>CM060907.1:667116212-672116212 GCA_030737815.1 Allium fistulosum | reverse complement strand
TGATGCTTGGGGACTTGCGCATAATTTTCATTCAACCGTGGATGTGTAGATCTATGATTATAATCAGAGGAAGTTGAGCTTTCGGTGGATGAATAGGAAGCATGATGCCTTCTGGATCTCCTTCGTCTCTCCTCATTTAGTCGGTTGGTTAGCTCCATGTTGGCACGGATCTGCTGGGTAAGCTGTTGGCGACAGGGCATTTCGGATATGAAGGTCCAGTCGAGTTCTGACCTATGGCGGGTAGATGTGCGGAAATTTGCCTATCCAGTCCTTCCCAATCTGCAGTAGTTGAGGTGGTCCTAGTAGTAACCATGGTGAATGACGTAGGTCCTTCCAAGATTTGATGCAATCTGAATAGGATGGAAGAACTACTGGATGTGAGATCTGAATCTTCTCCTTAGATTCTTGCAATCCAATGACGGAAGTAGATCCAATGAGTAGGAGAAAAGCTGGATTTTCTCAGTGAAAGCACCAAAGTGTTTGTACCAAAATTGGGCACAACACTCTTCAATGTATTTAAAGTGATTAAAGTGAAGAATATAAATGGAAAATGAGGTTAATCTAACAAACATGCCAAAACAGGTAAACAGAAATGTAAGAACACGAGAATTTTGGAGTGGTTTGGCGTTGTAGCCTACATCCATTATGGAAAGTTTGCTTTCTTATTGACTTTTCTAACTGGTTACAACTGCCTACAACAATACACTCTCGAGCACTTAAGATACAATGGAGGTTCCGGTAGAGTATCTGCGTAGGAGAGTCAAAAGGTCCATTTTCTAGAGGCATTGGGCTGCTATTTATAAGCATAGGCTGGAAAAATCCGACTGAGATCTCGGAATACTCCTTCTCACATGTGGGTGGGCCCACATGATCGATCTGGGGCGATTTGGGATCGATCCCCGATCGATATGTATACATTTCGTATTGATAAAAAATACCTCCATTTGACCTGAGATCGATCAAGGACATTCTCGAGGTGGTACGCAAGCTCCTGTGAAAATTTGATGGCATTTGTACTTGTAGATTTTGAGTTATGAACGATCCAAGTTAGTATTTGTAAAACACTGCCGAGTTTGTATCTATACAATTCGTATCGATGGCTTCGTGTTGATGCTAGCTCGTATCGATCAGGTGACATGGCGCTATATCCTAGGATCGATCCACTTTTCATGCCGAGTGACCGAGTCTTCCACTTTCACATGCTTTGTTCATATCGACCTAAATTTACTCTTTGTATCGGTCCAGGCAATGCTCTTCGTATCGATGTTCCGTGCTCTACTTCGTATCGATGTTATAGGTTTCATTTCGTATCGATATTTGGAGCCGTTTCGTATCGATGTAGCTTGACTCTCTTCGTATCGATCATCGAGTAGTCAGTTTCGTATTAATGTTTTTAGGTGTTGTTTCATATCAATCGTTGGTGGCAACTTTCGTATCGATTGTTGATTGATCGATACAAACTGTGTAAATGATAGATCGAAACAAATTGTGTATAAGTGGAAGCGATACAAAACATCTTCAGATGATGGATACGAAACAGAGCAGACGTGATGGATACGAAGTGGAACTGGTATGATGGATATGAAATGTGGCCGACACAATGGATACAAAATGGTGCGAACACGATGGATATGAAATATTGCTTGTGTGATGGATACGAACAAGATGCTTATGAGTTGATGAATACAAAACCACATGGATACGAATGAGGTTGGTCTTCTTGATTTTGATCGATAGATATCTTGAGCATATGAACCCCGATTGACTTGAAATCTGGAACGTTGGCTTCCGTAGCTTCGCTTGTCGTGTCATATAGATTGTAGATCAATCCGGACTCGGACCAATTTCGTCAGTATCCATAGTGAACCTATGTATAACCGATCTTCGGGACGGACTGCCCTTGGTCTCCAGTCAATTCTTTGGTGTCACGGTCTTGCCAAAAGGCGGGATGACAATATACATGAAATAGTTTGACATATCTATAATATACTAGATAGAAAATAAAAAGGGGTAATGGTTATAGCTCCAGTAATGGTCTCTAGTTAGCATTATCTCTTTCTCTAAGTCAACATACTAAAATAATAGATCATAAAAGAGACAACCTAGAGAGGGTCAGACATAAAGTCTAGTGACAAAGAAATAACACTTACTGCATTATTGCCAATATATACATTAACTCTAAATATACCAAACGGTATCTAAAGAGGTAACTAATACATACCTTAATCCATATCTTCTTGTACACAACGAGTTTGTACATTTTTACTATAGTGCTAAAAATGTGTGACAAGTATCAAACTACACAAATAACTATGTCATTATGTGTAAAAGAAATATTATACTCTAGGTAAGTTGCCTCCCGTGTCTCGTGGTAAGGCCAGGACCCAAAAAATATAATAAGAGTTAATGTACCAATGAATTATGCCTAAACGGATCTACACCAATACCTCCAAATATATCGCACATCAACTGGTGCCTCACTCACCATATCCCCAACCATTAGATTTCGTACAACCACAATACGATAACCTAACAATAATCAAATCTAAGGTCAGTGACAAGGAACCCAAACTCATTTCTTTATACATAATATATTGTAAGAGACATAAATTAGGATAACTTAGCTATTTCATCCTGAAACTATCAAGCGACTCCCTTGAAATCATCATACCAACTAAAATACATTACTTATGGCATCCTTTTACATCCAACATCACTAATGCGCACTCCCAAACTCCCCTCGAGTTTCCACTTTTGGAATACCTATTGAAATAGGTTAAAATTTGGCTAGAAAATGAAAATAATCCCAAATCAACCAAACTGGCTCAGACCACACCTCAATTTGAGTCCATATGCCAAAATTATCGCCTTTTGGAATTTCCGTCAAATTAGAATGAGCAGTTGAACAATCGACTAAACAAGGTTGTTAGTCGTCTAAATAGTAATTCAATCGACTGTTTTCCCTTTTACTAGCCCCAGAAATGCACTAAAAGTGATCCTCTTTGACCCGGTGTTCAAACAGTCGACCGGTTGGTCCCACTAGTCAACCATTTGGCTCTATCTAAATTGTTTTGTGCATTTGAATTTCAAATGTCCATATACTTTTTTTGTAGGTCCAAACAACTCACTATTTTGTCCATTATGGTCGTGACAAAATTCTCTTTGATTTAGATATCTCGTATCACAAGTTCCTGTAATTTTTGATGTGATTTTGTTTTAATTGAATACATTTGGTGCATAAACACAACAATTCGTAAGTGCATCTTACTACTCATATTCAGGACTTTATCATAAGCATTTGTCTCTTGGATGTTTGCCTCTTCTTTATTATAACTTAACAAATACTTTGAGACTTTGAATACCGATCATTTTTGCATAGGAGTTCAGTTACTCAACCAATCTTTCAACCAACCCAATTCCCATCTTCTCAACATAACTCATACATATTTAGCATGGTTTAAATGATGTTATTTTAACTCAGTTCAATCCAATTTAAAAGTTAGTAACCCCATATTGTTCTTATTACATCCATTATATAACTAAAATGTTATATAACATAATTAGAACTTAAAGATCCTAGCTGGAATTTATTGAAGCCCTAACCCATCTAAGCAACCGAACATGAAATATAAGCATAAAGCGATCGTAAAATATAGTAAGTGTTTCTCACTCACCAATTTCATATGCAAATCACTAGCTCGAGAAAAATCCACTAACAAGCATTTGATTTTAGAAATATGGATCAAACCTTGCTCATCTAACCAAATTGAAGATATGGTTTTGTAGAGGATCTTCTAACTTAAACTTAAAGTACATATTTGTAATTTTTCATTGAGATACGGGGGAGTTAGGGTTTTATTTTCAAAAACGGGAAAGAAGAAGAATCCAGGAGGATGTTCTATATAAAAAACTTCTTCTAAAGTCTACAGGATCCATCCATCCTTAGTGTTACCCTATTCATAACTCCTCACAAATAAACGAGCGATCCATACGATTGTATATATAAACTTCAAATGGTGTCATGCCTAATCTTGTGTTGATATCTATCGTTATATGAAAATTAAACAATAGTTAACACTAAGAAAGCTGCTTCAAAAGATCTTTTCAAATTTTCCAAATCCAAATTTCACTCCAATTCACATATAACATTTATTGTTATCTCCCTGTTAACCAAATCATAGCCCACATCCTCTATTTTTGTCATCTCTTAGGATTTGTATTAGAATCCACACTCTTTCTTCTGGATGGTTGCTTTAGTCGGACGTGGGAGGTAGGACTAAAGGATTGTTTGAACCATTCTCGGCATCCTCTGCCAGATATTCAAACAATTTCATTAGTACCGATGCCTAATGGCTTCCTCACCTGTTGCTAAGTGTCATGGAATTGATCTAAGGGCTTTAACAACGATGGATACAAGGTTTTCTTATGCCTAAAGAGCCTCATATACCTCATCAGATCAGGAGCTTTATTAGATATATTACATCTTAAACCAGGGGCTGCCTCATTAATTATACATACCGAAGGCATGAGTTGGTTTTTTAAGGAAAAATTTCATTCGTAGCTCTCAACCAAATATCAAGGAAGGTTTTTTAAAAACTGGTTTGCAAATAGATCCTTCCTTACGTCGATTCTTAGCTGATTAGTTCAACAAAGATTTTAAAGAAATTGAAAGTCATTTTAAATTAGTTTAACGGCACTGAAAATTATTTTAAAATTTATTTGAAATCAATGTTATATATGTAGCATTTTACCTTAGTTTAAAGAGTTTTCTTAACACCAAATTGCTACCTTATCACTCTCCTTTAGGAATTTGATTTGAGAATTTTCCTACCTTTAGGAATTTGATTCTACAAGTTTCTTTGTTAACCTTATTTGATGAACTCTTCTAATTCTCTTTTCTATATGTACTTCTCAATCGTTCTTGAAAATGTTCGACAGTTGTTAGTCTTATGTCTGTTCAGTCCATGATATTTGCAATGTTCTCCTCCTTTATTTTCTTCTTCTTTGATTTTCTTTTTTGAATGCCAATCTTCCAACCTAGTTCAACTAGAGAGGTAAACTACTTCTTATGGTACTCTAAGGGAGGTATATAATTTTGATTTAGAACCCTTAAGTGAACAGCACTTTGGAAAACACCTGATCTTTTTAAGAGAAGTTGTTGACGCTGGTAGCCATTCTTCTTCCTTCTCAGACCTCTATTTCCTTCTTGAAATACTACCCTTTCCCTCCATTTTTGGTGGATTTGGTCTAGTTTACTATGCACGTCTTTCCATAATACAGCTCCATCGGCCTGAGCTTGGATCATCATTTTCATTTAGGGTGAAGGGATTGTCCTTTACGATCCTCGTCTTCTTTTTCCTTTGAGTGCGCTCTTCAACTTCTTCCTATTCCTTGGTTAAACCAAAATTGGCTTCTTTCCCAGATGAAATGGGTTTATGCTCAATTTGTTTGGATCATATTAAGCAACTCTCCTCCATTCCTTCATATTTTGGAGAGCTAAATTTCTAAGGTTCATTATTTGTCTTTCATCGGATTGAGGACTTCTTCTTGAATGGGATTTGAGAGAGTGGAAACATTCTAGCTCCGAGGACCCTTGTTGAGTTGAAGGCATGGATTGAAGTTTTAAAAGGGGTAAAAAGTTGGATGCTTGAGTATTCTATTTCCCTGAGTTCAATTCTCAATGAAAGCATCAAAGTTTTAAACAAAATTTGGCCTAACCTTCAAGAACTTAAGGATAAGTTAAGTGGGAACACCAACCAAAAAAGGGTATTATGAAATCATATGCAAATATCTTGTTTTTTCATCTTTCTTTACAATTCCTTCATTATGGTTTGACCTAATTGGTCATAAAAGTACCAAATCAAGCTTTTAATAAATTTATTGATTACAAATTGGAAAATAAGGAAGAAAAGAAGTCATGAAAGGACACTTCTTATATGGTTTACTTCTTATATGGTAGTACATGCCTATTTACAGTAAAATTACATCACTGGATTCTTGTCATGTATCGAGTCTAACTTTTGATGGTTGAGATTATCACAACTGATTAATGATGCGACATGTTGTCAACTTGACACGTGGCACTTCTAGACAAGTCATTTCTCTTTCCTTCATTCATTTTACTTTATGTTAATGTCACATAGTTAGTCCAATAGAAGATTGACACATGGACAATTCGTTTACAACTTCGATAGCACCTTCGTTAGAGGCTAGGTTGGTACTTTATTTAGATCCTCGATAGCATTTTAGACCTTCGACGCTTCTTCAATAGCTTTCATTTTAAATCTTCGATGGCCCTTTTATTTTATATTTTTGATAGTTTATTTCTTTACATCTTCGAAATCTTTTCTTTAGATCTTCAATAGATCTTTACTTATAACTTCGAAGTTCTCTCTTCAAATCTTCATTATCCTTTTTACCATATTTTCGACCGCTTATTTCTTCAAATCTTTGATAGCATTTTCTTATATCTTCGATAGCTTCTTTCTTATATCTTCGATGACTTATTTAAATATTTGATAACCTTTTTCTTATATCTTCGACGCCTTGTTCTTATTCATCGATTGCTTATTTCTTTACATCTTCAATAGCACTTCTTTAGATATTTGATAGCCCTTTACTTATATCTTCAATGGCTCTCTCTTTAAATCTTTGATTGCCTTTTTCTTATATCTTAGATAGCTTATTTCTTTACATCTTCAATAGCTCTTCTTAAAATATTTGATAGCGTATTTCTTTACATCTTTGATAGCTCTTCCTTAGATCTTCGATAGCCTTCTACTTACATCTTTGGTAGCTTCTATAACTCCTTCCTTTGTAAGCTTTAATGTCAGGCCCTATTTGAGATTTAATAATTTTGGGTATAATAATGACATATGTGTTAATTATCGATTGGAATTATCATATATGTTTGTTGTGTTGAGGTGGTATCACATTAGGATGGATTGTGCAAAATTTATCATCAGTACTATATGGATGATGTGCAGTCTATTGTGGTCTTTGGCATATTAATTAGTGTAGTTGATCTTTGTGGTACTAATATAAAGTATTGTGTACACATCCAATGAGTTGATTTTGTGCTACTACTATGGAGCAATTAATACACATTTGATGTATTATATGTTTTCATTTATGCTATTGAGGATATGTTACTAATGGTGGGTGTTTAGTACATGTATTACAATATTTGGTATTGTTGACGTATTTGTTGTCTGAGGTTGACATTAGGCATTACGATATTTACTCATTTTGATGATCGATCGTGTGTTAGTATTACTGTTATTACTCCATATTTATGCTAATGGGCTATAGAGACGTAATAAGATGCAATGTTTTCTACTTATGTTAGTTCCTTGGTTGCTAGTGGTATGAGTGTTATGTGCTAACAAGTATTTAATGTAGTAAAGTGCAAAAAATAAAATTACGTAGGTTTGATCTCAAAAAGGAACATAAGAAGTCTTTTTCTATGAAATAGCTATCAGGTTCCCTAGAATGGGCTGAGGTGTATAGAAATTAGCACAATCTACAAATAGTTGATCACCTTTTCCCTTTTCATTTTATGTGTCCATGTATTATTGAAGCTTGCAAATGTAAGCAAAGGAAGGAAAAATGGTCTGGTTGAAGGCTACATCTACAGGTTGCTTACTACATATATATCTCTTGTATTAAAGTTGTATTATTTGTAGATTGAGTAATGATTGATGCATAGGAAGGTGTAGATGTTTTGGTTGTTGTATTGGGCCTTATATTGTCACTTATTTGTTGGCATAGTATAAGCATCGTTATTTAATTTCACAATGAGATTCTCCGTACTTGTTCATATTTTTCTTGATTTTAAATTATATAACCAATGACTTATTATTTTTTACATTTGAAATTAGTCCACAATAGCATTTTAACGGTGCTTGTCACAAATTTTAGAGGCTAAGAATAGTAGGGAGTCACACAAATCTTCTCTTTTCAAAGGTCAACAATATATATAGTTTTTGAAGATGTTCCAATAAATGTTGAAATGCAGTTCCACATTTACCCGTCCACTGGAACTTCTCTTTTTCTTGCTTGATGTCGTTAGAAAATGGTATACACTTATCGGTTATTTTCACGATGAACTGTTCAAAGTGACAAATTGTGATACTTATCTCCTCTTTAGGGCGTTAACTTGTTTCAATGCGTCCTTCCATCACGTTCCTTCGTATCCAGGCCTGTTCACCCAGGCCCATTGAACCTCATTACCCTACACCCATTGCCTCGTCCTAGAAATTCAATGCTCTAGCCACAGTAGTGCTGGAAGCTAGCTTGATCCTTTGAGGGCATTGCTCTCAACTGATGTAAGGAAGTGAGTACTTGGAATCAATTGGATAGGGACATATGTTATCACTCTAGGTGGAAGATGTTCCCCAAACGTGTCTTTGAGGGTGAAAATGATGAGAGCGAGCTCTTCTATAGGCTAGTAGATGAAGATGTTGTTCTGTGCATTGATGGAAAGTTTGGAGCTAATAACAAAGAAATTCTAGTTGTAGAATTCAATTTCTTGTCGAACATCCCCGACTACCTCCAAAGTGCATTGGTTGGTTCAACAAACGTATTGGTTTTTAGTAGGTGTAGGATTTACTCCTTAACTTGTTATATTTGTGTTAGTCTTCTGCACATTTTCGTGGGTGTGTTCGTGTTAGCGAGTCAATTATCAATTGTAACATTTTATGCTTTTCCATATAACGAGGCATGTTAGCTATTTTACTACTATGCCTTAACTATGTAACTATCATTTGCAAATAGTTTATGCTTTTTCCATATGATCGGGCATTTTATCCCTAACTTGTTATATTTTGGTGTGTCACATCATAGTATCATGCCTCCATGATTTACTAGACTTGATTTCTCTAATATTCATTAATTTTTACTAATAAATCCTTTTGATTTGCATTTCATGGAATCAAAGAAATTTCATTACAAAAACAACAATGCGCTTTGTATAATCTAGTTCAGAATTATGTGTTAAACCGAGAAAACTGTAGTAGTGTTGTACTAACTCTCAGCTGGAATCATCAAAAAATGAACAAATAAAGTACAAAGGATTAGATGCTAAAGAGGTGACAACATGTTTGGAATGGTCAGTTGTGGTTGGTTCGAAGTTCGAATAGTGAAAAATGCGAGGTTTAAATCTGTAATATTTGTTTAGCTTTTTTTAGTATAGAATTTGTATTGCATTCATTTTTTGTTTTTGATTTCTTTCCTAAGAAAACCATAAGTGAAAGCAACTGCAAACTATGCATTGGACATGCTGACAAACAATTTCAAACCAACAAGTAAAAGAAACCACTTGAAAAAATCAACGAATGACAGATGAGTAACAAATAAAAAAGAGGATAGAAAATCTGTAACGATCAACAGTTCAACACAACACATGAAGCATGCATGCATCTCTTCTTCCCTAGCCCATAACAGCAACAACAAGTCCAACAACGGCAGGTGCCCCAACGAATGCACTCCCACCTTTATCACATCCAACCCCATTAACTCCAGTCTTTCATTATGCAGAAGGTTTCTTCTTCGTTTCTGCTTTCGTCGGTTAGAATGTTGTTCATGATCATATCCCCTTTCCTAGGACGTCAGTTTTGTCTCCCTTATTAGCAACAACAACAACAACAATGATGATGACTTGGCTTAACCATATCTGGCCCTGGTTTGGTACTAGTCATAATCTGTCTTATACCAAACAGTTCCAGAGTCTAGCTTTAGGCTAAACTCTTATCGAAATCCCTTTGCCTTAATCTTCTACTATCACAATAAGAATCACTACTAGAACAGGATCTTCTCCTCATTCCCCTTCCTCTAAATCGGGACCTTTGTCATTCCTTGCTACTAGATTGGAAGTTTTATGTTGTTCAAGGAGTGTCATTAGTTGGTCTACCATAGCATTTTGAGCTAAAAAACTATCATTCAATTTGGGCAGACTATTCCTGAATTGCCACTATTACCATTTCATATAATAGAGGAGCACTTGACAATTGTTTGTCATAACTAGCCACTGGAAGGTTGGATGTAGTTCGGCATCCTTGCTGGTAGATCCAACTTTACTTTAAGGTTTAGGTGGCATATTTGAAGGTCCCTAGAATAGCACTCTCGATGAAAGAACCAAAAAGTTTTCTCAAAAGTATAGGCAAACAACCCGTCGAGGTTGCACAGAACTACAGATACCGAATGTATCCTGTAATTGGGTATTGAATGTGAATTTGTGTTAAAATTTAAGTGTATGACATAAGGCTAATATAAATAAAGTGCATAAAAAAGGCATTTAATTTTTATAGTGATCCTTACATCCACTATGATTTATCCGTCAAAAGAAATGTAAAATAAGGTGTTTAGAAAACAGTTCAGTAGTGCGTTGGGATTGTTCTGTTTGACAGTCTTATGAATAGAAATTAGGTCCACGTTGTTTTCATCCTTGAGGTATTTATAGGTGTCTATTCGACAATTCCCATTTGACCATTCGTCGTTGACTTATCATTCATCTTCCAATCATCTCTTTTTCTCTTGATGTTCCTCTATTTCCAATCTGCAGTAATTGAAAACACCCACAAAAATAACAAGTTTAATTAGTGAGGGATGGATTGAAAGGATACAAGTTGGAGCTAATTTACTTGATTGGAGAGTGCTACTGAAACTACAATTTTATTTAACAAAGATTAAACTTGAAGCATTGTATGGAAACAATGTCGATCTTAAAGAAAGAAATGGGAAAATAAGTTAAATATAGGAACAACGAGCGAGAATGCCAAGGGGAGTGATTGAAATTACAAAAAATGTAGTGTTGGAATTGAGAGAGTGAAAGAGAAACTTAAAGTGATAATGAAAAAATCAGGGAAAGTAGGATTAGACACTATAAACATATATAAAGAACACAAGAAAATCCATTGGGAAGGGGAGAATATAACACATACAATCAGGGTCGGCCTTGTGGGCAGCCCACCAAACCTATGGGCTAGTGCAACCACAGAGGGAGAAGAAAAAAAAAGTGTATATATCATTGTTGTTTTAGAGGTCTTGTATATCAAGTGAGCAATAGATAGGCCTGGAAACGGATATTTTTGAATATGGATAGTGGCATTTACGCATCTAAAATTATTTTCAAATATCGGATATCACCATCCACGGGTACGGACGACTATCAGATAATTATTCTCTCTACTAACAGTCGATAAATCGAGAAATATAAATAGAAAATTTTGTTTTGCATAAACTTTTTTTCAATCTCATAGATTATAAAAGTGAGAAAAATAAACAAATAGAATGATAATAAATAGTTTTAAACAATTAATTTGCGTTAAATTCATATAATACAAACTGTTAGGTTAATAAAAATAATAAACACATGTCTATAGTTGTACTAAAATGTGCAAAATATTAACAATAATCTTGACAAAAATTAAATAGATAATTTTTGAATGCACATATCTTCATGTCCGCATCCATATCCATTTTTCTGAATATTGGATATTCATCCGCTTTTTGAATATAGATGTGGACGGATTTCAGATATTTCGGATACCCATTGACATACCTAGCAATATGTGTTTGTCTAAGTGGTTAGTATAACTTGATAGTAATCAAGAGGTTAGAAGTTTAATTCATGCTACTATTATGTTTATTTGTATTCTAACTAATATTTTAGCAGAGAATTTGATATTGATCCTTACAAATAATGTAGCGATCGTCCAACATCTACGGTTTAGAACGGTTGTCAAAGGAAAGAAAAATAAATAAGATAAAGAAATAGAAGAGAAAAGAATGGGAAAGGAAGAAAAAGGGAGCATCAACTAACCAAATTACCTGTCGCATATCTCACATCACATCAGGGTAAATATAATAATTAATACAAGTATAAAACAATAGAGATAGTAAAAACAATGTGAAATAATCATCTGAGATCCATAAAGTTATATAACACCAAAATAGAGTTTATACAACGAGAAAGTAAACTCAACTAGTACACTCTCTCATAATAGAAAATCAACACCGTTAAGGCTCCACAGTGTCACACAGCGAAAATATAATAACAACCGCACATAAAGTATAGATAACAGTCATCTCTTGTCGGTCCACCTGTAGAAATCCATAATCATCTACCTACTCTCAATCTACTCTTTTAAGAGTACCCAAGATAATAAGAAGCAAAGCATAAAACCTCGAGTCAGACAACATTCTGGTATGAGCAATATCAAATCTCAAAATACTATAAAATTCGATAATATACGAAACAGAGGGTATATAAACCATATATGGCCGGTCCCTGCAACCACAGAGTCAGCACATAAACATAACTAATATGCTCCTCTATAACATCGTAAAAAGGGTATACCATACTCAGTATCTATTAGGGTGCCTAGGTATCTCCTCTTATAGTCCCTAATTCATACTAAGTAAACTTCAGATATCTAGGTATCTCCATCCATACCTACTTCATAGTAAGTCAAGTCAGGGTATCTAGGTATCTCAACCACAATACCTACCTAGTGCGACATCCCCAGGGTGATAGGTGACTAGCGAGCAACCATAATAAACATAGCATCCATCAAACAAACTAACTATCACCCAATGTGCCAGATATATAATGACTCATATGGCCCTCTGCAATTGTTAAGGACTAATGGAGATCCCGGTTCTCTGTTGTACTCACGTACAGACGGGTCTATTTTAACCCCATTACGCTACCACGGCCCAGTACTCTCCCATACCTGCTTGACACTAGACCCCCTCGGGGCGGTCCAGGGTACATGACCATCGCTACCCGCCTTTGGGCATCACCCACATATACCCCTCCTCCGAGCACGATAGAAAACACTCTGAGTCATCAAAGGTCTCTAGGCACAAACACATCCATCAAGCCCTACTCGTTCAATATGGATTCAAACCCTACTGACTCACTACAGTTTCTGAGCACGAGCACTAACACTCAACTAAGTCCACTATCCTCAGCCCCGCTCCAATTCGAGCTGCCATCCTTAATCTTGCTCTTCGCCCGAGCTCTCGATTGAAGAACCCTACTATCATGCCATCCAAAGCCTAAGGTCCAGCATGATTCATACAGTCTTGATACTATCATCTTGGAGCCTACTCCATACATCATCAAGTCACTATTCGCAGTATCAGACTACTAGGTCGAAGCACCGCATCCCTGCCTCACCATCAAAATCATAAGGTCGAAGCACCACATCACTGCCTCACCATCAATATCACTTGTCGTAGGTTAATAACATCCAATCTCTAAACTGGTCACACGAACAAACCATCACGTCGTGCACTATGATATCTCATTAACGTCCAAGTCACATATCGGCCAAGTTGCCAATCGACAACAGTAATGGACATTGACCACTCTACTATGGTTAACACCGTCCACCTTGGTCTTGTACTTAACCGAACGGTGAAGTACAGACCAAACAGAAATGTCCGGCATCCACTCTGAAACTCAGATCGTCGGCACGTATCCCAAACCATGTTCTACAGCTTATATCATTCATTAGATTTCCACTTGTGCGGAACTCCAACGTATAAGATGCTACCTAAAATCAAATCAACGTTAATCGACATTTTAAACAAAACAGCCAAATAATAAACAAGCCAAACAACAAAACATACATCCAAATATCCATACATCCAAACAACTATACATCCATCCAAAATAACATACATACAACATAAACAATCCATCCATATCAATTAATGTGGGAAATAACATCAATAATAGATCTAATCTAATAATTCATTTATGGCATGATGATGGAAAATACACGATATTCTTTATAAATCATTTTAAAATAATTATAAGTTCCTTTATAAAAATATAACCGCTGTATAATAATAATAATATCACGTTTAAAAACCAAAAATCATTCCTGAACGTTTATATAACACTAAATAATCAACCATAGTAAAGTGAGAGATAATATCACTCACCTCAGCCAAATTTGTCAAAACTACCAAAATGTATATCTCGCCATTACGAGCACAACCACAAGAAACCGCATCCAAAATGGACCTCATACGTAAAAGATATGGATATAATAAGATTCAGGATTAGTGAGATAATTAACTAAATACATAAAACGCTAATTACCTTCCTTATACTAATCCTTCTTCTTCTCTTATGCCTGTATGTGCACACAAGAAATGGCCGTGCATATCATAGTCCTTCCCCCTTAGATTTCACACTCAATGCTCGATGAAACTTCGACCCATTTTCACCTAATTACTTCTCTTCACATTCTCTTTATTTCGCACCCCATAATGACACCCGATCCACTAAGACAAGATCTGACATGAAGCCCGTGCCCTCAACCTGCTTGAGACATGAAAAGTCGCACTTCCCATCTCTTCGTCGTTCATCCCAAAATCGAGTCCATCTACTCCCCATCGCACAAGAATCACAACGGTATTTTCTAATTCGTCAATCATCACTCCAAAATCTAGCAATCTCTAACCCTAGTTCGCCCAAGGATGGATCAATCTCGACCAATGATGCCAATCCTAAATTCCATCACGATCATCGTGTAGCTCTCATCCATACGATTTCAACGGATCCGACCTCGTATTTTATCATCAAACAAATGTGGAGAAATTAATTTTTGAATGGAAGAGGGAGAGTTCGGCCATTGATTTTATTCTCTGATATGAATAGTGAAATGAAATATTGGAGGGAGAAGTTTGATTTGGGTATTCATAATAATATTTTATTCAATTTATTTAATTCTCAAATAAATAATTGTACGTTTCGAGTCCGTACGATCACACGACACGTCCGATCGTCATGAAACTCGTCTTCATACATCACCTTATTTTTTATTATCTAACGACAGTAATCTCGTCACCACCTATGACTGTGCCCTAAAATGCTAATTACGCGTATTTCGAGATCGTTTCGGCCATCGAATCATCCGATCTCCAAATATAGCGATCTTTATACTCATTTTAATTCGCAACATCAATCCGAACTCAACGAAAGGGGTCTCAAGTCCTGATTCGGTCGTATGCAAAAAATTACATTTTCAGGCCTTCATTTAATTAACGATTAAATATTTAAATAAACTATTTAAATATCCAATCATATCTTCAACTATACTACAACAAATATATGTATACAACTCTACTACAATAAATATATGTATACAACTCATATCTTCAACTATACTAGATCATATATAGCAATCATTAAATAAGAATGCTATACCAAATAATAACTATCTCGTATGCCTAACAACCATACAACATAAACTATCATCTCAAATGCTAACAATCAAATCAAACATGCATACATAAGATCTGACATTCAAAAATAAGATCCATGCCTATCCTAGCATGCGGAATACTAAACCATATAGTATAAACATCCAATATGATATCCATAACAAAAGATGATGATAAAAACAAAATCCCACCATCTAAAGAGCTCCGGACTAACTGTCCTCATGCTCCCCATAGTCTAGCATACCCTATCGCCTTTGCTTTCATTCCACTAAACCTTACTACTCCTTCGACCTCCTCCTAACCTGATTCGTATCACATCTACCGGCACCAACAGGCTTATGAGGTCTCCAAGTCTATGGTTTAGTCTCGATATCATCTAATCCATTTAGTGCCAAATATCCAAACACCTCTTATAAGTTCTCCCAAAACTTACTATCGAACAACGAGTATCGGCAACTTACAATACTTTAGGCACACAATGGAATTACACTAACCATCCTTCAAGCAACACAACAAAAAAGGATGCCATACTACTGGACTTAAGGAATACAAATCCAGCATTACCTGTCAACTAATCGAATGTGACTCAAAAGCTATCTCTCTATCCTTACTCATCAGCAATCATTTGATGTAGTCCTAAAACATCTGTTCCCACTACTCAACAAAAAACAATCTCTACGGAACTAATAGCCTCAGTTGGGTCTGCACTACATCATCTCTCCAGACACTATTTACTCTTTTAATTTAGCTACGACCTCCACTAGTCTAGTTTAATGCCTCTGACTTGTTCCAATCGGCTAAATCAAAGTAGGTCTAATGGTCAAACTAGCCATCACACTCGGCCATAACTCATCGAGTTCTAGAGTCATATCTAGTGATAAGCTCGAGCAATGCCCACTCTTGGAATATCACTCCCAAACTGGTACGTCTCCTACTCGAAACACCAACTACCACATTTCCCTTTCAACCATCTAGGAAATTTCAAATCCATAGGTGGCAAAAACTCCAACCATCGCTATTGGCGAAGGTCAAGATCCACTCAGAGAAGAGATACTACAATGATGTAGAATCACTGAACAGTTGAATCTCTCTCCTAATAAATAGAGCATCCAAATCTCCAAAGCCAACTCTATCGCCTCTAACTCTGAATCAAGAGTCAGATACTACCCTTGGTTTCTCTATCGCATGCATTTAAGTACCGTAGGCAAGTGCATACTATCGTCTCCTCATTCCCACTCTGAATGAATACCATTAATGCACTCGTAAACCCCTCGGTCAGACTCATCAGTGCGTGTCTATGCCTCATGTCTCAAATAAAATTCTTATCCTTTCCTTTACAATAGGTCGACGATACTGCTAACTTGGATCTATTCAGATTTCAGACTGCCATAACTATAGGATCTACAATGGTGTTCTAATCCGAACCAACATGACCCAAGTATCTCACTCCCCTCCTTCAGGAGTGATACCACCAAAATATCATCACTAATCATGCCTTGTGCTCCTCTTCTGTCCATGGGTAGACGACAGTATCATCAACGAACATAAGCACAACCCACTCAAGCAACCTCTCTAAACATGGTCCACGAGATCCGAAACATATGCCGACACAACGATTAGCTTGAATGGCATAACCAACCTAGAATCAAGGTAGTGTACAAAACACTATAATTGGCACACTCACCCAAAACACTCTCAATTGGTGTAACCTCGCCTCAAGGTCCAACTAAGAGAATGTCCTCGTATTATAGAGCTGATCGAAAAAGCGTTCAACAAACGGGAGTAGAAACTTGTTCATCACCTCGCTCAGCTCATGCCAACCAACTAACAACTCCAAAGAGCCATCCGTCCTACTGACGAACACTATAGGTGCATCCTTCCCAAAATATTCCCATGGATGAACCATCACCTAAACATGTCATCTGCTCGCACCTCTAATCTCCTAAGCTCTTTGGACACTCTATGCCTTAAAGGCATAACTACTGGTCCATCTCCTCTGACCATATTGATAGGGAACTCTATCCTATATGGTAATAATATGGTCACCGCCTCGAGTATGTCCGAATACTCTCCAGCTATAGGCACATATGACATCCTATCATGTGGAATATCGAGCGAATATATAAGCCTCCTCTACTGGTAGCCAATCACTACCATCCACTCCTCCACAACCTCGAACATCATCAACAGCCTCTCTAAGTCCACCACTATTCATTATCCCCTTCATCCAGTCCATTCTTAAAATATAATACCAACCCAACCAAACCCTAAACAATCAATGCCTGACAAACAAACAACCATGACTCAAAAGGCAAGGTCTTGACAAACTACGTATAGGCTGGTTGAGCCCCTAACTAGGTCTGTCATGATCAAAGATTGGTAATTATCTCGAGTCTCTATCCCAATATCTAACCATCAGATCTAGATATAAAGGAATATGAAACCTAGATGTCAAATAAACATGTATGGAACCACCATATGCAGAAAGCATATCTCAAACTGTGATGCCATTTCCCTTCTCTTTCGTCGATGGAGCAATCGAAGAAACCCGAACGACGATCAATACATATGCTTCCCGGTCTATCCCTGCACAACTGGTATGGGATAACTCTTCAATCACTACACCACAAAGCTGTTTTAGCCACACCCCTATCCGCCTTATTTGATACGGCTCAAAGCCGTATCAAATTTGATACGGCTAAAAACCGTATCTAAACGTTTAGATACCGCTCAAAGCCGTATCAAATTTGATACGGCTTTGAGCCGTATCAAATTCGTGCCTATTTTGGCTGGAAAATCATACACCCTGGAAAGCACGGTCTCCCCCAAATTCATTCCTTCCTTCGTTTTTTTTCGTTCTCCCTCCAAAACATAAATGTCGTTCTCTTTCCCCCAAATTCACGTCCGTTGCATCCCATATCTCTAAATCACTTTGCTCTTCCCCTAACTCACGACCGTGATTTGCTGTACCTCGGTTTGGATCAATTTGCTGGCGATTGGGAAAAAACCCTAAATCCACTTAACTGCCTAAACGAAACATACATCCCCAAAATCGAAAAAGAAAAACCTTATCTCAGAGTGGAATGCAAGATTGACTACTTCATATTCTCTGTTTCAAATTTCCAGCTCTTATCTCCTCTTTCTCCTTCTATCTACTCCTCATTTCTTCAATTAACGAACGAAGCTCGATTTGCAGATGATTAATCTGATTTCATTCTTAAGTTCGTAGAATTCATTGGTTGCCTAATTCATCCTTTTGATTTGAGGTACTCCGATTCACAGAAGTTTTATAATTTGTTGTTTATATTTGATCCCGATTCACAGAAGTTTTATAATTTGTTGTTTATATTTGATCTAATTCACAGAAGCTTCTTATAGTTGATTTTAATTTCAACTATTTGTTGTTTTATAACTTGTTTTATAATTTGTTGCCCCGACTTCAATTTTCACAGTACCTGAATGCCAAAAAATGCTGCACTGTTGTATGTAGTTCTAGTCTGCATAAATGTATTTAAGAAATATTCAATGAAGATGTGGCTATATATGCATTTACAGGTGAACAATGAGAGTGAGATGACTTAGTTTGTAATTGTAATACTTTATAAGTGCATGGAGAAACAAATGCATTGTTTCTTCGTTTTGTCAGCAGTCTGTAATCTTTTTTGTTCTGTTGACAAAGGCAAATGATATTTACTAATCAAAATTTTCGTGCTAATAATGAAATAAATGATTTGAATGAAGTAAAAAGATGATGGGATGTGTGTGTTTGTTCATGAATTTTTATTCGATTTCAAGTCCTCTTTAAACTTTCCAACTTTAAACAAACATTAAATGATTGAAACGAAAGTTGAAACTGCTCTCATCATATCATGTGTAAATCATTGAGCATGACTAAGCTTATCTAAAACTTTAAATTTGAATAATACGTTTGTGTGACCGATTAACTAACTATAATCAAATAGTTGATGTATGTATTGTCCCTTGCAAAAGGCCAAGTGTTAGTCGTGAGGAAAATAAGTGCAGTGTTTCCAGCAGGCAAAGAAATGAATGTGACATGGACGACACGCTACATGTCTTCAAGTTTCAGTGAGTAAAATCTGAAGTAAGATTCAACTTAAACTTAAACAAAGTTCAATGGAAACAACTCGGATTTAAACAACAATACATCAATGCAAACTAGAGGATTTAACAGAGGAGATTTCGGCTTGTTTCAGATTTCAGTTTCAAAGCCTGTTCCAAATTGGGGAAAAAAAAACTCTGCTCATTTCTAAAATACAGGTGAGTAACTTATTTTCTAAAGTTTAAAAGTATAAATTTGTGTTTACATGTTTATATATGAATGCCTTGTGAATGATGATTAACATGTGAATGCAGGCAGTTATCATATACACTCTCTCTGTTTGAGTTTTCTCATTACAATGTTTGAAAAAAAAAAGAAATCATTCTCTACTGATATGCTGATCTGTTTGAGCTTAGTGTTAAGACCATATTGGTTGTTATAGCCCAAACTAAAGATTTAAACATATATCGAATTAAAAACAGCAAGTTATTAACTCTGAAATTTAAGAACTGTTTTAAATAAATTTAAAACCAGGTTTGACTTGAGTTTCTAAAACAAAGTTAAAATATAAATACAAGTCACTGTTGTACTTAAGTCACTGCTCTTCTGATCCATTGCCTAGTTTGAAGTCTGATCAGTTTGGATGTGAAGTTGTTCATCCTGACTAGTTTCATTTCCTGCATTGCTTGAACATTAGGGTGGTACTTGCCGTCCATTTAGCCTATGCATTGTCTTCATGTGTTTTCTGGGCACTGTGTAGCCACATGATCATATATATTGACTGTGTTTACTTGTGTGATGGCCTCTACTTTGCATTGCTTGAGTATTATGATGGTAGCTTGTGTTTGTGAATTTGATGAAGGGGCTTTGCCTTGTGGTCGGCCCATTGGAGTGGTCTCTGACCTGAGTCTTGTTGTTGGTTATCCCCACTTGACTTGGTTGAGACTATGGCCTTGACTTGTGAAATGCTTCCATTTATAATTTGGGCAGTCCGTACCAAATTGATTTATTCACGTTTCCATTTATAATTGAGAATTTCCAACACAAAAACGTCTGTAAAGCCATGCGGGTTATAGACAAATAAAACTAAAAGATTAACAATTTAATATGATCATAAACATGTACAAAAATCACAAGTTTCCTTACAAACACGACCGCATAGCTAGGATATTCATATGATCCTGAATGTCATTAATAAGTACATAAAAGAGGAAATAAGTACATATTCCCACTCAGATTCAGGCTGCTGCTTCAACTTCATCAGAAGCAACTGCTGCTCCATTGGGAGCATCATCAGCTCGCAGCTGAGACGACACATCGTTGATTGCAGAATTTAATTGTGCGATTTTTTATGTCAATATTTTGCGGGTTCTTTGAAATTTATCGGATCACAAAATAATGTCAGCAAAATCAAGTATATTAAGTAATAGACTAAGATATATGAGATATCGCACATCTATGTACTAACAAAGCAGTGCACTTATAAGTATTTTTGAAAAGAATGAAAATTTAATGAACAGTATGTACTAATTTTACTGCTTGAGGTTAAGCACAGTAGATTACATCAAATTATGGAAATAAAAAAGGTTCCCTTTACTCTTTTTTTATATATTTTTATGTGTATGCGTGTATTGAGAAAATATATAAGATACTATGTTATAAGCATATAAATTTGATCGTTCAATGAATGGGTTTAAAACAAAATCTGGCATAGTTAGCATATGGAGGCAGGAAGAAAACTTGAATAACATGGGGACATAAAGCTTTTATAAATGGATCATATGCTGGTTATATCTATATTTAAGAGTGAAATTTTTGTTACTATTATTGCCCTCGTGTGGTCATCTGCTTATCTGCTTTCAGATGCACACATTTTTAAACTCAACTTTCATATAGAGTTTCCTGGTGCTTTAAAATAAAATCAGATGTATTTTTTTTAAGGATTTTCCGCACCGTAAAAAAAACAGTAAAGCGCACTGCCCTGCATATAGTGCAGCAGTGTATCAGAGTGTAAGTGTTAGTGCGTACTTTAAGTGTTCGAACAATCTTTTCCAGGTAAGTTGCTCGGTAAAACAATTTTCTCACCATGCTTTTCTCTGACCTTGGATAAAGCATGGTATATACCAGCCTAGAAACGACGTGGTGATTGTATTCCCACTGCCACCTGCACTAGTTTCCCACTGCCAAACTTGTATCTTGGTGTGTTGTCTATTGTCTCATTAACCTTGTTGACCATATTTTGATTGTGATTTCAAAACAGTAAATCATTTGTAGAGTATATTTCTAATATAGTGATTCAAAATAATATTTTTTGATTTTATCAGAGCTTATGTCTGAACTCTGAAGTCAACAAATTTTATGACTAAGCAAGTCAGTATTTTCCATTAACCAATGTGAGTAGGTTTCTAAACCGTAATTCCTATCAAATTTCATCAATAAATACTTATTTTTGAACATTCATGTCACGAAAGAGACTGCAAGTATTTGAACTGAAAATGAATATCGAGTATGTAATAAAATATAACGACATATCTAAAGAGTTTGCTTGAAGAATGCAAGGTATTCTTTCTGATGATATGGATTTATAGGTAAATAAAATCATATATAGTTTAATGATATGGAGTTCTTTTCAATGATACAGAATAATGAACAAAGAGCTGAATACCTCAAAATATTGCATACACAAATGAGCCAATAACTATTTATGTTGCTATATCTCACCATACCTGTCATGGTTATATTGTAATATCTTCTGTATGGATCAAGTTTGTTTATTTATTAAACTCTTGTTCTGACAGTTCTGTATGGATCAAGTTTGTTTGTTTATTAATATCTTCTGATAGTTCTGTAATATCTTCTGTATGAGAAAATAACCACTCTTGTATGTTACTTTGTTAAACTGGTTCTGATATGTATTTGCAGAGGATGATACTAGCATTCCTACAGATGTCAAAGTGCCAATTCTGCAATCTTTTCATCGGCACATTAATTTATGATCGTGATTGGCATTTCTCATGTATAGTTCTTTCACTTCATCTTGAACTTGGTGAACTCTCAAAAGCATATAAGCTTATGTATATGTTTGGATATACTTTCACTTGTATTATTTTTATTCGAAATTTGACTGAAATATTAAGTAGCTATCTTATTGGTATATCAATGTGGAAAGTGTGGGAGTTACAGTATGGATATCTTTAACAGCAACATATATGAGCAGCATCTTTTCAAGTTATTTTGTATAATACTGCTTTTGTATAATATTGATCATATTTTGTATAATACTACTTCTATTGTAATCCAACTATTGCCGTATCTATTACTGCTTTAAATACTAAAATATTAATGCATTATTTTTTTACTTTAATACCTGAATTTGATACGGCCCAAAGCCGTATTAAATTCATGAATTAGGCAGTGCTTTGAGCCGTATCAAATTCATGAATTAGGCAGTGTTTTGAGCCGTATCAAATTCATGAATTAGGCAGTGCTTTGAGCCGTATCAAATTCATCAATTTGATATGGCTTTGGGCCGTATCAAATTATTAACCACGCCAAAATTTGATACGGCCCAAAGCACTGCCTAATTCCATTTGATACGGCCAAAAGCACTGCCTAATTGGCATTTCTGGTGTAGTGAATACTAGATACTTCTTGATCATCCTCTCAAAGCCCTTGTCAATGTGATGAATCAATCGACCCCCAAGATTATCTCTCTACCCATGATAAACTTCAATCCTTTGTATTTGGAGCATCAACGGGAATAGACGGTACCTCGATATCATATCTAATCCGACCACGTACTCCAACACAGACATATCGCTGTACTTCAAATCGGCTAACTCTCTAACCATCATCAACTTTAGAAAATTCAAGACAAATCTTCTTCGAAGCAAACTATGAACTAGTCCTAAGGAAATCGGTCCTTGGAATCAGAGCTGCAGAAACTCTCCACTAGTTCATCGTCCATCTTCGGAGTCATCTAGAGGCTAACTTCTACCTCAAGCATCATCTAACTCCAAGTCGTCGAAGATCCTTCTACAAGCAACCAACCAAACTTGCCTTCCAATAGCCGACTCTGTTCCAAGGAACAGCCCGCCTCTTAGACTCTCATGCTCTATGTACAGCTCAGAAAAGTCGACTCTAGCCAATTCACTTGAGCACTATAACCATCCAGAAAAAAATAGGCATCCAGGAAATGATCTGCACCAACTCTACGAACATATCCTTCCCAATACTCAACTCTAAAGATAGAGTCAATAGCAGTTTTTCTTCCATGCCAAATCAATCCTATTCTATAATAAGGATGATCCATCTCTTACGAAGAAAACTGCATCAATAGTGTTCATGTGTGCACCCAACCCATATCCTATATATACTGCTATATAGTTTTGAAAACCAAAATATATAATAAATACAAATTCTCTCATATATATTCGCTCTCTAGATCCAATCTAAGGTGACAACTCCTACACTTTCTCTACTGGATCGTGGTATCAACTAAGGTTAAATGGATAACCAGAGCTCCGATACCAAATGTAATGACCACCCTACACCTACGGTGTAGAATGGTAGTCAAAGGAAAGAAAAAGAAATAAGATGAAAAAATAGAAAAGAAAAGAATGGGAAAAGAAGAAAAAGGAAGCATCAACTAACCAAATTACTTGTCGCATCTCTCACATCGCATCAGCGTAAATATAATATTAATACAGGTATAAAACAATGGAGATAGTAATAACAATGTGAAATAATCATCTGAATAAAGATCCATAAAGTTGTATAACACCACAATAGAGTTTATATAATGGGAAAAACTCAACTGGTACACTATCTCATAATACCAAATCAACACCGTCAAGGCTCCACAGTGTCACACAACGAAAATATAATAAAAAATGCACATATAAGTATAGATAACTATCACCTCTTGTCGGTCCACCTATAGAACTCCATAATCATCCACCTGCTCTTAATCTACTCATTTAAGAGTACCAGATATAATAAGAAGCAAAGCATAAAAATATCGAGTCAGACAACAGTCTAGTGTGAGCGATATCAAATCTCAAAATACTATAAAACTCAATAATATACGGAACAAAGGGTATATAATCCATACCTGACTTGTTCCTGCAACCACAGAGTCAGCACATAAACATAAGTAATATGCTACTCTATAACATCGTAAAAAGGGTATACCATACTCAGTATCTATCAAGGTGCCTAGGTATCTCCACCTATAGTCCCTACTCCATACTAAGTAAACTTTAGGTATCTATGTATCTCCATCCATACATACTCTACACTAAGTCAGGTTAGGGTATCTAGGTATCCCTACCATAATACCTATCTAGTGTGACATCCCTATGGTGAAAGGTGACAAGAGAGCAACCATAACAAACATAGCCTCCATTAAACAATACTAACTGTCATCCAATGTGCCAGATATATGATGGTTCGTATGACCCTCTGCAACTGTCAAGAACTAGTGGAAATCTTGATTCTCCATCATAGTCACGTACAGACGGGTCTGTTTCAACCCCATATGCTGCCACGGCCCAGTACTCTCCCGTACGTGCTTGACACTAGACCCCCTCGAGGTGGTCCAGGGTACACGACCATCGCTACCGGCCCTCGGGTATCACCCGCATATAGTACCCCTGTTACGAGCACGATAGAAAACACTCCGAGTGATAAACGATCCCTAGGCTCAAACACACCCATCGAGCCCTACTCACTCGATATGGATTAAAACCCTACTAGCTCACTATATTTTCTGGGCATGAGCCCTAACACTCAGCCCGATCCATTATCTGCAGCCTCACTCCAATCTGAGCTGACATCCTCGATCCTGCTCTCCACCTAAGCTCTCGATCGAGGAACATTACTATCATGCCATCCGAAGCTTGAGGTCCAGCATGATCCATACAACCTGATACTATCATCTCGATGCCTACTCCATACATCATCTAGTCACTATCCACAGTATCAGACTACAAGGTTAAAAGCACCATATCCCTGCCAAACCATCAAAATCACAAGGTCAAAATACCACATCACTGCCTCACCATCAATATCACTCGTCGTTGGTTAATAACATCCAATCTTTAAATTGATCGCACGAACAAACTATCACGTCATGCATCATGATATCTCATCAACGTCAAAACCACATATCGGTCGAATCGCCAATTGACAATAGTGTTGGACATTAACCAGTCTATTATGGTCAATACCATTAACCTTGGTCTTGTAGTTAACCGAATGGTTAAGTACAGACCAAACGGAAATGTTTGGCATCCACTCTGAAACCAAGATCCGTTGGCACGTATCCCAAACCATCTTCTACAGCTCATCTCGTTTATTACATTTTCGCATGTGCGGAACTCCAACATATAAGATGCTTCCTAAAATCAGATCACCGCTAATCGACGTTTTCAACCAAAACAGCCAAATAACAAACAAGTCAAACAATCATTCATACATCCAAACAACCATACATCCATCCAAAACAACATACATACAACATAAACAATCCATCCATATCAATTAATGTGGGAAATAACATCAATAATAGGTCTAATCTAACAATTCACTAACTATGGCACGACGATGAAAAATATGCATTATTCTTTGTAAATCATTCTAAAATAATTATATTTTCTTTTAAAAATATAGCTGCTATATAATAATCATAATATCACGTTTAAAAACTAAAAATCAATCCCGAACGTCAATATAACACTAAATAATCAACCATAGTAAAGTGATAAATAATATCACTCACCTCAGCCAAATCTGTCAAACCAATGCCAAAGTGTAGATCTCGCCATCACAAGCGTGATGCAAGAAACCGCATCCAAAACGGACCTCGTACGCAAAAGATATAGATATAATAAGATTCGAGATTAGCGAGATAATTAATTAAATAAATAAAATGCTAATTACCTTGCTTATACTAATCCTTCTTCCTCTCTTATGCCTATATGTGCACAAAAGAAATGGCCGTGCATATCACAATTCTTCTCCTTTCGATTTCACACTCAATACTCAATGAAACTTTGACCCATTTCTGCCTAATCATTTCCCTTCGCGATCTCTTCAATCTGTACTCCATAATGATCAACCCAATCCACCAGGACAAGATCTAACGTAAAGCCCGTGCCCTCGACCTACTCGTGACATGAAAAAATCGCACCTCCCATCTCTTCATCGTTCATCCCAAAATCAAGGCCATCTACTCCTCATCGCACGAGAATCACAATGGTAATCTCTGATTCGTCAATCGATGCTCCAAGTTCTGGCAATAACTAACCCTAGTTTGGCTAAGGATGGAACAATCTCGACCAATGATGCCAATCCAAAATTCCGCCACGGTCATAATGTAGCTCTCGTCCATACGATCTCAATGGATCCAACCTCGTATTTTATCGTCAAGCGGATGTGAATAAATTAATTTTTGAATGGAAGAGGGAGAGTTCGGCCATTGATTTTGTTCTTTGATATGAATAGTGAAATGAAATGTTGGAGGGAGCAGTTTGATTTGGGTACTTATAATAATATTTTATTCCATCTATTTAATTCTCAAATAAATGGCTATACGTTTCAAGTCCGTATAATCACACGACACATCCGATCATCATGAAACTCGTCTACGTACATCATCTCGTTTTTTTAGATCCAACGGCACTAACCTCGTCGCCATCTAAGAACGCGCACAAGAATGCTAATTTCACGTACTTTGATATCGTTTCGGTCAGCGGATCGTCCAATATGCAAATATAGCGATCATTATACTCATTTTAATTTGTAACATCAATCTGAACTCAACGGAAGTAGTCTCGAGTCCTGATTCAGTCGTATGCGAAAATTCACATTTGCGGGCCTTCATTTAATTAACGATTAAACATTTAAATAAACCATTTAAATATCCGATCGTTAAAAATATGGGTCGTTACAAATAATGTTACATTACTAGAACAACAACTTAATATTGCATTACATTGTTCTTCTTAATCATAATGTTAAACTTTGATGAAATATTCATTAAACCCACTACACATGCGTTGGTTAATCACTAAGATGTATATGTCTATAACACATATTTTAGTTTAAAGTTATATCGATCAGAAATTATAACTTTAAAATATTTATTTACAAATACCACCCAATTTTTTATATAAAAACATATCGTGGGTTACGAAAATTTATAAACGTAAAGTGCATATATTTAATACCTTCCTCCCCCCCACACACACACATATAAGAAAATTATCTTTAAAATATTAAAATACATCATCATTTTATTTTTCATTCTAACCAATTTTCTGATGGAAAATTGAAAATCATGTCCTACAAATTTCATTACAAAACTAGGAGGATGATAGTTTAAAATTATATTATTACATTCTATTTTCAACACTGAAGTTTATAAGAAAAAAATGTAAATGATCAAATCATTTTTACTTTTTATTTTAAATAATTAATAGTCTTAATAGACCATAGTCTTTTTCTTTCAAATAAATTAATATACTACCAGTTGGCTTAAGATAAATCCATTAAATGAGAAAATTTATCAATACTATCATCAAATATCATCATGCTTTTTACGATTTAGTTTTCAAGAATTCAAACATTCTCAATTTATAAATAATATAATGTCAAATACATATATTTGTATGTTTATCATAACATGGAAATGTGGAACTTGTTTGAATTTTTTTCCATAAACTAACTTTTGCCTTTTTGTGCTAAAAAATTTGGAGCATTTGGAGCAACAAATTTGAAGCAACTAACTTTCCATAAACCCACTCCATTGGGTCGCCGATGTCTACAATGGAAGGAAAAAAAGTAAAAAGTAATAACATTGGAAGAGAGTCTTAGTAATGATTTTAAAAAGTTAAATCCTACTAATAATATAATTCAAGATAGGAAATTGTGAAAAATAAAACTCATGCCCAATCATTTTGGAATAAGCTAAGGATTATAATGCTAATTTGGCAATGTAAAATAGATGGTTGACCATGTTAGGAAATTAATATGGGTGGTCACTAGAATGTAGTTCAGGTTATTCACATTCCACTCCGAGAAGAGTCGGGTCATCCCTATTCATCACAACCCAAAAAGCGATTAGTTGTGGCATTCCAAATGCTAGAATCTTGTAATTTAATGATTTTGATCATGACAACTATATAAGTAAATATTATGTGAACTAATCATATTTGCAAGAGATGATGCTATTCTACTCGACAATAGATTGCAGACCAAGAATTCAGTGAGAATTTTTCAATATTATTAATGGTTTGTCTATAGTCTAGTCTAGTAGTTGATTATTGTCAAAATCTCTCCTAGGTGGTATATGTACACACAAGTACTCAAAGTTATTTTCAAATCATACACACACAAAGTACTTCATTTATTTCAAGTTCCTCTTACAAAAAGTTTTCACAAGAACCTTTAATATGGCAGAAATATAGAATTCAGCTGACTGAATCAGGGGGTTCAGTCGACTGGATACCTATGCTCGTGTACAGTGCACTTGAAGGTTCAGTTGACTGAACCACCCTATTCAATCGACTGAATTAAAGGTTTTTTATAATACCACTTTTAATTTTAAATTTTTAAATATTCAGTAGACTGAAATCTTTTGCTCAATCGACTGAAAAATACATAATGGCTATTTTTTGAACAGTCACTTCCATTTAATGAACAGAAACAACCCTTGATTCAAGAGTTGTTACCGTATCTTTTGACTGTAACTTTTCACGAAGAATTGCAACATTAAACACTATATATAGCCTTCATTTCAGTTGTTTTAATCACTTAATTTCTGATTCTATTCTCATATGCATATTGTCTACAATATTCTACCATTTACTTTCAAATCTCATTCAAATCACATGCAAATTCAAGCACAAATTCATTTGTGATTAAATCAACTTTCAATCTTCGTAAACTACACTTTATACCACAAAGGAGAAGATTATAGGAATGGTGTACTCTAAAGACTTATCCGTGCTATTAAAAGAGCACAATCAGTCAAGGAAATTCTCTGTATTATTGAAGTCCTGTTCGGTTGCTCAGGCGGTAGATGTCCTATTCAGTTGTCTAGGCGGTAGAAGTCCTGTTTGGTTGCTCTGGTGGCATAATACCCATTCCTCTAGTTAAGTGAGGGTTGATAGTTAAAATTTCAGAAGGAGTTTGGGACTGGACGTAGAACAGAAAGTTCGAACTAGTATAAAAATCCCTGGTGTCATTTACTTTACTATTTACTTTTATATTTTATTCTGCATTAGTAGATATCTTAGTTATCATTCCATATTACGATCCTTAGTAGCACTTTCACCAAAAATTAGTTAAATGTGTGGTTGGGAGGCCTAGGGAGGTAACACTAAGTAAACAAAATGAAATTGTTAAATTACATCTAACAAAAGAAATAAGTGACATTAGGATGAAAACACCTCATTATGAATATGCTATATGTTGCTTGTGTTGAATATATAGAGTTCCATATGTGACGGAAGATATTTGTAAAAAAAGGTATGTGTAACAATTGACAGGCATGACCCAAGGCATAGGCAAGTGAGGCCATTGCCTATGGCAATAAACAAATGGGGGCAACAAAAAAATTCATTTTTTCATGTAACTGTTGTAATGGAGACTATCGAGCTCATCATCAATCACCGTTGCCCGCCTGCACCGGTAGTAGTCACTCATATCTCTCACCGCCTTCTACCAACAACCCGACATCGCCAACCACTATCAATTGCCTTTGCCCTAATTTGATTTTCCCAGCCCCAAACCCCTATACTATGTATTTTTTTTATTTATTTCAACCTAATTTCTTTTTTATTATTTTATTATTTGTACAATATGATTAAATCATGTTTATTAATTTTTCACTAATTTATCGTTGCACTAATTTTATTTTAAATTGCGCATTGGGTATCAGTTTATTAAGTTCCTAATTTTGTCCATGTAAAACCTTTCTATATGATGATTCTTTTTCAAATTTGTGATCAATTTAGTAACAAGCAAACCGATGGCATCATCAAATCTCTTATTGTATTATTTGTCTTGTAGAAATTTCTCAAATCCTTTTCTTATCAAATGCTATAATGTAATTTGATGTATCGTGTTTGTCATGTTTTATGAAATCATAATGATCAGTTTAGAACCTTTTTTGTTTCTTCTTATTTCATTTGGCCGTTTCGGTCATACAGTACTTTAGGTTTGTTTGTTTGTTTGTTTCTCTTATGGATATGACAACAATTGTTTTAAATTTAGTATAGTACTATTGGCATCTAGGAAAATTCTTCTGGCTACCATTAAATTTTTATTACATATCAATTATTTTCCTATGCTTATGGCCACTGAAATCTATTCCATCATTCAACCTTAAACCACTGTACATCTCCCTAAAAAAAAAACTTACGCACAGTCTCAAAGCATCATTAGAAAATAAAATTTTCAAACCTTAAATCCTAAATAATCTCTTTCTTCTCATCTAATAGATGAAACTGAGTGAATATTCAATGGATGATTCTAATTTTGATGAACAGAAAGTAGTTAGTTTACTTTTTATTTCTTAATGTCTACTTTCTTCCACGTATCAATCTTAGATTTATTGTAAATGGTTTTTTTATATTATTTTAGGATGATTTTAAGGATCTCATGACTAACACAAATTTGAAGCATATAAAGTTTGATGATGCTGTAACTAAAATTTCAATATAAGCTACTAAATTTTAATGTTTTATCATTCAAATTTTACTCCATTTTGTCACCTTTATTTTTTTTGGGTTTTTTCTTTTAGTTATTGGATAGAGTATACCAATCACAATAAAATTTAGAATGCAGTTGTTGTTTTGAATAAAAAGTATTTGATGGTGAAAATATAGAAGAAAATGATTGGTCATATGTTTCAAAAGAAACGCATGTTGATTAGGCAAATCAATTTTAATAAATCAAGTAAGTATTTATTTCAAAATTACAAAATCCTAAAAATACAATCAAAACAATTATTTTATTATTTTATTTTTGATTCTTTTGTTTTGTTATATGATTTTTGTTGTGTTTTGAAAAGTGTTGAATTTGGTTTATGGAATAAGAGCGGTAATAGTTGGGTTTTGAAATATTTGGATGCCTATTTACTTAAAATAAAATAAAAATTGGTGTTAGAAAGTAGAGAACCAAACTTTGTATGGTGGCCTTTATTTTGGGAGCCAGAATTAATTTTAAGGGCTCCGATAGTATCACACTAAACTTATAAATGGCAAAAGGTGTGATTTATTTTTTAAAATTTTTGTTGTTCAAATTTGATTATTTGATTTATGTATAATTTACAGTATAATTAAATTATCATGTATAATTTACTAATTTATTTCTACCCTTAAGCTATACTGTTGTCCTAATTTGATTTTTCACCAATTCTATTAGCGATTTAAATGTTAGTTAAATCATGATAAGTAGCTACTTAATAATCTATTGTTAATTAGTTACTTAATAATTTATTATATCCAATTAAATCATGTTAATTAGCTGCTTAATAAGTGATTGTTAATATAATTATTATTGAAAAATAATTAGAGAATAATTTATCGAAATCATTTGAATCATTATAATATGCAATATTGATAGTAAAATGTAAAATTAAAGAATAATTGACAGAAAGAAGCATTTTAAAATTATACCTGATAAAAACATATTTTTGAACTACCATGGCACAAGAAAGATTAAGTGGACTAACTATGATTTCAACTGAAAATGAGTAATTGGTTATGCTTAACTATGAAAAGATAATAGACGAGTTTGCTTTCCAAAATGCAAGAAGAAGTTGCTTCCATTGATGCCTACTGATATGTTAGAATGTCAAGTTGACATATAGTTTTTTTGATATGTAATGTGATTTGTTAACCAATATTTTGTAATCAAAAATGTTAAATTTTATAATAGAATTTTCATTATGTTTCATACATATAATTTTATGTTTGTTTATTAAATAATGGGCAATAAAAACATGAAAATATTTATTTGATTAAGGCATTGGATATGTATGGGCCGTCCCTGACAATTGATATCAAAACATTCTATTATGCTTATGATGTGTTTTTGCTATGTTGATTTGTGATACTAGTGAGGAGGAAATCCATTTTGCTTTGAAACATAGTCTAACTATTGTGTACGTTTTTACAACGAATAATATTATTCACATCGATTTTTCTGTAACACATTTGTTTATCTATGTTTTCCGATATAAACTCACGAGTAATCGTTTTACTAGGCTAAGTATGTGGCTAAATTTTAGTTTATCAAGAGATGAATAAAACTTTTTAAACATGTGTGAGGCATACTTACCTATTAGTAGCTATTTTGTTTATGTCCATTGCTTATGTAAAGCCAAAGCTCATAACTGGTTTGTAATAAAAGTTGTAAAACATGTTAGCATCTTCGTACACTGATCATATTAGTTATTTATGTATTTATAATATTTACCCCAAGATTATAGGGAAAATGATATACTATTTTTAAGTAATAAAATTTGGTTCAGTTTCCCTCTTTACTTAGTTTTGTTTGAAATAAAAAAGATATATCTGTATTGTCAATTTAAAATAGTATTGATGATGACTAGACATCATTACGGACATGGAGGATTTACATAAATGATTGGACTCTTATTGAGCAAGGGCATATAATATATTACACAAATCAAATCTCCAATATCACGGCATGTTATATATTATATTGTACGATCATTGCGGTAGTGGTTGGAGAGTATTCACTCGGAAGTTGTGGCTAATTCCTGATTTATTAAGTTATTTGGAGAGTATTCACTCAGAAGTTGTGGCTAATTCCTAATTTATTAAGTTATCTAAAAGTCAAATAAAAACAATGTAGGGTCATTTTATGCATTATTGCATATAAAGTAGCTGTTTCAAGTAAAACATCAAAGTGAGGTTGCATTATATGATAGTGTATATTTATATAGTTATTGAACTAATGTCAGTTCTAGATGTCCATGCAATCGATGTTCTGGAATTCATCTTATGGAAATTATTCAATCCCAAATATACATTTCTTTTTCCTCCTTTGAGATGCTTGACTCAGAAAGGAAGAATCTCTTATGTTTGTTCATGATATTTGGAAAGCAAATAAAATATGGAAGCTTAATCCAACACAACTTTAATATCTGATTATTTCAATATTATAATAGTATGGTTTATTAAAATAACATAATGATTAAGTTAACCTATAGAGTTTATCCAAAACAACCAACATTGACATAGCAAAGGATCTCCTAATACTGCCTAATATAATACGCACTTGAAATACATCACCACCACCGTCCCTATCTGGAAAGATCTTGACTGCTCTTTTTTCTGTATGATTGGCATAGTGATCTAGTATAACACAATCTTTATGTGTGTCACTGTATGATCCTACAATTTCAAACAAAGGCGCAGAGTGATGTCGTGAGCGTCCTGGCTTTAATTCCACGTAAACATCATCTTGATCACTACTTAATTTCTTGCCTGTATATAGAACGTTTGTCAAGTCATTAATATTGAATATTTGCCACCTTATGCTTAGGCCCAACCGCTGCAGTATAAACAAAATAATATTAAAATCTAATTTGATTTTAATTAAAATACATGAATCTAGTAGTGAATGAATGTATATGATTTATAAATCTTAATGTATTTACCTTTCTTCTGATGCTAAACAGATAATTTCCATCAACGTCTTTAATTATGACTTCATCTACTGAAAAATTTTCAACTTCAAACAACACTTTATTCGCAGACTCATACACTTTATATGTGTTATTCACCACTGGATTTAGATGCACAACGAACCCATTTGTTTCTGTCAATGCATATACATCACATAAGTCAGTGCAACCTTGAATATAATAAAGAGAAAGCAATACAAATTAAGGAACAATGTGGATCAAAATTTTGATCAGTATATAGTTATTATATTTTCTATTTAATTTTGGTTTAAAACTTGGTTTAAATATTGGGTCAATTAATGTAAATTAGCTAGTTGAGTATGTTTTGTACATGCTTTTATTCAGCTGTTAAGCAAGATCTGAAATAATTATAAAAGGTAACATAATTTTCAATTACTAATCATAAAAAATGTAATAGCATTGTAGAATGTGACATACCAAAAATTTGGATGGATAGAAGGATTGCCAGGAACAATTTTATGGCTGCCATTGCAGTTTTATGGGTTAGTTCAGCTTTTTTGTCCTGATTAACTCAAACTACAAACCACTATAAATATATAGAAGATACAAAAGATTTCTTCATATATCAAGAATATCCAAACAATTTGCTCACTAATGTATACAGATACTACAATGAAAATCTATTAACTGTGTAAATAATAGGGTTCAGTAATTAATTCAAATAAATATGATTGGATTCATAATCTCATCTAACCTGTAGTCTCTTTAAGTAAGGTATCATATTTTATTGCAAAGGTAAAAAATGTACATATAAACTTTTTACAAAAGAAATTCAATTGAAAAGCATATACAAATATAGCTTATGTCCAGCCCAACAGAAGATACATAAAACTTACCTCTAAAGGTTCCACTTTTTATCCTCAAACTGCACTTCGTTTGTGACCATTGAAAATTCATCTTACAGGATTTCTCATTTTCCATCAAATTTTTTGATTTGCCAACTCACCTATATGAAATATCTACCCATACCATTATTAGTACTACATAAACAATGAAATAATTACAAACTAAGGAATCTCATGAAAATCCAATGGGTAGTTCATGACATTTGACTAAAGAATCTCACAAAATTCATCACTTTTGGACTACAAAAAATAAAAAAATTTAAACCAACGATCACGATAAGTTTTTTAAATATAAAATATATTATGTAATTAACTTTGGTGTGCAAATGTTATTAGAATGAGATATTTTCTTTTATAGAGATGATGTTCACAAGTCTATAAAACTTTGTCAATTTTTGATAATCATAGATACCTAAAATCAAGTTGGACGCGATTTGAGGACATGAAAAAACTGACATGTTCACCTCTACCATGTGAAAATTTGTCAATGGGTTGTTCATGACATGTTGACAATAGTACGGATCATATTTTTGCTAATAAAACTACTAAGCATAATCATTTTGACTATTGGTAAACCGATTTGCAAACGCACTAAACTGTATTCCTTTTGAGAATATATAACTATATTTTGTATTCCAACATTGCACCTAAGATCTATAAAGAAATAAGCAATAAACTACACTGGACATAGACAGTTATTGTTGAACAATTATAAAAACTGTATGTTCTTATCTCTACTTTCTTAAACATTGTCTTACTACAAAAAATACAATATTTCTGGAAAAAAATCGTTGTAAAATAGCCTTTCACAATATTTTTACGAAAATCTTGTAAAAATATTACTTTTTACCACTTTTTCCCACGAAGTTGTATTAACACTCTTTAATAACATTTTTTTCCTAAAACCTTTTAAATATAGATTTGTAACAACTTTTTTTAAGTTGTCTTACTTATAATTTTTAACAACTTTCTTTTAAAAAATTGCAATAAATATATTTGATAATCAATAATTGATAATACATTATTAATAATTAAGAATTAAGAAGTAATATTTTATATTTAATAATTAATAATTACGATTAAATAACCAATAATTAATATTAAATAATTGCCATTAATTATCAATAAAGAATATTGATAATTTAATTATTAATAATTACTATTAAATAATTAAGAAGTAATAATTAATAACTAAGAATAATATTTAATGTTTACTGTTAGCGCCAAAATTGGTCACTAACACCCAAATCCAAGTGAAAGCACCAAATACCAGTCACAACTCACAAATAGAATATGTGTAGAGAGTAATAATGTGAAGAACATTAAAAATTCAAATGAAAGCAGTAAAGAACAATAGATTTTATAGTGGTTCGGCTATCTTTGGCCTACGTCCACTCCAGAAGTTTCCTTTTTATTGCTGTAATGATTGATTACAGTTGCAAGATGGTAGAGTAATCTCAGCCTTAGAAAATATAAAGCAAGAGAGAAGAAAGAAGGTCCACTCATCTAGAGACCCACATGCTGTATTTATAGGCAAATCCTGAGTTGTTGGGCTTTTTGAATGATCCGGGCCCATCAAGGCCATAGCCGAGCCACCTAGAATGCCAAACCACATATGCCGAGCGAGAATGCCGAGCGAGGTCGCCATGCCGAACGGCACTCGTATGCCGAGCCACATGGCCATGCCGAACGACAATCGTATGCCGAGCGAGGCCTGGTGTGCCGAGCGAGGTCGCCATGCCGAACGACACTCGTATGCCGAGCCATATGGCCATGCCGAACGACACTCGTATGCCGAGCGAGGGGTTCATGCCGAACGACATTCGTATGTCGAACGAGGCTTGGTGTGCCGAGCGAGGTCGCCATGCCGAATGACACTCGTATGCCGAGCCACATGGCTATGCCGAACGACACTCATATGCCGAGCGAGGGGTTCATGCCGAACGACCTTCGTATGCCGAGCGAGGCTTCGTTCCGAGTCTACTCATCTATGCCGAACGAGGCTTCATGCCGAGCGAGTCATCTATGCCGAACGAGGCTTCATGCCAAGCGAGTCATCTATGCTGAACGAGGCTTCATGCCGAGTCTACTCATCTATGTCGAACGAGGCTTCATGCCGAGCGATGTCCAATGCCGAGCGAGATCTGAGGCCAAGCGAGGTATGATGCCGAGCGAGGTAAGAGGCCGAGCGAGGTATGATGCCGAGCGGTGTCTATCGAACCACTACCCTATGCCAAATGACCATGACTTCTCTGCAATGCCGAACGACATTACCAGGGCCGACCGGCCCTTGACCTCCAGACCGAGCGGTGTATCGAAGTGAACTCCATCCTTTCAAACCGAATCCATCACATTCCAACCTTGATAATCATGAAGTCGACTTAGTTAAATCTGCATGTCCGTGGCCTTACCAAGAGGTGGGTTAACACTTGCCCCCTAAAACATGCCTTGCTATTGGAAGGTGTGTTCTGAATAGCCTCAAATCCAATATCCTAAGTCCGTACTACATTCGTTATCAAACGATTCCATCCGAATCTGATAGTTTTATTCCGCGACCGTTCCAAGTCGTTATTCAATTCCGAATTTTCCCTTTGGAAGTCAGCAATTGAATCATACGATCTTTCCAGACCGTTGACGGCCTCTCCGGACCCTTGCTAAGTTCAATCCAAACTTAACGATTGAATAGGCAGATCATGTTGCGCTTTGACGAAGCAACCTATCCCTTGCACTCTGGCCCCAGCGAGGGCATATAGCGATGTCTTGGTCTTTCTAGACCGATCATAGCCTCTCCGGGCTCTTGCTGGATCTCATCCTGTCACTCTCCGGTGAAGGGGAAACAGCGTCGAGTGAGCCGATCCTGTCGCTCTCCGGCGAAGTGGCAACACCCCCCTGCACTCCGGTTCAGTGTCTCTGAATATTAAGCGATGTCTTGGCCTTTCTAGACCGATCATAGCCTCTCCGGGCTCTTGCCGGATCCCATCCTGTCACTCTCCGGTGAAGGTGAAATAGCGTCGAGTGAGCCGATCTTGTCGCTCTCCGGCGAAGCGGCAACACCCCCTGCACTCCGGTTCAGTGTCTTTGAACATTAAGCGATGTCATGATCCTCCTGGATCGATGTCAGCCTCTCCGGGCTCTTACTGGATCCCATCCTGTCACTCTCCGGTAAAGGAGAAACAACGTTGAGTGAGCCGATCCTGTCGCTCTCCGGCGAAGCAGCGTCACTCCCTGCACTCCGGTTCAGTGTCCCTGAACATAAAACAGCATTGAGTGAGGCGATCCTGTCGCTCTCCGGCGAAGCAGCGTCACTCCCTGCACTACGGTTCAGTGTCCCTGAACATTAAATGATGTCATGATCCTGCTGGACCGATGTCAGCCTCTCCAAGCTCTTACTGGATCCCATCCTGTCACTCTCCGGTGAAGGGAAACAGCGTTGAGTGAGCCGATCCTATCGCTCTCCAGCGAAGCATCGTCACTCCCTGCACTCCGGACCCCGTCTCTCCGGGTAGGTTCATAAAGCGATCAATTTCAAATCAATTTTCAATATTCATCCTTTAACCCTCTGGTCTAGGGTTCATTTTATGAAATTCGAGTTCATTTATTAATTTAAAATTCCAAATGTTCAATCACAAACAAAGGATAAACCTAGATACTGCCTCTCCGGGCAGAGCGGTCTGTTACCATCTCACAGCATGCCTGGAGATCTCTTTGGTTCCCGTACATGTGTAAGTGGAATAGCCGTTTTATTTTAAAATCAAATCTAAAGAGTTTATGTAATCGACCAAAGTTCAAGTCCTGAACTTGGCCCTTGCTATCATGATCAATTGATGACGAGTCGTGATCCCGATCCAGGATTAGTCCTGTTAGGTGGAGGCGGTAGTTGCTCAGGTCCTACAGCCACCGTCCGATCTCTGGCGTATTGTGGAAATCTACCACTTCTGACATGCTCTTCCACCTCATCCTTCAGATGGCGACATTCATCGGTAGTATGCCCTTCCAGCTCATGGAACATGCAGTACTTTCCACTTCTACGTTCCCGTTCTGTGGGATCTCTCCTGGGTGGTTTTCGATAGGGGAGCTGCCCCCGAGTCTCCGTGTAAATCCGTTCCAGGTTTTCCATCAAGTCCGTGTATTGTCTGAACATGGGTTCTCGGAATTTCTTCTGTCTGTCGGGACCGTCGTATATGTCGTCCTACTTTCGCTTACCTTTGTCTGCTCCAGGTAGTTCTTTGGAGGTTCCTTCGCCTTGTACAGCGTTTGTTTCTCGCCTTTTGGTGCATGAATCCTCTAGCCGAATGAACCTTTCAGCTTCATGATAGAATTCTCCGAGGTCTTGTGGTGGATCTCTTGCCATAGAATCCTTAAACTCTGTGCCTTCCGCAACCCCTGCTACCGCCGCCATCAAAATCATCGATGGATCCGGGCGATCTACTGAAGCCACCGTTGCATTGAATCGCAATAGAAAATCTCTTATGGACTCTCCGGTCCTCTGCTTCATTGAAGCTAAGGTCATCACACTCTTGGGTCGCGTCACGTGGACCCTAAACTGTCACATGAAGCGTTCCACTAGCTCACCCCATGTTCTGATTGATCCCTTCTCTAGCTGCCTGAACCAAAGCGCAGCCAAGTCTGTCAGATATAGAGGGAAGCATCGTGCCATCACTTCCTCGGATGCCCCCAGCACTTCTGTATGCCTGATATATATGGTAATATGCATGGTTGGGTCTCATTTCCCATCATAAGGATCCAGCGCGGGTAACTTGAACTTTGGAGGATTCCTTGCATTTCTGATATTCGGAGTGAACGGACTCCGACTAACTTCCTCTAAGCCTCCGCTTGACAATCCTCCTCCCATAATCCGTCGTACTAGTCCAGCCATTCTTTCATCTCCATCCAGGGGTTGTCCCCTGTTTGCATCTCTACTTTGCCCCCCCATGTCCTAGGAGGTACTCCGGGTAGTACTCTTCATGTTGGCCATTTACGTTCACGTTGGTCCCTGCTTGCTGAGCTTCATTCACCGCTCTCCCCGTATCCAATCCTAGAGGTCTGCCCCCAGGCCTTGGCTGATTTCCTCCAACCTCTCCAGTCTGGTTCTGGTTTTGACCTCCAGATACTTCTGCAGCCCTGGTTCCTTGTTCTACAATGCCAGCAGCCGCGGTTGGTCCATTCCCTTGACTTTGTGCCCCCAATATGTCCAACCTGGCGAAGCAGGTTCTGTATCATGTCTTTCTGCCTTTTTAGCATCGCCTCCATCTCGTCCCTGGTGATATAGATGGACGCTTGACCTGATCCAGCTCCAGAGGAGGCCTCTTGACTTCCCTCTTGATTGCTTCTTTCTGTCACTTGCTTCCTTGGTTATGGACTAGCCATTGCTTCCTAGAATCCAAGTTCCTAGCTCCAAAATTCTCGAGTGTCTGCCTTCTCGGTGAAAGCACCAAAATGTTAGCGCCAAAATTGGTCACTAACACCCAAATCCAAGTGAAAGCACCAAATACCAGTCACAACTCACAAATAGAATATGTGTAGAGAGTAATAATGTGAAGAACAGTAAAAATTCAAATGAAAGCAGTAAAGAACAACAAATTTTATAGTGGTTTGGCTATCTCCGGCCTACGTCCACTCCAGAAGTTTCCTTTTTATTGCTGTAATGATTGATTATAGTTACAAGATGGCAGAGTAAACTCAGCCTTAGAAAATATAAAGCAAGAGAGAAGAAAGAAGGTTCACTCATCTAGAGACCCACATGCTGTATTTATAGGCAAATCCTGAGTCGTTGGGCTTTTTGAATGATCCGGGCCCATCAAGGCCATAGCCGAGCCACCTAGAATGCCGAACCACATATGCCGAGCGAGATTGCCGAGCGAGGTCGCCATGCCGAACGGCACTCGTATGCCGAGCCACATGGCCATGCCGAACGACACTCGTATGCCGAGCGAGGCCTGGTGTGCCGAGCGAGGTCGCCATGCCGAATGGCACTCGTTTGCCAAGCCACATGGCCATGCCGAACGACACTTGTATGCCGAGCGAGGGGTTCATGCCGAACGACATTCGTATGCCGAACGAGGCTTGGTGTGCCGAGCGAGGTCGCCATGCCGAACGGCACTCGTATGCCGAGCCACATGGCCATGCCGAACGACACTCGTATGCCGAGAGAGGGGTTCATGCCGAACGACATTCGTATGTCGAGCGAGGCTTCGTGCTGAGTCTACTCATCTATGTCAAACGAGGCTTCATGCCGAGCGAGTCATCTATGCCGAACGAGGCTTTATGCCGAGCGAGTCATCTATGCCGAACGAGGCTTCATGCCGAGTCTACTCATCTATGCCGAACAAGGCTTCATGTCGAGCGTTGTCCAATGCTGAGCGAGATCTGAGGCCGAGCGAGGTATGATGCCGAGCGAGGTAGGAGGCCGAGCGAGGTATGATGCCGAGCGGTGTCTACCGAACCACTACCCTATGCCGAACGACCCTAACTTCTCTACAATGCCGAACGACATTACCAGGGTCGACCGGCCCTTGACCTCCAGACCGAGCGGTGTATCCAAGTGAACTCCATCCTTTCATACCGAATCCATCACATTCCAACCTTGATAATCATGAAGTCGACTTAGTTAAATCCGCCTGTTTGTGGCCTTACCGAAAGGTGGGTTAACACTTACTATTTAATAATAAATGATTGATAAGCAATTTTTAATAACTAAGAAGTGATATTTATTATTTAATAATTATAATTGATAATTATATTTAATATTAGTGTCCAAAAAATTATATTCAATATTTCACGAAATTTAAAAGTTCGAAATTTTCTAAAATAATTTTTTTTTAATTTTCATAAAATTCTAAAATTAAAAAATTAAATTTTTTAATAAATTTAAATTTTTATAAAATATTCAAAATTCCAGAAATTTTGAAAATGTTAGAAAAATTATGAATGTCATTTGTTCTATGATCATACTTGATAGCCTTGCGTTTAATATTGATGAAATCCTAGTTGAGGAAAAAATGTGCACTAAACTTTACAAGATACAAAAAAAACTTTGCTACAAAGAGAGATACAATTTGACTTTTCTAAAAAGTAGATGAAAAACTAAACATAACCACAAGGGTTATAAATAGGCCATCCAAGTATAGTTTGAAATACTCAATCCGGACCCTCCACAACCCAAGCTGCAATCTATCTATTTCAAACAGAACAACCAACAGAGTTCAATTCAATAACCTAATTTACATTTCACTTCATCATGGCAACTAAAAGCTTCATGCTCATTCAAACTTTTTATTCTTTTCTTCTTTTGCTATATATTCACAACTACTACTGCCTTTTTCCCATCTTGAGCTTTCAAAACCTCCTCGTTTGTGTCTTTTTGTAGCTACAAATTGACTATCATCACTTAATGTAGACACGAAGTACATAGATTAAAAATTTGATAATGTAGCTGCTTTTGAACTGATACACTATTGTTTAATTTGATAATCACATAGTAAATTGATAATAAGTTTAAAAACAAGATTCACCCTTGCTCTAGTATTACATTAGCCTTAAGATCTCTACATAGTATCAGGGTAGCACATCACGTACGTAATAGGAGCTACCCAACACCAGTCCATAAAAATTTACTTAGTTTTCTAGATGTTGAACGATTCATTTTACATGATAATTTTTAATATCTTTATACATTTAGGTCTTCCTAATCTCATAGATTCAATTCTACTTATACAAGGGTTGAGCCTAATCGTACCCACTAGCTAACCAACTCCACAATGTCATACGCATTAGGCGGTTTGCATAAGTGAGCACTACAAAAAAATAGGCAATAAACATAACTTATATATATATCACTCAGCATAAACATGTTAATAAGATAACATCGACAATGTTGATTTGTTTTTTTATAGTTTTTTGTGAGTATGTAATATATAAGCATGCAATTGATTACATATAAATCCAAGTATTAGTAGCTTTATTTCACTCCACTATGGTATTGCTTACACATTAACATTTAAACTTTTCTACCCTTTAAAAACATTCTAACTCAAGTTTCAAATAATCGAAATCTATACTTTAATGTTGTCAAAAGGTCAACCTATTAACTAATGAAAGTATGCACTAACGCTAATAAAAATACGACTCATTTTTCATTGAAAATACACATAAGTGATATCTAAAACACGTCATTATTCATTAATGAAAGTATACCAAGCCATGCTATCGAAAATATAGCTTATAGCCAATGAAGGCATAGTTTAGCGTATTAACACAAATATGAGTTATCAAGTTATCAAAAGTGTGACATAAGATATTATCAAAGATATGTCATAACATGTTATCGAAGATATGACTTTACGTGTCAACAAAAGTATTGTCTAACATGTTAAAGAAAGCATGGCTCAAAATGTTAACGGAAGTATGACATAATATTTTATCGAAAGTATGGCATAACATGCTATCTAAGGTGTATCATAACATATTTAAGAAGTATGGCATAATATGTTATTGAAACTATGGCAAAACATGTAGTCGAAAGTAAGACATAACATGTTATCGAAGATATGGCCATGTTATTGAAGATATGACCAAGTTATCGTAAATTGGTTATGTTATTAAAGATACTGCTTTACATATTATCAAAGACGTGGCTTTACACATTTTTTAAATCACAGCGACAAACTTGTAATTAATTTTGAAATTGCTTTATTTCTTTCTAAAGTAATTACTTTTGAATAAATCATGTCATATGATAATTTCTTATTTTTCAATCACTTCCTATTCATTTCTTTCCGGAAAATTTTCAAATAATATTTCTCATTTACATAATGTTTGAACCAAAAATGGCACAAATACCTAAGAAAACTATGCAGTAGAGATTAAGCGGAAGAATGTAAATGAAAACAAAGTAAAAACAAGCATATACAAAATGTTTGAGCAAAATTTAACCCAAACACCCAAGATGAAAAGATTGCAGAAATTTAATGCAAGAAAATTTTATGTAGGGAGTAAATGCAAGAAAATGAATGGAAAAGCAAGTAAAGATCACACACAGAATTTTTATAGTGGTTCGACAATCTAGGCCTATGTCCACTTAAAGGTTCTTTATTAGTTTCCCACTAATTTGTGATTACAAGTGATTAGGATACGTTTTGACCCTTGATTACAATGAATTTTAATGGCTGTCTAGAAAGTAGTTTAGCCAAAAAAAGAGAAGCCTCCTCTAATGAAGGTTGCCCGATGTATTTATAGGGATGAACGGAGAAATATCTTTCTCAAATCTTGCCTACATAACCTCGTCGCCTAGAAGAAATCCTTCCAAAAATCTCAACCCCATATTCCCCAGGGTTGGGAATAAGTGTCGATCCCCTAGGGGAGGAATTGGTACCGATCCCTATAAGGAGCCCCATAGGGGGTGCGATCACTCTTGGTGGCTCACCTTGATGTCTACTTCATGATTCCAGAGTTTTTTTGCATTGTAACAACCCATAATTCCACACATTTCAAGCTGACAATAAACCACACATGTCCAACTCGAATTGAACGAAAAGGCGAATAGTTAGGGGAAAGAAAAAAGAAAGAAGAGAAGTGAGAAGAGAGAAAGAAAAAAACAATACATAATCTCACAATGCAGCGGAACAACATATAATATAATATCAATAATCTTTACAAAAGAGAAACTATAATACACATGCATCAAATCAGAGTACAACAACAAATTACTAATCATCAGCCTGGACAATTATAACAACCTTTTCTCACAAATGCTAATAATTTAAATAACCAAAACATATACATGAATACGACTTAAAGACCTCCTCTCGTCTTCGAAAGCAAAGCATCCAAACCGAATCTGTAAATATACTCGGTCTGACCCGAGCATTAGAAGGGAATAACGCCCGGATCAGTCTGGTAAACCAGCGTGAGAAAACACATCTCAGTTGGATTTTTAAAGTTACAAAAACTTTTCAAAAACAAAGGCATCTCGTAAGACCACGCTGCATATAAACACGGAAGGTTTTTTACCTTGCGATAACCAAAACACTTCATATCAAATCCTCTGATATTATAATAGTGTCTAGGATACAAATACATATTAATCATAACCAAAATTGCTGCATTGATTAAATTCTAGCATAATAGGTTTACAACTAAAACCATAAAGGCTCGTATTGGGGAATGGATTCCATACAATGGAAGGTAAGGGACTACCTTCTAAACAGTACATTTCTAAAGGAATGTATCGAGGATCAACACTATGATCTTTTGCATCTGGTAAGACCAGCCTACTCGAAGACATATCAGGTGTCGGAAATAGAACTGAATATGATATCACCCCAGTCGTTCCTGACCTATCCATGGCCACAGCATACACAACAAAACCTGAAATATAGAGGGTAATATAGAAAGGTGATGACCATGCCCTAATGGTTACGAACAACATAGCCTTATGGCATACCCTGTTTAAGCCATTTCCGGATGACGAGGCCTAAGGTAACGATTGCCTTTCACATAGCACATTCCACTTTGAATGTGAATGCCACATTATCAATTCCATCACACACTATTGATTTCCACAAACGTACAATCTCTGAGCTCATACGTCTTATAGAAGGGTGTTAAGTGTAGGAGAGTTACCTCCTACACCACCAAACAGATGTACGTTTGTAAAAATCAATGTACATGCATTTTAGAAATGCAATGTCAGACATTTATCCACACAAATTGTCCAGGAACAGGACAAATCGAAGGAACTCTCCTACTACATCCTATCAGGAATCAACCCTAGGATTAGTAGCGAGTGGTCCTTGCATCGAAGATTTTTAGAATGAAGCACTACTACCACCATATACATACATACATATATAATATGGAATCGTGGGGCAAGTGGAAAGTAGCCCTTCATCATGAAGATCTCCGTCTGAAAAAATCATCATTTTCAATAATCTGGACTTTCGAACGCATATGTTGGTCCGAAGTGGTTTTTGGATAAATCTGATCCTGGTCTCTCTGAACCAACAATCGATAAGAGGCCCTCAACCTCATATGGAAACCAAGTCTCGTAAACTTATCACGTTTCCAACTCTCAACTTGTTATCCTTCGACCAAGAAGGAATCTTGGTAGATTGGAGTACCATAGTCACTCCGCCCTACTCGAATCATCATTCTTAATACCAAACGGTAACCAAGCCTACTCAGTTAGCCTCGTACTAAGTGCACGACTAATCAGTTCCTACATCAAGTCAAGGAACTAAAAATGGACAAAAATACAATCTAGCACACAAGCAGTCACTAGGCCTGTTTAATTAATCTTTTATTAATAAATCTCTTTCCAAATATTTATCTCAAAAAATCTTTGAAAGGTATATTCTTAAAACCTTTTTAATCTTTCGATATTTAGAAAACATTTTCATATACTTATCTCAATGGTATAAGTATATTCACAAACCATCTCGTTTACAACACAGAAAATATCTCCATATATTTAAATCCGTAATAAGTATATTTACAAATCTTTAGGGGAAAGCTTCCTATTTACCAAAACACTCTTTATTGGGTCAAAATGAATGTTGCATAAAACATCGTTACGACAATCCAAAACAGTAGAATAGAGATTCAACTATTTATATTTATATAAATCCTGCAATATAAAACACTTCCTTTCGGGAATCACTTACTATAACAACAGTGTTATAGTCTGTGCCTTCCTCGCTTTCTCGAAAATAGCTATCACAACAATAAATGTTGAAATTGATGTCTTTATCCCTTAGTACATTTTAAATCACCTTTTAAAACTATTTAACTCCATCTGAAAATATCACCTTCAAAACATTCCGTTAAAAGATTATTTTAACTTTTAAAACGTAGGTGTATTTCCTTTATAAAATCCACATTCAAATCTCAACATAAATCATTTCCATATTTATAAAACTATGTTTCTAAATGTCCATTCTATTTCATAAAACTTCTCTTTATAAAATCTCTTTATTTATGAAATTCTATTTATAAATCCATTCCTTTATAAATCTCATTTATTTATAAAATCCTATTTATAAATCCATTTACAAAATATCAATTACAAATCCATTTCTAATATTTATAAAACTTTGTTTATATATCTATTACTTTTTTTATAAAATATTACTTCTGTAAATCCTTTATATAAACCATTTCAGAAATGTTTGTTCCAAACTATTTCTATCTTCCTTAAAACTATATTTCCTTTATAATAAAAGATGGACTTATTTATTAAGTTTTTAAAACTTTTATAATGCAGTTCAAAAATCTCCATTTAACATATTTCACAAACTATCAGTTTATAATACCAAAAATCATACTTTTTATTTTATTTAAAATAAACTACTCCTTTTAATAATTTAAGAATAATTATTAAAAACATATGTTATTTCAAAATCACTTTAAAATCTTTTTAAATAAAATCTTCACTTTATACTATTTCGAAATACTAAAAATAAGGCCAAACGCTACTATAGCACTAAATAAGCAGAATCATGTCCATGTCATCAAATATGGCATCCAACAAATCATATATGAAAATATATATGAAAAGTAAAATAAACTGTGGTAAGGAATCATGTTGGATCCCTTCAACCTTCCCTCCTTCATCACATACAGTATATAATCTCATAATATGGGTTATCCACAACTAGGCGGGTATATATAAAAAGGTCGTCTACTCCAAAGGCGGGAATAAATCCAAACCAACTAATAAAATAGTAAATCATCCAAACAAGCATCAATAAAAATATCCACACTTATATAAAACATAAGTGAGCCAGAGAGGTGAGTTTAACTTACCGAAATTCCAATTATCATCGAAGCGTTTCGGTTTGAATTAAAATCGAACGGACATTCGATTTTAACACAAAATCCTATAAGGTCCAAACTACCAATCTAACTCCATAGCGTAGTATTCATCGATACGAACCTAACGCGACTGACCGCATCCAAATCCGACCTCAAATGCATAAGATACGAATATTAGATCACTTGAGATTATTTAATATTTTAGTTAACTTAAATAAATTATGATTTGACCTAATCACCTTCTTCTATCATCTGGCCGTGCATTATGAAAACCAACATCTCGACTTCATCTCCTCATTGTCGCGAAAGATGATCGCACGTCGTCGTGTCCACATCGTCGACTCCTCTAGCCAAGACGCGCCGATCCCCACATGTCCGACCCCCCCTAGCGCCCTTGTTCACCTAAAAATGGCAAAGGAAGTTGCACAGTTCAACTCTAGATCAGCGCCGCCATGCTTCGCCATTCGATGATCCAACCGGTCAATGAGTTCATCTTCCCTAGCTCTATAACTTTATAGTTGACAACTTCGCTTGAATTTTCCCTAATTGACGTGATGAACGTAGGCCGTTCGATTTTGGAGATTGGGGAATGGCGGTTGTGTTATTTAATTTACGGTTTTGCAAAATGAATGATGTTGGGGTCCTTTTATAGAAAAATAACCAAACACTATTCAGCCTTTAAATTTCCAAACTTCAATTGAGGCGTGCCAACAGGCATTCTATAGTAAATAACCCCATTCTGAACACAATGGAACTAGTATCGGGGCCTAATTCCATCAGACACAGAAGTTAACTTTCAAAATCAAATCATACTAATTTAAATTCCTTTAAATTAGTTTCTACGCGTTTCTAACTCGCACAACTAAACGATATGTTTGATCGCCACAAAATTCGTTAACATACAATAATTAACTATTACGGATCCAATGGCACTGGTTTCATTGAAATTCAATACAGTCCCCTTGAATGATAATTCCACACTTTAGTTAAAACAAATTAGTATTAAAACCATTCTAATCACTTTAATTATAAATTAAAGTTTACTATCTTCATCTTATTTAAACAGAATTTAAATCAGCTTTCGAAATCATTTTTTTCACATTAAATCCCTATATTTGAAATTTAAGATGTTTGACTTATAAAATTAAATTTTCAATATTTAAAATTAGTTAAATATTTCAAATTCAAATGACTAAAATCCTGGGTCATTACAGACTCCCTCCTTAAAAGAATTTCGTCTTCGAAATTGTCAAGGCAAGAAAAATAACATAAAACACATTAACTTTCCAAAACCAATTAGCTCAAATAGATTATCAAATTTTCTAGGTCTTTAAATTCATTCACGAATAACAACTAATATCATTCCAAGTTATAATATAAAAATCAAAATTTAGTTATAAAATTTCTCAAATTTAAAAAAAATCTACCGCCTTAAATTTACAGAAAATTTTGCCAGCATCTCCTTTGCGCGGCTCGATCAAAAAATTTACAACACATATATAATATACATCTCATCTCAAGGATGAGGCATCCCATAGGGAAAAACATAAAATGCGATATGTAATCCGAGATGTGTACCTTTTCTTAATATTAGCAAGCATATACAATTAATATATTGTGAAAGCGAGCTCCAAATGCGAAGCATACACCGTCGGTATCTACTAAGCACTTAGCAACAAATGAGAACAAGTATATGGAAATCAAAATCACTATATAACATAGACTAATATAATAACCATATTCAACCAAGAAATCAACACGCATCCTTACTTAATAGTGTTTAAAACTACTAGTAAACAAAGTTAGCTAATCATAGCATACTATCATACCAAATCTCGTAAGATATCCATAGACCATCCGTACGCAATATCAAATCTGATCGCTCTCTCGATCACACAATCTCACTTTTGAACTAATATCGCTCACTCGACTTCTCTAGTGCAGACTTCGATTCGGTTCCTCGATTAGAAACTGCCACTCTACTTGCATAGCCATATACTATGATAGAGAATTTCAGAATGAATCAAAAATCCGTATTCAATGTTCATCGTCAAAAATCGAGTGAAAAATCCTAACTCGGACTGGTGTAAATCACCTCGAAATCATGTACTCGAATCTGGATCAAACAGTTATGCGAATAAAATGACCTACGTACAACTTACGTATTTATTTCAATTGGTTTTCTTAACTATACCAAATTATTTTTGTTCATATTCATTTTATTCTCATTCATTTCATTCTTAGTATATTTCTTTTAATACTACTATCACTTAGGAACCATTCCATAAAATCATTTTTTTTAAGTTTAGTATAAACATTTTATACAACACAACTTATTTTTTATTATCACTTCTAAGCTTAAATTCATATTTATTTTAAATCACAATCGATTTCATTTAACTTTACTTAAGTTAAATTTCATTTCATACCTAAATTTCAGATTTTCTTTTGTAACCAAATTGATTAACCATTTTAAAATTTTGGTTTTACTTTCCATTTTCTCGAATTTATAATTTAAATAAACTTATCTACTTATAATTTTACGAATCTTTACTTAAGTTCATCCGCATTCTATAATTACAACTTGTGGTTATATAATCACTTTACAACTTAAGTTTATATTTATTTCACTCATCTACATCCTAAGTGTGTATAAAATTTCCAATTTGCCTTACTTAACCAGAATATTTAACAAATTTAAAATTTGTTTTTAACTTACTGTTTTTCAACTTATAAGTTACAAAAACTTATTTTTCTTATATTTTCATAAAACACTTAAATCAAAAATTTTAGAATTCAAACACCTGGTTTTTCAAAAGACTTTGAATTCATAATATATACATAACTTCTTTGTATATCAAATCATAGTTCTAAATTCTAAAACAATCTTTATTTGCTTAAACTAAACTTTATTTTACCGAAACAAACTTTTATACCAAATCACTATGGTAGGAATTCGTCACTTAGAAACTCAAAAATGAACATCGATGAAGCTACAGTCATCACCAAAATTATTTTCCAACGACCAAAGTAAATTTTGTGCTTTCTTATCTCTTTTAAATTTCATTTAAAAATATTTGTAATCAAAATATTTTCAAAATAATACTATTATTATTTCTTCCAAAACCTTTGAAAAACAATTTTCAAAACCACCGGGAATTAGATTCTCAATTTCTTGTTTTAAATCCATTTTTATTTATAACCATATTTATAAATATACTTATACAATTCCATTTCCTATTTATTTATAAATCGCATTTATAAATCATACTTATATAATTTCACTTCTTATATAATACCATCTCACAAATATTGATTATTTTAATTATAACTAATACTTTATAATTCACATGTATTAATTCAGTTTCTTATATAACCATGATGACCCACCTTTCTAACCCTTGGGAACGACACTTAATACATCCTCGGTATTCGTGTGTCGTTGCCCAAGCATCCGAAAGATAAGTTGTCATGGGGAAAATTAAATCACAGAAAGAACATAATAGAAAAACCTCATAACGGAATGGTTACATATAAAACAAAATGATATAGTACAAAAGGTTACTCCTTACATCGAGTTATCAGAGTTATACAAAAGTACTACACCTAACAGATTGGCAGTTTTACATTATGACTTTACATTTTCCAGATACCAAATATACCAACTTAATCATACAGCGGAAATAAATAACTAGATAACTAAGGAGCCGCCTTCTAGATCACCGTCTTTAAAGAGCTCTAAAGAAAAAACCTGTTATTCTCAGACTACTCAAATACGACTGGGTACCTGAGAGTTTAGGGAAAATAAACAACCTGGGTCAAACAATATATCTTGTATGAGTAAAACTCGAAATCAAATGGGAATGTATTTAACAATAATATATGGGCCCATGCCGCTAATGCAAAACTGGTTTTCTCCCACATAAACAACAACCAAACATAAGAATGTAAAAGAACAACATGAAACAAATCCAAACATAGATAATTGAAAAAATAGTATAAAGATCCAGACTTGAAAGAATGGAAATAGTCTGAACAAAATCAAAACTGGACAGAATGGATAAAACAAGATAACAGTCCAAACTTGATGGAATGGACAAAAGCTATAATTAAACATCGTGAAGAGTGGTCGACTCTTCCCGTTGCAGTTACAGAAAAATAATTCGTAGGTTCGAATCAAATAAGAAAAGGAAAATTTTCCAATAAATTACTAGGAGAGTGCATCCCCTTCAAAAGAAGTATACCTCTAGAAATATACTTGAAAACCTTGGGAACTCCAAGTCGAACCCCGCCAATCCTTACCAAGAATTCGAGTATTTCACATCTAAATGCACAAAACCAAATCTAATCTAGTTGAGATGTGAAAATACCCTAACGGGAGAAACCCCATATAAATTGGCCCCCAAAAACACACGTTTTGATTTAGTCATTTCCGACAAAGGATAACAAAGCTTAACGGAGTAACAAATCGTCTTAGAATGGCGATAATAAAGAAGCTGAGGTAACCAATAGCTGGGAAACCAACTATCAAGGATATAAAACGATCATATATGGAAATTAAGTCGTGTATATTTACCACCACTAATAAAATTCAAACTTGCACTATTTCTTGGTTAACGATAATACCGGACAAGTCAAGGTAGTGTTACCTCAAAGTCATGTCTCACGATTATTCTTAACTTTCGAAATAGCGACAAGTCTACTTCTTCGATGATTAGTGCTAATTATACAAATAAGTCGTTCCCATATAAGTGATTCGCTTTATGGAAATTAATTTATTTTCATAAACGAATCAAACTTTTTCTTTTAAAAAACCCAAATTAATACTTTGCTTCATATTACAAGTATTAGCTTTAAAACACTTTGTTAAAAGAGTTTACTAACTTTGAAACATCTTTATAAAAAGGATTTAACAATGTAAAACATCCTTATTACAACTTTAAAACTTCACTAATTCTGTTGATTGTTTGACTTCAATAGCCTTTAATTCAAAAGAAGTTAACCACCCTTAAACACCATTAATTTAAATAATTAATAAAAATTAATTATAATTAGTTAAAATAAATAAATAAATAATTAATTATCATTCTTAAAAATGAATAACAAAGTCAAAACATCCTTCGAAACTTCATTAATTAAGTTGATAAATTAACTACAAATGCCTTTTAAGGGTAAATCACCTTTAAAAATATCATTAATCATATTAATTAATAGTATTTAAATATAATTAATTTAATTAATTAATAAATAATTAAATATTATTATTTAAATGTTATTAATTAATTTAAATTTTGTTTAAGGAAAGATTAATTAAGGTTAAACAGATTTATTAACTTTTAAAAGTCATTAATTAAAAAGGATTAATTAATTTTAAAAACATCATTGGTTAAATGATTAATTAACTTTAATCCATCATTATTGACTAATCAATTAACCTTAAACATTATTAAATAAAATGATTAATTAATTTAAAACACCATTAACCAAGTAATTAGTTAAATTTAAAACACATCATTAACTAAGTAATTAGTTAACCTTAATCCTTATTAATTAATTAATTAATTAAATTATCATTATTAAAATGATTAATTACTTTCGTAAACATCATTAATCACAAACTTGCTTAACTTGTAAAATAATTCCAAGCATGATAATGAAACTAAATGGTTTCGATAAAATGTGATTTCTGAAAGTGCCGATATAGCGACTATCGTTATACGAGCAGTTCGGAAAACAAGTTTATGTCACTTGCAATAAAACCAAACATAACATAGTAATTGTATGAGCATGTGCATGGTAATTAACAATGATATCACATGTAATGAGCATTTACTTACTAATTAGTTAACTTTAACTACCAATTAAACATGTCGCTAACTACTTGCTTACTAACTTTCCAAAACGACAACTTTTTGCAACATGAACCAAACCAACAACCAAAATATCTCTAATACATAAAACAAGCATTAAATAGCTACTAATATGAACATGAATATAGTTTACACACTTTTGTTTTGAGAGTGGAATTTTACTCACAAAAATGTAACCAAACGAAGTCGAATCGCTGTATAATCTTGCCAACACTCGAACTACACTTCCTAATCACCAAAGCTCGGACTTTTCAGCCATATTTGGACTGTTTGTGTAACGACCCACTTTTCCATATGGTTTAAGCGGCTAGTAAACCACATATGACCCACTTAAATTGAACAGAAAGGCGGATAGTCAAGGGAAAGATAGAAGAAAGAAGATAGGAAGAACTAAACAAATAAATAGAATCTCATAATGTGAGGAGCAGATCTGTAATATACACAAAGTCTTTACAAAAAGATAGCATCTTTATTATATATATATATATATCCAAATCAGAGTACACTAACCTATTTCTATTCCGGACAGTTATAGCGACCTACCTTCACAACTTGATAAATACAACAAACATATCCCAAGAATACTAAACAACGGAAGAATATAAGTTACGTGAATATGTCTTAGAGAATCCAACTCGTCTTCTAAAAGCTCCAAAGAATCCAGCTAAACCTGGAAAAATATGCTTGGTCTAACCCGAGAATTATAGGAAAACAACGCCCGGGTCAGTCTGGTAAAACTAGCATGAGAAGCATAATCAAATGGATTCTTAAAGTTTAAATAAACCTTTTGAAACAAAGGTATTTCGTAAGACTACGCTGCACATAAACACGGATGGGTTTTTACCTTACGATAACTGGAACCTTTTTTTATATCAGAAAATCCCATAATATTATAATAATATCTAAGGCTGAAAATAATAATAATCAAGTAGTTGTGATGCTCGTGAGTGTAAATCACAACAACTAGGTATATAATCAAAAATCGATAAGGCGAGTTCGCTAATTATGTAGGATTTCCTTGGAGGTACCCTTAGTACTTCGAGAATGGTCTCCTGCACAAGGATCAGAGATAACCTTCTGAAGCAGCATACATCCCTAGTGATGTACCATAGGAAAAAACATACCTGGCCTCGCTAAGACCGAGTGCATCACCCTATGCATGCATAACAACTGTAAGTAACATCTAGGTAGAGCCGACTACACCATATGGGTTTGCCAACCCTACTGGTCATGCCTCCTATCTCTGGTTATAGTCATTATAGCTGGTGAGGCTACATCCGACGTTCCAGCTCAACCACCGCCATCAAAATAGATCATTGAATCCCACATGGATTCTCAAACCCCAATAGGTCCCAGAATTACATATGGATTCCCAAATCTCAAATAGATCTTGGAATCTCACATGGATTCCCATACCTCAACGTTTCTCAGAACCATGCATGGATTCCAAAATCTCAATATGTCACAAAACTCCTCCATAGAACCGCATATGGTTTCAGAGTGGTTACATTTTCGAGTCATCTTTTATGAGTACACTTCCATTTCATGGGTGCTCCAAAAATCAATCGTTGATTTTTCTGAATGCTCGGTACCGGTTCTCTAGGAAATAATCAGACAATACATAAGAGCGGGGATCACCCCCTTACCGTTTAAGTGTATGGATCTTCTTAGCATTTTTCCTAGAAGAACAAAACGAGTTTATACGTACAGTATAGCAGCAGCGATGGTAACTGTACTATATAATCCCCGTTTTTCTCGTAGATATTTCCAGAGTCAAAATCTTTCGGTGTTAGGTAGGAAATATTTTCGTACCACCAAAATTAAGACGGATTACATATTTAGGCCAAGAATTAATAGTCGGTTAGTTAACTATCAAACAATCAAACAATCAAACATTCAAAACAAGATCACATTTCCCATGTAAATCACTAAGCCTCCTAAATTAATCTTTCATTAATTTAAAATCACGTTTCAAATACTTGGAAATCACTTCCATATGCTTACCTCAATAGGATAAGTATATACACAAACCACTATATTTTCGATACTTAAAAAATATAACCGTATACTTATCTCAATGGTATAAGTATATTCACAACCATTTCACTTTCAAAACTTAGAAACTTTTCCATATAATTAAGTAACACTATAAGTATATTCACGAAACATCCAAAAAGATTTTCCATTTCAAATCATATTAAAATGATCAAAATTCGATATGTCATAAAAATGGAGATATTAATATCCAAACAGTAATTTTTTCATAAATCTCTTTTATTTTATAAAAAAATGTCTCCTTCATAACTTTCCAAGTCAATTTATAAAATATTTTATATGCCTCCAATCTATTTATAAAAACTCTTTTATAAAATCTCAAACACTTTTATAAAACTTCCCTTTTCAAACCATTAAACCACATATGTAAACCTATTTTCTATAATCTTTCAAAACCGACTTCTTCCAATTTTAAACCTCTTCCAAATTTTTAAACATTCAGAAATTCTTTAATAAATATCCAGAACCATTTATAAAACTCTTTCTATATTTAAACAGACTTATTTAATGAACTCTTTAACTCAGTAAGGTTCCCTTGATAAACCATAAATTATTTCAAATAACTTTAAAAACAAGTTTTTTTTGGCAAAGCGAAACAAGTTATTATTTAAACATCCTTCTATTTCATTTTAATTAAATCTCATTAAAAATAATAACTTGAGAATCTCATTAATAACATATTAAATTAATTTTAAGCACTGTTATTGTATTAACAACTTCAAACAATATTAAGATAATATTCAATTAACTTTAAAACGTTATTAACACAATAATCAATTAACTTTTAACTAATATTAATATGATAATTAATTAACCTATAATATAATTAAATAACTTTGAATAAAATTAAAATATGGTTAAATCACTTAAAATAAATAATCAAATTAAAACATTTTAAAACAATAATTAAATAACTTTTTAAATTAATACATAAATATTGTTAAATAACTTTAAGAAATAGCTTTGAAAAATCATATTAATAAAGTAATTAACTTTAAATCATTATTAAAAACAATTATTAATTATCTTTAAAACAACTTTAGTAAATAATTAACTTTTCAACTTAGAAAGAGGCTTAGCAACTCCAACGGTACTTAATCAAGTCACCATTAATTTCCTTTACCTATCCAAGTCATTATCCAGATACATAACATCACATATGTAAATTCAACTCATAATTAACAATTGATTATGAATACACATTTATCAAATATTAACCTATTGAATGTAATTAAGCGTCCACACTAATGTATAGCAGAATGAGATTAATTTCTGCTAAATAAATGTCCAAATTTGACCTATCTAGTTAATAATAGCAGAACGACGATTTATTCTGCTAAACAAGTGTCCATTTAATTTAATTAGCGAAATGGTGTTTTATTCCGCTAAACAGATGTCCAATTACCATATTCAGTCCAATTTAACTCAAAAGAATTTTATTTCTCCAAATAAACGTCAATAATTAAAGTATATAAATTTAAACGACGTTATTAATTAAAATAACGTAATTTAAATTCAGTAGGTTTAAATATGCCATAAATTTATACTTATCCAAAGCTATCAACATGTTACACTATGACATTATACTCGTCAATATGAGTACATCGCAAAAATACGTGTATCAAACGGATTTCAAACAAGCAAGTTATCACGTTTCAAAGTTTTCAACTTTCATAAATATTTGAATATTCAAACAAATAAAAATGTTTCTCACCAAAAGCTAACTGGGCCAAGCCCACTTGCTCCGCACCCAAACCCGCAATGAACAGCGATCTTCCCCTTCACCCTTATTTTTTTTCCTCCATTCCCATATCTCTGTGCACGTGAAAACGTGCATGCTCGTGCATCCTATACGGCTTTTGAAACAACCAACGCCCTTCCCAAGACCACCAACATGACTCACTTTGCTTTCTCATCTCGACGGCACCACCGCCTTGCTCGCTTGACCACATGGGAAAATCAGACTGACATTGAAACCAATGCATGTATAGGAAATCGCCATTTCGAGCTGTACCCACCCCCTCAATCCATGATAGCTCTTGCCGCCTATTCCATCACGACCCCTATCGCCGTCGCTACCTTCAAGCCAACCACGACCCCACTCGATCACCTCCCCTTACCGCACTTTATGAAAACCCACGCCTCCTCAAAATAGTCAACTAAAACCCTAAATCAAGCAATTCCCCTCAACATAGACTACTAGAGCCTCTCCTTCTTGACACCTCCGATGCCTCTCACGGACTCTGGTTCATTGAAAATTAATTTTTGAATGATTTCCGATCATCTCCTTCTCTACAACAAACCAAGCTACAAAAAATCACATAAACGCTTCTAAAAATCCCCAATCGCCAATATGAACCCATCGATACCCTCTGTTCGTCAATCCATGATCATCGAAACAACTGCTTTCTCGATCACTTGCTATTATTTATAGATATCTCGAAAATTACTCAAAGAAAACTAATAAAACTATTTTTAGAATAAACTAGATTCGATGACAAACAACTTTCATTGTGCTGGCAAAGGCTAATGTCGAATGGATTGGAGGAATTTGATTTTTGAAGTTTTCAATATGCATGTTTTTTTAATGGCAGACCAAAGAAAATGAAGAACTGTTTTAGCATGGTAGAATAAGGCAGTTAAGGGGATGATCCTTTTTTTCTTTTTTGTTGAGTGTCTGCATATATATATATATATATATATATATATATATATATATATATATATATATAAGCGATCAAAATTCTAGGAGGGGACAAGGAAACCAAAAGGAAGGAGGAGCGCACACAAACAAGATTTCGGTTGAGAGGAAGATAGCAGTGTACTTTGTAAGTATATTGATTTTGATATTTTTTTTATTTTTTTATTTTTATAGAAAAGATTGTGGTACCCACCACACTCCATTGCGTAAGCATACGAGCCACGGACGACATGGAACAAAATACGATTATGTAAAACAATGTGACACGATCACAAAAGAAGAATAAAACATACAGGTTATCAGGTTCTGTTAAATTTTGGAAATAATAATGTTTGATGTAAAATACGTCAAATGGAATTTCAATTATTTTTTCAAATTAAAAGCTATGGAAAGATTTTATAAATTAAATTGAAAATATGTCATTGAAAATCAGGTCTTAATTTGAACATAAATTTTTATTATAAAAACCTAAATTGAATATTTAAAACTAATTAAATATTCCAAAAATCAAGTGATAAAATTCCGGGTCGTTACAGTTTGGGTTCAGCCATGGGCTGTTATGGCTCGGCTTTGGCTCAAAACGAGTAGTTATGGATCTTGTTTGAATGTAGAGTGAAGTAGAGAAGGAATAAGCTAGTTTTGAGTGGATGGAAGTGGAAGAACAAGTGTTTTATGCCATGAACATCAATATGGATGTCGTGGAAATGTAAATAAAGAAAATAAGGAGAGAAGTAGGAAATGAGGAAGGAGGATTTGTAAGGTGGAAATTTTGAAGAGGTAGTGGTATTTATAAGCATAGAAAACTAGAATTTACCAAAATACCGTTAGCATAAAATAATATAATCTCATGCATGCTACACCATGCCTCTCCCAACCCTAGCACACGTTGACCCCTCACTCCTACCTCCTTAAATAATGCTACTCCTTCCATGTGTATGTACTTAGGGTATGGAGATGATTTGTAAACATATAAGTTTGTTTATATGTATATATATGCCTTTTATAACATAAAATGTCACATCCATTCTTAAGTATTAATATGTATATGTTAATATACTTAAGTTTGCTTTATGATTACTAATGCTAACATATATAAATGTGTGCATGTTGATACAAATGTGCATGACGCTTTTCGATGACTTTTACAATGCCGAAAAGTCGTAATTTCAGAAAACGTTTTTCGGTCACATTTTCTATTTTTATTTAAACTAACTATATTGGTAAACAAAATTTGAAAATAATTTTAACATCATTAATTATTATTTAAAAGATATTTATTTGGCTATTAAAATCCATTGTTTAAATACTTAAAAATGATTTAAACGTTCAAATTCAAAGTGATAAATTTACGAGTCGTTACACTCTACTCCCTTAAAAGAATTTCGTCCTCGAAATTATTACGGAGTGAAAGAAGCAATAACCAATCTAAGAAAATCAATTTACTTGGTTTTCAATAAATCTGATTAGTTATATTTTCCTATAATAAACATGTGTAATATAAACTTTATAACAACCATATGCAATCAGGTAACATGATGCAACCAAAAGTAATGTAACAAACATATGCAATAAAATAAAGAGAATATTCTTAATAAATGTCATGCATCCAATATTTTTCAAAATACTTCCAAATTTAGAACTAAATGCCCGAGTTTTGTATTCAAAAATATTTTCAAAATTTATTTTTGAATTCCACGAAAAGAGAAGTAAATAAAAATCTAAAATTTAAAAGGTCAAGGAGGGGGTCCTCCTAATAAAGCATGTAAAACTCTATAATTAAAACAATATAGAGCTTCCAGTGGTGTTTCGCTTCCTCGTAAAACAACAACTAGAATAAACAATCTATTTATTTCTCAAATTTTCCCAACAAACACTTTTCAAAATCACCAGGATTCAGGTCCTAATAATAATAATTCATATACCTTAGTTTATAAATTTTAACTTTATAAACTATGGTATATAAGTTCACATAATCAATCAATCAAATTCCATAAGGAAAATCTAACACTTAACATTATTTTAAAATGTCAAATGATTAACAAACAATTCTTAGCTTAGGTTCAAAACTTTCTTGATTGCCTAAGAATATAAATAATTTCTTAAGTGTATCATTTTGCCCATCACCCTTTGGTTATTGCTTAGATGATTACCTATGCTCCTTCAGACAAAATTGAAAGTCACTCTACAAAATTAGGTTTCTTAACTATACCAACATTTCTAAATCACTTAAATTTGCTTTTAGTATTTTTATTCAATACCAAAATCATTTATGAATTATTTCATAAATTTTCATCCAAGTTTAAAAATGTTTTATAAAGTCATTTCTTTATAAAACATCAAACAATAACTTATTCCACTTTATTTACTTGTATAATACTCTTTTATATCCTAAGAGTATATACAAATTTTATTTTACTTTTCACAATATAGGTGAAGATCTAGTCAAAATTTGGGTCTTTTAAAACTAAGTGCCAACTTTCATAATTAAATGCCGTCACTGCATGGATAACCCTTTTGTGAAAAGAACTATTACTGATTGGTAGAACTAAACTAAGGAGTGTGAACTATACAAGTTCACAATAACATTTGGTTAAATGAAAGAAAAGGCTCTAGTGTATAGAGAGGACCTCACCGTTTACGAAGTAACAACCTCTCGATCTCTTTAACTTAGAGTGTTAAAATGGACGATGTTTATGGGTTGACTCAAAACAACAAATAGTTTTATTGCTTATATGTTTTAAACAAAAGCCATGGTCTTAATAAAATAATGTTTATTAAAACCTTCCTTCCATGTTATCTTAAGGTGTGATAATGAATGATGTTTATGGACTGGCCCAATAACATCAATTAGTTTACAGTGCTTGGATGTTTAAATAAAATATATGGTTTTGATAAAACAATGTTATCAAAACCTTCTTATCCAATCTAACACATTTAAATTAGTGTTAAATTATCCCTTATCTTATCTAAGGGTAAAAATTCATTTATCAACACAATCTCTTATCAGAATTTCTTTTTATTTTGAAATCAATTCCCTACTAAGGGAACTTAAAGATTAAATACACGGTTATAAATTTCAAAACTCATCTTTGAAAGCATACCACATATATTTCTTTTATGAAATAACTTCAAACAATTTGTTCTCTAAAACTCACTTTGGGTTCATTCGGATTTTGACTCATTTCGATCGCACAATGACAAAGAGAATGATTTACTAAGTACTCCACAATGTTCGCCTAAGCAACATTCAATCGTCACTTAGAAGATTATTCAGATTACCACAAAACTAACCGAAATGTTTTCCTCCAAATTATTCAAAGAAAAAGCATTCTACTTAAAATTTCTTTTCCAAAATATTTATACTTCAGAAGTATTTCCAAATAATACCACTATTACTTTTCTCAAAATCTTTTAAAATCATTTTAAACAATTCCGGGATTCAAATTTTCCAAAAATTCTTTAAAATGTTATTTTAAAAGACAAATTTATAATACTAAGTGTATTCATACAAGGGTAAAAAAATGTCATTTTAAACATTGTTTACTAAAATCCTAAAACAGTTTACACTTAGCTTTATTTATAAAAATTTCTATTCAAAGATTCTCATTTAAAAACCATAATTTACTAATTTAAAACAATATTTTTTATCTTAATGGACAATAAACAATTTAAATACCTTTATAAACTTTTAAAACAATGTTAATCGTCCTAAGGGATGATTTATAATAGTCTTTTATAAATATAAAAAATATTAACTATCCCAAAAGATAATTAATCAAATTTACAATTTCCTTTAATAAACAAATCAATTATCTTTAATAAAATAGTTTATTACTTGCAAAACACTTTCATAAAATTAATTAATATACTTTAAACTCATTTATTAATTCAATTAACTAACTTAAAAAATCTTTTATCAAAAGATTTATTAAATTCAAATAATCATTAATTAAAATGAATAATTAATCTCAAACATCATTAATTAAAGTGATTAAAAAAAATTTAATGCCATTAATTAAAACAATTAATGAAGTTCAAATAATCATTAATTAATGGATTTAATTAAATTCAAACATCATTAGTTAAACGATAAACTAAATACAAAACATCATTTGTTAAAAATGATTAATTAACTATAAAACATCATTAATTAAAATGATTAAATAAATTTCAAATATCTTTAGTTAAAACAATTAATTAAATTTAAAACGGTCATTAATTAAAATGATTAATTAAAGTTTAAAATCATTAAATAAAATGATTAATTAAAGTTTAAAATCATTAAATAAAATGATTTAATTAAATTCAAATCTCATTAATCAAATAGATTAATTAATTGTAAACATCATTAGTTAAATGATTAATTAATTTAAAATATCATTAATCAAAATGTTAATGAATTTAAACATCTACTTTTGTGAAAACATAAGCTCAAGTTCAAAAACACATACAAGAGTTCAGGGGATGAAATTCAATGAGTGACAGTATAGCGGAAATCGCAATAACAACACTTAAACAGTTTCAATGGAATATCAAGATTAATTTCTATTAAACATCCATTTTCCGAATGGAAGTTTAACCAAACAATCAATCAAAATATTTAACTAACATCCAATCAATCAATAATAGTTTATGGCATCTTCTATATGACATAGTAAATTTTGAATGTGATCAGTTAAACTAGCATTCAAATAATTCTCCTTTATTATAACTAAATTTTCTTATATATCTATCCTCTAAATGCATTATCCTACCATTTAGATTATATTAAAAACTTTTTTTTAATTAAAAGTTTACTTTTAACTTATTATTATTATAAAAGATGACTTTTAACTTAACCCTTTCACCGTACAACTTATCATCAAACTATGAAACTTAATTCACAAGGGGTTTGTTTCAAGGTTCCCTAGTTCCTATCTACCCAATATGTACCTTACTAAGGAAAATTTCTTATGAACTTATTCAACAATAGTTAATGCTCAAACTGGATGAGCACAACTAAACAAATCCTAAATGATAACAATAAAATATTATTACTTCCTAATAATCAACTCATCAATATAGCTATATTAATATTTGAAAACTCACCAGTTTATATATATATATAATATATATTCCTATGTAAAATTATTTCATTTACCATTTTAGAACAATACTGTATCGGTAGGTATGTTCAAGTGTTTAGGAATCCCTATCGATAATGCTGATCAAACGCATCGAGCAGAATTCATATACCACTCAACGGATCAAACAACACAATATAAAACATTTTTATAACACTAACAAATACACACTCAATATAAATTTATAATCCCAAACTAATCCTAGGATATTACTAATCCTATTATAGAGATTTTACCCCACCAGGGCTTAGGGGTTCGCTAAACCTAAGCTTTGATACCATTTGTGACGATCCACCTTTCTAAACCCTGGGAACGACACTTAGTACTTCCTCGGTATTCATGTGCCGTTGCACAAGCATTCGAAAGATAAGTTGTCATAGGGAAAAATAAATAACAGAAAGAACGGAATAGAAAAACCTCACAACAGAATGGTTACATATAATACAAAATGATATAGTACAAAAGGTTACTCCTTACATGGAGTTATCAGAGTTATATAAAAGTACTACACCTAACAGATTGGCAGTTATACATTTGGACTTTACATTTTCCAGATGTCAAATATACCAACTTAATCATACAGTGGAAATAAATAACTAGATAATTAAGGAGCCGCCTACTCGATCACCGTCTTCAAAGAGCTCTAAAGAAAAACCTGATATTCTTGGACTACTCAAATATAATTGAATACCCGAGAGTTTAGGGAAAATAAACAACTCGGGTCAGATAATATGTCTGATATGAGTAAAACTCGAAAACAAAAGTGAGTGTATTTAAAAATAATATGTGGGACAACGCCACTAACGCAGAACAGTTTTTCTCCCACATAAAGAACAACCAAACATAAGAAAGGAAAAGAACAATAGGAAACAAATCCAAACATAGATGATGTGTAAAAATAGTATAAAGATCCAGACTTGAAAGAATGGAAATAGTCTGAACAAAATCCAAACTGGACAGAATGGATAGAACATGATAACAATCCAAACTTGATAGAATGGACAAAACCTATAATTAAACATCGTGAAGAGTGGTTGACTCTTCCCATTGCAATTATAGAAAAACAATTCAAAGGTTCGAATCAAATAAGGGAAGGAAATTTTTCCAACAAATGACCAATATGGTGCATCCCCCTTAAAAGAAGTATACCTCTATAAATATACTTGAAAACCCCGAGAACTCCAAGCCGGACCCCGCCAATCTTTACTGAGAATCCGAGCATTTCACATCTAAATGCGCAAAACCGAATCCAATCTAGATGAGATGTGAAAATACCCTAATGGGAGCTACTCCACATAACTTTGCCCCCAAAAACACGCGCTTTGATTTAGACATTTCCAAAACTCAACGGTGCAACAAATCGTCTAAGAATAACGATAATAAAGAAGCTGAGGTAACCAATAACTGAGAAACCAACTATCGAGGATATACAATAATCGTATATGGAAATTAAGTCTTGTATGCTTACCACCACTCATTAAATTCAAACTTGCACTATTTCTTAGTTAACAATAATACTGGACAAGTCAAGGTAGTGTTACCTCAAAGTCATGTCTCATGATTATTCTTAATTTTCAAAATAGCGACAAGACTACTTCTTCGATGTTTAGGGCTAATTATATAAATAAATTGTTTCTATATAAGTGATTCACTTTATGGAAATTAATTCATCTTTATAAACGAATCAAACCTTTTTCTTTTAAAAAACCCGCATTCCTACTTGGATGCACATTACAAGTATTAGTTTTAAAACACTGTTAAAAGAGTTTACTAACTTTGAAACATCTTTATAAAAAGGATTTAACAACGTAAAACATCCTTATTACATTTATTAATCAACTTTAAAACTTCATTAATTCAGTTGATTGAATGACTTCAATAGCCTTTATTTCAAAAGAAGTTAATCACCTTTAAACACCATTAATTTAATTAATTACTAAAAATTAATTATAATTAATTAAAATAAATAAATAATTATCATTATTTAAAATGAATAACAAAGTCGAAACATCCTTTGAAACTTCATTAATTAAGTTAATAAATTAACTTCAAATGCATTTAATTGAAAATGATAAATCACCTTTAACAATATCATTAATTAAATTAATTAATCATATTTAAATATAATTTATTCATTTAACTAATAATTAATTAAATATCAATATTTAAAAGTGATTAATCATTTAAACTTTCTTTAAGGAAAGATTAAATAAGGTTAAACAAATGTATTAACTTTTAAAAGTCATTAATTAAAATGGATTAATTAATTTACAAACATCATTAGTTAAATGATTAATTAACTTTAATCCATCATTATTGACTAATTAATTAACCTAAAATATTATTAAATAAAATTGTTAATTAATTTAAAACATCATTAACCAAGTAATTAGTTAAATTTAAAACACATCATTAACTAAGTAATTAGTTAACCTTAATCCTTATTAATTAATTAAATTAAATTATCATTATTAAAATTATTAATTACTTTTGAAAACATCATTAATCAAAAACTTGCTCAATTTGTGAAATAATTTCAAGCACGATAATGAAACCAAATGGTTTCAATAAAATGTGATTTTCTGAAAGTGAGATATAGCGACTATCGCAATACAAGCAGTTTGGAAAACAAGTTTATGTGATTTGCTATACAACCAGACATCACATATTAATAGTATGAGCATATATACATCGTAATTAACAATGATACAACATGTAATGAGCATTTACTTACTAATTAGTTAACTTTAACTACCAATCAAACATGTCGCTAACTACTTACTTACTAACTTTCCAAAACGAGAACTTTTTGCAACATGAACCAAACCAACAACCAATATATATGAATACATACAACAAACATTAAATAGCTACTAATATGAACATGAATATAGTTTACAAACTTTGGTTTTGAGAGTGGAGTTTTACTCACAAAAATGTAATCAAACGAAGTCGAATCGCTACATAATCTTGCCAACACTCGAACTAAACTTCCTAATCACCAAACTCAGAATTTTGGGCCATATATGGACTATTTGGGTTCGACCATGGGCTGTTATGTCTCGGCCTTGGCTCAAAATGAGGAGTTATGAGTCTTGTTTGAATGTAGAGTGAAGTAGAGAAGTAATAAGCTCGTTTTAAGTGGATGGAAGTGGAAGAATAAGTGTTTTATGCCATGAACTTCAATATGGAAGCCGTGGAAATGTAAATGAAGAAAATGAAGAGAGAAGAAGGAAATGAAGAAGGAGGATTTGTAAAGTGAAAATTATGAAGAGGCAGTGGTATTTATAAGCATAGAAAACTAGAATTTACCAAAATACGCTTATCATAAAATAATATAATCTCATGCATGCTACACCATGCCTCTCCCACCCCTATCACACATTACTCCCCTCACTCCTACCTCCTTTACTCATGCTACTCCTTCCATGTGTATGTACTTAGGATATGGAGATGATTTGTATACATAATATGTCATATCCATGCTTAAGTATTAATATGTATATGTTAATATATTTAAGTGTTCATTATTATTACTAATCCTAACATATATAAATGTGTGCATGTTGATACAAATGTGCACGATGTTTTTCGATGACTTTTACGATGCCGAAAAGTCGTAATTTTGGAAAACTTTTTTCGGTCGCATTTTCTATTTTAATTCAAACTAACTATATTGGTAAACAAAATTTGAAAATGATTTTAACATCATTGATTATTATTTAAAAGATGTTTATTTGGCTATTAAAATCCATTAGTTAATTATTTAAAACTGATTTAAATGTTCAAATTCAAAGTGATAAATTTAAGGGTCGTTACAATAACTCATTTTACAAATGTTTATCTTTGTTTAGCTTATAGTAAACAACTTTTATTAACATTATACCTCAAATCCAACCTATATACCATATATAACTATAATAACTTCTGAAAAATTATTTTATATATATAAAATATAATCAAGGTAAAATTATTTCATTTACCAAATTTCAAAACAATACTATGTCGAATTGCTATGTTCAATTGTTTAGAGATCCCTATCTATAATGTTAATTACTAATATTGACCAGAATCCATAAGCCACCTAACAGATCAACTAACACAATATAAAACATTTTTATATAACTAACAAATACAGGCTCATAAATATATATACACCCTCAAACTCATTCTAGGGTGCTACTGACCCTATCTATAATGAGTACCCCACCAAAGCCTAGGTGTTCGCTAACCTAAGCTCTGATACCAATTGTAACAACAAGCAATTCCACACATTTCAAGCTGATAACAAACCACACATGTCTAACTCGAATTGAATGAAAAGGCAAAGAGTTAGGGGAAAGAAAGAAGAAAGAAGAGAAGAGAGAAGAAAGAAGAAAGAAATAAAACTAAACAACACAGCGGAACAACATATAATATAATATTAATAATCTTTATAAAAGAGAAACTATAATATACATACATCAAATCAGAGTACAACAACAAATCACTAATCATTAACTTGGACAGTTATAACAACCCATCCTACAAATGCTGATAATTTAAATAGCCAATGCAGTGGAAAATAAACATATATGTGAATACGACTTAAAGACCTCCTGCTCATCTTCGGAAGCTCTAAAGCATCCAAACCGAATTTGTAAATATACTCGGTCTAACCTAAGCATTGAAAGGGAATAACATCCGGATCAGTTTGGTAAACCAGCGTGAGAAAACACATTTCAATTGGATTTTTAAAGTTATAAAATCTTTTCAAAAACAAAGGTATCTCATAATACCACGCCGCATATAAACAAGGACAAGTTTTTACCTTATGATAATTAAAACACTTCATATCAAATCCTCTGATATTATAATAGTGTCTAGGATACAAATACATATTAATCATAGCCGAAATTGTTACATTGATTAAATTCCAGCATAATAGGTTTACGTCTAAAACCGTAAAGGCTCGTATTAGGGAATGGATTGCATACAATTGCAGGTAAGGGACTACCTTTCGTACAGTACATTTCTAGAGGAATGTACCGAGGATCAACACTATGATCCTCAGCATCTGGAAAGACCGGCCTACTCGAAGTCCTATCTGGTGTTGAAAATAGAACCGAATATGACATCACCCAGGTCGTTTCTGACCCATTCGTGGCCACAGCATATACAACAAAACCCAAAATATAGAGGGTAATCTGAAAAGGTAATGACCATACCCGAATGATTGCGAACCATATTGCCTTACGACACCCCGTTTAAGCCATTTCCGAGTGATGAGGCCCAAGGTAACGATTACCTTTCACATAGCACATTCCACTTTGAATGTCACATTGCCAATTCCATCACACACTATTGATTTCCGCAAATGTATAACCTTTGAGTGCATACATCTCAAAGAAGGGTGTTATGTGTTGGAGAGTTACCTCCTATTCCACCAAACAAATATATGTTTGAAACAATAAATATACTTGCATTTTAGAAATGCAATGTCAAACAGCGTCCATACAAGTTATCCAGTAACAGGAAAAACTGAAGAAACTCTCCTATTACATCTTGTCGGGAATCAACCCTAGGATTAGTAGTGAGCGGTCCTTGCATCGAGGATTTTCAGAATGAAGCACTACTGCCACCAATATATATATAAAATATGGAATCACGGGGCTAGTGGCAAGCAGCCCTATATCATGAAGATCTCTATCTTCAAAAATCATCATTTTCAACAATTTGCACTTTTGAATGCATACGTTGGTCCGAAGTGGTTTTTGGATAAATCCGACGCCGATCTCTCCGGACCAACAATCGATAAGAGGCCCTCAACTTCATATGGAAAACAAGTCTCATAAACTTATTATGTTTCCAACTCTCATCCTGCTATCCTTCGGCCAAGAAGGAAGCTCCGTAGATTGGAGTACCATGTCACTCCGCTCTACTCGAATCATCATTCTTAACACCAAACGATAATCAAGCCTACTCGGTTAGCCTCATACTAAGTGCACGACTAATAAGTTCCCACATCAAGTCAATAAACCAAAAATGGCCAAAATACAATCTAGCACATAAGCAGTCACTAGGCTTGTTTAATTAATCTTTTCTTAATTGAATCTATTTCCAAATATTTATCTCAAAATATCTTTAGAAAGATATATTCTCAACACCTTTCTAATCTTTCGATATTTGGAAAACATTTCCATATACTTATCTCAATGGTATAAGTATATCCACAAACCGTCTCGTTTTCAATACTTAGAAAATATCTCCATATACTTAAATCTGTAATAAGTATATTTACAAATCTTTTGGGGAAAGCTTCATATTTTCCCAAACACGCTTTATTGGGTCAAAACGAATGTTGCGTAAAACATCGTTACGACAACCCAAAACAATATTAAAGGGATTCGACTATTTATGTTTATGTAAATTCCATATACTATATAAAACACTTCCTTTCTAAAATCACTTACTATAACAATAGTGTAATAGTCTTTGCCTTCTTCGCTTTCTCGAAAACAGCTATCACAACGATAAATGTTGAGATCGATGTCCTCATCCCTTAGTACATTTTAAATCACCTTTTAAAACGATTTAACTCCATCCAGAAATATCACCTTCAAAACATTCCTTTAAAATATTATTTGAACTTTTAAAACGTGGATGTATTTCCTTTATAGAAATCCGTATTCAAATGTCAACATAAATCATTTCCATATTTATAAAACTATGTTTATAAATCTCCATTCTATTTCATAAAACTTCTCTTTGTAAAATCTCTTTATTTATAAAATTCTATTTATGAATCCATTCCTTTATAAACCTCATTTATTTATAAGATCTCATTTATAAATCCATTTATAAAATATCAGTTAAAAATCCATTTTCAATATTTATAAAACTCCGTTTATAAATCTTTTGCTTTATTTATAAAATATTACTTCTGTAAATCCTTTATATAAACCATTTTAGAAATATTTGTTTCAATCTATTTCTATCTTCTTTAAAACTGTATTTCCTTTATAATAAAAGATGGACTTATTTATTAAGTTTTAAAATATTTATAACATAGTTCAAAAATCTCTATTTTACATATTTCACAAACTATCAGTTTATAATACCAAAAATTATACTTATTGTTTTATTTAAAATAAACTCCTTCTTTCAATAATTCAAGAATAATTATTAAAAACATATGTTCTTTCAAAATCACTTTAAAATCTTTTTAAATCAAAATCTTCACTTTATAGTATTACAAAATATTAAAAATAAGGCCAAGTGCTACTATAGCACTAAATAAGCAGAATCATATCCATCTCATCAAATATGGCATCCAATAAATCATATATATATATATATGAAAAGTAAAATCAATAGTGGTGAGGAATCCTGTTGGATCCCTCCAACCTATCCCCCTACATCAAATACAATATATAATCATATAATATGGGTCATCCCCAACTAGACGAGTATATATAAAAAGGTCATCCACTCCAAGAGCGGGTATAAATAAAAATCAAGTGATAAAACAATAAATCATACAAACAAGCAACAAACAAGTATCAATAAAAATATCCACACTTATATAAAACATAAGAGGGCTAGAGAGGTGAGTTTAACTCATCGAAATTCCAGTTATCCCCGAAGCGTTCTGGTTTGAAATAAAATCGAATGGACATTTGATTTTAATACAATTTCCTACAAGCTCCAAACTAATCCAATCCATCTCCATATTATAGTATTCATCGGTACGAACCTAACATGACTGACTGCGTCCAAACCGACCTCTTATGGACAAGATACGAATATTAGATCACTTGAGATTATTTAATATTTTAATTAACTTAAATAAATTATGATATAACCTAATCACCTTCTTTTATCACCAGGCCATGCATTTTCAAAACCAAGGAAATAAACAGTATGTAAACTGTAACGGTAAAATTAATTAATCTTGAAGCGATTTGGTAGGCAGACCTTGTAAAGGTCTAGATATGTGTTTCATGCAGTTAAGACCAAAATATAATTTTGGTTGTACGTACTAGGAGCGGGCAAGTAGGTTCGCAAGGATGTTTGTTACCTTTCATAGGTTGCTAGTACGTAGGATAGATAGCACCCACAATCGTAGGTTTCTTCAAGCAGATCAACGCGGACCGGACAGGACAAGTGTGCTCCGACGTAGGCTTCTTTAGGCAGATCGTTGGAGGATTTTGCACAACCAACCCAGCCGCGGGCGCTCTTTCTAAGGACCAACACTTTGGATTGGGGCAATTCCATGTTGGTGACCGAGGAGACAGGAGGATAGGAGTCCAGTTTGGCGAAGACTGACCGTAACTTCGGGATCCTGCGAGGTTGTTTGAGTCGGCGCCGGTTAGACATAAGAGGCATTTAGTCATAGTGCATGTGTGAAGAGCACGACTTTCACGCTGTAGCACGTGGATAGATAAGGACAGCAGGTCCGACAGGCCGATTGACGTTTAGTATTACTGCATGGTTGACTTCCCTAGAGTGACCATGGACTTTGGCTGTGATGACCGCCCATGACCCCTGCACTGAACATGGGAATAGTGCGCTGTAAAGTGTGCCAGGCAGCCATGGACGGTTGCCAAGGTTAAGTTAAGACAGCAGAATCTATCGTATAACTCACAGCGCATGGATAAAAATACAATAGAAAGTATATATAGTGAAGCTTTACAGAACAAAATCTCTATTAAACCTCATAATAGTTTGGTACAACATCTGAATAGTCAATACATCAAGCCTCACTACATATCACTCAGAGAATATACAAGCAGCGGAACATCCAGTACATATAGTAAGAAACTAATACGCAAGCCTCCAGCTCGTCTTCGTCATCAGCATCGTCGGTCACTAAGAACAGCACCTGTCACCTGCTACCTAGTCTGCCCTCCCAAAATGGATGAACAACCCAAGGTAATAAGAGTGGAACATAAAATCTTGAGTCAAACAACAGTCTTAGTGAGCGGTAAATTAACTAACAACATACCAAAAGAGCATAAAGGTAAAAGGAATAGGAATCCAACCCTCCCACTCCACCTCTTTCTACAGTGATAGCCCCCAGACACACAAAGCAGAAATAAACATAGCTATGTAGACATTTAAAGTAAAGCAATTATCACTCGAGTCAAGGTTGGTGTTTTCCAAGTACAAACCCCCAAGGCCTAAACCAAGATCAGATAAGCACCCAGAAACATCGCTCTTGAGACCGAATGACGATACAACCAAACATCCATGACTCTGGCTATCACTGTTATCATTGCTTCGATACCACCGTTAATTGAATGACCGACACATTCTTTCAGCCGTCCGTCAAGGGATAATGGCAACCCCGGTTCTAGACAGAACTCCGCACGTCGTCGCAGCCCGTGCCTAGGACTATCGAATCTTCCCAGAGTACTCGACTATAATCATAGTCTTTAGGGACTATCGAATCTGCCCAGCGCACTCTTGCTTTGAGCCTGCTAGAACCTTCAACAACGATGTAACCTCAGCCTTCTAGTCATCCTCCTCGACGACTATTTCCATACTAGCTCAAGCGCCTCTCGAGCAAACCATTATCCTCAAACCCGAACCATTTCACCGAGTTATCAACATGCTTGGAATAATCTCGTCTGGATTAAACCAAGGCTATCTCATACCATGCCTCGCTTCATCTCATCATAGCAAAGCCTCATCTCAACATCAACATCATCAAATCTATCCATATGAGCTTTATCATCCGCGTCATATGCCACGAGCAGTTTTTCTCATTCAAGAGCCTTTCCCTTAGCTTTTGAATCATCTTCGACCAACTTGTCTAAATCCAACAACTAATCAACTGGTTTATAACAATCAATCAAATCAATCATTAATCCAAGTAATCAATCATTCAAACATGATCTAATAAACAATTATAACAATAATGGCAATCTTGTAAATAAAGAGTTCAAATCTAACAAGCATGAATTATGAGCAATATCTCTACAACTTGATGAATGAACTTACATAGGTTAACATGTAGTAAAAATGGATGTCAAATCATCATGAACAATAGATCTATACTTAAGTTTATGAAAATGCATGGAAATCACTATTTTAACACATAATCAAGCCAACAATCCGATATACTCCTTTGAATCCGTGTGAGAGATAACCACCACTCACCAAATCACCTAAACACCTTAAAAGCAACACACTTTAGATCTGGACAGCAAAGGATCTAACTCGATCTACCAAAATTCCGCTTCAAACAATGAAATCTCTCTTCGAAGAATGAAGATCTTCAATCTAAGCTCTTGGATCTTCGATTTGATCTTCGATTTGGATGGAAGGAATCACAAGATTAGAGTGGAGAAAAGAAGTGAAGAAGTGTAGAACTCGAGCTCTCAAAATGGTAGGACTTCGTCGCTTCAAAATCCGGATCCCAAAAAGTGAGGAAAAACCCCGTATTTATAGGCTGTTTTCCTTAAGTCGTCCACGACTTAACAAACCCCACGACTTACGACTCAACCAATCCTACGACTTAACCATCCCCTTCGACCTACGACTTAATAAACCTTCCGACCTAGCACGTGCGCGACTTAACACATACACGCGACTCAACAACAATGCGCGACTTAGTGACAACACAAGTACGCGACCTAAGCCTCAACACTCATGCGCACAACCTAGCGACTCAATGTGATACGACTTAGCACCTTTAGGTCGTCTAACGACCTAACTATTCGCAGCATACAACATAGGTCGTCTACGACCTAACTAACATGCAAAGCGACTCAACGACATAACTTAACTTGACGACTTAACGTCCTTGCGACTTAACGACTCATCCTAGGTTGCGACCTAACAACTTAACTACTAGACTTAGGTCGCTCATGACCTAACTACAATACTCCTTAAGTCGCTCGAACGACTCAAACTCCCTAGGTCGTTAACCCGCTTAGTCCCTTAGGTCGTTCACTTCTAATACTAACTTCCATAGGACGTTGTCTTTCCTTAAGTCGCCCCAATACTTAAGTTATTAACTCTTAAGTCGTTCACTCGAGCTAAGCCACCACATGACCTAACTTCTACACGACTTATCCCATAATCCTTAAGTTGCCAACTTCCTTAGGTCGCCAACTCCCTTAAGTCGCTCCACCGACCTAACTACTATACGACCTAAGCTCCGAACGACTTAAGCTCTGAACGTTCTAACAACACTAGACGACTTATCAACACTACGACCTAATGACAACTGTTTTACAATCTTTCGTACGGGTCGTTACATTCTCTCCTCCTTAGGAATTTCGCCCCCGAAATTCCAAACAAACAAGAGCAATCAAAAACTATTTCGCATGCCTACCATCCATAGCAATCAACAAACCATGCATCCAATTACTAGCCTAGCATGCAGAATTCTAAAACTAGAACAAGTTACAATGTCGTGAGATGACACGACATCTTATGGCCATACCTCGAAGAGTTCAGGATGAGCTGCCTTCATCCTCTCTTCCACCTCCCATGTACAGTCGTTATCATCATCACTCCATTGTATCTTGAGCAACCTAACTACCTTCCTCCTAAGCTGTTTCGTGTCAGTTTCCACAACACGAAGTGGCTTACGAGGTCTCTTATTGACTAGGTCAACTTCAAAATCTTCACAGCTATCTGCAAAAACCACCGTATTCGAGTCGTGCACATACTTCCGTAGATACGATACATGAAAAACATTGTGCACACCCGACATCTTTTCTGGTAACTCCAATTTATAGGCGAGCTTTCCAATTCGCTCGATGATCGGGAATGGTCCAACAAATCTCGGAGTCAATTTTCCTTTCTTCCCGAATCGAATAACATTCTTCAGTGGAGAAATCTTCACAAAAACCATATCACCTACATCGAATTCCAAATCCTTACGACGCTTATCGTCATAACTTTTCTGTCGGTCTTGGGCTGCCTTCATTCGTTGCTGAATGATCTCTATGCAATCCGAAGTCTGTCGAATCATTTCTGGCCCAAGTATCAACTTTTCTCCTGTTTCTAACCAACACGTCGGAGAGTTACACGGTCTTCCATACAATGCTTCATACGGTGCCATACCAATGCTTGACTGGTAACTGTTATTATACGAAAATTCCACCAAATGAAGGTGATCTTCCCATGATCCTCCGAAATCCAAAACACAAGCTCTAAGGAGATCTTCCAAAACTCGATTGACTCTCTCGGTCTGACCATCTGTTTGGGGGTGATAAGCTGTACTCAAACACAACTCGGTTCCCAAAACTTCCTGGAAGCTCTTCCAAAATCCACTAGTGAACAATGGGTCTCGATCGCTCACTATACTCTTCGAAATACAATGGAATCGAGCTATCCACTTAACATACAGCTCAGCCAATTTCGATGCAGTCCTAGTTGATCGAACAGGAATGAACCTTGCACTCTTAGTCAGACGATCTATGATGACCCAAATCCCTTCAGTTCCCGCTCTGGTTTTAGGTAGTCCATCGATAAAATCCATCGATACTTGCTCCCACTTCCATGTAGGAACTTCTAATGGCTGAAGCAGTCCACTTGGCTTCTTCTGCTCGGCTTTTACCAACTGGCAGTTCATGCACTTGGAAATAAAATTTCCAACATCCTTCTTCATACCTTCCCAGTAATAGGTTCTCTTCATATCCCGATACATCTTATTTCCACCTGGATGAATTGTCAACTTCGAGTGATGACTTTCCCTCAGAACTTCATTTCTCAATTCATCTATATCGGGAACAACTAGTCGTCCTTGCTTCCGAAGCCAACCCTCTCGATCGACCTCGAATCCTTTATCCTTTTCTGGGTCCAATCCAGATTCCAAATCACGGATAATCTTGACAAGCTTATCGTCTCGCTTTTGGCTCTCGCCAATTCTTTCCACAAGAGTCGGTCTTATCGATAAGTTTGCCAACATCTCAGGTTCCAATTCACATCTGGGCCTGAAGTCAAATCCAGCTAAATACTCGAGATTCTTCCATTCTGAAAACATGGCTCCCAATCCTGCATGTCTTCGACTTAACGCATCTGCCACTGCGTTACCCTTTCCCGGAGTATAGGCTATACTAAAATCATATGATGCCAAAAACTCTAGCCATCGTTGCTGCCTAAGATTCAAATCCTTTTGGGAGAAAAGATACTTCAACGACTTATGATCTGTAAACAACTCGAATCGAACTCCCAATAGATAATGTCTCCACATCTTCAAAGCAAAAACAATCGCCGCTAACTCCAAATCATGAGTCGGATAATTCCTTTCATGCGGCTTCAGTTGTCGACTTGCATACGCAACAACTTTACCCTTCTGCATCAGCACTACTCCAAGTCCAGTACCACATGCGTCGGTGTAAACCACCATCTCATCATTTCCACTTGGAATAGTCAAAACAGGAGCACTTGTCAATCGCTCTTTTAGGATTATGAAAGCTTGCTCACACTTAGCATCCCATCTGAATACTTGATTCTTTTTCATCAATCCTGTCAATGGTGCAGCCACCTTGGAAAAGTCTTTGATAAATCGACGATAGTATCCTGCTAATCCAAGAAAACTTCTTACATCAGATGCATTCTTAGGTCTACCCCAATCCTGGATTGCTGCTATCTTGGCGGGATCAACCGCTATACCACTTCCAGAGATAATATGGCCTAAGAACCTCACTTCGCTCTTCCAGAAGTGACACTTCGAAAACTTAGCCTTCAGCTGATGTTTCCGTAAGATTTCCAAAACAATACGCAATTGCGTCTTGTGCTCTTCTTCAGTTCTGGAATAAATCAAAATATCATCCACGAACACTAGTACGAACTTGTTCAACTGATCTCTGAACACTCTATTCATAAGATCTACAAAATATGCTAGTGCATTGGTCAATCCAAACGGCATTACCAGCCACTCAAAGAAACCGGATGGTATCCTGAAAGCAGTCTTCGGCACACTATCCTTAGCCACTCTTAACTGGTGAAATCCTGTTGCCAAATCCATCTGAGAAAACACCTTAGCTTCGTGAAGCTGATCAAACAAGTCATCTATTCTCGGCAATGGATACTTGTTCTTCTTAGTCACTTTATTCAGCTCACGATAATCCACACACAACCTCAACGATCCATCCGCTTTGGTTACAAACACAACTGGTGCACCCCATTCGGACACACTACGCCGAATGAATCCTTTCTGTAAAAGATCATCAACTTGCACCTTCAACTCTTTCTGTTCCCTAGGCGCCATCCGCCTAAGAGGCATCACAACAGGTCTGGCTCCTTCAACTAGATCGATATGAAACTCGATCTCTCTATGCGGCGGTAACCCTTTGACCTCATTAAAGACATCCTCGAATCCATTAGCGATTGGCAGCGATGACAGTCCATCCCGTGGAACAATCAGCGAATACATGAAGCTCATGAAGATGCCTTCCTCATGCTTACATCATATCACAACCTTTCGCCCCTCCACATTCTCGACTGTCACCTCCAACCTTTCACAATCAACCTTTGCCGCATACTTCCTAAGCCAGTCCATACCTAAAATAATTCTGAAACCCGCAAAGTTCAGAACAAAACAATCACAAACAAAAGAGCAATCATGACTCGATACAATCAGACCACGGCACAGCATACACAGACAAGACGAACCCCCAACTGGATTAGTCACAACCAATGGTCTATCAACGATATCCGGTTCTAAACCCAACCGGCCTACCAGTTCATTACAAACAAAAGAATGTGATGCCCCAGTATCGAATAACACTCTAACTGGAACACCACATATGGAAAGAGTACCTTGAACCACCACACTCTTTCCTTTCTCTTCTGCAGTAGGAGCTTTTGAAGATGATGGAACAGCCCCCAAAGCATAAGCTTGCACAATCTGCTTGTCCTTTCGCGGTTCTGGACAATTCTTCCTGATATGTCCGACTTGTCACAGTTGTGACACTTCACCGGCACCTTTGGCTTCTTGCAATCTCTGGAGAAATGGCCCTTCTGCTGACAATTGTAGCAGGTCACTTCGCCCTTCGGCTTCTTCTGGCCATCCTTACCCTTTTGCTGCTGTAGCTTCCTCTTCTTGTTTCCACCCTGCTGTGGTTTAGACTCTTCCTTGGCCACAGCAACAACAGATCCTTCTCTAGGAAACAGATTCTCGTGCCTGAGAGCCTTCTCTACAAGCTTCTCAAATGGATCGTCCAAATGATCCACCAACTGCCTCCCAAGATAATTGTCCAAGCCTATCATAAACTTCTGGTTCTTCTGATATGAAGATTCAATATACGACCGGGCATACTTGGACAAAGCTTCAAACTCAGAAACATACTCAAGAACTGGTCTTCCACCTTGCTTGAGCTCCACAAACTTCTTGAACAGAACAGATTTCTAAGCTGTAGAAATGAACTTAGCTTCAAATCTGGCTTGGAATTGTACCCAAGTAATTTCTTCCTCCGGAGTATCAATGGTGATAGAGTTCCACCAATCAGAAGCTCTTCCTTGAAGCTGTCTTGATGCGAGCTTCCTTTTGGTTGCGTCCTCGATTCCCAAGTCACCAAAGATCCTTCTACAAGCATCTATCCACCTCTGGACTTCAATAGTTGACTCCGTTCCCAAGAAAACCTTCCCTCCAAGAACAGTATAATCTTTACACAGCTTAGCAAAATCCACCGGTCTTAGAGTTTGAACTTGAATTCCAACATCAACTGCTGACCCCGGAGCTGGCATCCTTCTCATGATTGAAGTCATCATAGCCTCGAACATAGCAGCATAATCAGTAGCCCCCTCAGCAGCACGGCCTTCCCTAGCAGCTGGTCTCCCTCTTCGACTCATTCTTAATATCTATAAAAAGGAATGATTAATACACCTTGAGAAACAACTGCATAAAGGACTCAAATCCTTCTAAGCTACCATATTATATATAGTAATCATCCATCAAAATACAATTACGTCTCTCATACGTAGTTACGTCAGCGAGCGTTGGGTAAAATCGATCAACCAAAGCTATGATACCAAATGTGACGACCGCCCATGACCCCTGCACTGAACATGGGAATAGTGCGCTGTAAAGTGTGCCAGGCTGCCATGGACGGTTGCCAAGGTTAAGTTAAGACAGCAGAATCTATCGTATAACTCACAGCGCATGGATAAAAATACAATAGAAAGTATATCTAGTGAAGCTTTACAGAACAGAATCTCTATTAAACCTCATAATAGTTTAGTACAACATCTGAATAGTCAATACATCAAGCCTCACTACATATCACTCAGAGAATATACAAGCAGCTGAACATCCAGTACATATAGTAAGAAACTAATATGCAAGCCTCCAGCTCGTCTTCGTCATCAGCATCGTCGGTCACTAAGAACAGCACCTGTCACCTGCTACCTAGTCTACCCATCCCAAAATGGATGAACAGCCCAAGGTAATAAGAGTGGAACATAAAACCTTGAGTCAGACAACAGTCTTAGTGAGCGGTAAATTAACTAACAACATACCAAAAGAGCATAAAGGTAAAAGGAATAGGAATCCAACCCTCCCACTCCACCTCTTTCTACAGTGATAGCCCCCAGACACACAAAGTAGAAATAAACATAGCAATGCAGACATTTAAAGTAAAGCAATTATCACTCGAGTCAAGGTCGGTGTTTTCCAAGTACAAACCCCCAAGGCCTAAACCAAGATCAGATAAGCACCTAGAAAACATCGCTCTTGAGACCGAATGACGATACAACCAAACATCCATGACTCTGGCTATCACTGTTATCATTGCTTCGATACCACCGTTAATTGAATGACCGGCACATTCTTTCAGCCGTCCGTCAAGGGTTAATGGCAACCTCGGTTCTAAACAGAACTCCGCACGTCGTCGCAGCCCGTGCCTAGGACTATCGAATCTGCCCAAAGTACTCGACTACAATCATAGTCTTTAGGGACTATCGAATCTGATCAGCGTACTCTTGCTTCGAGCCTGCTAGAATCTTCAACAACGATGAAACCTCAGCCTTCTAGTCATCCTCCTCGACGACTATTTCCATACTAGCTCAAGCGCCTCTCGAGCAAACCATTATCCTCAAACCCGAACCATTTCACCGAGTTATCAACATGCCTGGAATAATCCCGTCTGGATTAAACCAAGGCTATCTCATACCATGCCTCACTTCATCTCATCATAGCAAAGCCTCATCTCAACATCAACATCATCAAATCTATCCATATGAGCTTTATCATCCGCGTCATATGCCACGAGCAGCTTTTCTCATTCAAGAGCCTTTCCCTTAGCTTTTGAATCATCTTCGACCAACTTGTCTAAATCCAACAACTAATCAACTGGTTTATAACAATCAATCAAATCAATCATTAATCCAAGTAATCAATCATTCAAACATGATCTAATAAACAATTATAACAATAATGGCAATCTTGTAAATAAAGAGTCCAAATCTAACAAGCATGAATTATGAGCAATATCTCTACAACTTGATGAATGAACTTACATAGGTTAACATGTAGTAAAAATGGATGTCAAATCATCATGAACAATAGATCTATACTTAAGTTTATGAAAATGCATGGAAATCACTATTTTAACACATAATCAAGCCAACAATCCGATATACTCCTTTGGATCCGTGTGAGAGATAACCACCACTCACCAAATCACTTAAACACCTTAAAAGCAACACACTTCTGATCTGGACAGCAAAGGATCTAACTCGATCTACCAAAATTCCGCTTCAAACAATGAAATCTCTCTTCGAAGAATGAAGATCTTCAATCTAAGCTCTTGGATCTTCGATTTGATCTTCGATTTGGATGGAAGGAATCACAAGATTAGAGTGGAGAAAAGAAGTGAAGAAGTGTAGAACTCGAGCTCTCAAAATGGTAGGACTTCGTCGCTTCAAAATCCGGATCCCAAAAAGTGAGGAAAAACCCCGTATTTATAGGCTGTTTTCCTTAAGTCGTCCGCTCCTTAACAAACCCCACGACTTACGACTCAACCAATCCTACGACTTAACCATCCCCTTCGACCTACGACTTAACAAACCTTCCGACCTAGCACGTGCGCGACTTAACACATACACGCGACTCAACAACAATGCGCGACTTAGTGAAAACACAAGTACGCGACCTAAGCCTCAACACTCATGCGCACAACCTAGCGACTCAATGTGATACGACTTAGCACCTTTAGGTCGTCTAACGACCTAACTATTCGCAGCATACAACATAGGTCGTCTACGACCTAACTAACATGCAAAGCGACTCAACGACATAACTTAACTTGACGACTTAACGTCCTTGCGACTTAACGACTCATCCAAGGTTGTGACCTAACAACTTAACTACTAGACTTAGGTCGCTCACGACCTAACTACAATACTCCTTAAGTCGCTCGAACGACTCAAACTCCCTAGGTCGTTAACCCGCTTAGTCCCTTAGGTCGTTCACTTCTAATACTAACTTCCATAGGTCGCTGTCTTTCCTTAAATCGCCCCAATACTTAAGTCGCTAACTCTTAAGTCATTCACTCGACCTAAGCCACCACACGACCTAACTTCTACACGACTTATCCCATAATCCTTAAGTCGCCAACTTCCTTAGGTCGCCAACTCCCTTAAGTCGCTCCACCGACCTAACTACTATACGACCTAAGCTCCGAACGACTTAAGCTCTGAACGTTCTAACAACACTAGACGACTTATCAACACTACGACCTAATGACAACTGTTTTACAATCTTTCGATCCGTAAAAATACGGGTCGTTACATTGGCTTCTTAGAAACTCTATCTAAGAAGGATTCATTGCATTATATTATTCACCCTCTACGATATCTAGGGAAGACCTGGAATTAAACTGTTTTATTCTATCTGCTTCATCTTATTTCTCATTCACCAGACTTTATGTCTGACCCATTCCTATTTTTCCTATTTTCCCCAAATCACAGGAGGGCAGGTCTAGGTTGCAGTTCTTTGCAGGTTGGAGGGACATTGGAGCAGTTGTTATCTTCAGCTTTTGTTTCTTTTGTTTCATGTACTTCGTTTCTCTTTTCCGTACTTTACTCTATATATGGGGACCTATATTGTGAACTTTGTTATGTTTTATATTTTAGTGGAGACTACTTGGTACTTTTAGTTTTAGAAATAAATTTGGGATAATGTTGTTTTTAATGAAGCCGTTTTGCTATTAATTTATAATTAGTGAAAATTTCCTTCCGCTGTAATATTTTAATCATTTTATGCTGTTGCCTTAGTCCATGTGCTACGTTATGGATTTTTATTTCACCCGACCACCCGTGCTTCTAGTCATGTCCGATTTTCGGGGTGCCTAGAGGTGTGGGGTGTCACACAAACCATCCCCACCGTCCCCATGCACAGGCACATCTGCATCGCCTATTACCAAACCATCCCCACGCACAGGCACATCCGCATCGCCTATTACCAAACCATCACCACCATCCCCACGCATAGGCACATTTGTATCGCCTATTACCAAACCATACCCACGCATAGGCACATCCACATTGTTAAACAGTAACACTAAAAAGGTGTTACGAAACTGTTATGATTATGTTGCAAAGATTGTTAACAGTAACGTTACAAAGGGGTTACGAAATTGTTACGATTATGTTGCAAAATTGCAACAACAACAAAACTGTCACAACTATGTCCCAAAAACTGTTATGAATTGAACTTTGCAGTAAACAAATTATGCAGTGAATATAATACCGATTAAATTGTTCGAACCCAGCGAAATTTTTTTTTCTTAAAACAATATTGCTCCCTCTTCGACGCTTAAGGATATCGAGCAATTGTTTCCCAAGATGAAACAGACCTGTCTCTGTGATGCTGCGTAAAAATCACAAAGCAATGACGAACTCAAGAGAATGTAATTTAAGGACAAAGTTTTGTAGTAGAGGAAAAAGTGAAAAAAAACCGAGTATGTTTTATGTTTTTCTTCTACCTATATATAGGTGTGAGGAGGTGCACCTATTCGGTAATAGGTGCATGTTCGAATAGTTGCAACTGTTAGAAAGGTTGTGACCCTTTATCAGGCAATGCAACCATTTGGTTTGAATGGACAAAACAAAAATTGTTCGGTCTGAACAGCCAAGCCAACCCAACTGCCAACTATAAAGTGCTAAGTGAAGGAACTAGGTCAGCCCACAGCGGAAGAAATTGGTGAATTTCAAAAATTTTACCATTTTGGATCATTAACGAGCCTATGAAGTCTAAATGCATTTAGATCTTATATAAATTTTCTTTTAAATAAAATCAATATTTTATTTAATTTGGTAAAATAATTTCAAAAGGGTTTGAATATTATATAAATTTATATGAATGAGTGTATCAAATACACCTATGTGTGTAGTAGTTACTTATTAAAACAAATATGAGAAAGTAACATTTAGTTTCCTTCTCTAATAGTTATGCAATTAATTAAGAAAATAAATAATATTAATTGGAGAGAGAGAGAAACATCATATTTCTCTATCTCTGATTAGATTGACAATATGTTGAATAAACATGTTAACATTTCAATTGAATGTTTAATTAGGAAAGCATTAATTCAATTTAATTTGATTAATTGCAAATGATTATGAGCACATCACATGCGCCTATGTGTATAGTGTAAGTGCAACATATAAAAGTGTACAAAGTTAATGTAAACATTTCTTAAGTGCTGGGATTTACACCACAGTGGACACATTTTCCATCTATATATGCCTTTGTCGTCCTAAACATGAAAGGTTTTATTTATTTATTAATATATAAATAGATACATATATATATATACATTGTTAAAAAAATATATACATATACAATTAATGTTTAGAATAATGGTTCAAATAAAATAGATTTCATTTCAATTACAAGCAGTAAATCAAAGAGTATTAAGATTAATGAAAATGGTTTGAAACAGTTGTGAAAAGAATCCTTCCTTTTTAAGCAAAGATATTATTTTTAATTAGATGGAATTGCAAATCATGGAATATATCATTGATTTAATGTTTCGCTTTTTCTTTTAAAAGGAAGAGTTTATATTAGAATGATTTGAAACATGACAATTAAAACATCATATTAATTGGATGACAAAGATTAATTAATGCGATTATTACCAAGTTTCAATTACATAGCAACCCATGTTTAAATATTCAAGTGTAAACCTTTTGATGTGAAAAACTACATTATGACAAAAATAATAATTCAAAGTTCAATTATGTTCATTTTTTTAAATTTCGATTAATCTCATTAATTGATTTCCTCCTCTTACCATTATATGGCTGATCCAAGCACATTCCAAATATGAAAATTTTCCAAATAAAAGAAAACAACTTTTATGTAATTATTTTATTGTTTAAAACTTGTCTAAAATTATACCGATATCGTATATCGATATATGCAAATATAAATTTTATATATGCATTAAAATAATTACTAACAACATTCAAACATCAAATAAATTAACAATAATTAATATTTCATAAATATTAATTAGTTTAATCAGTTTGGAACATTTTACAAACTAATTAAATAGTGTGGTTTTCGAAGAAATCACAAATGCGGTTGTGCGACTCAGAGGTGTGAATTCAGTCAACGATTAATATTGAACAATTCAAATATTAATGTTCACACGTCACTTAGCAGGTGGTATGACAGTTTGGCTGAATTCATCGCTTATAGGTCTTTTTGGTAAAATCAGATTTTACTTATTATAAGCGGTACCTGATAGTGACAATTATTTACACAAATTCTCTTCGTCAAAACTATATCATATTAGGACTTATGTAATTTGGTAATGGTCAAAATTCCAATATCATCCACATTCAACTTTATAGTCCAAACACAAAGTCCTTGGTTCAATAATAACAATTATTATTAACCAAAATGCTCTGGCCAGAGGCTTTGACTTTGAGTTGACTTGAGTTGACCATGATACTAACCCCATATAACTGAGGAGACGAATCCTCTCTTGCATAGTGCTTCACTTCCAATACTTCCACTCGACCCAACTATAGTCACTCGATGGTGTCATCCCATGATTTGACTATAATCAAAGCGGAGCTTTCATATTGAAGATCCATAGTATTCTCAAGTCGAGAGAACTGTGTAAATCAGTCGCATCGATATTTTCAGTTTGACCTTAGTTATATTAACCAATAGAAAACTATCGAATGAGTCATTCCATAGTTATACAATAACTATCAATACGTAACCTTTAGGTGCCCCCAGCAGTCATGAGTAATACACTGCCCAACATTTTGAGAGCATTACATACTCTAGTCTCAACGGATACATCGATATCCAGTCTTGATGCATCTTAACTAGGAACATTTAAAATGGTATATTTGGTTTATTATGATAAATTACTCACGGTTACAACACTTTGTAACTACTATCACAAAATCTGTCATTTATGGATTTTTTTATTAAATATACTTTTAATTAAATTAATTAATTAATATAACCACATTATATCAAGTATATAATAGAAAGAAACACCTATATTATAAACAAGATCTTTCAACGAGTTAGATATATGTAACAAATTACATAATATCCCTAGGGCATGCCCCTAACTCTATCACTAAGTGCCTCTAATATGCCTCAAATGCCAACTCGCCTGCGCCGCGGATGTGGAAGTGGGCTTGGGTGCGCACATGCGAGGTTGTGTGTTGCACCACCCGTCTCTCTGTCTCTCTTTGTCTCATAGGAATTATAATAGTGTCCACATCTTAGCATATAAACACAAATTGTTTATTTTATTCTAAGATGTGGGACTATTCATTTCCGAAGATATTAATGCCTTCGCATTTCCCAATGCTCATTCATTTCTAACAATCCCCCACATGAATGAGTAATTGCTCAATTTGTTCTTAAATTTTGCGAAACATTTATCGTATCGGTTAAAGTAGATCATTGGCATTGAACTTTCCTAGTGTTTATCCTTTTGACTTACTGGCGGATCTGTGGACTAAGGTTCTCTTTGAACTGTAAGCCTTTTGTGTAAATTTAAAATAGACAACACACAATAAGTGTTTCTAATCTTCCTTGGTTCTTTGTTTGTGTTCGTTTTTGCCATGAACAGCAGCTTGGTCTCATGAATGCTTGGAGAATTTGGCCTTACAATTCTCCTTGAAGTGGCGCCTTCACACTCACATCGGTGCGCCTTCGCACTCACATCGGTGATTCTATAACAGGTATTTTCAAAATACTCCACTTGGTTCTTAATATTACCAAGTATAGACATCATTAGAAGTATCAAAACTTATCCTATTCTCCGACGAGTAGTGCACTGACTTATCATATGAATGGTTTGAATATTTACAATGCTATCAAATTTATCCAAACTTAGTTGTCCCTTTGAACCTCGATCTTGGGATCTCTAGTTTGCTAGGTGGGGTTTCTGTTTAAAGAAACTTTTTAGTTTATGGGCCTTAATCCCATTCCCATCGATAAGATATTAACCTTCTCTCTAGGTAAAACTTTTGTTAGTGGATCCGCAATGTTATCATTTGACCTTACATAGTCAATTGTGATAACCTCATTGGAGAGAAGTTGTCTAACAGTTTTATGTCTACGACGAAATGTCTAGACTTGCCATTGTAAAGCTTACTATTGGCCCTTCCAATAGCTGATTGGCCATCGCAATGTATGCTTATTGGTGGTACAGGTTTTTCCCACTTTGGAATAGTTCTAAAAAACCTCGAAGCCAAGCCGCTTCTTCTGCGACTTTGTCTAAGGCAATAAATTCTGATTCCATTGTTAATCTTGCTATACAAGTTTGTTTAGAGGATCTCCAAGATATTGCTCCACTAGCTAAGGTAAACACATATCCACTAGTGGATTTTGCATCTGATGAACCACTTATCCAGTTTGCATCACAATACCCTTCTATTACAGATGGGTACCTATCATAATGTAGTCTATGACTTTGTGTATACCTTAGGTATCCTAGTACTCGAATTATAGCTTTCCAGTGATTCTTTCCTAGGTTGCTAGTATATCTGCTGAGTTTACTTACAACATATGCTATATCAGGCCTAGTGCAGTTCATTACGTACATAATGATGCCTAGTATGCGAGAGTATTCAAGTTGGTTCAAATCTACAGGCAATTTTGCTGATATTATATTGTGTTGTTTAAACTTTTCAAGTATTTTCCCAATGTAGTGTGACTGGGACAACATATATCCTTGGTTGGTTTTATGTATTTTTACACCAAGTATCACATCAGCTATTCCCAGATCTTTCATGTCAAATCTAGCGGAGAGCATATCTTTTGTAGATTTTATTATCTTGTTGCTTCCAAATATTAGTAAATCATCTACATATAGACATACAATGACATATCCCTTACTTGTATGTTTAGAATAGACACATTTGTCACATTCATTTATATGAAATCCATTTAGTATCATATTTTCAACAAATTTTTAATGCTATTGTTTAGGCGCCTGTTTAAGCCCATACATTGGTTTCCTTAATCTACAAACTTTACTTTCATTTCCAGTTTTTAGGAAACCTTCAGGTTGTTTCATGTATATGTCTTCTTCCGGTTCACCATTTAAAAATGCCGTCTTTACATCCATTTGATGTATTTATAAATCAAGTGTGGATGTGATTTCTATCAGCATTCTTATTGATGTTATTCTAGTTACTAGAGAGTATGTATCAAAATAGTCCAGGTCTTCTTTTTGTCTGAAACCTAGAACCACAAGTCGAGCTTTATACTTGTCTTTTGAACCATCAGGTTTCAATTTGTTTTTAAATATCTATTTATTACCCAAGTTCTTGCATCCTTGAGGTAAATCAACTGACTTCCATGTATCGTTTGCCATAATGGATTTGATTTCAATGTTAATGGACTCCTTCCAATAAGGGGCATCGGTGGGGGACATAGCTTGTTTGTATGTTAATGGATTGTCTTCTAACATAAATGTGTAGAAGTCTGGTCCAACGATTTTTGATGTCCTTGATCTTTTGTTTCTCCTTGGTTCCTCCACTTGTTGATTAGAACTGTTTTGCTGATCATTATCAATATTTTGTTCAGTACCCTCAAGATAATTGGAGATTTCAGTTTCCCTTGGTCTCTTTTGAGGATAATTTTCAGTACCATGTTTTAAAGGGTATACATATTCGAAAAATATCGCATTTCTCGACTCAATGATGGTATGTACGTGGATATCATCGATTTCGGATTTGTGTACCAAAAACCGATAAGCGGCACTATTTTGTGCATATCCAATGAATACACAATCAATTGTTTTTGGTCCAGTTTTGACTTTCTTTGGTTTAGATACCTCTATTTTTGCAAGACACCCCCATACTTTTAAGTATTTGTAGGATGGTGGTCTATTTTTCCAAAGTTTGTGGGGAGATTTAGATGTTTTCTTTCGTGGTATCTTATTCAAAATACGATTTGCATAAAGAATAACTTCTCCCCAGAAGTTATTTAGCAAGCCAGAACTATTTAGTGAGGCATTCATAATTTCTTTAAGAGTTCTATTTTTCCGTTCGGCTATACTGTTGGATTGAGGTGAATACGTGGCTGTAGTTTGGTGTATAATACCATGTTCGACGCAGAATTCCTCGATGGGAAATTCATATTCTCCTCCTCTATCACTTCTTAAAGCTTTTATTTTCTTGTTGAGTTGATTTTCAACTTCTTATTTATACTGTTTAAACATGTCGAATGCCTCATCCTTGTTTCTAAGGAGATGAACATAACAATACCTTGTACAATCATCAATGAAGGTAATGAAATACCTTTTCCACCTCTAGTTTGATAAATTTTTAAGTCACATACATATGTGTTTATTAGGTCTAGAGGTTCAGTTTCTCGTTCAACATGGTGAAACGAGGTTCTTGTCAATTTTCCTTCTGCACAAACTTGACATTTATAGTTGGAATCTATTTTGCAATTTGGTATAAAATCTAGGTTAATCAATTTTCGCAAGGTATCAAAATTTACATGGCCTAATCTAGAATGCCATATGTTAGAAAAGTCAACAATATAAGCCGAAGATTCAATTTTATTCGTATCATTGTTGGTACAATAGTGGTTACATTTGTTTTAAATAAACCATCACAAATATATCCTCTTCCTACATACACTCCATTCTTTGACAACGCAAACTTATCAGACACAAAGGTTAGTTTGAAGCCATGCTTGCTAAGCAGCGATCCGAAAATCAGGTTCCTGCAGATCTCTAGAACATGAAGAACATCTTCCAAAGTTAGTTCTTTTCCAGAAGTCATTTTCAGCACAATCTTTTCCTTGCCTTCGACTTTTGTTGCGGATGAATTACCCATAAAAAGTTGTTCGTCCTCAGTAGCAGTTTTGCAGGTTGTAAACAACCACTTATTTGCACATATGTGTTGTGTGGCTCCTGTGTCTACAAACCATTCCTTCGAATTACCAACAAGGTTGCATTCGGACACTACTGCACATAAGTCCATATCAGACACGCTTTTTGATATGTCAGCCATGTTTGCTTCTGAATTCTTTTTCTTGGGTGCACGACATTCGGCGGCTTTATGTCCTTTCTTTTCACAATTATGGCATAAACCTTGATATTTCTTTGATTTCTTATGATCATGCTCACGTTTCTTTTTGTTGAGTTTCTCTGACTCGACTACATTTGCCTTGGCAATCATGGTATGCGAAGTCTTCTTCTCAGATTTCCTGTTATCTTCCTCAATCCTTAATCGGACTACAAGTTCCTCCATTGTCATCTCCTTGCGTTTATTCTTAAGGTAGTTTTTGAAATCTTTCCATGATGGAGGAAGCTTTTCAATTGCAGTGGAAACCTGAAAGGATTCGCTTAGAGTTATTTTTTCGTCGTGTAGTTGTTGAATAATGATTTGTAACTTTTGAATCTGGCTAATAACGTTCTTCGCATCAATCATATTGAAGTTAAGGAATTTCCCTGCTATGAATTTATTCATGTCCGCATCTTTGGTTTTGTACTTTTTCTCTAATTCCATCCAAAGTTCTTTGGAAGTTTGAGCAGTATAGTATGCATTGTATAGGCTGTTGTCGAGTCCATTTAATATGTAGTTCTTGCATATGAAATTAGAACTCTTCCAGACATTCAAGGCTTTAACTTTTGTTTCATCGGGTTCCAATTCTTCGACTACGGGAGCATCTTCTGTAAGAAACTTTGCAAGGCCCAAAGTCGTCAAATAGAATAGCATCTTTTGCTGCCAGTGTGTGTTTGCATGTATAACATAGCAATCCATGCAAGGTATAGCATATCCATGTATAGGTGTTGGGATTTACACTTTAACGGGCACGTTAGCTCATCTAATATACAAATATATTGTCCAAATGTATGTTTATATATTTTAATTTATATATAAAAATGTTAAAAATACATATATACATACATATATATATAGGTATGTGTGTATGTATATAAACTATATTTTATTTAAGTAATTTTATATAAATATATGTGTATATATTTATAAATATATGTATGGAATTTTAGTATTATATATATAACAACATAAGTATATTTAAATCATTTATAAATTATATTGAATTTGAATTTTTTTTGCTGCAAAGCTGAAAATAATATATATTTTTATATATATAATTTTTTCAAATGTATATACATATATATATTAGATACGTATATATATATATATATGTATATGTATAAATAATATAATATATATATGTGTGTGTGTGTTTATACTTTAAAAATACATAAAAATTATATATATATATGATAATACACACGGCATATATATTATTTTAATTTCAAAAATATAATTTAAACTAAATATCCGTACGAATATAATTTAAAAATTAATAAAAAATTCATTTTCAAAACATAATTTTGAATTTTAAATTTTTAGCAAAATTCTGAGTGATATTTTGTAATTTGAATATTTAATATATAATTTAATTTAAAAATAATTTTTAAAATTTATTTTAATTCTCGACTGATAATTAAATATTTTTAAATCACAAAAAAATGTTTTTTATTTTTCTTCTAGAGTATATTAAGTGTTGATTTAATTTTATAAAACAAAAAACATAATTCAATAATATATACATATATTGATCTAATAATTCATATAATAAATTAATCCGAATAATATTTAAAAAATAATATACATGTAAAAATATATTTTATTTATGACGAAAAACATTTTAACCATGAAACTTTATAACCGTGATACTAACCTTATATAATCGAGGAGACAAATTCTCTCTTGAATAATGTTTCACTTTGAGTACTTCCATTCGACCCAACAATAGTCACTCGATTGACGTCGTGCCATGATTTGACAATAATCAAAGTAAAGTTTTCATATTGAAGATCAACAATAATCTCAAGTCGAGAGAACTATGTAAATTAGTCACATCGATGTTTTCTTTTTGACCTTAGATATATTAACCAACTGAAAGCTATCGAGTGAGTCATCCCATAGTTATCCAATATCTATCAGTACGTAACCCCTTGGTGCCCTCAACAGTCATGAGTAATACACCATCCAACATTTGGAGAGTGTTATGTCACTACGCCATAGATGGCCTATTGCAACGAAAATACAAGATGTTGCTAGCTACAATGTAATGATAGATATGCTGATTTTTGTCTATTACAACATTAGCTTCAGGATGTTAGCATAGATATCAACACTATGCTGTAGTAGCTATAGACTTATAAAAATATTATAAAAAATGAGTGCGGGCTGAAAAAAAAGCGGGCTGAAATAATTTTTAACGCGGGAAGCAAAAACAAAGCGGCAAAAGTTAACAAAATATTGAAGGGTTTCACTCAAACACTTAACAAAATACGTACTTCGCCGCTCAACCTCTCAAACACTCTGCGATTTCAATTAGGGCTAAAAGTTCTAAGTTTACAAGCTTAATTGGGGTTCGATTAGGGCAAGTTTGAGTTCAAGTTCAATTAGGGCTTCGGTGTTTCAATTAGGTCTTCAATTGGGGTTCGTTTGGGTTTCGAATTTCAGTTAGGGCTTCGATTTAATCTGCTGCTTAAGGTATCACTCTATGTATATTTCAAGTTTTTCCTGATTTGATTGTTGTGTTGCATAATTTACTGATTTACTTGTGAGTTCAGGTGTAATCATATTCCTGATTTTATTATTGTGTTTGTCTTTATATGTTATTTGTGTGTAAATTAGTGATGAACGACGAGGAAAAAATATGGGTAGAACTTCCTAAGTTCAGTGAAGGGTATAGCAGTGGAGTGAAACGTTTTATTCAAAATACATTTTTTAGATTCGCGGTAGGTGATGAAATTACATGCCCTTGCAAAAAGTGTCATAATCGCAAGTGGCATTGTCAAGAGGTAGTCTACGACCATCTGATTTGGAATGGTCCATCTGAATTGTACGTGAAATGGATTTGTGAGGTTTCCTATCTAGATCCTGAAAGGAGCGATAATGATATGGATCGTGAAGCGGGAATAAATTTTGGAGATAATCTCGATGAGATATTGCATCGTACTTGTGGAAATATGCAGAACAATGAAGGTGGATCTTCTGATGGAGCAAATGGAGTAGATGTCGATGCTAGAAAATTTCATCATCGTGTTGAAGAGGGAAAGCAGCCATTATATCCCGGGTGTACTAAATTTTCACGATTAAGTTTCATCGTCAGGCTTTATTCTTTAAAATGCCTACATGGAATCACTGAGTCTGCATTTATCGATTTATTAGAGTTGCTAAAAGAAGCTTTTCCACAAGCCCACATCCCTTTATCTTTCAATGCTACCAAAAATATCATTAAAGATTTAGGCCTCGATTACCAAAGAATACATGCATGTCCAAATGGCTGCATGCTATATTGGGTAGAAAATGAAAAGGAAAATAACTGCAAAACTTGTGGTTTTTCAAGGTGGGCTATACCGGAAAAGAAAGCGGGTGTTGACAATGATCCGGAGCAGCGGATTCACAAAGTACCAGCAAAAGTGATACGTTATTTTCCACTAAAACCAAGGATGCAAAGGATGTTCATGTCCAAGGAGTATGCAGAACTTATGATATGGCATGCAGTGGGACGAAATAATGATGGTAGCCTTCGACATCCAGCTGATGGCGAGGTTTGGAAGATGATGGATGCCAAATATCCTCATTTTTCATCTGAAAACAGAAATATCAGGTTAGGAGTAGCAGCTGATGGATTCAGTCCTTTTCGTACAATGACTACAGCTCACAGCACATGGCCAATCATATTGGTAAATTATAACCTTCCACCTTGGTTATGCATGAAGCCAGAAAATTTGATACTTTCAACCCTTATCCCTAGTCCACAGTCTCCTAAGAATAGCATTGATGTCTACATGCAGCCTCTTATCGCAGAATTGAAAGAATTATGGGGTCTTGGCATACAAACTTATGATGCCTTAACTGGTGCTATTTTCACGTTACGTGCAAGCGTGTTATGGACGATCAGCGACTTTCCGGGCTATGCAATGTTATCCGGCTGGAGCACAAATGGTTATTTAGCTTGTCCCGTATGCCATTTCGAGACTTCTTCAACTTACTTGAAACATAGTAAAAAAAATGTGCTACATGAATCATAGGAAATTTTTAGATCCGGAACACAAGTAGAGGTTTGATAAGAAAAGGTTTAATGGTGAAATTGAAATGGGAACATCTCCGGGAATTTTATCCGGGACAGACATTGAAGATTGTTGGCTGGTTATGAATCCCCTTTTAAAAAGAAGTCAATATTTTTTAATTTACCATATTGGAGTCACAATGTATGTCGAGATAACCTTGATGTTATGCACATAGAGAAAAACATTTGTGATAACATACTTGGTACTTTACTAAATATTGATGGGAAGTCGAAAGACCATTTAAGTGCTCGGTATGATTTACAAGAGATAGGCATCAAGGAGGTCCTTCATCCGGTTCTATCAGCTGATGGGAATTACCTTAAGATCAGGGCTGCCATATTTGCAATGACGAACAAGGAGAAAGAAATATTTTGCTCGATGTTGGAGAATGCTAAACTGCCTTATGGTTGTGCAGCTAATATCAGCCGGTATGTAAACAAGAAAGAGAGGAAAATTGCAGGGTATAAGAGCCACGATTCTCATTTTCTTCTCCACTACTTGCTGCAATTTGCTGTGAAGAAATATGTAAAACATGAAGTTGCATTACCTATGATAAGATTAGGTGCATTTCTAAGAAGTCTTTGGAGTAAAATTATCAATTTGGCTGATCTCAAGAGGCTACAAAAGGAAATTGTGGAAATTCTTTGTCAATTTGAGATGATATTCCCAAATGCTTTCTTCGATATAATGGTGCACTTGCTAGTTCATTTATGCAAGGAAATTGAATATGGTGGACCTGCACATCTTCATTGTATGTTTCCTATTGAGCGTTATCTTTGTAAACTGAAATCATATGTTCGCAACTAAAGTAAATCCGAGGCGTCCATTGCTGAAGGTTATCTTGTAGAAGAATGTTTGATATTCCGTTCAAGGTTCTTAGGTGGCGATGGAGCAGGAAAAATGAAATTTGAAACCTGTCCACAGAATCTAGAATATCCTATTGGCACAAAAAGAAACAAAGATGGAAAAGGTATTCATCTTAAAGATTCTCAATGGACGGCATGTCACCGTTACATTCTATTCAATTGTGGTAACAAGGAAATAGAGAGTTTACTTGAGTAAGTTTTTAAGTTTTATTTTTATTTTAGTAATTATTGAAGAATTAGAAAATTTGTTTCTATCTTTTATTAACCAGGTCTTTATTCTAGGGAACATCGAGCTTTAATTGATGGTCATGCATTATCAAAAAAATATAAAAGAGAGAGAGAACACAGTGAAGAATTTTGGAAGTGGTTAAAGGAAGAGGTTGGGAAAAAGGAGGACATTTCAAAAGAAGTACAACCGCTTGCAATGGGCCCTCTTCCAACATCTAAGAGGTTTACTGGATATGTTATCAATGGATACGGATTTTATATATGGTTCAGAGATGCCAAATGTACAACACAAATCAGTGGTGTATTTTTGACAGCCTTGACTTCTCAAGTTCGAAAGATCAAAATCCATTGGTTGGTGAAGTTAATTACTATGGATCAATTGAGGAAATATTAGAACTAGATTATTAGGGAGAATTTAGTGTGGTTTTATTTAAGTGTTGTTGGTACCAAGAAGAGAAAGATTTATATGGGCTGACTCGTGTCAATTTTAATCGATTGTGCCAGAAATCTGATCCTTATGTTATGGCTTCACAAGTACAACAGGTGTTTTATATAGAAGATCCAATTGATAAGATGTGCCACAATGTTATCAAGAAATTGCCGAGAGACCAGTGCGAAATCGAAAGCGAAGATGCAAATGAAGATTTGAATGATATCCAGCCTGCTTATGGAATGGGAAATCAAGATTTTGATGTTCGTTGGTGTAGAGATGATGTCCCAATAAGACGAATCCGCCTTCCACCTAGCAGAGTGAAAGAAAATGCTTCTTAATTTCTGTGTATCACTATCATATTTAATTAAGTAACTAATGTACCAAATTTAAGTAAGAAAATGTTGTTTTTGCCTTGATTAAATGTTGTAACTGATGTATCATATTTGTGGCTTTTTTGTCTCTTTTTTAGTGTTTTTGCCTATATTACATTTTAGTGAAGTGACTGTTTTATTTTATAATGGAGTTGGTTTATTTTAATTTGTAATTATGTCATTCTAATGTTAATTCCTTCATTTTGTGTAGGATGGAGGCAAATCTTAAATTCCATCACAAGGGAAAATTTGAGAAGAATGGATATGTTGGTGGAGAAGAGACTTTTGTCATGGGCGTTGATCTGGATATGTTTTCTTACACAGTACTGATGGAGTATGTCATGGATGAGCTAAAGTACACTGAAATTGGAGGAGTATATTCATGGAAAGGTCCAATGAGTAGGTGGAAATTGGTGACTAGTGATGCAGATCTGTGGGAATTGATGCAAATAAAAAATAATGGTGATTACATTGATTTCTATGTCGACACCGTGGTCGATGATAAAATTGAGCCAATGAAACAAATGCAGCCACATGTCATCGTACGCCTAAGGAAGAATTTGTTGTCTCCAGGTATAAAAATATCTTCTCATTTGTACTATTTTAATGAATTTGGTCATAAGAAAACTAACGATGAAACAACCTATTTATGATTACTTTCAAATGAATTTAAACCAAGATCCAATTTTGAGCATCCGATTCGAAAATTCATAAATAAATCATACAGAAGCTCGTCCAAAGTAAATGATAAAAACTGTAAATAGTTAGCTTTTTGACTGGAAGAAGATAAAAATATCTTCTCATTTGTACTATTTTGATGAATTTGGTTCTCGCATGGCTGAATTTGTTTTTCATTTTGCTGCTTTTAGTGTACATAATTTTTTTGTGCATTTTTGTTTGAATATTAGGACTTGTTTGATTTTTAGTGCACTTAGTAGAAAATAAAGGAACTGGAATATTAGTGTACATGATCAAGTCTTAATTTCTTTAATTAAGTTTAAATAATTATGTTTATGACATGATAAACTTGACTTTTATGCCATTGTATGTTTACAGCTGCGAAATCACAGAAACGGCAATTTGTCACCACTCACCGTCTGCAACAGGCAGCAAAAAACAAGAAGCAGACTGAAGTCTTTACTCCGATTCGAAAGTCGGCATGGCTAAACAATCCACTTACCAACGTGACGCAGACTGATCAAGTCTTTAGTCCTAGAAAGTCGGCACAGCTAAACAATCCACTTACCAACGAGATGCAGACTGATCAAGTCTTTAGTCCTAGAAAGTTGGCACGGCGAAAAAATCCACAAGTGAGCGAAGCTGCTGTGAGTCCACGCATGGACAGGAAAAAGGTGATCAGCAAGAAGTCAACTGGAGTCGGTAGGTCTACGAAGTTACCAGAGAAAAATCCAACTGAAGTCAGTAGTTCTACGAAGACACCAGAGAAGAAAAATCCAACTGAAGTCAGCGATGCAACTTTGAATATCAACTCAGCAAGTGTCAGGAGTAAATTGGATTTCTATAATCCTCCAGATGAAGAGGAAAATATGGATGAAAATGAGATTCTAGTAAGAATACTACAATCTGATCTTCTAATATGATGTTCTACATATTTTGCTTATGTTTACAATAATGTCTTGTTAAATTACTTTCAGGATGATGATCTACCACCTCCGCCACCTCCACCGCTTACAGAATACGAAAGGGAGAGAGCTAAACATGTGTCGTAGAAGAATAGTGTTTTTGAAGCTCTTGGGATGCCTACATTAGTTACTGGACTGATAAATGAATTTGAAAAAAATAAAGGAAAATTCGAGATGCCTGCTGAAAGCGAAGATTATGCTCCAGAACAAGAGGAACCTAGTGAAGATGATACTTCAAAAATCCAATAAAGGTGCGTTATAGCTGAAGATTTAATTTTATGTTGGTAATTATAGACTAGCTTCCTTATTTTTTTTATTTTATTGTTTTTGTGTGCGTATTTTAGAGAACCAAAAAGGTTACGATTACAAAGCCTCAGTCTGGACCAACAACTCGTTCACCGGCCATTGTTGAATCTACAACTGATAAGAATGCAACTCCGAAGGCAGGGGAAAATGCAGTTCCTACACAAACTGTTGATCCACCATTAGCGTTGAGTTACCACACAATGAAGGAATAGGAACAATGGCTGCTTATTTGGCTATGCGAGAACGCCAGAAGAATAACAGTAGTGGAAGTGGAAGTGCAAGGAAGAAGGCTGTTGTCGGAAATGTCTCGACAAATATTGAAAACGAAGAAGAAGAAGCTGAAGGTATTATCTAATTGAGTTCTGATTTTAATAGTTTAAGTTCTCATTTATGTTATGTCTAGCCTTCTCATTACTATTGTATGTACTTTGTAATAGTAGTGGGAGCTCCCAGAAGGTTCAGGGGAAAAACAAAGATGGATAAAGTTCATTCAAGGTCATATGACAAAAGAGTTCTAATCCAAATGAATCATCGGGGCCAACCTATTTCAGACGATGACCAAGTAATGTCTGAACTGAGTGCTTTTTTAGGAACACTGAAGAGGAGTGTTCCACTTACTTACAAGTCTTGGTTTGATGTTCCTTCAAGTTTGAAAGGCACGCTGTGGAACTATGTCAAGGTAATTTGCAAACTTAGCTGAAGTTTACTTAAATATATGAAACTTGTCACAAAAGTAGCATGACTGTTCTTTTTAATGTTCGATTTGTATTTAAGCAACGGTATATTATTCCGGATGAATGTGAATATTGGGTTTTGAAGTCAATTCGTGACTCTTGGAGGGGGTACAAGAGTCGTATTAAAAAGGCACATTATACGGCTTATGAAACTGATGAATAGAGGCTTGAAAATAGGCCGGACGAAATTCCACTTGCGGATTTCATAGTACTCTTGATGTATTGGGGAGATGAAAAAATTCAGGTATAATTTTTAGTTTTATCACAGAATTTTTTTCCGTTTTTATTCATTCAAATCAGGCAGATAAACATCTTTATTTCATGTTTTTGTAGTCCAAGGCCCTTACAAATTGTGCAAGTCGGAAATCGTATACAGACACACACGCTGCTGGTCCAAAACTTTTTTCCCAAATTCGGCATAAGATGGTATGTATTTTGCTTATTTTTATGATTGGCTGGAGGTATGCATTTTATTTTATCTGAAATTCCTCTCCTTATTTAGCAAAGCGATATATGTTCCAAAATAAAAATTAAAATAACACATATATGTTCCAAAATAAAATATCACCTCACTCAAACAAATAAGCAAAATAAATATTAGTGATATATGTTCTGTTTATGATATAGAAGTTTGTAACTAAAAGAATAACAAGCAGACTATATAATCTGATCTGTCACATTAATCATCCAGCAAATATTTTTATTTCAATTTTAATGTATTAATTTTTACTGTATCTGTTTATTATTTTTGCATTTTCACATTAATTTACGACTCAATAGTTATTAATAACATTTGCTAAAAAAGTACATAAAATCTATAAAAATATAAATGAGCCTTTATTTGCCCTCTTTGGCATAGAAAACTCAATTCTTCTTTTCCAAACCAGTGTCTGTCATGCTCATGCATTTGTACGCATTTGGTCAATATACGTCTGCAAGTTAGATGCATATTAAACATTAAATATGATTCCAATCCATCTCTGTGGAAATTAAGTAATTTGTAAACTATTGGATACACTCTTCACTCTTAAGCATATGGATGTCAAGTTGATGCCTATCTTTTGTCTGTTGTATGTGGATGGCTTTACTGCCTTGCTAAGCTTAAATCGTTTTAGTATTATATATATGTTCATGGCTCATGGGTTAATCATAGGGTAATCTTAGTTTTGCATCAGAATCTAAGATGAATCATGGGATATTTGTTATCTCTGTGCTTACAGTTAATAATCTAAAAGCATAGACATATGGGATATTTACTATGCAAATTTTCCTTGGCTCAGCCTTGAGTTTTGCAAAACTGATACATCACTTGATACTATGCTTGAAAAAGCTATGATATTGTTGCTACATATGTTGTGATTTTATACTTGTTGTTTCTTTATTTTTGCACTTGTAAGCTGCTTGAGAACTTACTGTTGCTCCATTTTTGCATTTGTGAGTTGCTCGAGACTTTTAGCTTGTGTGCACTTGTGGTTTATGTTCTTCATTTGAACCGATATTTGTTTTTATGTAAAGGCAATCATATTTACCTTAGTTTTTCTTTGACTTTGAGTATAATTTCTGAATTGATTAGTGATATATGTTCTGGAAAAATTGGTTTGATATCCTTTTGCTGTCTAACTTTTTTCATTTAATTTGTATCAGTCCAACGAATCAGATGGAGAAATTTTTGTTAAAACTCGCAAGCGGAAAGAAGGAAAGGTTTACAAGACTGATACTTCAGTAATGAAGTACATAATTGTAAGAATTTTATTTTCTCTTCAATCAGATGTCAAAAAAATGCTTCATTTTGCGCATTGACATTTTTGTAGAATTAGATCCTGTTTTGTTGAAACCTATAGCAGGATATTTTCTGAATACATTTTAAAACTATTAATAGATATTGCAAAACAATTCTTGTTTAAGAAACTTGTTTCAGAATTGTTAATTTTATTTAATGTCACATTTTGAAACTGCTTTATTTTGCAGGATAAGATTGAAAAAGCAATAGGTGAAGGAGGAAGTGATGGAGTTGTTCAAGAAATGATTTCTGATGGAAAGTCGCACGGTCCATCTTGGCTTATAGGACGGCACACAAAGTCTGCAGAAGTTTCAAAATACAACAACAAGCACATACATATAGGAGCTGGCAGCGAAGATAAGGGAAAATATAGCTGACGAAGTCGAAGCAATGGTGAACAAGAAGGTCCAAAATGAATTTGATGCAAAGGTGAACCAAAAAGTTCGGGAGAACTTGACATGGGTGCTTAAGAAATTAGGCGAAGCAAACCCTGACATGCAAATTGATGTTGGGGCTCCTTGTGCGACCGTCTGCAGTGATGGCACTGGAGGCACTGGAGGCACTGATGGCACTGGAGGCTCGCAAATATGAATGTACTGTTAATAAGTAGAATTTAGTATGTACTGGCTGTAACTATGAATACACTGGCTATGTTTTTAAGTATGTTTGTTATTTTGTACTTGACTAAGTAAAACTTGTGTTGCTGGTTATTCTGAAATGAAAAGTTCTTTGTTGCAGTGTAATGTTGCCATTAGATATGATATAATGTTGCAGTATAATGTTGCCATAGATATGATATAATGTTGCAGTAGTATAATGTTGCAGTACATTTCCAATTTAAATTGCAAAAGGTGTTGCCATAGATATGATATAATGTTGCAGTATGTGATGTTAACTGTGGTAATAAACTGGCAAAGTGTTGCCATTGGATGGTAAAAGTGTTACCATAGACTAATGAATATGGGCCCCACAACAGGGTTCCGTAAAGGTGGGTCACAGAATTAGTGGGCCCCACAATGTGGGCCCACATGTTGGGGCCCAGATTGTAGGGCCCACTTTTTAGTAAATTTGGTACCTGTGGCAACAACAGAACCGATGTTGCCCTAGGGCCGCAAAGATGTTGCCTTTGACTCTAGGGCAACGCGGCAAAATGCATCACCGAGAAAGTGTTGCCTTTGCCCTTTTTTAGCCTACATCAACATTTTTTGGCACTTCCTGCATCACTTCTTGGGTGTTGCAGTATGCAATCTATGGCGTAGTGTGTACTCTTCTCTAAACGGATGCATCGATATCCAGCCTCGATGTATCATGACTTGGAACATTTAAAATGATGTGTTTATTATATTGTGATACAATACTCATGATTACAACAATTTATAATTACTATCACAAACACACTATTTATGGATTTTCTATTAAATATATTTGAAATAAATATTTAAGTATTTATAACACATTATAACAAATATATAACAGAAATAAAAAACAACTTTATTACGAACGAGAATAGATTATTGAGTTAACTAATTTACAATAAATTACAGAATTGCCTCAGTGGCACGCCTCTAACTCTATTGGGAATCACTCGAAGCTCACTCAAAAACTTGAGCATCCAGACTGCTTCTTTAGCTGCTTCATTGAGAGCAATGTACTCGGCCTCCATCGTCGAATTAGCTACTATCTCTTGTTTGGAACTTTCGACTAACGACTTCGTCGTTAAGTGTAAAGACATAACCGGATCCTGACTGGCTATCATCTATATCACTATGAAAGCTCGAATATGTATATAAAGAATAAGTCCTTAGTATTTCTTTAATACTTTAATATACATTTTACAGCCATCCAATGTTTTTCTCCAAGATTAGACTGGTATCGACTTACGCATCCTAATGCGTATGCCACATCCGGTCTAGTATATAGCATAGTGTACATTATGGATCCTAGGACTGAAGCATAGGGGATCCTATTCATGTGCTCTTTCTCCTCCTCCTTCTTAGAATGATGATTTCAGAATGCGTTGGAACATTTCCGCATTATAATTTTCTATACCGAACCTTTTTAGTATGGTATCTATGTACAAGGACTGGGATAATCCCAACAGCCTTTTAGATCTATCTCTATAGATCTTTATACCTAGTACATAGGTCGCTTCTCCCAAATCCTTCATGGAGAAGTTCATGAAAAGCCAAACTTTCACTGATTACAACAACGAATAGTCATTGCCAATCAATAATAGATCATCGATATAAAGCATTAAGAATACGATAGCGTTGCTTTGTTCCTTTCTGTATATGCACGTTTCCTCTATGTTATGATAAAAACCAAACTATTTAATTACCTTATCAAAACACTTCTTCCAACTCCATGAAGGTTGTTTAAGTAAATGGAGTTTAACAACTTGCAAGCCTTGCCCTCACTCCCACCGACCACAAAACCCTCGGGCTACGATATATAGATAGTTTCTTCTAAATCACTATTTAGAAATGCCATCTTTATATCCATTAGCCATATTTTGTAGTCATAGAATGCAGTAGTAGCTATCATAATCCAAATGGACTTAAGCATGGCTACGGATGAAAAAGTCTCGTCATAATCAACACCTTGAATATAACGAAATCGTTTAACAACTAACCTAGCTTTATAAGTCTCCACTTCTCCATCTGAATTTAGCTTTTTCTTAAAAAATCCACTTGCAGCCGATGGGTTTTATCCCTTCGGCTACATCCGACAAAGTCCATAATTATTTTTATACATGGAATCCATTTTAGATTTCTTTGCTCTAAGCCAGAGTGCATAATCATTACGTTGCAGTGCTTTTTCAAAAGATAGAGGAGTGTCATCACCTAAGACACAATCCTCTTTCTTACCATCCATAAGAATACTGTAGCATCTCTCAAGTGCGTGAGATTCCCTACTAGACCGTCTAATAGGTTCTGTGGTTTCGTATACGGGGGAACTCGATTCTTCCACTAGTCCAGCCTCCGTGTTAATTAACTTCATGGATCTCATCAAGTCTACAAACTCACTGTTAATTTATTTTGATAGAAATTCCTTTTCTAATAAGACAGCATGTTGAGAAACAATGACCTTTTGTTCTGCCGTATTGTAGAAAATATATCCCTTTGAATTTTTGGGATATCTTATATATTTACACAGTACCGATCTTGCCTCTAGTTTATCAGGACCAACGTTCTTAATGTATGCTGGACAACCCCACGTCTTCAAATATTTGAGTTGGGGTTTCTTACCATGCCACATATCATGGCATTTTAGGCATAGATTTAGTGGGCAACAAGTTCAACATATGCATTGCGGTTTCTAGTGCATATTCCCAATAGGACAGAGGTAACACAGCCTTAGTCATCATGGAACAAACCATATCTAATAAGGTTTGGTTCCTTCTCTCCGACATACTGTTGTGTTGCAGAGTATAAGGTGGAGTAATTTGAGAGATATGCCCATTATCTTTTAAGTATTGTTGGAATTTATGTCCAACATACCCACTTCTTCGGTCTGATCAAAGAATTTTAATCTTACGGCCCATTTGGTTTTCTACTACATTTTTATATTCGACAAATTTCTCATAGACACGGGATTTGTTCTTCATAAGATACACATATCATAGTCTCGAGAAATCATTGGTGAAGGCAACAAAGTAAGAACTATTATCTTTGGTGATTATCAGGATATGGCCACATACATCAATATGTGCTAATCCTAATAGTTCATCAACTCTTTCATTGTTCATACTGAAGAGGTGCTTGGTCATTTTACCTTTATAGAGGTAGGGTTTTAGTTTAGGCCATTAGATTACCTTAGAAAATATTTTCAGAAAATTTACTCCTCTCATCATACTCTTCGTCCCTAAGCAACTGATCTTGTTCGTTCATCTCGTCTTCAGAAAAGCGATAAAACACGATTAAAATTGCATTTGGGACGACTTCCCTTTACCATAGTCGATTGCTACCGGTCGACCTTGAACCCCTAAGGGTCGATCGGTGGCTTTTATTATTTTTAAATTTAATTTTTTAAGTTTTTAATTCATTCTAATGCCCGTAACTTCTCCGTACTAGTTGGGATTTCGAAGTGTTATACATGAAAATCATTCGAAAAATTGCTACGAACATAATGGCGCAAGTTTCGTAGCCAAATTCGGAAGTCTATGAAAATTTTCTTTTAAGTCCTTGTGTTATTTTAATTTAATTTTCTTATTAAATTTTCATCTAAATTCCTATTAAATTTCCGAGGTATTAAGAATCAAGGAGATGAATGCTCTCTTGAATAGTGTTTCACTTATACTTCCACTCGACCCAACTATAGTCACTCGATGGACGTTATGACATGATTAGACTATATTCAAAGCTGAATTTTCATATTAAAGGTCAACGGTATTCTCAAGTCAAGAGAACAGTGTAAATTAGTCACATCGATATTTTTTGTTTAACCTTAGTTATATTAACCAACAGAAAGCTATCGAGTGAGTCATTCCATAGTTATCCAATAACTATCAGTACATAACCCCCTGGTACCCCCAACAGTCATGAGTAATATAATGTCTAACATTAGAAGAGCGTTACGTACTCTAGTCTCAATGGATGCATCGATATCCAGTCTCAATATATCTTGACTAGGAACATTTAAAATGATGTGTTTATTTTATTGTGATACAATACTCATGATTACAACAATTTGTAATTATTATCACAAACACCTCATTTATGGAATTTTCTATTAAATATATTTTAATTAAATATTTAATTATTTATAACACATTATAACAAATATATAATAGATATAAACCTTTATTGCAAAAGAGAATTGACTACAGAGTTAATTAATTTACAATAAATTACAAAATTGCCCTTAGAGCATACCCTTAACTATATCAATCTCTCACTTGCACTTAAGGTCAGTTATGGAATCTCAATCCCATCTCTTCAATCAGCTTATCGAGAGCCGACCAAGTTAGTCGTTTAGTGAATGGATTTGCTATGTTGTCTTTGGTATCTACCCTTTGTATCACAACCTCTTTAGTCTCAACGAATTCTTTAATAAGGTGAAACTTCCGAAGAATATACCATGACTTCTTATGTACTATTGGTTCCTTTGCAATCTGAATTGTCACATTATTATCACAAAATGATGCCATGTGATTCTCTGCATCGATAATCACTCCGAGTTCGCTCAAAAACTTGCACATCCAAACTGCTTCTTTAGCTGCTTCATTAAATGCGATGTACTTGAACTTCATTGTCGAATTAACTACAATGTCAACTTTTTAAATAATGACTTCGTCGTTAAGTGTAAAGACATAACCAGGCACTAAATTGCTATCATCTATATCACTTTGAAAGCTCAAACTTGTATACCGCTTTATAAGGAGGTCTCCATTCCTATATATAAGGAATAAGTTCTTAGTATTTCCTAAATACTTCAGTGTACATATTACATACGTTCAATGTTTTTCTCCAAGATTAGACTAGTATCGGCTTATGCATCCTAAAGCATATGCCACATATGGTCTATTACATAGCATAACGTACATTATGGATCCTATAGCTGAAGCATATGGGACATCTTCATAAGCTCTTTCTCCTGATCAGTTTGAGGAGCGTCCTTCTTAGAAAGGACAACTCTAGATTATGTTGGAATATTTCCACGTTTGGAATTTTTTATACTGAACCTTTTAAGTATGGTATATATGTACAAGGACTAGGACAATCCCAATAGCCTCTTAGATCTATCTCTATAGATCTTAATACCTTGTATAGAGACTCCTTCTTCCAAATCCTTCATGGAGAAGTTCTTGAAAACCTAAGCTTTCACTGATTGCAATAACAAAATGTCATTGCTAATCGATAATAGACCATCGACATAAAGCACTAAGAATACGATAGCGTTGCCTTGTTCTTTTCTATACATAAACATTTCCTATATGTTCTAATAAACACCAAACTATTTGATTACTTTATTAAAACACTTGTTCTAACTCCTTGAAGCTTGTTTAAGTCCATAAATGGACTTTAACAACTTGTAAGCCGAGAACTCACTCCTACTGACCACAAAACCCTCGGGCTATGACATATAGATGGTCTCTTCTAAATCGCCATTTAGAAATGTTGTCTTTACATCCATTTGCCATATTTCGTAGTCATTAAATGCAGCAGTAGCTAGCATAATCTGAATGGACATAAGCATGGCTATGGATGAAAAGGTCTCATCATAATCAACATCTTAAATTTGACGAAATCCTTTCGCAACTAGCCTAGCTCTGTAAGTCTCCACTTCTCCATCTATATTTAGTTTTTTCTTAAATATCCACTTGCAGCCAATGGGTTTCATCCCTTCGGCTACATCCGATAAAGTCTATACTTTTTTTCATATATGGAATCCATTTCGGAATTCATTGTTCCAAGCCAGAGTGCAGAGTCTTTATTCTATAGTGTTTGTTGGAAAGATAGGGGAGTATCACCATCTAAGACACAATCCTTCTTCTCACCATCCATAAGAAAATTATAGCATCTATCTGGGCGTGAGATTCCCTACTAGACCTTCTATTATGTTTCATGTTTTCATATACGTATGAACTCGGTTCTCTCGTTGTTCGGCCTTAGTGTTAACTCCTTGGACCTCATCCAAGTCTACAACCTAACTGTTAATCTCATTTGATAGAAATTCCTTCTCTAAAAAGACAGCGTGTCGAGAAAACAATAACCTTTTGTTCTTTAGTATTGTAGAATATGTATCCCATTGAATTTTTGGGATATCCTATAAATTTACACAGTACCAATCTTTCCTCTAGTTTATTTGGACCAACATTCTTAACGTATGCCGAACAACCCCATACCTTCAAATATTTGAGTTGTGGCTTCTTTCCATGCACAACTTATATGGTGTTTTTAACATAGATATAGTAGGTAACAAGTTCAACATATGCGCTTCATTTTCTAGCGCATATCCTCAATATGATAGAGGTAATTCGGCCTTACTCATCATGGAATGAACCATATTAATAAGGTTCGATTCCCTCGCTCTAATGCACCGTTGTGTTGCGAAGTATAAGGTGGAGTAATCTGAGAGATATGCTATTATCATTTAAGTATTGTTGAAATTTCTGTCCAAAATACTCATATCCTCGATCCGATCAAAGAATTTTAATCTTACGGCCAGTTTAGTATTCTACGATAATTTTATATTCGAAAAACTTCTCATAGACACCGATTTGATCTTCATAAGATACATATATCCTAGTCTCGAGAAATCATTAGTGTAGGTAAGAAAGTAAGAACTATTATATTTGGTGATTATAGGCATAGGGTCGTATACATCACTATGTATTAACCCTAAGAGTTCATCAACTTTTTCATTGTTCTCACTAAAGGGGTGCTTGGTCATTTTACCTTTGAGACATGTTATCCCAACTTTTGGCAAAGCCGAGATACCCAAAGATTAACTGAAAAGCAATGATTATTAGTCATGAACATCGATTGTGCATCACAGGTTCACCATGGATATCGATGAATTTTGTCTGAGTCCGGATCGGGCTATAATTGATAAGACACGTCGAGCAAAGCCGTGGGAACCAACATTCCAAATCTCGGGTCAATCCGAGTTCGTACACTCAAGATGTCACCAACGTAAAAGGGAGGAGACAGCCTTGTATTCGAATCCATAAAAGGCCCTATGTTCGAATCGATCCTGGTAGGAATGCCGTTCGAATCCATCAGAGTAGGATCCATTCGAATCCATCAAGGTCAACTCCATCATCTTCGTATCCATTAAGTTTTACATGCTTCGAATCCATCATGGAAGCCTTCCTTCGCCTCCATCCTTATGCACTGGCTTCGAATCCATCGAGCACTCCTTAGTTCGAATCCATCCAAACAGACTACACTCAGATCCAACAGTTCGAACCCGTTAGGCATTCCTCTACTTCGAATCCATGTAGTGGATGCTCCTCGACTCCAACTACCTCGAATCCACTAAGTCACGGCAGCTAGAAACGTGGAGTCGACCCTGGAAACTCGGAGCACAAGACGGATCGATACGAAGGAGGCGCGCCACGTCATCACGAAGACATGCTGGATCGAGTCGAAACGATCGATTCGAAGGAACCGAGTCGAAGGAGATCGATTCGAAGAGACATTTCAGCCAAGTATCCAACCTTGAATCGATCATAACTCGAGATCCACAAGTCCAAATGCTATAAAATTTTCACAGAAGCTTGAGCACATGTTAAAGAACGTTCACACCAAATTTCAGCTCGATTGGACTCTTTCTTGATCGATTCGAACCAAGGGTCGAATCGATCCCAAAGTGGGCCCGGACTTCCAGAAAGCGGGCATATGGGCCCCTGACGCACCAGAACTGGTCTCCCTTCAATTTAGGCGAAATATCAGTCTCCTACACCTATAAATAGACCCCCTGGTCATTCAGAAAAGAGGTCGGACAATTTTGAGAGAGAAAGAGCGCCCAAACTCTGCCAGATTTATTCCAGATCACCATTGCTGCCTTAGATTCAGACTTAGCTCAGCAAATCAGTTGTAATACAACACACGAAATTGTAATCTTCAAGCATCGAGCAATAAAAAGATAAAAACTTTGAAGTGGACGTAGGCTGGAGATAGCCGAACCACTATAAATTGCATGTCACTGTTCATTATTTCTAGATTGTTGCTTGTTATTTGCTTAGATCTGTGATTTGTATGTGAATACTGTTGATTTGTATTCATACGCTAGTGCTTTCACTACACTTGGGGTTTGTGACCATTTTTGGCGCAAACACTTTGGTGCTTTCACTGAGAAGAACTAGCACCCGCTACACCAGATTCAAAGTTTAGATTTGGAATTTTAAGGATTCAGATCTGACTCTACAATGACTCGACAAACTAGACAAAGAACTGAGAGGAGCCAACAGGCAGGAAGTCAAGAGGCATCCTCTGGCGCTGGAGAAGGACAAGCTTCGATCTACATTACTAGAGATGAGATGGAGGCTATGAATAACCTAATGCAGGAAAGAATGATGAAAAGCCAACAAGAGATGCTGCAGAATTTCTTCGAGCAGATGAGAGCTGCAGGGACACAGAACCCTGGACCAGCTACAGCGACTGCGAATGTGGAACAAGGAGCTAGGGCTATGGAACCCAACGGAGGACAGAATACAGAACCAGAAGGCAATCAACAAGGGCTTGGGGGCAGGCCCGCAAGATCCGACGCAGAAGGACCTTTGGAAGGAGCTCAACCGGCTAGGGCCAACACAAATGCTAACGAACCACCCGAAGAATACGTACCAGAATTCCCTACAAGACTCGGAGGGCAAGACAGAGACATGACAAGGGGGCAACCCCTAGATGGAGATGAAAGAATGATTGGCCTAGTAAGACGACTCATGAGAGGGGGATTGTCAGGCGGAGGATTGGAAGAGGTTAGTCGAAGTCCGTTCGCTCCAAATATCCGAAATGCAAGGAACCCTCCAAAGTTCAAACTACCGATGCTGGATCCTTATGACGGAAAGTCAGACCCGACCATGCATATCACCAGATATATCAGACACATGGAAGTGCTGGGAGCATCCGAGGAAGTAATGGCACGATGTTTCCCCTTATTCTTATCAGATTTGGCTGCGCTTTGGTTTAGACAGCTAGAGACAGGATCAATCAGGACATGGGGCGAGCTTGTGGATTGTTTCATAAAGCAGTTTAGGGTTCACATAACGCGACCCAAGAGCGTGATGACTTTGGCATCAATAAAGCAAAGGACCGGAGAGTCCATAAAAGATTTTCTGTTACGATTTAATGCAACGGTGGCTTCTGTAGATCGCCCGGACCCATCGATGATTTTGATGGCGGCAGTGGCAGGAGTTGGAGAAGGCACCGAATTCAAAGACTCATTGACTAAAGATCCACCACAAGATCTTGGAGAGTTTTTCCATGAAGCTAAAAAATTCATTCGATTAGAGGAATCACGAGCCGAGAGGCAGGAAATAAATGTTGCACAAGGCGAAGGAAACGCCAGGGAACAGTCCGGGGCAGACAAAGGAAAGAGAAAGCAGGATGATGCACATGATGGTCCTGATAAACGGAAGAAATTCCGAGAGCCTAGATTCAGGCAATACACAGATTTGACGACAAGCCTAGAAAGGATTTACGCTGAAACTCGGGGGCAACTCCCCTGTCGAAAACCACCCAGGAGAGATCCCACGGAGCGGGAACGCAGGACCGGAAAATACTGCCTATTCCATGAGCTGGATGGGCACACAACCGATGAATGTCGCCACCTAAGGGATGAGGTGGAAGAACATGCCAGGAGTGGTAGGTTGCCACAATATACCAGAGAACGGGCGGCGACAGTAAGACTTGAACAACCACCGCCTCAACCTAACAGGGCTGATCCTGGATCGGGATCACGACTCGTTATCAACTGATCATGATGGCAAGGGCCAAGTTCAGGATATGAGCTTTGGTCACTCAGTTTCCTTATATTTGATTTCCAAAATAAAACGGCTACTCCACTTACTCATGTACGGGAACCGGAGAGATCCCTAGGCATGCTCTGAGATGAAGATAGACCGATCTGCCCGGAGAGGCAATGTTTAGTTTTTTCCTGATGTTTGAGATTGAACATCTAGGACCTGAATTTAATAAATAAACTTGAATTTCTTGAAATAAACCTTTGACCGGAGAGTTAAAGGATGAACATCGAATATCAATATAAACATGATCGCTTTATGACCTTACCCGGAGAGGCGGGGTCCGGAGTGCAAGAAGTGAGTCGCTTCGCCAGAGAGCGACAGAATTGACTCACTTAACGTTGTTTCCTCTTCACCGAAGAGTGACAGGATGGGATCCAGCAAGAGCCCGGAGAGGCTATGATCGGCCTAAAGATTTAGGTCATGACATCGCTTAATGTTCAAAAACACTGAACCGGAGTGAAGGGGGTGTAGCCGCTTCGCCGGAGAGCGACAGGATCGGCTCACTCATCGTTGTTTCCCCTTCACCGAAGAGTGACAGGATGGGATCCAGTAAGAGCCCAGAGAGGCTACGATCGGTCCAGAATGTCCAAGACATTGCTATGCGCCCTAGCTGGGGCCAGAGTGCAAGGGATAGAAAGCAACACCGGAGTGCAATAGGATCTTTCAATTCAATCGCTAAATCTAGAATGGGTTTGACAAGGGTCCAGAGTGACCATCGACAGTCCGGAGAGACTGTAGAGTTTCATTCTTAACTTCCACTCGGAGAAATTGATAACAATTCGGCTTCGAACAGCCATGGACTTGATTAAAAATGCTATAAGCTCTGAATAAAACATGAACTCACTGCATTTAACTTGAGACTGATCAAAACATGCCTTTTACCAAAAGGCATGTTTTGGGGGGAAAAAATGTTATCCCAACTTATGGCAAAGCCGAGATACCCAAAGATTAACTGAAAAGCAATGATTATTAGTCATGAACATCGATTGTGCATCACAGGTTCACCATGGATATCGATGAATTTTGTCTGAGTCCGGATCGGGCTACAATTGATAAGACACGTCGAGCAAAGCCGTGGGAACCAACATTCCAAATCTCGGGCCAATCCGAGTTCGTACACTCAAGATGTCACCAACGGAAAATGGAGGAGACAGCCTTGTATTCGAATCCATAAAAGGCCCTATGTTCGAATCGATCCTGGTAGGAATGCCGTTCGAATCCATCAGAGCAGGATCCATTCGAATCCATCAAGGTCAACTCCATCATCTTCGTATCCATCAAGTTTTACATGCTTCGAATCCATCATGGAAGCCTTCCTTCGCCTCCATCCTTATGCACCGGCTTCGAATCCATCGAGCACTCCTTAGTTCGAATCCATCCAAACAGACTACGCTCAGATCCAACAGTTCGAACCCGTTAGGCATTCCTCTACTTCGAATCCATGTAGTGGATGCTCCTCGACTCCAACTACCTCGAATCCACTAAGTCACGGCAGCTAGAAACGTGGAGTCGACCCGGGCAACTCGGAGAACAAGACGGATCGATACGAAGGAGGCGCGCCACGTCATCGCGAAGACATGCTGGATCGAGTCGAAACGATCGATTCGAAGGAACCAGCTCGAAGGAGATCGATTCGAAGAGACATTTCAGCCAAGTATCCAACCTTGAATCGATCATAACTCGAGATCCACAAGTCCAAATGCTATAAAATTTTCACAGAAGCTTGAGCACATGTTAAAGAACGTTCACACCAAATTTCAGCTCGATTGGACTCTTTCTTAATTGATTCGAACCAAGGGTCGAATCGATCCCAAAGTGGGCTCGGACTTCCAGAAAGCGGGCATATGGGCCCCTGACGCACCAGAACTGGTCTCCCTTCAATTTAGGCGAAATATCAGCCTCCTACACCTATAAATAGACCCCATGGTCATTCAGAAAAGAGGTCGGACAATTTTGAGAGAGAAAGAGCGCCCAGATTCTGCCAGATTTACTCCAGATCACCATTGCTGCCTTAGATTCAGACTTAGCTCAGCAAATCAGTTGTAATACAACACACGAAATTGTAATCTTCAAGCATCGAGCAATAAAAAGATAAAAACTTTGAAGTGGACGTAGGCCGGAGATAGCTGAACCACTATAAATTGCGTGTCACTGTTCATTATTTCTAGATTGTTGCTTGTTATTTGCTTAGATCTGTGATTTGTGTGTGAATACTGTTGATTTGTATTCATACGCTGGTGCTTTCACTACACTTGGGGTTTGTGACCATTTTTGGCGCAAACAAGACACGACTCATGCGTATCAAATGATTCGGAATCAAGTGACAGGAGAAAACTTTCAGTCTTTAGTTTGTGTAGATGTTTCTCACTAATATGGCCTAGCCTACAATGCCAAAGATAGCTAGTATTTATATTGTTAGATGTATTATTCATTGAATACACACAATTATAAATGTCATTTTCAAGAATACCATCACAGACTTTACTTCCATTCGAACCAATGTTCATAACATTATTTGCATAATGAAATATATATCTAGTCTTGGACAATCTAAAAATAGAAATAATCCCATAAATAAAGTCTTTTACAAAATAGCACTCATTTAATATCAAAACTACTCCACTAGCCAAACATAAATGATAGTCTCCTATTATCGCTGCATCAATGATAGATCCATCATCAACTTGGAGCTCATCTCTCCATTACGTGCCAGTTCCTATGCCCCTTTAACGAATTACAAATATGAGTTCTAGATCTAATATCTAAGACCCAAGGCATTTAATTGAACACAAAACAATTTTGAATCATAAATGTACCTGATGGAACCACAAAACCATTCTGCTTTCTTTCTGTAACAATCTTCAAGTAGTCAAAACAATTCCTTTTCCAATGACCTTTCTTATGGTAGCAGTGACATTCACCTTTGTCATCGACCTTCTTACTTTTCTTTTCTATCAAACCTTCTCTTTTCTACCTCTTCGAACACTTCAAAGGTGATGCACTACCTTTAACAGCAAGTACAACCTCTTGATCCTTAGATGTAGACTCGGCTGACCCCAACATATTGAGAAGCTTCATGAGATTCACATTTAATTGGTCATATGATAATTTAGCATAAATGGTTCATACTGAGGAGTAAGAGAACCAAGGATCAAATCAACTTGCAATTCATTGCTTATCTATATGTCCAATTGCGAAAGCCTATCAATATAGCCCTTTATCATCAGTACGTAATTGTCCACTTTCTGTCCTTTGGTCATTTTGGCATTGAACGGCTTCTTCATAAGCTCGTGCCTTATGGTACATAACTGTTCACCAAACTAGGCCTTGAGACTATCAAATATCTCATGGACAGACATATTTCCGTGCCGCCTCTATAACGTCATGTGTAATGTAGACAACACGAAAACTTGGGTGATCTCTAGGTCTGACACATTTTTCATAAGCAAGTCTTAGTTCAGGGTCTATCATTGGTAGGTTGTTCTTTGTGTTCACATGTAATAGCCGACCATAGGGGCTGGCAATGCTATTTTAATTACTCTTAGCCAATCGGTATGGTTTGGTCTAATAAGCTTGTCATTTTCAAAAGAAAGTTTTAGAGTTGTCATTTCTTGCAAGTTTAAGTGCTAAATTATTAGGGAAAATAGTAGTAGATGTTCTTATAATATTAATAAGGTTTAAAATTTATCTTTCATTTTAATAAGATCTCACTAGTATTTTATGTTTCACCAACCCTAAGTCGAAACATAGAAGTCTGTTGTCTTAATTAGTAGGTGTTAGAACTCGTAAGCTTTGGAATTCCGACCTTGAGTTTACTCAACAAGTCATAGCTCCACGGATAATGGACAACTCCTTATCGGTTGTATCACATACAACTCTTAACCCTTGGTATCTTGTCCTAATTTCACTTCGACCTTGAGTTTGCCTAACAAATCGAAATGAAATTATTCACTCGTACCTACCATATCGAGATGACCTAAGTATAGTATATGTACCATGAGTTTGCTCAACAAATATATAAAGTTGTCTTACCTTGTCTATTCAATATATTAATAATACTACATATAACATCCCTAGCTTGAGTTTGCTCAACAACTAAGGAATATGCTAATATATATATATATATGGTAGAGGACAATATTATATTGAAGATTCATAATCTTCAATATATTATATTGAGTGATATCAACTTATGGAATGATGTATTTTCTAGGAAGTTCCCTCATGATTCAAGTTTTAGACACATTGGAAATCACGGTATACATACATTTACATACATATTTATTCCATAAGTCTATTTAAGGTCTCTTAACGTTCCACCTTTAATTTATACATTCATATTATACAAGTTTTATTATTATATAATTTTTATATTCATATTACTTATATAATAGTCTTATGTATAATATTATATTGTTTATACCTTATTTAATTAATTAACATTTTAGTTAGTTTTATATTACCTTAACATAATATTTATATTGAACATTTATTATATACTAGAAACTTTATAGTGTAACATATATATCATATATATGTGTATATTATTTAACTAATTAACCTTTTAATTAAATTTTTTTATTAAACTATTTTTAATTAAATTATATTAATTTCAAAATTCATTTCACATACATACATGTATATTTATGTTATTTTAACATTTTAAAACAACATAATGTATATCATAATATATAATTCATGTATTTGTTTATTGATTAATTAACTTATTTAATTAATATATTTTATTAATCTTATTAATAAATTTAAAATTTTTGAAACTAATTTATATTAATTTTCAAACATTTCAGAATTTTTAATTATATTATATCTTTTGTAATATATGTATATCTTATTTTAAATTTAACTTTTAACTTTAAAATCTTATATTTTAATTTTCAAATAATTTTGAAAACTAGCCCAATGCCTAATTCAAATTGGGTCTTTTCGATTTGGGACAAACTTTAGGATCACATATCTCTATTCGGGCCATCGTTAGCTAGGTAGGGCAGAGTATTTGATTATCCAAACCCAATCCTTCGAAACTACCTTTCTAGACACCCTACTATCTGGTCATGAGCCTAATTAGTTAACCCTAACATGACTAATTTAGACCGTATAGGCTATTGGGTTTTGGTACCATTGTTGGAACTAGGCCGGCCCACAACGGAAGTAATGAGTGAATTTCAAATTTTTTAACCATTTTGGATCTTTATTGGGCCTACGGAGTCTATTTATTTAGAACATTTCTAAATTACTTTTAAATAAGATCATTATTTTATTTAAATTTTCAAAATGATTTTATATTATGAAATTAATGTGCTATTGTATATCCACCTGTATCATATATACATATATGTGTGTGCGTGCATGTGTAACATAGCAATCCGTGTAAGGTATAACATGTCTGTGCATAAGTGTTGAGATTTACACCTTAACGGGCACGTTAGCTCATATAATATACAAATATATTATCAAAATGTATGTTTATATACTTTAATTTTTATATATAAATGTTACAAATACATACATACATACATATGTATGTATGTATGTATATATGTATGTCTATGTATATGCATATATATAAACTATATTTATTTAAAAAAATTATATAAATATACATGTATATATTTATAAATATATGTATGGAATTATAACATTATATATATAACTATATAAGTATATTTAAATCATTTATAAATTATATTGAATTTGAATTTTTTTGTTGCAAAGCCTAAAATAATATATATATATATATATGTATGTATGTATGTATGTATGTATGTATGTATATGTATGTATGTACGTATGTATGTATGTATGTGTGTATGTATATAATGGTGTTTTTAAACAGGTATATATTAAATACTTATATATATATATGTATGTATAAATAATATATATATATATATATATGTTAATACTTTTAAAATACACAAAAATATTTTATATACACAACACCTGATAACGCACATGGCATAGATAATTATTTTAATTTTAAAATATATTTTAAAGTAAATATCCGTACGGATATTATTTAAAAATTAATAAAAAATCATTTCTGAAACATAATTTTGAATTTTAATTTTTTCGTAAAATTATGAGTGGTATTTTATTATTCAAATATTAAATATATAATTTTATAATTTAAAAACAATTTTTAAAATATATTTTAATTTTTGGTTGATAATTAAATATTTTTAAATTATAAAAAAATGTATTTTTCTTCCAAGATTATATTAATTGTTAATTTAATTTTATAAAACATAATCATAATATATATATACCACTAATTTATATAATAAATTGATTTGAATAATATTTAATAATAATATATATGTAAAAAAATATTTTAAAACATTTTAACAATGAAACTTTATATATATAATTATATTACCATATTTTTGGCAAGGCCGACGGTTTTATAGTGGACCGACCACTTTTATTACGTAAGTAATAAAGTTGAAGTACAGGAGTAAGGCAGAGATACCTTAACTACGAAATACAAATCTAATACAGGACAGGAGTATGACAGATGCATCACAACTACTAAAATAAATACCACAGCTAGTCCTCCTCCGCAGAGGAAGAATTTCCCACACTCTCATCATCCTTGGAAGAAATCAAAGATCCACCGTCAAGAAGTCCAATAAAGGGATGAAATAGAACTGCAAGGGACGGATCATAACAGTCACTGCTAGAAGAGTATACACAAGATCTTTCCCAGGTAGAATCAGCAAGAAGCTCTGCGTTCGTCAGAGCATACGTTCCATCCATGTCGAGAACCAAAGTATCACCAGAAATGGAATAAAAAAGGCATCGAAGATCCAATAAATCATCAGATATGTATCTAAAATATGAGTTATCCACTGGGTTGTACCTCATATCAGTACGACAATCAACCCAAGAGTGCTCAGTCTTAGCCCAAACAATATGAGACGGATGGAGAACTGGAACCTCAGGGGGAACCGGAGGCACAGCACCATGGTCAGGGGAAACAGCACCTTGATCAGGGGAAACAGGAGGCTCTAAGGATGGGAGAGGATCAGAGTGAGCTACATTCAGAGAGGCCTTGGGAACCCATTTCCTAAGTGGAGGACGAGGCAGAGGAATTCTAGGAGCAGCATCAGGAACAACAGAGCGCACGCAATCAGCTTCATTATGTCCAAAGGAATGACATGAGGAACAAATATCAGGGACCCAACCATAACGAACACGAACATTGGCCACATGACCAACAGCTAGCTGAACAGGAATAGTGGTGGGAAGAGGCTTGTCAGGAGTAATCTCAATCAAGGCTTTGGCAAAAACAAGCTTGTCACGCGCAACTGTATTAGAGTCAAAGCATTTCAATTTTCCTATATTGCACGCAAGCCAATTCAAGCCAAGCAACGGCTGCAAAGCAGAAGGAATTTGGGAGAAATAAACCCAAACAGGGACCGAAAAAACTTGCTCGCGAACACTTGCTATCGTTGGCGACCAGGGGGTAAGAATAAAAGGCTGACCGTCAAAGAAGGAAGGTTCAGACTCTAGAACACGTCTACGTTCCTCAGGGGAGGAGAACAGAAGGTAGTACAAGGAATCAACCAACTTAACTCTAAGACCACCATGCAGTCTCCAGGCTCTATGACATACAGCAGCCACATCACGAAGACGATGATTAGGGTCCAAAAAAAATCCAACAACGTATTTGGACCAAAATTCAATTCCGGCTTGCATTACACAGGGGGGAGGTATCATAACTCCATTTTCCTCAACGATATCGAAATCAACTGGTTCATAAATTCCCGCGTTACGTGGTTTGGAAGAAAATAGGGAAGTCCAAGGCCTGGGAACAGAAGGAATAGGGACAGCAGTGCGAGGAGCAGCATGACAACACTCAGCATCAGAAGTTGAGGCAACCGGAATGGTGCAAAGAGAATCAACACACAAGACACTACCAGGAGATAAATCATTGCTCACAGGAACAACAACAGCATTGGCAATTGGACGCGTAATGTCACAGGCAGATCCAACAATGGGACAGGCAAGGGGAGACCCAGAACAAACAATGTCTGATGGCATGATATCAAACAAAGGGACGGCCGAGCTATTTATTTTACAGATAGATCCAGATCCTACTGCTGCATTAACACATACACTAGATGTGCTACTTACTGGGATAATATTTTTAGCCTTGGCAAAGACATCCCCTGCCATACTGCAAAATTCACTGACGGCAACAGAAGAGCCCGTTGCAAGTTCATCCAAGGCGTTACAGTTTGCATCATCAGAACTAACAAAGGTTCTGGACATAGTAAGGAAGTTCTGCTTACCAGAGAAAGTTTGCGCTGGTGACACATCAGTCGAAGCTTTAATATGTCCAGAGCTAACATCAGGATCGGTCATATTCGACATACTTGCACTTAGAGGGGGGAAATCTCGGGACGAGAGAAGGTCAGGATGAACGACAGCATCGCCCGCCAAGCCACGGAACCGACGGCCAGATCGCGTTGATGAGGGAGGAGAAGGGAACATGAAAAGGGGCGAGCGAACAGCGAGAGCACCACGGAATCAAGAAAGCGATGGGGAAAAAAACGCCAGATCTGCCATTTAAGTAAATTTATATTGATGGTTTCAGACGAATCTTGAAGTTACTAAATAAATCAAAGTGCATTCAAAGGCGATATCTAATTATGTAATATTGTTTTTCTTATGTTATATTACCATATTTTGTATATAGTAAGATGTAGTATTTAAATTATAAAATGTGTACATATATTTAAATATTGTATACTAAATTAATTAAAAATAATTGTTTTATTTATTTTCAACCGTGCATCTTATAGGTATGTATATGACATAATTTTCTTTTATAAATTAAAATATATATAAACATACAAACAATCTAATTGTGATAACATATTTATATATTAGAGTCATTTATAATATACATGATATAAACATTATATATACATTAATATTCATAAATAGGTTAGAAATTTATCTTATATCTAATGCCTATAAGTACACCTTAAAACGATGAGATCTACTCCTCGAACTAGTTTCCAATCCAGTAGAGTACTAGTCCCTAAACCGATGGCCACCAACTATCAAATAGGATTGTTTTCACTTTGATTTGACTTTGGAAACGGAGAGGTGGGAGGCTCTTGATTTCAGCCCGAAGTAGGGGATAGACGGAGGCTTCAAAAGTTCTCCAATAGGTGTGGGTTTAGATACTTATATAGAGGAGGAATGAAGATAAGTTAGGGTCTAGATCTTTTACCAATTCTCCCTTCCTTATCTATACAAATCTAGCCCATCTAGCCAACACACATGACCGCCCCTTATCTAGCACTATCATGGCCGAACCAAACAACTTCCTATATGGGCTTCAAACCCATTTAAAGCCCAAACAAAATATTTTGCATTTAAATCAAATTTAATCGCGTATCGATATCAGTTATCGATTAATATATTTATAACTATTACAAATACATTTAATAATATTTATTCATCAAATCACAATAAAAATTTATAACTAATATTTTGTAAATATTAATTAGTTTAATTAATTTATAACAATTAAAAATTAATTAAATTGTTTGGTCAAAGGAGTATTTATCGTTTCTATTGAGTGACTCGTTAGGTGTAAATTTGATCAACGATTAATATCAAACTTTTCGAATATTAACATTCACATGTCACTTAGCAATTAGTGTGATATTTTGGCCAAATTTATCATTTACTTAGTTTCGGTATAATTTAATCTAACTTTGTTAAGCATTATTCTGTTGTGACTATTATTTACACCAATTCTTTTCATCAAAATTTATCACTTTGGACTTATGGAATTTGACAAAGGTCAAAATTCCAATATCATCCATATTCAACTTTATAATCCAAAAACAAAGTCCTCGATTCAATAATATCAATTGTTATTAACCAAACTACTTTGGTCAGAGATTTTGACTTTGAGTTGACAATGATACTAACCTCATACAACTGAGGAGACGAATCCTCTCTTGAGTAGTGTTTCACCTTCAATTCTTCCACTTGACCCAACTATAGTCACTCGATGGAAGCTATGCCATAATTTGACTATATCAAAGCAGAGTTTTCACATTGAAGATCAACAGTATTCTCAACCTGAGAGAACTGTGTAAATTTTACACATCAATATTTTCTATTTGACCTAATTAGTTATATTAATCAACAAAAAGTTATCGAATGAGTCATTCCATAGTTATCCAATAATTATCAGTACGTAACCCATTGGTGCCCCCAACAGTCATGAGTAATACTCTACCCAACATTTGAAGAGTGTTACGTACTCTAGTCTCAATGGATGCATCGATATCCAATCTCGATGTATCTTGACTAGGAACATTTAGACTAATGTGTTTATTATATTGTGACACAATACTCATGATTACAACTATTTGTAATTACTATCATTAACACACCATTTATGGATTTTCTATAAATATATTTTAATTAAATATCTAATTATTTATAACACATTATAACAAATATATAACAAAAAGAAAAACACTTTTATTCTGAGCAAGAATTGACTACAAGTTAATTAATTTACAATAAATTATAGGATTGTCCCTAAGGCATACTCCTAACTCTATCATATTGCACATGCACAACATAGACACATTAGTATATTTGATATACTCATAAACTGTACATAATTTATCCTATTAAATCCATTAATCAAATAAATCGGAAATAAAATTGGATTTTATGTAAATAATTAGGTTGGATCTAATACAACCCTTTAGACTTAATAAGCCCACTACGGTCCAAAATAGCAAACAAAAATAATTAAAATCCATCCATTTCACCCGCTTTCTGCTAGTATTGTTTCAGTAAAGTCATTCATGAATACTACCACGGTGGTTGCTGAAAGAGCCTTCATTAAAAAAAATGAGAAAAACCGTGTGTGAACTGTTTTATAGTAAAGTCAACAGTTTGATTGTGCAGTTCTTCCTCCTCATCGATTTTTTCTCTCCATGTTTTGCTTATAGTAGAAAATATAAAGATCTATTTTGAATATATAGATTTGGATTTTGCTTATTTAGTTATGTAGTTTCTACAGAATGGAGTAATTATGTAGGCATATGTGAAAGTCTTCAACAACGTGGATTGTTGATACACATATGTTTCGATGGTAGGTGCTTTAAGTCACGTGGATCGCCGAATTAAAACAAACTTGTGTTTTTTCAACAGCGCGGATGGTTGATACATGTACGTTTCTATCAGGTGGATCGTCGAATTAAAACAAACATACTTTTGTTTGTTTCAATAGCGCAGATAGTTGATACATGTACGTTACGATGACAGATGCTTCAAGTCGTGCATATTGTAGAATTAAAACAAATACATTCAACAACGAAGAAGAAAAATACGAAGTCAGCGTTTAAAATTTAAAATTATGAAAAGTTTGCCATTTTAATTTATTAAAACGACAAACACTTTGCTTATTTTTTTTGTCCAAATTATTTGTTGAGCTGGTCTGCTGGTTAGTTTTTGTTTTTTTGAATGCACAATTCGTTCTTTTTGTTTTTTTGAATGCACAATTCGTTCAGTGTAAAAGTATGAAAGAATTGGTAAATGAACTGGGATGTTGTTGATAACAGTGGTAGACATTTGATTACTTTCTTTCTGCTGCTTTATTGTTTTGTAATTATTCCTAATTAGTGTATAACCCGTGCGTTGCACACGGTTATGTTGTAAAAAGAATTGTTAAATATACATTGTTAAATAGTTGACATGCAATGTAATATGCTAATGTTAAGCACATATTTTTGTAAGTCATGTGTTTCAATTATTGTCTATGTGTTAGTCCGTGATAAAATATCAATTTCTTGGAAAGCTAATAACATAAACTTGATGTAGCTTAGTTGAATGGAACTAAAGAGAACCTTCCAAACAATTTACCAATTATACTTCAATATAAAGTAGTAAGGAGAACTAAATAGAGCCTGATTATTATATATATGTTTTCTATTACTAAATATCATTTAAAGAAGAAAACAATAATACAAACTTGAACGTAAAATAGTTGAAGTTAATCAGACAATGGTAGAATTTATACCCAAAACCAAAGGGTAGGTCATAATTAAGAAGACTTATTAATAATGGTAGAAATCAAAACTATAAACAATAGTGATTGGTTTTTATATAAAATACAAAATCGAAAAATTAAAAGACTTTAATTCTCAAAATTCATAAGTGAGCTATAATTTCTTCTACCTAACAGTTATTTAATACAGTATGCTTAATAAATCATTCTATCAATAATTTAAGTTACATAAGAATAAATTATAGAATAATTATACATATTATTACTTTGGATTATAGATATATATATGTCTAAATTTAAAATAATTCTAAAAAAATGAATTTGAAATTTAAATAAATTAAACGTTAACTATAGTATTTAATTAACTTATATGTATAATCAATGAGTATACAAATGAATTAGCAGCAAATATATATTGTTATTTTCAAATTTTTATGTGTTGACATGATATTTTTGTTGTTGTAAAATAATTTAAAATAATATTTTTCAAATTTAATCAATTACGTTTTAAATATCATACTTAAATAATTTATATGTTTAAATAGCTACAAATAGTTGTAAATACCACTATTCTTTTTATATTCAAAATGAAATATATAGTTTTAACTTAATTTGAAATAACATTATTTTTTAAAGTTTCAGTAAAATATTTTGACTAGAGTATCAAATTGTAATAGACATATATAAAATAATAAACGATAACCAAGGATGATACTATTTTATTTTTGACTTAATGAAATTGTGGGAAGCTTAACGTCGACAAATCAATATCGAGAACAAAGAAGAAAACTTAATAAAAGTGAATTAAGGAGAAAAATATATTTTCTTCTATTTTACTATTATGTAACAGACCAATGCTTAAATAAACATATATATTAATTATTTAACATAGTAATATAATAAATTATAAGTACTTATATTTTTTTAGATTGTAAATATCTAAAACAATATATTTAGATAACAAAATAATTTTGAAATTTATAACATTAAGTATAATATTTCACCAATTTATATTGTTAAATAAATATATATGAAGTTATAGAAAAATTATTTTTATTATTTTTGAATTTCAGCATTTTAAAATGTTATGATTTTTGTAATAAAATATATTAAAATATTATTTTTCAATAGTTAAAAATAATCACATATTTTATTATTTTCATAGTCTAACTAATTAAAATGATATATTTCGTATCAAATTAGTTTTATAATAATATTTCAAAATTTAAAGAAAACTATATGTTAAACATGTTATTTTATTAATTCATACATTTCCAAAAAATGCAAGTAAATTTATAGAGATATATTATTGTTATTTCCAGAAATTTATGCTTTAAAATATTAGTTTTTAATTTTAAATTAAGTTCAATTTATATTTTGAAATTTAAGAAATTATACGTTAAATATAATATTTGACTGATAAACCTATATATGCGAAACAATTGTAAGTATTTATTAAGGTAATAAATTTCAAAGATAAACATTGAAGTAATATTTTCTTTTTTGTAATGATATTAAGAAAGTTCATGATGTTGTGCGTTTTAGTGCATGCGCATCCACCCATGTACATGATAATGAGTTTTAGCTGTTAAATTACAAAATCGGTATTGATAAGAAATTTAAATGTAACATAAGAGAATTAAGGAAAAAGGTAATCTTTTTATTTAATAAAATTATGGATAATAATAATAAAGTAATAGTGTGTATCCTATACATTACACACGGTAATGTTGTAAAAACATAGTATTCATACTTTAAATATTTTAAAAATAAAATTTTGCTATGCAATGTTCGATACATCAATCATAAATTATTATTTTTTATTATTGTTTATGCATATAATTTGTGTTAAGTGATTTATATATTTTTATATTTGAAAGAAAAGTCCATGTTACCGTTTCATTAATACGAATGCTGAATATAAATTGAAACCGTCATTTTTTATAAATTATTAGAGAAATTAATGAATATTAGTTACTTGAATTTATTTAAATAGTATGTATTTACAATGTTTGGTTAATTTAAATACATGGATTTAATGTAAAATAATAAGAGAAAATTGATGAAAACTTTGTAAATAACTATAGAAATTATAAAATCTAGGTATATGGATATAACATCATGGAAAAATTGACACAATGCTTTGGATAACTATAAAATGATAATTCACATGGATTCAAAAAAAATGGAAGAGAATTAAGAAGTGGGATGAAATTTTTATAATTACTGAGATGGTTCGTAATTTTTGAATCGTATTATTTAACTGAAATTTATTAAAATAAATAATTATACATTAAAGTTGTTAATATTGTTTTTTATGTGATCCATATATTTTTATATCTGAATGAAATCTAGTTTAGACCATTTTGTAACAATGAGCGTGGTATACTTATTGACATTGTTATCTTTATTATTTATTAGACAAATCAATAAATAAGTTAATTAAATTTATTTAAACATCTTATAGTTAAATTATTTAATTAATATAATAAGTATACAGCCTTAAATGTAAATTATGCATGAAAATTGAGAACTTTCAAAACAATAGTAGAAATAAAAAAGTGTAGCCTTTTGAATGTAAAATGATAGTATAAATATTGTAAACAATTGCAAAAATAATAAATTGTATTGGGTTTTTGAAATAATATATTAATAAATATATAGAGAAAATTAAGGAAAGTTGAGAAAAATGCTAGAATTAATGTGAGAGCTACAAATTCTTCTGTATTACTATTATTTAATAGATACCTCTGATGAGCTTTGTTTCAACTGAATTCCTATGTTTAATATTTCAGAAAATACAACATGGTTTTACGTTTGACCTGTAATATACAATATATTTATTCTAACGACTGTTATGGCACGTGCTTCGCACGTGAATTGTTTTCCTTGTAAATTGTATATGTTTAAATCAGTCAAAAAAATGATTTTTTTTTTTCAAATGATAAGATTTGTATATTTGTAAAAAATATATTTTAAATTTGTAAAAGAAGTTTAATTTTAGGTTCTATTTTTAGAAGCGTTTTGAATTTGTAAAGCATGTTTAATTATTAGATCATATTTTTAGGGGCGTTTGAATTTGTAAAAGAAGTTTAATATTAGATCCTAATTGTAAGTGACTAAGATTTGATAATACATAAAGGGACGTTTTTGGTAGTTCACGTTGATACAAAAAAAGTGTGACACCAAAACTATTACAGCTATTATTAAAGATTTGTAAGTGTGGGACATTATAAGTAGCATATTATGGCCTAATTAACCACTATTGCATTAAACTAATTCAATCATACCTCTAGTTTCCAATCATAACTCTTCAAAAGTTGGTAGAAGGAACATAATATAAGCACAAAAAACAGTATTAATCAAGACAAAAACAGCGATAAGCTGATAATTTATACGAAATAATGTTATGAATATATTTATAATTTTTCAATTTTTTTATGTCCAAAGGCGATTTTAATAACCATCATTTTCTGTAGACAAACATAGAATACGAACCATGTATACCAATCTTTTAAGTAATAATAATTTTCACTTCCAATGAAAGACCTGTTATTCTTTACTTACTGCTCTAATTAACAAACGTCTATTCCATCTTAAATTGCCGGTACGGACAGTTTACAGTTATCACTAAGTCAAATATACCTTCTCCAATTAGTATTTTAGAAAAATTCTACTAACCCTAGATCTATAACCAGCAGAACTAAAGTTGTATTCACTGATTTAATTTATGATACTAAACATTGAAATTACTTCATAGTTTTTACATTTGATGAATAGACCCACAGAAATTGAAAACTATATTATTAACTTAATTAAAATGGACATGATTGAGGGGGAGTTGGTAGAAGAAGCTGATAACCAACCCTAACAAAAAATCATGTTCACATCCATGTGTATATAAACTGATAAACCATGTCTACTTTTCATATCAGTGCCATTTATCTACCAGTCTGTGATAAACTAAGTACATAATAAACTCATGAGTTCAATGACTGGAATGGTAGCTCTTTTGCTTCTAGTAGCAGCAGCAGTTCCAGCTCTCGCTACGGACTACACAGTGGGCGATACTTCAGGATGGACAACTGGGGTCGACTATGATACCTGGGCCTCTGACAAAACTTTTCATGTTGGCGATACTCTATGTAAGTCTTCTGTAAACTAATAACTATAATACGGAGTCATGAGAAAAATGTGTTAATGTTAATATAACTAAAATATTGCAGTGTTCTCCTATGGGTTTCTACACACGGTGAATGAGGTATCAAAAGCGGACTATGATTCATGCTCATCAAGCAACTTGATACAAAGCCACAGCGACCAGAGCACGAAAATAAGCCTGGACAAATCAGGGCCACGTTACTTCATTTGCGGCACAGCCAGCCACTGCATGAGTGGAATGAAACTTACTGTCGATGCAGTCTCTACTAATACCGATGAAAGTCCATCTGCAACAACGCCGGCTGAATCTAGTCCGTCCACTCCTTCAAGCGATCCATCTACACCATCCAGTACTGGGACTGCTGTGCCGAGTGAGGGTGTCCCAAGGAAGGATAGGCCTACGATGACCGGAGTTAATGGTGCTGGATGTGGTAAAGGTGGGAGTGCATTCGTTGTGGGACTTGCAGTTGTTGGACTTGTTGCTGCGGTCATGGGCTAGGGAAGAAGCAGTGCATTGCATGCATGCTTCGTTTGTTGTGTTGAGCGTTATGGATATTCTATCCTCTTTTTTATTTGTTACTTGTCTCTGATTCGTTGATTTTTCAAGTGGTTGCTTTTACTTGTTGGTTTGAAATTGTTTTGTTAGCGTGTACTCCAATGCATAGGTAAATACGAGGTTGATTTTTCAAACGTAATAAATCGAATGAATCCATATAAATCGGTGAAAATGAATGACGATTGGAGAAATGTAAGACAAATAAAAGGATGTCAGTGAAATCTTGACTACTAATAATGAAAATTCTATGAACTAAATTTCAACCGTGTTTTTTTGAAATGACAAAAACACCTTTACATTTTCACGTCCACACTCAATTGGTCGTACCTCCCAACGCGTTTGTTCCTCCTATTCCCATTTTCCCTTCCTTAATCCTATTTGTGTTCACTCATAAATTCGTCCTCAAAATACCAAATTTCATTCATCTCCAATTCCTTTCATTCTCAAATTCGATCTCATCGGCGAGATAACATCCACGACAGCCTTTCTAAACACCAATCTTCCTTATCTACGAATTCCCAAATTCGATTCCATAATCTATGCCAATGACAACACACTCTCAATCCTATAATAGCGGTGACGATGTGAGCTCTGGCAGTTAATACAGGTGCTGATAGTGTGTACATGTGTTGATTGTGCTACTGCTGCTCCTATGATTTTGTTTTATTATAGTTTATTTTGTATTTTGATTTGGTATATAATGTTACAGCCTATATTCTGATTTTATTATTCAGATGAATTATACTTGATTTGAAATTTGACCCATAGTGTAATGAATGGAATATCGATCCCAGAATTTGTCCATCTAAAAAATTCCTGTAATGCTTTGTATAGTTAAAACTGAGAGTTGGTGTTGTTGTGCACTCCAAATGATTAAGATGTTAGTCTCTTGTATAAGGTAGACAACAATTATGAGGCTAAATTGACTCATGAAAAAAACAAAAGGATTGGGCTGGGCATGGTTTGAATTTGCAATCAGGATATGTAAGGTTTTTCTTTTTTAAAATAATCTTTTACTAATTTGTCTGGTATAAATTATGATATATTTACACTACCAAACTATATAATCTTATAAGTGCATAATGATTTCATTATAGAGTTTATTTCATTTTGCGCTGCCAAAATCAATCAAATTTTTTCCATTCCATTGCAGTTGAAGAGGTCAGTGAGCAAGCTTCAATTAACGGGTCTAAAGCCTTTGTTGAGTCTATGGTCAAAGGGAATCATAATCTTCCAAGTTTGAGGCTGGCTCAGGTTTGATGGCAGAGTGAGTTCAAAAGGCTAACCGAAATAGAAGATCTGTAATGGTGCTGCTCCGTCTAGAGGGTACAGCTACAAGTGGATCTACCTTCTTTCAATTAAGTTTGAAGAAAAAACAAGGACCCCAGTCTCTATTTTGGCAATGCCAAAAAGTTCGTTGGCAACTTTGGTATACTAATTTTGGTCATTTCCCATGTTCCTAATTATGCTACTAGGTTAAATCTGATAATTGAACAAATACATTATTTTTTCTTAGAATAAACAAACAAATTTATTTTTTACTTATTCAAAATAGAACTTCAATTTTTTTAGTGTGAAGACTTAACATATTGTAGTATACAACTCAAAAAATTAAGGGACAATATTAGTGGAAAATGATAAACAATGTAATAAACATACAAGTAACAGAGAAAGTTACTGAATTGCCTTTCATCTCTTTCAACTCATTCTTATTAGAGCAGTCAACAATCTTCATGGTTTTGGCATGAGGAAAGGAGAAATCTTCCTGGCAGTTATTTGAAAAATAAATTGAATTGTATTTTTCTAGAGCTTGAGATGATTAAATGGGGTCTCGCATAATTAGCGCTACATTCAACCGTACTACTTAGCGGATATGTTACTTCTCGGTTTGATGAGATAACTTGGCTAAGTATACTCGAATTCATTTGCATTTAACATGGATCAATCATACGATGAGAAGATTAGGTGTTGTATCAACGATAAAAGTAGATGCATAGTTTGAGTATTGGGTCAATACATGTGCTGTGGTGGAATAATGTTGATGAGCACCTAAATGTGTTTATTTTTACATTTCGAGCTAAACTCTGAAATCACTTGCACCACTATATATATAGTTAGAGAAGTAGGTACTTACAATTTATTTATAACGAATAATATTTCTTTCTGTGCAAGAATGCATTCAGTCTCCCAAATAACAAAATTTGAAGTCAACGGCTATTAAAGAAAAGTGGAAGTAGCAACTTTTTAAAAAAAAATCTTTTAAAATATTGGTTGTATTTGGCTTCAACAATAAGGAAACAGCAGATCACATAGGATCAGTATATCGATTTATGGCTTTTCAAGTTGGTATGCTTATAAGTCCATTGACAAAAGATATACAAGTTAAGTATGAGGATTTTCTTACAAGTCTCATTTCTGACAAAAAAATGTATATGGTGCACAGTGGTGAAAAAGTCTCCATGAATATTTGTTTTCCAGTTCTCCTGTATAATATAGTCCTTTTATCTTATGTTGACTTCAAAACATGGTGTTTAGTTCTTCTATTATTGTTTTTTTGAATGGCTGTTTTGTTTTCTTCGTACTAATACAATATATGTGTTGATTATTATAATGTTCAATTATATTTATAGAGTTATCATAATGCATTTAGCTATCAAGTTCATATATGATATGTAAACTTCTTTTTGTTCAGAAAAAAAAGCCATGATTCATGAATTATTGATCCCTTTTTAAAAAAACGTATGTCCATAATCTCTACTATTAATAAAGAGAATTCAATCAACATGATTTACACGGTGTCGTTTTGAAATTCTAAAATTACCCCATTCGTTAATGGAATTTCACCGCCCTTTCTGCCTACCAACCAATGGAATTTTATTATCAATTTATCATCGATATCACTAACAAAACAACTTGAAATGTGTTGTGACTATAAAAACATTCGCACTTAAAACACACATCCATCCAAGGTAAACATCTTTGGATATTAGATGCACGTACGTGCGTTGTATACTAGTAGTATATAATAGCTGACATGCCTGATTTAATGAAATGAAAAGGGTATGAAATGGTACAAACAATATAATAGCATCAAACCCAAGATGTTTTTAATTTTGAAAATTTCCAATTTAATGTCAAATTTCTACAAATTTTTCAAGTTGTAAATTGGTGTAATTTAGGGATTTAATTATTTAAGTTATGGAAAACAATTATTTTCACTATGATTTCCATATGTTATAGAAAATGAATAATCGGAATTTGAGAAGTTTTGGGATTTCCCTAATGCAATTTGAATTCCTATACATTAACTAAAAAATGAAAATAGAAAATTACGGTTATTAATTAAAGAATCAACTAATGCGTTTATGTGTTATCCAGCCTTTTGGCCCGGCTATGTTTAAACCGACTGAAAAAGTCCGACTCCACGATCACCGAGGCAGTCAACCCAAAAAAATCATCCTAGGGTCCAGAGTCTCAAAACAGACAGGAACACAAAATAACGGTCAAGCAGACTCAAGTGAACAGCTCCCTTAGACAGGGGATCGGTACCTATCCCTTTCCCTATAAGCAAAATTGACTAAGTATGGATTTGTGCCTCCCTAGGCAGGGGATCGGTACCTATCCATTTTCCTATGGGTAGCTTAAACCAATAGTTCAACTCATCAAAGATCTATCGATATCTCCAAAAAAACACTTATGCGACTATGCAAAACAACTTTGGAATCACAAAGTAGACATCAAAGTAAGCCACCAGGAGGGATCGCACTCTCTATTTATTTGCTACACCCTTTACTTTCTTTTTCCTGCTTTTTCTTGCTTTTCCATCCACTTTCTTGCATTTACTCCCTATATAAAACTTTCTTGCATTAACTTTTTACAACCTTTTCCTCTTGGGTGTTTGGGTGAAATTTTGCTCAAACAATTTGTGTGTGCTTGTTTTTACTCTTTTTTCATTTACATTCTTTCGTTTAATCTCCACTACATACTCTTCTTGGGTGTTTGTGCTATTTTTTGTTCAAATATTTTGGTACTTCCACTGAGAGCGATTCTCAGGCCATTTGATTCCACATCTACTGTTGGATTTCTTAAGATTCAAGAAAGAGAATAAGGTTTCTTCCCATTCAGATTTGAACATCTCTACTTAATGATATCTCTAGTGGCCTCCACGAAAGAGAAAAACATTGCTACCTCTTCAAGAGCTGCTGATGAAGCAGAGACTACACATTTGAACATTCAAGAAGAAGGCACACAAGGAGCTAGGGATCCAGAACCCTTATGATGTTATCACTAGGATGGACTTAGAGCGCATGATGAAAGAGTTGCAAGATAGCCATGCAAAGCTAAACCGGCGAATTTAAGAGAACATGACCTTGATGGCCTAGCTAAACACTCACCATAGGAGGAGGATTAGCAAAGAGCTATCTCCTCCATGCTTAGATTTCAGAAGTTCCTCATCGTTCGATCACCACCGGAGGAACAGACGGCGAAGGACAGGAGCATACGAGGCAGGAGCTTCTAGGCTGGAAAATACTAACTCCCACCTAGGTAGAGGGATAAGTACCGATCCCTCCCCTAGGGAGGCCACCAATGATCCCTTCCATAGGGAGGTCACCACCGATCCCTCCCCTAGGGACCTCACCACCGATATTTTTTCTCTAGGCGTAGGACTTCACCTAAGAGCAACACTTCAACCAAGAGAAGAACTCAACCCAGGCATTCTGTGACTGACCAAGACACCGGGAATCAAGATTTTGCTGTTGAACAAGTGACTTTTCTGAAGCAAGGAGAGCCTAGACAAAGAGGCACGAATCGGGACTATTTACTGGAATAAGCACAAAGGGTAGATCATGACTACCACAACCTAACAAGCATTCAGGGACTAGATTTGATTGCAATGGTACGACGACTTGTTAGAGAGAGCCAAGACCAAACTGATGACGATTGGGGCATTTCCCTTAGTCAGAACCCTTTCATTGAAGCTATCCTACGCGAAGGATACCCGCGGAGATTCAATATGCCAACATTGTCGTCTTACTCGAAAATGACAGATCCAAGACAACACATTATGAAGTACGAATGGCACATAGATTCTGCCAGGGCCACGGATGCCATCAAGTGCAAATGCTTTGCCATTTCCCTAGATAGAGTAACGACTATGTGGTTTACTAGACTACCACCAAGGTCTATCTCATCATTTGACCAACTTGCAAGGAGACTTATCGAGCAATTCAGGATGCACACGACTTGCTCCAAGGATTTCATGTCACTATCTAACTTATTCCAAGGAACGAGGGAGCCGCTCATAGACTTTCTACAAAGATTCAACACTGCTATGATTGAGGTAAGAAATCCTCCGAAAAATATCATAGTCATGGCTTTAATTAGGGGTATCCACCCCGACATGGATTTTGAAGAATGGTTATCGAGAAAGCCTCCCTACACTCTAGATTGCTTTTACAATAAGACGGCCTAGTATTTACACAAGGAGGAGGTTCTATGGACTAGATGAGGAGATAGAACATGCTACCAGGCCGATGGAGTTTGGAATAACATTGCTATGAAACAAACTGGAGCGAGTTCCGGAAACATTGATGTGAATATACAGAATAAGACTGGAATCAGAACAAGGGCCAAGGTAGGGCCCCATACGAGAACACAGATTCTAGGAGACGACCAAGAATCCTAAGATTTGAAACCTATAACCCCCTGAATGATTCAACTGAAAACATTTACTTAGCCACTCGCGACTCGGAGTAGTACCAGAAACCAGCCCCGAGAGGATTGAAAGCTAGAGGAAGTCGAGAAAATTTTGTAGATTCATGAGACCCATGGTCATGACATAAACAAATGCAGACACCTCTAAGTTATGATCGAAGAGCTGATCTAGAACAAAAGGCTTTAGCAGTTTGTGAAAGCCCCATAGGATGGCGAGCAAGGGACATCCAACCCTCAGCAAGGACAGACTGCCCCTAGTACTGACAGTTCTAGGTGGCCTGAAAGAAAATTGATCACTAACTAGACCGCAGATGGTCATCTCCTAACTAGGGCTAGAGCAGCATGGAATGATGAGCATGACGTTATTTCACCTTAGTATGAACTCTTTTCCATATTTGTTTTGAATTTTCTCATAACTCAGACTCTGTTATTTCTCTATTTTCAATAGATTTGCTTTTCAATCATACAACCTTGTTTTTTCGTGTTACATGAGTCGTGAAACGCGATCGACTCGAATGAGACTTCATATAAAAATGCAGATGTTCATGTACCTAGAGTCAGGTGTCCACCAAATCTCCACGGCTCATGGCCTGACCTTCAGAGCTCAACAGAGATGAGCATGATTCGATCGCTCATTAACCAACTCTTCCCCCTGAATCTAAGGCAAGCACATGATCCAAAGTGGATGTTACTCGACCATCCACTCTGAACGCATACCCAAAAGCTTTTCCAAAAACACTCACGCCTTGCTTAGGGATCAACATGCTCAAAATCCAATCTAACATAGACGTGACATGACCGTCCATGACCTAACTCATGCCCTTTATGCGGAGTCCAAGGCATAACCCGAGATGGATGTGACATGACCAATCATTGACTTATTCTTTCACATGATCTACTCCATCCCTTGCCCAGGGGAGTATGAATTTCGAGATGGACATGATCCGACCGTCCCTTGTCAACCCTAGAGCGGATATAACCAACCGTCCGTCTCCAAGCTCTTTCCTTTTACTCAACAGGGGGAGTTTAAACCAAAATGGATGCGATGGACTATCTATCAATTTAACTCTCTCCCTTGACCCGACAAGGGGAGTTCAAACCAAAGTGGATGTGACTTGACCGTCCACTTACCTCCTTTTATCTTTAACTTGGAAATGAAAGCTTGAAATTAGAATGAATGTGATCTGACCATTCATCCATCAACTCTATTTCCCATGGCTTTACTGGAATACAAACATAGAATGAATGTGACTTGACTGTTCATTCACCTACTTCTACCTTTGACCCGTCAAAGGGAGCACAACTTAGAATGGGTGTTACATGACCGCCCGTTTTCCAAATCATACCTTAGATCTGACAGGAAAAGGATAACTTAATAAGAACGAGACTCACCCGTCTACGCACTAACCCGGGGCAGAGGAATGTCATTATCTGATAACTAAACATGATAGCTCAGCACTATGGCTCATGCCTACTATTAGATACAACTTAAAGCTATGACCGAAAGGATGCCTCAGAATGGAATGATCAAAATCATTCGATCACCAACCCATGACTTGAATTCACGTTGTCATGACTCACTTCTTTACCAGCAACTTACTATTTCACCTTCATCAACATCATCCTGAGCATCCTCGACCTCTCAACTGAGGATTGGGGGCACGATTAGAACTAAACATCCTGGAACAGGATACCAGAGTGATAATTCAAGCAGGAATTGCTTTATTCATCAACCGGAATCAGCCGCCTTGACGATTGCCCTTCATCAGACTAGCTTAAAAGTAATTTGTGATACAATCCAATAGAACTTGGCAATGACCTATAGGCATACGAACATGCTTGGGAGCCAACGACATACCCGACATACAATTTCCTAACTCGAAGGAAATCGAATTCTTACCTGAGACATTCCAAAGAAAATAAACTAGTTTAGATAACTTAAGCCTACTTACCAAATCAACTAGCTTAATAAAACTGAGCACAGATAATCATCGAGAGAGTACATCCCAATTTACGATGTCAAATATTGACCATGCATCATAACAATCACCCGAGACATTGAACAGAATCATTCACGATGATCTTGACTTGTCTCGATTCAAAGTACATCATGTTCACCACATAATGTACTTTGGAGGGCAAATGTTATCTGTCCTTTTGGCTCGGCTATGTTCAGACTGATTGAAAAAGTCTGACTCCATGACTACCGAGGTAATCAACCCAAAACAATCATGCTAGGGTCTAAAGACCTAGAATAGACAAGAACACAAGATAACGGTTAAGCAGACTCAAGTGAACAGCCGCTTAGAATTGACTAAGTATGGATTGGTACCTCCCCTAGGTAGGGGATCGGTACTTATCCTTTTCTTTCTAGGCAACAAAATCTCAGAACCGATTAAGTATGGATAGGTGTCTGCTCTAGGCAGGGGATCGGTATCCATCCCTTTCCTTATAGGTAGTTTAAACCAGTAGCTCAACTCATCAAAGATCCATCGATATCTCCAAAAAACACCTAGGCGACTAAGCATGTAACGACCCAGGATTTTGGTCATTTAAATTTGAAATATTTAATTGATTTTAAATATTGAAAATATAATTTTATAAATCAAAAAGCTTAAATTTCACATTTAGCGATTTAATGTGAATAAAAAATTGATTTCGAAAGCTGATTTAAATTCTGTTTAAATAAGAATGAAGATAGTAAACTTAAATTTATATTTAAAGTGATAAGAATGGTTTTAATAATAATTCATTTTAATTAACATGTGAAATTATCATTCCACCGCACTATCTCGGATTTTAACGAAACCAGTGTCATTGGATCTTTAATAGTGAATTGTTGTATATTAACGAATTTCGTGGCAATCAGATGTATCGTTTAGTTATGCGAGCTTGAAATGTGCAGAAATTAAAGGAATTTAAGTTAATATGATTTGATTTTGAAAGTTAACTTCTGTATAATGGAATTAGGTCCCGATACTAGTTCTATTATGTTTGGAATGGGGGTATTTGGTATAGAACGCTAGTCGGCATGCCTCGATTGGAGTTTGGAAATTTAAAGCGTGAATAATGTTTGGTTATTTTTCAATGAAAGGACCTCAACGTCCTTCATTTTGCAAAACCCTAAATTAAATAACGCAGCCGCCATTTTCTAATCTCCAAAATCGAATGGACCATCTTCATCACATCTATCAGGGAAAATTCAAGCAAAGTTGTCAACTACATAGTTGTAGAGCTAGGGAAGACGAACCCATCAACTGGTTGGATCATCGAACTATGAAACATGGTAGTGTGGATCTTGATTTGAACGGCGTGGCTTCCCTTGCCATTTTTAGGTGAACGAGGGTGCTACGGGGGTCGGACCTATGAGGATTGGCGCTTCCTGGCTAGACGAGTCGGGGGCGTCGACGCGGCGATGTGAGATCAACTCTGGCGGCGGCGAGGAGATGAAGTCGCAACATTGGTTTTGAAAATGCATGGCCTGGTGATAGAAGAAGGTGATTAGGTTATATCATAATTTATTTAAGTTAATTAAAATATTAAATAATCTCAAGCGATCTAATATTCATATCTTGTCCATAAGAGGTCGGATTTGGACGCAGTCAGTCGTGTTAGGTTCGTACCGATGAATACTATAATATGGAGATGGATTGGATTAGTTTGGAGCTTGTAGGAAATTGTATTAAAATCAAATGTCCGTTTGATTTTATTTCAAACCAGAACGCTTCGGCGATAACTGGAATTTCGATGAGTTAAACTCACCTCTCTAGCCCTCTTATGTTTTATATATGTGTGGGTTTTTTTATTGATACTTGTTTATTGCTTGTTTGGATGATTTACTGTTTTATCACTTGGTTTTATTTATACCCGCTCTTGGAGTGGATGACCTTTTTATATATACTCGTCTAGTTGGGGATGACCCATATTATATGATTATATATTGTATTTGATGTAGGGGGATAGGTTGGAGGGATCCAACAAGATTCCTCACCACTATTGATTTTACTTTTCATATATATATATTGATATATGATTTATTGGATGCCATATTTGATGACATGGATATGATTCTGCTTATTTAGTGCTATAGTAGCACTTGGCCTTATTTTTAGTATTTTCAAATACTATAAAGCAAAGATTTTGATTTAAAAAGATTTTAAAGTGATTTTGAAAGAACATATGTTTTTAATAATTATTCTTGAATTATTAAAAGGAGTTTATTTTAAATAAAACAATAAGTATGATTTTTGGTATTATAAATTGATAGTTTGTGAAATATGTAAAATAGAGATTTTTGAACAATGTTATAAAGATTTTAAAAACTTAATAAATAAGTCCATCTTTTATTATAAAGGAAATACAGTTTTAAAGTAGATAAAAATAGATTGAAAAAATATATTTATAAAATGGTTTATATAAAGGATTTACAGAAGTAATATTTTATAAATAAAGTAAAAGATTTATAAATGGAGTTTTATAAATATTAAAATGGATTTTTAATTGATATTTTATAAATGGATTTGTAAATGGGATCTTATAAATAAATGAGGTTTATAAAGGAATGGATTCATAAATAAAATTTTATAAATAAAGAGATTTTACAAAGAGAAGTTTATGAAATAGAATGGAGATTTATAAACATAGTTTTATAAATACGGAAATGGTTTATGTTGACATTTGAATACATATTTCTATAAAGGAAATACATCCACATTTTAAAAGTTCAAATAATCTTTTAAAAGAATGTTTTGAAGGTGATATTTTTGGATGGAGTTAAATAGTTTTAAAAGGTGATTTAAAATGTACTAAGGGATGAGGACATCGATCTCAACATTTATTGTTGTGATAGCTGTTTTCAAGACAGCGAAGAAGGCAAAGACTATAACACTATTGTTATAGTAAGTGATTATAGAAAGGAAGTGTTTTATATAGTATATGGAATTTACATAAATATAAGTAGTCGAATCCCTATACTATTGTTTTGGGTTGTCGTAACGATGTTTTATGCAACATTCGTTTTGACCCAATAAAGCATGTTTGGGAAAATACGAAGCTTTCCCCAAAAGATTTGTAAATATACTTATTACAGATTTAAGTATATGGAGGTATTTTCTAAGTGTTGAAAACGAGATGGTTTGTGGATATACTTATACCATTGAGATAAGTATATGGAAATGTTTTCCAAATATCAAAATATTAGAAAGGTGTTGAGAATATATCTTTCTAAAGATATTTTGAGATAAATATTTGGAAAGAGATTCAATTAAGAAAAGGTTAATTAAACAAGCCTAGTGACTACTTATGTGCTAGATTGTATGTTTGGCCATTTTTGGTTTATTGACTTGATGTGGGAATGTATTAGTCATGCACTTAGTACGAGGCCAACCGAGTAGGCTTGATTATCGTTTGGTGTTAAGAATGATGATTCGAGTAGGGCGGAGTGACATGGTACTCCAATCTATGGAGCTTCCTTCTTGGTCGAAGGATAGCAGGTTGAGAGTTGGAAATATAATAAGTTTACGAGACTTGGTTTCCATATGAAGTTAAGGACCTCTTATCGATTGTTGGTCCGGAGAGATCGGCGTCAGATTTATCCAAAAACCACTTCGGACCAACGTATGCATTCAAAAGTGCAAATTGTTGAAAATGATGATTTTTGAAGATAGAGATCTTTATGATATAGGGTTGCTTGCCACTAGCCCCGCGATTCCATATTATATATATATATATATATATAGTGGTGGAAGTAGTGCTTCATTCTGAAAAATCTTCGATGCAAGGACCGCTCACTACTAACCCTAGGGTTGATTCCCGATAGGATGTAATAGGATAGTTCCTTCAGTTTGTCATGTTACTGGATAACTTGTGTGGACGATGTCTGACATTGCATTTCTAAAATGCAAATATATTTATTTTTACAAACGTACATTTGTTTGGTGGTATAGGAGGTAACTCTCCTACACTTAACACCCTTCTTTGAGATGTATGCGCTCAGAGGTTATACATTTGTGGAAATCAATAGTGTGTGATGGAATTGGCAATGTGGCATTCAAAGTGGAATGTGCTATGTGAAAGGTAATCGTTACCTCGGGCCTTATCACTCGGAAATGGCTTCAACAGGGTATGTCATAAGGCAATATGGTTCACAACCATTCGGGTACGATCATCACCTTTCCATATTACCCTCTATATTTTGGGTTTTGTTGTGTATGTTGTGGCCACGAATAGGTTGAAAACCACCTAGGTGATGTGATATTCGGTTATATTTCCGACACTAGATAGGACTTCGAGTAGGTCGTTCACTCTAGATGTTGAGGATTACAGTGTTGATCCTCGGTACATTCCCCTAGAAATGTACTGTACGAAAGGTAGTCCGTTACCTGCAATTGTATGGAATCCATTCCCTAATACGAGCCTTTATGGATTTATACGTAAACCGATTATGCTAGAATTTAATCAATGTAACAATTTCGGCTATGATTAATATGTATTTGTATCCTAGACACTATTAGAATTCATAGGATTTGATATGAAGTGTTTTGATTATCGTAAGCTAAAAACCTGTCCTTGTTTATATGCGGCGTGGTATTATGAGATACCTTTGTTTTTGAAAAGTTTTTATAACTTTAAAAATCCAATTGAAATGTGTTTTCTCAAGCTAGTGTACCAAACTTATCCGGGCATTATTCCCTTTCAATGCTCAGGTCAGACCGAGTATATTTACAAATTCGGTTTGGATGCTTTGGAGCTTTCGAAGATGAGCAGGAGGTCTTTAATTCATATTCACATATATGTTTAGTTTCCACTGCATTGGTTATTTAAATTATCAGCATTTGTGGGATGGGTTGTTATAACTATCCAAGCTAATGATTAGTGATTTGTTGTTGTACTCTGATTTGATGTATGTATATTACAGTTTCTCTTTTGTAAAGATTATTGATATTATATTATATGTTGTTCCGCTGCGTTGTGAGATTATGTGTTGTTTAGTTTTATTTCTCTCCTCTTCTTTCTTCTTTCTTTCCCTTAACTCTTCTCCTTTTCATTCAATTCGAGTTGGACATGTGTGGTTTATTGTCTGCTTGAAATGTGCGGAACTGCTTGTTTTTACAATTGGTATCAGAGCTTAGGTTAGCAAACACCTAAGCTTTGGTTGGGTACTCATTACTGATAGGGTCAGTAGTACCCTAGAATGAGTTTGAGGGTATATATATATTTATGAGCCTGTATTTGTTTGTGATATAAAAATGTTTTATATTGTGTTGGTTGATCTATTGGGTAGCTTATGGATTCTGGTCGATACGAGTAATTAATGTTATAGATAGGGATCTTTAAACACTTGAACATAGCAATTCGACATAGTATTGTTTTGAAATTTGGTAAATGAAATAATTTTATTTTGATTATATTTTACATAAAAAATAATAATTTTTCAGAAGTTATTATTGTTATATATGGTATGTTGGTTGGATTTAAGGTATAATGTTAATAAAAGTTGTTTATTATAAGCTAAACAAAGATAAACATTTGTAAAATGAGTTATTGTAACGACCCTTAAATTTATCACTTTGAATTTGAACATTTGAATCATTTTTAAATAATTAACTAATGGATTTTAATAGCCAAATAAACATCTTTTAAATAATAACCAATGATGTTAAAATCATTTTCAAATTTTGTTTACCAATATAGTTAGTTTAAATTAAAATAGAAAATGCGACCGAAAAAAGTTTTCCAAAATTACGCTTTTCGGCATCGTGTAAGTCATCGAAAAACATTCTGCACATTTTTATCAACATGCACACATTTATATATGTTAGGATTAGTAATAATAAAGAACACTTAAATATATTAACATATACATATTAATACTTAAGCATGGATGTGACATATTATGTTATAAAAGACATATATATACATATAAACAAACTTATATGTATACAAATAATCTCCATATCCTAAGTACATATACATGGAAGGAGTATGTCACATCCCGAAAATTTTCGACTTTCGAAAATTCGACATCGATACTCACTTTATCGACTGCCGAGAAATCGAACGCCGGAAACTCCAATAGTGAGGGTTTTAGAAAGAAGAAATAGGTAGAAGAAGAAGAAAAGAAGAAAAAGAGAAGAAAGAAAGAAGAACAACAGAAAACACATCAGAACAGAAACAGAAAACAATATCAGAATCTCACATATCGCAGCGGAACAATATATAATAGATAAACACTAGTCTTTTAAAACAAAGAACTATATCAGTTTATACATACATCAATCATCAGAGTCAATATACAACAAATGGACAGTTTTATAAACTTGTCCTCATACAGAATACACAGCGGAATAAATACTATCAGATACAAATACTACGTCTCGACCTCCAGCTTATCTCCAAGCTCCAGAATATCCAGAATATCCTGATAATATAACTCTAGGCTGCCCGTGTGGAAATTGGTGGGCACCCAGAGTTTAGAAGGGAACAATAAACTCCGAGTCAGTCATGGTGACTGGTGTGAGATCGTAAAACAGTTATCTTTCTTTAAAATAAACAACAGAAGAATTTTAAAGTCAATTCGCAATGCTTTTGGAAAATGAAACTACCATAAGACCTCCCACCACACACACAATGCAAACGCAGACTTGGAGGAGATTTCTTCTTATGATAGTCAAAGATGCTTTCTACGAAAAAATCAAATTCTTTTTGATATTATTATTAGTGCATAGTGTAGAAAACATTTCGAAAGTATAATATTAATCTTAGCCAGCATAGGCATTCCGCACTTATGTCTACTATAGCTACCATCCAAACAGTGGTGACCACCATAAGTGAATGATAGGTTCTACAACTAAAACCGTACAAGATCGTATTGTTTCTTTGGATTTCCAACAAATGGTCAGGCTAAGGAACTTCCTATCCACGATGGGTACGTCCCTGGAATAGACGACCCGAGAACCTAACCGGATCTCTGCCAACACAAGGCCGGGTTACCTCTGCAAAAATAGGTAACTACTGACACGCGTATGCCATCCCCCGATCGTCACCGATCTTCCCGAGGATCCCCGATTCGCAACAAACCACATAGAAATAATAATGCAGTAACCACAGAGGTTAAGTATCTGGGCTCCATACCATGATACCACCTTTATCCAGAAGGAATGACATACACTAAGGGGCGCTACTCCCTAGAACCTTGCCGCATTCGTCCTGTTTCGACCATTTCCGGGGTGTGAGGCTCGACGAAGTCTCGTCCACAAAGCTACGCTTTCTACAAAAAGCCCTGCTTCGGGTCAAACAAAATGATCAACCTATGATCACAAAGATATAAGATCAAACAAATGATCATATCACAAATGATCAAACACTGATCATTTCACAGCAACACTCAGTATGCCACGTTACCAAATTGGGATATATCGCTGATAAATTTCAACTACATAACCTCTGAGTTCGTACGTCTCAGAGAAGGGTGTTAAGCTAAGAGAATAAATTCTCCGCCACCAACAGAAATGTGTTTGAAAGAAATCAGCTTTATATCTCAAATTGTAACGTCAGACACACAATCCATAAAAGTCTGTTCCGGGATCGAACAGAACCGAAGGCACTTCTCACGAAGCCCTTGCACATCCGGATAATTTTCAATCACGTCAGGACTTCCCGTCACTAAGGGTGATAAAACCTCTAAATCGAAGATCAGTCGGTGTAGAGTAACTCGACGGTAATCCTTCCGTTTTCAAAAATATCCGGTCTTCAACACCGGTCTTCAAATGCAATTCATAACGACGTATCACATATTCGGAATGGGTTATACGACCCCATGGTCCTTTCCCGGCTAACCCGAATAGTGAGCGTTTATTTAAAAATAAGTGTGGCATTCAAATTCATCCAATTCACAACAAATACCTATTTAAGGTAATTATTGATAGTCGGTTATTTAACTATCAATAAAGATGCGCGACATCATCAGATTCCAAATAATTTTCCCAAATTATTTATTCTTCAAAAATATCTTTACTAGATATAGAATTTCCACACTTAATCATTTGAAAACAAATTCAAATATTCACTTTTCAATTTATCTTTAAAAGATAAAAACTCAAACAGTTCATTTCACATTGGGAAAAGCATTTCCATACTTATTAAATAATAAGTATTTCACAAATCATTTATTTTCAACACTTAGAAAATATTCGATATACTTAAAATCAAATTAAGTATACATTCATTCTTTAAGGAAATCATTTATTCTAACATCTATTTGAGTCAAAACGAATGTTACGTAAAACATCGTTACGACGACTCGAAATCACTAGTATAGGGATTCGAAATTTTAAGGTAGATATAGGAAAATCCCCATACTACATAAAACATTTCCTTTCGGAAATCATTTACTATAACAACAGTGTTATAGTCCACCATTTCCTTAAATTTCTCGAAAACGTCTATTTCAACAAGAACTGCGGAAATCTATGCTTTCGATTCATAATACATTTTAAAACATCTTTAAAATGTTTAACTTCATTTTTAATATCACTACTTCAAAAATAAATCCATTTTACTTAACAATATATTCACTGTCCAAAATCGTGAATATAATTCACTTAACCCAATTTCAATCATTTCTACACATTTTTATTTCAATAAAAATTCGCTATTCAAAATCGTGAATAGATCTTCTTAAATAATCTTCTATATTAAATTTATCACATTCAATCTATTTCGAATTTATAAGCACGTTTTATAAATTCTATTTCTCTTTTTAATAACAACTTCGACTTATAAACCTTCTTTTATCAACTTCTATATTTAACTTATTAAAATAAGTGACTTTGGGTTTATAACAACTTTTATAAATTTCAATTCTATTTATAAAAACTTCAATATCAATTCAATTTCAATATTGATTTCTGAATTTATTTTCAACGTTAAATAAAAGATCCCATACTAATTTCTCAAAAATTCATTTCCAATATTAAATCAATTACAGATTGATTTCTAATTTTATTTATCACTACTAAAATAAATTCCTTATTTTTCTTTCAAATTATTCAATATCCTGTTTTTAAATGGATTCTTCAAATTGAAATCATTTTACATTGATTTCACAACTTATTTCAATTTACCAATTAAATTTTAAACTGAATTTCCAACTTATCTTCTTTTAAATAAATTCCTTTTTAAGAAAATAAATTTCAATCGTTTTCTTTCAATCTATTTTAAAAATCCAAATTTTAAATTAAATTCTTCAATTTATAATCACTACTTTACGAAATCCATTTATTTAACATTTTCACTTGATTTTGGAATTAATTCAATACGATTATAAAAATTCACTTTTTATACTTTAAAATTCCTTTCTTAAAAATTTCTTCAATTTCAAAAATTGATTCACTTAGAAATTTTCTGCTTGAATTTCAAAAATTCAATTTCGTTTATCTTTGGAATCCAATGATGTCAAACATCCATTCAGCTAAATTTTAGCTTTCAACAATTTCCAGATATCGATATGATTAATAGCATCACTATAATCATTCACAAATTTAGATCACAATAGAAATAAATTCAATAAATGTGAGGGGTCCAGTTGGATCCCTCCAACCTGTTTCCCTGCATCCAAAGACGTTAGCACAATACCAATTCCGCTCCAGTACGGAATTATCGCGGTATATAGGTTTTTTATAAATCCGCTTACTAACGGCGCAATAGGGTCTCATCCGCTATACGAGGCGGGAAATCAATCAATCCAATATATACATATGCCAATATGTATATACTGCTATATATATATATAGATATATCCTATTATATCTAATATCAACAATCCAAACAGTCAAATAATCAATCAATAACTGAAAATTTCCACTTTTCAATGTGAGTGAGAAGATCTCACCTTAGCTATTTATTTTGCCATCCATTTCCATCCAGTTTGTTTTCTCGATAAAGACCTTGTATCAAACAGTTTTAAGCAGTTTATCAATATTCGAAATAAATCGAATAATTAAATTTCCTTTTTAACAAATTTAATCCAACATTTTCTTTAAAAAATATCTTTATTGATTTATTAAATAAGTTCCTTAACAAATTAATCTCATATTAAACTGTTTTAAATAAAATTAGTAATTCAACAAATGAACATATCGTATTATTTAACAGATTATTCTCTACTGCTTCCAATTTACTTTCTGCATACATACGTATATTTATCTTTAAACTTCATATATATAAAAACTTCTTGATAAAAATCCAATCTTTATATAATCTTCTATATTTATATATATATTTTCTTTATAAACTCTTTATTATAGATTAAAGCTTACTTACCAAAAACATGTTTTTTTATCAAATTTAAATAGAAAGAAGAAACTACCTCACTGCGATAGAAACAGCCAAACCCAGACCGAAGTCGATTACGACCACCACGAACAGTCGCAAGCGCCCCGCTGATGAACCTCGAGACCACCCATCATCACGCGTACGCGTGCGCGTAAGCTAACTCCAGCCTCTTCTCTCTAACATTTCCCCTAACTTCGAACTGCCATCTTCAGTTGCCACCCAGTCGCGACTACCTCCTCACGATTTGACGTCGCGAGCACCCTTCCTAATCGCTGAGCCACCATCTTTTCGAGCGACCCCTGTCTTCGCAACCCACCATCGCGCCGTCCCTGCCCTAAATGAAGTCGACGACGAAGTCCAACTCGAGCTTCCCAGAACCCTAAACCCAGTCGACTTCGAGACTTGCTGTCGACAAACCCACTCGCGACCCCAGCCTAGTATCGCGAATCGATCGACCTCCCTAAACCAATGCGAACGACTCGCGAATTTAGCTCGCGATTAGCATGCCAACCCTTCGATCGAGCACTTGATTGAGACGAAGGGTTTCGTTATTTTTAGAAGTGGAGTTTCCTTTTGATTTTGGACTTTGAATTATACAGAGGGGAGGGACGAGATATTATTTGAAGCTCTGATATTTTCTTCGTGATTGCCGTGAAATAAAAAAAAAAAAAAAAAATAGAAGAGGAAAGTAGGGTACGGGGGAGACCAATAGGAGGCGGGTTGTACTTATGGTTGGATAAAAGAAAAGGGAATATTGCATTTAAATTTAATTTTCATCTCAGAAATTTCCATGCATTTACCTATCGTATGATCACAAAACAACCCCGATCAATACGAAATTTGAAACCCGATAATAATACAATATTACGGACCCAATGGAACTGGTTTCGTCGAATTTCGAGACTGTGCCTCGGACGGCTATTTTTAAATATCGATACGAACGATAAATTTCAAAACTGATCAAATCACTTCTGAATTCATTTCTGAAGTTTCTATTATCTTCAGTATCATCAATACGAATTTTAGAAGCTTTTAAAATATTTTCCTTCAGCTTAAAATCATAGATTCAATTTTTATTCAACATTCAACAGATTAAATTTTATAATTTAATCGCCAAATTCAAAGTTATATCGGGGATTCAAATTAAATTATCGTTCAAATATTTAAAATTAATTAAATATTCCCAATTTAATTCGTTCAAAATTCTGGGTCGTTACAAACTTCCCTCCTTAAAAGAATTTCGTCCTCGAAATTACAAGTTAGGAAAAGTGGTCCTTAACTCGTCTACTATTTTTCACAATCCAATAGTTTTATCAATTTATCACAACAAATCTTTCTACTAAAGATTCGTTATCAATCAACTAGTTTTCCAAACCTTTCATAATTTCCAAACACATTGTTTACTTCAAAATTCAAATTCGAGTTTAAATTCAAATTTTAAACTTTCAAAATTTCTCAAAAATTTTCTAACACTCGAAATTTTCGAAAAATTTCGCCAGCGTCTCCTTTGCGCGGCTAATACGGTACGACTACAAAACGTCCCTACGGACTCTCAGATTTCAAAAAGAAAAAGAAAAAGCCAAGCGGCTAGACCAGAAATCATCAAAAACTCATATTAAAACTCAAATACGTACCTTTTTCGAGCAATTCCAATTAGCTTCGAAAATCAAAATTCCAATTCCTTTACAATACCTGTATATCTACTAGCCATAATATCTAGTTACATACATACAAACCATTTTGTTACAAAATTTTCAATATAAACTGCTTATACATTTCTAGCTTACTATTGAAGTTACATTCGTTTCTAAACAAAATGAATTCATATCCATTCAATTTTTCATTTCAAATTTCATTTGAATTACATTTCACATTTCAATTTCTCATTCGAATTCAATTCACTATTTTGGTTTATAACCACTTATATTAAACTGAATTTCTAATAACATATGAATTTTTTATCCACCTTTCAATTTACATTATTCAATTCAATTCATTTGCTTACGAATTCGAAATGAATTTCAACTTTCAATTTCATACATCATAAATCAAATTCAAATTTTAGTTCTATTCACTTACAAATTCATAATTACAATTTCATTCATATGTGAATTCATCTCTTTATATTCTTAATTCACATTAATAATTCTCATTTGTTAAATGAATTTATTTTCAAATCTTTGGTTATTATTTTATTTCTCATTTTATAAGTTATATAACTTATACTTACTTTAATTCAACTTAAAATTCCTTAAGTTAAATTTATTCAATCTAAATTCACAACTTTGTATAAGTTATCAACTCATTTATTATTCTCATAAATACTTTTATATAGCATTCCAGAGTCTTAATAACATTCTCAAAACCATTTTGAAAACAATTCAAATTCCATTTGAATTTCCAAAACAAAAACCCAAATTTTCCAAACACTTTCCATTTAAAACAATTTGGCAGCAATTCCTCTTCCGGAAACCCGAAAATGAACACCGGTGATGCCGCGGTCATCATCGAAGTTATTTTCCAGCGACCGAAAAGAGTTTAGAGCTTTTCATTCCCTCAAAACATTTTTCAAAACCCTTGAAATTCATTTTCCACTCCAAAAATGATTTAAACTTTCCAAATCTCCAAAATTTTCAAATTCTTTTCAAAACATTTCCAAAACTTCTCTGGAATCTCATTTTAAATTACAATTCACATTTATAATTTACCTTCTTTAATTTCATTTGTATATGAATTAATTTCTTAACTTTGGAGTTACGATTTCAATTTCTTACTTAATTCCAATGGGAATAATTTAATATTATTACTTCTAGCAACCATGCAACCATATACTGTAATAATTTACAGAAAATCATTTCTTTTTTATACAAAAATAGATTTGGGTAAAATCATTTCATTCACCCTATTTTAAAACAATACTGTGCCGAACTGTTCTATTCGAGCGTTTAGAAACCCCTTCGATACAGTTTTGCAAGACTGTGCCGACGAAGGTTCATATACCACTCAATAAACCAATCATCACAATACAAAACAACTTTTATATTCAAATAACAAATACGCGCTCATATCTATTATTACACTCAACTCATTCTAGAGTACTGCTGACTCTATCTCTAATGAGTAACACCCAACAGAGCAGGGTTGTCGCTTAACCATATGCTCTGATACCACTTGTCACATCCCGAAAATTTTCGACTTTCGAAAATTCGACATCGATACTCACTTTATCGACTGCCGAGAAATCGAACGCCGGAAACTCCAATAGTGAGGGTTTTAGAAAGAAGAAATAGGTAGAAGAAGAAGAAAAGAAGAAAAAGAGAAGAAAGAAAGAAGAACAACAGAAAACACATCAGAACAGAAACAGAAAACAATATCAGAATCTCACATATCGCAGCGGAACAATATATAATAGATAAACACTAGTCTTTTAAAACAAAGAACTATATCAGTTTATACATACATCAATCATCAGAGTCAATATACAACAAATGGACAGTTTTATAAACTTGTCCTCATACAGAATACACAGCGGAATAAATACTATCAGATACAAATACTACGTCTCGACCTCCAGCTTATCTCCAAGCTCCAGAATATCCAGAATATCCTGATAATATAACTCTAGGCTGCCCGTGTGGAAATTGGTGGGCACCCAGAGTTTAGAAGGGAACAATAAACTCCGAGTCAGTCATGGTGACTGGTGTGAGATCGTAAAACATTTATCTTTCTTTAAAATAAACAACAGAAGAATTTTAAAGTCAATTCGCAATGCTTTTGGAAAATGAAACTACCATAAGACCTCCCACCACACACACAATGCAAACGCAGACTTGGAGGAGATTTCTTCTTATGATAGTCAAAGATGCTTTCTACGAAAAAATCAAATTCTTTTTGATATTATTATTAGTGCATAGTGTAGAAAACATTTCGAAAGTATAATATTAATCTTAGCCAGCATAGGCATTCCGCACTTATGTCTACTATAGCTACCATCCAAACAGTGGTGACCACCATAAGTGAATGATAGGTTCTACAACTAAAACCGTACAAGATCGTATTGTTTCTTTGGATTTCCAACAAATGGTCAGGCTAAGGAACTTCCTATCCACGATGGGTACGTCCCTGGAATAGACGACCCGAGAACCTAACCGGATCTCTGCCAACACAAGGCCGGGTTACCTCTGCAAAAATAGGTAACTACTGACACGCGTATGCCATCCCCCGATCGTCACCGATCTTCCCGAGGATCCCCGATTCGCAACAAACCACATAGAAATAATAATGCAGTAACCACAGAGGTTAAGTATCTGGGCTCCATACCATGATACCACCTTTATCCAGAAGGAATGACATACACTAAGGGGCGCTACTCCCTAGAACCTTGCCGCATTCGTCCTGTTTCGACCATTTCCGGGGTGTGAGGCTCGACGAAGTCTCGTCCACAAAGCTACGCTTTCTACAAAAAGCCCTGCTTCGGGTCAAACAAAATGATCAACCTATGATCACAAAGATATAAGATCAAACAAATGATCATATCACAAATGATCAAACACTGATCATTTCACAGCAACACTCAGTATGCCACGTTACCAAATTGGGATATATCGCTGATAAATTTCAACTACATAACCTCTGAGTTCGTACGTCTCAGAGAAGGGTGTTAAGCTAAGAGAATAAATTCTCCGCCACCAACAGAAATGTGTTTGAAAGAAATCAGCTTTATATCTCAAATTGTAACGTCAGACACACAATCCATAAAAGTCTGTTCCGGGATCGAACAGAACCGAAGGCACTTCTCACGAAGCCCTTGCACATCCGGATAATTTTCAATCACGTCAGGACTTCCCGTCACTAAGGGTGATAAAACCTCTAAATCGAAGATCAGTCGGTGTAGAGTAACTCGACGGTAATCCTTCCGTTTTCAAAAATATCCGGTCTTCAACACCGGTCTTCAAATGCAATTCATAACGACGTATCACATATTCGGAATGGGTTATACGACCCCATGGTCCTTTCCCGGCTAACCCGAATAGTGAGCGTTTATTTAAAAATAAGTGTGGCATTCAAATTCATCCAATTCACAACAAATACCTATTTAAGGTAATTATTGATAGTCGGTTATTTAACTATCAATAAAGATGCGCGACATCATCAGATTCCAAATAATTTTCCCAAATTATTTATTCTTCAAAAATATCTTTACTAGATATAGAATTTCCACACTTAATCATTTGAAAACAAATTCAAATATTCACTTTTCAATTTATCTTTAAAAGATAAAAACTCAAACAGTTCATTTCACATTGGGAAAAGCATTTCCATACTTATTAAATAATAAGTATTTCACAAATCATTTATTTTCAACACTTAGAAAATATTCGATATACTTAAAATCAAATTAAGTATACATTCATTCTTTAAGGAAATCATTTATTCTAACATCTATTTGAGTCAAAACGAATGTTACGTAAAACATCGTTACGACGACTCGAAATCACTAGTATAGGGATTCGAAATTTTAAGGTAGATATAGGAAAATCCCCATACTACATAAAACATTTCCTTTCGGAAATCATTTACTATAACAACAGTGTTATAGTCCACCATTTCCTTAAATTTCTCGAAAACGTCTATTTCAACAAGAACTGCGGAAATCTATGCTTTCGATTCATAATACATTTTAAAACATCTTTAAAATGTTTAACTTCATTTTTAATATCACTACTTCAAAAATAAATCCATTTTACTTAACAATATATTCACTGTCCAAAATCGTGAATATAATTCACTTAACCCAATTTCAATCATTTCTACACATTTTTATTTCAATAAAAATTCGCTATTCAAAATCGTGAATAGATCTTCTTAAATAATCTTCTATATTAAATTTATCACATTCAATCTATTTCGAATTTATAAGCACGTTTTATAAATTCTATTTCTCTTTTTAATAACAACTTCGACTTATAAACCTTCTTTTATCAACTTCTATATTTAACTTATTAAAATAAGTGACTTTGGGTTTATAACAACTTTTATAAATTTCAATTCTATTTATAAAAACTTCAATATCAATTCAATTTCAATATTGATTTCTGAATTTATTTTCAACGTTAAATAAAAGATCCCATACTAATTTCTCAAAAATTCATTTCCAATATTAAATCAATTACAGATTGATTTCTAATTTTATTTATCACTACTAAAATAAATTCCTTATTTTTCTTTCAAATTATTCAATATCCTGTTTTTAAATGGATTCTTCAAATTGAAATCATTTTACATTGATTTCACAACTTATTTCAATTTACCAATTAAATTTTAAACTGAATTTCCAACTTATCTTCTTTTAAATAAATTCCTTTTTAAGAAAATAAATTTCAATCGTTTTCTTTCAATCTATTTTAAAAATCCAAATTTTAAATTAAATTCTTCAATTTATAATCACTACTTTACGAAATCCATTTATTTAACATTTTCACTTGATTTTGGAATTAATTCAATACGATTATAAAAATTCACTTTTTATACTTTAAAATTCCTTTCTTAAAAATTTCTTCAATTTCAAAAATTGATTCACTTAGAAATTTTCTGCTTGAATTTCAAAAATTCAATTTCGTTTATCTTTGGAATCCAATGATGTCAAACATCCATTCAGCTAAATTTTAGCTTTCAACAATTTCCAGATATCGATATGATTAATAGCATCACTATAATCATTCACAAATTTAGATCACAATAGAAATAAATTCAATAAATGTGAGGGGTCCAGTTGGATCCCTCCAACCTGTTTCCCTGCATCCAAAGACGTTAGCACAATACCAATTCCGCTCCAGTACGGAATTATCGCGGTATATAGGTTTTTTATAAATCCGCTTACTAACGGCGCAATAGGGTCTCATCCGCTATACGAGGCGGGAAATCAATCAATCCAATATATACATATGCCAATATGTATATACTGCTATATATATATATAGATATATCCTATTATATCTAATATCAACAATCCAAACAGTCAAATAATCAATCAATAACTGAAAATTTCCACTTTTCAATGTGAGTGAGAAGATCTCACCTTAGCTATTTATTTTGCCATCCATTTCCATCCAGTTTGTTTTCTCGATAAAGACCTTGTATCAAACAGTTTTAAGCAGTTTATCAATATTCGAAATAAATCGAATAATTAAATTTCCTTTTTAACAAATTTAATCCAACATTTTCTTTAAAAAATATCTTTATTGATTTATTAAATAAGTTCCTTAACAAATTAATCTCATATTAAACTGTTTTAAATAAAATTAGTAATTCAACAAATGAACATATCGTATTATTTAACAGATTATTCTCTACTGCTTCCAATTTACTTTCTGCATACATACGTATATTTATCTTTAAACTTCATATATATAAAAACTTCTTGATAAAAATCCAATCTTTATATAATCTTCTATATTTATATATATATTTTCTTTATAAACTCTTTATTATAGATTAAAGCTTACTTACCAAAAACATGTTTTTTTATCAAATTTAAATAGAAAGAAGAAACTACCTCACTGCGATAGAAACAGCCAAACCCAGACCGAAGTCGATTACGACCACCACGAACAGTCGCAAGCGCCCCGCTGATGAACCTCGAGACCACCCATCATCACGCGTACGCGTGCGCGTAAGCTAACTCCAGCCTCTTCTCTCTAACATTTCCCCTAACTTCGAACTGCCATCTTCAGTTGCCACCCAGTCGCGACTACCTCCTTACGATTTGACGTCGCGAGCACCCTTCCTAATCGCTGAGCCACCATCTTTTCGAGCGACCCCTGTCTTCGCAACCCACCATCGCGCCGTCCCTGCCCTAAATGAAGTCGACGACGAAGTCCAACTCGAGCTTCCCAGAACCCTAAACCCAGTCGACTTCGAGACTTGCTGTCGACAAACCCACTCGCGACCCCAGCCTAGTATCGCGAATCGATCGACCTCCCTAAACCAATGCGAACGACTCGCGAATTTAGCTCGCGATTAGCATGCCAACCCTTCGATCGAGCACTTGATTGAGACGAAGGGTTTCGTTATTTTTAGAAGTGGAGTTTCCTTTTGATTTTGGACTTTGAATTATACAGAGGGGAGGGACGAGATATTATTTGAAGCTCTGATATTTTCTTCGTGATTGCCGTGAAATAAAAAAAAAAAAAAATAGAAGAGGAAAGTAGGGTACGGGGGAGACCAATAGGAGGCGGGTTGTACTTATGGTTGGATAAAAGAAAAGGGAATATTGCATTTAAATTTAATTTTCATCTCAGAAATTTCCATGCATTTACCTATCGTATGATCACAAAACAACCCCGATCAATACGAAATTTGAAACCCGATAATAATACAATATTACGGACCCAATGGAACTGGTTTCGTCGAATTTCGAGACTGTGCCTCGGACGGCTATTTTTAAATATCGATACGAACGATAAATTTCAAAACTGATCAAATCACTTCTGAATTCATTTCTGAAGTTTCTATTATCTTCAGTATCATCAATACGAATTTTAGAAGCTTTTAAAATATTTTCCTTCAGCTTAAAATCATAGATTCAATTTTTATTCAACATTCAACAGATTAAATTTTATAATTTAATCGCCAAATTCAAAGTTATATCGGGGATTCAAATTAAATTATCGTTCAAATATTTAAAATTAATTAAATATTCCCAATTTAATTCGTTCAAAATTCTGGGTCGTTACAAAGCATGAGTTAAGGAGGTAGGAGTGAGGGGAGTAATGTGTGCTAGGGGTGGGAGAGGCATGGTGTTGCATGTATGAGATTATATTATTTTATGCTAAGCGTATTATGGTAAATTCTAGTTTTCTATGCTTATAAATACCACTGCCTCTTCATAATTTCCACTTTACAAATCCTCCTTCTTTATTTCCTACTTCTCTCTTCATTTTCTTCATTTACATTTCCATGGCTTCCATATTGAAGTTCATGGCATAAAACACTTATTCTTCCATTTCCATCCACTTAAAACTAGCTTATTCCTTCTCTACTTCACTCTACATTCGAACAAGACTCGTAACTCCTCATTTTGAGCCAAGGCCGAGACAGAATAGCCCATGGTCGAACCCAAATAATCAACATATGGCCCAAAATTCTGAGCTTTGGTGATTAGAAAGTGTAGTTCGAGTGTTGGCAAGATTATGTAGCGATTTGACTTCGTTTGGTTACATTTTTGTGAGTAAAACTCCACTCTCAAAACCAAAGTTTGTAAACTATATTATTGTTCATATTAGTAGCTATTTAATGTTTATTGTATGTATTCATGATATATTGGTTGTTGGTTTGGTTCATGTTGCAAAAAATTCTTGTTTTGGAAAGTTAGTAAGCAAGTAGTTAGCGACATGTTTGATTGGTAGTTAAAGTTAACTAATTAGTAAGTAAATGCTCATTACATGTTGTATCATTGTTAATTACCATGTATATATGCTCATACTATTACTATGTGATGTCTGGTTGTATTGCAAATCACATAAACTTGTTTTCCAAACTGCTTGTATTGCGATAGTCGTTATATCGGCACTTTCGAAAAAACACATTTTATCGAAACCATTTGGTTTCATTATCGTGCTTGAAATTATTTCACAAATTGAGCAAGTTTTTGATTAATGATGTTTTCAAAAGTAATTAATCATTTTAATAATGATAATTTAATTTAATTAATTAATAGGGATTAAGGTTAACTAATTACTTAGTTAATGATGTGTTTTAAATTTAACTAATTACTTGGTTAATGATGTTTTAAATTAATTAATCATTTTATTTAATAATCTTTTAGGTTAATTAATTAGTCAATAATGATGGATTAAAGTTAATTAATCATTTAACTAATGATGTTTTTAAAATTAATTAATCTGTTTTAATTAATGACTTTTAAAACTTAATACATCTTTTTAACCTTATTTAATCTTTCCTTAAAGAAAGTTTAAATTGATTAATCACTTTTAAATATTGATATTTAATTAATTATTAGTTAAATGAATAAATTATATTTTAATATGATTAATTAATTTAATTAATGATATTGTTAAAGGTGATTTATCCTTTTCAATTAAAGGCATTTGAAGTTAATTTATCAACTTAATTAATGAAGTTTCAAAGGATGTGTCGAATTTGTTATTCATTTTAAATAATGATAATTATTTATTTATTTTAATTAATTATAATTAATTTTTAGTAATAAATTAAATTAATGGTGTTTGAAGGTGATTAACTTTTTTTGAATTAAAGGATATTGAAATCGGTCAATCAATTGAATTAATGAAGTTTTAAAGTTGATTAATAAATGTAATAAGGATGTTTTACGTTGTTAAATCCTTTTTATAAAGATGTTTCAAAGTTAGTAAACTCTTTTAACAGTGTTTTAAAACTAATACTTGTAATGTGAATCCAAGTACGAATGCGGGATTTTTAAAAGAAAAAGGTTTGATTCGCTTATTAAGATGAATTAATTTCCATAAAGTGAATCACTTATATGGAAACAATTTATTTATGTAATTAGCCCTAAACATCTAAGAAGTAGTCTTGTCGCTATTTTGAAAGTTAAGAATAATCGTGAGACATGACTTTGAGGTAACACTACCTTGACTTGTCCAATATTATTGTTAACTAAGAAATAGTGCAAGTTTGAATTTAATGAATGGTGGTAAGCATACAAGACTTAATTTTCATATACAATTATTTTATATCCTCGATAGTTGGTTTCTCAGCTATTGGTTACCTCAGCTTCTTTATTATCGTCATTCTTAGATGATTTGTTGCATATTTGAGCTTTGTTATCCTTTGCCGGAAATGTCTAAATCAAAGCGCGTGTTTTTGGGGGAAAAGTTATGTGGAGTTGCTCCCATTAGGGTATTTTCACATCTCATCTAGATTGGATTCGGTTTTGCGCATTTAGATGTGAAATGCTCGGATTCTCAGTAAGGATTGGTGGGGTCTGGTTGGAGTTCCCGAGGATTTCAAGTATATTTATAGAGGTATACTTCTTTTTAGGGGGATGCACCCTATTGGTCATTTGTTGGAAAAATTTCCTTCCCTTATTTGATTTGAACCTTTGAATTGTTTTTTTGTAATTGCAACGGGAAGAGTCAACCACTATTCACAATGTAATGATAGGTTTTGTCCATTCTATCAAGTTTGGATTGTTATCATGTTTTATCCATTCTATCCAGTTTGGATTTTGTTTAGACTATTTCCATTCTTTCAAGTCTGGATCTTTATACTATTTTTGCCCATCATCTATGTTTGGATTTGTTTCCTATTGTTCTTTTCCATTCTTATGTTTGGTTGTTGCTTATGTGGGAGAAAAACTATTCTACGTTAGCGGCATTGTCCCACATATTATTTTTAAATACATTCACTTTTGTTTTCAAGTTTTACTCATACCAGACATATTATTTGACCCGAGTTGTTTATTTTCCCTAAACTCTTTAGTACTCAATTATATTTGAGTAGTCCAAGAATAATAGGTTTTTCTTTGGAGCTCTTTGAAGATGGTGATCGAATAAGCGGCTCCTTAGTTATCTAGTTATTTATTTCCATTGTATGATTAAGTTGATATATTTGACATCTGGAAAATGTAAAGTCCAAATGTATAACTGCCAATCTGTTAGGAGTAGTACTTTTATATAACTCTGATAACTCTATGTAAGGAGTAACCTTTTGTACTATATCATTTTGTATTATATGCAACCATTCTGTTGTCAGGTTTTTCTATTCTGTTCTTTCTGTTATTTATTTTTCTCCATGACAACTTATCTTTCGAATGATTGGGCAATGGCACATGAATACCGAGGATGTATTAAGTGTCGTTTCCAAGGGTCATAAAGGTGGGTCGTCACAAATGGTATCAAAGCTTAGGTTTAGCGAACCCCTAAGCCCTGGTGGGGTAAAATCTCTAGGGATAGGATTAGTTTGAGAGTATAAATTTATATTAAGTGCATATTTATTAGTGTTATAAAAATGTTTTATATGTTTTGTTTGATCCGTTTAGTGGTATATGAATTCTGCTCGACGCGTTTGATCAGCGTTATTGATAGGGATTCCTAAACACTTGAACATACCTACCGATATAGTATTGTTTTAAAATGGCAAATGAAATAATTTTACCTAGTATATTATATATATATATATATAAATTGGTGAGTTTTCAAAAATTAATATAGCTATATTGATGAGTTGATTATTAGGAAATAATAATATTTTATTGTTATCATTTAGGATTTGTTTAGTTGTGCTCGTCCAGTTTGAGCATTAACTATTGTTGAATAAGTTCATAAGAAATTTTCCTTAGTAAGGTACCTATTGGGTAGATAGGAACTAGGGAACCTTGAAACAAACTCTTTGTGAATTAAGTTTCACAGTTTGATGATAAGTTGTTCGGTGAAAGGGTTAAGTTAAAAGTCATCTTTTAATAATAATAAGTTAAAAGTAAACTTTTAATAATTTTTTTTAATATAATCTAAATGGTAGGATAATGCATTTAGAGGATAGATATATGAGAAAATTTAGTTATAATACAAGGTAATTATTTGAATGCTAGTTTAACTCACATTCAAAATTTACTATGTCACATAGAAGATGCCATAAACTATTATTGATTGATTAGATGTTAGTTAAATAGTTTGACTGACTGTTTGGTTAAACTTCCATTTGGAAAATGGATGTTTAATAGAAATTAATCTTGATATTCCATTTAAACTGTTTACGTGTTGTTATTGCGATTTCCGCTATACTATCACTCATTGAATTTCATCCCCTAAACTCTTATATGTGTTTTTGAACTTGAGCTTATGTTTTCACAAAAGTATATGTTTAAAATTCATTAATCATTTTGATTAATGATATTTTAAATTAATTAATCATTTTAACTAATGATGTTTAAAATTAATTAATTTATTTGATTAATGAGATTTGAATTTAATTAAATCATTTTATTTAATGATTTTAAACTTTAATTAATCATTTTAATTAATGACTGTTTTAAATTTAATCAATTATTTTAACTAATGATATTTGAAATTTATTTAATCGTTTTAATTAATGGTGTTTTATAGTTAATTAATCATTTTTAACAAATGATGTTTTGTATTTAATTTATCGTTTTATCTAATGATGTTTGAATTAATTAAATCAATTAATGATTATTTGAACTTCATTAATTGTTTTAATTAATGGCATTTAAAATTTATTAATCATTTTAATTAATGATGTTTGAGATTAATTGTTCATTTTAATTAATGATTATTTGAATTTAATAAATCATTTGATAAAATATTTTATAAGTTAGTTAATTGAATTAATAAACGAGTTTAAAGTAAATTAACTAATTTGATGAAAGTGTTTTGGAAGTAATAAACTATTTTATTAAAGATAATTGATTTGTTTATTAAAGTAAATGGTAAATTCGATTAATTATCTTTTGGGATAGTTAATATTTTTTTAGATTTATAAAAGATTATTATAAATCATCCCTTAGGACGATTAACATTGTTTTAAAAGTTTATAAAGGTATTTAAATTGTCTATTATTCTTTAAGATAATAAATATTGTTTTAAATTAATAAATTATGGTTTTTAAATGAGAATCTTTGAATAGAAATTTTTATAAATAAAGCTAAGTGTAAAATGCTTTAGGATTTTAGTAAACGATATTTAAAATGACATTTTTTTTGACCCTTGTATTAATACACTTAGTATTATAAATTTGTCTTTTAAAATAACATTTTAAAGAATTTTTGAAAAAATTAAATCCCAGAATTGTTTGAAATGATTTTAAAAGATTTTGAGAAAAGTAATAGCGGTGTTATTTGGAAATACTTCTGAAGTATAAATATTTTGGAAAAGAAATTTTAAGTAGAATGTTTTTTCTTTGAATAATTTAGAGGAAAACATTTCAGTTAGTTTTATGGTAATTTGAATAATCTTCTAAGTGACGATTAAATGTTGCTTAAGCGAACGTTGTGGAGTACTTAGTAAATCATTCACTTTATCATTGTGCTATCGAAATGAGTCAAAATACGAATGAACCTAAAGTTAGTTTTAGCGAACAAATTGTTTAAAGTTATTTCATAAAAGAAATATATGTGGTATGCTTTCAAAGATGAGTTTTGAAATTTATAGTTGTGTATTTAATCTTTAAGTTCCCTTAGTAAGGAATTGATTTCAAAATTAAAAGAAATTCTGATAAGAGATTGTGTTGATAAATGAATTTTTACCCTTAGATAAGATAAGGGATAATTTAACACTAATTTAAATGTGTTAGATTGGATAGGAAGGTTTTGATAACATTTTTTACCAAAACCATAGATTTTATTTAAACATTTAAGGAGTGTAAACCAATTGATGTTATTGGGCCAGTACATAAACATCATTCATTATCACACCTTAAGATAAATGGTAGGAAGGTTTTAATAAACATTGTTTTATTAAGACCATAGCTTTTGTTTAAAACATCTAAGCTATAGAACTATTTGTTGTTTTGAGTCAACCCATAAACATCGTCCATTTTAACACTCTAAGTTAATGAGGTCGAGAGGTTGTTACTTCGTAAACGGTGAGGTCCTCTCTATACACCAGAGCCTTTTCTTTCATTTAACCAAATGTTATTGTGAACTTGTATAGTTCACACTCCTTAGTTTAGCTCTACCAATCAGTAATAGTTCTTTGCGGAAAAGTGTTATCCATGCAGTTGACGGTATTTAATTATGAAAGTTGGCACTCGATTTTAAAAGACCTAAATTTTGACTAGATCTTCACCTAAATTGTGAAAAGTAAAATAATATTTGTATTTGTATATACTCTTAGGATATAAAAGAGTATTATACAAGTAAATAAAGTGGAATAAGTTATTGTTTGATGTTTTATAAAGAAATGACTTTATAAAATATTTTTAAACTTAGGTGAGAATTTATGAAATAATTCATAAATGATTTTGGTATTGAATAAAAATAGTAAAAGAAAATTTAAGTGATTTAGAAATATTGGTATAGTTAAGAAACCTAATTTTGCAGTGTGACTTTCAATTTTGTCCGAAGGAGCATAGGTAATTCTCTAAGAAATAACCAAAGGGTGATGAGCAAAATGATACACTTAAGAAATTATTTATATTCTTAGGCAATCAAGAAAGTTTTGAACCTAAGCTAAGAATTGTTTGTTAATCATTTGACATTTTAAAATAATGTTAAGTGTTAGAATTTCCTTATGGAATTTGATTGATTGATTATGTGAACTTATATACCATAGTTTATAAAGTTAAAATTTATAAACTAAGGTTTGTGAATTGTTATTATTAGGACCTAAATCCTGGTGATTTTGAAAAGTGTTTTTGGGGTAAATTTGAGAAATAAATAGATTGTTTATTCTAGTTGCTGTTTTAGGAGGAAGCGGAACACCACTGGAAGCTCCACATTGTTTTAATTCTAGAGTTTTACATGCTTTATTAGGAGGACCCCCTCCTTGACATTTTTTATTTTAGATTTTTATTTACTTCTCTTTTTGAGGAATTCGAAAATAAATTTTGAAAATATTTTTGAATACAAAACTCGAGCATTTAGTTCTAAAGTATTGGATGCATAACATTTATTTTATTGAAAAATATTGGATGCATAACATTTATTAAGAATATTCTCTTTATTTTATTGCATATGTTTGTTACATTACTTTTTGTTGCATCATTTTACCTGATTGCATATGGTTGTTATAAGTTTATATTACACATGTTTATTATAGGAAAATATAACTAGTCAGATTTACCGAAAACAAAGTAAATTGATTTTCTTATATTGGTTATTACTTCTTCCACTCCGTAATAATTTCAAGAATGAAATTCTTTTAAGGTAGGAGAGTGTAACGACTCGTAAATTTATCACTTTGAATTTGAATGTTTAAATCATTTTTAAATATTTAAACAATGGATTTTAATAGCCAAATAAACATCTTTTAAATAATAATTAATGATGTTAAAATTATTTTCAAATTTTGTTTACCAATATAGTTAGTTTAAATAAAAATAGAAAATGTGACCGGAAAACGCTTTCTGAAATTACGACTTTTCGGCATCGTAAAAGTCATCGAAAAGCGTCGTGCACATTTGTATCAACATGCACTCATTTATATATGTTAGCATTAGTAATCATAAATCACACTTAAGTATATTAACATATACATATTAATACTTAAGAATGGATGTGACATTTCATGTTATAAAAGGCATATATATACATATAAACAAAGTTATATGTTTACAAATCATCTCCATACCCTAAGTACATACACATGGAAGGAGTAGCATTATTTAAGGAGTTAGGAGTGAGGGGGCAACGTGTGCTAGGGTTGGGAGAAGCACGGTGTAGCATGCATGAGATTATATTATTTTATGCCAACGGTATTTTGGTAAATTCTAGTTTTCTATGCTTATAAATACCACTACCTCTTCATAATTTCCACCTTAAAAATCCTCCTTCCTCATTTCCTACTTCTCTCTTCATTTTCTTTATTTACATTTCCACGGCTTCCATATTGATGTTCATGGCGTAAAACACTTGTTCTTCCACTTCCATCCACTTAAAACTAGCTTATTCCTTCTCTACTTCACTCTACATTCAAACAAGACCCATAACTACTCGTTTTGAGCCAAAGCCGAACCATAACAGCCATGGTTGAGCCCAAACTGTAACGACCCAGAATTTTATCACTTGATTTTTGGAATATTTAATTAGTTTAAAATATTCGATTTAGGTTTTTATAATAAAAATTTATGTTCAAATTAAGACCTGATTTTCAATGATATATTTTCATTTTAATTTATAAAATCTTTACATAATTTTTAATTTGAAAAAAAAAATTGAAATTCCATTTGAAACTCAAAACATAAAACTTTTAGAACAAAGTCTATGCTTTCCGGAACATCCAAAATTATCAAATTTGGTTAAGAAACGTAGAAGTTATGGCCAATTTCGTTTCAGCTTCAAGCAAAGATCAAATATTGGTTTTGCTCTCGGGATAGCAGTAGAAAAATTCAATTTTGACATAGCTAACCTCAAAATTACTGAAAACTCAATACATAAAAGTTGTAGTACATGATTTAAGCTTTTCGTAACATCCAAAATTATCAAAATCGATTAAGAAACGAAGAAGTTATGGCTAAAACAAATTATGCTTTCTGAAACATCCAAAATTATTAAAATCGGTTAAGAAACGAAGAAGTTATGGTCGAATTCGTTTCAGTTTCAAACACAGAGCAAACTATTGGTTTTGCTCTCAGGTTAGCAGTAGTAAAATTAGATTTTGACATAGCTAGCCACAAAATTACAGAAAACAGAAAACATGAACGTATTTTAAATCAAACATTATTATTTCCAAAATTCAACATAACCTAATAAACGGTATGTTTTATTCTTGTTTTGTGATCGTGTCATATTGTTTTGCATAATCGTATTTTGTTCCATGTTGTTCATGGCTCGTATGCTTACGCAATGGAGTGTGGTGGGTACCACAATCTTTTTTATAAAAATAAAAAAAGAAAAAAAATCTCAAAATCAATATACTCACAAAGTACATTGCTATCTTCCTCTCAGCGGAAATCTTGTTTGTGTGCGCTCCTCCTTCCTTTTGGTTTCCTTGTCCCCTCCTAGAATTTTGACACCTATATATATATATATATATATATATATATATATATATATATGTGTGTGTGTGTGTGTGTGTATGCAGACACTCAACAAAAAAGAAAAAAAGGATCATCCCCTTTACTGCCTCACTCTGCCATGCTCAAACAGTTCTTCATTTTCTTTGGTCTGCCATTAAACAAACGTGTATATTGAAAACTTCAAAAATCAAATTCCTCCAATCTGCGACATTAGCCTTTGCCACCACAATGAAAGTTGTTTGTCATCGAATCTAGTTTATTCTAAAAAAAGTTTCATGGGTTTTCTTCGAGTAATTTTAGAGATATCTGTAAATAACAGCAAGTGATCGAGAAAGCAATCGTTTTTTATGATCATGGATTGACGAAAGAGGGTATAGATGGGTTCGTATTGGCGATTGGGGATTTTTAGAAGCGTTCGTGTGATTTTTTGTAGCTTGGTTTGTTGTAGAGAAGGAAATGATCGAAAATCATTCAAAAATTAATTTTTGACGAACCGGAGTCCATGAGAGGCATTGGAGGTGTCAAGGAGGAGCCTTGGGACGATGCAGAGGTGTTGACCGTGGCGAATTTCGCTTTAGTGGTCTATGTTGAGGGGAATTGCTTGATTTAGGGTTTTAGTTGACTGTTTTGAGGAGGCGTGGGTTTTCATAAAGTGCGGTAAGGGGAGGTGATCAAGTGGGGTCGTGGTTGGCTTGAAGGTAGCGATGGCGATTGGGGTCAGGATGGAATAGGTGGCGAGAGCTATCATGGATTGAGGGGGTGGGTAGGGCTCGAAATGGCGATTTCCTGTACGTGCATTGGTTTCGATGTCGGTCGGATTTTTCTATGGTGGTCAAGCGAGCAAGGCGGTGGTGCCGTCGAGATGAGAAGGCAAAGTGAGTCATGTTGGTGGTCTTGGGAAAGGCGTTGGTTGTTTCGGCAGCCGTATAGGATGCACGAGCATGCACGTTTTCACATGCACAAAGATATGGGAATGGAGGAAAAAAAGAAGGGTGAAGGGGAAGATAGCTGTTCATTGCTGGTTTGGGTGCAGAGCAAGTGGGCTCGGCCAGTTAGCTTTCGGTGAGAAACATTTTTATTTGTTTGAATATTTAAATATTTATGAATGTTGAAAACTTTGAAACGTGATAACTTGCTTGTTTGAAATCCGTTTGATACACAGATTTTTGCGATGTACTCATATTGACGAGTATAATGTCATAGTGTAACCTGTTGAAGCTTTGGCTAAGTATAAATTTATGAAATATTTAAACGTACTGAATTTAAGTTACGTTATTTTAATTAATAACGTCATTTAAATTTATATACCTTAATTATTGATGTTTATTTGGCCAAATAAAATGCTTTTGAGTTAAATTGGACTGAATATGGTAATTGGACATCTGTTTAGCGGAATAAAACACCATTCCACTAATTAAATTAAATGGATACATGTTTAGCAGAATAAATCGTCGTTCTGCTATTATTAACTAGATAGGTCAAATTTGGACATTTATTTAGCAGAAATTAACCTCATTTTGCTATTACATTAGTGTGGACGCTTAATTACGTTCCAATAGGTTAATATTGGATAAATGTATATTCATAATCAATTGTTAATTATGAGTTGAATTTACGTATGTGATGTTATGTACCTGAATAATGACTTGGATAGGTAAAGGAAATTGATGGTGACTTGATTAAGTACCGTTTGATTTGCTAAGCCTCTTTCTAAGTTGAAATGTTAATTATTTACTAAAGTTGTTTTAAAGGTAATTAATAATTGTTTTTAATAATGATTTACAGTTAATTACTTTATTAATATGATTCTTAAAAGTTATTTCTTAAAGTTATTTAACAATATTTATGTATTAATTTAAAAAGTTATTTAATTATTGTTTTAAAATGATTTAATTTGATTATTTATTTTAAGTGATTCAACTATATTTAATTTTTTATTCAAAGTTATTTAACTATATTATAGGTTAATTAATTGTTATATTAATACTAGTTAAAAGTTAATAGATTATTGTGTTAATAACGTTTTAAAGTTAATTAATTATTATCTTAATATTGTTTGAAGTTAACTTGGTAATACAATAATAGTGCTTAAAATTAATTTAATATGTTATTAATGAGATTCTAAAGTTATTATTTTAAATGAGATTTAATTAAAATGAAATAGAAGGATGTTTAAATAATAACTTGTTATTTAAAGTTATTTGAAATAATTTATGGTTTATCAAGGGAACCTTACTGACTTAAAGAGTTCATTAAATAATTTTGTTTAAATATGGGAAGAGTTTTAGAAATGGTTCTAGATATTTATTAAAGAATTTATGAATGTTTAAAAATTTGGAAGAGGTTTAAAATTGGAAGAAGTCAGTTTTGAAAGATTTTAGAAAACAAGTTTACATATGTGGTTTAATGGTTTGAAAAGGGAAGTTTTATAAAAGTGTTTGAGATTTTATAAAAGAGTATTTTATAAATAGATTAGAGGCATATAAAATATTTTATAAATTGACTTTGAAAGTTATGAAGGAGATATTTATTTATAAAATAAAAGAGACTTATGAAAAAATTAGTGTTTGGATATTAATATCTCTGTTTTTATGACATATGGAGTTTTGATCATTTTAATATGATTTGAAATGGAAAATCTTTTCGAATGTTTCGTGAATATACTTATAGTATTACTTAATTACATGGAAAAGTTTCTAAGTTTTGAAAGTGAAATGGTTGTGAATATACTTATATCATTGAGATAAGTATACGGTTATATTTTTTAAGTATCGAAAATATAGTGGTTTGTGTGTATACTTATCCTGTTGAGGTAAGTATATGGAAGTGATTTCCAAGTATTTGAAACATAATTTTAAATTAATGAAAGATTGATTTAGGAGGCTTAGTGATTTACATGGGAAATGTGATCTTGTTTTGAATGTTTGATAGTTAACTAACCGACTATTAATTCTTGGCCTAAATATGCAATCCTTCTTAATTTTGGTGGTACAGAAATATTTCCTACTTAACACCGAAAGATTTTAACTCTGGAAATATCTAGGAGTAATGCGGGGATTATGTAGTATAGTTACCGTTGATGCTGCTATATTGTACATATACAATCATTTTGTTCTTCTAGGACAAATGCTAAGGAGATCCGTACACTTAAACGGTAAGAGGGTGATCCACGCTCTTATGTATTGTCTGATTATTTCCTAGAGAACCGGTACTTAGCATCCCGAAAAATCAACGATTGGATTTTGGAGCACCCATGAAATGGAAGAGTGTACTCATAAGAGATGACTCGAAAATCGTAACCACTCTGAAACCATATGCGGTTCTATGGAGGAGTTTTGTGACATATTGAGATATTGGAATCCATGCATGGTTCTGAGAAACGTTGAGGTATGGGAATCCAGGCGAGATTCCAAGATCTATTTGAGATATGGGAATCCATATGTAATTCCAGGACCTGTTAGGGTTTGAGAATCCATGTGGGATCCCATGATCTATTTTGAAGGCGGTGCGTGAGCTGGAACGTCGGACGTAGCCTCACCAGTTGTAATGACTATAACCAGAGATAAGAGGCATGTCCAGTAGGGTTGGCAAACTCATATGGTGTAGTCGGCTCCACCTAGATGTTACTTACAATTGTTATGCATGCATGGGGTGATGCACTCGGTCTTAGCAAGGCCAATATGTTTTTTCCTATGGTACATCACTAGGGATGTATGCTGCTTCAGAAGGATATCTCTTATCCTTGTGCATGATACCATTCTCGAAGTACTAAGGGTACCTCCATGGAAATCCTACACAATTAGCGAACGCGCCTTATCGATTTTTTGTTATATACCTAGTGTTGTTGTGATGTACACTCACAATCATCACAGCTACTTGATTATTATTATTTTTACCCTTAGACATTATTATAATATCATGAGATTTTCTGATATAAAAAAGGTTCTGGTTATCGTAGGGTAAAAACCTGTCTGTGTTTATATGCGGCATGGTCTTACAAAATACCTTTGTTTCAAAAGGTTTATTTAAACTTTAAGAATCCATTTGATTATGCTTCTCATGCTAGTTTTACCAGACTGGCCCTGACGTTGTTTTCCTATAATGCTTGGGTCAGACCGAGCATGTTTTTCTAGGTTTAGGTGGATTCTTTGGAGCTTTTAGAAGACGAGCTAGATTCTCTAAGACATATTCACGTATCTTATATTCTTCCGTTGTTTAGTATTCTTGGGATATGTTTGTTGTATTTATCAAGTTGTGAAGATAGGTTGCTATAATTGTCCGTAATGGAAATAGCTTAGTGTACTCTGATTTGGATATATATATAATAAAGATGATATCTTTTTGTAAAGACTTTGTGTATATTACATATTTGCTCGTCACGTTGTGAGATTCTGTTTATTTGTTTAGTTCTTCTTATCTTTCCCCTGACTATCCGCCTTTCTGTTCAATTTAAGTGGATCATGTGCGGTTTATTAGTCGCTTAAACCGTATGGAAAAGTGGGTCGTTACACAAACCGTCCAAATATGGCTTAAAAATCCGAGCTTTGGTGATTAGGAAGTGTAGTTCGAGTGTTGGCAAGATTGTGTAGCGATTCGACTTCGTTTGGTTACATTTTTGTGAGTAAAATTCCACTCTCAAAACCAAAGTGTGTAAACTATATTAAGGTTCATATTAGTAGCTATTTAATGCTTGTTGTATGTATTAGAGATATTTTGGTTGTTGGTTTGGTTCATGTTGCAAAATGTTATCGTTTTGGAAAGTTAGTAAGCAAGTACTTAGCGACATGTTTAATTGGTAGTTAAAGTTAACTAATTAGTAAGTAAATGCTCATTACATGTGATATCATTGTTAATTACTATGCATATGCTCATACAATTACTATGTTATGTTTGGTTTTATTGCAAGTGACATAAACTTGTTTTCTGAACTGCTCGTATAGCGATAGTCGCTATATCAGCACTTTTGGAAAATCATATTTTATCGAAACCATTTAGTTTCATTATCGTGCTTGGAATTATTTTACAAGTTAAGCAAGTTTGTGATTAATGATGTTTTCAAAAGTAATTAATCATTTTAATAATGATAATTTAATTATTTAATTAATTAATTAACAAGGATTAAGGTTAACTAATTACTTAGTTAATGATGTGTTTTAAATTTAACTAATTACTTGGTTAATGGTGTTTTAAATTAATTAATCATTTTATTTAATAATGTTTAAGGTTAATTGATTACAGTAATGATGGATTAAAGTTAATTAATCATTTAACCAATGATGTTTTTGAAATTAATTAATCCTTTTTAATTAATGACTTTTAAAAGTTAATAAATTTGTTTAACCTTAATTAATCTTTCCTTAAATAAAATTTAAATTAATTAATAACTTTTAAATAATAATATTTAATTATTTATTAATTAATTAAATTGATTATATTTAAATATTATTAATTAATATAATTAATGATATTTTTGAAGGTGATTTACCCTTAAAAGGCATTTGTAGTTAATTTATCAACTTAATTAATGAAGTTTCAAAGGATGTTTTGACTTTGTTATTCCTTTTTAAGAATTATAATTATTTATTTATTTATTTTAATTAATGGTGTTTAAAGGTGGTTAACTTCTTTTGATTTAAAGTGAAACGACCCGCAGTTCCATACCCCTTGAAATCGACACTATTCTCCAACATCGATTCAAAGTGAACAGAATTACGAACCATTTTGGGTTAAAGAAGAAAGCGGTAGAAGAAGAGAAAACAACACAACATCAGAATCTCACATCGCAGCGGAACAAAATACAATATATAGAATACAGTTTGAAATACAAAGAATCTATACTGTCATATATACATACATATCAGAGTACATCAATCAATCATACAGAGACAACTACTACATGACCATACACAGCGGAAATAATAGACAAATACGGAAATACGCTCTGTCATCCAGCTCGTCTCCTGAGCTCCATAGCTATAACCTGAACCTGTTTATCTCGGTCTGACCCGAGCATCATATAAAACAATACCCAAGTCAGGCTGGAATACCAGCGTGAGGAAATCACACTCAATTGGATTATTAAAGTTTCAAAAATCCTTTGAAAACAAAAGCATCTCGTAAGTCCACGCCACAAATAAATATGTCGGGTTTTTACCTTACGATAGCTAAAACATTTTTATTAAAATCGTCTGATATTATAATAGTGTCTACATAAAGTAAAATAGAATCTAGCTGAAATGCTTGCATCTCACGTTTCAGCAATTGTTGGGCACAATCAAAACCGTACAGGCACGTAGTGGAGATTGGATTCCATACAATGGCGGGGCAACTGGGGTACCGCCCGTCACAGTACCTGGCCTAGATCAGCGTACCGAGGACCCACTCTAAGTCCCCTGCAACACAAGGCCGGAACCATCCCTTACTGGATAGTTCCAAGTAAGATCACCCCACGGTTGGCGCGACCAACCGCACACTAAGCCGAAACAATAAGGGACATCTAGACAGGGGAAACCTTACTCTCAAGTGGGAGCTACCCACAAAACCTTGCTGCACCTCCCCTGTTTTAGCCATTCCCGATTGATGAGGCTTGAGGCTAATGATTACCTTTAAAGAACACATTCCTTAGAATGCTCATCGTCCACCCAACGATGTCCTGCAAGCATTCAATCCATACAAGTTGCCCTGGGACTGGACAAACCGAATCACCGTCTTCAACTCTTCACGGTCTTCATTCGTAATCGTTCAAACTGGATCGAAGTGGTTTTCGGATAATTAAATCCGATCCCGGACTCTTCGAAACGATTAGCGCATTGTCCAATATTGATAGTCGGTGATTTAACTATCAAATAATCATACACAAGCAACCATCAAATAATTTCCTCAAATTATTTATTTCAAATATCATTCCGATATTATTTCCATTTTAACCCATTTGAAATAATTTTCAAAGCCCTTTTATTTCCATGAAATCACTTAACAGATTTCTTATACTCACTCAATTTGATTTATCCTTTGAAAATATTTCTTATTTTCTCATTCCTTTCTCAAAAATCAATTTATACTTCTGCTTATAAATTTCAAACTCAATTTTTCCACTTTATAAGATTTCTCCTAAATCTTATCTCATCTGAATAAATTTGCTTACCATCACAAGAGGATTTTAATTGGATTTTAAAAACAATTTGAAAACATATAGATTTATAAAATAAGAAGTAATATTAAATATTAAAATTTATATCTAGTTATTTATAAGTTTCAAAGCTGGTTTTAGAAAACAGAGTTTATTAATAAATATTTGCCATGCCTTCAAAAATAACTAATTCGAAATAATTTAAATCCAAATAATAATTTATAATATTATATAGTATAATAATTTAAAAAAATTCCTTTTTAAAATAAGTTTATAATTTTAGAAAAACCCAATATTCATCTATAAATGCCTCTTGTCCACTTCCACCTTCGGAAATATTCTACTATTCCCTTCAAAACAAGTTTCATACTCAATATAAGTTCATGACTTATTTCTGTCCATATCCCCTGATATGTTCCTTCACATTTATAAACTCCGTTTATAAATTTAGAAAATCTCTTTGAGTTCCATTTATTTATAAAATAGTTTCACTTAAGAACTCCATCTTTATAATTTGATTCTTATATAAATTTCCATATTGCTCCTTAAATAAATTCCATTTCATTTAATAAAAATCCCTTTTTATTTCATAATAAAATTCCTTTTTATTTCTTAATAAAAAATTTCTTATTTGTACTTCTTACGACATTTCCTTTTTATTTTTAAATAAAATTTACTTGTTGATTACAATAATTCTTCAAGTGTATAATATATTTACCAAAACTCAACTTTAACTAATTACAATTTATAAGATGCTTTTTATTTCTTTTCTTCATTCTCAATATGAAGTAGATTCACATTTTCCATAATATTTCCATTAAGTTTTATTTAACTTCCTTAAATTAATTTATTGAATTCATAAATTTCAAACTTCAACTTCAATGTTATTTTACCATAAATAATTCAATTCACAACACAAATCCATATCAATTCATCATCCTGCCATATAACAACAACAAATATAAAATCAATAAATATTTTGAGGAATCCTGTTGGATCCCTCCAACCTGTTTCCCTGCATCCACAGATGTTAGCACAAGATAAAATACCAATTCCACTTCAAGGTGGAATATCGTGGTATATGGGATTTATAAATTATCATCCGCTATTATGTGGCGCATAGGGTCTCATCCGCTATATAATGCGGGAATATCAACTCCAATATATACATATTCCAATATGTATATATATATATATATATATTGATATATACTACTATATATAATAGTATAATCCAACAGATAAATTATAAGTTAATCAATCAAGCCAGGCATCCAATGATTTAAATTTTATCGTTTAACTTTTACTATGGAATCCAAATGAGTGAGATAATCTCACCTTTGCTTTTATTTGCAGTCCGATCCAATCTTGACTCGATTTCCCGACTTTGACCTTGTATAACAATTATATGAATTTTATTAATATTTGAAATAATCAAATGGTAAATTTATTTTATTTTTCTCCTTTGAAACTATTTATACTAAAATAACATATATTGATTTTACTTTTGAAACTACATATCTATATTTCCAGCCTTTACTATATATATTCATATATATATGTATATATTACTAAGTTTAAAATAAACTGCATATATATACACCTTGCTGAAATCTTTTTTTTTTAAAACAGTATATAACTTTCTCATGAAACATTTTAATAAAATTAACAAATCGAAAACTCAAAATTAAGACAGCATATACCTCACTGTCTTTGAAATAGAACCCTAGCCTCGCGATCCTTTCACGATCGCCACTTTGCCCTTTCGCTTCGTCGACGTTTCCACGCACCCGAAGCCCTAGCTTCCACCGAACTTCTCGATCGAACTGCCGCACCCTCATGCGCAGTCACCCAGTCGCGAATCCACTAGTCGAATGCCAGCCTACTCGTGCTCGAGCCATAGGCAACAAGCCTTCCCAGAGTGGCGATGCTGCGGTGCCGATGCTACACCTCCAAGCTCGAGTTCGAGCGCCGGCCCGTCTTCTCACACCCCCGATTAGTGGCGAGCCCACTTCACTGCATAGGCCAATCGCGATCTCGAGCAGCCCTTCCTCCCCCTTCGCACGTCGCCCCTCTTCGATTGATTTGAGTTAGGGTTTTTTTTATTTATAAAAGAATGAATCGGAGTTTGAAGAGAGGGGAAAGGATTGGCTATTATATTTTTTTTCTTAATTAAAGCTTCTGAGGAAAGGAAAAAGGGTGTGTGATGAGATAGAGAGCAGTCGGCTTGAGATGAAAGAATTCGGCTATGATTTGATGTAGGATATTTAAATTAAAAATAATTAATTGTTATCGAAGCGTTTTAATCTCGTATGATCACACGGTTGCTCTAAAAATTACGAAATTTGAAATCCGGCAATAATTCAATATTACGGATCCAATGTAACTGGTTTCATCGAAATCTGAGACTGTGCCTCGGAAGGCTATTTTTAAATCGTCAATTTAAACGATGTATTTTTAAAATTGAACAAACTACTGTTAAATTCAAAATTTAACCCATATATCATCTTCAGTATTGTCAATATTAATTTTATAAGCCCTTAAAATATTTTAACAAGCTTATAATTCTAGATTTTATATTTTACCCAATATCCAATTACTATTTTAATAATTAATTAATTCAATAGATCGATATATTTAAATTCTAAATCAAACTTTTCCTATTAAAATCAAATTATAGTTCAATTTAAATGCTTAAATCCATTTAAATTAATCGTTCAAAATCCCGGGTTGTTACATAAAGGCTATTGAAGTCAATCAATCAATATAATTAATGAAGTTTTAAAGTTGATTAATAAATGTAATAAGGATGTTTTAAGTTATTAAATCCTTTTTATAAAGATGTTTCAAAGTTAGTAAACTCTTTTAACAAAGTGTTTTAAAGCTAATACTTGTAATGGGAAGCCAAGTATGAATTTGGGTTTTTTAAAAGGAAAAGTTAGATTCGTTTATGAAAATGAATTAATTTCCATAAAGCGAATCACTTATATGGAAATGACTTATTTGTATAATTAGCACTAAACATCGAAAAAGTAGACTTGTCGCTATTTCGAAAGTTAAGAATAATTGTGAGACATGACTTTGAGGTAACACTACCTTGACTTGTCTAGTATTATTGTTAACCAAGAAATAGTGCAAGTTTGAATTTTATTAGTGGTGGTAAGTATACAAGACTTAATTTCCATATACGATCATTTTATATCCTCGATAGTTGGTTTCCGAGCTATTGGTTACCTCAGCTTCTTTATTATCGCCATTCTAAGACGATTTGTTACTCCGTTGAGCTTTGTTATCCTTTGTCGGAAATGAATAAATCAAAAAGTGTGTTTTGGGGGCTAATTTATGTGGGGTTGCTCACGTTAGGGTATTTTCACATCTCATCTAGATTGGATTCGGTTTTGCGCATTTAGATGTGAAATGCTCGAATTCTTGGTAAGGATTGGCGGGGTCCGGCTTGGAGTTCCCAGGGTTTTCAAGTATATTCTAGAGGTATACTTCTTTTAAAGGGGATGCACTCTCCTAGTAATTTATTGGAAAATTTTCCTTTTCTTATTTGATTCGAACCTTCGAATTATTTTTCTATAACTGCAACGGGAAGAGTCGACCACTCTTCACGATGTTTAATTATAGGTTTTGTTCATTCCATCAAGTTTGGACTGTTATCTTGTTTTATCCATTCTGTCTAGTTTGGATTTTGTTCAGACTATTTCCATTTTTTCTAGTCTGGATCTTTATACTATTTTTTTCCCATCATCTATGTTTGGATTTGTTTCCTATTGTTCTTTTCCATTCTTATGTTTGGTTGTTTTTTGACCTGGGTTGTTTATTTTCCCTAAACTATCGGGTACTCAGTCATATTTGAGTAGTCCGAGAATAACAGGTTTTTTCTTTGGAGCTCTTTAAAGATGGTGATCTAGAAGGCGGCTCCTTAGTTATCTAGTTATTTGTTTTCGATGTATGATTAAGTTGGTATATTTGGTATCTAGAAAATGTAAAGTCATAATGTATAACTGCCAATCTGTTAGGTGTAGTACTTTTGTATAACTCTGATAACTCGATGTAAGGAGTAACCTTTTGTACTATATCATTTTGTATTATACGTAACCATTCCGTTGTGAGGTTATTCTATTATGTTCTTTCCGTTATTTAATTTTCCTCATGACAACTTATCTTTCGGATGCTTGAGGCAATGACACATGAATACCGAGGATGTATTAAGTGTCGTTTCCAAGGGTCAGAAAGGTGGGTAGTCACAGTTATATAAGAAAGTGAATTAATACATGTGAATTATTAAGTATTAATTATAATTAAAATAATCAACATTTGTGAGATGATATTATATAAGAAGTGAAATTTTATAAGTATGATTTATAAATGCGATTTATAAATAAAAATGAAATGGAATTGTATAAGTATATTTATAAATATGGGTTATAAATAAAAATGGACTTAAAACAAGAAATTGAGAATCTAATTCCTGGTGATTTTGAAAATTGTTTTTCAAAGGTTTTGGAAGAAATAATAATAGTATTATTTTGAAAATATTTTGATTAGAAATATTTTAAAATGAAATTTAAAAGAGATAAGAAAGCACTAAATTTACTTTGGTCGTTGGAAAATAATTTTAGTGATGACCGTAGCTTCATCGATGTTCATTTTTGAGTTTCTAAGTGATGGATTCCTACCATAGTGATTTGGTATAAAAGTTTGTTTCGGTAAAATAAAGTTTTGTTTCGGTAAATAAATATTGTTTTAGAATTTAGAACTATGATTTGATATACAAAGAAGTTATGTATATATTATGAATTCAAAGTCTTTTGAAAAACCGGGTGTTTGAATTCTAAAATTTTTGATTTAAGTATTTTGTGAAAATATAAGAAAATAAGTTTTTGTAACTTATAAGTTGAAAAACAGTAAGTTAAAAACAAATTTTAAATTTGTTAAATAGTATGGTTAAGTAAGGAAAATTGGAAATTTTATACACACTTAGGATGTAGATGATTGAAATGAATATAAACTTAAGTTGTAAAGTGATTATATAACCACAAGTTGTAATTATAAAATGTGGATAAACTTAAGTAAAGATTCATAAAATTATAAGTAGATAAATTTATATAAATTATAAATTCAAGAAAATGGAAAGTAAATCCGAAATTTTTAAATGGTTAATGAATTTGGTTTACAAAAGAAAATCTAAAATTTATCTATGAAATGAAATTTAACTTAAGTAAAGTTAAATGAAATCGATTGTGATTTAAAATAAATATGAAGTTAAGCTTAGAAGTGATAATAAAAAATAAGTTGTGTTGTATAAAATGTTTATACTAAACTTAAAAAATGATTTTATGGAATGGTTCCTAAGTGATAGTAGTATTAAAAGAAATATACTAAGAATGAAATGAATGAGAATAAAATGAATATGAATAAAAGTAATTTGGTATAGTTAAGAAAACCAATTGAAATAAATATGTAAGTTGTACATAGGTCATTTTATTCCCATAACTGTTTGATCCAGATTCAAGTACATGATTTCAAGGCGATTTACACCGGCCCGAGTTAGGATTTTTCACTCGATTTTTGACGACAAACATTAAATATAGATTTTTGATTCATTCTGAAATTCTCTATCATAGTATATGGCTATGCAAGGAGAATGGTAGTTTCTAATCGAGGAACCGGATCCAAGTCTGCACTAGAGAACTCGAGTGAGCGATATCAATTCGAAAGTGAGATTGTGTGATCGAGAGAGCGATCGGATTTGATATTGCATACGGATGGTCTATGGATATCTTATGAGCTTTTGTATGATAGTATGCTATGATTAGCTAACTTTGTTTACTAGTAGTTTTAAACACTATTAAGTAAGGATGCGTGCTGATTTCTTCGTTGAATATGGTTATTATATTAGTCTATGTTATATAGTGATTTTGATTTCCATATACTTGTTCTCATTTGTTGCTAAGTGCTTAGTAGATACCGACGGTGTATGCTACGCATTTGGAGCTCGCTTTCACAATATATTAATTGTATATGCTAGTTAATATTAAGAAAGGTACACATCTCGGATTAAATATCGCATTTTATGTTTTTCCCTATGGGATGCCTCATCCTTGAGATGAAATGTATATTATATATGTACTGTAAATTTTTCGATCGAGCCGCGCAAAGGAGATGCTGGCGAAATTTTCCGTAAATTTAAGGCGGTAGAATTTTTTTTAAATTTCAGAAATTTTATAACTAAATTTTTGTTTTTATACTATAACTTGGAATGATATTATTTGTTATTCGTGAATGAATTTAAAGACCTAGAAAATTTTATAATCTATTTGAGCTAATTGGTTTTGGAAAGTTAATGGGTTTTATGTTATTTTTCTTGCCTTGACAATTTCGAAGACGAAATTCTTTTAAGGTGGAAAGTCTGTAATGACCTAGGATTTTAGTCATTTGAATTTGAAATATTTAACTAATTTTAAATATTAAAAATTTAATTTTATAAGTCAAGCACCTTAAATTTCAAATATAGGGATTTAATGTGAAAAAATGATTTCGAAAGCTGATTTAAATTCTGTTTAAATAAGAATGAAGATAGTAAACTTTAATTTATAATTAAAGTGATTAGAATGGTTTTGATAATAATTTCTTTTAATTAATGTGTGTAATTATCATTCCAGTGCACTGTATTGAATTTCAATGAAACCAGTGCCATTGGATCCGTAATACTGAATTATTGTATGTTAACGAATTTTGTGGCGATCGGACATATCGTTTAGTTGTGCGAGTTTGAAACGCGTAGAAACTAATTTAAAAGAATTTAAATTAGTATGATTTGATTTTGATAGTTAACTTCTTTATCTGATGGAATTAGGCCCCGATACTAGTTCCATTGTGTTCAGAATGAGGGTATTTAGTATAGAATGCCAGTTGGCACGCCTCGATTGGAGTTTGGAAATTTAAAGGCTGAATAGTGTTTAGTTATTTTTCTATAAAAGGACCCCAACATCATTTATTTTGCAAAACCCTAAATTAATAACACAACTGCCATTCCCCAATCTCCAAAATCGAACGGCCTACGTTCATCACGTCGATTAGGGCAAATTCAAGCGAAGTTTTCAACTACAAAGTAATAGAGCTAGGGAAGACAAACTCATTGACTGGTTGGATCATCGAATGGTGAAGCATGGCGGCATTGACCTAGAGTTGAACGGTGCAACTTCCTTTGCCATTTTTAGGCGAACGAGGGTGCTAGGGGGGTCGGACATGTGGGTATCGGCACGTCTTGGCTAGAGGACTCGGCGATGTGGACACAACGGCATGCTATCATCTTTGGTAGCAACGAGGAGATGAAGTCGCAATGTTGGTTTTCGGCGGCCATATGATAGAAGAAGGTGATTATGTCAAATCATAATTTAATTAAGTTAATTAAAATATTAAATAATCTCAAGTGATCTAATATTCGTATCTTGTCCATTTGAGGTCAAATTTGGACGTGGTCAGTCGTGTTAGGTTTGTATCGATGAATACTACGCTATGGAGTTAGATTGGTGTAGTTTGGAGCTTGTAGGATTTTGTGTTAAAATCGAACGTCCATTCGATTTTAATTCAAACCGAAATGCTTCGATGATAATTGGAATTTTGGTAAGTTAAACTCACCTCTCTGGCTCACTTATGTTTTATATAAGTGTGGATATTTTTATTGATGCTTGTTTGGATTATTTACTATTTTATCAGTTGGTTTGGATTTATTCCCGCCTTTGGAGTGGACGACCTTTTTATATATATCTGCCTAGTTGTGGATAACCCATATTCTAATATTATATACTGTACGTAATGCAGGGGGACAGGTTGAAGGGATCCAATATGATTCCTTACCACAGTTTATTTTACTTTTCATATATATTTTGATATATGAATTGTTGGATGCCATATTTCATGACATGTACATGATTCTGCTTATTTAGTGCTATAGTAGCATTTGGCCTTATTTTTAGTATTTCGAAATAGTATAAAGTGAAGATTTTTATTTAAAAAGATTTTGAAATAACATATGTTTTTAATAATTATTCTTGAATTATTAAAAGGAGTAGTTTATTTTAAATAAAATAAAAGGTATGATTTTTGGTATTATAAACTGAGAGTTTGTGAAATATGTTAAATAGAGATTTTTGAACTACATTATAAAGGTTTTAAAAACTTAATAAATAGGTCCATCTTTTATTATAAAGGAAATATAGTTTTACAGAAGATAGAAATAGTTTGAAACAAATATTTCTGAAATGGTTTATATAAAGGATTTACAAAAGTAATATTTTATAAATAAAGTAATAGATATATAAACAGAGTTTTATAAATATTATAAATGGATTTGTAATTGATATTTTTTAAATGGATTTATAAATGGGATTTTATAAATAAATAAGATTTATAAAGGAATGGATTTATAAATAGAATTTTATAAATAAAGAGATTTTACAAAGAGAAGTTTTATGAAATAGAATGGACATTTATAAACATAGTTTTATAAATATGGAAATGATTTATGTTGAGATTTGAATATGGATTTTATAAAGGAAATACACCTACATTTTATAAGTTAAAATAATCTTTTAACGAAATGTTTTGAAGATGATATTTTCAGATGGAGTTAAATAGTTTTAAAAGGTGATTTAAAATGTACTAAGGGATAAAGACATAAATTTCAACATTTACTGTAGTGATAGCTGTTTTCGAGAAAGCGAGGAAGGCACAGACTATAACACTGTTGTTATAGTAAGTGATTTCCGAAAGGAAGTGTTTTATATAGTATACAGGATTTATATAAATATAAATAGTCGAATCTCTATTCTATTGTTTTGGATTGTCATAACGATGTTTTACGCAACATTCATTTTGACCCAATAAAGAGTGTTTTGGTAAATAGGAAGCTTTCCCCAAAAGATTTATAAATATACTTATTACGGATTTAAGTATATGGAGATATTTTCTATGTGTTATAAATGAGATGGTTTGTGAATATACTTATACCATTGAGATAAGTATATGAAAATGTTTTCTTAATATCGAAAGATTAAAAAGGTTTTAAGAATATACCTTTTTAAAGATATTTTGAGATAAATATTTGGAAAGAGATTTATTAATAAAAGATTAATTATACAGGCCTAGTGACTGCTTGTGTGCTAGATTGTATTTTTGGCCATTTTTAGTTCCTTAACTTGATGTGGGAACTGATTAGTCATGCACTTAGTACGAGGCTAACTGAGTATGCTTGGTTACCGTTTGGTATTAAGAATGATGATTCGAGTAGGGCGGAGTGACTATGGTACTCTAAGCTACCAATCTTCCTTCTTGGCCGAAGGATAACAAGTTGAGAGTTGGAAACGTGATATGTTTATGAGACTTGGTTTCCATATGAGGTTGAGAGCCTCTTATCGATTGTTGATCCGGAGAGATCAGGAATGGATTTATTCGAAAAAAACTTCGGACCAACATATACGTTCAAAAGTGCAGATTATTGAAAATGATGATTTTTTCAGATGGAGATCTTCATGATGAAGGGCTGCTTGCCACTAGTCCCACGATTCCATATTATATATGTATGTATGTATATGGTGGTAGTAGTGCTTCATTCTTTAAATCTTCGATGCAAGGACCACTCGCTACTAATCCTAGGGTTGATTTTTGATAGGATGTAGTAGGAGAGTTCCTTCGATTTGTCATGTTCCTAGACAATTTGTTTGGATGAATGTTTGACATTGCATTTCTAAAATGCATGTACATTGATTTTTACAAACATACGTCTGTTTGGTGGTGTAGGAGGTAACTCTCCTACACTTAACATCGTTGTATGAGATGTATGAGCTCAAATATTGTACATTTGTGGAAATCAATAGTGTGTGATGGAATTGATAATGTGGCATTCACATTCAAAGTGGAATGTGCGATGTGAAAGGCAATCGTTACCTTAGGCCTCGTCACCCGAAAATAGCTTAAACAGGGTATGTTATAAGGCTATGTTGTTTGCAACCATTAGGGCATGGTCATCACCTTTCTAGATTACCCTCTATATTTCAGGTTTTGTTGTGTGTGCTGTGGCCATGGATAGGTCAGGAACGACCGGGGTGATGTCATATTCGGTTCTATTTTCGACACCAGATATGTCTTCGGGTAGGCCGGTCTTACCAGATGCAGAAGATCATAGTGTTGATCCTCGGTACATTCCTTTAGAAATGTACTGTATAGAAGGTAGTCCCTTACCTGCCATTATATGGAATCCATTACCCAATACGAGCCTTTATGGTTTTAGTTGTAAACCTATTATGCTAGAATTTAATCAATGCAGCAATTTTGGCTATGATTAATATGTATTTGTATCCTAGACACTATTATAATATCAGAGGATTTGATATGAAGTGTTTTGGTTATCGTAAGGTAAAAACCCTTCCATGTTTATATGTGGTGTGGTCTTACGAGATACCTTTGTTTTTGAAAAGTTTTTGTAACTTTAAAAATCCAATTGAGATGTGTTTTCTCACGCTGGTTTACCAGACTGATTCGGGCGTTATTCCCTTCCAATGCTCAGGTCAGACCGAGTATATTTACAGATTCAGTTTGGATGCTTTGGAGATTTCGAAGACGAGCATGAGGTCTTCAAGTTGTATTCATTTATATGTTTATTTTCCACTACATTGGTTATTTAAATTATCAGCATTTGTGAGGACAGGTTGTTATAACTATCCAAGTTGATGATTAGTGATTTGTTGTTGTACTCTGATTTGATGTATGTGTATTATAGTTTCTCTTTTGTAAAGATTTTTGATATTATATTATATGTTGTCCCGCTGCATTGTGAGATTTTGTATTGTTTTTTTCTTTCTCTCTTCTCACTTCTCTTCTTTCTTCTTTCTTTCCCCTAACTATTCGCCTTTTCTTTCAATTCGAGTTGGACATGTGTGGTTTATTGTCAGCTTGAAATGTGTGGAATTATGGGTTGTTACAATGCAAAAAAAAAACTCTGGAATCATGAAATAGACATCAAGGTGAGCCACCAAGAGTGATCGCACCCCCTATGGGGCTCCCTATAGGGATCAGTACCGATTCCTCCCCCTAGGGGATCGGCACTTATTCCCAACCCTGGGGAATATGGGGTCGAGATTTTTTGGAGGATTTCTTCTAGGCAACGAGGTTACGTAGGAGAGATTTGAGAAAGATATTTCGTCGTTCATCCCTATAAATACATCGGGCAGCCTTCATTAGAGGAGGCTTCTCTTTTTTTGGCTAACTCCTTTCTAGACAGCCATTAAAATTCATTGTAATCAAGGATCAAAACAGATCCTAATCACTTGTAATCACAAATTAGTGGGAAACTAATAAAGAACCTTCAAGTGGACGTAGGCCCAGATTGCCGAACCACTATAAAAGTTATATGTGTGATCTTTACTTGTTTTTCTTGCTTTTCCATTCATTTCCTTGCATTTACTCCCTACATAAAACTTTCTTGCATTAACTTTCTGCAATCTTTTCATCTTGGATGTTTGGGTTAAATTTCAAACATTTTGTATATGCTTGTTTTTACTTTGTTTTCATTTACATTCTTCCACTTAATCTCTACTAAGTTTTATTGGGTATTTGTGCCATTTTTGGTTCAAACATTATGTAAATGAGAAATATTATTTGAATATTTTCCAGAAAGAAATGAATAGAAAGTGATTGAAAAATAAGAAATTAGTATATGACATGATTTATTCAAAAGTTTTGCTTTAGAAAGAAATAAAGCAATTTCAAAACTAATTACAAGTTTGTCATTGTGATTTAAAAAATGTGTAAAGCCACATCTGTGATAATATGTAAAGCGGTATCTTTAATAACATAACCAATTTACGATAACTTGGCCATATCTTCAATAACATGACCACATCTTCGATAACATGTTATGTCATACTTTCGACTGCATGTTTTGCCATAGTTTCAATAACATATTACGCCATACTTCTTAAATATGTTATGACATACCTTAGGTAGCATGTTATGCCATACTTTCGATAAAATATTATGTCATACTTCCGTTAACATTTTGAGCCATGCTTTCTTTAACATGTTAGACAATACTTTTGTTAACACGTAAAGTCATATCTTCGATAACATGTTATGACATATCTTTGATAATATCTTATGTCACACTTTTGATAACTTGATAACTCATATTGTGTTAATATGCTAAACTATGCCTTCATTGGCTATAAGCTATATTTTCGATAGCATGGCTTGGTATACTTTCATTAATGAATAATGACATGGTTTAGATAGCACTTATGTGTATTTTCAATGAAAAATGAGTCGTGTTTTTGGTAGCGTTAGTGCGTACTTTCATTAGTTAATAGGCTGACCTTTTGACAACATTAAAGTATAAATTTCGATTATTTGAAACTTGAGTTAGAAAGTTTTTAAAGGGTAGAAAAGTTTAAATGTTAATGTGTAAGCAATACCATGGTGGAGTGAAATAAAGATACTAATACTTGGATTTATATGTAATCAATTGCATGCTTATATAGTACATACTCACAAATAATTATGAAAAAACAAATCAACATTGTCGATGTTATCTTATTGACCCATTTATGCTGAGTGAAATATATATATATATATATATATATATATATATAATTTATGTTTATTGCCTATTTTTTTGTAGTGCTCACTTATGCAAACCGCCTAATGCGTATGACATTGTGGATAATTGGGAATTGATAACTATGTGGAGTTGGTTAACTAGTGGGTATGATTAGGCTCAACCCTTGTATAAGTAGAATTGAATCTATGAGATTAGGAGGATCTAAATGTATAAAGATATTAAAAATTATCATGTAAAATGAATCGTTCAACATCTAGAAAACTAAGTAAATTTTTATGGACTGGTGTTGGGTAGGTCCTATTAGGTACGTGATGTGCTACCCTGATATTGTGTGGAGATTTTAAGGCTAATGTAACACTAGAGAAGGAGTGAATCTTGTTTTTAAACTTGTTATCAATTTACTATGTGATTATCAAATTTAACAATATAGTATCAGTTCACAAGCAGCTACATTATCAAAATTTTAATCTGTGTACTTCGTGTCTACATTAAGTGACGATAGTCAATTTGTAGCTACAAAAAGACACAAACGAGGAGGATTTGAAAGCTCAAGAAGGGAAAAAGGCGGCAGTAGTTGTGAAAATATAGCAAAAGAAGAAAAGAATAAAAAGTTTGAACGAGCATGAAGCTTTTAGCTTCCATGATGAAGTGAAATGTAAATTAGGTTATTAAATTGAACTGTGTTGGTTGTTCTATTTGAGATAGATAGATTGTAGCTAGGGTTGTGGAGGGTCCGGATTGAGTATTTCAAACTTACTTGGATGGCCCATTTGTAACCCTTGTGGTTATGTTTAGTTTTTCATCCATTTTTTTAGAAAAGTCAAATTGTACCTCTCTTTGTAGCAAAGTTTTTTTTTGTAGCTTGTAAAGTTTAGTGCACATTTTTTCCTCAACTAGGATTTCATCAATATTAAACGCAAAGCTATCAAGTATGATCATAGAACAAATGACATTCATAATTTTTCTAACATTTTCCAATTTTCTAAAATTTTGAATATTTTATAAAATTTTAAATTTATTAAAAGTTTTAATTTTTTAATTTTAGAATTTTATGAAATTTAAAAAAAAAATTATTTTAGAAAATTTCAAACTTTTAAATTTCTTGAATATAATTATTTGGACACTAATATTAAATATAACTATCAATTATAATTATTAAATAATAAATATCACTTCTTAGTTATTAAAAATTCCTTATCAATCATTTATTATTAAATAGTAAACGTTAAATATTATTCTTAATTATTAATTATTACTTCTTAACTATTTAATAGTAATTATTAATAATTAAATTATCAATATTCTTTATTAATAATTAATGGTAATTATTTAATATTAATTATTGGTTATTTAATCGTAATTATTAATTTTTAAAAACTAATTATTAAATATAAAATATTACTTCTTAGTTCTTAATTATTAATAATGTATTATCAATTATTGATTATCAAATATATTTATTACAATTTTTTGAAAGAAAGTTGTTGAAAATTATAAGTAAGACAACTTAAAAAAAGTTGTTACAAATCTATATTTAAAAGGTTTTAGGAAAAAAAAATGTCATTAAAGAGTGTTAATACAACTTCGTGGGAAAAAGTGGTAAGATAATGTTTTGTTGTAAGATAATGTTTAAGAAAGTAGAGATAAGAACACACAGTTTTGATAATTGTTCAACAATAACTGTCTATGTCCACTGTAGTTTATTGCTTATTTCTTTATAGATCTTAGGTGCAATGTTGGAATACAAAATATAGTTATCTATTCTCAAAAGGAATACAGTTTAGTGCGTTTGCAAATCGGTTTAGCAATAGTCAAAATGACTATGCTTGGTAGTTTTATTAGCAAAAATATGATCCATATTATTGTCAACATGTCATGAACAACCCATTGACAAATTTTTCACATGGTAGAGGTCAACATGTCAGTTTTTTCATGTCCTCAAATCGTGTCCAACTTGATTTTAGGTATCTATGATTATCAAAAATTGACAAAGTTTTATAGACTTGCGAACATCATCTCTATAAAAGAAAATATCTCATTCTGATACCAGTTGCACACCAAAGTTAATTACATAATATATTTTATATTTAAAAAACTTATCGTAATCGTTGGTCAAAAATATTTATTTTTAGTAGTCCAAAAGTGATGAATTTTGTGAGATTCTTTAGTCAACATGTCATGAACTACCCATTGGATTTACATGAGATTCCTTAGTTTGTAATTATTTCATTGTTTATGTAGTATTAATAATAGTATGGGTAGATATTTCATAGGTGAGTTGGCACAACAAGAAATTTGATGGAAAATGAGAAATTCTATAAGACGAATTTTCAATGGTCACAAAAGAAGTGCAGTTTGAGGATAAAAAGTGGAACCTTTAGAGGTAAGTTTTATGTATCTTCTGTTGGGCAGGACATAAGCTATATTTGTAGATGCTTTTCAATTGAATTTCTTTTGTAAAAAGTTTATATGTACATTTTTTACCTTTGCAATAAAATATGATACCTTTGTTGGAACCTGCCTTCTTCGATTTTAATGTGACAACTATATATTTCAAACTATATACTATGATGTCAAATATTCTTGCAGGAATCTACAAATAAAAGCTATTATCATATCGTCAACAAACAAAGCTCAAACTCTCAAGTATATTGATTATTATTTTCTGATTAGATATTATTGTACAATCTCGGATATGATGATAAAAACACACACACAAAAATATACTTTTGAAAATCATGTTTCAAAAATGAAAAATATCTTTTAAACTATTTAAAGATATAAAAGTATTTTCAAAAATTTTAAATATCTCAAGTTCAGAATTACTAAAATAAGAAAGAGGAACAAATCAGTACAAATTCAGACGACTGAACTTTTATCTAGCCGTCTGTCATCAATGACAGACGTTTGAGGATAAAATACAGCCATCTGAACTCTCTGAAGAAATACTTTCTATTTTCCTATAAAACAGACGTCTGCATAAGTTAAGACAGACTTCTGTCATCATCTACAGACGTCTGAATTAAGTGACAGACGTCTGAAATCACTGAATTTTGTTCTTCTTGACTTTTTGATATTTTAAAATTATTTAGCCATCTGAATATTTTTCCTCAGACATCTGAACTTGACGAACTGAAGCATCTCTTCATGAAATATCAAATTCTGAAGGGTTGTCTTCTTCACCAAGAGTTACACTCCTTCTAATGGTTGCAACTATTGAATTAAAACTATTCAATACTATAAATAGAGATGAAAATCGACTATTTCAATTACCAATTCTTTCTATCTATTCTTGCTTTATATTATTATAATCTCAAGTGATTTTCAAATCTCTACTTCCTACAATTGAACATTCAAATCATCATATCAAGAAGATTATAGGAAGGGTGTACTATATTAACTATATTCGTGTTACTCAAGAACACACAAGTCAAGATACAATTTATAAAATTGTATTTGAAGTCCTATTCGGTTGCTTAGGCGGAAAAGTCCTGTTCGGTTGCTCAGGCGGTGTAATACATGTTCCTTCGGGTTAAGTGAGGGTTATTCGAGGAATTCCAGAAGGAGTCTGGGACTGGACGTAGAACGGGAAGTTCGAACCAGTATAAAAATCCCTAGTGTCATTTTTATTACTCCTATTTACTATTATTTATAATTCCACACTTGCTAGACTAGTCCTACTATATATTATCGATCCATATACACTTTCATTTGGTATCAGAGCAAGGTCATCACATAACTATAACACAGTTATCTGATATTTAAATAATATGGACAATAACACTAGCAACAGTTTTACTGAGGGACAAGCCATTACACGACCACCATTGTTTAACGGATTAAATTATAGTTATTGGTCAACTAGAATGAGAATTTTTATGCAAGCTAGTGGATTTGAAACCTGGAATATCATTCAAACTGAATATACTATTCCTACTACAGAGTATGCTGCATGGTCTAATACACAAAAACTAGATGCTACTGCAAACGCAAAAGCAATGAACATGTTATTTTGTGCTTTAGACAAAAATGAATTCATTCGAGTCAGTATTTGTAAAACTGGATTTGAAATTTGGAATACACTTAAGGTTACACACGAAGGAACGAATAAAGTAAAACAAAGCAAGATTTCTATGCTTAAAAACCAATTTCAAAATTTTAGAATGAAGCAAGGAGAAAGTATTAGTGAAATGTACTCTAGATTCCAGGATATCTATCATTCACTATTAGCTTTAGAAGTTACTTACACTCAACCTGATATTGTTTCAAAAATCCTTAACTCTTTAACCGATGAATGGGAACGAAAATTCTTAGCTATCGAGGAAGCTAATGATATTTCAACTATAAAAACAGAAGAGTTAATAGAAAATCTAATGTCCTATGAAGTAAATTTACAGGCAAGACGAGCACAAGCACTAACAAGAAAACTATCGCCTTTCAAGCGGAAAAGAAGACTCTGAATCAGAAGACGATATGGCATTTATAGCTAAGAATTTCAAAAAGTTTTTGAAATTCAAAAAGAGTAATAAATTTGGAAATAACAAGGGTTTCAATAAGCCATCAAGCTCATCTCTTGAATGCTACGAATATCACAAGAAGGGCCACATAAAGAAAGATTGTCCTGATCGAAAGAAAGAAAATAATCTCAAAAAGGACAAATATAAAAAGAAGCAAGCCTTCTCAGTTACATGGGATGATACGGAATCTTCTTCGTCAGACAGTGATAGTGACAGTGATTCAGAACAAGCCAACGTTTGTTTTATGGCAACAAATGATGATGTAAGTGATCTAACTTTTGACGATTTAATAGAAATAAACTCTGAATTGTTAGATAAACTTAGAACCCTGAAGAGTAAATATAAGGATGCTTTAGGAAAATTAAATAGAACTGAAATAGAAACTGACATGTTAAAAGATGAAAAGAAAATATTAGAGGAAGAGTTAGTAAAATCTCAAGAATCTTATGTTAATATAACATCTCAATTCACTGATTTAAGTAGTGAAATAGAAAGACAGAAATATGAGAATGTTAAATCAGCAAAAGAGAATTATGATTTAAAGTCTAATATTAAAACACTTGATATAGAAGTATTAAATCTTAAAACAAAACTGGAAAATATTTCTAAAAATGTTTCTAAATTTAACAATGGAAGAGAGAGTCTCTCTAAAATAATTGAGAATTCTCAAACCTGTTCAAATAAAAAAGGGTTAGGATATAAAAAACCGATAAAAAAGCATTCTAAAAATAATGGTTCATTATATACTAAGTTTAAGAAAAAGGAATCTATACCTGCTCAAAAAACTTCTTCTAAAGTTGTTCATCCAAAATCAATTATGATTTGGGTTCCAAAAACTAATAATAATTTAATTAGAAATAACCACATTAAATCTTTCATTATGTCTGTACATAAGAATGAAAATTTTATTTTTAAAGGGAACTCTAAACCCAACTGGGTTTGGCTTCCTAAGATTTAACCCTTAGGACCCTAACGGAGGAAGTGGGTACCAATAGAATTTCAATATTTTTTGCAGGTACCGATTAAGAAAAGAGGAAAATGTATTCTAGACAGTGGTTGCTCAAAACACATGACAGGCGACAAAAATATGTTAACAAACATTATCTACTCAGATGGAGGATCTGTTACTTTTGGAGATAACTCCAAAGGTTACATCATCGGCAAAAGCGATGTGAGCAATGACGGTACATCTAATTTACCTCTTATAACAAATGTTCTATTAGTTAAAAATTTAAAACACAATTTACTAAGTATTAGTCAATTATGTGATAAAGGTTTTAACATAGTATTTTCTGAAAATAAATGCAATATTTTTTATCTAAATAAAAAATCTTATTTTCAAAGGAGTTAGAGATCGTAATATTTATATTTTGAATATGAAAATCAATCATAATACAAATATGTGCTTATTAGTCAAAGAAAATGATCCTTGGCTATGGCATAAAAGATTTTGTCATATAAATTTCAAAGCTATTAATAAATTATCCAAAAATGATTTAGTAAAAGGTTTACCTAAAATGAATTTTAAAGTAAATAGCATTTGTGATGCTTGTCAACTAGGAAAACTAACTAAATCTTCTTTTAAATCTAAGAAAATTATCTCAACATTACAACCTCTTGAGTTGTTACATCTAGACTTATTTGGACCAACTCAAACTCAATCTATTAATCACAATAGATATGTTTTTGTAATAGTTGATGACTTCTCTAGATATACATGGACCTTATTTATGAAAAATAAAAGCGATACTTTTGAAAATTTCAAAATCTTTGCTAAACGAATTCAAAATATTAAAAATCTAAAAATTAAGAACATTAGAAGTGATCATGGAGGAGAATTTGAAAATGAAATGTTCGAGAAATTTTGTAATAAGAAAGGAATATTTCATAACTTTTCATTTCCAAGAACTCCTCAACAAAATGGAGTTGTTGAACGTAAAAATAGAACACTTCAAGAATGTGCTAGGACTTTATTGAATGGAACCACTCTTCCAAAACAATTTTGGGCAGAAGCCGTTGCTACTGCTTGTTATGTCCTAAATCGTGTCTCTATTCGACCTTTAACTAAACACACTCCATATGAACTTCTCAACGGCAGAAAACCTAATATATCTTACTTTAAAGTTTTTGGTTCGAAATGTTTTGCCTTAAATACGAAAGATCAACTAGGAAAATTTGATCCAAAATTGGATGAATGTATATTCATCGGATATTCAGAACGAAGCAAAGCATATAGAATCTATAATAAAAGAACTAAAATAATTGAAGAAACACTTCATGTATCATTTGATGAAAATTTCAAAATTAACACAAATGATGATGAAGATATTATAATTAATTCTAATTCCAATATTGACAGCAATATACCTGAAAACATTTTTTCTGAAAATCAAATTGAAAAGGAATTAAAATCTCCACCAAGAATTTTAAAAGATCATCCAATACAAAATATAATAGGAGAAATTGATGAAAGAGTTAAAACTCGTAATCAACTAAATCAAATGGGTCACATAGCTTTTCTTTCTAATATAGAACCTAAAAAATTTAAAGAAGCCTCAACTGATGATTATTAGATTATTGCTATGCAAGAAGAACTAAACCAATTCGAAAGAAATGACGTTTGGGATTTAGTTCCAAGGCCTAATGATTAATCAGTTATTGGTACTAAATGGGTTTTTAAAAATAAAGCTGATGAAAATGGAATATCACTAGAAATAAAGCTAGATTAGTTGCACAAGGTTATAATCAGGAAGAAGGAATTGACTATGAAGAAACGTTTGCTCCTGTCGCTAGATTAGAAGCAATACGAATCTTATTGGCCTATGCTTGCTTTCATGATTTTAAACTATATCAAATGGATGTTAAAAGTGCATTTTTAAATGGATTTATTAAAGAAAATGTTTATGTTGAACAACCTCCCTTGTTCATACACGAACAATTTCCAGACCATGTTTATAAACTTAAAAAGGCTTTATATGGTTTAAAACAAGCACCTCGTGCTTGGTATGATCGTTTAAAAAATTATTTAATCGACTCTGGTTTTGAAATTGGAAAGGTTGATCAAACTCTTTTTATTAAGAAAAAGAAACATAATATATTAATTGTTCAAATTTATGTGGATGACATTATTTTTGGATCAACCAATGATAAATTATGTCAAGAATTTTCTAAAATAATGACAAATGAATTTGAGATGTCTCACATGGGAGAATTAACATATTTTCTTGGACTACAAATTAAACAAGTAAATAATGGCATTTTTATAAATCAAGAAAAATATTGTAATAATTTAATTAAATGTTTTGGTATGGAAAATACTTCTGCCAAACCAACTCCTATGAGTACAACCATACATCTTGAAAAAGATGAAAACGGCAAGAGTGTAGACCAAAAATTATATCGAAGTATGATTGGATCACTATTATATTTAACCTCAAGTAGACCCGATATAATGATGAGTGTTTGTTTGTATGCATGATTTCAAGCCAATCCTAAAGAATCACACATTAGAGCAGTGAAACGTATTTTACGTTATCTCAACAAAACCAAAGATTTTGGACTATTTTATCCAAAAGAATGTTCTTTTGAATTAGTTTCATATAGTGATGCTGATTTTGGAGGAAGTCGGACGGATAGAAAAAGTACAAGTGGGACTTGTCACTTCATTGGACGGTCTCTAGTATCTTGGTTTAGTAAGAAACAAAATTGCGTATCACTTTCTACTTGTGAAGCAGAATATATATCTGCAGCTTTGGCATGTGCTTAAGTAATTTATATGCAACAAACTCTTCAAGATTTTGGTTTTAACTTATCTAAATCAACAATTTTCTGTGATAATTCTAGTGCTAAAAATTTATCTAAAAATCCAGTAAATCATTCACGAACAAAACCTATTGATATTCGTCATCATTTTCTTCGTGATAATATTGAAAAATATATAATCAATCTAGAATTCGTATCTTTGGAAAATCAATTGGCAGATATTTTTACCAAACCATTAAATGAAAACACTTTTGTAAAATTGAGACGAGAACTTGGAATCATCTCATTCAAAAATTTATAAAGTTTATTTTCTGCATAAGCTGGGATTAGACCTTACTTCAGCTTATTTTAGTTTTGATTATTTAAAGGTCAATATAAACTTTTTTTTTGTCCTCACATTTTCTTCTGGTTAAAATTAAATCATTCTACATTTAATCTTAACTTCTCATTGTTTAGCTTTCAGTTTTATATATAATTAATTTCATTCGGAAGAAAACTTTCATTCGGCTTATTCAAATTTTTAAAAAGGGGGGGAAAGAAGAAAATCAATCATGTTTTTTAATTTTGCTTTGTTCATCTACACCATGGCCGGTTCATCTTCAGATGAGCCTTCTTCTCATTATTCATCTGGATATTCTTCAATTGACTTTGAAACTCCAAGTTCAGGGTCTTTCGAACTTCCAACTCCAACTCCTGCCTATATTCCGATATGTCCACCACAAAGACATCATACGGGATATACGCCAGAAAATAAACGCACGCGAAGAAATTTATTTCCATCCCCAACTACTAAAGAAAAGATAGATGACTTACATCACTATCAGAGGGAAACACTTAATCTTCAGCGTGAAATGTATTTTGAGCAAAAGAGTCATGGTAGAAGACTTAGTTTCCTTGAACGGTGTGCTGCAAAAATATGTGGTTCATCTCCGATCAACACAAATGCACATATTCTTTCACCTCGACGTCCTCATGTTTCTCCAAATTCTTGGGAGCGTCAACCTCAGGGGTCGCCAATTAAACCTTTTGACGATAACAATCAAATCAAATTAGACAATGAAAAGTCTTCGAAATCTCCAAAAACTCCGAAGACTTCAAAATAAAGTATATATATATCTCTCTCTATATATATATATGAGATTTATGATTGTTAATTGTGTTTTTATATATGTACTTTAGCGAAATATATATATGTGTGGTTATTTTTTAACTTAAAAAGATTAAAATACTAAAAATCAGCCACACAGACGTCTGGAGACAATATATCAGACATCTGACTTTAGTCTAAAAAGTTTTAAAATTCTATGTCCCTATTTGAGCCGTCTGAAAATTATGTCACAGATGTCTGTAATAGAATTTAGACGTCTGTAACAAAAAAAATTAGACGTCTGAATTTAGTTCAAAATGTTTTTTACTCTCTGTTTCAAATTTATACCTCTGAGCCGTCTGAACAAATCACTACAGATGTCTGTCATCACATTTAGACATCTATTATAAATTCGAGACGTCTAACTCTACCGATTGTTTCAAATTGTTTTATAAATTCTACAAAACATCAGACGTCTGAACATTTTTTCAGACGTCTGAAACAATGTTCAAATAAAAAAAAACATAAATCAATACTAACCACCCCCTTCTTCTCACGTCTATTCATTTTGTCATTTTTCAAATTCAAATCAAAACTCTAGCTTTCTCAAAAACAATGCCGCCCAAAACAAAATCCAAAAACAAAAAAGGAGAATCTTCTCAACCATCTCCTCACGTTCTTCCAACTGATGAACAAATTGAAGCTTGGCTTTATCATGAACCCAGGAGTATGGCTCGATTCAAATATCTCTCTTCTCTGTCTTCATTTCATGGTATATTTCACGACCTTGATCACTTTCCTACTTATAGAATTAAGTTATTTACTGATAGATCTAACATCACCAGTCTCATTGACTACAAAGACAATCAAGTAAATATATGTAGGCTTAGTGTTCTACTATTTCTAGCCAATGTCAATAATCCCAAAATTAGGCTTCATAGAGAAAAAGGAACGCTATGGACAAGCGTATTTGGAAATATTCTGAAAATAACTCCGGATGACATTGCACGTATTTTGAAATGTACCAACGACGGGATAGAATTGGAAGACTTTAAGTTAGAAGGTGATGATCTTAATCAAATAGAATATCATCTTTTCGAACCCGGATAGTCTAAAGATAGGTCGAATCATCTTCGTCCACGACCTAGATTGTTACTACGGATGCTCATTAAAACAATTTTTCCCCGGCAAGAAAGCCACGAAATAATTTACGATCATGAAGATAAAGCACTTCAAGCAATCTTTGGAAATCAACAGATTAATTGGGCTCAATATTTTTATGATGAGTTTCGTACTTATCATGATTCTAAAAAGAGATCACTTATCTATGCTCCTTACATTACCCGGATACTCGCTGATTTTTCCATTCAAAGTCCATCTATTGAATTTGAAAAGATTAAAGTGTCCAATATTCGATTTTTTAGCCTTATGGGATTACCGGAATCCCCTCCGGTATATCTAACCTACCTTGACTATAAAGCACAACAACTAGCACTCCAAAAACAAAAAGGAAAAACTAAAATGGATACCTCTGGTCCCGATGGAGAAGAACCAAATATTGGAGAAGAGGGAGATAATGGAGATGAAGAAGAAGATGAAGATGAGGATGACGAAGCCATAGAGCAATCTTTTATCCAAAGTTCAAATCAAGAAAACTCCGATATTGAACAAATTTCTAGAAATTTAAAAAGCTATACCAAAAGTGAGAAGCTCAAATCCGATATCATCATTTCTAAAAATCAAAAGAAGCTTTCTCGTCAAATTGCCCAAGGCTTTTCATCCATAAACTCTAGATTCGATAATCTCGATACCAAAGTAGAAGAAAATGCAAGAGAAATGAAGAATGTTAAGACTATTCTTCGACGTATGTGGAAGAACTCTTATGGATCTTCACCTCCTTCCTCTCCAACATGGGGAGACTCTTAGACAAGATACTTCTCTTCTCTTTGGCTTGTCTACTCTCTATTTTGTTTTGTTAATTTCTACTATGATTTGTAATCTTTAAAAACTCTCTTTGGTGTACTGTTTGCATCTTTTTGTCACTTTTGTCACTTCTGTATAACTTGTCATATGTTGCTCTATATGTGACTTGTTATATAAACGGTTTATTTTCTGTTCTGTATCTTTTTGTATAAATGTGTATTTCTGTCCTATATCACTGTTTCTCTCTGGTTCGTATATTAAACTGTGGAAACTGTTCAAACAATGTATTTTATCATCAAAATTTTAAACCCCTTACAAATTTCTTTTTGTTAATGACAAAGGGGGAGAAATATTAATCATTCTACTATATAAACTAGTCATATTGACAGGGGGAGCAAAAAGGTATAGTTTATACTAACCGTTGAATTATATAGTTGTCATCATCAAAAAGGGGGAGAATGTTGGAACCTGCCTTCTTCGATTTTAATGTGACAACTATATATTTCAAACTATATACTATGATGTCAAATATTCTTGCAGGAATCTACAAATAAAAGCTATTATCATATCATCAACAAACAAAGCTCAAACTCTCAAGTATATTGATTATTATTTTCTGATTAGATATTATTGTACAATCTCGGATATGATGATAAACACACACACACACAAATATACTTTTGAAAATCATGTTTCAAAAATGAAAAATATCTTTTAAACTATTTAAAGATATAAAAGTATTTTCAAAAATTTTAAATATCTCAAGTTCAGAATTACTAAAATAAGAAAGAGGAACAAATCAGTACAAATTCAGACGACTGAACTTTTATCTAGCCGTCTATCATCAATGACAGACGTCTGAGGATAAAATACAGCCATCTGAACTCTCTGAAGAAATACTTTCTATTTTCCTATAAAACAGACGTCTGCATAAGTTAAGACAGACTTCTGTCATCATCTATAGACGTCTGAATTAAGTGACAGACGTCTGAAATCACTGAATTTTGTTCTTCTTGACTTTTTGATATTTTAAACTTATTTAGCCATCTGAATATTTTTCCTCAGACATCTGAACTTGACGAACTGAAGCATCTCTTCATGAAATATCAAATTCTGAAGGGTTGTCTTCTTCACCAAGAGTTGCACTCCTTCTAATGGTTGCAACTATTGAATTAAAACTATTCAATACTATAAATAGAGATGAAAATCAACTATTTCAATTACCAATTCTTTCTATCTATTCTTGCTTTATATTATTATAATCTCAAGTGATTTTCAAATCTCTACTTCCTACAATTGAACATTCAAATCATCATATCAAGAAGATTATAGGAAGGGTGTACTATATTGACTATATTCGTGTTACTCAAGAACACACAAGTCAAGAAACAATTTATAAAATTGTATTTGAAGTCCTATTCGGTTGCTTAGGCGGAAAAGTCCTGTTCGGTTGCTCAGGCGGTGTAATACATGTTCCTCCGAGTTAAGTGAGGGTTATTCGAGGAATTCCAGAAGGAGTCTGGGACTGGACGTAGAACGGAAAGTTCGAACCAGTATAAAAATCTCTGGTGTCATTTTTATTACTGCTATTTACTATTATTTATAATTCCGCACTTGCTAGACTAGTCCTACTATATATTATCGATCCATATACACTTTCAACTTTACTTAAAGAGACTACAGGTTAGATGAGATTATGAATCCAATCATATTTATTTGAATTAATTATTGAACCCTACTATTTACACCGTTAATGGATTTTCATTGTAGTATCTGTATACATTAGTGAACAAATTGTTTGTATATTCTTGATATATGAAGAAATCTTTTGTATCTTCTATATATATAGTGGTTTGTAGTTTGAGTTAATCAGGACAAAAAAGCTAAACTAACCCATAAAACAGCAATGGCAGCCATAAAATTGTTCCTGGCAATCCTTATATCCATCCAAATTTTTGGTATGTCACATTCTACAATGCTATTACATTTTTTATGATTAGTAATTGAAAATTATGTTACCTTTAATAATTATTTTAGATTTTTCTTTACAGCTGAATAAAAGCATGTACAAAACATACTCAACTAGCTAATTTACATTAAATGACCCAATATTTAAACCAAGTTTTAAACCAATATTAAACACAAAATATAATAACTGTATACTGATCAAAATTTTGATCCACGTTGTTCCTTAATTTGTATTGCTTTCTCTTTATTATATTCAAGGTTGCATTGACTTATGTGATGTATATCCATTGACAGAAACAAAGGGGTTCGTTGTGCATCTAAATCCAGTAGTGAATAACACATATAAAGTGTATGAGTCTGCGAATAAAGTGTTGTTTGAAGTTGAAAATTTTTCAGTAGATGAAGTTATAATTAAGGACGTTGATGGAAATTATCTGTTTAGCATCAGAAGAAAGGTAAATACATTAAGTTTTATTAATCATATACATTCATTCACTACTAGATTCATGTATTTTAATTAAATCAAATGGATTGTAATATTATTTTGTTTATACTGCAGCGGTTGGGCCTAAGCATAAGGTGGCAAATATTCAATATTAATGACTTGACAAACGCTCTATATACAGGCAAGAAATTAAGTAGTAATCAGGATGATGTTCACGTGGAATTAAAGCCAGGACGCTCACGTCATCACTCTGCGCCTTTGTTTGAAATTGTAGGATCATACAGTGATACACATAAAGATTGTGTTATACTAGATCACTATGCCAATCATACAGAAAAAAGTGCAGTCAAGATCTTTCCAGATAGGGACGGTGGTGGTGATGTATTTCAAGTGTGTATTATATTAGGCAGTATTAGGAGATCCTTTGCTATATCAATGTTGGTTGTTTTGGATAAACTCTATAGGTTAACTTAATCATTATGTTATTTTAATAAACCATAATATTATAATGTTGAAATAATTAGATATTAAAGTTGTGTTGGATTAAGCTTCCATATTTTATTTGCTTTCCAAATATCATGAACAAACATAAGAGATTCTTCCTTTCTGATTCAAGCATCTCAAAGGAGGAAAAAGAAATGTATATTTGGGATTGAATAATTTCCATAAGATGAATTCTAGAACATCGATTGCATGGACATCTAGAACTGACATTAGTTCAATAACTAAATAAATCTATACTATCATATAATGCAACCTCACTTTGATGTTTCACTTGAAACAAGCTATTTTATGTGCAATAATGCATAAAATGACCCTACATTGTTTTTATTTGACTTTTAGATAACTTAATAAATTAGGAATTAGCCACAACTTCTGAGTGAATACTCTCCAAATAACTTAATAAATTAGGAATTAGCCACAACTTCTGAGTGAATACTCTCCAACCTCTACAGCAATGATCGTACAATATATATAATATATAAGATGTCGTGCTATTGGAGATTTGATTTGTGCAATATATTATATGCCCTTGCTCAATAAGAGTCCAATCATTTATGTAAATCCTCCATGTCCGTAATGATGTCTAGTCATCATCAATACTATTTTAAATCGACAATACAAATATATCTTTTTTATTTCAAACATAACTAAGTAAAGGGGGACACTGAACCAAATTTTATTACTTAAACATAGTATATCATTTTCCCTATAATCTTGGGGTAAATATTATAAATACATAAATAACTAATATGATCAATGTACGAAGATGCTAACATGTTTTACAACTTTTATTACAAACCAGTTATGAGCTTTGGCTTTACATAAGCAATGGACTTAAACAAAATAGCTACTAATAGGTAAGTATGCCTCACATGTTTAAAAAGTTTTATTTATCTCTTGATAAACTAAAATTTACCCATAAACTTAGCCTAGTAAAATGAGTACTCGTGAGTTTATATCGGAAAACGTAGATAGACAAATGTGTTAGACAGAAAAATCGATGTGAATAATATTCTTCTTTGTAAAAACGTACATAATAGTCAGACTACGTTTCAAAGCAAAATGGATTTCCTCCTCACTAGTATCTGAAATCAACATAGCAAAAACACATCATAAGCATAATAGAATGTTTTGATATCAATTGTCAGGGCCAGCCCATACATATCCAATGCCCTAATCAAATAAATATTTTCATGTTTTTATTACCCATTATTTAATAAACAAACATACATTTATATGTATGAAACATAATGAAAATTCTATTATAAAATTTAACATCGATTATAAAATATTGGTTAACAAATCACATTACATATCAAACAAAACTATATGTCAACTTGACATGCCAACATATCAGTAGGCATCAATGGAAGCAACTTCTTCTTGCATTTTGGAAAGCAAACTCGTCTACTATCTTTTCGTAGTTAAGCATAACCAAGTACTCATTTTCAGTTGAAATCATAGTTAGTCCACTTTATCTTTCCTTTGCCAGGTAGTCCAAAAATATGTTTTTATCAGGTATAATTTTAAAACGCTTCTTTCTATCAGTTATTCTTACATTTTACATTTTACTATCAATATTGCATAATATAATGATTCAAATGATTTCAATAAATTATTCTCTAATTATTTTTCAATAACAATTATATTAACAATCACTTATTAAACAGCTAATTAAAATGATTTAATTGGGTATAATAAATTATTAAGTAACTAATTAACAACAGATTATTAAGTAGCTACTTATCATGATTTAACTAACATTTAAATCACGAATAGAATTTGTGAAAAATCAAATTAGGACAACAGCATAGTTTAAGGGTTGAAATAAATTAGTAAATTATACATGATAATTTAATTATACTGTAAATTATACATAAATCAAATAATCAAATTAGAACAACAAAAATTTTAAAAAAGAAATCACACCTTTTGCCATTTATAAATTTAGTGTGCTACTGTTGGAGCCCATAAAATTAATTCTGGCTCCCAAAACTAAAGGCCTCCATATTTTTATTTTATTTTAAGTAAACAGGCATCCAAATATTTCAAAACACAACTACTACCGCTCTTATTCCATAAACCAAATTCGACACTTTCCAAAACACAACAAAAAATCATATAACAAAACAAAAGAATCAAAAATAAAATAATAAAATAATTGTTTTGATTGTATTTAGGATTTTGTAATTTTGAAATAAATACTTACTTGATTTATTAAAAATTGGTTTGCCTAATCCACATGCGTTCCTTTTGAAGCATATGACCAATCATTTTCTTCTATATTTTCACCATCAAATACCTTTTATTCAAAACAACATGTGCATTCTAAATTTTATTGTGATTGGTATACTCTATCCAATAATTAAAAGAAAAAAAAATAAAGGTGATAAAATGGAGTAAAATTTGAATGATAAAACATTAAAATTTAGTAGCTTATATTGAAATTTTTAGTTACAGCATCATCAAACTTTATATGCTTCAAATTTGTGTTAGTCATGAGATCCTTAAAATCATCCTAAAATAATATATAAAAAATCATTTACAGCAAATCTAGGATTGATATGTAGAAGAAAGTAGACAGTAAGAAATAAGAAGTAAACCAACTACTTTGTGTTCATCAAAGTTAGAATCATCCATTGAATATTCACTCGGTTTCATCTATTAGATGAGAAGAAAGATATTATTTAGGATTTAAGGTTTGAAAATTTTATTTTCTGATGATGCTTTGAGATTGTATGTAAGTTCTTTTTGAGGAAGATGTACGGTGGCTTAAGGCTGAATGACGGAATAGATTTCAGTGGCCATAAGCATAGGAAAATAATTGATATGTAATAAAAATTTAATGGTAGCCACAAGCATTTTCCTAGATGCCAATAGTACCATACTAAATTTAAAACAATTGTTGTCATATCCATAAGAGAAAAAAACAAACAAACCTAAAGTACTGTATGATCGAAACGACCAAATGAAATAAGAAGAAACAAAAAAGGTTCTAAACTGATCATTATGATTTCATAAAATGTGACAAACAAATAAACGATACATCAAATTACATTATAGCATTTGATAAGAAAAGGATTTGAGAAATTTCTACAAGACAAATAATACAATAAGAGATTTGATGGTGTCATTAGTTTTCTTGTTACTAAATTGATCACAAATTTAAAAAAGAATCATCATATAGAAAGGTTTTACATAGACAAAATTAGGAACTTAATAAATTGATAACCAATGTGCAATTTAAAATCAAATTAGTGCAACGATAAATTGGTGACAAATTAATAAACATGATTTAATCATATTATACAAATAATAAAATAATAAAAAAGAAATTGGGTTGAAATAAATTAAAAACTTACATAGTATAGGGGTTTGGGGCTGGGAAAATCAAATTAGGGCAAAGGCAATTGATAGTGGTTAGCGATGTCGGGTTGTTGGTAGAAGGCGGTGAGAGATATGAGTGACTACTACCGGTGCAGGCGGGCAGCAGTAATTGATGATGAGCTCGATAGTCTCCATTACAACAATTACATGAAAAAATGATTTTTTTTGTTGCCCTCATTTTTTTATTGCCATAGGAAATGGCCTCACTTGCCTATGCCTTGGGTCAGGCCTGTCATTGTTATACATACCTATTTTTACAAATATCATTTGTCACATACGGAACTCTATATATTCAACACAAACAACATATAACATATTCATAATGAGGTGTTTTCATCCTAATGTCACTTATTTCTTTTGTTAAATGTAATTTAACAATTTCATTTTTGTTTACTTAGTGTTACCTCCCTAAGCCTCCCAACCACACATTTAACTAATTTTTTGGTGAAAGTGCTACTAAGGATCGTAATATGGAATGGTAACTAAGATATCTACTAATGAAGAATAAAATATAAAAGTAAATAGTAAAGTAAATGACACCAGAGATTTTTATACTTGTTCGAACTTTCTGTTCTACGTCCAGTCCCAGACTCCTTCTGAAATTTTAACTATCAACCCTCACTTAACCAGAGGAACAAGTATTACACCACCAGAGCAACCAAACAGGACTTCTACTGCCTAGACAACTGAATAGGACTTCTACCGCCTGAGCAACCGAACAGGACTTCAATAATACAGAGAATTTTCTGGACTGATTGTGCTCTTTTAATAGCATGGATAAGTCTTTAGAGTACACCATTCCTATAATTTTCTCCTTTCTGGTATAAAGTGTATTATGAAGATTGGAAGTTGATTTAATCACAAATGAATTTGTGTTTGAATGTGCAAGTGATTAGAACGAGATTTGAAAGTAAATAACAGAATATTTTAGACAATATGCATACGAGAATAGAATCAGAAATTTAGTGATTAAAATAACTGGAATGAAGGCTATATATAGTGTTTAATGTTGCAATTCTTCATGAAAAGTTACAGTTAAAAAATACGGAAACAACTCTTGAATCAAGGGTTGTTTCCGTTCGTTGAATGGAAGTGACCGTTCAGAAAATAGCCATTATGCATTTTTCAGTCGACTGAGCAAAAGATTTCAGTCTACTGAATATTTAAAAATTTAGAATTAAAAGTGGTATTTTAAAAAGACCTTTAATTCAGGCGATTGAATAAGGTGGTTCAGTCAACTGAACCTTCAAGTGCACTGTGCACGAGCATAGGTATCCAGTCGACCGAACCCCTTGATTCAGTCAGCTGAATTCTATATTTCTGCCATATTAAAGGTTCTTGTGAAACCTTTTTGTTAGATGAACTTGAAATAAATGAAGTATTTTGTGTGTGTATGATTTGAAAATAATTTTGAGTACTTGTGAGTGCATATACCACCTAGGAGAGATTTTAACAATAACCAACTCCTAGACTAGACTATAGACAAACCATTAATGATATTGAAAACTTCTCTCTGAATTCTTGGTCTGCAATCTATTGTCTAGTAGAATAGCATCATCTCCTGCAAATATGATTAGTTCACATAATATTTACTTATATAGTTGTTATGATCAAAATCATCAAATTACAACGTTCTAACATTTGGAATGCCATAACTAATCGCTTTTTGGGTTGCGATGAATAGGGATGACCCGACTCTTCTCGGAGTGGAATGTGAATAACCTAAACTACATTCTAGTGACCACCCTTATTAATTTCCTAACATCGTCAACCATCTATTTCACGTTGCCAAATTAGCATTATAATCCTTAGCTTATTCCTAAATGATTTGGATAGACCACATGAGTTTTATTTTTCACAATTTCCTATCTTGAATTATATTATTAGTAGGATTTAACTTTTTAAAATCATTACTAAGCCTCTCTCCCGATGTTAATTTACTTTTTACTTTTCTTCCTTCCATTGTAGACAGCGGCGACCCGATGGAGTGGGTTTGTGGAAAGTTAGTTGCTCCAAATGCTCCAATTTTTTTAGCACAAAAAGGCAAAAGTTAGTTTATGGAACAAAATTCAAACAAGTTCCACATTTTCATGTTATAATAAACCTACAAATATATGTATTTGACATTATATTATTTATAAATTGAGAATGTTTGAATTCTTGAAAAATAAATCGTAAAAAAGCACGATGATATTTGATGATAGTTTGATAAATTTTCTCATTTAATGGATTTATATTAAGCCAATAGGTAGTATATTAATTTATTTGAAAGAAAAAGACTACGGTCTATTAAGACTATTAATTATTTAAAATAAAAAGTAAAAATGATTTGACCATTTACATTTTTCTTATAAACTTCAGTGTTGAAAATAGAATGTAATAATATAATTTTAAACTATCATCCTCCTAGTTTTGTAACGAAATTTGTAGGACATGATTTTCAATTTTCCATCAGAAAATTGGTTAGAATGAAAAATAAAATGATGATGTATTTTAATATTTTAAAGATAATTTTCTTATATGTGTGTGTAGGGGGAGGAAGGTATTAAATATATGCACTTTTCGTTTATAAATTTTCATAACCCACGTTATGTTTTTATATAAAAAATTGGATGGTATTTGTAATTAAATATTTTAAAGTTATAATTTCTGATCGATGTAACTTTAAACTAAAATATGTGTTATAGACATATACATCTTAGTGATTAACCAAAGCATGTGTAGTTGGTTTAATGAATATTTCATCAAAGTTTAACATTATGATTAAGAAGAAGAATGCAATGCAATATTAAGTTGTTGTTCTAGTAATGTAACATTATTTGTAACGACCCGTATTTTTAACGATCGGATATTTAAATGGTTTATTTAAATGTTTAATCGTTAATTAAATGAAGGCCAGCAAATGTGATTTTTCGCATACGACTGAATCAGGACTCGAGACTACTTCCATTGAGTTTAGATTGATGTTACGAATTAAAATAAGTATAAGGATCGCTATATTTGTAGATTGGACGATCCGATGACTGAAATGATCTCAAAATACGTGAAATTAACATTCTTATGCGCGGTCTTAGATGGCGATGAGGTTAGTGCCATTGGATCTGAAAAAATGAGATGATGTACGTAGACGAGTTTCATGATGATCGATGTGTCATGCGATTATACGGACTTGAAACATATAGCCATTTATTTGAGAATTAAATAAATGGAATAAAATATTATTATAAATACCCAAATCAAACTGCTCCCTCCAACATTTCATTTCACTATTCATATCAAAGAACAAAATCAATGGTCGAACTCTCCCCCTTCCATTCAAAAATTAATTTATTCTCATCCGCTTGACGATAAAATACGAGGTTGGATCCATTGAGATCGTATGGACGAGAGCTACGTGATGACCGTGGCAGAATTTTGGATTGACATCATTGGTCGAGATTGATCCATCCTTAGCCAAACTAGGGTTAGTTATTGCCAAAACTTGGAGCACCGATTGACGAATCAGAGATTACCGTTGTGATTCTAATGCGATGAGGAGTAGATGGCCTTGATTTTGGGATGAACGATAAAGAGATGGGAGGTGTGATTTTTTAATGTCACGAGTAGGTCGAGGGCACGGGCTTCACGTCAGATCTTGTCTTGGTGGATCGGGTTGATCATTATGGGGTACAGATTGAAGAGATCGTGAAGGGAAATGATTAGGTGAAAATGGGTCGAAGTTTCATCGAGTATTGAGTGTGAAATCGAAAGGAGAAGAATTGTGATATGCACGGCCATTTCTTGTGTGCACGTATATGCATAAGAGAGGAAGAAGGATTAGTATAAGCAAGGTAATTAGCGTTTTATTTATTTAATTAATTATCTCGCTAATCTCGAATCTTATTATATCCATATCTTTTGTGTACGAGGTCCGTTTTGGATGCAGCTTCTTGCATCATGCTTGTGATGGCGAGATCTACATTTTGGCATTGGTTTGACAGATTTGGCTGAGGTGAGTGATATTATTTCTCACTTTACTATGGTTGATTATTTAGTGTTATATTGACGTTCGAGAATGATTTTTAGTTTTTAAACGTGATATTATGATTATTATACAGCAGCTAAATTTTTAAAAGAATATATAATTATTTTAGAATGATTTACAAAGAATATCGCATATTTTTCATCGTCGTGTCATAGTTAGTGAATTGTTAGATTAGATCTATTATTGGTGTTATTTCCCACATTAATTGATATAGATGGACTGTTTATGTTGTATGTATGTTGTTTTGGATGGATGTATGGTTGTTTGGATGTTTGGATATATGTTTTATTGTTTGGCTTGTTTGTTATTTGGCTGTTTTGGTTGGAAATGTCGATTAGCGGTGATTTGATTTTAGGAAGCATCTTGTACGTTGCAGTTCTGCACAAGCGGAAATGTAATGAATGAGATGAGCTGTAGAAGAGGGTTTGGGATATGTGCCAACGGATCTTGGTTTCAGAGTGGATGCTAGACATTTCCGTTTGGTCTGTACTTAACCATTCGGTTAAGTACAAGACAAAGGTTAATGGTATTGACCATAATAGACTAGTTAATGTCCATCACTGTTGTCAGTTGGCAATTCGACCGATATGTGGTTTTGATGTTGATGAGATATCATGATGCATGACGTGATAGTTTGTTTGTGCGATCGATTTAAAGATTGGATGTTATTAACCAACGACGAGTGATATTGATGGTGAGGCAGTGATGTGGTGTTTCGACCTTGTGATTTTGATTGCGAGGTAGGGATATGATGCTTTCGACCTTGTAGTCTGATACTGTGGATAGTGACTAGATGATGTATGGAGTAGGCTCCGAGATGATAGTATCAGGATTGTATGGATCATGATGGACCTCAAGCTTCGGATGGCATGATAGTAAGGTTCCTCGATCGAGAGCTCAAGTAGAGAGCAGGATCGAGTATGTCAGCTCAGATTGGAGTAAGGCTGTGGATAATGGATCGGGTTGAGGGTTAGGGCTCGTGCCCAGAAAATATAGTGAGCTAGTAGGGTTCTAATCCATATCGAGTGAGTAGGGCTCGATGGGTGTGTTTGTGCCTAGGGATCGCTGATCACTCGGAGTATTTTCTGTCATGCTCGGAGCAAGGGTACTATATACGGGTGATACCGGAGGGTCGGTAGCGATGGTTGTGTACCTTGGACCACCCCGAGGGGGGCTATTGTCAAGCACGTACGGGAGAGTACTGGGCCATGGCAGCATATTGGGTTGAAACAGACCCGTTTGTACATGACTATGATGGAGAATCAGGATTTCCGCTAGTTCTTGACAGTTGCAAAGGGTCATACGAGTCATCATATATCTGGCACATTGGGTGACAGTTAGTATTGTTTAATGGATGCTATGTTTGTTACGGTTGCTCACTTGTCACCTTTCACCCTAGGGATGACACTAGGTAGGTATTATGGTAGGGATACCTAGATACCCTAACCTGACTTAGTGTGGAGTAGGTATGGATGGAGATACCTAGTTACCTAAAGTTTACTTAGTATGGAGTAGGGACTATAGGTGGAGATACCTAGGCACCTTGATAGATACTAAGTATGGTATACCCTTTTTACGATGTTATAGAGTAGCATATTACTTATGTTTATGTGCTGACTCTATGGTTGCATAAACAGGTCAGATATGGATTATATACCCTTTGTTATGTATATTATCGAGTTTTATAGTATTTTGAGATTTGATATCGCTCACACTAGACTGTTGTCTGACTCGAGATTTTTATGCTTTGCTTCTTATTATATCGGGTACTCTTAAATGAGTAGATTGAGAGCAGGTGGATGATTATGGAGTTCTATAGGTGGACCGACAAGAGGCGACGGTTATCTATACTTATATATGCATTTTTTATTATATTTTCGTTGTGTGACACTGTGGAGCCTTGACGGTGTTGATTTGTTATTATGAGATAGTGTACCAGTTGAGTTTTTTCCATTATATAAACTCTATTATGGTGTTATATAACTTTATGGATCTTTATTTAGATGATTATTTCACATTGTTATTACTGTCTCCATTGTTTCATACCTGTATTAATTATCATATTTACTCTAATGCGATGTGAGATATGCGACAAGTAATTTGGTTAGTCGATGCTTCCTTTTTCTTCTTTTTCCATTCTTTTCTCTTCTATTTCTTCATCTTATTTCTTTTTCTTACCTTTGACTACCATTCTACACCGTAGGTGTAGGGTGGTCGTTACATTTGGTATCGGAGAGTTATCCATTTAACCTTAGTTGATATCGTGATCCAGTAGAGAATGTGTAGGAGTTGTCACCTTAGATTGGATCTAGAGAGTGAATATATATGAGAGAATTCATATTTATTATGTATTTTGGTTTTCAAAACTATATAGCAGTATATATAGTATATGGGTTGGGTGCACACATGAACACTATTGATGCAGTTTTCTTCATAAGAGATGGATCATCCTTATTATAGAATAGGATTGATTTGGCATGGAAGAAAAACTGCTATTGACTCTATCTTTAGAGTTGAGTATTGGGAAGTATATGTTCGTAGAGTTGGTGCAGATCATTTCCTGGATGCCTATTTTGTTCTGGATGGTTATAGTGCTCAAGTGAATTGGCTAGAGTCGACTTTGCTGAGCTGTACATAGAGCATGAGAGTCTATGAGGCGGGCCATTCCTTGGAACAGAGTCGGCTATTGTGAGGCAAGTTTGGTTGGTTGCTTGTAGAAGGATCTTCGACGACTTGGAGTTAGATGATGCATGAGCTAGAAGTTAGCCTCTAGATGACTTCGAAGATGGACGATGAACTAGTGGAGAGTTTCTATAGCTCTGATTCCAAAGGACCGATTTCCTTGGGACTAGTTCATAGTTTGCTTTAAAGAAGATTTGTCTTGACTTTTCTAAAGTTGATGATGGTTAGAGAGTTCGCCGATTTGAAGTACAGCGATATGTCTGTGTTGGAGTATGTGGTCGGATTAGATATGATATCGAGGTACCGTCTATTTTCGTTGATTCTCCACATAAAAAAGATTGAAGTTTATCATGGGTAGAGAGATAATCTTGGGGGTCGATTGATTCGTCACATTGATGAGGGCTTCGAGAGGATGATCAAGAAGTACCTAGTATTGAAGAGTTATCCCATACCAGTTGTGCATGGATAGACTGGGAAGCATATGTATTGATCGTCGTTCGGGTTTCTTCGATTGCTCCATCGACAAAAGAGAAGGGAAATGGCATCACTGTTTGAGATATGCTTTCTGCATATGGTGGTTCCATACATGTATATTTGTCATATAGGTTTCATATTCCTTTATATCTAGATCTGATGATTAGATATTGGGATAGAGACTCGAGATAATTACCAATCTTTGATCGTGACAGACCTAGTTAGGGGTTCAGCCAGCCTATATGTAGTTTGTCGAGACCTTGCTCTTTTGAGTCATGGCTGTTTGTTTGTTAGGCATTTATTGTTTGGGGTTTAGTTGGGTTGGTATTATAGTTTAAGAATGGATTGTATGAAGGGGGTAATGAATAGTGGTGGACTTAGAGAGGCCGTTGATGATGATCGAGGTTGTGGAGGAGCGGATGGTAGTGATTGGCTACCAGTAGAGGAGGCTTATATATTTGCTCGATATTCCACATGATAGGATGTCATATGTGCCTGTAGCTAGAGAGTATTCGGACATTCTTGAGGCGGTGACCAGATTATTACCACATAGGATAGAGTTCCCTATCGATATGGTCAGAGGAGATGGACCAGTAGTTATGCCTTTAAGGCATAAAGTGTCCAAAGAGCTTAGGAGATTAGAGGTGCGAGCAGATGACCTGTTTAGGTGATGGTCCATCCATGGGAATATTTTGGGTAGGATGCACCTATAGTGTTCGTCAGTAGGACAGATGGCTCTTTGGAGTTGTTAGTTGGTTGTCATGAGCTGAGTGAGGTGATGAACAAGTTTCTACTCCTGTTTGTTGAGCGCTTTTTCGATCAGCTCTATAGTACGAGGACATTCTCTTAGTTGGACCTTGAGGTGAGGTTACACCAATTGATAGTATTTTGGGTGAGTGTGCCAATTATAGTGTTTTGTACACTACCTTGATTATAGGTTGGTTATGACGTTCGAGCTAATCATTGTGTCGGCATATGTTTTGGATCTCATGGACCATGTTTAGAGAGGTCGCTTGAGTGGATTGTGCTTATGTTCGTTGATGATACTGTCATCTACCCATGGACAGAAGAGGAGCACAAGGCATGATTAGTGATGAGATTTTGGTGGTACCACTCCTGAAGGAAGGGAGTGAGATACTTGAATCATGTTGGTTTGGATTAGAACACCATTGTAGATCCTATAGTTACGACAGTCTGAAATCTGAATGGACCCAAGTTAGCAGTATCGTCGACCTATTGTAAAGGAAAGGATAAGAATTTTATTTGAGACATGAGGCATAGACAGGCATTGATGAGTCTGACCGAGGGGTTTACGAGTGCATTGATGGTATTCATTTAGAGTGGGAATGAGGAGACGATAGTATGCACTTGCCTACGGTACTTAAATGCATGCGGTAGAGAAACTGAGGGTAGTATCCAACTCTTGATTCAGAGTTTGAGGTGATAAAGTTGGCTTTGGGGATTTGGAGGCTTTATTTATTAGGAGAGAGATTCAACTATTCAGTGATTCCACATCATTGTAGTATCTCTTCTCTGAGTGGATCTTGACCTTCGCCAACATCGATGGTTGGAGTTCTTAGCCACCTATGGATTTGACATTTCCTAGATGGTTGAAAGGGAAATGTGGTAGTTGGTGTTTCGAGTAGGAGACGTACCAGTTTGGGAGTGATATTCTTAGAGTGGGCATTGCTCGATCTTATCACTAGATACGACTCTAGAACTCGATGAATTATGGCCGAGTGTGATGGCTAGTTTGACCGTTAGAACTACTTTGATTTAACCGATTGGAACTAGTCAGAGGCATTAAACTAGACTAGTGGAGATCGTAGCTAAATTAAAAGAGTAAATAGTGTTTGGAGAGATGATGTAGTGCGGACCCAACCGAGGCTGTTAGTTCCGTAGAGATTGTTTATTGTTGAGTAGTGGGAACAGATGTTTTAGGACTACATCAAAGGATTGCCGATGACTAAGGATAGAGAGATAGCATTTGAGTCACAGTCAATTGGTTGACAAGTAATGCTGGATTTGGATTCCTTGAGTCCAGTAGTACGACATCCTTTTTTGTTGTGTTGCTTGAAGGATGGTTAGTGTAATTCCATTGTGTGCCTAGAGTATTATAAGTTGCCGATACCCGTTGTTTGATAGTGGGTTTTAGGAGAACTTATAAGAGGCATTTGGATATTTGGCATTAAATGGATTAGATGATATCGAGACTAAAACATAAACTTCGAGACCTCATAAGCATGTTTGTGCCGGTAGATGTGATACGAATCAGGTTAGGAGGAGGTCGAAGAAGTATTAAGGTTTAGGGGAATGAAAGCGAAGGTGATAGGGTATGCTAGACTGTGGGAGCATGAGGACCGTTAGTCCGGAACTCTTTAGATGGTGGGATTTTGTTTTTATCGTCATCTTTTGTTATGGATATCATATTGGATGTTTATACTAGATGGTTTAGTATTCCGCATGCTAGGATAGGCATGGATCTTATTTTTGAATGTCAGATCTTATGTATGCATGTTTGATTTGATTGTTAGCATTTGAGATGATAGTTTATGTTGTATGGTTGTTAGACATGCGGGATAGTTATTATTTGGTATAGCATTCTTATTTGATGATTGCTATAGATGATCTAGTATAGTTGAAATATGAGTTGTATACATATATTTGTTGTAGTAGAGTTGTATACATATATTTTTTGTAGTATAGTTGAAGATATGATGATCTAATCGTTTGGGGCCAAAATTCTTTAAGGAGGGAAGAATGTAACTACTCATATTTTAATGATTGGATATTTGAATAGTTTATTTAAATATTTAATCGTTAATTAAATGAAGGCCTGAAAATGTAATTTTTCGCATACGATCGAATCAGGACTTGAGACCCTTTTCGTTGAGTTCGTATTGATGTTGCGAATTAAAATGAGTATAAAGATCGCTATATTTGGAGATCGGATGATCCGATGGCCGAAACGATCTCAAAATACGCGTAATTAGCATTTTAGGGCACAGTCATAGATGGCGACGAGATTAGAGCTGTTAGATCCGAAAAAACGAGGTGATGTATGCAGACGAGTTTCGCGACGATCGGACGTGTCGTGTGGTCGTACGAACTCGAAACGTATAGTTATTTATTTGAGAATTAAATAAATTGAATAAAATATTATTATGAATACCCAAATCAAACTTCTCCCTCCAATATTTCATTTCACTGTTCATATCAGAGAATAAAATCAATGGCCGAACTCTCTCTCTTCCATTCAAAAATTAATTTCTCCACATTAGTTTGATAATAAAATACGAGGTCGGATCATCCGTTGAAATTGTATGGACGAGAGCTACACGATGACCGTGATGGAATTTAGGATTGGCATCATTGGTCGATATTGACCCATCCTTGGGCGAACTAGGGTTAGAGATTGCTGGACCTTGGAGTGACGATTGATGAATCAGAAAATACCGTTGTGATTCTTGTGCGATGGGGAGTAGATGGACTCGATTTTGGGATGAACGACAAAGAGATGGGAAGTGCGACTTTTCATGTCGCAAGCAAGTCGAGGGCACGGGCTTCATGTCAGATCTTGTCTTGGTGGATTGGGTATCATTATAGGGTGCGAAATGAAGAGAATGTGAAGAGAAGTAATTAGGCGAAAACGGGTCGAAGTTTCATCGAGTATTGAGTGTGAAATCTAAGGAGGAAGGACTGTGACATGCACGGCCATTTCTTATGTTCACGTACAGGCATAACAGCGGAAGAAGGATTAGTATAATGAAGGTAATCGTCGTTTTATTTATTTAATTAATTATCTCACTAATCCTGAATCTTATTATATCCATATCTTTTTCGTACGAGGTCCGTTTTGGATGCGGTTTGCTGTGGTTGTACAAACGTTCGGGAATGATTTTTGGTTTTTAAACGTGATATTATTATTATTATACAACGATTATATTTTTATAAATAAATATATAATTATTTTAAAATGATTTATAAAGAATATCGCGTATTTTCCATCATCATGCCATAAATGAATTATTAGATTAGATCTATTATTGATGTTATTTTCCACATTATTGATATGATGGATTGTTTATGTTGTATGCATGTTATTTTGGATGGATGTATAGTTGTTTGGATGCATGGATATTTGGATGTATGTTTAATTGTTTGGCTTGTTTGTTATTTGGCCGTTTTGGTTGAAAACGCTGATTAACGGTGATTTGATTTTAGGTAGCATCTTGTATGTTGGAGTTCCGCACAAGTGGAAATCTAATGAACGATATAAGCTGTAGAACAGGGTTTGGGATACGTGCCGACAGATCTGAGTTTCGGAGTGGATGCCGGACATTTCTGTTTCGTCTGTACTTAACCGTTCGGTTAAGTACAAGACCAAGGTGGATGGTGTTAACCATAGTAGAGCGGTCAATATCCATTACTGTTGTCGATTGGCAACTTGGCCGATATGTGACTTGGATATTGATGAGATATCATAGTGCGCGACGTGATGGTTTTTTCGTGTGACCAGTTTAGAGATTGGATGTTATTAACCTACGACTAGTGATATTGATGGTGAGGCAGTGATGTGGTGCTTCGACCTTGTGATTTTGAAGGTGAGGCAGGGATGCGGTGCTTCGACCTAGTAGTCTGATACTGCGAATAGTGACTTGATGATGTATGGAGTAGGCTCCGGGATGATAGTATCAAGACTGTATGAATCGTGCTGGACCTCAGGCTTTAGATGGCATGATAGTAGGGTTCTTCGATCGAGAGCTCGGGCGGAGAGCAGGATTAAGGATGGCAGCTCGAGTTGGGGTGGGGCTGCGGATAACGGACTTGGTTGAGTGTTAGGGCTCGTGCTCAGAAACTGTAGTGAGCCAGTAGGGTTTGAATCCATATCGAGGGAGTAGGGCTCGATGGATGTGTTTGTGCCTAGGGATCTTTGATGACTCATAGTGTTTTCTATCATGCTCGGAGGAGGGGTACTATATGCGGGTGATGCCCAAGGGCGGGTAGGAATGGTCGTGTACCCTGGACTGCCCCGAGGGGATCTAGTGTCAAGCAGGTATGGGAGAGTACTGGGTCGTGGTAGCGTAATGGGGTTAAAATATACCCATCTGTACGTGAGTACAATAGAGAACCGAGATCTCCACTAGTTCTTGACAATTGCAGAGGGTTATATGAATCATTATATATCTGGTACATTAGGTGATAGTTAGTTTGTTTGATGGATGTTATGTTTGTTATGGTTGCTCACTAGTCACCTATCACCCTGGGGATGTCACACTAGGTAGGTATTGTGGTTGGGATACCTAGATACCCTGACTTGACTTAGTGTGGAGTAGGTATGGATGGAGATACCTATATATCTAAAGTTTACTTAGTATGGAGTAGGGACTATAAGTGGAGATACCTAGGCACCCTGATAGATACTGAGTATGGTATACCCTTTTTACGATGTTATAGAGTAGCATATTAGTTATGTTTATGTGCTGACTCTGTGGTTGAAAGGACATGTTAGATATGGTTTATATACCCTCTGTTTCATATATTATTGAGTTTTATAGTATTTTGAGATTTGATATTGCTCATACCAGAACGTTGTCTGACTCAAGGTTTCATGCTTTGCTTCTTATTATCTTGGGAACTCTTAAAAGAGTAGATTAAGATCAGGTAGATGATTATGGAGTTCTACAGGTGGACCGACATGAGATGACTGTTATCTATACTTTATGTGCAGTTGTTATTATATTTCCGCTGTGTGACACTGTGGAGCCTTAACGGTGTTGATTTTCTATTATGAGAGAGTGTACTAGTTGAGTTTACTTTCCCGTTGTATAAACTCTGTTTTGGTGTTGTATAACTTTATGGATCTCAGATGATTATTTCACATTGTTTTTACTATCTCTATTGTTTTATACTTGTATTAATTATTATATTTACTCTGATGTGATGTGAGATATGCAACAGGTAATTTGGTTAGTTGATGCTTCCTTTTTCTTCCTTTCCCGTTATTTTCTCTTCTATTTCTTTATCTTATTTATTTTTCTTTCCTTTGACTACCGTTCTACACCGTAGATGTTGGGCGGTCGTTACATTATTTGTAGGGATCAATATCAAATTCTCTGCTAAAATATTAGTTAGAATACAAATAAACATAATAGTAGCATGAATTAAACTTCTAACCTCTTGATTACTATCAAGTTATACTAACCACTTGGACAAACACATATTGCTAGGTATGTCAATGGATATCCGAAATATCTGAAATCCGTCCATATCTATATTCAAAAACGGATAAATATCCATTATTCAGAAAAATGGATACGGATGCGAATATGTAGATATGTGCATTCAAAAATTATCTATTTAATTTTTGTCAAGATTATTGTTAATATTTCGCATATTTTAGTACAACTATAGACATGTGTTTATTATTTTTATTAACCTAACAGTTTGTATTATATGAATTTAACGCATATTAATTGTTTAAAACTATTTATTATCATTCTATTTTTTTATTTTTCTCATTTTTATAATCTATGAGATTAAAAAAAAGTTTATGCAAAACAAAATTTTCTATTGATATTTCTCGATTTATCGACCCTTAGCAGAGAGGATAATTATCCGATAGCCGTTCGTACCCGTGTATGGTAATATCCGATATCTGAAAATAATTTTTGATGTGTATATGCCACTATCCGTATTAAAAAAATATCCATTTTCAGGCCTACCTATTGCTCACTTTATATACAAGACCTCTAAAACAACAATAATATATACACATTTTTTTACTCCGGCTCTGCGGTTGCACTAGCCCATGGATTTAGTGGGCTGCCCATAAGGCCGACCCTGATTGTATATATTATATTCTCCCCTTATCAGTGAATTTTCTTGTGTTCTTTATATATGTTTATAGCGTCTAATCCTACTTTCCCTGATTTTTTCATTATCACTTTAAGTTTCTCTTTCACTCTCTCAATTCCAACACTACATTTTTTGTAATTTCAATCACTCCCCTTGGCATTCTCGCTCGTTGTTCCTATATTTAACTTATTTTCCCATTTCTTTCTTTAAGATCGACATTGTTTCCATACAATGTTTCAAGTTTAATCTTTGTTAAATAAAATTGTAGTTTCAGTAGCACTCTCCAATCAAGTAAATTAGCTCCAACTTGTATCCATTCAATCCATCCCTCACTAATTAAACTTGTTATTTTTGTGGGTGTTTTCAATTACTGCAGATTGGAAATAGAGGAACATCAAGAGAAAAAGAGATGATTGGAAGATGAATGATAAGTCAACGACGAATGGTCAAATGGGAATTGTCGAATAGACACCTATAAATACCTCAAGGATGAAAACAATGTGGACCTAATTTCTATTCATAAGACTGTCAAACAGAACAATCCCAACGCACTACTGAACTGTTTTCTAAACACCTTATTTTACATTTCTTTTGACGGATAGATCATGGTACTTTGCATTTCTACATCATACTCGAGATTTATAAGAAAATGAACGATAAATCATAGTGGATGTAAGGATCACTATAAAAATTAAATGCCTTTTTTATGCACTTTATTTATATTAGCCTTATGTCATACACTTAAATTTTAACACAAATTCACATTCAATACCCAATTACAGGATACATTCGGTATCTGTAGTTCTATGCAACCTCGACGGGTTGTTTGCCTATACTTTTGAGAAAACTTTTTGGTTCTTTCATCGAGAGTGCTATTCTAGGGACCTTCAAATATGCCACCTAAACCTTAAGGTAAAGTTGGATCTACCAGCAAGGATGCCGAACTACATCCAACCTTCCAGTGGCTAGTTATGACAAACAATCGTCAAGTGCTCCTCTATTATATGAAAATGAAATGGTAATAGTGGCAATTCAGATATAGTCTGCCCAAATTGAATGATAGTATTTTAGCTCAACATGCTATGGTAGACCAACTAATGACACTCCTTGAACAACATCAAACTTCCAATCAAGTAGCAAGGTATGAGAAAGAGGTCCCGATTTAGAGGAAGGGGAATGAGGAGAAGACCTTGTTCTAGTAGTGATTCTTATTGTGATAGTAGAAGATTAAGGCAAAGGGATTTCGATAAGAGTTTAGCCTAAAGCTAGACTCTGGAACTGTTTGGTATAAGACAGATTATGACTAGTACCAAACCAGGGCCAGATATGGTTAAGCCAAGTCATCATCGTTGTTGTTGTTGTTGTGTTTCCTCTACTTTAGGTGAGGAGTTTGCTAATAAGGGAGACAAAACTGACGTCCTAGGAAAGGGGATATGATCATGAACAACATTCTAACAGACACAAGCAGAAACGAAGAAGAAACCTTCTGCATAAAGAAAGACTGGAGTTAATGGGGTTGGATGTGATTAAGGTGGGAGTGCATTCGTTGGGGCACCTGCCATTGTTGGACTTGTTGTTGCTATTATGGGCTAGGGAAGAAGAGATGCATGCATGCTTCATGTGTTGTGTTGAACTGTTGATCGTTACAGATTTTCTATCCTCTTTTTTATTTGTTACTCATCTTCCATTCGTTGATTTTTTCATGTGGTTTCTTTTACTTGTTGGTTTGAAATTGTTTGTCAGCATGTCCAATGCATAGTTTGCAGTTGCTTTCAGTTATGGTTTTCTTAGGAAAGAAATCAAAAACAAAAAATGAATGCAATACAAATTCTATACTAAAAAAAGCTAAACAAATGTTACAGATTTTAAACCTAGCATTTGTCACTATCCGAGCTTCGAACCAACCACAACTGACCATTCCAAACACGTTGTCACCTCTTTAGCATCTAATCCTTTGTACTTTATTTGTTCATTTTTTGATGACTCCAACTGAGAGTTAGTACAACACTACTATAGTTTTCTCGGTTTAACACATAATTCTGAACTAGATTATACAAAGCGCATTGTTGTTTTTGTAATGAAATTTCTTTTGATTCCACGAAATGCAAATCAAAAGGATTTATTGAGTAAAAATTAATGAATATTAGAGAAATCAAGTCTAGTAAATCATGGAGGCATGATACTATGATGTGACACACCAAAACATAACAAGTTAGGGATAAAATGCCCAATCATATGGAAAAAGCATAAACTGTTTACAAATGATAGTTACATAGTTAAGGCATAGTAGTAAAATAGCTAACATGCCTCGTTATATGGAAAAGCATAAAATGTTACAATTGATAATTGACTTGCTAGCACGAACACACCCACAAAAATGTGCAGAAGACTAATGCGAATATAACAAGTTAAGGAGTAAATCCTACACCTACTAAAAACCAATACGTTTGTTGAACCAACCAATGCACTTTGGAGGTAGTCGGGGGTGTTCGACAAGAAATTGAATTCTACAACTAGAATTTCTTTGTTATTAGCTCCAAACTTTCCATCAATGCATAGAACAACATCTTCATCTACTAGCCTATATAAGAGCTCGCTCTCATCATTTTCACCCTCAAAGACACGTTTGGAGAACATCTTCCACCTAGAGTGATAACATATGTCCCTATCCAATTGATTCCAAGTACTCACTTCCTTACATCAGTTGAGAGTAATGCCCTCAAAGGATCAGGCTAGCTTCCAGCACCACTGTGGCTAGAGCATTGAATTTCTAGGACGAGGCAATGGGTGTAGGGTAATGAGGTTCAATGGGCCTGGGTGAACAGACCTGGATACGAAGGAACGTGCTGGAATGACGCATTGAAACAAGTTAACGCCCTGAAGAGGAGATAAATATCACAATTTGTCACTTTGAATAGTTCGTCGCGAAAATAATCGACAAGTGTATACCATTTTCTAACGACAACAAGCAAGAAAAAGAGAAGTTCCAATGGACAAATAAATGTGGAACTGCATTTCAACATTTACTGGAACATCTTCAAAAACTACATATATTGTTGACCTTTGAAAAGAGAAGATTTGTGTGACTCTCTACTATTCTTAGCATCTAAATTTGCGACAAGCACCGTTAAAATGCTATTGTGCACTAATTTCAGATGTAAAAAATAATAAGTCATTGATTATATAATTTAAAATCAAGAAAAATATGAACAAGTACGGAGAATCTCATTGTGAAATTAAATAACGATGCTTATACTATGTCAACAAATAAGTGACAATATAAGGCCCAATACAACAACCAAAACATCTACACCTTCCTATGCATGAATCAATACTCACACTACAAGGAGTACTGTTTATTCCAACGGGGGGAGGGGGGCAACGGCCGCCAACGGCATTGACCAACGGCTTCCAACGGCAAGTATTTTCCGGATTATAACCAAGAGAATAAAAAGTTGACCGTTGGACGCCGTTGGAAAATGCCGTTTGCGGCCGTTGGTAGCCGTTGGAAACCCGAGCCAAAATAACCTGCAGCACCTTCTTCCTCCCCATTTCGTTTTTCCCCAAATTATTTCCAAAAACCCTCCATCCCCCTCCCCAATTCGCCAACCACTTCCATTCAAGCCTCCAACGTCACTCGGTAGCATCTTGAACCCCTCTCCAACCCCTAATCTTCTCCAATCAAGGTATAAACCCTAATTCCTTTTTTTATTAAATTAGGTAATTTAGTGTTAATTAGGTAATTTAGTGTTAGATTTGCAATTTATATGTTTGTATTGACTATTGTATGTGTAGTTTAGTTTATTGATGTTTAATTTTTATTATTAACCTATGTATTGTAAGTTAATTGTATATTATAGGTTGGTGTATAGTGTATTGTGTGTATAGCGTAGTGTAGAATGCTGCTTGTATGAAAATATAGTGCGATAAGTTGAATGATGACATTAGATTATAAAATATCGAAAATGATATTTAATTTTATAATATACGGTTACTTTGATTATTTTTAATAAGTAATATAGTGTAGTAATTTTATAATGTACGGTTAAAAAATATCGAAAATGACAGTAAGTATAGTATCGAACGTCAATTTTTTTTATAAATATAATATGTTACAGAATATGTAATATATTCGAAAACCCTTAGAATGTTTTTCGGCCCCGTCTGATAAGTACGATCCTTTTGTACTTCGCATTATCATAACTACGATCCTTTTACGGGATGAATGAATAAAACATACTTCGCATTTATCATAACTACGATCCTTTTGTACTTGCCAAACAAGCTCTTCAAGTTTATTATGCTTCTTACCCATCTCTAAGAAGAGATAAAGTAAATTGGTCGGCTGTTTTTAAAACAAAGGCAAGATTTACATTTGATGGACGGAACATTCCCGATGAACAAGCTTACCAAGCAGATATCGAGGAAAGTAGAGGAATAATAATAACAGATGATCAAACAGATTTTGGACCTCTAAACGATGATTCAAATGCATTAATTGAAGCATTTGAGAGTACAGAGGAACAAAATATAGAGTACGAAACAGAGTCTGAAACCGAAACTGACGAGGACTGATCAATAATCTACATTTTGAAGGTAATTATATTTAACATTATAATATTTTCATTAAAAATGTTATGCTAATGTATGATATGTGTCACGTACTCTTCTTATGTTATGCCATAATGTATGTTTTACATATAGTCATTTAATGTTCTCATATAATGTTTGTCTGTAACATGTTCTATAGATATGTCTTCACGTAGACGATCTGGGTCTACACATTCTGGGTCTCCCTCCTCTTCACAGAGAGGGACTATTCGTCCTGCAGATCGTGATCGCGCTGGTCCATCAGAGGAGATGCCACGCACTGCAATTTGGCTAAAGCCAAAAGCCGACGGATCTGGGTAAGTATTAAGTTTCAAAATTAAATTTTATTCTCGTACAGTCTATTATAAGTATAGTAGTCATAAAATAGTAAATGCTTTTTTTCTTGTTAAACACAGTGGTTTTACGTTAGAGCCATCAAATATAGTTCTTTCATTATCTAAGCGTGCATACCAGAGTCGGATGAATGAATGTTGACCCAAATGGTCCTTGATTCCAGAGAACGTGAAGGAAGCTATTTGGCAGGACTTTTTGGTATGAGTGATATTACTTGTTAGGTTTAAATATCTAATCATGTTTACAGTACGCATAAAAAATCTTATTACTTGTTAGGTTTAAATATCTAATCATGTTTACTTGTTAGGTTTAAATATCTAATCATGTTTACTTGTTAGGTTTAAATATCTAATCATGTTTACACTACGCATAAAAACTATATAACTCTTATGTAATCAAACGTGCAGGGCCATGTGGACATCCAGGATGCAGATCTTTCCGTTGTACAGCGCCATTGGCAGAGTAAAATTGCAAAGAACTACAGGGAGACTTTAAATGTTGTGAAATCAAGTGGAAGCAAGCCAAATTGGATGAGCGCTGGTGTGTGGGAACAGTTTATCCGCTGGTGGGCCAATGAGGAATTTCAGGTAAATTTAGCATATATTTAAGTTAAATTGTTCTACGCAAATAATATTTAAATTAAAACTATAAAACAATTTTTTTTCAACTTAAATTTGCAGAAAGAGTCAACTAGGAATTCTGCTAACAGGAGCAAGAATCCCGTCACACATCGCGGTGGTTCTAAGTCATTCCAGCATCACCGCGAGGACTTGGTATATTTATTAATTAACATAAACATTTATATAAAAAATATTTAATATATATATTTATATGTGCATATTTCAGGAAAGACAGCGTGGTGGTCCTGTCAGTCGTTGGGATGTATTTGCGCATACGCATGCGGTGACTCAGATTGACGATTCAGGCTCATATTCGTACACCTGGAAAAGTAATGACAAAGCAAGGACCGCATATGTAAGTATAAGATAATGAACTAAAAGTTTTAAGTCTATTAAAATAGCATTATCTAAATTCAATTGTATTTTGCATACTAGGAAAAGTTTCAGGACGCACGGACATTGATGCTCCAGGACACCGGAAGAGCAGAGTTGACCATTGATGAGGAGAACGCAATATTTGAGTCTGTCATGGATCCAGCGACCCACGGAAGGCGCTTTGGATTTGGAAGCCAATCGGTATTTTAATTTAAATTTAAAATAATTTTTATGAAGCATGTTCATTTCGATATCATATATATAAACACTTTAGATGTGAGCTTAGCTAGAGTAAATATTTAAACGTATTTACACATATATTTACACATATTTACTAATATTTACAGGTTGACGTAGTGCAGAAGAACTACCAGCGGGCTCAAGATAAGAAGGAGATCGCACAGCTACGAGCCCAGATCGCCACGCTTCAAGATCGCGATCGCCGCCGTGAAGAACAAATGGAGCAGCTAAACAATAAAGTGGCGGAGTTCATGGAGCAATACGGGCGGTTTCCTTCCTCCGGTGGTTCTGCTGGCGAGTGAGTTGAGGTATGTTTGAGATGTTTTCTTATGTGTGGAGTGGTGATGGTTTGTATTTATTGTTGTATGGTGTTAGACATTTGGTGATGGTTTAGATGTGTTAGGCATTTGGTGATGTGTTTGGATGTCTTAAACATTTGGTGATGGTTTGGATGACGATTGGTGACGGCTTTTTATGTGTTGTTTGTATATATGATGACGGTTGGTTTGGATGACGTTTGATTTTGACGTAGAAACTAATTTGATGGATGTAGAATTTAGTTTGTTTTGATGGTTTGGTTGTTTATGTGTATGATTTGATTATTATATTGTGTTTGGTTATATATATGTGATTGTTATTGGATATACGCTCAAAATGGAGCAGTTTTAATATTTATGATATTGTGTGTGGCCGGAGGTGAGTAGGAGCAGCCGAGTAAAAAAAAAAATTTCAGATTTCCAACGGCTTCCAACGGAAACCAACGGCCAATTGGTCATTTATAACCAACGGCTTCCAACGGCTACCAACGGCAAAAACCAACGTTTTCCAACGGCGAACCAACGGCAAGTTGGTCAACGAAGTTTGCCACATGGCCAGATGAGCCGTTGGTAAGCGTTGGTATAACGCCGTTGGGGGCGTTGGGAACCATTGGAAGGCGTCAAAATGTATTCCAACGGCCTTTCCAACGGCTCCCAACGGCTTACCAACGGCCGCCAACGGCTTGGAGCCGTTGGAAAGAGCTGTTTGCCTTGTAGTGTCAATATACAAATAATACAACTTTAATACAAGAGAGATATATGTAGTAAGCAACCTGTAGATGTAGCCTTCAACCAGACCATTTTTCCTTCCTTTGCTTACATTTGCAAGCTTCAATAATACATAGACGCATAAAATGAAAAGGGAAAAGGTGATCAACTATTTGTAAATTGTGCTAATTTATATACACCTCAGCTCATTCTAGGGAACCTGATAGCTATTGCATAGAAAAAGACTGCTTATGTTCCTTTTTGAGATCAAACCACGTAATTTTATTTTTTGCACTTTACTACATCAAATACTTGTTAGCACATAACACTCATACCACTAGCAACCAAGGAACTAACATAAGTAGAAAACATTGCATCTTATTACGTCTCCATGGTCCATTAGCATAAATATGGAGTAATAACAGTAATAGTAACACACGATCGATCATCAAAATGAGTAAATATCATAATGCCTAATGTCAACCTCAGACAACAAATACGTCAACAATACCAAATATTGTAATACATGTACTAAACACCCACCATTAGTAACATATCCTCAATAGCATAAATGAAAACATATAATACATCAAATGTGTATTAATCGCTCCATAGTAGTAGCACAAAATCAACTCATTGGATGTGTACACAATACTTTATGTTAGTAACACAAAGATCAACAACACTAATATGACAAAGACCACAATAGACTGCACATCATCCATGTAGTAATGATGATAAATTTTGCACAAACCATCCTAATGTGATACCACCTCAACGCAACAACCATATATGATAATTCCAATCGATAATTAACACATATGTCATTATTATAACCAAAATTAGTAAATCTCAAATAGGGCCTAACATTAAAGCTTACAAAGGAAGGAGTTATAGAAGCTACCAAAGATGTAAGCAGAAGGCTATCGAAGATCTAAGGAAGTGCTATCGAATATGTAAAGAAATACGCTATCAAATATTTTAAGAAGAGCTATTGAAGATGTAAATAAATAAGCTATCGAAGATATAAGAAAAAGTCAATCAAAGATTTAAAGAGAGAGCCATTGAAGATATAAGTAAAGGGCTATCAAATATATAAAGAAGAGCTATTGAAGATGTAAAGAAATAAGCAATCGATGAGTAAGAACAAGGCGTCGATGATATAAGAAAAAGGTTATCAAGTATTTAAATAAGTCATTGAAGATATAAGAAAGAAGCTATCGAAGATATAAGAAAAAGCTATCAAAGATTTGAAGAAATAAGCGGTCAAAAATATGGTAAAAAGGATAATGAAGATTTGAAGAGAGAACCATCGATAAGTAAAGAGCTATTGAAGATCTAAAGAAAAGATATCGAAGATGTAAAGAAATAAACTATCAAAAATATAAAATAAAAGGGCCATCGAAGATTTAAAAAGAAAGCTATTGAAGAACTAATGGAAGAACCGTCGAAGGTCTAAAGAAATGCTATCGAGGATCTAAATAAAGTGCCAACCTAACCTCTAACGAAGGTGCTATTGAAGTTGTAAACGAATTGTCCATGTGTCAATCTTCTATTGGACTAACTATGTGACATTAACATAAAAGTAAAATGAATGAAGGAAAGAGAAATGACTTGTCTAGAAATGCCAGATGTCAAGTTGACAACATGTCGCATCATTAATCAGCTGTGATAATCTCAACCATCAAAAGTTAGACTCGGTACATGTCAAGAATCCAGTGGTGTAATTTTACTGTAAATAGGCATGTACCACCATATAAGAAGTGTCCTTTCATGACTTCTCTTCTTTCTTATTTTCCAATTTGTAATCAATAAATTTATTAAAAGCTTGATTTGGTACTTTTATGACCAATTAGGTCAAACCATAATGAAGGAATTGTAAAGAAAGACGAACAAACAAGATATTTGCATATGATTTCATAATACCCTTTTTTGGTTGGTCTCCCACTTAACTTATCCTTAAGTTCTTGAAGGTTAGGCCAAATTTTGGTTTTACACTTTGATGCTTTCATTGAGAATTGAACTCAGGGAAATAGAATACTCAAGCATCCAACTTTTTACCGCTTTTAAAACTTCAAACCATACCTTCAACTCAACAAGGATCCTCAGAGCTAGAATGTTTCCACTCTCTCAAATCCCATTCAAGATGAAATCCTCAATCCGATGAAAGACAAATAATGAACCTTAGAAATTTAGCTCTCCAAACTATGAAGGAACAGAGGAGAGTTGCTTTATATGATCCGAACAAATTGAGCTTAAACCCATTTCATCTAGGAAAGAAGCCAATTTTGGTTTAGCCAGGGAATTGGAAGAAGTTGAGGAGCGCACTCGAAGGAAAAAGAAGACGAGGATCGTAAAGGGCAATCCCTTCACCCCAAATGAAAATGATGATCCAAGCTCAGGCCGAAGGAGCTGTATTACGGAAAGACGTGCATAGTAAACTAGACTAAATCCACCTAAAAGGAGGGAAAGGGTAGTATTTCAAAAAGGAAATAGAGGTCTAAGAAGGAAGAAGAATGGCTACCAACGTCATCAACTTCTCTTAAAAAAATCAGGTGTTTTCCAAAGTGTTGTTCACTTAAGGGTTCTAAATCAAAATTATATACTTCCCTTAGAGTACCATAAGAAGTAGTTTATAGTTGAACTAGGTTGGAATATTAGCATTCAAAAAAGGAAATCAAAGAAGAAGAAAATGAAAATATACACCGGTTATTGTAATCTAAGAAATTTCAAAAGTATCATCGTTTGTGGAAATATTATCAAATGATAATTTAAATATTTTCCAAGTTAAAAATTATGGAAAATTTCTACAAATTAAATTAAAAATACGTTATTAAAAATCAAGTCGTTTTATGGTCACAATAAATTTCTCATTATTTATTTTTACCATTTATTACTCCAATTCAATTTACAAAATATATTTATTTCACTATATTTGAATAAGATTATTAAATCCATTTAATTAATATTTAATTCAAAAATTCAAATATTTAATGATCACTATATTTGAATTCGAGTTATTAAATTCCAAAATCTAATTATTTAAATATTTAAAATTAATTAAACATTTAAAATTCAATGACCAAAATTTTGGGTTGTTACATATGGTTGGGTTTATATAGAGTTACTGGAGAGGAATAATAGGAGTAAGGGAGGAGAGAAAAACATGGAATATATTTTGTATTTGAAATTTTCATTGGACGAGAATTGTATTTGTTTTGAATTAATTAAATAGTGTATTGTATCTGTCATTGGAGATAGACAAATGTATTGTATCGACATTGACAGTTAAAGGAACAAACCAATGCTTCCCTTTAATTTCTCTTAATTTAATCTACAAATAGTCAATAAGAATATTAATAACAAAATAAATGTTTATTATCATCAACACAGTCATTAATTGTATCTTCACAATCTCTCCCTTTTGATGATAAAATACAATATGTTAAGATTTGTCACATATGAAATTCATGTATTGAGTGTGTGCATATGATATAACAGAATTAAGTAAAAATAATATCATGATTGTCCCAACGTATATAACATGATCCCTATGTTTGTATGCTCCCCCTACAAAAATGCACTATCCAAAAAAAATGTATCTTTAAAAAATAGAAAAGAAATGATATGAAAAAGTACTAAAAGTGATAAATATAAAACAAATACTAAAAAACTAGTATGATAAAATAAATGATTTTACGGAAACAATCAAATCTTAACTTATCTCCCCATTTTGTTCTCATCGAAAGTAAAGAAAATGATGATATAAAAGTATAATTAATAAGGCAATATGAACTATGATCAAAATTAAACATCAAATACATATTAAAAAAGACTTTGAAGCAAAAAATCATAGCGATTCATCCTTAACTAGAAACTTATCCATGAGAGTGAATACAGCATAAACAAGTGATACATATATTCTTATATAGTATGGTTTAAATAACATAGCCCAAAAACACTTTCGTACTTAAATAGCTTATTTTTAATTCATTATGAAATTAAGTCACTTTCGTCCATGCATTATCGCGAGGTCTCTTAGATGAGAACGTTTGTGACCAAAATAATTATTATTAAAGTTAGAATAACTTATCCCTAAGTTACCGTAAATGAGATCAAGAATCTTTCATCCATTCATTCTCGCGAGGTCTCTTAGATGATAATGGACATTACTTGACAAATACTGACACAACTATTTTATAGGCATGCCAGAGGGGCTTAGGAAGTTCGTTATATCATATGTGTAATTTTTGTTAATTTCCATAAACTCTCAACAATAAATTTTGGGTGTCAACTTAGTCAACACATATAAGAACAAAAATTAATGGTGAAAAGAAAGAAAATAAGGTGAGCCGATATAATATGAAAGTCAAATGATAGATAAAGATGATTAGGGATATGAAATAACCAAAAAGAAAGCCACTATAAAGTTTGCTAAACAATTTTTTCTTTAAAAAATATTAAAATGTTACTTTTCAACGAAGGGACATAATACAATATTATTATATACTATATAATCAACATCAATGCTTTAGATAATCCCTATATGTTTAATCGGTAGCGATCATATTTCTAGAATAATTTAATCCTTTAAAAAAACTAGTAAATTTTCTAAAATAAATAACCAAAAATAATAAAAATAAAAAGGAAGGAAAAAACAATAGACACTGGTCTATTTCCAAAATTACCAAATGTAGATGTAAGGGTGAAAATCTATCTTTTAAAAGAGGTTTTGTAAAGGTATTAGTCAGTTGGAATCAATTGAAATAAATTCGATGCAAGTATCCTCTTTTGAAATGTGGTCTCTAATAAAGTGATGTCTTATGTCTATATGTTTAGTACAAGAGTGGTGAACAGGATTGCTTGACAAGTTAATTGTACTTTTGCTATCACACTTTATAGGTACATGTTTATGTACTTAGCCAAAGTCTAATAGTGTTTGTATCATTTATAAATTTTGTACACTACAACTTCCTAATGCAATATATTCAGCTTCAGTGGTAGATAACGCAACACTATTTTGTTTTTGAATTGACCAAGAAATTAATGAGCATCCTAATAAAACACAAGCTCCACTAGTGCTTTTCCTATCCATAAGACTATTAGCATAACCAGCATCAGAATAACCAACTAAATCGAAATACCATAATCCAAAATTTTGTGTATCCAAAAGATATCTAAGAATTCGTTTTGTGGACTTTAAATGGGGTTCTTTTGGACTAGCTTGAAATCTTGCACAAAAACCAACATAAAATGTTAGGTCTGGTCCAGATGTTGTAAGATAAAGAAAAGCATCAATCATACCTCAATATTTCTTTGGATCAACTTCAGTACGTTCTTTATCTATGTTGGGCTTTGTTGAAGGACTCATAGGTGTTCCAAGTGGTTTTGCATTCATAATTTCAAATCTTTTCAGTAACTCCTTCACATATTTTGTTTGTGAAATGAAGAATCCCTTCTCACTTTGCTTGATTTGAACCATAGAAAATAATTTAATTCTCCCATCAAGCTCATTTCAAACTTATCCTGCATTGATTTTTTAAACTTTTGACACAATGGTTTGTTAATAGCACCATAGATGATATCATGAACATAAATTTGAACAATTAGAAAATCATAATGTTCGTGCAGTAGAAATAAAGTAGCATCACCACTTCCTTTTCTCAAACCATTTTCTGAAAGATATGTGTTGAGACATTCATACGAAGCTCTAAAAGCCTGTTTAAGTCCGGATAATTTTTTTTCAAGTTTGTATACATTATTCAGAAATTCGTGATTCTCGAGGGGGTTATTCAACAAACACATTTTCTTTTAAATAACCATTTAAAAAGGCACTTTTGACATTCATTTGTGTAAGTTTAAAACCTTTAAAATGTGCAAGAGTAAGCAAAATTCTAATGAATTCAAACCTAGCAAGTGTTGCGGTCAAATTTTCCATAGCCTAGAATTGAATCAAACAAATGAAATGGACAAAAAAATGGTAAATGATTGACTCAAGGAGCTTGGGAGATTTCAAGCTTGGAGAAATCAAAGATTTGGCCAAGTTTCAAAAATGCAAATCGGTTTGGTACCGACATGATTCATTGTGGTACCAATATGATTTTCGTTAACATCATTCACGCCAACATGTTTAGAACTATCTAGAATGATGATATGAAGAAACTCGAGAAGTTTGACAAACTTTTGAACAATAAATCATGTCGGTACCGACATGATTTGGTTAGTACTGACATAAATTTAAGACTTGAAATGACAAGAGATGGATGAAAGGAGCTTAAATATGAAGAAACAATTGGTTCTGCATGCACAAATTCATGTCAGTACCGACCTGGTTCTGGTCAGTAACGATCTGAATTTCTTTCTAATATTCATACGGTGCGACCTGTTCTACCTACTGGATATTCGCATCTTAAAGTTGTGACATTTTCAAACTTGGATGGCGAGATCTATGCTGGATTTTGCCTATAAATATGAAGATGCTTGCAACTAGAAAAGGGATTGGCACTTTAGATTTAGAGGGCAATCTTCTTCTTCCATAATTCCAAAAACCTCTACCAAATCCGAGATCTATTAGATTGTGGTCGAATTTGAGTTGTAATCTTTATATTTTAGAGAGAATCAAAAGGATAATAAAATTAAAGTGGACGTAAGCCTTAAATCTTCCGAACCACTATAAAATTTCCTATATTTCTTACTTTATTTTGTTAGATATCTTTATTTAAACCCGTTTTGGGTGTTGTGTCATTTTCTGATGCAATATTTTTTGTTCATTCAATAGGAAATAGCTAGATTTGACAACCTAAAGCTTGGATCTGAAGTTTAGAAGAGATGAAGAGGCTTTCTACCAAAGAAATCACAGGACCAAGTCAAACAGAGCATGGGGCAGGCAGAAAGTGTCCTCAAGTTGAAGTCCATCCGTCTATGTGACCAGAGAAGATATGAAGAGGATGATAAAGATGATGCAAGACGGAATAATAGCTCAACAACAGGAGATGCTAGATGGACTTTTCATAAGGAGGAACAACAAAGAACAGCCGAAGAAGTTGGAATTCAAAACCAAAGGCCAGAAATCAATGTAAGAGCATTTGGTGCTGGAGCAGAGCAAAATTAAGCAGTGCTCCTACCACAAAATCAGATCGGTACCGACCTTGATTAGGTCGTTACAACATGAATTTACATGGGGATCTGTCAATTTGGATTTGGGACAAGATGGAATGTCGTGAGCGGACGATTCTAGAGCTAGAGATACGAATCAGAACGCAAACGTGCAACTGAAAGAGTATATGCAAGAATTTCCCCGTAGGAACGAGGAGAAGAATGTAGCTATGGATAAGAGACCTCCGTTAGATTACTATGAGCGAATAGCTGAGATGATCAGAAGAATAGTTAGAGGTGGACCTCAAGACTAGAGGTTGGAGGACGTGAATTCACCCCTAACATCCGGTACGTAAGGAATCCACCAGATTTCAAACTGTCGATGTTGGAACTGTACAATAGGAGGACGGATCCGACCATTCATCTGATAAGATACATCCGACATACTTAACGGAGTTGGTTGCTATGTGGTTCAAGCAAACAGTTTAGAGTTCACATTTCTTGACTAAAGAATGTGATGATGCTTTCGAGCATGAAATAGAGGACTAGAGAGACCCTAAGGAGTTACTTGACTAGGTTTAACGCAGCAGCCGCTGCTGTTCATAAGCCGAATCCATCGATTATTCTGATATCTATAGTGTCTGGAGTTGCAAATAAAACTGAATTCAAAATTGCTTTAGAAAAGTATCCACTGATGGATCTTACAGAGTTTTACCACAAGGCTAAGAGAGCTTGCGTCAGGAGGACGTTGAAACTAAGAATGCTAAAGTTAATGTTGAGGATAATGAAGGATCGTCCGAAGAAGGGTACATAAAAGACAAAGGAAAACGAAAAGTTAAAGATAACTTCGGGGGACTGAAGCAATAGAGGAGGGAAACAAAATTCTCATCTTACACTGACCTAACCGAAATCTTGAAGATAATTTACTTAGATAGTAGGGGCAAATCTCCTACTGGAAGCCAGCTAAGAGAGAGCCCACTGATCGGGAGAAACAGTCCGAAATATTTTACATTTTTCATGAGATGGACGGACATGAAACGAACAAGTGCAGACACCTTCATGATTTAATAGAAGAACGGGTTTGGAACAACTGGCTACAACGGTACATGAGGAACCAAATTGCAGTAGTGTGGTAGGAGTAGCTCTACAACTAACACATCTGGATACGACCACGGAGCCGGGTCTAGAATGATAATCCTCAATTAGGATGGACAGAAGTCAGATTCGATTCCTTAGTTTTCCTTTCTATTTTGAATAAATAAGACAATAACAACCTCAAGCCGCTTAAACATGTAAAAGACCTCGACTGGTCTCTAGGCACATTCTAAGTTGGATATTCGGGATGGATGCTTAGGATATTTGTTTGTTGCTTTGATTTGGATTTTAAAAATGAATATTGATTTTGGAAACCACTAGAACATGATGACTAATATTGATTGAGCATGATAGTCTTGTCCAGAGAGATGGGACAATGACCATAAGGTGCAAGTCTCCTTGCCGGAGAGCAGGTGGATTAGACTTTTACAAATAGCTTGCCCCCTCACTGGAGAGTAAGTGGATGGGTTAGCTAGGAAAGTAAGTCCTCTCACCAGAGAGTGAGCGGATGGACTTGCTTGGACATTGAGCCCCCTCATCGGAGAGAGAGCAGATTGGAATTAGCATGGATCTGGAGAGATCAAACCCAAAATTGAATGTTGAATGATCTAGAGAAATCGAACCCTAATTGGATGTTGAACAATCCGAAGTAATCAATTCTCGTTCATAATAAAAGGTGTTTTCTTTCTGTTATATATTTGTAGTAATGTGTTATAAATAATTAAATCTTTAATTAAAATATATTTAATAGAAAATCCATAAATGGTGTTTTTGTGATAGTAATTACAAATAGTTGTAATCATGAGTATCGTATCACGATATGATAATCACATCATTTTAAATATGCCTAGTTAAGATGTGTCGAGACTGGATATCGATACATCAGTTGAGACTAGAGTGCATAACGCTCTTCAAATGTTGGGTAGTGTATTACTCATGACTGTTGAGGACACTAAGGGGTTACGTACTAATAGTTATTAGATAACCATGGAAGACTCACTCGATGGTTTTCTGTTAGTTAATGTAACTAAAGTCAAACAGAAAATATCGATGTAACCAATTTACACAGTTTTCTTGACTTGAGAATACGGTTGATCTTCAATATGAAATCTTCACTTTGATTATAGTCAAATAGTAGCACAATGTTCATAGAATGACTATAGTTAGATCGAGTGGAAGTATTGGAAGTGAAACACTCTTCAAGAGAGGATTTGTCTCCTCGGTTATATGAGGTTAGTATCACGGTCAACCGAGGTCAACTCAAAATCAAAATCTCTAGCTAGAGTAAATTAGTTAATAATTATTATTATTATTGAACCAAGGACTTTGTATTTGGATTATGGAGTTGAATATGGATAATGTTGGAATTTTGACCAATACCAAATTTCATAAGTTCAAAGTGATATAGTTTTGACGAAGAGAATTGATATAAATAATTGTCATTATAGGGTAATGCTTAATAAAGTAAAACTGGATTGTACCGATACCGAGTAAGTGATAAATTTGACTATAATGTCACACAACCTGCCATGTGAAGTGTGAATGTTAATAATCGAATTGTTTGATATTAATAGCTGACCAAATTTACACCTAAAAGTCATATCACCGAAACGTTGAATACTTTTTTTTACCACCTGATTTAATTAATTTATAATTATTATAATTAATTAATATTTATGAAATCTAGTTATAAATTTTTATTTGATGTGTTGAACAATATTAAACAATGTGTTTACAATAGTTATAAATATACTAATCGATATATGATATCGGCATGCGTTTAAATTGGATTTAAATTGCAATGAATTTTGTTTGGGTTAATCAATAAGACAAGCCCGAACTGAAAGAGAGAGAAGGCCAACTTCTTGGACTTGGTTTGATGCCTATATAATGATGATTTCTGCTAGGAAGTGGCAATGTCAGGCTAACCAAGGGTTGGTAAGTAGGTGGGGTTTGAATGGTTAAAAAGGAAAGAAACGGTAAAGAGAGAAATAAGATTGGTGATCCACTCCATTGTCTCTCATTTATATAATGCCACTTATCCCTCACTTTTACCACACTTTTGTGACACATTTGCTGTAAAATTTCGACCAGCAACTCACAATTCAAGACCAAAAAATCCAAACATAAAAACACATCAAATTCAATCCAATTCCATTGGTGGTGGTTGCTGCATTTGAAAGCTACCAACTTCTGAATTCATATTCAATTCAAGGAGCTTTACTCTTCGTTTCAACGTGTGAATTCTAGGCATTGGTGAAGGGTATCATTATTTACTTATTATCATATATTAATGCTTAACGTATCATTATTCTATATGTTAGTTTAGATAGTTATCAATATAAAAAATCAGTATATAACCGTGTTGTCACATTGGATGGTTATATACTTATACGTGTATATAAAATAATTATTGTTATTAGTATACATGCTACATGCTCATAGCCTAATTATTAAAAAAAATTGATTAAAATAATATTATTAAATGATTTATCAATAAAATCTAAATATTAAATATTAAATTATAATATATATATATATAATTTTAAAAAAATTATACTTAAAAAGTATTCGACGGTAAAAAAAATTATTTATTACATGTATATATATATATATACACACACTTAATTATTCGTTTTATTTTTAAAAAAAAAACTCAACCCAGAGCCCTGATGAAATCGAAGGGATGAGAGGAGCTCCCCCCTAGCCTGGTCTGACCACAGACAGGAGGGTTTTAAGCCAGTCCAGCACAGAGATTTGATGCCCCCCACCCGTTTATAGGTTTTCTGGAGACCCACCTCCGCGCCTTGAAATGGGAGTAGGGCAGACGGGAATCGAACCTGCGACCTGCTTACCAGGAAGCGAGCATCTTACCACTGCGCCACTACTTGCAGACCCACACTTAATTATTCGTTTTATTTTAAATTAGTCAAATAAATAAAAACACATTTATACATATTTCTAAACATTATAAAATTTTGGAAAAATCTTATATAATATAAAATATAGATTATGATTTTGGAACAATTTTTTAATTATTTTTATTTAATCCATACAGTTTTTAAATTATTCAATAAGTATTTTATTAAAATATTATTAAATCAAAAAAGAAAATTAAAAAAATTGTTTCTAGCCGAGAGCAATAACGAATTTATATTTAATAATACACACACACAAACACACACACATATATATATATATATTAATTTATAAGTAGTTATATACTTATATATATTATATGCATATATTAATTCAAAAAAATTTATTTTCGTATTTCATAATATATAATAAATACACTAAATTATTTTACAAATTAATATTTAAAATAATTTGGTAATTTAATTATATATATATATTTCATAAATGCTTAACACAAATAATTTATGACTAATATTTTAGAATAATTATATAATTAAATTTATTAATATATTTATTTATTTATTTATACAATAATTTAATGCACACATATGTATATTTAGTTATATACGAGGGGCTAACATGTCCGTTGCGGCGTAAATCTCAGCATCTATACATGTGTATATTAAACCATGTATACACTATTTTGTTGTACGAGCACATAAACACATATGTGTATATTATTTTAAAATTAAATAAAATATTGATTTAAATATATATATATGTTAAACCATGTACACATTATATGATACACATATATAATATAATACAAATAATGTAAAATAAAACATTATTTTAAATTTAAATAAAATATTGATTTTATTTAAAATAAAATTAGAAAAGTTCTAAATGAATTTAGACTACATAGGCCCATTAAAGATCCAATAAATGAAATTGTTTTGAAATTTACCATTTAACACCACCGCGAGCTGGCTTAGTTCCATTAAAACGATCCAAAGATATCAAACCCTAGATTGGATGTTGGATGATCCAGAGAGATCGAATCCTAGATTATATTTTGAACGATCCAGAGGGATCAGACCCTACATTGAATGTTGATTGTGCGATCCGGAGAGATATAGACTTGGCCTTGGGATTTAAATGCCTTACGACATAGATATTGATTTATGATAACCTAACCCCTGGCAAACACGGGATGACCGTGATAGTGATATATAATATGATAACTCCAGATGAACACGGATTGATTATGATTTATGACTAACACTTAAGCAAGGACTAGAGTCCTTAGCTATGATGGTCTAGAATGACCTTTGATTTACAGCGAATGAACTAAATGATTCACCACGATTGAAATCGATAAATAGTTAGAGATCTTGACTGTTAGAGGTTGACTACTGTTGAAACTTGTTCTTGAGCAAAGCACATCTTACATTCATAAGACGTGCTTTGGAGGGTAAATGTTACCGCTAAATTTTCCACGGCCTTAGAAAAGACACAAACGGATGAAATGGACTGCAAACTGATGAAGGAGTGAGTCAATGAGCTTTGAAGATGTCAAGCTTGAAGAAACTAAAATTTTGACCAAATTTCAGAAATGCAAATCAAGTTGGTACATATATGATTCATGTTGGTACCGATATGATTCATGCCAATATAATTAGAACTATTTAGAATGATGATATGAAGAAACTCAGAAGGTTTGATGAACTTTCAAACAACAAAATCATGTTGGTACCGACATGATTTAGTTAGTACCGACATGAATTTAAGACTTGAAATGACAATGGATGTATGAAAGGAGCTTAAATATGAAGAAAAAATTGGCTTACATACACAAATTCATGTCGATACCGATCTGAATTTCATCCTGATATTCGTGCGGTGCGACTTGTTCTACCTACTGGATATTCAGATCTTGGAGTTGTGACGTTTTCAAACCTGAATGGCGAGATCTATGCTAGATTTTGCCTATAGATATGAAGCTACTTGCAACTAGAAAAGGAATTGGCACTTTAGATCTAGAGGGCAATCTTCTTCTTTCTTAGCACTAAATTCCTTTACCAAATCAGAGATTTATTAGATTATGGTTGAATTTGAGTTGTAATCTTTTTATTCTAGAGAGAACCAAAAGGATAATAAGATTAGAGTGGACATAGACCTCAAATTTGCCGAATCACTATGAATTTTTTTTTTTGTTTCTTACTTTGTTTTGTTAGGTTTCTCTGTATAATTTCGTTTTCGGTGGTTGTGTTATTTTCCAGCGCAACAACAACTAAGGCAAATATTTCATCAAAATAAATACATTCTATTTGGTTATATCCCTTTACAACCAATCTAGCTTTATTTCTAATTATATTTCTGATTCATCAAATTTGTTTTCAAATACCCATTTGGTACCTACCGTAGAATAATAATAGGATCTAAGCCCACTATGATCTAAAAAGGAAGGATTTTTGAAATCTACCTATTTCATTTGGTGCAGATTAGTCTGGTTCCTTCAGAGTGTGCATGTGTCCGTATGTGCATGAGTGTGCATGTGCATAGCATGCATTCTGTACCAGAGGAAATTCTGGGTGTTGGGTAGAATTTGCATGCAAATTAAGTCTGTTTTTGAAACAGCCGTTTTCTAGTAGATTACAGGTATGAATACCCAGGCATGATTGCTTGTGGAACAAATATAAATAATAAAGAAAATAAACGCCTAACCTATTTACACTCTTGCTCTTCACTGTAATCTGGAATCCTTGATTTCTTGCCTTTCCCCCTTGTTAATATTTAGCTCAACCTATTCTCTTCTCATCACCTGAATCCTACAAACACAAATCTGAATCACCCCCTCATTCCTCCTTTCTATTCTGTATCATTTCTTCCTTAACAAACTTCTTTCACTGAACAAACTGCAAAAAATACTCTCTACGACCATCAAACACACGCATTTTGCACGGCTGAACAAAGTATATCACAAGAAAGAAAGGTCCTTCCAAGCAAAGATTTTGACCGTTCCTCTATAAGCATTTGGAGGACGCGAAGGAGCGGGTTTAGTATACTGCTGCAAGGGAACCATCCATCAAATCAGTTTAGACATCATGTCGAGATAAGCAAGCAGAGGGTTTGGAAGATCTGAGGCAAAGACTGAGGACGGAGTCAGGTATGGGGCTAGCGCGGGTAGAGAGGGGATGGAGGTGTAGCAGTAGATGTGAGTCCGGTCTGGACAAGAAGGAGAAGGAATGATGAGGCTGATATTCTAGACTTGATGCTTTGATCTAAACTGAACAAGAACTTGTTTAGAATGTAAGAGTATATCTTTGTGATTTTCATATTATTCTTCCACAACTCATTTCCCTTTAATATTCAAAATATACCAAATCAAATTTCGCTGTAAACTCTGATGAAAGTAAATCATATGAATAACGTCGTGTGAATCAAACTTTCAACTTGTCAGTAGAAACCGACATTTACACCATCATAATAAACACACATCCAAATTCATCAACAAAGAAAGGATTTCATGCAAAACAAATACAGTCAAACAAAAGCAATCAAATGGAGAATTCAAATCATAACTTGGGCAATGTGACGCTAATCAACATGTCCAAATCATCATTTACAATCACCAAAGCCTCTTCCTCGCATGATACAACACGACACGAAACATGGACCGGGTTGTTCCCTTCCACAAGGGCCAACTCATCAAGCCCATATTCTTCCATCATCTCCACACTTTTCACGCCATCACATACAATGTTTGCATCGACCATCTCCTCCCTTTTCCAATTCTCGATCCTCAACTCTCCGTTCGCCTCGTTAGCAATGACATTACACTTTGAGAAACCACTGCTTGCTTTCATGCTTTCAGCTGCTTCTTTGATGCAATATGAGATCAGTGAAGCACTGCCAATTTTTTGTGCTTGACTGCTGAGTTTGAACAAAGCTGTAGTGGTTGAAGGATTCTTGACAAAAGAATTCAGAGGAATCGATCTTAGACTGTTTCGGCTTTTAGTTTTCGTGAAGTAATCAAGGTGGAATATAGGTGTTTTCGGATGAGCCTGAGCAAGCATGCTATTGTGACAAACTGCCCATTTTTTCAGAAACTGCGTTAATGATGTTGGGTCTGCTAATAGTAAACTGCAGCTTATTCCGATGCTGTATCCATCACCTTCGAATTCGGTAACCTGGTACAAGAAACATCTTTCGGTGAATTCTTTGTCAAACTTATCACAGCGGGCTTATAAATAAAAAGTAGCCATTTTGATCAAATGCCTTAATAGCCTAAATATGAATGTTTTTCGCTCAGAATTTTATTGTTGGTGTATGATTTCTCCAGATATTTAAATTAGAAACTTTGAGCCCAAATACAGCAAATTTTAGTCTGTCCTGTGAATTCTTTGAATATGTGGGTAAACTGAATACCTATTGTCAACTTTTTAAGAGTGCGGTGCAAAACATTCGCTTCATGCCAATTAAAAAGAAAAAGGTTTTTTGTCCCGTTGGAATGGGATCTTTGCACATGTTATTGCTTACATGAGTTATATTTAGAGTTTCTTCATATAATATACACACTACATGTAGCTGTAACTCTATACCTTGGTATGAGGATTCATACCTAGGACTGTCTACGAGTACCCGAAAAATCTGAAATTCGTCTGTATTCGTATCCGAAATATGAAAAATTATCATACTCGAAAAATGAATACGGATGCGGATATGGCCATATCCGCATTCGATAATTATCCGTCAGGTTTTATCAGATTATAGCTATACTTTTATGTATTTTAGTACATAAAATGGTTATCATTTACTATTTTATCTAGGTAAAAAAAATTATTATGTGTATAAAAATCAATAATTGCTGCTTAAAATTATTTTTCTTAGCATATTCATTATTTTTTATATTTTTAGTACTGAAATGGATTTATAATGAATCAAAATTTTCTATTTATTTATTTAGATTTGTTGGTTTGTAACTGATCGAAGAATATCCGATGAATCGATATCCGTCTGCATCCGCGGATACGGATATTCGATATTCGAAAATAATTTCGTATGTGGATACGGATATGACACTATTTGAATCCGCATCTAACCGTTTATAGGCATGTTTATACCATATTCACTCAAAAGTTCATGATCAGTATTTGTTTATCTAAATATTTGAATCAAAAAAATAAAGCCAAAACACACTGTAAATTTTAGTTCCCTGCATGATTCTTTTGAACATCCAGATAAATCGAACTCTCCGATAAACTTCTTTAGAAAGCTGATAAAAGAAAATATGGTTATTATTCGGATACGGTCTTTGCTTATCTTATTGACTTTTCAACCCATGCATTGGTTAAATGAGTTTTCATGAACCTTATATATATATATATATATATATATATATATATATATATAGAGAGAGAGAGAGAGAGAGAGAATAATCGGTCATTATTCAAGTAGAACATAAGTATTGATGTCTCGGAGGTTCAAACCCAAAATATATAAAAACCAGAGTCTAGTGATTTACCTGGATGTAAAAGAGGGCAGAGATCTCAGGGTGCTCCAAATCGACATCAGTCCAATGAGCCAAAACCCCTTCTTTCTCCTCTCTATTTTCCAATTCCATAAACTCATTCATCTTAATCTCCAAACTCGCTTGCACCAGCCTAACACCTGCATCATTATATTTCACTTCCCAATATCCATCGCTTTCATTACCTCTCCTTAACCTTCCAGCCAAAACCGGATGCTCAGAAAGCACTACACTCATGCTCTCCTTCATCCATCCTGCAACTGCTGTCGCAGAGAACTCTCCCTGATCACTTTCAGTATTCGCATTCGAGTAGTACAAAACTATTCGTAGGTGGCTCTGCAATGCTTCGTTGCTCAATGGAGAGTGTAGGTTTATTTTTCTGGATTGGTGTGGGGCTGTGAATTTTCCAGGTGGAATCGACTGAATTGCCTGTATCTGAAGGGACATACTTAGAATTAGTACAGGTTCAAAGTAGGATGGATGTATATATAAACAGGACATGTGTGCATGACTTGGATTAATATGGTTGAACTAAATATACCTAATATTGTTTGCAGTACATGTAGTTGTAATTTACTACTACTAAATTTGGTAATCAGATTAAAATCTAATCATGGTTCTAGAGGGTGCTACTGTACATATGCAATGTGTTTTGGTGAATAGGTTGGTTTGCTATTTTTGTGTTTTAAGTTTTTGTTTATGCTCTAAATTTGAAGGTAGGTGGGAAATCTTTGTTAAATATGTTTGCTTGAAATTAAAAGTATGTGACTCAGAAACATGAGAAACTTTGCTAGATTTCCGTTTAGTATTTTTAATGGAGAAGGTGCCTATGATAATATCATACACAGTTACACAGTGTGTTGTATAATTGTATTTTGTGTATCACATAATTTCCTTATATTTTTGGTTGATGAGCAGTCTCTTTCCTGAGAACATGTCAAAAGATAGGTGCTATTTAGAAATAAAAGACATAATTCTAAAATCAATATAGAGAAACTGAACCTGTCAGATTTATCTATGTCAATTTATCATTGGTTAATATACCTTAAATGGGTCGCATCATATATTGATTGGAGTGATGACAATTTTAACCATAAATATCCCAGTAGTGGTGAAGACAAATGTGGTGTGTATGTAACTACCTGTATCAAGTCATTGGCAAATCTGAAGTTTGAAAACAGGTACATCTACTAACAGTTTAAATTTAAAATAAATATCATAATTTTATGCATTGTTTATCTGACTGAACATGGACATATATAAATAAAATCCACATGGTTCACATCCTAACCGACGCTTGAATAAAAAGAGTTGCCCATGTCTCAAGAAAAGAAGATGGCAAGTGATTAGCATTAATGAGATTAGGAGAAACCAAAGTTCAGTGTTTCAACTCACACAAGGGATATGTAACACACATATTTTATCATAAGAGCTTAAAAAATGTTTTACTCTTATAAATGCAAATTCAAGCCTAACAAAGGTAAATATGATTCCATCATTATGCTACTGTGTGTAACTTACAATGAATTCTGTACAAGACAGAGGAATAACCAATTATAGGTTTCTATTCGGTTGTATTTGGGTTCAAGGAAGTTTGGCAGTTTGTCCTAAATTACTAATTAAATAGTTGAAATCTAGAATTAGAATGTGATAGTAATACCGGTTGACTTTATACAACTTGTATAGAGAACCTCATCAATCAAGATGTATATCCACAACTTGTATTAAAAAAAAGAAAATAACTCTGAGGTCGGGACTTCTTTGTATACATTTTTGCCATGCCATCAGTCACAGACTCATTAATTGGATTCGTAAGGGGATTTATTGTACTCATCAAGTAAACTAGTGGATTGACTTCATAGGAAGCTAGTTTATGGTTGGATGTTAGTCAGTAGGATTTTTATTTTTATTTTTCCTTTCGAGAAAGCTACGAAGAACGAAGGCATCTGTTTCAACTGTAGATTAAAATTACTCCCAAAAATATATTCACCATAATCGAATTTATATAGCTTTATGTTCATTTTCCAATTGATAAAAAAAGTATATATTCAGCAGCTATATCAACAAAATCTCATATGCAAGGCATAAGAGTACCGCAATTTTCATTACTTGACATGGCAACCACTGGTAAAAAGAAGACACATAGCAACTTGTTTGCAATTGATGAAATCACTAACTGAACAACTAAACATAAGGCATATATAAATAGAATAATTATATACGTGGATCACTGTACTAACCTTTTTGTCAGAGTGGTCAAGAGTGGGACAGAGTGCTAACTATCCCTTTTTTATGTATATAAAAGAAAATGTACATAAACAAAATAGCTTGGGTTGACCAGCCAAGATCACTTTTACCACAACTCACTTGCCTGATAAAACTCACTGATCAGCTTTACTAATGAACTAGTTTTTTTTTCGTCGAAAACAACTGAAAACCACTTTGTTTAAATAATCACTCACGGGCCTGGGTGGGAGAAAAACCAAACAAGACCATTGGCTAGAACAACCCATCAAGAAGGGCATATATATTTCTATGTGTATATAATACATTAAAAATATGATAAACGGTGCCATTTGTTGCTACCACAGTCCTGTGGTAAGAGCTTAAAATTACAGATCTTAATGTTATGGCTGTCTCGCGTGTTGAAAATTGAAACAATAGTTTGAAAAATGAAACAGACTCACATCCCTAAATAATTTGGAGATGTGGTGTATTAATATGAGTTGGTAGACACGTTACATTGGAGATTCCTTTTGTTACATTTAGTGTGTGATAACTCATATGCGTACGCCAAATGCTGGAAATAGAGAAGTTTGGTCCGACAGCCTAAACTGACACTTAAGATACCAAGTTTAATATTCAGATATTGTATTATCCTTTTTCAATTTTGGCTCACAAATTTTTACCCCTTAACATGTTTTCAGTTTGATCTTAAAGTATTTCAACTCAACATATAAAGGACATGTCATTATCACCATCATATATTCATATTATACTAGTAGCTTTTAACTTTTGCTGCTCAAACGGTTATTTAGTATAGAGTGAATCAAATCAACTCTTCTTTTCATGTATCTAGTCTCATTGGGATTTTAAGATTTTTCCTTATCTTTTCTTTTATTTTGTTAATCATAATCAGTAATATATAAACTACATGCATACATAACCGCCCCGACAGTTTAGGTTGCCCAAGCCACTTTCATGCAAAAAGGCCAAATCATGCTTGTGGTAAAGAATATACGCAGATTTCAGAATTTGAACCTGATTGTCTCCCATGAAAAGTTGCAACAATTAACCACTTAGCCACATTCCTGTTGGGAAATGATCCTGGCTGCTCCCACTAGATTGGTTACCCTAGCCCAAGGGCTCACCAGACTTACCCTTGACCTGCATAAACATGCAATAATGGACTTTTATTTTATGAGAATTAGTCCTGACCTAGCGTTGGAAAGTCGATCAGTTCAAGCGGGGAGACGAGGGCCTATTGATGAGCCATCTTAGCCAGTTTTTTAGAGTTGTCTTTTTTTCTTAAAGACGAAGCTCAAGGAAAGTCCCCAGGTAACTAGGATTTTTTTTTTTATTTTTTTTTATTTTAAGAATACATGCTTTGAAGATTCGAAACCAAAAGTTCAAAACCTCTGATTACATAATGGACATCTTACCGCTGTTACCATATGGCCATTGGCAGTTTTCTTAATGCTTGAAGTACGAATTATTATCTTTAGGAGTAACCATGGTCTAATTGTGGCCAAGGCAATCCAATACTTGACCTGACTTAGATCAGTTGTACATGTATTATATAAGAAGTATAATATTTACACATTCTTTTTCTACTTTACAAATAAATTCTCTTGGCCATCCTTTAATTAAATATGAACCAATACTGGACATTGTTTGATAAAATGTGCACCGAATATCACTGTGCATACTTCAGTGTATTAAAAAGGATTTACATCGCTAGAACACTTACATTTGTATAGATACCCCACGTACTGAATAGCAGCACTCCTGCTACCCATGCTATATAAGTGTAGTTGATCTCATGACTGAAAGTACATACAGTTAAGTCTTTTCCCCCTTATCTACAATTAATTATTGTTATTCCATTAAAGAAGATGGAGTCAATACGATTCCAAATACAATTTTCTACTTTCCTCTACTTCCTTCTCTTCCTATTAATATTTTACAATGTAAGGATAGTCATTGGATTACTGTCTTTCTGTTCTACTCTTCACCACTCATTCCATGCAAAATTCTACACCAAAAACACAAAACTTGATGTTACATCTCTGAACAATCCAGAAACATCATCAAATATACAGAAAGAAGATATAGTAATCATTGGAGCAGGAATAGCTGGTCTTGCCACTTCCCTTTCTCTCCATAGGTACCCCTAATTCTTTCCAAACTGTAACTTATTTATGTATTTACCATCAAACTTAAAGAAAATATCAGGCTTGGGGTTCGATCACTAGTTCTAGAGCAAAGTGAATCATTGCGTACAGGAGGTACTTCGCTAACTCTCTTTAAGAATGGGTGGCATGTGCTGGACCAAATTGGTGTTGGACATGAACTCAGAAGCAAATTCCTTAGACTCAAAGGGTAAGTATAAGTTATGCACTCAATTCTATCAATTATAGCATTCATCTCGTTACAATATCAGCCCTGTACAGAATGGTGATGAAGTCGGTTGATGGGAGGGAGCTTCGATCTTTCGCGTTTGATGCACCAGGGTAATATAAATTTACAGTATCGTTATTATTATTGGTTTGTCTTATAGTTTGTAGCAAAGTGACATATAAGTATAGGCAAGAAGTTCGAACAGTAGAGAGGGGAGCATTGCTTGAGAACCTAGCAAGTCATTTGCCATCTGATTCGATATTATACACATCAAAGCTGAAATCTATCAAGAAGCAAGGAGATGATGGTACTATGTTAGAACTAGAAAATGGGTCAAAAATACTTGCTAAGGTATATATTAACTAAGACAACCCTTTTAATATTGTGAATCGCAATGTACATAAGTTTCACCATATGTTACAGATAGTGATAGGCGGTGATGGAGTGAACTCGAGAATAGCAAAATGGATGGGGTTTTCGGAACCTAAGTATGTTGGTTACTCTGCCTTTCGAGGCCTTGCTAGTTACCCGGAGGGACAAATATTTAAACCGAAAATCCACTATATAACTGGAAGAGGTTTGCGTGCTGGTTATATTCCTGCTTCCTCCACAAAAGTATACTGGATTATTTACTACAACACTCCTGTTCCAGGTACATATATAGTCATTAGGCAATGGAAAGAAAAACTCCGATGCATGCATATCAAACAGCTTTACACAACTACTACCATGTATACTTAGATCATTCACAATATTTGTGTTGTTCACTTTCCACTTTTCTATCAAAAAAGAACCAACTAAACAGAACTACCTTAACATCCAGAAAACACCAAAGCAACCATAAACATATTCAAAAATAATAATAAAACGACTTTCACAGTGTGGGAAATCTTGAGCTTTGACATAAAAAATCTGAGCATATGACATCAAACAACTTTCAGGACGCTGTTTAGAAGTACATTCACTTAAAATGGCTATCACAATGTCATTTTAACAACCAGTCCGCTTGTTCAATGCAGCGGTTAAATTTTAAGTTTTGGTTAGTTAAGTGAACTAATCAAACCACATCTAGTTGCTCTGGCTTATATGACGACTGAACAAGCCATTTCTGGCTTTGCTCTTTGATATCACAATTTCAATATGGATGCTTGCATCAAAGTTTTTCTCATTGATTACCGCTCTAAATTTGTTCAAAATGCGATGCAGGATCAAGAATTAACGAGTCAGGGAAAGTAAAACAAGAAATATTGAACTTACTAACAGGCTGGCCAACGGAATTCCTGAACATGGTAGCAAAAACGCCGGATAACATGATAGTAAAGACTGCAATTGTGGACCGTTGGATATGGCCATGGACTAATCCACCGGCGGCAAGGGAGAATGTAGTGTTGGTAGGCGATGCATGGCATCCGATGACACCAAATTTAGGGCAGGGCGCATGTTGCGCGCTGGAAGATGCAGTGGTACTGGCGAGAAAACTGGCGGGTGCTTTGGGTGGGAGTTCCCAGCTGGTGGGCAGAGCGCTGAATGAATACAGCAGGGAGAGGTGGAGGCGGGTTTTTCCGCTCACCGCACGTGCGAATTTCGTGGGGTACGGTCTTATGCAAATTGATAATGGGTTCCTTTGTGGGATTAGGGATAGCTTTGTGATACCTAAAATGATTAGATTTGGGCCACTTTTGGAGCATACCAATTTTGAGTCTGATTTGAAGAAAGCTCCGGACTCAATATAGTTATGGCTTTAGTGGTCCCAAGATTAATGTGTGGGACGTGGATACCCTTTCTATGTTATAATAACTACTATTTGAATGCAGTTAAAATGTTTATGGAAGGAAAAAAAAATTATATCCTTATCTAGTGAGGTTATTGAGAAACTCTACAAGTTGAATTGATTGTTAAAAAAATTTATAAAATTAAAATTGTAAGAAAGGAAAAAAATTGTAAAACGTATCCAAAATATAATATATGCAAATCTGAGAACAAATTGAATATGATAGACAATAAAAAAATGTTATATGGTATTTTTCCAAAATGACATTTAGATAAGACTAGACTACGAAATTATGAAGAAATGAATGTTGAACTCAAATACGATTGAGTACAAGGAGTAAGTAAAGATGAGGAGGCAAAAATGGTCAAGTTCATGGATTGGTACCGATCCATCAAATGACCATTTGCCCTCTATTCTTAGTGATGATGAAGGTATTAAAGCATAAAAGTAAATTGGGAAATTTGGCCGAGTCTATGGATCGGCGTCAATCCATATATTCCCTCCGTAAAGTCAAATTTCTCGGTGAATTATCGAAGTAATAAGCTTATAAGGATCAAAGGAAGATTGAATCAAGAAACTAAGCATCTGAGAAATATAGGAGAAAATACAAATGATAGGCCAAAGCCGTAGATCTGTACTGATCCATCGAAACCTTGGAACTTGGTATTTTTCTTTCCTAATAATCTGGATCTAACTATTTAATGATTTCTATTTAATGAAACCGGGTCAATCGAAAGGGGTTAAATAGGTAGATTTAACAAAAAATTCTTATTTTTGGATCATAGTGGGCTTATGAAGTTTAATTTAACACCAGATCTAATCTGGTTATTTTTAATAAAATCGTATTTTATTAAATTATTTGTTTATTTGATTAATCTTATTAATTAAATATATGTGAATTTAGCGTATTACACACTCAAAATGACGATAATGGTATGGCAAGATGATCTTATATATAATGACATGGTTTATATACACATGTGTAGATATTGAGATGTTCACTATTTATATATATTAATTGCCTCAAAATTATTTAATACATATTAAATATTTTGAAATGAATTATATTAATAAAATAAAATTATATTAAAATAGTTAACATAATATGAATAAGCCAAAAAAAATTCATAAATTAAAGTCAAAATACCTATGTTTGACTAAGTCAAAATTTAAATTTCAAATTTAAAGCTAAAATATCTAAGTTTAATTTAGTAAAGCATTTTCGAATTCAAAACTATAACTGAATCAACTAACTTAAATATCTTTGATTATTTAAATGTTATTGTTCTAATAATAAAATACTATATAATTTTACAGCCAAAAATTATAATTATCATTTTTTCATATTTAAATATGTGTATATGTGTGTGTGTGTATAAGTATTAAGCTATTTTGATTTAAAAACACACACACACAGATATATATATATACATATATATATATTATAAAATAAATAATTATAAATATATAATAAATATATACACAAATTCTTCTCAGCTAGGAATAAAAATTAATTTTTTAATCCGAAAAATGATATTATTTAGTGAATGTACATAATAATAATATTAAACGTAAATTGTATAGTAAATAATGATATATATATAGTATAAACATAAAAATACCATTCGACCATTTTTTTTTTATTTTTAATTTTCAAAAGTTAATAAATAATAAATAAATATATAAATAGTTTTAAATATATAATAAGTGTATTTTGTTTAAATTTAATAAACAATTATTAAAAATTAAAAAAACACGTAATGTTTAGGAAAATTCACAAACATTTTCAAACATGTATTTGCTGAAATTAATTTTATATGTACATTTATATTAATTTTTTAAATTATCAAGATAATTGAATCATATCGGTTAATTTAATTGTTTAATTGATTAAAATTAGTTATAATTCATGGCAAGGCATTAACACATATATAAAACTGTGATAATGATAATCAGCTAATATATAAATGATAAATAAGAATATACCTTGAAGAGGAAGCCTTTGAATACATCTTGATATGTGAAAACTCCTAGACTCCTTAGGATCAATAATTGACTTTGCAACGATCGAATTCATTTGGCCTTAATTATCGAATAATTTAATTAACTATTAATTAAATTAAATTTATACCACAAGATGGACACCATGCCATGATTTAACTATAATAAAAGTGGAGTATCCAGATTGAAGTTCAACAGTATTCCCAAGTCAAGAGAACTATGTAAAATCGTCGCTTTGAGATTTCATGTTTGACCTTGGTTATTATTAATCAACAAAAAACTTTTGTGAAGACCCATCTCCTCGATCCTCAGAGATCGACACTAATACATACTCGGTATTTATGTGTCATAAATTCAAGTGCCGGAGAGGCAGATTACCATGGGGTAAAGAAAATAAAGATAGAAGATAAGACAATAATAGAATCTCACATCGAATGGAATAACATATATTATTTCAACATGTAATCTTTACAGCGGAAATTTTTTAAATACATTTATTAGAGTTTAACTTAACATCAATATGGACAGTTATAAATATCCGTCCCTACAAATGTGGAATACAATAGTACATGAGTGCGGTAGAAATGGATAACAATCTTCAAAAGAATCTTCTAACTCCATGGTCCGAGCTCTTCCAAAATGCTCTAAACAAAACCTAACAACTAGGCTGTCCGGAAAAATAGGGCATCCAAAGTTTAAGGAAAGGGAAATAAACTCCGGGTCAGTCATGAGACTGGTGTGAGAAACTCAAAATATAGATATTTGAAAATAAATGGTATCTCATAAAACCACACCGCACATAAACACGGAACGAGTTTTTACCTTATGATAACCAAAACATTTGCTACGCAAAATCTGATAATATTATTTTTAATGAAATTCTTTTGAAAATACTTTTTAAATAAACTTATGAATCTTAGCCGAAATTGTTACATTGATTAAATTCCAGCATACTAGCTACAAAGTGGGTTCTACAATCAAATCCGAAGGCACTTATTGGAGAATGGATTTCAATACAATGGCAGGTAACTGACTACCTACCGTACAGTACATCTCTAGAGGAATGTAACGATGATCGACATCTTCGAACCTCTGTGAATCAGAACCGGCCAACCCATAGACCCATCTGGTGCCAGATAAGACCGAATATGACATCACCCCAGTTGTAACCGACCTATCTATGGCCACAGCATACACAACATACTCGACATATAGAGAGTAATCTGAAAAGGTGATGACTATACCCTTATGGAAGCGACCCACATAGCCCTGAAGCAACCTTGTTTTAGCCACCGGTTGATGAGCCAGAGGTAACGATTACCTTTCACATAGCACACATTCCACTTTGAATGCCACACTGCCATGCCATGATCACACAACTGATTTCTACAAACGTATAACTCTTGAGCTCGTATAACACTTGAATAATTTCTACAACATATAAATGTAAAAAAAAAAATTGAAAACTCATTTCTTATCATTTTTAACTAATTAAAATGATCACATTTGATTTATAAAACCATATAAATAAATATTAAACAATTGTTTACAAAAAATGCTGTTATATCGATAAAGTGATACGAATTTTCTTATGCTTTTAAATCAAGTATATATCTTTATAAAACTATTATAAATGGTTTATTATCACTTCATATCTAATTAAAATGAATTATTATCATTTAAAAACAATTATTTGAATAATTATAATAATTATTAAATCATTAAATCTCAATTTAAATTCATAAGTCAATTATTAAATATGATGTCATTATCGATGATGCCATAAATACATTTTATTTCCCAAAAATAAAATAAATAATTTTATTTTATATTCTTGTTTAAACGGATAAATGAGTATATGTATCCAGCTCCGTGCGCGATGTTTTATGATTTTAGAGCTGTTTATTGATAAAATGTTTTTCGGCCATTTTATCGGTGTTTTTCTAAAGGAAATATATTTTGGAACCTTTTTCCAAAATAAGTTCATTATTATTCTTCCCATAAAACTTGATTATTTATTAAAAATAATCTATATTTAAATATTTAAAATAATTTAAATATCTTTAATTAAAGTGATCAAATAACAAGTTGTTACAATACTTCCCCCCTTAAAACAATTTCGCCGTCGAAATTTCCCCAAAATAAAACCCCAAAGGAGTTTGCCCAAAACCTTATTGTAAACTCAATTCCATATGATATACACAGATCATTCATAATATTTGATGCGATCCTTTATTTGAATACACAACTTTATTTCCGAACTAGTATTGATCCCCCGATCCTTTAGTGCGGTCTCTGATCAGGCTTTTTGATCAGAAAATTTATTTTCCTTACATAGTTCTCAATTATGATAAAAAACATAAGTATCTAACCACAAATTCTCATAAATGTTCGTCGTCAAGAATCGAGTGATAAATCCTTTTTCAGACTAGTGTAAACACTTCAAAGTTTCGTACTCGAATCTTAGATCTGAATTGGACGACGAAATAATCCTCACTCTTTATATATATGTAACAATCTTTCCAATAAATCATTCAAGTTAAAAGATAACTTTCCTTTTATTATAATAAACCTCTTATATTATCTTTTACTTCTTTTAAATCAATATTAATTACAATACCTTTGTATTTAATAAAACTTCTTTGTTAGTCAAAACTTGCTTATTTAATTAATACCTCTTTATTAATCAAAACTTCCTTTACATGTATATATAAATATATCTTTTTCAAAATGTTTAGAAAAATTCTGTTTCAAGTTCAAAAGAAGATTTTCCACTTAAATGTTTGCTTCTTTAATCAAGAATTCTTATTAATTCATTTAAGAGATTTATGTAATTGCAATGAACAAAGTTGTAAATGAAGTAGCATATTTATATTATACACTTCATAATTTACATCAACATTACAAATTTGACACAGGTCATACCTAGAGCATATAACTCCTATCTAGGTACATAGTATGATACATAACACTAATACTATACATCACCAACTAGCACAACATCTCATCTCACATTATACATAAGCTATATATATACACTAAATAGATAGATAGAAACTGCCTTCAACCATCATACTCATCATCTTCCTCATTCTTCTGAATCGAAGGCCGATGGGACGCTCCTATATCCGAAATCTATCATAACTTCTCTAATCCCTTCTTCATCACACTCCTGCTCGTCATCCACATCATTCCCATCTTTCAATCGCTGCATCTCTCCTTCAAATAAGGTAGCCATGGATGGTTCCATGGAACGTGACCGAGACCAACAGGTACTTCCTGCATTACTTTACCTTCTGCTATTTCTTCAAATCCTTGCATCTCAACCCCCATGAATTTTTAAACACTTCAGCTTCTTCCTCGGATATTTCCTCACAATCTCCTTCCATTTCATCCCAATTAATGTAAGAACTGGATGATTCTTCTCACCAAATAATGTGTTCTCCTTCCATTTCCTAAATCACATTGTTGTCTGCGCTACTATGGTCTGATATTATGATTTATGGGTCCTCCATGGGTTCGGATTCCTTCTCCATAGGCTCAGATTCCTCCTCCATAGGCTTCGATTCTACTATGGGTTCCAATTCAGAACTGGCCGGGTCTGTTATCCATATTCCTTCCGAGGCTCGTGTAGACTCATCATCACTGGATATAACGATCATTCCTGGAGTAGCGGGTAGGATGAGCATTTCCGCCATTGGGTATCTGTCTTCATCCCTTTTGGTGTACGGGATTCACTCCTCATCAATCTGAGGCCAAATGTTGCTCGGTGACTACTTTTATGGTTCTTCCTCATCGCTTGAGAGGATAATGAGATTATCCTTTTCACCCCCAATTTGGTCGTGATGACTAACCCTTAGAATACTTTCTTCCATATGGTTTCTACTGATGTAAACGCAGCCGCTAAGATATAGGCACTAAGCATTTTACTTATTCTAACTCATTCTAATGTTAAGTTATTAATATCTTATTTACTTAGGAATATCCTAATATAAATCGGCCTTAACCATAACCTTTTTAGGGGAAAGGATTTTCTAAGCACTTGGTGTTATTTTCCCCCAAACCAATCTTTGAAAATAAATTGAGGTTTCTATCAAAATGTTTTATCTCTTTCAAAATCCTTTGTCAAAAAACATTCCAAATATACTATAGTAGATCTTTTGAAAACTCTTTTTCAAAAATTCCGACCTTCTGTATATTCCTAAACTCATCTAGTTTTCATTCCTTATTAATCATTTCAGTGTTATTATAAACATCTTATAGTCAAACTGTGAAATTCCAATCACAAGATGTTTATAATTAGTTTTACCTAATCTAATTTTAATCATCCAATACTAAATTTTTGAAAGATATCCTTTTTATTAAAGATGTAATCCTAGGTAAAATTACTTCATTTACTATAATTTCAAAACAAAAATCATTTATATATATCATTAACAAATACGTGCTCATATATAATACACTCAACTCATTCTAGGGTGTTACTAACCCTATCTCAAATAAGTCACTCATTCTAGGGTATTACTAACCCTATCTATAATGAGTTTTACCACACCAAAGCCTAGATGTTCGCTCAACCTAAGCTCTGATACCAAATGTGACGACCCATCTTCTCAACCCTCAGAGATCGACACTGATACATCCTTGGTATTCACGTGCCATAAATTCAAGTGCCGGAGAGGCAGATTATCATGGGGTAAAGAAAATAAGGTAGAAGGCAAGACAATAATAGAATCTCACATCGAATGGAATAACATATATTATTTCAACATATAATCTTACAGTGGAAATTTTTTAAAATATATTTATCAGATTTTAACTTAACATCAATATGGACAGTTATAAATATATGTCCCTACAAATGCGGAATACAATAGTACATGAGTGTGGTGGAAATGGATAACAATCTTCAGAAGAATCTTTTGACTCCATGCTCTGAGCTCTTCCAAAATGCTCTAAACAAAACCTGACTATTAGGATGCTCGGAAAAATAGGGCACCTAGAGTTTAAGTAAAGGGAAATAAACTCCAAGTCAATCATGGGACTGGTGTGAGAAACTCAAAATATGGATATTTGAAAACAAATTGTATCTCATAAGACCACGCTGCACATAAACATGGAAGGGGTTTTTACCTTATGATAACTAAAACATTTGGTATGAAAAATCTGGGAATATTATTTTTAATGACATTCTTTTGAAAATACTTTTCAAATAAACTTATGAATCTTAGCCGAAATTGTTACATTGATTAAATTTTAGCATACTGGCTATAAAGTATGTTCTACAATCAAATCTAAAGGCACTTATTGGAAAATGGATTTCCATACAATGCCAGATAAGGAACTACCTTCCGTACAATACATCTCTAAAGGAACGTACCGAGGATCGACATCTTCGAAACCTCTACGAATTAGAACCGGCCTACCCACGGACCCATCTTGTGGCGGATATGACCGAATATGACATCACCTCGGTCGTAACCGACCTATTCGTGGCCACATCATACACAACATACTCGACATATAGAGAGTAATCTAGAAAGGTGATGACCATACCCTTATGAGAGCGACCCACATAGCCCTGAAGCAACCCTGTTTTAGCCATTACCGGTTGATGAGGCCAGAGGTAACGATTAACTTCCACATAGCACAAATTCCACTTTGAATTCCACACTGCCATGTCGTGATCACACAACTGATTTCTACAAACGTATAACTCTTGAGTTCATATGTCTCGAGAAAGGGTGTTAAGCTAAGAGAAGTTGCCTTCTCCGCCACCAAACAGATGATACATTTATAGAGATCAATCAATGTGATTAGAAATGAAACGTCAGACATTCGTCCATACAAGTTGTCCAGGAACATGACAAACCAAAGGAACCCCCCTACCACATCCTGTCGGGAATCATCCCTGGGATTAGTAGCGAGCAGTCCTTGCATCGAAGATCAAATGAAGATACTACTGCCACATATATATGATATAGGAAATTTCCCCCGAGGGTCAGTGACAAGCAGCCCTTCATTCTATTTACTATCATTCCAAGTCTTCGATTCGACTACTAAATTAGTTCGAAGTGGTTTTCAGATAAGAATCACTTAAATCCGACCTCGCTTCCTTCAAAACAATCATCGATAAAAAGATATTAAGCAAATAGGTGCTTATGATTAATTACTTTCTTTTTATCAAAAATATCTTCTAGAGATATATATCTTTAAAATATTTCTTTTCGGTATATACGGAATCATTAAACCTCTCTTTACTTTGGAAATACCAAATCATTTTCATAAGTCCTATTGAAAAACATTATTGAGTTGAAAAGGGTTGATAGAAATTATACTAATTCTTCTCCACATCAATTTCCGTATTCAACCTTTACTATTCGTCGAATAACGGTGAAATCACCTTTTAAATTCACACGGATGGTACAGGTTCCCTCCTCGAAATTTAATACCAAGTGTACGAATATTATTTCTATACAAACGAGATTGTATTAAATTTGGAAAATTAAATCTTGTATACTTGTCGTTTCTGACATTTCGACCTTATCTATTCCTTGCCCAGGAAAGAGGCCAAGTGAGCAAAATCCAGTCTACTCGTCAGCTTGTAGAGCCAAGATTAAATCACTTAATTATAACAGCTTTTTCTAAATCATTTATTTAAACCTTTTAAAATAAATTATAAAACCTTCAAATCATCTTTAAAATACTTGATTATTTATTTGAAAACATTTATAAAAGATTTGGGAAAGAATACTTAAGTTTAAAGCTATATTCCAAAAGTTATAAAAAGTGATACAATCCTCCAACCTTTTTCCAAAATAAGTTCATTATTATTATTCTTCCCATAAAATTTGATTATTTATGAAAAATAATCTATATTTGAATATCTAAAATAATTTAAATATCTTTAATTAAAGTGATCAAATTAAGGGTCATTACAACTTTCAAGTGAGTTATTTTATAGTTATCCAATAACTATCTATGTGTAACCTCTTGATGCCCTATCAACAACCATGACTAATACAGTGCCCTATATTTAGAAACATTACGTACTCTGATCTCAATAGATGTATCGATATCCTTTCTCGAAACATCTTGACCAAGAATACTTAAAATAGTGTGTTACTTTATATTGTAATAATTTTCTCATGATTACAACTCCTTGTAATTATTATCACATAACATATCATTTATGGATTTTCTATTTTAACATTTTTAAATTAATTTATCATATCACTATATAACAAAGTATATAATAGGCATCAACTACCTTTATAATGAACAAGATCAGTCATAAAGTTAAATATGTACAAATTACATAATTACCCCTAGGACACACCCTTAACTCTCTCAATCTCCCACTTGCATTTAGGGTCAATTTTGAAATCTTATTCTCATTCCTCCAATCAGTTTTCCCAAAACTGATCAAGCACGTCCCTTAGTGAAGGGATTTGTTATATTGTATTAATTATCTATTTTGTCAATCAACTCTCTCCAATGCTGATAAACTGCATTTATCATGTGGAAATTTTCAGAGTATGTTTCTTTACTTTTAGTGAGCTGTAGGTTCTTTCACGATCTACATTGCGGCATTGTTATCATATACCAACGTCATGGAATTCTCAACATTTTGAATCTTCCCTTGTTCGGTCATAAATTTTGCATATATATACACATGGATGTGTATATATACATAACTATATATTGCTTTTATTATTATGCTTATTCAAGGTGATGCATAGTTTGTTTGTTTAATTAGCCACAACTCTTATTTGGAACATTTACAACTTAAAGCGCATTAACTAAGGTTGAACATCAATTAGGATTGGCACGCTATGCTCGATATCACTTATGAAGTTCAAGTCTGAATAATCCTTTATAAGGAGTTTGTTGTTTCTATACACAATTCTCTAATGTTTTGTAAATATTTGAGAATACCCTTTATTACCATTTGGTGATCTTAATTCGAATTTGATACTCGCCCAGTATACCAATAACACAAGCGATTAGCGATATAGTAAACAATATAGCATATATGATAATTCCTATTGTCGATGCATAAGAAATTAATCTTGAAAGCTTCATATTAAACCTATTAATATGGTGTCTACATATATCATAAAGGACTAGCCAACATCCTTTTATACTACTTATAAAAGATGTCATTTTCAAATCCAATCCCGAGTATTAAACAACCAAACTGAAATGATTTTAATACGGGTACATCATTAACAATCATAAGTTTGTTGTTCACTTATAGTTTTGGAAATATTTTAGTATCTTTAATGTTCTTTCTTATAGACACACGCTTCCTCTATATTTGGACTGATAACCAAACCGTTTGGTTTTCTTTGTCCAAGTATTTGCTCAATTTTGATGCTCGTCGAACAATGCTTTTATATCAGTTCTTGGATCATATCCAAAAACTCAGTATCACTCCTACTCACTTCAAGACACTTTGGTTGTCATATGAAAACAGTTTATTCTAAATCATTATTTAGAATATCTGTTTGAACATATATGTACCAAAATCCAAAAACATACTAAGCATTGATTTTGAGAGTAAAATCCGAAGTAATTCAATCATGTTAAATGATGAATCTGTTGTGTTGATTTCAATAATTGAAATTTATGTTGCCATTTTTACCAATGTTGCTTACTATAATACAACTGCAATCATTTTCTTCTCGATGATATATTTACGGCCGATGGATCATATCCCTTTGGGTACAACTATCAAAATTATATTTTAATACTGCACTCGGAATCTATTTTGGATCTGTGCACCATGCCATATAGTATGGTCAAAACTCTTTATGGTTTATTGAGAACTATTTTCTCAACATTAATACGAAACTCACAGTTTCTCTTCAATGTGCGAGAGTTCTTATTGGTTTTACAATGAGGCTTTTATATTTTTGGCTTGGTTAATTTAATTTCATCTTACCTAATCAGTTTTACATTTAAATCATATCCAAATCCATTTTACTATCAATAATTTGTAAAAAGAATTCTTCATCATGAAGCCAGCGTTTCTTGAAACAACAATTGTTTCTTAGTGTAATGGAATAGGTATTCATAAACATGTTATGAACTATCTTTATACGTGTATAAAACCAATTTAGTTTAAGTTTATGAAACTTATGTCCATAGCATAAACTATTCAACCAATATTGGTCAGTCCCAAACTCCTTCTGGGTGATTTACATAGGATCCCTCATGAACAAATATTACGTGCAACCTCTCAACTCACACAACCTGTCTACTTCTTGATCTAGGATATGTAAGGCTTTCATATAAACTCTAAGCTTGTATGATCTCATAAGCTACACTTTGGATGAAGTTAAACTTAGCCTTATATACATACTCTTAAATATATGACTTTACATAAAGTAGTTAACTCAACTTCACTCATCATCAAGTGTACTTTTGTCTAACAAAGTACAATTACTCCTCATTGATATATAATTATGTGTCATAGGGAGGAGTGACTGTTGAGATTAAATTATATTTGTTTTTAGATACTTTTAGAACTCCTTTCCAACATATTCATTTTATTCGATAAATCGAATATTTATTTTCTTTGCATGTTATATTTTCAATGACTTATCATAAATACACTACTACCGTATCAAATACATATGTTCATTTTTGTGATAATTCATTTATAAATTTAACAAAGTAAGTGGGTCCGTTTTAGTAATATTAGATTTTGAACTACATATATTTATATGTTTCATTTCGAAGTGTACATTAACTCTTTTGTCGCTCCTACTGAATGGGAGCTTTGCCCTTAATCTTCTAAGATATAATTCATCAGTGCTATATGATTCATAATCATATGATTTTGAATTATTTCTCAAAACTGTGGCTTAGTCCAGAATTCTAAAATAACTGTAAAATTTTAGGTACTTCTGTATTTTCTAATGCATTGCTCTTGTTATGAACACAAATACCAAATTTATAGTTTTACCTTATAATGAGTATTTATAATATTCATATCAAAATAAAACTATATCTATTTCCAGTCAATACTGAAAATAGTTATTACTTCATAAATAATATACGGTATATTTATGAAAATAATTTTTCATAACTTGATGTGTCCACTAAGTAGTGTAATATGTCATGTTCCCACTATTTCTTCCATTACTATAATATCATACAAAGTACGAACTCCATTCAACCACTTATTATGAATTTTTATTTCATTTGTTATAACCAGTTTATAGTTGAGAGTTTTCAAATCAAATATCTTGAACTCAAAGAAAAAACTTTCATAGAAAATAATTCCCTATATGAAATTACATTTAGAATAGAAATCGCATTTTTCATTCCATATTAAGTATCTTTTAGAATTTTATACAATTCGCATTTCTAGTGTATCTTTATGAAGAAGTTGTGACCATTAACTCTCTTCATTGATAGAGTTAAGGGTATGCCCTTGGGAAAATTCTATAGTTTATTATAAATTATTAACTTTGTAATGAAATCTCATTTGAAATAAAACTTGTTTTTCTTTCTATTATATACTTGTCATATTATGATATGTTAATTGATTATTTAAGTATATAAAATTGAAAATTCTTAACTAGTATGTTGTGTGATATTAATTACAATGTGTTGTAATCATAAGAATTTTATCATATTAAAAATAACATATTATTTTAAATATTCCTAGTCAAGATGTTTCGAGATAGGATATCGATACATCCGTTGAGACTAGAGTACGTAACACTCTCCGAATGTTGGGCAGTGTATTACTCATGGCTACTTAAGCTACCTAGGGGTATGTATTACTAGCTATTGGACAACAATGAAATAACTCAATTAGTAGTTTTATGTTGGTTAATATAACTAAAATCAAACAGAGAATCCCGAAGTAATGACTTTACACAGTTCTCTCGACTTAGAATATTTTGAACTTCAATATGGTTATCTCACTTTGATTATAATTAAGTCATGGCATGACGTCCATCAAACAACTATAGTTGGGTCCGAGTTGAAGCATTAAAAATGAAACACTATTCAATAGAGAATTCGTCTCCTCGGTTATATGAGGTTAGTGTCACGGTCAACTGTAGTCAACTCAAAGTCAAAGTCTCTGGCCATAGCAGTATGGACTAACTGAGTTGAATGTGGATGATATTGAAACTTTGACCAAAACCAAATTCCATGAGTCCTAGTGATATAGTTTTGACGAAGAGACTTGGTGTAAATAATCGTTACTACCACCGTTTAAAATATTAAATTTTGATTTTATCGAAAAGATGTGTAAGCAATAAATTCGTCCATACTGTTACACCACTAGCTAACGTGATGTGTGAACGTTAATATCCGAATTATTTTATACTAATCAGTAATTGAATTTACATCTTTGAATCCCATAACCATAAAGATGAATTCTCTGAAATACACACGATCTAACAAATTTATAATTACCGTCAATGAATTAATATTTAGAAAATATTAATCATTTAAATTTTAGTTCATATTTGGGTGCCAATAGTAATTAATTGACTGTGTATATAAAAGTTATATTTGTATATATTAATATACGATATCAACAAATATTTAAATTGATTAATTACTAAGTGGTGTTGGAAATTGTAGAAGGCCCATATAGCCTCTAGTATTGTCGACCATAGGAGTTAAAGGGGAGGTGGTTTAAATGTTCAAATGTTGATTTGAAGTGGCCAAAAAAAGACCGAATAAAGAAAGGAGAAAATATTTCCACTTTTTCCTCTTCCTAAATGCCTCAATCTCAATCATTTGGTGATCCCTCATTTCTTCTATCCCAGCCTCAAGCATCAAGGCATATTAGCCTTTTATTTCCAAAACAAAATTCAATATAAAATCAAATTAAATTAAAGGTTTTGTTCATCTCTAGTTCCTTGCAATTTATGGAGGTGATTCAATTGGATCTATGAGTTCTTTACTCAAGGATATCATAGGCTACCTCTTTTGGTAATCTTTTCAATTACATTATCGTTTATATATACATCGTTTGATTGTGTAGACTATATCTTATATATGCTATAACAAATTTATATATGCTTTGTTCTCTAATTTAATTTATATATTTAACTATTTAAAAGAACATATGAAAACATCATTATAACACATAATTAAATTTCAACCACATTTTAAATAATTAAATATTAAATTTCAAAATTTAAAACTAAATTTATTTAGCGTTAATAATTTTATAATATGATAAATGCAATTATATATATTATATATGTTAAATATATTAAAATTTTAAAACTATTTTATAAATAAATATATATATAGACATTTTCGAAGTTTATAAAAATAATTTCATATAATAATAATTGGTATATATAAAATTCATTTTAAATACATTAATTTATATATTATTTTTAAAATAAAATAAAAATTAACAGATGAATCTATACGAACTTGATAAAGTAATATTTTTTAGAAGACCATTCGACCGAAAAAACAATTTATATATACTTACTTATTTAATAATTTATATATAAATAAATAAAATTTTAAATCAAAATATAAAGTGTATACATATGTACACTTCAAATTTAAAATGAAAAAATATATTGTGTGTGTGTGTGTGTATTTACATTTATTTATTTATATGTAATTTTAATTTAAAATTTATAAACAGATATTTATTTGAATTTAGATTTGATTTTTAATTTTAGTTTAACATAAGATTTTTAAGATATTAATTCAAAATATTTTGTATTGGTTAGAACCATTTAAATAAAGATATATAATTATTATTATATGTGACGACCGCCTTCCATCACTCAATATACCTAAAGAGTGCACTGCTGTGGTGCTCGACCGATGTAGGACTATTTTCAAAGAAGAAATAAGAGAAAAAATCATAGAACCTGTCGTATGTCTCACAATACATCAAATACAATATAATAATGAACATCATAGATATAAAATAGATGAGATGGTAATAACTAAATGAACCACAATTTTAGAGTACACCGGTTCACAAATTTATACAAGATAATAATATAGTTTATACAAGTGAAATAAACTCAAACAGTCTCTAAATATAATGACGAGCACTGCCTAAGCTCCACGGCGTCGCACAACGGAATAAGCATAAGTATATCCATATAATACGAGAAAGCTCCATCCCGCTCGTCATCTACACTGTCATCATGTACCAACTAGACCTGTTATCTAGTATACTCATTTAAGAGTACCTGAGATAATAAGAAGTAAAGCATAAAACCTCGAATCAGACAATAGTCTGGCGTGAGCGATAAGAAATCTCAAAATACTATACAAGTCGATAAAGTAAGGAACAAGGGTATACGAATCATACCTGACTTGTCCCTACAGCGAAAGAGTTAGCACATAACAAACATAATATACTACTCTCACCATCAGGTGTACTACATCCTAAGTACAATATTGGGTGTCTAGGTACCTCTATCCATAATACCTACATCATGTGACATCCCTAGAGTGAATGACTACCGGAGAGGCAACCAAAGCAAACACAATATCCATCAAACAATCCTCACTATCACTTAGTGTGTCATGGATATATGATAACTCATATAACTATTCCTCTGCCAAGGATTAATGTAAAAATCCCAATTTTCAATGTACTCGCCCACAATCCAAAGCTGACACTAGATTCATTACACTGATCCAGGGTATATAGATCCATTCCACCAATCTGGGGTAGCCATTCCAAGTGCCCATTAGCATCCTTGTGATAACCCTACTTACGCATACAACAAAAAACACTCTGAGTATCAACAATCCCTTAACACGCATATCCGAGCCTTTCCTTGCTCCATCTACTTTCCATTCATCCTAAGAAACCATTTCACATTCCTTCCTTTCCATGATAGAACCTTTCAACACTCTATCCATATGTCACCCTTCCTAGAACCCACCCTTGTGGATAATCATCCTCACGACTCCATTTAACATCGAACCATCATCGTCGAAAAACCACTCCATCATCATTGAGTTACAATCATCAAAGTTCTAAATCTATCATTTGTCATCGTGCTATCACAGTGCAACCAAATGTCGAAGGAATAAGCGAACACCTTCAACACGGCCTACGGGACTTGTACTTCACTCCCTGGAACTTGGAAGTCTGACCATCATTGGACTCTCCAATTCACGTTGGTACTGACCTGATTAGGTCATCACCAATTTGAGTACTTAAACCAATTCCAGGCCCTTCTGCCTTCTTGAAGACCTCTCTCCCCATGCCTTGAGTCCCTAATGCACTTGACCTATTCCTTTTCCCAGAAAAGAGCTCGGTACCAACATGAAGAGGTCGGTACCGACCTTTATACTTAGCTAAATTTTGACATTTTGGCTTTTGCAACTCCTTCCCATGCATCATCCTAAAACATGCCCCGAAGTTCCATCACTTCCACCTCGAAGTAATTTCCCCATGACTAAAACAAGCATCTTCACCAACCAAACTTTCAAATTTGTACTGATCTCTAGTTAGGTGGCCAAATCTACTCCAACCGACTTGCGGCCAAAATTATAAGCTTCCCTCCTCCTCTAAAGCCCCTCCACCAAGTTTTATCCCATCTTGAGCAATTTTGACTTTGTTTTGCTGAAATTGACAATTGGTTCCTATCTATCCAAGCATTAGGAAACCTTATTAAAGCAAAACATACAATAGCATCCATCATCCATATACATTTATTAAACATAAGCAATCAACCCAAACATGATAAGCATACAAGAGTTAGCCTAGTTCTAGTTTTGCACTAAAATGAAAATATGATCCAAAAGAGTTTGTAAAATCATTTAAAATCCATTGTAATCTTTTTAAATTCAACCATAAACATTTTAAGTGTTAAATTAAAGTTCAAAACCATTTTAGCATCAAAAATCATGTTAAAACACTAACTTTAACTATATGAACAAGCATAGAATAGTGAGAGATCAATAATCACCCACTTAATACCCAAAATACTAATTTAGATGCCTAAATCTGAAGTGAACAGCCAAGAACACGAATCCCAAGCAACCAAAATGATGGATCTTCAATCCCCTCTGCTAATTACCCTTCCAATGACGAATTTGGCTAAGATTAGTAAGAAAATGTTAGCTTTTTTGATGAGATTTGAACTAATGGAGGTTTAGAACTATTTTTGGGAAGTGGGAAATGATCTATCCCCGTTCCATCACCCCTAGTTAGGCACAATTCCAGAAATTAATTTGTGGACCTAAGTATAGGCTTAGTTTAACTACCCAGTAATCTGTCTAGCAGCAAATAAAACTTGAAACGATCATATTTTTAACTAAACAGTAAGACCGTTCTCCTATTATGATCACTCTACGAAAAGAGGAACCATAAGCCAGAACTAATGGAAGTGGTTTTAGACTTTAATTCAATTCCTATCAAAAGGTATAGGTCTTACAATAATTACTGGGTCCAAACTGTTCGATAAAAATTCTAAATAAGAAAAACGTCCCTAGTAGTGATTTCCTAAAATTTTAGTCATACGACCTCATATGAATTGAATAATAATATTTTACGATTCTCCGATACATAAAATATGGTTCGTTACATTCTCCTTCCCTTAGGAGTGTCACCCCCGAAATCCTAAATAAATCAAGGAATGGTCAATCATGGTTATCCGCATGCCATACAATCATATGCAGTTATCAAACATCTCAAACAAGCATCCATGCAATCAATAATATAGATAAACCTATACTAGCATACAAGGTACTAAACTATATGATATCAAAAGTGAAAGAAAATATGATAAACAGTAGGCCTCACCATCTAAAGAGCTCTGGATATGCAGCCCTCGTGCTCACTTTGGTTTCCCACGTGCAGTCGCTTTCACTTTCACCCCATTAAACCTTCACTAACTCCACTGTCTTCCTCCTAAGATGTTTCATATCAAGTCTGACAAAACGAGTAGGCCTACGAGGTCTTGAAGCTTCTGGTTCAATCTGATATCATCAAGTTGATCTGGTGTAATCATCACAACTGAGTCGTGCACAAACTTCTGCAATTGAGAGATATGAATACGTTGTGCACACCTTCAATCTTCTGAGGTAAATCGACTATATATGTCAGGTTCCCAACCCTCTCTATTATTAGAAAGGACCTACGAATCTTAGCACCAATTCCCTTACTATTGAATCAAATAACATTATTTAATGGAGAAATCTTCACAAACACCATATCATCCACTAAGAACTCCAAATCTCTATGTCTCCTATCAGTGTAGCTCTTCTAGCTATCTTGGGCAGCCTTCATTCATTGTCGAATGACTTTAATCTTCTCCATGGTCTTTCTGATCATATTTGGCTCAGGTATCAATTTCTCACCTACTTCCCACCAACATGAAGGAGCATTACACGGTTGTCCATACAATTCTTCGTACGGTGCCATATCAATATTATAGTGATAACAATTGTTGTATGCAAACTCCACCAAATGCAAATGATCATCCCAGGAGCCTTCGAAATTGAGAATGCAAACTCATAAAAGATCCTCTAATATACGATTCCCTCTTTTGGTCTGCCTATCAGTTTGCGGCCGATAAGCTGTATTGAGATGTAGTTCGGTCCCAACACCTCCTGTAAGCTCTTCCAAAACCCACTAGTAAACAAAGGGTCTCGGTCACTCACAATGCTTTTCAGCAGACCATGGAATCGCACCACCCCTTTCACATACAACTCGACTAATTTGGATGTCGTTCTACTAGACTTAACGGGTATGAATCAAGCATTCTTCGTCAATCCGTTGACTATGACCCAAATGCTATCACACCCTCATTTTGTCCTTGATAATCCATCAATGAAATCCAACGAAACTTATTCCCATTTCCACTCAGAAACTTCAAGCGATTGCATCAACCCACACTACGCCATAGATGACCTATCGCAACGAAAATACAAGGTGTTGCTAGCTACAATGTAACGATAGATATGCTGATTATTGTCTATTATAACACTCGCTTCAAGGTGTTAGCATAGGTATCAACAAGATGTTGCAGTAGCTATAGATGTATTCAAATTAAAAAATTAATAAAATTAGCAATCCGCGTGAATACGATCCAACGGTCTACATTTAATCCGATTGTTAAAATGGATCACCGATCCAACGGTCTATTACAACATTAGCTTCGGGATGTTAGTATAGATATCAACATATGTTGCAGTAGCTATAGACTATAAAAATATTATAAAAAATGAGCGCGGGCTGAAAAAAGAAAGCGGGCTGATGAATTCGCGACCACTCCTTTCTAGTTCACTTCCATCAGCTGAGATAAAAAGCAAATCCCTAAGCCTAATCCCCAAATTTGAATCGTCTTCTCTAATTCGTCGTGCCGCCGTTCCAAGTTAAAGCCACCTTCGGCAACTCGTCGTCGTCTTCTTTAAAGCATCACTGTTGGAGGCGCAAGCACCTTCGCTACCCAAGTCGCGACGCCGCTTGCTACTACGCGCATAAGTGAGTATTTTCTCACGATTGATCTTAAATTTCAAGTGTTTAAATTTGGATTTAATTGAATATGGTTGCTGCCTTGATTTGAATTGGTTTAGTTCGATAGCTTCATGGGTTTCTCAGCCCTCTGTTGATTTTCCGATTCCTGATTATGTTAATTTGTGGACAATTAAACTGATAAGAACCGATACCGCTTGATGTTTTGTTGAAGTAGTCGTGATGATTTTGTGGTTCTTTTGGGTTCGCGTACCTCTGATGCGTGACTATGTTGTAGAAAAAAAAAACTGATAAGAACAGATACTTGCACTTGAATTCCATGTTTGCTGGGTTGAAATTTTAAATAAGAGATGCTACACTTGAAACTCCAGAATTTTTATAAAGATAATTTGGTACTAGTTTAATTTAGAATTCCGTTGGATTTTAAAACCTGTGTCCATCAAGCGAAACAAGTTAAATTGTTTTCTGTTGACCTTATTTTTTGGTTTATAATTGGTATTGTAAACTTAGACAGGAACTAGAGTTCAATTTTCATATTCTTAGCAGCATGTAGCAAATTATAATGATGGCATTTAACATTATTAATGTAATAATTTTGTTTGTTTTGTCTAGAAAACCGTTTCTGCTCATATAAAAATAAGAAGAAGAGAAATAATCGTTACCGTACGACACATAGCAGATTTATGAAAGTAACATAGAAGTTTGTATTCCGTCAACAAAGGTAACAGTAAGCCTGGTGAATTTTATGCGTTTTTCACTATAATAACGGCAAGTCTGCAACATGAAATTATCACAAAGAGAACTCAGTCTAAAATAATTAGTTGATGGATTAGTTGGCAGACTTTATGAGTTCAAGTCTACCACTGGTGTTTTAATATTTGTTGCTCCTTGTATCTAGTTTCAGGTTAATTCTACCAACTAATTTTTCAAAGTCCATTATTTAAGTTTATTATAAGAGAGAGGGACACCAGGCACCAGGTATTTAATTGGCAAGGATGCAACTTGTATATCAAAATGTTGTTGGATATGTGTTATATTAGTTATCTCTTTGCAAAAGAAAAAACCTTTTTTTTTTGGAGTTTACTTTTAACTTTGCTTGGTCTTCTTTTAAGCTCTGGCTAATTGCTAAAGCACCTGCTTCATTTACTTTAGCCTATTTCAATGATACGCATTAGGAAGTTGACTGTCCTTACTCCTTGAGCCAATATTTCTTAGCAAATTCTGATTTTCAATCAGAAGAAAACATGTTCTAATTTAGCCTATTTCAATCACCAGTGAATATGAATTAGTCGATTGACTTACTGTCATTCTTCCCAGTTTGTTCTTATTTTCAATTAGAATGATCACTTCCATTTTAGATAGGATTCACTCAATTGCTTTGTCTTAGACTAAAATGTCCAGTAGTGGTTACGTATGAAAGATTGAGTTGAACACAGGCAAATATTGTTTTAGGTATGAAAATTAAAATACATATATTTCAAAACGACTTGAATACCAAAAACGTGTTTGTGTAGCATGGCGGTTGTGGTTTAAAAAATGTCAGGTCGGCCATTAATGACCGACCAGTTAAAAAAAAAATTATTGCGGTTGGCAGACAACCATGACCAAACAAGTGTTTAGTTGGTCGGCGGTTAACCACCATTGTAACGATCCGGAAATTTTGACATTTGTTTAAATTAAATTATGTGACTTACTGGATGACAGGAACCTAATCTGACATGTTGGTCTCCATCTAAAAAGAAAAAAAGAAACTTGGACTGCTGTGCATGTTAGTTCTTATGCACATGTTGTCTGTGTGCTAGGAATACTAGATATATTTACGCATATGTTGGAAACTAAACTGACACGCTGGTTTTTCCTATGCTAAGTTTTGTTGCTTGCAAGTTTGAGTAGAATATGTATAAAAATTATTAGCGTTTCATGTACATGGATACATTTAGAGATGCTAAGATCAATGCTGGGTAGTTTTATGCCGATGTAAGTTGGTTCCCTGTGCATAAAATGGAAGAAAAAAAAGGGCAATAATGAATAGGTATACAAATTAACTGATTTCCTATGTAAAGTTAGGTAATGGGTTTTTCTATGCATGCCCTCCCTGTATATATAAATATGTCGAATCTGCAGTTGTTAAATAAAAGAGTAGGGTACCTGAATAAAATTGTTAAGTGACTGTGCCTAAGTTTGTGCCTAAGTTTGTGCATGTGGTGTCCTATGAAATCAGGTCTAAACGAAATAATAAACTAGTGCATAAAGGCTCTGTCAATTTCTATATGCATGTATAAAAGGGGCAGTCAACACAAACTATCTTATCTCAAATAATAGAGTGCTTTGTATATACGGTACCTGTATATTTTAGACTGATATGCTAGATGTGTCACTAAATATTTACTTGTTAAACCTTTAAGTGATATTTATTTGTATGTACATTTTGGATGATAGCAGTACACATTTGTGCATTGTCACTAAATATATACTTGAATTCGCGTGTGTTGCATAGGTGGTATTGGTATATTATAAATTGTTTCCAACTATATATCTAGTTAAATCAATAAAAGTGTATAATGACAGGCTAAAAAAAAATCTTGAATGTACCATAGTCTGTTGGATTTTCTTTGCATATTGCCTTCCTGTATATTTTGCGCATGCATTTGGTATATACATGCAAGTTTGAAACTGTTGTGTATGTTAGGGACAGCTGGATTGTAAATAATTTAACGGGCACATAATTGATTGTTTGATATGCACTTGTACACGGAGACACGACATATGTATGAACACGTAGTATATGACATTGCTGTTGTTTACATTGTTCCATATATAGTCATATTATGTTGTCACGACACAATTCCCTTATTGACACAGTATTGGACCATAATAATGAACTGCATGGGTTGAAATGATATATACTCAAATTTGAAATTAAAATAAATTTCCACTTGGCCTAGGTAGAAAATTAAAAGAAATCGCCGCTTGGTAAAATTTAAAATAAATATTTGAAATCGAACTGTTTTGTCACTTTCAAATTGTTTATTGAAAATTCGTATAAAAATTTATATTTGGAAATTTGATTTTAATTTAAGTTGAATATTTAAAATTAAAGAATTCAATATAAATTGATTTGTAAGTTAAAAATTTGATTTGCGAAAATTTATAAAGTAATAGATGTGAATGAAACTTGGACGTGATAGCCCTTAGTTAGTGCCCTCGTTAACCCAATAAAAATATATTTTTCAAACGTGTTATGTTGCTTGCTGTGTTGAGTACTACTTTGTGCACTTGGCTTCTCCTTTGTACGTGACAGGTACAGAAGACTGGACAACTGGAATACAAGACAGAAGATGAAGGTCAAGTCAAGTGAAGATGAAGATTCAGTATATGAGTCAGTATGTGTCTGTAAATGAAACTGTATATGTAACGAGTGAACTGAGTGATGTAGTGAGGAATATCTGTATATGTGAATATCAGTATTATATATCATTATTGAACTGTAAAATAATGGACTCATGAATTTGTACTATTTCAAATGTTGAAATAAAATATTTATTTAAATAAATTACTATTTGAATATCAAATTCTGTGCAATAGCATTTTATTAAATAAAAATTGCAGAAGGTGTTGCCATAGATAGAATATAATGTTGCAGTATGTGATGTTAAATGTGGTAATAAACTGGAAAAGTGTTGCCATTTTATTGGTAAAAGTGTTACCATAGATTAATGAATATGGGCCCCACAAAACGGTTCCGTTAAGTTGGTTAACAGAATTAGTGGGCCCCACATGTACCTATGGCAACAACTGAACCGATGTTGCCTTAGGGTCGCAAAGATGTTGCATTTGACTCTGCGGCAACGCGGCAAAATGCAACACCGAAAAAGTGTTGCCTTAGCTCGTTTTTGGCCTACAACAACATTTTTTGGCACTTTCTGCATCACTTCTTGTGTGTTGCAGTATGCAATCTATGGCGTAGTGCCAATTGGCTTATTTTGCTATGTCTTTACCAACTAGGAGTTCATACACATCGAAATGAATGTCTCGACATCCTTCCTCATCCCCTCCTAATAATATATCTTCTTCATATCATAGTATATCCTATTACTGCCGGGATGTATAGTCAATCTAGAGTGATGGCACTATCGCAACACCTCATTTCATAATCCATTAACATCGGGAACAAACAAACTCCCGTCCTTACAGAGCCAATCATCTCGGTCAAGTTCGTGCATCTTCATCTCATTGGACTCTACCCCTTACACTATCTTCTATATAATCTCTATTAGTCTAGCATCCCGCCTTTGATTAGTATCGATCCGCTCGATCAAAGTAGGTTTGATGGTCAAACTTGCCAACATCTCTGGCTCTAACTCGCAATGAGGTCTGAAGTCAAAAGCAACAATATACTCAAACTGCTTCCACTCTAGGAACATCGCCCCCATACTGGCATTCCTTCTGCCCAATTTATCGATGACTGCATTTCCTATACCGAGCGTAAAAGAAATGTTAAAGTCATAAGAGGCTAAGAACTCTAACCATCGCTATTAATGAAGGTTAAAGTCCTTCTAGGAGAAAAGGTATTTCAGGTATTTATGGTCCGCGAACAGCTCGAACCTTTCTCCTAATAGATAGTGCCTTCAAATCTTTAAAGAAAAAACTATCTTTGTCAACTCCAAATCGTGGGTCGGGTACTTCTTCTCATGCGGTTTCCGCTGCCAACTAGCATAGGCAACAACCTTGCCTCCTTGCATTAGTACCGCACCTAATCTGGTACCAAAAGCAACGATGTATACCATCATCTCCTCATTCCCGCTCGGAATGGTCAACACCGGTGCACTTGTCAACCTCTCCTTCATCTCACAAATGCATGCTCACACTTTGCGTCCCAAACAAAAGTCTGGTTCTTATTCGTCAAATTGGTCAATGGCGCTGCTACCTTTGTGAATTCCTTGGTAAAATGTCTATAATATCCTGCCAATCCTAAGAAGCTTCTCACATTAGTAGCATTCTTGGGTTGGTTCCAATCCTGTAGCTCTGCCACCTTTGCAGAATCTACTATTCTACCCTGCTTGGAAACAACATGACCCAAGAATCTCATTTCCCTTATCGAGAAGTGACACTTCAAAAATTTTGCTCTCAACATATGCTTCATCAACTCTTCAAGCACAATCCTCAAGTTCGTCTTGTGTTCCTCCTCCATCCTAGAATAGACCAAAATATCATCCCTAAACACAAAGCATAAACTTATTTAGTTGATCCCTGAAGACACGGTTCATGAGATCAAAAAAGTATGTCTGGGCATTGATTAGCATGAACGGCATAACCAACCACTCATAAAAATTAGACAGCATACGAAACATAGTGATTGGCACACTCTCCTTCACCACTCTCAACTGGTGAAACCCTATTGCAAGATCCAACTAAGAGAACACCTTCGTGCCGTGAAGCTGATCGAACAAGTCATCAATACGCAGGAGTGGGTACTTATTCTTCCTCGTTGCCTTATTTATCTCATGGTAATCTACACACAACCTTAGAGAGCCATCCGCCTTGGTGACAAATACTACGGGTGTTCCCTATTTAGATATACTCCTACAAATGAACCCTCTCCTTAATAGGTTGTTAACAACACCTCCAACTCCTTCCACTCTCTGGGTGCCACATGCCTCAAAGGTATGACTATCGGTCTAATATCCTTCACTAAGTCTATGCGAAACTCAATCTCTTAGTGTGGTGGTTATTTGGTCACCTCCTAAAATATGTTCGGATACTCTCTAGCGATAGGCACAGATGGCAACTAATCCCGTGAGACCTTAAGCGAATATAGAAAACTAACCATAACCTTATCCTCTGGTAGGCAGCCAATCACTAACTTTCGCCCTTCCTCAGCCCTAATTCTCACTAACAACTTCTCCTAGTCCAACACTACCACATACTTCTTCAACCAGTCCATCCCCAAGATAACCCTAAACCCAACGAAATCCAAAACAAAGCAATCACAAACAAAAGAGCACCCATGACTCGATAAGACCAAACCACGATAAACCTTATAAAGACTAGTGAGGCCTCTAACCGTGTTTGTCACTACTAATGGTTGGTCAACTATTGGTCTTAATCCTAATCTATCTACCAGGTCACTAGATATAAAGGAATGTGAAGCCCTAGTATCAAACAAAACATGTATGGAAACACCATAAATAGAAAGCATACCTTGTACAATGATAACCTTCTCCTTCGCCGAGTGAGCAACAAAGTCGGGACGACGTTCAAAGCATATGCCTTCACCACCTGCTTCTGCTACAATGGTTTTGGGTAACTCTTCTGCATATGTCCAAACTTGCCATAGTTATATTACTTCTTCTTTCCATCAGCCTTACAATCCCTAATCAAGTGGCCCTTATCCCCACAGCCATAGAAGGCGGGATCCCACTTTGCCTTCTTCTGAGCATTCTTCCCCTAAAACTGCTTCCTCTTACCATTTCAATTTTTCTCGCCTCCACCGCCTTGATGGGACTTTGGCTCCTCCTTGGTTGCAGCAATAGACTTGGGTTTAGGGTACAAACTCTCAAGTCAAAGAGCATTTTCAACTATCTTCTCAAACGGCTCACCGATGTGCCTTACGAGCTTCTCACCCAAGTAATCGTCCAACCCCATAATCAGCTTCTAATTCTTCTTTAAGGGAGTGTTAATGAAAGACATCCCATATTTTAACAAGGCATAGAACTCAGCAACATACTCGAAGACAGACATGTCTCCCTGCTTCAAATCGAAATTTTTTCTAACAGCACCGACTTCTGAGTAGTCGGGATGAACTTCTCCTCGAATTTGGTTTTGAACTAGTCCGTAGTAAAGTGATCATCGAGTGTGGAAACCTTCATAGAATTCCACCAATTCATGGATCTCTCTTGAAGCTATCGAAAAGTCAACCTCCTCTTCATAGCAACATACAATTCAAGGTCATCAAAAATCCTTTTGCAGGTGTCCAACCAATCTTGCATTTCCATAGTTGATTCCTTTCCTTGGAATGGTTTTCCACTAAGATTGGAAAATTTTTTATTTAGATTAGTGAAATCAACTTCAGGCGCCTGCACTTGAGCAACAACACCAATAGCAGCATTCAAAGCAGCCGCTTAGGCATTTTACAACATGTTCATCATCGTCACGTTGAATATAGCCTGCAAGTCAGGGTTAGCAGTCCTTGAGCACACTTCTTCTTCAACTCCTAGGATGGAGTTCCTCATGATCTTCCTTGTATGATGGCTCATTCTTGATCTGTAACAAGAGTGATCGGTCTCTTATTAAAAATATATTCATCAATGGTACTCATGTGCTTGCGACTTATATACTTATAGTTTTGAAAAGAAAAATATATAACAAGTACGCTCCCTTTGCACGCGCGTGTGTGTGTTCTCTCGATCCAGTCTAGGGAGATAATTACTCCTCTATCTCTACTTGATCACGGTATCACTCGGGTTAATCCCATAACCTAAGCTCTGATACTAAATGTGACGACTGCCTACACATCAGGCACGTAATATACCTGAAGAGTGTGCTGCTGTGGTGCTCAGCTAATGTAGGACAATTATCAAAGAAGAAAGAAGGTAAACAATCATAGAACCTATCGTATATCTTACAGCGAAAACAGGCAAGACTATAATAACTAAAATGAACCACAACATCAGAGTACACCGGTTTACAAAGTTATACAAGATAATAATAGAGTTTATACAAGTGAAATAAACTCAAACTATCTCTACGTATAATAACAAACACTGTCTAAGCTCCACAATGTCCCACACTGGAATAAGGGTAAGTAAATCCATATATAATACGAGAAAGCTCCATCCTACTCGTCCTCTGCATTACCACCGCATACCACCTAGACCTACTATCTAGTCTACTCATTTAAGAGTACTCGAGATAATAAGAAGCAAAACATAAAACCTTGAGTCAGACAATAGTCTGGTGTGAGTGATAAGAAATCTCAAAATGCTATACAAGTCAACATAGCATGGAACAAGGGTATACGAACCATACCTAACATATCTCTACAACCAAAGAGTTAGCACATAAAACATAATACGCTACTCTACAATCATCATGAGTGTACTACATCCTAAGTACAATATCAGATGTCTAGGTACCTCTATCCTTAATACCTACATCATGTGACATCCCTAGAGTGACAAATTACGAGAGAGGCAACCAAAGCAAACATAGCATCCATCAAAGAGTCCTCAACATCATTTAGTATGTCCAAGATATATGATAACTCGTATGATCATTCCTCTGCCAGGGATTAATGGAAAAATCATGATTTTCAATGTACTCGTCTACAACCTAAAGGTGACACTAGATCCATTCCACCAATCCAGGGTATACAGATCCATTCCACCGATCCAGGGTAAACATATCCATTCCACCGATCTGGGGTAGCCAATCCAAGTACCCAATGAGCGTCCTCAAAATATTTCTATTTACGAGTTCAATGGAAAACACTTAGAGTATCAATGATCTCTTAACATGCATATGTGAGTCTTTCTTTGCTCCATCTAATTTCCATTTATCCTTAAGGAACCATTATACATTCCTTCCTTCCCACGATAGAGCCGTTTAACATTATATTCGTGGACCACCCTACCTAGGTTCCGCCCTTGTAGATAATCATCCTCACGACTTTATTTTACATCGGAACATAACTCCATCACCATCGAGTTACAATCGTTAAATTTCTGAATCCATCATCTTTCATCGCGTTATCATATTGCAACTGGACACCAAAGGAACAAGCGAACACCTTCAAAATGAGATGGGGGACCTGCACTTCACTGCTTGGAAGTCTGACCATCATTGGACTCTCCAATTCAAGTCCGTATGGACTCGATCAGGTCGGCACCAATCTGAGCACTTAACCAACTTTGGGTCCTTCTGCCTTCTTAAAGTCCTCTCTCCCCATGCCTTGAGTCCCTAATGCACCCGACTTCTTCCTTTCCTAGAAAAGAGCTCGGTACCGACATAAAGAGGCTGGTACCGACCTTCATACTTAGCCAAAATTTGACATTTTGGCTTCTATGACTCTTCCCTTACATCATCCCAAAGCATGCCCTGAAGTTCCATTACTTTCACCCAAAGTAATTTCCCCATGACTTAAATAGGCATCTCCACTAATCAAACTTTCAACTTTGTACTGATCTTTAGTTAGGTGCCCAAATCTACTCCAACTGACTTGCGACCAAAAGTATAAGCTCCCCTCCTCCTTCAGAGCGCCTCCTTCATGTTTTGTCCCATATTGAACAATTTTGACTTCCTTTGGCGCAAATCGACAATCAATGCCTATTTATCCTAAAAGTACCAGCAAACCATATCAAAGAAAAATGTACAATAGTAGCCATCGTCCATATACATTCATTAAACATAAGCAATCAACCCAAACATGATAAGCATATAAGATTTAGCCTAGATCTAGTTTTGCACTAAAAAGGCAATATGATCCAAAAGGGTTTGTAAAATCATTTAAAATCCATTTTATTCTTTTTAAATTCGACTATAAACATTTTAAGAGTTAAATTAAAGTTCAAAACCATTTTATCATAAAAAATCATGTTAAAACACTGACTTTAACTTTTTAAACTATATGAACAAGCATATGATAGTGAGATATCAATAACCACTCACCTAATACCCAAAATACCAATTTAGATGCTTAAATTTGAAGCGGATAGCTAAGAACATGAATCCAAAGCAAACAAAATTATAGATCTTCAATCCCCTTTGCTAATTACCCTTATAATGATGGATTTAGATAAGATTAGTAAAAAAACTGTGAGCTTTTTGATCAGACTTGGACTAACTGGAGATTTAGAACTATTTTTGGGAAGGGAAAATGATCTATCTTTGTCCCATCAACCCTAATTAGGCACAATTCCTAAAATTAATTAGTGGACCTAAGTAGAGCTTATTTTAATTACCCACTAATCTATCTAGCAGAAAATAGAACTTGAAACGACCATATCTTCTAAACGATACATTCATTTTCTTATTATGAGCACTGTACGAAAAGAAAAGCCACAAGCCCGATCTAAGTGGTTTCAGACCCTAATTTAATTTCTATCAAAAGTTTTAGGCCTTACAGGAATTTCTAGGTTCAAACTATCCGATACAAATTCTAATTATGGAAAATGTCCATAATAGTCATTTCCCAAAATTTTAGAGTCATACGACCTCATATGAATTAAAGAATATATTTCCTATGATACATAAAATATGGGTCGTTACAATATATATATATATATATATATATATATATATATATAATTAAATTATGGAAAATAAAAGCATATATAAAGGGATAAATGTATCTATTGCAATGTAAATCCCAACACCTATAAACGTACACATTAACCATATACACTATTTATATATTGCATGTGCACATATACATGAGTATATTTGGATATACTCAAATTCAAATTAAATCAATTATTTAATTAAATTGATAAATAAAATTAAATAATATTTTAGACTAGATCTAAAATCAGTATGACTTCATAGGCTCAATAAATATCCAAAATGTTAAAAAAATTTAAAATTCATATATTTAACCCACCACGACCCAATCTAGTTCCTTCAATGGTATTAGAGCCCAATAGCCTATACGATCTAAAATCAGTAATATTAGGGCTAACTTATTAAAGCCTACCCATTTTGTAGGGTATCTAGAAATGTAGTGTCTAAGGTTGGGTTTGGTTAATCAAGTACTCTGCTCTACCTGCATATTGGCCTGGCACGAAAGATGAAGTAAGCCCCATGATTATCCACAATGTAAAGGCCCAAATTGAATTTAGGCCTTGAGCTGATTTTCAAAATGGGTTTTGAAAATTTTAAAAATATTTTTAATTTATAATTCAAGTTAAAATATAAATGAAATTTTACGAATGTTATAAAACATTTTCAAAAATTATTTTTGAAATTTTATTTTAATTAACTGGATTAATTAAATAAATAACTAATTAAAAGTTGGTTAACTAAATTAAAATGTATATAATGATATATGTACATTTGCCTTAAAATGTTAAGGTAAATAATATTAAAATTTTCAAAATTATTAAAATTGTTTTAATTAATTAAATTAATTAAATGTTAACTAATAAATAATATACATGTATAATGATATATGTGTATAAAATTACTATAAAATCTGTAATTAGTATTCAATTTTAAAATGTTTAGTTAAATTAGTTAAAGTGTTAAATAAATATTTAATTTAATTAATTAAATATGATTTAATTAATAAAATAAAATAAAATATGATTTAATTAATTAGAGTGGAACCATGAGAAACCCGAATTAGGTTTAAGGAATAAATATATACATATAGTACATATACCATGATTTTAAATCTACGTGACGAAACACATTATTTCATAAGAAATATATTATTCCATAAATCGATATTTCTTAAATGAATATATTAATGATTATGAATTTGCAATATAAATGTTGTTATCTACCATTTATATAGTAATAAATTACTTTCATACTCTCTAGTTGTTGAGCAAATTCAAGCTAGAAATGTTATGTGTAGTATTATTAATATATTGACTAGATGAGATAAGATAAATATATGTATTTGTTAAGCAAATTCAAGGTACATACATTATACTTAGGTCGTCGTGAAATGATAGGTATGAGCAAATAATCTCTTTCGATTTGTTGAGCAAACCTAAGGTCAAAATGAAATTAGGACAAAGGCCACGAGTTACGAGCTGTGTGACAAACAGGATTTTCGACCCTCGAAAATCGACACTAATACATCCTCGTATTCACGTGCCGCAAATTCAAGTGTCTGAAAACTCGATCGTTAAGGGAAAGAAAAAAATAAAGATAGAACATAATCTTACATGAATGGAATAACATATACTATTTCAACATATAATCTTTACATTGGAAAATTTTAAATACATTTATCAGAGTTTAACTTAACCTTAACTTGGACGGTTATAAATATCTTCCTTTACAAACGCGGAATACAATTAAATATCCGTCTTTACAAATGCGGAATATAATGGTACATGAGTGTGGTGGAAATGGATAACAATCTTCAGAAGAATCTTCTAGCTCCATGCTCTGAGCTCTTTCAAAATACTCCAAACTAAACCTGACTACTAGGCTGCGCGGAAAAATAGGGTACCTAGAGTTTAAGGGGAAGAAAATAAACTCCGGGTTAGTCATGGGACTGGTGTGAGAAACTCAATATGCAAGTATTTGAAAACAAAGGGTATCTCATAAGACCACGCCGCACATAAACACGGAACGGGTTTTTACCCTATGATAACCAAAACATTTCTACGTGAAATCCAGTTATATTATTTTTAATGACATTCTTTGAAAACCATTCAAATAGCCGAAATTATTACATTGGTTAAATTTGATGGCATAATAGGTTTACAACTAAGTCCGAAGGCACTTATTGGAAAATGGATTTCCAATTAACAACGAGGTAAGGGGCTACCTCCGGTACAGTACGTTTCTAGAGTAATGTCCCAAGGATCGACATCTTCGAAACCTCTACGAATTAAGATCGACCTACCCGAAACCAACAGATGGTACGGATAGCACCAAATATGATATCACCCTGACCATTCCCGACCTATCCGAGAGCTCTCATAACATACACCACATCTTTTTTTACCCGACATCATAGCGGGCGCAAAATAAATCTAGAAAGGTGATATCATACCCTAGTGGTTGCGATCCACTTAGCCTTAAAGCAACCCCTGTTTCATAATTCCCTGAGTGTGAGGCTAGAGGTAATGTTTACCTTTCTTATAATATTTTCACTTAAATTGCCACATTGCCATTTCTAACAACACAATATTGATTTCAACAAAAGTACAACCTCTGAGCTCGTATGTCTCAAAGAAGATAAGTGTAAGAGGGGTTACCTCCTATAACACCAACAGATGTACGTTTGTAGAGATCAATGCACTATGATCTTAGAAATGAAATGTCAGTAATTCATCCATACAAGTTGTCCAGGAACAGGACAAACCGAAGGCACTCTTCTACCCCATCCTATCGGGCATTACCCCTAGGATTAGTAGCGAGTAATCGTTGCTTACGAAGATCCCAGAACAAAGGGACCACTCCTATTTATTTATCTAGGGAGCTACTCCAAAATTATCAACAAGCATCCTTCCGTTATGAATATCCCCGCCTTCAACTTCATTGTCTTTAACATATCTTCACTTTTAAACTCGTAAATTGGTTTGAAGTGGTTTTCGGGTAGAAATTGCCCAAACCCGACCTCTGTTCCTCCGAACCAATTATCGATGAATAGATGTTAAGTGGGTGATTAATATTCCATTAATTTGTATCCTTTTATCCAAAATATCTTCTAAATATATCTTTTTAAAACCATTTCTTTTCAGTATATATGGGATCATTAAACCTTTCTTATCAAATCCTTTGGCTACTTACCTTTTTTTGGAATAATTCCAAATCATTTCATACTTTACTTTGGAAAATATTTCCAAATAATTTATCTAAATCTTTAACAAAGATTTATTATTTCCAAATCATAACTTTTAAACTGGTCAAAAACAATGTTATTTAAGACATCGTTTACTGTGAACCCAAAATAATTAATTTTAAGTATAGAAATTAAATTGATTCTAAATCATTTATTTAAATCTTGACAAAAGATTTCTTATTTCCAACACATATCTTTTTAATAGGTTGAAACCATGTTATCTAAGATGGTAAATCCAAATCAGCTAGTATTCAAGTAAACAGATCCATAGGAATTATACTAATTCTACTCAACATCAATTTCCGTATTCAGCCTTTACCATCCGTCGAATAGCGGTGAAATCACCTTTTAAATTCACACGGATAGTATGGGTTCCCTCCTCGGAATTTAATACCAAGTATAAGAAGATTATTTCTATACAATCCAAGTTGTATGAAATTAAATTTGGAAAAATATAATCTTTTATACTTGCCTCATTTCCGACATTTCAACTTTATCTATTCCTCGCCCAGAAAAGATGCTAGGTAAGCCAGGGCACTGATTGCTCTTGAACATCTCCTTAGTTTAAGCACCTCCTATCCGGATCTCACGAATAGAAAAATCCTGTCTACTCATCGGCTTTTAGAGCCAAAATTAAATCACTTAATTCTAACATATTTTATTTAAATCATTTATTTAAACTCTTTAAAATAAATTATAAAACCTCCACATTATCTTTAAAATACTTAAATATTTATTTTAAAACATTTGGGAAAGAATATTTAAGTTTAAAGCCATATTTCAAAAGTTAATAAAAGTGCTGCGAATAGTGCTTTTAATGCTTATTTAATCAAAACAACTTTCCTATCATTTAAAAATCCATTTTTATAACTCAAATCTATTTTAAAACATTTTAAAATATTTATTGAATTTATTTTATATTTTTAAAGAATTAAAAATATCACTTTAAAGATTTTATCGCTTTGGTTTCCGGACTGCCAAACTTCGACTATTTTGAAAACTTGTTTTGCTCATATTTCAAAATCTACTAAATGAAATCTCGATCGTTTTCTTTTATTTGAAAATTATGATTATAAGAGTTTGGAAAATTCTTATTACAAAGAATTCCAACTTCGAATCCGTCGTATAAATAGATTTAACTTTCTACGACGCAAAATCGCGAACTACCGTTACACGACGCGCCTATTTTTGTCTCAATTTCATAACTTGTCCAAACTTCACCAAATTGGGTTTTAATGTTTATAAAATATTTATAAACCATTTAAAACCATTTCAAAGGGGTTTAATGATTCCATATCACTTTTATAACTTGGTTCGGAAAGTGATTTCCTTGTGTAATATCGACGTGTATTAAACGTGACTTGTTTACACAATTATACACTATATTAAAACAACTAATACTTGATGATCAAAGCATGGTAAACATCCATAGCAATCATATCACATCATCGTTTTATATATATATGTATATATATATAGGGTTTCTCACCTTCATTGGTTTCTAATTTCACGAAAATTTGCTATAGCTTCGCTACGATCGAATCAAAGCCCACAGAATCGAGCCTTTGACCTTTGAATGGGCTCGGCCTATGCTTGCAAGTTGCAAATGGAAATGGGCTCGGCCTTGGTGGTAGGAGGTGGTGGCCGTGGGTTTTGAGTGAAGGAAGGAGTGATTTGCCTTGGTTTTGAAGTGGTTTGCTTATGTATATATACTTATATATATTTAATTTCTTTTTGCAATATTTCTCTCTATAATTTCCTTAAGGTAGGAAACCATTGAAAATCTTGAGAACAAGGAAGAAGATGAAGTAGAATAGTGTGTAAAATTATGAAGAGAATGGTGGGTATTTATAGGAAAAACTTTGGAAATAAATATCCAACTGTGTAAGGACCAAAATGCCCTTGCCCACACCCTCTCCATCACCTCAAAGTGCACAACAATGCCACCCCCATATGCCTAAATGTATGTGATGATGATGGTGTGTAAATGAGTTGATGTTTGCTTTTAAGGTAGAAAATATTTTGGATATTTATACTTTTTACTATATGTAAATTCTAATGTAAATGGTAAGTATATTTATATGTATATATGTGTTCATGTATATGTTAGGGTATGCATGTGTATGTCACATATGTGCACAAGACATATAAACAAGGTTGCAACAACTTTGAACAACTTTCGTTCGTTAAACCGTTGAAAATCGGAAAGCCGATTCCTGGTCACATTTTTACTTATAAATTAATTTACATATGAATGTAAACAGAATTTGAAAACTAATTTCTTATCATTTTTAACTAATTAAAACAATCTTATTTTAATTATAAAACCATATGAATTAATATTAAACAACTATTTACAAAAAGTGCTGTTATATCGATAAAGCGATATCAATTTTCCTTATAATTTCAAATCAAATATACATCTTTATAAAACTATTATAAATGATTTATTATCACTTCATAACTAATTAAAATGAATCATTATCATTTTAAAACAATTATTTGAATATTTATAATAATTATTAAATCGTTAAATCTTAATTTTAATTTATAAATCAATTATTAAATATGATGTCATTATTTATGATGTCATAAATTCATTTTATTCCTAAAAATAAAATAAATAATTTTATTTCATATTCTTGTTTAAACAGATAAATAAGTGTATGTATTCAGCTCTATGCACAACTTTTGATAATTATAGAGCTGTTTTTTTATAAAATGGTTTTCGGTCATTTTATCGGTATTTTTCCAAAGTATGTATTTTTGTAAATACTTATTCAAAATAAGATTACCATCATTATTTATTGTTTCAAGACAACATAATCCATGTTAAAAAGCTTATATTTGAATATTTAAAAAAAAATCAAAGTGATAAATTTGCAGGTCGTTACAAGTTGTATATGATACAATTAATAAGGTATTATCCATTACTTGCGGGCCTATGATTTATTGAGCAAACTCAAGGTCAAAATCTCAAGACAAGCTATTCCTAACACTCACTAGAGAAGTTGAAATACTTCTCTCTTTCTCTTTGGGTTTTGAGAAATATAAAAATAAGTGGGAGCTTATGGATAAAATGAAATATGTTTAACCTTGCTAATAATATAAGGACATTTGCTATGTATAAATGTCTTAATTTACTTAAATTGAATTTGCAAAAAATGTCCACACCAAAGTTATTTTCAGAAAATGACAAGCTCACTAGACCTAATTATATTGACTGGCTAAGATCAATCAAAATAGCACTAACCTATGAACGTCTATGGTCATTTATACACGAACCTCCGAAAGAAAAACCCTCTAATTTTTTTGAAATATTCTGAATAGTGATTGCTTATAATGAATGGGTAGTAGATTTTGAAATAGCCCAAGTTTATGTCTTGGCTACTTTAGAAAAACGATTGCAAGGGCACCATGAAAGCATGACTGTCCATCAAATCTTCGAAACGTTGTTTGTGGAGCAATCTCGTTCCACAAGTTATGAGATTACTAAGAAAACGTTCAATACGACGATGATGAAGGGCACTCGTGAATACATCTTATTATGAAAGGGTATATTGATAAAATTTCATAGCTAAACGTTACTATAAGCAATGAGCTACAAGTGGACATAATCTTAGGGTCTCTTATTCTACACTTTGAATCATCCGTATTGAATTACAATATGAACCAATTGAATGTAAGCCTCATGGAGCTTCTCAATATGTTGAAATCTGAAGAGTCCTAATACAAAGATCAAGGTACAATGCTTGCTATGAAGGGAAAGGCATCATCTTCGAATGGTTCAAAGAAGAGAAAGCGTGTTTATAAGAAGAGTAAGAAGAATGCTGCTAATGACAAGGGTAGATGTCACCACTGTCACAAGAAGGGACACTGGAAGTGAAATAGTCCGGATTACTTGAAACTTATCAAAAAGTGGAAAGAGAGTGGTTCTACCACTCATACTGGTATGTTTATGATTAAAATTGTTTTGCAATCAACAAATTACCTAGGGTTTTAGATAATAGATCTAGGAAACATATATGTAGTTTGTTACAAGGACTTAGGAGCAGATGTCATGTAGCATGTAGCAAAAAGGAGAAATGAGACTTCAATTATTGTAGTTGGGGACTACCATTTACTTTTTCCTAATGTTTTTGATTTAGTTTTGAATAATTGTTATTATATAAATGACTTTATTTGTAGTATTATATCGGTTTCAGGATTGTCTAAAACCGGTTTTAGTTTTCATTGTAATAACAGTATTATGAATATTGTGTTTGGTGGGAATAATATTTATGATAGTGTTTTGGATAATGGCATTTATGAACTAAATCTTTATCGAATTTGCACTGTGAATAATTCTTCTAATATGGACATAAGTAATAATTATCCATGGCATTGTAGGTCGGGTTATATCTATGACAAATGACTGCAAAAATTGAAAACCTACAGTTTTCCACCCTCATTTAATTATGAATCATTTGATACTTGTGAGCAATGATAGAGTGATGAACTTTGGGTCTGGTATATACTGATGTATGTGGCCTAATGCCTATAGTGACCAAAGATAATTCTTCTTATTTTGTATCTTTTACTGATGATTTCTGAAGACTAGAATATGTATATCTTATGAGGAATAAATCCTATGTCGATGAGAAGTTTAAAGAGTATAAGAATGAGGTTTAAAATCGAATGAACCATAAGATTCAAATATTTTGATTTGATCGAGGAGGTGAGTAGGTTATACAAGAGCCGCAACAATATTTAAAAGGTAATGGGATTATCTCTCAGGTCACTCTACACTATACTCCGCAACACAATGGTGTTTTGGAAAGAAGGAACCAAACCTTATTAGATATGGTTCATTGCGTGATGAGTAAAGTTGAGTTATCTCTTTCCGAATGGAGATATGCATTAGAAACCGCAACGTATATGTTAGATTTGATGCCTACTAAATCTATGCCTAAGATCTCTTATGTGATGTGGTATGGGAAGAAACCCAACTCATGTATTTGAAGGTGTGGGGTTGTCCAGCCAATGGTAAGAACATTGGCACCAATAAACTAAAGCAGGATCGGGGTTGTGTAAATTTATAAGGTATCCCATGAATTCAGTGGGATATATTTTCTATAATACCAAGGGAAAAAACGTTATTGTTTCTCGACATGTTATCTTTTTAAAAAAGGAATTTCTTATGAAAGAAATTGATAGTGAAGTTTTAGACTTAGATGAGGTCAAGAAACTAACATCGATGCTGAGCTAGTATGAGAATCAAATTCACCATTATACAAAAACACGCAACCTATCAGAAGGTCAAACAAAAAATTTGTGTACCAGAGAGATACTATGGCTTTCTCATGGATGACGAGAAAGAGGACCGCATCTTAGAAGACCATACTCCTCTCTCATTCCAACAAGCCCTATAGAGTAAGGATTTTGCACTTTGGCTTGAAGCTATGAAATTCGAAATGGATTCCATATATGTTAGCAAAGTTTGGACTTTAGCTTGAAGCTATGAAATTCGAAATGGATTCTATTTATGATAGCAAAGTTTGTACTTTGGCTGACATATCCGAAGGGAAAAAACCAATCAGTTACAAATAGATTTTTAAGAAAAAGCTAAATGTAAATAGACATGTAGAGACCTATAAGGCAAGGCTAGTTGCAAAAGGGTTTCATTAAATTTAAGATGTTGATTATGAAGAAATATTTGCACTCGTAACCATGCTTATGTCCATTTGGATAATGCTTACCATCATTACATTCCATGACTATGAAATATGGGAAATGGATGTGAAAACGTCATTTATAAATGGTGATTTAGAAGAGACCATTTACATGTCGCAGCTTAAGGGTTTCGAGGTCATTAGGAGTGAGGGCAAGGCTTACAAAATTTTAAGCTCGAGTGTAACAACCCGGAAATTTTAATAGTTTTTATAACGTAATTAATTGAAATTTTGCTTAAAATTTTATAATTAAATTTGGAAATAAAAATTTGATATTTGGAATACGTCTATTTTAACATAGCAAATGGTAAATTTTCATCAGATAATATGGAAGTTTATTTTCTTGTGTAATTTTATTTAAATTCAAATCAGTTAATTTTTTATGATAATAAAATGTTTTCCAAACCTGAATATTTTTATACAATAAAATTGTAAATCATCTTCTAAGTGAGATGTCATATTTCGTTTCTCCAAATTTGGACTGCTATTGCTCCGTTTATCTTATTTCCGGCGTTTTAGCAGCATTTTTTGTACCGATTATCGACTTTTGATAGGATGATCGTACCACTGATATTTGTATACCGTTTTGATCGTTTGTCATGCTGATCTCTGCGGTATATTCAATTCTGTGTTTTGAAGTACGGTACGTAGCGGAATCTACGAAAAACGATTTCGTATCGATACCGGTTTTAAAACCTTTTGGTTTTCCTTACTTTTTATATTCCACCGTTCAAAATCAAGTAGTCATCAGCTTTTAATCGTTGCCTTGAATTCAAACATGCTGACTTTTTATATTCGCAAGAGTTCATAAATATATGGTTTCAACTTTCCATTCGTTCATTTTTTCTTTGAAAAAAAATGAAAATGTTGCTCTTCTCTTCGTTCAAACATCTCCCGCATGCTCTTCCTACTTGAATGCCGCACGGAAGCCACATCCCCGCCCTTCCATACGGCAAGCCACCTCACCTCCGCCTTGCCAGCGACCCTTCCCACACGCCCGAGTTCGTTCCTCCGCTTGCTTCCCTCTAGTGACCACGGAAGCCACCCATCAACAGAACTTCCACCGAATACCCTCCACACCTGTGTCGTGGCCACCACCAGCGACAGCCAAAGCCGGGCCAAACCCCTAATCTTGTAAGTTTCAGCCGAACGCCGCAACACCCTCAGCAAGCCTTTCCTCTATATATGTACACGGCATGTATGTATGTGTTGTTTCTCTCCTTGTCCTATTCTGCAGAAGCTAATATATGTTGATAATTGGAAAATATACGTACATAATATATAGTTTTCTAAGTTATATTATAGCTGCAATTTATATAATAGTATATATGTTATAGATTTACTATTATAGTGTAAGTTATATATATTAGTATTATATTTGTTTTATAATGTGGATATAGACCATTGCAATTTGCTGTATAGTTTATAATGATTGATTTATATTTATATATATATTACATATAAGTATCACATATTTGATATTGTGCAATGGTTTGAAAATGATTTATGTATAAAATCTTAATTGTACACAGTATGTTTACATGTATAAATATAGTTTATACACATATATATATAGGCTTATATATAGTGAATGTTGTTGATGTTTCAGTATGTTAGCAGGGAATATATATTACAGTGTATAAGTTAAAGTTTATATATATATATAAGTTTATAGCTGACCTATTCGAATTTATACGTGTATTATAATAAAGAAAGTGTACTTCTACCTGTTTACATATAAAGTTGTTTTCCCCGTCCCTCTATGATTGACAGAAGCTATATGCTGCATATATATTAGTTATATATATTATGTTAGTGTTTATATGCATTTTGATTTATATTTTTATATGTATATATATAGTACTGTATATATATTTTACTTCATAACAGTATTGTATTATATGAATGTTATATCTATGTGGTTTTCTTTTCAAATAGTTGCAGTAACTAAGTTATGTTGTTTATACAGTTATAAGTTTATAAAGTAATAAAAGTTATATAAATATATATGTTAATTTGTTAAGTTCTAATGTACGGATACAAAATTTATTATATATATATGTTTGACTTTAATATTTGAGTTTTAGTGTAAACAATGATTTTTGAAACACATGTATATATATATATATATTTTATTAATATGTGTTTGAAATTAGAATATGATTTTGTGTGTATATATATATACAATTTTATATGTTATATCTATATCAATTCACTTATATCAATTATCTTCATCGATTCAGTCCTGATTGGATTTCGTCTATTCCTATCTATCAGCTTTGCTCGTCAAATTTGCATTCAATCTTGCTTTGCTTCGAAATTCGTGTTTGGATTCATAGCTAAATTTCTCATCGTTCTTTAGCCTCGGAAGGTGAGCAATCACTCACGATTAACATTTTTATATTTATTAAATTTGATTTCAATTGAAACGACAATTGGAATATGCTGCTGTTAGTTATTTACATTGCTATATATATGATATTATCTGTATCTGTTTACCTGTGACATCTGACACCATTATCTGTTATTTATATTGATGATATATACGTGTTATTGATATGTTATATTTTATCATCACTGTTCTCACTCTGTAAGTTCCCTGTTAGTATAGAATTCCTTATGGGTTGAAATGATACATACCCGAACGATTTTGTAGAATAGGAGAAAATCGTTATGGGTTGAAATGATAAACCCAAGCGATTTTCATTGAATTGAATTTGGATTGCGGGTTGAAAAGATATATACCCATAGATATTTAAATTGCGGATTGAAATGATAAATATCTGTATCACTTGACCATAGGATAGAAAATTTTATACAGACACCGTTGGTATATATATATATATTTTGAAAATGATTTCCAAGGTTTTGAAAAGAAATATATGTGGTTTTAATAAATATTGATTTTAAGATATTATATCTTTAATATAGGATTTGATAATAATTTTAATAGCTTGAGTTGGACAGAGAAATGGAAATTTATTTGAATTTTTCTTAAATAAAACCGATTTGAAACCTATTAAATTTGAGATTTTAAAGATATGAATTTATAACTTGATTTTGATTTAAAGTGATTAAATGAATATTTCAAGTAAATAAATTGAAGGTAATATTTAGTTTACATAAATTGTAATTTAAGGTTTTATTTAAATGATATTGGATTGACTAAGTGAATTTTTCAACATTAAATAATGGTAAGGTTGAATTTGAAATATAAATAAATTTAAGCTTTAAAATCTATTGAAATTGAAATGATTTAAATTGTAGTTTATATATGTATTTGAGATTAAATTAAATTGAATTGTGGAATTCGAGTTGATCTGAATCGATTTGTGAAATTTGAGGAAACTATTTTATTATATATAGTATTCTAAAATATATTTAAAACTATTTTAATATTTTACTTTATAAATTAATTAAATATAAATTATTTTAATTTTTAACCATTTTTAATATACTAATTATTTATTTCATAAGCTATTTTATTATATAAACTATTTTATTATATATACTATTTTAATATCTAATCTGTTTAAGTGGGGAGTAACATGATTTCAAAGTGTTATGATTTCCAAGTGTTATGATTTCCAAGTGTTATGATTTCCAAGTGTTATGATTTCCAAGTGTTATGATTTCCTAAGTGTTATGGTTTCAAAAATGTTATAATTTCAGAAGTGTTAAAATTTTGGAAAGTATTATGATTTTGGAAATGAATATTATTTGAGTGAATAATGATATCATATTGATATGGTTTTGAAATAGATATGATATTTTGGTTTTGATATATGATTTGAAATGAAATGACCACGGTGTTATAATAAAGGTTGGTTGTTAAAGAGACCGAGATCAGATATTGTCATACTCTCTGCCAATACCGAAAACCACTTTAACAACTGTGTACATGGTGGAGGTTCTAGAAATGAAGTAGGATGGTTGGTGAACAATTTCTGTATAAGGTATGACGTGACCCTGACTCCCGTGAGTCAGCTTAGATGTGACTAAAATCAGGAGCTATACCGGGCCAAGTGAGGTCATTCCTCCTATCAGGCATATTTCTTCGACACTATATTTTGACTTTGTGATTGATTTGGTGGCCACCCCTCGATTTTGATTATGGGAGTGTGTCCGAGATGGGCGGTTGTAGCTGTTATGTTTACCACCAGTCCGGGAGTGCAATTGGTATATCTACCCTAGCATCTCCTCATGTGCCGTGTTCACATGCCTTAGCACGCCTTCTACGAGTTTGTTTTGTACCATACCTATGGAGTGCCCTCTGATAGCCCTCCAGTTTACGGGGAGGGGGGGTTACGGTACTGTATAGACTATGGGAATATATAAAATGTGTTAAGGGGGATATGGGTAACGCCTTAACGCTATTTTAATAGTTTACTTTATTATAGACATATTATAATAGCATATAATACTACATAGTAGATAGTTCCACGGACCCTTAGAGGATGGTTATCCCAAACATCCTTTGAGTTACTTGTATTTCAGTTGATATTTCACTTGAGTTGGATTTATTGATATAAGAATTGTTAATCCTGACTCGAGTGTTTTGTGTTTTGCTTTATGCTCGGGTCAGATTGAGTGTCACAACATTCGAGACTCACCTTCGGAGATTGGAGCTTCACTTGGAGATCTGTCTATATTTATTCAGCTATCCAGTTGTTTTGTTCAGTGTTGTCATATGTTCGTATTCGAGACTACATTGTATTTGAGATATTCTGTTGTATTTTATTTCAAACTCTGTTGTTTATATAGTAGCTTCATGAACTACTATTTATCTATTTCGCTGCTTATTGTTATATTACTCTGTGTCTGTGATTCTGTGATTTATGTATTTACTGTATATGCTGAGTTTTGCCAAATATAAATTAACAATCTGATATTTTGAGCAATTCAAGTCTGACATGTGTGGATGCGAATGGCACGAAATAGCAGGTCGTTACAATTTATGGTCTTAAATATGCTTCAAGAAGTTGGAATAAGTGTTCGACATAGTAATCAAACAGTTTGATTTTTATCAAAATACAGAGGAAGCGTTGTATATTGAAAAGAAGAAGGAAGCGCTTTAGTATTCTTAGTTTTTTATGTCGATGATTTACTACTGATTGGCAACAACATTGCGTAGTTGCAATTAGTGAAAGCGTGGTTATCTAAGAATTTCTCCATGAAGGATTTGGGAGAAGAAGCCTATATACTTATCAAGATCTATAGAGATAGATCCAAGAGGTTGCTAGGATTGTCCCAGCCTACTGAAAAGATTCAGTATGGAGAATTCCAAGTGCGGAAATATTCCAATGCAATTTTGAATCGTTCTTTCCAAGAAGGACGCTCCTCATACTGATAAGGAGAAGGAGCATACAAAGATGATATCTTATGCATCTACAATTGGTTCCATAATGTATGTTATGCTATGTACCAGACCGAAAGTGGCTTATGCATTAGGATGTGTAAGCCGATACTAGTCTAATGCTGGTTGGAGGCATTGGATTGCTGTAAAATGTGTACTTAAGTATTTGGGAAATACCAAGGACTTATTCCTTGTATATGAGAATAAAGACCTCCTTATGATGGGATATACATATTTCAGCTTTTAAAGTGATATTGATGATAATTAGTCTATATTCGGTTATGTTCTTACATTGAGCAATAGAGCTGTTAGTTGGAAAAGATTTCAGCAAAACACAATAGCTAATTCAACGATCGAGACTGAGTACATCGCCCTCAATAAAGAAGTAAGAGATGTTGTATGAATGCATAAATTTATGGCTAAGCATGGAGTGCTTCCAAACATCGAGAATCCAATGATATTGTTTTGTGACAACAATGTTGCGATGTAGATCACAAAGGAATCAAGAGCTTACAAGAAGTCAAGGCACATTTTTTGTAACTTCCAACTTATTAGAGAGTTCATTGCTAATAAAAAGTTGTGATTGATAAAGCAGATACTAAGGACAACATAGTTGATCTATTCACAAAGGGACTAGCCTGTCAGTTCTCAGCAAACTGATCGAATAGATGGGATTAAGAATATATAATTGGCCCTAAGTGCAAGTTGGAGATTGATAGAGTTATGGGTATACCTTAAGGGAAATTCTATAATTTATTGTAAATTATTAACTCTGTAACAAAATCTTGTTCGAAATAAAAGGTGTTTTCTTTCTATTATATACTTATCGTCTTGTGAGATGTTAATTAGTTATTTTATTTAAGTATATTAAATAGAAAATCCTAAAATAGTATGTTATGTGATATTAATTACAATGCATTGTAATTATTAGAAATTTATAATGTTAAAATAACATAGTATTTTAAATATTCTTAATAAAGTTGTTATGAGATAGGATATCTATACATTCATTGAGTCTAAAGTACGTAACCATTTCCAAATGTTTGGCAATGTATTACTCATGACTACTAGGGCAATCAGGGGTTATATACTCATAATTATTGGATAATTATGGAATGACTCACTCGAGACATTTCTGTTGGTCAGTATAACTGAGGTTAAATAGAGAAATGGTGATGATTTTACATAGTTCTCTCTACTTGAGAATACTACTAATCTTCAATGTGGATACTTCACTTTAATTATAATTAAATTATGGCATGGCATACATCGAACGACTATAGTTGGATTGTGACGATCCTGAATTTTGAACATTTGAAATTAGAATATTTAATTGATTTTAAATATTTGAAAGATAGTTTAACTTGAATTTCAAATATCACTGTTTATTTGGCAATTAAATTATTTAAAAATTAGAAATTGGGTAAAATATGAAATCTTGAATTTCAAGCTTGTTAAAAATATTTCAAAGGCTTGGAAAATTTATATTTATAATACTGGAGATAATAGAAGTTTTAAATTTGAGTTTGAAAATGTTTTGCTCAGTTTTAAAATTATATCATTTAAAACAATATTTAAAAATAGCCTTCCGAGGCACAGTCTTAGAATTCGACGAAACTAGTTCCGTTGGATCCGTAATACTGTATTATTATCGGATTTCAATTTTCGTAGCATTCAAAGTTGTCGTGTGATCGTACGGTTTGTAAACGCGCTAAAATCTATATCGAAAATTTAGTTTAATAACCGAGTCCAAAAAGCTATCTTTTCCATACGATCGAATTAGGCTTCGAAACCTTTTCCATTGCGTTCGAAATAGGGGTATAACATTATAAACGCCTGGCGGCATGCCTCGATAGGGTGTCAAGATTTTGAATTGCAAAAATCGAGATGATTTAAAATTTGAATTTAAATTCAAATCTAAATAATATAATTTCACTAAGTACTGTAGCTAGCACAAACATGTTGAGAAATCTAAAGCACGTGTCCATTGCCTTTTCAAATTTGCGTACAAGTGTTTCTCCTCTTCTCTATTCAAACGAAATCGATTCATTCATTCAAAAAATTTAGACAGAACAGCCAAGCATTGGAAATTCATAAAAATCAATTTCTCCTTAAAAATAAATCCATGGCCGCTCCCTCTCTTCATTTTCGAGTCAAATTCAAGCAGCTCAAAGCCAATTAAAATTGAATCGGCAAACTCAAATGCAAAGAGAGGCTCTGGCACGCATGGAATCGAGTGTATGCTTCGTCGATCAAGTCGCGAATCGAGTGTTCCCTGATCGAACGAGCAAGTGATGTCGCACTCGCGTGCGCGGGTATTAAGGGGGGGGTCGCGATCTCATTCAGGCGGCAAGCCGACTCAGGTGAGGGTTTGGGCTCGATTTTTGGGGCATCGCAATTTGGTAGGCAAGCTCGTGGGTCACGAGCAAGGGTTGGTGATGGAGGCTCGAGTGGGTTCGCATGCGCGTGATGTCGAGGCCGCAGTCGAGATGGTGGGAGGCAGACTAAAGAAGTAAGGGTTAAAAATCGAGAAACAACCCGGAATGGAAAATGGATTGCATGCATAGTTAAGGTGAGATCTTCTCACTCAAATTAAAATAATTGGAATTTCAGTTATTGATTGATTGTTTGGATGTGATAGTATATATGATAGTAGTATATATATATATATATTTGGAGTGATTGATTTCTCGCATTATATAGCGGATGAGACCCTATGCGCCACATAATAGCGGATGATATTATATAATCCCATATACCGCGATATTCCACCTCGAAGTGGAATTGGTATTTAATTGTTGTGCTAACATCTATGGATACAGAAAAACAGGTTGGAGGGATCCAACTGGATTCCTCAAATTGTTGAATTTATTTCATATGTTGTGATGTGATTATTGATAATCTGTGAATGATTATATTGGTGATTGAAATTTATTGAAGGCTATGGTTTGGCCAAATATATTCTGGTATTTTAAAATACCAGAATATATAATTGGACTTTTGAAAATTAAAGTAAAGATTTATTTTAAAAGGTAATAAATTTTTGGAAATAAATTTGGAATTTGATTTGGTGTTTGAAAGTGAATATTTGGAAATCGATTTGAAAATTGTATATCAATGGTTATTTGGAAATGTAAATTCACAATGGGAATTTATAAAGGAATGGGTTATTTGTTTTAAAAATAAATATTGGTTTATTTTAAAAAAGTGTGGAAAGAAATTACGGATTTGGAATGTAAATTGAAATAAGTCAAGAAGGATTTATTAATTGATTTAAATGGATCATTTTGAAATGGAAAGTGTATTTTCACTGGAAAGCCGAGTATGTTTTCAAAGTAGCTGATAAATATAAATTGAAAGTTTTAAGGATGGTTTTAAAAAGGATACTTTTGTAACAACCCGGTTTTTCGCGTCAGTTTATAAACGACGATTTAATTGGTTAGACAATTGCAATTGGGATTTCATTCGAATTGACATTCGTTTATAAAAAAATTGTCAAGTGTTTTATCAGTTGTAAATTCTTATAAAAATGGTTATAAGGAATTGTGGGCTGTGGAAATTTAATTGTGGCCCATATTTTATTTTGAGGCCGTGCATAATTGTAAGGCAAATACCCTAATCCCCCATCTCAGTTCATTCACTCGAAACCAACCCTAAAATTATTGGAACGAAGAAAAAAATAATAGAAAAATGGCGGTTCTCTCGTTCGTCCCTCTTCGTCGCCTTCAAATTAGGGTTCGTTCTTCCTCGATTCGCCCCAAGAAACTAGAGCTCGTTCAAAATCAAAGGAGTCGGCTTTATTCGAGGTTGCTTCGATCTGAAAATTTGAGCTTCGTCTTCGTTCTTGCTCGCGATCGCTTCATCAAAAGGTGAGTAGTTCCCCCCTACTCACATCTATTTCATGCCTACTATGATGATTGGCAAATTTGATTTGATTTTGTGATGATTCTTTGGGGTTGAATTTATATGAACTTCGAGACTTTCCTATTTCTCGATTTCCTGATATTGTGACAACTTGATTCCCACGGTTTTGATTTTGTGGCATTTGATTTTTCCTTGAGTCATACGGCAAATAACTTTCCTCTTTTAACTTGTTGGCTATTTCAAAAGAATTGCATACGCATATTTGATTTTGATCACTTGTCTTCGAGTTGATTAATATCGTATATTTTGCACTCGGTCATTCATTTTTTCTCTCGTGAATTTCTTGTTGACTTCTGTATATTGTCATGACTTCGACACTTCCATTTGTTCATCTCGACTTTGCAAACGTCTTGCTTGTACTCGGGTGCATTATTGTCACCGGTTGTTGTTTGACGAATTGTTGTTTCATATCGGGTTATATTCTTAGTAGTCTGATCATTTTATTAATACTCGACCATTTCATCTGAGTCTGGGTTTGGGTCTGCATTCCTTTAGTGGCTTTGTTCATTTCTCTGGCCATTTGTGTTTTCCTGGATAATGTGATGATTTTTGCTTTAACTTGTTCTTGACCTTACCACTGATGTTCACTGGTCATTCATATGTGCATTTGTATGTTGTTTCATTGAGTAGAGTTCACTGATTTTGGTCGAGACTTGTTTCATTTGGAGTCAGTGGTGTTGTGTCAGGGTTCAACACTGACCTGATCTGAGTCTGATACTTGTGCTTCATCACTTGAACTATTCTCTAACTTTTGTCTAGGTTTATATATATATATATATATACCATTTTTTATGCTGCAGCTATGTTACTCACAGTCTTGCTTGCCGGGGCAGCTCTGTCCACTATTTCATTTTGTTGTACACTACTGACCTTCATTTGCATTTCTCTGGTCTCTTCATTTTTCCAGTTACATCCCTGCTTCTTGTGTCTTACAATATATGTGCATACCCACACATGTTTTGTGTATGCATATATTGTACTGTATAGAGATGTACTTGTAGTTGTAGCGTGATAATCTTGTATCACACTACCCTTGGACTTTTTTCTAGTTACATTATGTTGAACTTGTCATGCATTCACCACTTGCTGTTGGTCTTCACGCATGTATATTCTCGAGCTCGGCAGCACTACTTGTATCCCAGTTTTGGTGCATTTCGACTGCTGGTCTTGGCATTGTTGAGTCTTGTTCATTTGTGCAGTATACTTGTCATATACATATATACACTGCTGCATGATATCTAGATCTTGCTGCCCATGTTCATTTGAAATTTGGTTAGAGGATACTGTCCAGACCTGACCTTGTTTGATTTCGTTGTAGTGATGTGAACTGAGCATTGCCCTTGTATACATGAGTTCATGTTGCTATAGCCTTCATTTTGTAATTTGCATTCCATTCAGTTTTGGGGTCTCTGATTCTCAAGTGATTCATGTTGGCTTGGGTTTGCATTCTTCCATATTCAGTCTGCATTGCTTGAAGATGTATTTATGAATTTTGTTGCATCTGTAGTATCAATGTGTGTATCTCACTGTTCCTTGAACTTTGTTTGGGTTCACTGCACTGTCTAGTGTTACAGTTGCATATATGTTGTATCCTTTTGTTGATGATACTCGAGATTTTGTTGTACTTGACATCGTGATAATGTGGTTCCACTGTTTGTGTCATGTTGTACTATAAGTTGCCTTAACTTCCTCCTATTCACTGCATTGAAGTTGCAGTTTGTATATTCGCCGTGCCCTTAAATTCATGTGATGGCTGCATTTTTCATTGCAGTTTTACCCTTGATCCCTTGTGGTGACTTTATATTCGGTGTTGGCGAGGCAGTGCACGCGTGCGTGCACTGCAGCCACCCAAACTCGACAGTTTTGAATTGATATTTCTTTTGTGTTGTGATGCATTGATCTTTTATGCGGTTTTGGTGAGGCCGTACACGCGTGCGTGTACGGCAGCCAATCGAATTTTTGATGGTTTTAAAGTGACAATTTCAATTGCTTTAAATTGAATTAGTCGATTTGATAAATTGTTTATTTATCTCTGTTGATGATTTAAATCTGCTGATTTTTGCTAAACACTGTTAAGTGTTATATTGACCGTTATCCGGTTTCTTTGTTTAAAGAATCGGATAGACGGGAATTATTGTGACTGTCGTCTATTTAAATTATTACTGCCTATATGCACTAATAAACTGGTTTGAATTAGACTGACCTGGGTATTATTTTCCTTTTGAATGTAATACTCGGGTCAGACCCGAGTTATTTCAGGTTATAGATTTCATTCTTTGAGTTGATGTTCGGGATTTGAAGACTTTTCACATCTTTTGTAGTAGTCGTGTCATTGTATAGAACGATATGTATTCATGTATATTAGTCGATAATGTACGTGTATATATAACTTCTAGAGTCGACAGTTGTAGTTGTATCATATGTATTGTGTCAACTATGTATTAACTGACATCAGTTATATATATATGAGACTTTTGTTTTTATCTGTGTTCCGCATTTATATTATCTGTGTTATTGTTATATCTAATGTCCTAAACTATTATGAACTATCGTAGTTTGTTTTATACTGATAATTGGATATGTCGATGGGAGTAAATAAATAATAGATGAAAAATAAAAAGTATATACCACTCCTACCGAGATAACCAATATTAGTGTAAGGCCAATTACGGATGGTCGCTCCTATCCAGCCTTATTCTTCGTAATAATAGACAGTATTTCTTTTAATACTCTTTGTTATTATGAGCATAGAGGTGGGGCGTCACAGTTGGTATCAGAGCTTGGGGTTTATGGACATAATATAAAACATAACTTGGATGGAACATATGTTACAACTATTGGTCGATGTTTTATTTGTACTTTGAGTCAAAACTAAAGTTTTGAAATTTGGATGAAATTTTTAAATAACTTTATTTAAAAATAATAGTGAAATTGTGTTCTGATGATTTGATTGATTTGTGTTCTGTTTATCAGAGTGCGCAGCGGAAACAGTGAAACTGTCTTCGCTGAGTACAACTGATAATCTTTTTGATTTAAAAAAAATCAAAATACGAAATTGATATGAATTCCAATTGTTGTTTACATAGCTGTAATTATTTGTTTCTTTGAGAATTTCGAATCCGAATTGAGGATTCGAAGAAATTGCAGATATGTGATTTTTGTTGAAATTTCCGTTGGCCTTCTTTTATACTAATCATATATTGATTAGATTTTTGCTGTTTTGAATTATCTTCATTGAAGATACACTCGAATGATTTCTTTGTTCATTTTATAATACGTGCAAAATTTGAATTGCATGTTATTGCATTTATTTTACGTTGAACCGATGCTTGGTTATGAAACGTATTTTGTTGCCGTTATTTTTATAACGGGATTTTTACACCAGTGCTATTTTTGAAGCACGGTGTTTTGTGGCATTTTTGATGAATGAAAATTCACTGATATTGCATTTTGATGTAAATTATTTTGATGAGATTTTGATGTTTAAAAATTACTGTCGCTTTGGCTTCAGTAACCGTCAAGTTTTAAAAGTGGATTTTCAAGCGGTTATTCCGCAATACTGATTTGTAACCGTTTTTACGGTATTTTGAGAAGTACAATTTCCTTATCGAAACTGTTACTGATTTGCTGTTTTAATCACGTGATTGGAAAATTGTTTTAAAATGAAAATTGTTTTAAAATGAAAATTGTTTTATAAAATTGTAACAGTTTGCGTTTTCAAAAGAATGAGAAAGCGACTTAAACGATTCAGCAAAATCGAGGATTATGACCCCTTTCTTTTACTGTTTCGCTTAACTCCGGACTTGTCCAGTTGAGAAGGTGAATTGTTATTTTTACAAAATAAATAAAATTGTTTTCAGAAATTTAACAGTTTACGCTTTCAAAAGAATGAGGAAGCGATTTAAACGTTTCAGCAAAATCGAGGACTATGACCCCTTTCTTTTACTGATTCGCTTAATTCCAGACTTGTCCGTTTGAGAATGTAAAGTGTATTTTTACAAAATACACAATTTTGCACTTTCAAGGAAACGATGAAGAGATTTAAACGATTTAGCAAAAGTGCGGAGTATGGAACCACACTTTTACTTTTTCGGTTAATTCCGGACTCGTTAATTGAATATCTGTTGTTTTGATGATTTTGATGAATTTTACACTTTCAAGGAAACGATGAAGAGAATCAAACGATTTAGTAAAACACGTGGTATGGGACATGTGCGTTTGCTATTTCGGTTAATTCCGGACTCGTTAATTGAAACATTTTGATGCTTTCGTGTGCTTTCGAGCCACTATGAGGACCTTCGGGTCATTTGTTGGGCTTTCGGGCCACTCTGCGGACCTTCGGGTCATTTGTTGGGCTTTCGGGCCACTCTGCGGACCTTCGGGTCAAATACCAGTACTAGACCTTCGGGTCACTCTGCGGACCTTCGGGTCAATCTGATGGGCGCCAAAATTATGTTGAGTACTTGGTAGGCTTCGGCCACTCTGAGATGCACGTGCGGCGAATTAAAAACTCGCCATCTGATGGGATCGATCCAAGCTTTTATGTTGATTTTCTAGTCTTCTTAATTGATTTCTAGATATTTGTTGTTTCTAATTATCTGCAGGTAATTAGATATCTGATGTTATGAGATTTAATTATCGTATCGATAATTAAATATTTGTTGTTTCTAATTATCGCTTGTGATAATTAGATATTTGTTGATATGAGTTCTGATTATCGTTTTTGATAATCAGATATTTGTGCTTTTAATTATCGCTTTTGATAATTAAATATTTGCTGATTTGAGATTTAATTATCGCTTTTGATAATTAAATATTTGCTGATTTGAGATTTAATTATCGCTTTTGATAATTAAATATTTGTTGATTTGAGATTTAATTATCGCTTTTGATAATTAAATATTTGTTGATTTGAGATTTAATTATCGCTTGTGATAATTAAATATTTGTTGATTTGAGATTTAATTATCGCTTTAGATAATTAAATATTTGTTGATTTGAGATTTAATTATCGCTTTAGATAATTAAATATTTGCTGATATGAGATTTAATTATCGCTTTAGATAATTAAATATTTGCTGATATGAGATTTAATTATCGCTTTTGATAATTAAATATTTGTTGATTTGAGATTTAATTATCGCTTTTGATAATTAAATATTTGTTGATTTGAGATTTAATTATCGCTTGTGATAATTAAATATTTGTTGATTTGAGATTTAATTATCGCTTTAGATAATTAAATATTTGTTGATTTGAGATTTAATTATCGCTTTAGATAATTAAATATTTGCTGATATGAGATTTAATTATCGCTTTTGATAATTAAATATTTGTTGATTTGAGATTTAATTATCGCTTTTGATAATTAAATATTTGTTGATTTGAGATTTAATTATCGCTTTTGATAATTAAATATTTGTTGATTTGAGATTTAATTATCGCTTTTGATAATTAAATATTTGCTGATTTGAGATTTAATTATCGCTTTTGATAATTAAATATTTGTTGAATTTGAAATTTGATTATCGTTTGTGATGATCGAATATTTGTTGATTTGAGAAATTTGATTATCGTTTTTGATAATTGAATATTTGTCTTCTGATTATCGTTTGAGATAAGTAAATATTTGCGATTTGAAAATTCAATTATCGTTTTTGATGATTGAATATTTGCGACTTTTGAGATTTGAGCTTCGTCTTTTTCTCTGGCGATTCAGGTGAGTAATTTGATTTACTCACATTCAATTCGTGCTCTGTATGGGATTTCTGCTCTGTTTCTCCTTCTCTTTTAGTTGCTGGAACTCGATTGTTCTTGCTTTTGTTAGTCGTCTGATTTTGATCCCTAATTCCCACGATGTTGATTCTTTTGATTTGAAGCAGTCGAACCCTTTGATTTCTTATCTAATACTTCCCCGCTGACACTTGCTTTGCTTGTACATTCGACATTGCCATGCTCTTTTGGTTGTTACCTTTTATCCATTTATTCCCTATGATTGCGTGGACGCAATTTCTTTAAGGAGGGGAGTCTGTAACAACCCGGTTTTTCGCGTCAGTTTATAAACGACGATTTAATTGGTTAGACAATTGCAATTGGGATTTCATTCGAATTGACATTCGTTTATAAAAAAATTGTCAAGTGTTTTATCAGTTGTAAATTCTTGTAAAAATGGTTATAAGGAATTGTGGGCTGTGGAAATTTAATTGTGGCCCATATTTTATTTTGAGGCCGTGCATAATTGTAAGGCAAATACCCTAATCCCCCATCTCAGTTCATTCACTTGAAACCAACCCTAAAATTATTGGAACGAAGAAAAAAAATAGAAAAATGGCGGTTCTCTCGTTCGTCCCTCTTCGTCGCCTTCAAATTAGGGTTCGTTCTTCCTCGATTCGCCCCGAGAAACTAGAGCTCGTTCAAAATCAAAGGAGTCAGCTTTATTCGAGGTTGCTTCGATATGAAAATTTGGGCTTCGTCTTCGTTCTTGCTCGCGACCGCTTCATCAAAAGGTGAGTAGTTCCCCCTACTCACATCTATTTCATGCCTACTATGATGATCGACAAATTTGATTTGATTTTGTGATGATTCTTTGGGGTTGAATTTATATGAACTTCGAGACTTTCCTATTTCTCGATTTCCTGATATTGTGACAACTTGATTCCCACGGTTTTGATTTTGTGGCATTTGATTTTTCCTTGAGTCATACGGCAAATAACTTTCCTCTTTTAACTTGTTGGCTATTTCAAAAGAATTGCATACGCATATTTGATTTTGATCACTTGTCTTCGAGTTGATTAATATCGTATATTTTGCACTCGGTCATTCATTTTTTCTCTCGTGAATTTCTTGTTGACTTCTGTATATTGTCATGACTTCGACACTTCCATTTGTTCATCTCGACTTTGCAAACGTCTTGCTTGTACTTGGGTGCATTATTGTCACCGGTTGTTGTTTGACGAATTATTGTTTCATATCGGGTTATATTCTTAGTAGTCTGATCATTTTATTAATACTCGGCCATTTCATCTGAGTCTGGGTTTGGGTCTGCATTCCTTTAGTGGCTTTGTTCATTTCTCTGGCCATTTGTGTTTTCCTGGATAATGTGATGATTTTTGCTTTAACTTGTTCTTGACCTTACCACTGATGTTCACTGGTCATTCATATGTGCATTTGCATGTTGTTTCATTGAGTAGAATTCACTGATTTTGGTCGAGACTTGTTTCATTTGGAGTCAGTGGTGTTGTGTTAGGGTTCAACACTGACCTGATCTGAGTCTGATACTTGTGCTTCATCACTTGAACTATTCTCTAACTTTTGTCTAGGTTTTTATATATATATATATACCATTTTTTATGCTACAGCTATGTTACTCACAGTCTTGCTTGCCGGGGCAGCTCTGTCCACTATTTCATTTTGTTGTACACTATTGACCTTCATTTGCATTTCTCTGGTCTCTTCATTTTTCCAGTTACATCCCTGCTTCTTGTGTCTTACAATATATGTGCATACCCACACATGTTTTGTGTATGCATATATTGTACTGTATAGAGATGTACTTGTAGTTGTAGCGTGATAATCTTGTATCACACTACCCTTGGACTTTTGTCTAGTTACATTATGTTGAACTTGTCATGCATTCACCACTTGCTGTTGGTCTTCACGCATGTATATTCTCGAGCTCGGCAGCACTACTTGTATCCCAGTTTTGGTGCATTTCGACTGCTGGTCTTGGCATTGTTGAGTCTTGTTCATTTGTGCAGTATACTTGTCATATACATATATACACTGCTGCATGATATCTAGATCTTGCTGCCCATGTTCATTTGAAATTTTGTTAGAGGATACTGTCCAGACCTGACCTTGTTTGATTTCGTTGTAGTGATGTGAACTGAGCATTGCCCTTGTATACATGAGTTCATGTTGCTATAGCCTTCATTTTGTAATTTGCATTCCATTCAGTTTTGGGGTCTCTGATTCTCAAGTGATTCATGTTGGCTTGGGTTTGCATTCTTCCATATTCAGTCTGCATTGCTTGAAGATGTATTTATGAATTTTGTTGCATCTGTAGTATCAATGTGTGTATCTCACTGTTCCTTGAACTTTGTTTGGGTTCACTGCACTGTCTAGTGTTACAGTTGCATATATGTTGTATCCTTTTGTTGATGATACTCGAGATTTTGTTGTACTTGACATCGTGATAATGTGGTTCCACTGTTTGTGTCATGTTGTACTATAAGTTGCCTTAACTTCCTCCTATTCACTGCATTGAAGTTGCAGTTTGTATATTCGCCGTGCCCTTAAATTCATGTGATGGCTGCATTTTTCGTTGCAGTTTTACCCTTGATCCCTTGTGGTGACTTTATATTCGGTGTTGGCGAGGCAGTGCACGCGTGCGTGCACTGCAGCTACCCAAACTCGACAGTTTTGAATTGATATTTCTTTTGTGTTGTGATGCATTGATCTTTTATGCGGTTTTGGCGAGGCCGTACACGCGTGCGTGTACGGCAGCCAATCGAATTTTTGATGGTTTTAAAGTGACAATTTCAATTGCTTTAAATTGAATTAGTCGATTTGATAAATTGTTTATTTATCTCTGTTGATAATTTAAATCTGCTGATTTTTGCTAAACACTGTTAAGTGTTATATTGACCGTTATCCGGTTTCTTTGTTTAAAGAATCGGATAGACGGGAATTATTGTGACTGTCGTCTATTTAAATTATTACTGCCTATATGCACTAATAAACTGGTTTGAATTAGATTGACCTGGGTATTATTTTCCTTTTGAATGTAGTACTCGGGTCAGACCCGAGTTATTTCAGGTTGTAGAATTCCTTCTTTGAGTTGCTGTTCGGCATTTGAAGACTTTTCACATCTTTTATAGTAGTCGTGTCATTGTATAGAACGATATGTATTCATGTATATTAGTCGATAATGTACGTGTATATATAACTTCTAGAGTCGACAGTTGTAGTTGTATCATATGTATTGTGTCAACTATGTATTAACTGACATCAGTTATATATATATGAGACTTTTGTTTTTATCTGTGTTCCGCATTTATATTATCTGTGTTATTGTTATATCTAATGTCCTAAACTATTATGAACTATCGTAGTTTGTTTTATACTAATAATTGGATATGTCGATGGGAGTAAATAAATAATAGATGAAAAATAAAAAGTATATACCACTCCTACCGAGATAACCAATATTAGTGTAAGGCCAATTACGGATGGTCGCTCCTATCCAGCCTTATTCTTCGTAATAATAGACAGTATTTCTTTTAATACTCTTTGTTATTATGAGCATAGAGGTGGGGCGTCACAGTTGGTATCAGAGCTTGGGGTTTATGGACATAATATAAACATAACTTGGATGGAACATATGTTACAACTATTGGTCGATGTTTTATTAGTACTTTGAGTCAAAACTAAAGTTTTGAAATTTGGATGAAATTTTTAAATAACTTTATTTAAAAATAATAGTGAAATTGTGTTCTGATGATTTGATTGATTTGTGTTCTGTTTATCAGAGTGCGCAGCGGAAACAGTGAAACTGTCTTCGCTGAGTACAACTGATAATCTTTTTGATTTAAAAAAATCAAAATACGAAATTGATATGAATTCCAATTGTTGTTTACATAGCTGTAATTATTTGTTTCTTTGAGAATTTCGAATCCGAATTGAGGATTCGAAGAAATTGCAGATATGTGATTTTTGTTGAAATTTCCGCTGGCCTTCTTTTATACTAATCATATATTGATTAGATTTTTGCTGTTTTGAATTATCTTCATTGAAGATACACTCGAATGATTTCTTTGTTCATTTTATAATACGTGCAAAATTTGAATTGCATGTTATTGCATTTATTTTACGTTGAACCGATGCTTGGTTATGAAACGTATTTTGTTGCCGTTATTTTTATAACGGGATTTTTACACCAGTGCTATTTTTGAAGCACGGTGTTTTGTGGCATTTTTGATGAATGAAAATTCACTGATATTGCATTTTGATGTAAATTATTTTGATGAGATTTTGACGTTTAAAAATTACTGTCGCTTTGGCTTCAGTAACCGTCAAGTTTTAAAAGTGGATTTTCAAGCGGTTATTCCGCAATACTGATTTGTAACCGTTTTTACGGTATTTTGAGAAGTACAATTTCCTTATCGAAACTGTTACTGATTTGCTGTTTTAATCACGTGATTGGAAAATTGTTTTAAAATGAAAATTGTTTTATAAAATTGTAACAGTTTGCGTTTTCAAAAGAATGAGAAAGCGACTTAAACGATTCAGCAAAATCGAGGATTATGACCCCTTTCTTTTACTGTTTCGCTTAACTCCGGACTTGTCCAGTTGAGAAGGTGAATTGTTATTTTTACAAAATAAATAAAATTGTTTTCAGAAATTTAACAGTTTACGCTTTCAAAAGAATGAGGAAGCGATTTAAACGTTTCAGCAAAATCGAGGACTATGACCCCTTTCTTTTACTGATTCGCTTAATTCCGGACTTGTCCGTTTGAGAATGTAAAGTGTATTTTTACAAAATACACAATTTTGCACTTTCAAGGAAACGATGAAGAGATTTAAACGATTTAGCAAAAGTGCGGAGTATGGAACCACACTTTTACTTTTTCGGTTAATTCCGGACTCGTTAATTGAATATCTGTTGTTTTGATGATTTTGATGAATTTTACACTTTCAAGGAAACGATGAAGAGAATCAAACGATTTAGTAAAACACGTGGTATGGGACATGTGCGTTTGCTATTTCGGTTAATTCCGGACTCGTTAATTGAAACATTTTGATGCTTTCGTGTGCTTTCGAGCCACTATGAGGACCTTCGGGTCATTTGTTGGGCTTTCGGGCCACTCTACGGACCTTTGGGTCATTTGTTGAGCTTTCGGGCCACTCTGCGGACCTTCGGGTCAAATACCAGTACTAGACCTTCGGGTCACTCTGCGGACCTTCGGGTCAATCTGATGGGCGCCAAAATTATGTTGAGTACTTGGTAGGCTTCGGCCACTCTGAGATGCACGTGCGGCGAATTAAAAACTCGCCATCTGATGGGATCGATCCAAGCTTTTATGTTGATTTTCTAGTCTTCTTAATTGATTTCTAGATATTTGTTGTTTCTAATTATCTGCAGGTAATTAGATATCTGATGTTATGAGATTTAATTATCGTATCGATAATTAAATATTTGTTGTTTCTAATTATCGCTTGTGATAATTAGATATTTGTTGATATGAGTTTTGATTATCGTTTTTGATAATCAGATATTTGTGCTTTTAATTATCACTTTTGATAATTAAATATTTGCTGATTTGAGATTTAATTATCGCTTTTGATAATTAAATATTTGCTGATTTGAGATTTAATTATCGCTTTTGATAATTAAATATTTGTTGATTTGAGATTTAATTATCGCTTTTGATAATTAAATATTTGTTGATTTGAGATTTAATTATCGCTTGTGATAATTAAATATTTGTTGATTTGAGATTTAATTATCGCTTTAGATAATTAAATATTTGTTGATTTGAGATTTAATTATCGCTTTAGATAATTAAATATTTGCTGATATGAGATTTAATTATCGCTTTTGATAATTAAATATTTGTTGATTTGAGATTTAATTATCGCTTTTGATAATTAAATATTTGTTGATTTGAGATTTAATTATCGCTTTTGATAATTAAATATTTGTTGATTTGAGATTTAATTATCGCTTGTGATAATTAAATATTTGTTGATTTGAGATTTAATTATCGCTTTAGATAATTAAATATTTGTTGATTTGAGATTTAATTATCGCTTTAGATAATTAAATATTTGCTGATATGAGATTTAATTATCGCTTTTGATAATTAAATATTTGTTGATTTGAGATTTAATTATCGCTTTTGATAATTAAATATTTGTTGATTTGAGATTTAATTATCGCTTTTGATAATTAAATATTTGTTGATTTGAGATTTAATTATCGCTTTTGATAATTAAATATTTGCTGATTTGAGATTTAATTATCGCTTTTGATAATTAAATATTTGTTGAATTTGAAATTTGATTATCGTTTGTGATGATCGAATATTTGTTGATTTGAGAAATTTGATTATCGTTTTTGATAATTGAATATTTGTCTTCTGATTATCGTTTGAGATAAGTAAATATTTGCGATTTGAAAATTCAATTATCGTTTTTGATGATTGAATATTTGCGACTTTTGAGATTTGAGCTTCGTCTTTTTCTCTGGCGATTCAGGTGAGTAATTTGATTTACTCACATTCAATTCGTGCTCTGTATGGGATTTCTGCTCTGTTTCTCCTTCTCTTTTAGTTGCTGGAACTCGATTGTTCTTGCTTTTGTTAGTCGTCTGATTTTGATCCCTGATTCCCACGATGTTGATTCTTTTGATTTGAAGCAGTCGAACCCTTTGATTTCTTATCTAATACTTCCCCGCTGACACTTGCTTTGCTTGTATATTCGACATTGCCATGCTCTTTTGGTTGTTACCTTTTATCCATTTATTCCCTATGATTGCGTGGACGCAATTTCTTTAAGGAGGGGAGTCTGTAACAACCCGGTTTTTCGCGTCAGTTTATAAACGACGATTTAATTGGTTAGACAATTGCAATTGGGATTTCATTCGAATTGACATTCGTTTATAAAAAAATTGTCAAGTGTTTTATCAGTTGTAAATTCTTGTAAAAATGGTTATAAGGAATTGTGGGCTGTGGAAATTTAATTGTGGCCCATATTTTATTTTGAGGCCGTGCATAATTGTAAGGCAAATACCCTAATCCCCCATCTCAGTTCATTCACTCGAAACCAACCCTAAAATTATTTGAACGAAGAAAAAAAAAATAGAAAAATGGCGGTTCTCTCGTTCGTCCCTCTTCGTCGCCTTCAAATTAGGGTTCGTTCTTCCTCGATTAGCCCCGAGAAACTAGAGCTCGTTCAAAATCAAAGGAGTCGGCTTTATTCGAGGTTGCTTCGATCTGAAAATTTGGGCTTCGTCTTCGTTCTTGCTCGCGACCGCTTCATCAAAAGGTGAGTAGTTCCCCCCTACTCACATCTATTTCATGCCTACTATGATGATCGGCAAATTTGATTTGATTTTGTGATGATTCTTTGGGGTTGAATTTATATGAACTTCGAGACTTTCCTATTTCTCGATTTCCTGATATTGTGACAACTTGATTCCCACGGTTTTGATTTTGTGGCATTTGATTTTTCCTTGAGTCATACGGCAAATAACTTTCCTCTTTTAACTTGTTGGCTATTTCAAAAGAATTGCATACGCATATTTGATTTTGATCACTTGTATTCGAGTTGATTAATATCGTATATTTTGCACTCGGTCATTCATTTTTTCTCTCGTGAATTTCTTGTTGACTTCTGTATATTGTCATGACTTCGACACTTCCATTTGTTCATCTCGACTTTGCAAACGTCTTGCTTGTACTCGGGTGCATTATTGTCACCGGTTGTTGTTTGACGAATTGTTGTTTCATATCGGGTTATATTCTTAGTAGTCTGATCATTTTATTAATACTCGGCCATTTCATCTGAGTCTGGGTTTGGGTCTGCATTCCTTTAGTGGCTTTGTTCATTTCTCTGGCCATTTGTGTTTTCCTGGATAATGTGATGATTTTTGCTTTAACTTGTTCTTGACCTTACCACTGATGTTCACTGGTCATTCATATGTGCATTTGTATGTTGTTTCATTGAGTAGAGTTCACTGATTTTGGTCGAGACTTGTTTCATTTGGAGTCAGTGGTGTTGTGTCAGGGTTCAACACTGACCTGATCTGAGTCTGATACTTGTGCTTCATCACTTGAACTATTCTCTAACTTTTGTCTAGGTTTTTATATATATATATATATACCATTTTTTATGCTGCAGCTATGTTACTCACAGTCTTGCTTGCCGGGGCAGCTCTGTCCACTATTTCATTTTGTTGTACACTACTGACCTTCATTTGCATTTCTCTGGTCTCTTCATTTTTCCAGTTACATCCCTGCTTCTTGTGTCTTACAATATATGTGCATACCCACACATGTTTTGTGTATGCATATATTGTACTGTATAGAGATGTACTTGTAGCGTGATAATCTTGTATCACACTACCCTTGGACTTTTGTCTAGTTACATTATGTTGAACTTGTCATGCATTCACCACTTGCTGTTGGTCTTCACGCATGTATATTCTCGAGCTCGGCAGCACTACTTGTATCCTAGTTTTGGTGCATTTCGACTGCTGGTCTTGGCATTGTTGAGTCTTGTTCATTTGTGCAGTATACTTGTCATATACATATATACACTGCTGCATGATATCTAGATCTTGCTGCCCATGTTCATTTGAAATTTGGTTAGAGGATACTGTCCAGACCTGACCTTGTTTGATTTCGTTGTAGTGATGTGAACTGAGCATTGCCCTTATATACATGAGTTCATGTTGCTATAGCCTTCATTTTGTAATTTGCATTTCATTCAGTTTTGGGGTCTATGATTCTCAAGTGATTCATGTTGGCTTGGGTTTGCATTCTTCCATATTCAGTCTGCATTGCTTGAAGATGTATTTATGAATTTTGTTGCATCTGTAGTATCAATGTGTGTATCTCACTGCATCTTCTTCTTCCTTGAACTTTGTTTGGGTTCACTGCACTGTCTAGTGTTACAGTTGCATATATGTTGTATCCTTTTGTTGATGATACTCGAGATTTTGTTGTACTTGACATCGTGATAATGTGGTTCCACTGTTTGTGTCATGTTGTACTATAAGTTGCCTTAACATCCTCCTATTCACTGCATTGAAGTTGCAGTTTGTATATTCGCCGTGCCCTTAAATTCATGTGATGGCTGCATTTTTCGTTGCAGTTTACCCTTGATCCCTTGTGGTGACTTTATATTCGGTGTTGGCGAGGCAGTGCACGCGTGCGTGCACTGCAGCCACCTAAACTCGACAGTTTTGAATTGATATTTCTTTTGTGTTGTGATGCATTGATCTTTTATGCGGTTTTGGCGAGGCCGTACACGCGTGCGTGTACGGCAGCCAATCGAATTTTTGATGGTTTTAAAGTGACAATTTCAATTGCTTTAAATTGAATTAGTCGATTTGATAAATTGTTTATTTATCTCTGTTGATGATTTAAATCTGCTGATTTTTGCTAAACACTGTTAAGTGTTATATTGACCGTTATCCGGTTTCTTTGTTTAAAGAATCGGATAGACAGGAATTATTGTGACTGTCGTCTATTTAAATTATTACTGCCTATATGCACTAATAAACTGGCTTGAATTAGACTGACCTGGGTATTATTTTCCTTTTGAATGTAATACTCGGGTCAGACCCGAGTTATTTCAGGTTGTAGATTTCCTTCTTTGAGTTGCTGTTCGGGATTTGAAGACTTTTCACATCTTTTGTAGTAGTCGTGTCATTGTATAGAACGATATGTATTCATGTATATTAGTCGATAATGTACGTGTATATATAACTTCTAGAGTCGACAGTTGTAGTTGTATCATATGTATTGTGTCAACTATGTATTAACTGACATCAGTTATATATATATATGAGACTTTTGTTTTTATCTGTGTTCCGCATTTATATTATCTGTGTTATTGTTATATCTAATGTCCTAAACTATTATGAACTATCGTAGTTTGTTTTATACTGATAATTGGATATGTCGATGGGAGTAAATAAATAATAGATGAAAAATAAAAAGTATATACCACTTCTACCGAGATAACCAATATTAGTGTAAGGCCAATTATGGATGGTCGCTCCTATCCAGCCTTATTCTTCGTAATAATAGACAGTATTTCTTTTAATACTCTTTGTTATTATGAGCATAGAGGTGGGGTGTCACAACTTTGGAGAAATTATTTTCTTAAGTTGTTTTTAAATCTTTAAAGTAAAGATTTATTTGGTGATTATAGAAGTGATTATTTAAAAGATCAAATTGAGATTTGATTTAGAAAATGGATATTTAAATAATTATACTCTATCTAATAATTTCATTTTTAAAATTAGTTTGGGCTTGAAGTTTATATGAGATATTAGTATAATATTTTAATAACTAATATTTTAGATAAAGTGTTTAAAAATAGTTTTTATCTCAAGTGTTTCCAAATATACATATACTTTTGGATAAGTGTTTTAAATTATTCAGACTCGGCGAATCTTCAATGGAAATAAATAACATTTGGAAATTTATTCCACAAAAGAAAAGTGATTTTGAAATTGGTTTTCAAAGTGTTGAAGTGTTAAAATATATCTTGCGAAGATATTTTGAAAATAAATAATTGGGGAAAAATTATTTAAATTTGATAATTGTTGTGAATATTGTTTGATAGTTAAATAACCAACTATCGGTATAAACAATTTGCGAAATTATTGAGGATTGATGATTTGTTGTGAATGTTGTTTGATAGTTAAATAACCGACTATCAATATTGGCCTTTGAAACGGCACTTGAATTTGTTTTCAAAACAAGCGCTCATTATTCGGTTAAGCCGGGAGAAGACTTTATGTCATAAAACTCATTCCGAATAATGATACGACAAAATGGGATCGCATTTGCTACAAGTTCAGCATGATAGGGGGTTCTCGCATTTTGTTTGGTCTCGAGCAGGAGACTCTTACCCCTACATTTCCCCGATCAGGGGTTGGTTAACCAGTTAGGTGAAGAAGTCGAGAGGCTGGCCGTAAAAGCAAATGCGAGGTACCACTGTATGCCACGGCGGGGCTGGGATGGTTGAAATGCCTACCAGTTGAGAGTGGCCGCTGTCGATGGTTGAAAAGCCTAGACCGTTACAAGTGGTATCATAGCAATTGGTTAAGCGACAACCTTGGCTCTGGTGGGAATTACTCATTTGAGATAGAGTCAGTAGTACTCTAGAATGAGTGTGAGTGTAATAATATATATGAGCGCGTATTTGTTAGTGAATAAAAAAATTGTTTTGTATTATGTTGACTTATCGGTTAATTGTTTATAGATTCTGGTCGGTGCAGTCTGGCCAACTGTATTGATAGGGGTTTCTAAACTCTTAAACAAGATAAACCGACACAGTATTGTTTTAAATAGGGTAAATGAAATAATTTTACCCAAATTATTTTTGTATATAAAAGAAATAATTTTCCATAAATTATTATAGTATATGGTTGCTTGGTTGTTAGGAAGTGATAATATTAAATTATTATCATTGTTGTATAGAAATTAAATAAGGAATTGAAATCATAACTAAAAGCTAAGAAATAAATTCATATACAAATGGGATTTGTAAATGTAAATTGTGAATGTGATTTATAATTTAAAATAGAATTCCAGAGTAATATTTGAAAATAAATTGAAAGGATTTGAAATTTTGAGATTTGGGAAATTTAAATCCCTTTTTAGTTTGAAAATGATTTTTCAAAAGTTTTGGAAAATATTTTGAATTGGATTTGAAATCTGGTGTAGTTTGAAATCAAGAATATTTGAATTTTTTTTTGAAGGGATAAAAGCACTAAACTCTTTTCGGTCGTTGGAAAATAATTCCGATTTATGATCGCGACATCATCGGTGTTCATTTTTGAATTTCCAAGAGAGGAATTGCAGCCCAATTTATTTTAAAAATTGAAGTTGTTTGCGAAATTTAGTTTGATTTTGGATATAATTAATTTCAAAGATGATTTTGGAAAGACTTTGGAATCTTATTAAAAATAGTTATGGAATAATAAATAAGTTTGAAAACTTAGAAAATTCAAATTTAAATAGAAATTAACTTGAGTTAATTTGAATAGAGGTAAATTTGAGAAGTAAGTCTAGTAGACTAAATGGATTGGAATAAAATTTATTAAGGTGGAAAATAAATTGTAAACGAATAAATAAATTTACAATTGCAAGCAAATGAAATTGAAACTGAATGTTGAAATTCATTTTGAATTTGTAAGTAAATGAAATTGAAGCTGAATATTGGAAATTGAATTTGATCTGTGATAAACAAAGTGAAGTGGAAAATTTGTCAAGTTGGATCAAATGAAGCAAAGTATTGAAATAAAAATTAGTAAATGAAACTAATTTAAACAATGAGATGAATTAGTTGTGAATGAAAGATAATTGATAAAATTCAATATTCGGAGTTTGAAGATAAAATGAATTAAATAGAATTGAAATTGTAAATTGAATTCAAATGGAATTGAAAATGCAAAGTTGAATGGAAATGAATATATAACTTTGGTAGTGAAGTGAAAATAAATATAAGAAGTATGTGAATATTTATATTGAACTTAATAAATGGATTTTGAGTAATATTATTTAAAAGTTGTTAAATGGTGATTGTAAATAAGTGGATAGAAATGAAAATAAATATGAATAAAAGAAAAGAAAATTGATATAGCTAATAATCAATTGGAATAAAATACGTAGGATGTACGTATATTATTTTATTCGCATAACGATTTGATCCAGAATTCGAGCATAGAATTTCGAGATAATTATATCGACTCGATTTTCAACGGCGAACCCTGGATATGGATTTTTGGTTGATTCTGGAAATTCTCTATCATAGTTTGTGGCTATGCAAGGAGAATGACGGTTTCTGATCAAGAAACCAGATCTGAGTTCGCACTAGGAAGTCGGGTGAACGATACTAGTTCAGAAGTGAAATTGTGTGATCGAGTGAGCGATCGAATTTGATATTGCGTACGAATGATATGTGTACATCGTACGGGTTAAGTACAACAAATATTGAAAAGTTTGTAATTGAATTGAACAAGATGATTTTAAATGTTGTAATAGGACATTGTTTCTAAGTAGTATACAGGTGTTTTAAAAGGAAAAGGGAATTGGATGTTTTGATTTCGAAGATAAAATTTAATTGCTCGACAAAAGGTATGTATTTAAATTCCAATATGAAATTTGATCCTTTTCTGATCTAGCCACTTGGCGTTTTGTTTTATTTTGAAATCTGGGGGCCCGTTGTGGCATTTTGTAGTCGTACCGAGCTAGCCGCGCAAAGGAGACGCTGGCGAAATTTTTCGAAAATTTAGGGAGTTAGAAAAGTTTTGAAAAATTTGGATAATTTAAAATTTGAATTTAAGTTTAAATTTGAATTGTTGAGAATAATATTGGAACTTATGGTTGAGTTTGAGAAGTTAGTAAGAATGATAGCATCTTTAATAAAAAAATTGTTTTGGAAAGTTGAAACTGTTTGGTTTTGGAAAATGATAAACGGGTTATGGATCATTCTTCTTAACTAGTAATTTCAGGACGAAATTCTTTTAAGGGGGGAAGAATGCGATGACCTTGAATTTTGAACATTTGAAATTAGAATATTTAATTGATTTTAAATATTTGAAAGATAGTTTAACTTGAATTCCAAATATCACTGTTTATTTGGCAATTAAATTATTTAAAAATTAGAAATTGGGTAAAATATGAAATCTTGAATTTCAAGCTTGTTAAAAATATTTCAAAGGCTTGGAAAATTTATATTTATAATACTGGAGATAATAGAAGTTTTAAATTTGAGTTCGAAAATGTTTTGCTCAGTTTTAAAATTATATCATTTAAAACAATATTTAAAAATAGCCTTCCGAGGCACAGTCTCGGAATTCGACGAAACTAGTTCCGTTGGATCCGTAATAGTTTATTATTATCGGATTTCAATTTTCGTAGCATTCAGAGTTGTCGTGTGATCGTACGGTTTGTAAACGCGCTAAAATCTATATCGAAAATTTAGTTTAATAACTGAGTCCAAAAAGCTATTTTATCCATACGATCGAATTAGGCCTCGAAACCTTTTCCATTGCGTTCGAAATAGGGGTATAACATTATAAACGCCTGGCGGCATGCCTTGATAGGGTGTCAAGATTTTGAATTACGAAAATCGAGACGATTTAAAATTTTAATTTAAATTCAAATGTAAATAATATAATTTCACTAAGTACTGTAGCTAGCATAGACATGTTGAGAAATCTAAAGCACGTGTCCATTGCCTTTTAAAATTTGCATACAAGTGTTTCTCCTCTTCTCTATTCAAATGAAATCGATTCATTCGTTCAAAAATTTTAGACAGAACAACCGAGCATTGGAAATTCATAAAAATCAATTTCTCCTTAAAAATAAATCCATGGCCGCTCCCTCTCTTCGTTTTCGAGTCAAATTCAAGTAGCTCAAAGCCAATTAAAATTGAATCGGCAAACTCAAATGCAGAGAGAGGCTCTGGCGCGCGTGGAATCGAGTGTATGCTTCGTCGATCAAGTCGTGAATCGAGTGTTCCGGGATCGAACGAGCAAGTGATGTCGCGCTCGCGTGCGCGGGTATTTAGGGGGGGGGTCGCGATCTCATTCAAGCAGCAGGCCGACTCAGGTGAGGGTTTGGGCTTGATTTTTGGGGCATCGCAAATCGATAGGCAAGCTCGTGGGGCACGAGCAAGGGTTGGCGATGGAGGCTCGAGTGGGTTCGCATGCGCCTGATGTCGAGGCCACAGTCGAGATGGTGGGCGGTAGACTGAAGCAGTAAGGGTTAAAAATTGAGAAACAAGCCGGAATGGAAAATGGATTGCATGCATAGTTAAGGTGAGATCTTCTCACTCAAATTAAAATAATTGGAATTTCAGTTATTGATTGATTGTTTGGATGTGATAGTATATATGATAGTAGTATATATATATATATATATATATATTTGGAGTGATTGATTTCTCGCATTATATAGCGGATGAGACCCTATGCGCAACATAATAGCGGCTGATATTATATAATCCCATATACCGCGATATTCCACCTCGAAGTGGAATTGGTATTTAATTGTTGTGCTAACATTTGTGGATACAGGGAAACAGGTTGGAGGGATCCAACTGGATTCCTCAAATTGTTGAATTTATTTCATATGTTGTGATGTGATTATTGATAATTTGTGAATGATTATATTGGTGATTGAAATTTATTGAAGGCTATGGTTTGGCCGAATATATTCTGGTATTTTAAAATACCAGGATATATAATTGGATTTTTGAAAATTAAAGTAAAGATTTATTTTAAAAGGTAATAAATTTTTGGAAATAAATTTTTGGAAATAAATTTGGAAATAAATTTGGAATTTGATTTGGTGTTTGAAAGTTAATATTTGGAAATCGATTTGAAAATTGTATATTAATGGATATTTGGAAATGTAAATTCACAATGGGAATTTATAAAGGAATGGGTTATTTGTTTTAAAAATAAATATTGGTTTATTTTAAAAAAGTGTGGAAAGAAATTATGGATTTGGAATGTAAATTGAAACAAGTCAAGAAGGATTTATTAATTGATTTAAATGGATCATTTTGAAATGGAAAGTGTATTTTCACTGGAAAGCCAAGTATGTTTTCAAAGTAGCTGATAAATATAAATTGAAAGTTTTAAGGATGGTTTTAAAAAGGATACTTTGGAGAAATTATTTTCTTAAGTTGTTTTTAAATCTTTAAAGTAAAGATTTATTTGGTTGATTATAGAAGTGATTATTTTAAAAATCAAATTGAGATTTGATTTAGAAAATGGATATTTAAATAATTATACTCTATCTAATAATTTCATTTTTAAAATTAGTTTGGGCTTGAAGTTTATATGAGACATTAGTATAATATTTTCATAACTAATATTTTAGATAAAGTGTTTAAAAATAGTTTTTATCTCAAGTGTTTCCAAATATACATATACTTTTGGATAAGTGTTTTAAATTATTCAGACTCGGCGAATCTTCAGTGGAATAAATAACATATGGAAATTTATTCCGCAAAAGAAAAGTGATTTGAAATTGGTTTTCAAAGTGTTGAAGTGTTAAAACATATCTTGCGAAGATATTTTGAGAATAAATAATTGGGGAAAAATTATTTAAATTTGATAATTGTTGTGAATATTGTTTGATAGTTAAATAACCAACTATCGGTATAAACAATTTGGGAAATTATTGAGGCTTGATGATTTGTTGTGAATGTTGTTTGATAGTTAAATAATCGACTATCAATATTGGCCTTTGAAACGGCACTTGAATTTGTTTTCAAAACAAGCGCTCATTATTCGGTTAAGCCGGGAGAGGACTTTATGTCATAAAACCCATTCCGAATAATGATACGACAAAATGGGATTGCATTTGAAGACGGTGGTGAAGACCGACTATTTTCGAGAATGAAAGGATTACCTGTCGATTGTCTCTGCACTGAGTTGCTCCGGTATAGAGATCTCCATATGTGATGGGGAGTCCGGTCGGGATTGTGGATATCCGGATTTACAAGGACTTCTTTTGAAGTGCCTTCAATTCCATTCAGACCCAGGATGGACTTGTATGGATGTATGTCTGACATTACACTTTGAGATGTAAAGCCGGTTTCTATCAAATACATTTCTGTTTGGTGGCGGAGAATTTATTCTCTTAGCTTAACACCCTTCTCTGAGACGTATGAGCTCAGAGGTTATGTAGTTGATGGTCACTAGTGATACATTCCCAATTTGATAATATGGCATGCTAAGTGTTGCTGATTATTTGTTGATCGAAGCATGGCTTTTGTGAAAAGCGTAGCTTTGTGGATGAGACTTCGTCGGACCTCACAACCCGAAATGGTCGAAACAGGAAGGATGCGACAAGGTTGTTTGGGGGTAGCGCCCTCTGGGTATGTCCATTTCCTTTTGGAAAATGGTGGTATCATGGTATGGAGCCCAGATACTTAACTTATGTGGTTGCTGCAAATTTATTACTTTGTGGTTGTTGGTGTTGAGGATCCTCAGATAAAGGTCGGTAACGACCGGGGATGGCATACTCGTGTGTGGAGTTATCTAGTTACAGCTTCATTGCACTAGAAGCGTGAGGTAACTCGGCCTTGTGTTGGTTGAGATCCGGTTAGGTTCTCGGGGCGTCCCTTCAGAGGCGTACCCATGTGGTGTAGGAAGTTCCTTAGCTTGACCATTTGTTGGAAATCCAAAGAAACAATACGCGCCCTGTACGATTTTAGTTGTATAACCTGCCATTTACTTATGGTAGTTTCATTTTCCAAAAGCATAGCGGATTTCTTTTTATTCCTTTGTGCAAATAACTGTTTTAAGATCTCACACCAGTCCCATGACTGACTCGGAGTTTATTATTCCCTTTCTAAACTCTGGGTGCCCATAATATTCCACACGGGCAGCCTAGAGTCAGGTTATCAATTGTTCTGAAGCGAAGTCAGAAAAGTATGCTGTGGAGATCAGGAGGCGAGCTGGATGGCGAGACGTACTTCTGTATATTATTATCATTCTATTGTGTATTCAATCATATGGGCAGGTTATTATAACTGCCAGTGTTGTGTGTTGTTGTTGTAAACTCTGATGATGTATTGTATGAACTGATATAGTTCTTTTGTTTAAAGATTATTCATTTATCTATTATATATCGTTCCGCTGCGATTGTGAGATTCCGATATTTTTTCTGTTTCTTCTTCTTTCTTCTTCTACCTCTTTCTTCTTTAACCCTAATGATTCGGTTTTCCGGCATTCGATGGTTCGGCATTTGATACAGTGGGCGTATTGATGTCGACTTTCGAAAGTCGAAAAATCGGGTCGTTACATGGGTTTGAGTTGAAGCATTGATGTAACGACCCATAATTTCTGTGTGACGCCCCACCTCTATACCCACGCTAACCAAGAACACTACGGTGTAATGCTGTCAACTAGCACGGAGAATAAGGCTGTTGAGGAGCGACCATCCATGTAACTTCTTTGTGCGAGTACCGATATGTTAGAAAGTATAACATGAACTTCATTTAAGGAGGAAGTCCGTCATACCGATACAAACCCAAAGCTATCACACAGTGGCTATAAATAATCTTCGGAAACAAACATAGAAATAAGCATAACATAAATCAATCATAGACATCCATATCACAAAGGCGGAAAGAGATATGAATATATATAACACACGAAAGTGTACATCAGAGTAGTGGTCAAAAAGATCCACGATAATATAAAAGAATAGCAACACATGCTATACAAAAGAATAAGTATACAACATAGAGTCTATATCTCAAATGTGTACATCCAAAAACTACTAATCTAAGTAGTTAGCCAAAAGTCAGAATAATAGATCCCTGGAGAGAAGTCAAGCAGAAGCACCTGTAACATCTCGGTCTAACCCGAGTATTATTTATAAGAAAATAATAAACGGATCAGTCTAGCTATAAATATCAGATGATATGGTATAAAATAAAAAACATGACATGAACATGTAATAACCATAGTGGCATACTACTATAAGTATGTAGTTGAAAATCAACAAGAGATAAATCAATATCACAAGAATCTTCTCAAAGATAAAATAGGGTATCATACCCTAAACTTGTATTCATAACAATTCAATGACACATGAATTCACCAATGCACAAAAATGATAAACATATCAATGAAAATCATGAAAATTGGTGAAGCATAAATTCCAGAAATCAACACACGAAATCCAGAAATCACATAAAAAGGGGGAAGGCCTATGAGCCGAATGCTCCACGAATGGTCCGAAGACCTATGAGCCGAATGCTCCACGAATGGTCCGAAGACCTATGAGCCGAATGCTCCACGAATGTGAGTAGAAACATCACATAAACGAGGTCTAGTCTCCCTCGCAGACAAAGAGACATCGCACAATTGCTAGTCTAAATCAAATCACAAAAATGATCATCATGATCATCAAGAAGTGTCAATCACACCAAGCTAGTAAATATATGAGTTTAGCTTCATGTCCCATAACCACTTGCTTAACTTAAATATTTACGAACAAGCTATGAATCTTCACTAGAAAATTGTCATAAAAAGGTTCAATCGAACAAGTCCAAGAATTAACCGACGAAGTGAACGCAAGCGTTTCATACCACTCGTTTTACTAAGCCGTTTAATTAGATTTCTCATCTAAGTGAGGTAAAGGCTTGTATATACTAGTAGATTGGAAAACAGTTTGAGAAAAAGAGCTTTGAAGTAAAATAGTGTTGAAATCGCTTTGATGAAAGAGTTTTGATATTCTCTACTAGTATTGAAGCCTTCACATTTTTAGAGTGACAAGTCACAAAACGATTGTTGAAACAAATCGAGTCACATAAATTCGTTCGAAGACGTGAGTAAAGTCCAAAGAAATCAATCCCGAAATCATCAAAGTAGGAATATACTTGCGACCTAACATGGTCGAATTAAAGTGCAAAGTCTTTAAGTCAAATAGATCGAACGACCTAAGTGTTATAATGTCGTGCGACCTAACAGAAGAATAGGTCGAGCGACCTAGTGAAATACAGGTCATACGACCTAAGTGTTATAATGTCGTGCGACCTAACAGAAGAATAGGTCGAGTGACCTAGTGAAATACAGGTCATACAACCTAAGTGTAAATAGGCAAGCGACCTAACGGTGTGGAGCGACCTAACGAAGTCGAACTTAAAAGGTGCGAGCGACCTAGTGGCTTAACGAAACCAAGCGATCTAGCATGAAACGGGTCAAACGACCTAACGGGGTTGAGGCCATATGACCTAAGACCTAATGGTCCAAACGACCTAAGAAGTAAAGGCCTTGCGACCTAAAGAAATAAGGGTTGCATGTTGGTCAAGCGACCTAAGGGAAGTATGGTCATGCAACCTAAAGAGAACAAGGTCATGCGACCTAAAAGTAATAAGGTCTATCGACCTAAAGGAAGTAAGGTTGAACGACCTAATAGAAATAAGGTCTAACGACCTAAGTGGTACGCGACCCAAGGTGGTACGCGACCTAAAATGGAACGACCTACCAAGCACGCGACCTAACAGGGGTGTGCGACCTAAGTGTGCACGACCTAAAGCGAACGACTTAACTGGTCTCGAGATGCTTCAATGGTCAAGCGACCTAAGAACGATCAAGGCAGAACGACCTAAGCAACTAAATGTGGCCGAGCGACCTAACGAGGTAATGGCCGAGCGAACTACGACCTAAGTGCCTTAGTGTGGCCAAGCGACCTATGAAGGCAATAGGACTAGCGACCTAAGGTCCAAGCGACCTAAGGTCCAAGCGACCTAAGGTGGAGAGATCGAGCGACCTAAAGGAAATGCGTGACCTAACTGGGTACGCGACCTAAAGTGGGCGCGACCTAACTGGGTACGTGACCTAAAATAGCAAACGACTAAACGGGCAGGCAAGGCCGGACGAGCTAATTCCCAACGACCTAGCGACCTAAAGCCACGCGACCTAAATCCGAACGACCTGACTTGCAGGCGAGCGACCTAAGCCCAGACGAGCCATTTGCAGGCCTGTCTCCTCCAAAGCCGAGCGACCTAAGCCCAGAATTTCGCCAAAACACTAAAAATTGGATTTTACACCAATTCAATCCAAACCAAATGCAAATGCATATGCACAAGTGATAGGGAATCATTCCCAACAGTCCAATGACAGTTATAGGCAAGATGTGAGATTAAAAATCTCACCTTTGCACCAAAAACTAATGAAGATGAAGCTTGAAGCAAAGCAAGGGCAACAACAAGCTTGAATCATTGTCTTCACTTGAATTCGGAGTAGATGTTGGATTAGCAATGAAGATTAAAGCTTTGGAGTTTTAATTTCCCATTCCCTCCACCATTTTTGAAGAAGCTTTGATGTTTTAGAAATGAAGGAAGAAGTGGTGAAGAGAAGGAAGGAGTTGGGCTGAGTTAACAAGTGGTTCAGCCCAAACTAAAGGTCCAAAGCAAAAAGTGACGAAAATTCCTCGATCTCCAAACATATCGAAGTTTACACTCAAAAAGATTGCAAACATCATTTTGAACTCAATGGGAGGGGTCTCGAGTCCTAATTTGACCGTATGCAAAAAGTAGCTTTTCGGACCAAAATCCGATTAACGATAAAATATTTCAATAAAATATCGATAAATATGCGGGTTGTTACATTCTGTCATTCAAATTCGGTATATAGTTGATTTTAAATATTCATAAGTAAATTTTATAAGTTGAATAACTTATATTTTGAATATAATGATTTAATTGGATAATTAAATTGTTAATTTAATATTTGAATTTGTAGAAATAATTTGATTTTGAAGTTAATGTGAATGAAAATGATTTATAAAGTTGATATAAATTCTATTTGAATTAGAATGATGTTGGTAAACTTTTGAAATTGAATTAAAAGTTAATTTCTAGAAATTGAATATTTTAATATTTAATTAACATGTAAAAATAGTCATTTTTGACACAGTCTCAGATTTCGACGAAACTAGTTTCATTGGATCTGTAATGTTATATTATTGCAGGATTCCAAATTTTGTGGCAATCGGACTTACGGTTTAGTCGTGGCAAGCTAAAACGCGTAGAAATTTGTTTAAGTAAATTTTAATTTAAATAAGTCGATTCGAAAACCTATCTTCCAAATACGATCGAATTGGCTCTCGATATATATTCCATTGCATTCGGAATAGGGGTAAAACATTATGAACGCTAGGCGGCACGCGTTTGGAGTTCGAAAAAATTTCGGATGAATAGTGTCGCGAAATTTTCTATAAAAGGCCAAACTTTTTTCCTATTTTCACATACCCAAAGAAACTAGGGCTAGCCGCCATTTATTTTCGATGGCCATAAAAGTTCGAATCTTCCACCTCGATTATCTCCACATCCATGCGCAATTAGCCGAAATCTTCAAATACAACATCGAAGAGCATATCGAGCTCTATAATCCCAACGGCTATGATCGAATTTAAGGCAACGGATCGACGACAATTCTTATTCAAAGGCCGTGCGTTCTAGCATGAAAATCGACAAAATAGCGTGACCGAGTGCAACGTGGTTCATGGCATGGGAGGAGCTCACATAGGCACACATTTTGGTGGTCCCTGATCGTGCTCTCGACGAGTGGTGGCGGCGCGGTAAACTCGTGATGATGGCGGCTGATATGGGTTTCGTTCGAAACGAACAGGGGGAGAAGAAAGAAAATGCATGGCCACGATCTGCTTTGATCAAAAAAGCGGCCCTGATTCGTTGAGGTTAAATAATAATAATAAAAAGTTGTAAAATTAATTATCTTTTAATTCGTGTAAACTTTGAAATGTCATAACTTCTTCATACGAGGTCCATTTTTGACGAAACAAGTTGTGTTGGGTCCGTATTGATGATCACTACATTTTAAAGCTAGTTTGGAGTTGATTGGAGCTAGTGAAAATTTTGGATAAAATTAAACGCTCGTTTAATTTTATTCGGAATAAAACACTACGACTGCTATTAGAATCAATGTGAGTACAACTCACTCTTTCTGACTCGCTTATACTTTTATATAAGTGAAAATAAATTTATTTTGTGCCGATTGATGATTGTTTGGATGATATATGATATATAATATATATATTGATTGGTTTGGATATATTTCCTGCCTATTGGAGCAGATGAGACCCTATACGTTCCCGTGTATGAGAGGATGACCTTTTGTACGCGCGTCTACCTCGAAGCGGACATTGTACACATATTCTAATATGTATATTTGTTGCAGGTGACAGGTTGGAGGGATCCTACTGGATTCCTCACCATTGTTGATTTTATTTACACATATTGTGATGTATGCTGTTATCATATGATATATGATGTTTTGGATGCCGTGATGGATATGATTGTTGTGAATCACCTTGTTTAGCATTTTTGCAGCATTGGGCCTAATTTTGGAGATTTAAAATATTAAATTGATGATTTCAATTTAATAAGGATTTCAAAGTGATTTTGAAAATATATGATTTTTGAATTGTTAAGGAAATGAATTTATTTTAAATAAATAAAAGTTATAATTTTTATGTTATAAAAATTATGAATTTTTTTGAAATAGAATCAAAATGTGATTTTTGAAATATGGACTTAACTATTTGGTAAAATAATTTAAATTGAGATTTTTGATTTATTATAAACGGTTTATATATAAGATTTATAAAATTGATATTTTATAAATCAAAATGATGGAATTATAAAGGATTTTTATAAGTGTTAAAATGAAGTTATAAGTGAATCTTATAAGTGAATAAGATTTATAAATTTATGAAGTTATAAAAAGAATGAATTTGTAAATAAAGAGATTTATAAGTAAATTAACTTATAATCGGATTTTGGTATATAAATGAGATATAAATGGAATTTGTTAATAAAGGAATTTTATATGTTGAAGTTTTTATAAAATAGAAATGGAATTTATAAACATTATTTTATAAATGTGAAATCAACTTAGTTTGATAAGTTAAATATGAAAGCTTATTTAAGGAACTTCATTCACGATTTTGGACAGTGGATAGTCCTTTAATAAATGTGTAGAAATAATGAATTTGGATAAGAGAATTATATTCACGATTTTGGACAGTGAATAATCGTTAAATTAAATAAATGTTTTGAAAAGTGATCTTTTAAATGGAGTTAAATGGTTTGAAGATGTTTTAAAATGTGTTAAGTATCGAATACCTAGATTTCAACATTCATTGTTGAAAATGTTTTGAAAAGTGATCTTTTAAATGGAGTTAAATGGTTTGAAGATGTTTTAAAATGTGTTAAGTATCGAATACATAGATTTCAACATTCATTGTTGAAATAGACGTTTTCAAGAAGTAAGGAAAGCATGGACTATGACACTATTGTTATAGTAAATGATTTTCGAAAAATATGTTTTGTATAGTATATGGATTTATATATCTATCTAATTATTGAATCCCTATACTGATGATTTTGGGTTGTCGTAACGATGTTTTACACAATATTCGTTTTGACCCAAATAAATACGTTTAAGAGAATGATTTCCTTAAAAGAATAAAATATATACTTAACCATGATTTAAGTATATGTAATATTTTCTAAATGTTGAAAATAAAAAGAATTGTGAATTACTTATTATTAAATAAGTATATGGAAATGTTTTCCAATATAGAATATTGAAATGGTTTTGGAATTATATCTTTTTAAAGATAATTTGAAGTGAATATTTGGAAAGTGATTTAATTAATAAAAGATTAATTAAAGGGCCTAGTGATTGCTTATGGTGCTAAATATTTGTTGTTTGCTTTGATAGTTGAATAACTGACTATCAAATTTAGCCAAAATTTTAGTTCCTTGACACTATGTGGGAACTATTTAGTCGTACACTTAGTACGTAGCCATCTGTGTAGGCTTGACTATCGTTTGTGTTGAGGATGTTGATTCTGTAGTGCGGAGTATTACTCCCATCTATCGAGCTTCCTTCATGGCTGAAGGATAGCAAGTTGAAAGTTGGAAACGTGATAAGTCTATGAGACTTAGTTTCTGTATGAGGTTGAGAAACGCTTTTGCGTTGTTGGTGCGAAGAGACCAGGATCAGATTTATCTGAAAACCACTTCGGACCAACATTTATACGACGATTGTGCAGGTTGGCCGATGATATTGATGTTTAGGATTTTCATAGTGGAGGACTGCTTGTTGATCATTTGGGGTTAAAATCCCAATATACATATAGTAGCAGTAGTCTCTTCGTTATGAAATATCCAATGCAAAGACTATTCGCTACTAATCCTAGGGATTTCCCAACGGGATGTGGTAGGAGAGTACCTTCGGTTTGTTCTGTTCCTGGACACCTTGTATGGATGAATGTCTGAAATTGCATTTTCTACGATTACGTACATTGGTTTTTACAAACGTATGTCTGTTTGGTGGTGGAGAAGGCAACTTCTCTTAGCTTAACACCCTTCCTTGAGACGTACGAGCTCAAGGGTTGTATTTTTGTGAAAGGTAATTAGTATTCAACGGAAATGGCAAATGTGGCATTCAAAAGTGATGTGATATGTAATATGTGAAAGGTAATCGTTACCTCTTTGGCCTCATCAACCGGAAATGACTGAAACAGGGTTAGACGCGGCAATGCTAAGTGGGTCATTCCCAATTAGGATAAGATCATCCCCTTATAGATATATTTCTTCCTGCTATGACGTTCGGTATGTAAATTGTTGTGGTTTGTATGCAATGAGGGCCCTCAGAAAAGGTCGGTAATAACCGGGGGATGACATACTCGGTACTACCTAGTTATAGAGGTAGGCCGGTTTTGTGTTGGTAGAGGAACTTTGTGATGGTTTCTCGTTACATTCTTCTAGAGATGTACTGTCGGAAGGTAGTCCCTTCACCTGGTCATTTGTATGGAAATCTAAACTCCGCTACGTGCCTGCCATTTGATTGTATTACCCATTTTGGGCTATATGCTGGAATTTAATAATGGTAATAATTTCGGCTATTTTAATATTATTTGTATATACTAGACACTAGTATAATATAAAATGATTTGATATGAATGGTTTTAGTTATCGTAAGGTAAAAACATGTCCGTGTTTTTGTGTGGGCGTGTCTTAGGAGATACTTTTGTTTTAAAAGGAAAAGTTTGGTAATTTAATAAATTTAGTTGAGTGTGTTTCTCATGCTGGTTTACCAGACTGATCCGGGCGTTCTTCCCTTTCAATGCTCGGGTCAGACTGAGTATATTTACAGGTTCAGATATTGATGCTTTTGGAGCTTCAGCAGGCATGCTGGGGATCTTCATTTTCGTATACACGTATCAGTTTTGATTATCCGCTTTGCGCATTGTTGTTGTTTACATTATCAACAATTGTAAGGATAGGTTATTATAACTGTCCAGGCTGATGATTGGTGATTGATTGTTGAACTCTGATTGATGTATTTATATACAGTTTCTGTTTTGTAAAGATCATTGATACGATATTATATGTTTTCCGCTGCGATGTGAGATTCTGTATTGTTCTGTTTGGTTCTATCTTCTCTCTTTCTTCTCTTCTCTTCTTCTCTCTTCTTTTCTTTCTCATGACTTTCCGTCAGTCTGTGCTTTTTGGGTCGGGCATGTGTGGTTTATTGTCGATTCAAAGGGTACGGATTTGCGGGTCATGACAATTGAAAGTGAAACACTATTCAATAAAAAAAAATTCCTCTTCGGTTATATGATGTTAGCATCACGTTGAACCATAGTCAAGTCAATAGCAAAGTCTTTAGCTAGAGTAATTCGGTTAATAGCAATTGTTATTATTGAACCAAGGACTTTGTATTTTGATTAACCAAGTTGATTGTGGATGATAATTGAAGTTCGACCAAAACCAAATTCCATAAGTCCTAAAGTAACATAGTTTTAATGAAGAAAATTGGTGTAAATAATCATTACTGCCAAGTACCATTTAAAATAGTAAAATTGGATTTTACCAAAAGATATGTAAGTGATAAATTTGGCTAAACCATCATGCCATTAGCTAAGGTGACATGTCAATGTTAATATTTGAATTTCTTAATATTAATTGTTGATTGAATTTACTCCTCGAGTCGCATAACCGTAATGATGAATACTCCGAAATATCATACAATTTAATTAATTTATAATCATTATAATTAAAGTAAATTAATTAATATTTATGAAATATTAATTATTAAATTTTATTTTATTTTTGGGTGCTATTATTAATTGTTAATTGCGTATATAAAAGTTATATTTGTAAATATCAGTATACAATATTGATAAATATTTAAATTTACTTTAAATCGATTAATTACTAAGTGATGTTGGAAATTGTAGAAGGCCCATATAGCCTCTAGTATAACCGGCCATAGGAGCTGAGGGAGGTGGTTTAAATGTTCAAAGGTTGATTTGAAATGGAAAACAAAAATCGAGTAAAGAAGGGAGAAAAATCTCCACTTTTCCTCTTCCTAAGTGCCAATTTAAACGCATCAATCTCATTCATTTGTTGATCCCTCCTCTCTTCTATCCCTATCGCAAGCATTAAGGCATACTAGCCTTTTATTTCAAATTCAGTATAAAATCAAATTAAATTAAAGGTGGCATTCATCTCTAGTTCTTTGCAATTTCTTAAGGTGATTCAGTCAGATCTATGAGCTATTCTTCATTCAAGGTTTATATCAAAGGCTACCTCTTTAGGTATTATTTTTAATTGCATTATCATCTTTATAAACATTATTTGGTTGTGTAGACTATATCTTATATATATGCTATAACAAATTTATATGTGCCTTTATTGGATAATGTAATTTGTATATTCAACTGTTTTAAAAAAACACAAGAAAACATGACTATAATAATTAATTAAATTTCAACCACATTTTAAATAATTACATATTAATTTTCTTAAAATTGATTTTAGTTAGCTTTAATAATTTTATAATATGGTAAATATAATTATATATATATATAATATATATATTAAATGTATTAAATTTTAGAAATATTTTAAAAATACATATTTACTTTCTCATTATGAAAAGATATTCGTATAATAATAACTAATGTATTTTAATACATTAGTGTTTAAAAGAAAATAAATATTAATAAATAAATCCGTATGGATTTAATAAAAAAATAATTTAAAAAACCTAAACAATACACACACATACTTATTTAATAATTTATATATAAGTAAATTTAATCTCAAGTTAAAATATTAAGTATATATACATTTGGTTAATATAACTAAGGTCAAACAGAAAATATCGATGTGACTTATTTACACAGTTTTCTTGACTTGGGAATACTGTTGATCATCAATATGAAAGCTCCGCTTTGATTACAGTCAAATCATGGCACGTCGTCCGTCGAGTGACTATAGTTGGATCGAGTGGAAGTATTGTAAGTGAAACACTATTCAAGAAAATATTCATCTCCTCAATTATATGGGGTTAGTACCATGGTCAACTCAAACTCAAAATCTCTGGCCATAGTAGTTCAGTTAATAATAATTGTTATTATTGAACCGAGGACTTTGTGTTTGGAAAATATAGTTGAATATGGGCGATATTGGAATTTTGAGCATTACCAAATTCCATAAGCCAAAGTGATATAGTTTTAAGAAGAGAATCCGTGTAAATAAAAGTCACAACCGGGTAACGCTTAACAAAGTAAAATTGGATTTACCGAAACCAAGTAAGCGATAAATTTGGCCAAAATGTCACACCATCTGCTAAGTGACGTGTGAACGTTGATATTCAAATAGTTCGATATTAATCGCTAACCAAATTTACACTTAACAGGTTATACAACCGAAACGATGAATACTCCTTCAACCAAACGATTTAATTAATTTGTAGTTGTTATAAATTAATTAAATTAATTAATATTTTTGAATATTAATTATAAAATTTGATTTTTGATTTGATGAACAAATATTTTTAAATGTATTTACAATAGTTATAAATATATTAATCGATATGCAAATCGATACGCATATAAATTTGATTTAAATACAAAATATTTGTTCAGGCTTCAAATGAGTTCAAAGCCTATATAAGGGCTGATCATATTTGACCATGATGGGGGCTTGGTGTGGTCATGAGATGGTGCAATATAGGGTTTGAGATGGAGGGCTAAGATGGAAAAGAATGGATAAGAGATGATGTAGGATATTGATTCTAAAATATACCTAAATTCTTCTCTATATAAGCATCTCTAACCACAATAGTTTGTGATCTTTCTTTAGCCTCCATATCCCCTCTAGATCTGGCTGATAATAACTGTATATTAGAAGAAAAAAAAATTTGACATACACACACACACACACATCTATATGCAATAGGGCTAATAATAACGAAAAAACAATTTTTTATTTTAAATAATTTAATATATAATATTTAAGTATGTATACATAGTATATAATTTAATACTACATCATGCTTATATAAAATATAGTTATATAATTTTATATAATAAGTTTTAAGGGTATATTATTTTTAGAAGAAACAAATATTAATTTATATATATATGTATATATATATTATTTTTAAATACTATTTAAATCAATATATATATAAATCAATTATATTAACATATATATATATATATATCATAAAATATGTTTTATAATTTATAAAATTAAATTATTACCTAACTTATTCTCGGTAAAAAATAAAAATAAAAAGCTTTTATATTTTAAAATAATAAAAATATAGGTCAAAATTAAAAATTAGATTTAAAATTGTTTTAAAATTTAAAAATAACATAGTAATAGGTAAAATTACGAAATATATTTCAAAATATTAATATAAATTTAAAATTCAAAATTATGTTTTGAAAATAATTTTTTATTAATTTTTAAGGAATATCCATACAGATATTTATTTAAATAAATTTAAAATTTAAAAATAAATTACCGTGCGCATGACCTAGTATTATGTATATTTAAAATATATATTTTGTAAAAATTTATAATGTTATTATATATATACAAACAAAATTTATTAAAATATTATTTATGCATAATATATAAGTGTTATATATATATATTTAAATTCATATATATTTTTTCGACTTTAAAACAAATATTTTAAATTATATTTTTGGAATATATAAATGATTTTAATTTTGTACATATGTTTATAAATATATATACGTATACATAAATACAAAATTATCTAAACAAAATATGATTTATATACATACTTACGCACATATATTTAATATTTTGTAAATATAAATAAATTAAAAATATATATAAACATACATTTGGACAATACTGGTATATAGGATGAGCTAATGTACCCGTTACGGTGTAAATTGTAGCACATATACATGGGCATGTTATTCCTTGCACGGATTGATATATTACTTATGCACACACATATATATGTGTATATGATAAACACATATATATAATACAACATTACTCAAATAATATAAAATCATTTTTATAAATTTAAATAAAATAATGATTTTATTTAAAAGAAATTTAGAAATGTTCTAAATAAATTAGACTACATCGGCCTAATAATGATCCAATATGGTAAATTCTTTGGAAATGTACCCATAACTTCTATTGTGGGCTGATCCAGTTTCAACAATGGTATCAAATCCCAATAGCTTATGCGGTCTAAATTAGTCATGTTAGGGTTAACTAAGTACGCTGACTGCCCAAATAGTAGGGAATCTAGAAATGTAGTGTTTAAGGATGAGATTTGGATAATCAAGTACTCTGCCCTTCCTGGCTACCAGCCTGGTCCGAATAGATATATGAGTCCAAAGGTTGTCCCTAATAGAAAAGGCCAAATTTGAATTGGGCATTGGGATAATTTTCAAAATTATTTGAAAAAAATAATATTTTAAATTTAAAATAAGATATACATATATTATAAAAGTATAATAAAATAAAAAATAAAAAATGTTTGAAAAATAATTCAAATTGATTTCAAAATTTCAAAATTTATTAATAAATGAAATAAGTTAATTAATTAATAAATGTATACATGTATTATATATTGGGATATATGTTATGTTGTTTTAAAATGTTTAAAATAACTTAAGTATACATGTATGTATATGAATTTAATTTTGAAATTATTATAATTTCATTAAAATAGTTTAATTAAATAAATTAATTAAAAGGTTAATTAATTAAATAATATACCATGTATATGACATATGTGTTATATTATAAAGGTTATAGTATATATAATAATTATTGAATATAAATGTTATATTAATATGAAATTAATAATAATGTTAATTAATTAAACAAGATTTAATTAGTATGATATTATACATAAGACTATTGTATAAGTGCTATGAAATATAAAAGTTATATAATAATAAAACTTATATAATATGAATTTATAAATTAAGGTGGAACATTAAGAATCCCTAAATAAGGAATGAATACATACGTAAATGTACGTATACCATTATTTGCAATGTGTTGACACTTGAATCATGAGAGTATTTCATAAGAAATACATTATATTCCATAAGTCGATCTCACTTAATGTAATATATTAAAGATTATAAATCTTGAATATAAAGTTGTCCTCTGCCATTTATATATTAATGGGTTATTTGCATACTCTTTAGTTGTTGGGCTTTCCTTAAGCTGAGGATGTTAGACATAGTACTATTAATATATTAAATAGACGAGTTAAGATAACTACACATATTTTTTAAGCTTTCCTCAAGATTTGTGCATTATACTTACACCGTCGTGAAATGGTATGTCCTGGTGAATAATCCTACTTTATTTGTTGAGCTTTCCTCAAGGTAAATATGAGAGTAGGACAAAGTACCACAGATTAGGAGTTGCATATGATACAACTGATCAGGAGTTATCTATCGTATGTAGGAGTATGATTTTTTGAGCTTTCCTTAAGGTCAGAATCCTAAGACATACGAGTCCTAACACCTACTGGTGAAGTCGAAAGATTTCTATATTTTGACTTAGGGTTTGGCGAAACATAAAATGCTAGTAGGAGCTTATTAGTAAATGAAACGTAAAGTTTAACCTTACTAATATTATAAGGATATATACTATGTTAATGCCTTAATAATTTACCTATTAAAACTAGCAAATAATGTTAAAAACCAACACTCTTTAACGAAAGCGATCGATTAAATGAGCCAAACAACTATGTCGACTGGCTACAAGCTATAAAGATAACTCTGACATACGAGTGAGTTTGGCATCTGTAGCTTGTGCTCTGCAAACAAGACCCGCTGATGACAATCATGAAGATCTGCACGTTGCTTATACTAAGTACTACTTTAGACAAACAGCAGCCAAGGCCACATGAATTGATGTCTGTCCATGAGATATTTAATAGTCTCAAGGCACTTATTGGTGACAGTTTCATTCCGCAAGGTACGAGACTACCAAGAAAATGTTCAACACCAAAATGCAAAAGGGACAGAAGGTGGATGAATATGTGCTAATGATGAAGGGTTATATTGATAAGCTAACATCATTAGACGCGACTATAAGTAATGAGCTAGAAGTTAATCTGATCCTAGGTTCGTTGACCCCTCAGTATGAACCGTTCATACTGAACTATAATATGAACAATATGAATGTAAATATCGTGGAGCTCCTCAATATGTTGAGGATGGCTGAGTCATAATCTAAAGATCAATCGAGTGTTCTTATTATAAAAGGTGACACGTCATCTTTGAATAATTCAAAGAAGCAGAAGAGAGACGGTAAAAAGAATAGTAAGGAAGGAAAGAAGGCAATCGATGACAAGGGTGAGTGTCACCACTGTCATAAGGAAGGACATTAGAAGAGAAACCATCCTCACTACCTCAAAATTATGAAAGAAGAATGGTTCAGCAACTCCATCAGGTACATTTATGATCCAAAATAATTTTGTAATCAATAAAATGTCTTGGGTTTTAGATATAGGATATGAAACTCATATTTGTAATTCATTACGTGGGCTTAGGAACTGGTGTCGCATGGCAAAGGGAGAAATGAGACTCCAAGTTGTTGATGGGTCTATCATAGATGCACCGGCGGTGGGGGATTTTCATTTATGTTTGCCTAGTGGTTTTGTTTTGATACTAAATAAATGCTATTATGTAAAAGACTTTATTTCCAGAATTATTTTTGTTTCTAGATTTTCTATGACTGGATATATAATTCATTGTGTAGATAACGTTATAAACATTAGTTTGAATGGAAATAAATTTTGTGATCGTTCTCTTGATAATGGCATTTATGTGATCAATACGAATTATGTATGTTCTGTGAGTAATTCTAATAGTAATATAAATGATAATTATCTTTGGCATTATAGACTATGTCATATTAGTGAGAAACGACTATAAAAAAAGAAAACCAAAGGTTTTCTACTGTCGATGGATTCCGAATCATTTGACATGTGTGAGTCATGTCTCAAAGGAAAAATGACCAAGCACCCTTTTAGTGGGAACAATGAAAGAGTTGATGAACCCTTAGGACTAGTGCATAGTGATGTATGTGGTCCAATGCCTATAGCAACCTAAGATAATAGTTCTTACTTTGTTATCTTTACGGATGATTTCTCGAGACTAGGATATGTGTATTTCATGATGAACAAATCCAATGTCTATGAAAAAATTAAAGAGTATAAAAATGAAGTTGAAAATCAAACGAACCAAAAGATTAAAATCCTTTGATTTGATCGAGTAGGCGAGTATGTTGGACAAGAGCTCCAACAATACTTAAAAGATAATGAGATTATCCCTCAGGTTACTCCACCCTATACTCCACAATACAAAGGTGTGCCAGAGCGAAGGTACCGAACTTTGTTAGTTATGGTTCGTTCCATGATGAGTAAAGCTGGGTTGCCTCTGTCCTATTGGGGACATGCGCTAGAAACTGCAGTGCATACGCTGGACTTAGTACCCGCTAATTCTATACCTAACACACCATATGAAATATGGCATGGAAAGAAACCCAACTTTAATCATTTGAAGGTATGGGGTTGTCCGGCCTATGTTAAGAACATTGGCCCTAATAAGATTGAGGGGAGATCAACTTTGTGTAAGTTTATAGCATATCCCAAGAATTCTAGGGGATATATTTTCTATAATACAGAGTAACAAAAAGTGATTGTTTCCGCACATGCTGTCTTTTTAGAAAAGGAATTTCTGTCCAAGGGAATTAACATTAAAGTTGTACACTTGGATAAGATCTAAGGAACTAACACTGAGATTGAAACAATGGGAGTACGATAACACGCAACCTATTAGAAAGTTTAGTAGGGAATCTTGCGCACCGGAGAGATACTACAATTTTCTCATGGATGACGAGAAGGACTGTGTCTTAGATGATGACACTACTCTATCTTTCCAACAAGTACTGCAGAGTAAAGACTCTACACTCTGTCTTGGAGTAATGAAATCCGAGTTGGATTCCATGTACGAAAACAAAGTTTGGACTTTGTCAGAGGTACCCAAAGGGATAAAACACATCGGATGCAAATGGATTTTTAAGAAAAAACTAAACACAGATTAGGAAGTAAGACTTATAAGGCAAGGGTAGTTGCAAAAGGATTTCTTCAAATTCAAGACACTGATTATAACGAGACTATTTCGTCTGTAGCCATGCTTAAGTCCATTTGGATTATACTAACCATCGCAACATTCTATGACTACAAAATTTGGCTAATGGATGTAAAGACGATATTTCTAAATGGCGATTTAGAAGAGACCTTCTACTGTCGTAGCTCGAGGGTTTTATGGTCAGTGGGAGTGAGGGCAATGCTTGCAAATTGTTAGAATCCATTTACGGACGTTGTCGGCGTCAAAATTGACCACCAACACCTAGTTATGTGAAAGCACCAATATCTAATCCAAAAACAGAAATATGAAGAGAAATAAATGAAGAACAAAATTAAAACTATCAGAAAGCAAAAATAGAGACATAGATTTATAGTGGTTCAGCTTACTCCGGCCTACGTCCACTCCAAAGATTTTTCTTTTATTAGTTTATACTGCTGATTACAGTTACAAATCCGTGAAATTCACGAATAAAACTGACAGAGTATAGCCTAGTTAGAAGATAAAGGGAAGTAAAAAGTAGATCCCTTTTCTAATGTCATGCCTGCTGTATTTATAGGGAAAGACGTGCATGGATCGGACTGAAATTTTGACAGAAGGTTCGGGAGAACAAGACAAGGCCACCAATAATTTTCCAAGCCCATTGAGGCCCACGATAGGGATCGGTACAGAACCCTAATTTGGTGTCCAAATGAGGTGCGATCCCTCTAGGGGGTTCCCTATGTTGTTAGCTACTTGCTCTCCAAATTTTGTGCCATTTCGACTTACGGTTTGTGAGATATCACATTTTCCGTGAAGTGGTGTTGTTTAAGTCCTGATTCCTGCTGATCCCTATGGAGGGATAGGTACTGATCCCACCAACTTCTTCCTAATGCCATGTGATCCTTAGGGAAGCTTTTTCATGTTGTATTATGCTTATCCTCTAAGTTTCATGCCAATAGGGTTAGTGGAACTTGAGTTATTGATCAATCTTTGTTGCAAATCCAACTAAACCAATTCTGAATAGGGATAGGTACCGATCCCTCTAAATCGAGCATGCCGATCCCTTCCATTAGCCTATCCAAGACAATCCCTTCCATCCATTGAACCATATTCCATGCTTTGAACATCCTGCTTTGTTTATCTACTAATTCCATTCAATTCTGACTTCATGTTACTATCTGTACTTGATTTCTTGGCCATACAATCATCGCTCTGGACTCATCGGCCTTGATAATTGTGAAGTCTGTTGGGTTAAATTCGCCTGTATACCGCCTTGGAAAAAGGCAAGTTAACACTGTGCCCCCTAAAACATGCCTTGCAATAGCAAGGCGTGTTTTTAATCACCATAAATCCAAAATCCGAAGTCCATAATCCATTGATTGCCATATTATCCAATCCAGAATCCAATCCGTTGACAATCCAAGGCTTGATCTCTCCGGATCATTAGCGAAATCCATGACTGTTCTAAGTCGATATCCAATTCTGAATCCATTCCAAATTCATTAACCAAATCCATGATCTCTCCGGATCGTTTTATCTAAATCTGGGACTGCTCCGAGTCCATATCCAAATCCATAGACCTCTCCGGGTTGTTTTATCCAGATTTAGGACAACTCCGGGTCTATATCCAAGTCCATAGACCTCTCCGGGTCATTAGCCTAATCCAAATCCTTGATCTCACTGGATCCTTGTCGAGCAAAATCCATACTCGACGATTTGAGTAGGCCGGTCATGTCGCTCTCCGGCGAAGCGGCCTACCCCTTGCCAGGCATAGTCCATACCCAACGACCTTGATCTCTCTGGATCCTTGCCAAGCACAATCCATACTTGATGACCTGTTAGGTTTTATTCTCTGGCCTCGACTCTCTGATCGAGGACTTAAACCGTAGGGTATCCTTCTCCGGCCTCGATCCCCAGTCGAGGACTTAAATCGTGGGGTATTCTTCTCCGGCCTCGATCCCCAGTCGAGGACTTAAACCGTGTACGAATCCATCCTATCGCTCTCCGGCAAAGGGACTCGCACCTTGCGGTTATTGCCTCGTCTGTCCGATCGGAGCCACAACCGCAACCTGTGTTATTTATTATATTAATCCAGGCTTAAGCATCCCTAAGTCCATAAAATGAAATTTCGTACAACCAATAAACCAAAGTTCAAAGCAAATAAGAAAAAACGAAATTTCACAAACCCGAGCACTACGGTTCATCTTAGAGCATGCCTAGGTACCATCCTCGATTTCGTACATGTGTAAGTGACTTAGCCTACTACTACAAAGTTTATTACTTATTCCACGCCATCCCGATCAATTGATGACAAGTTGACGATGATGCCTAGATCCAGTGCCATTTTCATTCGAGGTGGACGGTGGCTGGTCCTGTTCCACCACCACAGCCCGAGTCCTTATGTATTGTTGTAACTGAACATTCCTTACGTGTTCCTCAATGATATTCATAAAATGGTTGCAGTCATTTGTATTGTGCTAATCCAGCTCATAGAATAGGCAATGCTTTCCTGATGCCCGCTCACGTTCGGAGGGTTCCCTCCTTGCCGGCCTTTGATACTGAAGACATCCTCGAGTATCCAAATAAATCTTTCCATAGATTCGGTCAAATATGTATAAGAAGAGAATTTTGGTTCTCTCCATTGCCTCTTCGACACATCAATGCCATCATAATTTTCCATTTTCCTTTATCATTCTTGTTTACATCTCTTGATGATCCTACACTTTGCACAGAATTCACCTCCGATTTGTTTGCTCGTGCATCTTCCTGCCGCAGGAACCTTTTTGCTTCATGATAAAACTCCCCCAGATCCATAGGTGGATCCCACACCATTTAATCCTTGAACTCCGTGCCATCTGTAATTCCAGATACAGCTGCCATCAAAACCATGGATGGATCTGGACGATCCACCGATGCTGCCGCGACATTAAACCATGTTAAGAAACTCCTCGAGGACTCTCTGATCCTCTGTTTCAGCGTTGCCAAACTCAGCACATTTTTAGGTCTCGAGATGTGAACCCTAAACTGCCTCATAAACCTTTCTATCAATTCTGTCCATGTGCCAATAGAGCCGCTTTCCAACTGTCTGAATCATAGTGCAGCTATATCTATTAAGTACAAGGGGAAGCACTATTCCATGACTTCCTCCGATGGCCCCAGTACTTCCATGTGTCTCATGTACCTCGTCAAATGAACAGCGGGATTCGTTTTTCCATCATATGTCTCAAGCGTTGGTAGTTTGAACTCTGGTGGATTCCTAGCTTGCCTGATATTTTGAGCGAATGGACTTCTATTTACATCCTCCAAATCCTTGTTCACTAATCCTCCACGTATAGCTCGCCTTATCATCTCCGCAAACCTGTCATTGTCTTCCAATGGTAGTCTCCTATCATCATTCCCAAGCTTCCCTCCGAGTCTACGAGGGAATTTTGGAACATACTCCTTCGAACGAGCATCCAAATTTCGATTCACACTAAGCTCCATGGGATTGACCGTAGATCCTCCAGCATCGCGACCAACCAAACCCAGGGGCATGTCCCCTAGCCTTTGGGGATCGGTGCCGATCCCTCTGGGATGGAAAGGGATTGCCCCCGATTGCTCTGTTCCATTCCTCTGTCTATTAGCTCCATTTCCATGTTCTTGGTTCCGATTTCCAGCAATTCCTGTTGCTCCTGCCTGTCCAATTTACCGGAGTAGATTTTGCATCATCTCCTCTTGCCTTTTCAGCATCCTCTCCTGCATATCATCCATCATTGTTTCCATTTCATCCCTGGTGATGTAGATAGATGCTTGATTAGCTCCAACTCCTGAGGAAGCCTCCTAACTCCCTCCATGGTGACTCCTTTCCAGTATCACTCTCCTTGTAGATTGCCTAGCCATTGCTTTCTAGATCTAAGTATCCAAGCTTCTAAATCAACGGGTTCAAGTCCTCTCAGTGAAAGCACCAAAATGTTGGCGTCAAAATTGACCACCAACACCCAGTTATGTGAAAACACCAATATCTAATCCAAACATAGAAATATGAAGAGAAATAAATGAAGAAAAAAATTAAAACTATCAGAAAGCAAGTAAATAATGACACAGATTTATAGTGGTTCGGCTGACTCCGGCCTACGTCCACTCCAAAGCTTTTCCTTTTATTAGTTTATACTGCTGATTACAGTTACAAATCCATGAAATTCAAGAATAAAACCGACAGAGTATAGCCTAGTTAGAAGATAAAGAGAAGTAGAAAGCAGATCCCTTTTCTAACTCCATGCTTGCTGTATTTATAGGGGAAGACGTGCACGGACCGGGCTGAAATTTTGACAGAAGGTTTGGGAGACCAAGACGAAGCCACCCATAAATTTCCAAGCCCATTAGGGTCGACGATAGGGATCGGTACCGACCCCTACTTTGGTGTCTAAATGGGGTGCGATCCATAGGGGAGCTTTTCCATGTTGTATTATGCTTAGCCTCCAAATTTCATGCCAATTGGATTAGTGAAACTCAAGTTATTGATCAATTTTTGTTGCAAATCCAACTAAACCAATTCTGAATAGGGATAGGTATCGATCCTTCTAGATCGAGCATGCCAATCCCTTCCATTAGCCAATCCAAGATGATCCCTTCCATCCATTGAAATATATTCCATGCTTTGAACATCCTGCTTTTTTTATCTACCAATTCCATTCAATTTTGACTTCATGTTACTATCTTACTTGATTTCTGGGCCATACAATCATTGCTCTGGACTCATCGGCATTGATAATTGTGAAGTCTGTTGGGTTAAATCCGCCTGTATACTGCCTTGACAAAAGGCGGGTTAACAAACATAAACAAGCGTTAAGTGGGAACAAGTGTTTTGATAAAGTAATCAAATAGTTTGGTTTTCATCAGAACATAGAGGAAGCATGTGTATACAGAAAGGAATGGCGCAAAGCTATCGTATTTTTAGTGTTATATGTCGAAGATCTATTATTGATTGGTAACGATACTTTGTTGTTACAAACAATGAAAACTTTGCTCTCCAAGAACTTCTCCTTGAAAAATTTGAGAGAAGCAGCCTATATACTAAGTATAAAAATCTATAGAGATAGATCTAAGAGGCTGTTGGGATTGTCTCAATCCCTGTGTATGGATACCATACTGAAGAGGTTCAGTATGGAGAATTCCAGGCGTGGAAACGTTCCAAGCAATCTGGACCGTCTTTTCTAAGACGGGCACTCCTCATACCGATGAGGAGAAATAGCTTATGAAGAGAATCCCCTATGCTTCGGCCATAAGGTCCATAATGTATGCTATGCTATATGCTAGACCGAATGTCGCATATGTATTAGGATGCATAAGATGACACCAGTCTAATCCCAGAGAAAAACATTAGATGGCCATATAATGTATACTGAAGTATTTAAGAAATACTTGGGGCTTATTCCTTATATACGGGAATGGAGACCTCCTTATAAAGGGGTATATGGATTCGAGCTTCCAAAGTGATATAAATAATAGTAAATCAGTGTCTAGTTATGTCTTTACGCTTAACAGCGGAGTCGATTGTTGGAAAAGTTCCAAGCAAGAAATCGCAGCTGATTCCACGATGGAGGCCGAGTACATCGCCCTCAATGAAGCAGCTAAAGAGGCAGTCTGGATGCGCAAGTTTTTGAGTGAGCTTGGAGTAATTCCTAATACCGAGAATCATATGGCATTATTCTGTGATAACAATGCGACGATGCAGATAGCAAAGGAGCCCAAAGTACACAAAAAGTCATGGCATATTCTTCGGAAGATCCATTTGATTAGAAAATTCATTGAGAAGAACGAGGTCGTGATATAAAGGGTAAATACCAAGGACAACATAGTAGATCCATTCACTAAGGGTCTAGCTCGGTCGGCTCTTGAGAAGCTGATTGAAGGATTGGGATTGTGATTCAATAATTGGCCCCAAGTGCAAGTGAGAGATTGATAGAGTTAGGATTATGTCCTAGGGGAAATTCTGTAATTTATTGTAAATTAATTAACTCTGTAATCGATTCTCGTTCGTAATAAAGGTGTTTTTCTTTCTGTTATATATATTTGCTATAATGTGTTATAAATAATTAAATATTTAATTAAAATATATTTAATGGAAAATTCGCAAATGGTGTGTTTTTTTATAGTAATTATAAGTAGTTGTAATCATAAGTATTGTATCACAATATTATAAAACACATCATTTTGAATGTTCTCAGTTAAGATGCATTGAGACTGGATATCGATGTATCCGTTGAAACTGAAGTACATAATACTCTTCAAATGTTAGGAAGTGTATTAGTCATGATTGTTGGGGGCGCCAAGAAATTACATACTGATAGTTATTGGATAACTATGGAACGAATCACTCGATAGTTTTATGTTGGTTAATATAACTAAGATCAAACAGAAAATATCGATGTGGTTGATTTATACAGTTTTCTCGACTTGAGAATACTATTGATCCTCAATATGAAAGCTCCACTTTGATTATAGTCAAATCATGGCACGACGTCCATCGAGTGACTACAGTTGGATCGAGTGGAAGTATTGAGAGTGAAACACTATTCAAGAAAAGATTAATCTCCTCGGTTATATGGGGTTAGTACCATGGTCAACTCATAGTCAAAATCTCTGGCCAGAGTAATTCAGTTAATAAAAATTGTTATTATTGAACCAAGGACTTTGTGTATGGACAATAGAGTTGAATATGAACGATATTGGAATTTTAACCATTACCAAATTCCATAAGTCCAAAGTGATATAGTTTTGATGAAGAGAATTGGTATAAATAAAAGTCACAATCGGGTAACGCTTAACAAAGTAAAATTGGATTTACCGAAACCAAGTAACAATAAATTTGTCCAAAATGTCACACCATCTGCTAAGTGACGTGTGAACATTAATATTCGAATAGTTCGATATTAATTGCTGATCAAATTTATAGTTAACAGGTCACACAACCGAAACGATGAATACTCCTTTAACCAAACGATTTAATTAATTTGTAATTGTTATAAATTAATTAATATTTTTGTAATATTAGTTATAAAATTTGATTTTTGATTTGATAAAAATACATTATTAAATGTATTGATAATAGTTATAAATATATTAATCGATATGCGATATCAATACGTGTTTAAATTGGATTTAAATGCAAAATATTTGTTCGGGCTTTAAATGAGTTTAAAGCCCATATAGGAGCTGATCATATTTGGCCATGATGGGGGCTTGGTGTAGCCATGAGATGGTGCAATAGAGGCTTTGAGATGTAGGGCTAAGATGGAAGAGAACTGGTAAAAGATGATGTAGGATATTGATCCTAAATTATCTCTAAATTATCCTCTATATAAGCATCTTTAACCATACTAGTTTGTTATCTTCTCTTAACCTCAACATCTCCAATAGATCTGGCTAAACCCTCCTCCTCTATTTCTCTAATTTTCTAAGCTCAAATCAAATCAAGTGTTATTCGATAACCGGTGGTCATCAGTTCAGGGACTAGCGCTCTACTGGATTATAAATTAGTTCAAGGGGCAAACTTCATCATTTCAGACTGCACTTTCAAGCATCGGGAATAAGGTACATTTCTAACCAATATATGATTATTAATGTTTAGATATAATGTCTAAATATATATATATATATATATATATTATATTGTTAGTTAGATGACTATTCCGATATACATATATATATTGTCACAATTGGATTTGTTGTATGTTTACATATAATTGTGTATTAATTTTTTTTTAACACACATACACACACATGCCTATATGCAGCACATATAAAAGTTTATATATGCATTTAACATATATATATATATATATATATTTATTCGTAATATTTTGTAACTATTTTATAATTAAAAATATATATATTAACATACATTTGGACAATATATTGGTATATAGGATGAGCTAATGTGTCCATTGCTTGTAAATCCAACATCCATACACAAGCATGTTATACCTTGCACAGATTAATATGTTACGCGCGCGCCCGCGTGCGCACGCACGCACGCACACACAACATTAATCAAATAATATAAAATCATTTTATAAATTTAAATGAAATAAATATTTTATTTAAAAGAAATTTAGAAATGTTCTAAATAAATTATACTTCATATGCGCAATAATGATCCAATATGGTAAAAAAAAATTAAAATTCACCTATAACTTCCACTATGTGCTGGCTTAGTTCCAACAACAACAACCTTCAGACTCGTAAGATAATCTTTCTTATATATAATATTTGAGCACTTTTCAGATATACTGTTTTAACTTGAATATTTATTTGCTTGATTTTTTCCAGCTATATCTAACTTCTAGTATAAACTATTTGAAAAACTTAGTAGATTTGCAATTTCAGCATGTTTATTATAACAAGATAACAATGCACAATATCATCTATTATAAATATCCTGTTATTACTACAAAATGCCACGCATAGTATAATAATTTTACAAATTTTTGTGTTAACTAGTAAAAACATTATATTTCAAATAGGAATTATTGTGGTATCTTTGTTATGGTGTTTATAACATTGAACATAACCAACAAGATACCAATACGGTTGGAAAGTGAAAATATGCTGGAGACTAGAGCAAGAATAGCACTTAATTTGGTCAATGATGAGGAAGAAAGCTAGAACTTATCAAAAGAAATTTCAAGTCATGAACAAAGTGAAGATATTGAATGAGCCGTTGATAAAGTACTTGATGACAGAAATTGTGAAAGTACTTGCTTATAGAAATTCATGTTAAAAAGTCTTTAATTCAAAAACAATATGTTGTGAAAATTTACTGTCAACTGATTTAGTGTTTTCTCTCTACAGATTGATTGTGTTTACTTAGTATTATTGTATAAATGTGTACTATTTGTTATTAGGTAATTTACTGTCTATTATATGATAATGTTGTGTTTACCACTTTCAAAACTATTTTGTTGAACGGTTGTTTTGTGCATAATATCTCTTGATAATATACCATTAAGAATATTATGAAAAAACTTTCTATATAACAATACTTTGCTGCAATTTTTTAGAGTATATTGAATTTGTCTTAAAATTTGCTAATGCCCAATAAGTGATCTGTACAAATGACCTACAAATTAATATCTCAAAAGGTTGAAGCCATCCATGTTTCTACCACGAGTCTAATTTGGAAAAGGTGAAATGACTCTAGAAGCTGAGGACATAAGCTTGATGTTTGGAATAAGAATGGAAGGCATGTACATTTAACTATTGGCAACGATGACACGTGAAACAATACCACAAGAGTGTAAAGAATTCACAAGAAAATATTCTGCCGACTATCAATACATCAAACGTTCCATCATAGAAAGTGAAATAATTGGCATTTTAAAGACAATATAAAGAAGATGAAGAAGATTTTCCAATATTGTTGATAATGCAAATGCTTATATCATTTTTCTTTCCAAACAACCAACTAAAATTGAGATGAGGATTAGTTCAGTATTTTTTAGACCCGGAAAAGATGAATAGTCTCATGACCGCGAACAATTTAATGGTTATTTAAAAATAAGTTGAAAATTTCATGGATAAACCACGCAACGTGTCTGGATTTTCAATACTTCCCATTATAAGTATCTACATTTTTAATAATGTTTACATAAATTACAGTATACAGATGTGACTAATTATATTATTTTTTATTTCTTACAGTACTGCATTTATGAAAACATGAATCTCATAATAAAACAAAGAGCAGTGTATCACAAAAGCTTCCCACGTTTTTACAAATAGGATTTAAAACTTTTGAAGAACATTATAATTAAAGAATTTATGCAGAGAGTAAAAAAAGAACGAGGTATGAAATTTAAATATGCTGCAGCTATACGTACTACATCATATCATAATACACTATAACATAGAATACATTGCTACCGTGTGGTAGCATTTAAAAAAAGATGTTACTATGATTTAAAAGATATAATTTATTTTTTTTTAATAAAAGATAATATATATAAACAGGAGGAGAAAAAATGCCTTTCTCCGGTGGCTAATACAAAAAGCGGAGCATATGAAGGACATATACTCCCCGTACCAAAAAAGATAAAATAAAAGCAGAAAGACCTCGACCAAAGCCATAGCAAAAAGCAACAAGACTGCTAGGCCGGAACAACAACAAAAACAGAAAAAAAGCCCATCGACAATCACCAACCCGCCTTAACCCGAAGGCAAAGGCCAGACCTGCAATCTCAGCCAATAAAGAGAACTAATCGATCTGCAGCAGAAACATAAAGCAGATCCTTGAGCAAGGATAGTCCCACTGTAAACCAAGAGCACCACGAAAAACTCCGACACAGATCAACAATCGAGCAGAAAACCCTATAAACCCGATCCCTGGACGGCGAAGGAGATAACGCCACAAATCAACCTAAGAGACCGAGAAACCAATCCAGGACAGGACAAAATATATGCAAAGAAGAACCACCATCGAAACCACAAAAGCAAGCACTAGATACAGCCAACCTATGCACACTCCCGAAAAGGAAGCGAACAGAAAAACCTGAAAAAAAACACTAGCGAACGCATTAAAACCAAAAAAGCGGGGGGGGGGGGGGAGAACGAGCGATGGGTGAGGGCCAACGCTTGAGGGAAGGACTTCAACCAACTCCCTGTCTAGCAGACGACAGAGCACATGAAATAGACAGAAGACCCACCAGCCGAACGGATCGGTGGCTTATGGTTCCCCTAAACGGTCTACCACGGAAAGCCAGGAAGACGTCATTCCTCACACGTCGAATAACGGAAGGAGGGTCCATTGGAGTGTTATCGAAGATAGCCTTATTCCTTGCGCACCACAGATGCCAGCAAATAAGACAAGGAATCAAGCGGAACACGATAGAACGAAGAGATTTCCCAGTAATTCTAGCCCACCAGGAAACCTGGAGATCCAGAGCAGAGCTAGCAAAGCGTCGAACACCCACTAGGTTGCCGAAGTAATTCCAGCACGATCTGGCCGTAAAACCACCAAAGAACAAGTGGTTTAAAGATTCCACTTTCCCGTTGCCACAGCAGCGACAACAGGAAACAAAGGGGATACCGATCTTTTGAAGATTCACATCCAATGGCAGATATAATTTAAATTCAAAAATATAGATTTTTCATAGTAAGCTAGTGAAAAATATCGTTGTCAAAGATCAATTTGCTTAAATATTTTATTAACTATAAAATGTTGTAGGATAATGCTACTACACAGTAGCTTATCTAATATAAACGATTTCATTCAACACTAATTAAACATCATAATAATTTATCTAATTGTCTTAAATTACAAAATGTAATCATCTAGTTTCAAGTCCTAATTATATGCAAGCTTTTTGTTATAATATTAATCTTATTCATATGACTTAGGTACATGGCTTCAAAATATTCAACCTCATGAAAAAAAATTATTGGAAAAAATATGTATCAGCAACAAGAGAAAAAGATTTTGTCACAAAAAAAAGAACCAATGGTAACAACAAGCAAGCATGAATTTGAAGTCACTATTTTGAAAAAATAATTGGAGTTACAAAAGGCAAAAGAAGATCTCAAAAATAGACAAATGAAAAGGTTCAACTTGAAAAAGAATTTGTAAAGATGAAAATAGAAATGAAAGAATTAATAAAGGATAGAGAAGAAGAAAAGAAACCGATAATTCATAAAATAAAATAAAATTAAATATAGGACATTCAAAAGAAGGAAGAGGCGACCAAATAGGGAACTAGAAAAATGAAGAAAGCTTGATCATTGACAAAACAACATTGGATTTTACACTTCCATCATTCAAGCTATATGATTCAGATGAATTTCAGCCAATAAAATAAGAAAAAGAAGAAAAAAGCAAACTGACCAAGGACAAAAAAAAGATGATGATGTTCAAACAAATTAAAAAGACAAACTTCCACATATGTCAAAAGAATAAAAACAAGACAAAGACAAAGAAAGGAGGAATATATATGTATATGTATATGTATATGTATATGTATATGTATATGTATGTGTGTGTATGTGTGTGTGAAGTTAGACATGAAAGCAAAGAAAAGTATAAAAAAATGAAGATGAAATTGACAAAGAGAAGGAAAAGGCAGAAAAGAACAAATAGAAAATGATGTTAGGAAAACTGAAAAAGTAGAGGAAAGCAAAAAAGAAAAACAACAAGAACTATTTACTTATGATGATGTCAAGATGCCATAAAAAATAGGACCAGTAAAAAATGATAGCATGACATCAACACCAATTGCAATGAAAATTCCAATTGTAACAACCTTAAAAGGTTATGAAGTGATGAACTACTTGATGAAGAAGAGAGACTTATTATTTAGACATTTTTGGCAATGACCGACAATATTCAATAAGATTATTTTTGAAATAAATTTACAACTATATTTATTTGGATAAATCAACTAATTATTTTTAATAATTTCCATAAATAGTGAAGCAGCTTGAGATGACAAGGGCACAATACCCGATGGATGCTTAATAACAAAGGTGATGATACGAGAATTGTTGTATAGAGATTTCACACATGAACAGGTAAAATATTTAAAATAAAATGCTATTAAGTAGTAGCAGTATATATCTAATTACTAAAAGTTCTGTTTAAGTAACCAAGTTTACGTTCTTAATGATACTACATAGTACCAATATAATTCATGCTCATGTATAGTTTTGCATAAATTTATATAAATGTAAAATGCAACTAGCGGTAGCAATGCATGCATATAGTATGATTTTTCATATTACAATTTAAAAATGCAAGCGATCTCATGTAGTAGCAAACACGTGCATCATATAAAATCATAGTGCAAAGCAACAATTCATAATTACGGATCATTATACAATATAAATGTAAAATGCTACTATCTGGTAGCAACCTACTTACTATAATTTTAATGTAACATTTTCAAAGTGCAAAATTATATCATTCAGTCAAAAAACAAATCCTTGCATTTAAAATTTATAACTTTTTATTATTTCCATGCTACAGTTACATGAATTAATCATAATATAAACAATCTAATATTTTATTTATTCTTTTCGAAGATAATTGATTGGTATTTACACAAATACAACTTGAACGAGCACAACAATGACTTCAACACGACAATGATGGTAAGAAAAATATTAAACTACTATTCAACTATCAATAATACTAAATATAATTGATATTTAAACTAACTACCTATTTTTATTTGTATAAAGAAATCCGTCATAGGAGAATACACAAATATAAGGCATCATTTAGTCGATCCTCTCATTGGAAAGATTGTATTGGATGATGTTTTAGACACTATCTTCTTTCCTCTCCATTGTGAAAATCATTGGACTTTGGTAACTCTGTACTATCCATGAATGACATGGAAACGTTATGATTCTCTCAACCAGTAATATCCACTGATAGAAATAATAAGGCTATAAAGAAGCTAAAAAACTAGTAAAATTAATATCATATTGCAAACAAATTTTATTTTTATTATTAACATCCAAATATTATTTTGCAGAGAGAGAGAAGGTGGAAGCATTGTCTTAAACAAATGGAATAAACTCAATGTCGTTGATAAACTTATAAGAAAAGAACCTATGTGCCAAGAAAAATGTGCACAGCAAGGACTGAATACGTAAGTGTACAAAACTTACAATATAAAACCTTGTATATTCTTAAATGATATTACGTAATAGCAAAAAACATAAAGTATCTTGTACCGGTAGATGATAGCTACTGTTAAATAGCGCATAACATTAAATTTGTACAAAATTACTTTGTATAATTACTGAAGATAATATTCCAAAAAGAATGTTACTATATGATACCAGAATAGTTTAAAGTTACAAATAAGATTACAATATAGCATAAAAAATAAAATTTTATTACTGAGTAAATTTATTGCAACATGAACGATTGTGGATTTTATGTGATGCTAAACATAACATCAGTAGACAGCAATAACAAAGTCCCGATCAATATGACAAATGATAGAATGGTTGAAATTAGAGCAAAAATTAGTATTTTAACAGATAAAGGGAAGTACCAGATTTTGCCCAATTTGTTTTCAGATGACAACATGGAAGATGTGAAGATGGCACTATTAAAGATAAGAAGTAAAATATGAAAAAATTCTGCTACTATCAACCGGAAAAAAACACTTAGATCTGGGTTGCATTAATGTTTACTGTGTGCTATTTGTTGGATGATAACGCGTTGTAACTCAATTTTTTTGAAATCTATGTTGTACTGATCTTTAATTCCTAAATTTGCGACTGATGCTACCGCATTTTCTAATTTTAAATCAATGCTACTAATGTTTTGTTATCTCTACTTTGTAGAATTTTCTAAAAAGACATATCTATTATTCCAGTACGATGTTTCAAGCTAATTCAAAAAATATGCAACCAAAATTTTCTTGCACTGTAATACGTTGTTTCAGTATGATGTTTCAAGATAAATGATACCAAAGTATAGAAAAGACACTAAAAAAATCATATATCACAAACAATACATATATTATATTACATGACCGAGCTTATCACAAAGAACATCAAAAATAGAATACTATATAATATTCGAGCTAAAAGATGCATGACCTAACCAATGTTAACAAAAAACGATACTATACAGTAGCAGTAGTTTTTATTACAACTATAATTTAACAAAAAGTTAGACAAAACCAATACTATATAGTATCATTTTTTTCTCGTATCACCAACAAACTCTAAAAACTATTAAATAACTGTCTTTATTAAACAACTAAGCCCATAACATATCTAACCAAATGCACACCTCATCAGTTACATATGGAAACCAATTTGCAACCGAGATAGAACAGTGGTTAATCATGCTTACCACCAAATGCAAAAACTAACTAGATGCAAAACCTATTCAAGTACATATGGTGCAAAAGCTAACGGAATGTACAACCTAATTGGGTACATACGAAAACTAGTATGTAATCGAGATAGATTTGCTAACCGAGCCTACCAAAGAATGCAAAATCTAACCACATATACAACCTTATCGGGTACATATGAATGGAATAAACTAACCAGAGGCATAACCTAATCGGGTACATATGGATACAAAAGCTAACCAGATGCACAACCTCATTGGGTACGTAATAAAACCAATATGTAATCAAGTTAGATTGATTAACCGAACTTACCATCGAATTCAAAAGCTAATCGGATGCACAACCTAATCAGAAACATATAGATGTAAAAGCTAACTGGATGCACAACCTAATCAAGTACATATGGATGCAATAGCTAATCAGATGCACTACCTAATCATGCACATATGGAAATCAATCTGTAACCAAGGTAGATTGATTAATCGAGCTTACCGCTGAATGCAAAAGCTAATCGAATGCACAACCTAGTTAAGTACATATGGATGCAAAAGCTAATTAATGCACACCCTAATCGGGTACGTATGGAAACCAATTTATAACTAAGATAGATCGGTTAACCGAGCTTACCACTGAATGCAAAAGCTAACCGGATACACAACTAATCAGGTACATATTGGTGCAAAAGCTAATCGGATGCGCAACTTAATTGGGTACATATTGATGCGAAAGCTGACGGTATGCACTACCCAATCGAGTACATATGTAAACCAATTGTAACGAGCTGCAAATTCGACATTACAAAATATTAAACTAATTAAAAGTGTAATTTTAATAAAAGGGGTGAATTAGGTACTGTCTTTATAACCGTTGATGATCAATTTAATATATAGTTTTGATATATTCGGAGTTATGGTTTGTGAAATAGAGGCGTTACAACGTTTAAACAACATACGTAGCAATTTCGGGCCAAACTGGATACAGAGCCCATAACCCAGCCTAACGACTATATATTTAAGGCTACGAAACCCTAGCCATCACCTTTATCTTCATTTTCTTCTCTAATTTCCAAAGTTCCTTAATCATATACTAATGGGGAATGATCATCTTTAATTACAATTGACTTAGAAATTAAAGTGCCTGAATCCTATCGAATTATATATCGTTGGAAAACTCTCGGTGTAACATCCCCCTACTTGGAAGCCCAAAACTAATGGCTATGGATGCTGCAGTCATCCATAGTTATTAATCTTTGACGACCAAATACGGCAATATTAGATATATTGATACACAGAAACACATGAATATGGAAAAAATTTAAAACATCAAACTAGATCCATATTCCATTTCAAAACATTTCAAATTCATTACAGAATCCCACAATCGTTAGCCACGTTCAGAGAAAATATATTTATTACAACATATGCCAAGAGCGACATATGAAGATGGCCCCTTGGATGATTAGAGTATATATATATGCAATTTTTAACAACTTTGCCTTTACCAACAACACAATAGAATCAAAGTAAAACTGAACTCTAGATAGCTATCATGCCTCCTGCACGTCTCCGGAAGCTTATTCGTCGAAAGAGGTACCTGAAAACTTCAACTCACAAACTACTCAAAATCAATTGAGTACCCGAGAGTTTAAGGGGAAACATAAACTTCGAGTCAGACATAAAGCCTGGTACGAATAATAATCTACCATCTCAAACCATTTAGATATCTAGTAAGACCACGCCGCTTAGCGAAATGGGTCTTCCCCTCACTAGTATCCTAAAACATTTATTAAACCAAATATTGTGCTCCTGCATCCACAATGTTTAAAACAATTCAAAACAAGATGATATGATGATATGTAAAACAAGTGAATCAATTCTGGATAACCCATCCTCATTAATTTTGACTATCTATCACAGTTATAGTTTCTATGGTTACTATTAACCTAATAGTTTTCATGGCTGACTAATAACCGGTAAAATGTTATAGGACTCCCTATCCAATTACATATTTTTCATGGGATCACTAAGAACCTATTGGACCCTGCCAATATCTTTACTGTGTCATGGGTTCTCCCTAAACTTATTGGTAACTCCAATATCTTTCTCTTATCCTAGTTTTCATGGGTTGTCTAGGAACCTATTGACATCTATCAATATCTTAATCCGGATATAGTTTTCATGGGCTAACTACAAACCTATTGGCCCCATTCAATATCAAATCATAGTTTTCATGGGCTAACTATGAACCTGACTTGCTGACATATTTATTTATACATAGTTTTCATGGGCTTACTATGAACCTATTGGCCCCTGCCAATATCTTTTCCTATCAACAGTTTTCATGGGTTTACTGTGAACCTATTGGCCCCTGCCAATATCTTCCTTTAATATTTTAGCATCCTCTATTCTGGTCTTCCTGACCTCCTGGATGCAATTCTACTCATTCAGGAGTTAACTTAATTTATATTCACTACTGGGTCAACCTAGCTGGTTATTCTGCCCTTTCCCAAAATACAGTTATGGGTCCATTACAATGTGAATATATACATATATGAAGAAGTAAACAAAATATCTTGGTTAATCCATTTAACCTTTTAATCAAAGAAAACTTCTTCCAAACTACTTTTAAAAACACTTTATTTATTTATGCCATGGTTTTCTTTAAAAATGAGATTGGGTTATTTGTTTTGAAAACTAAGGCTTTCGAAACCTTCAAAACCTTGCTTTCGACCTCATTGGATAAGCTCCTTCGAAAGCATATAAATTTCTTTTCAAAACATTAGACCCTGCCATTCAAAACACTTTAAAACATCTCTTTCAAAACCTTTCGAATATAATAAAGCATTACTTATTAACTCTTAGAAGCATAGCTTCGAAACCACTGAAAGTACTCATTTCGAAACCTTTGGAAGTATCCCTTCCGAAACTATTGAAGTCCCTCTTTCGAAACCATTGAGTTTATATTAAAAATATCATTTGGGTCAAAGTGAATATAAACGAAAATATCTCTATCGAAACCATTCTTTATCATATAAAAGTATTGGGGAAAACTTGATGACGTCGGCACCATCCCTTTCGAAAGCTTCAAAACACTTAAGTAAAACATTGAAGGTTAGCATCGAAACCCCCTTTCGAAACCATTGCCTTCGAAACCCTTGGATCCTTTCGAAAGCATTTAGGAAGTGGCTTAGTATAAGTTTAAAACAAAGGTTACCCTTCGAAAGCATTGATGACTTCAATACATTCGAAAGGCAAAAGAACAGCGGCTGAGTTTCGACTTGGTCGGAACCATCATTTTCGAAAGCGTTCTTTTATAAACAAGGTTCTCAGTCGAAAGCTCTACTTTTAAACAAAGGAAAGCGGCAACAAATTCTAAAACAACTGGGTATCGACTTGGTCGAAAGCACCCTTCAAAAACAACGCAGGCGCATATCTTTTAAAAGTAAACAATGGTTTCGTCTCTATCGGAAGCAATGCCTTCGACACCCTGCCTTCCGCACTTCACCAATCCACTTCGTACCAATCTCATTGATACCATGTGGATTGGTTTCGGCTTTAATAGGTTTCGGCTAGGTTGGTCTCGACTGAGATAAAGTGGAGGCATTGGAGTCGAAAGGCTTAAATTTTCAAATTCTTTACCAAAATAACTGCCACTTAATTTCAGATCTAAACCAAGGTTAATTTAGCAAATAAGCCCTTCCATTAAGCTAAACAAATATTGAAAATAAGTCCTTCTTCTAAAATAATTTAATTTCCATAACAAATCACTTAGGAAAAATTACAGAAATTCACTTTCATCATGTTATCTAACATATCAAAATTTCAGACCCAAATTCTCAATATAATTTCTGAAATAAATTTCTAAACCTAATTTACCATATTTTCCTTTGAAAATTCATAATAATCTTTCCATAGCTTGGAAAATTATCAAAAATAAAACTTAACTCCAAAATCATGTTTTACATAACGTAAAATTTTTCCATGGCATTCAAAGATCATTTACAATCGGTTTTGCCCTAATACCGCATATATTCTCATTTAAACAATCTTGTTTAATTTAAACAAATTATAATTCAAGCATATCATCATCCAAATCATTATAAAAACGAATTTAATCTTAAATTCGAAAACATATGATCATAAAACGAAATAGAGATGGTACAAATTATTATTCACCTTGATTAAGATAAGGAGATTGGATTGAGATTGAGATTTATTCCTTTAGCTTTAATCCTTAGCTTTACTTTGATTTGCCTTCTCTTTTCTTCCTAGCAATGGTCGACTCCTCTTTACGTTTGTGTTTTGTTTTTGAACATGAATGGGAATAATGAAACGTGAATGGGAACGAGAATATATATAAGGGTAAGGGTTATGTGCGGCTAATTCCCAATATGCCCTTATGTAATTTTATTAGCTTATAAACCATTCTTAAGCCCATTTAATTAGCCAATTGAGCACGGCCTTAATTTTTTTTCATATCTCAATCCCCTTATAGCTTTAATTATTTACATTATCTATTTAATTTATCTAATTAAATCTCCTGAATAATGTTATCAAAATTAGGGGTGTTACAGGCTCCCCTCCTTAGAGAATTTCGTCCTCGAAATTCATTAAGGACTAAATACTAAACATAGCAATCATCTATAACGACTCCTAAAAACCATACTAGTCTAACTGACTAGCAATCATCTATATAAATCTAATATAGACATACCCTCAAAGCAGATCATGATAAGTATCTCGAATCATGTCTTCTGTCTCCCAAGTACAGTCCTTCTCGTTGTCGCTCCACTGAACTTTTACCAACTTAACTGTCTTGTTTCTCAATCTTTTCTCATCTCTCGCTACAGCCCGAACTGTTTGTCTAACGAAAGTCAAATTAGGCTCTACTACCAAATCTTCCAACCCTGTTGGAGGAATAGTAGTCTTTGGATCATGCACATACTTGCGAAGATGAGACAAATGAAATACATTATGGACACCTGCTATACTGCTCGGCAACATTACTCTGTATGCGAGCTTTCAAATCCTCTCTATAATCTAGAATTGACCAACATATCTCGGTGCCAGTTTCCCTGATTTCCCGAACCGTACCACACCCTTCATCGGTGATACCTTAATGAAAACCCTGTCTCCAACTGAGAACTCTAGGTCTTTACGCCTCTTATCTGCGTAACTCTTCTGTTTGGATTGAGCTTCCTTCATCCTTTCTCGGATCAACTCAATCTTCTCTAACGCCTCCCTAACCAAATCTGGACCTAAGACTAATCCATCTCCAGTTTCCAACCAACATGCTGGTGATTTGCATGGCCTTCCCTACAAAGCTTCAAAAGGCGCCATTCCTATACTAGTCTGATAACTATTATTATAGGAAAACTAAACTAAATGTAGGTGATCCTCCCAAGATCCACTAAAGTCTAATACACAAGCTCTCAACAAATCCTTGAGTACCTTATTGACTCTCTCTGTCTGCCCATCCGTCTATGGGTGATATGCAGTACTCATCTTGAGCTTAGTGCCTAACACATCCTGTAGACTCTTCTAGAATTCGCTAGTGAACAAAGCATCTCTGTCACTGACTATGCTACTAGGAACTCCGTGTAGTCTAGCTATGTTGTTCGTGAACAACTTAGCTAATACATGTGCTGTCCTGGTTGACTTAAATGGAATGAAATGGGCACTCTTGGTCAACCTGTCCACTATAACCCATATACTTTCATTTCCCCTATTTGACCTTGGCAACCCCTCTATAAAATCCATGTATATCGAATCCCATTTCCAAACTGGAATCTCTAGAGGTTGAAGCAACCCACTCGGTTTCTGATGTTCGGCTTTCACTTGCTGATAGTTTACACACTGCCTAACCCACAAGCCAACATCCCTCTTCATACCTTCCCAATAGATGCTCCTCTTCATATCTTGATACATCTTAGTCCCTCTTGGATGAATCGTAAACTTGGATCGATGAAATTCTCTAAGAACTTCTTTCCTCAAGTTCTCAACATTTCGAACACATAATCGTCCTTTTTCCTTAACCATCCTCTCTAGTCAAGACTAAAATCTTTCAGATCATCGATCTCAGTTCCAACCTCAAGCCTTCTGATCTTCTCGGCCAATAATGAATCCTCCTTCTGCTTAGAAGCAATTCTCTCGATCAACAGTGGTCGAGTTTCTAAAGAGGACAACATGGCAGTACACTTACTAGAACTAGTAGTCTATCTTAACTGCACACTACAAGTAGTCAAAGCTTCTAAATCCTTCTACTATGCCAATATAGCTAACACCACATTCTGTTGTCTTCTGCTAAGAGCATTCGCTACCTTATTTCTTTTCCCAAGAGTATATTCTATACCAAAATCATAAGCAGTCAATAAATCCAGCCACCTCTGCCGTCTCATATTCAACTCCTTTCGAGAGAATAACTACTTAAAGAATTAGGATCCATGTATAGCTCAAATCTCTCCCCTAAGAGATAATGCCTCCAAATCTTCACTGCGAAGATCACCGCAACCAACTCCAAATCATGAGTATGATATCTCACTTCATGCGGTCTAAGCTATCGTGAAGCGTAGGCAATCACTTTACTCTTCTACATCAATACAGCTCCCAATCCAATTCCACATGCATTGGTATACACCACCAACCCTTGGTTTCCGTCTGGAACCACTAACACAGGTGCAGTGGTCAACAAATGCTTTAACTTAAGGAATGCTTCCTCACATTTGTCGGACCAAATAAACTTCACCTCCTTCCTGGTTAGCTTAGTCAAAGGCGCTGATATCCGTGAGAAATCCTTGATGAATCTCCGGTAATGGCTAGCAAGTCCAAGAAAACTTCTAATTTCAGTCACCGTCTCTGGTCTCTTCCAATTATTAACAGCTTCGATCTTATCTGGATCGATTGACAACCACTACAAGAATTTTGAATTTTAGTAGCGCTTAAAAAACGCCACTAAAATTTTAGCAGCGTTTTGATAAACCCTGTTATAAAGCCCGCGACTAAAAATACCTGATTTTTAGTTGCACTTATTTCAATGCTACCATAAATCGTTTTACTGCAGCGTTTATGAAACGCCACTAAATTCTTTTTTTGCAGCGTGTATGAAACGCTACCAAAATGTACTTGGTCTGCTCAAAAATATTTTGGTAGCGTTTGTTAAACGTTGTAATAGAGGACGCAGTTTATTGACAAAGCCTGTAGCTGCGTTTATTAAACGCTACTATATATGCTCTCCTTCGACCCTTTATTTTTTGTAGCGTTTTTTAGTAGCGTTTTCGAAACGCTACTAAAAATATTCCAGCTCTGCCTATACATTGCCTCCAGTTCAATCCTGTTCATAGCTTATAACATAATACATAAACACATACACATTAAACAACCGCAAAATACATATACATATACATATACACATTCAAACATAAACACATTTAAAAACCACAAAATACATAAACAAAAGCACTAACATAAACAATATGTTAACCGTACATAGAAGTTTACACAACCGAACAGTAGTTTCAAGACAAAAGGTTAACCGTACATAGAAGTTTACACAACCGAACTACGTACCACAAACAATATGCTACTGCTACAGTTAAAGTACCATAAACATATGAACTAAGCAAGTACAATAAACAACCAAACTACCTAACAAGTACGATAAACTAGTGCTACTACTGCTCATTCTTCAGAAATGCCTACCTGTAGACAAAATATAATCAACAGTGAGACTCAAGTTATAATCAATACTGAGATAATAATGACAGGACCATCAATACTGAGAAAACAATGAGACTAAAGTTATGCACAACTGAATATGTGAAATCTTGTGTTCAACTGAATATGCACAACTGAATATGAAAACTAAAATAATACGCATGTTAGTTTTGGCCAAGAATAAAATGAAAATGAAGATTTGTCATCAATGTTTTGTACATTTTATCTCTGCATGTACATTTTCATATACTCAAACACAGATTTTCATATACTTGAACACAGATGAAAATATAAGTGTACATGAATTATTTTAGATAGTGAAATTAGGTAGGTGTAAGAAGTCTGCCAGACCCATATGGATACAGCCAAACACAGATTCAAAAAATTCATAACGATAGATGCATTTGTTGATTAAAATATGGGATAATAATATAATATGGTCCTAATATGTAAAATGACTGGAAACTTAGGATCATAAATTATCTTTTAAGTACGTACAATTAGTCGATATAACTTATGGCTACTGATGGATTAAACCACCGACTAATTACAGTTAATATATACAACATAAATACCATATTTTGATAAGCCTGATCATAGTAAATTCCAACATAAATTCTAACTTATTCACATTGTTGCATATTCACATAAATCATTCAAGTACAACAACTCATTGCACATCTACAAGCAGGTTATAATGAGGCAATTTAGAGGAAAATTTCAAATAACTTTGAAGGCAGCCCCTTTTCAAATCACTTAGGCGTTATAATTATTTGAGTTGATGGTTTAAGTATTTTGTTGCTACTGGTTATCCATGATGGTAATTTTGCAAGAAGTTTTCAATTACATAAAGAATTGCATACCTTTCATTTTGGTTCCATAATGACTTTTGCTATCGGCCAAGCTATGGGAACGCCAAAGGCATCTTCCATGCACGTCAATCTAGGTCTCCATAGCACTGCATCCGGAACTCTCACAATTTCAACCCAAACTTTTACAGCATCACGTCCCAATAGACGACAATGGACCATCGATATTGGATCAGTTGAAGCGATAGTTCCTTCAACCACTACTTCGTTCGTTTCACCCACATCAATCAACTTGCATTTATTATCTTTTGTCAGCTTTGCAATCGGCTGGAAAAAAAAATGGTGGATATTTTAAACAGTGCATATTGAAAACTGTGTACTTATTTTAGAAACCAAAGCATACAAAATGCAACAACACAATGGTGCATATTTCAAACAGAAGAAACAAAATACAAACTACAAAATATTTCCAGCATATTTACTTACATGTTGTGGTTTCTTCGCGATTATGGGTGTGGATATCACGGGAGAAGTCGCACAATTTACATTCCTACTAACTGCATCTTTATTAACTTCAACTTTTGATTTTGGCCATGCTTCTTTCCTACCAACTGCATCTCTAACGCACAACATATCAACTGTGGGTCGCTACAAATATGCATCTCCATTTATTACATTGGCCACCCAAATCGCAAAGGCAGCCGGACCGAGCGGAATACCATTAACAAGATGTTGTGGATCTCTGGCATAGATTCTTCCTTCGGCAACTACCCCTTCACCCTCATTCCAACCATAAATCTTGCATTTGTCGTCTTGGGCGCTGCTGTCACTCTAAAAGGGAGAAGTATAAATCAAGAGTTTAGTGATTAAGTGAAAATATTGTACAAGACATATTTCTAAATTAAATTTATGGAAGATGTTAGTCCCTGAGGAGTTGGTTTTGATGACAACAACCTTACTTAGAATTAGATTATAAAATATATAATACTAACATTATTGTGTAGATATATATAGATATGTTTGCAGGTACTAAAGAATGAAGAACTGTACAGTATAAAGATTCAAGATCAAAGATTGAAGATATCAAGATTCAAGACTCATGAGTATCAAGAATTTCAAGAGTTCAAGTTTCCAAGATAAGTTATATAGTTAGGAATATTGTTAAAACTCATAGAAAGGCACTGACATCTTAAAATCTATTTTATTCATGGAATGGAATCCACTTCGTACTCGTTAAAGGGATGGAACTCTAAGTAGGATGGAACCTACGAAAAATCTAGTGGAACATCTTTTTGTATCCACTTACTTTTATTTCAAAATGATTTTCAAAATATATAGCTTGTTTTTTAAAATGATTTTAAATATTCCTGTTTAAAAACCAAAATCATCTGTCCTGGTTTTTCAATATATTTTAGCCTCAAAAATATCCTTAGTTTTAAATATCCTTAATTTTAAATATCTTTGATTTTAAATTATTATCCTAAGTTTTTAAACTATAATTCTGATATTAATATATTTAGATGTTTTATATATTTATACTTAAGATTTAAATATAAAAGTATAGAAAATTATTATATATATTTTAATATTGTTCTCTATAGTTATTTATGTATTATAACTATATATAAGTATATTTTAAAGTTTAAATATAAGTATAATATAATATAGAAACTATTTTCAAAGAAAAACAAATCACCAAAAAAATACAAGGGCATGTCGACATGGTCACATGTACCCCTGTCGACATGGTGACAGTTAAATTGTTTTTTTAAAAAGAAGTGTCTATTCGCCACATCCTTTCACCAATGGACATGGCTATTGATCTACTATAAATAAAGGGTGTTTTCAACGAATTTTAATCACTTTTTTCTCTGATTTAACTTCTCTTCTTCTTCTCCACTTTCTTATTTACAAATTACACCATTACTCTGCCGAAATCAATATCGAATCTAACTAGATAATTTCTGGTTTTGATTCTCTCCACTATCTCTACAAGATCCAAGTGCTAATCTGAGTTATAGACTTTTTGTAACCAATAGAGCGAGAAAAGGTGTGATTGTAGCCTTGGAAATCAATTGGGTGAACTTGTTGCCCCGGAAATCAAGTATCTCTACCCAGAGGATTGTGAATCTGGAGCGGTGTACCTCGTGGCCTTGAAATCGAGGGTTGTATTTGTAAGAATTGTTTTTGAAAGGAAATCCGTACTTGTGTTGCGGGACTGGATGTAGGGTAACTCCGAACCAGTATAAAATCCGGTGTGTTCTTTCGTTTACTGCTTTTACTTTATATTTGCATTTGTGTTTGATTCTGTGTTCATATCTGTGTCTAATTAGTGTATACATTGTTAACAAATTAAGATAAACTCAAAAAGATTAACAAATTTCTTAAAACACTATCCCCCCCTCTAGTGTTAATTCTAGCCTTAAGATCCTTAATCCGCATTCTAACAATTGGTATCAGAGCTTTGTTTTCAAAAGTTTCATAATATGAATTTTGAAAAGTTTTAAAATGGCTATTTTTGATAAATCTGTTAAAACTAGTTTAGAATTGTTTAAATCATCATTGTTCCATGAGTCTGCATATGAATGTTATTCAAATTCTAGTTGTCTACCCAAATTTTATAATGTGCAGGAAAGATGCTTTATGGGTATTAAGGAATCAATCCACAATGGACAATCTGTGCAGATCAAAAGGAATAAGTGGATACTTGATAGTGGATGCTTTAGACACATGACTAGTAATCCGGATATGCTGAATAATATTATATACAAAGACAGAGGACTGGTTAACTTTGGAGACAACTCGAAAGGATACGTGATTGGCATCGGCAATGTCGGTAACTCTAAAACTACTATTATTACTAATGTTTTACTAGTTAAGAATCTAAAACATAATCTACTAAGTATTAGTCAACTCTGTGATAAAGGATATAAGATTAAATTTGAAAAAGATAAATGTCATATTGAAGATAATAACTCAACCATAATATTTGAGGGAATTAGGAAAAAGAATATTTATATTCTTAGTATGAAAGTTTCAAATGATAACCTATGTCTTTTGGCAAATACAAGTGACCCTTGGATTTGGCATAGGAGATTTGGACATTTGAATTTCAAACTCTTATCTAGACAGTCAAAACATGATCTAGTAAGAGGCCTCCCTAAAATGAATTTTAAAGTAGATAGTTTATGTGATGCATGTCAATTAGGAAAGCTTAGAAAAAGTTCCTTTAAATTAAAAGATATGATTTCAACTTCAAAACCCCTTGAGTTACTTCATCTTGATTTATTTGGTCCATCTCAAATTCAGTCAATAAATCATAGTAAATATGTTTTTGTAATTGTAGATGATTATTCTAGATTTACATGGACAATATTTTTGAAACATAAAAGTGATACTTTTGAATGTTTTAAGAACTTTACAAAAAGGATTCAAAATCAATTATATTTAAAAATTATAACTATTCGTAGTGATCACGGTGGTGAATTTGAAAATGAAAAGTTTGAGGAATTCTTCAATAAAAAGGGAATAACTCACAATTTCTCATTTCCAAGAACTCCAAAACAAAACGGAGTAGTTGAACGTAAAAATAGAACGATACAAGAGTGTGCGAGAACTATGCTTTCAGATAGTAATTTACCAAAACACTTTTGGGCAGAAGCTGTTGCTACCGCCTGTTATATTTTGAATAGAATTTTAATTAGACCTTTAACTGATAAGACACCTTATGAACTTCTTCATGGAAAGAAACCTAAGGTATCATACTTCAGAATTTTTGGAAGTAAATGCTTTATTTTAAATACAAAAGATAATTTGGATAAATTTGATCCTAAATCCGACAAAGGAATCTTTATCGGATATTCTAATAGAAGTAAAGCTTATAGAGTTTTTAATTTAAGATCTAACACCATCGAAGAAACAATGCATGTTTCATTTGATGAAAATTTAAAAGATTTTGAAATTACAAACGATGAAGAAGATTTAATTACTCAAAATCAGGAATCAACCGAAATTAATAATGAAATTAATCATCCTAATAAAAGGATTAAACTTTTAAAAGATCATCCTATTGAAAATATAATAGGAGATATGCAATCTATTGTTACAACTAGAAATCAACTAAGTAAAATGAGTAATGTAGCATTTATATCATCTATTGAACCCAAAAATCCTAAAGAAGCATCAACTGATGATTCATGGATTTTGGCTATGCAAGAAGAATTAAATCAATTCACTAGAAATGAAGTTTGGGAACTTGTTCCTAGACCTGAAGATAAAAGTATAATTGGAACTAAATGGGTCTATAAAAATAAAATGAATTAACAAGGTGAGGTCGTTAGAAATAAAGCACGATTAGTCGCCCAAGGTTATTGTCAAGAAGAAGGTATAGATTGTGAGAAACCTTTGCTCCTGTAGCAAGATTAGAAGCCATTAGGATTCTACTTGCTTTCGCAAATCATAATAATTTCAAATTATTTCAAATGGATGTTAAAAGTGCATTTTTAAATGGATTTGTAAAAGAAGAAGTATATGTTGAACAACCACCACTTTTTGAAGATGAAAAATTACCAAACCATGTGTACAAACTTAAGAAAGCTTTATATGGTCTAAAACAAGCTCCTAGAGCCTGGTATGATAGACTAAGATCTTATTTATTACAATCAAATTTTGAAATTAGTAAAATAGATAATACTCTTTTTATTAAAAGAAATAAAAATGATATTCAACTAGTTCAAGTATACGTAGATGATATCATTTTTGGTTCAACTAACTTCGAAATGAATAAAGAATTTTCTGAAATAATGACAAAAGAGTTTGAGATGAGTCATATGGGTGAATTAAACTTCTTTCTAGGATTGCAAATAAAACAGTTAGATAATGGTATTTTTATTAGTCAAGAAAAATATGCTAAAGAACTAGTTAATAAATTTGGTTTGACTACTGCGAGTGGAAAACCTACTCCCATAGCAACCAATGAATATCTAAGTAAAGAAGATCTCTCGAAAGATGTAGATCAAAAGTTGTATAGAGGAATGATCAGATCATTGCTCTATATCACTGCTAGTAGACCTGATATCATGCATAGTGTATGTCTCTGTGCAAGATATCAATCTCATCCTAAAGAAACTCACTTAAAAGCTGTAAAACGTATCATAAGATATATTAAACGCACCTCTGATTATGGCTTATTTTATCCTAAAAATGATTCATTTGATTTAATATCATACTGTGATGCTGACTATGCTGGACATAAATCAGACCGAAAAAGTACAAGTGGAACTTGTCACTTTTTGGGACATTCTCTGGTTTCCTGGTTTAATAAAAAGCAAAATACAGTTTCTCTATCAACAACTGAAGCAGAGTATATTTCTGCTGCTTTGGCTTGTTCTCAAGTAATATATATGCAACAAACCTTAAGAGATTTTGGATTCAATATCTCAAAATCACCAATTTATTGTGATAATACTAGTGCAATAAATTTATCTAAAAATCCTACTCATCATGCTCGAACTAAACATATTGATATTCGACATCATTTTCTTAGAGATAATATAACTAAAGAAGTAATTACTCTCGAATATATGAACTCTGAGAATCAAACTGCTGATATCTTAACAAAACCATTAAATGAATCTATATTTACCAAATTAAGAAGAGAATTAGGTATTTGTTTAATAACTGAAATATAAAACATAAATATATAACAAGTATAATTAAATAAATTAGAAGCCAAAATTAAAATACCGCTATCGACAACCCCATATCCCACCATGTCGACATATAATAGTATTTTTTGAAAATTAAAATTCCCACCAAAATTTGAAACACATGTATATTTGTCTTCATAGGTCTCCTATTATCAAGAATACTCCTTAGTGTTCTTTCTTTCATTCTTTCGTTCGTATCGTTGTATATATAGTTGTTTATATTAAAAAAACACATGTATATTTGTTTACATAGTTTACACACATGTAAATATAACATTATATAATAAATTGTGTTCTCTTATTCGTATATTCTCTTATCTTTTGAATATATAGTTTATTAGTTAGGAAAAATAGTTATTAAGAGTTTAGTTTAAAGTTAAGTATTGATTATGTATGATAACACTATCATTATAATCACAAGTAATGTAGTCTTAGTTTCAAGGGGAGTTATATTGAGTTATATAGTATTATAATTATGGAGTTATATGGTTTTTTGTTGATGACAAAGGGGGAGAAGTATAAAATAGGATAGTGAGGCATAGATTAAGGGGGAGTTATTAGAAGTATTAGGATAGAAGTGATATTTTATAAACAAAGGTTGTCATCATCAAAAAGGGGGAGATTGTTAGTCCCTGAGGAGTTGGTTTTGATGACAACAACCTTACTTAGAATTAGATTATAAAATATATAATACTAACATTATTGTGTAGATATATATAGATATGTTTGCAGGTACTAAAGAATGAAGAACTGTACAGTATAAAGATTCAAGATCAAAGATTGAAGATATCAAGATTCAAGACTCATGAGTATCAAGAATTTCAAGAGTTCAAGTTTCCAAGATAAGTTATATAGTTAGGAATATTGTTAAAACTCATAGAAAGGCACTAACATCTTAAAATCTATTTTATTCGTGGAATGGAATCCACTTCGTGCTAGTTAAAGGGATGGAACCCTAAGTAGGATGGAACCTACGAAAAATCTAGTGGAACATCTTTTTGTATCCACTTACTTTTATTTCAAAATGATTTTCAAAATATATAGCTTGTTTTTTAAAATGATTTTAAATATTCCTGTTTAAAAACCAAAATCATCTGTCCTGGTTTTTCAATATATTTTAGCCTAAAAAATATCCTTAGTTTTAAATATCCTTAATTTTAAATATATTTGATTTTAAATTATTATCCTAAGTTTTTAAACTATAATTCTGATATTAATATATTTAGATGTTTTATATATTTATACTTAAGATTTAAATATAAAAGTATAGATAATTATTATATATTTTAATATTGTTCTCTATAGTTATTTATGTATTATAACTATATATAAGTATATTTTAAAGTTTAAATATAAGTATAATATAATATAGAAATTATTTTCAAAGAAAAACAAATCACCAAAAAAATACAAGGGCATGTCGACATGGTCACATGTACCCCTGTCGACATGGTGACAGTTAAATTGTTTTTTAAAAAGAAGTGTCTATTCGCCACATCCCTTCACCAATGGACATGGCTTTTGATCTACTATAAATAAAGGGTGTTTTCAACGAATTTTAATCACTTTTTTCTCTGATTTAACTTCTCTTCTTCTCCACTTTCTTATTTACAAATTACACCATTACTCTGCCGAAATCAATATCGAATCTAACTAGATAATTTCTGGTTTTGATTCTCTCCACTATCTCTACAAGATCCAAGTTCTAATCTGAGTTATAGACTTTTTGTAACCAATAGAGCGAGAAAAGGTGTGATTGTAGCCTTGGAAATCAATTGGGTGAACTTGTTGCCCCGGAAATCAAGTATCTCTACCCAGAGGATTGTGAATCTGGAGCGGTGTACCTCGTGGCCTTGAAATCGAGGGTTGTATTTGTAAGAATTGTTTTTGAAAGGAAATCCGTACTTGTGTTGCGGGACTGGATGTAGGGTAACTCCGAACCAGTATAAAATCCGGTGTGTTCTTTCGTTTACTGCTTTTACTTTATATTTGCATCTGTGTTTGATTCTGTGTTCATATCTGTGTCTGATTAGTGTATACATTGTTAACAAATTAAGATAAACTCAAAAGGATTAACAAATTTCTTAAAACACTATTCACCCCCTCTCTAGTGTTAATTCTAGCCTTAAGATCCTTAATCCGCATTCTAACAGAAGACCTACGTAAATATTGTGAATTATAAAATTTACCGTACTGACTTCATTCAGCTGTCCTCGCAGCGCCCTCTTAATGCAATTTAATGGCCATGCTACTACCTTATTCTCAACGTTTGCTAATACTGTCATTTCAGGTGTAGGCCTCCATAAGTAAGCATTTGGTTCTTCCACAAAATCTATAATAATGCTCACAACATTTGGTCCAAGACGAATGTCATTGACAACCTCATTTGGGTCCATGGACAACACTCTCCCATCGGCAACAACTGTAGAGGTTCCATCCTAATTCAACACCGAACATACGTCGTCATTGCTCTACAATTATTCAACAGAAAATTATAGCAATTACTGGATCAAAAACTAAAATCCAAATGTTATTTCTTGAGTAATATAATTATTATTTTTACCAATTCAGGTGTGCTCCCTTCTTTCGAACTTTCTTTACCCTGCAGCAAAGCACTAATATTAGGATATTTTAATCTTAGGAGCACTGAAGTGGATACGCACAATACTTAAAATGTCACTAGAATCAGTCCAACAAGTTTGAATGGCAGAGTACATACAAAAAACCAATTGTTGTAGCATCATTTACAAACATGTGTGTCTGAATTCATTATTTTCAAAATTATTATCTAACAAAAAACCAGTTGTTATGCACTGTTTTGTTATTACCAGTTACTACAGTGTTTTTATATATACTTTGATGCTATGCATATTTGCAATAAATTATAGGTGCATCAGTAAACCTTGTTTATCGTAGGTTGACCTTTTATGTTCAGTGATCAAGTGTCAAGATGAAATGTGCACCCAAAACTTGTTGAGAGTTTTATTTGAGAAAAAAATAAAAAGCGAGCATGAACACCTATACTACATATACTGTTTGGATACTCAAAATGGATGCCAAAGATTTATGTGAACAGACGACATTAGAAAAACATTTATCCATCAATAAAATGATCTTCAGTAGAATATGTCAAAGAAGGTATAAACTAAAGATGAAACGCCCATCAACTAATTCTGTTACAATGTTCTCGGGTATATAGTTGACACCAAAACAAATATCATTCCATGATAAACAAACTTAAGCATTCTTGTTGCCTAAAGATAAATTTAGACATGATACAAGAGAATATCCCAACGGATAAATAGACTCAATTAATAAAGAGTTTAGTAACCCATTCCAAAGTTGCTATAATCGATAAATAACGAAAAGAATTAGCGAATATGAGACTCAACATTTGTCTCTTACAAACCATTTGAAAAGGTAGGCCCTGGACTAGGCCACTAGACAACTACCTAACATCCAACATTTTAAGGGTCTCCAATTATTATAACATGTTATTCCCAGTGAGCAATGCAGCTACAATGGGGCCTTAATTAGCAGAGTCTGACCAAGCTTGGTATTTTCACACTAAAACAAAGTGTTGCTTGTTGTTCGGTTCACTTGCTGCCTCAAGCCATTGTACCCAGTGTTTTCCCAATGTTTTCCCAATGTTATTCCCAGTGTTTTCCCAATGTCTACTTAATAAATTACTTTTAAAAGTTTACCTTTTGGTCCACCAGCATATGTACCATACCCCTCAATTCTGCTATTTCCTCTCGACATTGAGATAGTTGTTTATCTCTGGACTGGGCCACAACTAGCTTGGTTAAGGTGCAACCCCTTCCCAGTGCCCTTAACCGTCCTGGTTTATCTTGTCCCAATACATTTGCAAGAGCATCTCCATTGACATTCTGTGACGAATTGGACTCTGATAGGCTAACAAATTTTTTAATCTCCGCCTACATAAATAAATACATACAGATAATGTACGATGGTAAAATCATCATAGTTTCGGACAATTTTTTATATACCGATAAAATAAAAAATTCTTACAATAGTATTTGCAGCTTCCACGGTCACTAGTTCACCATTTTTTTAATGTGAGATTTAATCCAAACATCAGCTCTAGTTATGGACGATGGGTTTGGACTTCCTTTTTTTCTAAATTTAGAATAACATTAAACAAATAAACTGACAAATATAAAATAATATTAAATAATGCTATACTTAACTAACTAACCATGTCCTCAGTCAATCTAGCCATTCCCCTACGACCATATGTGTGTGGAACTTGTTTAACCCTAAAGGCCGAATATTTCTCACTTCGTTTCTGGAAATATTGAAAGATGTTAGAATTTAGTAACCAAAAGCATATTACAGATATCTTAATGTTACCTTCACTCCGGACTTGTTTTGGCCTTCACAAACTTTCTCCATTCGTTCATGTTTTTTATGTTGGTAGGTTTCAGTTTAAGTCTTTCCTCTTCGTTCTCTGCTTTATTTAATTTTTGAACCAATTTGCTTTTTGAGGATCTCCAAATTACTCCCATCTGTTGTAATACGGCTTTTCTTTGCCATTCCTCTTCCAATTTAAATCTAACTTGCAACAATACATGAAAACATGATATTAATAGTAGAAAACATGATATTAACAGTAGGTGAATATAAAGAAACATGCTATGGTGAAGCCGAATGCTGTCAAGCTAGTACAAAATTGGTGAATATATGACTTTATGGTCTCTAAATTTTGAATAAATCTGAATGAAAATCATGAAATAATCACCTGGTCCTGACATTAGACACCTAAAATATATTTATAGGATTTGTACTTTTGAAGATGATAGCAACGTCACTAAAAATCAAAATTGGTATGATTTCAATCTCAAGTGAGCAGGGATATTGGTGTTTAAATTTTTTAATTCTATCCAATAATCTATGACAGCATTGTTTAATTTTTGAAGAATAGCATTTGTAGTCTAGAATAATTGTTTTGAAATCATTGGTCAGCTAATTTTTTTCTACACTTCTTACATTCCTCTTTGCAGCATGCACGAAATTCATAGCTCCTTGTCGGTACTCTATGCTAGTTCTATGACAAAAGTTAAAAACATAAAAAAGAAATTGAGTTTTAATATTATATTACATGTTCTAACTCTCAAAATACATATTAAGTTAAGTATTGTTTTATCACCTGTTTAAAAAAACCCAATCTTTTTCCATCGTCGACATATGAAGGCAAATAAGTTCCCAATCTTTGACGTAGAAATTGGTGACACCTCCTCTTCCTATGTCTGATACTAATTTTAAAAAAAATAAGTTACTACGTTAATAGTACTTCTTAATATCGGGCCACCCAATCATTCTAAAGATTAGCCAAATAAAACTTTGTTCAATGACGTTTCAATGAATTTTTGTTAATAAATTATGAACAAGTGTAAGTGATTTCATACATGTAGATTTTACTGAAAAATCAGCTCATTCAGTATAATAACACCGAATGAATATGGTATTTTGAAGTTTTCTAAGTATACGTGAGATGGAAAATAATGACTGGTCACGTTAATTTTTGGTTAGGCGGAAAAAGTTTTCTAAGGAGCGGGAACAAAAAAAATTTAGTCACGAAACATATTTTGGGAAAAATATTTTTGGTTGCATTTATGATAAAACGCCACAGATTTTTGCAACCGTAAATGGTTTTTCTTGTAGTGAACCCTCCTCTCTGAAACCACATGACCAAGAAACTTAACCTCTTTCTTCCAAAAATGACACTTGGAAAACTTTGCCTTTAGCTGATGCTGCCTCAGCGTCTCAAGCATAACACTAAGATGATCTTCATGCTCTCTTTCATTCTTAGAGTATACCAAAATGTCATCTATAAACACCAACACGAATTTGTCCAGATACTCTTGGAAGACTCGGTTCATCAAATCTACGAAGAAAGCAGGTGCATTCGTTAACCCGAATGACATTACTAACTACTCGTACGAACCATACCTAGTCTGAAATGCTGTCAAAGGAGTACTATCCTCTGCCACTCTTAACTGATGGAAGCCTGCCGCCAAATCCAACTGGGAAAACACTTTGGCTCCACACAACTAATCAAATAGATCATCAATTCTCAGCAAAGGATATTCTTGATCGTCCTTTCATTCAGCTTATGATAATCGATACACATTCTCAATGACCCATCTGGTTTCCTCACGAACACCACGGTCGCTCCACAAGGCAAACTGCTTGGTCTAATAAAATTCCTTCCCTCTAGATCCACTAGCTGCACCTTCAATTCCTTCATCTCAGTCGGTTGCATCCTGCTGGGTGGTCTACTCACAGGTTCAGCTCCTGGCATAAGATCTATCTGAAACTCAACCGCTCGTTTCGGTGGTAGTCCTATGACTGGCTCAAAAACATCTGCAAACTCTCTTGCTACCCAAACCTGACTTAACTCTTCTTCCACTTCCTTAGCACTTAACAAAGCACAACTACTCCGGTCAGAATTCTCCACTGAGAATATAATTCGGTTATGACTATCAGGGTGTCTTAGTGATATCTCCCCATCCTGGCAAAATATCCTAGGCTTTTACCTCCTCAACCAATCCATTCCCAAAATGATTCTGAAATCTACGAAATCAAAAACATACAGACTGCATGCAAATTTATGACCTAACAAATCAAGTTCCAACTGGTCACATCTCATCCCCAGAGTTGCATTCCCTTTTATAGGATTTGCAACCCTTAAGAAACTAACAAGGTATGTGGGTTCTAAGCATAACATATCAACCAAACACTATGATATAAAGGAATGTGATGCACCGGTATCAAATAGTATCCTAACTGGTATACTCTGAATCAAAAACGTACCTTCCATCACAGTCTTCCCTTTATCAGCTGCAGTTGGCTTAGCAGATGATGTTCCAATAGCAAAAACCTTTCCTTTGTCCGCCCTAACCGGTTCTGGACACTGATTCTTATAATGCCCAACCCGATCACAGTTGAAGCACTTCACATTCTTCTTATATGCAACCTTCTTCCCCTTGCCTGACCACACTTATAGCAAACTAAACCAGCCTTTGCCTTCTTGGCAGCTTCTCCCTTCTTGGCCCCCTTCTTCTTGAAGAACTTTCTTTTCTTTCCCTGAGAACCCTGGGTTTCAACTGGCTTCTCTCTAGAACAAACAGCAAGCATCACCTCATGGCGGATTTCCATCTCCACAACCACATTACAAGGATCACGGATATGTGTTAGGGTCGTCCTAGCAAGCTCAGGCCTCAATCCTCGAATGAACCTCTCATTTCTCCTAATGTCAGTGTCTATAGTAGCATATCCATATCAAGACAGCTCATCAAACTTAGTGGCATACTCGATAACCGACACCTCTCCCTGAACTAAATCCATAAAATTTCTCATCAACGCCGACTTAGCAACCTCAGATAAAAACCTCTGTTCAAATCTCCTTCTAAATTCAGCCCATTTCAGCTCTTCCTCCAGAACTCTGGCAGTAACACTATTCCACCAATGAAGTGCTGACCCTTGCAACTTCCTAGAGCCAACCTTCATTTCTGCTCATCATCTGAAACCAAATCAGCAAAGATACGTTCACAATGCAACAACCAATCTCTACTTCTATGGCATCCTCTGTTCCCATAAACGGTTTCCCACCAAGACTGGTGTAGTCTCTTCTCAACTTAGCATAATTATTAACTGGAGCCACAGGATTAGCTTCTCCAACATTTCCAACAACTTCAGCAGCAACTCCTGCTTGCATCACATTGATGAAGAACTGATACATTGCCTCATATCTACTGGTGGATTTCCAGCACCCACATTGGCATCAACATTTTGGTTAGCATTAGCCTGTCGACCTAGGTTCCTCCTGGTATTAAGTCGAATATTTTCATTGGTTGTGGTGCTTCCTCCACTGAGATTTCCTCTTCCGTTTCCTGCTTCCATATCTTCTTTCTCATAAATCTACATACGAGCCTTAGTAAGATACAAAAGAACGGTCTAAGAGAGAGGGGAATGCGTACTTAAATATCTATATATCAAATACAAGTACGTTACTAAAGCGTTAACCCAACCCCGATCTTATTTTGAGATTCATTAGATTATGTTTTAAAATCTTTTAGGTTTAAATTTCTTTGAAGTTTTATAAACCTATGCTCTGATACCAAATTGTAACATCCCCCTACTTGGAGGCCCAAAACTAACGGCTACGGATGCTGCAGTCATCCATAGTTATTAATGCTCGGCGACCAAATACGACAATGTTAGATACATTGATACATAGAAACACATGAATATGGAAAAAATTTAAAACATCAAACTAGATCTACATTCCATTTCAAAACATTTCGAATTCATTACATAATCCCACAATCATTAGCCACGTTCAGAGAAAATATATTTATTACAACATACGCCAAGAGTGACACATGAAGATGCCCCCTTGGATGATTAGAGTATATATATAGGAAATTTTTAACAACTTTGCCATTACCAACAACAAAGTGGAATCAAAATAAAAGAGAACTCTAGATAGCTATCATGCCTCCTGCACGTCTTCAGAAGCTTATTTATCTAAAGAGGTACCTGAAAAACTCAACTCTCAAACTACTCAAAATCAATTGAGTACCTGAGAGTTTAAGGGGAAAACATAAACTTTGAGTCAGGCATAAAGCCTGGTATGAATAATAATCTACCATCTCAAACCATTTAGATATCTAGTGAGACCATACCGCTTAGCGGAATGGGTTTTCCCCTCACTAGTATCCTAAAACATTTATAAAACCATATATTGTGCTCCTGCATCCACAATGGTTAAAACAATTCAAAACAATATGATATGATGGTATGCAAAACAAGTGAATCAATTCTGGATTACCCATCCTCATTAATTTTGACTATCTGTCACAGTTATAGTTTCTAGGGTTACTATTAACCTAATAGTTTTCATGGGCTGACTAATAACCGGTAAAATATTTAAGGACTCCCTGTCCAATTACATAGTTTTCATTGGATCACTAAGAACCTATTGGCCCTTGGCAATATCTTTACTATTTCATGGGTTCTCCCTGAACCTATTGGTAACTCCAATATCTTTCTCTTATCTTAGTTTACATGGGTTGACTAGGAACCTATTCAAATCTGTCAATATCTTAATCCGGATATAGTTTTCATGGGCTAACTACAAACCTATTGGCCTCTGCCAATATCAAATCATAGTTTTCATTGGCTAACTATGAACCTGTCTTCCTGACATCTTTATTTATACATAGTTTTCATGGGCTTACTATGAACCTATTGGCCCTAGCCAATGTCTTTTCCTATACACGGTTTTCATGGGTTTACTGTGAACCTATTGGCCCCTGCCAATATCTTCCTTTAATATTTTAGCATCCTCTATTCTGGTCTTCCTGACCTCTTGGATGCAATTCTACTCATTCAGGAGTTAACTTAATTTATATTCACTACTGAGTCAACCTAGCCGGTTATTCTGCCCTTCCCCAAATTACAGTTATGGGTCCATTACAATGTGAATATATACATATATGAAGAAGCAAAAATTTATCTTGGTTAATCCCTTTAACCTTTTAATCAAAGAAAACTTCTTCAAAAAATCCTTTTCAAAACACTTTATTTATTTATGCCATAGTTTTCCTTAAAAATGAGATTGGGTTATTTGTTTTGAAAACTAAGGCTTTCGAAACCTTTGAAACCTTGCTTTCGACCTCACTAGATAACCTCCTTCGAAAGCATATAAATTTCTTTTCAAAACATTAGGCCCTTGCCTTTCGAAACACTTTAAAACCTCTCTTTCGAAACCTTTCGAATATAATAAAGCATTACTTATTAACTCTTAGAAGCATAGCCTCAAAACCACTGAAAGTACCCCTTTCGAAACCTTTGGAAGTATCTTTTCCGAAACTATTGAAAGTCCCTCTTTCGAAACCATTGGGTTTATATTAAAAATATCATTTGGTTCAAAGTGAATATAAATGAAAGTATCACTTTCAAAACTATTCTTTATCATATAAAATATTGGGAAAACTTGATGGCGTCAGCACATTCTCTTTCGAAAGCTTCAAAACACTTAGTAAAACATTGAAGGTTAGTATCGAAACCCCCTTTCGAAGCCATTGTCTTTGAAACTCTTGGATCCTTTCAAAAGAATATAGGAAGTGGCTTAGTATAAGTTTAAAACAAAGTTCGCCCTTTGTAAGCATTGATAACTTCAATACACTCGAAAGGTAAAAGAACAACGGCTGGGTTTCGACTTGGTCGGAACCATCATTTTTGATAGATTTCTTTTATAAACAAGGTTCTCAATCGAAAGCTCTACTTTTAAACAAAGAAAGGCGGCAACAAATTCTAATGCAACTGGGTATCGACTTGGTCGAAAGCACTCTTCAAAAACAAGGCAGGCGCATATCTTTTAAAAGTAAACAATGGTTTCGTCTCTATCGAAAGTAATGCCTTCGACACCATGCCTTCCACACTTTACCAATCCACTTCATACCAATCTCATTGATACCATGTGGATTAGTTTCGGCTTTAATAGATTTCGGCTAGGTTGGTCTCGACTTAGATGAAGCGGAGGAATTGGAGTTGAAAGGCACTTCTAAAGGAGGCGGAACTAACTTTTCTGGGTAAAAACTGTTTAATGCCAATTAAAGCAAATGCTTTCTAACTAACCTGCCACGTGTAAACATATGATTGGTTGCCTTAACTTTTCAAATTCTTTACCAAAATAACTGCCGCTTAATTTCAGATCTAAACCATGGTTAATTTAGCAAATAAGCCCTTCCATTAAGCAAAACCAATATTGCAAATAAGTCCTTCTTCTAAAATAATTTAATTTCCATAACAAATCACTTAGGAAAAATCTCAAAAAATTATAGAAATTCACATTCATCATGTTATCTAACATATCAAAATTTTAGACCCAAATTCTCAATATAATTTCTAAACCCAATTTCTCATATTTTCCTTTGAAAATTCATAATAATCTTTCCATAGCTTGGAAAATTATCAAAATTAGAACCTAACTCCAAAATCATGTTTTACATAACATAAATTTTTTCCATGGCATTCAAAGACCATTTACAATCGGTTTTGCCCTAAAACCGCATATATCCTCATTTAAACAATCTTGTTTAAATTAAACAAATTATAATTCAAGCATATCATCATCCAAATCATTATAAAAATGAATTTAATCTTAAATCAAGAAACATATGATCATAAAATGAAATAGAGATGGTATAAATTATTATTTACCTTGATTAAGATAAAGAGATTGGATTGAGATTGAGATTTATTCCCCTAGCTTTAATCCTTAGTTTTACTTTGATTTCTCTTCTCTTTTCTTCCTAGGAATGGCCGGCTCCTCTTTACGTTTGTGTTTTGTTTTTGAATGTGAATGGAAAAAATGAAACGTGAATAGGAACGAGAATATATATAAGGGTAAGGGTTATGTGCGGCTAATTCCTAATATGCCCTTATGTAATTTAATTAGCTTATAAACCATTCTTAAGCCCATTTAATTAGCTAATTGAGCACGACTTTAATTTATTTTCATATCTCAATCCCCTTATCACTCTAATTATTTATCTAATTAAATCTCCTGAATAATGTTATCAAAATTAGGGGTGTTACACTCGGTGAATGGGACATATGGTAAGTGTTCATCTTTAGGTACCATGTTCAAGTGGGTTGGAAATTTATTTTCGACCATTGAATATAGGGTTTTAGGTCTAACGGTGAAACTTCATCCATAAGACAATCGGGGGGCTACTGGCATGTAAAGGAGGCTTACTTCTATATAAATGGATCGTCGAAAAGGGTGCTAGATTGGCCAATAATCGAGCAAAAATGCTCGAATTTGGTGGGTTCGTTGGAGCTACTAGAGGTGACCGGAGGTAGCGGTGAGGCGAGCATAGGTCTGTTAAGAGTTGTACTTCGTGGTGGTGGTAGCCGATCTTAGGGCGGCGACCTGTAGTGGCAGCGATTTAGGTTGGAAGTCGTGACCTGATAGGTTTGATTTAAATGAGGGTGAAGATAAAGAGGCATGTATGGTATGACATGGTACATATATGGTACGTATTTTGTTTTGTTTATTAAATTTCAAATAGAATTCTCTATCTTCTAACTTGAATATCTTGTGCATACGAACTCCAATTCATATGCGGTTTCTTCTATTGAATTTGTGAAGAAATTTCGAATAATATGGAACATGATTTTTTGAGTTTGGAGACTATTGGAAAAAGCACGTTGGTATGATTTACCCAATTTAATTAATTGAATTTAAATTAAAAAATAGATATCTATTGATGGAAAATTATAATTATTGATTTGTGTTGAAATATACTGATAATTGTTTAGATGTTTTGGACATTTTGAATATGCTGAGCCTTGGATTGACTGTTTATTGCTAATTGTTGTATTGTTGGATTTTTACTCGTAAGTAATTGTAGATTTAAAATATGACTATTATTCATTAAAATAAAATAAGAGAAATTATGTAATAATGAGAAAATAAGGTAAATAAATGATTAATGTGATTATTTATAGTTTTTGTGTGATGTTTGTATAACAGTGTTTAAATAAAATAAAATGAAATTAATTGGAGAAATTCAATGAGGTTATTATTTATAAATTTATGAGGAAATCAATAAATAATAACAAAGAATATGTTCTAGACTTAATTTGAAGTGTTTAATATTATTCAATAAAGTGAGATTTTATAAATAGCAATAATATGGTTTTTATGAAAACCTACACCGTTTTAAAGTTAATGGAAATGAACTGATTTTGGAATATATTAAAGAAATATAATATGAATAGTATTAATTTTGCATAAAACAATAATACTAAAGGTAATTTGATAAAATTACTATTTTTGATATAAAATATAATATTTGGAAAGATTTGAAGTAATGAGATTACAGCAAAGTATTGTAAAGTATGTTATCAATTTGAGAGAATTATTATTGTTTTTAAAGGAAATATAGGGCAAGTTTATAATAAACAATAATAAAAATAATTTTATGTCCAAAAGAAAACAATGATTGTAAGTATGATGTTTTGAATGGGTGTAATATGTGATTAATGGTTGATATTATTTATTACATATGTTATTTTATTACGATGATATCGTATTTGGATGTGTTGCCATTATTAGTACGTTATGTGTAGTTAACTATGGTTTTATTGTTTTGGTGTTTGTGTTATTAATATTGTTTGGATTAGTACACGTTGGATGATTGATGTTTTGAGACTATTATGAGGTGCTTAATATACATTTGATGATTTATACTTACATTGTGAAGTGTTATTATAATGAATGATTAGTATGAGTGTAAGTATATTTGTATTGTTATTATTTTCTTATTTAATGATTAAATATTCACTGCAAGAAATTGTGTTTTTAGTTGCATTATATAGCAGCGTTTGAATTCTAAATGTGTTTCTTTCACTCCAGTATAATTGCAGCGTTTTAGTGTTTAGACACGTTCTAGGCAGGCTTTGTGTTCTCATTCCCGCCTATCATGCCGTCTAATTTTCATTCTCTTTTTTTCTTAGCGCCAGAAAAAAATAAAAGCCTAAAATTTGTCTAATTCTAACTCCTCTTCTCAAATCTCAAAAACATCTACTGTCTAGAGATCATTCCCACCACCCGAAAACATATTGTTATTTATCAAAATGATAATCGATTGAAAATTGAATCAGAATATATGTTACGCACTACCATCGATCAATTTAGGTATCCAATTCTTTTCCTTTCCTTAATCTGATTTAGGTATTTAATCTATTTTGGTATCCGATTATTTTCCTTCCGCTAAATCGAAATCTATTTTAGGTGGCTACATCTTGCAAAACAAAATGGCGGACGCGAGTTCAAATAGGAATTGGAAAGAGTTATTGGAGAGGTGCTTCAGAAGAATGGATGCGGAGGTGGTGATGTGACAGGCGGTCGATGGTCAAAAAGTGAAATGTAGCCGCGAGCTACCAATGCCGAAGTGCGACCATGTTTGGTCAATGGCTGCTGTTGTCGTAGTTAATGCCAATGAAATTGCAGTTTCCAATAATGGAGATTCGGGGGTTGTGCTATGCTGGAAAGGGATGGCTACTCCTATCTCTGTTGGTAGTAAGGTTCAAATTTCATTCTTGTTATCATTCAACATACCTAGCTTAATCAATTAGCATATAACCATGCAAGATTCCGATACTCAATGTTATCAAAGGTGATTCACTTCACTATAAGATGGTTTATAGAATTTGTTATAAATACAACTAATCCATTTTGTTACATACATAGATTTTTTGTGGAGAAGATATTTTTTATATTTCTAGATTAGGTTCTCTTTTAGTTAGACAACCTTTTGCCTGTATAATGCCTGAGTCATGAAAGAATAGGAATAAGAAGAAAATGATAATAATTTGTATTTGCGTGTGTTTTTATGAAGGACAATATCATATAGACAATTCCTAGAAGTTACATAATTGATCAAACTAAACGATAAATAAACCCTAAAATTAAATCAAATATACAATCGATGAAAAATTATTTCACATATAACATGCAAACATTGCAATATATTAATATTACAGCACAATTGATGATTGATACCATGTATTTGTTACTCGATTTGCAACATCATTGACATTATGCTTTCCATATGATTCTTATTGTGCATGATAATTGATTCCATATGTTTCTACTCTAACGTTCGTGATTTAATTTTATTAAATATACTATGACTTTAATAATGCCCAGCATGTATTGATTGATCACCACGGTGAAGATTTTCTAATGCATGATTCTATTTGATTGAATTTGGAAAAGATTTTATCGATGAGTTAACATAGAATCATAATGTAAGAAGGGAAAAGAGCAATCAATTAAGATTTCTAATTTTCATCAACATGGGATGTATTGGGTTTTAGAGAGCAATACAAAATTTCATTTGATGTTCTTGTAGGCGGGTTTATAAAGATGGAATTGGAGTTTATAAAGCACTCACAATATAAGTTTCATTTACCCTAAAATTCCTTGATACGTTGAACTTCAGCAATATTCAAGTACATAGTGAATGCTCGATGTTTTACAGTTTCTAAATTTGAGGGTGTTCAAGTAACCCTTGCACCTTTTTGGTATTTTTTTTCTTCCATTATTTCTTTTCCTTATTGACAAAGGAGGTAATTTTTCTATATTTGAGGGTGTTTAAGATGCTATGATCAAATTTTGCAAATATCAGGCTAGTTCGATGCAATGTATCGATTATGTATTTTCACAAGAAACCTTATGCATTTTAAATTGAGCATATGGTACCTTTTTTGATTTGGTAGGTCATGGGATCATCATGATATATTGGAGGTGAAACCTGAGTATAACGACGGTAGTGGATGCTCGATGAGTGCACGATTGACATCGATCGCTCCTTTTAGCTCAAAGAGGAAGGAGACTGCAGTTTATGCTACTGATAAGCGGACTGGAATTACTATTAGGTGTAAGGTCTTTATCGACTATATTTTACGAATTCTAATATTTCATCATGCAGTTAAGATTGATTTGGAGGAGCTTGCTACATTGTGAATTCATGCATTTGATGACGAAGGTGTGCAGTATATTAATGTTAGCATTTATTGTTAATATGTTCAACATTAATCATGTTACAAGCAACATAAACTAGCTTGCCCTCATCCTAGTGAAATAGAACTAAATTGTTTTGGATAAAGCTTATGCATTTGCTATAATATTTAAATGTAATTTGTTGGTGACTTTTTGTATATAGTACTTAGAGGTCTAGCACAACAAACCTAACCTAACACATGACTGTCAAAAAAGCTCCTTAAGAAGTCGATCTGAATTTGGTGATATAGAGCGTGTGCCTCAAATTCTAAACACATACTTCTTTAATAACAGTTTGCCACTCCATTCTCTCTATCACTAAATTCAGTATGCATGAAAGTTATTATGAGATAAGTTGAAGGTTAAAAAGTTGATTTAAGGCAAATAATGAACTTAATCAACATAACATTATATATATATATATATATATATATATATATATATATATATATAATATCACATAAAGTACCCTGAAATAATGGTAAAATTAATTTTTTATGATAATAATATAATTTGTAAAATAAAACCCTTTTTACTCTATTTTAAAAAAAAATTAGCATCAGCCTAGAGCTAAAGCTCCAAACAGCTCACCGGTTGACCAGATGGACACGATCTGTTGATTGGCCAAACATCAACTACCAATTGGCTAGGGTCTGGATGGTCAATCGATGATGTGCCTGGAGTTGTTTGCTCCAGTTTTTTGGTCAAACTTTGCCTGTTTTTTCTAATTGACTACGGTTCAATTCTGGCTAATTATTTTAGCATTTGAATACAACAAATAGCATGCAAGCAATCAGATGATTATAACAACATACAATGAAATTTTTGGCAGCATTGGATTTGAAAATGAGGAGTTTTCAATTAGACAGCAAATCAATTTAATAGAAAGCATAAAATTAATAATATCACTTACGGAATTTCATAATTACAACCAAATTCAGTTTATAAGCATTATATGTGAGACCGTATCTTCTATTGTGAGACCATAACTTCTGTGGCATTATGTAAGTCTGTGTAGTTGGCAATTGCTTCATCTTCTATCTTCAAGTTGTCATAAATGACTTCTCCATGTTGATTTAAAAGAGCTTGTATGTTGTTCATGTACTCCCCATCAACATTTTGGTAAAGAAGAACCTTGAATTCTTGTCTCCATGTATAAGCCAGTTTACCTTAGATTGTTGAGTACAATTAGAATAGTGGATATTCATCATGTTCTGAAGTTGCACGCTTTTACAAATCATTTCCTCATACTATTGTCCATCATAAGGATTTTGGTCAATCTTTAGTAATAAATCATTGAATTCTTCTTCAACAGTTTAATTGTTGTGTCTGTTCTTTCTCTAGTGCGATTCCAAGATTTTAGCTTCAGCTTCATTGACTTCAAATCTTACATAAGTTTATATATCTTACCACCCCATGTAGATGTCTTCATTCCCCTATCTACTGCTTCCTTATATCCATCCTGAGTGGGCCAGGTGTTGATGTACCTAAATGGTTTAACTTTGATGTCATTAGTTGTGTAAAAGGTAGTTAACAGAAGGGTGTGGTCACTTTGGTTAGTAGGAAGTGCAATGGTTTTAAGCTGGTTGAAAGTGGATAGCATCTTGTTATTCAGTAGTACTTTGTCTATGTGAGTTGGACATTTTTCTTTTGCCAAGTATATTTGAACCCATAGATGGTTGCCTCAACCAACTAATTTTGAATTATGAAGTTTGAAAAGCCTCTAATTTGGGGGATAGGAATTTGTCTGCCACCTTCCTTATCCTTGTAATTAAGTACATTGCTAAAATCTCCTGATAATAACCATGCTTTGTCTATATTTTGAGAGTCTGTGATCATTGAATTCCATAATAATTCTCTTTCTACACACAAATTGCTGGCACACACAATGTAACATACATCCGAAAGCCCTCATTATTAGTAAGTAAATATGTAATATCCTGGTCACTGCTAGTGATAACTAGTATACTCCAAATGTCCTTATTGTAAAGTACGAGAATTCTGCATTTTGCATTGTTCCTAGTAGTATGTACATGATTCCAGGAAACTTGGAGTTTATCAGTAAAGTATGAAGTTCTACTAGTGGATAGTTTTGTTTCCAGTAAGCCAACAAAAGAAGGCTTATATTTGAGAAGGAATTGAATGATATGTGTGGTTTTCTGAGGATCACTCATTCCCCTTACATTCCATGTGATTAGTGTCATTTGAGTTTGGTTGTGCTCATGGTTTGTCTTTTAGGAGGAGCTTTATTAACTTGTTCACCTGGTAACACAGTTGAGGTTCGCATTGCAATTTCATTCGTGTATGCTTCGTTTGGTTCCAACATGTTTCGTACGTCCAAGCTTTCTGGAAGCTCTGTATCTTCTTGAATATTTGCTAAATTATCAATGACCGTTTCTTGAAATTCATCTATAGCAGGCTCAAATTCTTATTTTCCTTCAACATTGGATGCTTCATTGATATCCTCTTTAGCTATATCTATGTTTGTGTTATGTGTGCAGTATCCTTTTGTTGCTGTGCATTTGTATCTAGTGGATCTGAAGGAGTGTCAGCCTCATTTTTTGTTTTTGATTCAATTATATCATCTGCCGTGAAGTATCATAACTTATAGATTCATCTTCTTGCAGTACATGAAAAGGGTTGTTCTGCATAACTTTTGTAAGAAAGAGGCTACCCTGTGAATGATTTGCACCTTAGTGAGCCTATTTGGTTTTTTTTAAAGGACAAAGTTGGGTATATGTATCGTTGTTGTTATCTTTACAAGCCTACCCTCTATCTAATGTGTTTTCTAAATTTGTGCATGTCTTTCTGCTATTAATTTGTTGTGGTCACTACCTGTTTTAGCCTTTTTGTTGAAGACAAGAGCCCTGTATGGTGGTTATGGTCACTTGCTGCTAAATCAATTCCCTGCTGAAAGGGAAATTGATAGCGTCCAACTCAGAGTGTAACCAAGCATTTTTAAACCAGTTATCTATCTATATTTCAGGATGCCCCTGTTCCTCCTTGCATATCACAGGTGGAAGGTGGTCTAGTCCAAGTTTCTATTGAAGTAGAAGATCACTCCCAACGCTCAGCAGTTATGAGTTAGTATCCTTTGTTTGTACCTACAGTAATTGTTTCTGTTATACATAAATTTTATGATCATATTAAAATGTTACTTCTATAAGTTGTATTGAATGCCAGACACTGGCTTTATTACAGTACGATATTCTCACAGTAATTATGCATGCATTTTAAATAATCCTTATGCTGAGCAACAACTTCGGTCTTCAGCTTTGTTCTGGTAGGAGATAAGTTGCAGCAAAGTCTTGAGGGTTATTTTTATAAGACTACACTAAGTTTGAGACTTGTCAAATGTAATTACGGTTGAATCAAATTTAAGAAAGATTATTCTCCATCTCCATGTGCTTCTAAGCTAACCATATGACTTGTGCAAATTTTTTTTTCTTTTTCCATCTTTGTTTTTTTGATAGGTTCGAAGGAATATTGATCATATGACCTTGACAATACCCATTTCATTAACACAAGACGGTTTCTTAAAAAGCATTAACTTTGTTTCTGGTGTGAATAAAAAAATACAGATACATTTACAGAAGAATTGAACAAAAATGATGTATAAGACTTGGTTGTCGATATAAATTACTTTAGTGTATTATTCCTTTTACAGGAAATCATTCACTTTCTTTTTAAGATTTCATGCTCTCGAATTTATCCTGTTTGATAGTATAAGTATAATGTTTTTTAAACCACAAATAGCGTGTTTATGTTATTACTGATATTCAAAAAATCTCAGAGTAAATCATCTGGGAAGCAACCTTTCCCTTTGATATCCTCTGATGCTTTTCCTTGAAATTGAACCTCAAGCCGTAGATACACATCAATTCCAACCCACCCCAAGTCTTGGTGGCATGTAGGAAAAACAAGAAATTATTGTCAATCTCTTTTGGTAAGTTGTTTTCAATTTTTCATATAGTTAATTTTCAATTTTGTATGCCTTACTGTTGTTTGCAAAGTTGTGGTTTTAGTTATGCACCTTACAAGATTCAATGTTCAAACCTGTAGTCCTTGATAGTTGATTTTGTAGATAATTAACATTATTGATTTGAGTTTGTCTGCCAACTTCGAAGTAATGTAGAAGTAAATGGTCATAAAGTTAAACTGTGGTACATACTAGCACGTTCGAAGTAATGATTTGATAGTCAATGTAAATCATTAGAAGAATTTGTAATTGTTGGCAGTTTACCAGTAGGCAGTTATATGTTTAGGTTTTAGTTTTGGGAAAGTATGTACTATGTATCATTACTATAGGCATGTACAATACATGCAAATAATATTTCTGACATGTTAAATGAATCATTTTAAATGTCAATCACTTGAGGATACAATTCCTCATGTCATTTGTTGTCAACAGGGCGTAAATAATCCTCTCCTTCGTGTCCTTAGTTTTATGTCTCTTAATGTTCTGATATTGCAATCCTGTCTGAAGCAACATGGGCTGCCTGTTACTAGTGATATTGTTTACAAGAGCAGGTTTGCTATTAGTGCTTTTGTTTCGAAATGAAACCATATTAATACATGTGTTATTACAAATATATGATTGCATTGTGTGTTAAAAAATGATGATGAGTTGTAAGGTTTATTTTTTTACCAGTTGTTATGAGTTTTATACATTACTTGTTTTCTTCCTTTTAAGAATTGTCTAAAAACTATGGTTTTATAAATATATCAGGCCTTGGAAGAACAATGCAAGAATGATCAAAGAAGATTTTGTCTATAGAGATACATCACATTCTGGGATTGAGGGTGTAGAAACTAGTGCTGATGTTGCTGAGTTTCTTTTTCTTAGTACAAATTCAGTTCAGGTTAGAAATTTTCAAGAATCTAATTATTCGAATTGCCTTATACCACATGGAAGATGCTTTTGGGACTACCGTAGCTTGGCCGGCAGCATATGTCATTGGGGAATCAAGTTCTAGTAAGTATTTGTAATGGCGGCATTTCTATATTTCCCTATTCTATCTATTTATTAACCGATTCAACTATTGAATCATCTATCTTTTTGATTATGTAATTGTTACCATGAAAAATCACCTATAACTCTTGATCATGTTCAAGGATTCTATATAATCTACCCTTAAAAAAATCAAAATTAGCAAAATGTGAATTAAAGTGATAATTGATACAAATTGCTAATTATATCGAGGGTATATATAGTTTATGGTTAAGAAAACGGTTTAAGGTAAATAAATTCAAAACTCAAAAGGGAGAGAGATGGGAAATTTTGAAGTTGCAAAGTTGCCTTTTTTTACAGAACAACAAAATTTGCAGTTACATTCTTTGTTAAAGTACCATTTTAATTTGCAACAAAGGTCGACAGTTCTTCAACTAGTAACAGTAGTTACATAGGGGTATTGAGAAATGGTAGCCAACATGAAGATTCATTGATCATATTAAAATTGGGTAACTTAAACAATGCCAAATGAGCTAGAATTAATTAGTCAATTCAAAATCAATTAATTACATGCTAGTAAAATTAAAGAACTTGTCAATTATAGCCTATAATTAATTACACTTAAATTATACTTCTAGCAACAAATTAAAAGTCAGGATTCAAAACATATATTTAATAATAATTCATGTTAAAACCTTTGGTGGTAAAAGAAGCATACTTACATTCCTATTAGGTGGACTGAAATGGATGTTGCCCGCTTAATTTTTTATGTAAAATGGTCATCCCAATCCTTTAATTCATGACCAAGTAAACAACAGAAGTTGCATAACTATTATCATGACATGAGCTATGAAATGTTGTGAACTTAATGGCTTGATTGTTTATGTGCTTGTTTGAATAATAATCAATTAATATTGTTTGAATGTTACTTGATAATTCATGGCAAATTCTTATTGTTGATTATCAACCTTGTTTACAGGTAATTAGCTTTTCCGGAGTGAAGACCATCAGCAACAATGGACATGACTTCAATTGTTATATGTATTATGATATTTGTTAGTACTGGTTGTGTAAACTTGTTTGTGAATGCTTGTGGTATGTGAATTTGCTCATTTTGTCATATAACTATTATTTATATGGTTATGGATATTATACTTATGTGATTAACGTATTCTCAATTATTTGAATATGATGATTATATGATTGATTGATTGTTGGTTTGAATATGGTAATTATACAATTGTTGTTGATTTTAATATAACTACTAAATAACTGGTTGCTGGAAATAATATAAGCCATTAACAGTATATAGTGGCATTTAAAATATGATACAAAACAATTAATACCTTTAGTTGCGTTTTAAAAATGCTACAGAAGCAATTGTAAAATACCACCTGAATTTATAGTGGCAAAAAATAAATGCAATGAAAAGTTTTTAGTTGCACAAAATAAACGATGCAGAAAATCAAAGAATGATCCAAGTACAAACGCAACTAAAACGTTAGGTTTGGTAGGGTTTTGTAAACGCTGCAGAAAACCTTTAGTAGCGTTTAAAAAACGCAGTTATATGGAAACATTTTGTAGGGTTTATTAAAACGCAACCAAAAAAATCATACTTTTAGTTGCGCGACCTGTAGTAGCGTTCTTTAAAACGCTACGTTTTTTCAACGCAACTAAAGGTCTTTTTAGTGTAGTGATTGTCAAATGCATGCGATCTTTAATGGCTAAGTGTACTATTATGTTGCCCATATAATGATCTATTGTGGTGGATAAGTAGAGATATTGTTTTCTGCTTCTACTGATTACTTTGGTTGTAATGGTTGCATTGATTATATTGGATTTCATTGATTACATTGATTGGATTGGTTGCATTACTTGTATTGAATTGCATTTATTGTATTGGTTGCGATTGTTGAATGGATGCAATGGTTGAATGGATGTAATGGTTGTTATGAACTAACAAGTATTTGGATGCAGGAGAAGAGCAGGAAACAAAACTACATGGGATTGATTCCTCAAAAGTGGTATGTAGACAGTTTTTTTCTATGAAGAAGCCACCAGATCCCTTGGGTCAGGCTGGGGTGTATAGAAATTGGCATAGTTGAAACCATTTTCTTCTTTTTTTCTTATACATCTATACTGGTGTAAAGTCACAGATAAGAGCAGAAGAGGAAATGGAAAACATGGATTGTTGGGTTATATCGGAGATAACTGATTTGGTATATTCTTCTATACCACGGTTATATTATTTATATACCGATGATAACTATTGTAATAAAATATGAATTAATGTGATGATGTATAACAACTGTATAATTGAGTTAATAGTTATTTATATTGATGTTTGATTCCATTGTGAGGTTTTTTCTTTTATTCATTGTTTTAGAATTTTAAATTCTTATCTAGTCACCGTCCATTGCTTTTAATACCTGAAATTAGATATAAGCATATTTGAAGTCATTGATAATTGATTTTAGATTTTAATAATAATGGGTCATCATACTTGGTATTAGAGCTTAGGTTTAGCGATTCTCTAAGCCTTGGGTAGGTTTGATCATAAGGTTAAATGATTTGCACCTTAGGTTGGTTTAAAATACAGAGTGAGAGAGCATTTTGATTGAAAATTGTATTTTTTGTGTGAATGTGTTAACCACTCGTTACCTCACCTTAAAATGATGTTTATTATGATAATTGAAAATAAATAAAATAGGAGTGAGGTATGATGAACACTTATAAAAGAGGTTAAATGTTGATTTACAATCAAGTGATACACACACCTGATGTTAAATTATAATTGAAACCTGGGCTTAATAAAAAGAAGTTAAAAATATTTGCCTGAAAAATTTATAAAATATATACCTCTGATTTTTGAGATATTTTAATAAAAAGGAAAAAATGGTAATTTTTGAGCATGAAAGTGATTTGTCGAAACTTCGAAAAGAATAAGATATTTTATTTTGGAATAAAATAAGTTTATAAAGATATTTTCAAAAGGAAAAGTGAACATAGTAAAAATATTTTATTTAAGAATGCATTTAGTAAAAAGGTGTTTTAATTAGTAATTGGAAGTTGAATTCAGTTTTAAAGAAACATTTCAGAGTGAAGATCTTTCATTGTTTTAAGAATCCTTTGAGAAGTACTTTTATAATAGTATTATGATTTAGAAGCCCTTTGTTAATGAAGGAAAGAGAGATTTTTGTTGAAAAGTGTCATATTTGAAAATACATTTATGACATGATGTTTTGATTTAAAATATTTTATTTTCATAGAAATATTTTAATGAGATTAAACTTATTTTTAATTTGGTAACACCTTTTGAAAGATATATATTGGAAGGTCTATAGTAACCTCATTATGATTTGGAGTGCTTTGAAAAAGTATTTTGTCAACGGATATTTTGGAAAGAAAAATTTTCGTTAAAGAATATTTTAAAATATTTACTATGAGGTTTGAAGAGTATTCATTTAATAAGATGTTTTGAGAGAGAAAACTATTTTGATAGTAGTAAAAGATCTTAAAATATTCTTGCCAAGGGTACCTTGTTGGAGAGTGGTCAGTGAGAGTTCTTATTTTTAAAGAAAATAATATTTTGTTGAAACATTCTTTATAGCAGATATTATATGGTTTGAAAATTTAAATTTTAACCATACTTTAAAGGAGGGTTATTTCCATAAAAAGGTATTTTGTTCTGAATGAATTATTTTCTCGGCAGAAACATTCGAAAAAATCTATATATATAGGAATATATTCTCATGGACATTTTTAACGGTATTTTTGTTTTGAGGAAAAAAAACGTTCAAATTTCTAATCCAGCCCTAACGGTCGCGCGCTTGTTCTATTTTTCCTTCTTCTTCTACGTTTCTCATTTAAAATTTTATTCTCTTCTTGATTGTTTCTCTATCCTCCTGGGCAAATTTCTTCTTCTTCCCGATTGCTTCTCTTGTTTCTTTCATCGGCCTTGTGATTTTCAGATTTAGGCATGGTTCTTCGTATCTGTTTTGATGCTTTCTTCTGCCGGCATTTGATTCTTAGATTTAGGTCGTTTCTAATTTCATTTTTAAATTTCATGTTTTAATTTGAAATTCAGTTTTATTGCTGTGTTTAGTTTTTTGATATTCTATGGAAAATTTAGGAAGCAGTAGTAGGTATCTTCTGGTTTTTTCTCTTTTATTATGCACTATTGTTTCCTTTGGGTGTTTCAATTTGTTTGGTATTTGGTTTCTGTTCAGTAATGTATATTCCATAGTCAATTTGGAAATATAATGCAAACACAACATGTTATGAAATTTACTACATATCCATTTTAGTATCAGTATCAGGATCCGTTATATATCAGTTTTTATTTCAGTAGTTATCATTTTTAATATCTATGTTTTATCTATTTGTTTCTTTTTTTGTTGTATAAAGAAAATGATATTGTTCTAGAATAAAAATGGCGATCTGATGCAAACAATTTTATTGATGTTTTTTTACAGTGTTGACAATAGCATTCTTGTGTGTTTGCATTTGATGATAATACTTTCATCACTCAGTTGTCCGTTGATTGTTCTTTCTATGATTTGAAGAATAAAATTTGTCGTTATTGGTCTCAACTTACTCCTTTGTAAATTGAGATTTCATACGTGCTTGAGAATAAAGTTATTGCGGTTGATACCGATTCCGATCTTCAAAGTATATTTATTTTCAATTATGTAAGAAAAGTGTATTCTTTCCTTTAACTGTTAAGGTTAAGAGTTCTTTATTGGAATATGATGGCGGTAGTTCTATTTCGATTTCATCTAATCTTCCTAGTTACTCATCTTCTAGTGAATCTTTGTGTTTTAATGTTGTTGTTCAGAGTAAAATTTATTTGAAGGAAACGTTGAAGGGAGGTACAAAGTTATCAATTTCCGATTTTGTTGGTTTTTGTTTCGGAGGAGCTGATGATTTTGGAGAACTTTTGATGGCATAGCAAATTCAAAAAGAATATGAATTAGTGTTTTTAAACAATTGTTCATGAGAATTACTATTGTTTGCTCTTCGTCTAGCGATGGTTGTATCCTTTTAAAGTGCACGGTTCTTGTGATTTCGAACAACTTAATAGGTTTTTCATTAGACGTTTGGTTAGTGATCATTCTTGTTGGGTCGGTCTTAGGGATGTGAATAATCCATATATTTCTAGTGGATTTATTAAATCGTTGATTATTGAAGAGATTCGTGATTGTTCTAGTAAAAAGCCTAAAGATACAATAGTTGATTTTAGAAGATAATGCAACTTTAATTTGTCTTACTCTTTTGCTTATTCTGGGAAACAACTTGATTTGATGGAATTACATGGCTATGATGCTATGTCATACAATGATTTGAGTTGGTATTTAGAAGCAATGGAGAAGTATAATCTAAGTAGTTATGTCGATTTGGATGTTTTTACTACAAATAAAGATGCCGAATATTTAGAAGACATGTCGGAATTCCAGATGTCGAAAGCAGTGGAACCTTTAGCAAGAGATATCGCACTTCAAACGCTTCAAGAAAATGTCGAACCTCAATAACCTTGGAGGATGTCGGGCATATGAAGAGGAAGAAATGTCATATCTTAAAACAGTTCCTAAGGACATCGTGCATGTGACAAACTTGAAGTGATATCAAATGACAATAGAGGTCGAGAAACTACAGAAAAGAGATTATCGAACTTGAAGGTAGATAAAAGGAGATACCGCATCATTGAAGAATACTGCATCATTGAATGGTATCAAATATATAACCACAAGGAGGGTATATCAGAACTCTGTAGATATCGGGCCTTTACAATTATACTTGTAAAGCATGTACAAGTGGCAAAGGATGTCGGGCTTCAAAGGGTATAAGAGATATCAGATATCCACAGCCATGAAAGATGCCACATATCATCAGTGCCATCAAAAATGTCAAAAGTCAACAATGCAAGGAGGATACCATGTTTCACCAATATAACAATTAATGCCATAAACCATCAATAGCGCAAAGATTCTGTAAACAATCAAAGATGTCGTAAAACATCAATCTGGAGAAGGATACCGTGAGTCATCAGTGCCTAAAGTGATACCCTAAACCATCAATTTAAATGAAGATGTCGTATTTCATCAGAATAACGAATGATGTCGTAAATCATCAATGAGAAGAGGGTTACAGTAAGTCACCAGTATGAAGAATGTTGTCGCATGTCGACAACACAATGAAGGATGTCGAAAAACAATGATGTTGAAGGACACGTGGCACCTATGCCGCCTACTGCAACTACTATAAATAGAACCCTAAGGTCATTCAGAAAGGGGCGAATTTTTTACTTTCCTTCCTTCTTAAATTTTTAAACTTGTAACCCTAAATCAATTTGGGATTCTTTGTGCCTATTGTAAATCTATGACTATTTGCAAATAGGGACTTGTATAATTTAGCATATCAAACAAAGATTCTTAACTTATGACTTCTATTGGACTCTCATACATTTATGGTTCGACATGTATGTGGCTTCTACATGAAACATGCAAATTTCTAGCAAGTTGGCATAAGGCTACTAAATTTTATCTTAACCAAGCTTCACTTACTTTGCACTCTTTGGGGTTAACAAAGTAATTTGTTAACATTTTTGGCACTAGAAGGAGGGCATGAACCTCCGATCTCCCATATATCCCATATCGAACTTTCTTTAGCCTGCATATAAGGGGTCTAAAAGATTTACCCTAACCTGCATATTTCATAAGGGAACTTTCCAAATTCTGCATAACCTTATTTGGGCAACATGATGACTATTTTTGAGCAAGGATCTTCTAAGCCTCATTTAGCCAAACCAGTTATTCAAGTCACTCATGACCCTCGATTTCATGAAAAATAAGAGTTAAGATTATTGGCCTTGCAAATTACGGAAGAAAAGAAGCAAGTAGCTCTTTATAATCCGGACAAATGGAGTACAAACCCATTCCATATAGGACCTACCCCAATCTTTACCTTGTAAAAAAAGAGCCCAAAGAAAGATAGTTTGTTCTTGAAATTGAGGAGGGCCATTGAACTCCAATCCAAAGGAACTATCTTTGAAGATGAAATAACAAGGTATTTCGATAAGTTTGTTCAGAAATGGAATAGATGAATTGATCATTCTCTTGTCCCAGTTAAAACTCAAGAATCTTCAAAAAGAAAGTTCACGGATGATGCTAATGCACCAATTCAACCCATTCACTTACCACCTCTAATGAGAACATTTAATAAGAGAAAACTGAATTACTGTTCTTCTTAGAAGAGGCAACTTAAAAATAAACGGAATCTTGGAGGTGCTTATTGCCAATATCATAGAACAAATGGATATGAAACCAACCAATGCCGAGCTCTAAAAGGCATGATTGAGAATTTCTTGGCTAAAGGAGAGCTTTAAGAGTTTTTAAATAGTTTTAACTGATGTATCTACAAGGATCAAATACTCAATGAAGTGGAATGTTTCGTAAGAAGGATTTATGAAGGAAAAAATCTTTATTCCCGCCAAGATGGCCTGGTCAAAGCACCTCCTAGAGGGAGGTCAGAGTAAGCCTTTGATTCTGCCTATTAGGCCTGGCCAGAGCACTACAAACCTTCGATCCTGCCTACGTGGTCTGGTCGGGGTGTCTCCTAAAGGGAGGATGGAAAATGCCTATGGTCCCGCCTAAATGGCTTGGCCAGAGCACCGACCAGTCTTCAGTCCCACCTATAAGGCCTATCTAAAGTGCCTCCAAAAGGGAGAGCGGAGTAGGCCTTTGGTCCCGTCTGAGATGGCCTCGCAGAAGCATTGAACCAGCTCTTGGCTCCACCTATAAGGCCTGATCGGAGCGCCTTCTAGAGGGAGGTCAGGTAAGACTTTGGTTCTGCTCAAGATGGCTACCCAAACACACCGACTAAAACCTAAATCATCACCTAAGATGGTGATAAGGGGTTCGAACAATGTTCTGATCATTACCTAGAGATGGTAACAAAGGAAACCAATCAAAGCCTAAATCACTGCCTGTTTGTACCAAAAATGGGCACAACGCTCGTTAGATGTAATTGAAGAGATTAGAATGAAGAATTAAAATGGAAAATAAGGCTAATCTAACAATCACACCAAGAAAATATGCAGTAACAGAAAGAAAACAAGGATTTATAGTGGTTCGGCGTTATAGCCTACGTCCACTTTGAAGGATTTGATGTTTATTGCTGATTATAAACTGAGTTACAACAATACAATGACTAACACTCGAATTACAATGGAGTTTAACTCGAGCAGCAGCATAAAAGTCCTTTTTTAGTTGCAACTGGGGTGCAATTTATAGGTGTGAAGCTGGAAACATCTGCCTTGAATCTCGGAATACCTTTTCTCATGCATAGGTGGGCCCACACGATCGATCTGGAGTTATTTGGGATCGATCCATATCGATTTCGTATCGATCAGGAATTGTTCCAATTGAGCTGCGATCGATCACGGACGCTCCTGAGGTGATGTGCAATATGCTGTGAAAATTTCATGGCATTTGGATTTGTGGTTTAAGAGATATGATCGATCCAAGATTGAGTTTACTAGTAAAACTGAAGCCTTCGTATCGAAAGATTCGTACCAGTCCTCTCGTATCGATGACGTTGCGTGCGTTCTTTATGGAGATCCAAAATTCATGCATAAGGACTGCTTCCTTTAGGTTGACTGCTCCCCTCGTATCCCATCGATGCTCTGCTTTTCGTATCAATGCTTTACTCCCTCCTTCGTATCGATCACCGGCTCTACTCTTCGTATCGATCAAGTGGGTGATCGATACGAAACATGCAGCTGCTGGTCAAATGGAGTGTGATCGATCCAGGAAGTGTTGAAGTCCATCGATATTGGTTTGAACCTTATGGATACGAATAATGGATGCCGAGTGATGGAGTTATGTTCACTTCGTATCGATGGTGATGGATACAGATGGATGGATACGAAATGGACATGTTTCACATGGATCTTGATCAATTCATAACTCGAGCATACGAACTCCGATTGACCTGAAATTAGGAATGTTTCCTTTCATAGCTTTGCTTGTCATACCATGCTAATTGTAGCTCGATTCGGACTCAGACCAAGTTCGCTTGTATCCATCGTGAACTTGTAGATAACCGATCTCCGGAGCGGATTATCTTCAGTCTCTAGTCAAGTCCTTAGTATCACGGCCTTACTAAAAGGCAAGATAACATTTGCCCTCCAAAAGTACGTCCTGTGTGAACATGACGTACTTTGAAAAGTGCAATCTTCATTCTGAAAAGGCTTTCTCCGATTTGCTAAATAGTTTTTGTCCCTTCATTAGGAGATGTGACCTTTGGTAGATTTCCAGTAGTATAAATGTTGAGTTGTAGACTGCCAATGATCACGTAGTTTTTTTTGTAACTGAAGGTCAAGTGCTAGCAATTCATTGTCGATTGTTCTAGCTGTCACCGGGTAAGCATTCAGTTCCTGTTGACTTTGAGGTTGAAATGTTAGTGTATCATGCATGCACGTATTTCAACCTGACTCCCACTCATGCTTGTACATTCATGGGTCGTTGTCAAGTTCTCTGTTTTTTTAAATGGATCTTAGTGAAAAGAGGTTCTGGCCATCGATTGATGGTTTCTTTAGAATCGAGTTTCGTATCGATCCTCTCCTGGATCGATGTGAAATTCGAGTTGTAACAACGATCGATGGTTGTTTTGATCCCTTTCTTCATATCGATCCCCACCTGGATCGATCTGGGGTGCATCAAGGCTAATTTTGTATCGATGAGGATCAATACAAGATGGATTTATAAAAGGTGTATCCATAATGATGGATATGGTTTGGCTTAGGTTGTTGTACGATGGGCTCTTCGTATCGATGGATACGAGATTTGTGCTTTGTATCGATGGATACGAAATGCTAGGCTTCATATACGTATCGTACCGATGGATACAAACGATACAGACACAAGCATGTAGTGTTTTTCGTATCAATGGGCATGTTGACCACTTCAATCGGTAATGTAACTAGGATACGAATCGTTTTTTGCTTTGGATACGAAGGAGTATAAATATGTTTTGTACTTAGAATATTTTTCACCTTGCTCCTGTTGCTATTTCGTATCCATCAGAGAAGAAAAGGAAACTGTGGCTCTTTCATCTTCAAATACCAAACCAATAATCCTTATCTTAGATTCTTCAAGCTAGGTAATCAATTGATAGAATCATGCTTAAAATGATGAGACTCGCGTTTTGTGCCATTTCGTTCATGGCAACGGCCAACTCTGATGTTGGTGGCTCCGAAGTGTGGCTGAGGTGAGGTCGAGAGCGTGGTCAATGGCGATTTGGAGAAGAAAGAGAGTAGCCGAAGGAATCGATGGACTTGGAGTTTTGGAGATAGTGGATGTAGTGGGAAGCTGTTTCCAAGATCGATCCAGGAAGAGTGGCCTAATGATCGATCTGAGGTGGAGCAGTTCGTATCGACGTGGATGAGATGTGGTGTGATCGATCCGAGACCAAAGTCCTTGGATCGATACGAAGTGGTCGATACGCACAAGTTATCGATACGAAGTTTTTATCGACACAAAAAGGTTATCGGTCTAAGTCATTGATCGATACGAACGTTGGCATTAGGAGAACAATCCAAAGTGAACCATGATGGATAAAAATTTAATTGCTTCTTGCATACTCGAACACTTAACCCCGACGAGCTTTGGCGTTGCATATTTGGACTTGATCGTAAAACTACATATCATACTATGCTTCAAAGCTCTTCAATGGAACTGTAACTTGTCAAACACAACAAATTTTAACATGGATCATTCCCCGAAGTCAGAATGGCACGGTTGAGACGGTCAGCGATGAGCCGCTCCGGTCGTATCTCGAAGTCTTGTCTTTCTACCATCTTTCAACCTTGTAGATATTTAGAGTATTGTGCAGCACTTCACTACACAACACGATCACTCGCTTTGCACCGAGGGGGACATGGGTCTTTTTACCATCTAATAATGGTTTTTACTGAGTTCAATAGCTATGGATCCCGGAAGCTCAGAGCAGTAAGAAGTTCAAAGTCCTCCACTCTCCAAAATAAAAAGGCCGGATATCCCGGTAGATACAGTGAATCTTGCTTCGGACGAACTGCCGGATGTAGTGGTGATATATCCGGAAGATTTCGTCCGATCCAAGATTACAGAAGAAATGCTAAGAAGAATTTGCCTTAGACACGGGCTGTCTTTGGAAGAAGTTTGGTTGCCAGGTCTGGAAGACAGGTCACACAATCCCCTGGAAGGGTTCACCGCATGCAACAGATTCATATGCTGGACTAGAACAATGCCCCCGTTCAACCAATTCATTAAGGATGTGCTATTTTTTCTGAGGATCGCACCTTTTCAGCTTCATCCCAATGGATACGCGCTTCTCAACAGCTTGTACATTATATTTATGGAGCATCTCTTCCGTCCCCCGACTGTCGACGAGATCAGATATTTATTTAATATAAAGAGTCGGGCGGATAATCCGTCATTCACTTTGCTGGTAGCTGTTAGGAATTTCCAAGTTGTGGCAGGAACATGGGGCAAGTTGAGCTACTTCAAAACGGAGTGGTTTTATATGAGGTGCCCACCAGGATTCGCCAGGTGGTGGCTGGTCAGATGTAAGTTTCATTACTCGTTTCGTTGTTAACCATGACTGGACAATATAGATTAATGCTGAATTCATTGCCGTGTTTCTTTTACAGCTGCTATTCCACAGCCCGAAGGAGCCCAATATAAAGAGCTAGTGAGGATGCTCCAGGCGTTGCCTGCTGAACTAAGAGAAATATACGAAATTCTCCCCGACGACAACTTGATAACCGCCGGGCTTTTAGAGAGAGAGCAGAGTATAGGGCTCACGGGGGTACCAAGGATGGCCCCTATAAGACAAGGTGGAAGACGGGCTCCTGTCGTGCCCCCAGTCGAGGGAGCTTAGGCTGCGCCCGAGTGTAATAATCATCGAACCTCGCGATGATGTGGGTATAGATGCTGGTCAGGAGCCTGCGGTCGCGCCTCCGCAGAGCCCTCAATCATCTGTGTTGAAGAGAAAAGGCAAAACTCCTGTCCACAAAAGAAAAAGGCAAAAGACCACCAAAGCGACTCAGCTTGTTGTAACTTCCATAGGTCCGGAGATCTCTTCCCCACAGACAGAAAGTTGGTTGAGAGGGTTATCAGATATCCCTATCCCGGATGAAAAATTGCCATTCCCTGATCTCGGGCCAGAGGGGCTCCACTCCCCATCAAGAACCGGTGCAGGCCTACCTTCAATAGGTATAGAGGAGCCAACTCCAATAAGCAAGGCTACTATAATCAGTCGGTTGGGGGGTTTGCATATGCACTCACACACTTCACGGCACCACACGTCATTCCATCACATGCTTCTTAATCTTTGGCGATTACTAATTCTATCCCTCTTTTCATTTTTTAGATACAATGGTTAAGCAAGGATCCATGCTTAGTAAATTCCGCTCTTCGCGCCATTCTTCTGGATCACATTCTAAATCACATCGCTGCGAAAGCGAGAGAGATTATGGTCGCGGATACCATTCTAGCTAGAAGTGTGAGCACAACGATAGAGAAAAAGAGATCATATCAAAGCAGGCGCCGTTCTAGGTCACGATCTTCGCCATCGAAAGTTCCTTCGAAACCTTCTGGCCTTGGCAGGCCCTCTCCTGAATCCCCGCATCAAACAGCGCCATCCCATGCTCTAAAAACCGACGATCAGTGCCGCAAAACCGAGAAAGAAACTCCCATCGTCGTAGAACAAACTGCCATAGAGCCATCAGGTGAAGGAGCCATCCGTATTGCTAAACTAAAGAAAGATTTTCTGACCATTTGCTTCGACGGTTTCCACTTTCCACCCAACTTGAAGGGAATCCCAAATGACATAGAAAAAATGGTGCATGATTATGTGCATGACGCATACAACCAGTATCGGGAGTGAGTCAAAATGGCAGAACGGGTCTCGGCTGTGTCCTTCGAGCGAGCCAAAACGATTAAGGAACTGAATGGCGACCTTTCTTAAAAAGGCAAAATAATAGAGGTGCTCACCAATGAGCTCGAGTCTTCAAGGAAAACTAAGATGGAGGCTGGCCAGAGAGCTGAAGAAGCTAGGAAGTCCATGGAAGAAATGAGAAAAACTCACATGGACTTAGTGTAGGAGATGGGTCACCGCAACACCATTATTATGCGAGAAAGGGATGTTGCGCTGAAAGAAGTTGATGAGCTAAAGGCAAAACTAACCGAGGCTATCAAAGAAAAAGATGAAGCCAACAAAGTTGCCCAGGAAGCGTGCGAGGAGGCGGTGAAACTTAGAGAAGAAAGGGATATTGCAAATAAAAAGGCCGAAGAAGTCGAGACCAGGGCTGAGAGGGAAATAAAGGCCGTTGAGGCCAAGATGGAAAGTGTTTTTGAAGATCTCCTGGTCAGTTATAATGCAAATGTCCTGAAAAATTGCAACTTGAACTGGCTCGGCGAGGACTGTAACGACCCAGAATTTTGGACCATTCGCATCCATTATAAGTGTATAGGAAGACACTCATGCCGGAGTTGAATTGCTCAAAATACCGCGTTGTTAATTTAAATTTGGAAAAACTGAACATATACAGTAAATAAATAATCACAGATCACAGACACAGAGTAATAAGTGCAGCGGAAATAAAAGAGATAGTAGTTCATGAAGCTACTATATAAATGTATAAGTTACATCAGAGTTAAACCAGATACAACGGAAGAGTAATATGATACATCAGATACAAATCAGAATACATCACTGGAATTATCGAATACTGGAAGCAGAATAGATGGCTGGATCTTCAAGCAAAGCTCCAACTTCAAAGGTGAGTCTCGAATACTGGTACACTCAGTCTGACCCGAGCATAAAGCAAAAACACAAGACACTCGAGTCAGGATTAACATTCTTATATTAATAAATCCAACTCAAGTGAAATAGCAATTGAAATACAAGTAACTCAAAGGATGTTGGAATAACCATCCTTTAAGGATCCGTCGAACTATCTACTATGTAGTAATGTACGATTAGTAGATAATGTCTATCAGTAATAATAAGATATCAAAATAGTGTTAAGTCATGGCCCATTCCACCCTTAACACATTTTATTCCCAAAAGCATATACAAGACCGTAGTTTCCCCAAAACCGGAAGTCACCAGAGGGCAATCCATATACTAAAGGTACAAATCAAAATCGTAGTGGTCGCGTATAAATGGAATACAAGTATGACAAGGCACATGAGGCAATACCCAAGGTAGTGATACTACCGTTCGCCTGATCCGGACTGGTGAGAACGCAACGCCGCAGCGCCCGCAACACCGTGAAATAACACTCCCAAAATCAAGGGTGCACCAATCGACAACAAGTATAAGTAGTTCGAAGAAGTGTGTCCACTTGAGGTAGCTAATCCTCCATTGGCCCGGCACAGCTCCTGTTTTAGTCATTTCCAATTTGACACAAGTGTCAAGGCTATCCATCATCGTTCTCTTTCTTCAATCATCACGTACATCATTCCAACCACTTCATTCTGAATCATCACTCCGCGTATAGTTATTAAAGTGGTTTTCGGTTTAGATAGAGAGTATATCCATAACCGATTCCGATCTCTTTAATAACTTCCGAAATTATTTCACCGATTGGTCGTTTATTTATTTCAAAACCAAATCAATTTCAATTTCAATCAGAGTTTTATAAATCAACATTTCGTTTGTCTTTCTAAACAAATTTCCATAATTTACGTTTCAATACTTCTAAATTTACCATTTCAAAATCTTATAATTCAATTTCAATCTCTATTTAAAACAATTCAAATATTGGTTCAAGTTCGTATATAAGTTTCATTCCGAAATCATTTAAATTAATTTAATTTAACATTCAAATAAATTTAAACTATTTATCGATTTCATTCAATATTCATTAAGTAAATTTTCAATTCGAAACAATTTCTATTAAATTTCCAATTCATTAAATCCATTATTTAAATTCAACTTCATTATATCAAAACTTACCGATTTAATTAAATTAAATTAGATTCATCAAACCAAATTCTTTAAATTTCAAGTCTTACATTAATTTCAATAAATCACATTTTATTCAATTTCACTTATTTACTTACTTAAATAAATTTCCAAAACTTATTTAATAAAGAAACTCAATTTCAATTATTTACGAAGTAAAATTCACTTATTCAAAAGTTTATTTTTTCTTATTTAAAGAAATCCAATTCAATTTAATCATTAAATAATTCAATCTTACTTAATTATTAAATAATTCAAAACTTAATTATTAAATAATTTCAAAGTTTAATAATTTCAAACTTAATTATAATTTCAAACTTAATTATTAAGTCATTTCAAACTTAAATTCAATCATTTCTCAAATTAAACAACATTCTTCCATCAATTACATTGTTAACATTTTGTTTCAGATTATTAAATATTAACATTTTCCTTTCATTAAAAATTCAAATTTCAACTTCATTTCAAAACCATATTATTTATTCAAATAAAATCTTTATTAAATTTAAATCAAATTATTGACCAATCGGGTTTTTATTTAATTCTCTATCCTAGGTCAAAGTTCAATTTGGGTATTTATCGTTTCAACCCGATTCCAATTCAATTCAAAATCATAGCATAGCAAAGGGAACTTGCAGTGTGATAACTGGGATGGTGTCAAAGTAAATAAACAAGCAATAACAACGAACAATAACAATCCAATAATCAATTCAAATAATCCCGAAATAACTGTATTAATTCGCATTGTTATTTGTACGAATTAATATAATTAATTCTAGAATCTACACTATCATTTCATGTAGATTAAAGATTATTACATTAATATTTATACGGTTCTTCAATTGTCATTCGATTTCAATTTTAACACTACAACAATTAATCAAATATACGTTCAATGGTTCAAAGTGTAATTATCACTATTCTACATGTCAATTAATTTAACAATTAAAGGGGTCATATTCACTAATCAAATTTAACATATAAATCAGTTTTAAAATTGTTAACTATCCTATATCCATTTCAATTTTTGCATACTATTTATCATTTAACACTAACAATTTAACGTCCAATATAAACATCAACAATCAATCAATTATCAGCCAACTGTATTATCATCACATAAATAATTAACAGATAATGGTGTTAGATGTCACAGGTGAACTGATATAGTTAATAGCATAAATAACAGCGTAAATAACTAACAGTAGCATATTTCAATTGTCGTTTCAATTGAATCAAATTTAAATAAATAAAAGAACGTTAATCGTGAGTGAGTGCTCACCTTTCGAGGCTAGAGAATACATAAGGTGATCCGGATACGCACACTGATACGGACTCTGAAATTTAGTTATGAATCCAAGCACGAATTCGAACATGAAGCTAGATTGGTACGATTTCAACGATCAAGCTGATAGATAAGAAATAGACGAAATCAATCAAAACTGCATCGATGCAAATAAAATCGAAACAAAAGTATATCATACTATTATTTCTTAAATAAATATTCAATTTAAATTACATGTTGTATTTCAAATCATAATACATATCCAAATCCCATTATATTTTAAAAAAATCTAAAAAAAAACAATATATATATAAACTAATATATTATACAACTAGATAACATACGTAGGTTATATATAATTAAATATACTTAAAAAATATTTTATACTTAAAACTATATACAAAGCAAATATCCCTTAACAGCCGAAGCCATTATATAATTTACAGAGTAATACAAACTTATATATAGTATAGTAAACGTTTATGCATTTAGGTACACATGCGTATATAATTCTTTCATCATTTCAATACATTTAAGTTGACATACATATTTATGTTACATATATTTATATTTATATAAAGCTGTAAAAATTTGAATAGAAAACAATGAACCAAAACATGACAGCTTACTTATATCTTCATATATACATTATATCTCATAACAACCATTCCAGTTACTTACGTATACTTTAAAGTTAATATAACTTTGAACACATGTCAAAATTTTATACATTTCAAAATGGTTGTTTTAAATAAGCACATGTTCTATGTTCTATTGATAAGAGTCAACAGTAACTTTATATAACTAATATAGATATATATATACAACTATTCACTTGTTTCTTTCCCAAAGATATACATATACCTACATATTACTATACTTTTTCTTCTTTCCAGCAATCCAACATATATTAGAACAAGATATATGTTATATTATACTTATTTACAAATCAATATTAAGTCAAACGCAAATAAAACTAAATATATATATTATACGAATCATAGATTAACAAATAAAACAAAAATATTTATTCAGCAAACGTGTATATAACCTTTTATATAACTTTGTGAATCAAACAGATTTTATACCTTATATTAACCTATTACCGAAAAATATAAACTGTAAACCCATATACAATATTTATTTTAAACTCAAATTCTACTATAACTTATATATACAGTATTAGCAAAACCATGCCCGTATACTGACATATGGAAAACTTGATTACCTATGTATTCAAAAGAGGAGATAGTGGCCAAAGCGGCGGGGCTCAGGCGAGGCTGGGTTGAGGGGCGTTGGTGGCGTTCACGGGAGGTGGGACAGAGGTCGGTCGCTGGAGATGATGAGGTTGAAACAGAAAACGCAGCAGCGAATGAAGGTGGAAGCTCGGCTGAGGAAGAGAACGAAGGTGGGTGCTCGGGTTCTCGGCTGGTGGTGGTGGTGCGCAGCTCGAGCCTGGGGTGGCGTGAGTGGAGATGGGACAGAGGGCCAAGCTTCACGCATACAAGCATCTTCGCTTGTGTTTTTTTTATTTGAAGAGGCTGTGTTCGGCAAAGCATGGTGGAAGGAAGAGGGTAGAGGCCGACTAGGTGAGGATGGACAGGGAATATGAAGTTGCGTACATAATTGGGAGGATGAGGAGCTGATGGGAATGAACAGGGCATCTGAAAAGAAAAGGAGTTGGGGAGGAAAATGTGTGTAGAGGGTCTGGAGGAAATATGTGAGAAGGGAACAGTTCCCAAATGGGAGAGGAAAAAAAATGAGTAGTCATTAGGCAAAATGAGCTGTCACCATTTATTATCATGTGTAAACGAACAGACAAATTGAAACAGATAAAATATGAACGGACCTTAAAATAATAAAAGGGAATGGGAATAGAAAAGGTCTAATGAAATTCAGAAATTGTTAATAGCCGGCGGCAATTTGGTTTAAACGTTGAAAATTGAATAGACATTGAAACCAAAAGGTTCAGAAACGTGTACCATTCGGTTAACAGTTTTACGGTTTTGTCGCGTGTCGGGCACTGGAACACGGATATGAATATACTGTGGAGGTCAGCATTACGAGACGATCAAAACGACATACGGATATCAGTGATAGGATTTGATGATAAAAATTCGAATTTTCTACTAACGAAAATGCAAGAAAAACGCTGAAAAATAAGATCGACGGAGCCAAAGATGTCCGAATTTGGAAAAATGACAAACTGACATCTTGCTCAGAAGATGGTTTAGAATTTTTCTATGTAAAAATATTTAGGTTTCGAAAACGTTTTATTTTCATCGCTTTTTAACTGATTAAATTGAAGTGAATTTACGCGCGAAATAAACTTTCATATTTTCGGATGAAAATTTACCAGTTGCTATGTTAAACTAGACGCATTCCAAATGTTAAATTTTTATTTCAAAATTTTATCGTTTAAAATTTCACAAAATTTTAACTAATTACGTTATTAAAACAGTTGAAATTTACGGGTCGTTACAAGGACTATCCCTTTCAACCATATAAGGCCTGGAACCGCCTGATTAAGGATGAAAAGGCGATCCGTGGAGTTACAGCTATCGTTGAGTTTGAATTGGAAACTCAGGTGTTGATCGGAGATGAGCCTAAAGTCCTTCAAGACACGACTATCGCGCTTCAAAGAGAAGATCTGGCTGCTAAATACCCGGAGGGTGGGGAAGGATCTAGGGGCGAACACCATGCTGTTGCTTTTGAAATGCACCAGTGTCTCAAACTGCGCCCACATCTTCTGTTGACCCTCCAGTCATCCTAGAGTATGAACCCGACATGCCACATATCTCTTCAGTCATCGAGCATAGCTCAGAAGGCATGTCAGCCCAACTCGGGAGACAAACTAAGGAAGGTATTCTGGACACTTCTCGTATTCTTCAAAATGCAGGAACATTATTAGAGGACATTACTAATATATTCTCCTATCTTTATTCAACCTTAGATTCTGCACCGGCCAACCCTCCTGCAATCCAAGAAGTTCACCATGGGCAGGAGGCATTAACAATGGAGGCCACAACCGTGACAATTACTTCTTTGGTTGGGGAGATACATGACAGCGGCTATGTGTTTGATGATCAGTTGATGGAAGCACTTCTCAGGCGCCAAAGCGACCCAAGCATCGAGATGCCCTTTAACGTAGATGAAGATGTTATTATCACGGGCTCCTTGCGTCCAACTGGCAGTCTTCCGATGGGCGAGCGTGTGGACAGAGAGGAATAAGTAATGGAGGTGATTAAGGCTGAAATCGAGCAGGCTCGTAGAGTTGGTGGAGGTATGGCGGGCCCTAGTCCTACCCCGATCCTTGTGCTCTCTCCGGGTGGCACCATAGTTGAAACTGGAGCCCCTCATTCTTTTGGTGTCGAAAGTGCCAACATTCCACCAGCTCCTCGCGCAGAGGATACTTTGGTCCCCGTGAGCTCCCGGGGGGAGATCGCATCGATTCTCCTGGCTGGAGACAAGCCAACTGGAGTGAGCCGGGGAGGCAAGGGTTCTAAAAGAGGTCTGGGCGGTTGCTCGAGTGGATTTATGCCAAAGAAAGTTAAGAAGGACAAGGATCCGAAGGCGTAGATTAGCATTTTGACTTCCTCTCTTGCAGATAGTTAGAATAAGCCTCTTTTATTTAGCTTTTTGTAGGCCATGTATAGATGCAGGTTCGGCCCCCTGCTTATAGGAATTCTTTGGACAGATTTTGTACTTCTTTTCTAAAGAATAGCATGAATAAAATTCCTATTTTGTTTTTGGCATAACTCTGCGTTTATTTGTTTAAGTACTTAAGCATTCACATTTCCATTCAATGTACTCATGAAGCCTTAGTTTCTGAGTCGAACTCGAGTTTGGTCTTTAAGTCCTGAGGTCGCGACCATAGGTCATAGTCAAACGTTGAGCTGAGTCCCAACGTTGCGCTGTCTCGATCAGCGGCTGGTACTTGATTTGTGCCACCAATTATGGGGTTAGTTGAAATAGTTAGTTGGTAGTCGTCCTACGCCTTCAATAACTTTGATTTAACTTAGTCGGAATCGAGTTAAAGTAATATGAGTCTGAGCGGTTGAATCACACTCGCTCATTTGCTAGCATCTGCATCCACACTTTGGGGATCGGATTTGTATGTCGGCGATTGATCACGCTTGCTTATTGTTTAGGATTACGTCCGCACTTCGGGGACATAAGTTATTTTGTGGGTGGTCAATCACACTCGTTTAATGTTTATACTCTAGTCTACACTCCGGAAATCTAGAGTTGGTCGACAGATGGTCGGTCATATCTGCTTAAGGGTTAGGATCTTATTCACGCTTTGGGGATAAGGAGTTGGTTAAGGTCGTGGACTGTCAGATCACATCCTCCTTGATACAGCAAGCGAAGTCATAGATGTTGGACCCATCCACTTTGAGCTTGGAAAGAAGCGAGGTCGTAGATGGACAGGTCCATCTTCCTCGAGCTCTGGAAAGAAGCGAGGTCATGGATGAACGAATCCACCCTCCTCGAGCTTTGGAAAGAAGCAAGGCCGTAGATGGACGGATCCACCCTCCTCGAGCTCTGAAAAGAAGCGAGGTTGTGGATGGACGGATCCACCCTCCTCAAGCTCTAAAAGAAGTGAGGTCGTGGATGGACGGATGCACCCTCCTCGAGCTTTGAAAAGAAGCGAGGTCGTGGATGGACGAATTTATCCTCCTCGAGCTTTGAAAAGAAGCGAGGTCGTGGATGGATGGATCCACCCTCCTCGAGCTTTGGAAATAAGCGAGGTCGTGGATGGATAGATCTATCCTACTTGAGCTTTGAAAAGAAGTGAGGTCATGGATGGACGGATCCACCCTCCTCGAGCTTTGGAAAGAAGTGACGTCGTGGGAGGACGGACCCATCCTCCTCGAGCTTTGAAAAGAAGCGAGGTCGTGGATGGAAGGATCCATCCTCCTCGAGCTGGACGGTCGATTCACGTCCTAATTTTGGAGTTTGCACTTCAGTTCGCACTCTGGGAGATGGAGTTTGTTGGAGAATTGTCATGTTTCAATTCTCGTTTAATTGATTGTTGTTTGCCCCCCAAGCTCGGGGTTTCTTCTAGCGAGTGACCGACCGGATCACGATCACTCTCTATTTGAACGAGTCCCACCGTAAGATGGAACTCGGATCTTCGTACATCATGGCGGTTGCATGATGCATTTAGGAATCACTAATTTGGCTTTATGAGTCTGCGCTTTATTGCTGAAACAAGAAATCATGGCAAAATCAGTTGCCTTATTACAAGTACAAATTCTCAAATTGCGTAAACAAACTTGAAAAGGAAAGCAGACTAAATGAATGAAAGCCAGTTATATATAATAGCGACAGAGACTTTCGCTGTTCCATGCTCTCGGTAGAGTGAGACCATCAACGGTTAATAGCTTGAATGTGCCGTCTCCAAGCCTCCGTTCGATGACATATAGTCCTTCCACGTTGGTTTCATGTGCAAAAGGACCGGATAGACCCGCTTAAGTACGAGATCTCCAACTTCAAAGGTTCTAGGTCGGACCTTGGCATTGTATAATCGGATGACTCGGTTGCGATGTGCGGCTGCCCTCAAATTAGCCTCTTCATGCTTCTTATCTAATAAATCCAAAGATTCTGCAAGTAGGATGGCATTCGTCTTCGGATCATAATAAGTCACACGGTGAGAAGGCAGCTCTAGCTCAACTGGAATAATGGCTTCGGAGCCGTAAGAATGTGCGAATGGAGTATGGCCGGTCGCGGATTTATGGGTAGTTTGTTATGCCCATAAGGCCATGGGAAGCTCATCGACTCACTTAACTCCAGCCTTCTCTAGCCGTTTCTTCAAAATGGACTTGATGATTTTGTTGACAGCTTCGACTTGTCCATTCGCTTGAGGGTAAGCTACCGTGGAGAATTTCTTCTGGATGCGATATCGTTGGCAGAAATTCTTAAACTCGACACTATCGAATTGGGTTCCGTTGTCAGTTACAATTGCTTGTGGAAAGCCAAATCGACAGATGATGTTGCGCATAATAAAGTTGATTACTTTCTTCGTTGTGATAGTAGCAAGGGGCTCATCCTCCGCCCATTTTGTAAAGTAGTCGACCGCAACGATGGCGTACTTCGCACCACCCTTGGCTAGAGGCAAGGACCCTATAATATCAATACCCCATGTGGCGAATGGTCATGGACTGACCATTTGAGTAATCTCGGTTGGTGGGACTCTTAGAATACTGGCATGTTTCTGGCACCTATCACATCTCTTAGCTTAATCCGATGCATCTCGGTTTACGGTTGACCGGTAATACCCGTACCTGAGTTTCTTCTTTGCAAGGGCTTGCCCTCAGTATGATCGCCACACTCTCCTTCATGCACTTCCTGCAAAACTCACTTGATTTCATCACGGGCGATACACCGGAGTAAAGGAATAGAAAATCCCCTTCTATATAGGACTCAATCTTGGATAACAAACCGTGAAGCCTTTTGGAGAATCTGTCTCTTCTCACTCCTGCGCTCGGGTAACGTCCCGTGTTCAAGATAGTTTCTGATTGGAGTCATCCACGACTCCCTCTCAGGTGTTGCCTCATGAACCCAGTCTGTCTCTACCTGATCAATACTTGGAGCAGTAAGTGTCTCCACGGGGACGAGTCCCATCCGCTGTGCTTCGCCAATGTTAGCCAGTTTCGCTAAAGAATCGGCCTTTTGATTTTGCTCTTATCATCTGGCGTATCATAGTTGGAATATCATGCATCGGGTATTCGAGGCCAAGGCATGGTCGGGTTCCACATCAAGAGGATGGTCCGGTCGCTGCCTACAGTCCGTTCCACGCCTACTTGATGCCTGGGCTTCATGGAAATGAGGATCCTGAGCATGAATGCGATGGTGAAGGGCTAAATCTAGCTAGTTCTGGACCTCGGGATCCAGATCTATAAGAGCAGCTGCGTTGTCATGAGTTGTGTTGTGCGGGAGTGTCCCTCCTCGGGAGTAGGGTGCAGCTTGATGCCTTGTAGAAGGACCTATCCCGGCCTGTCCAGGATTTGCAATATGCGGGTGCCGAGAGGCCTCCGCGTAGTTCTCCTCTAATCGGCGTCGCGTAGATCTGTGATAGGATTCAGATGATGCCGACCTTTACGACAAGGAATAAGAGGCATGCTCTCTTCTAGATCTCCCTCGTCTTTCTTCATTCAGCTAGTTCACAAGTTCCATATTGGCATGAATCTGTTGAGTGAGCTATTGACGGCTTTGAGTGAGCTCATGCATGAAGGTCTGGAATTCCTCTCTAGTTACTTGACCGAGTAGATCTTGAGTTCTAACTGATGTTTGGCCCATAGTAGCCAGCTGCACGGGACTTTTCCTATCCCTTCCTTCTGGATTAGCAGCATTAGAAGCAGTTCTGGTATTGCGCACCATGTTGGATGTAGTTCTTCTTAGATCTGGAACAATCTGAATAGGATATAAGGAACCACTGGAAGATGGATCTGGATCTCCTCCTTAGATTTTAGTAATCCAATGATGGCAGGGGATCCACAGAATCGAAGAAAAAGCAAAGATTTCTCAGTGAAAGCACCAAAGTGTTTGTACCAAAAATGGGCACAACACTCGTCGGATGTAATTAAAGAGTTTAGAATGAAGAAGTAAAATGGAATAATGAGGCAAATCTAACAATCACACCAAGAAAATATGCAGTAACAGAAAGAAAACAAGGATTTATAGTGGTTCGGCGTTATAGCCTACATGCACTTTGAAGGATTTGATGTTTATTGCTGATTATAAACTGAGTTACAACAATACAATGACTAACACTCGAATTACAATGGAGTTTAACCCGCGCAGCAGCATCAAAGTCCTCTTTTAGTTGCAACTGGGTGCTATTTATAGCTGTGAAGCTGGAAATATCTGCCTTGAATCTCGGAATACCTTATCTCATGCGTAGGTGGGCCCACACGATCGATCCGGAGTTATTTGGGATCGATCCCTGATCGATCCATATCGATTTCGTATCGATCAGAAATTGTTCCAATTGAGCTGCGATCGATCATAGATGCTCCTGAGGTAATGTGTAATATGCTGTGAAAATTTCATGGCATTTGGATTTGTGGTTTAAGAGATATGATCGATCCAAGATTGAGTTTACTAGTGAAACTGAAGCCTTCGTATCGAAAGATTCGTACCAGTCCTCTCGTATCGATGACGTGGCATGCGTGCTTTATAGAGATCCAAAATTCATGCATAAGGACTGCTTCCTTTAGGTTGACTGCTCCCCTTGTATCCCATCGATGCTCTGCTTTTCGTATCGGTGCTTTACTCCCTCCTTCGTATCGATCACTGGCTCCACTCTTCGTATCGATCAAGTGGGTGATCGATACGAAACATGCAGCTGCTGGTCAAATGGAGTGTGATCGATCCAAGAAGTGTTGAAGTCCATCGATATTGGTTCGAACCTTATGGATACAAATGATGGATGCCGAGTGATGGAGTTATGTTCACTTCGTATCGATGGTGATGGATACGAAATGATGGATACAGATGTATGGATACGAAATGGACATGTTTCATATGGATCTTGATCGATTCATAACTCGAGCATACAAACTCCAATTGACCTGAAATTTGGAATTTTGCCTTTCATAGCTTTGCTTGTCATACCATGTTAATTGTAGCTCGATCTGGACTCGGACCAAGTTCGCCTGTATCCATCGTGAACTTGTAGATAACCGATCTCTGTAGCGGATTGTCTTCAATCTCTAATCAAGTCCTTGGTATCACGGCCTTGCCAAAAGGTAGGATAACACTACCCAAAGAGTAGTAAGATGAAGTCTTCTAGAGGAAGATCAATTGAATGTAAGAGTAAATCAAACTCTGTCCTAAAGAAGGATCGAGACAGTCTTCTATAGGAGGACCAGTGAAAGGCAAAAGCAATCTTTAGAGGAAGAAGTGTTAAACATATGTAGTCCCACACCAAGTAAAAATTAAAGTAACCTTCAGAGGAAGGATAAAAGGCTATTTATCACGTAGAAGTGGGAGTTTTGATGACAGATAGTAACATCTTAAAGATTATGACTTATAACCCAAGCTCAAGGCTTCATTCTTCAAATTATCGGATTAACTTTCACTCCTTTATTTCTATATTAGAATTCAAGTTAGAAAATAACGAGAATCTCCGTTCACAATCAGATTTCTAAATAACGAGAATCTCCATTAACAATCAGGTTCCTAAATAACGGGAATCTCCATTAATAGGATTTCTAGATAGAATTCTGGGCTTGTTATCAGAAAAATTCCGATCTTCTTATTAAATAGAGTTTAAATTTAGACCATAAGGATTTCCAGTCTTCTATTCAGATTAAATTATGATATTATTACCAGATCGGTTTCTGGTCTTCAATTCGGATAATGTTACCAAATGGTTTTCTAGTTTCCTATTTCAAAGTTATTGCCAAAGGTTTTTTTAGTCTCCTATTAAAGTTATTGTCGGATAAATTTTTGGTCTTCTATCCAAACGATATTACTGCTAGAAGATTTCTAATCTTCAATATAGGGGAAATTATAATTACCAAACAGATTTTCGAGTATCTACTCTTTGAAACTAAAACTTCAAACGCCAAGCTCTAAATTTCTAGGTGATAAGGCCAAAAGTTGAAGTTATTAAAAGCTTCAATCCTCAAAGTGCTAAATTAAATTCTCCTAAAGGAGAGTTTAAATTTTCTAATAATGAGAATCTCCGTTATTAGATGGATTTTTAATTTCCTGTTAAATAAAGAAAGGGTTTTCCCAAACTTTTGATTAATAAGTTGCTAATCTTTTTATCAAAACAGATTTCAGGTTTTAGCGACAAAATTTATATCAAGAAGACCAACCAATGAAAGGCTACTTATCATATTACAATCAAATCCATGCTTTGGAAGACAAGTTGTGTTTTTCAGACGACTCAACAAATTCAAAAGGAAGTATACAAAGAATCATTTAAGGCAACAATCATTCAGATACAATTGTCTATTTTACATGTTATATACAAAAATTACAGGTACCAAGAAGGGAAATCTACAAAAAATAAAACTCATAAGCGATTCTTCATTAGTTGTCAAGTTTCTGCACCTCCTTTTTCAAATTTTTAGCGACCAAAGTAAAATTGGTAATATGGCGGATAGCCACATCCAAAAGTTCTTTAAGTTTTTTTTCTTTTTCCGAGTAATATCTAAATCATCAATAGAGCCAATTTGTACTTCTAAGGTATGCTTGAGTGTTTTGTTGGCTCCTTTTAAAGTCAGAATCTTGCTTTTTAATTTCCTGACCTCCCGTTCAAGGGTATATTTTTCATGTTCAAGTTTTTCTACTAAGCCAGATAATTGTTAGGATACTGAGAAACTTTGTCGTCTCATTGCTTGTTCAAAAATTGAACGCGTTCATATCTAACTCTCTGACTCCATTTGGCAATTTCGTCATCATTTAGACTCGAAGGTGGATTCAACAAAGTAGAAAATTGTTCCTTACCAATCAAAGGAGTAGGAGTAGGAACGCTGGATTCGCCTCCACTCGCAATCAGATCCAAAGATTGATAGGATACTTGGCTTTTCAATAAATCTACTTCAAACTCCATTACCCTTTAAAGAAGACGGCAATTTCTACATCGGCTTTGATTCCTTAGACTAAAGGTCCAGACTGGCCAAACGCGTCCATTTTCTCTTTTAACTCTTGAATTCCTTTATCCTTTTCTTTAAAAATTTCCACTAAGTTGGAGGTCATTTCCTTTAAATTATTAAATGTGGACTTCAATCGATAGTATCTATCATGCCATTTCCATGCCTCCGGGTTATATGGAAACAACAAAGTTAAAATGCCTTGAGAAGAGAGCTTTTACTCGAATTCCGACCTGAACATAGCTTTGATAATATCCAATCGAGTAAAGAGTTCCGAACCACAAGACGCGAGCGTTAGTTGTTTTTCCTAATAAAAATAAGTAAACGGAAAAAGGAAATCAATATGGAGGAAATTTTTTTTCTTTATAAACAAGAAAAAGGGTTACAAGCATGAGCAAATTCAATTTATACTAGCAATACAAGTTTTATGCATTAAACTCTCAAAGTTTAAAAATGGTAGATTGAGCCTTTTTGGGTGATCCAGCAGGCAAAGAAAGGGTAGAGTCAAAAGGAACATTAAACCCTTAAGGGGTGTTAACTGGAGGAAGCCGATGATAGTCCCATTTTCCAACAGAAGGGCCGATCTCATCACATAACAATCATGAGTGGTTGTTCATATCTCACTAAGCAATTTAACCTTTTCGTCACCGAAGAAATCAAAATGAAAGTGTGGAACCCATGTGTAAACTTCTTGAAGATCTCTAAGGAAGCAATATTTTGCTAACCGAGATGTTTTAAGGATTAACGATTTCTCTTTAAAGTCCTTCTTTAACTTGATAAATTTAGTTAAGAGCTCCATAGAAACAGGGCTACCCAATGATTCCTTAATCTATATAGTTTACAAAAAAATAAAAATAAACTAAGTTGCAAAGAAATAAAAACACTGCAATTCATAAAACTGTCTGGATTATACAAAATTATTTAGGTTCATACAATATTAGCCTTTTGTAAAATTCGGAAGTGAACTTCACTTTGTTAAATTTCAATTTCTCAGGAGGAAGAGTATTTTGGGAAAGAGGAACGGTTGTGACTGTGGGAAGATTCTAGCAATCTCCATGATAAGGATCGGTTCCGTGTTCATCCAAATATGTACTATGCAAATGCCTAAGCAAACCCCCACTCTTTTCCCCTAAGAATGAAAAATCAGTAAGAATATTTGTAGAGGAACTCCACTAAGGTATCCCTATCATCAATAAGCATCTAGAAGAGAGTAGTTAGCTCCGTATTTTCTCTTATGACTCTCTCCCGATGAAGGCGGGACTTCTTCAATAACGAGGCTACTCGTTTTTCTGTGAAGTTCCATAACCATGTGGCGTAAACATAAAGGAGCCTATACTTATCAGATAACTTGTTGTGCTCCTCGATTACCCTTTCAAGTTCTCTATTCAATCGATGCACTTCCCTCTCGCTCTTTTCATGTAGAATCTCATAGTAATATTTGGATCTTTTCCATAACTAAAATGATAAACTTATTAACTAAAGGCTGGCAGATAATTTTTGGCCTTTAAATAATGAATTCCATACCTGTGTGACCGGAACCTAGGAAGCCGGGACTTAAGGCTTCTCTTTCGGCTGTCGACTGATTGGACCAGCATCTTTTGAAGGGATATTTTATTGCAAAGCACTCTGAAGATTGGGCAAGTCAGGAAAATCCACATTATAGGCGGACAAGTCATGACCACCTGATCCATTGCCCCCGTCTCTTGATTCCTTTGGATCCTTGCCACCACCACCACCATCTTGATCATCATCATCATCATCGTTATCATCATTATCACCATTATTGTTATCATCTTCATCCTCCCCCTTCATCTGATTTTCACCTCCTTCGAGCGGGGGTCGTTAAAAGATAACAACTTCTTCAGATCGACGACATCTTCTTCGAGAAATTCATCTTGAAGAAATCCAACGGCTCTCCCCCAATATAAGATCAAACTTTCTCTTGAATCTTTCACTTAATTCTAGGAGAGAAGGAAAATCCGGATCAAGGCATTTGTCAATATGATATGCTACAAAGAGAGCATCTTCGTAGCACTTTTTGGTGATCTTAGTAAGAGCTTGATCAAGAAAGAAGGTAACTTTCTTCTTGGCGTCCTTTATAATGTTATTGGCATAAATCAGAGTGGTATCTCTAGTTTACAGCTGGCTTTCTGAAGATTTTATCTTATTAACCATATTGACCTTTTCTTTCTCTAAAGTCCTCATACTTTCCTCAAGTCACAGTTTAACTTTCTTTTCCTTATTAAAGGAGGAGGCAAGTTTTTTCTCTCGAGAATTGCATTATACTTCTCCATCGTATCAGTCACTTGTGATGTAAGTGAACAAACTTGCTTCTTGAGCTCAACAATTTAATAAGAAGGCCTTTGAGAAGCCTGTAGAAGAAAGAACATGTGTTTAGCTGCTTAAAACCTACAATAAATATAAGTTAAGCTAGGATATACTGAATTAGAGATCTAAAATAGGTAAACACGAGAAGATACATACCAACAAAAATTGTTGATAAAAAACATAAAGATGATCCGTTGAAAAGGATGATGACTGCAATGGCTTCAGAGAAGCTACAGTTGGAAACTGAAAAACTGAACGAATAAGATTATCAAAGTCCATGGGAGCAGTTTAAGCCTGAGTCTTCGAAGGAAGAAAATCATTGTGGAGGGGAGGCGTAATACCCTTAATTTTGATTAACGTTATTTAGGGCATTTCATTAAATAAATAAAATAAAATAATGTATGGTGATAAGGACAATGAGATTGATAATTAAATTGGTCGTGCCTTGATTAATTCGTTAATAAGATTAATTAAACCATAGAAAGAAAGGAGGAATAATGTAAAGGATAAAATGGGAATAGATCCTTATTTCCAAACTCAAACTCTTATTCTCTCATTATCCTCATTTCATAACATTATATACAAAAAAAATAGAGAAGAGAGGCCGACCAATGCTAGAGATCGAAGTAGAGAAAAGCTAGAAAATCAAAGGATAAAGCTTACGGTGATCAAATCAACACTTAAATCTCAATCTCTTTATCATATCAAGGAGAATAATAGATATCCATCTCTCTATTGCTTTTTTTATTTTGGTTTTATGCCAAAACCCAAATCATATATTGTTACTATGCCATGTTATGATTGATTGGTTGATTATATGGTTGAATGATGAATTATTGGATTTACTATGAAATTATTTAATAGGTTTTAAGAGTGAAAACCTAGTTTATGACATCCAATTAACTTGAAATTTGGATATGATGTTTATAACATTATTTTTGAAGTGGGTTTTTAATTTCATAAGTTTCCAAGAAAGTATGAATATTTTATGAATTTCCTAGGTGAAGATATTGATTTATTTTGGGTTTTAATTATTAAAAATAATTAATTAATATTTTTGGAGTTGATTTTTTTATATGTTAAAGAATATGTTAATTTCGATTTATTGTGATTTTTGGAGATTTTTCCCAAGTGTTTATGATTATATATTGTTGTGAGTATTGTGTAGATAGTTTATATTTCAGTTCATGTATTTGTATGTACATATTATTTCGGTTGGACTTGTTGCTTTCTTTTGTTTTCTTTATTTTGTTTGGGCCTTATTCTCTCGGCCTGGTTGCCTTGTATAAAAGGAGATAGTGGACTGAATAATATGAAGTGCTTTTCCTTCTTTCATATTTTCGTGTATTCATTTGTATTAACATGGTATCGAAGCCACGAAAATTCAAGATTCAAATCTAACGAGGGTTTTAGCTCGAATCAGTAAGGATGGGAGAAAGCAATGCAGAAAGTAATGCCAGAATTGGGGAGAACAAGATCGCGATGGATGCGATGCAATTGATGCCCAAAATTACAGATCATAAGTTGAATAATTTGAATTTCTTAAACTGGAGTAAGACGATCCGATTATATCTTCGTAGTATAGATAAAGATAGCCATTTAACTGAAGATCCACCTATGGCAGATTCAAAGGATGAGAAAGACTTGATGTGGTTCAGATCTAATGCTCGATTATTTCTACAAATCAGAAATTCAATTGATAGTGAGGTAATTGGTCTGGTCAATCATTGCGAGTTTGTTAAGGAGCTGATGGAATATTTAGAATTCTTATATTCTGGAAAGGGAAATCTAACAAGGATGTATGATGTGTGCAAATCATTCTATCGAGCAGAGAAACAAGAACAAACTCTTATGAGTTATTTTATGAACTTCAAGAAGACATATGAGGAATTCAACATGCTTCTTCCAATCAGTTCAGATGTTAAGGTTCAGCAGCAACAACGAGAACAAATGGCAAGTATGAGTTTCTTGGCTAGTTTAACATCAGAATTTGAATCTGCTAAGTCTCAGATCTTATCTGGTTCAGATATCCCTTCGTTACAAGAAGTGTTCAACAGAATTCTTCGTTCTGATATTGCTCATGCACAAGTATCAAGTACTAGAGTAGAGAGTGCTTTGATTAGTAGCAATAGAGGTTATGTGCAGGGAAACCAGAATCAGAAAACTCAATTTGAAACCAAATCACCATGGAATAATTCACCAAGGCCAAATTACAATTCACCAAGGCCAAATGTTCCAGAGTTTAGATCTTCAAATCAGGGAAAATTCTGTACATATTGTAAGAAGCCAGGGCATATGAAATTTGAGTGTAGGAAACTTCAATACAAGGATTCACAGTTGAATAAGGATATGAAATCTGTTCTCTTGTCAGCAGAAGATTATGACCAGTATATGAAAGTTCAAGAATCATTGAAGAGGGAATCAACAAATCAAGGATTAACATCATCAGTTTCAACTATTGCCAATTCTACAAGTCAATCAAAATGGATCATAGACTCTGGAGCAACTGACCATATGACAGGTAATAGTAATTTGATTTCAGATATACAATATAATCAGTCAACTCATGCTGTTACATTAGCTGATGGATCACAAGCATTTGTTCAAGGAACTAGGAAAATGAGGGTGAATTCAAATTTACCATTAAGTTCAGTTTTAGATTTGCCAAACTTATCATTTAATTTGATATCTGTGAGTCAGATTACTAAGAATCTGAAATGTAGCATATCATTTTTTCCCGATCATTGTGAGTTTCAGGATCTAACGACAAGGCAGATTATTGGTAGAGGTGAAGAATGTGGAGGTTTATATGTGCTTAATACTGTGCCATCCAAATCTATAAGCTGCTCAAGTATAACTTCTTCGGCATTTCAAATGCATTGTCAGCTAGGCCATCCCTCATTGTCTCTGTTCAAGAAACTATGCCCACAATTTAGCTCTTTATCTACATTGCATTGTGAGTCTTGTCAATATCCAAAGCATCATCGTGCTAGTTTATATCCTAGAGTTAATACAAGATCTAGTTCAATTTTTGAAGTTGTACACTCTGATATTTGGGGTCCGTCAGCAGTTATGTCTAAGCAAGGGTATAGATATTTTGTTACATTTATTGATGATTACTCACGTGTAACTTGGTTGTTTTTAATGAAGAATAGACCAGAGTTGTTTTCTATATTTTGTACTTTCTGTGCTGAAATACAGAATCAATTTAATACATCAATCAAAATCTTGAGGAGTGACAATGCAAAGGAATATACAAGAAATCAGTTTAATTCATACATGGCACAACATGGCATCATTCACGAAACCTCATGTGTAGACACAGCAGCACAAAATGGGGTAGCTGAGAGAAAAAATAGGCACTTGTTGGAAACTGCTAGAGCTCTTCTTTTTCAAATGAATGTTCAAAAAAGCTTCTGGGTAGAGGCAGTAAGTACTTCATGCTTTTTGATTAATGGAATGCCCTCAACTGTCTTGGATTATGAAATACCTTATCAAGTTCTATGTCCAAATAAGCCAATTTATCCAGTGAAACCGAGGGTCTTTGGATGTACTTGTTTTGTTAGAGATGTTAATCCACAATTAACAAAATTAGATCCAAAGTCATTGAAATGTATATTTGTTGGTTATTCAAGACTTCAAAAAGGATATAAGTGTTTTTGTCCCAGTCTTCACAAGTATATTGTATCAATTGATGTTAACTTTGTTGAAAATGAACCTTTCTATTCATCATCAGTAATTTCCCCAATTCAAGAGACCAATGATGAACAGTTAACAGAAGAAGATGATGAATTTTTGGTATATCCTAATGTATTCACATAGAATAGTGATCACAATGGAAATGAGGAGTTGAATACTAACACTCCATCTTTACCTGTTTCTGATCCAGAAGATACTCATGTACCAGTATCAAGTCTTGATTTACCTATTGCATTGCGTAAAGGAAAAAGGAAATGTACTTACCCTATTTCATCTGTAGTAACATACAATAACATATCCCCAAAATCTTATGCCTACATTTCTACACTGGATTCAATTTCCATTCCAAAGACAGTTGAAGAAGCCTTATCAAAGAAAGGATGGTGTGATGCTATGCTAGAGGAAATAAGTGCATTGGATCAGAATGATACATGGAATTTAGTTTAGTTACCAGAGAATAAAAAGGCAATAGGCTGCAAATGGGTATTTTTAGTAAAAATGAACTCAGATGGGTCTCTTGAAAGACTGAAAGCACGTTTGGTTGCAAAAGGGTATGCTCAAACATATGGAATTGACTATTCTGAAATGTTCTCACCAATAGCTAAGATGACTTCAATAAGAGTGTTCATATCCTTGGCAGCACAACATAAATGGAGATTACACCAACTGGATATCAAAAATGCATTTCTTCATGGGGAACTAGCTGAGGAGGTGTATATGGAGCAACCACCTGGGTTTGTTGCTCATGGGGAGCACGGAAAGGTATGCAAATTGAAGAAGAGTTTATATTGTCTGAAGAAAAGCCCGAGAGCATGGTTTGGTAAATTTAGTCAGGCAATTGACAAATTTGGTTTGTCACAGAGCAAAGCTGATCATTCAGTCTTTTATAGGAATGTAAAAGGTACACTAATTTTGTTAATAGTATATGTAGATGATATTATTATCACTGGTAATGATGAAAAAGGAATTTCTGCTCTCAAAGCATTTATTCATTCATAGTTTCATACAAAAGAATTGGGGGAGTTGAAATATTTTTTAGGCATTGAGGTTCTTAGGAGTAATGATAGAATATGCTTGTCACAGAGGAAATATGTTCTTGATCTGTTGAAAGAAACATGAAAATTGGGCGCTAAGCCTTGTAATACACCCATGTTAGTTAATACATCTTTTACAAAAGAAGGAGAATTATTTGAAGATCCTGAGAAATACAGAAGACTAGTGGGTAAGCTAAATTATTTGGTTGCAACAAGACCTGATATTGCTTATTCAGTCAGTATGGTTAGTCAATTTATGGGTTCACCTACTGTTGATCACTGGAATGCATTAAAGCAAATATTATGCTACTTGAGGGGTACTATTGGACAATGTATAGTATACACAAACCAGGGACATAGCAGAATTGAGGCATTTGCAGATGCTGATTGGGCTGGTTCAAAATTAGATAGAAGATTTATTTCAGGTTTTTGTGTGTTGATTGGTGGCAATCTGGTCTCATGGAAAAGCAAGAAACAAAGTGTGGTATCTCGATCAAGTGCTGAGTTAGAGTATAGGGCAACGGCCAACACAGTTTGTGAATTAATGTGGATTAAGCATTTTATGAATGAAATAGGATTGCAGTGTGATATGCCTATGAGATTATGGTGTGATAATCAGGCAGCTCTTCATATAGCATCTAATCCGGTCTTCCATTAAAGAACAAAACACATTGAAGTGGATTGCCATTTCATTAGAGGGAAAATACAACAGGGACTTGTTTGTACCAGTTATGTGAAGTCAGAGGAGCAGGTGGCTGATCTTTTCACCAAACCTTTGCATGGAAATAGGATCAATTTCTTATGTAGCAAGTTGGAGCCAAGTTGGGCATGAGTAATTTGTATGCTCCAACTTGAGGGGGAGTGTTGTGAGTATTGTGTAGATAGTTTATATTTCAGTTCATGTATTTTTATGTACATATTATTTCGGTTGGACTTGTTGCTTTCTTTTGTTTTCTTTATTTTGTTTGGGCCTTATTCTCTCGGCCTGGTTGCCTTGTATAAAAGGAGATAGTGGGCTGAATAATATGAAGTGCTTTTCCCTCTTTCATATTTTCGTGTATTCATTTGTATTAACATATATGAATTTATTAAGTTAAAAAGGCTTAATAATTGTATTAAAATTGTTACACCATAATTTCTACTGAGTAGAAATTACGAATATTCAAGAAGAAAGTTCCTTGACTTGTAATTCTAAGACCCATTGTCTAGTTTCCAACTAAAGCTTAAACACTAGACTCATTAGCCGAGAGCAGCAACTGCCAAAGCCAAGGGCATTTCAACAAGAATCAACAATCAATTGTTCGGATAGTACTAGACCGAGATCAACAGTCAAGATAGATGAAAGGAATCAAAGAAGCTATATATATATATAACCACCACATCATTAATCCATGTCAAAGTACTTTCAGTCAGATGATGACAAGCATTCAAATACGTACCACACATAGCAAGACAGGTCATCAATCCAAATAGAAGGCCTTCCACCAATGGTGCCATGACATATTGGCTATAAAAAGGCGGCAATCCCAAGGCACAAAGGATCTTTTTCCAGAGATACAAAAAACACTGAAAAAAGTTAAAATAGTACTTTCCTACATTAGAGCTCTATTCAAAACTCATTAATGGCGGAAACACTTAGATTCAATGTAATAAGCCTCTGGCTATATAAGAGTAACTAAAGAAGGAAAGGACGGTGGATGTAGGGACTTTCGACCTGAATCACTATAAAGTCTCGGTGTCATCTACTTTACGCACTTTTCCTTCTCTGAATATACTATTGTTACTCTATGGTTCAACATCACGAATTCAAGACTTTGTTACGTCACGTCTTGGCAACCTCTTTGTCGGGTCCAATATTCCATTCGACTCCCAAAGACATACCTTCGGACCTTGGGGTGTTAGTGTTGACAAATTTCCGCACTAACATTTTGGCGCTAGAAGAAGGGCCCTAAACCTCCGTAGTTTGTTCCCTTTCAAAGACCTAACAAAGCATTCCAACCAATTATGTCAAGTTCCAAAAACAAGGGAGTCACCTCGGAACTTCCCCTCAACTTTCACATTCAACTCATTGAAGAAGATAACGATGAAATATTGGTCACCCTAGTTTCGGAGAAGGAGAATGGCCAAGAGTACGATCCTGTTTATGAACTTCAAGCTTTTCAGATCAAGCAGCTTTCAGAATATCTCCAAGAATCAATCCATGAATCAGCCCAGCTCTGAAAGATTGTTAAGGCCTTGAATAGTGAAGTTAGGGATCGCTCCATCGAATTATTGAAATATGAAGGTCCGGTTCCTTCCAACAAGAGAGCCCTACCGGTTATTTAAGATGATTAGTTTCAAAATAAGCTGAAGCATTATCAAGACCTTACCACACTCAATCAAAGCTTGTCTCGGATATTCATGGAAACTCATGATAGCCTCTCTTACCCAGATTACCCCCATTAAAGAAAGAAGATCAGAGAGTGAGAAGTATTGCGCTTACCACTTGATGAACGGATATGAAATGGACAAATGCTGTAAGCTCTCTTATGTGATCAGAAATTCATACAAAAAAGGAAGTTAACTAAATTTATTAAACATTAGATTAAATATCCTATTTTAGAATTATTCATTTATTTTTGCTTTTATAATTTCATGAGAACTCCATGTAACCCTTGTCAAATGAATGCATAATTTGCTCTTTTTACAAAAATGAAGTTGCAAGAAGAATTCTTTTCATAAGTTGAATTCCTACAGAGAAATGAAGGAGCCCAATTCCATTGAAGTGCCTAACTCGGTTATAACCTCGAAAATTTCAACTCCAAGGGTGGTGGGACCCCATAGTTTCAGATCTCCGAAAGTCTAAACAGTGGATCTCATTACATCCTTCTTTAACCTAATCCTGTCATGCATTCCAACTTTGGGAGAATATTCAAGTTTTGGTATCTACAGTATCCCTTTTGGGATGTTTTATCTCCTCAAGAACTTTTGCATATCATACTTACATTTAGGATTTAAGGGTTGAAAAAATCCTCATTGATCTGACGAGCAATGAAGAGTTTCATTTTTATAAAATATGAGAATAATAATAATATTTCCAATAATAATCTTCTTTCTCAAACTTGAATCAACTTTCTATTGAACAACGTGATTTAAAAAGTCGGAATTTCAAAAGTATTTAAAAAATGTTCCAAAAGCATTCTTTTCAAAGGATTCATATTTCCCAAGTTATAAATACCTTTCTGTAGGGCTGTTAACTTAAAATAGATTTTATGGCCAACACCATCCAAAAGTGGTTATAGATGGCCAACACAGCCAAAAGTGGTTGTGGATGGCCGATACCAGCCAAAAGTGGTTGTAGATAGCCGACGCCAGCCACAAGTGGTTGTAGCTTCAGACCCAACGATAAGTTGGTAGACCTCGCCATAAGAGCACCCCCACAATGATGCACAACAAAGTGTAAGGCCAATATCACCTGGGTTTAAAAAGACATCGAAAAGTAGAATGCATGTTGATAGTGAGCCATGGTCAAGTAGTACCATGCACTAGGTAGATTCCCAGTTAGATTATAGTGTTGAGTAGATTCCCAACAATAGTGAGCCATGGTCAAGTAGTACCATGCACTGGGTAGATTCCCAGTTAGGTTAGAGTTTTGGGTAGATTCCCAATAATAGTGAGCCATGGTCAAGTAGTACCATGCACTGGGTAGATTCCCAGTTAGGTTATAGTGTTGGGTAGATTCCTAATAATAGTGAGCCATGGTCAAGTAGTACCATGCAATGGGTAGATTCCCAATTAGATTAGAGTGTTAGGTAGATTCCCAATAACAGTGAACCATGGTCAAGTAATACAATGTACTGGGTAGATTCCTAGTTAGATAGAAAGTTGGTAGATTCCCAATGGTAGTGAGCCATGGATAAGAAATGCTATGCATTGGGTAAATTCTTAACTAGATAGGAAGTGGGTATATTCCCAATGGTAGTGAGTCAAGGACGAATAATATCATGTATAAGAAATGGGTAGATTCTCGATACGAATAGAATGTTGGGGAAAGGTTCCTAAGTTAAGACATCGAGTAGATTCTCGGTAAACCAAAAGGAGGTAAAGGTGGACATAGAACTAGAATAAGATGAAACTCTTGATTGTGATACTAGGTTGGCTCTGGACAAAAACCCAAGTCGGTTGGGTTCGAAACCTTATTTTAACAAAAGTATGCCCGGAGGCAAAAGATACCCCACAAAAAGAAGGTCTTAAAAGGCACATTCAAGCAAAATGATAGCAAAATAAGTGAAGTCGAAAGGAATAAAGTTTCTTTACATATAGTTTATCCAAGAAAATGTTACAAGGGATAGGCCGAGATGAACGCCTAAAGAAATAGCATTACAAAAATTGGATTACAAAATCAAGAGCATCAGAGGATAAAGTATAAAAACAAAAGAGGAAATCCACCCCAAAGGAGCAAGCTTAGATGGTGAGAAAGGGCTCTCTGAAACAACCTTAATTTTATGGTCTCAGAAGGAATTCATTAGCAACATCATCCTTAGCCTCTTTTCCACCCTTCATTTAAAAAGAATAACAAATGTCGTCTCCCGAGGTCAGATATCGGCTAGGGCTCACTCCTCTCCGAAGAGAAGCATCTGCTAGTTTTTAAACCTAACTTTGACTCAAGGAAATCGATCTTAATCTTGAAGGCCTTAAGGTTACTTCTAGCTTTTGAAGTTCGGCTACCTTGTCCTCGTAAGAACGGTAAAGAGAAGCATGGTCTCGCTAAGTTTTTGAGTAGTTTAGGCAAGATACTTGTTGGCATCAAAATTGGCCACCAACACCCAATTGTAACTGAAAGCACCAATATCCTATCACTGATCACAGATAGAATATATGTACTATAATATGAAGAATAGCCAAAATTAAAATGAAAGCAAGTAAAAGAGAGATAAGATTTATAGTGGTTCGGCTAACTCCGGTCTACGTCCACTCCAGAACAATCCTTTTTATTACATTGGAATTTGATTACAGTTACAATCCAAAATTCCAGAATAAAAATGGCGGAGTAGCCTCTAGGTAGAAGACGAAGAGAAGCAGAATGAAGATCCTTTTTTCAAAGCCAAGCCTACTGCATTTATAGGTGAAATCTCGGCTACAGGGCATTCTCACCTACACGGGCCCACCATAACGATCGTCGAGACTAACTCGTCCATCCTATGCCGACCCGGAGTAACACCATGCCGACTCGAAGCAACACCATGTCGACCCGAAGTAGAACCCGAAGCGAACCATAAACCGACCCGAAGTAGAACCCGAAGCAACTCTATGCCGACCCGGAGTAACAATGCCGACCGGAGCAGCACAATGCCGACCCGAAGTAGAACCCGAAGCGAACCTTATGTCGACCCGAAGTAGAACCCGAAGCAACTCTATGCCGACCCGGAGTAACAATGCCGACCCGAAGCAACATCATACCAACCTGAAGTAGAACCCGAAGCAACATCATACCAACCTAAAGTAGAACCCGAAGCAAACCCAATGCCGACCTAGAGTAGAACCTGAAGCAACTATATGCCGACCCGGAGTAACAATGCCAACCCGAAGCAACACCATGCCGACCCGAAGTAGAACCCGAAGCGAACCCTATGCCAACCCAAAGTAGAACCCGAAGCAACTCTATGTCGACCCGAAGTAACAACGCCGACCCAGAGCAACACCATGCCGACCTGAAGCGAACCCTATGCCGACCCGAAGTACTTCCTATTATAACCCGAAGTAAACTCTTTGCTAACCCGAAGCAAACCATATGCCAATCCGAGATACGCCTTTCTCCAAGTCCTACCACTACAACAAAATCAAGTATTGACTGCATTCAACGTCAGCGTTAAACTGTTGAATGCTGTAAATGATATTTTGGGGTGAATTGTTTTTAGCGGCTAACGCTAACAAAAACATTAGTTTCCCTCTTCATCAATTTGACTTGCCGCCTCCTTGAAAAAAGTCCCTTTTCCCCCTTCTCTCAATACAACATTCATTTCCCTCTCCGCCAATTCTCATTTTCCTTGCTGTCGATTTTGATTTCAATTTGCATGACACTTGAAATCTCAGCTTCCTTCATCCTCTAAGTCGATTTTGATTGTCCATCGCTGGCGAACAGTACCTATTGGTCGCCCTAAACTCGACGGAACAGAAAACTTGGTGAGCGTTTTTTTCTTTACCCTGGTTTTTAGATTGAATTCAAATCATTGCAGATTATCAGTTCTTGCTTATCTTATCAAGTTTGAGTTCAAATCTGTGCTAAAAACACTATTTGAGAAGGATGATATTTATGCCAATGATTTATGGTAATAGTTAAATGTCGTGGGTAGCATATTATTAAACTTTCAAAACTACAAGATGTTAATGTATGTATTTGATATGTAATGGATTTTTTGTAATAACATACACTTGTCCTAAATCAATCTCACATTTGATTGAATAAATTGAGTTGTATATGTGTAATGAAGTGATCTAATTTGGTATGTCCATGTTCCAAGTTCCAAAACATCTGAAGGGCTTTCCGTCTTTGAACAAGACACATGTCACTGGCTTCATGCTTGTAAAACCTAACTAGTTAATTATGCCCCTGGCGACTGACTAATAATGCAAACATTTAGCTGGTTCATGGACTTTTGACAGCATCATTGCAACCTATTATGTAGTTATATTCTCTAAACGAATTTGATAGGGGATTTTTTTGCAACCCTTTGCATATGCTTGGTTAAAGTTAATAGTTCTATTGATTTGGTAATAATTTAATGAGGTTTTAGAATTGCTAATGCTACATAACAAGTTTTTTCACTTGTATTGTGTAGTTTGCTTGTTGCCTCCACCATTGTCATTACTCGTTACCTGCAAAAATTAAAATATATTAGTTCCTCATAACAATACATCTTTATTATGCTAGAAATTCTCCAATTTTTCTTTTAAATGGTTATAATTATATCAGGCACGTCTGAACTGAAACTTCAGTTTACTGAGTATTATCTAAACATGTCACTAATAATGCGCCTTGTTTCTCAAATGTTCCATCCAAACAGTAAGTTGTTAACATCTATTTATTTAAATAATTTATATGTTTTTTGTATTAATTTATATTATATTCAGACACTATAATCTTGTGAAACGTAAATGCTACTACTGCCCGTGGTAAGTACATGAGAAAGATAATAATATGTTTCATGTCATCTCAAGTTTAACTCAATTTGATCTTTATTGCTTGGGAATCAATGTTTGGTTAAGGTAATTTGGCAATCAAATTCGGTTCTTGCTAGTGAATTAGAAGACACACGACCCAAACTGAGAACCTCTCATATATCTAGTTACCAAGAAGATTTTTTTCAGTTAAACAGAGTTAGAAATACACTCCACTTCACTGTCTTACATGTATTACCCATACCTTCTCATCTCAATGCATGTCTTCCCCATGCCTTCTACATGTTCTTCATGATCCAAATACCCAAAGAAGAAACCAATACTCTCCACTTCACTGTCTTGCTCATATGCATTCCCACTCCTTTAAGGCATTCAAAAAAGAAGTTAAAAAATTATTTAAGCAAAGGCACCAGATTTACTTTCAAGACCATTTTGTTCAAGGAAAGATGGGATAACTGTGTTCTTAGTACTTTTGAAACCTTTTGTTTATACTAAACTACCATGCAATGATAATAGGTTTTAGCTTTGTAAATAAATCTCCATTGAATACCCTTTGTTAAATGATGTAGTTATTTGGTACATGTAAATCCACAAAGTTAAATATCTCTAAATAAAGTGGCCATAGACATGGCATTAAGCAAACAGAGATCTTTGGTTCAAAGTTTTACACTTCTACTTCATCTAGTTTTCAAATATTTATTATATTTCCCAGCTTCTTTATTTCTGTTTAATGTTTTTATCATTTTCTCGTTGTGAGCGGTTTGATTTGCTATGTGAATCTACCAAGGTTGAGTAGTTTCAATTTCAGTTGAAGGTTCTATTCAGATTTAGGGATAATAAGAGGAATACTTAGAATTGATGTGAATATAAAGTTTTGATTCCTACTTAGCATTTTCTATGTGTCATTGACCTACTTGACATGCCATCATAACCAGTGGTAAGTGTCCAAATGACCTAGCTATTCGTTGACTTGTCAAACTCACACTTAGTTCAACCCTACCCATATTCGTTTTAAGCTCTCATTGGTAAACATCAAACATTAGCTTTATGCATAACACAAAGATCCTTAACAAAAACCCACTTGTTTGCTACTAGCCTCAACTAAAATAGTGTTTTCTGGATTTCCTTGTGTTAATTCTCACTGTTTGTGGTATCAAAATTATATAAAATCTAGACACTACAACAAAGCTAACTGTATAGATATTACACTTATTTATGTATTCATTATCTTGTTTATATATGATCTCAAAGGGAGGTTGAGTATATTTTCCTTTCAACATAATTTTGAATTTTAAGTTTTGTGTTTCTAAAGAACCTATACACGACCTTTGAACAACTTAGCCTATTTTGCTGTATTATCCTCATCTCAATATATGCTCCTTAATACTTATTTTTTAGTATATCAAAATTTATATCTAGGACCCCACTTTATACTATTCAGACACTTTTCTTCTATATTGATTCTTTGCTTTCGAAACTAGATTCAAATCCATAATGTATTGCAAATTATAGAAGTATTTCACTGTTTGATTTAAAATCATAAATATATTGACTTGAAATTTGATTCAAATCCATGCATTTTTTATTTGAGTTCATGAATATTTTCACTTATACTTTGGTCTAAAAATCTGTGAATATTTAAAATTTTCTTTGGACCATTTACAATTTTAGTTCCAATTTTTAATATGAACATGTTATTTCAAAATTTAACATAAAACTACACAAATGTTGACTCTGTTTATTTTCTTTTCTGAATGGCATATGTTTGGCTGGCAAAAATCAACAATCTTTTATGGTGTTGGTTTTATCAAATCCAGAATTCACTAGTTTCTTTTTTTCAATTGGTATTGTAGAGAAAATTTTAGGTGAAATGAAATAGCAATGCTCAATATATAAATGATATAACATTTTTAGTCTATTTTCATTTTACCTTTTTCAAATGTGAGTGGCGTAGCATGTTGCTACAAGTATTTTATAATATTGTTTAAAAGTCTGTGATATGCTTTAGTAATCAATACATCTAATTCCTGAAACATTCTTGTCGTCTAATAGTAATGAGATGCATGCTTAATTAAAAACATGATGCATGAGATGGGTGTCACACCGAATGTATATACATACAATGAACTAATACATGCTTCTTTAAAGATAGGAAATATTAAGCTAGCTAAGACGACAGAGAAGGTAATGATTCAGAATGGAATTTATCCAGATGCAATTACATATAATTTATTTGTTGTTTAACAGGCCACAATTAGTTGTTTTTCTTAAATGAGTATATTCACTAATATATTATTTTTCTTATATGGGATGTGGTGGTTGTTTTTCTTATAGTTTGACATTCATATTTTGATAATATTTTGATAATGGTTAAATTCATATTTAGGACCACTTGTCCATGAGCACGTTCCATTTACACTTGATGACTGGAGGCAACTTGATGACCGGTGGTCACGTTCTTGAGTAGGATGGGTGCTAGTGAATGTCAAGTGAGTGATTTCGCTTTCCACTCACACATCTATGATTCTAATCAGCTAAGTTTTAATCTATTTATGTGTTGTGTTATAGTTAAGAGAATTGTTTATATGCATCAACTAAAAATAAAACGATTGAACGGGAAAATAGGTGATTGAAGCCACCTAAACCAGCCATAAACACGACCTGGAACATGTGTTCCAGGTTGTACGAGCTCATCATTTATTATGGCCGTGTGAGTTTGCTTCTATTGTGTGTGTTTCTTCTTACCTGTTGCTTCCTGTTGCATCTGCGTGCATAGTGTAGGGTGTGGCAGTGCTAATATATAAATGCATATATATATTTAAATGTTTGAACTGCTGCTGCTTATTTATAGGTTTGTGTGACGTTCCCCTGTGTGTGTGTATTGCATGAATAAATATATATAAAACTATGTATGCATATATATGGGTGTAGTCCCGTGAATTTGTGTTCAAGTTACGTGTGTATGTGTGTGTAAGTATGGGGGGTGTGTGTATGTGTACATGAGTGAAATTGAGTATTTACATGAACAAGTCTGATTATATAAAGCAGTATAAGATGACTATATTACAACCATACGTATATTTTGTTTATAGAATTGATATTAATAAAATGGTCTGATGATTTTATTTTATATAGTTTACACTACTGGGCATTTTGCATGTGTTTAAAGTTGTGTTAGTGTAGGGCTATTGTATGGGTGCATGAGTGTATATATATTAGTTAGTTTGGGCACATAAAAATAGGCGTACTGTTCATTTACAACTAGAAGCTTTTATGTCCACTAGTATAATATATTATAATATAGAGTATGTTAGATTTTCAATTTTATGGTGTTGGTATTTGAGGAATTCATTCTCTTGAATATTGCATGCAACGTCTCCCTTATTCGCGTGATGTTCATTTACTAGCTGTCTTCATGATATAAATGCAAGTAGGCAATACACTAACATATACATATATGTTGAAATGTAATATAATTCAAATTGAATATACATAATAAGCATATTTTAAGACTATATTAAATTGTTGTATATTATATATATGAATGAAAATATAATTTGAATTTTGTTAAATATGACTAAGTTTTATAAAAATTAACCAGGTTAATTAATTTTTTTTGTAAAAATGACTTAAATTTATAAAAATCAACTAAGTTAACTAAGTTTTTTGTAAAAATTACTTAGATTTATAAAAATTAAGTAAGTTTTGTAAAAATTAAACTAAGGTAGCTAAGTTTTATTAAACTAACCAACTTTTGTAAAGGTTGACCGAATGCTATAGAAATGTTACAAAGTAACTAAATTTTATAAAAATTAACTAATTTATAAAAGTTAACCATGTTAATTAAGTTTTATACAAAGCATAAGTTTTATTAAGAAGTATAAATTTTATTAAGAAGTAACCAAGTTTTATAGAAATCAACTAAGTTTAAGGAAATTTAAAAAGTTTTATAAAAATTTAACTATGTTAAATAAGTTCTATAAATATTAATTAAATTTATAAAAAACAACAAAGTTAACTATGTTTTATAGACATTAACAAATTTTTATCGATTACTATAATTTATATATGGCAAATTTTATTTCAACACAAATAATTTCTTAGTAGCCCCTCCCAAAATAAATAAAATTTTAATGAATAAAATTTCAACACAAATTATATATGGCCTACTGCGAATGTTAGTGTGGACTCAACTTCAGCAGTTTGAAATATTTGTATAGTTTGGCAGTTTTCAGGTAACTACCCTTGAACTTCAAGTTATTTAATATGCTCGGGAGGGTACATCAAGTCTTAAAAACTTTTATTAGATAAAAAAAATGCATCACAGCCCGTCAAAGAGATCTGAATATTAAAATGCAGATCGTCAAAGAGATCTGAATATTAAAATGCAGATGAGGAATTTTATAAAATTAAGAAGATTTGTGACAAACAACTCTGTGGGTAATATATATAAATGTAATCAAGAGAAGTAGAATTTTTATCAAATTTTATCTAATTTAATGTTTTTCTGAATAAAATAATTTATCAGGACAGTACTTACGATATATATGTAGTAATCAGCTAAGGGCCTACTGAATCCTTTATTAGAAACCACAAATGTCTTGATATTTACACTGATAAAGTCACCAAAATATTCATCAGTCCAACAACATAAATTTTCAAAATCTTAATAAAGTAATGGCACAACACATGAAATAAAATTTTGTTTACCGCTGAAGTAAAAAAATTGGTAATGAAGAATACTTAGCAATTGTGTGATGAATGAATAATTCTGTTATTATCTAGGCATTCGTTGATATAATTTTCTGTACACTATTGCCCATCAACATAGCTGGAACTTGGTTGACGTTTCAACCGATTTGATATATTCACTAGAACTGCCTTATCATGTAAAAGTACCAATGGATATATCTCTAATACTTTGTATATTTCTCCTCTCTATAACTGCAAGAGTTCAACTGTCAAACGCATGGGGAAAAGAAGGGTATTTCATGGTGTGCAAAATAGCTGAGGTATACATGTTGTTCTTTTACCATGATTAAACATATTATTTTTGTACTTTGTAGCTTAAACTGTAATATGCATACCTATTTCTTGTTAGAAATATTTGACAGAAGAAGCTTCAGAAGCAGTGCAAAAACTGCTACCAGCAGTTGCAAAAGGAGAGTTAGCATCTGTATGTTCATGGGCTGATCAGGTTAGATTCAGATATCGCTGGGCTAGCCCTTTGCATTACATCAACACACCTGGAGTTTGCAATTATGATTACTCAAGGAAATTTTAATTCCTTTTTTGAAGTTATATGAGTACAGATTTGTATCTTTTTCTTCATATAGTTTAGTATATAAACAGGAGATTGTCATAATAGCATGGAAGTGCAAAATATGTGTGTTGCCGGAGCAATCAATAATTATACAGCGCAACTCCTGACTTTCCAGAAACAAGATGCAACATGTAAATTTTGTCATATCACCATTTGAATTTTTGGAAACATATAACGCATGCTGATATACATGAAGCTATTTTTTTTTGTATGTACCACAGATAATTTGACAGAGAGTCTTATGTTTCTGTCGCATTTTGTGGGAGATATTCACCAACCATTGCACGTTAGCTTTGCAGCTGATGAAGGTGGTAACACTATTGCTGTTCGATGGTACCGAAGGAAAAGCAACCTTCATCATGTAAAATATATATACTTTCCCTCTCTTCCCCCACTTTTTCCCTTTGACAAGTCTTCATTTAAATATGTTGATGACTCTTCCTGTTTTATCATTATGATCTCATTAGTCATTATTGACATAAAAAAACTCTTCACTGTGATGCAAATGTTAGGTGTGGGATGTGGAGATCATTGAAACTGCAATGAAAGATTTCTATGATAATGAACTTGGCGCAATGATAGAAGCCATCCAAAAGAATATCACTGTGAGTTCCTACAGCTAATGTATCAGTTAGCTATCATACATTAACCTTCTGTAGAGTTTTTAATCACATGAAGTTAATATATACTATATCATTGCAGTCAAATGAAATTGATCAGTGGACATGCAGTGGAAGTCCTAAAGAATGCACTGACGAGTAAGATTAGTTTCCCACTGGCTACAGTAAATTTAATTTATATACCCGATTTATGTAGATTCAACTATAGGTTAAACTTATGTTTTGACTCCATGATTTTCCATAGGTATGCATCCGAGAGTATTACTCTTGCCTGCGACTATGCGTACAAAGATGTCACTGATGGTTCCACGTTAAATGGTATGTAACAATATAGTTAACGCCTTTAGTTTTATTTCTTAGTATTGATTTAAACTGGAAATTGTACTCTTTATATTTAACTAATAGTTATACGTCTAAAGTTTACTGTAATTACTACTCACAGGATGTTGACAAAGCCATGGTTAGTGATAGCTCAACAACAAAAAGTCAAGAAAAAAAGACGGAAGGAGGAATCTTGCCGAGTTCAGACTGCCCTGTTGGCAACAATTCAGTAAACCAATGTCTAACTATCTTCGTACTGCCACTTTTCATTTTCAGCCTGTATTTGAACTACTTTTATGCACGTTTTGTCGATAATATTAGCTGTAAACTTGCTTTCTAGATATTGTGCATTTGTCTAATTTTGTATGCAGTTGGTTTATAAATTTTATCTCTCTTTACGGGTTTATGTAAACTTTGTTCATGGATATTGTGTTCAACTTATTTTATGGAAGTGATTAATAGTTATGCTTTTATTTTACAATTTTTAGTTTGATTTGTTTATGTTATGTACATTAACTGATTAAAATATAATTAAATGTAGTTTATATTAATGATATGTGTGAATATTGCAATGACACAACATTGCTGTCAATTCTTTGGAAAAAAAATGCATATCCCTACGACAGCGTTTATACATTGCTGTCAATTCATTGGAAAAAATGCATATCCCTACGACAGCGTTTATACATTGCTGTCAATTCATTGGGGAAAAAATGCATATCCCTACGACAGCGTTTATACCTAGCAATAGAAAACTATTAACAGCGTTTATACCTTGCAGTAGAAAAATTATTAACAGCGTTTAAAAAACGCTGTAGAAAGTGGGTTTTTGACAGCGTTTATATTTTGCAGTTAAAAATTTGGGGTCAACGACCGCATGTCGTTATACAGCGTTTTTAAAAACGCTGTGAAAACTTTTAACAGCGTTTTTCAAACGCTGTGAAAAGTCTTTTTTGTTGTAGTGTACATCGTTTATCCATCGACTATGCTTAATCCTGGCTTCATATCCGTAATTGATTATCCATCTATCCATCTGAACCAAGTCCATAATATTCCAGCCTCGATAAATGTGACGTCTATTGGGTTAAATACGCCTGTATACTGCCATGCCAAAAGGTGGGTTAACAATACTCCTTAAGGAATATCGACTTAAGATTAGCAAAGGGGAAATGGGAAAAGAATAACTCCATGTTGACTTATCTAGTTTCAGACATCATATAGAAGTCACCCAGTATAAAGTTAGATGGAAACTCAAGTACTAAAAACCATCAAGAAAGTTTCGGTTTAATTTTTTTATACAAGCTAAAAGGTATAATACAAGGACGAGAAACGGAATGTTTTCTTCATTAAGGGTATCATTAGAACAATCCTCTCATACCTCCTTGTCAGAAGCAGCCACTTCCTCCTCCTCTACCAGAGTCTCGGCTTCATCCACCATCATGGCCTCGACTTCTTTTTCCTTCCCATGTCCCTCGTACCCCTTAGCAAAGTTAGCCTCAACCGTGGCAGCGTTATCCCCAAGATAGGCTAGAGAGAAAGTCATGTTCTGATCTCGATGATGAGCATAAGCATCAAATAAAACTTGAAAAGCTTGTCTGCCAGCCTCCCTCTCATGCTTGTCTCTAGCAACATAATGTTCTTTATCAACCACCCCGGTCTCGGATTTCTTCAACCTCTCGTCCCTTTCCTTTAAGGCTTTCTCGAGAGTCTTAATCTTGCGATCTCTCTCTCCAGCAGTTCTACTTGACTCCTCTACTTGAGCATTCACCTCTCGAATTTTCACTTTCAATTCCACAAACTCTTTTTCCGTTGCCTCGACAATGGCTACCATCTCCTCCATTTTCAACCACCCATGTTGAAGAGTAGAGATTTCCACCGCAGTCTAAAAAAGAAGCAACAAGGTAAGAACATATGTTGGAATCATAAACCTATATATGAAAATGCATTTTTACCTTGATACTTTCCCAAAGGCTATACTCAATTGCTTTTTGGATTGCCAAGGCAAAAGTTGGAGGTCTAACACACACTTCAGTAATGGCATTGAGAATGTCATCTTCAAGAGCAGCTCTAGCTATTTCCGTTGCTTGCTTGTTCTTCTCAACAAGAAAATCCAAAGCTTTCCCCTAGGTACTCTCGGCTTTAAAGGATCCAGTAATCTTTTGCTTCTTCAAGCTAAGTGTACTCTTATCAGAAAGCATCAACGTAGTCCTCTTCTTGGTCTCTTTCCCCTTACCCAGGGGGTTGGTCTTCTTAAGAGAAGGAATCACTGCAACAAGGAGAAAAGGTAAGGCTAAAATTAAAATCAAGACAAAGTTGTACTGGGAAAAAATAATATATTAGTTCAAAGAATTAAGGGTGAAACCTTCAGTTTTGCTTTCCTCTGGACTAAATTCGACTTATTCTCCGCTATCAATAACCATGGTAGACGCTTTCTTGTACTTCCTAGAAGACTTAAGTCTAGAGAATTTAGTAGAAGGAGGTGTCAGACCCGTGGCTTTCAGTTTGATTTTGGTAAGAACTAAGTATCGATATCGCCGTGAAGATGGAATTTTCATAACTTCTTTATAATTTAAAGTGATTAAATATAGCCAAATCACTACTCTTCTCAGGTTTCACTATTTAACAAAATAATGAGACACAACTTAGAATATAGATACTAAAGGAAACAAAAATATCAAAGACATACCAGCATTATTAAAAGAGGTGATAATTTGATCAGAAGAATCCTTGACAAGGAACCGCTAACATGGCGTTATCTTGCTAAATGGATCCTGTAGAGGAGATGGCCTTAGAAATTTGAGAAAATACGTGGCCAAATTCCCTAATGGATTTGGACTCTAACAAGTTGAACATGTAATTGATCTCGAAACAGGTATATCCCGATAGCCTCCTTCGGAATATAAGATCGCCATGGAAGATAAAGTTATGTAGGAGGTAGCTAAAAGTTGGAAGGGAATAATGCGATAAAATTCTAGAACATCAACAAATAAGGGCGCTAGGGGCAGAGAAATCCCATGTTCTAAATGCTCTGCAGACCACACAAAATACCCTTCCAGGGGATTGCCATAATGCATCCCAGACCAAGGAGCAAGCATCTCGACTCCTGTGATCCCATACGAAGACAAAACCTCATCGTGTTCTTCCCGAGTCTTAATAGGAGCATCTATTTCAAATCTAAGAAAATAGGGCAGATGTCGAAAGAGGAATCAAAGAAAACTTAACAATGGTAGTTTTGCAGTTCGAACAAGTGAAAAGAAGAGAGAAAAAGGGGAAGAGTGTTTATGTTAAAGGAACGGCATGGATTGAGAAAAGAAAAGCTTTCCACCGTGGATTTATTTTAACAGGTGTACATAAGAAGAATATCAAAGGGTTCCCCCACAAGATGCCAAGTCATTATTATATAGAAAAACATAAATGCTTCTTGGAGATAACCAATAAACCGCCAACATATGGTCTCGCATTGAATGCAAAAATCAGAACCCATCTCTTCAAAGGTCTAGTCCTGATGATCACTTACGAATTCGTACTACCAACAAAGTCTTGACCTCACGGTCTCAAAGTAGATTTTTCCTTTCGGCACCGTAATAGTTTCGCTTACCACTTAGCCTAGATGGCTTTAAGTGACAAGCATAGTTTTCAAAAGTTTTGACCTCACAGTCTCAATGTAAATTTTGCCTTTCGGCACCGCCGCTTACCACTTAGCCTAGTGGCTTTAGGTGACAAGCATAATTATCAAAAGTTTTGGTATCATGGTCTCAAATCAGATTTCGCCTCTCGGCGCTCAAACTGTTTCACTTACCACTTAACCTAGATGGCTTCAAGTGACAAGCATAATTTTCAAAAAATTTGACATCACGGTCTCAAATCAGATTTTGCCTCTTGGCGCTCAAATTGTTTTGCTTATCACTTAGCCTAGATGGCTTCAAGTGAAAAGCATAATTTTCAAAAGTTTTGACCACACGATCTCAAATCAGTTTTTTCCTCTTGGCGCTCAAACTATTTCTCTTATTACTTAGCCTAGATGGCTTCAAGTGACAAGTATAATTTTCAAAAGTTTTGGCATCACGATCTCAAATCAGATTTCGCCTCTCGACGCTCAAATAATTTCGCTTATCGCTTAGCCTAGATGGCTTCAAGTGACAAGCCTAATTTCCAAAAAAATTTAACCTCACAGTCTCATATATGATTTTGCCTCTCGGCGCTCAAACAATTTCGCTTATCACTTAGCTTAGATGGCTTCCAGTGACAAGCATAGTTTTCAAAAGTTTTGATCTCACACTCTCAAATTAGATCTCTCCTCTAGGCACTGATTTCAAATTATTTTCAAAAACCCTTTGAACAAGATTGGATCATTATAAGTTGTACAGGTAAAGCATTGCTTTCGAAAATCCTTAGAATACTACCTTGCCCAAAAGCTCAGGATCAACTTCACGATGGTAGTAGAATAAACAAGCCAAGTAATTCTCCCCAAAGTTCACCTCATATCAACAATATGAAGTGAACTTTGAGGGGAATGTATTACACCACAATTTCTACGAAGTATAAATTATGAATATTCGAGAAGAAAGTTCTTTGGCTTGTAATTCTGAGACCCAATGTTTAGTTTCCAACTAGAGCTTAAACACAAGACTCATTAGCCGAGAGCAGTAACTGCCGAAGCCAAGAGCATTTCAACAAGAATCAACAATCAATGGCTCAGATAGTACCAGACCAAGATCGACAGTCAAGATAGATGAAAGGAATAAAAGAAGCTAGATATATATAAAAATGCCACATCAGCAATCCTCATCAAAGTACTTTCAATCAGATGATGACAAGCACTTAAATCTGTACCGCACATAGCAAGCCAGGTCATCAATCAAAATAGAAGGCCTCCACCAATGGCGCCATGATATCTTGGCTATAAATAGGCGGCAATCCCAAGGCACAGAAGATCTTTTTTGAGAGACACAAAAAGCACCGAGAAAAGTTAAAATAGTACTTTCCAGCATTATAGCTCTATTCAAAACTCATTAATGGCGAAAACACTTAGATTCAATATAATAAGCCTCTCGGCTATAAAGAGTGATTAAATAAAGAAAGGACAGTGGACGTAGGGACTTTCGGCCCAAACTACTATAAAGTCTCGATGTCATCTACTTTATGCACTTTGCCTTCTTTGCATATACTATCGTTACTATATTGTTCAACATCTCGAATTCAAGACTTAGTTACATCACGTCTCGATAACCTCTTTGCCGGGTCCAATATTCCATTCGACTCCTGGAGTCATACCTTCGTACCTCGGGGTGTTGGTGTTGACGAAATTCTGCACTAAAAAAATAATAATGTAAATTTAATGGTTTGCAAATTATTTTGGGAATGATAATTCTGATCTATAGCATTTTTCTAAAAAGGATTTGATAAAGAAGTTTATTATCCAATAGCAATTTGACAAAGGATTGGAGCTGGTGAAAAGAAATTGCTTTTTAAAGAAATAAACAGTTTTAATGTTAATTACAAGATTGCCACGTCATTATTAATCAATGTCGTAGTTTATCCGTATTGCAGCTATCAATGTCACTTTCAACCAGAAGGGAAGTATACAATATCAACTATGTTGGTATGCAATGATTCCACTCAGGTTGAATATTGGTTCTCGGCATTAAATTAATTTCGCTATGGAAGATCTCGCAACTTTTCGGCATTACCCCGTATCAATGCCGCTTACTTATGCCGCATTTAACTATGTCGGCATTAATGATTCCGCCAGTTTTCAATATCAACTCCTTAAGATTTTGACGCTGCATGTTTTATATCATCGACCATTACGTAATGGCAACAATGCGCATGTTTTATATCAGCTATAGTAATGCCATATGTCTTAATTTCGACATTACTTCTTTAAGGAAGTAATGCGCATATGTATACTTTCAGTATTAATTCCTTTAGGTAGTGATGCTGCTAGTATTACTTTTGAGATAAAGTATTAAGGCAATGATGTCGCCTGGTTTCAATACCGACATTCTTTATAGTGGAGGCATAGTAGTTGCATTATCATGTAGAAGATATTAATGACTTTGTGATATTGATATTGAAGGTTATCAATGTCGAGATTCCCATATCTCTAAGTTTAAAAGCCTTATACTTGCAAACCTAAGAACCTATACCTTATACTATGCACCATAGATGATTTTGGCCATATAGCCTTATGCTTTATAAATAAGAAAAGCTTTAGCATGATTTTGACATAGAAGGGTGTGATGACCTATCGGCAATATTAATGCCACATTTTATCAATTCATATAGCTTATTTGTATGGCTTGATTGCCTAAGGTTTTGGAGGTGCGACAACCTCAAATTGATTTTGAAGTTAATGAAAGTTATTTCATAAAAGCATATATTTTGGCATAATATTTTAGATGAAGTAAAGAACTATAATTTCCTCATTTTAAGTATCATTTCAAGGGTTAAATCAGTTATAAAGATTTATGTTTTCAAGGAAATAAGAAGGGTATTTTGCCCAGAGTTTAACTAAAAAGATTATTGTTCTTATCACCTTTAGATAAATTGTGATAGGATAAATTGACTTAAGGATTAGAGAATAGAAAATCAGATAATGGGACTGGTGTAGAGTAGCGCCCTATACATCAACTGTTAGCCCCTAGTTGATGTTGGTCCATAATTCTAGTATGTAGGGCTTTGTTAAGCGTAAAACCAAAAGTAGGTTTACATACATAAAGGAATATATAAATTTGATAGGTTATTGGTTGGCCTACAAAACCATTAGGTTCATTGTGAGTCTAAAAAAACTATGTGAGAAACAGATAGCTAGGTCAATGCTAAGATGATTATGTTTGGACAGTCCAGTTTTCCTCTAATGGTAAGTTCGAAAATTTGGTATATCTGGTAGGCCCGAGTCAGCCATATAGGTTTGTAGTAACCGTAGAAAAACTATGAAGTAGAGATAGACAGTCAATTAATTAAGACAGATTGGTTAGGTTTACCCTTGTAGCATGCATGCATATAATTGTTTTCCCCTTTTAATTCTCGGGTGCTCATATGAGTAGTTCAAGAGTAAGATTTCCAGGTTTTAGGATTGAGGAATAAAGTTTTTAAAGACGTGCAGGAGGCAAAGCTAGCTATATAGGAGTCTATTTATGTCCATTGTGTTGTTATAATTTTGTTTGAATGTATGTAATGGCAAAAGTTGTATCTGTCTAGTGTAAGCTCTGATCAACCAAGGGTGTCTTCATATGTCACTCTTGGAGTATTTTGTAATAATTATATTTTATCTGAACTTGGGCAATGTTTTAGGATTATATAATAAATATGGAAATTATTACTAAAATGTGTTTAAAAAAATTCGTATTCCTGTTCTTCTGATGTTAACGATATCATTAACTGATCTCATTTTATCACTAAAGAAAAATACTATTGATGACTATAACATCAGTAGCGCTTATTTTCGTGCCTCATAATGAGGGATGTTACAAATTTTGTATTAGAGCAAAGGTTTATGTAAAACCAAAAGAATTTTGAACTTTAAAAGAGTTTTGAAAACATATTCCAAATTAATTAGAAAATGAGATTGGGGTATAGGGAAACGCTATAGTAACGCACTTATATTTGCTATATATAAGTACATATCCTATCTCTGTTCTTCCCTCTCTCTTAGACCATTCTTTCGTATCTTATCAAGATTTAAATGCAGATTTAAGGAAAGTAAGATATGAAGGCTTAAAACAGAAGAGTGAATCTCGGCGGAGGAAGCACCACAACCAATGTAAATGTCAGCCCCGACAATAGAAGGAATCCGGGTCGACAAATAGCTGCTAATATGGGTGCTCAAACGTTACCAGCGGATATGGGAGTTATGTCTTGGTGCTTTGCCAACATGATACAAGCAGGAGTTGCAACTGGATTAGTTGGTGGTAATGCTGGAGGAGCAAATCCTGAAGTTTTAGTTGTCAACAACTATGCTGTTCTGAGTCAGGATTATGCAAGACTCGGAGGAAAGCCATTTATTGGGATGGAGGATGCTATCAAAGTTGAGAATTGTTGTTGCACTATGAAAGGATTTTTGCTGATTTAGGATTAAATGACGAGCAGAAGAGGAGATCGTATCCAGGCAATTGCAAGGAGTTGCATTGTGCTGGTGGAATAACATAATTGTGGGGGTACCAGAGGAGAACTTGACTTGGGCAGAGTTTAGAAGGAGATTTGAGGAAAGATTCATGTCTGAAATAGCCAAGTCGACTTAGCTTAGAAAGTTTGCTAAGTTGGAGCAGGGTGGTATGTCAGTACTTGAGTATGCGACAAGGTTTAAGGAGTTATACAAATATGGATATGCTACTGTGGATACAATGATCAAGAAGAACGAGAAGTTCATTAGAGGATTGTAACAAGAGCTTGCTAGAGCAACATTACCGCATCTTAGAGACCCTTGTGATGTAGTAGTGGAAATGGCATTAAGGAACGAGGAGATTCTTGCGCTGTTTAACAAGCCGATAGAGACTCCGGGTGGTCCAAGCCAGAAAAGGAAGTTCTTTCAGAAGAAAGGAGCTTAGAAAGGTGGAATTACCAAGAAAGGAAAAGCTAATATCATTTGCTACAGGTGCGTTAAGAAAGGGCATTTTGCCAACGAGTGTCGTTCCGGGGATGGAAAGAAGGTCATCGAAAGGAAGAACATCAAGTGCTTTAACTGTGATCAGATTAGGCAATATAAGAATCAGTGTAGAGAACCTGCTAAGGATGAGAAAGGAAAAGTGTTTGCTTTGGAACCATCAGCCTCAAGACCAACAACAGAGGAGAAGGGAAAAGTTGTAATGGGAGGTACGCTTTTGATTCACGGCATACCCGTTAGAGTATTATTTGACATCGATGCATCACATTCGTTTATCTCTCATGTTTGGTTGATAAGCTTATATTATAACCATCATACCTTATTACTTCCTTAAGGGTTGCGAATCCAAAAGAAGAGTATGCAACTCTTGGGATGAGATGTGATCGTTTAGAGTTTGAGTTGTTAGGTTATCTATTTGCCTGTAGTTTGTTTGTATTTGATTTTATGGGCTTTGAGATTATTTTGGGTATGGACTGGTTAAGCAAATATGATGCTAGGATATTCCGCCAAGATAGGAAAATATTATTAAGACACCCTAATGTGATCGAATTATATACTCGGTAGAGAACTCGAATTTTGATGCTTGTGCTTTATTAGGTGCAATGGAGGAGGAAGACAAGTTGAATCGAGTTTTTATCGTTAAAGAATTTGCAAATGTCTTTAAGCCTGTTACTGGAATACCGCTGAAATGAGCTATTGATTTTTGAATAGATCTTGTACCTGGAGTTGAACCCGTAAGTAGACCACCTAACAGGATGACACCTATCGAGATGAAGGAGTTAAAGGTGCAGCTGGTGGACTTAGAAGGAAAAAGTTTTATCAGGCCAAACAATTCGCCTTGGGAGTGGCTGCGGTGTTCATGAAGAAACCGGATTGATCATTGAGATTATGTATCAACTATCGTAAGCTGAATGAAACGGCGATAAAGAATAGATATTCTTTGCTAAGGATAGATGATTTGTTCGATCAGTTCAGTGGAGCCAAAGCATTTTCTCAATTAGATATGGCGATAGGGTTCCACTAATTGAGGGTAGCGGAGGACAATATTCCTTTGACGGCATTTCGAACAAGATATGGTTCGTATGAGTGGTTAGTAATGCCATTCAGATTGACTAATGTGCCTACTTTCTTCATAGATTTGATGAACCGAATCTTGGATCAACTGGCTATTACCGAAGATTCATCAAATATTTCTCTTGTATAGCAGCACCGATGACTAAAATAACAAGGAAGGACGTAAAGTATGTTTGGGCTGATAAATGTGAGGAGTTATTTTGGAAGCTGAAACATTTATGGACCAACACGCCAGTGTTAGTTTTTCCGGCTGGGAATCAAGACTTGGGGGTGTATACAGATGCATGCAGAATAGGATTAGGAGCTATCCTGATACAAAGAGGTAAAGTGATTGCCTACGCTTCTCGACAGCATAGACTGCACGAAGTCAGATATCCGACTCATAATTTGGAGTTGGTAGCAGTGATCTTTTCTTTGAAGGTGTGGAGACACTATCTTTTGGGAGAACGATTCGAGTTGTTTACGGATCACAAGTCCTTGAGATATTTATTCTCCCAGAAGGAGTTGAATATGGGACAGCAGGGATGGTTGGAGTAAATAGCATCTTATGATTTTGGAATTAAGTACACACTAGGAAATGGAAACAAAGTGCAGATGCACTCAGTAGGAAATATCATAATGCAGTGTTAGCCATGATAGCCGAATGGAAAGACTTAGTGGCTTTGACTACATGTGGTATGCAGTTAAAATCTACAACTAGTCCTAGTCAAAGTACCGTAATGTTATCTTACTTGGAAGTTTGACCAGTATTGATCGAAAGGATTGCTTCTAAGCAAAGAGTTGATCCATTATTAGCTGAATTTTTTTGGAGGGTTTAAGGAGGAACTGAGATTAATGATTTAAAGGATTTAAGTCTTGACCAAAACATATGGTTAAGGAAGAAAGGGTGATTGTGTGTTTCAAATGTTGGAGACCTAAGGAGAGAAGTCCTTAGGGAATGTCATTGATCGAAGTTTACCATTCATCCTGGAGGAACTAAGATGTAACGGGATATGATGAGAAGTTTCTTCTAGAAAGGAATGAAAAGGGATGTAGGCCTAGGGGAAATGAAAGTATTTGGGTTATAGTGGATAGACCAACTAAGAGTGCACATTTCATTCTCGTTAAGTTGACAAGGACGACACCTGCTTTAGCTATGATGTTTATAAAGAATATTTTCAGATTGCATGGGATTCCTAGTAGTATAGTCAGTGATAGCGATTCCTTATTCACTAGCGAATTTTGGAAGAGTCTACAAGAGGTGTTAGGCACCAAGCTCATGATGAGTACCGCTAACCATCCACAGACACATGGGTAAACGGAAAGAATCAACAAAATCTTAGAAAATTTGTTAAGAGATTATGTGTTAGATTTTGGAGGATCGTAGGAAGACCATATACACAGTCGAATTTTTCTATAACAATACTTATTAGACTAGTATAGGGATGGCATCTTTTGAAGATTTGTATGGAAGGCCATACAAATCACCCACATGTTGGTTAGAGACCAGAGATAGACTGATCCTTGGTCCAGATATGGTAAGAGAAGCCACATAAAAGATTGAGGTAATTCAATCTAGGATGAAGGAAGCTGTAACATCACCCATCTTGAGGCCTGAAACTAAGCGTTATAGATACTACAGTCATCTATAGTATTAATTTCCGGTGATAAAATGTGGTTATGTTAATGATATCCATAATATCAGAAGCACAAGAATATGAAATCAAAGCAAAATTTCACATTTCATTTCAAAGTCATGATTTCATATTCAGTACATAATCCCAAACATTGCCCAGGTTCAGATAAAATATAATTATTACAACATACTCCAAGAGTAACATATGAAGATGTCCCCTTGGTTGATTAGAGTTACTAAATAGACAGATATAACTTCTGCCAATAACATACAACAAAATGTCATAACATAGCTGAATTAATTAATAAGTAGTCTCCGAAATAGCTAGCCCTTGCCTCCTGCACGTCTTCGGAAGCTTTATTCGCCAAACCTACCAAACCTGTAAACCCTTACTCTCAATCTACTCAAATTAAATTTTGAGCACCCAAGAGTTTAAGGGGAAATAAACTTCAAGTTAGACAAAAAGCCTGGTGTGAATGATAATATGCCATCTCTATTAATTGATATCTAATGAGACCATGCCACTGAGCGAAACGGGTTTCCCTTCACTAGTACCCTTTTAAAATATATCTTTTGCAAATCAAAATCCTGCAACCAAATTGGTTAAGATAGACAATATAAACAATATTATCAATAGGAATGCATGCAAACTGGGTAATCTTGACTATCCGTCAAATCCATGGACTATCTGTCCTAATATTTAGTTTTCATAGGGTAACTACCATCCTACATGGCTAACTCGGGCCTACCAGATCTATAAAATTATCTAACAACCTATTAGAAGAAAACTGGATGGTCTGTCCGAAACTTACAATTCCTAGGATCAACCGATCCTAATGGTTTTGCAGGCTCACCAATAACCTAACTCATCTTTTATTTTCCTTTTTGTGCATAAACCTACTTTTAGTCTTACTCGGGACAATGCCCTACGCACATGAATTTTGGACTAATATCAGCGAGGGGCTAACAGCTGAAGTGTAGGGCGCTACCCTACACCAGTCCCATTTGGTTTTCTAATCTCTGAGTAAATTTATCCCATCATAATTTACACAAGGTGATAAGAACAATAATCTCTTTGGTAAAATTATGGGTTAAATACCCTTATAATTTCCTTAAAAATACTTTTCTTCATAAATGATTTAACCCTTGAAATCATATTTAAAACAAGGAAAGTATAGCCCTTTACTTTACCCAAAATAATTATGTCATGACATATGCTTTTTATAAAACACTATTGACGAAGTTCGAAAACACTTAGAAGTTACCTTAATTCGAAACCATAGGCCATAGGGCCAAAATAATATAAAATCTTTATATTGAAAGAGTGCGACAAGGAAATTGTTGATAAGGGTCATCACCCCTTTATACATAGGACATAAGGCCAAAACATTTAAAACCTTTATAGTTATAAACATCGACGTCATTATCGCTATGGGGGCATCGCCCCTCTTCATCATTGAAAACATGTTAAAGTCTTTAACGTATAAAAATTCAAAGGGATATAGTCGAAGTCATCCACTTCGTAAAACATAATATTAAACTATAGAAGAATTTCGATGACATTGAGGGTTGTCGACATTAATGCCTTAAAGAAAATAGTGGCCTCATTAGAGCCGAAGTCATAATATGCGACAACATGGCCTCTATGAAAGTAAGGGTAAAGGTTCTAAAACGACAAGCTATAAGGTCGACGACCGTTAAGGTCTAAGTGATCAAACGTGAAGTCCTTATCAAAACACTGTGACAGCATTATCGCTACTATAGTCTCTTCGAAAACATTAAAGTCGGTGACATTTTTAAATGATAAGAGGCGACTTACTTGGGTGTAAAATGCGACTCTTTAATCATACAGCCCCATTGACATGAAGACGTGTGCCAACGTTGTCTCTAAACTCAAATGAATTCATTTCATATCACCTGTTGGCGATATCCCATGCATTCATTCAGGTCGAAGATGTATAATAGCGGCGGTGTGGTCTTCGGCGTCAATGAAGTCAAAGTGGCAGAACCGTAGTTAGTAAGAAAACTGATTTATTACCAATAAAAGTAATTTCTTTTGACCTCCTCCAATTGTTTGTCAAATTCTCATTAGTTAATAAAAAGCTTTATCGCTTTCTTTTCAGAAAACTGCCGAATACCATAATTACCATTACTAATTATTTTGCAAAATAACCATTTGTATTAATATCCCAATATATCAATTTAGCCTTTCTAGCTTAAATAATTTATTAATCATTCTTAAACACTTGGGAAAAATCCCCAAAAATCACCATAAATCAAATTTATTATTTTCTTTAACATATAAAAATTTTGAGACCAAAAACTTTATTTAATTATTTTTAATAATTAAAACCCGAAATAAACCATTTTCTTCCCTTGAGAAAATCATAAAATATTCATACATTATTGGAAAATTATAAAATTCGAAACCCATTTCTAAAATAATATTCTAAACCTCATATCAAAATTTCAGATCGTTTGGGTCATAAAAATTATGTTTTCACTCTTAAAACCTATTAAATAATTTCATAACAAATCATATTATTCATCAATCAAGCATAGAATCATATCATAATCAAAACATTGCATAATAACATCTAAAGAATTAGATTTATGCTAAAAATCGAAATTAATATTTAAAACGTAAGATGCATCTATTATTCACCTTGAATGGATTAAGAAGGTCTAGATTTGTGTTGTTGATATGAATCCCCTATGGTTTGATCTTGTTTCTAGCTTATCTTCCTCTTGAATACTTAGTTAATGTCCGGATTTAGCTTTTTTTGATTTCGTTTGTGAATAAGTGAGGTGAGGGAGGAAATGAGAATAAGGGTTCATGATAAGAAAATGTGCTCTTTTCCTATCTTGCCCTCCTCATGTACCGTTCTACTTATTAATATTCTTATTGATTCTATTAATTCATAGGCTCTACCCTCATTAACTACTAAATCTCAATCTCCTTATCATTTAACTTTATTTTATTTTATTTACCTAATTATATATCCTAAATAATGTTATCAAATTTAGGGGTGTTATAGACTCCCCTCCTTAAAGAATTTCATCCTCAAAATTACAATAAGGCACACACATCAAACAAGCAAGCATAAAGGTAAAACATACCATCAAACAAGTCAGGATAAGTTTCCCTAATCCCACTCTCCGTTTCCCAAGTACAGTCTCTCTCATCGTCACTCTACTGAACTTTTACTAATCTGATTGTCTTGTTCCTTAGCACTTTCTCAACCTTAGCTTCAATGCGAATTGGATGTCTAACTATAGTCATGTTCGGCTCCACTACTAAATCTTTCAATGCAGTCAGAGTTATAGTAGTCTCTGGATCTCAAACACACTTCATTGGATGAGGAATATAGAAAACGTTGTGGACTCCTGCCAAACTGCTCGGTAACTCTATCCTGTAAGCGAGTTTCCCTATCCTCTCTATGATAGGAAATGGACCTACATATCTCGGTGCCAATTTTTCTGTTTTCCAAACCATACTACACCCTTTACTATTGATATTTTGACGAAAACATGATCTCCAACTGAGAATTCAAAGTCTTTCCGTCTCTTATCTTCATAACTTTTTTGCCTAGATTGAGCTTCCTTCATCCTTGCTCGGATTAACTTAATCTTCTATGTGGCTTCTCGTACCATATCCGGACCAAGAACTAATCCATCTCCAGTCTCTAACCAACATACACGAGATTTACATGGCCTTCCGTATAAGACTTCAAAAGGCGTCATTAGTATACTAGTCTGATAACTATTATTATAGGAAAATTCAACCAAGTGCAAATGGTCTTCCCATGACCCGCCAAAATCTAGTACACAAGCCCTCAATAAATCTTCAAGTACCGTATGACTCTCTCTGCCCATTTGTCTATGTGTGGTAAGCGGTACTCATCTTAAGTTTGGTACCTAATGCCTCCTGTAGACTCTTCCAGAATTCATTAGTGAACAAAGAATCTCTGTCACTGACTATATTACTAGGAATCCCATGCAGTCTAATAATATTCTTCATGAACAACTTAGCCAATACATGTGCCGTCCGAGTTGATTTAACGGGAATGAAATGTGCACTCTTGGGTCAGTCTACCAGTATGATCTATATACTTTAATTTCCCCTATTTGACCTTGGCAACCCGTCAATAAATTCTATGGATATCAAATCCCATTTCCAAACTGGTATATCTAAAGGCTGATGCAATCCACTAGGCTTCTGATGCTCGGATTTTATTTGCTGGCCATTCAGACACTGTTTTACCCATAAGCCTACATCCCTTTTCATGCCCTACCAAAAGAAGCTTCTCTTCATGTCCTGATACATCTTAGTTCCTCTAGGATGAATAGTAAACTTCGATCGATCACACTCCCTAAGAACTTCTTTCCTTAGGTCTCCAACGTTTGGAACACACAGTCGTCCCTTCTTTCTCAACCATCCATTTTGTTCAAGATAAAAATCCTTCAAGTCATCAATCTTGATTCCACCTTCCAATCTTCTAATTCTTTCAGCTAACATTGGATCATCTCTTTGTTTAGAAGCAACCCTTTCGATCAATACCGGTCGAACTTCAAAACACGGTAACATTACGGTACTCTGACTAGAACTGGCAGTCGATCTTAATCGCACACTACAAGTAGTCAATGCTTCCAACTCTTTCCATTCATTCAACATAGCCAACACCATTTTGATGTTTTCCGCTAAGTGCATCTGCAACTTTGTTTCCTTTCCCCGGTGTGTACCCAATTCCAAAATCATAAGCAGCTATAAAATCTAACCACCTTTGCTGTCTCATGTTCAACTCCTTCTGAGAGAATAAGTACCTTAAAGACTTATGATCCGTATGTAACTCAAATCGTTCTACCAAAAGATAGTGTCTCCACACCTTCAATGGAAATATTACAACAGCCAACTCTAAGTCATGAGTTGGATATCTAACCTCATGCGGTCTAAGCTGTCGAGAAGCGTTGGCAATCACTTTACCCCTCTGCATTAACACAGCTCCTAACCCTGTTCCGCGTGCATCAGCATACACTACCAAATCTTGGTTTCCATCTAGAACAACTAAAATGGACACGTTGGTTAATAAATGTTTTAGTTTCTGGAATGCCTCCTCATTTATCGGTCCAAACATATTTCACGTCCTTTCTTGTTAGTTTAGTCATCGGTGCTGCTATGCAAGAGAAATCCTTGATAAATCTCCGATAATAGCCAGCTAGTCCAAGAAAACTCTTTGTCTTAGTAACTGTATCAGGTCTCTTCCAATTATTAACCACTTAGATCTTAGCTGGATCTACTAACAACCCTTTCTCTAAGACTACAGGACCAAGAAACTTCACCTCTTTCTTTCAAAAATGACAGTTCGAAAACTTTGCTTTAGCTGATGCTGCCTCAGCGTCTCAAGCACTATTCTAAGATGAATCTCATAATCTCACATCCTTTAAATATATCAAAATGTTGTCTATGAATACCAATACAAACCTATCCAAGTGCTCTTGGAAAATCCGGTTCATTAAGTCTATGAAGAAAGCAGGCGCATTAGTCAATCCAAATGTCATTACTAATCACTCGTTGGAACCATATCTTGTTCTAAATGCCATCAATGGAATATTGTCTTTCGCCACCCTTAGTTGATGGAACCTTGTTTCTGAATCTAACTAGGAAAATACTTTGGTGCCACTCAACTAGTCAAATAAATCATCAACTCTCAGTAAATGATATCGATTATTTATCGTCTTTTCATTAAACTTACAATAATCGATGCACAATCTCAACGACCCATCCTGTTTCTTCACAAACACCGTGGTGGCTCCCCAAGGCGAACTGCTTGGTCTAATAAAACTCTTTCTTTCTAAGTCCACTAGCTGCACCTTTAACTCCTTCATCTTGGTAGGTGTCATCCTGTTAGGCGGTCTACTTACTGGTTTTGCTCCGGGTATAAGATCAATTCAAAACTCAATAGCTCATTTTGGTGGTAGTCCTGTAACAGGCTCAAAGTCATCTGCAAATTCTCTTACTATGAAAACTCATTTCAACTTATCTTCCTCCTCTATTGCACCCAACAAAGTACCAACATCAAATTATGAATTCTCCACGGAGTATATAATTCGATCGCTGCTATTAGGGTGTCTAAGTAATATTTTCCTATCGTGGAAAAATATCCTTGCATTGTGTTTACTTAACCAGTCCATACCAAAAATAATCCCAAAGCCTATAAAATCAAATACATGCGAACTACAAACAAATATATGACCTAATAATGCAAACTCTAAATGGTCGCATCTCCTCCCTAAAGTTGCATATCCTCATATCGGATTTGCAATCCTGAAGGAAGTAACTAGGTATGAGGGTTCTAGGTTAAGCATATCTACCAAATATTGAGATATAAACAAATGTGATACACCATTATCAAATAACACTCTAACAGGTATACCATGAATCAAAAGTGTACCTCCTATCACAGCTTTCCCTTTCTCTTCAGCCGTTGGTCTCGAGGTAGCTGGTTTCAAAGCGAATACTCTTCCTTTTTCTGCCTTGGCCACTTCTGGACATTTGTTCTTGTAATGTCCCACTTGGTCGCAATTAAAGCACTTAATGTTCTTCTTTCCAACGACTTCCTTTCCCTTGTCAGTTCGACATTCATTAGCATAATGTCCCTTCTTGTCACACTTGTAACACACAACCTCATACTTTCCTTTCTCCACAGCTCCACCCTTCTGAGCTCCCTTCTTTTGATAAAACTTTCTCTTCTGATTCTATCCACCCTGACTCTCTGTTGGCTTGTTATTAATGAAAAAAGTAAGCATCTCTTCATTTCTCAAAGCCATCTCCACGATGACATCACACGGATCCCTGAGATGGGGTAAAGTTGCCCTAGCAAGCTCAGGTCTCAATCCATGAATGAACTTCTTATTTCTCTTAATTACTGTATCCACGGTAGCATACCCATACTGGGATAACTCCTCAAATCTTGTAGCATACTCAAGCACCATCATATCTCCTTGCAACTATTCTATGAATTTCCTCAACACAGTTGACTTAGCGATCTCAGACATAAATCTTTCTTTAAACTCATTCTGAATTCAGCCCAAGTCAAAGTCTCCTCTGCTACCCCGACAGTCATACTATTCCACCAATACAACACAACACCTTGTAGTTGTCTGGATGCCAATATCCTCTTTTGCTCATCGTTCAGTCCAAGATGAGTGAAAATCCTTTCACAATGAAGCAACCAATTCTCCATTTCATTTGCATCCTCCGTTCCAATAAATGGTTTCCCTCCAAGTCTCGCATAGTCTCTACTCAACACAGCATAGTTGTTGACAAATGGAACTGCATGATTCACTCCTACAGCATTCCACCAACTAACCCGATAGCAAATCCTGCTTGCATCATGTTGACAAAGAACTGATACATTGCTCCCATATAAACCGGTGGGGGTTTCTGCATCTACTTTAGCAGCTATTTGTCGACCCATATTTCTCCTAGTGTTGGACCTGACATTTCCATTATTAGTGGTGCTTCCTCTACCAAGATTCAGTCTTTAGTTTCCTACCTCGATATCTTACTTCTTAAATCTACCTTCAAACCTTAGTAAAATATGGAAGAACGGTCTAAGAGAGAGGGAGAATAGAGGTAAAGCGTACACTTATATAGCAAATACAAGTACGTTACTATAGCGTTATCCCATATCCCAATCTTATTCACTGATTCATTTGGATTATGTTTTCAAAAACTCTTTTTAAATTTCAAAATTCTTTAGTTTTACATAAACTTATGCTTTGATACCAAGTTGTAACACCTCCATCTTAAGGCCCAAAACTTAGTGCTACAGATGCTGGAGTTAACTATAGTATTAATTTCCAGTGACAAAATGCGATCATGTTAATGGTATCCATAATATCAGAAGCACAAGAATATAAAATAAAAAGAAAAATTTCTCATTTCATTTCAAGTCATAATTTCATATTCGGTACATAATCGCAAACGTTAACCTGGTTCAGATAAAATATAATTATTACAACATACTCAAGAGCGACATATGAAGATGCCTCCTTCATTGATCAGAATTACTAAATAGACAGATACAACTTCTGCTAATACATACGTACACCAAAATGTCATAACATAATATAATTAATTAATAGGGAGTCGCCTAAATAGCTAGCCCTTGCCTCTTGCACGTCTTTGGAAGCTTTATTCGCCAAACCTACTAAACCTGTAAACCGTTACTCTCAACCTACTCAAATTAAATTTTGTGCATCCGAGAGTTAAGGGTAAACATAAACTTCGAGTCAGACAAAAAGCCTGGTGTGAATAATAATATGTCATCTCGGTTAAGTGATATCTAGTATGACCATGGCGTTGAGCAGAACGGGTTTTCCCCTCACTAGTACCTTTATAAAACATATCTTTTGCAAATCAAAATCCCGCAACCAAACTGGTTAAGATAAACAATATTATCAATAAGTATGCATACAACCTAGGTAATCTTGACTATCCGTCAAACCAGTGGACTATCTGTTCCAATATTTAGTTTTCATAGGGTAATTACCAACCTACATGGCTGACTGGGGCCTACCAGATCTATCAAATTATCTAAGAACTTGTTAGAAGAAAACTGGACGGTTTGTCCGAAAGTTACTATTCCCAAGGTCAACTGATCAAAATGGTTTTGTGGGGTCACCAATAACCTAACTCATCTTTTATATTCCATTTTATGCATAAACCTACTTTTAGTCTTACTCGTGACAAAGTCTTACGCAGTGGAATTTTGGACTAATATAAGCTAGGGGCTAATAACTCAAGTATAGGGCGCTACGCTACCCCAGTCCCATTTGGTTTTTTAATCTCTGAGTCAATTCATCCCTCCCAAAGGTGATAAGAACAATAATCTCTTTGGTGAAATTCTAGGCTAAACACCCTTATTATTCCCTTGAAAATACTTTTCTTCATAAATGATTTAACCCTTGAAATCATAATTAAAACAAGGAATTGTGGCCCTTTATTTTACCCAAAATAATTATGCCATGATATATGTTATTTATAAAACACTATTGATGAAGTTCGAAAACACTTAGAAGTTACCTTACTTTGAAACCATATGCCATAGGGCCCAAACAACATAAAATCTTTATATTGAAAGAGTGCGACAAGGACATTGTCGACAAGGGTCATCGCCCCTTTATACATAGGTCATAAGGCCAAAACATTTAAAACCTTTATAGTTATAAACATCAGCGTCATTATCGCCATGGGGTCATCGCCCCTCTTCATCATTGAAAACATGTTAAAGTCTTTAACGTATAAAAATTCAAAGGGATATAGTCGAAGTCATCCACTTCTTAAAACATAATATTAAACTATAGAAGAATTTCGATGACATTGAGGGTTGTCGACATTAATGCCTTAAAGAAAATAGCGGCCTCATTAGAGCCGAAGTCATAATATGCGACAACATGGCTTCTATGAAAGTAAGGGTAAAGGTTCTAAAGCGGCAAACTATAAGGTTGACGACCATCAAGGTCTAAGTGATCAAACACGAAGTCCTTATCAAAACACCGTGACATCATTATCGCCGATATAGTCTCTTCGAAAACATTGAGACAGTGACATTTACAAAGGATAAGTGGTGACTTGCTTGGGTGTAAAATGTGACTCTTTAATCATAAGGCCCCATTGACATTGAAGACGTGTATGCCGACGTCGTCTCAAAACTCAAACGAATTAATTTCATATCACATGTTGGTGATATCCTATGCATTCATTTAGGTCGAAGACATATAATAGTGTCGACGTAGTCTTCGGTGTTAATGAAGTCGAAGTGGCAGAACCGTAGTTAATAAGAAAACTGTTTTATTACCAATAAAAGTAATTTCTTTTTCACCTAGTCCAATTGTTTGTCAAATTCTCATTGGTTAATAAAAAGCTTTATCACTTTCTTTTCCAAAAAACTGCCGAATACCATAATTATCATTACTAAATTATTTTGCAAAATAGCCCTTTATATTAATATCCTAATATACCAATTTAGCCTTTCTATCTTAAGTAATTTATTAATCATTCTTAAACACTTGGGAAAAATCCCCAAAAATCAAATTTATTATTTTCTTTAAAATATAAAAATTTCAGTATCAAAAACTTTATTTAATTATTTTTAATAATTAAAACCCAAAATAAACCATTTTCTTCCCTTGAGAAAATCATAAAATATTCACACATTATTGGAAAAATTATAAAATTCGAAACCCACTTCTAAAATAATATTCTAAACCTCGTATCAAAATTTCAGATCGTTTAGATCATAAAAATTAGGTTTTCTCTCTTAAAACCTATTAAATAATTTTATAATAAATTTATTATTCATCAATCAAGCATATAATCATCTCATAATCAAAACATGGCATAATAACATCTAAAGAATCAGATTTATGCTCAAAACCATTAATACTTAAGACGTGAGATGCATCTATTGTTTACCTTGAATGGATTTAGAAGGTTTAGATTTGTGTTGTTAATTTGAATCCCATAAGCTTTGATCTTGTTTTTAGCTTATCTTCCTCTTGAATACTTGGTTAATGGCCGGCCTTAGCTTTCTTTGATTTCGTTTATGAATAGGTGAAGTGAGGGAGGAAATGAGAATAAGGGTTTATGATAAGAAAATTGTGCTTTTTTCCTATCTTGCCCTCCTCATGTACTCCTACTTGTTAATATTCTTATTGATTCTATTAATTCATTAATTAGGCTCGACCCTCATTAACTACTAAATCTCAATCTCCCTATCATTTAACATTATTTTATTTACTTTACCTAATTAAATATCCTAAATAATGTTATCAAATTTAAGGGTGTTATAGAAGCTCAGTCAATGCAAAAAAGTTACGCAGATAAGAGGCGTAAGGACTTAGAGTTCGCAGTTGGAGATCATGTTTTTGTCAAAGTATCACCAATGAAGGATGTTATCCGGTTTAGGAAGTCGGGAAAATTAGCACCTAGATTTGTTGAACCATTTCCTATGATAGAAAGGATCGGGAAACTTGCTTATAGGATAGAGTTATCGAGTAGTTTGGCAGGAGTCCATAACATTTTTCATGTTTCTTATCTTAGAACATGTTTTCGTGATCCAGAGACTACTATGACTCAAACTACATTGGAAGATCTAGTGGTGGGACTAGACATGACTATTGTTAGACAACTAGTTCGTATTGTGGCTAGGGATGAGAAGAAGTTACGGGACAAGACAGTCGGTTTGGTAAAAGTCTAGTGGAGTGACGACGAGAGAGACTATACTTGAGAAACAAAGAACATGATCAAAGACACATATCCTGATTTTTTTAGTGGTATGTTCTGTATTATATGTTGTTATGTACCTTATCTTAATTTCAAGGATGAAATTCTTTAAGGAGGGGAGTCTCTAACACTCCTAATTTTGATTAACATTATCTAGGGCATTTAATTAGATAAATAAAATAAAATAATGTATGATGATAAGAAGAATGAGATTGATAATTAAATTAGTCATTCCTTAAGTAATTGGTTAATAGAATAATTAAACCATAAAAAGAAAGGAGGAATAATGTGAAGGGTATATGGGAATAGATCCATATTTCCTAACTCAAACCCTTATTCTCTCATTATCTTCATTTCATAACATTACATAGTAATGGAATAAAGAAGAGAGGTCGGACATTGCCAGAGATCTAAGAAGAGAAAACACTAGGAAATCAAAGGATAAAGTTTAGGGGGATCAAATCAACACTTAAATCTCAATTTTTTTAATCAAATCAAGGTGAATAATAGTTATCCATCTCACTATTGCTTGTTTATTTCGGTTTTATGCCAAAATCAATCATATATTGTTATTATGCCATGTTATTATTGATTGGTTGATTATATGCTTGAATGATGATTTATTGGATTTATTATGGAATTATTTAACATGTTTTATGAGTGAAAACCTAGTTTATGACATTTAATTGACTTGACATTTGGATTGGATGTTTATAACATTATTTTAGAAGTGGTATTTTAATTTCATAATTTTTCTAGTAAGTACGAATATTTTATGAATTTCCTAAGTGAGGAAAATGATTTATTTCGGGTTTTAATTATTAAAATTAATTAGTTAATATTTTGGTCTTGAAATTTTTATATGTTAAAGAATATGCTGATTTTGATTTATTATGATTTTTGAGGATTTTTCCCAAGTGTTTATGATTTTATATGAATTTATAAGGCTAGAAAGGCTTAATAATTGTATTAAAATAATAATATAAATTTAATGGTTTGCAAATTATTTTGGGAATGATAATTCTGACTATAGCACTTTTTTGAAAAGGATTTGATAGAGAAGTTTATTATCCAATAGCAACTTGACAAAGGGTTGGAGTCGGTGAAAAGAAATTGTTTTTTAAAGAAATAAAACATTTTTTATGTTAATTACGAGATTGCCATGTCGTTATTAATCAATGCCGAAGTCTATCCATGCCGCAGCTATCAATGTCACTTTCAACCAGAAGGGAAGTATACGATATCAACTATGTTGGTATGCAATGATTCCACTTAGGTTCATTATATGTTTTCAGCATTAAATTAACTTCGATATAGATGATCTTATAACTTTTTGGCATTACCCAGTATCAATGCCACTTACTTATGCCACATCTATCTATGTCGGCATTAATGATCCCACTAGTTTTCAATATCGACTCCTTAAGATTTTGATGCCACATATTTTATATCATCAACCCTTAAGCAATGGCAACAATGCCGCATGTTTTATATAGGCTATAGTAATACCGCATGCCTTAATTCAACATTACTTCTTTAAGGCAGTAATGCCGCATATGTATATTCTTGGCATTAATTCCTTTAGGCAATGATGCCGCTAGTATTACATTTGAGATAAAGTATTAAGACAATGATGCCGCCTGTTTTCAATACTGACATTCTTTATAGTGGAGGCATAGTATCAGTATTATTATATAGATGATATTAATGACTCTGTGATATTGATGCATAAGGTTATCAATGTCAACATTCCTATATCTCCAAGTTTAAAAGCCTTATACTTTGCAAACCTAAGAACCTATATATTATACTATGTGCCATAGATAATTTTGGCCACATGGCCTTATGCTTTATAAATTAGAAAAGCTTTAGCATGATTTCAACATTGAAGGGTGGGATAACCCATATCAGCAATATTAATTCCGTGTTTTATCAATTCATATAGCTTATTTGTATGGCTTAATTGCCTAAGGTTTTGGAGGTGCGACAACCTCAGATTGATTTCGAAGTTATGAAAGTTATTTCATAAAAGCATATATTTTGGCATAATATTTTGGATAAAGTAAAGGGCTATAATTTCCTCGTTTTTAAGTATGATCTCAAGGGTTAAATCAATTATAAAGATTTATATTTTCAAGGAAATAAAAAGGGTATTTAGCCTAGAGTTTTACTAAAAAGATTATTGTTCTTATCACCTTTAGATAAATTATGATAGGATAAATTGGCTTAAGGATTAGAGAATGGAAAACCAGATAATGGGATTGGTGTAGGGTAGCGCCCTATACTTCAACTATTAGCCCCTAGTTGATGTTGGTCCATAATTCCAGTGTGTAGGGCTTTGTTAAGGGTAAAACTAAAAGTAGGTTTACCCATAGAAAGGAATATATAACTTAGGTTATTATTTGGCTTGCAAAACCATTAGGTTTATAGTAAGCCTAGCAAAACTATAAGAGAGACAGATAGTCAGGTTAACACTCAGATGATTGTGTTTGAACAGACAGTCTGGTTTTCCTCTAATGTTAAGTTAGAAAATTTGGTATCTGGTAGGCTCGAGTCAGCCATATAGGTTTGTAGTAACCCTGGGAAAGATACGAAGTACAGATAGACAGTCAAATAATTAAGACAGATTAGTCGGGTTTACCCATGTAGCATGCATGCATATAATTGTTTATGTTTGTTTAACCATTGTGAATGCAGGAGCATGATGGTGATTGACCTATTTTTAGAAGATAATCGTGATGGAAAAACCTATTCCTCTCAGCGTCTAGTCTCACTAGATATATATTGCTGAGATGGAATATTATTATTCACACCAGACTTTTTTTGTCTGACCCGAAGTTTTTGTTTTCCCCTTTTAACTCTCGGGTGCTCATTTGTGTAGTTCGAGAGTAAAGTTTCTAGGTTTTAGGATTGGCGAATAAAGCTTTGAAGATGTGCAGGAAGTAGAGCTAACACATAGAAATCTATTTATGTCCACTGTATTATTATCATTTTGTTTGAATGTATGTAATGACAGAAGTTGTATCTGTCTAGTAGTAAGCTTTGATCAACCATGGGGGCATCTTCATATGTCGCACTTGGAGTATTTTATAATAATTATATTTTATCTGAACCTGGGCAACGTTTTGGGATTATGTAATGAATTTGCAAATTATTAATGAAATATGTTTAAAAAAAATCGTATTCCTATGCTTCTAACGTTAACGATACTATTAACTGATCTTATTGTCACCGAAGAATAATACTATTGATGACTGCAGCATCAATAACACTTATTTTCGAGCCTCGGAATGAGGGATATTACAGGAGGCAAACCCAACTCCTTAAACAAGCATTGAAACCCCAAATCCAAAGTGGGGAGTGATATGTTTAGCAAAGGGTTAGGGGTATGAACGTCCTTTGCATGTCCATGAGCATCCTGATCCAGAGAACCTAAATTAATCATGTTAAGGTCTTGAGTGGTCAAGGAAGCATCCACGTTCAATTTCCTGACAACAACGTCAGAAGTCTAGCCCTCCCTGAGCTTAGGATTTTTATTCGGAGGAGTGATTGAAGTATCAGTCGAAGCTTTAGCACTTGCTTTCCTTTTTATAGCTTCAATAGCTTTAACAATGGAATCTCTGACAGGAGTAGGTTTAGTTGGTCCGACCAAAGCAGAAGTGTGGTCTTTAGATTTTGTATGCTTGGAAACCACATGAGCGCAGACGAATCTAAATCGAAAAGGGAAGTTTATAAGATACTGATACAAGAAATTCCATTTAAGTTGTAATGAAAATTTACCGGAGGATTCAAGTTGAATCGGAGAGTAAGAAAAGAAAGTCTTCCGATTACCAATAACCAACGATTGCTACCCTTGGGCATTCCTTTTCATCGTTGGGGGTTCTCCAAGTGTCTTGTGATTATATAAGATCAAAGAATGTTTAGGAGATTTGCTTCCATTAATAGTTTAAACCTGTCACCTATACTCTTAAAAGCCTGAGTCGGGGACTCAATAGTAGCGACGACAGAAGCGCTAGGTTGTTTGGAAGAAGAACCTGAAAGAAAACACTCTTCAAAAGGAGAATGTCGGATATAACATAGATTATGGAAAATGGAAACTTACTGAATACAGAGAAAGACCCCCTGATCTTAGAGGTGTAGCATTTGATATAGAAAAACTGGTTCTCCCAGTCCTTTGTCTTATTGATCGGATGAGTGACTATACTTTTTGAGAAAGGGAGAAGATGGTACATAGGACTATCTATTTGTTCATTTATCCTTACAAGGTTTACCAAGGAATGGAGAGTCTAAACGTTAAGAGAAGGAAGTTTAGCCTCCTTGGCAAGGACCTCCAGACAGCTCAAGTATGTATAGGAGTTAGGAGTTAGCTACATCGGAGCAATGTTCGGATGCTCTAGGAATCGCAGAAGAAATTTTGAAAAAGGTAAATACCCAGAATGCCAGATGTGGATGGAGTAAAAGCAAAAAATCCCTCTGGAGGATTGTTTATCCGACCAGAGGGTCCAACAGCCATGGCCTCTATACCTATGATTTTGAATTGCTGAAGGATCGAATCTACCTCCTCCTGAGTAGTAATGAGGGACTGGTTAAGCCTGTAGTCTCCTTTCTTTGTAAAAGGAGAAGATTTAGAGCTATTGTTGGGCTTCTTGCTATCAGTTTGTCTGCCAGATGATATTACACGAAGTCAGGGAAGTATCTCACATTTTACCAAAAAATTGAAATGATCATAAATATAGAAGCAAGGTAAACAAATAAACACCTAATCGATCGGTACTTAGTTAATGGATAGAGTGACAAAATCAGAATTAACTGCAAAACTTACAACTGTTAACAATTTATTGAATAGTCCATCCCTAGATATCAAATTAGTAATAAGTTGTCGAACTTATAAGCTACTAGGAAAATTTATAACGAACCTAAAATTCATTAACAACCATCGAATTCATGAATAGATGTTGAGTTTATGACTAACCAATAAGGTACAACCAAGATGTCGTATGTATAACATTTGGTAAAAATCATAATGGGATGTTGGGTTAATAGCCTAATGTCAAATTTATAAGGTTATCAAATTCATATATGATAAATAGGGTTAAATTTGTTTAAAAATATTTCAACTTGTTGTCGAACTTGAGGATGTCAAAAACTTAAATAGCTTACAAGTTAACGACACAATAACCACATTTTGAATTGATGATATTGTATCTGGTTTAAAATATGAGGACATCAAATCTACAACCTAAGCATCAACCCATCGAAACAAATGTCGTACTTCTAAAATAGAAACCGAATTTTTAACTGTTTCCAACACAATAAAGATTTCAAATTTTAAATTGATTGTTGAAATTCTAAATAGATTAGAGCTTCTAACTAGTCATCAAAACAATGACTAAGGGGTGAAACTTTTAAGGTATCGAACTTCAAATTAAATGTCAAGCTTCTTAGGGTTACTAACTTCGAAAACTAAACAATTGTTGGGTTTTGAAGCAGGTTTCGGGTTTCTAATAGCCAACCAAGTTCTTAATTAAATGGAAAAGCTCCAGATTTTTAAATTACCACCATCGGGCTTTAATCAGTCAACAAAGAGAAAAACCCCATACAACATGCTAATTTGAATACTAAGTTTACCTAGAAGCATAATAAAATATATGATTTAACTTGCAATCCAAAATGTTACAACCAGTACCTGATTATTAAGCCTTAATTTTAATTCAAAATTGAAAGCCTCCACTTAATTCTTTCGATTAATTCAAATGGAAAAAGAAATCAAACCTTGAAATATGCTTGAATGTCGAAGAAGATTGAAAATTTTCAAGTGAGATTGAAAATTTTGATTTGAGACTTGATTCGTAGGTAAAAGGAAGAAGAAGGAGAAGAGTATGTATTTATAGAAGAAAGAGTATAACAAGAGCCTTTGATCTCAATTTAAATGAATGTCCAAGATTTAGATGCCAATAGGCAGCAACACATTTATCAAGGTGACAAGTGCTAATATCAAAGAGTTGACTTGAAAAGTCAACATTCCTTCTACACTGGGGGGCAAATGTTACTACAAATAATGACGCTGAATATATAGAGGACATTTGGAATTCAAGATGTCGAAAGAAGTGGAATCTTTAGCAAGAGATATCGCACTTCAAACGCTTCAAGAAAATGTCGAACCTCAACAACCTTAGAGGTTGTTTGGCATATAAAGAGGATGAAATATCATATCTCAAAACAGTTCCTAAGTACATCGTGCATATGACCAGCTTGACGTGATATCAAATGACAACAGAAGCCGAGAAACTATAGCAAAGAGATTATTGAACTTGAAGGCAAATAAAAGGAGATACCACATCATTTAAAGGTATCAAATATATAACCACAAGGAGGGTATATCAGAACTTTATAGATATCGGGCCTTAACAAATATATTTATTGTAAAGCATGTACAAGTGGCAAAGGATGTCTAGCATCAAAAGGTATGAGAGATATCGGATATCCATAGATGTCAAAGATGTCGCATATCACCAGTGCCATCAAAAATGTTGAAAGTCAACAATGCAAGCGAGGATACTATGTTTCACCAATATAAAAATTAATGTCATAAACCATCAATAGAGCAAAGATGCCATAAACCATCAATAGAGCAAAGATGTCATAAGCCATCAATCTGGAGGAGGATGCCATGAGTCATCGGTGCCTAAAGTGATACTGTAAATGATCAATGTAAATGAAGATGCCATATTTCATCAGAATAACGAATGATGTCGTAAATCATTAATGAGAAGAGGGTTGTAGTAAGTCACCACTATGAAGAATGTTGCTGCATGTTGACAACACAATGAAGGATGCCGAAAAACAATGATGTTGAAGGACATGTAGCAGCTACGTCGCCCGCTACAACTACTATAAATAGTCCCCCAAGGTCATTCAGGAAGGGGCGATTTATTTTCCTTCTTTCTTAAAATTTTAAACTTGTTACCCTAAATCTATTTGGGGATTCCTTGTGCCAATTGTAAATCTATGACTATTTGCAAATAGGGACTTGTACAATTAATATTGCATAGCATATCAAATAAAGATTCATGACTTATGACTTGTATTGGACTCTCATGCATTTATGATTTTGACATGTATGTGGCTTCTACATGGAACATGCAAATTTCTAGCAAGTTGACATAAGGCTACTTAAATCTAATCTTAACCAAGCTTCACCTACTTTGCACTCTTAAGAAATTTGTTAACAAATGTTAATCCTTGTAGTAATCAATTTGAAAGGGTGTTTATTGGTTTTGGTGCTTGCTTACTTGGTTTCAAGCATTGTCGAGCTATGATATTTTTAGATGCTACTCATTTAAGAAGACCTCCAGGTGTTTTGATGGGTGCTACTACAAAAAATGGCAATCAAGGTTTGTTTTTATTTGTTTTTAATGTAGTTGTATTTTTTGTATTTTTTTATTAATGTACAAAAGATTTAGTTCAGAATTTTGTTACATTTTAGTGTCAAAATCTTGTATACAGTATCCGAATTCGAGAACAAATATATTGTGTTGTATTAGAATTTAATTACTTTATGTTATGAAAATTTAGTTATTAGTTGATATCAAGGTTTGAATAAAATTATATTGTGCAGTATCAGAGTTTTGGTACCGTTGTGTATTAAATTTTACTTTATGGTTGATATTAGATTTTTTTAAATGTGTTGTGAAGTATTAGATTTTAGTTAATATTTGGTATCAGAATTCAGATAACAGTTGGTATCATAATTTAAAAAAGTTATACTGTATAGTATTAGAGTGTAGTTCATATGTGGTATCAGAGTTTTGGTACTACCGTGTATTAAAATTTACTTTATGGTTAGTATCAGATATTTAAAAAACTGTGTTATTTAATATTATATTTTAGTTAATATTTGGTATCATAATTTAGATAACGGTTGGTATCAGAATTTAAAAATGTTATACTGTATAGTATTAGAATTTAGTTCATATATGGTATTGGAGTTTAATATTTGGCTGGTATTAGAATTATGTTAACATTTGATTAAAGTTTGTTTAATATTTTTTATTTGCAGGTTTTTCCCTTTAGCTATGAGTATAGTTTCTCTAAAAATATGGATAACTAGAAATGGTTTTTGAATCATTTTAAACAAATGCTTCAAGAAGATCATGATTTGGTTTTTATGTTAGATCACCATCGAGGTTTGATTTTTGGTATTCATGATGTTTTTCCTTTAGCCTCATAGTTGTTGTTATATGGAACAAAATCTTCTTTCAATAGTAAAGGCAAAATATGCTAATTTGTCCATTGTCGATCTGTTCAAAATATGTTCTAGAGCTTCGAATATATATGAATCTGAAGGAGAAAATTTAAATTTTGTGAAATTGGTGGTATTGCTGCTGCGAATTTTTTGAAGGATAAGCCTTATGATAAGTGGGTTGATTTGTTTTTCCAAGGAAACGTTATGGTGAATATAGTTCAAATGACGCTGAAAGTTTTAATAGTTGGATTTTGGATACATTGGTTTTACCTATTACTGCATGTTTAGATGGAATTTGTGTTAAAGTTATGGAACAAATGGCTAGAAAAAGAGAGGAGCGTCGTTTGTGGAATACTACTCTTTGTCATTCTATTGAGTTTTGTTTAGGTGAATTGATTGAAGAGAGATTTGGATGAGACGTATTCAAGTCTTCAGAGTTTGTTTTTAAAGTGAAATTGCCAAATCCTTATTGTGTTGATCTTAAAGAACGGATTTGTAGTTGCAACCAATGGAATGTTATAGGATTTCCTTATGCTCTTGCTATTAGGTGCATGAGGAAGTCAAAAAATTTCAATTTATGATTTTGTTGAGTATTATTTCACCATTGATGTTTATCGTTGTTCTTATGCTAATGCTATAAATCATGTTCCTAATTTTGATAAGCCTATTTTTTATGCTAGTGTTGAAGATGTTATTAAACCACCTAAGAAAAAATGTGGTGCTAGTAGACCTTCTATCAAACGCAAAGGAGGCTTTGCATATTTTCAAAATAATCAAAATAGATTTGATGTATGGAAGCAATTTGTTCACAATAAGCGTAATTGTCAAGCTTCTAAGAAGATATGATCTGTTTTTCATGTTGTTATGATTTTGTTGAGATTTATAATTAGTTATATGACTATTTCTTGGCAATTTTTTGTCATTGAACTTGGTTATAAAAGTGTATTCATTTTAGCATATTTTTAATTTGACATTGATTTGCTCTTTGTAATTGAATCTGGTTATATAGTATCATTTGTATTTTCAGTCTCAGTATCAGTTTAGTAGTATAACCAGTTTTAATATTTATTTGTTTCTAGGTTATTTTGAATCATTACTTTCAATATTTGTATGTTAATTTTTTTATTAAGTCAGGTATTAGTTTTTTGTAATATCATTTCATCATTTTGTAATATCATTTATAGTGTATCTGGTTAGCTTTTGCATCCATATATACCTGATTAGGTTGTAGTATCATTTGATCATTTTGTATTACTATTTTGTAGTATTTTTATAGATGTGTTTAGTATCATTGTTTGTGTTTTTGAATAGATTGAATTATGTTTATTTGTATTTGTAATGTTATTTAATAGTAGCATTTTATAAATTGTAGTAGTAGTTTTTGATTTGTAATAGCTTTTGTATAATTATAGTACCAGTTTATATTATAGCTTCTTTTTAGAATCGTATAGTAATCATACTGTATAGTACCATATTTTGTTTCTTTACATAAATATAGTAATCTAAATTTCTATTCATCATGCTATTTTCTAGTAGAATGGTAGCAGATTTTAAATTTTAGTAGTTTTTTTAAAATTGTATTAGCAGTTTATAAACTATTATAACTTCTTTCTAGATGTGTGTACTAATGATGCTGTGTAGTATCATTTTTTGCTATTTTATAGTAGGATTTTATGAGTTGTAGTGCTCGATTAGGTTGTGCTTCCATATGTACCGATTAGGTTGTGCTTCCGGTTAGATTTAGCATCCATATGTACCCGATTAGGTTGTGCATTCAGTTAGATTTTGCATCCATATGTACCCAATTAGGTTGTGCATCTGTTTAGATTTCACATCCATATGTATCCAATTAGGTTGTGCATCCAGTTAGCTTTTGCATTCGACGGTTTGCTCGGCTAACCAATCTATCTCGGTTATAGATTAGTTTCCATACATACCTGATTATGTAGTGCATCCGATTACCTTTTATATCCATATGTACCCGATTAGGTAGTGCATCCGGTTAGCTTTTGCATCTATATGTTCCCGATTAGGTTATGAATCCGGTTATCTTTTGCATCCATATATACCCGATTAGGTTGTGCATCCGTTTAACTTTTGTTTTCAAAGGTAAGCTCAGTTAACCAATCTATCTTAGTTATAGATTTTCTTCCATACATATCCGATTAGGTACTACATCCGGTTAGTTTTTACATCCATATGTACCTGATTAGGTTGTGCATCCGATTAGCTTTTGCATCCATATGTATTCGATTAGGTTGTGCATCCAGTTAGCTTTTGCAATCAATGGTTAGCTTGGTTAACCAATCTCTCTTGGTTATAGATTTTCTTCTATACATACCTGATTATGAAGTACATTCGGTTAGTTTTGCATCCATATGTATCCGATTAGATTGTGCATCTAGTTAGCTTTTGCATCCATATGTACTCGATTAGATTGCACATCCGGCTAGCTTTTGCATTCAATAGTTAGCTCGGTTAATCAATCTATCTCAGTTACATATTTTCTTTCATATGTACCTGACTAGGTAGTACATCCGATTAGCTTTTGCATCCATATAAATCCGATTAGGTTGCGCATTCAATTAGCTTTTGCATCGATATGTACCCGATTAGGTTGTGCCTACGGTTAGCTTTTGCATTCAATGGTTAGCTCGGTTGACCAATCTATCTCGATTACAGATTGATTTTCATACGTACTCGATTAATTGATGTGTAGTATCATTTTTTTACCTATTGCTATTTTTGGATTAATTGATGACTAGTGAGGAAGATAGATGATCAATGATGTTGTTGTGAGCTAGAAGATATAGGTGGCATGGCAAGAGGTGAGTTATATGTGGTGATGTTGCTTAGTTTATTCAATATTAGTTCTTTAGTATCAGTTTTTGCATACTAGTAGTATCTGTAATGACCTGAAATTTCGAGCACTTCGTATTTAAATATTTAAATCTTGAATTTAATGTGATTTAATAACCTTAGTAACCCCTTTTTAATTAATAACTAATGATAGGAAATTTAGTTTAGAAATTTGTTTACAAAAATAAACAGTTCGAATAAATATCGATAATGTGATCGAAAATTATGATATCGATAAACGGTCTCGAAAGGCGTGAAATTATCATTCCAGGGCACTATCTTGGATTTTGACAAAACTAGTGTCATCGGGACCAGAATAATAAGACGATGTACGCTAACGAGTTTCGCAACGATCCTTCATCCCGTTTGATCGTGCGAGCTCGAAAAGCATGTCGATTAATTAGAGAAATTTAAATATATTATTAATTATATTTTAAATAACCCATATTCATTCACTCTCTCAACGCTTTTCCCTCTTCTCCTTCTTCTATAAAAATCAAAACCAAGAAATACATAGCTACCTCCTAAAATGAATTAAATCCGGAGTTAGGAGCGATGAGAGAAGCTATCGTTAGATCTGTTGGACTCGTGTGAGTAAGGCCTTCAAATCCATAGTGACGAAGTTTGGTGCGATGGTGATTGACTGTATGCGATTTTATGGAGGTTGTTCTAGGGTTCGAGTTCATTGGAGCTAGAGGCATAGTTAGGCCAAGGCGAGGGTGGCGTTGGGTTTCTCGTGTGAAATGGTGTCGATGGTGGTAGTTTGGGGTGGTGTAGTCATCCCTAGTAAATCACGACATTTACTGTAGCGAGGGGAAGCTACAGGTCACAACTGCAAAGGAGGTCTCGGAGGTGAAATTGGTGGCGCTATTGAACTCAAGGTGGCAGGGCGAGTTGATTGACGTTGGTGGGGAATGGTCCGGTGCTCCGATGTGAAATGCGACGGTGGAGTGGAATTTTGGGCGTGCAAGTGTCGCAATTTTTTGGATATGGTCGGAGGTGTGGCGATTGGCGTCATTTCAGAGCTCGTGCGAAGAGGAGTTTGTCGGAGGCGGTGGAATTTGATTTATTGGTCCGTAGCTCCGTACAATGGTGCATGCATAGTTTTGATGATGGATTGGCTCACAAGAACAAGCACACGAAGGAAGGGATTAGGTAATTTGGGGAAGAAGGATTTCGAAAGGTAATTGGTAATTAAGTGGGTAATTAGTTAATTAATTATTTTAATTAATCCAAATTCTTATAAAATCAATATCTCTTGCATACGAGGTCCAATTGAGACGTCGTTTTCACCGTTGCACTCATTATGAGATTTTCTACATCTTGGTTTGGCTTAGGCTTAGGTGAGTTAACTCACCATTTAATTTGTATATGTTGTGTATATAATTGATGTGTTAAAATATAAGTTAAAATAGATAACAATGCAAGTTATTACTTTTAGACCCCTACTTGCTTTTGAAAGTAAGTGACAACAATATATGTAGTATACATTCTCTTTTAACCCTCTAATATATGTGATGTGGCCGAGACCTGTTGTTTATATGTTTGATAGTGTGTAGCGAATGTTTGAAGCGAAATAGTCACTCTAAACGCACTTTGAAATCCCTTTTATTTGACATATGTTAAATTGGTTAAACTGTGAATATATTATGAAACTATATATTTGCTTTTTCTATACACACGTTCTGTTGTGTTTGACATAAAGGAATTGGTTTAGAAAGTTTTAGAAATTGTGAATGGAAATTGTGAAAATTGGAAGCGAAAAGGTCGTGATGGATGCACTTTGAAAATGCTTTGTGTTCAATGATTTTCAAAGTTAACTTTGGAATAAGTGCAATAATTTTTGAAAAAATATCAAAGTTTAAATATATTTTTAATAATTATCAGTGAATTTTTAAATTAAAGGGTTTTAAATTATAAACATTCTTTTTATGGTTTTTAAATAAATTATAGAATAAGTTCTTTTAAGTAATATTTAAAATAAAGGTTTTAAACCATATTATAAGTATTTTTAAAGTATTTTAAACTGTTTTTAAGCATATATAGTTTTTAGAAAATTAGTTAAATATTTTATTAAAATAAATAGAAGCATATGTAATATAATATTTTTTTAAATTGTTTTTATTACTAAATATTTTATCTTATAAATAAATTAGTATACATATATGTTATGTTAAAAAGGTTTTTAGTAAATACGTAAGTTGAGAAAAACAAGTAAAAATCTTTTATAAAGTAATAACGGAAGATTTGGATTGTAACACTTTATTTTAAAATAAATGGTTATAAAAAGTCAAGTAAAATTATTTTAACTTGTTAAATTAGTGTAAGATTATAATTAAGATTATAATTAGAATATAATTTAGATTATAATTAAGGAATACAATTAGATATATTTAATAATGAATATTTTAAATAAAATCATAAGTGAATAATTTTGGGTTGTTGTGATAATGTTTAAGTAACACTTGTCGTAAACCCTTATAAGTATAATTAGATATTTAAAATAGATTTTTAAAGATAATATTTAAAGTAAAAAGTGATTTGGGTTTGCCGTAAACAATGTTGTAGTAACATTCATTTTTAAACCCTTAAATTATATTTTAAAGTGCAAAAATATTACGAATATAATTAGATCTTTAATAATGGAATTTTAATAATAATAGCAAGTATGGAATCTTTTGAAAAAAAGATTGAAAAGTTATATGTTTAATTTATAAAAGAGAAGGGGTTTATAGTAACAATGTTTTAGTAACATTTGTTTTTAACTTCTTTGATTGTATTTTAAAGTAAGTAAATCTTATTAACGATTTGTGAATACATTTATACCTTTTGAGATAAGTATCTAAATATTTTTAAAGTATAGATAAGAGTACAAATGGACAGTGTTGACCAAAAAAATGGATCAACACCCTGGATTGATTGTGAAAGCACCAGCCTTGTTTATCAAGGCAAATAAAATAGAAACAAGGAATAATAACTTGCAGATAAAGTAAAGAGACAAGAGATTTTTATAGTGGTTCGACTGTTAACAAAGCCTACGTCCACTTTATAACTTTTGTTATAGGCTGGCTGCAATTACAAGTTGAATCTGATTACAATTTGATTGGATCTTGTAAGTTAGATCAAGTCACCAGTGGTAGAGTTCACTGGAGAATCATAGTGAACTCTTTAGATAACTATTGTGTGGGAGGAGAAGAGTGAAGAATAGTTTCTACAGAGTTTCAGCAACCAGTCTAGAAGATCCTCCTTATGTTGCAAATGGGTGAATATTTATAGGGATTGGAGAGCTATTAGGCTAAGCTGCTTTGTCAGAAGCTTACATTTGAAGGTACAAAGATGCTCCAAAAGTTTCACAGCAAACCGACCCTATATGATGGATCGCTAGCGATCCATAGGGCATGGATTGCTAGCAATCCATGAAGTTAGCGCATTTTTAGCTCGTTTCAATTGGATCGTGCTCCTTGCCTTGTGTAGATGCTCTCCATGTAATTTCATGACTAGATGCCTTGTTTTGATGATGATTCATGCACATGTTGCATTGAACTATTACTGGAATCAGATGAGTGCCCACTTCTCGATCTAGCTTGCTTGGAATACCATGAAACTTAGCAGGCATCCCTGGAAAAGATAATGCTTCACGATGCAAGAAGAATGGATGATCCATGAGTAATATTTATGGATCGCTAGCAATCCATCTCTTTAGGCTATTTTTTACTTCTTCCTCTTGTGTCTTTCTTGGTTCCTTCTTTTGATCCTTTTGGTTGATTCTTGAGTTGTTTTGACTTGATGCAGATGTTCTAACTTCCATTGAATTCTATTAGGTTAAAATCCCGGATAAGATTTGCCCCTCGGAGCATGCCTTCGTTGGAAACAAGGCATGCTCTAGAATTTATTGCTTTTGAGTTCCAGTTTTGTGAGATTTAATTTATCATGCTGAGGCTATTATGCAAATTTGGCTTTGGTTATTCAGCCCTCTGTTGAGTTCTAACAGGAATCGTCATAGCTCATTATAATAAATCAATTTAAGTCCCACAACTTTCACGACGCTTGCAAATAACATGTGGATCATGCTTGGCAAATTTGTAGGAGATTGGTAGCAATTTGATGGATTGCTAGCGATCCATAGTCCATGGATCGCTAGCGATCCAAAGACTTAGCAGTTTTTTGTTCAATCCTCTATTTAACTTCCCATTCAAGCCAATCCTTCCTTTTCTACCTTATTTTCTTTTGTGAACTGAGCGTCCTACCGTACGACCTGATCTAAAGCATTTAAACCCTAAATTCTCTTTTGCCATCGCGCTGCTAATCTCCGGCGTCGAAGCTTCTTGCCATCGACTATACTGGAATTCGCCATCGCCTTGACCTAGCCCCTTACTCCTGTTGCTTCATCTTTTTGGATCGCCGCCGACCTTACCCACTTGGATCACCACTGATCTTTCCTGCCTTAGGTCGCCAACAACCTAAGTTCAACCGTGTTCACCTTTTGACTTTTGACTAGAGGTGGATAATTCATATTTTAGCGTTTTTTAGTAATTCGATGATGAGGTTGTATTAGTGGTGGACGCTATGGAGAATTCGAGTTGATTGCGATTTTGTGGAAGAAGATAGTAAATTTGGTCTTGAGTTCTTCATGGAATAAAATCTGGGCTTTACTCCGGTGCTTGACATGTTTTGCTATCTTCATCCACAGAATCAGAATTAACTTGCACCAAGTTACATTGTTAATTCAGCACGATGTCTTGCGGATTGGTTTTGGTTTCTCTGGGAGGTGATAATAGCTTAGGGTAGCGTCTTGTGTGCATCTTATGCTATTATTACCTTCCGAAGAGCTGAGATCGACTTACGCTGAGAATTCTCTACTTGATTAGGATCCATCAATCTATAGTTGCTCACTTCAAATTGGTCCCGTTATTGCACAATCGGTGTACCTAGAATGGAAAGAGCTTCCCATGTCGCTTCGGACAGCGGATCTGTTATCGATCGTTGGTCGATAATGGGTAAGTGTAGAAGAAATAACTTCAATGGTTGATACGAGAAGCTCTTTTCTTTCTTCACTGTGAGTGAACTATCTACACAGGATAGAGCGTTTGTAGTGTTCAGGACACCAAGCCCATCCCACATAGATAACACACTACGCTTGCCCCAGTCAACACTTGGAACCCGATGTGTCGGCATAAATCGATATTTTTTTTGGAGTTCAAGTGTTGTAGAGGGACTTTTAGTTAAAAATAGAATTACTTGACCACGTTAGGTACAAGTTCTGTTGTATAGAATGAAGCACCCGCCATCTCGTCGTAAGTCCAGTGGAGGAAGTCCAGCACTTTCAAAAGCTGAATCGTCATCATTTGCGCCTTCACAAATAGTTTCAGTAGCGCCTACTTCTTCAGTATCGCGAGCTGAATATGGTCAATTGGTTCCGGTTGGTCCAGTTGTAGACCGGACTCATCCAAATTTTAGAGTTCTACTCAATCCTCCGGAGAGAGCTTCCTCCGTAATTTCTACTAAAGTTTTGCATAAAATATGTTTACAACATGACATTCTGGATGATGACGTGCACCTTCCATCGAAGAATGAGTTTGCACATATGTTGCCTTCAGTGTACACAGCTTGCCACCGGTATATGTGCTTAAATGGAGCGGTGCCCTCTTCCAATCACTTCTTGAGAGAAACTCTTCTGAACTTGGAAATTGATCCATTTCATATTCATCCTAAGGGGTACGCGTTCATGACTTGCCTTCACGTCTTGTTTATGCAGACATTTAATCGTGCCCTGAGTTTAGATGAGTTGAGATATTTTCTTTGATTCAAGAAAAGAGATAAATGTCTGTCCCACATGGTTATCGAGGTCCAAAGAAACCACAAGGTTGTGCTGCAGCTTCAAAGCAACCTATCCTAATTCAAGGGGGAGTCTTACGAGAATGTCGAAGAACAGGGAGGAGATTCTGGCATGAAGGAGATAGTTGATATTTCAGGTAGTGACACAACTCCTGGCAGGGATTCTGAGAGGAAGAAGAAACCTCCGACTAAAGGTGGGAAGGGGAGCGGTGGAAAGAAACATTGAACATTGACCGGCTCGAGTAGCAGTGGAGTCAGGTTTTGGGACATTCCGATTTATGTGATACGTGTTTGTACAAGTGCAGAGTCTGCACTTATTGCTTTTGTTGTTGTAGCATCTGTATTTTCCTTTTTTGTTAGCCGATATTGTGTGGGTACGGCCCCCACATTTTGATTTTGTATAGAAAATGCTATAAGTAATACAGTATTGAGATTTTGATTGTAACCTTATTTGTCTACTTATCTATGTTTCATGCACTTATGCCAAATTTATTTACTGCTATTCTATCTAGTCCTATAATTATCGCCAAAATATTTTGTTTGGATTTCTTTGTTTGGAATAGCAGAACCATAAAGTACTTGGTTTTTTGTTTTTGAATATTGGTGTATGTTCCCCCCAGTTCACGGGTCTATTTACTTCAAACACTTGATAAATGATCGATTGATCCGTGTGACCCTTCGGATGTCTACAACCGAGTCTATTTTGCGGTTCCTATCTATGGGAGTGTCTCAATTCTAGAGATTTTGTTGGTCAACAATCTGAATTCTTTGCCGGTTTGCAGTCGTTTGTCATTGCTGGATTCAAACCCATTACTCCTAATAGTGGGAGTGGATTGATTCTTGTTAGTCCTGCAATAGACGAGTTTTCCGACACTGCCGGGACAATACTGGTACTTAAGAGTGCGCGTGGCTTATGAAATGCACGGCTTTTAAGAGTGTGCATGGCTTATAGGATGCACGACTTTTAAGAGTGTGTGCGGCTTATGGAATGCGTGGCTTTTGGGATCGATATGACCCATCGATCTGGAATGGTTCGGATTTCTCGACATTACCAATCTTCGGGCAATGTGAGGAGTTTATGTTTCGAGAACGTGATTCCACGGCTCAAAAAGTAAATCACGGCTTATGGAGGTGCATGGCTTTTAAAGTTGTGCTTGCTTGGATGTGATTCCACAATCCAAGAAGTGGTGTATGGCTTACGAAATGTGTGGCTTTTAAGAGTATGCACGACTTATGGGATGCACGACTTTTAAGAGTGTGCACGGCTTATGGGATGCGCGACTTTTAAGAGTGTACATGGCTTATGGGACGCGCGGCATTTGGGATCGATATGACCCGTCGATTCGGAAAGGTTTGGGATTTCCCGATGTTACCAATCTTCGGGCAATGTGAGGAGTACATGTTTCGAGAACGTGATTCCATGGCTCAAAAAGTAATGCACGGCTTATGGGGTTGTGCGGCTTTTAAGGTTGTGCTTACTTGGATGTGGTTCCACAATCCAAGAAGCAATGCGTGGCTTACGAAATGCGCGGCTTTTATTTTGGCTTTCTCGGCATCGCCGAAGCGACACTGGTTCTTAGAAGGCCGGGATCGAGTTCCACTGATCCAGCGGTCTGAGTCGATTTGCTTCCGTCGATCTTGCGGGTAAGCGGGGCATACTTGAGGTGGTTCCACTATCTCAAGCAGCGATCGGATGGTTTTGAGTCGATTTGACCCAGTCGACTTAGCAGGTTACTTTTGTGAATACAGTTTTATTGGTTCAGAAAACAAAACAATTTTATTAATGAAAGTTGGGCGAGTTCTGCCTATTTACAATGCCTTGGTATTCTGGGGTAGATTATTTGTTGGAAATATGAAATACATAAGATAGTCTTAGATAAAGTAAGGACGCAGCGATTCACTGTTCCATGCTTAGGGAATTTGGACTCCATCAACAGTTATTAGCTTGAATGTGCCATCCCCTAGCTTCTTACCGGTCACATAAGGTCCTTCCCGGTTTGGTCTGAATGCTCCCTGTACAATGTAGTTCCTCTTGAAGAAAAGGTCTCCCACCTCGAAGGTGCAGTTATGAACTTTGGAGTTGAAGCACTATGCGACCCTTTTGTGGTGATCGGTGGTCCTTAATTCGGCTTCTTCCTTCTTCTCATCGACCATATCGAGCGACTCGAGTAGGAACTGTTCATTCTGCCTTTAATCGAAGTTTTGCCTTCGATGAGAAGGGACTTCTAGCTCAATCGGGATCATTGCTTCTGAACCACTTGCTAGGGCGAACGGAGAGTGCCCAGTTGCAGATTTGTGCATTGTCTTGTAGGCCTATAGTGAGAGTGGAAGTTCATCGATCCAATTTTCTTTTGCTTTAGTTAGTCACTTTTTGATGGTGGACTTAATGATCTTATTTTACTTCTTCCACTTGCCCATTTGCTTGTGGATGTGCGATAGCAGAAAAGCTTTTCTCGTTTTGGAAGCATTTGCAAATGTCTTTGAACTCAGTGCTTTCGAATTGAGTCCAATTATCTGTGATGATTTTCTATGGCACCTAAACCTGCAAAAAATATTTTTAGTAACAAAGTTAATGACTCTCATTGCAGTAATAGTGGCCAGTGGTTTTGCTTCGGCCCATTTGGTGAAATAGTCAACAGTAACGATAACATATTTGGCTCCTCCTTTAGCCATTGGTAATACACCAATCAAACAATTCCCAAGATTGCGAATGGCCATGGGCTAACCATCTGTGTTAGCTCCGTCGAGAGAGTTCTTTTGGTCTTACTGAATCTTTGGCATTGATCGCACCGTTTGGCGTAATTTTCTACATCGCGGTTTACTGTTGGCCAAAAGTACCCACATCGAAGAACTTTCTTTGCAAGGATTTGCCCCTCGGTATGATCTCCGCAGTCGCCTTCATGAACTTCTTTTAGGATCCTTCAAGCTTTGTCGTTGGTCACACATCTGAGCAAGAGGGTAGAGAATCCCCTTCGGTAGAGTATCTCATCCTGTATTGTAAATCTTGGTGCCTTTCGGAGAAACTTTTTCCACTAGTTCCTATTTGTGGGGAGAGTTCCTGTGAGCAGGTAAACCTTGATCAACGTCATCCATGTCTCTGGTTCTTTGGTTGTCTCAAAAATCCAGTCGATATCCATTTTGCTTATGCTTGAAGTGGTCAAGGTTTCAATTGGGACTAGCCCCAATGACTGAGCTTCTCCAGAACTGGTCAGTTTGGCCAGATAATCCGCCTTCGTGTTCTGTTCCCTTGGGATATGAGTTGTGGTGTAATTCTTGATGTCGCTTAGCAGTTCCTGCACCTTAGATAGATACGGGACAAGGTTGTCTCCTCGAGCCTGGTATTCACCTTTCACCTGACAGATGACTAGCTGAGAGTCGCTGTAGATGTGTATGGATTTTATCTCGAGTTCCTTCACAACCTTTAGCCCAGCTATCAATGCTTTGTATTCTACCTCGTTATTTGTTGAAGGGAATTCCAAGCGCAAGGCATAGCAAATGGATCGTCTTTCGGGAGTCTCGAGCATGACCCTTGCTCCCGAGCAGAAGTTATTATATGCACCATCGACGAACAGCTTCCAATATGTCTCCACTTCTGGAGCTATTTCTTCCTCATTATCTCGTATTGTAAATTCGGTAATAAAATCTGCCAGCGCCTGCCCGTTAATCGCCTTGCGAGGATGGTATGTGATTTCATACTGACTTAATTCGATCTTCCATTTGATAAGCCATCTAGAGGTCTCGGGCGGTATAGCACTTGCTTCAAGGGTTGATCTGTCAGCACTCCTGTGCAGTTAAAGCGCTCGGCAGATTCAAAGCGGTGGAGGTGCAAAAAGTCATAGCGGGGATACAGCGAGGATATAGCGGGATATAGCGGATGACTTTAAAATAGCATATAAAACTCGTACTTAATGTTTTTACGAATATATAAATGGTAATTAAATGAAAAATTATCATTCAATTGAATTATAACTAATACATAAATACTTTTTAAATAAATCATGTGCGAATATACTTTAAATAAACGTAAAACTGTTATATAACATAATTGAATTTAGTAGAATATTAGAGTATTTTTATTTCTGAAAATATATTAAAAATTAAATCAAATAAATTAGTTTCATAATTTTTATAATGTATAAATTGAATTTTTCAATTCATTTTATTAAAGAAGATATAGCGGGAATAGCAGAATATAGCAGAAATAACGGGATATAGCGGAAATAGCGGGGATTAAAGCGAAAATGCTATATTGTGGGGCTATATGGAAAAATCGTAGCGGTAGAAACCCGCTATGAGATATAGCGGGGTTATAGCGAGGTAATAGCGGGGCATTAACTGCACAGCAGCACTCTGATTGGGTGTGCTTGGAAGTACGGTCGTAACTTTTTGGATGCGATCAAGAGGCAATATGCTAGTTTTTTCAAGTTCACATAGTTCTTTTCTGCTCCAGTGAACCGTTTACTGGTGTAATAAACGGGTCGTTGGATCTTAGCTTCTTCTCCTATGAGAGCAACACTCAATGCATGGGGCGAGACTGCTAAGTAGATGTACAAATCTTGTTCGTCTACCGACTTGGATAGGATTGGTGGGGTTTCCATATGTCGTAGTAGCTCTTCGAACGCAGTTTAACAAGCTTGATTCCATTCGAAGTTCTTCTTTCCCTTCTTTAGCTTCCCGGTATACTTCTAAATGATGAATAGGTGTTGGAGCTCAGTTCGAGAAAAAGTTGCCTCCAACCATATGGGTCGCTAGCGATCCATGCGTGATGGGTTGCTAGCGACATGACCTTTTGATGAAATTTCCTTTCAAAAAGATGGGTCCTTGGCGATCCATGATGGATCGCAGGCGACCCAGTGCCTTAGCATAATTTTTTGCTATGCTTCCTCATTTCTGCCTATATATAATTTCACTTAAGCCGACCCTTCTTTCCACTTTGACACGAGCTGAACCATTCTCTTGTGCGATCTGAAGCTCTTAGGCGGTTCAACCTAGTTTGCTCGACTCGATCCATTATTTCCTTGAATCCATTTGGTCCAAGTTCTCGGCCTTGATTTCCAATCACACCGCCATGCTTCCTCAGCTCACTTTGAGACAAAACCCTAGCTCGCCTTTAAATCACCTCGACCCACCATTAGCTCGCCGCCGACCTATCATTAGCTCGCCGCCGACCTGATTGATTTGTTACTAGCTTTCCTTTGGACTGTTGATTCAAGTCTTTGACCAGTTTTGTGTTTAAAGTTTAATCCAATGTGGGTTTGCTAATTAGTTTGCTAATTATAGTGTTCGGGTTACGATCTGATGGCGAGTTTGCATTTCCAATGTTGGTCGCTAGAAGCTCGGGTTGATTTCGGTATAATGGGGGAAGATAGTAAATAGAGTCTTGAGTTTTCTTCCAAAACGACGTTCAGGCTTTGGCCCAATGCTTGACGCATTTTGCTATCTTCGTCCATTAGACCAGAATTGACCTATGCCTAGTTTCGTAGCTGTTACTGCACGACATATCACCAATCGATCCCAATTCTTCCAGAGAATTTAGACTTATCCTGCTTGCTTGTTGCACGCTCAGCGTCCCTATAGTGAGAAGGGTTTTCCGCGTCGCCTCGAACAACGGATCCGTTATCTATCGTTGATCGATAATGGGTAAGTGTAGGAGAGTAAAAGCCAAAAAATAAAGTGATGCGGAAAGTCCTTTTATGCTTCCGTTGCGAGCGAACTATCCACACGGGATAGAGCGTTTGTAGTGTTTCGGGCACCGAGTTTATCCCATATAGACAACACACTGCACTTGCCCCAGTTCACATTTGAAATCCGATGTGCCAGTCATGAATTTATGTCTCTTCGAAATTCAAGTGTGGTAGGGTAAACTTTTAGTTTAGGATAGATTTACCTGACCGTTGCAGACGCGAGTTTTGTTATTTAGAATAAAGCAGCCATCCATGCATCGTAAGTCATGCGGGGGAAGCCCGTCATTCTCAGAAGTCGAGTCATCATCCGTAGCTCTTCCTTCTACAACTTTGCAAGCTCAGTATTGCCAGTTGGTCCCGGTTGGGCCAATCATGGATCGAACGCCTCCCAACTTTAGAGTTCTGCTTAATCCGCCTGAGAGAGCTTCTTCGGTGGTTTCTGCTAAGATTCTTCATAACATCTGTGCGCAACACGGAATTCCCGAAAGGATGTGCGTCTGCCAGAGAAGGATGAGTTCGCTCATATGCCTCCCCCGGGGTCCACCGCTTGCAGCCGGTATATGTGTTTAAATGGAGCCATGCCTCCCTTTAATGACTTTCTACGCGAGACGCTTTCGAACTTGCGTATTGCCCTATTTCAGCTTCATCCTAACGGCTATGCCATCTTGACTTGCCTACATGTTCTTTTCATGCGGACGTTCAACCATGTTCCAAGCTTTGATGAGTTGCGGTACTTTCTGGCGTTCAAGAGGAGAGATGACTGCCCCTCCTTGATCATAATGGAAGCTCAGAGAAACCATAAAATCGTCATGCGCTTGCAGAGCAACTTGTTGCAATGGAGTTTCTAACAAGTCGTATGTCTCTTGCAGTTATTCCAAGGCCAAATAAAGACATGGCTCTCGATGAAGTTTATCAGACTCTAAAGGCTATTGATGCCGAGGAGAGATGCGTTAAAGTGTTACTGACCGATGAGAACTTCTGTCGATATGGATTACTGGCTCCGGGTAGATCCGCTGTTCAAGTTGAAGTTCCCTCTCCTGTCCGATTCAGGGTTCATACAAGATCTACTTCTTCCTCCCACGATTCCGAGGAAGGCGCCTATCTCTCTCGAGAGAGCCCATCTGGAGGATCAACCGAGGAAGGCCACGAAGAAGGAGACGGTACTGCGACTGGATTCAGCAGCCCGGTTAGAATGCCCCCGATCCTGGAGGAAGGGGAAGAAGAGTTCAAGCAAAGGGAAGGAAAAGCTGCATTGGATTCAGAAAAGGAAGAGGGGGAGTTTCAGAGCAGTAGCGATGAGTCTACAGCAAGTGATGATTTCTACGCAGAATCTGATGACGAGGACTCGGAATCGTGTGACGAAATTTCGGGTATGAGCCTCGTTCTTCCGAGCTCGCCTCTCCCTGATATAAGTGATAAAGACAAAGCTCCAGAGACCAGGGGGCATCGAGATTCTCCAAGTAAAGACGTCGGAGCAAAGTTTGGGGATTTAGGCGACGTTTATGTTGACTTTGACGTGCTTATGAGAGAAGACTTTAAATTCGATGAGGTGCCCCCCGATTGAGCAGAACTGTGCCAGAAGTTAGCCTCGCTCCGCCTACAATATCCGAAGTTAGTCTGATTCCACCTACGACGGTCGTTCGATCTGGTTTGCAATGACGTTTTGGGCCTACCTTAGAAATACACTACACATCTTGCTAGGATTATACTCACTTTCTTATACTCTTCCCATAGTTGTTTTTTGTTTCTAAAATTCTTTATTTATGCTTCGTGTCAGGTACAACGAGAGGGCGAGGTTTCTATGATGATTTCAAAGAATTTACTGACTCGCAACGGTATTCCAAGCCACCTTCGGTCGTCATCAATCCCGAGAAGTGGAGGAGGAATATAGGAGGAGGAAAGAGCTTGAAGCCGAAACCTGTCACCAAGAAGAAAGAGATCGAGGCCGATCGTATAAAGGTGGGTATGAGAAGAGATCTTTCGAAGAAAGGGATGAACCATCGAAAAGGTCGAAGTTTGACCATCGCTCTCATTCTTCAGAGTTCACTCCAACACATTCTTCAGCAGGACAAGAAATTCACGCTACTTCTGCTCCAATTCCACCTTCAACTTATATCCCGTCATCTTCAATTGTTATTGCCCCCGGTGCTTCTCACCCCCACCAAAGACCTGCCTATCTTCTTCCATCGAGACCCCCTAAGCTCGAGCTAGCGCTCCCCAGATGGTTCCTGAAGGGGGTTAAGTTTGATCATGATCTGCATTCGGTCTGCAAAGGCTGAAAGATGGGAAAAGTTGTGTAAGTAGTTGGCGACCACCAATCGCAGCAATTACCAAGAAATCCTTTCTTTCGAATCAAAGAAGGATGATTTTGAGAAAGCGTTGTCTGAACGTGACTCTAGGATTAAACTGCTAGAGGAAGAGAAAGCAGCGGCGCTGCAAGAGCGCAAGAGAAACGCCAACTCGCTAAAAGAGGTGAAAGAGGTGCATACTCGAATATAGATCGTCTATAGAGAGGAGATAAAAAGGCATATGCGGAGGAGGGGAAACTAAAACAAGAAGTGACTGTCTGCCGTGCAACGATTGAGGCTCAACGGAAAACTATTGCCGATCACGACCTCATCGTTGAAGGGCACAACAAAACTATCTCTGACCAAGCTGAGACCATTGCCAAGCTACAGGCTCAGGTCACGCAACTAAGTGTCGATAAGTCTGCTGATGAAGTTGAGAAAGCTGTCGTAAGAGCGGATTACTTAGAACTCCAACATGCCTTCGAAAGAAAAATGGAGAAGCTAGACGTGACCATTCTGAATTTTTACGTTAACTCTCTGTTGCATCAAGGAAGTCTCAGCTATCTAGGTCCGAAGTTTCCACGCACTCTCGCTTTGGTTTGGGAGAAAATCTTGTCTCGTTTTGCCGATAGCGGCGACGTCTATTTCGAGTCGGAGTTGCAGGACGCCTATCTCAACGACGAATCGAAGGAGGCATTACTCGAAGGCAGGGAAATTCTTCGAGTTGAAAGAGAGAAGGAGGCCACCGATGCTGCCTTGACGACCGCAGCTGAAGCGCTCGCCAAGCCTTTTATTTCTGGTGTGGGTGAATCATCAGAGCAGCCTCACGATCTACCAGCAAGTTCGGGACTTGAACTCTCCCTCAAGTAGTGGAGCCATCAAAAGCAGGCGAAGGTGGTGAGTATGAAGTAGACATTCTCGAGCATTCCTCTGGCATAAGAAATGTTCTCGCTTCCTCCGAGTTTGGGAGCTTCCAACTTACACCGCAAGAGCATGAAGAATTTAACGCTTTCATTTTTGATCTTATAGGTCCATCTACCTTTCCTGTTGATGTGCCAGCTTCTTCAGCTCTCGGCCCCGCTGTTATCTCTACAGCCTCCATGGTCATCTCTGTTCCTGCTCCTATTCCTACGTCCATGTCTGGCTCGCAGCCAGGGCTGGAGTCCGAGCAGATAGCTGCGCTTCATGGCCTGGATGATCCTTCTGTGTCTTTAGAAGGTGACGTGACAGCGGTAGAAATTAAGGAGCAGGAAGTTCAGACCAAGCAGCCTTGAAAAACACAGCACGAATTGGTTGCTATCAAGAAGGAAAAGGTTGAAGCACTCAAAGCCCCAAAGAGCTCCCGTAAATCACGGAAATGCAAAGGGAAGGGAGACTCTTCTAAGAAGGCTGCAGAGGAAGAAGAGGACATCACCACTGAAGTGTTCGTTGACATTACCGGTAGTGATAGCACTCCTGAGGCGAGGCAGAAGCTGCCAACAAAGGGCGGAAAAGGGAGTAGTGGAAAGAAGCGTTGAGAGGCTTATGTGGAAACTGATTTGATTTTTGGTTCCTTTTGAGTCATTTTGTTCAATTGTAGAGTCTGCACTTAGTGTTTCCATTATGGAGTCTATATTTTCTTTTTGTTGGCCGGTGTTGTGTGGGTACGGCCCCCACGTTTTGACCCTGTGTAAAGGAAATTATAAGCAATATATTGATACTTTGATTGTATTCTTATCTATCTACTCATATATGTTATGTGCACTCGTGCTTGTTTTACTTTATACTTATCTAGTCCTGTGATTACTGCCAAAATCTTTCGTTTGAAGTAACAAAATTTAAAAATTAACAGAACTATTTAAGAATTCATTGTTTAAAAATTCTTTGTTTGGAGTGACAGAACTTGTGAACTTTCCGTTTTCACATGTTTTTGTTCAAGTACCAGTGTATGCACCTCAGTTCACAGGGCTGTTTACTTCAAACAATTTTCAAATGACCGGTAACTTAGGGTTTAGATAATTTTCATATTAAACTTGAAATTTGGCTAAGTCACAGCTCGATTTTCCTTTCTTGGAAGTTTTGCAACTTTAGCATGTTATCCAAGTTTCTTGTAATATTCCAGCAAGTGTACAATATGCGTGTTTGAGAGATGCACATTGCATGGGTTAACTGAGGGTAGTTTTGATCGTTAAGTTTCCTTAGTCGAAAATTTTCTGTTGGTTTGTAGCATTCCAATTTTGTTGGAGTTGGCGCTGGTTACGGGATGCGCGGTTTTCGGTGCTCCTCGGTGTTGCCTATCTTCGGGCAATGCGAGAAGCATATGTTTTAGTGCTCCTCGATGATGCCTATCTACGGGCAGAGTGAGGAGTTTAAGTCTTAAGAATCAGTGCGCAATTTTTCACGCTCCTCGGAGCTGCCTATCTTCGGACAACGTGAGGAGCTAGTGCTATGGAATTTAATGCATGGCTTATGGAGTGCACAGCTTTTCACGCTCCTCAGTGTTACCTATCTTCGGGCAACGCGAGGAGCGTATGTTTTGGAAGTTAGTGCACGGCTTATGAAATGCATGGCTTTTTGTTCTCCTTAGTGTTGCCTATCTTCGGCAACATGAGGAGTTAGTATTGTGGTGCTCCTCGGTGTTGTCTATCTCCGGGCAATGCGAGGAGTTAGTTTTTTTGCGCTTCTTGGCATTGCCTATCTCCAAGCAAAACGAGGAGTTAGTTTTTGGTGCTCCTTGGCGTTGCCTATCTCCGGGCAATGCGAGGAGTTAGTTTTTTGGTGCTCCTCGGCGTTGCCTATCTCCGGGCAACGTGAGGAGTTTGTTTTTTTGGTGCTCCTCGGCGTTGCCTATCTCCGGGCAACGCGAGGAGTTAGTTTTTGGTGCTCCTCGGCGTTTCCTATCTCCGGGCAACGTGAGGAGTTTGTTTTTTTGGTGCTCCTCGGCGTTGCCTATCTCTGGGCAACGCGAGGAGTTAGTTTTTGGTGCTCCTCGGCGCTGCCTATCTCCGGGCAACAGGAGGAGTTAGTTTTGTTTGGGTGCTCCTCGGCGTTGCCTATCCCCGGGCAACGCGAGGAGTTAGTTTATTGCCTTCCCGATGTTGCGGGGGAAATACCGGTTTTTAAAAGGCAAGGATCGAGTTCCGTGGATCCAACAGTTTGAGTCGATTTGCTTCCGTCGATCCGGTGGGTATTTATTATGGATACAATTTTGTCGGTTCGAAAGAGAAAATTAAATTTTATTAAGGAAAGCAGGGCTGCTTCTTTGCCTATTTACAATGCCTCTGGCATTTCCAGGATGGCTTATTTGCTGAAAAATAGAAAATACATAAAGTAGTTTTCAAATGAAGTAATGGCGGAGTGATTCGCTATTCCAGGCTCTGGGAATCTGAATTCCGTCGACGGTTGTTAGCTTTAAAGTCCCATCTCTGAGCTTTTGATTTATGATGTATGGTCCCTTCCAGTTTGGCCCGAAGGTCCCTAGAACAGGGTAAACTCGCTTGAGCACAAGGTATCCCACCTCGAAGATTTATTGTGGACTTTGGAGTTGAAGTATCGTGCTACCCGTTTTTGGTGGGCAGCGGTTCTCAACTCAGCTTCTTCTCTTTTTTCTTCGATCATATCTAGCGATTCGAGTAAGAGCTGCTCGTTTTGGTTTTGGTTGAATTTTGCCTTCGGTGCGAGGGGACTTCTAATTCAACAGGAATCATTGCTTCTGAACCATATGCCAGAGCAAATAGAGTGTGACCGGTTGCCGCTTTATGGGTAGTTCTGTAAGCCCATAGTGCGAGTAGAAGTTCATCAACCCAGTTTCCTTTGGCTTGCTAGTCGCTTTTTGATAGTGGACTTGATGATCTTGTTTATTGCTTCCACCTGCCCGTTTGCTTGCGGATGAGTCACTGCGGAAAATCTCTTTTCAATTCGGAAGCGCTTGTAGAAGTCTTTGAACTCAGCACTTTCGAATTGGGCTCCATTGTCAGTGATGATTATTTGCGGCATACCAAACCTGCAAATGATGTTTTTAGGAACAAAGTTAATAACTTTCTTTGTGGTTATGGTGGCCAGCGATTCCGCTTTGGCCCATTTTATGAAATAATCTACGGTAACTATAGTATATTTGGCTCCTCCTTTTGCTATTGGAAGGATGCTAATCAGGTCAATCCCCCATATTGCAAACGGCCATGGGCTGACCATCTGTGTTAGCTCCATTGAAGGAGTTCTCTTAATTTTGCTGAATCTTTGGCAACGATCGCATCTCCTGGCGTGATCTGCGGCATCGCGACTTATGGTTGGTCAGAAGTACCCATATGGAAGGACTTTCTTCGCAAGGGTCTGCTGCCCAGTGTGGTCTCCGCATTCACCTTCATGTACCTCCTTTAGGATCCGTCGTGCTTAGTCATCGGTCACACACCAAAGGAGGGGGTTGAGAATCCTCTTCGATAGAGTATTCCATCATGTATCATGAACTGTGGCACCTTTTGGAGGAGCTTCTTCCGTTGATTCCGATCAGTTGGAAGGGTTCCTGTGAGTATCGGTGTCATCCACATATCAGGTTCGACGATGATTTCGAGAATCCAATCAACATCCATTTCATCTATGCTTGGGTTGGCTAGAGTTTCAACTGGGATGAGTACCAATGACTGGGTTTCTCCAGAACTTGCCAGTTTAACCAAATAATCTGCCTTGGTGTTTTGCTCTCGCGGAATGTGAGTTATAGCGTAGTATTCGATGTCACCGAGCAGTTCTTGTACTTTGGACAGGTACGGGGCCAGATTCTCCCCCCGAGCTTGGTATTCCCCCTTTACTTGACAGACGACCAGTTGGGAGTCGCTGTATAGGTGAATAGATTTTATCTTGAGTTCTCTTACAATTTTCAGTCCTGTGATCAGTGCTTTGTTTCTGCTTCATTATTTTTGGCAGGGAATTTTAGGTGCAAAGTATAACTAATGGTTCGCCCTTCGGGGGTTTCGAGCACTACTCCGGCCCCTGAACAGAGGTTGTTAGATGCGCCATCGACAAAGAGCTTCCATCGAATCTCCCCCTCCTCATGTGTTTCTTCCTCGTCGTCCTGTTTGGTAAACTCGGCGATGAAGTTTGCTAATGCTTTCCCATTGATGGCTTTCCTTATATGGTATGTGATATCATATTGACTCAACTCTATATTCCACTTGAGTAGTCATCCGGAAGTTTCCAGTCTGTATAGCACCTGCTTCAGGGGCCGGTCAGTCAACACTTTAATCGGATGGGCCTGAAAGTACGGCCTTTACTTCCTAGATGCGATCAAGAGGCAATACGCTAGTTTTTCCAGTTTCAGATAGTTTTTCTCTGCTAAAGTAAACCGCTTGCTAATGTAATATAGGGGTCGCTAGATTTTTGCTTCTCCACGCACCAAAGCGGCACTCAATGTGTGGGGTGAGACTGCTAAGTAAATGAACAAGTCTTCTCCATCCATGGGTTTTGATAGGATTGGCGGAGTCTCCATATGTTGAAACAGTTCTTCGAATGCTGTTTGACAAGCTTCACTCCATTCGAAGTTCTTCTTTTCCTTCTTTAGTGCGTCGAAGAACGGTATGCACTTGTTTGTGGCTTTTGAGATAAATCAGCACAGTGCTGCAACTTTTCCATTCAAGCTTTAAAGTTCCTTATTTTTTCTCAGGGCTTGGACTTCTCGTAGCGCCGTTATTTGTTCTGGATTTGCTTCGATGCCTCGGGCATTGACTATGAACCTCAAGAATTTCCCAAAGGCTACTCCGAAGTGACATTTGAGTGGGTTGAGCTTCATTCCATACTTCCGGAGTATTTCGAACATTTCAGCGAGATTTTCTAGATGGTTAGCGACTATTCGTGATTTGACAAGCATGTCGTCCACATAAAATTCCATAGTCTTTCCGATTTGACGTTTAAACATAGTATTTACTAGCCTTTAGTATGTTGCCTCGGTGTTTTTAAAACCAAATGGCATTACTGTATAGCAGTACGGTCCCAAGTCGGTGATGAAGCTGGTGTTTTCTTTATCTGGCTCATGCATCAGGATCTGGTTGTAACCCGAGTATGCATCCATAAATGACATCAATTCATGCCCCGCCGTTCCATCCACAAGCTGATCGATTCTAGGGAGTGGGAAGCTATCCTTCGGGCAAGCTTTGTTTAAGTCCGAGAAATCGGTGCAAGTTCGCCATTTTCCATTTGACTTCTTGACTAAGACTGGGTTCGATACCCATTCAAGGTAAGTTGCATCTCGGATGAAGCCGTTAGCAATCATTTTATCTACCTCCTCTCTCAATGCCTTGGACCGTTCAGGGCCCTAGCTGCATCTTTTTTGCTTTACTGGTGTAAATTTAGGGTCTATATTGAGTGCGTGACAGGCAATTTCGGGTGATACCCCACACATATCGGAGTGTGTAAGAAAATACATCCAAATTGGCATGGAGGAATTTGGTTAGTTCTGACCGCATCTTGTTTCCACGGTGTGATCTAATTTTCAAGACCCGAGTTGGGTCGTCCATACAGACTGGGATAGACACCGTCAATTCTGCTTGTGCTGCCCGATCCTCCCCTGAACTCTTCTTCCCAAGGACCAAAGCCTTGTCGAATAGGCTATGGTCCCCGAGCCAGGGGTGGCTCTGTAATTGCTATTCGGTGGGCTCACGGATGTGGAGAGTTTTCCCTACATCCTTTCCTTTTTCCTTTCTTTTTGACTCATGCAGTTCTACGATATAGCATTCCTGGGCGGTGCACTAGTCTCCCTTCACAATTTCGACTCCGTGCTCTGTAGGGAACTTCATTGTAAAGCACCACTGGGCCAATGCTATTCTGAAGTCAGCTAGTGCGGGCCATCCTTAGAAGGCATTGTATGCTGACATTTCATCCATGATCACAAAAGTTTGAATGAGGGTGACTCTCCGATCGCCCTCTCCGAGCTCCACTGGCAGATTAATTGTTCCCACAGGCTGCTTGGGCTCGCCAGTGAACCCTTGGATCTTTGTTTGGCATGCGGACACGCTTTTCATGTCGATTTTCATTTGGTCAAAAGTACGCTTGAAAAGTATGTTAACATAACTACCACTATCGACCAACACTCGTCGGACTATAGCAGGTCCTATTCCTACCGTTACCACCATCAGATCGAGGGTTGGAGCTTCGATCCCCTCGGTGTTCCGGTTTTGGAACACTATGTCGTCATTCAAGACCCTTTGCAGCTTGGCTGGAGTTTCGTCCTCTACAGCTAAACATGATTCCTACAGAGCATGCTTCAACGAACTTGCATATCGCTCCATTTCCCCCTAACTTCTTTGCGTAGGATGTGGTCCCCCAGATATCGTTCCAATAGTAAGTCTCTGGTCGGTTCATTTTGACCCTTCGTCACTAGTCCCAGCTTGATTTCTTTGTTCTTTAGTAGGCTGAGGGGCTGCAGGTTGATTGGGTTTGGTGGCTTTTTCACATACCGCTAAAGCTTATTATTTCAGATCAACCCTTCAATGAGGTCCTTTAGGTAGCGGCATTCGTTTGTATTGTGGCCATATGTCTCATGGAAGCAACAAAATTTCCCTGAGCGCTTCTACTGCTCCGTTGCCTCTTTCCTAGGGGGTTTCTTGTATTCTTCGGTTTCCTGTGTTGCAAGATAAATATTTTTTGGAGTGTCATTTAGAGGGTTGTACTCTTCATGTCTGAACTCCTTAAATCTTTTGTTGCTCCTATTGCTATTTCTTCTATTAGAGTTTTGATTTCTCCTCTTTTGGTTCCCGTCTTTTCCCGCAGCTCCTTGAGCAGTTCCAGAATCATGTGCATTTTGATTCATTGCAACATCGCTTTGCCCGACGTTCGTCGGTTGCACACTAGTAGTCTTCCTTTCCAATTCCTGCGCTTCCTCCAACCTTAGGTACTAACTTACTTTACGATTGAAATCTTTCCTGATGGTAGGTTGCTTCATCTTAATACACTTTCCAAATTCAGTTTTCGGGTGAATGGCACGGACTAATGCCATAAAAACCATGTCTTCGTTGGGGTTGCTTATTTCCGTTGCTACAGTGTTAAACCTATTCATGAAAGATTTTAGTGATTCGTTACGCCCTTTGAACAATCCGGATAGGGACATAACGTCTTTCGGCTGCATAGTATGGAGTCAGAACTGATCAAGGAACCTTGTCGCCAGTTGGTCAAAAGTAGATATAGATCTTGGTGGAAGCCTAGTGAACCACATTGATGCAACTCCTTCGAGAAAGATAGAAAAGCATCTGCATCGAACAGCTTCAGAGGCATTAGTTCCGTCCATATACCAACTATATTTGTACAGGTGGGGTTTTGGGTATTTTGTCCCATCATAGGACAGAATAGTTGGCATTGTGAATTTTTTTGGATATTTCTCATTCAAGATTTCATCGGTGAAGGGAGTCCGACTTGGTGCAGATCCCCATTCATCATCTCTTCTATTTTTACTCTCCTCCATTAATCGTTTAACCATATCCGCTATGTATGCCTCTCATGCCCGGTAATCCTGAGGACGGTAATCAGTGACTACACCAAGTGTTTGGCTCTGCAATCGTTATTGGTGAGTGGGATGAAACGTAGTCTCTCTTGTCTTTGGGAGAGCCACTCCTGCAGGTACCTGTTGGCTTGCGGTTGGCTTAACTGGAGCAGTTTGAGTATTCCCTGCATTATTGAGTGCATTGGCATTTTCTTCCAATTTGTCGTCTTGCTCTCCATCCTCTGAGTCGGAGAGATTCATAGCAATGTCTTCCAATGGGGTCTTCGCCCCTTGATTCAAGTTTAGAATAGGTTGCCTTGCGGTAAGGGGAGTACTTACATTTCCGTCCATGTTATGTCTTGTTGCCACCCTTTTTTGTGGTTGTTTTCCGTTTCTTCTGTGTAGACCAAAAACAAAGGAATTCTCTTGTTCTATAGCAGCCGCGGGTTCAGGCTTAGTCCTTGGAGCAGAGTTTGTCTGTAGGGTTAGGACAGAATTAAGTTTATCCATTAGAGCCTTTTGGCTATCTTCCATTTTTTTGTTGATCTCATCAACAATTTTATTCAACTCATCTCTGGTGATAACTTCGTGCTGACTGGAGGATGTTGGCGCCTGATTTCCTAAGTTAGCACCATTTACTTTGGTTTGTTGGGGATTAGCATCCTCTCCAGCTACCACTGCACCTATGGATCTTCCAGAGGCAGTTCTTCTCGTTCCATGGGCCATTGATTCCAAACAGTGGATGTTTCAAGCAAAGATTGTGGATCTAACACCTAGACCTATGGGATACAAAGTAGATAGCTAAATCTGGATCTTGAGTTGGGTTTCTCAGTAAAAGCACCAAAATGTTAACCCAAAAAATGGATCAACACCCTAATTTGAGTTCGAAAGCACCAGCCCTGTTCTAATAGAGCAATATCACAGATGTTAACCCGCCTTTTTTTTCAAGGCCGTAAACATGTGGATTTAACTAAATCGATTGCTCGGTTATCAAGGCTAGAATACGACGAGTTTGGGTCAGCTGGATGGATAGACGATCAATCACGGATAATGATCATGATTATGAAGCCGGGGTTGGACATGGTCGATGGAAAAAAGTCGCGGGATATTAGAAATGTGGGTTTCGACAAAAGTCGAGTTGTTCCAGGTTGTTTTGGGTTTGCTTCGAATCACGCTTGTGGCTCGGCTTCGGGTTTTAAAGCAGTTTGCTTCGAGTCAGGATCGGGTGCACTTCGAGTCAGCATAGGATCGGCAGGTTTTCCATGGGGTCGGTGTAACTCCGGGTCGGCGAGGACTTTTACCCGGGTCGGCATCGAGCCTTTGACTCATGATTGGATCGGTCTTTGACTGGTTCAACATCACAAGTGGATCGACAGCATGAGTGGGTCAGCATCGTGAGTGGATCGGCATTTCAAGTGGGTCGGCAGCATAAGTGGGTCGACATCATGAGTGGATCGGCATTTCAAGTGGGTCGGTAGCATGAGTGGGTCGGCATCGTGAGAGGATCGGCATTTGCTTTCGGTTGGCTTCGAGATAGACTCGGATCGGTATAGGGAAATCTCTGGGTCGGCAGTACATGTTCTTCGGGTCGGCCAAGGAAAGTGGGTCGGTGTTATGAAGGTGTAGGGTCGGTACAATCTCGCTTCGAGTGCTGGAACCAATTACTTCGGGTCGGTAGGACGAAGGCTCCGGGTCGGCTAAAGGAGGTCGGTGCTTTTGAGGAGGAGGATCGGCACTTGGTTGCTCTGGGTCCAAACATGTTTTGCTTCGAGTCATGGACGATCGTGCTTCGGGCCAATGTTGTGTTCACTTTGGGTCGACAAAACTCCAGCAGAGTATCGGTCGTAGCGATGGATTTTGGATCGACCATGGTGTTAATGGGCCTGGACCACTCAGGAAGCCCAGTAACTCAGGTTTTGCCTATAACTACAGCATGTGGGGCTTCAGAAAAGGGGATCTTCATTCTGTTTTCCTCCTTCTTCCCCATTAAGGCTACTCTGCCATTATTGCTTTAAAAACTCTGGATTGTAACTGTAATTGATTCTCATATCAATAGAAAGGAAATTTCTGGAGTGGACGTAGGCCGGAGTTAGCCGAACCACAATAAATCATGTGTTATTACTGCTTTCTTTTTAATTTTTACTGTTCTTCACATTCATACTCTCTACATACATTCTATCGGCGATATGTGACTGTCATTTGGTGCTTTCATCTGGATTTGGGTGTTAGTGACCAATTTTGGCGCTAACATTTTGGTGCTTTCACTGAGAAAGCTAGCACTCAGGGATTCTAAAGTTTGGATTTTGTATTTGAAGGCTTAGGAACTCGGATTCTGGGAAGCAATGGTTAGGCCATCGACAAGGAGACAAGTGACAGAAAGGAGAAATCAAGAAGGAAGTCAAGAGGCCTCTTCTGGAGCTGGATCTGATCAGGCATCCATCTACATCACTAGGGACAAGATGCAGATTATGATGGATTCTATGCAGGAGTAGTTGATGAAAAGGCAAGAGGAAATGATGCAGACCCTTCTTAGACAATTTAGGCAGGCAGGAACAGTAGGAGCTGTAGGAGCTCAAATCCATGTAGTTGGATCAAAAGGACTCAACAGGCAAGCAGATGGAGTGGTTCAGCAGGGGGCAGCCCCCAATCAGCAAACAACTGTCAATCTGGATGGTCCGAGACTCGGGGGGCACGCCCATAGGTAATGCTGGACCAGTCTATGGAGGGATACCAGATGACGCTGCACAACCCGGCGCCAACAGGAATACGGGAGTGCGTGACGAGGAGTATATGCCAGAATTCCCTCATGGACTTGGAGGGCAGTTAGGAAATGTAGATGGGGGGCAACCCTTGGTAGGTAACACTGGATTGGCTGACATTATCAGGCGAACTATTCGCGGAGGTCTGACAATTAGGGATTTGGAGGGAGTAAACAAAAGTCCATTTACCCGTAACATAAGTATGGCTAGGAATCCACTCGATTTCAAGCTGCCCGCTCTAGAAGTATACAACAGTAAGACGGATCCCACTGACCACTTGATGAGGTACATAAGGCATCTGGAAGTGCTGGGGGCATCAGAGGAGGTTATGGCCCGGTGTTTTCCCCTGTACTTGACCGATATAGCTGCTATGTGGTTCAGACAGCTAGAAGATGGATCAATTGGAACATGGACAGAATTGATGGACAGGTTTTTGAAACAGTTTTGAGTTCACATCAAAAGGCCAAAGAATGTGATGACACTGACGTCGGTGAAGCAGAAGGCGGGAGAATCGCTCAGGACTTTTTTAACTCGGTTTAATGCAGCAGTTGCTTCGGTGGATCGGTCGGATCCATCAATGGTTCTGATGGCGGCGGTGTCAGGAATCATGGTTAATTCGGATTTCAAAGTATCGTTGATACGGGACCCACCAATGGATCTCGGTGAATTCTTTCACGAAGCCGAGAGATTTCTTCGACAAGAGGATGCGTGTTTGGATATGAGGTGAAGGGAAGTAAATATGGTTAAGAATGGAGAACCGTCTAGTGAAAACTCGGGTAAAGATAAGGATAAAGGGAAGAGGAAGCGTTGGAGAGAACCAAAATTCTCCACCTACACAGGACTGGATGAGACATTGGAATGGATATACTTGGATACTCGGGATCGCCTTCCTTATCGAAGGCCGGCAAGGAGGGAACCCTCAAAACGCGAAAGTGCATCGGGAAGGCACTGTCTCTTTCATGACTTGGACGGGCATGATACTAACAGCTGTAGGCATCTAAAGGATATAATCGAGGAGCATGTAAGAAATGGTCAGTTGCAGTAATATGTCGAAACTCGGAATGCGGCGGTGGAACAAGAGCAGCCACTGCCTACCTTGGACGACGATGGCACGAGGCCCCGGAATGGTGGTCGGTCGGTCATCAACTAACCGTGATGGTTTGGAATAAGCAACAAACTCTCGGCAAATGGCTAAATCACTTACTCATGTACGGGGACGGAGATAACCCTTAGGCATGCTCTGAGACGATGATAGACCATAACGCCCTGGTTTGTGAAATTTGTTTTTTCATTTTGGCTTGGACACTTGCTTTTTCTGCTTTGGTTTTGGAGTTTGGTTTGAACTCCCGGTTTTGTTGGTTTTCTGGTTTGGATTTCGTTTTGAATGCTTGATTTTTGGTTTGGATTTTAGTTTGGATTTTTGATATGGATTTCTGGTTTTCTGGTTTGATCTGGATTTCGGATTGGATTTTGATTGACTTTTTGTCTGGTTTTTGGCTAAAGGGTCGTCGAGTATGGATTATGCTTAGCAAGGGTCCGGAGAGACCAGGATTCGGCCTTGGACTTAGGCCTCGTAATCTCTATCAGTTACTATTTCAGGTCGTCGTGTATGGATTATGCTCGGCAAGGGTCTGGAGAGACCAGGAATCAGCATAGGACTTAGGCCCCATATTGTCTACTACCCAGGTCATCGAGTATGGATTAAGCTCGGCAAGGGTCCGGAGAGACCAGGAATCAGCCTAGGACTTAGGCCCTATATTGTCTACTACCCAGGTCGTCGTGCATGGATTATGCTCGGCAACGGTCCGGAGCGACCGGGATTCAGCTTAAGACTTAAACCATGGCATTACTCAGCATTCAGGGACACTGGACCAAGAACACCAAGGCATCGCTAAACACAGGTCGCCGAGTATGGATTATGCTTGGCAAGAACCCGGAGAGGTTACGGATTTGGATATTGGATATGAACAGCTAAGGATTTGGGTATGGACCCGGAGCGGTCCCGGATTTGGATATTGACTCGGAGAGGTCATGGATTTGGTTACTGGTTATTGGATAGGGATCGGATATCGACTCGGAGCAGTCGTGGTTTGGATAAGGATACGCAATGGCACTTGGACAAAATGGATTTTATTATGGATTAGATGGTATGGCTATGGATGACATATGGACTTTGGATGATGGATCAAAAGCTATTCAAAACATGCCTTCCTACCGCAAGGCATGTTTTGGGGGGCAAATGTTAACCTGCTATTTTTTCAAGGCCGAAAAAAGGCGGATTTAACTAAATCGATTCCTCGATTATCGAGGCTGGAATACGATGAGTTTGGGTCAGCTGGATGGATAGACGATCAATCACGGATAATGATCATGATTATGAAGCCAGGGTTCGGCATGGTCGATGGACAAAAGTCGTGGGATATTGGAAATGTGGGTTTCGACAAAAGTCGAGTTGTTCCAGGTTGTTTTGGGTTTGCTTCGTGTCACGCTTGTGGGTCGGCTTCGGGTTTTGAAGCAGTTTGCTTCGAGTCAGGATCGGGTGCACTTCGAGTCAGCATAGGATCGGCAGGTTTTCCATGGGGTCGGTGTAACTCCGGGTCGGCGAGGAGTTTTACCGGGGTCGGCACCGAGCCTTTGAGTCATGAGTGGATCGGCCTTTGACTGGTTCGGCATCACAAGTGGATCGGCAACATGAGTGGGTCGGCATCGTGAGTGGATCGGCAGCATGAGTGGATCGGCATCGTGAGTGGATCGGCATCATGAGTGGGTCGGCAGCATGAGTGGGTCGGCATTGTGAGTGGATCGGCATTTCAAGTGGGTCGGTAGCATAAGTGGGTCGGCATCGTGAGAGGATCGACATTTGCTTTCGGTTGGCTTCGTGATGGACTCGGATCGGTATAGCGAAATCTCTGGGTCGGCGGTACATGTTCTTCGGGTCGGCCAAGGAAAGTGGGTCGGTGTTATGAAGGTGTAGGGTCGGTACAATCTCATTTCGAGTTCTGGAACCAACTACTTTGGGTCGGTAGGACGAAGGCTCCGGGTCGGTTGAAGGAGGTCGGTGCTTTTGAGGAGGAGGATCGGCACTTGGTTGCTTCGGGTCCAAACATGTTTTGCTTCGAGTCATGGATGATCATGCTTCGGGCCAATGCTGTGTTCACTTCGGGTCGAGAAAACACCAACAGGGGATCAGTCGTAGTGATGGATTTTGGATCGGCCATGGTGTTGATGGGCCCAGACCACTCAGGAAGCCCAGTAACTCAGGTTTTGCCTATAAATACAACATGCAGGGCTTCAGAAAAGGGGATCTTCATTCTGTTTTCCTCCTTCTTCCCCATTAAGGCTACTCTGCAATTATTGCTTTAAAAACTCTGGATTGTAACTGTAATTGATTCTCATATCAATAGAAAGGAAATCTCTGGAGTGGACGTAGGCCGGAGTTAGCCGAACCACTATAAATCCTGTGTTATTACTGCTTTCTTTTTAATTTTTACTGTTCTTCACATTCATACTCTCTACATACATTCTATCGGTGATTTGTGACTATGATTTGGTGCTTTCATCTAGATTTGGGTGTTAGTGACCAATTTTGGCGCTAACAACAGATAACATATATAGAAAAAGAACAGTAAAAGAAAGAAGACTGGGAATTTTTATGGTGGTTCGGCTATTAATGAAGCCTACATCCACTTTATAGTTTTATTATAGACCGATTGTTGTTACAAGCAGTGTTTCATTACAAGGCTTTGATTATCCTTAGGTAGATTAAATCCCCAGAGTTGGAATCCACTGGAGAATCATAGTGAATTCCTTTGGAGATTGTTGTGAGGGAGGTAGAGAGTGAAGAATGTTTCCAGCAAAGCTTCAGCCACTAGTCCGGAGAAGACCCCGTTTGTGTTGCAGGTAGGATGGTATTTATAGGGATCGGAGAGCTTCTGGGCCAGGCTACTTCATCAACTGCTCCCAGGTAGGTACAGAACGACCTAGGGAGTTTAGCTCGTGGTCCGAGCCAAAACCATCGGTCGCTAGTGACCCTTAGAGTTGGCTCGCTCGCTCGCTAATTGCTTAGCTGCTATCATCTCACGCTCCAATATGCAAGGTTGCAAGGAATTTGGATTCATATGGATCGCTAGCGATCCATACACTTAGAATTTTTTATGCTTCTGTCTCCAAGGCTCCTTATCCCCGCTTTTCTCATCGAACTAACTTGCTAGCATGGTTCGCTAGCGATCCATAGATATGAGTCGCTAGCGATCTAAGCACTTTGATTGTTTCTTAGGTTCTAAGTTTGGGTTGTTGTTATACGGCCTTGTGTCAATGTTGTTCGTGTAGTCTTGTTGCCCGTTGTTCCGTTTTGATGACAATTTACTAGTTGTTTGCACTCAACTGCTGATTGGGCTGAAAGAATGCTGGTCTCTTTGTTTAGTCAATTATCGGTCATTGCCTTAGTAATATAGCTTGGCTCTCGTTCACTCCTTGCCTCAGCCTTTCTAGTTAAGTTCTAAGCCATTCTGATGTCACGAGATTGTTCTGCTTTCTAGTGGGTCCTGCTGAGTTAAAACCCGGATAACAACACTCATTCGTGTTGTGGCCATATGTCTCATGGAAGCAGTAGTACTTTCCGGAATGCTTTTGCTATTCAGTTACTTCCTTTTTAGGCGGCTTCTTGTCCTCTTTCGTCCCTTGTGTCGCAAGATAGATGTTTTCTGGAGTATTGTTGAGCGGGGTGTATTCTATGGACGTCAAACCTTTGAGTCGCTCTCTACTTCCATTTTGCTTATTGGAATTCTGGTTCTTCCTTTTCTGATTCCCATTTTTTCCTACCTTCCATTCAGCGGTCCTGGAGGTATTTATGTCTTAGTTTTTTGCCATACCACTCTACCCAATGCTAGTTAGTTATAAGTCAATAGATTTCCTTTCTAATTCCTATGCCTCTTCCAATCTTATGTACTGGCTCGCCTTTTGGTTGAAGTCCTTCCTAGTGGTAGGTTGTTTCATTTTGATCCATTTTCTGAATTCATTTTCAGGATGAATTGCACGGACTAAGGCCATGAAAACCATATCCTCATTCGGATTACTTACTTCAGTTACCGCAGTGTTGAACTGATTCATGAAAGACTTCAAAGATTCATTTCGTCACATCACATCTTTTGGTTGTGTTGTGTGAAGCCTAAATTGAATAAGGAATCTTGTTGCTTGTTGATTGAAAGTGGAGATGGAACTTGGCAGAAGCCTGGGGAACCATATGGAAGCAATTCCCTCTAGAAAAATCAGGAAACATCTACATCGAATGGCATCTGAAGCATTTGCTCCATCCATGTACCAACTGTATTTATACAAGTGGGGTTTCAGGTCTCTCGTTTTGTCGTAAGACAGAATAGTTGTCATATTGAACTTTGGGTACCGCTCATTAATAATGTCATCAGTGAAAGGAGTCCGACTTGGAATGGTTCCCCATTCATCATCCCTTCTATCCTTACTTTCATCCATTAGTCGCTTGACTATGTCCATGATATATGCCTCAGATGTCCGGTAATCTGGGGGTCGGCTGCCAGTGACTATGCCAAGTGTTTGATTTTGAAAACGTTCTTGGTAAGTGGGCTGAAGCTTAGGCTTTCCTATCTTCGGGAGAGCCACTCCCTCAGTGTTCCGTTGGCTTGCGGTTGGTCTGATAGGGGTAGTTTGGATCTCCTTAGCATATTTGAATGCATTGGTATTTCCTTCCAACTTATCATCGTCAAGTCACTCACCATCTTCTGAGACGGAGAGATCCATAGTTATATCTTCCTGTGGGGTTTTCGCTCCTAGATTCAAGTTTGTAGCTGATTGCCTCGCAGTTGGTGGAGTGTTTGCATTTCCTTCCATATTAATTCCTATGGTTCCACCTTTCACTCCTTTCTGCTGTTGCATTTCGTTTCTCCTGTTTCGGCCAGAGATGGAAGAATTTTCTTGTTCTATGGCAGCCGCGGGCTCTGTCATGGTTCTTGGAGCAACATGTGACTGTAACATCAATAGAGCATTTAATTTGTCCATTAGAGCTCTTTGGCTATTTTCCATCCTCTGATTAATTTCATCAACCATTTTATTTAATTCATCTCTAGTGACAACTTCATGCTGAATAGAGGATCCCGGTACCCGATCTCCTGTGTTGGCACTATTGACTTCAATTTGCTAAGGATTGATCTTTTCTCCAGCAATTATAGATCCTATGGATCTTTCGGAAGCAGTTCTCCTCCTTCTGAGCAACATTGATTCTCAGCAGCAGATCTTCTGAGCAGAGATTGAGGATCTAACTTCTGAACCTATCTGATCCAAAGTAGATAGCCAGATCTAAGCCTGAGTTCAATTCTCGGTGAAAGCACTAAAATTTTAACCCAAAAAATGGATCAACACCCTAGATTGAGTGTGAAAGCACCAGTCTTGCTATCAAGAAAAATAAAATAAAAACAAGGAATAATAACTTGCAGATAAAGTAAAAAGACAGGAGATTTTTATAGTGGTTCTGCTATTAACGAAGCCTACGTCTACTTTATAAATTTTGTTATGGATTTTTATAGTTTTTGCAGAGTTTCAGCAACCAGTCCAAAAGATCCTCCTTATGTTGCAGATGAGTGAGTATTTTAGGGATTGGAGAGCTGTTAGGCTAAGCCGCTATGTCAGAAGCTTACATTTGAAGGTACGAAAATGATCAAAAAGTTTCACAACGAACCGACCCTATGTGATGGATCGCTAGCGATCCATAGGGCATGGATCACTAGCGAGCCATTAAGTTAGTGCATTTTTAGCTCGTTTCAATTGGATCGTGTTCCTTGCCTTGTGTAGATGCTCTCCATGTAATTTCATGACTAGATGCCTTGTTTTAATGATGATTCATGCATATGTTGCATGGAACTATTACTGGAATCAGATGAGTGCCCACTTCTCGATCTAGCTTGCTTGGAATACAATGAAACTTAGCAGGTGTCCCTAGAAAAGATAACACTTCATGATGCAAGAAGAATGAATGATCCATGGGGTGATGGATCACTAGCGATTCGTCCCCTCAGCCTATTTTTTGCTTTTTCCTCTTATTACTTTCTTGGTTCCTTCTTCTGATCCTTTTGGTTAATTCTTGAGTTGTTTTGACTTGATGTAGATGTTCTAACTTCCATTGAATTCTATTGGGTTAAACTCCCGGACAACAAATAGTAAAATACCGTATAAATGAATAGTATTACATGAAAAGTAATATGTGAATAGTAAATTACAAGTATATATATTTTATAATGGGAAACTAGATATATATACAAGTTTAATAAGAAGTTTAATTAATAAGTTATGTTATTAATTAAATAAGTGAAGTTTAATTAAGTAAATGATTTTAATTAAATAAAGGTGTTTAATAAATAAAAGATGTTTAATTAAAAGAAGTTTTAATTAAAGGAAAAAGTGTTTAATTAAAAGATGAAGTTTAATTAAATGAAGAAGCTTTATTGTATAAAGAAGTTTTACTATTAAAAGAGGTGTTAACCATAAAATATTCAGAAGAATGAAGGTATGAAAGGAGGGTCATGAAAGCATGAGAAAAGATCAGAAAGCACCAAGATGTTCTGGATAATCATACCTTCCGACAAGGATCTTCCGACGAAGTCCAAGACTATCTTTCAAAGTCCATAGGCAGGATGATGCTCCAAGGATCCACCTTTTGACTAGAACGAGAGGTCTTTCAACAAAGACAAAAGAGAAGGAGCTCAAACCAAACCTTTTGAAGGAGTCAAGAGGATGCAGTCATCAAGATTTAATAGCTTCAAACCTTTCAAAGTAGTCGGAATGTTCCATTCAGGGAGTTCTTATCAATCGAAGAAGATGAAGAAATCAAGACAAGGGCATGGGACCCTATAACAACCTTTCCAAAAGCATGATAGGCCTTTCGGGCCGGTTGGAACGCCTATTGAATACCTTTCGACGGTGTCGGAGGGTCTATGATGAAAGCAACATTCATAAGTCAGAAAAGAACATAAAACAACCTTCTGCTATCACCCAGGGAAGATACAACTTTCGACAGTAGTCAAGCAGGAAAAAGCGACCTTCCGCTAAGGCCAAAGGGTTCACAAAGGCTATAAACCTTCTGTGGGATCGAAAGGTTCACGTGCTATGCATATAACAAACCTTCCAGTAAAGGCAACGGCTTCTTGAAAACAAGTGAAGGAAAAACCTTTCGGTAGCATTCGGTAGACTATGATGATACACAATCAACGAAACTTCCGATAATAATGAAAGGCCTACAACCATGTACAAGAAACTATCTTCAGGCAAGACCGGAAGGTTTACAACCACATACCAAAAGCAACCTTCCATACCGGATGAAGGCATAAGGCTGATGGGACGCCACCCGCATCTATAAATAGGACCCAAGGGGTCCAGTTTGGGGGACTTTTCTCCTCATTCAAAAAAAACTTGTAACTTCTTGGTCATGATTCTGTAACCCTAATTGGGGATTTGATTTGGGGAAATTCAATAAAAGTAAAGTCTTATTATGGATGGCAAGGAAAGTCTTCTGATTTTCTGAATCATTTTATCAATTTCTTATCTCTTTGCTGTTATAACATTGATTTACAGGATCAGTTCCTCCGAAGGGTTCATGCCGATAAGTTTGAAGGGCCGACAACTGATCTAGGTCGATACAAGTAATACCTTCCGGGGTTATTAGCATTGTGATTAGAATTCTTCAACCAAAATTAGTAGATACTTGTGCCCAAGCAGTAACCTAACATTCCGCGGACATTAGTCCACCACTCAAACCCTTCGGAATAATCTAAGTACAGGATAATAATGTCCAATCTGACAGTTAGTATTCTAATTCCTTTCGGCCAGGTTAAGTCCAACCTCCTAAGAGTGATTAATCTTACAATAAGACCAAAGGTTCTCACACACTACCAAGGATTTCTTTATTTACCTTATTTTCATAGAGATCAATCATTCAAACCTCTCGGGAGTTTTGGAGAACAACTTTAAAAAGTGTATCTAGTTAATTTTTGTTCATGTTAAAAAGAAATGCTTCATAAAGATTCTAAATAAGTTTATCTCTGATAGATAACCTTCCGCTTGAAAGGCTAAACCTTCCAGCCACATTGTGATTCTTCATATTTGCATTCAGTAGTTATTGGAGCAAAGAACAGAGACAATAATTAAGGCTAACGTCCCATTCTACTTAACTAACCTCCTCTTTTCTATTGAAAGCGTTATGTGGGATGTTGGCCAAAAATCCGATTAACATTTTGGCGCTAGAAGGAGGGCTCGAACCTCCAATCTCTGAACTCCGATAACTTTCATCCCCGACCAATTATATAAAGAGCCTTGACTGAAAGAGGAGTATGGACAAAGCTAAAAGTAGTAGCGACAATCCAAACAAAGAGGCTACATCACAATCAACCTTTAAAGGTCACATGGTCTCAAATCCTAACTTAAGCAAAATAGAAGTTGGGCAACCTTCAACCCTAACAAAATTGGAAAGCAATAATCAAGGTTCAGAATCAACGGCCACAAAAATGGTAATAAAGGAGTATTCAGAAAGAGCCCCAATTTGGGAATCGATAAGGATTATGGAAATGTAGAATGAAGTTCAACCTCCAAATGAGATAGAGGATCAAGGGTTAAACCGAGATAGTCTAGTAAATAAATCTCTTGAGCAATCAAATAGCCTTATCCCAGAATACAACAGGAGAAGTTACAAAAATGAGACCAACCAAAATGACAACCTACACCATATAGTTGTTAATGCACTTAGAGAAAAAGAAATTTATGATCCTGAAGAATATGTTACCGTGCAAACGGCCCCCAAATAGTAGCAACAAATCTTCCTCCATACATTCAAATTCCTTCACTAAAATATGATGGGACAACTGATCCAGATGATCACCTTGTCGTCTTTGAAAACCGGTTGAACTTATACAATGCTCCGAAGGCAGTTCGCTGTAAACTTTGTCCCATTACTTTTCAAGGAGCAGCAATCAAATGGTATAGGAGTTACCAAATGGAAACTATCTATTCTTGGGAACAATTTACTTGTGACTTCGTGGCTCAATTTTCTATATTCAAAGATACAATTATGGACTTTAGCTTGCTAGCAACCATCAGACAAAAGCCAGGGGAGCTACTTGGCAAATATTTGAACAGATTCAGTGTAGAAGCATTAAGGGCAGAAAGTACAACTGATAGAGAAAATCTTATGGTAGTTCGATCAGGGTTAATTGAACAAACCCCATTCTGGAAAGACCTTTGTATCAATGGGTGCAAAGATCTACAATATTTCTTTCTCCAGGCTGAGAAGTTTATTCAATTGGATGAGATGCACCATGCTAAGAAAGAATTCCACCGAGAATCCAAGGAAGATAAATCTGATTTCAGGCGCCTTGATAAGAGGCCAAGGGAAAGTGAAAACCCAAAGGGAAGTCGAAGAAAGAGTTCTAAAATGAATTTTGCAGTCCTGAGCAAACCCCTCTCCTACATATATGCTAAGATAAAAAGAAACGAGAATTTTATTGCGCATCAAAAAGTATAGAGTGCTCCAGAGCCAAATAAAGGAGGAAGTTACTACGAGTACCATAAAGCAAATGGGCATGAAACTGATGAATGCCATGTCTTATTAGATAAAATTCAAGGCATGGTCAGGTCGGATTTTTAGAAGAGTTCGTCAGAGAAACTTGAAAGACATCTTATTCAAACTAAGAGGAAAACAATTCAGCAACTCCAAAATGCAGATTCCTATCAAATCACGAGGACTCGCGACATCAGTTCAAATATGAAATTTCTCTCTTTCTTTCCATAGCTAAATTTGTATTGTGCATTGATCATGTACTGATTAAAATTTGAGTGCAATTACAGGTAAAAACAAAATCAAACCGAAGCACTCAAACAAACTCCAGAATACTTAAAGAGAATAACTCAGACACCTGATATGAGGCAATTATTAACAATTCAGTCAACACCGAGGCTTTCCTATAAGAAATGTTGAATCACTGCTAAACTCAATTCCAATTTAGGAGAAAACCCATATATACCAAATCTATTTTTAGCAAATGATTCCAAAAGGAAATTTCTCAAATTATATCCTTTTAAGGAAACAATTTTCAATCACCCCATGGCCCGGGGAGAAACGAATACTTATTTATCCCAAAAGCAGATTTATGAAACTAATTTGAGATATTATATAGCATTATAATTGCACACAAATAGACTTCAAACTGAGCAATTTCAATGTTTCAAAGTTTACTAAAATCCTGGGTGGAGATAAGCGCATTCATACTTTTTCAAGAAAGATTTTGAAAGCGCAAAAGTTTATTGAAACTCAAACTACAGAACCCTATTCTCAACTAAAAAGCTGTTAGTTCATGAATCATGACCTCCTAGTCTCCCATTTGAGATTTGTGTTTCTATTGTGAGAACAACAAGAAGGTTATTGCAAAAGACTATATTAAGGGAAAATTCTTTTATTAAAAGGGATTCATGAGTCCAAACTATTTTTCAAAATATAAGCCCTCAATATACTAAAGGGGGGGGGTAATTATAAAGTTCTTTCTCTTAAAGGAGACTCTATTTTAATTGGCCAAAAAAAATTATTTTCATATATAAATATTCAAGCATACGATGTTATTCCATAGCACCTCCTAGAGGGAGGGACATAAGCCCACGACGCTATTCCGTGGCACCTCTTAGAGGGAGGGACATAAGCCTATGACGTTATTCCGTAGCATCTCCTAGAGAGAGAGATAGAACCCCTAACTTCAAAACCACCTTTTAGGGATGGGTCAGGGTAGTACCCATCAACGGCCTTCTGGAGGAAGGTTATCTAAGTATATATCCCTTTAAGACAGGGAAAGCCCAAAGAGTGGCTCATTAAAAAGGATGGACTAAGATGTCCAAGCCCAAAGAGTGGCTCATTAAAAAGAATGCACTGAAATGTCCAAGCCTGGGGGGCCTCCAAACAGAAAATGAGGACAGAGGTGCCCACAACTCAAAACCAAGGGTTAAAACCCAAGATAATAAAGGGTTATTGAAAGAAATCTATCTATCAACTGAGACAAAATAGAAAACCTGAAGAAGGATACATATAGAGACAATAGGACAAAGATGTCCAACACAACAGTCAAAAACAGACAAAGAGTCTAGAATCATATCCAAAAGAGATAAGATATGAATTAGCAAATCTTAGAACACCTACTTCTTGAGAAATAATTACTACATCAAGGGACTAAGGAATCCGCATCCTAAGAGATGACATGAGATAAGAAAAGGGATAAAAGGAATCCCTAACATGGAATCAAAGACCAAAATATCTACAATGGTCAAAGGAATGGAATAAACAGCAAGTTGCCGCTAAAGATAATAAAGACCGTACTCCAAGAAGGGATTGAGTAAACTGCAACAGAGTCCAAAGAAATAGAGTAATCCCTTAGAACAAAAGGAACTCTACCAGTATTTGAAGAATCGATACTCCAATATATCAAAAACTTTACTAACCCATAGGTCTAGGAGTTTATTACTTGAATTTACTGAATTTACTATAACCAGATAAGTCTCTAATTTCAATATTCGATTGATTTCTAGCAATCTATTTGTCGGATGAGATCCTGGAAAATTTTTGATTAAATTCTTGGTTTCGTGGACTTTAAATTTCTTTGCTTAAAATTCCATTTTTGGATTTGGTCAATCTTAAACTCCTACCTTGACTTCATGATGATTTATCGATTTCACTGGAGAATTTCTGTAAAGACTTCATATTGAATTCCTAGTTTCAAGGTTTCCCAATTCCTTCATTAACTTTCGAAATGGTTTATGAATTTTACATACATGAATTTTCATGATGATTTCCCATCATTCGTTTGATTATTGAGTTCCTAATTTCTTAACTCATTTGTGAAGTTTCTATAATAATTTATGGATTTCCCATTGATTTCTGTGATGATTGATGGATTTTGTTTTTTAATTTTCCTGTCTGAATTTTTGGATGATCTTTATTGGGGTTTTGAATTGATGAATTCTGAAATTACTTAATGATTGTCATGATGATTTATGAATTTCTGATTTCCTTATTGGGTGTTTGATAATCCTTTATAAGATTTTTGATTTGATGAATTCCGAGATTTCCTTGTGGATCATTATGGTGATTTGTGAATTCTCATTGGATTTGGGATAATTTCTTATTGGATTTTTGATACAGTGAATTTCGAATTTCCTTGCTGGTCTTTGTAATAGTTCACGAATTTGGTTCTCTATACTTCCATGGCAGAATTTAGATGGTTTCCTATCTGTTTTCTGATTTGTTGAGACTCGCGTTTTCCTTTGGATTTTGATGAGAGTTTATGATTTTCCTATTCCCAACTGTTTTATTGGATTTTCAGGTCCCTAATTTTAAAAATCTTGTATTTCCTTAATCATTTTTTTCATGATTCATGAGTTTCATATTTCTACTGTCCTTATTGAGGTTTTTGGTGATCACTATTTGGATTTTTGATCGAATGGATTCTGAAATTTCCTTGATGTTTTCCCTAATGATTTATAAATTTTCTATGCTTGATTTTCTCATTGAATTTTGAATGATCTTTTGTCAACTGACCAATTTCATGGATTTTAAAATTTCTTTGTGGATTTTGATGACAGTTCATGAATTTCGCATCTTCGATTTCCTTATGGAACTTTTACTGGATTCCTAACTTTATAAATTCTATATCCTACTATTGAATTTTATAATGATTTGTGAATTTTCCATTGAATTTCAAATTTGATTTCAATACAAGATCTTCATGACACCAAATGGAAACATTACTAAACTACCTTCTACTTTTTCACTAAATGAGAATTACCAATCGATGGTTTAAGGTTGAAAATGAAGGAAACTTAGAGGGACAAGTAAAAATCCCCGATAGCATGAAATTGATTTCGGCAGGTTGAAAAGGTTTAACTTGAGAAAGAAATATCAAGGGTCTGTAATAGATTTTCTCCAGAGGTTCATTTATTTGAACCAATATCTACAAATCAGGTGATATTACTCCACATTCTTAGGAAAGTTTAATTATGGTCATTACAAAGCAACTTATCTGGAAATATTACTCTAATGACATCTTGAATATTAGCTGCGTAAATTTGAGATTGTTGGTTAAGATTTCATAACAAAGTTACAACCGTAATAGAAGTTATAATCTATTTTGCAGAAAACAAAGTAGGAAGTTCATTGGAGTTTTGTCCTAAAGAACAAAAGCTTCTTTCATACAAGGGGAAGGGGGCTAAATGTTAACCATAAAATATTCAGAAGAACGAAGGTATGAAAAAAGGGTCACGAAAGCATGAGGAAAGATCAGAAAGCACCAAGATGTTCTGGATAATCATACCTTCCGACAAGGAGCTTCCGGCGAAGTCCAAGGCTGGCCGTAAAATTTGAAATGAGGTACCCATTGTAGTCACCTCCAAGAAGGGAGTCCGTTATAGCGTGGTATTGGAGCTAAAGGTTAAGAGAGACCCTTGGCTTTGGTGAGGTATAACTCATTAACAGATAGGGTATGGATTGCCCTAGCATGAGTTGAGTGTTTATATATGAGAGCGTACTTGTATTTTGTAATAAATTTATGCCTTAAAGGTAGTTCCAACAATGAAAATTTAAGATCTTATATAAGGTAATTTATATAAGTATAAGTTGATAATGTATTTCAATTGATGTAGGGATTAATGATGTTCATTCATTACCCCTCATTATTTAGTTTAGCCATGCTCAGCCAGTTTAGGAGCATTGCTATCCTTTGTGGAATGATTTGACATGCTCGACCGGTTTATGAGCATTATTAACATCTATAGAATTATTAGCTTAATATTGCTCAGCCGGTTGACGAGATTGTTAGTGTTTTTTTATTGTTGTTTTTTGTTCAACCAGTTTATAAGTAATTTACCATTTTATATGGGTTGGGTAGATAGTAATTTATGAGAACATTGAAATGAACACCTTGTGGATTAAGTTTCACAGTTTGACTATAAGGCGTTCGGTGATATTGTGGGGTTAAAAAGTTAACTTTAATAAAAGATTTTACTTATAAAATAAAATAAAGGTAAGATATTTGGAATAAATATTTATGAAATGGTTTATATAAGAAAGTGAATTTATAAAAATATGGTTTATAAATAAAATTGATTTAAACTGAGGATTTGAGAACTTAAATCATGGTGTTTTAAAAATTGTTTTTCAAGGTTTTTGAGAAAATAATAATAGTATTATTTGAAAGTATTTATGAATAAAAATATTTTAAAAAAAGATTTTTAAAGGAGATAGAAAGTACTAAACTCACTTTTGTCGCTGGAAAATGATTCCGTTGATGACTTCAGCATCATCAGTGTTCATTTTTGAGTTTCTTAGTGAGGAATGCTACTATGATAGTTTTATACAAGTTGTTTAAGTAAACAAGATTTAGATTTAATCCCGAACATATGATTTAGTATATAAAAAGGTTATAAGTATATATATTATTATTTCAAATGATTTGAAATGAAACCCTGTGTTTAGTTCTAAAGTTTTTTTGTTAAGTTATTTTTATGGACACATGTATCCTACGCATTAGTATAGTTTTGTTTGTGCATTTTATTAGGATATGTTTGATAGTTTTCATTTGTTGGAGTAAAATTTTCGACGATTTTGGACAGTCGGAAACTTCAGAATTGATATACAAAATTGAAGCTGTGTTTTTGTAAAAGTATAAAAGATGAGTTTTTATAACTTTTAAATTTGAGAAGATAGTAAGTTAAAGCAGGTTTAAAATTTATTTAACATCCTTGTTATATAAAGTAAAGATGAATGTTTTGAATATACTCTTAGGATGTAGTAGAGTATTATATGAGTAATGAACTTAAACCTTGAAGTGTTTTACAAAGAAATTGTGATTTAATGAAATGTTTTAAGTAAAGATAAGTCTTTATAAATTGTTTATAAACTTAAGTAATATTTTATGAAATGTTTCATAAATGATTTTAATATTAAAAAAATGGTGCAATTAAAAAACAATGAAATAAAGCACGTAGGTTGTATGTATATCATTTTATTCGTAAGACAGTTTTTGATCTAGGATTTGAGAAGATGATTTCGAGGTTATTTACATCGGTCCAAGTTAAGACTTTTCACTAGATTCTTGATGGCGAACACTTGATACAGATTCTTGATATGATTCTGAAGTTTTCCACCATAGTATATGGTTATGTAAAGAGAACGTGGTGTCTAATCAAGGAACCAGATCAGAGTCCGCACTAGAGAGGTCAAGTGATCTATACTAGTTTGGAAGTGAAATCTATGCGATCGAGCGGGCGATCATATTTGATATTGCGTACAGATTGTCCATGTGCATCGTACGGGCTTTAGTATATATGTATGTTATGTTTGCTAATGGTTGTGAATGCTATTAAGTATTGATATGTGATTATTGCTTTTGTTGCTTGGGTTAGAATTTTGAGGATGAAATATTCTAAGGGGGCGAATGTAACGGCCTGAAATTTCGAACACCTCGTATTTAAATATTCGAATTATTTAAATATTTAAATCTTGGATTTAATGTGATTTAGTAACCTTATTAACCCCTTTTTAATTAATAACTAATGGTAGGAAACTTGTTTTTGAAATTTGTTTACAAAAATAAATAGTTCGGATAAATATCAATAATGTGACCGAAAATTATGCTACCGATAAACGGTTTCGAAATGCATGAAATTATCATCTCGGGGCACTGTCTCAGATTTTGACGAAGCCAGTACCATCAAGACCAGAATAATAAAATGATGTATGCCGACGAGTTTCGTAACGATCTGACATCCTTTGTGATCGTGCGAGATTGAAACGCGTGTCAATTAATTAGAAAATTTATGTATATTATTTATTATATTATAAATAACCCTTACCCTTTCACTCTCTCATCACTTTTCCCTCTTCTCCTTCTTCTTTAAAAATCAAAACCAAGAAATACATAGCCGCCTCCTAAAATGAATTAAATCCGGAGCTAGGAGCGATGAGAAAAGCCGTCGTTAGATCTACTGGACCCGTGTGAGTGAGGGCATCAAATCCATAACGATAAAGTTTGGTGCGATGGTGATTGGCTATGTGTGATTTTGTGGAGGCTATGCTAAGGTTCGAGTTCATTGGAGCTAGAGGCGGAGTTAGGCCAAGGCGAGTGTGGCGTTGGGTTTCTCATGTGAAGTAGAGTCTGTGGTGGTAGTTTAGAGTGGTGCGGTCATTCTTAGTGAATCGCGGCATTTACTGTATCGAGGGGAAGCTACAGGTAGCAACTGTAAGGGAGACACCGGAGTGAAATTGGTGGCACCATTGATCTCGAGGTGGAAGTGCGAGTTGATTGACGTTGGTGGGGAGTGGCCCGGTGCTCCGATGTGAAATGCGACAATGGCGAAGGGTTTTGGACGTGTAGGTGTCACGATTTTAGGGAGATGGTCGGAGGTGTAGCGATTGGCGTCATCGTGGAGCTCGCATGAAGAGGAGTTCATCGGAGGAGGTGACGTTTGATCTAGTGGTCTATAGCTTTGTATCATGGTGCGCGCATAGTTTCAATGATGGGTTAGCGCACAAGAATGTGCACAATAGGGAAGGGATTAGGAAATTTGGGAAAGAAGGATTTTGAAAGGTAATTAGTAATTAAGTGGGTAATTAGTTAATTAATTATTTTAATTAAACCAAATTCTTATAAAATCAATATCTCTTGCATATGAGGTCCAATCGAGACGCCGTTTTCGCCATTTTACTCATTGTGAGATTTTCTATGTCTTAGTTTGGCTTGGGCTTGGGTGATTTAACTCACCATTTAATTTGTATACGTTGTGTATATAATTTGTGTTAAAATATAAGTTAAAACAAATAACTATTAAAGTTATTACTTTTGGACCCCTCATTGCTTTTGAAAGCAAGTGACAACATTATATGTAGTATGCATTCTCTTATAACCTTCTAAAATATGTGAAGACTTGTTGTTCCCATGTTTAATAGTATGTAGTGAATGTTTGAAGCGAAATAGTCGCTATAAACTCACTTTGAAATCCCTTGTATTTGACATATGTTAAATTGGTTAAAATGTGAATATATTATGAAAAGATATATTTGCTTGTTCCATATGAACCCTTAGTGTGTTTAACATAAAGGAATTGGTTTGGGAAGTTATAGAAATTGTGAATGGAAATTAAGAAAATTGGAAGCGAAAAGGTCACGATGGATTTACTTTGAAAATTCCTTGTGCTCGGCGATTTTAAAAGTTAACTTTGAAAGACATCCTAGGGCTTCTTTGCATTTTTAAACAAGTATTATAAGTGCAAAATTTGTTGGAAAAATATAAAAGTTTATATATATTTTTAATAATTATCTATGAATTTTTAAATTAAAGGGTTTTAAATTGCAAAACTTTCTTTTTATGATTTTTAAATAAATTATAAAATAAGCACTTTTAAGTGATATTTAAATTAAAAGTTTGAAGCCATAGTATAATTATTTTTATATTATTTTAAAGTGTTTTTAAGCATATATTGTTTTTATAAAATTAGTTAAATATTTGATTAAAATAAATAGAAGTTTATGTAATATAATATATTTTTAAATTGTTTTTATTACTAAATATTTTATCTTATAAATAAATTAGTATACTTTTTGCAACCAAATTGGTCACAAACACCCGAGACTAGATTTGAGTAGTGAATTAAATGAAGAAATTAAATGAAAAATGAGGTATAACACTAAATATTCAAGAAATGATAGCAGAAAGTAAAACACAACAAAATTTATAGTGGTTCGGCGTTGATTGCCCACGTCCACTCTAAATGCTTTCTTTATTGCTTTATCACTCAATTGATTACAATTGCAATTCACAAGAAACAACTTGAGTACGAGTTAGAACAAAGGAAACTGATTACAAAAATGGCAGAATTTTTCCTTAGTAGCTGAAAAGGACCCCCAAGAATGGCCCCCTGCCCCTGTATTTATAGATGAAGGTTCAACCTGACCAATTGGGACCACCATAAGAAATGCTTAGCCCAACTCACTATGCAGACATATATCATTATGCTGACCCGACCATCTCTATATGCCGATCCCATGACCTTTGCATACTATGCCGATCTAACCCATCTCACATACCATGCCGATCCATCTAGGTAGGTCGAACCATTATCTCTACATCTTGTGCCGCTCCTATCTCCACAAGCTATGCCGAACCGACTAACTGCATACGTAATTCCAACCCGAGCAACATCATATGTAATGTCGACCCGAGGAACATCATGCATTAGGCCGACCCGAGCTCTACCATATCCTTTACCGACCAGGTCCATCATATGCTCCATGCTGACCCGGTCCATCAAATGCTCCATGCCGACCCGGTCCATCATATGCTCCCTATCGACCCAATATTGTACCGACCCGAATTATTCCATACTCCATGCCGAGCCTACCGTATTATCTTCAACTTATTAAACACCAATGCCAACCCAAATTATTCCTCATGCTTTGCCAACCCGAGCCATTATTATACCGACCCCTCTGAGCTTCATTGAATTGACCTAATTACCCATTCTGGTTCCCAAACCAACCAAACTAACTTCTAAGACTATGACATCCAGTGCTATCCATTCGTCAATTTTACTTAACCTGGGCTGGACATGGCTGTTCAAACATTACACTCTGGTCACGCGGATATTGCCTCGTGATCATCCTTCCGACCAATAGTCGAATGTGGACCTCATGATCAACCTCACGTAGCCGGGCCATGGTACCGGGTAACACTTTCCCTCCAAAGTACGTCCTGTGAATAAAATGACGTGCTTTCAATCGGAGAAAACCATGTTCCCAGAAACAGGCTTATCCAAGTCATTATTTGACTATTGTTCTCTCACCACCATTCGATAAAGCAGGTCTGATGTCTCATTCCATCAAATTCATAGATTTGATCATATGGAGTTTCCGGACTTCTTTCTAATTTAACCGTTCAAGAGGTCGAGCTGGCTAACTCCTCCTGTGCATGCTCAAACATATATTCCTTTTGTATCTTAACCTTCATGGTATCGGTTGTCATTTGGATTTTCCAAACATTCGTCGTTGCCTTTTTCTCTTCTTCTTATCTCATACACATTTTCATTCCTTCTTTCATCACTCAATACATACCATCACCACATAGTATCTTTCAATATTATTTTACTTTTTTTAAGAGGGGTCGGCATTTGGCATGCCGATCTCTCGATGGATCCATGTAGGTTGGGGTCAGCATACACAATGGCCGACCCCTTCAAATATTATGACCGGGTCTCTCGGAAGCGACCTATTCGAATTCCTTCCCTCCTTCTCATATAAAAACCCATACTCTTTTCTCTCTTCTTTTTTACTTCCATTTTTCTAAGTTTTACTTTCTTCTTAAACAATCAGGCCTCTCCTTTCAATAAACTCGGCTCCTTCAACTTTCAATCTTAAAAACCAAACAAAAACTCGAGGTTCCTCCTCATAGTCGCTTTCTATCAATCCTTAATCTTGAAAACCAAACGTTCGCCTTACTCGATCCAAAACAATCATATAGGTATGAATCTTTACTTTACTTGAATTGCTGGGTCTTTTCCTTCGCATTCGAGCAAGTTTGAGAGTCGCATAGGTGTATAGGGTTTTCATCGAGAAGCATAAAAGGGGAGGAGAAGATGAGGGAGAAAGGGAGAGGGGGAGAAGGTGGAAAAAGAGGGTTTGGTGTAGAAAACATAGGAGATGGGGTCGGCGTAGGTTTAGGGATCAATGTAAGTTGGAATAAAAGAGAGGGGTCGGCACATGTTGTTTAAAACACGGGGTCGGCATATTTCTTTTAGGCACAGGAATTGGAGAGAAAAGGGGTCAGTATATATAGGTTAGAGGAGGGGATCGGTATTATACTTAGAAAGGAGGAATCGGCCATGGGATAAGATGTAGGGATCAACATAGATGGCTGGGATCGGCGTTGACAAATTAAAGCTACTTTAACTCGAGTTATTCAAACATATGACTGCATACTTCCTTGCCCAAGCATAAAGTGACTAATAATAACACGACTAGCATATATGGTTCGATGGACTTAAACTTGAACAAACAAATTCCCAATCCACTCAACACGAGTTAAGTATAAAACTAGCCCAACATACTCGAACAACGGACTTCATAATTCTGAACGTCGACATCTGATCCTAAAGCTTTTGTCACTGGTCACCTTTCACGTTGTCCGAGATGGTCAGCAATGATGGTCTCTACGGACGAAACCTCTGAGCTTTGATGTTTTACTTTCGTTTTTCTGATCTTTAACTGTTCACATTCATTTCACATTCCATTGCACTAGTTCTCACACAGCACGGGGGTCGGGTTATTATTTCTAATGTTGATTGTCTATTGAGTATAGCTGACACAGATATTGAGTTATACAAAGCGTTCTCCCACGATGTCTTATAGATCAGATAGGAAATTAAGCTCTGCTACTTTGTCTGACAAGCCCGTACCACGCCAGCAAAGAGATGTAGCAGAGACATCTGATCCGCAGGCAGACCTTTTTTCTGATATCCCAACTCTTTCTACAGAGGTTATAGACCTAGCTCCTGATGTTGTGGATGATGCCATCGTCTTGAATAATTCGGCTGCTTCATAGGCTTCAAAAATCGGCGAGCTACTCTTCGTCGATTGTGCTCTATCCATGGGATTCCTTTTGAAGATGTCTTGGTTCTGTCAAGGCAAGACAGGCCTCATTTGCCCCCAGCTGGATATACCACATGCAATAAGTTCATGTGTTGGGCCGGGTGTGTGCCACTTTTGAGCTCTTTTATTCGTGAAGTGCTGAAGTATATAGGAATTGCTCCCACTCAACTACACCCCCAACAGCTATGCCTTTATCCATGGCACTTTCCTTCTTTTCATGAATGTCCCATTCCGTCCGCCAACTCTTGAGGACATCCAGTATATTTATAACTTCAAAAGACGAACTGACAGTCCTTCTTACGTCTTCCTCGAGCCCATGCCCAAATGTCAAGTCTTAATGGGTGCATGGAATAAGCTCTCCCTATTCAAGCAAGAATGGTTCTACGTGCGATGTCCTTCCGGCTTCGCGAGAAGGTGGTTGGAAGGACGTAAGTATTATCCCCACCTATGCCCTTAATTCAAGAACTCAAATCACATCCTCTTTCTTAATCGTACGAATTCTTTCAACTCTTTCAAGTGCTCGCTCTTGGCCCGAAGGCGTCAGATATTCCAGGGCAGTTGCGGTTATCCATGCTACTCTGGTGGAGGATAGAGAGATCAAACTCCTTATCACTAACGAACTGCTCTCACTATTCGGGCTATTAGAAGACGGCCATAGAATCGGTCTCCCAAGGAGTAGAGCGATCCTGAAGGTTATCACCGAGAAAAGGGGAGAACTGAATGACCCCGTGGTGCCCCTGCCGAGGGAATTCAAGAAGGCACTGAAGAAGTGGAGATAAAGGAAGCAAAAGACGTAGGGCCAAAAAACGAAGATGCGGGCCTTGGACAAGCGCCGGCAGCCGATGTGCCGCATACAAGCCAATCGCAACCTCCCCTGAAAAAAGGAAAAAGCCTGGCATATAGGATTAAGAAAAAGAAAACCGGGGAGACCCCAAAAATTTTCATAACTCCTGTCGAAAAGGGTTCTTCTTCTCAGCAGATGGAGAGCGCGTTGAAGGGACTTTCTGACATCTCTATTTCGGCGATTTATTGAATTATGACTTCACCACCCTTGGCGTTGATGGGCTTAACTCTCCCGCAAGAAGTGGCGAAGGCAGGCAGCCTTCCAACCAAGGAGAAGGAACTCCTATGAGTAAAGCAAACGTTATTGGTCCGTCAGGGGGATACACTAGGACACACTGAAGCACTCGCACCCTACCATTCACTTGCGCTTAATTCATGACATAGCAACTACTAATATGTTCTCATTTGGTTCTTTTATAGGTGTAATGTCTTATTCACACGCTTTTGATCGCCTTCGTGGCTCTTCCATCTTCCATCGTTCGAGTTGGGATTTCGAGTCCGAAAGACACCGAGATGGAGACGAAGGATCGGAAATAATTATCATTCTCGAGAATCATCTTCATCATCCAGAAGGAAGCCCCAAGCACACACTTCGCGTCAGAGCGACACAACTAACCCTCCTGCACGTAGTGGAGATAAATCCGTGCACCGAGGCTCTCAATATGATGCTCCTCGTGACCAACATTCTGAATCATCAAGCACCAGGTAGTCTCGCGAGCATCGTAAACAAACGCTGGTCACATTTGAACAAATTCCCCTAGTTCCTACCCATGATCCAACTACGGCGGAGAAACTAGCTGAGCTTAAAGCTACCTTTCCAAAGATTTTTTTTGATGGGGTCAAATTCCTCCCGGCTATACACCCTATCCCTTGAACTGCCAAAGAGAGCTCACTGGCGTGTGTGAATGATGTGTATGTACAACATGAAGCGTTCATTTATTTAATCGAAAAGGTCTCCGAGGTTTCTATTGAACGTCAACATGAGATCGATTGCTTAAGTTGGAGGTCGTTCACAATAAAGAAATTATTAAGTATCAAGATACTGAGCTACTCTCATTCGAAGCTCAATTTGACAAGGCGAAGAAGAATGCAAAGGAGATGGCGGAAGCAGTTAATCGCCTAGAGGCTTCTTATAAGAAAGAACTGAATGATGCACTCCAATGCAGCAGCACCTTGGCTTTGGAAAAGGACTCCTTACAAAAGGAGAAAGACATTTTAGCTTGCCGCGTGGAGGAGTTAGAAAAACTGCTATCCAAGGAGAGGGAGGAGAAAGTCGAGGCACAAGAGGAGTCACAAAGGTATTGTGAGGAAATCATCGAAACGAGAAAACTAAAAATGACACTCCCAAATTTAAGCGTTGAAAGAAGCAGCTCGTGAAGAGGGAAAGAGAGCGGGGCTTGCAGAAGCCGACTCCCGATTTGAGGAAGCGACTGAGTCCGGTAGGGAGGAAATCAAGTGCTTATTTGATCCACTCATCGCCGAGTTTAATGCGCAAGTTCTCCTTCATCGCGACTTGACTTTTCTAGGTGAGGTCTATCTTGAGTCGTTTGCCGAAGCTTAAGAGATCGTCACAAGGATCAAGGAGGAGGAGTTAAGAGTGGCAGAGCTTGATGAGGGGGTGCTTGTGCAGGAAGTGCTTCGAGGAAATGAGCCATCTGACTTAGCTGCTGCTAAACTCCAATTTGGCAAGACCCCTGCACCGGTCCAAGAGAAAGAAGATGTTGCAGGGTCTCTCGGAATCGAACCCAAGGGTCCTCCTCCTCATACACAATTAGTTGGAACGTCATCTTCTCATCTCGCGGAGGAGCATGTCGGTTATGATCTAGATAAACCCGGACTTGGCCCACATATATTGTCTCCTATCATCGAAGGGAGTACTCCGATGACTACCGAGAGTCAACCAGATGCTGGTACCTCATCGAGCCCGTTTTAATCTAAAAAGTTGTTGTTCTTGATAAATAACAGTTGTAGTCTAACATTTGCTTTTTACGAAACTCTATATGTCATCCTAGTCCTGAGTCAACTCCTAGGAGCGATGTTGCTATGGAGCAGGAAGGACAAGTTGCCGAGGCTCCGGCTACCGCTGATATCCCAGGGCCCGATGCTTAGGTGATTGGGGCGCTTGATGAGGACAAACTTGAAGACCCATCACCTACGGAGGAGCATGATGATGTTATAGTTACGGGTGCCTCTGAGCACACTACTGAGTTCAGCCTGAAGGAGCGGAGTGAAAAAGAGGAGAAATCAAAGCTTGAAGTTAAGGGTGAACCCGATTTGGTGGCGGTTGATGATCCTCTCCATAGGTCTTTACAATTCATCCCTCCCGGCGGGTCCACTCCCATTGCGGTTCCTCCTCCTTCCTCAAGTACTTCTACTCAAGGCATCATAGGGTCTCGAAAAAGACGTTCGACCGAATTGAGCCCCAAAAAGCCAAAGAAGGAGAGGAAGTCAAAGAAATAGTTAGGGTCTTGTAATATCTTGCTTAGTCCAGATAATTCAGACTTGCGTTGTTGTTTTTCCATCTTTCTTTTTCATTTTAGTACCACATGTACGGGAGTGGATCCCGACCTCTCGAATGGTTTGTAAAGAATTCCTGGGATTGTAAATAAAATTTTGTTCCTTAGTCAATCGTCGAGTGAATTATTATTTCATAGAGTAACTTTTTCCGTTTCAAGTGCTTGTGATAAATTTTCCAATCGTTGATAATTCATTATCTTAATCTCAGAGCTCCTCTGCAGGTTCCATCTTAAGTCACAAACGATTCCAAGCTGGAATCGTAACAAATGGTCGCACTCCGCCGCTAATAGTTTGAGCATCTTCCGTCGATCTCAAATCGAAGTTCATGGGATAGCGAACGGTTGACAACTCTCTTGTTTATCCATCGGTTGGATACTTAGAACTTTTTAGTCTGCTTCATGGACTTAGAACATTTTTTTAAGTAGTTTACACTCTAGTCCGTGCTCTGGGGACACAGATATTTTTTTTCAAGTCATTTATACTCTAGTCCGCGCTCCGAGGACTCAGAGATTTTTTCAAGTCATTTATTCTCTAGTCCGTGCTCCGGGGACTCAAAGTACTCTAATCCACACTCTGGGACATAGAGATTTTTCCAAGTCGTTTATACTCTAGCCTGCGCTCCAGGGACTCAGAGTACTCTAATCCACACTCTGGGGACTTAGAGATTTCTCAAGTCGTTTATGCTCTAATCTGCGCTAAGTCGTTTATGCTCTAGTCCGGGCTCCGGGGACTTAGAGTACTCTAATCCGCACTTTGGGGACGTAGATATTTTTTCAAGTCGTTTATACTCTAGTCCGTGCTCCAGGGACTCGGAATACTCTAATCCGCACTCTAGGGACATAGAGATTTTTTCAAGTCGTTTATACTCTAGTCCACGCTCTGGTGACTCAGAGTACTCTAATCCGCACTCTAGGGACTTAGAGATTTCTTTCAAGTCATTTATACTCTAGTCCGCGCTACGAGGACTTAGAGTACTCTAATCCGCACTCTAGGGACTTAGAGATTTTTTCATTACACATCTATTCATACATTGCATACGTCAATATCAATTAGTTTCAACACATATTTAACATAACATGCAATAACAGTAATTTACAAAAAGGGAGCTTCAAGCTTTTATTCATCACAAAAATAAGGACATAATAACTTGCCTTATTATACATCAAAAAATCAAATACCAAAGAAAATATTGAAAACAAATTCCATTGAAATATGAAAGAAACAGTCTAGGTGAAATAGCGTCGTAAATGCTCGCTATTCCACGCTCTTGGAAGCGTTACGCCATCAACAGTCACTAGCTTGAAAGTTCCTTCTCCAAGCCTCTATTCAACGATGTATGGCCCTTCCCATGTCAGGTTCATGTGCTAGAAAGATTCATTTCAGGACAAGGTCGCCCACTTCGAAAGTTCTCGGTTGAACTTTAGTATTATAGTACCGGGCGACCCGGTGTCGATGTACAGCCGCTCTCAAATTTGCTTTGTTAACCTGCCTTTTGGCAAGGCCATGGACAGGCGGATTTAACTAAATCGACTACTCGTTTGTCGAGGCTGGAATACGATGGGTTTTGAGTCAACTTGATGGATAGACGATCAATCATGGATGATAAATATGATTACGAAGCCAGGGTTCGGCATAACATGGTTCGGTCATTGGAGTTCGGCCATGTGTGTCGGCCATTCGATCAAGGTGGGTCGGCCGTACATGGCTCGGTCGAGGAGAGGAGATCATGCATGGTTCGGTCTGGTTGGAGTGGATCGGCAGAAGGTGGGTTGGCTTCGAGGAGTGCTTCAGGTCGGCGCGTTCGTAACTCCGAGTCGGTGAGTTTCATACTCGGGTCAGCATCTTGGATCGGATCGACATGGAAGGGACTGGGCTAGATTGGCTATGATGAGAGAATGTAGGTGATTCGGCACATTTGGTAGTGGATCGGCATGCTTGAGAGGTATTAGAGTTGGGAGTGGCTCGGTGTTGGAGTATGGATATGGTTTGGCCAAGGTAGTTCGGCATAAGTCGATCGGCATGTGTGGATCGGCATCTCGTTCTGGATTCGGCAAACATTTGGAGACACTGGATCGGTGTTGTGAAGGCTTTGGGTCGGTAGGAAGGTGGTTCGGTCATGATGGTGTGGGTCGGTCAGGTGGATAGGATCGGCATTAAGGAAAAGGGGATCGGATCGGATCGGCATATGGAGCTTGGGTTCGGCATTAGCTTTGCTCCGGTTTCTAGCCTAGTTTACTCCGAGTCTTGGATAGGTCTGCTTCGAGCCATGCCTAAGGGATATCGGGTCGGCGTATTATGAACTTGGGGTCGATCGTGGTGTTCGAGGTTTTGGTCGGCTATGGTGTTGATGGGCCCAGACCACTCAGGAAGTCCAGTAACTCAGGTTTTGCCTATAAATACAGTAGGCGGGGCTTCAGAAAGTGGATCTTCATTTTGTTTCCCTTCGTCTTCTACACTAAGGCTGCTCTGCCATTGTTGTTCTAAAAACTCCGGATTGTACCTGTATTGGATTTTCATATCAATAAAAAGGAAATTTCTGGAGTGGACGTAGGCCGAAGTCAGCCGAACCACTATAAATCCTCTGTTATTATTGCTTTCCTTTTAATTTTTACTATTCCTCATATTTATACTCTCTACACACATTCTATATGTTATCTGTGACTGTTGGTTGGTGCTTTCATCTGGATTTGGGTGTTAGTGACCAATTTTGGCGCTAACATTTTGGTGCTTTCACTGAGAAAGCTAGCACTCAGGGATTCTGAAGCTTGGATTTTAGATTTAAAGGCTTAGGAACTTGGATTCTGGAAGGAACAATGGTTAGGCCATCGACAAGGAGACAAGTGACAGAAAGGAGCAATCAAGAAGGAAGTCAAGAGGTCTCCTCTGGAGCTAGATCAGATAAGGCATCCATCTACATCACTAGGGACGAGATGCGGATTATGATGGATTCTATGTAGGAGCAGTTGATGAAAAGGCAAGATGAAATGATGCATACCCTTCTAAGGCAATTCGGATAGCCAGGAACAGCAGGAGCTCAGATCCATGGAGTTGGATCAGAAGGACTCAACAGGCAAGCAGATGGAGTGGTTCAACGGGGGGCAGCCCCTGACCAGCAAACAGCTATCAATCTGGATGGACCTAGACTCAGGGGCACACCACCGGGTAATGCTGGACCAATCCATGGAGGGATACCAAACAACGATGCGTAGCCCGGCATCAACAGGAATGCAGGAGTGCGTGATGAGGAGTATGTACCGGAATTCCCTCGAGGACTTGGAGATCAATTGGGAAATGTAGATGGGGGCAACCCTTGGTAGGTAACACTGGATTAGTTGACATTATCAAGCGAAATATTCGTGGAGGTCTGACAAACAGAGATTTGGAGGGAGTCAACAAAAGTCCGTTTACTCGTAACATCAGGATGGCTAGGAATCCATCCGATTTCAAACTGCCCACTCTGGAACTATACAACGGTAAGATGGACCCCACTGACCACTTGATGAGGTACACAAGACATATGGAGGTGCCGGGGGCATCAGAGGAGGTTATGGCCTGGTGTTTCCCCTTGTACTTGACCGATATAGTTGCTATGTGGTTCAGATAGCTGGAAGATGGATCAATTGGAACATGGACAGAACTGGTGGATAAGTTCTTGAAACAGTTTCGAGTTCACACAAAAAGGCCGAAGAATGTGATGACACTGACGTCAGTTAAACAAAGGGCAGATGAATCGCTCAGGACTTTCTTTACTCGGTTTAATGCAGTAGTTGCTTCGGTGGATCAGCCGGACCCATCAATGGTTCTGATGGCTGCAACATCAGGAGTCAGGGATAATTCGGATTTCAAAATATCATTGATACGGGACCCACCAATGGATCTTGGGGAATTCTTTAACGAAGCTGAAAGATTTCTTCAACAAGAGGACGCGTGTTTGGATATGAAATCAAAGGAAGTAAACATGGTTAAGGATGGAGGACCGCCCGGTGAAAGCTCAGGTAAAGACAAGGATAAAGGGAAAAGGAAGCGCTGGGGAGAACCAAAATTCTCCACTTACACAGGATTGAATGCAACATTGGAGCGGATATTCTTGGATACTCGGGATCGCCTTCCCTATCGAAGGCCGGCGAGGAGGGAACTCTCAGAACGCGAAAGGGCATCAGGAAGGCACTGTCTCTTTCATGACCTGGACGGGCATGATACTAACAGTTGACGGCATCTAAAGGATATAATCGAGGAGCATGTAAGGAATGGTCAGTTGCGGCAATATGTCAAAACTCGGAATGGGCGGTGGAACAGAAGCAGCCACCGCCTACCTTGAATGACGATGGCACGAGGCCTAGGAACGGTGGTCGATTGATCATCAACTAATCGTGATGGTTTGGAATAAGTAACAAACTCTGGGCAAACGGCTAAATCACTTACTCATGTACGGGGATGGAGATAACCCTTAGGCATGCTCTGAGACGATGATAGACCGTGACGCCCTGGTTTGTGAAATCTATTTTTTCTTTTTGGCTTGGACACTTGCTTTTTCCGCTTTGGTTTTGGAGTTTGGTTTGAACTCCCAGTTTTGTTGGTTTTCTGGTTTGGATTTTGGTTTGGATGCTTGATTTTTGATTTGGATTTTGATTAGGATTTTTGATATGGATTTCTGGTTTTCTGGTTTGATTTGGATTTCGGATTGGATTTTGACTAACTTTTTGCATGGTTTTTGGCTAAAAGGTCATCGAGCATGGATTATGCTCGGCAAGGGTCCGAAGAGACCAAGATTCGGCCTAGGACTTAGGTCCTGTATTCTCTATCGATTAAAATTCCAGGTTGTCGAGTATGGACTATGCTAGGCAATGGAGCGACCAGGATTTGGCTTAGGACTTAAGCCACAGCATTACTTAACGTTCAGAGACACTGAACCAGGAACACTATGGAATTACTTAACACAGGTCACCGAGTGTGGATTACACTTGGCAAGAACCCGTAGAGGCTACTGATTTGGATATTGGCTATGAACAGCTAAGGGTTTGGGCATGGACCCGGAGCTATCCCGGATTCGGATATCGACCCGGAGAGGTCGAGGATGTGGTTATTGGTTATTGGATATGGATGGATTAGAACTCGGTTGTCGGGTTCGGATGGATGTGGAATTGGATATGGATTTGGTAACTGGATAGGAATTGGATATCGACTCGGAGCAGTTGTAGATTTGGATAAGGATACGACAATGGCACTTGGATAAAATGGATTGGATTATGAATCGGAAAGTATGGCTATGGATAACATATGGACTTCGGGTATCGGGTTTGAGGCTATTCAAAACACACCTTCCATTAGCAAGGTATGTTTTGGGGGGCAAATGTTAACCCGTCTTTCGGCAAGGCCGTGGACAGGCGGATTTAACTAAATCGACTACTCATTTGTCGAGGCTGGAATACGATGGGTTTTGAGTCAACTGGATGGATAGACGATCAATCATGGATGATAAATATGATTACAAAGCCAGGGTTTGGCATAACATGGTTCGGTCATTGGAGTTCGGCCATGTGGGTCGGCCGTTCGATCAAGGTGGGTCGGCCGTACATGGCTCGGTCGAGGAGAGGAGATCTTGCATGGTTCGGTCTGGTTGGAGTGGATCGGCTGAAGGTGGGTCGGCTTCGAGGAGTGCTTCAGGTCGGCGTGTTCGTAACTCCGGGTCGGTGAGTCTCATACTCGGGTCAGCATCTTGGATCAGATCGGCATGGAAGGGACTGGGCTGGATTGGCTATGATGAGAGAACGTATGTGGTTCGACACATTTGGCAGTTGATCGGCATGCTTGAGAGGTATTAGAGTTGGGAGTGGCTCGGTGTTAGAGTATGGATATGGTTCGGCCAAGGTAGTTCGACATAAGTTGATCGGCATGTGTGGATCGGCATCTCGTTCTGGATTCGGCAAGCATTTGGAGACACTGGATCAGTATTGTGAAGGCTTTGGGTCGGTAGGAAGGTGGTTCGGTCATGATGGTGTGGGTTTGTTAGGTGGATAGGATCGGCATTGAGGAAAAGGGGATCGGATCGGCATATGGAGCTTGGGTTCGGCATTAGCTTTGCTCCGGGTTCTAGCCTAGTTTACTCCGAATCTTGGATAGGTCTACTTCGAGCCATGCCCAAGGGATATCGGGTCGGCGTATTATGAACTTGGAGTCGACCGTGGTGTTCGAGGTTTGGGTCGGCTATGGTGTTGGTGGGCCCGGACAACTCAAGAAGCCCAGTGACTCAGGTTTTGCCTATAAATACAGTAGGCGGGGCTTCAGAAAGGGGATCTTCATTCTGTTTCCCTTCATCTTCTACACTAAGGCTGCTCTGCCATTGTTGTTCTAAAACCTCTGGATTGTAACTGTACTGGATTTTCATATCAATAAAAAGGAAATTTCTGGAGTGGACGTAGGCCGAAGTCAGCCGAACCACTATAAATCCTCTATTATTATTGCTTTCCTTTTAATTTTTACTATTCTTCATATTTATACTCTCTACACACATTCTATCTATTATCTGTGACTGTTGGTTGGTGCTTTCATCTGGATTTGGGTGTTAGTGACCAATTTTGGCGCTAATAGGCTTCCTCACGCTTTTCATCAATAAAGTCCAATAACTCTAATAAGATATTTCGGTTTTTTCTGGGATCATAGTATGTTACCCGATGAGAGGGGACTTCAAGTTCTACAGGAATAACTGCTTCAGCTCCGTAAGCCATGGCGAATGGGGTGTGACCAGTCATAGACTTATGAGTGATCCTATATGCCTAGAGCGCCATAAGAAGTTCATCCATCCACTTGCCTTTAGCCTTTTCCAAATGCTTTTTCAAGATGAACTTTATAATCCTGTTTACAGCTTCAACCTGTCCATTCGCCTGAGGGTGAGCGACTGCTGCAAACCTTTTCTCAATACGATACCTCCGACAAAACCCCTTGAACTCAGCACTATCAAATTGAGTTCCGTTATCAGTTACGATAGTTCGCGGAAGACCGAAACGGCATACAATGTTTTGAACAACAAAGTTAATGACCTTCTTGGTTGTGATCGTTGCTAACGGCTCTGCTTCGGCCCATTTGGCGAAATAGTCAACTGCGACAATCGCATATCTCGCACCACCCTTAGAAATCGGCAAAGAGCCGATGATATCAATTCCCCAAACTGCAAACGGCCAAGAACTAACCATTTGCGTGATTTCTGTTGGCGGAGCTCTTGGGAACTTTGCATATATCTGGCATTTGTCACATCGTCTTACATGATCTGCGGCGTCCTAGTTCACGGTCAGCCAGTAGTACCTATAACTGAGTACCTTTTTAGCTAACATCTGCCCACCAGTATAGTCGCCACACTCTCCTTCATGGACCTCTTTCAAGACCCGTTTTATCTCATCATGGCCGATACACCTGAGCAAGGGAACGGAGAATCCCTTTCGATACATAATCTCGTCTTGTATAATATACCATAAGGCTTTATGATGGACTTGTCGCTTTTCGTTACTTTTCTTAGGCAAGACTCCACGTAACAAGAACTCTTTAAATGGGGATATCCATGACTCTTTTTGGGCTCCGTTTCCGATACATGATCAACTTCCATCGTATTTATACTCGGGGTATGTACGTCTCGACAGAACCAAGCCCATCTGTTGTGCATCGCCAATGCTAGCGAAATTTGCCAACGAGTCAGTTTCCCCGTTCTGCTCATGCGGGATATGCGAAATGTCATAGTATTCCATATCCATCAACAACTCCCAAACTTGGGTAAGATATGGGGCAAGCCGTTGTCCCTTTGCCTGGTAGTCCCCTCTAACTTGGTACACCACCAGCCACGAGTCGCAAAAGATTTCGATAGATTTCACCCCGAGCTCTCTAGTAAGCTTAAGTCTAGCAATTAATGCCTCATACTCGGATTCATTGTTCACAATAGGGAAATCAAGCTTCAGGGCATAGTAAATTGACCGGTTCTCGGGGGTTACAAGTACGACGCCTGCGCCGAAATAATGATCATTGGATGCTCCATCGGTATATAGCTTCCATCGTACAGTAAGGATTACACTACTCTCCAGGGGCTCATCCTGCATGGTAAACTCCGCTATGAAGTCGGCCAGTGCTTGTCCCTGGATAGCCCTTCGGGGCATATATGTGATGTCGAACTGACTGAGCTCAATGTTCCACTTAAGCAGCCTCCCGGACGTCTCGGGTCATTGTAAGACCTGTCGTAAAGGCTGATCAGTGTAGACATTGATTAGATGTGCCTGGAAATATGGGCAAAGTTTGCGCGATGCGATAACCAATCAGTACGCCAATTTCTCTATCTTCGGGTAGTTTCTCTCTGCCCTCGTCAACCGTTTACTGAAATAGTACACCGATATCCGGATTCGGTTATCCTTACGAATCACTGTGGCACTTATGGCATGTGGCGATATCGCTAAGTAAATGTACAACTCCTCATGATCTACCGGCTTTGACAAAATAGGGGGTCTCTCCAAATGACTTACCAAAGCTTGGAACGCGCCTTCACAGTCATGTGTCCACTCGAAATTCCTCTTACCCTTCCTTATCAAATCGAAGAAAAGAATGCATTTATCAGTTGCCCTGGAAATGAAACGACTCAGGGCAGCGACATTCCCTTTTAGGCTCTGCACTTGCTTAATAGTTCTGGGTGCTTGTATATCCCGAATGGCTTGAATCTTCTCTAGATTCACATCGATTCCTCGCGCATTGACAGTAATGCCCAAGAACTTCCCTGAGGCAACACCGAATGAGCACTTCAAAGGGTTGATTTTCATGTTATAAGAACGAAGGATATCGAACATCTCTGATAAGTCTTGAATGTGGTCGTTTGATTGTCGAGACTTCACAAGCATTTCATCCACATAGACTTCCATTGTCCTCCCAATCTGATCTTTGAACATGCGATTAACCAAACGCTGATAGGTAGCTCATGCGTTCTTTAATCCGAACGGCATTACTACATAACAGTATGGTCCAACATCCATGAAAAAACTGGTATGCTCCTGATCTGGGATATGCATCAGGATCTGGTTGTACCTTGAGTACGCATCCATAAATGACAACAATTTATGCCCTGCAGTCGAATCAACTAGCTGATCAATTCTAGGCAGAGGAAAACTATCCTTAGGGCATGCCTTGTTCAGATCCGAATAGTCAGTACACGTTCTCCACTTCCTATTTTCCTTCTTCACCAGCACTGGGTTAGATATTAATTCGGGGTAGACGGCGTCGTGAATAAACCCGTTGGCTTTAAGTTTATCCACCTCCTCTTTAAGTGCCATGGACCTCTCCAGATCCATACCTCGTCTCTTCTGCTTCACAGGGACATACTTCGGATCAATATTCAATGCATGGCTCGTGATAGCAAGCGAGATTCCACACATGTTCGAATGAGTCCAAGCGAATACATCCAGATTCGCTCGGAGGAAATTGGTAAGTTCTCTCTTCATCGAAGGGCTAAGTTGTGATCCAATCTTCAACACACGGGACGGGTTGTCGCGGCTGACTGAGATGTCAATCGTCAGTTCAGCCGATGCTGCCTTGGCCTCCTTGGGTTCCTCCTCATCATCCCTTGGATCTATATCTCTGTAGAACCGACTATGAGGACCAAGCCAAGGCTTAGGCGCTATTTGTCAATCTTCCATGACCTGGATGCGGATAGACTTGTCCACACCCTTTCTCTTCTCTTTTCGCTAAGTCTCTCTTAACTCGGCCACATAATATGCACGGCCAGTTGCCTAGTCGCCATGTACAACAACCACTTCATTATTTGTTGGGAATTTCAACGTCAAACACCACGGGGCAAGGGCTGCCCGAAATTCGGCCAGGGCCGGATGGCCCAGAAAGACATTGTACGGTGAATCAACATCCAGGACAATGAACGATAGGATCTGCACCCTCATGCGTTCACCTTCTCCTAGCTCAACTGGTAACTCGACATAACTTATCACCTCAGTGGCCATACCATTGAAACCGTGTATACGAGCTTTAGATGGTTTCAAATCCTTAGCCTCCATCCTCATTTGATCGTAAGCTTTCTTAAAGATGATGTTCACGGAACTGCCACAATCAATCAGATTTCTTTTCACCAGAGTGGGGCCAATGGTTGTAGAGATAACCATTGGATCAATAGTAGGGGCCTCCACTCTATCAGGATCTCTACTTCTGAACAATATATCATCCATTATTGTACGCTGTTGCTTAGCCGGAGTTCCATCCTCTGTATTTGAGCAACATTCAAAGTCCACATGTTTCATTGAACTAGCATAACGCTCCATTTCATGCCAACTTCTGTCCACAGAATGCGGTCCACCAACTATTGTGTTTATTGTTAGTCCATGAGTTGATGGTTTTGATGACAACAACCTTAGAATAAGATTATAAAATATAAATACTAACATTATAGTTTAAATATATATGTATATGCAGGATTTAACCATGCAGGTACCAAGAATGAAGACTGTACAGTATAGATATTCAAGTTATCAAGATTGAAGACTCATGAGTATCAAGTTTATCAAGAGTTCAAGATTTCAAGATAAGTATTGAGTCTAGAATTATGTTAAAACTTCATAATAGCACTGAAATCTTCACTTCGTTTTTCTTTTGGGATGGAACCCATTTCTACCTTTTTAGTGGCTTACAAACCCATGACAAGTAGCTTACAAACCTACGACAAGTGGCTTACAAACCCACGAACGTCCTGGTTTTGTACAAGTTCTCGAGTCCTGACATGATGAGATATTCTGCAGGAAGAACCTTGCAAAACTACTTCAAAATGATTTTCAAAACTACTTCAGAATGATTTTCAAAACTGCTTTTCAAAATGTTTTAGCCTTAAAAATTATCTTTTCAAATGATTTTCAAAAAGATGTTTTAGCCTTAAAATATTCTTTGTTTTTATAAACTCTTATTTTAAACTTCGTTTGTTTTAAACTATCTTTTAATTATAATATATTTATACTTAGATATAAAATTATAGTAAAATTATATATATATTATTCTCTATATTTATCTTTGTCTTTTATCTATAGTCAAGTATATTTATAAAGTTTAAAATAGTTTTAATATAAGATAAAGGTTATTTTCAAAGAAAAACAAAACATCAAAATTTCCTTTGGGATGTCAACATGCCCTAGTACCCCATGTCGACATAGTGTCAGTTAGGACCAAAAAATTGAATTTCAAAAGAAGTGTCTATTCGTCATAACCTTTCACGAATGGACATGACTGTTGTTCTTCTATAAATAGGGGTTAGTTTCAACGAATTTTATATTAGATTTTCTGGTTTTTCACTTCTCTTCTTCTTCCACATTTTCTTATTCAAAATCCTATCATTACTCTGCTGAAATCAACATTGAATCTAACTAGATTATCTCTGGTTTGATTCTCTATCACTATCTCAACAAGATCCAAGTGCTATTCAGAGTTATAGGCTTCTTTGTCATCTATCTAGCGAGAAAAGGTGTGATTGTAGCCTTGGAAATCAATCAAGCGAGAAAAGGTGTGATTGTAGCCTTGGCAATCAATTGGGTGAACTTGTCGCCCGGAAATCAAGTATCTCTACCCAGAGGATTGTGATTCTAGAGGGTGTACCTCGTAGCCTTGAAACCGAGGGTTGTAATTGTTGAATTGCTTTTGAAAGGAAATCTGTACTTAGTTGTGCGGGACTGGATGTAGGGTAACTCCGAACCAGTATAAAATCTGGTGTGTTCTTTCCTTTACTGCATTTACTTTATTTCTGCATCTGTGTTTGTTTCTGTGATTATATCTGTGTCTGAATATTACATACATTTGTGTTCAAATTAACATAAACTCAAAAAGATTTAGTAATTTCTTATAAACACTATTCACCCCCCCTCTAGTATTATTTCTAGCCTTAAGATCCATATTCCGCATTCCTCACATTTGGTATCAGAGCAAGGTTTTCAAATGTTTCATAATCTGAATTTTGAAAAGTTTTCAAAATGGCTACCAACACTGGTACTGTTATTAACACTAGTATCCCTGTCACTAGTTCTTTTGTAGAAGGTCAGTCTACTGCCAGACCACCACTTTTTAATGGCAGTAACTATGCATATTGGGCATGTAGGATGAAAATATATTTACAATCTGTAGGATTAGATACTTGGAATATCACACAAACTGAATATTCTGAACCCACAACTAATTTTGCATAGTGGACCACTGAGCAAAAGGCTGTTGCACAAAATAATTCTAAAGCAATGAATATTCTGTTTTGTTCACTTGATAGAAATGAATTTAATAGAGTGTCAGTTTGTAAGTCTGCATATGAAATCTGGAAAACTTTGCAAGTGACTCACGAAGGAACAAGCAAAGTTAAACAGACCAAAATTTCCATGCTCACAAATCAGTTTCAGTTATTTAAAATGAATACTAATGAGTCTATTTCAGATATGTATAGTCGATTTCAAGATATTGTGCATTCTTTAATATCCTTGGGAAAGGAATTTTCGGAAGAAGATCAAGTCAGAAAAATTTTAAATTCTCTCACTCCAGAATGGGATCAAAAGACACTTGCAATTGAAGAGGCAAATGACATCAGTACTTTAAAGATAAAAGAATTGATTGGAAATCTAATGTCGTTTGAAGTCCAAATGATTAGGATTAGAGAAAGCAAAGCATATGAAAAGAAATCAATGGCATTCAATGCATTAACCGACGGATCGACTCAAACAGTGATAATGATGAAGAGATAGCATTTATGACCAGGAATTTTCGGAAATTCCTGAAATACAGAAAGATGAATAATCTCAAGAGAAACAACTATAATAATTCTGGAAATCAGAATGTAGTGCCAAACAATGTCAAATGTTACAACTGTGATGAACCAGGCCATATCAAAAGAGACTGTCCGTATCCAGAAAGGCAGAATCCTCCTATAAACAATGATTCAATAAAGAAACAAAGGCGCGCATTTACTGCTACTCTAGATGACTCAGACTCGTCCTCAAGCGATGATGATCAGAAGACAGATAACTCAAATTTGTGTTTCACGGCAGTTCACGACTTCAACAAATTCAAGGAAACGGACTCAGAAAAAGGTACACATTTACAATACAATTGATTGAAATTGCATGCTTAGAATTAGATGATTGATTGATTTTGAATTGGTGTATTGATTGAATTTTAAATTTATTCTCTATTATTCTATTATAATTTTATTATTTTTATTATTATTTTTATTATTTATATATATATATATTAGGAATATAATATAATCATAATATTATTCTAGATATATATATTTAGTCATATATATATATATATATATTAGAGTAGTTAGGAAAATTAAATCTTAGAATATTTCAGGCACATGTCGACATGGTCCCTACCATGATGTCGACATGGGTACAAATTTTGAAATTCAAAATTTGAATTCAAATGCTTGAATTTCCCTCCACCTTTTCACTTCATTCAATACTCTGAAAAGGCATCTTTTGACCAGAGAACATGTCTTTCAAAAATCTATTTATTCACTATCTTTTATCACAACTTTTCACTTTCATTTTCAAATTCAAACTCTCTCTTCAAAACTTCAAGCTCTCTACTCTCTACTTTAATGGCTTCTTCAAGCAACCCCTCCACCATGAGACTTTCCAGAAACTTGAAAGAGCAACTCCTCAATAATCCGGAGGCAATAAAAGCATACATCAATTATGCTAACTATGGAAAAGTCCATCCCAGAAAGTTTGCTATTTTTCAAGATTTTGCTTCTTATGAAATTGATACTCTTTTTGCAAACAATCAAATTCTTAGTCTTGTTGATTCTTCTCAAAATGATTTTGTTTGTTACCCAAATCTTGTTAAAATTTTCTATGCAAATCTCAATCGAGAATTTTATGAAGGAATGATAATGAAATTTGGAGTAGTGTCAAAGGCACTAGAATTGTTTTAAATTGTAGTCTTTTGGGTACCATTCTCAATTGCAAAAGCACGGGAATGGATCTTTCTAGTTTTCAAATCGATGAACATGATCGTGAGACATTTCATCATATTTTTGAAGGAGATGAAAACTTTGAATTTAAAAACCGAAACTTTCGTCCTAAAGAAAGAATTGTCAATCTTCTTTTACAACATACTTTGACCCCAAGATTGGGAAATTTTAACAATCCTACTTCAAAAGTGTGCAAAGCACTTTTTGCTATTTTCGGAAATTATGATATCAATTGGGCGCAAGTTATTTTGGATGAACTTCGTCCTAAAAATTTTGAAATGGGAGAAAACACTTTACACCATGGAATTTACCTTACTCGGATTTTCAACTATTTTGGAGGAAATTTCGAAGGAGAAGAATTTATTTCAAGAAAAGTTTTTAATATCTCAAACATTTCTCTCATGAAAATTCCATATGTTTTTCAACCTTATGAGACTCTTGCCGAAAAGGAAGAGCGTTTGGCTCATGAAGAAATGAAAGAAGAGGAAGAAGAAGAAGAAAGGGATGAAATGGAAATAGAAGAAGAAGAAGGTGAAACATCCCTAGAAAGTATTGAATATCCCTCCAATCCTACCAACAAAACCCTTCTCAAAAACCAAAAGATTATTGTTGAGAATCAACGGGTTCTTAAAAGATCCGTTAGTAAGAAGTTGGATAAAATATCATCCAAGATGAACAAGTTTTTCTCCAAAGTTAGCAAGAAACTTGGATTATCTTCATCTTCATCATCCTCTAACTAGTTCTCTATTTTCATATCATGTCGAATTAGTTTAAGTTTGTTTTAATTTGGGTGTTTATGTAGTTCTTTATGGTTAATCATTGTATTATCCTATTATGCAATGAAATAGATTTCCTTTTCTGTTATCTAGCTTATCTTATCTCATGAATAAATGTTAGTATATTATATAAATATATATATATACACAATTATTCACAAAATCATAAAGGTCATCAAAATTCACTGGACCATGTCGACATCCCTCCTTTGACCATGTCGACATGTACTGGTCAGAAATGACACTTCATTTTGAATTTGAAATTTGAATAACTACCATATGTCTATTCATTTCAAACGAATTTCTACACCTATATATACCCATTTCTTCCAGAATTCATTACTGAATATTATTTCTTATCTATTCTATCTCTCATTCTTCTCACAATTTCAAAAATGGCTAATCCAATTCATAACTTATCCGAGAATCTTGAAGAAACTCTTAATTCATTCAAGAATATTCTCTCGTTCATTCTTCGTAACCAGCGACACTTAGAATTGAGTCAAATGCAGATGATCAAGGAATAAGAAAGGCATTTCGAGGCAATTCGATGGATGATTTCTTCCCTGCACAAGGATGATAACGAAGCACATCCTCCTATCTCTCTCACAAATGACAATGAAAATTGGGATGCCATCAAAGCAGACCCTATTTTCGGAGAAGAAGGATGGGTGGAAGTTCCTCGTAACGTTTAATTTGATTGCTTTATTTAATTACTTTGTTTGAATTGATTGCTTTGATTGAAATTGGTTGTTTTGATTGATTTGATTAAACACTTGGTCTGGTTTGATGATTGCATAAATATACATTGATATATTTATAATCGTTGATTGAATATCATAGTAATTTCTTAGTATACTCTATTATATAGTTTATTAATGCAGGTACTTGAGTACAAAAATGAGGGGGAGTTATATAGTTTGGAGTTAGTTTGTTTTTGTTGATGACAAAGGGGGAGAAATATAAAATAGGGTAGTTAGGCATAGATTAAGGGGGAGTTATTAGATTTAGGGGGAGTTATTAGGATAGAAGTAATATTTTATAAACAAAGGTTGTCATCATCAAAAAGGGGGAGATTGTTAGTCCATGAGTTGATGGTTTTGATGACAACAACCCTAGAATAAGATTATAAAATATAAATACTAACATTATAGTTTAGATATATATGTATATGCAGGATTTAACCATGTAGGTACCAAGAATGAAGAGTGTACAGTATAGAGATTCAAGTTATCAAGATTGAAGACTCATGAGTATCAAGATTATCAAGAGTTCAAGATTTCAAGATAAGTATTGAGTCTAGAATTATGTTAAAACTTCATAATAGCACTGAAATCTTCACTCCATTTTTCTTTTGGGATGGAACCCATTTCTACCTTTTTGGTGGCTTACTAACCCATGACAAGTAGCTTACAAACCTACGACAAATGGCTTACAAACCCACGAACATCCTGGTTTTGTACAAGTTCTCGAGTCTTGACATGATGAGATATTCTGCAGGAAGAAGCTTGCAAAACTACTTCAAAATGATTTTCAAAACTACTTCAGAATGATTTTCAAAACTGCTTTTCAAAATGTTTTAGCCTTAAAAATTATCTTTTCAAATGATTTTCAAAAAGATGTTTTAGCCTTAAAATATTCTTTGTTTTTATAAGCTCTTGTTTCAAAATTCGTTTGTTTTAAACTATCTTTTAATTATAATATATTTATACTTAGATATAAAATTATAGTAAAATTATATATATATTATTCTCTATATTTATCTTTGTCTTTTATCCATAGTCAAGTATATTTATAAAGTTTAAAATAGTTTTAATATAAGATAAAGGTTATTTTCAAAGAAAAACAAAACATCAAAATTTCCTTTGGGATGTCGACATGCCCTAGTACCCTATGTCGACATAGTGTCAGTTAGGACCAAAAATTTGAATTTCAAAAGAAGTGTCTATTCGTCATAACCTTTCACGAATGGACATGACTGTTGTTCTTCTATAAATAGGGGTTAGTTTCAACGAATTTTATATTAGATTTTCTGGTTTTTCACTTCTCTTCTTCTTCCACATTTTCTTATTCAAAATCCTATCATTACTCTGCTGAAATCAACATTGAATCTAGCTAGATTATCTCTGGTTTGATTCTCTATCACTATCTCAACAAGATCCAAGTGCTATTCAGATTTATAGGCTTCTTTGTAATCTATCTAGCGAGAAAATGTGTGATTGTAGCCTTGGAAATCAATCAAGCGAGAAAAGGTGTGATTGTAGCCTTGGAAATCAATTGGGTGAACTTGTCGCCCAAAAATCAAGTATCTCTACCTAGAGGATTGTGATTCTAGAGGGTGTACCTCGTAGCCTTGAAACCGAGGGTTGTAATTGTTGAATTGCTTTTGAAAGGAAATCCGTACTTAGTTGTGCGGGACTGGATGTAGGATAACTCCGAACCAGTATAAAATCCGGTGTGTTCTTTCCTTTACTGCATTTACTTTATTTCTGCATCTGTGTTTGTTTCTGTGATTATATCTGTGTCTGAATATTACATACATTTGTGTTCAAATTAGCATAAACTCAAAAAGATTTAGTAATTTCTTATAAACACTATTCACCCCCCTCTAGTGTTATTTCTAGCCTTAAGATCCATATTCTGCATTCCTCACATTTATCACCAGCCTCCCACCAGTCTGAGCGGGCTCCTCGGGCTGGCGTAGAGCTTGTCCTCGATTGGGATCAGATGTTCCCTATCTACAATCCTACGGATTCTTGATAGACTACTACAATTTTTTCTGGCGAATCAATTTCTCAATGGCATCGTAAAGATGTCTACATTCATCAGTATTGTGCCCATAGCATTCATGAAACCGACAGTACTTCCTGGTCTGCTTTTGTTCCTCGGTCGATTCTTTCGGACGCAGCTTCCTATACTGGAAAGTGTTACAGTTCGACAGATATATATTCTCCAGAGATGCATTCAGAGGTGTATAGTCATTATAAGTAGAAATTCGTGGCCCCTACTTTCCGGGCTCCCTCTTCCGATCAGAATTTCCTTCTCCGCCCCTTTTCTATTGACCCGGGTTGTTTTGAACGTTGACCTAAACCTTTCCAAAGCTCTCGCCAGATTGCTTTACCGCAATGTTGCTTTGTACCGCTTCCCTGCTTTGTCCTCTAGCATTGCTCCTTCTAGACAATCTAGCCTCCTCCTTTCTCATGAACTGGTTTGCCTTTGAGTAGAAACGCTCCAGCATGGCCAATATTTTTCCAGCTAGACAATCACCAAACTCGGATTCAGGGTCAACCCCTCTTGTCGCAGCCATAAGTATGGCATGATCATTTGGATTACTAACCTCAGTAGCGGCAACATGAAATCTCTGTAGGTAATCCTTCAATGATTCCCCCGGAGCCTGGATTACACTGGATAGCGACATCGCGTCTTTGGGGTGAGTAGCATGAATCCAGATCCGCTCCACGAATGTCGTAGCTAGCTCGTCAAATCTTGAAATTGATCGTGGGGGTAACCTTGTGAACCATATTGTAGCAATCCCAAACAGAGTTATAGGGAAGCATCTACACTTAGTTGCGTCATTCGCCCTTGCCGAATCCATCAACCATTCGTACCTCATGATGTGTCGCCGGGGGTCAGTCTTTCCTTCGTAAGTGGGCATTGTTGGCATGTTAAACCTCCTAGGATACTCAGCCTATAAAATGTTGTCGGTGAATGGAGTATGACTCCTAGAGACTCCCTAATCATCGTTAGTCAAGCCCCGGTTCTCCCTCATCAACTGCCTGACCATTGTGGACAAGTCTGAAGTTTGAATAGGGGGTGCTAGGTTAGGCTCCATCCTGTGTAAATGTGTTGGCCGGTGTCTCTAGGGCGTCTCATGCCCTCTTGGCCTATTGTCCTCCAGACACGTGTCCTGAGGATTCACTTCATTATCATTTTAGGGAGGTAATTGATAGGCATTCAAGTGTACTCCAGTGCCTAAGTTCTGGTTCCAAGGCGAGCATGACCCCCCAGGTGCAGTCGAGGAGCCATCCTCATGGTTGAGGGATCGGTACTGACCCTTAGGGAGAGTTCGGCACCGACCCGATTTTGTTGCCCATGGCAGTCTGTCCTATGTTTCTCCATCACTCTAGCTCGTATCGTTTCAATTCTGCAGCGCCTTATCTCGTGGTACTCATCCGATGAGGTTGAGATTTCTAATGCCAAGTACGAAGCGAGACCTCCTCCAGTGCTTTGGTGTTGCTGCTGTGCAATCTGGTTCATCGGGTTGGCATTAGCCTGGATTTGCTCATTTAGCTGCCTACGGCTCTCCATCAGCTCCCTTATCAAGTCATTAAATTTAGCTCTAGTAACGGAATTGGCAGGGTTCTGGGCTGCAGTAGGCTCCACATTCGCATTAGCAAGCTGGTTGCTTGGATCCCCTTGTTGTATACTAGCAGTTTCATTGGCATCAACATTATGGGACGTAGATCTGGTGCGCCATACCATCTTGAATTCCTATGCTTAGATCTTGAGCAATCTGAATAGTATCTGCAAGCTTTTGAAAGTGAACATGGATCTCCTTTGGGGGATTTCCTCAATCCAGTAGCAACAAAGGTGATCCTAATATCTTGGGAATCAGTTTCTCGGTGAAAGCACCAAAATGTTTGCAACCAAATTGGTCACAAATACCCGAGACTAGATTTGAGTAGTGAATTAAATAAAGAAATTAAATGAAAAATGAGGAATAACACTAAATATTCAAGAAAAGATAGCAGAAAGTAAAACACAACAAGATTTATAGTGGTTCGGCGTTGATTGCCTACGTCCGCTCTGAATGCTTTCTTTATTTCTTTATCACTCAATTGATTACAATTGCAATTCACAAGAAACAACTTGAGTACGAGTTAGAACAAAGGAAACTGATTACAAAAATGGTAGAGTTTTTCCTTAGTAGCCGAAAAAGACCCCCAAGAATGGCCCCCTGCCCCTGTATTTATAAATGAAGGCAGCCTTCAACCTGACCAATTGGGCCCACCATAAGAAATGCTTAGCCCAACTCACTATGCAGACCTATATCATTCCACCATAAGAAATGCTTAGCCCAACTCACTATGCAGACCCATATCATTATGCCGACCCGACCATCTCTATGTGTCGATCCCACAATCTTTGCATCCTGTGCCGATCTAACCCATCTCACATACCATGCCGATCCATCTAGGTAGGCCGAACATTATCTCTACATCTTATGCCACTCTTATCTCCACATGCTATGCCGAACCGAGTAACTACATTCGTAATTCCTACCCGAGCAACATCATATGTAATGCCAACCCGAGGAACATCATACATTAGGCCGACCCGAGCTCTACCATATCCTTTGCCGACCCAGTCCATCATATGCTCCATACCGACCCGGTCCATCATATGCTCCCTGCCGACCCGATCCATCATATGCTCCCTGCCGACCCAATATTGTGCCGAACCGAGTTATTCCATACTCCATGCCGAGCCCACCATATTATCTTCAACTTATTAAACACCAATGCCGACCCAAATTATTCCTCATGCTTTGCCGACCCGAGCCATTATTATACAGATCCCTCTGAGCTTCATTAAATTGACCTAATTATCCACTCTGGTTCCCAAACCAACCAAACTAACTTCTAAGACTTTGACATCCAATGCTATCCATTCGTCGATTTTACTTAACCTGTGATGGACATGGCTGTTCAAACATTACACTCTGGTCACGCGGATATTGCCTCGTGATCATCCTTCCCACCAATAGTCGAATGTGGACCTCATGATCAACCTCACGTAGCCAGGCCATGGTACCGGGTAACATATACATATATATATATATATATATGTAAATATAATTTTAAAATGGTTTTTAGTAAATACATAAGTTAGGAAAAAAAAGTTAAAATCTTTTATAAAGAAATAACGGAAGATTTGGATTGTAACACTTTAGTTAAAATAAATGGTTCTATAAAGTCAAGTAAAAGTATATTAACTTGTTAAATTAGTGTAAGATTATAATTAGAAATATATTTAAGATTATAATTAAGGGATATAATTAGATATAGTAATAATGAATATTTTAAAGAAAATTATAAGTGAATGGTTTTGGGTTGCCGTGACAATGTTTAAGTAGCACTTGTCTTAAATCATTTTAAATGTAGTCAGATCTTTAAAAGAGATTTTCAAAGATTGGGTTTAAAGTGGAAAGTGATTTGGGTTTGTCGTAAACAATGTTTTGGTAACATTTGTTTTTAAACCATTGAATTATATTTTAAAGTGCAAAAATATTATAAAAATAATTAGATCTTTAATAATGGAATTTTAATAATAATAACAAGTATGGAATCTTTTGAAATAAAGATGGAAAAGTTATATGTTTAATTTATAAAAGAGAACGGGTTTATGGTAACAACGTTTTTGTAACATTTGTTTTTAACCTCTTTGATTATATTTTAAAGTAAGTAAATCTTGCTAATAATTTGTGAATACACTTATACCATTTGAGATAAGTATATTAATGTTTTTAAAGTGTAGAAAAGAGTATAAATGATTAGTAAAATAGTAAATTACAAGTATATATCTTTTATAAAAGGAAACTAAATCTGTATACAGTCTAATAAGAAGTTTAATTAATAAGTTAAGTTATTAATTAAATAAGTGAAGTTTTATTAAGTAAATGAGTTTAATTAAACAAAGGTGTTTAATTAATAAAACATGTTTAGTTAAAAGAAGTTTTAATTAAAGGAAAAAGTGTTTAATTAAACGATGAAGTTTAATTAAATGAAGAGGTTTTATTAGATAAAGAAGCTTTAGTAATAAAAGAGGTTTTAATTAATGAAAGGTTAGTTAACCAAAAGGGGGATTAAAAGTCATTTTTGTGACTTGATCGTGCTTTGTGTGCGTTAATCGTGTTTTGTGTTTTACTTGTTTATGGAAAGTATTTAGTCGTGTACTTAGCACAAAAGCCGACAAAGTAGACTTGTTTCTAACTTTAAGAGTTAAGAATGATAATTCGAGTATGGTATAAAAGCAATAGTATTGTAACCTACCGGGCTTCACTCTTGACTGAGAGATAGTGGAAGTTGAGAAGGTTGAAAACATGATAAGTATATGAGACTAGTTTCCATATGCGATCGTTCTCATTGTTGTTATATATGACCAAACGTGATAAGTATATGAGACTTATCTTGATTGGTATTTGGCTTTTGTTCAATGATATGATAAATATCATGACATATATTCCACAGTCAACTTGTTTGAAGCAAAAATGTTGTTAGTATCAGTTTGCATCAATTGTAGCATCAAGTATATAACAAATATATAACTTTTTATTTAAGAGATAATGGTGCAAACATATAATATGTTTTGAAATAAACTAATTAACAGTTTTAGTATTAGTGTTAGCATTAGTTGTAGTATCGGTTTTCATGCCTGTAGGCATCATCTTTAACATCTGTGATAATTGTTTTGTTTTTGTTTTAGTTATATATAGTTGTAGTATCAGTTTTTGCGCCTATAGGTATTGGTTTTTGTGCCTGTAGGTATCGGTTTTGATCTGAAGAAACCTTTTAATGAACTTAAAGAAAATTTTGTTTGTACAATAAATAATTTTTTGCTATCATGACCAAATTATCAAAATAGCTTGTGTGCCTATCTAATTCAACTCGATGTACTAGGCATATAAGAAATATATAGTATTGTATATAAAAGACCATAATGCAAACACATAACATGTTCTAATATTAAGTAACTATCGTTACAGTATTATTGTCAATTTCAGTTCTAGTATTAATTTTATTGTTAATAGGTATCATTTTTAACAAATAAAATAGCTTACGTGTCTTCTCCTTGTTGTGCACATTTAATTTGATGAATTTCAACTTGCTTCAATTCCATATCTTGTATATTATTGGTTTTCCACGGGGCTTGCAATATTTGCTCAAATTCTTTTCTCTATTAAAGACAGAATAGTACAAAGTTAGTTAATGTTCACTTTGTTTCAATTAAATTAGCTAATTTTTCCGAAAAAAATATTATACTAGTTTTTGTGCTTCTTTTAGACTTGAGTTTGTTCTTTCATTTGATATTCTCGACCGTAAAGAATCTACGTGACACCGTTGCATTATCGGATAATGTCAATGTTACCAATGTACAATGGTCCTCACAATTTAGAGGGAAATAGATAGCATCTGCATATTTAACCCTCACAATTTCTTCATGTAAAGGCACGACTAAATGTCTTTTAATACTTTGTACATTAGAGACCAGTCCTTTCTATTGAATAAGGAAATTAGTTATAATTCAATGTGTAGTAATTATTATGTACTTGCATACTAAATTTTTAATTACCGTCATTGTTGTGGTCATTGCATAGTTGTGCTCTACCAGTCCACATTTTGAGATATACTAATCTATTCTCTATAGGGGTGCACACAATCCATACTCAACCCGACCCAACCCACATAAACCCGACCCAACCCATCATAATTCGGGTCGGATATGGGTTACAATTGGTAACCCATACTATATACGGGTCGGGTGAAATATTATGTTCAACCCAACCCTTTTTTAACCCAACCCAACCTTATATAATAAACTAATTTAATATCAGCCCATGTAAAATTAGAACAATCAAAATCTAGAATAAAATTTATGTATTCTCGAATAAATATACCAAGCATATTTGACGTCGGTCCAAAATACATAGGATTGACTAAGAGATTTCGAAGAGCATTTTAATGTATTTTGAAATGAAATTCTTACTCTAATATGTAGTGAATTAATATCGTATGATGTATTTTATAATGAAATCCTAATAAATATGTGTTGTAGTGAATCAGTTATATTTAATTTATGCTAGCTAAAATTTGATATTTTAAGCTGAATATTTTAATATTATATTTTAATTTTCTCTTTATATTCTCATTTTTGTATTAGATTCATGTAACCCAACCCTACTAAACCCGACCCAATCCATACTTCAACCCAACCCATATCCAATCTCATATAGGATCGGATACGGGTTGAACTACCTTTAACCCATACCTATACGGATCGGGTGAAGTATTTGGTCAAACCCGACCCAACTCATACTTTGTGCAGCCCTAATTCTCTATGTTAACAATAAGAAATTGTATGTTTTTGTTATTGGTGCAGCATATTAAATAATAAATAGTAATAGTATTCTAAATAGTAGCAGTATATATTGAAAAGTATTAGTATCGATTTTTGCAACAGTATCAGTTTCTGTAGTTATTTTTGATAGTGATCGGTATTATTAAGCAAAATACACACACCTGTCCATCTGTGAAGTTTCCTTCAAGCACATGTCAAAGCATATCTTTTTATCATGCATCCTCCTTTGATAGTGTTTTTGTCATCTCATGCTACTTCATGGTTTTAACAAAAAAAAATTTGAATCAAATAGCTAAAGTTATTTTGATACATAGCATTAGTATCAATATTTATACACTTACTTCAATGTCCCTGTCAAAGCGAAAAAAAATTTGATTACGTTCTACTCTTCTCTAATCAAATATGCTAATCATTTGCAGTATCCTAGTTGTAAATATGCAAATGTTGGTTTTATTATTGCTAATGGCTCTAGTTGAATTATTTTTAACTTTCTTCTTCACTGTCTTTGTTTTTTCAGTTTTAGGTCTTTTTGTTGTTTTTTTCACTCACTGTCCATACTCAAAGCGGACATCCTCTTTTCTTTTTCTTGTTTTTTTCTTTTAATCTCTTGACATAAGAAGCTTTTTTGGTTTTTTTGTATCTTTTTTCACTTCTTCCTTCCTTCTTCGACTAGCAGGTTTTGTTGATTTAATTTCTTGATCTAGTTTAGTTTTTTTATTTCAAATTCATCCGAGTCATCTATACATTAATGAGTTAGGTTGTACGAGCGCGAAAGCCCCTTAGCGTTTTGTGAAATCAATGGTCGCGTTTTTGAATTTCTGCCGAGCTCTCCACATCCTTCCTTTATCCTCCTAACCCTAGATATTAACGTATTCTCATCTGGCGACGTTGACCTCGCCTCCTACCGCCGTCGCATGGACCCTTTATTTGCTCTGCCATTGCAACCGCATACCAGTCCAGCTTTGCATCTTATCAAATCTCATAGTTTCCACCATCTTCGGCCATCACGGCGTTTAGTGCACTATTTATCCTCTATGTCGTCTTCATCCGCATGGATTTACACCGATTCAATTCGTCTCTAATTGGATTAAAATCATGACTGCGATCTGGTTATAATCGAGATTTCATCCCTGGTTGTAACTGTCAGACAATGGTTCATCATCGGGTAACAGCTGAAATTCCTTTTAAAATAGCTGTAGATATTATACTTACATTTTAGAACAAATAATAGTATAATATAGATACTCTAACAGTGATGTTCTTTGGTTTTGATTATATATGTTTATGGTCATTTTAGACTTTTAATCCTCATTCCTAGGTGTCATGTTTGTTGCCCACCCTTTCTCTGCTACTGTACATTGAGATTTAGGTGTCATTAACCTCAATAAATTTTGTGTTTGTAGATGAAATAAAGTTAATATGGATTTGGTGTAGTATCAAAAACAAGACCTAAGTTATGACATGATGATTTGCCAAATATCAATTAGGTGGTATCTAAGGATTGCCAATTCTGTTTAATATTTTTGAACTCTTTTATGGGTGAGACCTATGTTATAATATGTAAACTGCTTCTTTTTTATGATTGCCTTAAAAGATCTGGATTCAGTATACAGTTATATTATATTCAAAGCCAATATTAAATTAGTCATGTATTTCTTTTTGATAATGTGATTTTTTACTTTTCAAATTAAATAATTTAAATTATGTTATGCCAAAAGCGACAAAAATGTTATAATGTTTTATAAATAGATAAAGCTAGATTTTGTTCTTCTCAAAAATGCATTTTCTCATCCTTAGATCAAATGTTATAAAAAAAATAGATTTTTTAACAATTTTCGATACTGCAGAAAATTTCAAATTTGTATACATCATATTTAATGATATTTTAAAAGAAAGGGGATTGCAACATAATTATCCGCCCAAGATCTATACTACATGCATACTTTGACTTGCTAACTACTAAATACATTTTTGAATCTTTTGCAAATGAGAACTAAGTTATTATACATAAAAAAAAATGTTTTTAATAGTTGAATGTTATAGTTATCTATAGCTAAATAGGTTGCTTTGTGATTTTACTCAAGTTTATTTATGCAAACTTTTCAAATTGTTCCTGTTCTTGCCAATGATATGAAGACTTTACCTGGTTTAGCCGTGGGGAAAATTGTCAGCTATAGTTACTATCTATTATGAAAAGCGACTTGCAAATGTTTTTATTACCAACCAAATGCTCACATTATTGCAGTTATAGATAATCCCTATGTTTTTGACAAAAAGCACACCAATGAAATTCTCAAGTTATTACCAACGAAACGCTAAGTTACTGTCATGAAAAATGTAGGCTGTGGTCATTCAGAAACAATGAGTTATGGGAAAATCACTTGGTATATGAGTGGTGGGTTCATTGTCATCCTTCTGACCAAGTTAAGTAACATAATTCTGAAACTAATATTGTTGGGTTGTTGATATGCTTACTGCTTGACTTGATATGTTGATTAATCAATCGCTTATGGTTCGATGTTTGATGTAATATCAAGTACTCCATGTCGGACTTCCACTTAATCACCATTAACAAAGAGTCTCAAGTTGATTGCTCTCCTGCACAACTGTATTAGCCAATATTGTTAAAAAATAAATAAATTATACAATTGTCGGCCCTTCTTCCACTACAGGTGCAGATGTTCTGTAAAGGCAAGTAAATTTGATTTGAAATTATTTATTCCATATAAATCGATGAGTACTGACCAAGATTTTTCACAAATTTTTAAGGCCAAATATTGACATTAGTTTAGGAGAATAGTTTAGGGATATTGTGAGACAATTAATATAGTGTTATCCTTGGGCTAATAACCTATCATATTCTTTATTGCCAATGAACTCTCATGAACTTTTAGTTCTCCTTTGTGATACTTTAAGCATCAATCATCATGTATTCCGAGAGGCTATTTTGTACCGCACACAACACACATTTGTCAACACTTGATACTACCTTTATTAGTCTCCTACACCCAGCTGACCGTGCGATTTGGTTTTCCGACACCTATTCTTCACCACAAACACGACGACTACCACTCGTTCCCACCGTCCAATGAAATGTTCCCAAGGTGTGCAATGTTAATTACGATTAGGTAATATCCTATATCGTTTTCCTCTCTTAATCGTGTAGTTGACGTATTCGGCTGGTATTTGTTGTTTGTCGTTATTGAATTAACTTTTTCCCACGAAGAAGATTCGTTGTTAACTTGCTCATTGGACCAAAACAAAATTTTGCGATTATATTAACGTGTACTCTGTTTGGTATAATGTTGTTAGCTCATGGTTTAAGTAATCTCTGAGGCTTAAGATAATAGAAATCTGTGGTTAATTTACTCCTTTCAAATATTTGTATTTTGCTTTTAAAGTGTATCTCGATTCTTAGGAATACTCTTTAATTTTCAGATTGGATCAAGGTGGGATCAATTTTGTAATATAGGCGTTGGTTTTCTAGTCTTCAAATCTTGGTTTTCTACTCTATAATATTCTATACAAGTTCTCATCTTTGTAGTGTACACTTTATTATTCACAGGGGTGGATCTTTGATGTAATAATTACCAAGGATTGTGTTCTACTCTTTAATTTATAAATAGTAAACTAGTGCGAACCCGTGCTTCGCACACGGATGTTGAAAAAATATTGTTGTTGCATAGGTCATATCCAAATGTATCTTGCTAAACCTTTTGCAAATGAATTGATCCAAGTCTCTTGCTAAACCTTTTCCTAAACCAAAGACAATCAGTACCAAAGCTTGCACAAAGCTTTTTCTTGATTCAGCCTGTAAAAGTAAAATTAGGTATAAATTATAATAGTACAAAAGACAGTTTGAGAAGTAATTGACACATACTGACAGTGAACACATTTGAAGAATAAAACTTGACAATAAACAATTTGTTATCAAACATATTTGTTTCAAACTATTATAAACTATAATAAAAAAACTGGCGGTTTTCAAATAGGTTGAACTTAAAACATTAATTTCCATACGTACGTAAACACATTGGATCACAAACTGGTAAACACATTGGATCACAAACCGGTCAAAACAATCAGAAACTCATCAACCCAATCAACACAAAGATGTGTTACAATGCTAGTAGCCACAACAATACAGCTTTCATCTTTTATTGTTTGCTACATCTAAACATTAGTTATATGAGATCACTTACAGGCAACATGCTTCAGGAACCATAACATTATATGTTTTAGCAAAATAAATACATGAATTTAGTGTACACAATGCAAAAACTTTATCTCAAGAGCTTAGTTCAAGTAGATTAAGTAGAGGCAATAATTCTGATTTTATGCTTTGTTTAGTTTCTTTTATTTATTCTGTCATATACTCAAGCATGCTCAAGAAAGCAGCATGTTTCCATAGACACAATTTATATAATATATGACATAATTAATCAAAGTTAGTGAAGTATAATAGAGCATATATATGGTTATAACTCTTACCATGGTAAATGTTTTGCCTGTTCCAATCTAACCATATGCGAAAGTGCAGACATTATGTCCATCCAGCACTGATCTTAATCCTGGATCTACTTCCCTGAATATATCCTCTACAAAAAAGTTCATATAATTTTTGAGTAATTTGTTTAGAATATTCTATTTTAAGTTAAGTGAGTTATGAGTTAACCTTGTGATTCTTCCTGGGGAAAGAATTTATCAGCATTGAATTCTTTTTTGGTTCCTGCTACCGATTTGACTTTGATCTTATCATCCTCAATAAAAATCGCTGATTGTTTACTTTCTGATTTCGTTGAAGAAGAAGATCGTATTTGACAAAATACTCTAATACTTCCTACACGATATAAACTATTTGAAGCCTTCTCATATTATAGATTGTTCGACTATATATTTGTAGCGTATAAACCTTTGATATCTAAAATCTTATTAAGTGCCTCTCTTCTTACGCCATCCAAAGTTCTTTGCTTCGATCTCAGTGATGAAACTTCAGCTACAAAATTCAGTTCTCGTGTCAAAACTATTATCAGTATATATAATATAACGTATTTAACATATTTTAAATAAATAAAATAAAGAAGTCATGAAGGTTTACTTGGAGATTTGAGATTGATTGATCAGACATGATATCGACATGAGAGTAAACTGAAGTTTCCAGGTATTCCATGTTTAAAGTTTTGCTAAATCTATAATGCAGATCTGAAGGGAAAAGTTAGAGAAGTAATTTCTCTGAGTCTGGTACCCCAAATACAAAAGCAAATGGAGAAAACATTCAGTCCATAATGATCAATACCTTGCTCAAATTGGAAGGTACATGTATAGGGGAAAAGTAGAAGTAAAGCAAGATGGATAAGCTTTGAAAATTTTATACAGCAAAAAAAGGAGAAAAGAAGAATAAAAAATGTGATGCAGATCAGAGAAGTGTTGGTCTTTAGATAGAAGAATCTATGCAGCAACTGAACCCAAAATTGATTCAGTGAAAAGGTAAAAATCCAAGAAAAAAAAGAGGAGCTTACATTAGGGGAAGAGGCAGCAACCTGGAACACACCACGTCAGTCAACAACTCTCGACCACTTGTATGGCGGTGGCAGAAGATGAAGACCGCTGAGCAAATTATCATTTCGAGTTTCCCCAAACTTGAATTATCGACGAATGATGCAAGTGAGAGTTAGAATCAAGAAAAGGGTAGGTTGATACTTGCTTTCCACTTCAAATGGAGAAGTGGTGCACATGAGGGCAAGGTTCGCTTATTGATGGCAACGATGTTTCTACGCTTCCTATTAAAATCGAGTCTCCTGAACAAAATACAGAATGTGAATTGTTCGATGACTATTTTGTACCTTGAAACCTACTCCAAAAGAGAGACGAAAGTCAAGTACATTGATGCTATCTTGAGTGCAAAAAACTCCATAGTTTCCTTCTATATATAATGATTGTGCTCTACAATTCAAGTATATAAATGATAGGTATGCATGTTATAGAGATGACTTATGTTTAAGAGAACATAAAAAAGAAGTTATAATCTTACCTTTGACAAACTCCTCCACCAACTTCAGCATCAGTGTTATTCACATGAAGGCAACTAATATTTTACCAGAAAGCGAGATAGACAGCAAAGGTTGTGGTGCAAGTGAATTCATATCCCAAACACAGACAACTTAACTTTCAGCCAAAACTATTTTTCCTTTGCTACTCCATTGTAAAGGGCTAGAATAGTCCATTCCTGCAATTAAACTATTTTTGTTCCACTTCATTAACTGTTCACCACCATGGATATCGTCGATATTACCATTGCTTGTTAGTAACAGAAGGCATTGTGCATGAAGTATTTCTTCTGAATGAACTTGCAAGGTTGGATGGAGGAGCAAGAGCTACTCTAGAAATTGGAATCGAGGACGAATTGAGGTTGCATGTTCAAATTTAAATGCTTTGATGCTTTATGTGTAAAAGTCCCATAAACAAAAACTGGATTCTAAGATACTGCCAGTAGAGGCGGCGAGTACATATTTACCCAAACATCCATCAGAACCTGGAGCTCGAATAAACCAGCAATCTCCCCATAAGTTGCTTGATGTAATTTCTGATGGCTTGTATTCTGCCTTCTCCTGACAATTTGTGATTGTGTCCAAGTACATTTTAAGACACGGATATGAAAAGTTCACCAAATAAAGAAAAAAATATGAAAATCGTACTATGAGAAAAGGTGCTAATTTGATACTACAAGAAAATTGATATGAGATTAAGTTGCTGAAAAGAAAACAACAAACTTGAAATATATGAACCCTAACAAACCTCCAAATAGTAAAGCTATGATTTACTTATCCAACTTATGGTAGTAAAAGAAACCAACTTGCAGTATGAGTGGTTAAAAATATGTAATACAAAGCAGTGAAAATTTATAAGTTTGCATTTCCAAGCTCAAACAGATAGAAGCAAAAATAAAAGTATCAATGATCTTAACTTAATACCTCGCTTGCTCAATGATCTAAATAGTAAAGCTCTGAATAATTATAGACATTTTTGTACAAATAAACAAATTAGAAAATTTAGTTTCTTGTTGTAAAAAATTAACAGTAGACATAATTTCACAGGGTGTATAAACAACACTAATCTATGATATTGTATGACGTATTGTTTATTATTTGTTAATTAAAATCTAGTTCGATTTAGAGGGGTTAATTTTAAATGATTGTACGACGAATGTGAATTCAAGTTCATGCTGCCATCGTTCAAGATAAATAGTCATGTTCACAACAACTTATTAAACAATACATTCAGTGGTACTATCAAATATATATAATACGTGAAAATGAGATCATAGTGAAAAACTAAATAAACAGCGGGGAACACTTAAGTTAGATTAATCAATCCTTATATTGTGAAGTATTGAGTTTAACACTTCATTTATGCAAAACAACGATATTGTAATACCAATATTTTTCGAATTTTATTTAAGCTACCAAATTCTTTATTAATTTTCAAATTAAATATTAATGGAATCAAAATCCAAATTACTATTAGGTTAGAAGTTATCAACAATGAAAAAAATTTCTATCATGAAACTACAGTTCAAAAGTAGGCAGACGACAATAGGCGGTCAAAAGGACTAATCTTAAACCAAGTTCAAATTATCCAAAAAAAATTAAAACAAAGAAAAATGATATTGGTAATACTGTAAATGTTAAATCTCACTCAAGTCGAGTAACAGTAGAAAAAAAACAATACACGTAGAAAGAAAGTTTATTACCTGAATGGAAACGGTTCTTTGAATTTGGGGAATTTTTCCCTAGAGATCCACAAAAGAGCACAATTATGAGGGTTACAAAAAGCAAAACAAATTGACTAATGATTTATATTAATCCAGCAATAGATGAAGTGATTTACTTTATAATCAGTGGAAACAAACCAAGATAAAAATTAGGGAAAACCCACCATATCGAACCTTCAGATGGTTAGTTTTTTTTTGTTTTAAAAGAATCAGGGAAGATGGTTTACAGTAGAAAGGAGAAGAATTGAAAGGATGGTAGAACAAACCAATAAACATAACAGACCTTCAGGCTTAAGCTAGGTTTATTAGATCAAAATCATAAAATCTGTTTCGACTTTGCTAGCCGAATAAACATTGAAATCATATCAAAACTTACTGAATTCAAATTGTCTATTTCTATAATTGAAATGAGAATTTACACTTTTCTCCAGGTCAACAAATGTACATGATTATATAATGAAGAAAAGCACAACCTCTAACAGTCGATGAACAAATGATTTTCATTTAAATCAATGATATATTCAATCTACAACCGAGAATTTTTTGAAACAATTAATGATTATTTTTAGAAATCAATCAAGTGAACAAACGATTGCTAAAACATACTTTTGAAAAAAAACATAAATAACATGAAGTCAGGAAACGATCAAATAATTTGCCATTACTGAAAATACAACCAACAGTAGTACGTGAAGGGGAAAACCATTATACTATACAAATCCATAGTGTAAAATTCACGCAGACAGAAATACTTATAATACTTACCTAAATTCAAGCGGAGGAAGAAGCTTGTCCCAAATTGAAGGTGTTTGAATGCAAGGAGACAGAAGATGATGATGGACTGTGGGTAACTCCGGCAAATCATATTATCGCAAGTCGATGGGTATTTAGGGCAGTGAAGATGACGACGACTGAATTCGGAGAGTATATCTCAAATCGAGGCAAGCGAATATTTGACGTTAGAAAGAGGAAGAAAGAAACCGGAAGGACTATTAGAAAATGGGGTTTCTTGGAAGAAGAAAATAGATCGAGGGAGAAAGTAAAGTGGCGACCGTTCGGACGAAAATTTAAAAAATAGAGGAGGACGAAGAGGCGGAGGAAATTGGGAGGAGGAGTGTAGGGCTGGAAATTGGTGAACGAAAAGAGGGAAGACAAAAATACGTACGAAAAGGGGAAGATAAAAATACACGTACATTTGGAGACCGTTCAGTTGCCAAATTTCAAGGGGGCCTGTGTGAGCTTGAAAGTGAACTCACTAATAATAATATAGTATAGATAATTTGTGTAGTTATCTACTAATTACTGGAGGCTAGCTGATATAAATTTATGGATATTGCCTTTGATACGTACTCTATCTGAATGAGGAATGTATATTATCATGTTTTGCACTCTACTTTCTTATTTTCTATACATCTTTGTTCTAGGTTTCTAATATACTATTTCATTTTCAACTTAGATCAAATTTTTGTCACATCCATTGGTTCACTAATCTTCAAATCATGGTTTTGTGCTTTCCTCTTTATTGTACCATATTTGTAACGACCCATAATTTAATCACTTTGAACATGAATAGTTAATATGTTTTTAAATGATTAAATAATGGATTTTATATTTAGAATTATTATCCATGTCTAATAAAACAGAATAGTATAATTATTTGCCTAATAAAACAAAAAAGAATTATTAACCCTGCCTAATAAAACAGAATAGTATAATTACTTGCCTAATAAAACAAGAGAAAATTATTAATCTTGCCTAATAAAACAGAATAGTATAATTACTTGTCTAATAAAAACAGAACAGTATAATTACTTGCCTAATGAAACAAAATAGCATATTGATTATTATATTCCTGCGGATAATTGTCATTGGACCAAAATCTGGTCGAATCAGGTTTTGCCATGTGGATGGTTGCCATTGGACCAAAATCTGGTCGAATCATGTTATGTCATAGTTGATAAGAAGGATACCTATTGGACCAAAATGTGGTCGAATCAAATTAAGCCATCAAGATGTTTTCTATTGGACCAAAATGTGGTCGAATCAAATTAAGCCATAAGGCTGGTTTCTATTGGACCAAAATCTGGTCGAATCTGGTTAGGCTATAAGAAATGACTAAAGTACCCTTCTCTTCACCTATAAATAGCCAAGTCCATATCTCATTTTAATTCATTCACAAACTAAAGAAAAGAACTAAAATTCATTATAAAAGGTGAAGTATTCCAAGTCTCCATCAAAGCAAATAGGATGTGAGTATATTCCTTATTTTCATAGTTTAGTGGGTATAACTTATTCTGTGAGTATATTCCTTGTTTTCATAGCTTAGTGGATATAACTTATTCTGTGAGTATAATTTAATTATTTTACAATGAGTGTAATCTTAATCTCTTTCCTTTGGTTCATTCACATTTTAATAAATGTTGTGTTAACTATTGATTGTAAATTGTTAATAATAATGGGTCTGTTATTATTCTTGTTATTTTTCTTGTTTGGTTGTTTGATTTGTGCTCGGTCAGTTTATGAGTAATAACTTTGATGTTTAGTTAAAAGGAACTTACACCACCTTTTAACTTAGGATTGACATTTAGTGATTTTTTGGTTAAAAGGAAATAACACCCCTTTTAGTTATCTCATTTAATTAAGAGGGAGCTTCACCCCTCTTGGTCGTATTCTCCTTTAAAGATGATGGGTTTAAGTTATGATTTGAATGAAAGTTTTAAATCTTTGTTTAAAGTATTTTAAAGAAGCTTCAAAATTTATATAATGATTTAAGTTTACCGAGGGTTCGAATCCCTCTCTTTCCGTTTCAATGGGTTATTTATGGGAAGTAAGTAGTCATATACTTGGCACTAAAAGCCGATGAGTAGATTAATCCTCTATCTGTGAGATATGGAACCGAAGTGTCTAGGCAAGGCTAGGAGCAACCGGTGCCCTGACTTACCTGGCTTTGTTTCTAGGCAAGGGGTAGAGTAATTCGAGAATATCGGAAACGTGACAAGTGTAGGAGATTTGATTTTCATAAATGATCTTTATAATTATAATGGAAAACATTCGCATTTCTTATAGACAATTGTTTTTGACCCATCTAAGTATGCTTTTGAAATATGAAATCCTCTCAAATGTTTTGTGAATATACTTATACTGATGAGATAAGTATATGGATATTTTCCAAGCATTGAAAAAGTATAAGATTTAATTTCCATATACGAGCGTTTTGTTATCCCCGATAGTTGATATCTTGACTATCAATTTCGATACCCTTCTTCCTTTTGTTTTTGTTTCGTCAATCTAAGACGATTTGTTTCTCATTTAGAGCATTGATATCCTTTATCGGAAATGATTAAATAAAGAGCAAGTGGGGGCCAAGCTATGTGGGGTTGCTCCCATTAGGATATTTTCACATCTACTCTAGATTGGTTTCGGTTGTATGCGCACGGAGATGTGAAATACTCGGATACTCGGTAAGGTTGGCGGGGTCCGGCTTGGAGGTTTCCGAGAGCCATCGTAGTTCTCAAGTATATTTTCCAGAGGTATACTTTCGATAAGGGGGGCGCACCCTCCTAGTCATTGTTGGAAAAATTCCTTTTCCTTATTTTTGATTCAAATCTTTGGATTGATTCTTTCTTAATTGCATCGGGAAGCGTCTTGCGCTCTTCATGATGTTTAATTATTTGTGTCCATTCTTTTATGCTTGGATGTTGTCCTTGTGAGGGGAAACTCGTTCTGCGTTTTTGCGACGTGGTCTCACCGGTTATTTTGTGTGTTCTATTTTTTTATTTGGAATTTACTCATACCGGACTTATTGTCTGACCTGAATTGTTTGTTTTCCCTAAACTCTCGGGTACTCATTTATATTTGAGTAGTCCGAAAATGACAGGTTTTTTTGGGCTCTTTTGAAGATGGTGGACGAGCAGGAGGCTCCTTATCTATCTAGCTATTTATTTCCGCTGCTATGAGATGTTGGCTCTATGTATGTATATTTAAAGGCAGGTTGTTATTACTACCTAGACTGATAGTAGTACTTTTGTTGTAACTTTGATAACTCCATGTTGGGAGTAACCTTATGTACTGTCTTATTTTTATGTTGTATTTAACCGTTCTGTTGTGAGATTATTGTTGTGTTCTTATATTTTATCCCATAACAACTCGTCTTTCAGATACTTAGGCAACGGCACATGAATACCATGGATGTATTTAGTGTCGTTCTCAGGGGTCAAGAAGGTGGGTCGTCACACTATTAATAAACTTATGTGGTTATATACTAACTGTTATTGACTATCTATTACAAATTTGTAGGGATTTCCTTTATTAGATACTCTATATGTAACCATGCCACTTACAAATGCAAAGTCAACTTTAAACACATCTGTTTAGAATCATCCAAACACATTACTATTGTTTATAGGTAACTAAATGATTAAATATCATTTTAAGGTCTCTTCACTTCCTCTTTCCTTGAAATTTTCTATGCAATAAACATAATTTTCCATAAGAAGAAATGAATATCACTAAGAATTTCTAATATTGACATCAAATTTTCACTTAAAATTGTTTTTTTTGTTCTCCACTCTTCTAATTCAAGCTGGTGATTTCTAATAATGATAATTTTTCTGTATATTTTTAATTTTTAAGTATGGTTTTGATTATTCTTGAATTTGTGTTTTTAGGGTAATTATTGTTTGATGAAAAGGGAAATCATAATTCAATTCTGTTTTTATGGACATGATACTTTGAATGCTTCCAAAGGTACTTTGTATTGGTAAGCAAGCATGTCTTGCTGTGATTTAACAGAAAATAATATGAGGATGAGGTATGTGCATCTGATTTAAATTTAATATAGACATGCTATGTTTTGAGATATGATTTATAGATTTTCTGAGTTAAAGAGTGAGATAAGAGATTAATTTCAGCTAACTCTTAATAACGATACATAAAGTTATGGATGATGGATTTTCATTTTCTTTTTATCGAATCAGCTTGGACCATTTATTATTGATAAAGTTTAAGAAATCAATGTGTACTGAGTAATTGTTGCGTAATAAATCAAAATATACTGACTACGGATCTATTGTTTCTTAATTTAATTTTTAAACTTGCTTGAATTTGAAAGGTTTGATCTACAATCTATTGGAAAAACAAAATAATATTATGTTTTGCAACCAATAAAGGTTTAGATAAATCTTCCGCCCATCTTCATTCGTTTGGTTTGTATGAAGTCTAAAAATTTACTTTAAGCCATGTTGAGTATTTGAAAACTCTTGGTCTGTATTATTGAGAAGTATTCATATCATGAACATAGGCAATTCAAATTTTTGGATGGTCTCTGATAATTAGCTTTTTCAACTTGCAAGGTATATTAAAAAATTAATTGACGGGTACTTTTTGTCAATCAAATCTTTTTGATTTATCCTATATGGGAATGTGATCAAGTCAGATGTTATGAATCAAGTTAGTACTTAATGTATTTAGATATTTTATATAAATTATACATGCAAGCATACACACACATGTATATATATATATATACATGCATATACGCATATGTGCGCATGTGCACATAACACATAAATATCTGTGAGCGTGCACCCGCATATGAGTATCGATGGCGATATGTTTCTTTTTTTATACACTCTTTTTTTAACTACAAACCATAATTATAAACATTTGTCTAACTGTTGGTTTGCTGCTGAGAATGCTAAGTAGTTGGCTATAAATAACTAGCATGATCTAATGATTGAGCAGAATATTTGCTTCTTCATTTGAAACAAGGAAAAGTTGTTTCAACCCATAATTATATTACATTGCTCTTCCATCAAACACACATTATATATATGAAGATGTCATACATTACCTGCCATGTGAGGCTAAAATTGTGTCATTACTAAATTTTAGAAGTTCAAAGACATGGTGTTGGCGTGTTATTATGTTGTTATCCAAAATTGTTTATGGTACATTGAATAGTAATGATTGCAATATACTCTAGGAAAAATAACAGCTAAAGTAAAAAATATGGTTATTTGGCAAGGTAAACCAAATGAAAAATTCTCACATTTTGGTTTCACAAATGATATTGACACCTAAGTGAACCACCTTTTAAGTCATTTTCTTATGCATTTTCAGGTTGAACTCCCACTTCATTTCTATTGTTGAGTGTAGGTTCACCTTTTTGCTTCTTAGCCTTTCATTATTGTTCAGTCGAAGTTATCCTTCAATCTTCTTTAATTTTCCATTATGTTATTTGCCTTTCCTACTCACTATTTTTTGTGATTTTCCATGCTTTTTTAGGGATTGCAGATGCATTATTCATTAGCAACATAGGTTTTACCGTTTGTGGAAGTAAGTTCTCAAGAAAAGTGCATACATATACTTTAAATTGGACTGTTTAGTTGTGTTTGCATAATACAGAAGAAATTTTTATCAACTCGCATCCATTTACATGATAAAAAATAAAAAAATGCAATTTCAATGAGATTTAAACAAAAAATGTTAAATTAAAAAAACTCATAACTAGGAGTTTATGGAAAATGCAAATCTATGTATATTTAAGTACCAGAGCATTATACTTTCTTAGGTCTCTTCAACAACCTTTTCTTTTAGTCATTTGCTCTTTCTGTCCTTATATTCATCATTGTAGCTTTTGATCCCAGATTCTGTGGAAAACGCAAATCCTACTTTACAAGATCTCAGGAATGGGGTTAACTTGCTACTTTATATAATTAAGTTTACAATCAATTGTTTCAAAATTTCAAATTCCCAAATTTTACTTCTAAATTTTTTAAATTAAACTTCATTAACCTATGCATTGTGTAACATCTTGAAATTTTCAACCATTCGCATCCATACATGTCGGATTTGAATTGCTCAAAATCTCAGATTGTTAATGTTAAATTTGGCAAAACTCAGCATATACAGTAAATAAATAATCACAGAATCATAGACACAGAGTAATATAACAATAAGCAGTGGAAACAAAAGAATAGTAGTTCATGAAGCTACTATATATATATAACAGAGTTAAATAAGATACAACAGAGGTCTCGAATACATAGATGCCTCAATACAATAGTCAAATACAAGATCTGAATACATCACTGGAATCAACTAAATAACTAGAAGCAGAATCGATAGATGGATCTCCAAGCGAAGCTCCAACTCCAAAGGTAAGTCTCGAATGCTGTATCACTCAGTCTGACCCGAGCGTAAAGCAAAACACAAAACACTCGAGTCAGGATTAACATTCTTATATTCAATAAATCCAACTCAAGTGAAATATCAACTGAAATACAGTAACTTAAAGGATGTTTGGGATAACCATCCTCTAAGGATCCATTAAACTATCTACTATGTAGTAATATACGCTATTATAATATGTCTAAAGTAAAGTATACTATTTAAAAATAGCATTACGGCTTTACATTTTCCACCTTAACACATTTTTAGGTATGCCAATAGTCTATACAGTACCGTAATACCCCGTAAACTGGAGCTACCAGAGGATACTCCATAGGTACGACACAAATCAAACTCGTAGTAAGGCACGCTAGGGTAGGTGCCAGGGTAGATATACAATTACACTTCCGGGCCGGCGGTAATGCAGTGCCGCAGCAATCGCCCACCTCGAGCCACACTCCCAAATCAAGGGGTGCACCCAATCAACCACAAAGTAATAGAATGGTATACGATGGAATGTGTCCGATCAGAGGAGCTACCTCATTAGCCCGTCGATTGCTCCTGTTTTAGCCACCTTATGCTAACCCACGGGAGTTAGGTCCACGTTTATATCTCAAAATAGAATCGTCGCCACCATTCTACTTCATTCTGAAATCTCCACCGTGTACACAGTTGTTAAAGTGGTTTTCGGTATCGATAGAGAGTATGCCCATATCCGATCCTGGTCTCTTTAACAACCAAACGTTATTATAACACCGCGGTCGTTTCAAAATAGTTTATACTAAAAAAACCAAAATATCATTTCCATTTCAAAACCAAATCAATACGATATCATTTCCATTTTAAATATATTCACTTCCAAAACCATAGTACTTTCAAAGTTATAACACTTTCAAAACCCAAACATTTAAAATTATAACACTTTGTAAATCGTAACACTTTGAAATTATAACACTTTGAAATCATAGCTTTGAAATCATAGCATTTTGGAATCCATAACACTTCCCTTTTAAATAGTTTAGATATTAAAATTAGTATATAAAATAACATAGTTTATAAAATAAAATAAAAATAGTTTATATAAAATAGTTATAAGTTAAAACAGTTTATAATAAAATAATTTATATTGAAATGATTTATATTAAAATAGTTTATATTAAAATAATTTATAAAGTAAAATATGAATAGTTTAGATATAGTTAAAAATACTTTATATAATAAAATAGCTTCTACAAATTTCACAAATCGATTCAAATCAACTCGAATTCCAAAATTCATTTTTTTTCAATCTCAATTTATAAATTTCAACTCAATTCAGTTTCTCAATAACCATTTCAAATTATATCGATTTCAAATACAGATTTGAACCACACAATAATCCATTCAAATTTCAATATATTTCAAAGTCAATAGATTCAACATTTTCAAAACTAAATCTGATAATTTCATATATAATATATATATCAAATTCACTTTACTATTATTTAGTTTGAAATATTTACTTAATCATCTCAATAACATCCAAATACAACTTCAATTTACAAATTTAAATAAACAAAATATCCCATTTAAATTTGTATAAGTTTGAAATATTCATTTAAGTTACTTTTAATCAAATTCAAGTTATAAAACATATCTTTAAAATTTCAGATTTAATAAATTTCAAATCAAACATATTTAAGTATAATTCTTAAATAAATATAATTTCAAATCAATTTCAAATTTATCTTTCCAACCTGGATCGTTATAAACTCTATATTTAAAAATATAGATATTAAATAAATACTTAAACATATTATATATCAACTTTATTAAATCAACTTTAATAAATCTTTAAAACCAATATTTAATAAACCATATATTTCTTTTCAAAACCATAGAAATCATTTTCAAAATATTTATATATAGACCCACGGTGTCTGTATATAATTCTCTACCCTATGGTTAAGTGATACGGATATTTATCATTTCAATCCGTAATTTAAATATATATGGGTATATATCTTTTCAACCCGCAATCCCAAATTCAAATGAAAATCGCTTGGGTTTATCATTTCAACCCATAACGATTTTCTCCTATTCTACAGATCGTTCGGGTATGTATCATTTCAACCCATAGTGAATTCTATACTAACAGGGAACTTGCAGAGTGATAACAGATATGATAATAACATAACAGGTATATATCATCAGAGATAAATAACAGATAATGGTGTCAGATGTCACAGGTGAACAAATACAGATAATGGCATATATATAGCAATGTAAATAACTAACAGCAGCATATTTCAATTGTCGTTCCAATTGAAATCAAATTTAATAAATAAAAGAACGTTAATTGTGAGTGACTACTCACCTTTCGAGGCTAGAGAGGATAGACAATGAAGTTCGGTTATGAAATGCAAGCACGAATCCCAAGGCAAGCTAGATTGGCACGAATTGACGACAAAGCTGATAGATAAGAATCGATGAGAACAGGATAATCAGTTCCAATATAAACTGAAAATATATATACATTATTATTATATTATATATATTGTATTTAAAATCAAAATAAATTTGCTTTATTTCAATAAATATAAACTATCACTTAAAAAACCCACACATTAAAAATAGAATCCATATACATATATATATACATATAACTTATACACATTAAACAACTTTATATATATATATATATATCTACCTGCTAATCCTACAGATCCAACTTTTTATAAAAATCATTGCTTTATTGAAATCAATATATCCTATAACCCGACAGGTTATATATATTTACAGAAACTGGTATTTAAAATAACTATATATGAATGAACTGGTCACGTATACATATATATATATATAACTTATGAATAACTCCATTAATTCATATGTACATAACTAATATATATATATATAAACATATACAAGCTTTATATATAAACAGATTCATCAACATACCTTATATAAGCTTATGTATATGCATATAAACAAGTAGATTTTATGTAAATTGTAAAATCTTTTATATATGTAAACAAATTGGTTAAAATATATATACATATCTCTTCGGTCAACCTCTATATATATATATATTATATATAAACTTTAGACATGCAATACACAACACATATATAAGAAGAAAAACACATAACTTATATATATATTAGACTTAACAGAATATATCAAATATAATACCATACTTATATATATATTAACATATATAAGATATAAATATATTCATATATAAACTCTGGCCTTATATAACTTATGGAACTTATGCATAGCAACATATAAACTGAAATGAACATAACATATACAAATCTCAGTTTAGCTTATATATATATACTTTTAAGATCAGTTTTTATTATATATAAACATATTACTAACAGGTTTGCAAAATACAGCACAGACTTGCATAATACAACACAGACTTGCATAATACTATACTATAGCAGGTTACACATTTATATAATAGACTTTCGAAATGTATGATATAAAATATCAATACATAACTTTATATATAGCTTAACCGAATATATATATTTATATATACAAACATATTTATATAATCGAACACATATATATACTTTTACCTTATAAACACTATATAATATATTAACTGTTAAATAAAGAATTGGAATGTAAAACAAAATAACAAGCAGGCAGGTTAATATATATATATATAAGTTATCACAAACCAACATTTGAACTGTAAATAAATAGTTATTTAAACATATATATATACCTTATATGTTTATAAAGGAGGAGAAGTGAAGGCCGATCTGGCTATAGGCGGAGAAGGGATGATTGAGATGGGATGGATGAAGTGGTGGTCATGTGGTGGTCTCGTCATGGGAATAGGGTTGCGGGATGTCGCGTCCTGCTGTCATTTGGCGAGGTGGAGATCTTAGAGTGGGTTTGCTGGCTTCAGCTAGGTCGGAGGCTGATGGGGTGGCTTCGGTTGCACTGGCGAGTTGGAGACTGGTCGAGGTGAAGGTTGTGGCTGCGGGAAGCTTTGTTCGGCTGCTCGGTAGGGAGTGGCTCGAGCAAGTCTCGGATAGGATGGGAAGCTAGGTGGATGGATCGAGCAGGCAAGAGGAAGATGCATCAAATGAAGAGGCTGTTGTATCTTGTTTGAAGGGCGATGATGAAATGGTAGATGGGAAGGTGGAGGAAACGTACAGTATTTGAGTCAAAAGAAAAGAACGAAACAATATACAACTTTATATATTAAAACATAATATTTTATCACGGTAGTTAAACCAAAGTTGTATTGAAAAAAAATGTAGGAATAGTAAAAGCCAATCGAATTGAATTCAGGGACACAATAAAAGCTAGTGCCCATTTGGAATTTACACGGTGGATATTTGAAAGGGTACGGGAAGCTAATGGGTCAAATTGCAGAACCGATAAAGATACTGTTTCCGTAGATTTCACCGTCTCCCGGACTCCGAAACACAAAAACGAATATGCTGTGGAGATCAGCTCGACGAGATGATCAAAACGATATACAGATATTAGTGGTACGATCATCCTATCAAAAGTCAATAATCGGTACCGAAAATGCTGCTAATTTGACAAAAATAAGATAAACGGAGCAATAGCAGTTCAAATTTAGCGAAATAAAATATGACGTCTCCCTCAGAAGATGATTTACAAATTTAATATATAGAAATATTCAGGTTTGGAAAACATTTTACTATCATCAATTTCAACTGATTTAAATTGAAATAAAATTACACTAGAAAATAAACTTCCATATTATCCGATGAAAATTTACCATTTGCTATGTTAAATTAGACGTATTCCAAATATTATATTTTAATTTCCAATTTTTATTATTTAAAATTTCACAAAAATTCAATTAAATATATTATTAAAACCATTAAAATTTATGGGTCGTTACACGTTCAGAACCATTAAATTGTAAAAAAATGAGCTTCATAACCATAACATACAAAAGAGAAATTCAAATTTTAGAACCGGTATTTCATAATTCTAAATTTACCCTTTTCAACTATAACATACGAAAACTACAAATTTGAATTTTAAAATTTTCTGAATCGAAAGTTCATTTTTTTTCTTAAATTAAAAAATCTAAAATCAATAGAGCATGCATTTCATAGCCGCTAACATTTTATTTTTAAAATCTGAAATTCAGAAGTTTAAAAACTATGCAAACAGATTGAACTTCTAAATTGTACGAAAAAAAATCAAAGTCAAAATTAATAAATCAAAGTTATTTTAAAGTTCAAATAATTATAATTCGAAAGTTGTAAAATTCAAAATTTAACTAGTAAATTCAAGAAACTTAAAGCTCAAAAAAATTCAATGCCCAAAATGTCGGTTTCTATATGTTCTATTTTAGCATTTTGATAATCAACCGGAGAGAAAATTAATATGCTTTATCTCTAAGGAATAAAAATATCACAAGGAAGTAAAAATAATTAAAAGTTCATTGGGACCAATTTTTTTATATTTTTATTCTTATCCCTAAACACGTATGCCTTTTTGCCTTCACAAATCAACTATGCTTATATTTTACCATTTCATATTGAACAATGTCTTCGATTGGTAGCGACTTAACTATTAAATTTATTTCCTTTATAGTTAGTTCAATTCCCTTAACTTAATTATTTACGTGAAACCAAATCTTAGTAACTCTAAATATGTAAATTTAACACATACCTAGCAATATTCATGAATATATCAATTTATACAAGCTCAATTTATATATTTTTGGCATAGATCATCAATTCTTTTTTTCCGATATACGCAAATACCATGAGTAGTATATTTTTTTGATAATCTACATGCTATGTCGATTAGAAATCATCTTAAGCACTCAAATGTCTTTAGGATACCATGTAGGCTGCCATATTAATTGGCTATGAATATCGAATTTCAAAAATTTGAAGATTAAGATACAATAAATCATTAAAAGGCAATTCACATCGAAGGAAAAATATATATATTCAAAAAAATTAACATTCAATAATTTTGCATTAATAATCTTTTGATTTATAAATTAAAATATAAAGAGATAGAAATTAAAAAAAATTCAACCATGAAATACGAATAAAAATAGAAATTGAGATTATTAAAAGTTGAATGTTTATGAATAGATAATTCAAAAAATTTATGTTTTGAAGTTCTTATGATTTGAAAGTTTAGAATTTAGAAGTCAAAGGTGCAAAAATTATAAAGTTCAAAACATATAACATTCAAACATAAAATAAAAATTATTAAAAACAAATTTTGAAACTTTGACTAAATCAATAATCAAGATTTTATTGGACTTTTTTGAAGTATTTTTTTCATTAGATTGTTAAAGGAGAAAAAATATGGTTTCATTGGTTATTAAGGAATTAAATAGCACAACAATTATCGTAATAAGTGTATAATCATTAATGATAAGTTTTGTTTTGTTCAATTCCTCCCCATAATAAGATACTCCACTTTTCCATTTTTTTTCTTTTATTACTTCACATATATTCATTTCCTTTTTGTTTCACATTGAACTACATTTTTGAATCATTTCCTTAAATTATATTTATTTGAAGCCTAATCCAAATAACATGATTTTTATATTTGAAGCCTAATCCAAATAGTTTTGAAATTTGATATTTATTAGCATTTGAAATCATAACACAACTTTTAGTCGTGGACCAATAGCTTTTTTCATGATACTTGCATATATAGAATTCAAGTTATAAGAATATTGCTATTGATTTTCTGTTCATTTCATTTATACACAAGAATTAAAGGTATTTTCATGCTACCATAAATTGATCCATATATAATGAATAATTACCGTGTGAATATAATTTGATAAATGAATATCAACTTAGACGTAAGAATGTTTCTCGTTGAAAATATCAAATCTATTTAGTAATTTTTTAATACAAATTACATCGGTAGACTACAGTATACTTTTGTAACAGCCAACATACTTGCTATATAATTTAAAACCAATTGTGGTATGCATTCTTTGATAGTAGACTTGATGTAATTCTAAATGACACCAGCTGAGTATTAATATAATTTAATTTCTACAATATGGTATACATGATTTGTGATGTGCAATTACAAATAAAATTGATCATTCAAATTAAATGACCTTTAATTGAATGAATTATAGTATTCACTACAACAAGAAATTACAATTGTAAATATTATTCTTCTTCACAAGACATGTATGTAACACGAAAAAATGCCCTTTCACATTTCACCATCTTCTACCTCTGCACCACTTGCTAATACTGATTCAAACAGACAAGCAACAATGGACCTGTATGACCGCCAACAACAGCATATCCAAAATCAATTGGCGAGAGTCTTCTCGATGTCAACAACATTTAGTACCAGTTTATTGCCTTCATAAATTTAATGCTTAAGAAACACATGTTAACAAACACTGTTTCTCTTTACTATAATGATTATTTTCAATTTTTGTGCATCTACTCCTGATTATGACAAATTAGTTTCCTGGAGAAACTGTTTTTCTGCTTTCAAGAATTTTTACTATCATACAATGTTATATGATATTTTCTAAACTCAACCATGGCTTATTTTGTTGACAGACATGTTAAATGGTGAATATATAAATGTTTTCATGGCTGCTGCATTTCAATAGTAGATTCTATATGATTCTGCCATAATTGTCACAATTTGGCTTATAAAGTTTTATTAAAACCAGCTCATATGATGGCTGTATTTTATTGTATTCTATATTGATTTTTAGATTATTTTTCTACATTATTCCTTTCTTTATGTTTGAAATATGAAGCAACCACTATGATTATGCACTATCACATAGATTTCTCTACGTCTAATCTTGATATGCTTTACTGGATCTACCATTCATAAATGAATATCTATAGCAATTACATGTCTACAAGCATTCTCTACTACTGCATGACGAGAAAAATTCTGTGCATTGTCCCAGTCTCTTTTATAAGGGGTTTTACCAGTTAATTTTTCAGTATATACTAAATTAAATTAGTATATTTTACTACTAACCATCACTACACTAAAATTTTATGTTAGTTTTTTTGGCCAAATCCGTGTGCGAAGCACGGGTTCGCACTAGTTTAGTTTGAAAAACAGAGGAGTGAAATCAATTATTGGATTATGGTAGGGTATGATTTGACTATTAATAATGGTATCTTGTTCCATTGGATAGTGTGTTCCTTTGTTGTGTCCGTTTTTATGCAGTTTATTTCTATGTCTACAACTCTATCTTGATTCATTGGATAGTTTGCTTCATTTGTTGTGTCCAGCATTTTCTCTTTTTGTCTATATAAGGGTATCTTTATCCATTGTGTAGTTTGTTTCATTTTTTGTGTCCATCAGGTCTACGTTTTCTTTTTATGTCTCTATAGGTGTATCTTGATCCATTGTGTAGTTTGTTTCATTTGTTGTGTGCACTTTTCTGCTTCGGGCTCTGCATTTGTCTCTTCATTCTCTTCTTTATTATTTCCAGCTCTGGATTTCATTTCTTATTTCAATTTTTGAACTTCTTTTTCTGCTTGTAACCTTATTTTCTTTTCCATTTCCAATTCAATCTTTGTTTTCTTAATTTCATTTTCCAAATCTTTTATATGCATTTGTAGCACTTTGATGGTTACTTCTTATTCAAATGTTCCAAAAGTTTCTTCTGCCTCTATAAATTTTCTTTATTTCTATGCTTTTCTTCTTCCTTTTTGTTTGATTGTCTTGTTGTTGAGATTATTTGAAGAAGCCTTGCCTCGTGCGAAAGAATATTAGCATCATTGGTTTTGTTTGAAAAAAATGTTGTGTTGATTGATGTTGTTTGAAAAAAATACTTCATTATTAAGGTTAATAAAATATGATGCTAAGCATCTGTAATAATGATTCTAAGCAGCTAACACAAAGATATCGAGTAATTGCAAAATCGATACTTAGCAAAAACTAATGTGTTACATGGAAAAATATAGTATTGAAATTGATACTATGCAGAGGTAAAAATGATACCATGTATCGTAGTGTGTTATAATTGATTTTTTGTAGAAGAATAAATGGTACTAGGAAAAATAGTTTGTTAATAATAATAGTAAGTGGAAATAAAAATAATATTTAGAAACCTTTTTTCTGAAAACTTATCCTAAGTAGAAGTGAAATGAGATTAGGAAACACAGATTGTTAACAATGATACTAAGCAACAGGCAAAATGATAGTAGAAGGAATATAGTGTGAAAACCGGTACTAAGTATAAAATAAAATGATACCGAGAAATTTAGGTAGGATAGAGTTTTAACTTACCTCGCCCTCTTTAACATCATCCAAAAATTACTTAACTATTATAGGTAACTTCCACAAATCCCATCTTCCAAATCTTGGCAAATTTTCACTGTATTTTGCCTTAGTCCAATGAGCTTCATTTTTTCACAAATGCAATACTGTAAATATTTGAAAAACTAATTAGATATGATTAAAAAAATATTTATTTCAAATAATAATGTTTTCGATAACATACCTTATCAATGGAAGCATAGATCATCCTGACATGTTCCTTGGTTTATGAATAATTTTTCTTTTACAAATTGTTGAAATTCTTTTCTATTGCTTTTTTCCAAGAGACTGTCTTCAACTTTTCCACATTAGTCAAATATGGTAAAAATCCTCATCTTAGTTTTTGCTGATTGTTAGGAAAAAAGAATGTCAACAAAATTACCATTACTATTGGTAATGGTAAGTCTTCCTCATTTTGTTTTTTTCCTCTGTTTCTTATTTTATTCTTCTTTCAACTAAATTCCTAGTGATGAATGGAAAATTTTAAAAAGAGGTAATTAGTTTAAAGGAAAAACTTTAATCCAAGTTTCAAATCTGGGATGCAACTTTTAAATTTTATGCAGAATGACAATAGCGCAATTTTTTCAATTTTCTAACATCGCCTATTTCCTCCATCTTCGATGGGCATCAGCCACCACCTACCTTCAGCCACTGCTTGCCCTAGTCGTCGTCATCCAAATCACTGTCTGAAGTCGTCATCATCTAAGTCGCTGCAGTCCAAGACTCTCTTTTGTCGTTGTCACCAGGGATCTCACTAAAACCTAGATCTCACCTCCCTTGTCGTTTTCACTCCATGGCCCAAGCAATCGTCGACTGAAGCCGTTGTCGTCCAAGCCGCTGCCGTCCAAGCCTCTCCCTTTTCATTATCACCCTGAATCTCACCAAAACCAAGATCTCACCTCCCTTACTGTTTTCAATGTAGTCGACGTCATGTCTACCATACTATGCTGCCATGCTCAACCCCTAATCGACATCTCTACCGACCACCACCATTGTTTACATCACCAAAAAAATCTACAACAAAAAACGAATGCTAAATTAAAATGAATCAAATATGTCAAATGATAGTTGAAAATAGCATTTGTATTTTTAAAGTGCATTAGAATGAATCAAATGTGCTGAATGATAGTTAAAAATAGCATTTATATTTTTAAAGTGCATCAAATTGAAAGGGATGTGCCGAATGATAGTTAAAAATAACATTTGTATTTTTAAATGCATCAGATTGAATGAAATGTATCGAATGATAGCTAAAAATATCATTTGTATTTTTAAATGCATTATAATGTATCGAATGTGCCGAATGATAGTTAAAATAGTAAATTTAGCATTTTAGTTATGAAGTTCACTATCATGTTTAAAATATTCAAAAATGATATTTTAATATAACCTTTTAATTTCAAAGTCCATTAGCATGTTTATTATATGCAAAATTGTAGTTTAATGTAGCATTTTAATTATGAAGTCTACTGCCATGTTTATGATATGCAAAAAAGTGGTATAATGTAGCATTTTAATTACAAAGTCCACTAGCATATTTATGATATGCAAAATGATAGTTTAATGTCGCATTTAATTTATGAAGTACACAAGCTTTTTTAAAATATGCAAAGTGGTAGTCTAATGCAGCATTTTAATTAAAAGTATAGTAGCATGTTTATGATATCTAAAATGATAGTGTAATGTGCCATTTTAGCTATGAAGTACAATAACATGTTTAAAACATGCAAAATGATAGCATGATTATGATATTTTAAATGATAATTTGATGTAGCATGGTAACTATGAAGTACACAAGAATGTTAAAAATATGCAAAGTGATAGTTTAATGTACCATTTCAGTTACAAAGTGTTTATGTTATCTGGAATGGTAGTTTGACATGGTATTTTAGCTATGAAGTACATTACCATGTTTAAGATATAAAAATGATGGTTTAATGTATCATTTTAGTTACAAATGTCAATAGAATGTTTATGATATCTGAAACGATAGTTTGATGTGGCATTATAGCTATGAAGTCCACTAGCATGTTTCAAGTATGCAAAATGATAGTATAATGTAGCATTTTAGTTACAAAGTCTAGTAGCATGTTTATGATATTTAAAAAGATAGTCTGATTTGCATTTTAGTTATGAAGTCACCTAGCATGTTATGATATCCAAACCTAGTCAGATATGTACATATACAAAAGCAAACCGGATGTCAAACCTAATCGGGTACATATGGAAACCAATCTATAACTAAGATATATAATTAAACCAAACATAACATTCAAATGCAAAAGCTAACCGAATGTCAAACCTAATTGGGTATGTATTGATACAAAAGCTAACTGGATGCCAAACTCAATCATGTACATACTGAAACCAATCTATAACTAAGACATTGTTTAACCAAGCATACCATCGAATGCAAAAGCAACCGAATGCCAAGCCTAATCTGGTACATATGAATGCAAAAGCAAATTGAATGCCAAACCTAATCGGGTACATATTAATGCAAAAGAAAATCGAATACCAAACCCAATTGCATACATATGGAAACCAATCTATAACTAAGACATATTGGTTAACCGAGCATACCACTGAATGTAAAAGCTAACTAGATGTCAAACTAATCGGTTACATATGGGTGCAAAAGTAACCGAATGTCAAAACCTAATCGGGTACGTATGGATGCAAAAACAAACCGAATACTAAACCTAATCAGGTACATACGAAAATCAATCTATAACCAAGACATGATGTTTAACCGAGCATACCATCAAATGTAAAAGCTAATGGAATGCCAAACCTAATTGGGTATGTATGGATGCAAAAGCAAACCGAATGTCAAACCTAATAAGGTACATATGAAAACCAATCTATAACCAAGACATATTATTTAACCGAGCATACCATTAAATGCAAAAGCTAATCGAATGCTAAACCTAATCGGGTATGTATGGATGCAAAAGCCAACTGAATGCAAACCTAATTGGTTATATATGGATGTAAAAGCCAATCGAATGCAAAACCTAATCGGGTATGTACGGATGTAAAAGCCAATCAAATGCCAAACGTAATCGAATACCTATGAATGCAAAAGTCAACCGAATGCAAAACCTAATTGTTAGCACCAAAATTGGTCACTAACCTCGTTCAGAAAGATTGTGTAGAGATATAAGTGATGAAAGTAAATTAAACAGAGAAGACAGTCCTAATTCAAATGCAGAAAGTAAGAACACCAAATTTATAGTGGTTCGGCGTAGTTGCCTACGTCCACTTTGCTCAACTTTATTGATTTCCTTTATGGTTGATTACAAATACAATTCGTGAATCAAATGCTTGAATGAAGTTGTTTAAGTAGAGAAGATGAGTCTTGAAAATGGCAGAGTCTCCCCGTATTTTCTCTCCAAAAAAAAGGATCCATTTCACTGTGACCCTGCCCCTCTATTTATAGGCAAATATGGGCTGGACTTCCCAAGCGGGCTTGTTAGCCGAACGTTCGAGCCCAGGTGCTGTGTGCCGAACCAGGTACGCCGAACGCTTCTGTGCCGAACGGTCCTTCCCATGCCGAACGGTCCTTCCCATGCCGAACGGTGCTCCTGGTGTATGGGAAGTGTGGGGTGATTGCAGTGAAGCCGAGCGTATCTCCCTTTGAAGCTTTTGACCAACCAATGTATGTAGTTCGAACGTTCTCGTTGCCGAGTTATCCTACCGCCGAGCTCCACTGACGCCGAGTACCGTGGGATGCTGGACACTAGTCGACGCCGAGCATAGGTTGTTGCCGAGTGCTCTCCTTGACGCCGAGTAGCTTGTTATGCCGAGCAGTCTTGACGCCGAGTACCCTGTTATGCCGAGCAGTCTTGACACCGAGTAGTCTCGATGCCGAGCGTTCTTGTATGCCGAGCAGCCTTGATGCCGAGCACCCTTGTGTGCTGAGTAGTCTCGATGCCGAGCACCATTGTATGCCGAACGCTAGCGCCGAGCATTGGTTGTCGCCGAGTGCCAGTTGACGCCGAGTTCCATTGGGATGCCGAGTGCTCCTGGATGTCAAACGCTTCGCCGAACACTCCTGGATGCCGGTCACTCTCTGATGCCGGACACTCTCTGATGCCGGTCACTCTCTGATGCTGGTCACTCTCTGATGCCGGACACTCTCTGATGTCGGACACTCTCTGATGCCGGTCACACTCTGATGTCGGACACTCTCTGATGCCGGACACTCTCTGATGCCGGTCACTCTCTGATGCCGATCACTCTCTGATGCTGGTCACTCTCTGATGTCGGACACTCTCTGATGCCGGACACTCTCTGATGCCGGTCACACTCTGATGCCGGACACTCTCTGATGTCGGACACTCTCTGATGCCGGTCACTCTCTGATGTCGATCACTCTCTGATGCCGAGTTGAACTAGATGCCGAGTACTAGTTGCCTGGTCAAATCTCCAGGAAACACTTGCCCCCCAAAGTGTATCGCGTGGCCGAACGTGGTACGCTTTGAACCGTGCAACCTTTTCGTCACGTCTTAAACCCTTGGCTAACCTCGAACGGAGACGCCCCTTTTGTGGGATCGATGTGTGCCGGACGTGTTCCAAATGCCGAACGAGACATGCGCGTTCGAACGGTGCTTCCTTGCCGAGCGATGCTTCAGTGCCGAACCGTTATGCGCCGAACGCTATGACCTTGACCGGTTCTACCGGTCATGGCCTTTTCGACTTCTACCTCCCTCTATATAACCAGGCGTCCTTCCACCATTTTCCCTTTACGCTTTCTCTTCTGTTATTCCCAGAGATTTGCAATTCTTGCCACTCTATCAGATATAAAGTCTAGTTGATCCTTCCTCAACCTCGATCGTCGAACTAGGTATCATTCCCTCCACGATTACATTACTTCAACTTTAGGTTCACTAGTAGAAGTGGTTCGCACGTTCGGAGTCGCCGAACGGTGCATGGTAGTTAGACCTAGCTCCTCTGTGCTGATCAAGATTGGAAGAAAAAAGGAGATGGGGTGTCGAACGGCGTAACCTTCGCCGGGCGATCTTGTCTCTGTCGTTCGTCGTAAATGGAGGGAGAGCAGGGCGGAGTTATGGTCGAGGGCGGAGCACTGCCTTAGCCAAACGAACTAAGGCCGAACACTACCCTTATGCCGAATAGACATATATGCCGAATAGCATCTAGACCGAACGACATAATTACCGAACAACTGTCATGCCGAACAGTTACATACCTGCCGAACAATATAACTGCCGAACATTATATTCGCCGAACATCAAAAATGCCGAACAATATAAATACCTAGGCCGAACAATATACGTGCCGAACATTATATTCGCCGAACATCAAAAATGCCGAACAATATAAATACCTAGGCCGAACAATATACGTGCCGAACTATACTTAGGATGAACAATACAATTGTCGCACAATAACTCAAGCCGAACAACATTCAAATGCCGAACAAACATATATATGCCGAACAATTTCAATGCCGAACACTTCACAATGACTCAACCGAACCAAGATACATACCGAACTCTTCTCAGGACGAACAATGTAACCGCCGAACGACATTTAAATTCCGAACGATATAAATGTCAAATTAGACTTAAGCCGGATACTTCATAAATTACATGTTTTCTGAATCTTGAACTGTAATCACCTCAAGGCAAGCTTTTTGAGACGGTCAGCGATGACGGTCTTCGAAGGCGATGATTCGAAGCTAATTATTATATCTTTAAAACCTTCTTATTGTCTGTACACAATTGCTTGCACTAGTTCACACACCACGTGGGGGGAAAACTCGTGTTGCTAATTCTAACGCTCAACGTTTTTCAAGTATAGCTTTCTCAAGCATTTAGCCAGGTTCATTATTTATTCGGGATGTCAGGAAAATCTAGTTCTGCCACCATATCTGACAGGCCTGGGCCGTCAGCAAAGCAAGGAGCCGCAGATGCTTCCAACCCGTCAATCTCTCCCGCTCATAATCTGGCGCCCGATGCTCTGGAGTCAACCATCTTACTGGACAATCCGGTCGATTCTCAAGCCTCGAGGATCAATGAGGCCGCTCTGCGACGGATATGTTCCATTCACGGAATTCCCTTTACTGACGTGTTAGTTCCTTCGAGACACGACCGTCCTCATTTGCCCCCAGTCGGGTACACGGCCTGCAACAAGTTCATGTGCTGGATGGGCAGCGTGCCTCCGTTTAACCTATTTCTCCGGGATGTGCTGCAGTATATAGACATCGCTCCGTCGCAGCTGCACCCGAATGGTCATGCGTTCCTATATGGGACTTACTTACTCTTCATGGTTGTCTTCTCCAGACCTCCAACCCCCGGTGATATTCGATACATTTACATGTTCAAGAGACGGAAAGATAGCCCTTCCTTCATTTTCCTCGAGCCATATCACAAGTGCCAGATCTTGACAGGGGCCTGTAGCAAGTTCGCCCTATACAAACAGGAATGGTTCTATGTGCGATGCCCGTCTGGTTTTGCTAGGAGATGGGTTGAAGGCAGTAAGTCTCTCTGCTGAACCGTTACTCGTACTTAATGGGAGTCACGTTTTTCTTAACTCTTCATTTCCTCTTTTCAGGTATTAACCCGCGTCCGGAAGGCCGAGGATATTCTGATGCTGTCGACGCGATTAGAGCTCTTCCGGCCGAGGATCGAGATATTCGAGCTATCATTTCAAATGAATCGCTGTCGGGGTTCGGCTTGCTAGCTCCTGATCGTCGGGTCAGCCTTCCAGAAGGTGTTACAATTCCCAAACCTCCATCTGGTAAAGGGAAAAAACTTGCCGGCCCGTCGTCGCGTCGCGCTCCCGACGCGCACGAAGAAGGCGAGCGTAGAGAGGATGATGCACCCGACACTCAGGGCGAGAACGTGGGTCCTGCTTGGAATCCGGCAATCGAAGTTCAGGACATTGAGACGTCATCCTCCCCTTCGAAGGGAAAGAAAAAGCTGAAATATACGGTTCAGAAAGAGAAAGTTGGCGACACCTCAAAATCTACGCCTATCCCTCCTGAAAAAGAGGCTTCTTCGCAGCGTCTGGAGAGTTCTCTGAGGGGTCTCTCGAACCTCTCTATTCCCGAAGACATACTTAATTACGGGTTCGATGATCCTGAAGCTCTCAAATTCTCCTCGCCCGCTAGAGGCAATGTAGGAGTTCAACTCCCGGCTCACAGAGACAATACTCCGATTAGCAAAGACAAACGAACGGGTCCGTCGGGGGGAACACTTAGGACACACACGCACATGCGCATTCCATAACATACTTCAAGTCTTTTTAATTCGTGAATTCTCCTTAATTCGTTGTTATCTTCCTTCTTTGCAGGTGATATGGGCCGCTCCCACGGACTTGATCGCCTTCAGGGGTCTTCAATATTTCATCACTCCGGACGGGATTCCGGTTCAGGCAGACGCCGGGACCGAGGTGATTACGAAGATAGGGACAATCGCCCTCGCGAGTCGTCTCACCGCAAGAAAGTGCACTATCAATCTTCTCAGTCCCGTGGTCTTCCTCCTACTGCTGAGCCGGATAAAGAGAAGTCTTTGCAGAAGGGTTATCAGTCTGATGCTGCTCGAGAACAACATTCCAGTTCATCGAGTACGAGGCAAGTTCGAGAGCCGCGTAAAAGAACGGAATTCTCTAAGCCTCCTCCTTGTGCTTCTGCCGTGGACCCGACTGTTGCAGAAAAGATGGTCGACCTTAAGGCCAAGTTTCCGAAAATTTGTTTTGACGGTTTGAAATTCCTCCCGGCCATCCATCACATTCCTGGGCACGTGAAGCAAAGTGCCATTGCATGCAACAATGACGTCTATGTTCAACATGACGCATTCGTGCACTTGGTGGAGAAGATATCAGAAGTATCTGTTGAGCGTCAACACGAGATTGACCGTCTGACTCTGGAGGCTGACAGCGATAAGAAAATCATCAAACTCCAAGACGAAGAACTCGCCTCTTATAAGTTAAAGCTAGAAGCCGCTGAACAAGGTGCAAAAGATACTGCCGAGGCAGTTACTCGCTTAGAGGTGGCTCACAAAAAGGAGCTTGACGAAGCAGTTCAGCGCAGCGGCGCCCTTGCCCTAGAAAAAGACTCTGTCCAAAAAGAAAGGGACGCGCTCGCTACTCAAGTCAAAGAGCTGAAAGAACAACTCTCCAAGGAGAAAGAAGACAAAATAGCCGCTCAGGAAGAATCACAGCGGTATTGTGATGAGATTGTGGCTACCCGGCTCCTGAAGGCAAAGCTCGACGGTGAACTTGCCGGGGTCGAGAAAATGAAGGATGAGGCCCGTGAGGAGGGCAAAAGAATGGCTGAGGAGGAGCTTGATTCTCGCCTGGAGGCGGCCGCAGAGACCGGCAGGGAAGAAGTCAAAAGTATGTTTGACCCGTTGATCGCCGAGTACGGAGCCCGCGTCCTTATGCACCGCGACCTAACATTCTTGGGCGACGGCTACCATGAATCTCTGGCCGAGGCGTGGGAAACTCTGATAAAGATCAAGAAGGTCGAATCAGGCTCCGAAGAAATCGACGAGGATGCACTGGTGAAGGAGTTCCTGAGGGGGAATGAGCCATCGGATTTATCCGTAGCATTGGCTCTCTATGGCAACGGCTCTTCCCCTTCGAAAGAGAAGAATAACGAGGCTGGCCCGTCAGAGGCCGACACTACTACTCCTCACATCGCCGCTCCTTATGCAGCTCAATCGGCTGGTCGGTCGACGCTTGATCCATTCGAGCAGCATGCCAGCTACGACCCCGAAGATCCCGGGCTCGGCGTTCATGTGCTGTCACCTATCCTGGAGGGTGAAACCCCGCGCGCCACCGACAGCCAACCTGATCCTGGTAGGAGATTCTTCTTTCTCTAGAAGTCGAAGTGATCCGTCATTTTTTAGCAGTGGTTATTCGTTCTAATGCCCACTTCTTATATTTCTCACAGGTTGTTCTGACACTGAACTAACTCCGAGGAGCGATGACGCCAAGGAGGAAGCGGGGAAAACAAGCGACGTTGCTCACGCAGGGGTAACTCCCGGCCCAGACGCTCAAGTGATCGGGGCGCTTGACGATGACAAACTTGATACCTCGTCTCCTGCCGAAGGAAGCGACGAAGTTAAAATCACTGGTGCCTCTGAACATACTTCAGAGATGAGCATGAAGGATCGTCTTGCCGACGAGGAGAAGAGAAAGGTCAAAGTCAAAGTTGAATCTGAAGTCCTGGAACTTACTGACCCGCGGAATAGACCTTTGAAAATCATTCTCCCGGGCAGGTCCAAACCATTAGATGTTCCGTCTCCTACTCCTGACTCCGTCTCTCTAGCAAGCAAAAAGTCCAAGAAGAAACGTGAGGGAGAGGAGTCGTCGGAAACACCGAAGGCAGACAAGAAGAAGAAGTCGAAGAAATGATCAATGCACTTGTTCAACAAGTTTTTGCTTAAGTTTGTAACAGTTTCTATCTTTCATAACTTGTAGTTTGTATAGGCCCGAATTTTGTAGGAGTGATCTTGTATCCCTATTTTGGACTTATCGAATAAAATTTTAGTTTCTTCTTGTTTGAATGATTCTCTTGTCTCTATTTGGTTTGCTGACACTGTGCTCCGGGGACTTGGAGACTTGAGACTGTTCATACTCTAGTCCGCGCTCTGGGGACTTAGAGTACTCCGCTCCGCACTCTGGGGACTCGGAGATTGGAAATCGTTTATACTCTAGTCCGCGCTCTGGGGACTTAGAGTACTCCGCTCCGCACTCTGGGGATTCGGAGACTGGAAATCGTTTATACTCTAGTCCGCGCTCTGGGGACTTAGAGTACTCCGCTCCGCACTCTGGGGACTCGGAGATTGGAAGTCGTTTATACTCTAGTCCGCGCTCTGGGGACTTAGAGTACTCCGCTCCGCACTCTGGGGATTCGGAGATTGGAAATCGTTTATACTCTAGTCCGCGCTCTGGGGACTTAGAGTACTCCGCTCCGCACTCTGGGGATTCGGAGATTGGAAATCGTTTATACTCTAGTCCACGCTCTGGGGACTTAGAGTACTCCGCTCCGCACTCTGGGGACTCGGAGATTGGAAATCGTTTATACTCTAGTCCGCGCTCTGGGGACTTAGAGTACTCCGCTCCGCACTCTGGGGACTCGGAGATTGGAAATCGTTTATACTCTAGTCCGCGCTCTGGGGACTTAGAGTACTCCGCTCCGCACTCTGGGGACTCGGAGATTGGAAATCGTTTATACTCTAGTCCGCGCTCTGGGGACTTAGAGTACTCCGCTCCGCACTCTAGGGACTCGGAGATTGGAAATCGTTTATACTCTAGTCCGCGCTCTGGGGACTTAGAGTACTCCGCTCCGCACTCTGGGGACTCGGAGATTGGAAATCGTTTATACTCTAGTCCGCGCTCTGGGGACTTAGAGTACTCCGCTCCGCACTCTGGGGATTCGGAGATTGGAAATCGTTTATACTCTAGTCCGCGCTCTGGGGACTTAGAGTACTCCGCTCCGCACTCTGGGGATTCGGAGATTGGAAATCGTTTATACTCTAGTCCGCGCTCTGGGGACTTAGAGTACTCCGCTCCGCACTCTGGGGACTCGGAGATTGAAAATCGTTTATACTCTAGTCCGCGCTCTGGGGACTTAGAGTACTCCGCTCCGCACTCTGGGGACTCGGAGATTGGAAGTCGTTTATACTCTAGTCCGCGCTCTGGGGACTTAGAGTACTCCGCTCCGCACTCTGGGGATTCGGAGATTGGAAATCGTTTATACTCTAGTCCGCGCTCTGGGGACTTAGAGTACTCCGCTCCGCACTCTGGGGATTCGGAGATTGGAAATCGTTTATACTCTAGTCCGCGCTCTGGGGACTTAGAGTACTCCGCTCCGCACTCTGGGGACTCGGAGATTGGAAATCGTTTATACTCTAGTCCGCGCTCTGGGGACTTAGAGTACTCCGCTCCGCACTCTGGGGACTCGGAGATTGGAAATCGTTTATACTCTAGTCCGCGCTCTGGGGACTTAGAGTACTCCGCTCCGCACTTTGGGGACTCGGAGATTGGAAATCGTTTATACTCTAGTCCGCGCTCTGGGGACTTAGAGTACTCCGCTCCGCACTCTGGGGACTCGGAGATTGGAAATCGTTTATACTCTAGTCCGCGCTCTGGGGACTTAGAGTACTCCGCTCCGCACTCTGGGGATTCGGAGATTGGAAATCGTTTATACTCTAGTCCGCGCTCTGGGGACTTAGAGTACTCCGCTCCGCACTCTGGGGATTCGGAGATTGGAAATCGTTTATACTCTAGTCCGCGCTCTGGGGACTTAGAGTACTCCGCTCCGCACTCTGGGGACTCGGAGATTGGAAATCGTTTATACTCTAGTCCGCGCTCTGGGGACTTAGAGTACTCCGCTCCGCACTCTGGGGACTCGGAGATTGGAAATCGTTTATACTCTAGTCCGCGCTCTGGGGACTTAGAGTACTCCGCTCCGCACTCTGGGGACTCAGAGATTGGAAATCGCTTATACTAGTCTGTACGCCGCACAGAATAATGTAATTTATCATCCAATTAAGAGATACAGAAACTTCATAGAAAATGTGGCTTCAAGCCTTTATTAATGAAAATCAACTAAATTGCTCGATTACAACTTCAAAAGGAAACTAAGTCATTATTGAATGGAAACATGCAGAAAACAATAGTGCCTATAACAAGAAAGGGAAACATGCTAAATGTAATAGTGCCGCAAATGTTCACTGTTCCATGCTCGGGGGAGTGTCGCGCCATCAACGGTCGCTAGCTTGAATGTTCCTTCTCCAAGCTTCCGTTCAATGGCGTATGGACCTTCCCAGCTGGGATTCATGCGTGATGGCACTGGGAAGACTCGTTTCAGAACGAGATCACCCACATCGAAGATTCTTGGGCGGACTCTGCCATCGTAGTAGCGCTTGACTCGATGTCTGTGCGCCGCCGCCCTTAACTCAGCTTCTTCACGCTTTTCGTCGATGCAGTCCAGTGATTCCAGCAAGAGGTTTTGGTTCGTCTTGGGGTCATAGTATGTCACTCGGTGCGATGGAACTTCAAGTTCCACGGGTATTACGGCTTCAGAGCCGTATGCCAAGGCGAACGGAGTGTGGCCGGTCGCGGACTTGTGGGTAGTTCTATATGCCCATAATGCTGTCGGGAGTTCATCTACCCACTTGCCTCCAACCTTCTCCAGACGCTTCTTTAGTATGGACTTGATTATTTTGTTAACGGCCTCGACTTGTCCGTTAGCTTTTGGGTGTGCAACGGCAGCGAACTTTTTCTCGATGCCGTACTTTAAACAGAACTCTTTGAACTCTCTACTTTCGAATTGCGTTCCGTTGTCTGTAATGATGGTGCGTGGAAGGCCAAAGCGGCATATAATGTTTCGCACAACGAAGTTAATGACTTTCTTAGAGGTGATAGTGGCCAAAGGTTCTGCCTCAGCCCATTTCGTGAAATAGTCGACTGCAACTATCGCGTATTTCGCACCACCTTTGGATAGAGGCAAAGAGCCGATTATGTCGATTCCCCAGATCGCAAATGGCCAAGGGCTGATCATTTGTGTGAGTTCCGTTGACGGAGCCCTCGGGATTTTTGCATATCTTTGACACTTGTCGCATTTTCTTGCGTAGTCCGCGGCATCCCGGTTTACGGTAGGCCAGTAATACCCATAGCGGAGGATCTTCTTTGCTAGCGTTTGGCCCCCGGTATGGTCGCCGCATTCCCCTTCGTGGACTTCCCTCAAGACTCGCTTTGTTTCATCATGAGCGATGCATCGTAACAATGGGACTGAGAATCCTTTCCGGTACATGGATCCATCCTGCATTACGTACCGCGCAACCTTTCGAAGGACCTGTCGTCTTTCGCTTCTCCTTTCTGGTAAAGCCCCGGTTGTCAGGTACAGTTTGAATGGGGTTATCCACGAGTCCTTCTCGATCTCTGTTTCCAACACAAGATCGATTTTCATCTCGTCCGCACTCGGGGCATGCAAGACTTCCACGGGATACAATCCCATTTGTTGAACATCGTTGGTACTTGCAAACTTAGCCAACAAGTCGGCTTCTTTGTTTTGTTCTCGCGGGATGTGTGAAATGTCATAACGCTCAAGATTTGATAGTAGTTCCTGGACCTGAACGAGGTACGGAGCAAGCTTTCGTCCTTTTGCTTGGTAGTCTCCTCGTACTTGGTAAACCACTAACTGCGAGTCGCAAAAGATTTCGACTGATTTGATTCCGAGTTCTTTGATAAGCTTCAAGCCAGCGATCAATGCTTCATATTCAGCTTCGTTGTTCGTAGCCGGAAAATCGAGCTTCAGGGCATAACAGATTGATCGGTTTTCCGGAGTCATAAGAACTACGCCCGCGCCGGAGCAACGGTCGTTTGATGCACCGTCAGTGTATAATTTCCATCGAATAGGGGGAATGATGTCGTGATCGTCCGGTTTGATGGGTATGGTAAATTCAACGATGAAGTCTGCTAACGCTTGCCCTCGAATAGCTCTCCGTGGTAGGTACGCGATATCGAATTGGCTCAACTCGATGTTCCATTTTAGCAATCTTCCAGAAGTTTCTGGTCGTTGAAGTACCTGCCTCAGGGGTTGATCGGTATAAACGCCGATTGAATGCGCTTGAAAGTACGGGCGCAGCTTGCGTGATGCAATCACCAAGCAATAAGCCAATTTCTCAATTTTAGGGTAATTCTTCTCTGCCCCCGTTAAACGCTTGCTAACATAATATACCGGCTTCTGGACTCGATCCTCCTCACGGACCAAAGCTGCGCTTATCGCATGAGGGGATATAGCCAAGTAAACGTACAGCATCTCATGGTCAACTGGTTTAGATAGCATTGGTGGGCTCTCCAGATGCCTTACCAAGTTCTGGAAAGCTTCCTCGCAGCTAGACGTCCATTCAAAATTCCTCTTTCCTTTCTTTATTATGTCGAAGAATGGGATGCACTTGTCAGTTGCCTTGGATATAAATCGACTTAGCGCAGCCACTTTTCCGTTCAAGCTCTGTACCTGCTTTATAGTCCTGGGCGCTTGTACATCTCGAATGGCTTGGATCTTTTCTGGGTTGGCTTCGATTCCCCTAGCGTTGACGATGAATCCTAAAAACTTCCCTGATGCAACGCCGAAAGAACACTTCAGCGGGTTGATCTTCATTCCATAGGACCTGAGTATGATAAACATTTCAGCTAAGTCTTGAATGTGGTCGTTTGACTGCCGTGATTTCACGAGCATGTCATCCACATAGACTTCCATGGTTTTGCCCAGCTGGTCCTTGAACATTCGATTCACCAGACGTTGGTAAGTTGCTCCAGCATTCTTTAATCCAAAGGGCATCACTACATAGCAATACAGCCCGACATTTGTAACGAAGCTGGTGTGTTCTTGGTCCGGAATATGCATTGGGATTTGGTTGTATCCCGAGTACGCATCCATGAATGACAATAATTCGTGTCCTGCTGTGGAATCGACCAACTGATCGATCCTAGGCAACGGGAAACTGTCCTTAGGGCATGCTTTGTTCAAGTCGGAATAATCTACGCAAGTCCTCCATTTCCCATTTGCCTTCTTTACTAGCACGGGGTTGGAGACCCACTCCGGGTAGAGGGCGTCGCGGACGAACCCATTTGCTTTGAGTTTGTCCACCTCCTCTCCAAGAGCGGCGGATCTCTCTGGATCCATTCCTCTCCTCTTTTGCTTGACTGGGACGTATTTCGGGTCTACGTTCAACATATGACTTGTGATGGCGGGAGAAATCCCACACATATCAGAATGTGTCCAGGCAAAAACATCAAGGTTTGCCCGGAGGAAGTCGCTAAGGTCTTCTGTCATTGCGGGGCCTAACTGTGATCCGATCTTCAGTATTCGCGAAGGGTCGTCACGGCTAACTGAAATGTCAATTGTTAATTCAGCCGGTGCCGCCTTCTCTTCCCTGGGTTTCCCATCGTCGTCTCTCGGATCTATATCTCCGTAGATCCGAGAACTATGCCCGAGCCAGGGCTCGGGCACTACTTGTCAATTATTCGTATTGGGGATGCGGACGGGATTGTCCGCAACCTTTCCTTTCTCCCTCCGATGGGCTTCTCGGAGCTCGGCCACATAACAAGAACGACCAGCTGCTTGGTCACCGTGAACAATGCCTACTCCTTTGTCAGTCGGAAACTTCAAAGTCAAGCACCACGGGGCTAGTGCCGCCCTGAATTCAGCCAGGGCCGGCCGGCCCAAGAAAACATTATACGGAGAGTCCACATCCAAAACTACAAAGGGTAGAATTCGTACCCTCCGACGTTCGCCTTGTCCCAGTTCAACTGGTAACTCGACATATCCTACTGCATCAGTCGCAGCGCCGTTAAAGCCGTGGATACGAGCTTTGGATGGTTTCAAGTCTTTTGTCTCTAGCTTCATCTGATCATAGGCCTTCTTGAAGATGATGTTGACTGAACTTCCACAATCAATCAAAATTCTTTTTACATATGCTGGTCCGATTGTTGCAAATATGACCATGGGATCGATGGTCGGAGCCTCCACCTGATCAGCGTCTCTGTTTCTGAACACAATATCGTCTGTCATCACGCGCTGCTGCTTAGCAGGGGCCCCGTCCTCTACGTTCGAACAGCACTCAAAATCTGCATGCTTCAAGGAGCTCGCATATCGTTCCATCTCTTGCCAGTTCTTATCTGCGGGATGAGGTCCGCCGATAATCGTATTTATAACCAGTCTTCCAACAGTCCGGGCAGGTTCCTCTGGATGACGTGGAACCGGTGCACGACCTGGGTCGGACGTTCCCTGTCCTCCTTCCTGTGGGTCCTTTACAAATTCTTGCAACTTCTTTTGTCTAATCAATTTCTCGATAGCGTCATGCAGGTGTCTGCATTCTTCCGTGTTGTGTCCATAGGTTTCATGGAAGCGGCAATATTTCCCAGTCCGCTTCTGTTCTTCAGTTGAATCCTTCGGACGTGGTTTTCTGTATTGAAAAGTATTGCATGTGGATAGGTAAATGTTCTCAAGTGGGGCGTTTAGCGGAGTGTACTCGTTGTAGCTTGGAATTCTCGACTTCCACTTTCCCGCTTCTTTCCTCTTTCCTTGACTTCTTCCTCCGGACTCTTTGGGCTGCACGGGCTTACTCTGGACGTTGACTTGAACCTTTCCTGAATTGTCTCCAGATTGCTTCACAGCAATGTTGCTCTTGATTGACTCTTGGGCAGGTCCCGGTGCCTTGTCTCGTCGTACCCACCTAGCTTCCTCTCTTCTTATGAACTGGTGTGCCTTGGAGTAAAAACGCTCTAGCGTAGTCGGAGGTTTTCCTGCCAGCCAATCTCCGAATTCAGAATCCGGATCTACACCTCTCATTACAGCCATTAGAATTGCATGGTCGTTGGGGTTACTGACTTCAGTTGCCGCAACGTGAAATCTTTGTAAGTACTCCTTCAGCGACTCTCCGGGATTTTGGATTACACTTGACAGAGACATCACGTCCTTCGGGCGTGTAGTGTGTATCCTGAATTGCTCAATAAACTTCTTTGCCAACTCCTCGAAATTTGATACGGATCGCGGAGGAAGTCGGGTGAACCACATAGTAGCGATCCCAGATAGAGTAATCGGAAAGCACCTACACTTGGTGGCATCATTTGCTCTGGCTGAATCCATCATCCATTCATAACTCATTACATGTTGTCTGGGGTCAGTCTTTCCTTCATATGCAGGTATGGTTGGCATGCTAAACTTCTTGGGGTAGGTCGCTTGCAGCACAACATCCGTGAACGGAGTATGACTTCTCGAGACTCCCCAATCGTCATTTGATAAGCCCTGATTTTCTTTCATCAGTTGCCTGATCATGGCTGTCAGATCGGGTGTCTGTATGGAAGCTGGGAGGTTGGAGTCAGTTCTACGCGCCTGTCCATGCTGATGCCTCCTTTCCTGGCGATCTGCCAATCGTGCGTCATGAGGTTCAACATTGTTAACATCTTGATGATCTGGAGCTCCCTCCTCCATCTGTACTCCGGTTCGGAAGTTTCCAGTTCTGGCTTGGTCGCGGTTTCCTGCTGTTCGAGCAGCAGCATCTGCCCTTGCAGCTTCGGTCTTACGGCGTCTGCGCCTGGGTGGCTCATCAGAAGAAGTTGAGCTGTCAGAAGAGGAATAAGCAGCTGGATTGCCCCCAGCATTCTGTTGCTGCTGTTGAGTGAGTTGTGCCATCAGGTTGGCATTAGTTTGCATTTGTTCTCCCAGTTGTCTCCTGCTTTCCCTAAGTTCTCTCATCAAGTCGTTGAACTCCATTCTGGTGACAACTGGAGTCTGTTCTTGAGCGGCAATCCCTGCACTCGGGATCGCTGGTTGATTGCTAGGTCCTGCTTGTTGCACGCTAGCAGTCTCTCGGGCATCCGCATTAAGAGAAGCTGACCTGGTACGTGGCCTTGCCATTGTAGAGTTATTGGTATGAACTCTGAGTAGGATCAGCGGATGTTCTATCAGTAAGTCGGATCTTCTTTGGGGGATTTGCTCAATCCAGTAGCTTCAAAGCAGATCCTTGAGGTCTGAGAATTCAATTCTCAGTGAAAGCACCAAAGTGTTAGCACCAAAATTGGTCACTAACCTCGTTCAGAAAGATTGTGTAGAGATATAAGTGATGAAAGTAAATTAAACAGAGAAGACAGTCCTAATTCAAATGCAGAAAGTAAGAACACCAAATTTATAGTGGTTCGGCGTAATTGCCTACGTCCACTTTGCTCAACTTTATTGATTTCCTTTATGGTTGATTACAAATACAATTCGTGAATCAAATGCTTGAATGAAGTTGTTTAAGTAGAGAAGATGAGTCTTGAAAATGGCAGAGTCTCCCCGTATTTTCTCTCCAAAAAAAAGGATCCATTTCACTATGACCCTGCCCCTCTATTTATAGGCAAATATGGGCTGGACTTCCCAAGCGGGCTTGTTAGCCGAACGTTCGAGCCCAGGTGCTGTGTGCCGAACCAGGTACGCCGAACGCTTCTGTGCCGAATGGTCCTTCCCATGCCGAACGGTCCTTCCCATGCCGAACGGTGCTCCTGGTGTATGGGAAGTGTGGGGTGATTGTAGTGAAGCCGAGCGTATCTCCCTTTGAAGCTTTTGACCAACCAATGTATGTAGTTCGAACGTTCTCGTTGCCGAGTTATCCTACCGCCGAGCTCCACTGACGCCGAGTACCGTGGGATGCCGAGCATAGGTTGTTGCCGAGTGCTCTCCTTGACGCCGAGTAGCTTGTTATGCCGAGCAGTCTTGACGCCGAGTACCCTGTTATGCCGAGCAGTCTTGACACCGAGTAGTCTCGATGCCGAGCGTTCTTGTATGCCGAGCAGCCTTGATGCCGAGCACCCTTGTGTGCTGAGTAGTCTCGATGCCGAGCACCATTGTATGCCGAACGCTAGCGCCGAGCATTGGTTGTCGCCGAGTGTCAGTTGACGCCGAGTTCCATTGGGATGCCGAGTGCTCCTGGATGTCAAACGCTTCGCCGAACACTCCTGGATGCCGGTCACTCTCTGATGCCGGACACTCTCTGATGCCGGTCACTCTCTGATGCTGGTCACTCTCTGATGCCGGACACTCTCTGATGCCGGACACTCTCTGATGCCGGTCACACTCTGATGCCGGACACTCTCTGATGCCGGACACTCTCTGATGCCGGTCACTCTCTGAAGCCGATCACTCTCTGATGCTGGTCACTCTCTGATGCCGGACACTCTCTGATGCTGGACACTCTCTGATGCCGGTCACACTCTGATGCCGGACACTCTCTGATGCCGGACACTCTCTGATGCCGGTCACTCTCTGATGCCGATCACTCTCTGATGCCGAGTTGAACTGGATGCCGAGTACTAGTTGCCTGGTCAAATCTCCAGGAAACACTAATCGAGTACATATGAATGCAAAATCTAACCGAATGTCAAACCTAATCAGGTACATGTGGATGTAAAAGCCAACTGAATTCCAAACCTAATTGGATAAATATGGATACATAAGCTGATTGAATGTCAAACCTAATCGAATACATATGGAAACAAAAGCAAACTGGATGCCAAACCTAATCGAGTATATATGGAAACCAATCTATAACCAAGATATATTGTTTAATCAAGCATATCACTGAATGCAAATGATAATCAGATGTTAAACTTAATTGGGTACGTATGCATGCAAAAACTAACCGAATACCAAACCTAATTAGGTATGTATAGGTACAAAAGCTGAATACCAAACCTAATTGGATACGTATGGATGCAAAGCTAAATGGGTATGTATGAAAACCAATATATAACCTAGATAAATTGTTCAACCGAGATATATTGTTTAACCGAGATACATAGACAAAGTCCAGAAGCATGTTTATGATATGTGAAACGATAGTTTTATAAAGCATTTTAACTATGAAATCCACTAACATGTTTAAAAAATTCAAAATGATAATTTAATGTAGCATTTTTGTTACAAAGTCTAGTAGCATGTTTGTGATATGTGAAATAAAAGTTTCATGTGACATTTTAATTATGAAATCCACTAGAACGTTAAAAACATGCAAAGTGATAGTTTAATGTAGCATTTTTGTTACAAAGTCTACTGGCATGTTTATGATATCTGAAATGATAGTTTGATGTGGCATTTTAGTAATGGAGTCCTGTAGCATGTTTGAAATATGCAAAATGATGGTTTAATGTAGGATTGCAGTTACAAAGTTCAGTAGCATTTATATAATAACTGAAATGATAGTTTGATGTGGCATTTTAGGTATGAAGTCAACTGTCATATTTCTAAAATATGAACTGTTGGGTACTTGCAAAAATATGAAAAGTATGTAATACAATTTCAAATTACACAACAGTATGTCTATTCTTATTACTTTTAATTATACTGAAATGCAATTTAGCATAATACAAAAACTTGATGTTCAACATTTGTACTATGAAAATCTTAAACAACATATATTGCTGAGTGCATAAAATTGTTTAAAAACATTTAATACACCTGTAAATTCTACAATATTTATGAATGATACAAATAGTAAACTATTAAAATGAAATGCTATATACATTTAGCATTACACTTTAACAAATTCAATAATAGCCCAAAGCTTACCTGAAATACAATCAACATCAAATAGACCATCTGAAACTAACAAGAGCAACATTCAACATCAAATATAAAATAATAAAACACTAACAAACTAAACTACATAATACGCACAGAAATGCTAGTTTCATATATCGTCATAATATAAAAAATGCAATACCAAATAATAAAACACTAACAGACTAAATTGCATAGTATTCACTCAAACTTCATTCATCTCAGGTGATTTGAAAACGCTCAGGGCAGCCTCTCTATTCTCAGCATCACAAAGCACATCGAGGATGGTGAACTAAACTCAAGCAATCCAGAATGGAGGACTAGCGATCTCGGTCTTCATTTGAGAAGAATGGTGAAGCGTGATGCATCTTTGAGTCGACATCTTAGGCGAATAGCAATGGTGAGCTTTTGGCAGACGGAGTCGCGAACTTTGGCAAAAGCAAAGGTCGATCTCAGGCAAGGCTAGAACGGTGGCGGCATGATTTGAGATCGAGATTGAAGAAGGCAGTATGATTTAATTTTTTGTAAATATTTTCCTTCAACCCAAATTATGAAGCCCGCGTCCTTCGTACGTAAAAATAATAGCCGCGTCCTTTAGTCCAAAAACCTAGCTATGTTTTTCCTTAAGCCTATTTTCCTATTTTCAAAATTTCTTGTAGCAAAATCTTTACATTCCATTGGAATTGTTTTTCTTTTCATTTTTTGTGTTGTGTAACATCCCGAAAATTTTCGACTTTCGAAAATTCAACATCGATACTCACTTTATCGACTGCTGAGCCATCGAATGCCGGAAACCCGGAAAGTTATGGTTTTAAGAAAGAAGAAAAAGGTAGAAGAAGAAGATAGAAGAAAAAGAAAGAAGAACAACAACAGAACAAGAGAACAGCAACAGAAACAGAACAATATCAGAATCTTACACATCGCAGCGGAACAATATATAATAGATAAATGAATAATCTTTAAAACAAAGAACTATATCATTTCATACATACATCAATCATCAGAGTCAATATACAACAATGGACAGTTATATAACTTGTCCTCATACAGAATACACAGCGGAATAAATACTATCAGATACAAATACTACGTCTCGTCATCCAGCTTATCTCCAAGCTCCAGAATATCCAGAATATCCTGATAATATAACTCTAGGCTACCCGTGTGGAAATTTGTGGGCACCCAGAGTTTAGAAGGGAAACAATAAACTCCGAGTCAGTCATGGTGACTGGTGTGAGATCGTAAAACAGTTATTTTTTTAAAATAAACAACAGGATAATTTTGAAGTCAATTCGAAATGCTATTGGAAAATGAAACTACCATAAGACCTCCCACCACACACACAATGCAAACGCAGAATTGGAGGAGATTTCTTCTTATGATAGTCAAAGATGCTTACTACGCAAAATCAAATCATTTTTGATATTATTATTAGTGCATAGTGTAGAAATCATTTCGAAAGTATAATATTAATCTTAGCCAACATACGACCAGTATCGTATGCCTACTATAGCTACTATGTTCAATAGCAGGTTACCGCCACATTCCATAGCAGGTAATACAACTAAAACCGTACACGTCACGTATTGTTTCTTTGGATTTCCAACAAATGGTCAGGCTAAGGAACTTCCTATCCACGATGGGTACGTCCCTGGAATAGACGACCCGAGAATCTAACGTTACGGTTAGATCTCTGCCAACACAAGGCCGGGTTACCTCTGCAAAAATAGGTAACTACTGACACGCGTATGCCATCCCCCGATCGTCACCGATCTTCCCGAGGATCCCCGATTCGCAACAAACCACATAGAAAAAATAATGCAGTAACCACAGAGGTTAAGTATCTGGGCTCCATACCATGATACCACCTTTATCCAGAAGGAATGACATACACTAAGGGGCGCTACTCCCTAGAACCTTGCCGCATTCTTCCTGTTTCGACCATTTCCGGGGTGTGAGGCTCGACGAAGTCTCGTCCACAAAGCTACGCTTTCTACAAAGCCCTGCTTTGGGTCCAACAAAAATGATCAACCTATGATCACAAAGATATAAGATCAAACAAATGATCATATCACAAATGATCAAACACTGATCATTTCACAGCAACACTCAGTATGCCACGTTACCAAATTGGGATATATCGCTGATAAATTTCAACTACATAACCTCTGAGCTCGTACGTCTCAGAGAAGGGTGTTAAGCTAAGAGAATAAATTCTCCGCCACCAACAGAAATGTATTTGAAAGAAATCAGCTTTATATCTCAAATTGTAACGTCAGACACACAATCCATACAAGTCTGTTCCGGGATCGAACAGAACCGAAGGCACTTCTCACGAAGCCCTTGCATTTCCGGATAATTTTCAATCACGTCAGGACTTCCCGTCACTAAGGGTGATAAAACCTCTAAATCGGAGATCAGTCGATGTAGAGTAACTCGACGGTAATCCTTCCGTTTTCAAAAATATCCGGTCTTCAACACCGGTCTTCGAATGCAATTCATAACGACGTATCACATATTCGGAATGGGTTATACGACCCCATGGTCCTTTCCCGGCTAACCCGAATAGTGAGCGATTATTCAAAAATAAGTGTGGCATTCAAATTCATCCAATTTACAACAAATACCTATTTAAGGTAATTATTGATAGTCGGTTATTTAACTATCAATAAAGATGCGCAACATCATCAGATTCCAAATAATTTTCCAAATTATTTTATCTTCAAAAATATCTTACTAGATATATAATTCTCCACACTTCAAAAATAAATCAACGTTTATTTTTAAAACGAATTCCCATTTCTTTATAAATTCCATATTGAATTTATATTTCAAAATATCTTCTGGTATACGATTTTCAAAACGATTTTTCAATATTCAATTTCAATTTATCTTTTACAAAGATAAATTCTCAAAACGTTCATTTCATTTGGAAAAGCATTTCCATACTTATTTAAAAATAAGTGTTTCACAAATCTATTCATTTTCAACACTTGAAAATATTCGATATACTTAAATCAAATTAAGTATATATTTCATTCTTTAAGGAAATCTATTTTCTATAACGACATCAATTCGAGTCAAAAAAACGAATGTTACGTAAAACATCGTTACGACGACTCAAAAATCACTAGTATAGGGATTCGAAATTTAGGTAGATATATAAATCCCAATACTAGATAAAAACATTTCCCTTCGGAAATCATTTACTATAACAACAGTGTTATAGTCCATCATCTCCTTATTTTCTCGAAAACGTCTATTTCAACAATAAATGTTGAAATCTATGATTTCGATATTTAACACGTTTTAAAACATCTTTTAAAACAATTACTTCATTTTATAATATCGTTTCTCCAGAACATATCCATTTTCCTTAAGAGTATATTCACTGTCCAAAATCGTGAATATAATTCACTTAACTAAATTTCAGCCATCTCTACACGTTTTATTTCAATAAAGATTCGCTATTCAAAATCGCGAATATATCTTCTTTAAAAATCTTCTATATTTAATTTATCAAACTCCATCGATTTTGAATTTATAAAACAACGTTTATAAATCCTATTTCTATATTTTTTTCACAACTTTGATTTATAAATCTTCTTTATTAACGATCCGATCAATATTCCATTTAAAAGCAGAAATCCAATTTATAAGTAAATTTTCTTATAATCATTCATTCTACAACTTCATTCTTTATAAATCTATAAATTTCATATCCTTACAATTTATAATTCTATACATTTCATATCTTCACATTTTATAATTATAAATTTCATATCTTCACATTTTATAATTATAAATTTCATATCTCTTATAAAACTTATTTTAAAATTCCAATCTTTAATTGATAAATATCAATTTGATACATCTTTTTATATACATTGGTTTAAGAATTCAAAAATCTCAACTTAAACCATTTCATAAATTTCTTAACTCTTTATTTCAAAAGAAATTACTTCTTTGTTAAAATTCACAAAATCTCAACTTTTATAACTTAAAAGTTTTAACGTTTATCTTTTTAAAGTAATTAATTCAACAATTTAAATAAACGTATATTTTCAAAGATCACTTTTAAAATTTCACTTTTAAAAATCAACATCGTTATTTTTAAATTTCAAAATTTGAAACCGATGATGCAACGCATCAATTAGTCAATCACAACAGTCAATATCATATCTCAACATATGACAACAGAATATATATATCATCTGTAAATAAATAAATACAGTTGAGGAATCCAGTTGGATCCCTCCAACCTGTTTCCCTGCATCCAAAAACGTTAGCACAATACCAATTCCGCTCCAGTACGGAATTATCGCGGTATATGGGTTTTTATAAAAATCCGCTTACTAACGGCGCAATAGGGTCTCATCCGCTATACGAGGCGGGAAATCATCAATCCAATATATACATATGCCAATATGTATATACTGCTATATATATAGATATATCCTATCATATCTAATACAAACAGCAATCATAGAAATCAAACAATAACTGTAAAAATTCCACATTTTATTCGAGTGAGAAAAATCTCACCTTTGCCCTTTTATTTGAAATCCAATTTCAACTCCAGTTTGTTTCCTCGATTAGACCTTGTATAAAACATTAAATGATTTTGTTAATATCCTAATTGGTCGAACAATCAATTTTTATTTATTTTAATTCAAACCAAAATTTTAGTTTTAACTAAATTTTCCTTTGCGATTATTTATAAATAAAAATATACTCTACTAAAATTTTCTGTTTATCCACACGTATTAAAATCAACTTAAAATTTTAAACTGTAAAATATGTGAGGTATTCTTTACTGTAAAATATGAATTTTGTAAGAACTTCCTAATCTGCATAAATATAATTGAATTAAATTACAAATAGGGTAGATACCTCACCTTGTCGACGAATACGACGCTGCACCACCCACCGACATCGCCGGCCTTCCCCTGATGAACTTATCCATCAACCACCCAAAGCCATTGACAACACTTAACCCACTCACTCGAATCGGCATCCAGTTCAACCAAGTCCCCTCATTCCAAGCGCACTTCACTCCCAGGCAATCGAAACCCTAACCCCCTTTTCGATCGCGACATCGGCCGGACCTCTCGAGCATCACGATGCCCTTGCGAATCGAGCCTACACCCCATCGTAATGCGCATCAATGATCACGCGTTCTCGAGTCGCGATGGCGACAATCATCTCGACTTCGAATTCTGATTTGGGAAAAACCCTAGCCCAACGTAACCGCCCCCTCCCTCGAACACAGGCGACCCACAAACCTACGAATTCGATTAGATTTTGAACGAGCTCTCGTTTTAAAAAAAAAATTTGAATGATTTCGATTTTGAGAGGAGGAGGAAGGAAGCTCGTTTTATTGTCTCTGGAGAAACGAAAATGATATTATCTGTTTTAAAAGGAACGTGGCTGCTTGGGTACGAGTGGTATAAAATATCTCTGACTGAGGTACCTTAAATTATATTATCAAACTTCAAAACGTACCGTTGCATAACGTGAAACCCTGAACCCCAAGCCAGACATTCCGACAGACGTTTACAGGGTTTTACCCGCATTTCGAACACACTGGAACGTGTTTCGGAGACTAGTTTGATTGTATGCGCGAGTTTCAGAGGTAAACGATCAAATTTTAAATTAAATCGATTAAAATAATTCGAGGCGTTTTGAGCTGCCAGGGTCAAACGATAACCCCGATTGACACGAAAATTGAAATCCGATAATAACTAACTATTACGGATCCAATGGAACTGGTTTCGTTCAATTCTGAGACTGCTCGAAAATTGGCTATTTTTACAGTCGATAATTAAATATTAAAATATTCAATTTTTATAGATTAACTCCAAATTCGATTTTTAAAAGTTCTATAACCTTTCTATAACTCCAGTATGATTAAATAAAATTTTACAAATCATTTTCAATCATTTTAAACTCGATTTTCAATTATCTCTGGAATTTCACTATTTAATTTATCAACTTAATTCTCAAATAAAACCCAATATTCGAAAAGTAAATCATTCGACTTCTAAATTCCATTTATTTATATTTAAAATCAACTAAATATTCGAATTTTAATTATCAAAAATTCTGGGTCGTTACAAACTTCCCCCCTTAAAAGAATTTCGTCCTCGAAATTACAAGTTAGGGAAAAAAAGTCCTTACTCGTCTACTATTTTTCAACATTCAATAGTTTTATCAATTTATCAGAACAAATCTTCCTACTAAAGATTCGTTATTACTTCAACTAGTTTTTCAACTTCAATTACAGGTTTCAAACAACATTGTTTACTTCTCAATTCAAATTCGAGTTTAAATTCAAATTTCAAATTTAAACTTTCAAAATTTCTCAAAAATTTTCTAACGCCCTAAATTTCTGAAAAATTTCGCCAGCGTCTCCTTTGCGCGGCTAATACGGCACGACTACAAAACGTCCCTACGGACTCTCAGATTTCAAAAAGAAAAAGAAAAAGCCAAGCGGCTAGACAAGAAATCATCAAAAACTCATATTGAAATTCAAATACGTACCTTTTGTCGAGCAATTCAAATTATCTGTGAAATAAATTTTCCAATCCCTTTATACACCTGTATATCCTACTAGCCATAATATCTAGTTACATATATTCAAATCATTTTGCAAATTCTGTTACAAAATTTTCAATATAACTGCTTATATCATCATTACTTCACTATTGAAGTTACACCTATTCAATTTTGTTCAATCTTTACATTTCAAACTTCATTTGAATTTACTTTACCATTTCAATTCAATTTAATTTGGATTCTATTTATCTCCTGAATATTGAATTTTATCGATCAGTTTCAATTACTAATTCATTTCTAATTCTAATCCACTTACAAATTCAAATCTGCTTTCAACATTCAGTTTCAATTCCAGTTTTATCTTCATTCAATTAGCTTCACTTACTAATTTTAGTTTAATACTTCACAATCCAATTCAAATTCAGTCTTACATTCTTACAAATTCAAAATGAATCTTAACATTTCAATTTTATTCTCTTGCACTTACAATCGCAATTTTATTTGTTTGTTCTCACATTCTTTCATTTTCAATTCGAATCCCAATTTTATTCTTTTGTTCAATTATCAACTTAGAATAATTTCAATATCAAGTTTCGCTTAAAGAATTTCACTCTTCATTTAATTGATTCACTTATACTTACTTTGATTTAACTTCATTCCTTAAGTTAAATTTATTCGACCAAAATTCAAATTGTATAAGTTATCAACTTAGTTATATTTCATAGTATTCCAGAGTTTACCAACATTTCAAAAACCATTTTGAAATCAATTCAAATTCCTTTGGATTTCCAAAACAAAACCCAAATTTTACAAACAACTTCCATTTAAAACAATTTGGCAGCAATTCCTCTTCCGAAAACTCGAAAATGAACATCGATAATGCTGCAGTCATTACCGAAGTTATTTTCCAGCGACCGAAAAGAGTTTAGAGCTTTCCATCTCTTCAAAATATTTTTCAAACCCTTTGAAATTCATTTTCAAACCAAAAAGATTTTAAACTTCCAAATTTCCCAAAAATTTCTCTGGAATTCCGTTTCCAATTATAAGTCACATTTATAATTTACATTCTTAAATTCCATTTGTATATGGATTTATTTTTTTTTAACTTTGGAGTTACGATTTCAATTTCTTATTCGATTTCATATAAAAATGATAACTTTCAATATTATCACTTTCCTAACATCCATGCAACCATATACTGTAATAATTTACAGAAAATCAATTCTTTTATATACAAAAATAGTTTTGGGCAAAATTATTTCATTTACCCTATTTTAAAACAATACTGTGTCGGTTTATCTTGTTTAGAGTTTAGAAACCCCTATCGATTACAGTTAGCTAGACTGCACCGACCAGAATCCATAAACAATCAACCGATAAGTCAACACAATACAAAACAATTTTATATTCAAATAACAAATACGCGCTCATATCTATTATTACACTCAAACTCATTCTAGAGTACTACTGACTCTATCTCTAATGAGTAACACCCAACAGAGCAGGGTTGTCGCTTAACCATATGCTCTGATACCACTTGTAACATCCCGAAAATTTTCGACTTTCGAAAATTCAACATCGATACTCACTTTATCGACTGCTGAGCCATCGAATGCCGGAAACCCGGAAATTTATGGTTTTAAGAAAGAATAAAAAGGTAGAAGAAGAAGATAGAAGAAAAAGAAAGAAGAACAACAACAGAACAAGAGAACAGCAACAGAAACAGAACAATATCAGAATCTTACACATCGCAGCGGAACAATATATAATAGATAAATGAATAATCTTTAAAACAAAGAACTATATCATTTCATACATACATCAATCATCAGAGTCAATATACAACAATGGACAGTTATATAACTTGTCCTCATACAGAATACACAGCGGAATAAATACTATCAGATACAAATACTACGTCTCGTCATCCAGCTTATCTCCAAGCTCCAGAATATCCAGAATATCCTGATAATATAACTCTAGGCTGCCCGTGTGGAAATTTGTGGGCACCCAGAGTTTAGAAGGGAAACAATAAACTCCGAGTCAGTCATGGTGACTGGTGTGAGATCGTAAAACAGTTATTTTTTTTAAATAAACAACAGGATAATTTTGAAGTCAATTCGAAATGCTATTGGAAAATGAAACTACCATAAGACCTCCCACCACACACACAATGCAAACGCAGAATTGGAGGAGATTTCTTCTTATGATAGTCAAAGATGCTTACTACGCAAAATCAAATCATTTTTGATATTATTATTAGTGCATAGTGTAGAAATCATTTCGAAAGTATAATATTAATCTTAGCCAACATACGACCAGTATCGTATGCCTACTATAGCTACTATGTTCAATAGCAGGTTACCGCCACATTCCATAGCAGGTAATACAACTAAAACCGTACACGTCACGTATTGTTTCTTTGGATTTCCAACAAATGGTCAGGCTAAGGAACTTCCTATCCACGATGGGTACGTCCCTGGAATAGACGACCCGAGAATCTAACGTTACGGTTAGATCTCTGCCAACACAAGGCCGGGTTACCTATGCAAAAATAGGTAACTACTGACACGCGTATGCCATCCCCCGATCGTCACCGATCTTCCCGAGGATCCCCGATTCGCAACAAACCACATAGAAAAAATAATGCAGTAACCACAGAGGTTAAGTATCTGGGCTCCATACCATGATACCACCTTTATCCAGAAGGAATGACATACACTAAGGGGCGCTACTCCCTAGAACCTTGCCGCATTCTTCCTGTTTCGACCATTTCCGGGGTGTGAGGCTCGACGAAGTCTCGTCCACAAAGCTACGCTTTCTACAAAGCCCTGCTTTGGGTCCAACAAAAATGATCAACCTATGATCACAAAGATATAAGATCAAACAAATGATCATATCACAAATGATCAAACACTGATCATTTCACAGCAACACTCAGTATGCCACGTTACCAAATTGGGATATATCGCTGATAAATTTCAACTACATAACCTCTGAGCTCGTACGTCTCAGAGAAGGGTGTTAAGCTAAGAGAATAAATTCTCCGCCACCAACAGAAATGTATTTGAAAGAAATCAGCTTTATATCTCAAATTGTAACGTCAGACACACAATCCATACAAGTCTGTTCCGGGATCGAACAGAACCGAAGGCACTTCTCACGAAGCCCTTGCATTTCCGGATAATTTTCAATCACGTCAGGACTTCCCGTCACTAAGGGTGATAAAACCTCTAAATCGGAGATCAGTCGATGTAGAGTAACTCGACGGTAATCCTTCCGTTTTCAAAAATATCCGGTCTTCAACACCGGTCTTCGAATGCAATTCATAACGACGTATCACATATTCGGAATGGGTTATACGACCCCATGGTCCTTTCCCGGCTAACCCGAATAGTGAGCGATTATTCAAAAATAAGTGTGGCATTCAAATTCATCCAATTTACAACAAATACCTATTTAAGGTAATTATTGATAGTCGGTTATTTAACTATCAATAAAGATGCGCAACATCATCAGATTCCAAATAATTTTCCAAATTATTTTATCTTCAAAAATATCTTACTAGATATATAATTCTCCACACTTCAAAAATAAATCAACGTTTATTTTTAAAACGAATTCCCATTTCTTTATAAATTCCATATTGAATTTATATTTCAAAATATCTTCTGGTATACGATTTTCAAAACGATTTTTCAATATTCAATTTCAATTTATCTTTTACAAAGATAAATTCTCAAAACGTTCATTTCATTTGGAAAAGCATTTCCATACTTATTTAAAAATAAGTGTTTCACAAATCTATTCATTTTCAACACTTGAAAATATTCGATATACTTAAATCAAATTAAGTATATATTTCATTCTTTAAGGAAATCTATTTTCTATAACGACATCAATTCGAGTCAAAAAAACGAATGTTACGTAAAACATCGTTACGACGACTCAAAAATCACTAGTATAGGGATTCGAAATTTAGGTAGATATATAAATCCCAATACTAGATAAAAACATTTCCCTTCGGAAATCATTTACTATAACAACAGTGTTATAGTCCATCATCTCCTTATTTTCTCGAAAACGTCTATTTCAACAATAAATGTTGAAATCTATGATTTCGATATTTAACACGTTTTAAAACATCTTTTAAAACAATTACTTCATTTTATAATATCGTTTCTCCAGAACATATCCATTTTCCTTAAGAGTATATTCACTATCCAAAATCGTGAATATAATTCACTTAACTAAATTTCAGCCATCTCTACACGTTTTATTTCAATAAAGATTCGCTATTCAAAATCGCGAATATATCTTCTTTAAAAATCTTCTATATTTAATTTATCAAACTCCATCGATTTTGAATTTATAAAACAACGTTTATAAATCCTATTTCTATATTTTTTTCACAACTTTGATTTATAAATCTTCTTTATTAACGATCCGATCAATATTCCATTTAAAAGCAGAAATCCAATTTATAAGTAAATTTTCTTATAATCATTCATTCTACAACTTCATTCTTTATAAATCTATAAATTTCATATCCTTACAATTTATAATTCTATACATTTCATATCTTCACATTTTATAATTATAAATTTCATATCTTCACATTTTATAATTATAAATTTCATATCTCTTATAAAACTTATTTTAAAATTCCAATCTTTAATTGATAAATATCAATTTGATACATCTTTTTATATACATTGGTTTAAGAATTCAAAAATCTCAACTTAAACCATTTCATAAATTTCTTAACTCTTTATTTCAAAAGAAATTACTTCTTTGTTAAAATTCACAAAATCTCAACTTTTATAACTTAAAAGTTTTAACGTTTATCTTTTTAAAGTAATTAATTCAACAATTTAAATAAACGTATATTTTCAAAGATCACTTTTAAAATTTCACTTTTAAAAATCAACATCGTTATTTTTAAATTTCAAAATTTGAAACCGATGATGCAACGCATCAATTAGTCAATCACAACAGTCAATATCATATCTCAACATATGACAACAGAATATATATATCATCTGTAAATAAATAAATACAGTTGAGGAATCCAGTTGGATCCCTCCAACCTGTTTCCCTGCATCCAAAAACGTTAGCACAATACCAATTCCGCTCCAGTACGGAATTATCGCGGTATATGGGTTTTTATAAAAATCCGCTTACTAACGGCGCAATAGGGTCTCATCCGCTATACGAGGCGGGAAATCATCAATCCAATATATACATATGCCAATATGTATATACTGCTATATATATAGATATATCCTATCATATCTAATACAAACAGCAATCATAGCAATCAAACAATAACTGTAAAAATTCCACATTTTATTCGAGTGAGAAAAATCTCACCTTTGCCCTTTTATTTGAAATCCAATTTCAACTCCAGTTTGTTTCCTCGATTAGACCTTGTATAAAACATTAAATGATTTTGTTAATATCCTAATTGGTCGAACAATCAATTTTTATTTATTTTAATTCAAACCAAAATTTTAGTTTTAACTAAATTTTCCTTTGCGATTATTTATAAATAAAAATATACTCTACTAAAATTTTCTGTTTATCCACACGTATTAAAATCAACTTAAAATTTTAAACTGTAAAATATGTGAGGTATTCTTTACTGTAAAATATGAATTTTGTAAGAACTTCCTAATCTGCATAAATATAATTGAATTAAATTACAAATAGGGTAGATACCTCACCTTGTCGACGAATACGACGCTGCACCACCCACCGACATCGCCGGCCTTCCCCTGATGAACTTATCCATCAACCACCCAAAGCCATTGACAACACTTAACCCACTCACTCGAATCGGCATCCAGTTCAACCAAGTCCCCTCATTCCAAGCGCACTTCACCCCCAGGCAATCGAAACCCTAACCCCCTTTTCGATCGCGACATCGGCCGGACCTCTCGAGCATCACGATGCCCTTGCGAATCGAGCCTACACCCCATCGTAATGCGCATCAATGATCACGCATTCTCGAGTCGCGATGGCGACAATCATCTCGACTTCGAATTCTGATTTGGGAAAAACCCTAGCCCAACGTAACCGCCCCCTCCCTCGAACACAGGCGACCCACAAACCTACGAATTCGATTAGATTTTGAACGAGCTCTCGTTTTAAAAAAAAATTTGAATGATTTCGATTTTGAGAGGAGGAGGAAGGAAGCTCGTTTTATTGTCTCTGGAGAAACGAAAATGATATTATCTGTTTTAAAAGGAACGTGGCTGCTTGGGTACGAGTGGTATAAAATATCTCTGACTGAGGTACCTTAAATTATATTATCAAACTTCAAAACGTCCCGTTGCATAACGTGAAACCCTGAACCCCAAGCCAGACATTCCGACAGACGTTTACAGGGTTTTACCCGCATTTCGAACACACTGGAACGTGTTTCGGAGACTAGTTTGATTGTATGCGCGAGTTTCAGAGGTAAACGATCAAATTTTAAATTAAATCGATTAAAATAATTCGAGGCGTTTTGAGCTGCCAGGGTCAAACGATAACTCCGATTGACACGAAAATTGAAATCCGATAATAACTAACTATTACGGATCCAATGGAACTGGTTTCGTTCAATTCTGAGACTGCTCGAAAATTGGCTATTTTTACAGTCGATAATTAAATATTAAAATATTCAATTTTTATAGATTAACTCCAAATTCGATTTTTAAAAGTTCTATAACCTTTCTATAACTCCAGTATGATTAAATAAAATTTTACAAATCATTTTCAATCATTTTAAACTCGATTTTCAATTATCTCTGGAATTTCACTATTTAATTTATCAACTTAATTCTCAAATAAAACCCAATATTCGAAAAGTAAATCATTCGACTTCTAAATTCCATTTATTTATATTTAAAATCAACTAAATATTCGAATTTTAATTATCAAAAATTCTGGGTCGTTACATGTTGGCTCTATGTTTCTTCCTTCCATTGGCATATCAAATAAGAAGCTTATATCATTTGCAGCCACTTTCATTTTTTTTCTTCTCTAAATATGAAAGCTTCATGTTCTATTGAATAATAACTATGCAATGCATCTAAATTATTTTGATACTTCTTATGTTCTGTCATTGTAATGTTGTCTTCATAAAAAATTGTAAAGAATTGATAAAATTGTGTTCCTTTCAAAATGCCTATTTGTTTTTCTTGTAATTCCATTTCTCTTTTTTACCAATTGTATAATCTTATGTAGTTTGCAAGCTACATCTATATGCAGTATCAGATTTCATTCCTTTGTATTTTTCTTTTTCTTCACATGTCTTAGATTTTGAAAATTCTGCATTTTTGCTTTTGCGATAGGTTTCTACAAAATCATCATCTTATTGTATAAAAAATGGCATTTTGTTGATTAGTAGGTATCATTTTATTAGTTTTGTTATAAATGACAGTGAAAATAATTTCTAAAATTACAAAGCATCAACTTCAATCAAACAAACAGAGGGTATCATTTTTGTAGTATTTTGGTATCGGTTTTGTCATAAATGATAGTGAAATTAATTTCTAAAATTACAAAGCATCAACTCCAATTAAAAAGATAACAGATATCGTTTTGCAATATATTGGTATCAGTTTTGTTACAAATGACAGTGAAAATAATTTCTAAAATTACAAAGCATCAACTTCAATCAAACAGACGGTGAGTATTATTTTTGCAATATTTTAGAATCAGTTTTGTTATAAATGACAGTCAAAATAATTTCTAAAATTAAGAAACATCAACTCTAATCAAACAGACACTATGTATCATTTTTGCAATATTTTGGTATCAGTTTTGTTATAAATGATAGTGAAAACAGTTTCTAATATTACAAAACATCAACTCCAATCAAACAGACGTAGGTATTACTTTTGCAATATCTTGGTATCAGTTTTTTTATAAATTATAGTGAAAATAATTTTAAAAATTAAAAAACATCAACTCCAATGAAACAGTTACTAAGTATCATTTTTGCAATATATTGGCATCGATTTTGTTATAAATGACAGTGAAAACAAGTTCTAAAATTACAAAGCATCAACTCCAATAAAACAGACAGTAGGTATCATTTATGCAATATTTTCGTATCAGTTTTTTTATAAATTATAGTCAAAATAATTTCTAAAATTACAAAGCATCAACTCCAATTAAACAAACAACGAGTATCATTTTTGCAATATTTTGGTATCAATTTTTTTATAAATGACAGTGAAAATAATTTCTAAAAGTATAAAGCATCAACTCCTATCAAACAGATACTAGGTATCATTTTTTCAATATTTTGGTATCGGTTTTGTTATAAATGACAGTCGAAACAATTTCTAAAATTACAAAGCATCAATTTCAATCAGACAGACACTAGGTATCATTTTTACAATATTTTAGTATCGGTTTTGTTACAAACGATAATGAAAATAATTTCTAAAATTACTATGCATCAACTCCAATCAAAAAAACACTAGGTATCATTTGTGAAATAAATAATATGTTATAAACTGATATTGTTTATAATTTTACCGAATTTATCTCTTCTTCTTTAGATTCTTCATTTCCATTTTTTTCCTTTTCTTTTACTGCTTTTTTCTCTTTAAAACTTTTGACACTATTAGCACATAAATTTAATAATATGATACTATTAATATAACTTTAATAATTTTATAGTATCATTTACCTGTTGCACTATCTTCTTATTTTCTGTCTGATTTTCCTTTTGAACCATTTCTTCATTTTTTTTCTTTGTTCGCCTTCATAAATGTTGTTGTTGTTCTTCATTTTCTTTCTCAACGGTATGTTTTATTGTATCAATTACCTTTCGCGGTATGTTTTCTTTAATTTTTGCTTGATTTTCATTTTCCATTAGTTATTTATTTCTTCTCTTTGTTCTTTTTTCTAACTTTTGTTGTGCTTCTTCTACAGTTTGCAATTTTGGTAATTTTAGCTTTGCAGCATATATATTTCATCATTTGCGATTTTGGGGCATTTTGGTCTAGGTGTTCGGTGTCTGAAATTGGGCGTTGCTGATGGATTTCTGATGATTGTTTGACAGCATTGAAGTTTGCGATTCTATTGGTGATACTGATTTTCTTTTAGTTTGAGGTGTTATTGTTATATTGATTTTGATTTTTGAGAGCGAATCGGAGAAAAAGTTTGAAATTGAAAGGAGAGTGAAGAATGGAATGGAATAGAAAAGTTTGTTTTTAGGTAGGGAACGATTTATTTTGTAATTGGGCTTTGGGCCTGTCCTTGTAGCAAAAAAATAAGCATGTTGTGTTCTTATGCTTAAATTATTAGGATAATTTTTCCTTTAAAATATATTTTTCTATATATATAAGGTATATTTTTTTAAAATTTGAGAAATTAGATTGTTGGTGGAAATAGTTTAGTGGATGTATCTTTGAAAAGTATCATTTTGAAGTAAAGAATGCGATAAAATAATTATTTTAGATAGATATTTTATCAAATGGGCGTATTTGATTTCAAAAATCTTTTGTTGGAAATTACACTGGATTGTAAATCTCTCCATATAAAGGATGATTTGATAAATAATGGTTTGAAAAGAAAAACACTTTGTTTAGGTAAAGGGTTTTTAATTAGAAATTGTTTATTTGAAAATATATTTAGAGATAATATAAAATATATAGTTTTACGATACCTTGAAAAAAAAGAGGAAAATATTTTACTAAGGATGGGATGATTCAATTGAAGGGTAAATGGTTGAAAACGTAAAATATTTAATTGGATAACAAATTTTGGAGGTGTTTATTAAATAGGTATTAGAAAGATGTTTTATTTGTGAATTTTAACTAAGGACCGTGAAACTAAACTTTTTAACATGGGGTGTAAGACGATGGGGTAAGATTAGTTTTGAGTTGGCCCGACATCCCTTATGACGATGTTACCTTATGACTGTTGTGTGTGACTTTCTCTTAGGAGTTATGGGAATATCTAGTTATTCTCTTCTATAGTGGGGGTTGGGAAATGATATAGAGACAACGTAATTGGATGTGTGGGTTGGTGGCCTTTTACTTGTGATTGCTTATTTTATTGAAATCACTTATATTATTTATAATTAAGAAAATGTCACTGCTTGCTTGTTTATGTTCACGTATTACTCTATATCATGCTTGTTTAAATTGATTTATCTTACTTATATTATGTTGATTGTTTTTTTTCTTATTATGGTTGATTGGATTATTTGTTTGATTGATTGTTGAATGCTTGATTGATTGTTGAATGCTTGTTTGATTGACTGTTATTTGTTTCGTTATTTGCTTGATTGTTGTTGATTGTTTGTTTGTTGTTGCTTGTTTGTTTGTTTGTTTTGTGTAATAATTGTTTGATTGGAAGAGGTTCAGGGACATATTTGACTTAGTCATAGTGGAATGACATAGTTTCCTAAGCTGTGGAGGACTGGATATCGGAATTGACTAAGAGATATGAAGGTGTTCCTTGAAGATGGATAATAGTGATTGGAAACTTTTGATGGTTAAAGACTTGATGGGTACCATTGAGGGATTAAGGATAAGTGAGAGGTTCATTATAGAGTTTTTTAAAATATGTTTAGAAATTTATTTATTTTACGATTACTGCTTCCATTAATATTTTAAAACAAAGAGTTTCTATTTAAAATAATTTTTTATGATTTAATTATATATAACGATGATTTTTCAAAATTATTTTTCTAGGAAGTTTTATAAAAGGAAGGAAAAGATTTTTGTTTTAAAAGAAGATGGAAGCTTTGATCTGAGATGAAAATATTTAGGTAAATGTTTTACTCTTAAAATATATCAAATTCTCTTCGCTAGCTGGTCCCTCTTTGGCATTTAGGATGGGTGATCCCTACTATCAAAAGGGAGTTGCTATAAATGGATTGTGAGATCAGATATTCGATGAGATCTGAAGAATGGAACAAAGTGGGTTTCGATGTGGATGCGTGCCAAGGGATCGTGGGTAACTCAAAGGTTATGATATTTGCTCATTTATGGGATAGGGTAATTGTGTGTACCACTGTACCCATATTTTGGACGTTTGTGTATGTCCAGTCTCAAGCCATATATATGGGAGTGAATTCGAGCATTGTGTAGCTATAATGTTGAGTAGTCGTTGACCATCTGTGTGGGTCATTCGTGTTATCACGTATTTAAGAGAGCTTCATTCTAGACTATGTGTCGGTCTATACTTTTTGATCGTCTGTGTGGGGTATGTACTTCTTGACTATCTATGTAGGGTCTAAACTTTTCGGCTGTCTGTATGGGTTCGAGAATGAAGGATTGATGATCTAGGCATTATTTTGAAGATGTAGCCATGAGTGGGTGCATGAATTATTTTGTAAGATGTAAGAATGAGGTGGTACACCGATTAATTTTGGGATGGGATCATGGGGAAGTTCAATGACTAATTTGAAGATGTACATAATATGATGGACTTGTAGTCAGCATAGGAACTAGCACACATGTGTTATTTGTTGGTACAATGATGTGGTGGTGTCCTTTTGGAGTGTGTGCGCGCTCTTTTTTTAATGGGCTATGCTAATTATTAATTTACGTGTATTTTTTATTTGTACATGCATGTTTTGATCGACCTAAGTTGATTTGTGGACCTCCATTATTGTCACTTATGGTTGAATTTTTGAGATGCATGATATGAGTTAATCCATTATTGATATTGTTTCACCCTTTGTTGATGAAGTGTTATTTTTACATGTTATAGTTTGGAATGAATGATGAGGAAGTGCATGTGTTACTATAGTATGTATATGTAGAAAATTAAATTCATTATTGTGAATAAATTGTTTTGTGTTGTGATGATGATGTAATATGGTCGTTATATACCACTTTATAAGCAGTTAACTTGTGATTGATGTATTTCCCTATATTTTGTGATTAAACCAATAATGATGACGTGTTGATTTGGTTGGGGATTGTATTTGGGAAATTGTAAGGGCGCAATTCTTTTAAGGTGGGGAGAATGTAACGACATGCAAATTCGACACAACAAAATATTAAATTAATTAAAAGTGATTTTTTAATAAAAGGCGTGAATTGGGTATTATATTTATAATCATTGCGAAGGTCTTTCCGAGACGATCAATTTGATTTTTTTGATATATTCGAAGTTATGGTTTGTGGAATAAAGGCGTTATAGCATTTAAACAACGTACATAGCTGTTTCGAGCCAAACTGAATACATAGCCATAACCCTGAACCCTAATTGTCACCTCTATCTTCATTTTCTTCTCTAATTTTCGAAAGTCCTTAATCATCTGTTAATGGTGAATGGTTATCTTTAATTAAAAATTAACCTAAAAGTCAAAGTGCCCGAATCCTATCGAATTATATATCATTGGAAAGCTCTTGGCGAATGTGACAGATGGGAAATGTTCATTTTTGGGTACGACGTTCGAGGCGGTTGGAAATTTACAATTTATTTTTGGCCATCAAACATAGGGCTTCACGTTTAATGGTGAAACTTCGACCATAGGACGATCGGGGGCTACTAACATATAAAGGAGGATTAGTGGAGTAGATCTATATGGATGGATCATCAAGAAGGGTGCTAGATTGGTTGGAAATTGAGCAAAAATGCTCAAACTTGGAGGGTTAGGTGGAGACACCAAAGGCAACCAGAGGTGGCGGCGAGTGGAGCATAGGTGTGTCCAGGGGTGTGCTTTACGGTGGTGGTTGATCTTGGGGTGACAACCAGTAACGACGACAATTTAGGTTAGAAGTTGCAACCTGATGGTTTTGATTTGAACGACCGTGAAGATAAAGAGGGGTATATGGTATGATATGATTTAGATACGATACGCATTATGTTTTCTTTATTAAATTTCAAATAGAATTCTCTATCTTCTAACTTGAATATCTTGTGCATACAAACTTCGATTCACGTGGGTTTCTTCGGTTGGATTCATGGAGAAATTCCAAACGATATGGAACTGGGTTTGCTGAGTTTTGAAACTGTTGGGAAAAGCGCATTGCTATGATTCACTCGATTTAATTCACTGAATAAATTATAAAATAGATCTATGTTGATGGAAAATTGTAATTATCGATCTATGTTGAGATATATTGATAACTAGTTGGATATTTTGGACATTTTGATATGTTGAGCTTACATTGATTGTTTTTTGTTGATTGTTGTATTATCGAATTTTTACTCATAAGTAATTGTGGATTTAAAATATGACTATTATTCATTAAAATAAAATAAGTGAAATTTTGTAATAATGAGAAAATAAGATAAATAAATGATTAATTTGATTATTTATAGTTTTTGTGTGATGTTTGTAAATAACAGTGTTAACATAAAATAAAATAAAATTATCTGAAGAAATTCAATAAGGTTATCATTTATGAATTTTTAGGGAAATCCATAAATAATAACAAAGAAGATGTTTCAGACTTGATTTGAAATGTTTATTATTATTATTATTTGATAAAGTGAGATTTTATAAGTAGTAATAATATAGTTTTTGTGAAATTTACACCGTTTTCAAGTAAATGGAAATGAATTGATTTGGGAGTATATTAAAGAAATTTAATATAAATATTATTACTTTGGTTTATAATAATAGTACTGTTAATTTGAAAGGTAATTTGATGAAAATTACTATTTTGATATAAAATATAATGTTTGGAAAAATTTGAAGCAATAAGATTGCAATAAAGTATTATGATGTATATTATCAATTCGAGTGAATTATTATTGTTTTTAAAGTAAATAAAAGGAGGGTTTATAAAAACAATAATAAAAATGATTTATACATAAAAGAAAATAATGATTGTAAGTATGATGTTTTGAATGGGTGGAATATGTGATTAACTGTTGATTTTATTAATCACATATATTATTTTATTACGATGAGATCGTATTTGGATGGGTTGCCATTATTACTACGTTGTGTGTAGTTAACTATAGTTTTATTGTGTTGGTGTTTGTGTTACTAATGTTATTTGGATTAGAACACATTTGATGATTGATGTTTTAAGACTATTATGGGGTGATTAATATACATTTGATGATTTATACTTACATTGTGAAGTGTTACTATAATGGATGATTAGTATGAATGTAAGTATATTTGTGTTGTTATTATTTTATTATTTAATGATTGAATATTGTTATATATATATATGATGTTTAATGGATAACTGTACTATTGTGTTGCCCATATAATGATCTATTGTAATGGATTAGTAGAGATATCGTTTTCTGGTTCTATTGATTGCATTGATTGCAACAGTTGCATTGATTGTATTAGATTCCATTGATTGCATCGATTGCATGGTTACATTGGTTGTATTAAATTGCATTGGTTGCAATGGTTGAATGGATGCAATGGTTTAATGGCAGCAATGGTTGTTATGAACTAACAAGTATTTGGATGTAGGAGAAGAGCAGGAAATAGAACTACTTGGGATTGATCCCTCAAAAGGGGTACGTAGGTAGCCTTTTTCTATGCAGAAGCCATCGGATCCCTTGGGTTGGGCTGGGTGTATAGAAATTGGCACGGTCCAAAACATAGTTGAAACCATTTTTTTCCCTTTTAATCTTATATATATGTATATGTGTAAAGTTGCAGATAAGAGCAGAAGAAGAAATGGAAAGCAGGGATTGCGGGGCTATATCAAAGATAACTGATTTGGTATATTCTTTTATACCATGGTTATATTATTTACGTATTGATGATAACTATTGTAATAAAATACAAATTGACGTGATGATATAAAATAACTGTATAATTGAATTAATAGTTATTTATATTGATGTTTGATTATGCTGTGAGGTTTTCCCTTTTATTCATTGTTTTAGAATTTTAAGTTTTTATCAACCCACGGTCCATGGCTTTTAGTACCTAAAATTAGTTGTATGTGCATTTGACGTTGTTTATAATTTATTTTATATTTTAAAAATAGTTAGTCGTCACACCAATCTGTAACTAAGATAGATTGATTAACCGAGCTTACCATCGAATGCAAAAGCTAATCGAATGCACAACCTAATCGGGTACATATGGATGCAAAAGCTAACTGGATGCATAACCTAATCAGGTACATACAGATGCAAAAGCTAACTGGATGCACAAACCTAATTGGGTATATATCGAAACCAATCTGTAACCAAGATAGATTGATTAACTGAGCTTACAATCGTATGCAAAAGCTAACTAGATACAAAACCTAATCGAGTATATATGGATGTAAAAGCTAACCGGATGCATAACCTAATGGAATACATATTGAAACCAATTTATAATCGATAGATTGGTTAATCGAGCCTACCACTGAAAGCAAAAGTTAACTTAATGTATAACCTAATCGAGTGCATATGGATGCAAAAGCTAACCGGATGCACTACCTAATTAGGTACATATAGATGAAAAAGCTAACAGGATGCACTACCTAATTAGGTACATATGGATGCACAAACTAATCGGATGCACTTCCTAGTCAGGTATGTGTGGAAACCAATCTGTAACCAAGATAGATTGATTAACCGAGTTTACCATCAAATGCAAAAGCTAATCGAATGTATAACCTAATATGATACATAAGAATGCAAAAGCTAACCGGATGCATAATGTAATGATCCCGAATTTTTAATAAGTTTAAATTAATAATTTATTGAATTTTTGAATAAAAATTTGTGAAATAAATGGATAAATAGATGCGAGTTTCCCCGAACTCAAATAAATTTGGTATAAATCATTTTAAACTTTAAATATTGTATATATATGTATATATATTTGATTTGAATTCAAATCGTAAATAAATGGTCTAAAAATAGAAATACAAATATATGAGATAAGTTATAAAATACATAGTAAACAATTGCTAGAAAATTAACAACATGTTAAAATATAGGAAAAATATATATATAAGATCACTTATCTAGTTATATGATAATAATAAAGTAAATACAGTGGCTACAATCCTAACAACATATTAACTATGGGAATTCATTTTTATTTCAAAGTAATAAGACAAAATACAAGATAAGAAAAGAAACAAAAATACAAGGCATAAAACAAAAGAATATATATGAAAGGATGGTACAAACAAATAAAATACAAAAGACAAAGGAAACAAAATACGTTCAAGCAAGAAGACACAAAAAAATATGATTGAGTATTTAAACAAGACAGCAATAAACTATGTGCACTTAAACTTGAAACAAATGAAGAAACAAAGTTATAAATAATATGAACAAAACAAAGATATCATTCTCAGCCATCAAAATATTATCATATCAGCCGAAGTCAACAAGTATTGCAAATGAAGACATAAAGTACTTAGCAATTAATGTTAGGATCTTGAGTGCACAACACATTATCATTTCAGCCTCCACAAATCTGCCTGGCCAGATAAAAGAAAGGTAAAGAAAAGAAAAATCTCTGCTCTTCATTGTACAAAATAATATCTTTGTCCTATTTTGTACAAAACAAATTATAATCAACCTGTAGACTTGCTTCCTATATAGCAACTTCTCGTTCCAGTTTCGTCCATCAAGATAGCTAAATAAAGTTAAAGTAATATCATCTCAAACTAAAACTTTAACTTAAAACATCAAAACAATCAATGAAAGCCAGAGAATCAAGTGAAGATTTCAGCTAGCAAATTCAAACCAAGATTTCGACTTTGAAAATTTAAAAGACTTCAACTTCAATCTGAAAGGGCCTTTGGAAACAATGTGAGTAAACAAATTAAATCTACTTAATATAGATACAAGCTGTAAATTCTTTAAAGTGAAGAATGATAAGCATTAGCATGTTGTTTAGAATGGATTGTTTATATATGTTCATATCCGTATGGATGATCATATCTATATCCCAAAACAGTTACTCTGTTAAATTTACAGGCTTCCAAAATTTGAACTAAAATCAATATCTCCTTGCTTGATGTATTTTAGACATAGGTATAAAAATAAAACCTGTTAGTAATGACCAAATATTCGATCTGGAAACATTTCTAGATAGTATTAAAGAGTAGCTTCATCCTAAAGGAGGTAGAATAGTTAAATCTCAACTAAACTCAAAATTTCGATGGGAATAATTTAGGATTTCAAGGTTATAATCTGATTCGTCACTGGAAAATAGGATTTTTAAAAGAGAAATCATGATTTTTAAGGAAGTATGTTGTAAGAATTTGAGGATTGATCAGAATATGAGTTTTTGGGTCTTTCTGATGATCAAGTTGATCGACGACCCCGTGAGTTTGGCCAGAGGAAGTTCATGGGCCGGAGGTCATGAGAAAAATGGGTTCATATTTTTTTGGTCATCTTGGTGGATGGTACGATTTAATCTAGGGTTTGTATAGCTGTTGGGTTAGTCAATGCTTTCGAATCAAATTCTCTGTCATGGATGAATCGAGTGTTGCCGCACCGAGGGAAAATGAAGTATTGTTGACCGAAGCTGCTCTGGTCAAGGTGGTGGGGTTGCAGGTGGTTGATATCGTCGGCGCGAGACGATTTAGTTGATCAGATGGGTTTCCAGTAGTGGCTCGTTTGGCTCAAAATTGTTCGATTTCGTTTTACTGTTGATCACATCGATCTAGGTGGTAAGAAGCGATAGGTAGGTGATTGTTGACTTAAGGGAAACGGCGAGGATGACTGGAGATCACCAGAACTCCGGTGCACGTGCACGCGTGAAGTTTCGTGCATCTAGGAATGATGTGGATTTGGGATGAAGAGTAGTTCTCAGGTTCGTCTCGAAGAAACTTGTGAAAATACTCGGGGAAATGAATGTTGTGGAGAACTCGAAGATAGACTCGGGTATTCAAACATTAGGCTCGGGTTTGTTTAAATTGGATCCAGGTTTTCAAACTTAAAAAAAACATGTTTAACTCATTCATTTTTAATAATTAATGTTTTGTTTAAATTTGGGATTAGTAAAAGGTTTTGAAAATAAATCATTTTGAAATTATTAAGTTTAAAGTGTTTTAAATTATATATAACCTTTATTTTAAAGTTTATTTTAAAACTTAATAATGTAATTAAGAAGTTGATTAAGAAAGATAAAAGGTTTTAAAGGTTAATTACTTAATGAAAGTAATTAAAGGTTAATCAGTTAATTAAAGTAGTCAAAAGGATAATTACTAAATGAATTAATTAAGAATAGTTAATTAATTTAATTGACTAATGATTATGATTGATTAACTACTGATTAGAGATTTATGAATGTTAATTAAAAATAATTAATGTTTAATTACTGTGAATGGTTAAGGATAATTAATATAAGTAATTAAAGATAATTAATTACTTAAAGATAATTACTTAATTAAAAGAAATTAAATAAATGATTAAATTGATTAAGTAAATTGATTAATTAAATGATTAAAGGGTAATTACTTGAGGGAAGTAATTAAGTGATGACGACTCAGTGTAATTAAAGGATTAATTAATGTAATTAATCAAGGACAATTAATTGGATGGTAATTAATTAATTAAAGGTTAATTTATTAATTGAAGATAATTAATTAAATGGTGAATTAAATAATTAAAGGTTAATTATTTAATAATTAAAGGCTGATGAATTATAAGTAAAAGATTAACTAATAAATGATGAAAGGGAAATTATTTCAAATAATTTGAAATTAACTTATGATAATTAACCCAGATTAATAATTAATACATTTGATTTAAATAAATCAGTTGATTAATAAATTTTACTTGTGAATGTTTGGACCTGACTGAATGATTGAATTGTTGATATCCCCTGATCTGTGATGTTGTGTGATATATTCTGAATTGTGTGTGATCTGCACTGTAGTTCATTTATCTGGGATGAATGTAAATTATTATCTGTAACTTATATATCTGTGATCTGTAAATAAAAGATAAGCGTTATAATTTATACCGCTTATCAACCATATTTCTGTATTTTGATCTGTGATGATTTATTGATGTTGCACTATTGTGTGAAACCCCTGGACCACACTTTTACACACACAAATATGGATTTCACGAGGAACTCGGTTAAGTCACAGATGATTTAAATTTAATATTTTTGAAATTGAAATTTTATTTTCAATTGAATTTGGAAATAGATTTTGGTTAAATATTAAAGCTTTTGAAAATGAGTTCAAATGATTTAATAAAATTTGAAATCTAAATGATTTGATTTAAATTTGAATTCAATATTTGAAATTGAATTCAATAATTGGAAACTATGGTCTAAAAGACCATACCAGTTATAAATGTGTTTTATATGAATTTAAACCATTTTAAAAGTATTGGTTTGGGAATTTAAATTTAACCCAAGGATTTTAATTCGTATAAAAGAATCAGATTTTTCGGAATGAAAACTGTTTGTTTTCAAATGATAAAAGCTTTCATATAAGAAATGAATTTCCAATTTGAATTAAAGGAATTTCAAGTTTGAATTGAAAATGGTTTTCCAAGTTATGAGTGAATTCTTTTTGAAAGCTATGAATTGAATCTGTTTATTTTAATAGATTTAAAATGGTGATTTGTTTAAACCATTCGAAATGAAATTGTTTTGAAAGTTATAGGTTAAATCTTTGATTTAAAGATTTAATGAGTTAATCAAATTGAAATGTAAATTGATTTGGAAAATCTATGAATGAATCTTTGTGAAACTGAGTGAACTTTGTGAAATGAATCTTTTTATGTAAAAGATTAAAATGGTAATGTGTTTAAACCATTTTAAAAGAAAGTTTTGGGTAATAAGTTGTGACTTAATTGAAATCCCATTATCCATTTGTTTTTGAATATTACGCTCATTATTCGGTTTAGCCGGGAGAGGACCTTTGTGTCACATAACCCATTCCAAATAAGTGATACGTCGTATATGGATGGCATTTGAAGACCGGGTGTTTGCGAAAACGATAGGATAACCTATCGATTGTCTCTGAACTGGGTAGCTCCTGGTATAGAGATTCCCTAAGTGATGGGAAGTTCGATCAGGATTGTGAATACCCGGATTGCAAGGGCTTCTTCGGAAGTGCCTTCGGTTCTGTTCGAACCCGGAACAGACTTGTATGGTTACATGTCTGACATTACATTTTGAGATATAAAGCATATTTCTTTCAAATACATTTCTGTTTGGTGGCGGAGAATTTATTCTCTTAGCTTAACATCCTTCTCTGAGACGTACGAGCTCAGAGGTTATGTAGTTGAAGGTTATCAGCGATATACTCCCAATTTGGTAATGTGGCATGCTGAGTGTTGTTGTGTGTTGATCATTTATTGATCATTTGTTGATCAAAGCATGGCTTTGTGAAAAAGCGTAGCTTTGTGGACGAAACCTCATCGAACCTCACAGACCGGAAATGGTCGAAACAGGAATGATGCGGCAAGGTTATGAGGGTCGCGCCCTTTAGGGTATGTCATTTCCTTTTGGAAAAGGGTGGTATCATGGTATGGAGCCCAGATACTTACTCATGTGGACACACTATATTTATTACTGCGTGATGTTGGTTATCGAGCGCTCAGATAAAGGTCCCAAAGGACCGGGGGGTGGCATATTCGTGTAGTAGTTACCTAGTGACAGAGGTAACCCGGCCTTGTGTTGGCAGAGATCCGGTTAGGTTCTCGGGACGTCCATCCAGAGGCGATCCCATGTGGCATTGGAAGTTCCTTAGCCTGACCATTTGTTGGAAATCCAAAGAAACAATACGAACCTTGTACAGTTTTAGTTGTATAACCTGCTATGGAATGTGGCGGTAACCTACTATTAAACATAGTAGCTATAGTAGGCATGGTGTGAAATGCCTATGTTGGCTAAGATTAATATTATACTTTCGAAATGTTTTTCTGTACTACGCACTAATAATAATAATCCAATGATTTTGCGTAGTAAGCATGTTTGACTATCATAAGAAGAAATCTCCTCTAATTCTGCCTTTGCATTGTGTGTGTGGCGGGAGGTCTTATGGTAGTTTTATTTTCCAAAAGCATTGCGGATTTCAATGTTTAAAATTCCTTTGTTGTTTGTTTTAAAGATAAACTGTTTTTTTGTTGCTCACACCAGTCCCACGACTGACTCGGAGTTTATTGTTCCCTTCCTAAACTCTGGGTGCCCACCAATTTCCACACGGGCAGTCTAGAGTTGGGTTTTTCAGACATTCGGGTTTAGTAGACTAATTGGAGCTAGTTCAGTGTTTGGAGTTCACTGACGACTGACGTTGCTTATCTTGGTGCAACGTGATGGTGGTTCGAGCTGAAGTTGGAGTTGTTGGAGTCATTCTCTTTTGTAGATCATTTGGAGTGATCTCTTCCATTATTGTTATTTCCGCTGTAGCATTGTATCATTATTGTATCTCTGATATTGTTGTATCATATTGATATCATTGTTGTATATCATTCTGGATATTGTATTCATTGGAGTTGTATATGATATCATCTATGTCTTTGTTCCGCTGTGTTGTTATACTTACTGTGTTATAAGCTCCGGCAAACCAGATTCGACATTTGAATCTGCGGCATTTTGAGTACAAGTGAGGTACGGGTGCCGATTTTCGAAGGCCGAGTTCAGGATCGTTATACATAACCTAATCGGGTATGTATGGAACCGATCTATAATCGAGATAAGTTGGTTAGCCAAGCTTACCACTTAATGCAAAAGCTAACCAAATGCATAATCTAATCGGATACATATGGATGCAAAAGCTAACTAGATGCACTACCTAATCGGGTATGTATGTAAACTAATCTATAACCTAGATAGATTGATTTACCGAAGTTACCACTGAATGCAAAAGCTAACCGGATGCACAACCTAATCAGGGGCATATAGGTGCAAACACACAACCTAATTGGGTATGGTTGGAGACCAATCTATAACTAAGATAGATGGTTAACCGAGCTAACATATGGATGCAAAAGCTAATCGGATGCATAACTAAATACATATGGATGCAAAAGCTAACCAGATGCACAACTTAATCTGGTACGTATGGATGCAAAAAATAATTGAATGCACGACCTAATCGGGTACATATGGATGAAAAAGCTACCTGGATGCACTACTTGATCGAGTACGTATGGAAACCAATCTGTAACCAAGAGAGATTGATTAACCGAGCTTGCCATCAAATGCAAAAGCTAACAGGATGCACAATCTAATCTACAGTTGTCATGGTAACGGTAAATTTACCAATATCATACCATTACTAAACACTTGGTAACCAATATTGAGCTTTATCAGTATACTAGTATTATCGGTATGATAACGGTAAGTTGACCAATGATAATGGTAAATTCAATGGTAAGAAGATGTCAAAACCAGTGGTAATGGTAAATTTATCGATGATTTTAGTCCGACTATTTTATTATAAAATTAATCCAAATAATGGACACCTGTTGAAGTTTATCGAACTTTATGTAGATATTTGTAGCCTAATTTATGATAATTCTTCCCATCTATTTTGTTTTTTAACTTTGATTTTTGAGATGAGCCAAATTATTCTTTCATTTAGCCATAATTTACTTGTGATGAATCAAGCAATTTCTTGATGTCAACTAATAAAATTAATATGTTGATATATATATATATATATATATATATATATATATATATATATATCTATGTATGTGTGTGTGTGTGATTAACTTAGTTTTTATAATTATCAAAGAAATAATAAAACACACTTTTAATGTCTTTATCTATTGGTAAATTTACCATTACCAACCATCGGTGTACTAATCCATCGGTGTACTAACAATTATTTTACCAGCAGTAACGGTATCCATTTTAGATTTACCAGTTGTACTAGTATGATAATGGTCTTTTCATATTGGTAATGGTAACTGTTACCATAACAACTCTAACGTGGTAGGGTATATATTAATGTAAAAGCTAATCGAATACACAACCTCATCGAGTACATATGGATGCAAAAGCTAGCTAGATGCACTACCTAATCGGGTACATATAGATGCAAAACTTATCGGATGCACATCCTAATTGGCTACGTATGAAAACCAACTGTAACCAAGATAGATTGGATTATTGAGCTTAACACTAAATGCAAAAGCTAACTAGATGCAAAACTTAATCGAGTATGTATAAAAGCAAAAGATAATCGGATGCACAATCTAATCGGGTACGTATGGATGCAAAAGCTAACCAAATGCATGAACTAATTAGGTATGCATGGAAACCAATCTATAACTGAGATAGATTGGTTAACCAAGCTTACCACTAAATGCAAAAGCTAACTGGATACACACCTAATCAGGTATATATGGATGAAAAAGCTAACCGTATGCACAACCTAATCTGATACATATGGATGCAAAAGTTAACCGAATACACAACCTAATCAGATACATATAGATGTAAAAGCTAAGCAAGTGCACGACCAAACCCATAAACGATGTTAATTAAGCACATAACTGATGTTAACCGAGCCTAATATCGATGTTAAACTAAACTGATACTATAAAATAGCAATAGTTAACCGATCCAATAATCAATGTTAATCGAGCCTCACAATCGACCCTATACTAACCCCGTAACTAAACCGCATAACTAATGTTAACTAAGCACCATAACGGAGCCAATGATTGATGTTAATCAAACTGATACTATACAGTAGCAATAGTTATTCGATCACATAACTGAAGTTAACAAAGCCCCATAACTGAACCCCATAACTGAACCCCATAACCAAGCCCAATATCAATGTTAAACTAAACTGATACTATACAGTAGCAATAGTTAATCGAGCCCATAACCAATGTTAACTAAGCATATAACCAATGTTAACCGAGCCTCATAACCGGGCTCATAATTGAGCCCATAACCAATAATAAACAAAAAAGATATTATACATTAGTAGTAGCTAACCGAGCCCAATAATCGAACCCCATAACAAAGCCCATAACCGAACCCCATAACTGATGTTAACCGAGCACCATAACCAAGCCCATAATCGATGTTAATCAAAACAGATACTATACAGTAGTAATAGTTAACCAAGCACATAACCACCGTCAACCCGCATTTTTTAATAGCTAGATATTTAAATAATTAATTTAAATATTGAATTGTTAATTAATTTAAGGTCCAAAATTGGATTTTCACATATGGTCGAATTAGGACTCGAGACCACTTCCAATGGGTCTAGATTGACCTTGCGAATCAATATGAGTATAAATATCGCTATATTTGGAGTAACGGTATTTTTACGATTTATGTATTGTTACACATATTTCAGTATAAATCCTCATAACTATATATATTGAAAATTATTACCTAGTAGAGGTAAAATAATATATATAAGTAGTTATTTCCTTATTTGATTTGATTGGTTTGAGTACATATTCGGGATAATTGATTAAGGTCCCATATATATATATATGTGTGTGTGTGTGTGTGTGTGTCTGTGTATGTGTGTGTGTATTGTGTTCTATACATATTTAATAGAATTAGAAAGAGTTGATATTAATTTACAATATGGTTATAAATTAATTAAACTTTAATTTGTAGTTAGATCGGTGATAGAGATATCATTATATATTTTGTTACCGATATATGGGATAATTGATTGAGATCCCTTATATATGAATATTTTGTTCTATTTTTACTAAATAGAATTAGATAGAGTTGGTATTAATCTATAACATGGTTATAAATTAATTAGAACTCTAATTTTTAGTTATATTAGTGATAGAAATATTATTGTATATTTTATTACAAATCGAAAATTAGAAGTATGACCATTAAAATAAGCAGTAAGGCTAAAATAATGATTTAGGTAGGTTAAATTTGTATTAAAAATGGCTTTGAAGTTTATCTAGCCTTGATATTGGTTTATTATAATGTAAATCAATAATTAACTAACTAGTGAATTTCTATAAAGGTGATTTGAGAAGTTAGAGATTTCAAAGAAGTATTGTATTATTTAATTGGGCTTGATTAAGGTTATAAAATCCCAAATATTGTAATAACGTGATTTATTAACTTTAGACTCTATGGAATGGTTTGAGATGTGTGTGTGTGTGTGTGTGTGTATTATATACATAAGCTATATAATATTTTGTGGCCTTATTGATAGCTAAACTCAATTAAAATAGAAGAATTAAGTGAAAATAAGCTATAGTATAATTGATAGGCAAATGCATTATTTTATACAATAAGTGTAAGACTTAAATAAAATAACATGAACAAGATATAAAATTGTTAGGTTAGTTACTTAAGTATAATGCATTTTTCTTGAATCGTTTATATGACTGTATGTGTGAATTGTTATTGATATTAAGATAATAGATTTGTCACTTTGGTTGTGTATTTCCTTCATGTATGTAAATGTGCACGATATGTGTTTATTAGTTCCATATAGTTGGATAAGTTGTATATATATATATACCAGCATACAGTTTATATGAGTTATATATCTCTATATTTATATATAATTCTGGTATGTCTAACTTGGGGCTACTAGTTGTAACGACCCGGAATTTTATCGATTTGATTTGGAAATATTTAATTTATCTTAAATATTCGATGAATGGTTTTTAGAAATTAAATAACCCTCTTTTGATTTATAACTAATATTAGAAAATTCATTTTTGGATTCTGTTTACAAAAATAGGTAGTTCGATGAAAAACCGAAAATGCCACTGAAACCCGTTTTATGGATTTTCAGTTTTTATCGAACGATAAGTTTTAGAAAGTTGTTGAACCTTTGTATGCATTTTAAACAACATTTAAATGTTAGGTTAGGTTAAGAAAACATGTTATTTTGAAATGTAAAGATAAATGAATAATGTAATAATCGGAATTAATAAAAATAAAATATATTTAAAATTTAAGATTTGAATTTGATTTGATGGCTTAAGTGTTAAAGTAGAGAAAGGTACATGGACCTTCCTCATATCCACCATTTTATTCATGTATGTAGTACTTAGTTGACTTAGAAAAGATGGGTGAGATGAAAATGTGATTAAGGGTATTTTTGGTCTTTAACATTTTTCATTCGTTTATAAAAACAAGTTTTATTTCACTTCTCATTAATTCTCTTCATTTTCTCTTCTTCTTCCTTCTTCCTTTGTTTCCTGTGAAATGGAAAAAAAAACCATCTCTTCACTTCAAAAATCCATATATCAAAATCCGATCAAAATTAGCAAAATCTTTGAACATGAAAGTTGTTTATTTCCACCTCTAGTATTTTTAAAAAATAATAGCTCGAAGTTTCATCAAGTGTAGTGGTGGGATTTACCCGAAATCAGTAGATGTCGAGAAAAGTCAATTTTTCGACGATCACAAAATGAAGATGGGAGGATATGATAGGTATGTATTGTTGAATAGTGATTTTTGTTTGTGATCACATGATTTTTAGTGAAGGAGATCGAAGTAGGGGAGGAGATGATCATTTTTCGATCATCTTGGAAATCTCGACGACATGGATGGTTTTGGGGTGAGCAGTGGTGTCTGGAGGAAGTTCGAGGCAAGGCCGAGGCGTTGGAGGTGGTCACCGGAGGAACGGTGGTCGGAGGTGGACTGGCGAGCTCGAGTTAGTGTTTAGGGTTAGCTTTGGGATGCATACGTCTTTTGATGTGGTGGCAACATATGGGGATGTCGAGCTGGCCGTGGTTGGGGCCGAAGGTGTATGGGATGATGGCGGTTGCAATGTAGTGGATGACGGGGGGTATCGATGGCCAAGGCGATTGGAGAAGCTCATTTTTGGGTGCGTGAGTACTTCCTGGACGCGAATGGTTTTGGGGTCTTATGGTCAAAAATTGCTACATGGTGCCAGAGGTGATGGTGAGGTGGTGGTTGCGACGAGCTCGGCAACGTGGATTTGTGGATGGCCGTGGTTCATCGAACGGCAAGGCAAATGAGGTGTACATGTGCACGCCATGCATGTTGGTGGTGGGTTCAGTAAAAATCGAAATTTGAATTTGAGGGAGAAGGAAGGGAAGTAGGTCGGGTTCGTATCGATGTTAGGCTAGGCCTATGGGCTTTTGTGAGAAAACATTTTAATTTATTTGTTTAATTCTATAAACTATGTGTTAAATATAGAATGTCGTAACTCCTTCATTTTAAATCCATTTAACCCACGAGTTTTTGCATTAGGTTCATATGAACTAGTAGAACACTGTGGTATAAATGGTTAATAGCTTTAATGACGTACAAATTTATGATAAATTAATAGTGGTTGAATTTAATTACGTTATTTTAAATAATAACGTGGTTAAATTAATTATACTTCATTGGTGACATCTATTTGGCCAAATAAAAACACCATGCTAATTAAAATAGATCATTGATGACATCTGTTAGCAAAATAAAACACCATTCTACTATATTTAAATTAACTAGATTATTTTGGACATCTGTTTAGCAGAATAAATTTCTTTTATGCTATTATATTAATTTGGACATTTAATTTATGTTAGTTGATTTATATATAATAAATAACACATTAACTATGGATTGTAAATTATGGATTTGATTTACATATATATTGCTTATGTAAATACCAATGATATGACTTGGAAATGAATTAAAAGTAAACGGTACCTTGTATAAGTACCATTGTGGTCGCTAAGTCTACTTCCAAATTTGAAAGGTTATGGATTTAAATTAAGTTCAATTTCATAACAATTTGAGGTTAAGTTTTATTTAATTATAAATGATTCTAATTATTTTATAAATGATGTTTAAGTTAATTAATTGTTTTGTCAATGATATTTTAAAGAAAGTTATTTAATTATATTGTTAATGTTGTTTAAAGTTATTTAATTATATTATTAATGTTGCTTAAAGTTATTTAATTATATTATTAATGTTGATTTAAGTTAATCAATTAATTTAATTATGATTTAAGTTAATTGATTGATTTAATTAATGACGAGTTAATTATTTAATTAATGTTTTAAAGTTAATCAATTATTTTATTTATGGTTTATAGGTAATTAATTAATTTAATAAAGGCATTGATAAATAATAAAATTGTTTCATAAAAGGAACTTTACTTAATAAAAAGGTTTATTTTAAAGGGAGATTTATAAATGATATTTTATAAAGGGGATTATAAACGATAGTTTGAAAAGAAATTTTATAGGAGATATTTTGCAAGAGAGAATCATAAATTGTATTTTATAAACAAAAGAGAGTTTTGTAAACGATAATTTATAAACAGAAGAATGGATTTATAAGTGATATTTTAAAAATAGCGAAGATTTGTGTTAAATATATAAGATTTATAAATATGTGTTTTGGATTTATAAAAGGATTTTTATACAGGATTTTATAAATGATTTGAAAAAAAAAGAGTTTATAAAAGAAGTTATATAAATTAATTTTGGAGATTTACAAAAGGGTATGTAAATATGAAATCGGTTTATAAAAGGGAATTTTATAAAAGAAATGAAATTGTTTTTTGATAAATAATCCTTCATAATTATGGTGGTATGAAAGCATTCTTTCCGTACTTAACACCGAAGGAAAAGTGGTTTGGGTTTTAGAGTAAGAAATGTTTTAAATAATATTTGTTTGGCCCATTAAATATGATTTTGGAAAAGAGGAAATCTCCCTAAAGTTCTGTTTATATACTTCTACTGTGGAGATAAGTATATAGATATTTTTCTAAGAATTGAAAGTATAATGGTTTATGAATTTACTTATATCGGCGAGATAAGTATAGGAATGTTTTTTTCCAAGTGTTAAAAGGAATATAAGGGGTTTGTGAAAACATTTTTTGTGATGGTATTTTGAAACAAATAATTAAAAAGGGATTTAATTGATGAAAGAATAATTAATAGAGGCTTAGTGGATCCAACTATGAAGACCCAAAATTTTTGAGATAAAAATAATTTTGAAATAAAAAGAAATTAAATTAGTTAATAGAAAATAATTGAAGAATAAAATAATTTGAAAATGAATATCAAAAGGGAATGAGAGAAACAAGCAAGGGAATAATTATTTCAATAGATAATGATGAGAAGCAAAATAGCTAAAGTATGAATGAATTTTTAAGTTCACATATCTCATGAATATCACATACATATGTAGTCAGAAAAATATAAAAGTGATAAAATAACTCCTTTTGATAATTAAAATGCATAAAAACCAGTTAAGTAATATTTATGAGTATAAATGCATTTTTGAAATAAATCAAGAAAGAAGCAAATGGTAAGTTATGTTAGTTAAAAATCAAGTTTATAGAAAGAAACATGAGAAATAACCCAGGTATAATAAAATACATTGTGAAGTTGAGTCATATGAAAACAATGTGTAGATAAAAATCATGCAAATAGCATGTATCCAGAAAAGAGAAAAGCAAACTGTTTTACCAGAAATAGAAATCAAGAGAAAATGGCACCTTTAGCCATAATTTTACACATATGATTCTCTAAGTAAGGTAAGGATAGAATGGGTTTTTACTCCATTAAAACCCTAGCAAAATGATTTAAATCAAGGGAGGGGCAACAGTTGTTTCTGGGGAGAAAACAGAGGAAATAAAATTAAAAATAAAATAAACTCACATTGTCTTCAGGCCTGAGTATTCTCGGGGAGGAGCAAAGAAAGGTGAGTGACAATCACTTATGGGATTTGAGGCATTAAGACCCATGCTAAGGGCAGCCAAGTTATTTTCATATATTAATTCTATCATAATTTTCTATTTGATTTTATTCTCTGAATAAATGCATGTTGATCATGGATGGTATTTTGATTGAGCTTTTGGTTGAAGTTTTGATCTGACTTGATTTGATAAGATTGTTTTAGTTTTTGCTTTAAAATACAAGTAATCAAACATGTATTCAGATCATAGAAGTGGATTTTATGATCCAGTTTTATGTGAGAAATGAACTGAATGTTTTACTAAGAAATAGGGTATCCAAGGAAAATAAGTAGGCAGTGTGAATAATGAGATTTATGCTTATGCCTAGTTTATATTAAAATGATATGAACAATGCAGTATCATGTATAGGTGTTGAGTTGTTCCTATTATAAGTTAATATGTTTTTATGGGTTTTTCTCAAAGAAAAATCATGTCCTGTGTTCTCAGTAAAATAAATAAATAGGGTATATAACTTCATCAGATTTATGTGAGACATAGGAATACTTCTGTAGATAAATATGTATGCAAGTTTCAGAAAATATGATTAAAATAAAATAACCTTGGAATGGGATTTAGTATTTTGCATGGAAGCTTGATATGTCTGACTAAAACCCCTAAGAGAGTTTCATAACTTTTGATCCATGAGAGGAAGAAAAGAATGCAAAGCATTTCAAGTGATAATAAAATTCTCAGAAGATAAATAAGCATGGTCTCTAAATTATAAGAATAATTTAGGAGTAATGCCTTGATCTGCTCAGCATCAGGTGGATGATGGGTATGTGCATGACTTGTTTAAGTCCTGTAGGCCTCTGTGTAAAGGGTTAATAGAACTGAGCCCCTTTATAATGCACACATGGTGTTCAATGGCAAGGAGTTAGACCAAATAAAAAGATAGAAGTGAGATTGAGAAATCAGGCTATGGAAGTTAGGAGTTAATCCATAGGAGCATGTGCATGAATGTCTGGATGAAATGATTGGATGAATGTTTGGGTGTATGATTGGGATATAAACTTACATATGCTCAGATTTTTGTATGAAATAGTGCCTTGTTAAAATAGGATTTCTATGCAGATTAAAGAATTTACAAAAGACTTTAATATATGATTTCACTCATACCAGAATTTATTTCTGACCCTATTTGTTGCCTTTGCAATATTTGGGGTGTCTCATTTTATTGAGGCAGCTCAAAATGTTGTTGCAGGAAAATATGCGTGAATAGCTTACTTGCATGGATGTTTGAAGATCTGGTTGCTTTTAGAAATGTTTTAGAAAATGCAGTGGTTTCATTGTAATAAATAAAGCTAGGCAAAACTTTCTTATGCCCTATACAATTTCTCAGGATTGATATTTGCTTGATTTACTTGAAAAGAATATGTAAGAACTTAAACATTATATGTGTTGTGAGCTGTAAATTTAAGTAATCAGGTCTCTAAAATAATTTCAGTGAGTTATGTTAAAGGGGAAGATGTCATATAAGCTGATATATGGATGTATTCTCCTTGGCAAGTTTGATGCACTTCAGATATGAAGTTAAAACTGTTTGAATGAATATGTGTTAAAGTGACAAGGGTCAGGGTTGAACTTAACTTTGTCTAACCAGAAAGTCTTATGCATGTCTTTTAATTGATACAAGTTCATGTAAAAATGCCAGAAGACTTAGCCTACAAATTCCACCTAAACATCCATAATTCTAGTGAAAACCTGTTTAGTTTCCTGTAACAAGTTCATATGCATGATTGGTACTTTTAAATTTCAACTACATTTATGTTGAATCAAGCCCTGCTATTTAAATGCTTGTCCCATAGATTAGTTGCAATTAGTTTTAGTCATTTCATCTGTAGTTGCAGCATCAAGTGGTCTGGTTTGTGTACTGGGCATCTCCATTACTTCACTGCAAGTTGAAGAATGTTATTTGTTCTTTATTTAAAGTACATCAAAAGTCTTCATCCTGTGTTCATTTGAAAAACTTGCCCTGATCTAATTCTTTCACATTGCTATGATCTTACTGTCCTCATGTACTTGTCAGAGTCCATTTAGCATATTAGTCTGAGTCTACACCATGTTCATTTGTACTGATTCATTGACCTAACCCTTTAAACTAGTTTACCACCTATGCTTTTATATGATCACTCCCTGCTTTATAAACCTAAACCAGAGAATTTTATCTGGCATAAAAAAGAAAATTGTAGAATCTAAAAGCAAGAATCCCAGGCTAAACAAATATACTAAAGTTGTTTTAAAGCATCCTTTACTTATCCAAAACAATAAGTATCAAATACAAAATTACAAAGGTCTGATGTATGGCTTAAAAATCCAGGAAATGATTAACTTGAGAAATAAAACAAGTAGGATATTAACTGATCAAAAATATCAATTAATTTTGAGTGTCAAGTTCAAAAGAAAAGAAATAGATAAAAAAATTGCTATGTGACACAAAATTCTCTCAAATGTGAGAATATGATGTGATCGAGTTTCTTTACTATTTTAATTACTTTGATAGGCAAAGATTATTTATATATCTTCATATATATAAATAACATGACCTGACTTATACACTGATATTTTTATATTGGTAAAATTCGGGATCTTGGGAGAATGAATTTAAAGAAGTGATCTATTGTAAAAAAAAATCACTGCAAACAAGTGATCAGAGAAGTCGGTCACTTCACCCACATGGATTTAAATTTATGTTTGATTGTTGTTTATTTGATAGTTGAATAACCGACTATCAAATCTTGGTCAAAATATATCTTTGGAAATATCTAGGAGAAATACGGGAGTTATATGGCACAGTCATCTTCGATGAAGTTGTACTGTGCATATAAATCTCGTTCTGTTCTCCTAGGACAAATGATAAGTATATCCATCCGCTTAAACAGTTAGGAGGTGATCTCCGCTCTTATGTATTATTTGAATAGTTCCAAAAGAACTAGAGTTGAGTTTACTGTAACTATCAATTTGGTTTTGGAGCGACCGGTAAGCGGGGAAGTGTACTTATATGAGATGACTCAAAACCGTAACCACTCCAAACGCATATGCTCATTTTACGCTTTGGAAGAGGTTCGAGACTGGTTCGAGATGATGGAATCGAAGATGGAATTGTTTGAAGTGCAAGGGCTACTTACTACTAATCCTTAGGGTGATTCCAAAATGGATGTAGTTGAAGTATTGTCTTTGGTTTGTCCATATCATAAACAACTTGTATGGATGAATGCTAACATTGCATTATTGCCTAGAAGGCAGTGTTAGCATTCCAAGTGGGAATCGCTAAGAGGAAAAGGTAAAAGCGTAACCTCACAAGCCTCAACCCGGTTATGGATAAAAAAAGGGTGTCTACGAAGCTATGTGGTGAACTACCATTAGGAGAAACACTCCTCGATCTAGATTTGGTTTATAGGTTTTGGTATGCGTGCGGGGCAACCATGGGGCAATATTTGTAACCTTGGTGCCTGAGAGATGATGTAATCTTATATGTCATGTTAAAGGGGCAGCCGGCCCTGTCAAGGCGGGGGCCATGTGTGGCCCTCGGGTATATTTGATTTAGAGTTGTACTGTACGGAAGGTAGTCCCTTACCATGTCATCGTTGGAATCCAATCTTTAATATGTGACCTACTTTTTTAGTTATAGAACCTAGTACCGTTGAATGTAATTATGGGTAACCATTCCAGATATGTTATATATATTTTTTTGCCCCTGGACATTATTATAATATCACCGGATCTTCTAATAAAAATGGTTAGGTTATTGTAAGGTAAAAACCCATCCGTGTTTATGTGTGGCGTGACCTTACGAGATATCTTTATTTTGAAAGGTTTTATAACATTAAGCAATCCAAATATTTTAGTTTTCTCACACTGGTTCACCAAACTGATCTAGGCGTTATTTTCTTATAATGCTTGGGTCAGCCCAAGCATATTTTCCAGATTTAGCCAAACACTTTGGAGCTTCAGGAGACGAGCTGGATCCCCCAATACGTATTCATGTATTTTATCTTCTGTCATTTGTTCTTGTCTGTATTTATCAGAAAATTGTAAGGATAGGTTGTTACAATCCAGGCTGATATAGGTTAGTTTTGCTCTGATGATAATATGTATATTAAAGTTATTTTCTTTTCGTAAAGACCTGTTGTATATTATATATTACTCGTCACGTTGTGAGATTCTATCTTGTCTTTTCTTTCTTTCACCCCCAACAATATGTCTTTTCGGCACTTGGATGTTCGGTATGTAAATACCATGGATGTATTACTGTCGACTTTTGAGAATCGAAAAGGCGGGTCATTGCATTGGGAGATGCACAAGATATTATATATATATATTCATTGATATGCGGTTCAAAGCATTTATATATAGTTACGTATGTCCGACTTAGGACTACCAATTGGTGCAAGGAATCCATTGTACCATTGAGGTGCACGACTTACAGACGTGGTTTCGGAGCAAGGATGGAGAGTGTTTGGGACGCCAATCTAGAGCAGATTTTATACTATTCCCTAGTACTCTTGGATGTTGCGATAGGACTTACAGCCCAACTTCTTTTGAGGTGTTGGGGATTCCATAATATAGTTTTGGCTCCCGATAAGTCTTTTTGGTAGCCAACAGTAATTCAACGCGATTTATGCAATTTAAGCATGTATATAGTTCGGTATGCCCGACTTGGGGTTATCGAATAGTGGACAAAATATATTATACAATTATATAAATATGTGGTTCAAGTGATATATATAATTATAAATGCATGGTTTCAGTGATTTATATATAATGGTTTGGTCTATTTGACTTAAGGCAACCAGGTAGTGTGAAGCACTTCAAGAACGAATCATGATCCATACGGAAATGATAATACTTCAATGTTGCCCATGTGGGAAGAGTGTACATGGGGTTTAGCGTTTACATACAGTTCTAGTATGTCAGTATAGACAATCAAAAGGAAAGGACCCTAGTGAGGGAATCCATTGTACCATTGAGGCGCATGATCTACAGACGCAGTCCCTGAGCAGGGGCAGAGAGAGATTGGAATGCCAGTCTAGAGTAGTTCATATAATGTTCCATAGTACAATTGGATGCTACGACTTCACCTACAGGCCAACTTCTTTTGAGATTTGGATTTTCTAGGGAGTTCGCAAGTTAGTTGTAGCTCTCGATAGGTCTCTTTGGTAGCTAATGGCAATTCGGGATGGGTATCAATTATAGATATCTGTATTTCGGTTTTGGGTATAGAGATGCTATGTTAGTAGAATTGTTATATCGCTGTTATGTTTTGCATTTCAGATGCTTTGATGGGACCATTGAATTGATTGGTCTCTGTAGCAGACTCCACCCATCGGCAATGATGGGTATCAACTTATTCTCTATGTGCTCTTATCATCATGATTGTGCATGTTATATTGGTTGGTTGATTATTATGTGTTAGACTTATATTGGGATGCTGATATTACTCCTGCATTGGTACATTGGGTTACCTCTATCATGGTATATTGTTACGTTTCAGTCACATTATATTTGTTGTGTTGACTCGTTGATTACAGTAGAAGAGCAGGTTATGATATAATTCTCTACATTTAAGTTGGGTTTACTTTACTTCTTTATGGGCAATCCGGATTATCCCTGAGCCATGTTTATGGAGAGGACCGATTGTACTTCACTAGTTCCCTATTTATTTGTATATGGTTTTGATATACAATATTCTGAGACTGTTCCCTTCACACTAGGCTTTATGTCTGACTCACGTTTTGTCTTTGTCTGTTTATGTCATGACAACTTTCAGGTACTCGATTGAGTAGTTTGGGAGTCAGGTGTCTTTGGGGATACACTTTTAGGATAGATGGAGCACTTTGGAGGCAAAGTCAATACTTTGGATATATACTTGATGTTATGGTAGTACATGGCAGATATGCTATTTATATATGAGACTTGTCATATCAGATATTGTATTCTAACTTTCTGTATTGACATTCATTTATCAGTTACTTCCACCAGTACAGTCTCTTACATATTGTTTATCTTATTGCTCATGTATATTCAGTATATTATATATTATAATTCCACTGTTAAATTCTGTAGTTGTGCTTTGGTGATGTTTAGTTTTTTTTACCTCGATGGGTTGTCTTTTGTGGTATTCAGGAGTCAGATGTTGTCACTCAACGTTGATTTAGAGTATTATGAAGGATAGTCGTTACGCCAAGCACATAACCAATGTTAACCGAGCCCAAAACTAATGCTAAATAAAACTGATACTATACGGTAGCTGTAGTTAACCAAGCCCCATAACTAAACCTTACAACCGAGCCCATAGCCGAACCCATAATTGATGTTAAACAAAACTGATACTATGAAGTAGTAGTATTTAACCAAACACATAACCAATGTTAACCGGGCCCCATAATTGAGCTATGACCAATGTTAAACAAAACTGATACTATACGGTAGTAGTAGTTTCTATTACAACTATAATACAACAAAAAGGTTAAACAAAACTGATACTATACAAAATCAATTTTTTATTATCACCAACAAACAATAATAAGTGACCTTTCCAAATGAGCTATTAAATAACCATCTTGAAAAGATTAAAGTCGGTACTACATTATCATTACAGAATTACATCAAAAATTATTACTGAAAATAGATACTGAGCGGTATCATTCCATCAAAAACTATTACAGAATATTTGCAATAGAAACTCCATAACATACACAAATAATCATTAAAATTCCATATATTAATATCCAAAAAAATATTGAACATCACAACTGCATACACCATAACAAATTGAAGATCAATAAATTTATATAAATGAATAAAGTCTTACTATTGTTTGCACCAAAATTGGTCACAAACACTCCTAATATGTTAACACCGCAAATTCAATATCCAAATCCAAACAGAATGAAGTAGAGAACCAAATATGAAGAAAGAAATTTAAAACGGTAAGGAAATGAACACCAGAGAATTTATAGTGGTTCGGTTAGCTTCGGCCTACGTCCACTTCAAAAGTTTTTCCTTTTATTTATACCATTGATTACAGTTACAATCCATGAAATTCATGAATAAAAATGGCAGAGTTCAGCCAAGAGAGAAGAAGAGAGCCAGAAAGAAGATCTCTTTCCTTGAGCCAATGATCCGGTGTTTATAGGGGAAGACATGCAAATATCCAACTGAAAGTCCGCATGCAGAATACCAAGGCCAAGATGGACCGATCCTGAAAAGATGGGTTCCATCAGGGCAATTTGTTGCGATTGGCACCGATCCCTAGGGGAATCGGCACCAATTGGTCAAGAGCTTGACCATGGGGCCAGTGATCCCATGGTGGGCCTCCCTCTTCTATTGCTCTGTGTTTCCACAATCGTTTGCGTAGTTCTCCCGGCGATTGTTGAGATATTAAGCGATCATTATTGAGTTGAACTGTCAATCCGAGTGATCCACGGCCATAGTGATCCGATCTGATCCCCTACCTAGGGGAAGTGAAAATTAATGCTTAGCCATTTCTTAGATGCTACTTGCTTGAATCCGCTTGACTATCATCTATAGCCTTGCTTATAACTGATCTCTGAACCTGATAATCATCTCTCCAGGCTTCCTACCTTGATGATCACCAATCCATTTAGCCAACTCCATGGTATCACGGCCTTGCCAAAAGGCGGGATAACATTTGTCCCCTAAAACATGCCTTGCGATAGGAAGGTGTGTTTTGAATTGCCATCCGAAGACCATAATCCAGCGATAGCCAAATTTCTAATCCATAATCCAATCCTTTGCCAAACCAAATTGCCGTAGTCCGCGACTGTTTTAAGTTGATAGCCAATTCCAAAACCATTCCAAATCCATATCCACCCAAATCCATTAACCAAATCCACGATCTCACCGGATCGTTTGCCAAATCCAAAGCCTCAATCTCACTGGATCCTTATCCAAATATATGACCTCTCTGGGTCAATATCCAAGTCTGCGACCTCTTTGGGTCAATTTCCAAATCCATAACCATTTGAAATCCTGGAATTCAGTAGGCCAATCCACGATATCTCCAGATCATTATCCAAGTTCATGGTCTCTCCAGACCGATCGATGGTCTCTTTGGACCTTATTAAGCCTGATCCATTTGCTCTCCAACGAGGGGACTTAACGATGAGTGAGTCGATCATGTCGCTCTCTAGCAAAGTGACTCACTCCCTGCACTTCGGCCTATTTGGGGGCATATAGTGACATCTTGATCCTCCTGGACCGATCATAGCCTCTCCAAGGTCTTGCTAGACCCCATCATGTCACACTCCGGTGAAGGGGGAACAACGACAAGTAAGTTGATCCTGTCGCTCGCCAGCGAAGCGACATTACTTCCTGCACTCCAGTTCAGTGTCCCTAAACATAAAGCGATGTCATGGCCTTCCTAAACCGATCATGATCTCTCCGGACCCTTGTCGGACCCCATCTAGTCACTCTCCGATGAAAGGGGGAACAACGATAAGTAAGCGGATCTTGTCGCTCTCCGGCGAAGCGACTCACTTCTTGCACTTTGGTCCCTGACTCTTTGGTCAATGACATAAAGCAACCAATTCTGTACTGACTTCCTTTATCTGGCCTTGACTCTCCGGTCGAGAGCTTAATCCATGATGTACGAGTCCATCCCGTCCTCTCCGGTTAAGGGGCTCACACCTTGCGATTATCACCTCGTCTCTCCAGTCAGGATGGTCGTGACCTATTTTATTCATCTCATTAATGCGGATATAACTGTTTTAAAATCCATTTATTAAACTATTAAATTTAATTTCTACAACCAGAAAACCAAAAAACTAGAAAAGCCAAATATTTCCTCTCCGGGCATAACGGTTTATCATCATCTCAGAGCATGCCTAGGGTCCGACCTCAATCCCATACATGTCTAAGTGACTTAGTCATTTTATTGTGGAGTTTATTATTTATTTGGTTCATGTCATCCTGATCAGGAGAAGATGATTTAGACCTCAATCCAAGGCCATTTCCATTTGACATGGACGGTGGTCGCTCTTGTTCCACCATCGCATCCCGAGTCCTTACATATTGTAATAACCTGCCATCCCTGACATGTTCCTCAACCATATCCCATAAGTGTCTGCATTCATCCGTAGTATGCCCATCTAGTTCATGGAATTGGTTATACTTTCCAGTCCTCTGTTCCCGCTCTGTTGGATACCTCCTTGCCGGTTTTCGATAGGGGAGTTGCCTCCTTGTGTCCAGGTAAATCATTCCGTCAAATCCGAATAAGATGAGAATTTCGACTCTCGTTCCTTCCTTTTCCTTTTTGATTCATCATAACCATCATCCATTTTTCATTTGCCTTTATCCTTAATAGACCTTTCTCCAGATGGTCCTTCACCTCTCACAACATTTACTTACTGTTTGTCAGCTCGTGCATCCTCCTACCGCAGGAACCTATCTACTTCATGGAAAATTCCCCGAGATCTATTGGTGGATCCCGCTCCAATGCAACCTTGAAATTAGTGTCATCGGCAATCCCAGATACTACCGCCATTAAAACCATCGATGGATCCGGCCAATCCACTAAAGCAACCACCGCATTAAACCATGACAAGAAACTCCTCAACGACTCTCCGGTCCTTTTCTTTAGTGCTGCCAATGTCATTACATTCTTGGGTCTCAAAATGTGGACCCTAAACTGCCTCATGAACTGATATACCAAATCACTCCATGTCCTGATTATACCATTCTCCAGCTGCCTAAACCAGAGCGCAGCTAATTCCATCAAGTAAAGTGGAAAATATCTTGCCATAACCACCTTTAATGCCCCCAGCACTTCCATGTGCCAGCTATACCTCATCAAGTATACAGTATGGTCTGACCATCCATTGTACACCTCCAGTGTTGGTAGTTTGAACTCTGATGGGTTCCTAGCTTGCCTAATATTTGGAGTGAACAGACTCTGATTGATAGCCTCTAGACTCCTGTTGGGCAATCCGCCTCTCATTATCCGACGTACCAGCTCAGCCATCCTTTCATTCTCATCCATGGGTGGCCTCCAATCCATATTACCAGCATGCCCCTGACTTCGCAAGGGTACTCTGGAATATACTCTTCCACGTTTCGATCCCCAACTGCAGGTCCTCCATCAACCATCGATCGAATGACATCCGCACCAGCACCCATACTAGCCTGACCGAAGGGCATTCCCTAAGGACTTGGGGGATCGGTGTTGATCCACTATTATTGGCCGAGGACTGCCCCGTTCACTCCACTGCAATCTCCTAACTGTTGGCTCCATTTCCATGCTTCCAATTCTGATTTTCTGCAGCTCCCACTGCTCCAACTCCTTGATCCAAATTCTTATTAGCTCCTGCTCCATCCTGTCCAGTTTTCTAAGGAAATTCTACATCATCTCCTCTTGTCTCCTTATCATCTGCTCCTCTATTTCCTCCATCATAGTCTCCATCTCGTTCCTAGTGATGTAGACGAATGGTTGGCTAGCTCCAACTCCTAAGGATGCCTCCTGACTTCCTTTATATGACTCCTATCCGCAGGTGCTTTCCTTGTAGACTGCCTGACCATTGATCCAAATCCAAGCTCCAAATCGTTTCCAAATATACGAGTAACCTGGCTCTAATACCAAAATGTTTGCACCAAAATTAATCAGAAACACTTAACTAATATGATAACACCGAAGATTCAGTATCCAAATCCAAACAGATTGAAGTAGAGAACAAAATATGAAGAAAGAAAATTAAAATAGTAAGGAAATGAACATAAGAGAATTTATAATGGTTCGGTTGACTCCAGCCTACGTCCACTCCAAAAATGGCAGAGTTCAGCCAAGATAGAATTTATATTGTTGATTACAGTTACAATCCGTGAAATTCAAGAATAAAAATGGCAGAGTTCAGCCAAGATAGAAGAAGAAGAGATCCAGAAAGAAGATCACTTTCCTTGAGCCAATGATCCGGTATTTATAGGGGAAGGCATGCAAATATCCAGCTGAAAGTCCGTGTATAGAAGCCAAGGCCAAGATGGACCAATCCAGAAAAAATGGGGCCCATATGGGCCATTTGGAGCGATCGGCACCGATCCCTAGGGTGATCGGCACCGATCGGTCTAAAGCTTGACCATGGGGTTGGGGATCCCATGGTGGGTCCCAATCTTCTGTTGCTCTGTGTTTTCATAGTCGTTTGCATAGTTCTCCCAGTGTTTGTTGAGATATTAAGCGACCATCATTGAGTTGAACTGCCAATCCGAGTGATCCATAGCCATAGTGATCCGATCTGATCCGTTTCTAACCATATTAATCCGATCTGATCCCCTGCCTATGGGAAGTGTGAATCCATACTTAGCCATTTCTTGGATGCTACTTGCTTGAATCCACTTGAATATCATCCATAGCATTGCTTATAGCTGATCTCTGAACCTGATAATCATCTCTTTGGGCTTCCTGCCTTAATGATTGCAAATCCATTCAGCCAACTCTATGGTATCAAGGCCTTGCCAAAAGGCGTGATAACACTACCAAATGATTCAAGTACAATAAATTGCCAATAAAACAAAGAATTCCTACTACCAACTAATAAATCCCACAACATCATAACAAAAGAAAAGGAAAATAAAATAAAATCTAACTCGTATCTTCTCTGAAGCTTAACAATTTCGTTTATTATAACCATATTGTTTGCATACACCACATCTATTTTGCTTATTTTGAAAATATGCAAATCCTCCTTTGCGTTTAATCAAAGGTCTTCCAGCACCGTGCTTCTCTTTTGGAGGCTTAATTAAAGCTTTATCTCTAAAATCCATAACAGGCTTATCAAAACTAGGAATAGGATTGATAGCCCGAGAATAGGAAAAGCGATCTGCATCCACAATGAAGTAGTACTCAACAAAATCATACCCAAATAACTAAGACCTATTCACACATTTAGTAGCATGAGAACAAGGAAATCTTGTAACCTTCCATGGTTTACAACTACAAATATGATCTTTAAGATCTACATGATGAGATTTAGGATATCTAACTTCAAAAACAAATTTCGAAGATCTAAACACATCCCAACCAAAACCTTCTTCAGTTAACTAGGTCAAACGTACCTCCATAATAGGACAAAGAGTACCAATCCATAACAGACATTCTTCTCAGCTCTTAGCCATTTGTTCCATAATTCTAACATGAACTCCATCTAAACAAGAAGTAATAAGTAAAGCCTTTTAGCTAAAACCCAAGCATTAAAACTCTTGGTGACATTGGAACTATATTCATCCTAGCATTTTCTAGGAAAAAACAAATCAACCCAATGATCAAAAGGTTTGTCCTTCAAGAAATTAACAGCAGCTACACCTTCAATTTCCAAAAACTTAGACATTACTTTATCAAAAACAGCAAGATTAGAAGCACGAGAACATGTCATAAACAAATCAAAAACAGATAAATTATAATTCTTAGACTTGACAATAAAAAGAAGATTTTGCTCCATATGTTGATAACAATAACTATAAAAAGCAGAAGGAAACACTTTTGGAATTACTAACAACGGCCATTGATAACGATTATACATAAAAACCAATTGCTAATCCTCTTGAATTATCTCTTTCAAATGGTTCAAAAACCAACACCAATTACTTTCATTCTCATGGATAACAATGCCCATAGCTAAAGGGGAAAAACCTAACATTAAAAAGTTACATAATAGAACAGAAAACAAAAAAAAGTAAGGCCGCTACATGTTTAACCAAAAACATAAGAAAAGATACTAAAAATATATTATTACCATAGTATAAACTAACCTACAAAACAAAAAACATTAGAACACAATATAACTAGCAGTACTTATCATGCACTAGAATAAGTAAAATTGATAATGGATTTTTTTTACTGCCATACAGCTGAACTGAAAAAAATTAAAGCTTCACAATAAAAGAAAAGATACTGCACATTAAACTAGCATCATAAAAAATAATACCGCATAATATATTACTTACAAAACTACAAACTATCCTACAAAAACTGTAATGTTTCATAACAAAAGTAAATAAAGATACTACACTTTAAACAAAAAATTAAAAAATGATACTTCATAGTATATATTTTTATCATGGTATAAATTACCATTAAAAAGGGGGAAAATCTACACAATACAATTAGTTCTACTTTATATTAAACCGGCATCATGAAAAATGATACTGCATAGTATATTTTTAACCACAGTACAAACTAATCTAGAAATGTAACAATTCAGAATAAAAAAGAATAATATTACACAAAAAATAGCATCATAAAACTGATATTATATAGTACATTTTTACCATGGTACAAACTAACATAAAAGAAAATCAACAGATCATAACAAAATGAAAGTTAATATACATTAAAGTAGCATAATAAAGAATGAGACTACTGTGCAGTTAATGCCCCGCTATTACCTCGCTATAACCCCGCTATATCTCGTAGCGGGTTTCTGCCGCTACGATTTTTCCATATAGCCCCACAATATAGCCTTTCCGCTTTAATCCCCGCTATTTCCGCTATATCCCGTTATTTCCACTATATTTCGCTATTCCCGCTATATCTTCTTTAATAAAATGAATTGAAAAATTCAATTTATACATTATAAAAATTATGAAACTAATTTATTTGATTTAATTTTTAATATATTTTCAGAAATGAAAATACTCTAATATTCTACTAAATTCAATTATGTTATATAACAGTTTTACGTTTATTTAAAGTATATTCGCACATGTTTTTATTTAAAAATTATTTATGTATTAGTTACAATTCAATTGAATGATAATTTTTCATTTAATTACCATTTATATATTCGTAAAAACATTAAGTACGAGTTTTATATGCTATTTTAAAGCCATCCGCTATATCCCGCTATATCCTCGCTGTATCCCCGCTATGACTTTTTGCACCTCCACCGCTTTGAATCTGCCGAGCGCTTTAACTGCACAGGACTATACAATACTACTTCAAACACTAAAAGAACTACTATAGAACAAAAAGGTAATTATCATAAAACTTGTACGTAAAAAAATATCAAAGCTTCAATCTACATTAAAATAAAAAAGAAATATACCTTGATTTCCATTTTTGGTTGTAGCACCCATTAAAATACATGGATGCCCTTTCAAATGATAGCATCCAAAAATATCAAAGGATGACAATGCTTAAAACCAAATATACAAGCCCCAAAACCAATAAAAACGCTCCCAAATTGATTATTAGGAGAATCAACATCCATGGCAAGATAACTACTCGATTAAATATTTTAACCACATTCAAATACCCACTTAGATCATTATAAGAGATAACATTATCACCATACAACTCTTTCAAAGCAAGTTGTTTTCCTTGATAAGCATAATAATAAGATAGGTTGAAACTGTACACTCTTTTAAACTCAGCTAAAATTTCTTTAGGTGTCTTAGTTGGAATATCACGAATTTCATCAATAATTAAAGGCTTCACAAACCTAATAGAAATATTCGAATTATCCACATCTGTTAAACTAGCTCCATAAGAATGATCACTAATCAATATCCTAATGAAAAACCGATTGTCACGGAAATTCATTGATTTTGTTTTGGAGAGTTTGGGATCGATAAGTATTTTACTTATTAAAAACCACTTCAAAACTAATATATGGGTTTTATGTTTTATAAGCGGTTCTGAAGTGGAATGCTATAGAGTTGAACTGTCTATCCTAAGGTTAAGTCCAAGGGAGAGGTCGGCATTAGCATTTGTCAAACAACTTATGCAGGAATCTATGTGGAGATTCGTGATCTGTTAGAGATGCTGGAATCTGTTTGGGGATTTATGTTCCATTCGAGTGATGAAGACTCGCGTGAAAGATGCCGAAGGTGAACTTAACGTCGAAAATGATAGAAAATAGGGTAGGCTTTATAGTCTGGGGTTTAGCTAACCCGCAATAGGATACATCAACTCCATATTTAGAGTATGCTTATTAATGTTGCATGTCGGAGTTAATGATAGTTGGGATCACGTTTTCGACCATGGACCAACTACGTTTGCCTTATGATATATTCTATCTAGAGATATATGATGCTTGAAGGTAATTTCTGACCCATGTGCAAGAAATTGGATTCAGCTTGACTGGAGAGATCTCCATGAAAAATTCATTATGCGAACGTACCTTAGTTGTTTTGATTGTACCCTCAATACAGTTGTAGTGTGATCAATGTAAGTATCACAACTATTTGATCTGATTTATATTCTACACCATATATACTATCTATATACCACCTTATGTACTTATTAGATGGTGGTTCTTTTGAGGGGATAACCATTATGGCATTTCATGCAGTCTTAAATGTATTATTATATGTGGTTACATATTTTTTGAGTTTCTCATACTAGACTTATGTCTGACACGTGGTTTTTGTTTTCCCTAAATTCCACGTGTGCTCTTTCGAGTAGTCTGAGAAATGTAGGTTTTTGTTAATGTTCATTGGAGCTTAAGGAGACAAGTTGGATGTTTCACCTACCGTAGTATTCTTATTTTGTTATCCATAAAATATTCTCAGGAATAAAAGTATGAAAGAAGGAACACGAGAGCGTTGATAAGAATCAGAAAGCACCAAGATGGTCTACTTAAACATAGCTTCCGACAAGGATGTAGCAGTGCCGGCAGTACCTTTCGAGTAGGATAGAGGGACGTTTCAACTATGTCAAAGGAGAGCTTTCGACAAGGTTGAAGGCTACCTTTCGAAGGCGATAACAAGCATGTTAACGGCATCCAAATCACTCAAATGGACAACTCTCGAAGGAAATGGATAGCAGACACACTACATTTTGCGCCAAACCATTCGAAACATCTTGGTTTCGCATTCATTCACTTCCGCCAGAGAAGTATTCAACCAATTCGACCCTTTTGAAAGCATATATATAGCCTTTCGAAACGGTTAGGGCCACCCTCACCTAAGAAAGAAGAACAACACGTATGTTACCATAAAGGCATAAGGTTCCAAATTAGATGGGGAGAGGTTTCCGAAAGAGTCCATGTGCAACAAAGCCTTTTTAGGTGTTTCGACTCATTTGAAGCCAAAGGAGGACATGTTTTGACAGCGTCGAAGGCTAGCACCCAACTCAACTTATCCGGCACATCAACATTCAAGACAAAATCGCTTTAGTAGACCTTTCGATGGGGTGGAAAGCTATCGAGCAGCACCTATCGATGAAGTCGAAAGGAAACAAAGCAAGAGAGAAGCCCAGCTTCAAGCGGCAACAGAAGAATAACTAAAACCCTTTCGACTAAGTCGAAAGGTATGGCTCAGGAGACATTCACGAAAGCAGAAAGACTGACCTTTCGACCGCGTCGAAAGCTTGGAGTCGGAAGATCCCAACCCGCACCTATAAATATGACCCCAGGGGTCAGTTGTAGGGAGATCTGATTTCTTCTAGTTCTCCTTGTATCTTTCTTAAACTAGTAAACCCTAATTCTCAAATCAGATTGGGGATTTGGTTAATATGTTCAATTAAGTTCAATAAAAGAGGATTGTGATAATTGCATTTACTTAGCAATTCAAGTTTCCATGCTTTTCATAAATGTGTCAACCTATAATTGAGTTGGTCAAAAGGAGCCCCTCCGACCAAGTCGAAACCCCTAGTATACTTATTTCTTAGAAGCTTAAGCTCAAATCAACTAGATTGGAAGTGTCACCCCTTTTGACAGAGTCGAAACCAATTCAACTTCGCTATTTCCAGAGATCATTAGGTTTCTAACCCAAGGTCCCTTCCTGCGTCGAAAGGTGGTTTCGACAGGGTGCCCAGTCACCCATTTGAAAGAATTACTGAATGAGAGACTACCCTTTCGACTGAGTCGAAAGGTAACATAGACGAGTTTTTGATCACTTTTACCTATCTGAAAATCTTTAGCAATTTCCACCTATTTGAAAGGAGGTTTCGAAGGCATCATTTACGTCCTAATCTTCAATTTGGGGTGCAGACAAGTTTTCTTGTCAACATTTTTCCACTGCGTTACTATTATATATGTATCAACATTGGTGAGGACGGGCTGTTATAACTGTCTTGATTGATGATAACATTTAGAATTGTAACTCTGAAATGTTGTGTATCTTAGAGTGATAGTTTTGCAATGTCTTTTGATATTATATGTTATCGTTCTACTATAAGATTCTGATATTGTGTTCTCTTCTTTCTTGTTCTTTTTTCTTTTACTTTTTATTTTACCCTAGCAATCTATCTTTCCGGCACTTGGATGCTCGGCACAAGAATACTATGAATGTATTAGTCTCGATATTTAGTGGTCGAAAAGGAGGATCGTTACAATAGTCATCAAGAACTGAAAGCTTCAGCTCCTCCAAAACAAAACCCAGCAAAATCTAAAATACACAACAGTGAACCTTTTCTCAACATATCCTTCAAATATAACTACTAAAAGTATTACTATCCGAAGATAATGGACCACTACATGTAGATTGAGTATGACAACTAGAGGAACCCGGAACAATACTATCAACTTCATATTCCAACTGACAATCCTTAACATTAAAACCAAAATACTTACTTTGCTTATACAACTGATAACATAAAATACTTTATAGATCAGAATCTATGTCAACAACAACTTTTTTCTCCAGCATATATGATACCACAATAAACAAAGGAGTAAGTTGAGTTCAATGAAGACAAATTTCACTCTTTACATCATAGAATGAACAATCAACAGAAAGTCATGCACTAAAAAAATTATCTTCATAGTCAAAAACGACTATATGAGAATTACAATCACTAAAAAACCGCTAATAACATCAAAAACACATACAACTAAAACAAATAACAAATGATCATGTACAATATCAAAAAATAGAAATTACAAATTATAAAACAAACCTGCTATCCCTAACTCTAGATATCGATATTAATCGACAACAGAAAAAATAAGCAAATCCAGAAGATCGCTAGAATAAAGAAACTAGCAAATCACTTGCATCGATAATGAAAAGAATCATCATTATCAACATAAATCAATCGAATATAGATTGATAAAAATTTAGAAGTTTGACCTAATCGAGTATAAATTAATGATCCAGGAATAAATCGAGATGAAATAAAAGATTAAAAGATTGAATTTATGTGGTAAAGTGAGATTTCGACCTTGGATCAAAATTTAGGTCCAGCCTTAAATAAATGCATTAATTTTTTCCTAGGAACTAAAATAATAACGGCCTATCCATGAAATAAAAAAGCCCATAAAGTTGACCTCTGCACTATTTTAATGCTAAATATATGTATATATAAGTATTAAACTATTTTAGTTAAATGCACATTGTTGGTGCAAAAAAATGGGCATCAACACCCAATAGAATCTAGTAGAGATTAAATGAAGAATGAAATAAAAACAAAGTAAAAATCATAAGGGAACACACAGATTTTTATACTGGTTCGGCAATTTTTGCCTACATCCACTTTAAATTTTTATTAATCTTCCACTTGATTATGATTACAAAAATGTTTTGATCAGTTGGGATCCATTAATACAAAAGTGAAGAATAAAAATGGCAGTGGCTCGGTATAGAAAGAAGGATCCATTTTCTAATGCCATGCCTGCTGTATTTATAGGGGAAGACATGTACGGATCGGACTTAAATTTTGGCAGAAGGTTCGGGAGACTAAGACGAGGCTACCTAAAAATTTGCAGGCCCATTGGGGCCCACAATAGGGATTGGTATTGATCCCTATAAATGCATTTAAATGGGCTACGATCCCTATGAGGGATGCCCGATGATGTTAGCTACTTGATCCCCATATTTTGTGCAATTCCAACGTACGGTTTATGAGATATCGCATTTTCTATGAAGTAGTGTTGCTTGAATTTTAATTTCTGCCGATCCCTCCAACTTGCTCCAAATGCCATGCGATCCCTATGGGGTGTTCCACATGTCCTAATTAGCTTATACTCCAAGTTTCATGTTGATAGCATCTGTAGATTTTGAGTTATTGACCGATCATTGTTGCAATATGTAGTGAAAGCTGAATATGGATGATCCCGTTTATACTAATCCCTTTTAATAGGTGAAGTAATTTGCCCATAACTTGAGCGTACGAACTCCAAATGACTTGAAACTTGAAATATAGCCTCATGGCGCCTTCCTTATCACTCTGTATCGATCTTACCAAGTTTAGGACAAAAATTGAGGATATGTACCAACCCCCTAGGGGAAGTAGGGGAGGCATTATTCCATACTTAGAATATTCTGAAGAGTCTACCTCTTGGCCTCGGTTGATCGTTGCTTCATATCATTGCCCATGCTTGATCTTTGAGCCTAATAATCATCTCTCTAGGCTGCCTTCCTCGATGATTGTCTAATCTAACTTGTCTAATCAGTCTGAATACAGCCGGGCCAAAAGGCCGGATAACATACAACATATATATATATATATATTATAAATTAAAATAAATATATATAAACATCATTTCGGGCAGAAATAAAAATTATTATTTTTTAGCAATCTAAAAATGATATTACTTAGTGAATGTGCATATTTAATAAATGTAAATTGTATATTAAATAATGATTTAAATATAAATATATATATATATACACACATATATTATAACTATAAAAATAACTTTTGACTAACGAAGTTTTTTTATTCGTTTTAAAATTTTAAAAGTTAATAAATAATAAATAAATGTATAAATAGTTTTAGATATATATTTTGTGTATTTTGTGTATAAAATTAATAAACAATTATTAAAATTAAAAAAATATGTAACATGTTTAGGAAAATATTACAAACATTTTCAAACATGTATTTGCTGAAATTAATTTTATATATACATTTCTTTTAATTCTTTTAAACTATCAAGATAATTGAATCACATCATTTAATTTAATTATTTAATTGATTAAAATCAGCTTTAACTAATGGTGGGGCAACAAAACATATATAAAATTGTGCTAATGATAATTAGCTAATATATAAATGATAAATAGGAATATACCTTGAAGAGGAAACCTTTGAACACACCTTGATCTGTGAAAACTCCTAAACTCCTTAGGATCAACAATCGGTTTTGCAACGATCGAATGCACCATAAAAATTTGTTTTATATTTGATATTTAAGGCCAAATGAATTCGGCTAAAGGGAGGGGAGAAGTAGCTCATGGTCCTATAGCGGGGAAGAATCAAGAGAGCAATGAATGAGGCTTGGTTTGGTATTTATAAGGAGAAAAGGAGGAAAATATCTCCAAATTTTACTCCTCCCTTTTGCTAAAACAACTTTTGATCTAGAGCTAAAATTCAAACCTTCCCCTTTATACAATTATGGCTGACTGCGTATTAGACCAATATGACCAAATAATCTCGAAAACCCAATTGATAATTAATCTCATTTAAATCATATTTAAATATATATCTATACCGTATATCGATACGCAGATACATAACTTTTATATACATAGCCAATTAATTGCTAATGGCATCCAAAACATCAAATATATTAATATTTCATAACTATTAATTTATTAAGATTTCATAAATATTAATTAATTTTAAATAATTTATAACATTTATAAACTAATTAAACCGTGTGGTAATTCAGTGAATTCAAAATTACGGTTGTGTGACTCGCAGGTGCAAATTCAGTCAACGATTAATATTAAACAATTTGAATATTAATGTTCACATGTCACCTTAACTAGTGGTGTGACAGTTTGGCTAAATATATCACTTATAAATCTTCAACGGAAAAATCCAATTTTATAATTTAAGCGGTACATTTTAGTAATGATTATTTATCCAATTCTATTCGTCAATAATATACCAGGACTTATGGAATTGGTTTTGGTCGAAATTCCAATATTGTCCACATTCAACTCGGTTAGTCCTTAAAAAAGTAGTTAGTTTAATTATAACATTTATTATTAACCATGTTGCTCTAGCCATAGACTTTGACTTTGAGTTGATTATAGTTTACTGTGATACTAACCTCATATAACTAAGGAGACGAATTCTCTATTTAATTATATTTCACTTCCTATGCTTTAACTCCGACATAAGTATAGTCATTCGATGAACGTCATGCCATAATTTAACTATAATCAAAGTTGAGTATCCACTTGAAGTTCAAGGGTATTTTCAAGTCGAGGGAACTGTGTAATATCATCACTTTAAGATTTCATGTTTGACCTAAGATATTATTAACTAACAAGAAACTCTCGAGTGAGTCATTCCATGGTTATATCTAATAACCATCAGTACGTAACCTCTTGTTGCCTCCAGCAACCATGAGTAATGCACTGCACAACATTTGGAGAAGTTTATGTATTCTTGGATGTATCGATATTCTTTCTCAAAACATCTTGACCGGGAATATTTAAAATAATATGTTATTTTATATTGTGATGATCTTCCCATGATTGGAACTCCTTGTAATTATTATCGCATAGCATATCACTTAAGGATTTTCTATTTTAACATTAAACTTATTTACTTATTATATTGTACCACTATATAACAAAGTATATAATAGAAATAAAATACCTTTATAATGAAAAAGACGGTTACAAAGTTAGATACATATGACAAGTTACATAATTTTCTCTAGGGCATACCATTATCTCTCTCACTATTGTGATTTGGTGATTTTGAAGTCTAGTTATAGCCTACTTTGGCCATGAATAAGAGGCTATCAGCAACAAAGAAAGGATCTTGGTACTTTTCTTATTAATATCTAGGGAGACTCTGTCATTACCAACTTTGGAATAGAATTTCGAGTTACACTTATAAAAATAACATATATATAGTGAATCAAGCAATAAAATACATTCATAATGGACATAGGCATAGTCGAACCACTATAAAATTGTTATCCTTTTTCATTTCTTACCTTTCTTCCTTTATTTTTCATTTTTCTAATTAATTTACTGTTCATAGACTCAATTCTACTGCATTCGATTATTATCTCTTCAAAACTAGCAATTTGGAGGTGTTAGACTAATTTTTTAGTTAACATTTTTGGTGCTTTCACTGCGAAATAAAAGATCGGACTAGATCTCTATTGCTACTAGGATTTGGATGAAATCCCCAAAATGGTGTGATAAGAAAGGACCGAAGAAGGATCTAGGGAAGTAAACTACTACAGGATCTGATGTAGAGAATGTTGGAACTACCAGTTAAAGTGATGGGTCGACTCAATCTCCACCAAATCTAGTGATTACAGAGGATTTGCAAGGAATGATGTATGTTGTTAATGATAATATGGAAGCGACGCGGCGATCAATTATGGAAGATCTAACAAGGCAATTTGTGTTGATAAGGCAACCACCTCATGGAGATAATTCTCGCCCAGGGGATCAAGGACTTATAGGAAAATCTCCAACTAGATTGAATAAAGGAAGTTATGCTAGAAGGCATAGGGAAGAATTGGATAGAGATGGAGATGGGAATGCAAACAGAAGGGGAAATCAAAAAAATCGAACTAGAGCAACTGCACAAGCTCCAGGATCCGTTGGTATTGATCGAGCATGGCTCAGTATTGATATATTGAGGATAAGGAATGGTGTTATCCAAGATGCTAATGTTGGTGATGGTCGTGCTATGAGTCCCTGAAGGTAGAAATCTAAAAGAAACATGGATAGAAAATGCACATTGGAGAAGAGAATCTAGGGGATGCAATCATGATTGACAGCATATGAGGTCAAGACTAGTGGACTCTTTATAGATAGGGAGAATTAAGCTTCATCCTGCTAGCCATGAACATTTGGGCAACAACCGTAATGGTCATACATGGAGTCAAGCACATGATGATGCATCTGATGACCATTGTTGAGGATAAAATGAGGCCGATGATATGATTAACGAAGCAATCTGGAGATTGCTTCAGCAAGATAAACAGAAAGATAATTGGGGGACCACTTATAGTCAAAATCTGTTTACAATGGAAATTAAAGAGTATCCAAGAAAGTTTGTGACGTCGACAATGTCAACATATGATGGATTAACAGATCCTCTACAACATCTATTAAATTATGATTGGTACAAGGATGGTGCCTGGTGATAAAGTTAAGGGTGTGACTTAAGGGTAATTATGTAAATAGTTATGTAACTTAACTCATATAAAGAGTCTTATTATAAATTAAGTATGCTTCCGGTTTTATTTTATTTTATATGTGTTGTTATATAGAAATATAAGCAATGATGTCGATACGTTAAACATATATAAGCATAAAATCCTTAAGAGAAGTATTGTATCGATTGTAGTTATGAATACGTTCTTAACTATGAGTTTTGAATGGATATTTGAATGTTTATTCCTTAAATGTTCCTAGTCAAGATGTATAGAGAAAAGGATATCGATAAGTCTACCAAGACTAATGTATATAACACTCTCCATACGATGGATGGTGACTTACTCATGATCATCGGGGGGACCAAGGGGTGTGTTCTTGTGGTTATTTATAAAGATTCAGTGAGAGTCTTCTATAGGTCAATACAATTAAGTTAAAATAGAAGACTTCATATAATGATGTGTAGTAGTCTTGAACTTGAGGGTATTGTGGATCTTAATTAGATAAGTAATTAGATTATATTTTGATTATGGTCAATCACATGACATACCAATCAAGTTATGACCATAGTTGTATATATGTTGAACAATTTGAAGTGAAACACAACCAAAGAGAGGATTTGTCTCCTTTGTTGGCCAAAGTAAATCGGTTAATCGATAAAATGTTATCGGATTGAACCAAGGACATTAAAGTGGTCTATGCAATTAACTATAGATATTAGTAGTAAAACTCTACCGAAGGTTGGTATCACCGTAATTGATAGTCAACTTAAACTCAAAAAAATTTGCCAGAGTAAATTGGTTAATTGATAAAATGTTATCAGATTGAATCAAGGACTTTAAGGTGGTCTATGTAACTACAGATATTAGTATATTTTTGACCATTGACTAAACGTTAAATATTCTGGTGATAATGATGATAAAAATAAAATGTTTACAAAATATCGTTACAAGTGTATGTGATGCCACCCTACACCTCCGATATACCTAAATGATGTGTTGCAAGGGTACCCTGCCGATGTAGAGTGACGGTCAGGATTAAAATAACTAATCTAAATCTGAACCGGCATATATCTTGTGGTACATAAGATAAAAAATAATAACCGACATAGATATAAAAGTAGTAATATAACTAGATAAATCAAAATAAATCAGAGTGCATTAGATCCATTAAAGTGATACAAAATAAGTGGGATAGAGTTTATAAACCAAGCAAAAAGACTCCAAAGAAAAATTGTCTTTAATAGATAAAAAATACTAGCAATATATTCACAATACTGCATAATGGAATAAGTATAATATATTCAAAATATATTATATCAAAGTGCTAGCCACCTACTAGTCCTCCGCACAGCTCTGTCCGCCACATCATACCTATCATCCCTAATCTACTCATTTAAGAGTACCCGAGAAGCAAAACATAAAACCATAAGTCGGACATAATCATGTATGAGTGATCTATAATCTCAAAATAATATAAAAATCGGTATAGTAAGTAGGAACCCAAGTATCTAAGTTGATAATGGCTACATCATATGACATCCATAACAGAATATAGCGACCGTCCGATAAATTTCACTTCATTCACTCAAGTGCATTGGATATATGATAACTAGTATCACCACATCCACAATTAGAGACTACTCAACATCTTGGTTTCTTAATGCCCGAATCTACGCCACTTCAAATGACAAGAACTAGACTTAACATGAAAAGTCCAAGCTACACAAATCTACAGTCAAAGATCCGAGATAACATCAAATCCAAGTGAGCATCCTCACATAGCTCTGCTTCAGGAGCACACATCAAAACCTCTGAGTTACTAGTTGATAGATTTATGGGTATTCCCTGGGGATAATAAATGATTTGTAACATATATCTAGGTCGATAACCAATCTTGTTTTAAATAAAATATGTTTTCTTTCTATTATATACTTGATATAATGTTATATTAATTAATTTATTTATGTAAAAATACATTTAATAGAAAATCAATAAATGATATGCTTTGTGATAGTGATTACAAAATGTTGTAATCATGAGTGATTTATCACAATAAAATAAACATACCATTTTAAATATTCCTTTTCAAGATGTATCGAGACTGAATATCAATATATCCACTTAGACTAGAATACGTAATGCTCTCCAAATGCATTTCTTCTCTTAAATAACATTTATAAATACTAATTAAGCGTCAATAGACCTCTAATCACTTTAATAATAAATGTAGAGCTTCTAACTCACTTAAATAGCTTACTAACTTTTCCAAACATCATTCAAGTAGTATAATTAGCATTTTCTAATGATATGCACTTCATTATACTACTTAATTAATCACAAATCAAACTATAACATCACACTAATCATCCAATTAGCCCATATCAATTCTAGGGCTTACTAACTTTTCCAAACATGGTCTTTAAGGTTTATAATAAATAGGGTAATGATCTAAACATGTTCTAGGCATAAACATAAGCCTAATTACATTACTAACATTCTCTAAATCATTCATAATTACAAATAAACAAATATATGAAGTATAACATGTAAATTAAGCAAGATAACATCCCACTCACCTCTTTCTTCACCAAATCCAACTCTAAATCACCAAAACCCAACTTTAGCTCTCTTTAATTTTGAGATCTCAAACTAAACTCCAAATCGTGCCAATTCCTTCGTGGGTTTTGTAGAGAATAGGAAAAAATGATTTATGGTGATTTTTTGTGAATTTAGGAATTTTATTCAAGGGATTTAGGGCTTGAGGATTAGAAACAGATTAAGGGGTAATTAAGAAAAGATTAGAGAAGAGGAGGAGGAGGAAACATGAAAATGAAAGTGGAATGAAAATTATGACCGGCGTTCCATCGATTAACGATTAATTATTTAAATTATTCATTTAAATGTTCAATCATTAAAATTGCGGGGTGTTACATTTAGAGAAGAGAAAATTATGATTAGCGGCTGTTATGGGGGCTGTTATTTATCCTAATCCCAAAATCATTATAAGGCCAAATGACAAGCTTGATTTAATTATCCATAAATGTGATGATCTGCCTTTCCTACTCCTAAGGATGACACTTAATATACCCACGGTATTCATTTGTCGATCCTCTAAGAGTCCGAAAGACAAGTCGTTGGGATAAAAAGAAAAGAAAAGACAAGAAGAAAATATTACACAGAATCACACATCGTAAGGAAATCACATATAATAGTCAACATAAGATAGTACATAGTATCATTCCAAAATGAACAGCAGAGTTACACCAATACAACTTCAGCCAGGGGTAGTTATAACTGTCTGCCCCTACAATGCTGATACAAAATATACACAATCACAGAGGAAAATAAGAAGCTAACTAGATATCGACGAAGCCACCTGCTCCGTGCTCCCCCAAAATGCATCCGTGAGAACCTAGACTACTTGGCTACTCACACAAATTTGAGTACCCAAGAGTTTAGGGAAAGAAAGAAAGAAACTCTAAGTCAGACGTGGGTCTGGTGTGAGTAAACTCCAAACAATTGAATTATCAAGTCCATAAAACTCTTTTACAACAAAGGTATCTCGTAAGACCATACCACACATAAACACAGATGGGTTTTTATCTTACGATAACCAAAAACACTTTTATAGGTAATCCAGTGATATTATAATAACGTCTAGGGTTTAAAGTAAATTATGAATATAGCCGCTTGCATTTCACATTCCAACATATTTGGGCACAACTAAGTCCGTAAGGCACTTATTGGAAATTGGGTTCCATCAATGACAAGGATAATGGGGTACCACCTATCATAGTACACTTCTAGACAAAATGTACCAAGGGCCTAGCATGGACCCCCTACATGACAAGACCAGCCTACCCCTTTGCTGGATAGTACCGAATATATCACCACCCTGGTTGTGATAAACAACCATACCCGGGACACTAGCACATATAATTTGAGAATATCGATTTAGATCGGGTGAAGATTATATCCTAATGGGAGCGACCCACTTAGCCTTGCATCATATCCCCAGTTTTAGTCATTTCGGTTGTGAGGCATGAGGCTACGCTTTTACCTTTCTTTAGAAATTCCCACTTTAGAATGCTAAAATTTCCCTCCAAGCGACAATGCAATGCTAGCATTCGTTCATATAAGTTGTTCAAGATATGAACAAACCGAAGGTTCTACTTCTATTACATCCATTTTGAAATCACCCTCAAGATTACTAGCAAGTAACCCTTGCACTTCAAAGATCTTCACCTTCGATTCCATCATCTTTCAGATGTTTCCAATTCTAACGCTTACATTGGTTCGAAATGGTTTTCGGATAATTCACACTATCCGATCCTGGTCTCTTCGAACCAACATTCGATAATTTTAAAAGGATCAAGTTATCGATAGTGGACAACTCCACTATTAGAAATGCGTATAGATTTGCAAATGAAAAATAAGACATTCTATACTCATCCTCACTTTTCGATTTCAAACAACAAGGCAGTCAGACAAGTTAGAAAACCAACATTGACTCGACGTACATTCTTACTTCTTGGGATAGAGATGAATTTCCATACCCTAGAATTTGGTGTTAAGTCTACGATGAAATAACTTCCATATACTTAATTTATCATAACCCATTATCAAAATTAACTCCCTTGTATATATCATGTTTCCGACATTTCGACTTCTCTATTCCTCGCCTAGAAAATCGAGGTTCTAGATCTCACAGATAGTGGAGAGCCAACTCATCGGTTTTTTGAGCTAAATACATGACGACTTACTTCCAATAAAATGTGTCGGCGTTTTAGTAATAAAGATTTATATTTGTTTGGCTACTTAATGACACAGACAAAGAGAACCCTTGTATTTAAACCATTCTTTGAAAAAGGAAAGCGAATTTTTAAACAAACCGATCCTTGGAAATAAAGTAATTAAAAATTAAAATCTTTATTTAATTAATTTAAAATAAGTCTAAAAATTTATATAATAATAATTAAATCTTAATTAAATCCTAACTTAATTAATAATTAATTAATAATTAACCCGGCCTTATTACTAATTAATTAATTAACCCTCACTTCATTAATAATTATTTAATAATTAAACCTTACTTAGATAATAATTAATTTAATAGTTAACCTTTACTTAATTAATAATTAATTAACCCTTACTTAATTAACTGATTATAATTATCTTACTTAATTAACACTTAAGTACTAATTACCTTTACTTAACTAATAATTAGGTACTAATTCTCTTTACTTGATTAATTAATTAATTAATCATTAAATCCTTACTTAATTAATAGGTAATAATTACTTTTTAATACTTATAATATGTTTGAAAAATACTTTTCAAAAAGTGAATACTAGGCACACATCCCTAAAATCGAACTTTATTCAAATGGCATCCCTGTGCAAATCGCATAAATAAAGCAGATCCCTATAATTATTTTACTGTAGCGAATTTATTTCATATTTTATTGTTCCACTACTTAAAAAAATTCATAAAATTGTAAATATTAAAACTAGGCTACTAGATAAAAACACAGAATAAGTGCGAAAATGTTTGCACTTATTGAGAAATATTGCAAACATATACGCAAATATTCACTTAATAATTGTAGACATATCTGCAAATATTCACTCAATAAGCCAATATTTGCAGACATCAAAAACCTGTAGAAATATCTACAATTATTCTATAAAATTGCACACATGTTTGCAATTTTCCACTGGCAGTAGTCTGTTTTGTTTTCGTTTTCCATCAGCTTTTTCTTGCTTTTTATGCAATAAATACGATGTTGAATATAATTTGAAATAAATTTTGAAATTTTGAAATATACATCAAATAATTGAATAAAATGCAATTATTGGCTATACTTGCTTGTATATCAGCAATATTTTGAATAACTGCATACATTTCTGCAAGTTTTCCTAGAGCTTACTGTTTTTGTTTTTTTCATTTTCTATCCACTTTTTTTTTGTTTTTCTGACATAAATATGAAGGTAAATATAAATTGAAATAAGTTTTGAAATTTGAAAGTTTTTTTCGTTGTTTTTTGATATTTTTTGATGATTTTTGAAAAAGAGGGACCTAATTTACATAGTATTTTTGGCAAGGATGTTTTGTGTATTTTGAAACTTAATAGGGACCTTAGCTAAACTGTCCCTTTCAAAAATACTTAAAAGTAAACACTTTTAATTTGCAAAAAGTATATGTTTTCCCAAACTGCATCCATAACGACTATCGTTATGGATACCATAACTTTAAACTAGTTTTATATGCCTAATACCTTCAAGCCCTTACTTAACTTAACTTATTTTACAAAACCAAGTATAAAGTTTTTAGAACTAAAAGTAAAGTTTTGAAAACTTGTAAAAACTTTTCTAGGATTTAAAATAAGTAAAACAAGTTAAATCCAAGGGATCTCAATGTCACAACAAGTGATAACTTTCTTTTAGCTTACAATATTCAAACATAAGATCATACATTTATAACACATGCCATAACCAATAATACATAAGTAAAATCATAACTTGCAACTAAAACTAACTTTTGACTTATTTTCCATTTCTATACAACCATTACATATAAACACAAATATGTAAAGCACAACTATACTATTTTTCAATCAAACAACCATTACACACTATTACAAACATAAAGTTTAAAACTTTATCTATAAAGGTGAGCTTTACTCACCAAAAGCTCATGAAAACAAACCAAATTTTAACCATGCTTTGAACCGACCTAGATCTTTGATTTTCTAAAATAAAAATTGGATTTTTGACCTAGGGTAGTGGGCTTTGGTTCGACCTAGAGGGGTGGAGGGCTTGGTCGTGAGTTGTATGGAGAGTTTAAGCTTGTTTTGAAGGAGAAGGTGGTGTAGGAAGGGAAAAGAGTATTTTGAAAAGGTTTTAAAATGTTTAAAGTAGAAAGGAAGAGTTTTTATTTTGCAAATTTTTATAAGGAAGTCATTAAAGAGTTTAAGAGCTTAAAAAAGAAGATGATGGAGTTTTTGAAAATAAGAAATTAAAGGAAAAATGAGAGAGAAAAATATGAAATTGTTTTTATGCAAAGTGGATAAAGCGAATTACCTAACTACCCTTTAGGTACATACCCTCCACTCACCTTTTACCACATCACCACACCCCCTCCTCCCTTAATATTTTTTTTTATAAAAAGTTGTAAATTGCAAATTTAAAATTATTTAAAATTTATATAATTGTTTATCTATAAGTGTGATGACCCACCTTTCTGTCCCATGGGAACGACACTTAATACATCCTCGGTATTCGTGTGTTGTTGCCCAAGCATCCGAAAGATAAGTTGTCTTAGGGTAAAATAAATAACAAAAAGAATAGAATTACCTCACAACGGAATGGTTACATATTATACAAAATGGTATAGTACAAAAGGTTACTCCTTACATGGAGCTATCAGAGTTAAACAAAAGTACTACATTTAATAGATTTGCAGCTATACCTTCTGACTTTACATTTTTAAGATACAAAATACACCTGCATAATCGTACAGCGGAAATAAATAACTAGATAACTAAGGAGCCTCCTGCTCGCCCGTCATCTTCAAAGAGCGCCAAAGAAAAACCTGCTATTCCAGACTACTCAAATATAATTGAGTACCCGAGAGTTTAGGGAAAATAAACAACTCGGGTCAGACAAAATGTCCGGTATGAGTAAAACTATGAAACAAATGGGGTGTATTTAATCAATAACATGTGGGACCATGCTGCTAACGCAGAACGGGTTTTCTCCCACATAAACAATAACCAAACATAACAAAAATGGAAATGAACAATAGGGAATACATCCAAACATAGATGATGGGCATAATGAGTATAACATTCAGACTTGAAAGAATGAAAATAATCTGAATAAAAATCCAAACTGGACAGAATGGATGAAACAAGACAACAGTCCAAGCTTGATAGAATGGACTAAACAAGATAACAGTCCAAACTCGATAGAATGGACAAAACCACTAATTGAACACCTTGAAGAGTGGTTGACTCTTCCCCATGTAAGTAAAGAAAACGGATTCAAAGGTTCGAATCAAATAAGGAAAATCTTCAACAATGACTAGGAGGTTGCGCCCCCTTACCAAAAATATACCTCGAGAAATATACTTGAGAGCTCCGATGGCTCTTGAAAACCTCCAAGCCGGACCGCGCCAACTATTACTGAGTATCCGAGTATTTCACATCTCAATGCACAAGACTGAATCAAATCTAGAGTGGATGTGAAAATACCCTAATGGGTGCAACCCCACATAGCTTGGCCCCCACTCGCTCTTTGGTTTTAGTCATTTCCGACAAAGGATATCAAAGCTCAATGGAGCAACACATTATCTTAGAATGATGATAATAAAGAAGCTGAAGTAACCGATAGCTGAGAAACCAACTATTGAGGATATAAAACGATCGTATATGGAAATTAAGTCTTGTATACTTATCACTACTCATCAAATTCCAACTTGTATTATTTCTTGGTTAACAATAATACCAAACAAGTCAAGGTAGTGTTACCTCAAAGCCATGTCTCACGATTATTCTTAACTTTCGAAATAGTGACAAGTCTACTTCTTCGACGTTTAGTGCTAAGTATATAAATAAATCGTTCCCATATAAGTGAATCGCTTTACAGAAATTAATTCATTTTCATAAATAAATCAAACTTTTTCTTTTATAAACCCGAATTCATTCTTGACCTCACATTACAAGTATTAGCTTTAAAACACTTTATTCAAAGAGATTACTAACTTCAAAACATCAATTTAAAAAGGATTTAATAACTTAAAACATCCTTATTACATTGATTAATTAACTTTAAACTTCATCACACAATTTGATTTTTGAACTTCAAATGTCTTTAAATAATAAAAAAGGTAAACCACTTTAAACCTTATTAAGTCAATTAGTTAGTAAAATATAATTAATTAAATTAATAAATAAATAATTATCATTATTTAAAATAAATAACAAAGTCAAAACATCCTTGTTACTTTGATAAATTCACTTTGAAACTTCATAAATTAAGTTGATTAATTAACTCCAATAACCTTTAATTAAAAAAGGTAAATCACCTTTAAAACATCATTAATTCAATTAATTAATTAATTTAAATATAATTAATTAAATAAAATAAATAATTAATTAATTCTCATTATTCAAAAATGATTTATTAATTATAAACATCAATAAAGGAACGGTTAATTAAAGTTAAAACAAGTTGATAAATTTTAAAAATCATTTATTAAAAAGATTTATTAATTTAAAAGCATCATTAGCAAATTGATTTATTAACTTTAATTCATCATTATTGAATGATTTATTATCCTTTAACATCATTAAATAAAATGATTAATTAAATTTAAACATTATTAAATAAAATGATTAATTACTTTAAGCAATCATTAACCGGGTAATTAGTTAAATTTAAAACACATCATTAACTAAGTAATTAGTTAATGTAACGGCTCGATATTTTCAACCATTCGCATCCATACATGTCGGATTTGAATTGCTCAAAATATCAGATTGTTAATTTAAATTTGGAAAAACTCAGCATATACAGTAAATAAATAATCACAGAATCACAGACACAGAGTAATATAACAATATGCAGCGGAAACAAAAGAATAGTAGTTCATGAAGCTACTATATATATAACAAAGTTAAACAAGATACAACAGAAGTCTCGAATACATAGATATCTCAATACAATAGTCAAATACAAGATCTGAATACATCACTAGAATCAACTGGATAACTGATAGTAGAATCGATAGATAGCTGGATCTCCAAGCGAAGCTCCAACTCCAAAGGTGAGTCTCGAACACTGGTACACTCAGTCTGACCCGAGCGTAAAGCAAAACACAAAACACTCGAGTCAGGATTAACATTCTTATATCAATAAATCCAACTCAAGTGAAATAACAACTGAAATACAAGTAACTCAAAGGATGTTTGGGATAACCATCCTCTAAGGATCCGTTAAACTATCTACTATGTAGTACTGTACGCTAAGTAGATAATGCCAATCAGTAATATAAAGTATCAAAATAGCGTTAAGGCATTACCATTATCCCCCTTAACACATTTTAAATAAGCATCATAGTCTATACAGCACTGTAAACTCCACCGTAAACTAGTGGGCTATCAGGGAGTACTCCATAGGTATAACACAAAACAAATCGTAGTGGTCGCGCATAGAGATACGAGTATGACAAGGCACATGAGGCAATACCCAAGGTAATGAAACTACCGTTTGCCTGATCCGGACTGGTGAGAACGCATCGCCGCAACGCTCGCAACACCGCGAAACAACACTCCCAAATCAAGGGTGCGCACCAATCAAAAACAAGTAATGAGTAGTTTACGAAGAAGTGTGTCCGCTAGAGGTAGCTAACCTCACTGGCCCGGCACGGCTCCTGTTTAAGTCATTTCCAATTTGACACAAGTGTCAAGGTTATCCATTATCGTTCTCTTTCTTCAAATCCAGCAACGTCATCATTCCAACCACTTCATTCTGGATCACACTCCGCGTATAATGGTTATTAAAGTGGTTTTCGGTTTGGATAGAGAGTATGTCCCTAACCGATCCCGGACTCTTCAATAACTACGTAATTATTACACCGATTGGTCATTTAATAAACTTTCAAAATAATTTATATTTCAAAACCGAAATATCATTGCCATTTCAAAACCATATCAATACGATATCAATTTCACTTCAAATAAATCCATTTCTAAAATCATATCACTTTCCAAAGTTATATCGCTTTCGAAATCGTAAGTCTTTAAAAATCAAAACACATTGGAAATCAAAACCTTGAAATTCATAACACTTTGAAACTATAGTTCGAAATCATAACATTTTGGAATTCACAACACTTTCCTCTTAAACAGTTTAGATATTAAAATTAGTGTATATAATAAAATAGTTTATATAAAATAGTTATAAGTTAAAATAGTTTATAATAAAATAATATATATTGAAAATGATTTATATAAAATAGTTTATATTAAAATAATTTATAAAGTAAAATATAAATAGTTGTAGATATAGTTTAAAAATACTTTATAAAATAAAATAGCTTCCACAAATTCACAAATCGATTCAAATTAACTCGACTTCCAAATTCAACTTAATTCAATCTCTATTCATAAATTTCAACTCAATTCAATTTCTTAATAAATCATTTCGAATTATAACGATTTCAAATACAGATTTGAAACACAAAATAAACCATTAAATTTCAATATATTCCAAAGCTTTAAATATTCCACATTTCAAACTAAATTTGATAATTCCATTTATATCTCAATTTAATTTCATTACATTTAGTTTCTGAGATATTTCTTTAATCATTTCAATACATCTAAATACAACTTCAATTTATAAATTTATATAAACAAAATATCCCATTTAAATTTATATAAGTTTGAAATATTCATTTAAGCCACTTTTTAATCAAATTCAAGTTATAAAACATATCTTAAAATTTCAAATTTAATAGATTTCAAATCAAACTTATTTAAGTATAATTCTTAAATAATTAAGAATTCCAAATCAAATTCAAATTTATCTTTCAACCTGAAACATTATAAACTCTAAATTTGACAATGTAAATTTTACATAAATACTTAAACATATTTTATATTGATTCAAATCAACTTTATTAAATCAACTTTAATAAATCTTTAAAATCAATATTTATTAAAACCATATATTTCTTTTCAAAACCCTAGAAATCATTTTTCAAAATATTTATATATATAGACCAACGGTGTCTATATAAAATTTTCTACCCTATGGTCAAGTGATACGGATATTTATCATTTCAATCCGTAATTTATATATATACGGGTATATATCTTTTCAACCCACAATCCCAAATTCAATTCAATGAAAATTGCTTAGGTTTATCATTTCAACCCATAACGATTTTCTCCTATTCTGCAGATCGTTCGGGTATGTATCATTTCAACCCATAGTGAATTCCATATTAACAGGGAAGTGATAACAGATATGATAATAATATAACAACAGTAACATGCATATATCATCAATGATAAATAACAGATAATGGTGTCAGGTGTCATAGGTGAACAGATACAGATAATGGCATATATATATAGCAATATAAATAACAGATAATGGTGTCAGATGTCACAGGTGAACAGATACAGATAATGACATATATATAGCAATATAAATAACAGATAATGGTGTAAGATGTCACAGGTGAACAGATACAGATGATGGCATATATATAGCAATGTAAATAACTAGCAGCAGCATATTTCAATTGTCGTTTCAATTGAAATCAAAATAAATAAAAGAATGTTAATCATGAGTGATTGCTCACCTTTCGAGGCTAGAGAGATACGACGATAGAAGGAGTTACAATTTCAAGCACGAATTCCACAACAAGGTAAGATTGGTGCGAATTTGACGACAAAGCTGATAGATAAGGATCGATGAAATAAATCAGAATCATTCAGATAGAAACAGAATATATCTATATTAAATTTCAAATCAATATTAATTTAACCACAAATTAAACTAACTATTTATATATATACATCAAAATCATTGTTTAAGTAAAACACTTATATAACAACATATCTACGTAATAAAATTTGAAATAAATATTTATATAACTAACATCTATAACCTGAAACAAGTTGCTTATATATATATACACACTTTCAGAAAACACCGTAACCAATATATAAATATAGTGCTATACTGACAATAGTAGACTTACAAAAATATACATTGTTTTACATAACCTGTACAACAATATATATGCTAGTATAAAAATCTTACCTATGCATCTTTATATTCAGCAGCAAATTGCATAAGGAAACAATTTTACTTCATAAACTAATATAACAGGATATATATATACACTAATATTTATATATATATATAAACGAATAACTTAAATATATATATATAAATCATATAATACACACACACTTAAACACGTATATACTGATACAAATATTATATGTCACCGACAACCCAACAGAACCAAAGCTATATAACTAGTATATATACGTATAACTCACACATATACTTCTGTTTAAACGAAAATTTTCTCTAAAGACAATAACCGCACATAACTATGAAGAACTAAACTTCGAAATATTGAAACTGTAAACAACCCTGATATATATAAAATCATTACGCAACATACATATATAAATAAATTTATACAAACTTAATGCAATCATATATACTTTTTATATATAACCGATTATAAATCATATGCTATATATATATAACTAGATCTGATATATATAACTTTCATAACATATTACTTTCATAAGCTATAAATATGAACAAATAAGTATTAATAAATAATATATATTTAAAGTATGTACAAACTGGAAATATACCCAAAGTCAGTCTTTAAAGTACCTGGAAAAAAAATATAAACTATATCCTGCTTTCAAAATTTTATTATATAGGGACTCATATTATATAAACGCATACATTCAGACTGCATCTACACAACAATGTATAATTTGTAACATTTTATAACCTATATACTATAATATATAAACTCAGTAGCCAAAGACTAAACAAGATTCACTTTTAATTTGTAAACATTTATGCTACTATAATGATACATATACAAACTTCACCAATATATTCAACACATATATAAATACCTCAGCAAAGAAGATTTCATGCAAGATGGAAGAGAGAAAAGCAGAGTGGCTGATGCTCGGGTCAGGGAAGGAGCGGATCGGCTGCAAGGTGAGGGGAGGAAGGCGGGTCTGGGGTAGTTAAGTGATGAGGCTAAGGCGGCTGCCGTTCCTGGGTGGTGATGTGGAGACGTGGACTGTGTGGGAGAGTGGGGTCTCGGCTGCTACAAGCTTGGGGTTGGCGATGGTTTCAGGTTGGTGGAGGTGGTCGGGCTGGTGGTTGCAGGGAGCTGCAGGCGATGTGGGATGAAGGCGGAAAGTGGAGAGGTGGGTTGGTCGAGCATGCTACAGGGAAGCATTTGTTGAGGAGAAGGAAGATAAGGAGGAAGGTGACAGACTTAAATATATATCATTCATTCTTTTAGGAAGCATGGCCGAAAGGAAAGCAAATGATGGTGCCAGGGAAAAATAAATAAGAATAGGAGTGGTTTTCAAGTGGGGAGGGGAAGAATAATGAGCTGGCTTCAACCGTTTATTATAATTATATTTTGTTTAAACCAATGAACAAAACAAGGCAACAAATAGATGTATTTTAACATTGGGAAACGTAAAATTCAACCGTTTGAATTCAAGGAAAAATAATGATGGCAAGAGGCTATTGGGTTTAACACGGTGTATAACGAATGGACAAGGAATTCAAAAGGTTCAAAATGCGGAACCGATACGAAGATCATTTCCGTAGATTTCGCCATTTTCCCAGATCTTGAAATTGACAATTGAATATAGCATATAGATCAGCACGACGATACGATCAAAACGATATATAGATATCAGTGGTATGATTGAATTATAAAAATTGGAATTTTCTACTAGCGGAAAATGCAGCAAAAACGTAGAAAAATAAGATCGACGGAGCTAAAGAATTCCGAATTTGGAAAAACAAAAAATGCGTCTTAGTCAGAAGATGAATTAGAATTTTTCTATGTAAAAATATTCAGGTTTGGAAAACATTTTGTTATCATCAATTTTAACTGATATAAATTGGAATAAAATTACACTAGAAAATAAACTTCCAAATTATCTGATGAAAATTTACCAGTTGCTATGATTAATTAGACGCATTCCAAATATCAAATTTTTATTTCAAAATTTTATCGTTTAAAATTTCACAAAATTTCAACTAATTACGTTATTAAAAACAGTTAAAATTTACGGGTCGTTACAGTTAACCTTAATCCTTATTAGTTAAGTAATTGATTAATTAGGTAATTAATTAATTAAATAGTCATTATTAAAATAATTATTTATTTATTTTTTTGAAAACATCACTAATCAAAAACTTGCTTAACTTGTAAAATAATTCCAAGCACGATAATGGAAACAAACCGTTTTGATATAAGGTGATATTTCGAAAGTCCCAATATAGCGACTATCGCTATACAGGCAATTTATGATTTGTGCCGATATCGAGTACGTAAACGTGAGCATTTATGATTTTGAAACACGTATTGATGTTAGTCCAATGGAATATGCTCGCGTGTGATAGCCTAACATCACCTCATTCTTTGTATTATCAGACAGTATTACTCGGTAATACTCTTTGGTAGTGTGGGTATAAAGGTGGGGTGTTACATTGAGTTTATTGAAATAATTTAAATTTAAGTTATTTAATAAATATGAGTATATATATTAAATGCAAAATAACATGACAAAACCAAGTAGAACTTTCTAACTGTATAAATCATTAAATGTTGGTATTTGAATATAAATGTTTGATGAGCAACAAAACAATGTGAATGAATTTGAAAATCATAAATTATATTAAGATATTTTAAGATATATCAATAAAGGACTAAGAAAAGAGGAGTAAATTGCTAGAAAACGTGGAGGATGGAAATTTTTTAATTCACTATAATTAATAAAGTTAATGGATAATTTGTTGTGATAATGAATTATAAGTTGTTATTATTGATAATTTATTAAGATTACCAAATTATAAATTAAAGATGTTGTTATTGGTTACGTTTATAATTTTTGTTATGTAACTATTATATTTTTATACTTGAATCAAAAATTAATTTTACCATTTCATTTAGTATGAAAGTGGTATGCATATTGAAATTCTCATTTCAGGAATTTATTAGGCGAAATAATGAATATGAGTTAATTGACTATATTTCAATAGCTTCAATTCAAGATATTTAATTAAATATATGGATCTAAATGTATAACAATAAGAGATAATTGAGGGGATCCTTGTAAATAATCATTGATATGAATGTAAAACATTGGAGAGAACTAATAAAACATTATGATTTACTGTAAAGATAAAAGTTTATACCGAGATTTTAAAGTAAAAAAATCAAGAGGGAACCATGGAAAGGGAGAAAGTTCAAAGGATTGATGGGAAGGTTTGAAATTCTTCTACTTTCATATTATTTAATTTAATTATTTAACATATATATCTTATTATTTAATTTAATTTATTAATTGATAATTTTTTCTTCTGTTAAATGAATTATAAATTAGACGATTTATTGAGATAATGAATTGTAAATCCTAGTTTTATATTTGTTTATATAGAAAATTTGTTATGTGCTGTATATATTTTTATACATGAATTAAATTTAGGTTTATCATTTTGTTAATATAAATGCGATATACACATTGAAAATGTTATTCCTCTTAGGATTTGTCAGATAAAGTATTAGATATATTAATGAATGATAGATAATTAAGTTTATTTAAATAGTTTAAAATTATATATCTGATTTAACAAATAAAATATAAAAAATAGGGACACGATTAGCCGCTTCTTCCACTATCATTTTCCTCTGCCCCTTCACCCATTCGCTCTTCAAGACTTCTTCTCCTATCTTCCCAACTTCATCAAAAACTCTCTTCTCTCCTTACCGATCTATTCTTTTTTCCCTATGAATGTTTTTTCGAAGCCTGCCCACATCGTTGACTACATATCCAACGAATCGACCTTATGTGCTTCTCCTTCATATCGGATGTCCGGCAGATGCTGGAACGCTTTTGGAGCCATCGCCTTTTCTCCTGCCTCACCTTCGTGTCCCCCGCCTTATGCCTTGTGTTGTTGTCGTTTCTTCCAGATCTGGCGTCCCAAGTCACTAATATCCCTTATTTATCTCTTAGATTTTCTAAAATTTTTAGTGCTCTTTGGCTGTGCTTTTGAAGTAGCCATAAGTGCTTCATCGCATTTTCTGCTTTTAGTGGCGAAGCACTTTGCTCACTGGCCTTCTTTAAGGTTTCGTGGTTTGGAATTGTAATGGGAAGATACGATTTATTTGGGCTTTTAGGCTTCAGTCGATTGTGGCTTAGGTAGTAATTTTTTGGCTATTGTTGTGGTTTTTTCTTTTGAGGTATTGTTTCTTGGTCATAATTTTGTAGTTGTGTTTCTAGTTGTTTGAGTATAATTCACCCATATCCCTTGTTTTCTTTACCCTCCCTCCATTACAACACTTCTGGGATTGCCTTGTAGTAAGTTATGTTGGTTTATGTTTGTTGAGTGTTGCGCCTTAATGACAAGGAAGCGGATGGTGGCAAAATGAGTTTTTTAAAGCTCGACCGGCCATGTTTCTGACTAATGTAATGTTCCACTTGGTAATTCGTTCTGATTTTGGCATAACAACTCTTTGGTGATAATGTGATATGCTACTTCTTTCAGCTTGGAAGTTTCTTCTTGTGATTGTGATATCTGTTTTTCCTATATGAAAGATGGTCTTAACTTGTAATAGTATTTCGGTTTTTCCCTTATTTGTAATTGTGATATTTCATGTTAAAGTGCTTGTAATAACATGTTGCTATTGTTGAGCTTGTAAGCATGTGTTGTGATTAGTAGACGAGACAATGTGGTCATGCTCCTGTACTACAGTATTTATGTGTAGTTGCTGAGGCATCTTCGCCTCTCATATATAATAATTATTGTAAACTGGTACAGCTGCTATAATTTGGCTTGCCTGTGCAAAAAACTATTTTGTTTTGCTTGTAAAAAAGTATATATTTGATTTAAATATATTGAATTAAATGTAAAATAATCGGAAAGAATCGATGAAAACTTTGTAAAATCATGAAAACTACAAAATATAGGTATTTGAATGCAAAATGCTTGGAGAGAATAAAAACACATTGTAAGTAGTTATAAACTATAAATTATGTGGGGATTATGAACTATAATACTACAAACGAATTAAGCATAAGGGAGAAATTCTTGGAATCAACGAGAAGATTGAAAATTCTTTTGCTTTATTAACATATAATTTACTGAGATGTCCAACACCACAATACCAATGGCTAGACACTCTGATTTTGGTCTATGAGGTCACATGTTCGAATCTCGCATAACATGATTCGAACCGCTGGACATTTGTTGACTTGTAATATGTTATGTACTATATAGACTTGTAGTACAACTATGTACTATCATCTAAGTATCCAATTTTAAAAAATAAAATAAAAATAATTCACTGAGATAAATGAAATTAAAGTTGTTATTACCAATAATCTACTGAGATAACTTAACCATAAATTAAATTATTTATTATTATTCATGTATATAATTTTTGTTATGTATTTGACATATTTTTATATTTAAGTCAAAAATTGATTTTACCATTTTTAGTATGATTATAGTATACATATTAAATTGTCGTTTTTAGAATTTAAAAGACAAATCAATGAATATAAGTTAACCGAGCTTATGAAAATAGTTTAAATGCAAGATTGTTTAGTAATTTAAATATATGAATTTAAGTGTAAAATGATAAGAGAGAACCGAGGAGAATTATGCAAATAACTATAAAAATTATAAAATGTAAACATTTGAATGTAAAATGGTTGGAGAGAATTAATAAATGTCGTGATTAATTGCAAAATTCTTGAACTATGTACGAATTTTAGAATAAAATATCAGAGAGGATGAAAAAAAAAGGAAATTTGTAAAATTAATAAGAAAGCTAAAAGTTCTTCTACTTTACTATTATATATAAACATATTGAGATAAATGAATTATGATAAATGTTTTTATTATTGATATTTATTGAGATAAGAAAATTAAACTAAAGTTATTATTGTAGTTTATGTATATAATTTTTATGTGTTTTATATGTATTTATATTTGAATCAAATTATGATTTTACTAATTTTGTAAAATAAATGTGTTATATACATTGCAAATGTTAATTTTAGGATATATTAGATGAATTAAGGAATATTAAATAACTAATTATATTTAAAAAAATTAGGACCACTTAATTTATTTAAGTATAAGGACTTAAATGTAAAATGATATGAGATAATCGTGGATAATTTGTAAATTGATAAAATTTATAAAAACGTAGGTATTTGATTTTAAAATAGTTTGAGAAAATCAACAAAACATTGTGATTAATATTAAAAATTACAAATTATTATAAGGAGTTCAAAGTAAAATTTCAAGAGAGAATCAAGGAGAGAGGAGAAAACTCATATAATTAGTGAGAAGGCTAGAAAATCTTCTATTTTATTATTATTTAATAAATAGATATGTGTGTGTGTCATTCAGTAATTTTAAAATAAAACAAAAAATTTATAAAGGAAAATATAAAATATATATTTATATTAGTATATTATCATTGTTTAAAATTTAATTTAGTATAGATCCTAATTAATAGAATATATTTTGACCACGGATTACAATTAATCAACCCCATTTTTAAGGATCTATTATATATTTAAAACTATCCATTATATATTATGTTAATTCAATTAATTTTTTATAATTTAATTTTTGCTTTTTAAAAAAAATTGAATTTAACTTTAGCTATATTATGTGTGTGTACATAATATGAGCATTTTGTTATATATATATATATATAATGCACATGTTGAAATTAAATTATATATGTAAAAAAATATCAAATATACATGCATATAGTGTCAATTATTAACAAATATATGTATATGCATAATATATATATAGTTATAAATGCCAAAAACTATATATATATATATACATCTGTGTGAGTGTATGTGTATTTATTCATCATCATATTATTATACACATAATATTAAACTTATACAAGTGTTGAGTATATTGATACCCACGTTCAAATAATCAAATACTAAAAGAATAGTTTTTAAAAATTAAAGAATTCGTATCAATTATGATTTAATATAATTTTCACAATTATTCATAATAACACAAAATTGTTCTTTAGGTATATTTAATAAAATGACTTATTTTGCAATCAACTTTTCTACTCCGCTACCCGCCGTTCGTAGCTCGGTTGGTTTGGGAGCGGGGAGCGGGGAGATGGGAACCAAAGGACTGCGTCCGGGCAGGTTCGAATCCCATCGCCAAACCATCAGTGGGAGTTTCAACGTTAAGCATCTGTGTGCGACGACTAAATAAAAGCGGGTTAGACACACGGCGTGGTTTACTTAAGTGAGTATCAATGAATACCATGATCTTAAGGTTTCCCATGAACTAAAAAAAACTTTTCTACTCCGCTACATAACACTCTAGATCCAATCCATTATCTCTAAAGATTATCGTATTAATGTCAGACTTTGGTTTTGTTTGTTGGTAAGTCATGAACTGTCACTATAACATGGTTGCACTTCTCCGTTATATCTCAATGCACCCGACTTTTGTTATTTCTACAATCAATATGTGCCTCAATTATTAGAAGTTTGGTAACGTTGTGTGACAAGACATGCGTACTTTTACTAGCATTTTTAGATAGTTTTGAAGTACTCATATATGAAGAGTTGATAGAAGAGAAGCTGAAGTGAAATTGAAGATGGATAACCATAAAAATCGAAAGAAAGAAGAGGTCAATATACAAGAAAACACCTACTATGTCAAATGCATTTACTCTATCAATTTCAACCACTTACGGTAAGAGCATCTACGGACAGTGTTGTACCCACTAGATATTTTTTCTAAATCACTAGTTATAATGTGTTTGTGTGTACATCATTCATAGGTGGACCCATGAAAATCTTCTATTGAAATAAAAGATGAAGATTTAATTAATGGAATTACCACTGCTTTTGTATTTACCACTGAAAACAAAAAAGTGAGAACAAGGTAAGAGTGCGTTCTTGTGCAACATGAATAGGGCACACAAAATGGACATTTGAAAAGGGCACAAAAGGAGAATGGTCCGCGAAAGGGGAATGCGTCTATGTGTATGAAAGGCATTCTTAAAGGGGCATTTAATCATTTGTTATAAATAATTATTTTTGTTATTGTTTTATTTTGTTTTAAATTTTTTAATTAATATAGTTAAATGAATTTATATTGTTTATAAATTATGAAATGCTAAAAATAATGCAACAAAGAGACAACTTTTATTACATATTAGTCATTCGAAATACAAATACAAATCCACATTTCGCTACTAAATTTCGCTACTGAACAGCTAACAAGTCGTCTAAACTTCTCGAGATTGTTTATCACTAGATGGAGAGGTGTGTAGTCTGATTCACTATTGGCCAGAATATACGTGATTTCCCATTCGGAAAATCAGTTAGTCTCCTGTCCTACATCCATCATTCTATCATTGGTATCTTTTATCTAATCCTCACAAGATGAAGCTCCACACGAGTGACATAAACAAGAGTAAGTATCAGCTAAACGATGTGAATGTGTTGATCGAGTAGTATGAGTCCAAATGTCTACAACATCGCCCATAGGAAACTCAGCATACATTCGGGCATCGAACATGGCATCAGCAGGTGGATCCTTCGGAACCTTGAACTTACAGACTGGAGTTCTGATGCAGCCTTCAAATATCACATTCAGCTCCCTGAATTTTGGTGGCAAGCCCACTTTAAATTTCATGTATCTAGTAGCCACCAAATCCTACCACTCGTCAGATCCTCCGATGGCATTCATCTCCATGTTTCAGAAACCGTCATCAATCCGCATCAGCTTGTTCCACGGGTTCCATTCACGCTTGAGATTGTTAAACTTGTTTTCATCTAACTTTCATCGTAATCGATGCCCATTCGAGCGTTGAAGACATTAGCGATATCAAAGTACCAGTAGCCAACCCTACTATTTTGAGTTGCAACGTATGACGATCCGACTTTTTGACCCTTGAATGTTGACACTAAATATATCCATGGTATTCGTGTGTCGAACACCCAAGTGACGAAAAAACAGAAAGTTAGGGTAAAAGAAAATGAAAAAGAATAGAATAGGAAAGAGAGAACACAACATCAGAATCTCACAATGGAACAATAGTAATAATATTAAAGGAATGGTACAAAGGGTTACTCTGAATATAGAAATATAAGAGTTACTAAAACCTAAGTACTATCATCAGCTTAAACAGTTATAACAGTCTGTCCTCACATATACTAATACACAGAAATGCAGTGGAAATAAGAATACTACGATTGATAATCCTTCAACTCTTCTCCATAAGCTCCAAAGTGTCCAAAGCAAGGTTCGGAAATATACACAGGGCTGACCCGAACATTATAAGAAAATACCACCCGGATCAGTCTGGTAAACCAACGTGAGAAACTCAAGAAATAAGAGAGACATATTGTAATGACCGCCCTACACCAACGATGCAGACCTGTTGTCAAAGGAAAGAAATAGAAATAAAGATAAGGAATAGGAAAGAGGAGAATAGAAGAAAAGAGGAAGGAATAAAATATCACATAATCGCATAACCTGTTGTATATCTCACAGCGCAACAGATAAAATATAATAGTCATCATAATATAAAACAGACGAGACAGTAAATAACTGAACGAATCATAGAATCAGAGTATACAGACTCATACAGTTATGAAAAACAATAATAGAGTTTATACAACTGATAAATAAACTCAACTAATACACTGTCTCTAATAATAGTAAATTAACACCGTCAAGGCTCCATAGTGTCACACAGTGGAATAAACAATAATAAGTCTGAAATATAAACATGAGAATGTATCCTCCGGCTAGTCCATCTGTACAGCTCCAAGTGTTGTTTGCACCTGTTATCTAGTCTACTCATTTAAGAGCACCCGAGATAAAAAGAAGCAAAGTATAAAACCTCGACTCATATAACAGTCTGGTGTGAGCGACAAAAAATCTTAAAATAATATAAAAGTAGATATAGTATATGGACCAGTAGGTATACTAATCATACCTGACATGTCCCTGCAACCAAAAAGTTAGCAGATAACATCAATAATATGCTGCTCTATAAATGTCATAAAGGGCACTCCATACTCAGTAAACTGTCGGGGTGTCTAGGTATCTCCATCCATAATATATGCTCTATACTAAGTAGCAGTTGGGTGTCTAGGTATTCCTATGCCCAATACCTACCTCGTATGACATCCCTAGAGTGATAAGTGGCTAGTGAACAACCACAACAAACATAGCATCCATCAAACAATACTAATTGTCACTCATTGTGCTTTAGATCTATGATAACTCGTATAACCATTCTTCTAGTAGGGATTAATGAATAAAAATCCCAATTTTTAATTATACTTTCGTATCTACAGCCCGAAGCTGGATACGTGACCTAAATCTACCGGCCTAGGGTACATGGATCCAATCAACCGATACATGGACGTCTCCAAAAATAATACCCTGTTTGAGTATAAAAGAAAACACTCCGAGTATCAACGATCCCTTAACACTCGTCTCCATGCTCTTCCTTGCTTCATCCATTTCCATGATAGAACCATACTACATCCTATCCACGGATCACCCTCAAAGAACCCTCTCATGTGGAACTCATCACGACACCAATCGACATCAAGCCTCCAACCTCGGAACCTAACTCTATGCACCACCGAGCTACTCATCTAAAGTCCTGAAAGTGTCAACCTCGGAATCTAATTCTATGCACCACTGAGCTACTCGTTCGAAGAACTAGACCATCATGTCGAAAACGTCACATGGTCATGATCATCGAAAGCACTCGTCGAAGAGCAATATCATCAAGACACAAAGTCAACCGCACGAACTAATCATCATATCGCGCTCCCCGAAGCCTCCTCACCGTCCATGTCAAAGGTCGACCATCATCAATAGTGATGGGTACCGACCACTCCATAGTGGTCAATACAACCACTCTGGTCCTGCACTTAATTAGCCAAAAATGTATAAGTACTAACCAACTGAAAACGTCAGGTGTCCATCCTAAAGTCCGAAGCTCTTCCAAATCCATCGTCTTCCATCCTCAGCCCCGTCGGCATGCATTCCAGCACTCTCTTACAACTTATCCCGTTCATTTGGGTTTCCGATGAATGGGATGAAACCTTAACACGTGGAATATTCCCTAATGCTAGATTGCCAATAAATCGGCATTTTCAACCTAACAACCAAATTAGCATACATATATCCAACAAGCATATAAACATTCATAATAGTATATGTATAATCCATCCATATCAACCAATGTGGGAAATAATATCAATAATAGCTTAAGTTTAATAATTCTCTAACTATGGCACGTCGATGGAAAATATATGATATTCTTTATAAATTATTTTAAAATAATTTTATTTTCTTTTATAAAAATCTAGCAGATATATAATATAAGTATAGGAAAATCATATTTTAAAACCAAAAATCATTCTCGAGCGTCAATTTAATACTATACAACCAATCATAGTATGGCGAGAGACAATATCACTTACCACAACCAAATCTGTCAAAACCATCGCCAAGTCATAGAGCTCTCCATTATGAGCGCAACACAAGAAACGGCGTCCAAATCGGACCTCGTATGCAAAAGATATGTCATTTATAAAAATCGGGATTAAATAAAACAGTCAATTAACTAAATCTATCCACTAATTACTTAATTACCTTAATGACTCTTCTTCCCCAAATAAGCAATTGCCTATACAAGTGCACAAATAGTAAACCCACTTCATCAAGCGTCTTCTCTCCTCCATATCTCGAGCTCCGGTCCACGAAACGATGAATGGGTTTCGCCGACGCGCTCCACTCCAAAATCTCCATGCCCCGGACCCAAAGAGATGAAGCTCGATCAAGTCCAGAAGATCGCGCTTGGAACCCAAACGCCCCCATCATGCTACGGAAGCGTTTTGCAATTCTCCACTGGGTTCGACGAAACTTGGTGAGAAGGTGTCTCTTGCGAAGAGAAAAATAATGGCGCCCTCCGTTTCTCATATCATCGCTCAAATCTCAGGCGAAGTGGTACCCTAGGCATGGTCAAAAATGTCGATCTTCGCCAAACACAACCGATCAAAATTCCGCCACGTTCATCGCGAAGATCTTTTCGTTGCGGATTTAACGAAACTGGTTTCGTATTTTTTCATGGAGCGGATTGCTAGGAATTATTTTTTTGAATGAAAGCAAGGAGGAGGCTATGATTTTGTTAATGGAATAGTAACAGTAAATTAGAAAATGAGAAAGAGAGAGAGTAATTTGGGGATGTTTATATTAATATTATAGTATTTGTTTATTTGATTTCTCAAATAAATGGTCGTGCGTTTCGAGCTCGCACGATCAAACGGTACATCCGATCGCTACGAAACTCGTTTGCGTGCATCGTCTTATTTTTTCAGTTTCGATGGTATAAATTTCATCGCTACCCAAGACAGCGCTACGGGATGATAATTTCGCACTTTTCGAGACTGTTTCGACCATCGGATCATTCGATCTTCAAATATAGCAATCCTTGTACTTATTTTAATTTGCAACGTCGATATGAACTCAATGGAAGTGGTATCGAGTCCCGATTCGATCGTATGTGAAAAATTATATTTTTGGGATCGTCAATTAATCCACGATTCAATATTTAAATAAATTATTTAAATATCCAACCGTTAAAAATATGGGTCATTACGCACATAATAGCACCTTTTTGAGACCGTATGAATTACTGTAATAGTTTTCCCCTCTAATGAATCCAACCATTCATTAAGTTTAACATATAATGATATGATAGATAATGTCTAGTGTGCAACACATAAATCATATCAAATAGTTGCTGTGTGTACGCCACAACAATAATAGGTATACAATCAATACTTCTAAGGCACGTTCGTATATGGATCGTTTTCCGTGGAGACGCCTCCAGTAGACTGAAGCGGATCTCCATGACAAGGATCAAAAACTACCTTCCGAGCATCGTATATCTCTAGATAGGATATGCTCTAAGGTAAAAAAAACTGGCCTAACGATAAACTGCTTGGAACTAGGTATCATCAACTCCTGCACACAACATATCGATAAGCGTACTCTAGATCTGGAGTTGATATACCCTTATGGGTAAGCTAAACCCAGGATTGTGCATCTTACTCCGGTTTTAGTCATTTCTGATGTCAAGGTTATGTTTGACACCTTCCACACGAGTCTTCACCACTCGAATAGCATACAGATCCCTATTTGGATTCCTCCATCTCGAACATATCACAAATCACTATATGGATTCGAGCATCTCGAACAGATCTTGAACCTCCACATAGGTTCCCCACATAAGTCCTCCAACGAATGCTAACACTGTCCTCTCTCTTGGAACACTCCTCAAGATAGACAGTCCGCCACGATAGCATTGCTGAAATGTTAACGTTGACCTTTCCCTTGGACTTAACCTTAGGATAGGTATAATGTTTCACTTCACAACCGCTTCCAAAATATAGATCGCGTATATGGTTTTGAAGTGATTACAGGTTTGAGTCGTCTAATATAAGTACACTCTTCCCGCTTATCGGACTCTCCAAAGCCAATCGATGAATTCCTGGTTAACTCAATTCTAGTTCTCTCAGAAGTAAGCGAAAGCTAGAGACGTTTCACACCAATACTCCTCCCCGGGGGTTCTCATTGGTATGAAGTCGCGAAGCCTTTCGATAACTTCTTAAGTCAATATTTAGTCAAGTTTGATAGTCGGCTAATCGATTATCTAGTCAAAACAATTGCTTATACAAATTAATATTCGTACGCTTAACTCATTCTCGACATTCCAACCTAACCATTCCTCGTCCAAGAGTGAAGCCAGGTAAGCTAGAGCACTGGTTGCATCAAAGCCTTGCCTATACACTTCATTCTTGAATCTCACAAATAGATGAGTTTACCTCGTCAGCTTTTAGTGTTAAGTATAGTATTAATGATTTTCATAAACAAGTAATCAACATGATTAACACGTTTTTCGACCTACTATTCCTCGATCAAGTGGGAAGCCGGTAGGTTAGAACTCTATTACTCCATCCCTACTCGAACATCAATCTTAACTCTCACAATAGACAAGCCCTACTTCGTCGGCTTTTACTGTTAAGCATAGTTAATTACTTTTCAAACAAACATTTAAACAATTATCCATTTGGCCATTAAGCAATTCTAACCCCTTTCTAAATCTTTTGTTTATACTTTTAAAACGCTTTATAAAATGATATAAGTACGATAATTTATTTACCAAAACTTGATATTTAAACAAACAAGTCAAAAGATATTTTATTCAATAAGATATAAAGTAATCAACATATTTTCTAAAAACTATATATGTTAGGAACTGGAGATAGTGGTTTTGATGACAACAACCTTTGTAACTTATTTTATTATTATAACTTATATACTAACACTATTGTCTAGATATATATGAATGTTATTATGCAGGATATATATAAGACATGTACTGATTATTGAAGACTGTACAGTATAAAGATCAAGAATGAAGAAATCAAGTTTGAAGACTCAAGAGTATCAAGATCAAGATTTTAAGATATGTGTTTAGTTTATTGTTAAAACTTCACAATAGCACGAAAATCTTCATTCCAAATTTCATTTGGGATGGAACCCATTTCTATCTTCTTAGTGGCTTACAAACCCACGACAAGTAGCTTACAAACCTACGACAAGTGGCTTACAAACCCACGAACATCCTGGTTTTGTATAAGTTCTCAAGTCCTGATGTGATGAGATATTCTGTAGGAAGAAGCTTGCAAAACTACTTCAAAATGGTTTTTCAAAATGATTTTCAAAATTGTTTTCAAAATGTTTTAGCCTTAAAATATTCTTTGTTTCTGTTTTTATATAAACTTTTGTTTTAAACTTCGTTTGTTTTTAAAAAAAAACCATCTTCTGATTTTTAAATATTCTTTTTCTACTCTTCTTTATTTCAAAACATAGGAAAATTAGTTTATATTACTCCAGGATCATTTCATCTTGTTTTCCTTTCAATACCGTTTTCAAAACAAATTTTACATTATTTTTAACTAAGGCATGTCGACATCATGGGATACCCCATGTCGACATGGTGGCCGTTAAGTTCAAAAGTTTCAATTTTCAAAAGAAGTGTCTATTCGTTTAAATCTCTTCACGAATGGTTATGACCGTTACTGGTCTATAAATAGCCTTCACAAACGAATTTTTTAACCAACTATTTTCTTCACTCCTTCTTCTCTACAAATCCATATTCTAAAATATTCATATTTTTAAGATCGTGTCGAAATTCTGCCGAATTCTCAAGTGAATCAAATTAGAATCTCATTCTTGTTTGATTCTCTTCCCTCTCTCGAAGATCAAAGTGCTATTCAGAGTCATAGGATCAATTTGTAATCGAAAGTTTATCGAGTCTCTCTATAAGGTGTGGTTGTGCCTGGAAATCAATTGGGTAATCTTGTGGCCCGTAAATCAAGAGAGTTTGCCCCGGACTCGTGAGACAGGAGGGTACCTCAAGGCCTTTAGATCTCGACTTTGGTATAATAAAAATCTGTATGAGGTGTTCTGCCTTGGTACAGGACTGGATGTATGGTAACTCCGAACCAGTATAAAATCCAGTGTGTTCTTTCCTTTTACTGCTTTTTATTTACTTTCTGCATCTATGTTTGATTCTGTGACTGTTCTATGATTAAGTTCTGCATTTGTTTGTGTCATAATTTTAATTTAGTCCATATGTCTTAGAATCCATTAAACACTATTCACCCCCCCTCTAATGTTAAATTAGCCTTAAGATCCTTAATCCGCACTCCCTTTCAATATATACTTAAAATATTTTTAAAATACTTATTATACTTATAATAGGTTTTAAAACATTTATTCAAAACATTACTTAAAAATAACAATTTTATAATTTCCTTAAAAACTTGAAAAAACAAGTTTTTATTTTAAAATCATCTTCTTTAAAAATTTAGAACCAATTCTTAAAAATTCATAAATATCTCAAACCACTTTTGAAATACTCTAATATGAGTTAGTAAACACTTGTAAAAATGATGAAACAAAATACTTAAATTTAAATATCTTTTCAAACTTTTAAAGTCCAAAAATCATGGCTAATGGGACAATTTTGCACAAGTGAAGTTTTGGCTACTTTTCAAAATGTTATTTAACTTTTTACTATCCAAGATTTTAATAGCAACAAACATACATATAAAACATTATAAACATGGCGAGAAATCGTAAGGATCTCTCTGCAAAGTTCTATAGAAATCGCCGAAAACAAGGCAATTCCAAACTGCATCTATAACGACTATCACTATAAGTGCACTTTCAAATCCGAGTCCAATCTAAACCAAAGTCTATCTATAACCAATGTTCTTTATTCCAAGGTATTTTCATAAGTCATGCAAGTCCATTCAAGTCCATTCTAAGTCCATACATATGGATCATATATGTCACTTACTCTCAAAGAAAGAATTCGGATCAATGTTTTCAACAATGTAAATAACAATTCAACAACTTAAACACAATCAAACACAAACATATATTTGTTATATTTTCATTCAAAAAGGTGTGTTGACTCACCTTTAATCCAACAAACAACTAAGATCCAAGAACCCAAATCCAAACCCAACCTTGCAACCACCTTCTTCCTCCTCCTCCTTGCCTTGCACTTGCCTTTTGCCTTCCTCCCTTACAAATTGCTCACGGCCTTCAAGTGGTGTGAGAGTATGGCTTTACTTCTTCAAGTTTTATATGGTGGAAGGTGTTCTAATATTGCCCAAAGGCTTCGCTTCAAGTTTAAGTTTATTTAGATTTGATTTGCAATTAATTGCTTTAGGAATTTAGAGAAGAAGAGGAAGCCATTAGAAAAGCTTGGTTTTTTCTTTGTGAATTTGTGATTTATTCCTAAGGGTATGCCCCTCCTTTTATAAGCTTCATACGGTGTTCTTTAAGCTTGCACTCACCCCACCATGCTATGGAAACTTCATATCCCATCACTTCTCATTTACATCACTTCTCGTTTATGTTATTTACACTTATACCCATCTCATGATAATATCTCTTATCCTAATGGAAGCTTCTAGAATGTTCCATGCTTCATGAAGAGGTGTGTGTGTTAATTAGTTGTTAACGTATTCATTCAATCATTAAACAATTGACAAAGAGTTCGAACAAGTTATATTGATTGAAAAGCTGTTTATTGATAAACCAATTTCTGGTCACATTATCGATTTTTCTTCGAAGAATATATATTTTTGTAAACAATTTTCAAAAACAAGTTTCTTATCATTGTTCATTAATTAAATGATGTCTAAAAAGATCATAAAATCGTATTTAAAACACTTAATTATATTTCAAAATGTCCCAATATTCGAAGACGAAGTGTTCAATTTTCAGGTCGCTACACAACGTGTCTGTAGTAAATATCTATGAACGCCAACGTCCTTTCCTCTGTCCATTCTATCATTTGACGGGTAGAGCTAGAAGATTCATGGATCGCCATTCTATAAAAAAAATAAAAAAAAATTGGAAAAAATAGAGAATGTGGATAGTAATATGAAAAACATAAATTCAAAAAATTTTACCTTAAAAACCAAAAGTAGAATTGCCCAAAAAAGCTTGAATTTTCGGTTTTGAAAGGGAAAGTAGGGTGGAGAAAATGAAGGAGAAGGTGAAATACATAGGCGTGTATACGGTGCGGCAACCGTTATAATTTAAGCTAACCATTACCATACCGTTCTTGAACGGTTATATCATTTTACCAATCGTCACCGTCAACCTTAGTTACGGCTAATTTTTAAACGGCGCGATTACCATACCATCCAACATGGTACGGTTAGAATCCAACCGTTTGACACAAATAACAATAGTTTATATAAAAAGTTAAAAACTTCATGCACATTCATTGTTATATTAACATGTTCAACAAACTAGGAATAAAAAAACAGAATTGTAAACATGATGCATCACACCATAGTACACAATATTATATATAACCCAGTTCAACATATATATAGTACTGACTACTGACCATTGCATTTAATATACAAAATGATTAATAAAGTTCATCATCCATATATATTACATAATATATAATATAACATGTCATGGTATACCACTGACCAGTGAAGTCATTAGCAACTATTACCATAGCTAGTAAATAGAGTTCAGAACTTCAATATATACAACTAAGTCTTTTTCATTCTTTGCAGAATTTGTGGCTCCACGGGTTCAGCAGCTATTTTTGGTAGATCTTTAACCCATGTGTGATACCAGATCCATAGATTTCATTCCAGAGCTTGAGAATTCTTTGTGACTAAAGTCTGACTCCATTAGTTCAAGTAGAGCAGCAATTATACATGCTTATATATGCGTCATGAATACATGTAGCAACCAAAATCCTAAAATACTACAAAATGAAAGTTGTTAATAAAATAGGAAATGAATGTCACTATATTGTGTGAATATTACTTGTACGAATTTCAGACTACATTCAATATTTGAGTACTGAAATCAAGGTAAATCAAGTTTCTTATGTTATGTACGTGTGAGTAATCAAAGTATATCAAGTTCAATATTTTGTAACAGTAAATATTTGGTATTTCTAACAGTAAATAGAACTATACAAATATGGCCATTCAATTCTTAACAATAGAACAAGCAAAAGTTTTATGAAAGTATGAATGACAGTAAGTAAACTATATCAAGTGTCTTATGTTATGCATCTGCCAGTAAGTAACCAGTAAGCAAAGTGTATCTAGTTTAATATTTTTAACAGTAAATATAATTATGGTCATATTTGAGTAATGAAAGCTTCAATTCTTAATAGTAGAAAAAGAAAATAAATAACGTTTTATCACCTATTCATAATGCATTAACATGCATTAGAAGTTGGATCGACGCTTGTTGAAGGAGTCGTCGCTTTCAAAGTACCTAAAGCACAAGCAAAAGAACTTTAGTGCAACATATTAAGTAGTATTTACAATACTTTAATAAACAAATAAATCAACATGTATTACTTATTTCCAAAGCCTCAAGTTCCTTGTAGAGTTGAACTTCGTCTTCGATTGGTTCTTTATAAAAATTAAAGTCGTCCGCTCTAATCCAATCGCTTGCACACACTAAAGCCTCTACTGTTTTTGGAGTAAGTGAAGCTCTAAATGGATCCACAATTCTTCTACCCAAACTAAATGCACTCTGACTTACTACGGTGGAGCTAGGAATAGAGAGTACATCTTTTGCCACTTTATAAAGAATTGGATACCAAGATTGGTTAACATTCCACCAATTCAAAAGATCAAAAAAATCACTGTCAATTTTTTCACAAGGATCGAAAAAATATTTATCAACTTCATTAGCAATATCTATTACTTCCATAGCCTCTCTTCTTCGTTTAACTTGCAGCTCAAATGGAGAAAGCCCAATTAAGTTACTTTCTGAATATATAGGAATTTTATTTATCAAAGAAGTGCATATATCAGTATCTACCCCTTTATATTCATTATAAAAGGAAAGCAAAGTCATTTTGATTTCGTTTACGATGTGAGAGACACTGACTTCATTGTATCCAATACATTCAAAACATGTTTCAATAAGATCAAGCTTCCACCTAGGATTCAAAGCATGGGCAATGTATATCATCTTATTGACACTTTCAAAATCTCCCCAGTATTTATTGAACTTCTCTTTCATAGAAATTGCTACATGTTGTAAAATTGGATTAGAATAATCATTGATCTTCAAATCAATTTCCTATTGCAATTCTGCCACCACCTTTAAAATCAGATGAGATGTACTAGTTTTTGACGCACTAATCATCAATGTGGATTCATAAAACTTTTTCAGAAATTGCACGAAAGCATTAGCTTTTACCCAATCAACATCGCATGGTGGTCCAACCCTTGTCTGTTCTCTACTTTTCTTTTCTTTAAAATAATCGATGAAGTGAACATCATCTTCCTCCATCATAGCAAACACTTTTTGATATTTTTTTGCACCTTCTAACATTTTATATGTAGAGTTCCACCTAGTACATACATCCATTGGTATATTGGACATTTGATCCATTTTTAACATACATGCATAGGCTCTAAATTTTTCTAATCGTGAAGGTGATGAGTGAATATATTTGACACAATTTCTAATTGCTTCAATTGAGCTATAAAGTTCTTTCAATCCATCTTTGACAATTAAATTGATAAATGACAAGCGCGTCTCAAATGAATAAATTTTCCATTGAAAATAACCCCATTCATGTCATTAAGTCTTTTTCTAACATGCTCAATAGCTGGTTCATTCGAACTAGCATTATCTACTGTGATGCATAACACATTTTCTATGCCTCAAACCCTCAAGCAAGCCTCCAAGCTTTTTCCTAGCTCCAAACCAACATGGCTAGTGATTTTAGTGAAACTAATTATCCGTTTATGTAGCTTCCAATCATTATCCATAAAATGAGCCGTGACAACCATATAGTTAATATTTTGTATCGATGTCCACGTGTCTGTCGTAATACTAACTCTTTGTTTACCTATCACACTCATAATTTTTGCCTTTTCCATTTGATACATTTCCCAAACAAGAGAAGCAACTTTTTGCCTATTAGGTATTTTTAATTTAGGACACGACTCAAACAATAACTGCTTGAAACCTGTTCCTTCCACCATTCTAAAAGACATCTCATCTTGAATAATAAACCGAACTAACTTTTCTTTACATCTTTTTTGGCTAAAGGAATGGGTAATCAACGGACCATCCATACTAGTTTGAGTTATAGTGGGTTGACCCTTTAGCTGACCTTGATAAGCCGGACATTCTTTACATTTACGTTTTAGATGCTCAATAATAGTAGTGGTCCCATAATGTATACTATCAGCAGGCAATAATTTTTCACAAGTTTTACAGATGCCAATTCTTTTTCCATCGGCATCCATAGACTCGGTTGCATAATCCCATACCCATGATTTACGTTTTTTACTAGCCTTTGTTTTAGGATTTACCTGCAGAGTTGAGTTGCAGACTGCAGGTGGTGAAACTTGAACTGCTGCTGGCAATAGTTCCACTTCCACGGTAGGACTTGATGAATTTTGCACTTGCATAATATTAATATCCTTACCTGAAACTAAAATTTGAAAATAAATGATTAATATGATGCCTATGGCTATCATTGCATAATTATCAAGCATAGAAACAAAATAGTAGAATTCTTTTGATCTTTCTAGTTAAACTTGGAGCAAAAAAGTGATAAAATGGTGATAAACTTGCAGCTCAAATGGGTAATTGTGTGCATTAGAAAATAGAAACAAAATAGTAGAACAATTATCAGTTACTTCCATAGGCTGGACAGAACAAAAAAGTGAAAAACGATGACATTAGAAACTTTCTAGTTTGATTTTTCTGCTTGCTTGAGAAGTTACAACCAAATAATACAGCTTTATCATCACTTATAAATTAAACAGCATAAACAAAATCAACTCCAACCAGCAAAATAAGTATCATTAAAGTGTTAAAGGCCAAAAATCGAAAGTATAAAACCACAAATTGCTTGTAACAATACAACTTTTTCATTGTGAATCACTAAATTAGAAGCACAGCAACAGATATGATGTTTAGACTAATTAAGTGTTAAATTTGAAAGCTTACCCTGATTCTCAGATTGTGGTTGGATAGAAGTCTCTTGAGATGAATTTAAATGTGATGATGAAAGAGGAACCATAATTGATAATGGATTGCGAAGCTAATTGGAGCTGTCGATGGCTCGATTCGATGAAAATGAAATGAGTAACCTAATTAAAATTATGACAAGAGATTATATGAAGATAGCATGAGCGACGCAGATTAAATCCACCGCACAAGTCAATACACGAAACCCTAATTTTCCATCGAGAGGGAAAAATAAGCAGCGGGATGGAAAAAATAAGCAGTATACGGTTAGCCGACGGTAGAGAATTTTAAACCATGTCCGCTACCGCTTACTGCGGTGAGAATTGCCGCACCATCAGCAATCAACGACAACCGCTTGACCAAAAAATTCGTCGGTTACGAACGGTGATTTTTAATCGGTTAGACGGTGGAATTATTAACCGGTACAGCCTTAAAAATACATACGAACGACGGCGTCAGTATGTCGGATGTGTCTGACTCAAATGATGCATTTTGTTGAAGTCACGTTCCAAACTGAGGCAAACGTAAACATAGCAAAAATTAATACTGCTTTTTAGGGGTGTTACGGTTGCGGCAACCGTCGTTATTACCACCAACCGTAACCGTTGTTGACGGTTATAAATTTTTATAACCGTTAATGCAACCGTCTATGATGGTTAACCGTCATATTTTCAATATTGAACCATGTCGTACATATATTTTCAATTATATGCATTATTGATGATAAATTGATATAGCTAACTATTTTTTGCAAATTTATTTATTTTTTATAAAACGATCAATATGCATGCATATGTTATTAGTTCATTAAGACACATATTATTAATGTACAAGCTATTCCTTTAACTTAAATTACTAATTTTTATACTTTAATATTAAATATTACATAAAACAAATATGGTTGGTATGGTTAACCACGGTTTTCAAATTCTTCAACCGTTACCGTTAAAGACGGCAACCGTATGAACGGTTGAAGCGATTCAACGGTGACGGCCCTGCTACTTTTATACAGAACTGTGAAACTGTACGCGAAAGCTACGCAAACGGGCCTTTTTCGGAAAACTTCCTTCAGAGTTCAGAAAGCCAAACCGAAATAAATCATACGGGCAAAGAAGAGAGAATAAAAAAAGAACAAGGACAATGGCGGCTGCCAGCAACGACGACGAATTTTACCTGAGATACTATGTAGGTCACAAAGGAAAATTCGGCCACGAATTTCTCGAGTTCGAGTTCAGACCCGACGGCAAGCTACGGTACGCCAACAACTCCAACTACAAAAACGACACAATGATCCGCAAAGAAGTTTTCTTAACTCCTTCAGTACTTCGAGAATGCCGCCGTATAATCGCCGAAAGCGAGGTCAGTTTCATAAAAAAAAAATTTTTGGATTTTAGAGTTAGGGTTTTGGATTTGTGTTACTCAGGTTTTTGTTTGTGCAGATAATGAAAGAGGACGACAATTTGTGGCCTGAGCCTGATAGAGTTGGAAGGCAAGAGCTGGAGATCGTGATGGGGAATGAGCATATTTCGTTTACTACGTCTAAGATTGGATCACTCGTGGATGTGCAGAGTAGCAAGGACCCTGAAGGGTTGCGTATTTTCTATTATCTCGTTCAGGTTAGGTTTTCAATGGTGATCTTCATTATATGCTTTGCATGATTCCAAGCTTACAGAGTCATTTAATTTTTGAGTGGACTATGACCATTAAGGTGGTGTAGAAATATAGAATATAGCTTGGATTCAGGTATTTCATTAGCTATCGCCTTACTATACATGTCTAGTTCAGTTTTGATTCCCTTCAGGATTGCAACTTTATATGCTTGTGATCAAATTGCATTTAGAGGCTTTATTCTAAGGGTTGTCCGTGGGATACATGGAATTTGAAGCGTTGAATGCGCAAATGAACACAATTTGAAAATTAGAGCACAACCAGCAGTGACTTGTTTGGTTCAGTGAAAAAGTCAACTGAACTTGCCACCACGCAACCAGGTATGACCAATTCAGTTGGTGACTGGTTTTTGATGGTTTTGTGACTACTAAACTCAACATGAGACCGATAGTTAAAACAGTGTACATTTTGACATTTAAACTTTAAAACTGCGAAGACTTTGCCGTTTTAAATAAAACAACAAAGACTATATCGTTTTACAGTCACTTCTTTTAGGGTTAATTTTGCACCAAGCCAAGGTAATATCACAATCCAATAAATTTTACAGTGACTTCTCTTTCCCATGCAATGATCTTCCAAGACGTGATGTTTCAAGTTAATAAGGTATTCCATCTTGTTTACCCATTTTATAAGCGTCTTTAGTAGTGCACTTCTTTTAGGGTTAATTTTGTATCAAGCCTAGGAAATGTCAAAATTTAATGGATCTTCTTGTAACTTCTCTTCCTCATGCAACGATCTTACAAGATGTGATATTTGGACCAAGTCTGTATTTTTATTGTATGATTTTTATTTCAAACTAAGCATCAATTTTTGGCAAAATTTGTTTTATTAGTAAGAAGTAAATATTCAACTTTATATAGGCATTATACCACTTTAAAAATACACTTACACTATTCAATAAGAATTATTTGATAAAAAAATTTCATAAGCAATTTAGGAAAAAAGTTCATAAAGAACTCGACAAACATCTTAGCAAAAAACTTACAAACAACTTCATAAAGACCTCAACAAACACTTCTACACAACTTAATAAGCAAATTACTTGGACACGTTTTACAAACTCACAAACTTCACACATAATTTAACATAAACACTCAACAAACAAACTACTTAAACACATGTTACTAAGTAGTCCTAACATTCCTTCCCTTATGTGCCCATAAGTGGCCAAATAGTTGGTTATGTAATTCAAAATGTGCTACTTGATCCTCGATATGCTTTATCGTTGAAATATATTCTTCCATGAATAACTCAATGAATTATAAACAATGAAGCAGAGTGTAATAATCCATGAATAACTTTGAATAGAACCATCAAGTAATACTGAATATAAATCATGGAGCAGAGTGTATAAACCATGAATATAACATGATTCAAAATGCATAAACGATGACTATAACATGAATTAGTAAAAAACATGAATGATAACGAATATGACTCAAACACAGTGTATAAACCACGAATAACGATGAATATAACATGAATTAAAATACATAAACGATGAATATAACATGAATCAGAATAAAAACATGAATAATTACGAAATATAACATGCATAAACGATGAATATAAACTCTTTGTGAGTTTTTTCCTAAGTTGTTTATAGAAATTGTTTATTAAATAATTCTTTACCAAATAGTGTGTGTTTTAAGTTGTATAATGCTTTACTAGTAATGGTATATGAAATTGTATGTTTACTTTTTACGAATAGAACAAATTTTGTCTAAAAATGTTACTTAGTTTGAAATAAAAATCATACAATAAAAATACAGGCTCGGTCCAAATATCACATCTTGTATGATCGCCGCATGAGGAAGAGAAGTTACAAGAAGATCCATTGGATTTTGACATTCCCTTGCTTGATGTAGAATTAACCCTAAAGAAGAGCACTACTAAAGAAGCTTGCAAAATGGGTAAACAAGATGGAATACTTTATTAACTTGAAACATCACACCTTGTAAGATCGTTGCATGAGAACGAGAAGCCACTGGAAAATCTATTGGATTGTGACATTTCCTTGGTTTGGTGCAGAATTAACCCTAAAGGAAGAGCACTACTGAAGACGCTTTATAAAATGGGTAAACAATATGAAATACCATATTAATTTGAAATGTCAAATCTGGTAAGACTATCGCATGGGGAAGACAAGTCACCGACAAATCTATTTGTTAATGCCATTTTCTCAATGCTGGATTACAAAACAGGTAAAATAGGTAAAATGAAATACAAATATAATATAATTTAAACAGCGTATGCTTCACGGTTTAAAAAATAAAACGACATAGTCCTCGCCGTTTTATTTAAAACGGTAAAAGTCTTCGCTGTTTTAAATTTTAAACAGCAAAGTTTACGCCATTTTAATAACCAGTCCCCTGTTCAGTTCGGTAGCCACGAAACCATCAAAAACTAGCCACAGCTAACTGAACATGCCATGCATGGTGGCGGGTTCAATTCACTTTTTCCACATAACAAGCTACTGCTAGTTGTGCTTTTAGGCATCCAAGACAGGGAAATGAAAATTTATTAGCCGAGGGAGAGAAAGAGTACATGCATTATTGTTATGTCAGTCAGAACCACTCAAGTGGCTGGTATAGAAAGTACACTTTAGAAAAAATATTGTACTATACATGGTCTATGCAATTTCTCTAGATTGAGGATATTAGCTCATAATTGATTTTGGTTTTGCTGTCATGATTTCTTCCTTGTTCTTCTCACTATGCATTAGCATTCTTAAATTTCAAAAAATTGCTTAGACTTGGTGGGATACCAATATTCACTCTGTTGATTCCAGTTAGATGCAATTTGCATGAATTCGGATGAAATCATCGTCTGTTTTACTAGAGTTCTGGTGGGGATTAAAAAAACAAGTTTTGATTCCATGTAAATTATAGAGAATAATAGAGATGTACAGGGAGAGTTACCTAATTATGACATCTTTTTTACGAATGTTTCCACCATCGGCATCGAGCAAAGTAAAAATTTGTAAAGAATTATTAGGGCATATCTCTTATCAAATGGATTATTTTATGTAACATCTTCCATTTTGACTTAAAAAATGAACGTCGATGAAATTGCAGTAATCATTAGAGTTATTTTAAAGCTACAAAGTGAAATTAATATTAGTTTTATTTTTTATTTTTTCACAATATGAGTAAACATAACAACTAAATAATCATTCACATTTTCAATATATCTTTGGCAAAATTAATCTCAGTTGTTTTACACGTAGAGTAAATATAACAAAAACATAAACAATGATGATATGATGACATATAAAGATGTCACATCTTCCAAGCAGTTATACACAACACATTGAAATTAAGATAAACTACTAAATATAATATAATCCTCCAGCTTTATCTTCGGCTTTATTTGAAATCCAAAATGCTATATGTTTAACTTGATAATCATAAACTTAGTCCGCTCTAATGAGCACCCGTAAGTTTATGGGAATAGTCCGGTATGAATAATAGTGGTTCCCAAATCATAAATATTATCATAGTGAGGCTATGCCGCAAAGAGGAACGAGGTTTCCCCTTGTTATTACGGCATAAGCATCATCATAACATACATTTTATCTTAAACTTGTAAAAAGAGATCACAACAATTCAACTTGCATGAGTTAACATAAATGTTTTATACTGGCATTCATCCCAAAATTCAGTTATACATCATATCATATATATTCATTTCTCTAATGTCACCCAGACATCATAATAAGGTGTCATTTAATTTCATTAGATCATTCATTATAGTTACCCCACATCGGAAGAGGTTGCATCGACTTTTATGCTCCTATCTTTCTTTGGTTATCAGTGTGATCACTATGACAGTTGATGGTAGCATCCACTTCTAAATTTTCTAAATGTTATCATTTAATCCAGAATGTTTGCATCAGTTTTAGAGATAAAGTTACCATTGGTTTGATGATAGGTGTTACTATCAGATCGGGCACAGTGGCAGTTCTGTAATGAAGTGTTGAGCTGATTTATTACTTAACGAATAATATATTTTGACTTAATGTTAACATTTAGTCATATTCTCATTTGTTCCTTTCAAATTGTAACAGTAAAGTCTGTCAAGGTCAATAATTTTCTCTATTACCTCTCACATTAAATTAATTAGCTTCTAATTATGGTAATTCATTACCTTACCGTTTAATTCATGTCAATAATAAAATTCATAGGAAAATCTCCAAAGATTCACAGAGAATCATAATAGTAATTCAAATTAATTTACGTTTTTTATTATTTTAGTTAAATATGTTGAGCATAAGATTTTCTTCATTTTGAATTTTATGAATGACTGTATATTTTTATGTGGTTTTAATTTTCTTTATAGAAGTTTCTTCTAACGTGGATTTTGTGAAAAGAATTATTTAAAATGTAATTCAAATTGATTACAAAAATTAAATTATGAATTTTATTTTATTTTTTTCTACCTAAAAATAATCGATGTTATGTGTAAAAGTGACAATTATGTTTTGGTCATTATATTTTCATTTCTACTCAAAGGACTTGCTACGTTTCATGATATAAAGGCGGGTCATCTATAGTCCAAAATAGCATTGTTTTTTCAAAGCTCAAAATATCATATATCCCAAAATAGCGTGCATTTTTTTATTTATTATTTGAGGCATGTACATTGAAAAATGCCCAAAACCGGACCATTTGGAGTAAAATAACTATGCAGTAGGTGCATTTATTTTCTATTTCTTACCGTTGTTGATCTAGGGCAAAACTTCTTATTTTCTACAAATAAATTTCAACGAAATGAGGATGAGATTTAGAGGATGATGATGATAGTTGCGATTTGGATGACATTAGTGATTAGACTTTAGAAACATAGAAATATAATACTATTTCTAGGTTTTGTTATTGTAGACTTGAACCATATTTGACTTAGTTATTTGTAGCTTGTCAGTGTCAGAGTTATCATAACATGCGCTATAGCATATTATGACACAAAATTACTCATAGCGCGGGGTGTGCTCTATTTAACCTATAATAGCGCACGTATCACCTATAACTCAGAATAGCGTGTTATTTTGTCAAATCAAAAAATAGCGAATAACCCAAAATAGCGTTGTTTATTTATTTTAGGCATGTACATCGAAGAACCCAAATAAACTTGAATAACACAAACTAGGACATGTGTACACTAACCAATAAGATATCTTCATTAATGTTTATCCAAGAATGACCAAAATTTCAAATAAAATCGAATGTACGTGTTTGATAGACGTATCATACTCAAAACGTCAACGTGGAAAAAGTTAATCTTTTTTTTCCCTAGCTATATTAATAGGTAGAAACTATAAAACCTTAAAAGTTCATTTTATATTTGCTAGTGATGTTAGTTATCCTAATTTAATGTTTTTTTTTACTTTTTACTTTATAGAACTTAATAATTTGCAGTATTAGACTTTGTTATCAATGTCATTTTTAATATTGAAAAAATAAAAATTCGAAGGTTGTACCTCCTTTTTTAAAAAATTAATTTGAATAAACTCTTGAAAGAAAAGTTCTTTCATTTGATAAAACATTATAAAATTCCATCTCTCATACATTAGAAGTGTCACTTGACAAGTATTTTGAAAATGACTTAATCAACTAGTTTATTTCGGTTGTACAAGAAAGAAAATTATTCATTACAAGATACCAACATAATTAATGATGTTATTTTTTAATTTGTTTTCTATAAAAATTTAGTCATTCAACCCAGTGACAAACATTTTAATTTATGATTTAATACTACCAAATATTATGATGCTATTGTGTAGATTTGTATATGACTCAATCTCCTTTTCATACTAACTTAATTAGATAAAAGGCTTAACCGTGGAAATGCATTTTCATATCTTTTAGTTTATAAACATCTAAAATGTACATGAGTTTTTGATATTATATATCACTGTTTTTTCATTTACTAAAAAGTTTGCTTTGGTAAGAATAATTTTTATAATGCAAAAAATCTCAAAATAAATGAAATCAAAGTTTACATTCAAAAATAAAAAAAAGTTCGAAACCAACATCAAAAATATATATTAAAAATAATTTAATGATATACTAAATTCAACAAAATTATGATTCAACTTAATTTTTTTGATAAATAACAATTTAAATTGTAGATCTCAATTAAATAAAAATAAAGATGATGGTGATAAATTTCGGGAAACAACAAATAAATTATTTGATGGATTTACTTTAAGATACAATGTTAAATTTTGTAAAGTGTGGTTCTAGAGTTTTGATTTTGGATAAAAGGAACCAACCAACAATTTATAGTCTGAATTACAATGTAAATTCCAATCCATAATTTAATTACAATGCAAAATTTAAAAAATAGTAGTGATAATCATAACGAGTGATGTGATATTTACGTAAACATGGACCACAACTACTTTAGTCTCATTTAGTGTGTGTATAATTGCAAAATTTACAAAAGTGAACAAAACCGCGCTATATAGCGCATAACGTAAAATAGCTCGTAGCTCAAGCCTTGAGCTATTTTGCGCTATTTACTATTGATTACCTTGGTCATTGTAGACTTCATGGTATGTTATTTTAATTAGACCTTCGTATTTTCAGTTTGTGATTTTGCTTATTTATATCTTTTCTTAGTTCTTGCCCTTAGAAAATCTACATATTTTATGCAAAATTTAATTTCCTGTGCATTTTTTTGCAAAATCTTATCGCATCTCAATTCATAAATACAAGAATAAATTTTAAGTCTTGTAAGATACATATTGTAGCTATCAATTATTTTGAATGTATGATATGAAATCATTTTTCTCTCCAATAATTGCATTTTCATCAAAAAAAGTTTAGTATATGCATGCAATATGATAGTGCTTATACTTGGAGTCTTGAACGGCTTGAATATGAGACACAAAATTTGCAAAACTAACGTTAAATTTCGATTAGGCATGATATATTTGATAAATTGTAAAAAAATGCAAAATTTACAAAAGTGAACAAAACAATGTATGTTATAGCGCATAGTGCAAAATAGTGGAAGTCTTGCGCTATTTGCTATTATACCTTGACATAAGTTTGGTATAAATAGCATTAGTCTGAACAATTCATAATATAATCGACACATAGTGAGACCACACCACAAAGTGAAACTTGATTTTCCCTCGCTAGTATACTTGTATTTTTATACAAGTAAATTCTTTTTGTAACAAGATCCGGTCTTGGGTTTTACAAACTATCGTATATTAACTACCACGCTAAATTCTTTCTTTGTATAAAGTTAATGTGTTTCGTTTCTTATTTACGTATTACTTATCTTGGGTTACTTGGCTTTCACCTTGTTATCAAAATTCATACAACAACAGCATTTGGTGCTTACGATGGCTAATGTATGCACCTAGGTATAACATAGGTCACCATTTTAATATATCTTTCTTAATTCTAACGTAGCTTGCTATCATTCTCCTAAGAGTTAATTTCTTTCAGCAAACCGCTCTTGCGGAGGTTATTAACATCCCTTCAGTGTTTGTCTTTATTGTTCAAGTAGGTTGCTTTCACAAAGGTTGCTATTATTCATCTAGGTGTTTTCTTCTCTCGAGGCTTGCATGGAGGTTACTAACTTTCCTCTCGGTGTTTGCCGTCGTTCTATTAGGTTGCTCTCACGAACGTTACTATCATTCACCTCAGTATCTACCAGCACTATGTTGGGAGTTGGGTAATTTGCTCCCACAAAGATATCCACTTAAGTGTTTACCGTCCAGGCTTGAGTGGTTGCTCTCACGGATGTTACTTTACTTTTTATCTTGGTGTTTAGCCCCATTGACTAGATAAATTGCTCTCATGAAGATTAATTTCATTCACCTCATTGTATACAACGTTCCCATCCCTCGGGATAAATTGCTCCCACATGGGTACTTACCATTCATCTAAATGTTTACCTTAACGCATTCAACGTATATGATAATGTATTCTCAATGTTATTATTATTTAGCTCGGTGTTTATCATTTCTACGCTGACACAACATTTAAATTAATTACTTATAAATACCTTAATCATTCCCATCTTGGTTTTGTAAGCGCTTCCTCAGCTAACATCGAAGATTAGCGACTTCAACATCATTTCTTGAATCCACATTGGGAAATACCATAAGTCCACTTTTCATCTTAGTGTCGCCAACTATCAAAGTGGTCCTAATCATGCTTCAACTATCCCGAGACTGTTTGTTGACTTCACTGCCACCTGATCTAGACATCACAATCTCGGTTTTACATAAGCGTGACCCTTGTTATTTATTCCTCTTACTCACACGCCCCTAGATTCTCGTGACATTTTGGATTCAGTGTTTAGTAAAAGCTAACATTTAATGATTTTACTTGTCATTTATTCCTCTTGCTCACACGTCCCTAGATTCTCGTGGCATTTTGGATTCAGTGTTTAGTAAAAGCTAACATTTAATGATTTTACTTGTCATTTATTTCTGGCAACGCGTGCTATAGCGCAAAATAGCCCATAGCGCAGGATGTGCGCTATTTAATATCTAATAGCGCACGTGTTATCTATAGCGCAAAATATTGCGCTATTTTGTCGAAGTGTAAAATAGCAAATTGCCTAAAATAGCGCGTTATTTTGTTTGTTTGTTTATTTTAGGTATGTACATTTAAAAAATCCAAATAAAATCGAATGACACAAACTAGGATGGGGATGCACTAACCAACTATATATCTTCAATGGTAAATTAAAATCATTTATCGAAGAATGACCATGATTCCTTCAAAATTGAATGTAGGTGATTGGTAGACATATCATACTATCGTCTACGCAAAAAAGTTAATACTTTTGTTTTTCTCTGGCTACATTAATAGGTAGAAACTTCATAACCTTAATAATTCATTTTAAATTTGCTAGTAGTATTATTTACCTCATGTTATGTTTTTTTACTCCATTTTACTATGCAATATTGGACTTTGTTGTTGATACCCGAAAATCAAAAATATGAAGGTTGAACATCCTTTTCTGTTAAATTCTTTTGAATAAACTCTTGAAAGCAAAATTGTGTTGATAAAACATTATAAAATTTCATTTTTCATACATCAAATGTGCTACTTAACAAATACTTTGAAAATGACCTTAAAGATAAGTTTATTTTAGTTGTACAAAAAAAATCAAATTATTATGTACAAGATTATCAAGTATTGGTGCATGATCAATGACACTATTTTCTAATTTGTTTTCCATGAAAAATTAGTCATTCAACATAGTAATAAATGTTCGAGAAATCTCTTTTTCATACCAAATTTACATAAAAAAATGAAAAAAAAATTGAAATCAACATCATAAAGTTATATTAAAAATGATTTAAAGATATATTAAATTTAACAAAATTACGATTCAACATAAAGATTTATGAAAATGCCAATTTAAATAGTTCATCTAAATTAGGAAAAAAATAAAGATAATGATAATGATACATCCTTGGAAACAACAAATAAATTGTCATACGGGTTTACTTCATGATACAATGTTAAGAATTTATAAGCATGATTCAAAAGTTTTCAATTTGAATATGAGGCACCAACCAACAATTTGCAGTGTAAATTAAGATGTAAATTCCAATTCATAATTAAACCACGGTGTAAAATTTAATAAAATCACAAATGAGTGATTTGATATTTATGTAAACATGGATCACGGCTACTTTAGTTTCATTTAGTATAATAAAAAAAATGCAAAATTTACAAAAATGAACAAAATAGCCCGCGCTATAGCATAGCATAAAATAGCTCATAGTGCAAGCCTTGCGCTATTCGCTATTGACTGTTTTGATCTCTGGATCAGTGTTCTCACACATTCTGCCTAATCATGGTCTGCGCAACCTACAAGTCGAATTATCATAGACTAATAGAATTACCGTTTGTACTTCAATTAAAAGAAACATGTTGAGAGGGTTTTCTTTCCTATTTTTAGACTCAGAATTTTTTAATTAAAACACAGGTTAACTAAAACTCTCGGCCATGTCCTAAGAGGTTCGACAAAATCATTTTCTCTGTTAGAAAGTCTTTTCAGAAAATATCCAGAAAATTTTAGTAAATTCCTAGAATAATTTCCTTTTGAAAACAAGTCAACTTTGGGCAGAAAGTTGACATTTTTATTTTTCTTTTTAATTATTTCACATTTTAAAAAAAATTCATGTAAAATTTTTAAATTCATATCTATCCATTTCTCATGGAAATCTTTTTCCGAAAAATCAAAGCTTATTATTAAAATTCAGTTCATGTATTTCTAAGCTTAAAACTAATGTTAATATTTTATAATGACATTATAATTCACAAATCCATTGTAGAGAACACATATAATCATTATGAGAACCGAATTACTTAAACTTAAATTCGTGCATTAAAGTAATATTATTCACTAAAACACAAAGACGAAGGTTCCCTAAGCTCTACCATTCCTAGAGTCACTAGCTTTTCTCTTTCTTTTTTAAATTTCGAACCGGAATCAGGGGGACTCCATTAAAGTTTTTTTCCCCGTTCTTTGTCTTGAGATAATGAGAATTGATAGAATGAGGTGGAAACAAAATGTGAGATGTTATATGGGGTAAATGGGCTTGGGCCGGTCATGACCCATTTAGAAATAAATCCCCTTGTTCAACACTTTATTCATTCTATTTTCAGCTAAAACAAAATCCTAATCAATTACTTATAATTAATTATTCTCCTAATTAATTAATTTACTTATAATTAATTATTCTCGGTTTAGCTTAAATCTCACAATCCATATTCATTTGTACTCACGTCATTTTATTAAACATATTAATTAAATATCTTTGACGTGATTAAAAGCGTATACAATACAGATCATTACCGATGTCTTGCATTATATTGTAAAATCGATATGTTTCATATAGGTAAAAGATATAAAATATTATGTGCTCCAAATAATGTCAGTTTGTGTAATTTGGTGTCCTTTTCTATCTTTGCATCTTATACACGCTGTCTTATATGTTCTAATCTTCGATGTTCTTGTTTTGGAGGATTTAATTATTAACTTGCATTGTGACTTTATTTTTCGTTATAACTTGCAGACAAGATTTACAATAATAAAATTGTGGTCCTTTATTATAGATTTACTTGTAAGGTCCTAATGCAAAAAAAATCCTTGTGTAAAATCTGATTATGCAAATTAGTTACCTGTTTCCGTCTATGATGTTTTATACACATATGCAACACACATGCCAAATGAGTTATGTGAAGTGTGTTTTATGCCATATCGTCTGCTTAACCTTTCTAACTCATTGCACATTATGTTTTACCTTGTCATTCATTCCTCATGATTGATTGATTTATTTTATTTTGCTTTTGACTGCAGGATTTGAAGTGCTTTGTTTTCTCGCTTATCTCGCTCCACTTCAAGATCAAGCCTATCCAGTCATAAATGTTATTTATACAGATCAGCATTGCAATGGTATTTCTGATCTGTGTAAAAGTCTTCATGGTTATTATTACTTGTAAGGATGGACATCACTCTTTCTGCTCCTCCTTTATTTGTTGTTAAAGTGATGTATTTTGTTTTTATTACGACGGTGCTTGTGTTATGCTTTTGATTGTTACTTGTAAACTGTATATGATGTTGTACCTATCAATTCTGCTGCGTTTCTTTTCTATTTTTAACAAAAATATCCAATGTGGTGGTATTGAAGGGTTGATTTTGTTCTTTTATGTGCTTGTGTTAATCCTGTGCTTAGTTTTGTATCGGTAAAGTTTAGGTACAACACCGAGATGTGAATATGGCAGAACGGTCTAGACTCTAGCAAGCATTGCTCAGTTTCAAAGACATTGGCCATTGCAATGGCAGTTCTTTCTAATTGATTTAGAATCTACCCAGCGCTGATGGTATTAATGTGCCTTTTTGAATTTTTGGAACCGATACTGAATTTATAGAATGACTCAAGTTCTATGCTACACCGAAATTCCTTATACTTAACATTCAATTAGAGACGAGACCATGCCATGTGTACACATTCAACCATTACCATTTAAGTGTATAGTTAAGCATGTCATATGGTCATCAATCACATTCACAAACATCAATTAGACTTTTATTTAGATGTTGATCTTAAAGTTATCATTTAACTTATTTTAGGATTGCATTTTTAGATCCGTCTATCACTAATTTACCTTTTTTTCGAACGCCACCGTTGAAATGACCACTCATTCCATCATAGAAGCCACCCTGACTAGAGCCACCCCGACTCTCTTTGGAGATTGAATTTAAGAACCATGAATATTTCTAACAAGCGTCAATAGCTCATTTCAATCCTAGAAATACTTTCGTTTTATGTTGTTGATTTATTCATTAAAATACATCCATTAAGATCTTTAGCACTCTACCATAAACTTACATTAAACTTCATGTTTCTGAATTGAACCCTATAGACTTCCCAATTCATGACACGTTGTCATATACTATTGAATTTTAGACATCATTAGTCTTGGCATTTCGCCATTCAACAACTTCATGAGTTGGTACAGTTTACAATCTTAGGTTCAATCCATTTCTTTCAACTATTTATTGTGCGCCTTACACATTCTTTAGATAAAATACTTTTATCTTTGATTTAAATGATGCAGCTATCATTTCTTAACTTCTCTAAGCTTAGTTCATTTCAAAGTTTAAATAAGTTAACATAATTTCATTTTTGTGAAATTTTAAAACCGACATCTTGGAAACAGGCTTCCAAAATACCACTAAAAGTTCTCTTATTTTATTTGAGAAATCCCTCTTCAGTAGCTATCATAATCCTAGTTTAATAGCCATCGAATGTTGATATTTGCTTACCTATCGCACGTCAAGGCTATCGCATATCAACCCATCGCATCGCAAAGTTACCGGCACTTTGATGCTATTGCACGACAAAGCTTTCACATGTTGAGCTATCACAAGCAAACCTTTTGCATGTCAAACCTACCGCATCTTGAAGCTGTAACACCCCGTAAAATAAAAAGGAAATTAATTAATAATTAATTATTAAAGCCCAAAAATAGAATTTTTGTAAATGTAAGAATTTGGCTACGAAACTTACATCGTTGGGTTCGTGGCGATTTTATGATCAATTTTCATCCATAAAGTTTTTCGATCGGAGCTCAAACGGAAAGTTATTAACGTTTGAATATTTCAAATCGGAAATAATTATATATGTAATTAAGGAAATGAATGTAATTAACTAATGTTAATTAACGTTAACATTTACTTAACTTCTAACCACGATTAACGTTAAACCAGATCGATCAAAAATTAGAATTAAATGGATTAAAAAGGAATTAAACGAAATAGTGTAATTAATTAATGTAAAACGACAACCGGTCGACCCTTGTACCGTGGCCGGCCAACCGCTATCGGTCGACCAGTGAAGGGGCAGCTGTGACGCCCCACCTCTATGCTCACGTTAGCTAAGAATACTACTGGGTAATGCTGTCGACTAGCACGAAGAATAAGGCTGTTGAGGAGCGACCATCTGTGTAGTTGCTTTGGGTGAGTACCGATATGTCAGATAAAATAACTTACATTTCATTTCAAGAGGAAATCCGACATACCGATACAAACTCAAAGCTACCACACAGTGGCTATGAGGCCTTCGGAAACAAATATAGAAATAAACATAACATAAATCAGTCACATACATTCATATCACAAAGGCGGAAACAAATATGAATATATAACACAAAAAGGTGTACATCAGAGTAGTGGTCAAATAAGATCCACAATATCACAAAAGAATAGTTACAAGTACAAGACAAAAGAATAAGTATACATCAAGGAGTCTATATCTCAAATGTATAACAACAAAAACTACTATTGTAATGTAGTTAGGCAAAAGTCAGAGGATGATCCCAGATAAGGAGTCAAGCAGAAGCACCTGTAACATCTCGGTCTGACCCGAGTATTATTTAATAAGAAAATAATAAACGGATCAGTCTCGCTATAAATATCAGATAAAGGAATGAGATATAAGCAGAGATAAAATAAGAATGTATGATAACAATAATGTCGTACTAGAACAAATATGATATAAAACAACAACAAAATCATACAATATCTTAAGAATCTCAAAGTACCAAAAAGAATGTCATATTCTTTATTTTATTCACCATACCACAAATATTGACAAACATATAATTGCCAATCACATAAATAGGTGAAACACACAAATTCTAGAAATCATCAAATAGAAATCCAGAAATCACAAAGGGGGGAGGCCTATCACAAACGGGAGCATGAAATCTCACCAACACGTGTATCACAAACGGAACGCTATTCCATGGTCGCTAACCATAAATATTGAGCCGAAGCTCCACAAACGGTCCGAAGACCACGGGTCGCTACCCCGCCAAATTGAACCGAAGTTCCACGGAAACGGGGTTTAGTCTCCCTCGCAGACAAATAGACATCGCACATCGCTAGTCTAAATCACAAAATGATCATCATTGATCAACAAAAAGTGTCGATTACACTAAGCTAGTAAATATATGAGTTTAGCTTCATGTCCCATAACCACTAGCTTAACTTAAATATTTACGAACAAATTGTAGATTTCCACTCGAAAATTGTCACAAGATTTTCAATCGAACAAGTCCAAAAATTAACCGACGAAGTAAACGCAAGCGTTTCATACCACTTGTTTTGCTAAGCCGTTTAATTATATTTTCTTATACGAATGAGGTAAAGGTTTGTATATACTAATAGAGTAGAAAACGGTTTTATAAACGAGCTTTGTAATAAAAATATAGTTGAAATCATTTTAGTCAAAGAGTTTGAATATTTACTACTAGTATAGAAACCTTTGTATTTAAAAGTGACAAATCACAGAAATGATTGTAGAAACAATCAATCACCAAAATTCACATACGAAGACGTGAATCAAATCCAAAGAAATCGATACCGAATCCATCAAAATGGATATTCCCGAAAATCCCGAAAAAGAAGTTATCGAAGTCAACAAAGGTGATAACAACAATTTGGAGAAACAAGAATCGATAAAAATTTGGAAACTCAACACAAAAGGCAAAATTACATACTCCAGACGTCTGGAGTATAAGCTCAGACGTCTGCAGTAAGTTTCAGGAAGTTTCCTGAAGCAGACTCCAGACGTCTGAGCTTACCTGCAGACGTCTGATGAAGAACGTTTTTCACGTTCTGGGCCAGTCTAGCCCCCTTTTGGGGCAAGTTCGACACACGACGGAAGCGACGAATTTGAGCAACTACGACTGAGGATTTACGCCTTTCGACAACCCAGCCTTGTATGGCCCTCCAAAACGCTCCACTAACGTGTTCAAACATCAAAAGTTGGAATTTTAGCAAATTGGATTCAAAACCCAAAAATTTAACAATTCACCAATTCAATCTAAATCGAAAGCAAATGAACATGAATTAGTGTTAGGAATTCATACCAAGAAATCAAGGATAGTTGTAGACATAGATGTGAGATAAAAATCTCACCTTTTTACACAAAACAAGGAAGAAGAAGCTATAGAGCAATGGCAAGAACAATCACTCTTCAATTCCAACTCAACAAGCTTGAATCTAAGCTTAAAAGAGAAACATTTCCTAAGTTAGGTTTAGGAATTTCTGAGATTGAAAAGAGAACGAGTTGGAGAAGATGAAAAGAAGGCTTACCAAAGCTTCTTCTTGGAATTTGGAGCTAGAACTTGATTTGCAAATGGAACTAGGGCTTAGGAATTCTAATTCTTTTTCTCCTCCACCATTTTTATCTAGAGCTTGAAAGTGTTAGGAAAATGAAGTGAATGAAGATAAGTGGGGGTGGAGCTAAGGGCTTGAGTTAGGATATAGGGCTGAAACCCAAACCAAAGCCCAAAGTGAAAAAGTAGCAAAATTCCACTAACTCTGAACATATCAATGTTTATACTCAAAAAGGTTACAAACGTCATTTTGAACTCAATGGGGGTGGTCTCGAGTCTTAATTTGACTGTTTGCAAAAAGTAGCTTTTCGGACCTTATCCGATTAACGATTCTATATTTAAATAAAATATTCAAATATCAAAGCGTAAAATATGCGGGTTGTTACAGTAGCGGTCGACCGCTTATATGATGTGGCTGTAATCTGAACCTAGGCCGAACGATCCGGATTTAAAATAGAATAATCTAACGGCTGACATCGATTCAAACCCCTATAAATACGGGTCTAACCCCTCACTTTTCTTCTCACATTTCCTGAAGCACGGCGAAGCTCCACCATTTTCTTTTCTCCATAAATTGTTATATCTGAATAAAACTATAATCTATATACGTATACACAAGTGGAGGATAACGGAGGATAATAGAGAAGAAGATTAGGATTGAATCGAATCGCCAAAGCCAAGATAAACTATAAATCCAAATCTAAATTAAATTCAAATCTCTTTTCATATCTAGATTTCTAATACGTATGTATATGCTTGTGGTATATATATTCTGTTAGGAAGAAAAAGGGAGTCAAACATAAATAACAGGGTTTAGATGTGGAGATTTGAAAAGCTTAAAGGCGAGTGAGAAATTATATATTTTTATATAATATTATATTTGTGTCATTGTAAATTTGTTCCTTGTATGTCTGAATATAATCATTTTGGAGTTGTAGACTTCAACATATACATGTAATGAATTTGAAAACTATGCCTACATATTCTGTGAATTGTTAACGTGAATTAAATATTACATGTACTTGAATTTGGAAAGTAAGGGTGAAATTAGTCCCTAAGTTAATGAATTCTATAGTAATTTCAGATTTGTTGGGTAAACGACATATGTTAGTAATTCGAGGTTATTATAAGATGAATTGGGATTTAAGTAGTATTTTAATTTATTGAAATGAAGTGTGTTGCAATGTAAATTTCTATAAATTATCTAGTTTTATAAATATGAATAAAAGTGTAACGTTTGAAATAACAAGCCTTAAAGAAAGAGATGTACAAAATATGGATGTTTACCATATTTTATACTGTCTATTTCAATTATAACAAAAAAGATATTTCCTCATAATTTTAAACATAACACAAGTCCTCTTTTAGGTAATTTATGGAAAATTTACACTGTTAACATTTCCTTTTGGAGGATGTAATTCCAATGCATTAAAATGCAGAAATCGCCTAAGTATAAACTAAAGAATTGTAAGTAGTAATAACAACAACATTCAAATCATAAAATGAATATATGCAATAAAGGCAAGTTGGAATCTAAAATAATAAGCGACGAAATATAGCTAAAGTAATGAAATGAGTAAATAAGAAAGTTTAGCAATCAAAGGAAAATAGTAGGAATTGAAAAGGAACAATAGAATATGTGTAATGAATTAAAAGGGAAATAAGTGGTAAATGACATTAAATTGACAGTAAAGAAATAAGGAGTCAGTTATGTAAGAATAATTAAATATTAACAGTTAAACATTGGAGTTTGTAACATTATTACCCTATTATTAAGTAAATATTTAAGAAATAAGGAGTCGGTTATGTAAAAAATACTTAAGTAAATATATATTTACCATATTATTACCCTAACCATGCATATATTATTTTTATGTGTGTGTGTATGTATACTAAAGAGTTTACAACATTTTCGACAACTTTTACACAATGAAAAATCAAAAATTCGAAAAACGATTTCCGGTCACATTTTCTATTTTTCTTCGAACTAATTATTTTTATAAACAAATTCTAAAAACCATTTCCCCGTCACTATTTATTGTTTAAAAGAGTTTCTTTTGAGTTATATATTTTATAAATTAATTATTTAAATATTCATATTCAAAGTAATTAAATTCTGGATCGTTGCATGATAAGATTTATACTTATTTGATGGAATGCTCTCACTTGATTAAATAAGGAGTTAGACCTATATTCGTGTATCTTTATATACAACCATTCATTAACAATTTAACAAATATGCGTTAATGTGTGACATTTCACATTTTTAGCTTTGGTGTAATTTAAATAATACCAAAAATACAACATATTAATCTTTATATAACAAATTCAATCCTAACATTTCGCAAATGTTTTAACTAATTAAATTGTTTTCCCTCATTAAAAATTATTATTTATCAACTCTAATTTCGTCAAACTTTAGGAGTCGTGTTTGTGGGATCCTTGGGTGTGATACTAGTCCTTGGTAATATTTAAATATTAAAGTTTGTATGGATTTTGTTGAAGTATGGCAATAGGCTCAATATCAGTTGCTTACAGATTATCTAGTTTAAAAGCCAGCTTTATATTCATAAGTCGAACACCCTTAAGCAATGATATAGTGTGCATTTTTATCTTTTTGTCATGTCACTTAGACGTCTTGAGCTCAGTTAACAGTAAAAGTTCTAATAACGTTCGTAGTTAATTGTGAAATTGACTTTGAAATCGCTTGGATCAATCCGATAACAATTATCGATTAACCATGTTTCTTCTACCAAAGATTTATGACTTCGTGTCAACTTCCAATTATGGTGGCATTAACCTTTCGTACCGAAAAAGCCAAATCCTCTTTTGTGTAGTGTTTCAATTCATGTGTTTTAACCATACCCAAAATTAAATGTAACCCAAAACAGTTTTGTGGTCTAGGTATAAAAAAATTACAGTACTCTCAAGTCAAGGGATTACCACACATTATTACATGATACCTTCTATTTGACCATATACAATAACCTATAGAAGACTCTCGATGAGACCTTCTTTAAGTGTTCCAAATGACTACCAGTACGTAAGTTATTAGTATCCCCCAACGGTCATGAGTAAATCACTGTCCATTGTATAGATAATGTTATATGTACTAGTCTTTCAGGTGTATTGATATTGTGTTCTCAAAACAGCAAACGACTAGGAAATATTTAAGGTTAATTGTTTATTTTATTATCAATTCAAAATTCATATTTACAAATTATTTTGTAAATGCAATCGATTAAACAAATTCTAGATGGATTTGGAGTCAAATTTTTGTGAAGGATGATTTAGGTTTCTTGAGTTGGAGCTGGTTCAATTGAAGATAAAAAGGAAAGGAAGAAAAAGAATATGAGGGAATATATGTTATGACATGGTGGGCTTTAGTGGCCCATAAGCTAGGTCAAACAGTTATAGCTGAGCCTTCCATAGCCGATCCTAGCCTTTCCAAACCACCCTAAACCAGCCTATCGACCATTAGAACAACTCATCAATCTATGTTTTGCCTTCCACGATTCAATGATCATCTAAAATGATGATTTATCTCCTTGCAACATGAGAATTTGAGCTCTAACAGCGCTAAAATTTACAGGAGACATAGAGTCGATACTAAAATGTTAGTCGGTTTATACCAGAATTTCATAATATCACTACGAAGATTTTTTTTTCAAATGATGTGTTAAATCGATACTTGTTAACAATGCTAATCCTAATAAGGTGCACTTGTATGCATAAAAGTACATTTTGAGGGGCAAGTTTTACATGTAAAACTATGTATGATTGTCTACTATCAAGAAGACGTTGAACCAACGAAATTAGCGAGGTGAAAATGTTTAGGAGATGGCATAATAATGTAGTACTCAAAGAGGTAATGTTGTACAAGAAGACGACATGGGAAACGATAAAGAAACGAAGGCGATATGGGATGGTTATGTAACATGGACTGGATCAGTAACATGGGTTGGCTCGGTAACATGATTGGCCCAGCTACCTGAGAAAAACTAGCTGACTCTGTCTAGTATTAAGCTAGCGGAGCCAAACACCCTAACCAACCTATGAATTAGGATTGGTCTAGTATTTTATTTTATTTTTTGTTAAAACCACGATTTCGGTATTTTCATGATAAAAACCATACGACAAATCTATTAGTATGTTTATCAAGTTTCACAAGTTGAAAGTAACTTTTATGGTAGCACAACTTCGAAGATAAAAGACTAAATTTCAATCTAAGACTTTTTGTTGTTAAATATGATCTTAAATATCAAAATAAAGCAAAAGAAGACATATGGAATGGAGAACGAGCTTTCAAAGGCATTTAATGAAGTTAACAAATCTACTAGAACATAAAAGTCAAAGAAACACTCAAAAATTGTCCAAAGAGCTACAACTCAAGTATACGTGTTTATCGAGTCCTCGTCGAGTTTTTTTACTTTAGATCTGTCTCACAAATGATCTTCAAATCACTCCAAATTTTAATACAGCATTCTAGATATCTTAAAGTGTTTTTCGTATCAAAATAATAAAAAAATTGGCTAAAACTCACTTTTCTTTGTGATGGATAACATAGTACAAACTTAGTTAGCATAGGTCGATATGTGTTTGATGCACAAGTTGACATGTGCATGCCAAGGACACACAAAATGGGTCGCATGATTTCATTTTGAATAACATCTCTTAGCCTCTTTTATTGCTTATTTTCGTTCTTGCTCCGGTTCTAACCACTGCAACTTGTCAATGGAAACTCTACGGCAACTATAAAAGCCCAAACATTTCATGGCCAAATCATCTTTCTTGCTCTCCAAATTTTTGATCTAGTGGCCTATTGTTTTACAACTCTCAATATTCTAAAGCAATTATACAATGTGCATCATTTCCACATCCATATTATTCAAAGCACTTCTTATACCACTTTCTCTTTCATCTAAAAGATAAAATTGTGTGGTTATAGGAGAATTTTATTATAAGTAGACTCATCTCACTATTATAGATATAAATAGTCTGTGGTTGAAGTCTTATTCAGCAACTTAGGCAAAGTTGGTGTATGCATGTTACTTTTGGGTTAATAAAGGGTTGAGTTAGTGAAATCCCAAAAAGGATTCTAGAACTGAACATAGGATGGGAGTCTGGACAGGCATAAAGATCTTGATGTGATTTATTTTAAGTTATTTTAACTTTTCACTACTTAGTTTGTTTGGTTTATACTCGGTTGGTTGTTACAGAAGTTAGAATACATATAAGTATATTAGTTAAGATATATATGCTTGGACATGTTAATCGATCCATGTCGATCTTTCGTTTTTATAGCCATGCCTCGGCTAGTCGACCCTCGCATATCGAGTCTGTTCACTTGTGCTTTGAACAAGTCTTCTTTGACCTGGTTTTCCTCTTGTTTTTCTTGATCTAGATTGTTGTGCATCCAAACACTTTAACAATATTTCGGAGGTTTTTTCCTAGCATAAGCCATCAATGTCAGCTATAAATACCTGGAATACATAAAAGAGCGGGATGGAATTATTTTATTAAAATAAAAAGGAAAAGGGGGGAAACCTCTTTGTATTTAGAGTTAATTATTTATAACAATTCTGATAGTATATCAAAGCGGTAACAAAATATAAAGTGCACATAGAACAATACAACCCAATATATAAATTATGCATTATTAGTTTCTATTTTTCTGTTAATGTTCCCGTTATTTTTTCTTGTTTTATATTCTTACATTTAGTTTAAAGAAATTCCATCGAAAACAAAATTATTGATAGCTTTACGTAACCTCCTAAGGGGTATTTACTCAAAAAATTAAGCAAAAAGTCGTTGATCCCAAAATGAATCTAAACGTAAAAATTTATTTTCATATTTGTTATGGACAAAATAAATTTCTCAAACTTTTAGACTACCCTTGGATTTTATTTTATTTTAGATTTCAAAATTCCTTTGAAATTCTAATGTTTATTCTTCTCTTTTGAAAATTTTAAATTATTCAAATTCTTCATTTGTTATATATATATAGCACTATTGTAACATAAAATTTGACACAAGTATAAATCATTGGATTCTTTTATCTTTACATAAGAATTGAAAATTAAGAGATCTAATGATCAAGATTTTCATATCCCATTTTTTGTCTATGTTTAACGTCCAAATAAAATTTCCCATATACCCACATATATTCATTTTTGATGTTTAGAGCTATTTTTGATGATTTTTTAAGAAAAAACTTATTTGGAAAATTAAAGTTCTTACAAATACAAATCAAGAATTTTTACAAGTTTAGAACTATAAAAATTTAAAATTTTCTACAGGAAATTAAATGAAAACTACTGTAAGATATACCCAAAATTAGCTTTATCCAAAGTTAATATCAATTTTTAACCAAATTAATGCTGTCAAGATCAATCACCAAAAGCAGTTAATAACATTCTTTAGTAGTATCATCACACTATCATTTGTTCCAGTAAACCGATACAGGATTTCAGTAAATTATACAAGCCATATCTTTCGTAAATATGCCAAAACCATCACTGCCAATTAATAGTTGGAGCTATTACAGACAGTATTTTGCAAGTTTCCAACAAAATTCAAACCTTTTCCAGCAATTGTCAGTTCACTACTTCTCATCTCATGACACAAAAAAACCTTTGGCCAACTCGAATGAACAATCTATACTCGTGCAAACAAATAGCAGTGCAGCTACAGCTTTTAAAAAACCGCTCATTCAGTTTCAATAATGCTGAAAGAATAGCACAATGGGAACCAATTTTCTTTGATCATCTGCTAAATACACTCTCATAAAGTCTGGCTACCACTCTCTGACTCGGAAGCTCTTCTAAGTAGCCTATGCTTTTTAAGGCTTTCGTGACAAGATATAAAGAACTTGTGCATAAGAGCTTCTTCTGCACTAATTCTTTGTCTAGGATTTACTGTCAAACATTTGTCAATTAAATCAAAAAGGGATCGAGGAATCAGCTCAATCAACTCGGGTCTTTTTGTGTTCTGCATACACCATTCTCTCAGTTCCATGCTTTGTAAATATTTTACATCATATAGATCCTGCAACCAACAGGTACCTTTAGTTTTTTGTTTATTCCTGCTAAATTTCAAGAAATTAGGGGTGAATAAAGGGTTGGTTTCGTTCAAACCAGTGCAAGTTTCAAAATTGGTTAAAACAGAAGTATAATAAAAATTGGTCCAAATCAAATCAATATTTTTTCAAAACCGATTAAGCACCAAACCGAAATAATCGGTTCAAATGATTAACCATTAAACCATGTTACTAGCTTGAAAATAGTTTGTAAGCATAGACAGGAAAATGTAATGAAAATTGAGTATTACTGTTCATGGTTGTACTCTTGTGAATTAAAATTTTGTGAACCATGACATGACAAATGCAACATGTGTCATGCAAACTAAGAAACAAGATATAAGAATTTTAATAATTTGATTTGTTATTCAATATTAAATTTGTTTAGTTTGATTAATTCGATTTAGAATTTCCAAAACCGAAAATCAAGCCAATACCAAATTTTTTTAGTTCCTTAATCAAATTCATAAGGAAGGTCTTTAAAACAGAACTATTTCATGAATTTAGTTCGGTTTTATTGGTTTAGACCAAACTTTCTTCACCACTACAAGAAACCTCCAGGGTTCTACATAAATTGTTGCTGCCTCTTTTTGTATGTATTTAAGGATGGAAGTGGGGGACTGTGGAAGGAAAGAGGAGGTTAAAATAGCATGATAACATCAAGAACCATTAGCTCGAATGTCAAGTGGTAAAGCGCTCTAAACTGAGTTTTTAGATATTATGGGTTTGAACCTCGAGCCATCAAAATTAATGTTCTACTTGAATAAAGTATCACCCTTGTTCTAAAAAAATACAAAATAAAAACATGATAGCAGTAAACAAATCCCAATTTTGAGGTTTCTTGAAGAATAATATTAAATCAATTTCTCTGGTAAATTTCAAACAACAAAAAAACCCAATGGCATAATGTATGTCTGTTTTTTTTTGTGGGGTGGGGTGGGGGGTGTCTATCACTGGTTGTCATCCTATTCTAATATTATTACAAAAGTAATTTGAGCCCCAATTATTTAATTTGTAACATAAACAAGATTAAAATAATCAAATCAATACCGGAGGGTAAGAAGATTCACAGTTATGCAACTTAGCCACTTCCCAAAGACTTTCGCTACCCCTCAATTTTGCAATTTCTTTTATATTCCTGGTTAAATTTGTCACAGTTAGCACGGTATGAAGAATTAAAGTTTTCAAAGATATCTGATATAGTTAACTCACTGTTCAGGATCACCACAGAATGGTGCTTTTCCAATTATCATATACAATAATGTGACGCCAGCGGACCATACATCGATTTTGCAACTTTGGTGAAATGACTTAAGTAGAACCTGTGTAATGAAGGACAAATTTTGAGAAGGTCTCCAGAACTAACATATTTCAAGGATAGACCTCACTTGAAACTTGTTACAAAAATAAAGCTCAGTTTCATATTTGTATATGCACAATTAAAAAATGTAGAGCAATAAATTGTTCACAAACAAGTCAGCTGATGCTAAATGCAATATAATCATCAAAAGTAAAAGGGTCAGAAAAAAAGGTAGAATGAAAACAACCTCAGGTGCTCGAAATCCTTTAGTTCCAACACAAGGACCTTCTTTTCTAGCCTTTTCTTTCCCTGAATGGAGAAGTATACTGCATTAAGTGAACTCTTCAACACAATATAATCAAAGAAAAGCCAAACCAAGGAAAATGGTTGAAATCAATGTATATTTCATAAATGAAAGTCCCCTGAGAAGAGATTGTCTTAACATACAGTTTTTATGCAACTGATTTAATATTCATAAGGTTCCGGTACAAGTGTTTGCTTTGGTGATTGTCAAAAGCAATAGAACTGTACCAAAACATCACGAGTACAAGCTCTGAGAATTTATAAAAGCAAGAAGCTGAACGTGTGATAAGTTTAGCAGGAGCTCAATGCCGACCGACAATACTTTCTTAAGGGCTCACAAACACAATTTTCAAGGGATAAAAACCATTACATTCAAGAAATATAAAAATAACAATTTACCATCACTGATTAAGCCAGCACCAGCAATAGCACTGCCATTAAATAACAAAGGCATAGGAGTTGGTATAATGAGCTTATCATTCATTTTACCAGAAGGTGCAGCAATCCGTTTTCTCTGAGATACTGGGCCAGATATCTCTACGTTTTTAGGGCTTTGCATTTCTTCACGTATAAAGTTAATTAGTTCTTTGCGTCCTTTAGAAGGAACAATTGGTGGCTTCGCTCTACCATCAGCAGAACGAGTTCTTGCTGGATCTTTTGTAGAAGTAAGACCAGAATCAGCTGTTTGGCTTCCATGCTTATTGTGACCGTCAATACTATTTAAAGTCTCAATATTATTTCTGGTGGACTTCCTTTTTATATTTTTTGGCAAGTTTTTGTTGGCATCATTAGCCGTTTCCTTTCTCATGCTTGCAAAAATGCGGTTCATTCTTGTGCTACTGCCTTGATTGCATGTGTTTGATTCGGTAATAGGAAAAGAAGATGGATCTGGGTTTGTCTGAGAAGTGTTCCGTGACTTACCTGTTCAAATTCAATCTGATAATAAATTTGTTGCTTTAAGGTGTTATGTCTACTGAATAACATTTGCCTAGAATTATATATTTTGACAGCTATCCTTTTTTTTACTCAAGTTGTTAGAATACACGTAACACCTAATACAGCTTTAAATTCAGATGGCACGCATCATATATGAGCCCTTATAAATCAAAAGATGATTCAATTGCCAAAAGCTAAAGTGTTAAGGCAATATGTAGTACCATAAAAGAAAGGGAGCAGGTTAATACACAAGAAGCCATGTTGAAACAATCAGTATTTGGATCGTTGTTTAAATTGTAATAGTTTACTAGAAAAATAATACCTAGTAGCATTAAACCTTATGGTCTACTTTCAAACACAGTTTATGCAGCCTTTCAACCAAAAATAACAAAAGGAGAAATAACAATCAAATATCTAAGTATCACTCTTTATTATCAAAAACAACCCAAGATCATATATTGTTGGACGAAAGCAAAAATAATTAAATAGTTATACACAGATCAATGGTCGCTCAGGTATGTAAAGACATGTTCTTGCTGTAGAAAAGATTGCAAGAGACAACTTTTTATGAACAGTTAAGGTCTATTGCAGAAACCAAGCAATTATGCAATTTTAATATCCATCAAAAAAAACAAAAAAGTTATGACAAACATACTTGATTTTGAAAACTTCTGATGCATATCCTGCATGGAAACAAAGAGAAGGGTGAAAGTTAAAACCACGGATCGAGAATAGGGTAATATATATAAGTATAAAAAAAGAAGAAAAAAAGCAGCAAGAAAATGTCAATATTGCAGTATCCATAGATTACTTACAGTAGCTAGGTTGAAGTCAATAAGATATCCTTTATTTGATTTGCGGGAAAAGAGGAAATTTCCCGGTTTAACATCTCTATGTACTACACCCTGCAATGAAAATGCAGAATTAAGAAAAAATACAAAAAACATATTAGTTTGTATCACTAAAAACTTGAACTTGCCTGCTTATGCAAGCTTGTTAGGGCTTTGAACATGCAATAACCATACCACTGAAGCTCAAAAATGTCTATTTCCTTTCTCAAAACCTAGATGCAAAAACAAATGTGTTGTATGCAGTTTGATGTTAGAACTTGAAACTACAAGCAGCGGATACACAGCAGTATTAAAAGTTGAAATTAAAACTGTAAATACATTACCTCTGGTCTGTCATGACTGAAATGTTCTAAGACGGAGCACTCTGACTGTCCAAACTTAAAAGAGCCCTCATGCTTTATTACGTAATTGCGGCCTCTGGAAAACAGGAAAACGCATAAAGGGTTTTCAAAGAAAATGGATCAGTGAAAGAGGGTATTCCTAACTCACCCAAAGCGTTTCAGCATCTTTAACTCATTGCTGACATGATGGAAATGTGCATTTGGATGAGGGCCTGAGTGCAAAATTAGTATATTAACTGTTAAAAATTTCTTTTTAATAACTAAAATCTAAAACAAACAAACAAAAAATATTAAGAAATCAACATAAACTAGTGTGTAACCCGTGCGTTGCACACGGTAATTTAATAAAAATGATATTTATATTTTAGTTATTGTTAAAACCATAATTTTATTACGCAATACATTATCAATTTATTGAGATAGATGAATTTCGAATTAAAATGACATATGACGGTCAGATGTAAGGTTGAAGGTTAAATCTTTGCTAATTATATATCTATGTGAGAATTAATTTTCTAACTCAAATATGTATATTATTATACATGCATATTTTTAATATATGAATGAGAAAAAAAAACTTTTACCACTTCTATTAATATGAATGTTGCATATATATTAGATTGTTTTTTAGGATTTACAAATGAATTAATGAATATTACATAATTGAATTTATTTAAATAATTTATAAGGAATTGAATGTAAAAAAGTAGGAGAAAATTGAGAATAGTTCTGTACGTAATTGTAGATGAGAGGAGCATCTTAAGGCTAGCTTATCTATATGTGAATCATAATCCATTAGTTGAGATTTTAATTATTAAACAATTTTAACTTTGCTACCAGCCATGGATTTCATTTTGTTGTAAGAGGGTCATGTTTATAATTTTGATAATTGCAAAATAATTGTTATGCAGCATTAGTTGAGTTATGAATTCGGTAAGGTTTAATATCTTGTTAAAAGATAATTTTGTATAACCTAATTTTTACGGTGTAATACGTGCGTTTACATTGCAATTTTAAAAAAATATAAATTTATCCTTTAAAGGTTGTTAACAACGAAATTTAGTTATGTAATATATGATAATTTTTTAAGATAAATGAATTATAAATCAAAAAATTGTTATTATTTATGTATACATTTTATATTATGTGATTGATATGTCTTTATATCGAAATAAAAAAATAATTATATCATTTTTGCTCATATATACGAGTAATGTATATATATTTAAATTATTTTTTTGGATTTGTTAGATGAATTAATGAATATTAGTTAAGTGAATTTATTTAAATACCTTGGATTTAAGATTACAAATTAGTTAAATATAAGGACTTTAATATAAAATATTAGTAGAGAGTTGAGAAGAGTTTGTAAGTAATTGTAGAAAATTTAAAAAATGTAAGTATTTGAAGTTAAAAATAAAAAAATTTAGTGCAGTACATAACTACATTTAGACAAACGAATTATAAAATAAATTTATTGTTACTTTTTAATGTATATAATTTATATGCTTTGTATCTAAATGAAAAATTAATTTTATCGATTTGTTGACGCGACTAAGGTATACGCATTGAAATTGTCATCTTTTAGGATTTATTTGATGGATTAAATATTTGCTGAGTTTATCAAACGTTTTAAATTTTGAATTATGTAGTTAATTTAAATTTATGGGCTTGAATGTAAAATATTAGAACAGAAGTGTGAAGAGATTTATAATAATTGTAAATTTTGTTGAAAAATTGGTTTTGAATGTAAAGTAGTGTAAAAAATTTAGTAGAATAATTTTAAAATGATAAATTATAAAAACTTGAAAACAAAATATCTTGAGAGGATTAAGAAGAGTGGAGAAAACTCCTAGAATTAATAGGAGAGTCTGAAATTCTTCCGCTTTACTATTATCTAATAGATGAATGTTATTTTACATCGATGAGGACTTGAAATGAATGAAAACAAACGCTGACATTGACATATTAAATGATATGGATCTTGAGTCAATGGAAAAAAATATGGTTAGTGGATATACATACACAACTGTGAGAGATTAATAAGAAAACTCTCCATGAGTGAAAAATATGTGAATATTATATCCAACATCATAGTATTTAGAAGGACAAATTTTATTTACAGACCCAAGAAAAAAACTTATTTCAAGTTTAAGCCTCCTTACAAACTTATCACAAAAATAGGTCTGGTTTACACCAAGGCAGGATTTGTATTTGTGCAATTTAAAGTACACAAATTTACAGTTTAAACTTGCGCGCTTTGAAATTGCGCAAGTATATTGTTTTTTTAATTTGTATTTGTGTTGTGCAAATATCAAATGCTAATATAGTGAAAAGAATGCTTATTTTTGTAATAAGTATTGAACGAGACCTAAAGTTGAAATATGTTTTTTCTAAGGCCTATAAATAAATTTTGCCCATTTAGAATTTAGATGCATTATTTTCAAAAATGTAATGGAAGCATTTTATAAGATTCAATGAAAAAAAATCTGGTTAGTGGATATACATACACAACTGTGAGAGTAATAAGAAAACACTAGCTGCAACTATTTTATATCTAACATCATAATATTTAGAATTCAGGTGCATTATTTTCAGAAATGGGAAGCATTTTATAAGATCGGGAAAGGTACATACACTTCACTGCAACTATTTTATCATCATCCTTTCTTCGTGCCCTGTATACAGTACCATAACCACCTGTATAACAAATTAACAGAATATGTAAGATAATTTTATAAACAGAAAGATGTTACCATTGAGACAATTATGATATAAATTGCGAATTATACCTGAGCCTTCTTCTTCCTCAATAATGAAAGATTCAAACTGTGGCAATGATTTTGATTCTGAACTGGTCTGGAAAATATCAGGTAAATGTTTAGATAAAATACAACTATAAACTTATATCTGGATTTGCCTATAATCCAGTGTCAAGCGTTACGGTTAAAAAATATTGGAACCAATGCATGTAAGGACTTGTATAGCTTGCATTGTTACCAATCTTCAGAACTGAAAATGTACATGAATATAAATCTGGTCAAGTTCATTTTGTCCATCTGCAAAAAACATTCCTGACTGAAATCCATATCTCGGAATGCGACAACTTACAATAATCACTACATAATAACCATTTGCTCGTCATAAATACCGTGTAGCTGTTCTAGCTTTAGTTACATTAAGGATTGTCATTATTATTACTATTACACACACACACAGAGAGATGCACACACATATACATACACACACACACACACACACATATATATACAAACACACACACACACACACACATATATATATAGGGTACATAAAGAGATAAGAATATGTGGATATACTTAACCAGAAAAGTTTCCACTGTAAACATCCAAATAGAACAATATGATAATATTCCTCAAAGATGTACCTTAGACACTTTATGTGTAGTTTCTTGCTTATTTTCTTTCAAGGGGATGTCAAGAAGACGAGTTTTGACCTTTTCCTTCTTTGTTGCACATTTTTCATTTTTTATGGGTTTGTTGCCCTTGGGAGATTTCCTGCTAACATTGGCATCATGTACTGATTTCTGGTCACTTGAATTAAATTGAAAATTCATGATCGTTTGTTTTTCTGAGGCATTTTGCTGTTTTAAATTGGTTTCACTCATCAAGAGTGGTTTGACGGATTCTGACTCAGATGGTGTTGGAACTGCATAAACATGATTAAAATGTAAATGAGATTAAGGTTGTACATTATATAAATAAAAAGGTACCTTTCGCTTTATATATATCTTGCTCTATCCAAGAATCACCATCCTGAAGAGCTATGCATTCGCTTTCACGATATTTTACTTTGTTACAAACATAGTTATCATTGTTCTCTGCCAATTGGGTAAATAAATCGTCAAAGTCGTTGAAGTGTTTATTTGTGTCGTGTGCATCTTCCAATGGTAAATGTGAAGCAGAATCAACTTCATTTCTTAATGGTAATGGAACAGCTGGAATAATGCAAGTATCGTCTCCTAAAGTTTCAAACCAAAGCAAAGGCTGCTCGATACCATCCACCGAATCTGGAACTGTATTAAGAGAACCATCATTGCCAAATAATTGCGGGACCTCTTTTTGATCAATAATAACTTGTGCATCGTAGCAAAAACTATTTTGTACATTTTCTTGTGAGTTGTCATGTTGATCCTTGCTCAATGTATTGTCACAGTTGTTTCCAGTTTCTACATTGTTGTGAATATGGTTGGCATTTCCAATTTCAAAATTTTCCATAAAGCAGCTACGAGTACAGTCTAACGAAGTTGAAGCAATCCCTTGATTTACATTCGATGGAAAAAGGTCAAACAAATTTTCAGCAAAAGCATCAGCTAGATTTTTGTGTGCATTGAAATCCTGTGTGTTGACAACATAATTAAGATGGAAGAGGTTAATTTATTTATTTGAAATAAAATTGGGCTTTTACTCTCAACCAAAAAAATAAATAAATAAGAAAGTTCAGTAGTTCAAATCCAGTTAATGTATCAAGATTTTAACTTGGATAGTAAAAATAAAATACATGATATGGAAGATAGTAGTCTAAAATATAAAATTACTCGAACTGCAACTAAACTAAATGTGACAGTATTTAAAAGAACACAGATAACATTAATTACACAGCAGTAGACTCATTTTCAAACCCTTGCGGGTAATAACCTAGTAGCTATATTGTGAAAGATGGTAGTTATAAAGTATAGATGTCCATGTTGTTTACGTTGATATGCCTAATATCAAGCATTTATACAAAGGAAGCACGCTAAAGTTTCAATTTCTTGTTCAAGTAACTGTAAGGGACCATATAATCGATGAAATGTAAACTGTTAGCACAAAAAGAAGCATGGATATAATAATACAGAATTTTTCTTTGTTTTTAGCTTGCATGTCATTGCTCAACAATCACTCTTCTTTTCCCACCACCAAATATAAAAGGCTGGTCAGATTTATGTTGATGATGCAATTAGCTTTCCCTTAGCTCCAAATCAATATTGCCCTAGTAAAGCGATGATGATAAAAAAAATTCTACTGCATATTTTTACCAAGTCGCCATAGTGATTAATTGGTTACGTTTAGGCTGTGTGTGTATGCTTGCAAGCGCGCACACAAGCCCTACGTATCCAAACAGTGAAACCCTTCTAATATCTAAACACGAGCGTAGCATTGCCGATGATCCATACCTTAATTTTAATTTCAGCAATCTCAGGTTGGTCGTCTTTTCTGCACTCAGCAACATCTACAATATAACCAAAAGAAAATTACAGCCAAAAAGAAACATCCAAAATGATGGAAACACAAATCATCATACCTTTCTCTGATATATTTAAAAGGTGTCTTCTTTTGGGACTGCGTTCCACTGCCTCAAAATCAGAGGACCTTTTCCTTCTATTGATAGTTACCCTCAATCCGTTCCATATTTTCACTCTCTCCCAAAACCCAGTCAAAACCCTAGGCACTGTGTACTCTGGATTCGAAAATCGATCCAACGCCCTATAAGCAAATTCGGAAATAGAAACAAAATGATTAGCAGTTAAGCAGATTGGAGATCCAGAAATCTGGCACAAAAGTTCGACTAGATCTGGTGAAATAAAGACTGAATCAAGCTCGGATCTTGATGCGAGCTCGAATATGGATAATGGACGACCATTTCGGACTAAGATAGTGAATAGATGCCACGCTTTTAGGATCAGAGGTTCGGGTGGGATTATCTGTTGGCATGGAGATGGCATCGAGATATAAGTTTAGGAGGTTGTATTTCTGAAGAAAGCAAGGTTAATAAAATTTGGGGAAATGGAAGAAGAAGAGAGAGAAATCCGGTAAATTATGATTTTGCTTTAGATTCATTTTGGAGAGTTACAGATGATGAATGGCGGGAAAATGGAATTTGGTTGAATATTTTGGCTCCGAACGTTGTTTCTCCTCTTTAGTGCAAGAAAGTTTTGTTCACCGAGTGCAACAAACTTAAATCAATATTGCTACTCTACCCGAATTAAAATTGGCAGTTCCACCCCAACAAGAGAAACAAATATCATGCCCGTCCTATTCTCCTTCTTTTCCGCTGAAATATTTGTCTTTAATGGCCGATCCCATTTCGGTTAATCAAGCACAATTCAACTTAAATATTTGATTGGTTTTGTTTCAAACAAAAAGTGTTATTAATTGGTTTTAGGATTAGTTCAAATGAATTGGGTTTGAGTTAGAATATATTGTGACGAATAATGTGATGGTGACCTTATGACCAATGAAAAAAAAATCATGAAATATTGTGGTGCTTTTTTTTGTTTAGCACATTTTAGCAAAAATTCATTGAATCCTCTTGTTTTTTCCATTATAATTATATACCATGAATTGTTATTTTAAATTGTTATTTTTAAATAATATAGGTTTGAACTAAAAATTTGTACTTTTTGTTTGCTCAAAAAATAAGTAGATAGAGAATTTGAGAAGAACTTAAGATATGTTATGTGATCTTGAAAGTTCGATTTTAAGAGGAATAAATTAATTAATTTATATAAATAATGATAATTGTAAAAACACGAATCAATTTATATACCAAATAATAGGAAATTAAGGGAGAAAACAACAAAAGACACACAAAAACTATAGTGGTTCGATTCCTAACGATTTATGCTCACTTTGATGTTTTTATTGATTTATTCTCATTGTAATTTTGATTACAGGCACTCAAATCAAGTAACGATAAGCAACAATATAAAGGTTTGGAAATGACAACAAGTTGGCTCTTTAAGAGTTAGAAAAATAAATAGTCAAAAGATCTCACTTGCCTTGGATTAGACGGTTATTTTTAGGAGTGCTCTCTTTAGTCCAACTCCAGAAATGTAGCCATACATGTGAAAATATCCTTCTTTAATCGTTTGTATTCATGTTATTGATTATGTTTCTAGTTAATCTCAGATTAGTGACCAAAAGAGGTCTTTGGTGACGGTTAGTCGCTAAAATATTGTTTAAAATGTAAAATAATGAGTTAATGCGAGTAAAATAAGGTATAAATAGACAATGCATGATGTAGAGTGGTTCGATCTAGAAGAGATCTATGTCCACTATGGTTCTTATCCTATTGCTTTCGAGTTTTGGGTTGCTACAGGGATTTAATGTCTATTACAAGAGCTTAAACTAATAGAGTTAGGAGTATGTCATAAGGGTAATTTTGTAATTTATTTTAAATTATTAACTCTGTAATAAAATCTCAAATGTGTTTTTTCTATTATATACTTGTTATAATGTGTTATGATAAATTAATTATCTAATTTAAGTATATTTAACAGAAAACTCATAAATGGTGTATTTTGTAATAGCAATTACAAGGTGTTGTAATCATGAGCAATTATCACAATACAATAAATATATCATTTTAAATATTCCTAGTCAAAATGTCTTGAGACTGGATATTAATACATCTATTGAAACTAGAATACGTAACACTCTTCAAATGCTGGACATCGTATTACTCATGGTTGCTTGGGGCATAGGGGATTATGTATTGATGGTTATTGAATAATCATGGATGACACACTCGTTAGTTTTTATTGGTTAATATGACTATGGTAAAATAGAAAATATCGATGTGGCAATAATTACATAATTTTCTTGATTTGAGGATATTATCGACTCCGCTTTGATTATACTTAAATCATGGCATGGCGTCCATCGAACGACTATAGCTGGGTCGAGCGGAATCATTAGAAGTGAAACATTATTCAATAGATAGTTCTTCTTCTCGATTATATGGGGTTAGTATCACGGTCAACCGAAGTCAACTCAAATTCAAAGTCTTTGGCTAGAGTAGTTCGATCAATTGTAATTGTTATTATTGAACCAATGACTTTTGTATTTGGACTGAAAGTCATATATGAACAATATTAGAATTTTGACCATTACCAAATTCCATAAGTTCTAATGTGATCTAGCTTTGACGAAGAGAATTGGTGTATATAACGATTGTTGTTGGATAACGCTTATAATAAGTAAAATTGGATTTTATCTAAGTTATGCAAGCAATAAATTTGTCCATAACATCACACCACTAGCTAAGACAACATGTGAACATTAATATTCAAATTGTTCAATATTAATCGATGATCGAATATATACCTAAGAGCCACACAACTGAAATGTTGAACGCTCCGACTACTACCTAATTTAATTACAATTGTTATAAATTAATTTAATTAATTAATATTTATGAAATAGTAATTATAAAATTTTATTTTATCTGTATTGAAAATAATGTATACATAAAAGTTGTATACGCACGTATTGATATATGACGTCGATGTACGTTTAATTTAGATCCAAATTTATTTTATTTAATCGGGCTTAAAGTGATTGGGAGGCCCATAAAGGGACCTAATTTGGTCGGCCATAGGTGTAGGATGAAGGGGTTAGATTTGATTCAAAAAGGGGTTTGAATTGATAAAGATATTTGTTGACCCGGATCCACTTTTTGCTCCTCTCTTTCCTTGTTATTTAAACACCTTAACCCCTCATTTGTTGCTCTCTCTTTTAGCATCTCCTATCATCCACATCGGGATGACCTCCTCTCCCCTCTTCTGTGACACCCCGTAGTTTGGCGTCAGTTATTTAGTTAGTTAGTTAGTTAATTATGCTCTAAAAAATTTGTGCAAATGATGGAATTTGATCACAAAACTTGCATCATTGCATTTGTGGTGAAACTCCGAGCAACTTTCATATTTGGGGTTTTACGATCGGAGTCCAAACGAAGAAGTTATGAATGAAAAACGAATTCAAAACGAAAATAAATTAATAAGAAAAGTTAGCGTTTTTAATTAATCGGCCGGGGCCCATAAGTCGACTCGCATATTGTAGCGGACGACCAGGGGCGGCTGACCCTACGAAGGGGGTGGTAGACCGCTTTATGTGTGGCGGCTCTAGTAACCCTAGGCCTTGTACGGCCCGGATCTAATATATGTCAATCTAACGATTTGGGTTGATTCTGGCGCCTATAAATTCAGGCTTAACCCTCCCTTCTCTTCTCATGTTTTTCTAGAAGCAGTAGCGAAGTTCTGCCATTTTTTCTTCTCCGCATTCTTTCTAAATTATAAAAATAAAATATTTATATCAATGTTCATACAAACTGAAGAAGAATGAAAATTTAGTAAAAAAGAGAAGAGAAGAGAATCAACTATACGCGTATTTGAGGTAATTTATATATTTATATATGTTGTATCTATTTTGTCTCCTAATCCCAAATTAATTCTCAGATCTGTAGTTCTAATGTATGTATATACCCTTTCATGCATGTTTCTTGGATTAAAAGTGATTTGGAGATGAATCAAAGGCTCTACTTCGGATTTGAAGATTTGGATCGCTTTTAAAAGGTGAGGGGGAAATTTTATAGATTGTTATAATATAAAAATTATCTCGTTGGTGTTTATTTGATTTTCATGCCTAACTGGATAATTGTATATGAGTTGTAGGCAACAAATTGAATATAATAAATATCGCCTACATATTCTTATTTATGAATTGATTTAGGATTATTTACAACCTGATTTGGAAATCAATCCCAAAAGTATGAATTTAGAATATTGATTTAAATGAAATTTATTTCAGATCTGAAATAGGTTGTATGATAATGTTGTGAATTTGGATTATTACCCTAATCTTGTTGGAATGTAAACTTCTCTATGTTTGGAATTGTTGGAATTTAGATCCGTTTAATATCCGTAAATTAGTTTGATTTCTTTCCCTTTTAGGAAATATACAACATTTGATCTAGCAAGAAATAGATGTAAATAAAAAATAAAGAGATGTGTAAAGTATGAACTCATCGTAGTTTACAATGTCTATTTCAGTAATAAAAAGAAATGATTATTCCTTGTAATTTCATATTATGTAATCTTTTTTTTGAGAGAGACGGGTGTGTAGCGTGAAACTACACAGCCGGTTAAGTAGTTATATCATAATATATGTAAGAGGTCGATCGACAAGCCCGATCGATGGCCAAAAAAATAGGTATGAAGCAACAAAATTAAAGTGCTAGAGTATCATAGTCCATTGCATACTAACTATTACAAGTGCTAAGAAGTAGCCCATGCAAGACTAAAGCTACCTTTCCGGAGATGCACTAGTACTACCTTGAGATTCGGCTGGCTGGACGCTGCAAGGCGGGAGACTCGGACGGAACGGCGCGGAGGAGCATTGACCTGTTAGAGAGGAGAAAAAGTGAGTGATACTTCTACAGGTTCCACCAAACTAACGTGCAGGTTTCCCAAACACGTGTGCATTCCTCTCTTTCCAAATGTCGACATAGTGTTGGCACCGGGGGATTTGGGGAGGAGGATGATGTTGGCGTAGTTAAGGCGGGCAACTGAGGAGGGATTAGCTTGGAATTCTTCGCACATATCTAGCAAGTTGAATTTGATGGTTTCCCAATAACGTTTAAAAAAGTGTGGGCCGAAACCATCTGGGCCCGGGGACTTATCATCCGACAAGTCCCTAAGCGCGGCCCAAACTTCATCTTCGGAAAATGGGTGGTCAACAGAAATTGGGGGACAGGATGGGTATAGGAGGTTCCAGTCAATAGGGGGTAGCGCTGGGGATGACTTGCCGAGGATATTTCGGTAGTATTCGGTGAAGAGGCGGAGGTGATCAGGCAATTCGGTGAAGCTGGAATTATTGTGGACTAGCTCCGTGATGTTGATAGATCTGCGTCTGCCATTGGCCATTCGATGGAAAAAGGAGGTATTCCTATCTCCCTCCTCTAACCATTTGGCTTTGGATCTTTGTTTCCAACCAATTTCCTCTTGTTTGATAAGTCCGTCAAGCTCAGATTCTGATGCCTTTAGTTGAGAGTATTCGGTTTGAATTAGAGGTCGAGATTCTTCGAGGATATTGAGTTCTAGGATAGCATCTTGGGTGGAAGAAATGCGCGAACGAAGGGAACCCCAAATGTTTTTGGCCCAAGGTTTGATGATCTTTCTGAGTGAACGGAGTTTGGAGACTACCCTGGCGGTTGCGGAATTGGACACGACCGGTTGAGACCATGCAAGCTGAATGAAATTGTCGAAAGAGGGTTCTAGAGTCCATAGGCGTTCAAAGCGGAAGGGACGATTTGGGTTGGAGGATGAGCTCGAATCCAAGATTAGGGGGCAGTGGTCTGATATAGTTGAGGCTAGGCCGAAAATGATGGAAAGGGGGTGCAGATCGTCCCAATTGACATTGAAGAGGAATCTGTCTAGTTTAGCTAGTGACGGGTCGGATCTACGATTTGACCAGGTATAGAGTCTGTTGTTGATGGATGGGTCAATTAGGAACCCGAAACTGATAAAGGAGTTAAATGAATCTGAGTCTTGAGAGATGTTTCTGGAGTTTCTTTCATGGATATTTCTGGTGGTGTTGAAGTCTCCCCTTAATAACCAGGGGCCATTGAGGTGGGTGGCAAAGGCGAGGCAGTTATTCCACAGGGTATTTCTATCGGTCGAATTTTGTGGGCCGTAAATATTGGAGAAGAAGTAAATGGTGTTGGTTTGGATGTGGCAAAGTGAGACATGAAGGACAGAAGGTTGAAGGATGGTTTGACAATGGGACCATATGGATTCGTTCCAGAGGGTGATTAAACCACCAATGGATCCTACAACATTCGAGTGGGCCCATCCTGAAAGATATGACCCACCTAGCTGCCTTATTTGGGTAGGAGAGGGGTCCACGAGTTTTGATTCTTGGATGAAGAGAATATCACTTTTGTGTGGGGACAGAGTGAGATTTAGGGCAATTCTTTTGCTGGGGTCTCCTAAACCCCTGACATTCCAGGTGATAATCTTCATTGGGAAGGGGACAGACACTCCAGTTCTAGAGTTTGCATGGCTGTGAGGTGTTCATCTCGCAAATTCACCCCCATGCAACGTGCAATTTTTTTATTAAGAGTTTTGTTAGCAGAGGAAAAAACTACAGGTTTGAAAAAGCTACCCGGGTGAGACGCTGCTTTATGTAGTCTGGCGCTACGTCTGACTGCTGTAGGAGTGACCAATGGAGACTCTTGTCCGACCCGAGGTGGTGATGCTGCTGCTCGAACGTCCGAGGGAATGAGGGCTAGTTGTTTATCCAAGGGTTGGTTGCGTGTAGGATGAGAGCAAGCTGGAGGCGGATGATGAGGTGAGGGGATTATGGCGAGCTGACTGACGGAGTTTTTAAGAGCTGGTGGGTGGTTGTGAATGGGAAATTGGAGGAACCATGGATTGGAAAGGTCTAGGTCCGCATAGGGATTCCAATTCTGGTCCACAATCGGCCAGCTGTCCCAACCAAGGGGACCCATGACTTCAAAGGAATTATCTTGCGGGTTAGGGGCATCGGGTTCGGCCGGGATAGGGGCATCGGGTTCGGCCGGAGGGGTGAGGTCAACCAGAGGGGAAGGGTCGAGAGGAGCTAAGGGTGCAAAGATATCTGGGTCTAAGTTCATGGCATCAAGTCTATCTTCCGAATTTAGTTCCTCTATGGGGATATGTTCGTCGAAACATCTGAACGCCTCCTCCAAATCAATACTTATTGGGAGCGACTCGGGATTTCGGTTCGGGTGCGCATGTTCCCATCTTTCTACAGAGAGAAGGTAGTCATGGTTATTCAGGTTAGCGACGATGGTTGAGGGAGTTAAGACGCCTGCAAAAAGTTGTATTTTGACGAACAGGTAACGGTGGTCTAGCATTGCCCAATTGCAGTAATCGAATTCAATGAAGCGGCCCAAGGGGTTCAGGGCGGAACGCACCGCGTCTGGGTGGTCACGGAGGAGCTCCGGGAAGCCTTGAATTCGTGCCCAAGTGACCGGTTCTAGGCTGACAGAGGAAGGCTCAGGATTTGACCAGGGTTATGTAATCTTAAAGTTAAATGCTTGTTTTGGGCTAATTTATGGAAATTACAGCGGACAATCTTTTTAGATATGATTCCAACAGTTGAACATGGAAAAGAATATTCTAGTAAAGATATATAACTAGAATATATTTGATAAAGTATATATTTTTACTGCGCTTGTAATAATGAAATAAAAAGCTAATAATGACGCTAACACGTAACATTCACATCTAGGATGATTAATTAATGAGAAAGGAATTTAAAAGGTTGTAACTCCAGTAAATGGGAAATAAATTGTAATAAACATGGGAGCTGCAATAATTTAATAGGGTAAATGGATTAATAGGACTGATAAAGAAAAAATTGAATTAATAAAAATTGAATAGATATAAAAGGTTACTAATTTGAAATTAGTAATCATACATAAATGTCTTAAGAAATGTCCATTAAGATTTATGGACAAATTGACATTTATGAGCATAAATGGGGATTTATGGGTAGATGAGCATTTAAGGTAAATTTTATTACCTTAAATAAAAAAAGAATTATAAGCTAAGTCCAATGTCTACCTAAGATAATATAAGTAAAGACTTAGGATGGTTAATTGGACTTAGTGGGTTAGTGATGCGAGATCAGTAGAGTCACTCGATAGAAGACTGTCATTCACTTTGAGGCTACCAACAATCGAGTGCACTTGCTACTGATGTGAGATATCACTAATCATAGGACTCATGACAACGTGGGAGATTGGACCTGCTTTCTTAATTAGAAAGTATTAAATTGTCCAAATTTGAATTTAGGAGCGGTAAAGGAAATCTCCATAGGGGTTCACTTATGGTTTGAGGTATTAAGTGGTTGTAGGGTCTGCCTCTCTCCTAAAAGGAAGTATTAAGTAACCTAATGAGATTCTAAATAAATAAGAATGTCTCTAAAAGTGTTTGCTTCAGTGTTGAGGTATTAAGTGGCTGTATGGCCCGCTTTCCTACCGAAAGAAGTAACCTAATGAGATTCCATATTTACAATTAAGAGTGATAGTGGATATATCAGGAAGGGTTCGCTTCGGGTTTGGGGTCTTAAGTGACTGTAGGGTCCACCTCTTTCCTATAAAAGAAGTATTAAGTAGCCCAATGAGATTTCCAAGCAATGTCGGCTAGATGGTACCATTGAGGAGCACCTTTGAAAATAGGTATTAAATGATGAGGTCTGCCTTATTTAAGGTTTTAAATGACCAGAGTCTGCCTATTTTCCAATAAAAGGTATTAAGTGGCTTAGGTATAGTCTCTCACATTGCTAAGGTCGTAATAACGATATTACCATTGAGGGACACGCCTTGGAAATAGGTATTAAATGATTGGGTCTGCCTTAATTAAGATATTAAATGACCAAAGTCTGCCTATTTTCCAATAAAAGGTATTAAGTGGCTTGGGTACAGTCTCTCACGTTGCCAATGTCGTAAATAACGATAGTACTAATGAGGAGCATGGCTTCAAAACAGGTATTAAATGATAGGGTCTGCCTTAATTAAAGTATTAAATGACTAGAGTCCGCCTATTTTATAATGAAAGGTATTAAGTGGCTTGGGTACTGTATATTACATGGCTACGGTTTTATCGACGATATATGTAGTAATAGTCGGACATAAAATGTCGGAATCCTTAAATAGTCGTTAGAGGTCTTTGTAGCTAGGACCCATCACCATTAACAACATTGTTAGGAAACCACCTCAGGTATAGGTCTTAAATGGCGGGGCCTACCTTGATTGAGGTCTTAAATGGCAGAGCTTGCCTATTTCTCTTTTAAAAGTATTATAGAAGCCCGCTTCATATTTAGAAGTATTAAGTGGCAAATGGGTTTTGGAAGCATTGGGTGATTGATAAGGCTTTATTGGTATTTTATACCATGGGAATGGGTAAGTAAGTAATCGTGTGTGCAATGCAAGGTTAGATTGGAATTGTTAGCCTTAATGGACATAACAATTAAATGGAAACCAATCGGTATATATTTATGTTATGGACACTATACAGATTTTCCAGTCGCCAAAACGTTGTTCTGACCCCATCCTCATTACATCCCACAAGATAGATTTAGAGGAACATGCCACTGGAGCTGGATGTGCCTTGTCGTTGGAGAAGTCTTCTTTTCTCTCATGCTCGATGCTGATGTGACAATCTGCTATCCAAGGAATACCATTAGTTTCAAGGTAGTAGTCATAATCGGTATTCTATCATATTATTGTTTCCGCTGTGAGTTTAGATTTCTATCAATCTCTGATAATGCTCATGCTTATTTGCAAGTAACAAATCCAACGATTTGTGCTCTAATGGACTTGGGTTTTGATTTTTGTCGAAATTTAGGTCCATTAAAGTGCGGGTTATTACATCTTCCTCTATCAATTTAAGTATCAATCAACGCAAATTCAGATAAACCAGGACATCGGTGTGTAATACTTTTAGTCTAGTTGCTCCCTTTGGAAGGATTTGGATTCAAATTCAAACGAAGTCAATTTATTCAGCATTCGAGGTGTATTCTCATTGCTATAGTAAGTTAATATTTTTGTTAACAATTTATATATATATATATATATATTTGCTCATTATATAATTCATGTGTAGTTAGGTCAATTGTATTATCACGAATCCCTGTATATATGTGTTGTCATCATTATATGTGAATATATACACACATACAAATTGGTATATATATTTTATGTATATGTATATATGAACTTGCTGCCAGATAATAAAAAATAATATTTTGAAATTAAATAATATTTTAAAAGGATTTTTAAACAAAATCGATTTTACTATATAAATACAAAGACACGATGTACACATATATTTTTATTAAATCATATAATTATAGTATTTCCAAAAAAATTATATATAAATATATATAATATTTTAAAATCAGTGTGTATGTATATATCATTTAAAATATAATATATTATTTCAATTTGATATGTTAATATACATAAAAGTACCCGTGTTATGAAATTTATTTTCGGAAAAATAATTTTTCTTAACATTTATGTATGGAAATTATTAATTAATTAAAATAAACTTAATTAAAACCATAAGGTTTTTAATGTAAAAAAAATTATTTTGTTAATATATTACGTGGCCGTACACACACACACAGTCTTAAATATATAATTTTCTACATTTTTTAACATATAAAGTTATTTTATATTTAATTTATAAATATGGATTTTAACATATATGTATAATATATATATATATATATTTGGAAAAAATTATTTTTGCAAGTGCATGTATATTTATTTTGTTAAATTATAATTTATATTTTTAAGTTTGAAATTAAAAAATATTTTAAAATATGGATCTTGATCTGTAATATGAAATTTGAATTTATATTTAAATCTGAAATTAATTATATTTATATTTATAAATATTATTATTTTTTAATGTTACATATATACACACACGCGCACACAAATATTTACACTATTATAAATATAACTTTATATCACATAGAATTATATATATATTAGACAACACATATGTATCAAGAGGGCCAAACATGTCCATTGAGGTGTAAATCCCAACGGTTATATACAGACATGTTAAACCATGTATACTGTATATGTTGCACGTGCATATGCACACACATGCGTATACGATACACATGTTCATGTTATATAACATAAATATATTATCAGCATAAAACTTTATTTACAATTTAAATAAAATACTTATTTTATTTAAAATTAATTTAGATTGGATGTAAATAAATTTAGACTTCGTAGACCCAAAGTGACAAAAAATTCGAACCTATTGCGTACTGGCCCAGATCCAACAATGGTATCGGAGCCAAATAGCCTGTGCAGTCTAAATTAGTTATATTAGGGGTAACTAATTAAATTTAGTTAGGTGTATAGAAAAGTAGTGTCTAGGCAGGGTTTGGGTAATCAAGTACCTTGGCCTACCTGACTACAGGTATGGCCTGAAAGAAGAATGTGCCCAAAGGTTGTTACTAATATAAAAGACCCAATTTGAATTCGGCCTTGGGCTAATTTTCAAAATTATTTTGAAATTAAAAATAAGATATATATATATATATATATATATTATAAATGATATAATATAATTTTCAAAAATGTTATAAAAATATAACAAATATATTTCAATTTTTTTAAAATATTGATTAGACTAATAAATTAATTAAATAGTTAATTAACTAAGGTGCATATGTAATATATATAATGATACGTGTTACATTATCTTAAATTATTTAAGATGATATGAATATATGTATATATGCATATAAGAAATTTTCAAAATTAATAATTAATTAAAGTTTTTTAATTAAATATATTAATTAAAAGTTAATAGATAAATAATAAAATATATATATAAAGATATATGTGTATAATTATAAATGTTATAATATACACATTCAATGTAAAATGTTTAATTAATATAAAATTAATTAAATGTTAATTGGTTAAATTAATTAAATAAGATTTAATTAATATAATGTCATACATAAGACTATTATATAAGTTAATTAAATTACAAAAGTAAGATAATAATTAAAACTTATGTGATATGAATGTATAATTAAAGATGGAAATATATGCAACAACCTGAATTTTAAAAAATAATTAATTAAAGTTAATAATTGAAATTAATCGGTTAAATTATATTTTTAAATATTAAAAAGAGGATAATTTTGTAATTGATTTATTAAATGGGTTTAAAATGAAAATATGTGACAATTAAGTTAAATGAGTTAACATATGGGGAAATAAATTCTAGAATGTTTATAGTAGTGAGTAAATAACTGAATGTGGTGAATATTAATTTTATTTGGAATTTTATTGTAATTTGTTTTAAACGAAAAATAATTTATAAAAGAAAAGAAATTAAATAATAAAATAAATATATTTTAACCTAAGCCTAATATCTTAAAGCCCAAAAGCCAATAGATAATTAAGTTAAATATAGGGAAATAAATTCTAGAAAGTTTACAGCTGTGAGTAAATAAACTGAATGTGGTGAATGAAAATTTTATTTGGAATTTTATTGTAATTTATTTTAAACGGAAAATAGTTTATAAAAAGAAAAGAAATTAAATAATAAAATAAATATATTTTGACCTAAGCCTAATATCTTAAATCCCAATCTTGCTCATTTCAATGAACTTTTCCTTTTCCCCTTTCGTCTAAGCAGATTCATTTCCTCCCCCATCTCTTCGTCTTTCCCTCGTCTCCCCATGCCTCGCTTCCACCTCGTCTCCCTCTTATGCCTCCAAAGAAGAAGACAAAGCCGGTATCTCCATTGCTAGTTCTGGTCGAATCCCACTCGCGCTCTGGAGCTGCCTCTTCTCCATTAAACCGACCTCCTATGTCTCCTCCATCTGCTGCAACTCTACCTCATTATGTTGCTGCTAGTTTCAATGCACAGGAAGACGAGTGTGTCCCTGCCTTGGTTAAGTCTTGTAATGGAAATCCTCTTTATGGTCTTTTGACTGATGTGAACTCGCCTCATCTTGCTGCTCCTCAGTTGCCACGTAGTCCTTTGTTTACAGGTGAGCATCCACTATCTCCGCTCCTAGCTTCCGCTAGTAGTTCCTCTTGGTCGAAGTCAGTAGTTGGATTGAATCTTGAATCTAAATTCGATGATGATGTATCTGGCAAGGTTGTGTTAGTCCGGTTGGATTGGTTGATAGGACTTTGGCTAATGACGTGGTTGGTAGAGATAATCGTGAAATTGTGGTTGAGGTAGTGGGGTTCAAATCTTCTGATTTTGGTTAAATTAGTGGTTGGACGCCTGGTGCTTGTGAAAATGCCGAGCTCAATAACCCCGTTTTAAGCTCCATTCCCTCTGTTTCTTCACCAAATGAATCTCTCGTCGTTCATATGGATTCTCCTCCTAGAGTAGCTCCAAAATGGTCGTCATTGTTCTCCAGATTGCCAAACAATGCGGGTGTGCATTCTCGTTGTTTTGATAAAGTTGAGATCGAGGGTGTTATGATACCACCGATGGAAGTGATTGAAGCCGGAGTTGATTATTGGAAAGATTATTTGGTGGGATTCTTCCTTGACTCCAATCCCTTCCATCAGTTTGTTAAGGCGCGATGCAATCGGGTTTGGAAGCCTAGGGGGGTTGAGTGTTCATTTCGATAATGCTATGTTCTATTTTAAATTCACCCGTCCCGATGAAAGACAGCGTATTCTAGAAGCCGACCCTATTCTCGTAGAAAGGAAACCATTTATTATTACTAACTGGAGTCTGTTTGTTGATAGGGCTATAGATCAGGTATTATCTATTCTCGTCTGGGCCCATTTTTCTCACGTTTCCTCTGTTCTTCAGCCTCTCATTGGGATTGATTGGCTAATGGGTCTTGTTAGTAAAGTGATATGTTATGATGCTAACACTGTGGCCAGAAAGAGACTAGTTTATGCCAAAGCTTCGATTGAAATTACTCCTACCAAATCGTTACCTTCGGTGTTAAAAATCAGAGTAGATGGGGGCCAATTTGTTGAGGTCATAGTACGATACAGTTGGAAACCAGACATCTGTACGTCATGTTAGTCTTTTGGGCATCTTTCGGATGCGTGTTCTTCTTCGGCCTCCGCTAGCCATGTTCCTCTTGCTGATAAAATTACTCTTCCTTGTCCTCCTTTGCGGAAATGGGTTCCTAAGATTGTGCCTCCCTCATCTGCTCCTGTAACTCCAGTTTGTGTAGCTCCCATTGTTAATGCTCATGTAGTTCCTCCCTCCGCCAGTTTGTCTCCTACGGTCCAGCTTGAGGTAGCCTCTTCTACGCTGTCCGATTCTATTATTTGGAATTATGAGGAACGGGCCTGGCTCCACGTTCCTTCTGATAGGCGGTACTCGTCTGAGACTGGCACTTTTTATGCCTTTATCGGTGATATTGAGGGTGAGAGCTGTTGCCTTATCTATCACATCAAGGGTGAAGGTATGTCCCTTACTAGGGTTGGCGAGATTGGTGAGGCGAATAAAAGTACTTTTTATAATGTCAGCTAGGATAGGAAATTTGTTTACTCTCCTGCTTCTGAGGGTTATGATCCTAATCTGGCTACTCTCTTCTCTGGTTTTTCTCACGTTATTGGTCCAGCATTGGATGATGGTCGTGGTTGTTCCTCCTCTTCTGAAAGAGTTTAGTCATGTTATTTATAGTAGTTTAGGCTCTTTTTTCTAGCTCCTATGCTTTTCTTTTTTAGTGGTATGGTCACTATAAACCAATTTAGTTGTTCTGGGCATGTACAGAACACCTGTTTTCCTATTTCTATACAGTGGCATGGTCCACTATAAAGCTGACAACCTTTGCTAAAATAATATCTTAAAGTCCAAAAGCCAATCACCATGTCCATGTTTCTAATCTCCAGACATTTCTATTTCGAGACTTATCTCCTTCAGCAAAAACATTCACGTATATCTTCATCATCTAATTTTCATCTTCCTCAAGAAAATAACCAAATCCTCTTCTCTTCAAAATTAAAAATCAAATCTATTAAACTATTTTAAATTCCCAAATTTAAATATGTGGTTCTCTACAGCATTTGGCACATATGGAAAAATGAAGTTCGGGTTTTTGGTGATTGTGTTGGATTTTGTATGCGTGCGTTCAAATAAGAAGGTGGAAGAAGAGGAAAGCAGAAGCTGGTTAGTATTATTCACTAATAAATCTAGGCTAAATCATCTAATTTCTTATGTATCTTAGCCTATATGGTTGCATGAGTGCTTGTACATGTATGTGCACTTGAAATCTTGGACATGGTACCGATTAGAGTTAGTTTTGCATTAGAATTGGATTGATAATAGGTGCAAATTGCTTCAGGAATGGGCGACTAGCTAGGTTTGCTAGTCAAGCGTGACCGGTCAACCGTTAGAGGCGACCGATCGACCAGTGGTCGGGCCTGATTAAAAAATAGAATAAAATAAATAAAAATATATAAAATATAATAATTTATATAAAATCAAAGTATAATAAAATTAAATATATAAAATAGATTTGTGGAGTTTATATGGGAATTTATAAATGTAATATTTATTAATTTTAAGAAATTGACTAATTAAAGAATAAGTTAGATTTCTATATTTAATAATCTTATAAAACTTGAATATAAATTCTAAAAAATAAGAAATACAATCTAATTAACATTTTTAGTATTTTAAGGTAAATTTTGTAATCAATAAATTTAATTAGAGTTTTGTAATATATTTTTATATATTTAATAATCTAAATTATTTAGAAATTCAATTTAATTCAAAAATAATTATTATCGTTTATTTATAATGTTTTTCATTTATGTTAATATGAGATGTTGTGAATGATTCATTGCAAGATAAATTATATAATTTCTATATACAAGTTCATGAAGTAATATTCTATTTTAAATTTGGATATTAAGTAAATTAATTATAAATCATATTTAATCCTATAAAATTATGAAATGAGTACTACGAGTTATATTTGGTCTTACGAATTATTTTCGAGGACATAAAATATAAAAATGGTAATTTTGGAAGTAATTTATAAATATTAAAGCTTTATTTGATTTATTAAGAATTGTTAATTTCATTTATATAAGTTTATTAAAAGTTTTACTAATTATAATATATTGAATTGGAGTTATTTACTTATACTTGACATAGATAATTAATTAAATGTTTTACTTTATATTTATTATATCTTTTCAGAGAATAATTTTATATGATACGAGTGATTCACTGTTGATATAGATTGGATTGGAGATTTTGATATGATACGGTGATGACATCCTTTTGTATGATTTCATGATATTTGATCCTGTGCAACGAGAAATCTGAATAAACGAAGTTATAATACTGTTTGGTATGCGACTTTCGGTAATATTTCTCCGGTTATTCATTGGACTTGTTATATAGGATATTATGTAGATAAAGTGTAATTTATAAGCAGTGAATAAACGTTTGAGTATCATGAAGTGGTATGGGACGCTATTATGATATTTATCCGATTATTCATTATAAGTATATGACACTCACGTGACAGGAGTAGTGTTGTGGGTGTGAGGTGATACACGTAGTGATGAGCATGGTTTCGTGTCCATAATTCAATAAGTATGGCTACATGCCTAACGATGAGCATGACTTCGTGTCGATATTTATTAGTTTTATATGCCACTATTATGATGTGCTCATTTTATTAGCATTGAAGAGAAACAAATGGCTAAAATCCACCCTAGCGGCTTGATCGTTGGATACCCTAGAACCATGACACCTATATTTATATAGCTTTGTGCTTTCGCTTTGTGCATTCGCCCCTGTGTCACCTAGGTCGGCAGTTTGTTACCTATAGGGGTTGGAGTCGAGTCGTGACTTTTAAGTTCTCGCGTTGACGAGCACACCAATGGATACATTTCACGATACCGTAAAGGTAACTAAGACTATAGAGACTTCGCGTCTTTGGAGCTCACTTCGTGCCACCGGTCTTCCGTCTGGTACTAACGGAGTAGTGGATTGGCATATACTATCGATACACCTCACTTTAGTATAGAGATGGGTTAGACGACCTACATATCGATGTGTGTGTATGTGTGTGTGTGTATGGCTCTACTTGGGACTTTTATGTCCATCGTACAGTCATTTTTCATCATGATATATTTCGATAGTTTATATACGAGGAGATGAGATTATACCTGTAATAGTCTAGAGTATAGTGGATTCTTATATTTTTATTAAATTAATTAATATGCGGCCTATCATATTCTACATATATTGATGATGATGATGTTCTATTTATTGAGATTGAGTGATATATTTGGGCAATGCTATGTGCTAGCCTGATTATACTTAGTGATATCTCACTTATCGATGTTTTCTAGATTTAGATGATAATTTCTGGATATGTATGATTCACTCATTTATATTGATTATGTGGTTTCTGATTTGATGTGCTTTTATTTGGGTGATGTCATCGTTATGCATGGTTTTGAGTTATTTGTGTGTTGTGATGCTTTGATGATTATCTATGGTCTTATATTTATATTACATGCATACGTTTCCATACCTATATATATATATATATTGATGAATTGGTTGTTGACTTGAATTTCTTTGGCAGTGTTATCATATTATTATTCCTACTTTATATTGTATCACCTATATTCATAGATCTTTGATTTACATAGTCCGACTTGTGTGTTTTTTATGTAATACTTGAGTCAGTCCGAGACATTTCAGGTAAAGGGACAACATGACTAGCAAGTGTCTTTGGGCTTAGAGGAGACTTATATTAGGATTGTTGTATGATATTTGCATGACTTTGATTCACTGTATATATATGATACTAAGTTGTATATTGATTATCCATTACATAATATTGAGATAGTTGACATTTGAGATTATTTGTATCCTTACGGTATCATATATCATATATTATACGTTATCGTAGTGATTTTGACTCGGTGTTTTTTGTTATTTATTGTATATCGTGTATTGTTTTATCATAGAGGTAAACGTGTTTATTGCTTTGTGCTGATACTGTGTACATATAGGTGAGTTATTTATTCGATATTTTAATACATACCAGTGTTAGTCTAAAGGAATATTCACGTGTATACCCTATATCTTCTTATTCTCCATATTATTCGACAGTATTACTCTGTAGTACTCTTGGATAGCATGGGTATAGAGGTGGGGGTGTTTACATTTGGTATCAGAGTAAGGTTGAGAATAATACAATGTATATTAAAGACACGAGTCAAGACCTTAGATGAGACTTAAAGTCCCTGTCCCCTTGGGTGTATTAGGTAGTAGGTATATATATAGGATAATTATCGAGGGGTAATCATCGAGGGACGTATTTGTGTGCATGCGTGCGTGTGTGTATATAAAATCTCTTTTCATTTAGTTCTTTCAAATATGTAGTATATAATGGTTGGAGTAGCAAGGACATAAGGAGTTAGTCCAACAAGTAGTATTTGCATTGATGTTGAGTACTGTATTGTTATGTTTTGGCTTGGCATCATGTTGTGTTTTGATTGATTTTAATCAGAGTGTACAGCAGAAAATTTATCTATCGGTTTCTGTTGAGTGCATTGATTATTGTTTCATATGTTTATTTGATTATTGAAAATGGTTTGTTTTGAATTTAATTTTAATATAGCTTGGTGAATATTTGAATGTATTTATCAAAGCTGTAAAATGAATTCAATTATTGATTTATGCTTATTATAAATAAATATGAATGATGTTTGTTTGATATTGTAAAATGTTTATTGAAATAGTTTATTGATTAGTATATTTATATTTATGTGTGTGTTTAAAGGTCATCTGAAAAGGTTTTGATGCTACTAAGTGTTTGATAGAAATAAAGACTATTAGTATATACAGATATAGTTTATTGTTATTAAATGATTTTGTTAGCCAAACAAATGTTTTAATTAGAAATCTTTTGAAAAGTATACATCATAAGTATAGTATTAAGATTTAAAATAAATCAATAAAAGCACTATTGAAACAAATATAGTGAACAATTTGTGAAAATAATTTTGATAGACAGTTTTGAAATAAAACTTGTATTAATATGTCAGTTGAGTGGTTTTAGAATTCTGATCAATGCGCCTGGCTAACGTTATCGATAGGGGTTCCTAATGTGAGGAATGCGAATTACGGATCTTAAGGCTAGGAATAACACTAGAGGGGGGTGAATAGTGTTTTTAAGAAATTACTAAATCCTTTTGGGTTATTGTTAATTTGAACACAAATGTATGGAATATTCAGACACAGATATAATCATAGAAACAAACATAGATGCAGAAATAAAGTAAATGCAGTAAAGGAAAGAACACACCGGAACTGGTTCGGGGTTACCCTACATCCAGTCCCGCACAACTAAGTACGGATTTCCTTTCAAAAGCAATTCAACAACTACAACCCTCGATTTCAAGGCTACGAGGTACACCCTCCAAAATCACAATCCTCTGGGTAGAGATACTTGATTTCCAGGGCAACAAGTTCACCCAATTGATTTCCAAGGCTACAATCACACCTTTTATCGCTTGATTGATTTCCAAGGCTACAGTCACACCTTTTCTCGCTAGATAGATTACAAAGAAGCCTATAACTCTGAATAGCACTTAGATCTTGTTGAGATGGTGATAGAGAATCAAACCAGAGATAATCTAGTTAGATTCAATGTTGATTTCGGCAGAGTAATGATAGGATTTTGATTAAGAAAATGTGGAAGAAGAAGAGAAGTGAAAAACCAGAAAAACGGATGTCAAATTCATTGAAACTAACCCCTATTTATAGAAGAACAACAGTCATGTCCATTCGTGAAAGGTTATGGCGAATAGACACTTCTTTTTAAATTTGAATTTTGAATATTAACTGACACTATGTCGACATGGTCACCATGGGTATGTCGACATCCCAAAGCAAAATTTGAAGATTTGTTTTTCTTTGAAAATAACCTTTATTTTATATTAAAACTATTTTTAAACTTTATGAATATACTTGACTATAGATGAAATACATAGATGAATATAAAGAATAATATATATAACATTTTACTATAATTTTATATTTAAATCAAAGTATAAATATATTACAACTAAAAGATAGTTTAAAACAACCGAAGTTTAAAAACAAGAATATTTAAGGCTAAAACATCCTTTTGAAAATCATTTGAAAAGATAATTTTTAAGGCTAATACATTTTGAAAAACAATTTTGAAAATCATTCTGAAGTAGTTTTGGAAATCATTTTGAAGTAGTTTTGCAAGCTTCTTCCTGCAGAATATCTCATCATAACAGGACTCGAGAACTTGTACAAAACTAGGATGTTCGTGGGTTTGTAAGCCACTTGTCGTAGGTTTGTAAGCTACTTGTCGTAGGTTTGTAAGCCACTAAAAAGGTAGAAATGGGTTCCATCCCAAAAGAAAAATGGAGTGAAGATTTCAGTGCTATTGCGAAGTTTTAACATAATTCTAGACTCAATACTTATCTTGAAATCTTGAACTCTTGATTATCTTGATACTCATGAGTCTTCAATCTTGATATCTTGAATCTCTATACTGTACAGTCTTCATTCTTGGCACCTGCATGGTTAAATCTTGCATATACATATATATCTAAACTATAATGTTAGTATTTATATTTTATAATCTTATTCTAAGGTTGTTGTCATCAAAACCATCAACTCATGGACTAACAATCTCCCCCTTTTTGATGATGACAACCTTTGTTTATAAAATATTACTTCTATCCTATTGACTCCCCCTAAATCTAATAACTCCCCCTTAATCTATGCCTAACTCTCCTATTTTATATTTCTCCCCCTTTGTCATCAACAAAAACAAACTCTAAACTAAATAACTCTAAACTATATAACTCTTAGTCTAATATCCTCTATGATGATAGTGTTTATCATCAATACTTACTCATAAAGCTAAAACTTAGTCCTAAATTACAAACTCTCCTAACTAAGAATCTATATAATAATACTTTTAATAGAACATATATATAAGAACACACATTATTTATTATATATTTGTTTTATATTTACATTTTCGTAGAGAACGTAAAAAAAACAATAAATAGAAAAGAAAGAGAAAAACTAATGTGAGTCTTTGAACATAGGAGATCTATGAACCGAACAATTTGGATAGTGGAAACAGAAATTTCCGCGTTGTTTGATAAGATTTCCATCTTTGTCAAAGCACACTTCGCCAACGCAAACGACTTTGTCGTTATCTTCCGCAATCTCTTCTTCCATTGGTTCTTCTTCTTCTTCTTCACTTTCCTCTTGATCATGATCTCCTGAAGAGTCATCGTCAATCATGATTGGGTTAGCATGATTATCCATAGGAAATTTTTGCAAATTCCTAAGGATTTTGCCTTGCCTCTCTTGTTCTTTGGCCATTCGAAGTTGCATCACTTGGATTTCAGTCATTAACTGAAGGGTATCTTTCATAGAATCCTCTATTTTCGTTACACGAGCGAGCGTTGATTGTTGACATGGACCAGAAGTAGGCGATGGGAACAAAAAGGTTGATTTTAAGTTTGATTTGGAAGAGGAGGCCATTGATAAACTGATCTCAGAAAATAGAACAGAAAGAGAACAGAGAGAATGAAGAAAATTTTGAAATAGGAGAAATTTATAACCTCTTATTTGAATTTTGGTGGGAAATTTTTTTAAAAATTGAAAACGTTATATGTCGACATGGGTCTAGGAGGGATGTCGACATGGTTCTTGAATTTTTACTTATTTAATTTATTTTGAGTTAATTTTTAATTATACTTGTTATTTATATTTTATATTTCAGTTAATGAACAAATACCTAATTCTCTTCTTAATTTAGTAAATGTAGATTCATTTAAGGGTTTTGTTAAGATACCAGCAATTTGATTTTCATAATTGATATAGTCGAGAGTAATTACTTCTCTACTTATATTATCTCTGAGAAAATGGTGTCTGATATCAATATGTTTAGTTCGAGCATGTTGAGTAGTATTTTTGGATAAATTTATTGCACTAGTATTATCACAATAAATTGGTGATTTTGAGATATTCAAACCAAAATCTTTTAAAGTTTGTTGCATATATATTACTTGAGAACAAGCCAAAGCAGTAGAAATATACTCTGCTTCAGTTGTTGATAGAGAAACTGTGTTTTGCTTTTTACTAAACCAGGAAATCAGAGAATGCCCTAAAAAGTGACAAGTTCCACTTGTACTTTTTCGGTATGATTTACAACCAGCATAATCAGCATCACAGTAAGATATTAAGTCAAACGAATCATTTTTAGGATAAAATAAGCCATAATCAAAGGTGTGTTTAACGTATCTTATAATACGTTTTACAGCTTTTAAGTGAGTTTCTTTAGGTTGGGATTGATAGCTTGCACAGAGATAGACACTATGCATGATATCAGGTCTGCTCGCAGTGATATAGAGTAGTGATCCAATCATTCCTCTATATAATTTTTGATCTACATCTTTCGAGAGATCTTATTTACTAAGGTACTCATTGGTTGCCATGGGATGGGTTTTCCACTCGCAGTAGTCAAACCAAATTTACTAACTAGGTCTTTAGCATATTTTTCTTGACTAATAAAGATACCATTATCTAATTGTTTTATTTGTAATCCTAAAAAGAAGTTTTATTCACCCATATGACTCATCTCAAACTCTTTTGTCATTATTTCAGAAAATTCTTTATTCATTTCAAAATTAGTTGATCCAAAAATGATATCATCTACGTAGACTTGTACTAGTTGAATATCATTTTTATTTCTTTTAATAAAAAGAGTATTATCTACTTTACCTATTTGAAAATTTGATTGTAACAAGTAAGATCTTAGTCTATCATACCAGGCTCTAGGAGCTTGCTTTAGACCATATAGAGCTTTCTTAAGTTTGTAAACATGATTTGGAAATTTATCATTTTCAAATAGTGGTGGTTATTTAACAAATACTTCTTCTTTTAAAAAACCATTTAAAAATGCACTTTTAACATCCATTTGAAATAATTTGAAATTGTTATGATTTGCGAAAGCAAGTAGAATCCTAATAGCTTCTAATCTTGCTACGGGGGCAAAGGTTTCATCAAAATCTATTCCTTCTTCTTGACAATAATCTTGAGCGACTAACCGAGCTTTATTTCTAACAACCTCTCCTTGTTCATTCATTTTATTTTTATAAACCCATTTAGTTCCAATTATTGTTTTATTTTCAGGTCTAGGGACAAGTTCCCAAACATCATTTCTAGTAAATTGATTTAATTCTTCCTGCATAGCCAAAATCCATGAATCATCAGTTGATGCTTCTTCTGGATTTTTGGGTTCAATAGTTGATATAAAAGCTACATTACTCATTTGACTTAGTTGGTTTCTAGTTTTAACAACAGATTGCATATCTCAAAGTATATTTTATATAGGATGATCTTTTAGAAGTTTAATCCTTTTTTTAGGATGATTTGATTCATTATTAATTTCAGTTGACTCTTGGTTTTAAGTGATTAAATCCTCTTCATCATTTATTTCTTCAAAATTTTTGAAATTTTCATCAAATGAAACATGCATTATTTCTTCGATGGTATTAGTTCTTAAATTAAATACTCTATATGCTTTACTTCTATTAGAATATCCGATAAAGATACCTTTGTCGGATTTAGGATCAAATTTATCTAAGTTATCTTTTGTATTTAAAATAAAACATTTACTTCCAAAATTTCTAAAATAAGATACCTTAGGTTTCTTTGAGAAAATAAGTTCATAAGATGTCTTATTAGTTAAAGGTCTAATTAAAATTCTATTTAAAATATAACAGGCGGTAGCAACTGCTTCTGCCTAAAGATACTTTGGTAAATTACTATTAGAAAGCATAGTTATCGCACACTCTTGAATCGTCCTATTTTTATGTTCTACTACTCCGTTTTGTTGTGGAGTTCTTGGAAATGAAAAATTGTGAATTATTCCCTTTTTATTGCAGAATTCTTCAAACTTTTCATTTTCAAATTCACCACTGTGATCACTACGGATGGTTATAATTTTTTGAGAAAATTGATTTTGAACCCTTTTTGAAAAATTCTTAAAACATTCACAAGTATCACTTTTATGTTTCAAAAATATTGTCCATGTAAATCTAGAATAATCATCTACAATTACAAAAACATATTTACTATGATTTAATGACTGAATTTGAGATGGACCAAATAAATCAAGATGAAGTAATTCAAGAGGTTTTGAAGTTGAAATCAAATCTTTTAATTTAAAGGAACTTTTTCTAAGTTTTCCTAGTTGACACGCATCACATATACTATCTACTTTAAAATTCATTTTAGGGAGGCCTCTTACTAGATCATGTTTTGACAATCTAGATAAGAGTTTGAAATTCAAATGCCTAAATCTCTTATGCCAAATCCAAGGGTCACTTGCATTTGCCAAAAGACACAAGTTATCATTTGAAATTTTCATACTAAGAATATAAATATTCTTTTTCCTAATACCCTCAAATATTATGGTTGAATTATTATCTTCAATGTGACACTTATCTTTTTCAAATTTAATTTTATATTCTTTACCGCATAGTTGACTTATACTTAGCAGATTGTGTTTCAGATTCTTAACTAGCAAAACATTAGTAATAATAGGAGTTTCAGAGTTACCGACTTTGCCGATGCCGATCACATAACCTTTTGAATTGTCTCCAAAGTTAACCAGTCCTCCGTCTTTGTATATTATATCATTCAGTATATCTGGATTCCCAGTCATGTGTCTAGAACATCCACTATCGAGTATCCATTTGTTCTTTTTGATCTCCACAACTTGTTTGTTCTGGATTGATTCCTCAATTCCCATAAAGCATGATTCCCGCACATCAAACAATCTTAGTAGACAACTTGTATTTAAATATTGATTATATGCAAACTCAAGAGACAATGATGATCTGAATATTTCTAAACATGCATTAGCAGATTTCTTAAACATAGCCATTTTTTTAAAAAACTTTTTCAAAAATCAGATTATGAAACTTTTGAAAACCTTGCTCCGATACCAAATGTGAGGAATGCAGATTATGGATCTTAAGACTAGGAATAACACTAGAGGGGGGGTGAATAGTGTTTTTAAGAAATTACTAAATCTTTTTGGGTTATTGTTAATTTGAACACAGATGTATGGAATATTCAAACACAGATATAATCACAGAAACAAACACAGATGTAGAAATAAAGTAAATGCAGTAAAGGAAAGAACACACCGGATTTTATACTGGTTCGGGTTTACCTTACATCCAGTCCCTCACAACTAAGTATGGATTTCCTTTCAAAAGCAATTCAACAATTACAACCCTCGATTTCAAGGCTACGAGGTACACCCTCCAAAATCACAATCCTCTGGGTAGAGATACTTGATTTCTAGGGCAACAAGTTCACCCAATTGATTTCCAAGGCTACAATCACACCTTTTCTCGCTTGATTGATTTCCAAGGCTACAATCACACCTTTTCTCGCTAGATAGATTACAAAGAAGCCTATAACTCTGAATAGCACTTAGATCTTGTTGAGATAATGATAGAGAATCAAACCAGAGATAATCTAGTTAGATTCAATGTTGATTTCGGCAGAGTAATGATAGGATTTTGATTAAGAAAATGTGGAAGAAGAAGAGAAGTGAAAAACCAGAAAAACTGATGTCAAATTCGTTGAAACTAACCCCTATTTATAGAAGAACAACAGTCATGTCCATTCGTGAAAGGTTATGGCGAATGGACACTTCTTTTGAAATTTGAATTTTGAATATTAACTAACATTATGTCGACATGGTCACCATGGGTATGTCGACATCCCAAAGCAAAATTTTAAGATTTGTTTTTCTTTGAAAATAACCTTTATTTTATATTAAAACTATTTTTAAACTTTATGAATATACTTGACTATAGATGAAATACATAGATGAATATAGAGAATAATATATATAACATTTTACTATAATTTTATATTTAAATCAAAGTATAAATATATTATAATTAAAAGATAGTTTAAAACAACCGAAGTTTAAAAACAAGAATATTTAAGGCTAAAACATCTTTTTAAAAATCATTTGAAAAGATAATTTTTAAGGCTAAAAAATTTTGAAAAACAATTTTGAAAATCATTCTTAAGTAGTTTTGAAAATCATTTTGAAGCAGTTTTGCAAGCTTCTTCCTGTAGAATATCTCATCATGACAGGACTCGAGAACTTGTACAAAACCAGGATGTTTGTGGGTTTGTAAGCCACTTGTCGTAGGTTTGTAAGCTACTTGTCGTGGGTTTGTAAGCCACTAAAAAGGTAGAAATGGGTTCCATCCCAAAAGAAAAATGGAGTGAAGATTTCAGTGCTATTGTGAAGTTTTAACATAATTCTAGACTCAATACTTATCTTGAAATCTTGAACTCTTGATTATCTTGATACTCACGAGTCTTCAATCTTGATATCTTGAATCTCTATACTGTACAGTCTTCATTCTTTGTACCTGCATGGTTAAATCTCGCATATACATATATATCTAAACTATAATGTTAGCATTTATATTTTATAATCTTATTCTAAGGTTGTTGTCATCAAAACCATCAACTCATGGACTAACACCTAAAACACTATAATGAGGCAACTGGACATAATATTTAGAAAAGATATAAATAATTTGAAGAAATGAAAGTATTTTGAAAATGTTAAATATTTTGAATAATATTTTAATTATAATTAGTTGGAAAAGTGATTTTTGCAAGCAAATATTTGAAATGGTTTTCGGAAATAAGAATTTATATTCATTACTTTGGGAAATGTGTTGTAAAAGATTTTTTTATACATTTGGATATATTTTTAGTGATGGATGCAGCCATTGGACATTAGTGACAACTGAGATCACTAGTGAGGCAATATTGGTTGCATAGCCAATATTACAGCCAATTGGTAATAGCAAATCACTATAATAAAAGGCAAGGCAACATCATTATATTTTATAGTGTTTGAGAATTTGTGAATATGAATATGTCTATTTGATGACTTTTGATATAATTATAAATGTTTAAATGTTATAGTATTTTGGAATTCTGATGTACAAATGTATATAATTTGAAGAATTGTTATTTTGAAATTTAGAATGGTATTAATTTATAAATAAATGAAAAGGTATATATGTGTGTGTGTATATATCTCTTCATATATATATATATATATGCTTGCGTGTGTGTGTGTGTATATATATATGGTTGTGTTAGTTTTAAATTATTAATAAAAGGTTATTTGAAAGAAATATTATGAGTTTTATTTTGGAAATTAGATAGCTTAAATACTTTGATTTTGTGAATATAAGATAGTATAGAAATTGTATATTTTTATAGTTTTGATAAATTATTTGAATAGAGTAAGGTGTTCTTTTGAAGAATATTATAATAAATGTTAAAAAATAAAGAATAAATAAATATTATTATGTATTGTGCATTAGTATAAGTTATAAGGTGTTTTTGAATAATTAAATGAGATCTAAGTAAGTTTTTGTAAATTTTAAGATATAACGTAATAAATTTATCTATGAATTACAAATGGGCGTAATGGAGTTGTAATATTAAAATAGATTTGGAAAGTTATTATGAGGAAATTTTGGAAATGAAAATTATCCTAAAGATTATTATTAGGTGGTTTCGTGAAAAAATGAAGATTTCTTTGTGGTTATATGTATTACTATATGATTAATGGATAAAAATTTAATTTAGTCTTTGTTTGAAATTCGATAAAAGCATGGATTTTGTTAATCTAACTTTTGGACGAAAGAGAAATTTTTCGATAATAAAGTATTTTGGAGAGTTTAAAAGTTTACAAAATTTAATGAATTATTTAATCAGGAATTATTTCGTTAAGGAATATAGAATTAGTTCTGAAGTGTTAAATTTTGAGAAAAAGTTTATAACTTCCCTCCATATATCAATTTGTAGGGTGTTGGATATTTGTGTAAAATTTATGAAACTTTTTTTTGCAAAATAGTGTTTGAAATTAATTTTGTTTAGTATAAGATATTTGAAATTAAACAATATATTATAAGGTATTTTATTAAATAGAGAAATGAGATTTTAGTAGAAATTTTGTTAATAAGATTTTGGTTTTTATTAAAATATTTTAAAGTTTATTCGATGGTAAATTTGAATTTGAATCATGTTTGAATTAGAATAAATTGGAATTATGGGAAAAATATATAAATATATGTGTATTTGAAAAGAGAATTATTTAAATGAAGTATTTTGTAAATATGTAAAGTAATTTTCACCTATGGTAGATGTTTTATATTTAAAAATAAATTGGTAGTGATATGGTTAAATTGGGTGTTAATGATTAGTTATAGATTTTCCCTGATGGGAAATTGCGATGACGAAATTTTCTTAGGGGAGGAGTCTATAACAGCCCTAATTTTAAGTAACAATTAACTTAAATTAATAATAGAAATTAATTGATTAAATTAGATTTTTTAAATATTGAAAAGAGGATAATTTGTTAATTGATTTATTAAATGGGTTTAAATTGAAAATATGTGATGATTAAGTTAAATGAGTTAAAATACGGGGAAATAAATTCTAGGAATTTTATAGTAGTGAGTAAATAACTCAATGTGGTGAATATTAATTTTGTTTGGAATTTTTTTTTTTAAATAGACAATAGTTTATAAAAAGAAAAAAAATTAAATAAAAAAATAAATATATTTTAACCTAAGCCTAATATCTTAAAGCCCAAATGCCCATCACCATGTCCATGTTTCTGATCTCCAAACATTTCTATTTTGAGACTTATCTCCTTCAGTAAAAACATTCACATGCATCTTCATCATCTCATTTTAATCTTCCTCAAGAAAATAACCAAATCCTCTTCTCTTTAAAATTTAAAATTTAAAATAATGACGACTGGCGATGAATCAATAATGGTGACTGGCGCTGAGTCAAAAACTTCTAGGTGATGAATCAATGGCGACTGGCGATAGTTTCCTGAGGCGATTAATTTCCTGAGGTGATAGTCTCCTTCAGCGCTTTTTCTCTCAGCTTCTGCTCTTTCCTTTGCTTCCACTCTTGTCTGTATCGGCTCATCCCTATGTTGAAGCAGAGGCTAGCCCTATCCGCCCCCGTTGTTCAGCAAATTGGATCTTCAATCTCGATTGGATCTACAATCTCGTGTGGAGCGGCTAGCGTCTCCATTGATTCTTCTGCGGCCGTTGCTTCCGATCCCTAGTTTTCTGACAACGATCCTGTGTCGTCCGCTGCTCGTGACAACCCAGTTTTAGTTTTTCTTAACGAGTTATGCTCGCCGCATAGTGCTAGTCCTGATATAGCTATCAGTAATCATGAATCGAATCCTTTATCTCCGCTTTTATCTACTGTAGTCGAGATTGGGCAGTCCATTCTCGATCATTCGATTGTTGGAGATGTGGTAAATGAAGCTCGTGTGTCTTTAGTTGATGCTGGTATGTTCAACGTTGTTGAGATTGGTTTAGCTAAGGAATGCACTCCAGGTGCTTGTCGAAATGTCGAAGACGAAATACCTAAGCCTGCTGCAGCGCAAACTAATCCTATGGATCATCCAATGCCAAGACCTCCTAAGTGGACATCATTGTTTTCCAAACCGCCTTTTAATCTCGGTAAGCATTCTCCTCGTCGTTTTGATTCAGTTGAGATTGAGGGTATGATGATCCCACTGCTGGAAGTGATTGAGGCCGGCGTGGATTATTGGAAAGATCACTTGGCGGGTTTTTTCTTGACTCCAACCCTCCCTATAATTTTGTTAAGGCTAGATGCAACCAGGTTTGGAAGCCCAAAGGAGGTTTGAGTGTTCACTTTGATAATGAAATGTTCTATTTTAAATTCTCGCATTTTGATGAAAGACAACATATTCTGGAGGCTGACCCAATTCGTATTGATGGGAAACCTTTCATTATAACTACGTGGTGTCCTTCTATGGATCAAGCGAAAGACCAAGTTCTATCTATTCCTATTTGGGTCCATTTTTCTCACATTCCATCTGTTCAACAGCCTCTTATTGGGATTGACTGGCTAGCGGGTCTAGTTGATAAGGTGATATGTTATGATGCAAACACTGTGGCTAGAAAGAAATTAGTCTATGCCAAAGCTTTGATCGAGGTTACTCCTGACAAACCTTTACCTTTGTTTTTAAAGGTCAAACTAGATGAGAGCCAGTTTGTTGAGGTTAGAGTTTGCTACAGTTGGAAACCTGAGATATGCACGTCCTATCAGTCCTTTGGGCATCTTTCGGATACATGTTCTAGACCGGCAGTTGTTGGCTTAGTTCCCTCAGTTGACCGGATTCCTCTTCCTCGTCCTCCTGTTTGGAAGTGGGTCCCGAAGGTTGCTCCTATAGCTCCCTTAGTTGATGCACCGGATACTCCCTCTGTTATAGCTCACATTGTTGATGCTCCTATTGTTGCTCCATTTTGTGAAGCTCCATCTGATAGTCTTCTGCCATCGGCCCAGGATGTGGTTCCTACTACTGCTCTGCCTGATAATATATCATGGAATCCCGAAGAATGTTCTTGGGTTCACACCCCTTCTGATATGAGATATTCGTCTGAGAACGACACATTCTATGCTTTTATTAGTGATATTCCAGGCGAGACTCGTTTTCTTATCTATCATATTGAGGGAGATGGTTTGTGTCTCACTAGAGTTGGTGAGATTGGTGAGTTGAACAAAAGTAAGTTTTATGATGTCGCATGGGATAGGAAATTTATATACTCACCGGACTCTGAAGGTTATGATCCTCGTCTGGCTACTCTCTTCTCAGGTTTTTCACATGCTATAGGGCCATCGTTGGTTGTTGGCTGCGATTGTTCTTCCTCTTCTGAGGGAGCTTAGTCATGTTGTTATAGTAGTTTAGGCGCCTTAGTCTAGCTCCTGTGTCTTTTGGGCTTTTCTGCCCTTTAGTTGTTCTGTGCATGTTCAGAACACCCATTTTCCCATTATTTATACAGTGGCACGGCCCACTATAAAGTCAGCTAGCTTTGCTAAAAAAATCAAACCAAATAAACTATTTTAAATTCCCAAATTTAAATATGTGATTCTCTACATCATTTGGCACACATGGAAAAAACAAATTCAAGCTTCTGGTGACTGTGTTGGGTTTAATGTGCGTGTGTTCAAACAAGAAGGTGGAAGAAGAGGAAAGCAGAAGCTAGTAAGTATTATTTATCCGCATATCTATGCTAAATCATCCAATTTCTTATGTATCTTAGCATATATGATTGTATGAATGCTTGTACATGTATGTGCACTTGAAATCTTGGACATGGTAGTGATTAGAGTTGGTTTTGCATCAGAATTAGGTCGATAATGGGTGCAAATTGCTTTAGGAATGGGCGACCAACTAGGTTTGCTGGTCGACAGTGACCTGTCGACTGTTAGAGGCGACCGGTGGCTGAGTTTGATTAGCTAAAATAAAATAAAATAAATAAAAATATAATAAATTATATACAATCAAAGTACAATAAAAACAAAGACAATAAATAGATTTGTGGAGTTTAAATGGGAATTTATAAATGAAATATATATTAATTTTAAGAAATTGCCTAATTAAAGAATAAATTAGATTTTTAAATTTAATAATCTTATAAACATTGAATATAAATTTTGAAAAAAAATACAATCTAATTGACATTTTTAGTATTTTGAGGTAAATTTTGTAATCAATAAATTTAATTAGAGTTTTGTAATGTATTTTTATATATATTTAATAATCTAAATTATTTAGAAATTCAATTTAATTCAAATATAATTATTATGATTTACTTCTAATGTTTACATTTATGTTAATATGAGTGGGATGTTGTAAATGATTTGTTACTGGATAACGTATATAATATCTATATACGAGATTATGAAGTAATATTATTTTAATTTTGGATATTAAGTAAATTAATTATAAATCATATTTAATTCTAAAAAATTATGAAATGGGTGTTACGAGTTATATTTGGCATTACAAATTATTTATGAGGATATAAAATATAGAAATGGTAATTTTGGAAGTAATTTATAAATATTAAAGCTTTATTTGATTTATTAAGAATTAGTAATTTCATTTATATAAGTTATTAAAAGTTTTACTAATTATAGTATATTGAATTAGAGTTATGTACTTATACTTGACATATATAATTAATTAAATGTTTCGCTTTATGTTTATTATATCTTTTTAGATATTGATTTTGGATAATATAAGTGATTCACCGTTGATATAGATTTGATTTGAGATTTTGATATGATACGGTGATGGCATCCTTCTGTATGGTTTCATGATATTTAATTCTGTGTGATAAGAAATCTGAATAAATGGAGTTATACCATCTGGTGTGAGACTTTCGGTAATATTTCTCCGGTTATTCTTTAGACTCTTTATATAGAATGATATGTGGATAGAGTGTAATTTATAAGCATTGAATAAATGTTTGAGTATAACGAAGTGATAGGGGATGCTGTTGTGATATTTATTTGATTATTCATTGTAAGTAGATGAGACTCGCGTGACGAGGATAGTGTTATACGAATGTGAGGTGATACACGTCGTGATGAGTATGGCTTCGTGTCTATAATTCAATGAGTATGGCTATGTGCCTAATGATGAGCATGACTTCGTGTCTATATATATTAGTTCTATATGCCATTATTAAGATGTACTCCTTTTATTAGCGTTAGAGAGAACTAGATAGCTAGAATCCACCCTCACGGCCTGATCATGGGGTCGCACCCCAGACCTGTGACACCCTATATTTATATAGCTTCGTGCTTTCGTTTCTTGCGTTTGCCCATGTGTCTCATAGGTCAGCAGTATGTTACCTATAGAGGCTAGAGTCGGGTCATGGTTTTTGAGTCCTCGCATTGACGAGCACATCAGTGTATACGTGTCAGGATACCGTAAAGGAAACTAAGACTATAGAGACTTCATGTCTTTGGAGCTTGCTTTGTGCTATCAGTCTTCCTTCTGGTACTAACGGAGTGGTAGATTGGCATATACTATCGATGCACCTCACTTTATTATAGATATAGGTTAAACCACCTACATATTGGTGTGTGTAATGTGTATATGGCTCTACTTGGGACTTCGTCCCTGTCATACAGTCATTTCCTATCATGATATATTTTGATAGTTTATATATGAGGAGATGAGATTATGCTTATAATAAATGTCTACAGTATTGTGGATTCTCGTATTTTTTGTTAAATTAAACCGATAAGCAGCCTATCCTATTCTGCATATATTGATGATGATGTTCTATTTATTGAGACTGAGAGATATACTTAGGCAATGCTATATGCTGGCCTGACTATACTTGGTTATATCTCACTTATCGATGTTTTCTAGATTTAGATGATAATTTCTAGATAGTGTGATTCACCTATTTGTATTGATTCTATGATTTCTGATTTGATGTGCTTTATATGGGTGATGTCATCTGTATGCATGATTTTGAGTTATTCGTATGATGTGATGCTTTGATGATTACCTATGGTCTTATATTTATATTCCGTGCATACGTTTCCATACTTGTGTGTGTGTGTATCAATGAACCGACTATTGACTTGAGTTTCTCTAGTAGTGTTATCATATTATTATTCCTAGCTTATACTATGTCACCTATATTCATAGATCTTTGATTTAGATATAGTTTGACCTGTGTGTTATTTATGTAATACTCGGGTCTGCCTTAGACATCTCGGATATAGTGACATTAGGCTTGGAGGAGACTTATATTAGGATTGCTGTATGATATTTGCATGACTTTGATTCACTATATATATATATATATGATACTTAGTTGTACATTGATTATTCATTGAATAATATTAAGATAGTTGACATTTGAGATGAATTGTTTCCTTACAATATCATATATTATACATTATATGTTATCACAACGATTCTAACTTTGTGTTTTCTGTTATTTGCTATATATTGCATGTTGTTCTATCCTAGAGTCACACATGTTTATTGCTTTGTACCGATAATGTGTATGTATATATGAGTTATTTATTTGATGTTTTAATACATACCAGTGTTAGCCCAAATGAATATCCACGTGTGTATCCTATATCGCCTTATTCTCCGTATTATTCGACAGTATTACTCTATAGCAGTCTTGGATTATATGGGTATAGGTGGGGTGTTTACACAATAAGAAACCCTAAATAGAATTAAGGGATAAATACATGCTTATAATACGTATATTGTGGTTTCTAATGTTTCTAGCGCTTGAATCATAAGGTTATTTCATAAGAAATAAATTATTCCATAAGTCGATATCATTAAATTAAATATATTAAAGATTATGAATCTTTAATATAAATTTGTCCTCTATCACTTATATGCTAATAAATCACTTGCATACTCTCTGGTTATTGAGCAAACTCAATCTAGAGATGCTATGTGTAGTATTATTAACTTGTAGAATATACGAGGTAAGATAGCTACATGTATTTGTTGAGGAAACTCAAGGTACATATAATATACTTAGGCTGTCGCGAAATGGTAGGTACGAGTGTATAAATTCTTTCCATTTGTTGAGTAAACTCAAGGTCAGAATGAGATTATGATAAAGAACCATGGGTTATGAGTTGTATATGATACAACTGATAAGAAGTTATCCATCGTTTATGGGGCTATGACTTGTTGAACAGACTCAACGTCATAATAGCAAGACAAACAAGTCCTAACATCCACTAGTAAAGTTGGAAAGACTTATATGTTTCATCTTAGTTTTTGGAGAAACATAAAAGACTAATGGGTGCTTATTGGTAGAATAAAATATAATGTTTAACCTTACGATATTCTAAGAACATGAACTATGAAAATGTCCTGATCTACTAAATCTAAATTTGTAGAAAAATGTCTACACCCAAGTTGTTTTCTGAAAATGGCAAACTCACCGGACCCACCTACGTTGACTGGCTAAGAGCGATAAAGATAATATTAACTTATGAACGTCTTTGGTTGTCGATAACCGAGCCTCCTAAGGTTAGACCCGCTAATGATGCGGACCTCGAACTAAGTTTAGCCTATAGCAAATGGGTCTTAGACCTTGAAATCGCTCAAGTTTTTGTATTGTCTACGTTTGACAAGCTATTGCAGAGGCAGCACGAAAATATGCATGTCTACGAAATTTCCATTAGACTTAAAGCTCTATTTGAGGAAAAGCCTCGTTCCGCAAGGCATGAACTTACAAAGAAACTGTTCAACGTGAAAACGAAAAAGGAACGAAAAGTGGACGATTACGTTCTGATGATGAAAGACTATATTGATCGACTTTCTCGGTTGGACGTAACGATGGGCAATGAGTTGCAAGTAGATTTGGTTCTTGGGTATCTAACTCCCCGGTATGGGCCATTCATGTTAAATTCTAATATGAACCTGTTGAACGTAGGTCTCGTGGTGCTCCTCATTATGTTAAGGTCAACCGAGTCTTTCATCTAAGGATCAAGGGGCTGCACTTGCTGTTAAGGGGAACACATCATCTTTGAAGGGTTCGAAGAAGTGAAAGAGGGTTAATAAGAAGAACAAGAAGACTGCTCCAGCCGACAAGGGTGAATGTCATCACCATCACAAGAAAGGTGACCAGAAACGAAACTGTTTGGGGGTACTTAAAGGTTGTCGAAGATAATAACAAAATTGTTCCGTTGCTTCTACGAGTATATTTATGATTCAAAATTGTTTTGCAATCAATGAATTATCTTGGGTTTTAAATACTGAATCTGGAACTCATATGTAATTTATTATAGGAGTTTAGGAACATGCGTCATGTGGCAAATGGAGATATGAGGCTTCAAATTGTTGATGGATCTCTATTAGATGTAACAACAGTTGGAGACTTTCATTTAAGTATGCCTAATGGATTAGTTTTGATATTAAATAATTTCTATTATGTAAAAGATTTTATTTGTGGGATTATTCCTATGTATAGACTGTTTGAGATTGGTTATATTTTTCACTATGCTAATAATATTATGAGCATTATGTTAGATGGTAATAAAGTCCGTGATGGTATCGAAAACACTGGTAAATTGTACAGTAGAAGTATGGCTAACTAAACTAAGCTACTAATAGGAATTATGCAAAGTAAAGTAAATAAAGGAAACACACCAAGATTTTATACTATGGAGCACCTCTTAGGAGTTTCACTAGCCACGCCCTCGCTTAACCTGGAGGAATAGGTACAATATAAATCATCTTGACCTTGTGCCTGAAGATCTCCAACAAGACATGATACAACAGAATAAAAGAAATCGAACTTCATGTGTTCTTGAATAACACGTATGAGTCAATACAGTACACACTTCCTATAATCTTCGTAAAATGATGATTTGAATGTGCATGTATAGGAATTTGAGAGTTTGATCGCTTTTGTAAATCGTAAGTAAATAAAGAGTATAGAGTTGATAAGCAAGAAAGAATTAATTATGAAAAATGTGCATTTCAACTCTATTTATAGCGTTGATAGTTTCTTTTGAAGGTTTTAGCCATCAGAGAAGCTGCATCACCTGAAAAAGAAGATATCTCTTCGAATTTTGATTTTTAGCAAAAAGACACTTCTATTCGTCTAATTCAGATGATTGACTTTTAAAAGCCAAACAGTTGAATTTCAGAGGTAAAACAAAAGGTTAGAAGTTCAAAAAGCAGGGTAATTAGATGTCTGAAAGATGAACCCAAACATCTAAATTCATTCAATATAAAACAGAAAGTTATAAGTGTAAATTCTGGATATTCAGACATCTGGATATTGATTTCATACGTTTGAAATATATATCAGACATCTAGTTATCAATTCCAGATGGCTGATTTACTTGTATTCTTATTTTTAAAGCAGTCGCCATATATTTGATTAAAAATTCCTTTGAATAATTGCATATTTCTAAAACTAAGAAAATATAACCTTTTAGAAAATATTTTCAAAGCTATATATGTGTGTGTGTGTGAAATCATCATATTTTGGAGATTGTATAATTAAATACTACTAACTTGTTGAGAGACTCCAAAGTTATTATAGCTCGATTCCACTATTAGCTCGATTCTACTGTTTGATCATTGTTTCCCTCATATGTGAATTCCTGCAAGTATTAATCGATATGTATATATATAAATGTATAGTTGTTTCATTAAAACCTATAAGGGCAGGATCTAATAATCTCCCCCTTTTGATGACGACGACTATACATTTTATTATGAATATATATGTGCTAAATAGCTCCCCTATCGATATGCCCACTGTTTCTCCTCCTTTGTCATTAACAAAAAAAATAATATTTTAGGAGAAAATAGATCGGTAGAAAATAAGAGTCATACATAACATACCAACAAAATGATTACAATGTTTTGTACATAACAACACATACATAACATGCTAACAGAATGATTACAATGTTTTGTGCATAACACATACATGATAAACCAAAATAAAAGACCTCGTAGTATTTCACAAAACAAAACATAATAAGTCAAATAAAGATGCTCGGTTTTCCAAAAGACAGAGAACTTGAAAGACGTCGTTCCATGCAAGAACCAAAAAAGCACAAGAACTTTCCATGATGCATGATCTACAACAAAAAACCAATTTTGTAAGTATATAGAAAAAATATTGTTTAGGCATGAGATGATTTTTAATGAAAATATTACCTCACCGATCACCCCATGTAGAGAAGGAGTAAGAGAGCATCCGACGAAGTTTTTCCGAATTCTTTTAAGTATAGTCTTCACCCCTTCTACCTCATTCAATACTCGATCAACTTTGGTTTCAATTTGATTGATTCTTGAATTTATTTCCATATATCCTTTAGACATTTTTTTTTCAACTTTCTTTCGGTTTCTAGTTGTGATGATGGAAGAAGAGTACATCTCTTTTGATCTGTAGGATGTCATGTCGTTACAGATTACTTTAACGAATTCATCATCATTTTCTTCTTTATTTTTATCCGTACCGTCCATGTCGTCGTCGTCATCACTCTCTTCTCCTTGTTGTCGGATTATGAGTAGTTTGCTTTTGTCTCTTGAAGTAGGAGCTTGAGATTGGCCACTTTTATGGGCTTGAACACGTTGTGGATAAATTTTAAAAGGGTCAAATTACGAAACCTCTTTTGGTAATTTCATGAGAGTAAAAATTTCTTGTCTACAATCTTAATACCAATAATTTCTTCTCCCGGCCCACGAATATTTTGGTCATTGAAAAGACGAATGATGTATGTCGAATACACGAGTATTATTCTTATAACGAAAGTAGTTTCGAAGCTCATGATAAATATAATCAGCCTAATTTACTTCAATATTGCCAAAGATAGCATATAGAGCTTTATAATCAAGATTATAAATAAGCTCATGACTTCCGAGGCAAGGAAATATGGTATTGATTAACATTCTTAGCAAAAGTCTTGAAGGAGGTCGTAAGTCTTTAGATTTTGAATCTCCCTTAACTGTATTCCATAAGTGGTGACTTATTTCATCTCTCTTTCGATCTTTTATATCAACGTCTTCTAAATTTATCCCTTGTTTCCTAATTTTTAAAACTCGAGCTATGCCATTTATGTGAATTTTAACAATGTTACCATAAACACTTGACCATAGCCAACCTTTCTCTCGACGAAGTCTAATGTCTTTACAATTTAGATTGGCTAAGAAAAGTTGAACACTTACGGTGTCGATTTGAACATTATTGTTATGGGCGTCGATTAAACTTATTATTGTAGCTTGATCAATAAAAGCTTGGAGATTATATTTTGGAAAATCGTTAAGATTATAGAAAATACCCGTAAACATTTCATCATAGATAGACGCTTGAATCTCTCAATACTTTTATCATTATGATGTAGCCAAACTTTGATTTGCTCGTCGGATGGAGTTCAGTTAGAACTAGCTTCAGCAGTTGATCTCTTTAGGGAAGGTTTTGGAGCCATAGAAAAATTCTAGGGTTTTTAATTTGAGAAAGATTTGAGATTTTTAAAGATTGATTTTTTTTATAATGTTGGCTGTAAAAACTTGAAAGGGTAGGTTAAAAGGAGGAGAGAAGGTTATAAACGGTGCTAGGTAAAGGTGAAAAGGCAAGTTAATTGGTCAAAATTCGGTTTCTAGACAATCAAACGTCTGAAATTATTTTCAGACGCCTGATAATTGACAGGCTTTAAACTGAAATCTTGTAGTGCAAAATTGAGGAATTTAGACGTCTGATTTTTAGTTTGAGACGTCTGAATTACAAAGGAAAATTTAATAATTTTCCAATCACGTGATCAGACGCCTGGTTCAAAATTTCAGCCGTTTGAATCATGTTTAATTCATATATACATATATGTTTAATTGAGCATGAATATATATACATGAATTTTATTATTATTATTTTTTCATTTATGATAATACATCCACCAGCGTTTTTCAATTGGTATTGGAGCACCTCTCCTACGTCCAGTCCCTAAGCACCTCTTTGGAGTTTCACTAGTCACACCCTCACTTAACTTGGAGGAATAGGAACAATACAAATCATCTTGACTTTGTGCTTGAAGATCTCCAATAGGACTTCATACGATATAATAAAAGAAATCAGACTTTATGTGTTCTTGAATAACACATATGAGTCAATATAGTACACCCTTCCTATGATCTCCGTAAAATAATGATTTGAATGTGCTTGTATAGGAATTTGAGAGTTTGATCGCTTTTGTAAGTCTAAGTAAATAGAGAGTATAGAGTTGATAAGCAAGAAATAATTAATTATGAAAAATGTGCATTTCAACTCTATTTATAGCGTTGAATAGTTTCTTTTGAAAGGTTGCAGCCATTAGAGAAGTTGCATCACTTGAAAAAGAAGATAACTCTTCGAATTATGATTTTTAGCGAAAATACACTTTTGTTCATCTAATTCAGATGGCTAACTTTTGAAAGCCAGACGACTGAATTTGTTCAGAGGTATTATAGAAAGTTAGAAGCTAAAAAAGCAGGGTAATCAGAAGTTTGAAAAATGAACCCATACGTCTGAATTATTCAGTACAACACAACATGTTATAAGTGTAAATTCTAGATATTCAGACATTTGGATATTGACAGACGTCTGAAATATATATCAGACGTTTGGTAATCAATTCCAGACGGCTGATCTACTTGTATTCTTGTTTTTAAAAGCAGTCGCCATATATTTGATTAAAAGTTCCTTTGAAAAATTGTATATTTCTAAAAATAACAAAATATAACTTTTAGAAAATATTTTCAAAGCTATATATAGGCGTGTCTGTGAAATCATCATATTTTGGAGATTGTACAAATAAATACTACCAACTTATTGAGAGACTCCAAATTTGTTGTAGCTCGATTCTACCGTTTGATCATCGTTTCCCTTATATGTGAAATCCTGCAAGTAATAATCGATATATATATATGTGGAAATGTATAGTTGTCTCGTTAAAATTTATAAGGGCAGGATCTAACAAGTATTTTAGATTATGGCATTTATGTTATCAATACTAATTATGTTTGTGATATGAGTAATTCTTCAAATGATGATATACATAAAATTTATCCTTTGCACTATAGGTTAAGTCAGATAAGTGAGAAACAATTGCACAAATTGAAAACCGAGGGTTTTCTACTGTTATTTGATTTTGAATCATTTGATACGTATGAGGCACGTCTCAAAGGTAAAATGACCAGGCATCCCTTCAATGGGAGCAATAAAAGAGTTAACGTACCCTTGGGTCTCGTACATAGTGATGTATGTGGCCCGATGCCTATAGTTACTAAGGATAATTATTCTTATTTTGCCAAGAGTTACGGATGGTCATTGGGGTTGTCTGGCGTATATTAAGAACGTTGGTCCAAATAAACTCATGTTAAGATCGGCATTGCGTAAATTTATAGGATATCCCTAAAAATCGATGGGATATATTTTATACAACACCGAGGAAGAAAAGGTTATTTTTTCTCGACAAATGGGTGTAAGATGGCATTTCTAAATGGTGATTTAGAAGAGAACGTTTATATGTCAAAGCCTAAGGGTTTCGAGGTCAGTGGGAGTGGGGACAAGGCTTGTAATTTGTTAAAGTTCATTTATAGACTTGAACAAGCTTTAAGGAGTTATAATAAGTGTTTTGATAAAGTGATTACATAGTTTGGTTTTTATCAAAACACAGACGAAGCGTGCATATATCAAAAGGAATAAGGAAATGTTATTGTATTCTTAGTATTATACATCGATAATCTTTTGTTGATTGGCAATGACAATTCGTTATTACAACCAGTGAAAGCTTGGCTCTGCAAGAACTTCTCCACGAAGGATCTAGGAGAAGCAGCCTATATGCTAGGTATAATGATCTGTAGAGATAATCTAAGAGGATGTTGGGATTGTCCCAATCCCTATACATAGATACCATGCTGAAAAGGTTGAAGAGTTTCAAGCATGGAAATGTTCCAACGCAATCTGGAATCATCCTTTCTAAGAAGGATGGTCCCCAAATTGATGAGGAGAAAGAGCATATGAAGAGGACATTGTATGCTTCAGTAATCGATTTCATATTGTATGTCATGCTATGTACTAGGCTGGATGTGGCTTACGCATTAGGATGCGTAAGTCAATACCAATCTAATCCTGGAGAAAAGCATTGGACAACTGTAAAGTATACATTAAAGTATTTAAGAAATACCAGGGACTTATTCATATATGAATATGGAGACCTCCTTAGGAAGGGTTATACCGACTATAGCTTTCAAAGTGATATCGATGATAGTAAGTTAGTGTCGGGTTACTATTAACGGTAGGGCCGTTAGTTAGAAGAGTTCCAAATAGAAAATATTAGCTGATTCCACAATGGAGGCCTAGTACATCGCCCTCGATGAAGCAGCTAAACAAGCGATTTGGATGTGCAAGTTTTGTGAGCTAGTAGTGTTTCCCGACATGGAGAATCCAATGGCATTTTTGTGTGACAATAATACGGTGATGCAAATTGCAAAAGAGCCTAGAGCATATAAAAAATTACGATATATTCTTCAATTCCACATAATTAGAGAATTCATCGAGAAGAAAGAGGTCGTGATACAAAGGGTAGATACCAAGGACAACATAACAGATCCATTCGTGGAGGAATTAGCTTGGTCGATTCTCATCAAGCTGATCAAAGGGATGGGATTGAAATTCCATAACTAGCCCCAAGTGTAAGTGGAGATTGATAGAGTTAAATTATCGCCTTTGGATGATTTTATAATTTATTGCAAATTATTAACTCTGTAATAATATCTCGTTCAAAATAAAAGGTGCTTTTTTGTTATATACTTGTTATAATGTATTGCAATTAATTAATTATTTAATTTAAGTATATTTAATAGAAAATCCATAAATAATGCATTTTGTGATAGTAATTACAAGGTGTTGTAATCATGAGCAATTTATCATAATATAATAAACACATCATTTTAAATATTCCTGGTTAAGATGAATCGAGACTAGATATCGATACATCCTTTGAGACGAGTACGTAACGCTCTCCAAATGTTGGGTAGTGTATTATTCATGGCTGCTTGGGGCACCAAAGGGTTGTGTACCGATAGTTATTGGATAACCATGAAATGTTACACTCGATAGTTTTATGTTGGTTAATATAATTAAAGTCAAACATAAAATATTGATGTGACAATAATTACACAATTTTATTGACATGAGAATACTATCGAGCTTCAATGCAGAAACTTCACTTTTATTACAGTTAAATCGTAGCATGGCGTCCATCAAATGACTATAGTTGGGTCAAGTGGAGGCATTGAAAGCGAAACACTATTCAATAGAGAATTCGTCTGCTCGATTATATGGGGTTAGTATCACAGTCAACCGAAGTCAACACAAAATCGAAGTCTTTGGCCAGAGTAGTTCGATTATGGTAATTGTTATTATTGAACCAATGACTTTTGTGTTTGGACTATAAAGTTGAATATGAACAATATTGAAATTTTGACCATTACCAAATTCCATATGTCTAAACGTGATATAGTTTCGATGAAGAGAATTGGTGTATATAATTGTCACTATTGGGTAAAACTTAAAGTAAGTAAAATTGGATTTTACTGAAGCTATATAAGTGTTAAATTTGGCCATAATGTCACACCATTATCTACACATGTGAACGTTAATATTCAAATTGTTCGATATTAATCGCTGACCGAATTTACACCTAAGAATCACACAATCGAAATATTGAATACTCCGGCTACCACCTAATTTAATTAAATATAATAATTATAAATTAATTAAGTCAATTAATGTTTATGAAATATTAATTATAAAATATTATATAATTTGTGTTGAAAGTAGTGTGTATATAGAAGTTGTATGCATACGTATCGACATACGATATCAATGTACGTTTAAATTAGATTTAAATATATTTTATTTATCTGGCTTGAAGTGAATGAGAGGCCCACAAAAGACCTAATTTGGCCGACCAAAGGTATAAGAGAAAGGGGTTGGATTTGATTCAAAAAGGGGTTTGAATTAGTAGAGATATTTATGGATCCGGATCCACCTTTTGCTCCTCTACTTTTCTATTATTTAAATAACCTTAACCCCTCATTTGTTGCTCTCTCTCTTTTAGCATCTCTTATCATCCACATCAAGTCTATAACGACCCGGATTTTTGGTCGTTAATTTTGAACATTTAATTCATTTTAAATGTTGAATTTTGGAATGTGAATGGGTTTTCAATATGAAGTTTATCGATCAAAAATAGTGTAATAAAAACTCAAGTTCCAAATATAGTGATTTAATTAATAAATTTAATTATTAAGTTAATAATTAAAAATCGATTAAATAATTGAGTAGGAGTTGAATAAGAAATCGAAATGATTTCTAATATTTATATAAATTCTATTTGAATTAGAATTGGGTAAATAAGTTTTAAAACTGGATTTTTAAAGCGATATCGTAAAGATTTGAAATCGTCGATTCAATCGACGCCTTAAATAGCGATCCGGGACATAGTCTCAGAATTCAACGAAACCAGTTCCATTAGATCCGTAATAGTGTATTATTATCGGATTTCAAATTTCTTAGTGTTTGGAGTTATCGTTTGGCCGTACGAAATATAAACGCATTGGATTTAATATCGAAATTCAATATAATAATTGGGTCCAAAAAGCTATCTTCTCTATATGATTGAATTTGGACTTGAAATCTTTTCCAGTGTGTTCGAAATAGGGGTATAACATTATAAAAGCCTAGCGGCATGCCTCCATAGGGGTTCAAAATTTTCGTAATACGAAAGTGGGATATTTAGAATAAAAATAAAATATATATATTCAAGTCAAGGTCAAATCATGGCCGTCTTCCTCAGTTTATAACGTGTACACTTCCTTTGGCTTTTCTCACATGTCATACCGTTCACCTATAACTCGCGCATCCCCCTCTTCCTCCAGGAAATCGAAACCAAAAATTTAAAATAAAAAAAAAGAGAAAGAATCCCCTCGTCTTTTGAAATCCAAATCGATTCGTTTATATAAAAAAATACAAGCATGGTCGTGAGGCGACCTGGAGATCGCGCTAGCGCACGCGCGCATAGGATGGAGGAAATAGCAGCGTCGATCGCGACATTAGAGGGGCGGCCAGAGGTGAGCGCGCGCGAGTTAGTAGGGAGTCACGGTCGAGTCTGGTGACGTTCAGTTTGGCTTGGCGGCGCTAGGGTTTCCCCGTACGCGCGTGCATGAGGATCTCGTAGCTGGCGAGGCGGAGGCGCATGTAGGGTTGGGTCGTTACTAGTTTTGGGGAAGCTCGAGTCATGCTGTCCTCGTGCATGGGATGGCAGAGGCACGCTCACGATTTTGGGAAGGGGTCTAGGATTGTTGAACTCGATGTCTGAAGCGTGAGCGTGATGGTTTTGCTTAGCTTGGTTTTGCTTATAAGGTAATTAATTATGATAGTTTTTAGTTAATTCAAATAATTTTATTTAGTAAAATCGAATGCTTATAAAGTCGTAATTCATTTATACGAGGTCAACAAAAAAAATATGGAATTAGTCGCATTGGGCCCGAAATGTCATAGGCTACGCAATGGTATAAATTTTGGGATTTTTCGGAGTCAGCTAGGAATTTAGATCATTCAAAATCTGGATGTTCATCAAATTCAAAAAATCAAGGTGAAAAAATCTCACTCTTTTTGGATTACTAAATTTAAATTTTAAATAGTTAAAATTAATTTTGGATGTTGGGTCGAATTGATTTATCTGCTGAATGATATTATATTACATATATAGTAGTATATATATACTAGTATTTGGAGTGATATTCCCACACATTATAGCAGATGAGACCCTATGCGCCTCGCATAATAGCGGATGATCCTATATACCACGATATCCTCCTCGAAGTTGGATTGGTATTTTTTTATATTGTATTAACATATGTGGATGTAGGGAAACAGGTTTGAGGGATCCAACTGGATTCCTCAAAATGTTGAATTTAATTTCATATATTGTGATATATGGATTGTGTAGAATAATCTAGTATAGATTATTGTAGTAATTGAAATTATTGGATGCTATTATAGCATTGGCCAGAATTTGATATTTTAAAAACCATAAATATATTTTTAAAATGGAAGGAATTAAAGGGAATTTTTGATACAAAAATATTTATATTGGAATTGGGTTTATTTAAAAGAAATTGAATTAGAAAAATATATTTGATTTTTGGTTATACTTAACCATTGTGAATTATTAAATGGAGGTTTTAAAAATTAATTATATAAGAGAATTTATAAATGATATTCTGGAAATATAAAAAGGAGTTAAAACAAATATTAAAAATAGATTGGAAGTATGAATGGAATTTATAGGAAATGAATTTATAAATAAGATTTGTTTTATAAACGGGTAAAACCAAAGGGGTTATAAAATTTATAAACGATGTTTATAAATAAAGGAATTCGATATCGGATGACAATTGGGAATATAAATTCATTAGGTGAATTTATATTAGAATATGGAAACCGGGTTGAGAAAAATAGTAGATTCTTTATATATTTTTTTGAAATGAAAATGGTTAGGGAATCGACAATGGATCGATATGTTGTGAAATCGAGAGGAAGTTAAAAATTAAATTGGTTATTGATATTTTAAATTATATTTTTATTTTTATGAAGTTAAGTTCGTTTTTCAAAAGGGAAAACTTTATTATTTAAACTATGAAATTTTAAACTAGTTAGTATTGGAATACTTTGGAAAATGGATTTTCAAATATTTAATATTTATTGAAATAAAATTTTAATTTTTTTAAATTAGCTTTGTGAGTTGATTTTTTTATTTTAAATGAGTTATTGATGGTTTATTTAAAAGTGCTTAATATTTTAAATAATAACTTAAAACATATTTTAAAAATAAAAATAATTTACTATTCTTTAAAAAGGCTCATTATACATATATAAAGTTTAAAATGATTGGAAATTTATTTATAAAATTCTCTTGAGATGTGTAAGAAGGTTTTTAATTTAAAGATGAGATTTTATAAGAGAAATCTTATAAATGGAATTCTAGAGACTTAAGAAAATTTCCAATGTTAGATGCGATAACTTCAGAAAGAATTTGAATTCATTTAAAGAAGTTATAAAGGGTTGGTTAGGATTATAAATAAGTATAATCGGTTTGGAAATCGTAGGAATGATTTATTAAAATTCCAGAGACTTATGAGATAAGATATGAAATATTTCCAAGTTTACTATTGAGATGATTTTGGAAATTATACGTATAAATATTTTTCCTAAGAATTGAAAGAAAAGTATTGGAAGTATTTTAATGGGAAATGATTTGGAATAGAAATATTTTCTAAGGATTATAAAAATGGAAGTTGGAAATATTTCTAAGTATTGAAAAATGGTGAAATATCCTGTTATGGATACAAGTGTTGAAATTGTTTCCAAATATAGAAATATTGAAAGAGATTGAATATATATCTTGGTGAAGATGTTTTGGAATAAATATTTTGGAGATTTGTAAAATTGGACCTAGTGACTGCTTATGGATGTTTTATTGATAGTTAAATAACCGATTATCAATATTGGCCAATTTCGTTAATCGTTTCGAAGAGACCGGGATCAGATTTAATTATCCCAAAATCACTTTGATCCGGTTTGAACGATACGAATGAATACCGTGAAGATGACGAAGACGGTGATTCAGTTTTTCCAGACCCATGACAACTTGTATGGACGAATGCTATGCTATTAGACCATCGTCATTAGAGGACAATGAGCATTCTAAGTAAAATTGTTCTTGAAAGGTAACGCTTAGCCTCGAACCTCATCAACCGGAAATGACTAAAACAGGGGAGATGCGGCAAGGCTAAGTGGGTCGCACCCAAGTAGGGTATGTTATCACTTTTTTAGATGTCCTCGGAAACCTTTATATTATGGATATGGTTGTGAATGAAAGAAGGAGCGCTCAATAGTAAGGGTGGGAACATCCGAGGTGATAACATATTCGGTCTATCCGGGTTAGGGGTAGGTCGGTCTTGTGTAGCAGGGGATCCCGACGATGGTCCTCGGTACATTGTTCTAGAGGTATACTATGATGGGCGGTACCCTAATGGCCTAGTCATTCGTATGCAATCCGTTCTCCAATACGAGCTTTACGGTTTTATTTGTAGATCCTAATATGCTAGAATTTAATTAATGTAACAATTTCAGCTATTTGAATAAGTATTTGTACTTAGACACTATTATAATATCAAAGGATTTGATATAAAATGTTTTGGTTATCGTAAGGGAAAAACCCGTCGTGTTTATGTGTGACGTGGTCTTACGAGATACCCTTATTTTCAAAGGATTTTGATAACTCTAACAATTCAAATTGAGTGTGTTTTCTCACGTTGGTTTTCCAGACTGACTCGGGTGTTATTTTATTATAATGCTCGGGTCAGACCGAGTATTACAGATTCAGGATAGAATGCTATGGAGCTCAGGAGACGAGCTGGATGACAGAGACGTATCTCCGTACTCGGCTTATATTTCCGCTGTGTAAGGACAAGTTATATAACTGTACAGTTTGGTGTATTTATTGTTGTACTCTGATGATTGTAAGTATAAAACAGTTACAGATTCTTTGGTATAAAAATCTGTTATTATATATTATATTTTGTTCCGCTGCGACTGTGAGATTCTGTGTTGTTGTTTCTATTTCTTCTTCTATCCTTTCTTCTTTACCCTAGTTATTCGCTCTTTCGTACAATTTGGGTTGAACATGAGTGAATTTTTATCAACTCAAAGGGTATGGGAACTGCGGGTCGCTACAAAGTCGAACCCTTCTCCCCTCTTCCTCTATTAATTCAAGCATTAATCAAGACAAATTCAAATAAAATAGGACATCGGTATGTAGTGCTTTCAGTCTGGTAACTTTCTTTGGAAGGATTTGACTTCAGATTCAAACAGAGTCAATTGATTCAGCATTCGAGGTTTATTCTCTAGGCTATGGTACGGTAATATTCTTGTTTATAATTTATATTTATTTATTTATTTGCTCATTATATAATTCATGTGTAGTTAGATCAAATTGTATTATCACGAATCCCTATATACGTTTGTTGTCAGCTTAGATGTGAATGTATATATATTTTGTATATGTATATGTAGACGCGCACATGTTGTAATGTATACTGATATATGAACTTACAGCCGGATTTTCTAACACATGGATTTTCTGACACATTGATATATGTATATTGATATTTCAAAATTTAATAATATTTTAAAAGGATTTTTAAACAAAATTGATTTTAATGTATAAATATAAACACATGTTGTACATATATTTTTTTATTAAATCGTATATATTATAGTATTTCCAAAAAGAAATTATATATAAATATATATTTTTTAAAATTGGTATATATATAAACCATTTAAAACATAATACACCATTTCAATTTGATATATATAATATAAAATACATACACACACACACACACATATATATATATATATATAAATATACATAAAATTATATATGTCATGAAACTTATATTTGAAATTTTTTCTAACATTTCCATGTGGAAATTATTAATTAAAAAAAATTGAATCAAAACCATAAGGTTTTAAATATAAAAAAAATCAGATTTTGTTAATATTTTTTATGGTTGTAAATCAATATATATATATTAATATATTCTCATATATATAGTTTTATACATTTACATTTTAAACATATAAATTTATTTTATATTTAATTTATAAATATAGATTTTAACATACATGCATAAACACACACGCACGCACACGCATATATATATATGCAATTTTTTTTTTCATAAGTGCATGTATATATATAACTTAATTACAATATATTATTTTAAGTTTGAAACTAAAAGATAATTTAAAATATAAATATAGATTTGTAATATGAAATTCGAAAAATGAATTTGTATTTAAATTTAAAATTAATTATATTTGTATTTATAAATATTATTATATTATAATGTTGTTTATATATTTATAAATATTTATAATATTTTCAATATAACTTTATACGCACTGAATTATATGCGTGTGTGTGTGTGTTTGTTTGTATGTATGCATGTATATATGTATGTATGTATGTGAGACATCACATATGTATAAAAAGGGGCAAACATATCCGTTGCAGTGTAAATCCCAACACTTATATACGGGCATGTTAAACCATGCACACTGTATATGTTGTACGTGCACATACGAACACATGCGTATATGATACGCATGTTCATATTATATAACATAAATATAATATCAATATAATACTTTACATACAAATTAAATAAAATACTATTTTTTTAAAATTAATTTAGATTAGACCTAAATAGTTTAGACTTCACGGGCCCAATAAGGTCAAAAATGCAAAAAAATGAAATATACCCATTTAACATGTTGCGTGCTGGCTTAGATCCAACAAAAACTAGGTAGAGTATGTGTCTCAAATGAAGGGAATTTGATCCTGTACAAGTGCATTAGACCTCCTATTCAATGTAGTGGATATCATATCTTGAAGGTGTGGGATATGGTGTAATATAAATTATACTAGTGTGAACGGATCTTAATGCTACTTTAACACTAGAAGAGGTGAATAGTGTTTTATAACCTATATAGAACTTGTCTAAATAGCTTCAAGTTTTAAATGCAAACATAGATAATCAGCACAGATATATTAACATGCAATCATGAAAATATATATAAATGTAGTAAAAGTAAGAGAAATGATGCTAGAAATTTTATACTGGTTCGGATTAACTAACCTAAGTCGAGTCATGTACGGTGTAAGTATATATTTCCTTTCAAACGGCTACTTTAATCAAGTAGCAAGAAAACCAAAATACAATCTTGATTTCAAGGCAACAAGACACACCCTTTTGACTTTTCGAGCTCAAGGTAGACCCACTTGATTTAAACGGGCAACAAGCATACCCACTTGATTTAAACGGACAACAAGCACACCTAGAAAAATAGTAGTAAAGAGTTGTCGATTCCAAATACAAATAGTTGTATTTTGGATACATAATACCCTATAGCCCTTTTGATAGCACTTTGATCTTTGAATTGAAGAGAGCATACTTGCAATTAGTGAGTAGATTATATAGAATGTATGCAGTAAAGTAGAGGTTAAATTTGAGTGAATTGGAAGAGTATAGAAAGTGGATTTTGTGAAATATATAATGATAATTTGGAGTAAGAAGAATGTAGAAAAAGTAGTTGTTGAAATTTGTTTTTCAGTCACCTTTATATAGTATTTGAAGGGACATGTCTATTCTCGAAGAGATGGAGTTAAAAATTACAACTATTCAACATTCTAAAGACATCTCTTTAATGTTGCATATATCGACATATATAGGAAACCTATGTCGACATAGATTTGTATGCTTGGAAAAAATATATTTAAAGTGTTATAAAATTATGATATTTTGTAAAATCATTTAAAAATGCTTTTTAATATATAAAACTTTTACAAAATATTTGTAGAAATATATTTTGAAAATAAAATAAATATTTTGATAAGAGAGTACTGTTCAAAGAAAAGAAATTTGCTATTCAAGGACTTTAACAAATTTATCTAATATCTATTAACTGTAAACTTAGTCTTGAAATCTTCATGTCTTTGTCTTTAAACTTATAATTCTTCAATTATCTCGATCATCTCTGAATCATGAACTCTAGTCTTTTTACCAATCTGTCTTCAAACTCGAGTATTCTGTTCTTGTATAAACTTGTGTTATATCCTACAAAATATTCTATACAACTTGAGAAAGCATCAACACTTGTATTTATATGGTTATTGTTATCAAAATCAATGTCGGTGGTATTAACAATCTCCCTTATTTTGATGATGACAACCATGTAAATATATTTACTATAAAATATAATGTAACTCCACATAAATTGTTTAGCTCCCCCTATTTTGAATAACTCCCCTTAGTATATGCATATATTATATTTTATATTTTTCTCCTCCTTTGTCATCAACAAAAATGGGTAAAGAAAAATAAACTCCCCCTAAAATGTGACATATTAAATACTATGAAATGTGATAATATTGTGTATGGAATCAAAAATCAATATTAATTGAGAAATAATATTTCTGAGAAATAACTATACACACACACAATTATAGTAACATTTGTTTCAACTATGCATCACAATCTATACATATTTATATAATTAATTACATAAAAATTACAAATTATAACGAAAGTTAATTATACAGACTAAAAATGTACAAATAAATACATATTTTAAATACATATTAAAGCTGGAATTTCTTAGGAATTTCAACCCATCCTTCGGATCCAAAGATTGAATTGGTGTTAATAACTTCCCAATCTTCATGTTCTACTTTTGCTTTAGGGTTCGAGCATTCTCGGGCATTGCTTTGAACTTCTTTAGCGAAACAAGAATTCAAACATCGAAGAGTATCAAATTGTTTTTTCTTGTTCTTTGATCATTTGCATTTGACTAACACCAAGTGTCATTAATTGCGAAGAATGAAGCAAAGCGCATTCTTGAATGATTGAAGAGTTTCTTATAGATTATCACTAACTTTTTCTTTTAAAGAATCAATGTTTGCATTCATTTTTCTAAAAAGAGACGTGTGAAAGAAATAAAATAAGAATATGAATTGATTTCTAAGTTTTTTGTAACGACCCGTATTTTTACGGATCGAAACATCATAAAACAGTTGTCATTAGATCGATAGTATTGTTAAATCGTTTGAAGCTTGAGTCGAGTAGTAGCTTAAGTCGTGTAGAAGATGAGTCGAGTGGTAGCTTAAGTCGTGGAGCGACCTAAGAGATAGAAGAAACCTAAGGAGTTTGGTCATGTTGGAGCTTAGGTCGTGAAGGAGGTTAGGTCGTAGACGACTTAAGGAATTGGAACGACTTAAGGAATTGGAACGACTTAAGGAATTGGAACGACTTAAGAAATTGGAACGACTTAAGGAATTGGAACGACTTAAAGAATTGGAACAACTTAAAGAATTGGCGACTTAAGATAGTGGCGATTTAAGAGTTAGCGGCATAGGGATAGCAACTTAGGAAAACTGGGCGAGTTAACGACTTAAGGAGATAGGTCGTGAGCGACTTAGGAGCGAGCTAAGGTTATGTCGTAAGTCGCGCATGTGTGTTATGGCTTAGGATGTTGTACCGTTAAGTCTTAGGTCGGAGACAGTTAAGTCGTTGAGTCGCTATAGCATGATTAGTTAGGTCGTGAGGTGTTAAGTCGTAACCCAGCTAAGTCGCAAAGATCGTTAGGTCGTATCCCAGTTAGGTCGCGACTTATGTTAGGTCGCGTGGATGCTTAAGGGGTTAGGTCGTGTAGCGTTAAGTCGCTAAGTCGTATCTTGTTGAGTCGAGTAAGTTGATAGGTCGTTAAGTCGTATCTTAGTTAAGTCGCGTGAGGACTTATATTGTTAAGTCGCTAGGTCGTGCGCATGTGTGTTAGGTTAGGTCGTGCGAAGGCTTAAGTCGTTGAACTGTTGAGTCGTAAGTCGTAGGGATGGTTAAGTCATAAGTCGTGGTATTTATGAGTCGTAGGTCGTGGATTTTCTTAAGTCGTGGACGACTTAAAAGCGAGCGAACGACTTAAGGATTTGCCTATAAATACCCGGTTTTACTTCACTTTTTGGGATCCGGATTTTGAAGCGACGAAGTGCTGCTATTTTGAGAGCTCGAGTTCTACACTTCTTCACTTCTTTTCTCCACTTTAATCTTGTGCTTCCTTCCATCCAAATCGAAGATCGAATCGAAGATCCAAGAGCTTAGATTGAAGATCTACATCCATCGAAGAGAGATTTCATCGTTTGAAGCGGATTTTTGATAGATCGAGTTAGATCCTTCGCTGTCCAGATCTGAAGTGTGTTGCTTTTGAGGTGTTTAGGTGATTCGGTGAGTGGTGATTATCTCTCACACGGATCCAAAGGAGTATATCGGATTGATTGGCTTGATTTGGTGTTAAAATAGTGATTTCCATGCATTTTCTTAAACTTAAATGTAGATCTATTGTTCATGATGATTTGACATCCATTTTACTACATGTTAACCTATGTAAGTTCATTCATCAAGTTGTAGAGATATTGCTCATAATTCATGCTTGTTAGATTTAGACTTCTTTATTTACAAAATTGCCATTATTGTTATAATTGTTATTTAGATCATGTTTGAATGTTTGATTACTGGGATTAATGATTGACTTGATTGATTGTTATCTATTAGTTGATTGATGATTTGATTTAGACAAGATGGTCGAAGATGATTCAAAAGCTAAGGGAAAGGCTCTTGAATTGGAAAAGCTGCTCGTGGCATATGTGGCGGATGATGAAGCTCATATGGATAGATTTGATGATGATGATGTTGAGATGAGGCTTTGCTAGGATGAGATGAAGCGAGGCATGATATGAGATAGTCTTGGTTTAATCCAGACGGGATCATTCCAAGCATGTTGATAACTCGGTGAAATGGTTCGGGTTTGAGGATAATGGTTGGCTCGAGAGGCGCTTGAGCTAGTATGAGAATAGTCGTCGAGGAGGATGACTAGAAGGCTGAGATTTCATCGTTGTTGAAGGTTCTAGCAGACTCAAAGCAAGAGTACGCTGGGCAGATTCGATAGTCCCAAAAGACTACTGATTGGTAGTCGAGTACTCTGGGCAGATTCGATAGTCCTAGGCACGGGCTGCGACGACGTGCGGAGTTATGTCTAGAACCGGGGTTTCCATTAGCCCTTGACGGACGGCTGAAAGAATGTACCGGTCATTCAATTAACGGTGGTATCGAAGCAATGATAACAGTGATAGCCAGAGTCATGGATGTTTGGTTGTATCGTCATTCGGTCTCAAGAGCGGTATTTTCTTGGTGCTTATCTGATCTTGGTTTAGGCCTTGGGGGTTTGTACTTGGAAAACATCGCCCTTGACTCGAGTGATAATTGCTTTACTTTAAATGTTTGCTTTGCTACGTTTACTTCTGCTTAGTGTGTGTTTGGGGGCTATCACTGTAGAAAGAGGTGGAGTGGGAGGGTTGGATTCCTATTCTTTTTTTCCTTTATGCTCTTTTGGTATGTTGTTAGTTAATTTACCGCTCACTAAGACTGTTGTCTGACTCAAGGCTTTATGTTTTAACTCTTATTGCCTTGGGTTGTTCGTCCATTTTGGGACGGGCAGACTAGGTAGCAGGTGACAGGTGCCGTTCTTAGTTTCCACGATGCTGATGACGAAGACGAGCTGGAGGCTTGCATATTATTTTCTTATTATATGTACTGGATGTTCCGCTGCTTGTATAATTCTCTGAGTGACATGTAGTGAGGCTTGATGTATTGACTATTCAGATGTTGTATTCTACTATTATGAAGTTTTATGGATAAGATTCTATTCTGTGAAGCTTCACTATATATATATTCTATATTGTATTTTATCCATGCGCTGTGAGTAATACGATAGATTCTGCTGTTTTAACTTTACCTTGGCAATCGTCCATGGCTGCCTGGCACAATTTACAGCGCACTATTACCTTGTGCAGTGCGGGGGTCATGGGCGGTCGTCACATTTGGTATCAGAGCTTTGGTTAATCGATTTTACCCAACGCTCGCTGACGTAACTACGTATGAGAGACGTAATTGTATTTTGATGGATGATTACTATATCTAATATAGTAGCTTAGAAAGATTTGAGTCCCTTATGCAGTTTTTCTTAAGGTGTATTAATCATTCCTTTTTATAGATATTAAGAATGAGTCGAAGAGGGAGACCAGCTGCTTGGGAAGGCCGTGCTACTGAGGGGGCTGCTGATTATGCTGCTATGTTCGAGGCTATGATGACTTCGATCATGAGAAGGATGCCAGCTCTGGGGCCATCAGTAGATGTTGGAGTTCAAGTTCAAACTCCAAGACTGGTGGATTTTGCTAAGCTGTGCAAAGACTATACTGCTCTTGGAGGAAAGGTTTTCTTGGGAATAGAGTCAACCATTGAAGTCCAAAGATGGATAGATGCTTGTAGAAGGATCTTTAGTGATTTGGGAATCGAGGATGCGACAAAAAGGAAGTTAGCATCAAGACAACTTCAAGGGAGAGCTTCTGATTGGTGGAACTCTATCACCATTGATACTCCAGAGGAAGAAATTACTTGGGAGCAATTCCAAGTCAGATTTGAAGCTAAGTTCATTTCTACAGCTCAGAAGTCTGTTCTGTTCAAGAAGTTTGTGGAGCTCAAGCAAGGTGGAAGACCAGTTCTTGAGTATGTTTCTGAGTTTGAAGCTTTGTCCAAGTATGCCCGGTCGTATATTGAATCTTCGTACCAGAAGAATGAGAAGTTTGTGACAGGCTTGGACAGTTATCTTGGGAGGCAGTTGGTGGATCATTTGGACGATCCATTTGAGAAGCTTGTAGAGAAGGCTCTCAGGCATGAGAATCTGTTTCCTAAAGAGGGATCTGTTGTTGTTGTAACCAAGGAAGAGTCTAAACCACAACAAGGTGGAAACAAGAAGAGGAAGCAACAACAGCAAAAGGGTAAGGATGGCCAGAAGAAGCCGAAGGGCGAAGTGACCTGCTACAATTGTCAGCAGAAGGGCCATTTCTCCAGGGATTGCAAGAATCCGAAGGTGCCGGTGAAGTGCCACAACTGTGACAAGCCGGGGCATGTCAAGAGGAATTGTCCAGAACCACGGAAGGACAAGCAGATTGTGCAAGCTTATGCTTTAGGGGCTGTTCCATCATCTTCGAAAGCTCCTACCGTTGAAGAGAAAGGAAAGAGTGTGGTGGTTCAAGGTACTCTTTCCATATGTGGTGTTCCAGTTAGAGTGTTATTTGATACTGGGGCGTCGCATTCTTTTGTTTGTAATGAACTTGTAGGACGGTTGGGTTTAGAACCGGATATTGTTGATAGGCCATTGGTTGTGACTAATCCAGTTGGGGGTTCGTCTTGTTTGTGTATGCTATGTCGTGGTCTGATTGTATCGAGTCATGATTGCTCTTTTGTTTGTGATTGTTTTGTTCTGAACTTTGCGGGGTTCGGAATTATTTTGGGTATGGACTGGTTTAGGAAGTATGCGGCAAAGGTTGATTGTGAAAGGTTGGAGGTGACAGTCGAGAATGTGGAGGGGCGAAAGGTTGTGATACGATGTAAGCATGAAGAAGGCGTCTTCATGAGCTTCATGTATTCACTGGTTGTTCCACGGGATGGACTGTCATCGGTGCCAATCGCTAATGGATTTGAGGATGTCTTTGATGAGGTCAAAGGGTTACCGCCGCATAGAGAGATCGAGTTTCGTATCGATCTAGTTGAAGGAGCCAGACCTGTTGTGATGCCTCTTAGGCGGATGGCGCCTAGGGAACAGCAGGAGTTGAAGGTGCAGGTTGATGATCTTTTACAGAAAGGATTCATTCGGCATAGTGTGTCCGAATGGGGTGCACCAGTTGTGTTCGCAACCAAAGCGGATGGATCGTTGAGGTTATGTGTGGATTATCGTGAGCTGAATAAAGTGACTAAGAAGAACAAGTATCCATTGCCGAGAATAGATGACTTGTTTGATCAGCTTCACGAAGCTAAGGTGTTTTCTCATATGGATTTGGCAACGGGATTTCACCAGTTAAGAGTGGCTAAGGATAGTGTGCCGAAGACTGCATTCAGGACACCATCCGGTTTCTTTGAGTGGCTAGTAATGCCGTTTGGATTGACCAATGCGCCAGCATATTTTGTGGATCTTATGAATAAAGTGTTCAGAGATCAGTTGGGCAAGTTCGTACTAGTGTTCGTGGATGATATTTTGATTTATTCCAGAACTGAAGAAGAGCACAAGACGCACTTGCGTATTGTTTTGGAAATCTTACGGAAACATCAGCTGAAGGCTAAGTTTTCGAAGTGTCACTTCTGGAAGAGTGAAGTGAGGTTCTTAGGCCATATTATTTCTAGAAATGGAATAGCGGTTGATTCCGCTAAAGTGGCAGCAATCCAGGATTGGGGTAGACCTAAGAATGCATCTGATGTGAGAAGTTTTTTTGGATTAGCAGGATATTATCGTCGATTTATCAAAGACTTTTCCAAGATAGCTGCACCATTAACATGATTGACGAAAAAGAACCAAGTATTCAGATGGGATGCTAAATGTGAGCAAGCTTTCGGAATCCTGAAAGTGTGATTGACGAGTGCTCCTGTTTTGGCTATTCCTAGTGGAAATGATGAGATGGTGGTTTACACCGACGCATGTGGTACTGGACTTGGAGCAGTGCTGATGCAGAAGGGTAAAGTTGTTGCGTATGCAAGTCGACAACTGAAGCCGCATGAAAGGAATTATCCGAATCGTGATTTGGAGTTGGCGGCGATTGTTTTTGCTCTGAAGATGTGGAGACATTATCTATTGGGAGTTCGATTCGAGTTTTTTTACAGATCATAAGTCGTTGAAGTATCTTTTCTCCCAAAAGGATTTGAATCTTAGGCAGCAACGATGGCTAGAGTTTTTGGCATCATATGATTTTGGTATAGCCTATACTCCGGGAAAGGGTAACGCAGTGGCAGATGCGTTAAGTCGAAGACATGCAGGATTGGGAACCATGTTTTCAGAATGGAAGAGTCTCGAGTATTTAGCTGGATTTGACTTCAGGCCCAGATGTGAATTGGAACCTGAGATGTTGGCAAACTTATCGATAAGACCGACTCTTGTGGAAAGAATTGGCGAGAGCCAAAAGCGAGACGATAAGCTTGTCAAGATTATCCGTGATTTGGAATCTGGATTGGACCCAGAAAAGGATAAAGGATTCGAGGTCGATCGAGAGGGTTGGCTTCGGAAGCAAGGACGACTAGTTGTTCCCGATATAGATGAATTGAGAAATGAAGTTCTGAAGGAAAGCCATCACTCGAAGCTGACAATTCATCCAGGTGGAAATAAGATGTATCAGGATATGAAGAGAACCTATTACTGGGAAGGTATGAAGAAGGATGTTGGAAATTTTATTTCCAAGTGTATGAACTGCAAGTTGGTAAAAGCCGAATAGAAGAAGCCAAGTGGATTGCTTCAGCCATTAGAAGTTCCTAAATGGAAGTGGGAGCAAATATCGATGGATTTTATCGATGGGTTACCTAGAACAAGAACGGGAAATGAAGGGATTTGGGTCATCGTAGATCGTCTGACTAAGAGTGCAAGATTCATTCCTGTTCGATCGACTAGGACTGCATCAAAGTTGGCCGAGCTATATGTTAAGTGGATAGTTCGATTCCATGGTATCCCGAAGAGTATAGTGAGCGATCGAGACCCATTGTTCACTAGTGGATTTTGGAAGAGTTTTCAGGAAGTTTTGGGAACCGAGTTATGTTTGAGTACAGCCTATCATCCCCAAACAGATGGTCAGACTGAGAGAGTCAACCGAGTTTTGGAAGATCTCCTTAGAGCTTGTGTTTTAGATTTTGGAGGATCATGGGAAGATCACCTTCATTTGGTGGAATTTTCGTATAATAACAGTTACCAGTCAAGCATTGGTATGGCACCGTATGAAGCATTGTATGGAAGACCGTGTAACTCTCCGACATGTTGGTTAGAAACAGGAGAAAAGCTGATACTTGGGCCAGAAATGATTCGACAGACTTTGGATTGCATAGAGATCATTCGGCAGCGAATGAAGGCAGCCCAAGACCGACAGAAAAGTTATGCCGATAAGCGTCGTAAGGATTTGGAATTCGACATAGGTGATATGGTTTTTGTGAAGATTTCTCCACTGAAGAATGTTATTCGATTTGGGAAGAAAGGAAAATTGACTCCAAGATTTGTTGGACCATTCCCGATCATCGAGCAAATTGGAAAGCTCGCCTATAAATTGGAGTTACCAGAGAAGATGTCGGGTGTGCACAATGTTTTTCATGTATCATATCTACGGAAGTATGTGCACGACTCGAATACAGTGGTTTCTGCTGATAGCTGTGAAGATTTTGAAGTTGACCTAGCCGATAAGAGACCTTGTAAGCCGCTTCGTGTTGTGGAAACAGACACGAAACAACTTAGGAGGAAGGTAGTTAGGTTGCTCAAGATACAATGGAGTGATGATGATAACGACTGTACATGGGAGGTGGAAGAGAGGATGAAGGCAGCTCATCCTGAACTCTTCGAGGTATGGCCATAAGGTGTCGTGTCATCTCACGACATTGTAACTTGTTCTAGTTTTAGAATTCTGCATGCTAGGCTAGTAATTGGATGCATGGTTTGTTGATTGCTATGGATGGTAGGCATGCAGAATAGTCTTTGATTGCTCTTGTTTGTTTGGAATTTCGGGGGCGAAATTCCTAAGGGGAGAGAATGTAACGACCCGTATTTTTACGGCTCGAAACATCGTAAAACAGTTGTCATTAGATCGATAGTATTGTTAAATCGTTTGAAGCTTGAGTCGAGTAGTAGCTTAAGTCGTGTAGAAGATGAGTCGAGTGGTAGCTTAAGTCGTGGAGCGACCTAAGAGATAGAAGAGACCTAAGGAGTTTGGTCATGTTGGAGCTTAGGTCGTGAAGGAGGTTAGGTCGTAGATGACTTAAGGAATTGGAACGACTTAAGGAATTGGAACGACTTAAGGAATTGGAACGACTTAAGGAATTAGAACGACTTAAAGAATTGGAATGACTTAAAGAATTGGCGACTTAAGATAGTGGCGACTTAAGAGTTAGCGGCATAGGGATAGCAACTTAGGAAAACCGGGCGAGTTAACGACTTAAGGAGATAGGTCGTGAGCGACTTAGGAGCGAGCTAAGGTTAGGTCGTAAGTCGCGCACGTGTGTTATGGCTTAGGATGTTGTACCGTTAAGTCTTAGGTCGGAGACAGTTAAGTCGTTGAGTAGCTATAGCATGATTAGTTAGGTCGTGAGGTGTTAAGTCGTAACCCAGCTAAGTCGCAACGATCGTTAGGTCGTATCCCAGTTAGGTCGCGACTTATGTTAGGTCGCGTGGATGCTTAAGGGGTTAGGTCGTGTAGCGTTAAGTCGCTAAGTCGTATCTCGTTGAGTCGAGTAAGTTGATATGTCGTTAAGTTGTATCTTAGTTAAGTCGCGTGAGGACTTATATTGTTAAGTCGCTAGGTCGTGCGCATGTGTGTTAGGTTAGGTCATGCGAAGGCTTAGGTCGTTGAACTGTTGAGTCATAAGTCATAGGGATGGTTAAGTCGTAAGTCGTGGTATTTATGAGTCGTAGGTCGTGGATTTTCTTAAGTCGTGGACGAATTAAAAGCGAGCGAACGACTTAAGGATTTGCCTATAAATACCCGGTTTTACTTCACTTTTTGGGATCCGGATTTTGAAGCGACGAAGTGCTGCTATTTTGAGAGCTCGAGTTCTACACTTCTTCACTTCTTTTCTCCACTTTAATCTTGTGCTTCCTTCCATCCAAATCGAAGATCGAATCGAAGATCCAAGAGCTTAGATTGAAGATCTACATCCATCGAAGAGAGATTTCATCGTTTGAAGCGGATTTTTGATAGATCGAGTTAGATCCTTCGCTGTCCAGATCTGAAGTGTGTTGCTTTTGAGGTGTTTAGGTGATTCGGTGAGTGGTGATTATCTCTCACACGGATCCAAAGGAGTATATCGGATTGATTGGCTTGATTTGGTGTTAAAATAGTGATTTCCATGCATTTTCTTAAACTTAAGTGTAGATCTATTGTTCATGATGATTTGACATCCATTTTACTACATGTTAACCTATGCAAGTTCATTCATCAAGTTGTAGAGATATTGCTCATAATTCGTGCTTGTTAGATTTAGACTTCTTTATTTACAAAATTGCCATTATTGTTATAATTGTTATTTAGATCATGTTTGAATGTTTGATTACTGGGATTAATGATTGACTTGATTGATTGTTATCTATTAGTTGATTGATGATTTGATTTAGACAAGATGGTCGAAGATGATTCAAAAGCTAAGGGAAAGGCTCTTGAATTGGAAAAGCTGCTCGTGGCATATGTGGCGGATGATGAAGCTCATATGGATAGATTTGATGATGATGATGATGTTGAGATGAGGCTTTGCTAGGATGAGATGAAGCGAGGCATGATATGAGATAGTCTTGGTTTAATCCAGACGGGATCATTCCAAGCATGTTGATAACTCGGTGAAATGGTTCGGGTTTGAGGATAATGGTTGGCTCGAGAGGCGCTTGAGCTAGTATGAGAATAGTCGTCGAGGAGGATGACTAGAAGGCTGAGATTTCATCGTTGTTGAAGGTTCTAGCAGACTCAAAGCAAGAGTACGCTGGGCAGATTCGATAGTCCCAAAAGACTACTGATTGGTAGTTGAGTACTCTGGGCAGATTCGATAGTCCTAGGCACGGGCTGCGATGACGTGCAGAGTTATGTCTAGAACCGGGGTTTCCATTAGCCCTTGACGGATGGCTGAAAGAATGTGCCGGTCATTCAATTAACGGTGGTATCGAAGCAATGATAACAGTGATAGCCAGAGTCATGGATGTTTGGTTGTATCGTCATTCGGTCTCAAGAGCGGTATTTTCTTGGTGCTTATCTGATCTTGGTTTAGGCCTTGGGGGTTTGTACTTGGAAAACATCGCCCTTGACTCGAGTGATAATTGCTTTACTTTAAATGTTTGCTTTGCTATGTTTACTTCTGCTTAGTGTGTGTCTGGGGGCTATCACTGTAGAAAGAGGTGGAGTGGGAGGGTTGGATTCCTATTCTTTTTTTCCTTTATGCTCTTTTGGTATGTTGTTAGTTAATTTACCGCTCACTAAGACTGTTGTCTGACTCAAGGCTTTATGTTTTAACTCTTATTGCCTTGGGCTGTTCGTCCATTTTGGGACGGGCAGACTAGGTAGCAGGTGACAGGTGTTGTTCTTAGTTTCCACGATGCTGATGACGAAGACGAGCTGGAGGCTTGCATATTATTTTCTTATTATATGTACTGGATGTTCCGCTGCTTGTATAATTCTCTGAGTGATATGTAGTGAGGCTTGATGTATTGACTATTCAGATGATGTATTCAACTATTATGAAGTTTTATGGATAAGATTCTATTCTGTGAAGCTTCACTATATATATTCTATATTGTATTTTATCCATGCGCTGTGAGTAATACGATAGATTCTGTTGTTTTAACTTTACCTTGGCAATCGTCCATGGCTGCCTGGCACATTTTACAGCGCACTATTACCTTGTTCAGTGCGGGGGTCATGGGCGGTCGTCACATTTTTCTAGAAGAAATACGATTTTATAGAAGTGAAAAGTTGGATTAATCACTAATCCCTCCAAAAAAATAACTAATTTATTTGAATTTCAAATTCTGGAAATACCAGAGTATGTCAACATACATATGCAGCCTATGTCGACATACATGCAGAAATTTGTATGTTTTGGTTTTTGTTTTTAATTTTTGTTTACATTATATATTATTTTAGTTTATAATTCCAAAGAACAAAAGAACACGATTAACAACAGAAATGAAGTCTCTGAGCAAATTTCATTAATAAAATAGAGTGATACATAAACATAATGAAAAATACATGAAAATGACAAATATGAAAACAACAAAACATAAAGATGGATAAGTGGATCTAAAAAGACGACGAAGAAGAAGAATTTTCACCAAGCTTTTTCATTATCTTTCCAAAGTATTTGTCTACTTTGTTTGAGAGGCTAGTGAATTTCTTACTAAAAGGGCGCTTAAGCTTCTTTTGATCATTAAGAAACTTCTCTTGATTCTTAAGTATCTCTTTGTTTGAATAGTGAGACGGTTTGTCATAGCTTTCAAGAGATGTATCCATTTCCTCCTCCTCTTATTCTCTTTCTTCTTCCTCTTCTATTTCCATATCATCACTTTCTTCTTCTTGAAGAATCTCTTGCTCTTCTTATGTAACGACCCGTATTTTTGAAAATTAAAAATATTAAATTTAATAAGACTTTGGAATTTAATATTGTCAAAAAATAAAATTTATGATTTATTAATGAAATTTTTTTAGAATATAATTTAATAATATTGATTGAATGTAATTGACATCTATTTTAATGTAATTTCAATTATTTATAATAATAAAGGTTAATAAAAAATAAAAATAAATGATGTATTAATGATGAAATCATATGTTATTTAATTGAAATTGGTTTTAATATAGAATGTGAAATCAATTATTTTGTACGTAAATTTATAATCCTTGTTTATAAACAATAAGTTAATAGATATGAATTATTAATGTATAACAATTGTTTTATTTATCATATTATTATTAAATCTGTTGAAACTAATTTGGAAATATGAAATTTGATGTAATTGCAATATTGCAGTTAGTAGAAGAAAAGACGTTAATTGTGGAATATGAGTGTAATAAAATGGAAATTTATGTTCTATTAACAAATAAGGTATTTGTTGATTTAATAATAAGAATGTAAATCAAAATAAAAGAATTTGTTTTGAAATTTAAAATATCGTGAACGAATTTTATTACACTTGTAATTAAATGTAAAAATTAATTTAATATTTAAATATTAGATTTAACATGGAAAATTTAATTTTAAAAAGATTATCAATTCATGCTTAGTCAAGAATGATGATAGAAAACTTTTAATTTAGAATTTAAAAGTGATTAAATCAGTTTAATAATAATTCGTTCGATTAATGCGCAAAAATGAATATAATTCGATTTTAAAGCTAACTTCTATATACAATAGAATTAGGGTTTGAAATTAGTTTCGTTGAGTTTAAAAATATTGAAAACCTATATTTCGATATATAGGATGACCTATTTTCGTTTCTGGAACGAAACGGGCTTTACGGGTCTTTGTTATCGCTTTGACCCAATCAATTTGTTCAATCCATTCCTGTTCCATCTCTATCTATATATATGTTGTTATAAACCGTAGCAGTCACCTATTCTATTCTATTTTCTATATGTAAATTTCAGTTCTTATCTGTTCCTTCTCAATGGAGATTAGCCAAAACCCCAATTACAGATTTCAAATCAATTCCAAAAATCCAAACTACTCAAACCCTATCGAATTATATATCATCGCGAAGCTCTCGACGAACGGAATTTGCGTCTGCAATTCGTTTTTTAATCAGAGGCTCCGTTTTTCCAGAATTGAGCAAACGTTCCTTGACCGTCCATTATAGGGTTTTAAAATCAACGGTTGAACGTCGACGATAAGGCGATCGGGAGGTGATGTAGTGTAGAGGGCGTCAAGGGGAGATGATCCATTGGGTTGGATCGTGTCATTGGAGACGAATTTTGCCGGAATATGGCCATGAACGGCGGCGGCGACGGAGCTCCTAGGCTCGACCAGAGGTGGCGGCGCGGGTCTGGTGGGTGCGGTCGATGGTCGCGATGTCAGTGGCGAGGTCTAATCTGGGTGGTGACGCATGTAGTGGCAGCGGTTGTCGATGGAAAATGGCGACTGTGGGTAGCGTGTGGTTTCACGTGCGATCTGAATGTTAGTTAAGAGAGGTAATGAAATTACTATTTTGCCCTACTTTATTTTTAATTTAAATTTCAAACTTCTAACTTTAATAATTTTGCATACGAACTCTGGTTGACACGCGGTTTCTTCCTTGGGTTCGTATCGAAATTCCAGACAACATGAAACTGGTTTGGTTGGATTTGAAGACTGTTGAATTTTTGGGTTTTTATTGGATTTTTATTGGGCTTTGAATCAAAGGTGGGTGATTTAACCCACTCACGCAATACTAAATTTTCTTATGTTGTTGAATTAAATTTATGAAGCGATAAGAATTTTATTGGTTGATGTTTGGTAGTTTAAATCGACATTTAAATTGAAACTGAATTTGATATTAAATTTAATTGCAAGTTAAACACCGACAATTGATAATTAGTAATTGTTGTGATATATTGGTTGATTTGGATGTTGGTTGCAATTGGATGCTATTAATTGCTATGTGGATGTATGGTTGTGTGGTTATTTGACATATTCCCGTTATTACCTATTTATTTATCGACATCATTTATATTATCATTTAGACTATTTGAATGAACTAAGAAATAGGTTGAAATGATATATACCTATATCATTAAATTTTGGGTTGAAATGATACATATCCATCCATGTAATTAAATTGAATAACTGATCACTTGGCCATAGGGTAGAAAATTATATACGGACACCAGATTGGTTAAATTAAATGGTTTCAAAATCTTGATTTTTTTAAGAAGAAAATAATAATTGGATTTATGTGAATTAAATTATTTTCTAAATTCGATCTTTGAAATGTTGAAATAAAAAATGTTAAATGAAATTGTTTAAAGATTAAATTTGAAATCTTAAAGTTGAAATTGAGATATGATTTGAATTTATTGAAAGTGAATTATTTAAAGGCTTAAACTTTAATTGAAACTTTGAACTTACTTTAATTAAAATGGTTTAAATTGGGATTTCCAGGTTTGGACGTGAAATAGATTTAAACTTAATTGTTTAAAAAAAATGAGAATTTGAATTGAAACTTTCAGTCATTTAAATAGAACTGTTTAAATTGAATTTTAAGTAAAGTTGAAATTATTTTGAATTGAGGCTGATTTAAATGGAAATTTGAATATGTAGTTGACTTGAATTGAAGTCGGTAAATTGATTTCGTTGGAAGAGGAACATGAGTTCAAATTGTTTTAAAAGAAAGAAACAGTTTTAATATAAACCATTTTAATATAAAAACTATTTTGATAATCAAGTTATTATAATATATAAACTATTTTAATTATCTAAACTATTTTAAACATTAAAATCTATTTTATATTCAAAACAATATCTAATCTTTAAACTACTTTAATTATTCCAAACTATTTTTCAATATTTAAAACTATTTTTAATTATCCAAACTATTCTTAATATTCGAACTATTTTAATTATTCAAACAATTTTCAATATTTAAACTGTTTAAGAGTAGGAATTATTTAGATTTAAATCAATGATTTAAATACGGATGTTTTGAAGGTATGACATATTCTAAATTCGAAATGATTTTGAAGTGAATCTGATATTTTGATATGAAATATGACTTGTTCTTGAAATTTAAAAGAACCAACCGGCGTGAAAAATGACGTTTAGTTGTTATAGAGACCGAGGCCGAATATTGGCATGCTCTCTATCAATACCGGAACCACTTTAACAACTGCGTATGCGGTGGATGTTATCTAGAATGTAGAGGTTGAATTGGCGACATTTTGCTGGATTGAAGAAAGAGAACGATGATGGATGACCCCGACACTTGTGTCAATTTGAAATGACTAAAACAGGAGCCATACCTGACCAATGAGGCTAGCTACCTCTAACGGCATCTGTTCTTCATATTACTATATTGATTTTGACTTGATTGGTGCACCTTTATTTGATTATGGGATGGATGTTCGTGGTGGGCCGCTAGGGCTTACCACCAGTCAGGAAATGCAAAACGGTAGTATCCTACCTTGGGAATCGCCTCACGTGCCTTGTCATACTTTTATCTTTATTCACGCCCACTACGATTTTGTTTTAGTATGGTACCTATAGAGGACTCATTGGCTACCAACGTTACCGGTTGTGTTACAGGACCTGCATAGACTGCCTGCTTAAAATTGTGTTAGGGGGGATCAATGTAAAGCCTTATCGCTATTTTAATACTTTACTTTACTGATAGACACTATATATATAGCGTATCTTACTACATATAGATAGTTTGACAGATGCTTAGGAGATGGAAAATCCCGTAACATCTCTTTAGTTATTGCATGCACGTTATACACTGGATAGGAGATGTAAAATCCCGTAAACATCTCTGCAGCTATTACACTCATATTTACTTGTTGTTGATTTAACCTACATAATAACTTTTAGTTCTGACTCGAGTGTTTTGTCTTTTCATTACGCTCGGGTCAACCTGAGCATTTCAGTGTTTGAAGACATTATTTTTGGAGGACGAAGACGGAGTTTGGTATATTATATTATTAGTATCATTCTGATGCATCATTATCGATATGTTGTTGATTGTACTCTTATTATGTTGTAAAAAATTGTGTAATCGGATGTATATTGTAAAATAGCTTCATGAACTGTTTATTTGATTATTATATTATGTCATTCCGCTGCGAGATTTTGTGTTTTGTTTTCCTTCTTTTCAGTTATATTTCTTATTAAACCCCATTGATAATCTATCCTTTTGAATGGTTTGAGTTAGACATGTGTGGTTTATTGTCGATTTAAACCGTCCAAAAAGGTGGGTCGTCACTGTTGGTATCAAAGCGAGGTTTAGAGATACCCTAGCATATTGGGGATAAACTCATTAGAGATAGGGTTAGTAATATCTAAGAATGAGTATGTGTGTGTGTGTATATATATATATATGAGAGCGTATTTGTTAGTGCTATAAAAAAATGTTTTTGTATTGTGTTAATTTGTTATGTTGAGTATTTATGAATTTCAGTCGGTACATAGGACGTTGTGGCATCGATTGAGATTTCTAAACACTTGAATAGGGTAAACTGACACAATATTTTTTTTAAAATTAATAAATGAATTAATTTTACCAAGTATTGTATTTTGTATATAAAAGAACAATTTTTCATATATTGATATAGTTATTTTTTGTATGTTGTTTGTTAGAAATCATAATATTTGAAAGATTCTTAGAAACTATTAACTATTGTATGTTTGAGAAAATGAAATTTATAAATATAGTTTTTAAAATATGATTTGCAAATAAAATAAATTTTAATCGAGGATTTGAGGATTTTAAATACTGGTGTTTTAAAAGATTTTTGGAAAAATAATATTAATATTATTTGGAAGTATTTGCAAATAGAGATGTTTTCAAAATATTTACAAAAGGTACTTGGAAGAAATGTTTTAAAAGAATTTTAAAGAAAATAGGTTATATACGCCCCTCTTATGTCGTTGGAAAATAATTTCGATGATGATTGCGACATTATCGACATCATTTTTCGAGTTTCAAAATGGGAAGACCACTATAGTAGCTTTGCTACACATTTGTTTTGATAAACAAATTTTAATTATAATTTCCTAATTGATATACAAAAGATATAAGTATATTATTTCAAGATGATTTGAAATGAAACCCGGTATTTAGTTCTTAATTTTTCTCTTAATCAATGATTTTCAATTATTGTAATAGAATGGAACCTTGACTATTTTAATAAGTTGGAAACTTCCAAATTGAAATTTAAATTAAAAGATAATTGTTTAGTGAAAATATAAAGAAATTTAAATTTTGTATAACTTGTAAGTTAAGGATAATGGAATATCAAACAAGTAAAAAACTTAAGTAATATAATGTTTCAAAAATGAAATTATGTCTATAAATAAAGAATTAATATGTAAAAGAAATGTTATAAACTTAAGTTATGCTTTGAAATGCTTAATAATTAAATTGAATAGTAAAAAGTGAATACAATTTAAATAAATGGTTATAAACCTAAGAAAATATCGAAATGATTCATAAATAGATTTAATATTATATGGTACTGTTGCGAAAATAAATGTGAATTAAAAAGTAGAAACACTTAAGTATGAAATTATTCATCAACGAATATTAATAATTAATGAAAATCAAGTTACATACGTAAATAAATGTGAATTAAACTGCAAAGAAACTTATGTAATACTTTAAGAATTGATTCATGGATGACTTTGGATATTGAACGGGAAATAATCTATGTAAGTAAATGAATGAAAATTAATAAAAGATGTTCATGTATGAATGAATGAGAATTAAAATAAATTAAAAGTAAACGGTGTGTTGAAGAAACAATGGAATAAAATATATAAGTTGTGCGTAGATAATTTTATTTATAGAACAGTTTTGATCCAGATTCCAATACATAGTCTGTGGAAATTCACACTAGTTAGAGTTAGGATTTTTCTCTTGATTCTTGACGGCGAACATTTGATATGAATTTGAAGTTTTCTATCAAAGTTCATAGCTATGCAAGGAAAACAGAGATTTTTAATCAAGAAATCAGATTAAAGTCCGCACTAGAGTAGTTGAGTTAACAATACTAGTTCGAAAGTGAAATTTGTGTATTAAGCGATCAAAATTGATGTTGTGTACAAATAGTATATGTACATCGTATAAATTTAAATAATATTTAAATTCTTTGTTGTTTGACTTATGGGAAGTTTGGGAAATGGTACTTCAAATTGTTTGAGGTTGTATGCTGTTGAGCGTAAGGTACACTTGGTAGTTTATTTATCACTCTTGTACGATGAAAAGTTTCTAAACCAAGACAAACCATTAGTTTTTGGTTGCTATGGATGTGTGATGGATTCTTTTGTTGCATATAATGGTTGTACTGCTTTTGATTGCATGTGATTATTATATATGTTGTGTTGCTTGTACAATTGATTGAAACAACCAATATATTGTTCTTTTTACATAGTTTAACACTTTTTTGGATTGTGCAAGTAAGATACAGGTTTATGGAAGCAATAGCTATTGCTTTTGGTTTCATAAATAGAGTTTGTTTGCCCGATGAATAGGTACGTTTTCGCATTACGGTCTTTGTAACGGTATTTTATTATTTTTCCCATGGTTTGGGATGCTTATTTATTGAAATAAGATATATACAATGTAATTATTGATATTGATATTTTTTTGGACCTACCTGCACAAAGGAGATGTTGCCAAAAAATTTCACGAATTTTGGACATAGAAAATTTTGTGGAAGTTGAGTTGTTTTCAAATTCATATTAAACCTAAATATATAAGTTAATCGGTTATAAATTGACTATTTTGAATAAAATATATCAAATTCCTTGATTCCTTCTGGTTCCTTTTCGGGGATGAATAGATTAGGAGTAGGGGAGATTATAACGACCCGTATTTTTGACAATTAAAAATATTAAATTTAATAAGACTTTGGAATTTAATATTGTTAAAAATTAAAATTTATGATTTATTAATGAAAAGATTTTTTAGAATATAATTTAATAGTATTGATTGAAATGTAATTGACATTGTTTTACTGTTATTTCAATCAATTGTAATAATAAAGGTTAATAAGAAATAAAAATAAATGTTGTATTAATGATGATATTATATGTAATTTAATTGAAATTGGTTTTAATATAGAATGTGAAATCAATTATTTTGTACGTAAATTTATAATCCTTGTTAGCAAACAATAAGTTAATAGATATGAATTATTAATGTATAACAATTGTTTATTTATCATCTTATTATTAATCCGTCGAAATTAATTTGGAAATCGATGAAATTTAATGTAATTGAAATATTGCAGTTAATGGAAGAAAAGATGTTAATTATGTAATATAAGTGTAATAAAATGGAAACTTATGTTTAATTAACACATAAGGTATTTGTTGATTTAATAATAAGAATGTAAATCAGAATAAAAGGATTTGTTTTGAAATTTAAAATATAGCGAATGGATTTTATTACAGTTGTAATTAAACATAAAATTAATTTAGTATTTAAATATTAGGTTTAACATGGAAAATTTAATTTTAAAAAGATTATTAATTCCTGTTTAATCAAGAATGATGGTAGAAAACTTTTAATTTAGAATTTAAAAGTGTTTAAATCTATTTAATAATAATTCGTTTGATTAATGCGCAACAATGAATATAATTTGATTTTAAAGCTAACTTATATATACAATAGAATTAGGGTTGGAAATTAGTTTCATTGAGTTTAAAAATATTGAAAACCTATATTTCAATATATAGGATGACCAATTTTCATTTCGGGAACGAAAAGGTCTTTTCGGGTCTTTGTTATCGCTTTGACCCAATCAATCTATTCCATCCATTCTTGTTCCATCTTTGTCTATATATATATTGTTGTAAACCCTATCAACCATCTATTCTATTCTATTTTCTGTACGTACAATTTCAGTTCTTATCTGTTCTATCTCAATGGAGATTATCCAAAACCATAATTACTGATTTCAAATCAAATCCAAATATCTAAACTTGTAACAACCCACATATTTGTTGATTTTATGTTTAAATATTTTATTTAAATATTTAATTGTTAGTCGGATTTTAGTCCGAAAAACTACTTTTTGCATACGGACAAATTAGGATTCGAGACCACTTCCATTGAGTTCAAAACGTCGTTTGCAATCTTTTAAGTATAAACATCGATATGTTTGGAGATAGTGAAATTTTCGTCACTTTTTACTTTGGACCTTTAGTTTGGGCTGAACCCTTCACTAACTCAGCCCAACCCCTTCCTTCTCTTCACCACTTCATTCTTCATTTCTAAAACCTTCAAGCTTTATCAAAAATGGTGGAGGGAATGGGAAATTAAAACTCCAAAGTCTTCTTCTTCATTGCTAATCCAACATCTACTCCAAATTCAAGTGAAGAACATAGATTAAAGCTTTGGACTGTTCTTGCTTTACTTTTAGGCTCCATCTTCATTGATTTTAGTGCAAAGGTGAGATTTTTTTATCTCACATCTTGCCTATAACTATCATTGGACTGTTGGGAATGATTCCCTATCACTTGTGGACATGCATTTGCATTTGGTTTGGATTGAATTGGTGGAAAACCCAATTTTTAGCGTTTTGGCAAAATTCTGGGCTTAGGTCGCGCGGCTTTGAAGAAGACAGGCCTGCAAATTGCTCGTCTGGGCCTAGGTCGCTCGCCTGCAAGTTAGGTCATTCGGCTATGATTAGGTCGCGCGCGTGCTAGGTCGCGTCCCATAGGTCGTTCGTCACTTTAGGTCGCATGCCCCTTAGGTCGCTTGGCCTGCATCTGTTAGGTCGTTAGACCCATTGCCAATTTAGGTCGTTGGCCTCTAGGTCGCGAGTCTTTAGGTCGCCAGTTTTAGGTCGCGTGGCTTTAGGTCGCGAGTCTCTTTCCATTAGGTCGTTGGACCTTATATCCATTAGGTCGCTGAACCTCATATCTCTTAGGTCGCTCGACCTGTCTTCCAATTAGGTCGCGTATCCCCTTAGGTCGCTGGACCTCTTAGGTCGCTCGACCTTACAACCAGTTAAGTCGCGTATCACCTTAAGTCGCTCCCCCTATAGGTCGCTCGCCCTATTGTCTTGATAAGTCGCTCGGCCATGTCACCCAGTTAGGTCGCAACTACTAGGTCGCTCGCCTGTGCGACCTTGTTAGGTCGCTCATCACTTTAGGTCGCAATGTTTTGGGCCTGCTTTAACTCCTTAGGTCGTTCGACGAGATTCGTTAGGTCGCTCGGCATGTGCAACCATGTTAGGTCGCTCACCTCATTAGGTCGAAGATTTTCCTAGGTCGTAGGCTGTGGAGTTTAGTCTGCACTTCTACTATGATGGTTTTGGAATTGATTTCCTTGGATTTTTCTCACGTCTTCGAATGTGAAATTTTGTGATGCGATTTGTTTCAACAATCATTTTGTGACTTGTCACTTTAAAAATGTGAAGGCTTCAATACTAGTAGAGAATATCAAAACTTTTTCTCAAAGCGATTTCAACACTATCTTGTTACAAAACTCCTTCTCTTAAACCGTTTTTTTCAATCTACTAGTATATACAAGCCTTTACTTCACTCGGATGAGAAATCTAATTAAACGGCTTAGTAAAACGAGTGGTATGAAACGCTTGCGTTCACTTCGTCGGTTAATTCTTGGACTTGTTCGATTGAACCTTTTGTGACAATTTTCTAGTGAAGATTTACAGCTTGTTTGTAAATATTTTAGTTAAGCAAGTGGTTATGGGACATGAAGCTAAACTCATATATTTACTAGCTTGGTGTGATTGACACTTCTCGATGATTATGACGATCATTTTTGTGATTTAGACTAGCGATTGAGCGATGTCTCTTTGTCTGCGAGAGATACTAGACCCCGCTTGTGTGATATTTCTACTCATATATATGGGGTAGCACCCCATGGTCTTCGGGTCGTTCGTGTGTCAAAGGTCTTCGGGCCATTCGTGTGTACGAAAAATTAAATGGATGGCTTCCATGAGATAGCTTCTCTTCCGTGTGATCGGACTTCCCCCTTTTTGTGATTTCTGGATTTTGTGTGTTGATTTCTAGGATTTGTTCTAGATTTCGTGTGTTGATTTCTGGATTTGTGCTTCACCAATTTTCGTGATTTCCGTTGATATGTTTTATCAATTCTTGTGTATTGGTGAATTTGTGTGTCATTACCTTTTTGTGGGTTTGGATCTTTGAGAAGATTCTTGTGATATTGATTAATCTCTTGTTGATTATCATTTACATACTTATAGTAGTATGCCATTATGGTTATTATATGTTTATGCCACATCCCTTATTCTATATCATGTCATCTGATATTTATAGCTAAACTGATTCGTTTATTATTTTCTTATAAATAATACTCGGGTCAGATCGAGATGTTATAGGTTCTTCTGCTTGACTTCTCTTCTGGATTTCTCTGACTTTTGGCTAACTACTTATATTAGTAGTTTTTGGATGTACACATTTGAGATATAGACTCTATGTTATGTACTTATTCTTTTGTATATCACGTGTTGCTATTCTTTTGTATTATTGTGGAACTTTCTGACCACTACTCTGATGTACACTTTAATGTGTTATATATTCATATCTTTTTCCGCCTTTGTGATATGGATGTCTGTGACTGATTGGTGTTATGTTTATCTCTATATTTGTTTCCGAAGATTATATATATAGCCACTTTGTGATAGCTTTGTGTTTGTATCGGTATGTCGGATTTCCTCTTTAACTGAAATGCATGCTACATTATATGACATATCGGTGCTCGCACAAAGAAGTTACATGGATGGTCGCTCCTCAACAGCCTTATTCTCCGTGCTAATTGACAGCACTACACCGTAGTGTTCTTGGTTAGCGTGGGTATAGAGGTGGGGCGTCACATCTTGGTATCAGAGCCAAACTTCGGAACAATGTAGAATAACTTAACAAGGATCATCGTCCTAAGTCCAACTTAAGAGTCGTGCCTTAGGATTTAATTCGAGTCTTCGTATCAATTTATCCTATTTCCTTCTACGAATCCTTGTTTTATCTATCAAGATTTGCTTGATATTTATTTGGAGAATAACTTTTCTTCTTCTCTCTTTCTTAAAGGAGAGAATGTCTAGACCAGGTCGTCCTAGAGCCGGACCATCTACTGTCACTCCCCAGGATGGAGTTTTTATGACTGCTCAACAGCTTCTTGATTTAGTAAAGAATGCTCAAGCAGCTGGTCCTAATTCGGAATCTACTCATCCTAAATCTGGGTTTGCATGCTTGTGCAACGATTATACCAACTTGGGTGGGAAACCATTCAAGGGTTCCGAAACTATTATCGAGGTCCAGGCTTGGTTAAGATCATGCGATCGAATCTTTTCTCGCATGAATCTTATCGATCTTCACCGTGTTCAGGTGGCCTCCAGTATGCTCCAAGAGAGAGCATTGGATTGGTACGAACTTCTTATTTCTGAAATTAATGAAGCAGATCTCACCTGGGAGCAATTCCGGGAATGCTTCAAATTAAAATTCGTACCAGAAGCGGAGAAGGTGACATTGGCTCGTCGTTTCATAGACCTTGTTCAAGGTGAATCATCTGTGACAGACTATGTCGCATCCTTCGAGTCAGTGTCCAAATATGGGGTTGAATACATCAACACCCCACTGAAGAAGAACCAGAGGTTCGTCTATGGCCTAAACAAGAATCTCAAGAAGCCATTACTTCTAAAATTAGAAGTTTCTTTCAATCAACTCATTGATATCGCTCTTCGTCTTGAAGAGGCTGATAGGGACTGTGATGTTGAAGTGGTGGCTGCCAAACCAAACTTCAACAACAAGAAAAGGCCTAACAAGTTCAAAGGTCCATATCCCAACAAAAAGGGTAAGCAAGCAACTCCTGCTGCAAAGACTTTTCCCTCTAGTGATGGGAAATGCTACAACTGTGGTGCTAGGGGTCATTTTGCGAACAAGTGTTCAAAGCCCCGTTCTTGTCGCTACTGTAAAAGTCCGGATCATTATATGCACTTATGCCCTAAGCTTCCAAGCAAGAAGGAGGGAAAGTTAAACGTTGCTCAAGCCCCTGGAAACACATCTCGCGGTCAAGGTATGTCCCATTCTGTCCTTGATGGCATTATTATATTTCATGATCAACCTATTAGAGTTCTCTTTGATACAGGAGCATCCCATTCTTTTATATCAAAGGAACTTGTAGACACTTTTTCTTTAAGTGTTGTTGCTTTAATGACTTCTTTAAGAATTGCGAATCCGGTTAGTGGATCCGCAACTCTTAGTTTGCTTTGTAAAGATGTCGAGATTATTTTGTGTGATTTTTCTTTCCTAGCCGATTTGCATGTCATGCGTTACTTAGGCTTTGGAATGATTTTGGGTATGGATTGGCTTAATCGTTATAAAGCTCATATCCTATGTCCTGAGCGGACTATTTGTCTTCGACATCCACTATATATTAAGCAGATTTCTATTGTTCTTAAAGATTCGGATTACGCTTTGGTTGCATTTTTATATTCTTTAAATCCTCGTGATGATGATGAGGAAGATGTCATTTCTCTTATTCGCGTCGTTCTTGAATTTTCCGACATCTTTGAGCCCGTTTTAGGACTACCACCTAAGCGAGCAATTGAGTTCAAAATTAGTATTATACTTGGAGCTCAACCTATTACCCGTCCTTCTTATCGCATGTCCAATAAGGAGAATGAAGAGATGCGCAAACAGTTATCCGAGTTGGAGACGAAGCAACTTATTCGCTCTAGTTCCTCGCCTTGGGGAGCTTCAGCTATTTTCGTAAATAAGTCCGATGGTACTCTTAGGCTTTGCGTCGACTACCGCAAGCTTAATGATCTTACTATTAAGAATAAGTATCCTTTACCTCGGATTGATGATCTCTTTGATCAGCTTAGCGGTGCTAGGGTCTTTTCATAATTGGACTTGGCTACCGGTTTTCATCAGCTTCGTATTGCAGAGGATAGTATTCCTTTGACTTCTTTCCGTACTCGTTATGGATCTTATGAGTGGCTAGTTATGCCATTTGGTTTGACGAACGCTCCGGCTTATTTCGTTGACCTTATAAATCGAGTTTTCAAAGATTTTCTCGATCGGTTTGTTCTCATCTTTATTGATGATATTCTTGTGTATTCTAAAACCGAGTTGGAACATGAAAAGCATCTTCGGATTGTATTGGAAACTCTTAGGAGCAATCAGTTGAAAGTAAAATTTTCTAAATGCCACTTTTGGCAATCTAGTGTGAAGTTTCTCGATCATATTATTTCCGAATCCGGAATATCAGTGGATCCTTTAAAGATTGAAGCGATTCAAAATTGGAAAAGACCGGAGAGCGTGACTGAAATCCGTAGCTTTCTCGGATTGGCTGGTTATTACCGTCGTTTCATAAAAGACTTTTCTAAGATTGTCGTGCCTCTTACTGGCTTAACAAAGAAAGGTGTTAAATACATTTGGTCGGACAAATGCGAAACTTCTTTTCATAAATTAAAAGAACTCCTTTCTGATGCTCCCATTCTTGTTATTCCCGAAGGGAATCAAGATTTTGTTGTCTATACCGATGCTAGTCGCGTTGGTTTGGGTGCCGTTCTTATGCAAAAAGAACGTGTTATTGCTTACGCTTCTAGACAATTGAAGCCGGTTGAGACTAGATACGCCACACATGATTTAGAACTCGCGGCTGTCGTTTTCGCCCTTCGAATTTGGCGACACTATCTTTTGGGAGAGAAATTTGTACTTTATACTGATCATAAGTCTTTGAAATATTTATTTTCTCAAAAGGAACTTAATTTGCGTCAACAGCGTTGGCTCGAGTTCCTTGCCTCTTATGATCTTGATATCCTTTATACTCCCGAAAGGGAAATCGGGTTGCCGATGCACTTAGTCGCAAGCAACAAGCGGTTGTTTCCATGATGATATCCGAATGGAATGATCTCGAGGTTTTATCCACTTGTGAAATTCGAGATCGTGTTTCCGATTTATGTTCATCTCTTGTTTTATGTAGCCTTGAGGCTCATCCTTCTCTTTTTGACCGCATTCTTGAAGCTCAACAGCTAGATCCTGAATTGGCTTTGCTTGGCCAAAATCTTAAGGATAAAACCGATATTGAAGGTTTGAAAGACTTCGATATTGATTTTCGTAGCGGCATTCGAAAATTTGGTAGACTTATCGTACCAAATACTAGAGATCTTCGTAAAGATATTTTAGAAGATTCTCATCATTCCAAATTTTCCATTCATCCGGGTAGCAGTAAAATGTACGTAGATATGAAGCGACTTTATTACCGGGAGGGAATGAAATCAGATATTGCTAATTTTGTTAAGTGTTGCATGACTTGCCAACTTGTCAAGGCTGAACATCAAAGACCCGGTGGGTTATTGCAACCATTGGAAATTCCAATTTGGAAGTGTGATCAAATTTCCATGGATTTTATTGATGGCCTTCCCCGTTCTCGTTCGGGTCATAATAGCTTATGGGTGATTGTTGATAGACTTACTAAACTGCCCATTTTATTCCCGTTCGGTCGAACCGAACCGAACCGTTCCTCTTCTGGCCAAACTCTTTATCAAAGAAATTGTTAAACTGCATGGAGTTCCAACTTCCATTGTTAGTGATCGTGATCCATTGTTTACTAGTGGATTCTGGAAGAGCCTTCAAAAATCTTTGGGAACGAAGCTTAATTTTAGCACCGCTTATCACCCCCAGTCCGATGGACAAACTGAGCGTGTGAATCAAACTCTTGAAGATCTTCTTCGTGCTTGTGTTCTGGACTTTGGTGAAAGTTGGGAAGATCATATTTCACTTGTTGAATTTTCCTATAATAACAGCTTCCAATCTAGTATTGGTATGGCCCCTTTCGAGGCACTCTATGGAAGGCCATGCCGATCTCCTTCTTGTTGGCTTGAGGCCAGTGAGAAGCTGGTTTTAGGTCTAGATTTTATTCGAGATTCCACGGAAAAGATTGATCTTATTCGTCATAGGATGAAAGAAGCACAGAGTAGACAAAAATCCTATGCCGATAACCGAAGAAGAAAATTAGAATTTTCCGTGGGAGATCTTGTATTTATTCGTGTTTCACCTATGAAGGGTGTTGTACGCTTCAGTCGATCGGGAAAGTTAGCGCCTCGATATATTGGGCCATTTTCTATCACTGAACGTATTGGTCCCATGGCTTATCGCCTTTCATTACCGGCTCAGTTTTCTGCCATGCATGACGTGTTTCACGTTTCTCAATTACGGAAGTGCCTTCGGGATTCCGATTCTATTCTTGAGTCCGGTGTTGTGGGAGAGATTGAAGTTTCGCCTAATTTGACTTATGAGCAGCATCCTGTTCGAATTATTGCTTCGGAGGTCAAACGACTTTGAAATAACGATGTTCCGCTTGTAAATGTTCAATGGTCCTCAAATCCTAAGGATTGCTCTTGGGAAACTAGAGAATTCATCGAGCGGACACATCCGGACTTACTTTCTCATGCTCTTTGAGGTAAACTTCTTATTTCAAATTTCTTTTGTGTTAATATGCTTTTATGGTTGTTACTTTTTATTTCCATCTTATATATTGCGAGGACGCAATTTCTTTAAGGAGGGGAGTCTGTAACAACCCGCATATTTGTCGATTTTATGTTTAAATATTTTATTTAAATATTTAATTGTTAGTCAGATTTTAGTCCGAAAAGCTACTTTTTGCATACGGACAAATTAGGACTCGAGACAACTTCCATTGAGTTCAAAACGTCGTTTGCAATCTTTTAAGTATAAACATCGATATGTTTAGAGATAGTGAAATTTTCGTCACTTTTTGCTTTGGACCTTTAGTTTGGGCTGAACCCTTCACTAACTCAGCCCAACCCCTTCCTTCTCTTCACCACTTCATTCTTCATTTCTAAAACCTTCAAGCTTTATCAAAAATGGTGGAGGGAATGGGAAATTAAAACTCCAAAGTCTTCTTCTTCATTGCTAATCTAACATCTACTCCAAATTCAAGTGAAGAACATAGATTCAAGCTTTGGACTGTTCTTGCTTTACTTTTAGGCTCCATCTTCATTGATTTTAGTGCAAAGGTGAGATTTTTTTATCTCACATCTTGCCTATAACTGTCATTGGACAGTTGGGAATGATTCCCTATCACTTGTGGACATGCATTTGCATTTGGTTTGGATTGAATTGGTGGAAAACCCAATTTTTAGTGTTTTGGAAAAATTCTGGGCTTAGGTCGCGCGGCTTTGAAGAAGACAGGCTTGCAAATTGCTCGTCTGGGCCTAGGTCGCTCGCCTGCAAGTTAGGTCGTTCGGCTATGATTAGGTCGCGCGCATGCTAGGTCGCGTCCCATAGGTTGTTCGTCACTTTAGGTCGCGTGCCCCTTAGGTCGCTTGGCCTACATCTGTTAGGTCGTTAGACCCATTGCCAATTTAGGTCGCTGGCCTCTAGGTCGCGAGTCTTTAGGTCGCGTGGCTTTAGGTCGCGAGTCTCTTTCCATTAGGCCGTTGGACCTTATATCCATTAGGTCGCTGGACCTCATATCTCTTAGGTCCCTCGACCTGTCTTCCAGTTAGGTCGCGTATCCCCTTAGGTCGCTGGACCTCTTAGGTCGCTCGACCTTACAACCAGTTAAGTCGCGTATCACCTTAAGTCGCTCCCCCTATAGGTCGCTCCCCCTATTGTCTTGATAAGTCGCTCGGCCATGTCACCCAGTTAGGTCGCAACTACTAGGTCGCTCGGCCTGTGCGACCTTGTTAGGTCGCTCATCACTTTAGGTCGTAATGTTTTGGGCCTGCTTTAACTCCTTAGGTCGTTCGACCAGATTCGTTAGGTCGCTCGGCATGTGCAACCATGTTAGGTCGCTCACCTCATTAGGTCGAAGATTTTCCTAGGTCGTAGGCTTTGGAGTTTAGTCTGCACTTCTACTATGATGGTTTTGGAACTGATTTCCTTGGATTTTTCTCATGTCTTCGAATGTGAAATTTTGTGATGCGATTTGTTTCAACAATCGTTTTGTGACTTGTCACTTTAAAAATGTGAAGGCTTCAATACTAGTAGAGAATATCAAAACTCTTTCTCAAAGCGATTTCAACACTATCTTGTTACAAAACTCCTTCTCTTAAACCGTTTTTTTCAATCTACTAGTATATACAAGCCTTTACTTCACTCCGATGAGAAATCTAATTAAACGGCTTAGTAAAATGAGTGGTATGAAACGCTTGCGTTCACTTCGTCGGTTAATTCTTGGACTTGTTCGATTGAACCTTTTGTGACAATTTTCTAGTGAAGATTTACAGCTTGTTCGTAAATATTTAAGTTAAGTAAGTGGTTATGGGACATGAAGCTAAACTCATATATTTACTAGCTTGGTGTGATTGACACTTCTCGATGATCATGACGATCATTTTTGTGATTTAGACTAGCGATTGAGCGATGTCTCTTTGTCTGCGAGGGAGACTAGACCCCACTTGTATGATGTTTCTACTCACATATATGGGGTAGCACCCCATGGTCTTCGGGCCGTTCGTGTGTCAAAGGTCTTCGGACCATTCGTGTGTACGAAAAATTAAATGGATAGCTTCCATGAGATAGCTTCTCTTCCGTGTGATCGGACTTCCCCCTTTTTGTGATTTCTGGATTTTGTGTGTTGATTTCTGGGATTTGTTCTAGATTTCATGTGTTGATTTCTGGATTTGTGCTTCACCAATTTTCGTGATTTTCGTTGATATGTTTTATCAATTCTTGTGTATTGGTGAATTTGTGTGTCATTACCTTTTTATGGGTTTGGATCTTTGAGAAGATTCTTGTGATATTGATTAATCTCTTGTTGATTATCATTTACATACTTATAGTAGTATGCCATTATGGTTATTATATGTTTATGCCACATCCCTTATTCTATATCATGTCATTTGATATTTATAGCTAGACCGATCCGTTTATTATTTTCTTATAAATAATACTCGGGCCAGACCGAGATGTTACAGGTGCTTCTGCTTGACTTCTCTTCTGGATTTCTCTGACTTTTGGCTAACTACTTAGATTAGTAGTTTTTGGATGTACACATTTGAGATATAGACTCTATGTTGTGTACTTATTCTTTTGTATAGCACATGTTGCTATTCTTTTGTATTATTGTGGATCTTTCTGACCACTACTCTGATGTACACTTTAATGTGTTATATATTCATATCTTTTTCCGCCTTTGTGATATGGATGTCTGTGACTGATTGGTGTTATGTTTATCTCTATATTTGTTTCCGAAGATTATATATATAGCCACTTTGTGATAGCTTTGTGTTTGTATCGGTATGTCGGATTTCCTCTTTAACTGAAATGCATGCTACATTATCTGACATATCGGTGCTCGCACAAAGAAGTTACATGGATGGTCGCTCCTCAACAGCCTTATTCTCCGTGCTAATTGACAGCACTACACCGTAGTGTTCTTGGTTAGCGTGGGTATAGAGGTGGGGCGTCACAAAACTACTCAAACCCTATCGAATTATATATCGTCGGAAAGCTCTCGACGAATGGAATCTGCATATGCAATTCGTTTTTCAATTGGGGGCTCCATTTTTCCAAAAATGAGCAATCTTTCCTCGACAATCCGTTGTAAGGTTTTGAAATCAACGGCTGAACGTCGACGATAAGGCGATCGGGTAGTGCTGTAGTGTAGAGGGCGTCAAGGGGAGATGATCTATCGGGTTGGATCGTGTCATCGGCGAAGAATTTCATTGGAATTTGGCCATGAACGACGGCGGCAGCGGAGCTCTTAGGCTCGACTGGAGGTGGCAGCGTGAGTCTGGTGGGTGCGGCCGGTGGTCGCGATCTCAGTGGTGAGGTTTGATTGGGGTGGTGAACGTAGTTGAGAGAGGTGACGAAAATTACTATTTTGCCCCTACTTTATTTTTAATTTAAAATTTAAATTTGAAACTTCAAACGTTAATAACTTTTGCATACGAACTACGATTGACGCGCGGTTTCTTCTGTTGGGTTTGTATCGAAATTCTGGAGAATATGAAACTTGCTTGGTTGGATTTGGAGATAGTTGAATTTTTAGGCTTTTATTGGATTTTTAATAGGCTTTGAATCAAATTTGAGTGATTTAACCCACTTATGCAATACTAAATTTTCTTATATTGTTGAATTAAATTTATGAAGTGATAAGAATTTTATTGGTTGTTGTTTGGTAGTTTAAATTGACATTTAAATTAAATTGAATTTGATATTGAATTTAATTGACATTTAAATTAATATTTAAATTTAATTGCTAGTTAAACACAGACAATTAATAATTAGTAACTATTGTGATATATTGGTTGATTTGGATGTTGGTTGCAATTGGATGTTATTAATTGCTATGTGGATGTATGGTTGTGTAGTTATTTGACATATTCCTATTATTACCTATTTATTTATCGATATCATTTATATTATCATTTGGACAATCTGAAATGAACTAAGAAATAAGTTGAAATGATATATACCCATGTCATTAAATTTTGGGTTGAATGATATATATCCATCCATGTAATTAAAATTGAATAACCGATCACTTGGCCATAGGGTAGGAAATTATATACGGACACCGGATTGATTAAATTGAATGGTTTCAAAATCTTGATTTTTTAAAAAAGAAAATAAAAATTGGATTTATACGAATTAAATTAATTTCTAAATTCGAGCTTTGAAATGTTGAAATTAAAACTGTTAAATGAAATTGTTTAAAGATCTAATTTGAAATCTTAAAGTTGAAATTGAGATATGATTTAAATTTATTGAAAAACTGTTAAATGAAATAAATAACTGTTAAATGAAATCTTAAAGTTGAAATTGAGATATGATTTTAATTAAAACCGTTAAATGAAATTATTTTAAAGGTTTAAACTTTAATTTAAACTTTGAACTTACTTTAATTAAAATGGTTTAAATTGGTATTTCCAAGTTTGGACGTGAAATGGATTTAACTTCATCGTTTAAAAAAAACGAGAATTTGAATTGAAACTTTCGACCACTTGGATAGAATTGTTTAAATTGAATTTGAAGTAAAGTTGAAATTGTTTTGAATCGAGGCCGAGTTAAATGGAAATTTGAATATGTGGTTGACTTGAATTAAAAGTCGGTAAATTGATTTCATTGGAATTGGAACATGAGTTCAAATTGTTGTGAAAGAAAGAAACAGTTTTAATATGAAAACTATTTTGATAATCAAATTATTTTAATACATAAACTATTTTAATTATCTAAACTATTTTCAATATTAAAATCTATTTTATATTCAAAACTATTTCTAATCGTTAAACTATTTTAATTATTCCAAACTATTTTTTAATATTTAAAACTATTTTTAATTATCCAAACTATTCTTAATTCAAACTATTTTAATTATTCAAACCATTTTCAATATTTAAACTGTTTAAGAGTGGGAATTATTTAGATTTAAATCAATGATTTAAATACGGATGTCTTGAAGATATGGCCTATTTTGAATTCGAAATGATTTTGAAGTGAATTTGATATTTTGATATGAAATATGACTTGTTCTTAAAATTTAAGAGAACCAACCGGTGTGAAAAATGACGTTTGGTTGTTAAAGAGACCGGGGCCGAATATTGGCATACTCTCTGTCAATACCGGAACCACTTTAACAACTGTGTACGCAGTGGATGTTATCTAGAATGTAGAGGTTGAATTGGCGACATTTTGCTAGACTGAAGAAAGAGAACGATGATGGATGACCCCGACACTTGTGTCAATTTGAAATGACTAAAACAGGAGACATACCTGACCAATGAGGCTAGCTACCTCTAATGACATCTGTTCTTCGTATTACTATATTGATTTTGACTTGATCGGTGCACCTTGATTTGATTATGGGATGGATGTTCGAGGTGGGCCGTTAGGGGTTACCACTAGTCAGGAAACGCAAAACGGTAGTATCCTACCTTGGGCATCGTCTCACGTGCCTTGTCATACTTATATCCTTATTTGCCCTCCACTACGATTTTGTTTTAGTATGGTACCTATAAGGGACTCACTGACTATCGACGTTACTGGTTGTGTTATAGGACCTGCATAGACTACTTGATTAAAAATGTGTTATGGGGGATCAATGTAAAGCATTAATGCTATTTTAATACTTTACTTTACCGATAGACACTACATATATAGAATATCTTACTACATATAGATCGTTCGATGGATCCTTAGGAGATGAAAAATCCCGTAATATCTCTTAAGTTATTGCACGCACGTTATACACTGGATAGGAGATGTAAAATCTCGTAAACATCTTTGAAGCTATTGCACTTATATTTACTTGTTGTCAATTTAACCTACATAATAACTTTTAGTTCTGACTCAAGTATTTTGTCTTTTCATTGCGCTCGGGTCAGCCTGAGCATTTAGTGTTTGAAGACATTATTTCTGGAGGACGAAGACGGAGTTTGGTATATTATATTATTAGTATTATTCCACTGCATCATTATTGGTATGTTGTCTGATTATGTTGTAAAAAATTGTGTAATCAAATGTATATTGTAAAACAGCTCCATGAACTGTTTATTTGATTATTATATTTTGTCATTCCGATGTGAGATTTTGTGTTTTGTTTTCCTTCTTTTCCCTTATTTTTCTTATTAAACCCCATTGATAATCTACCCTTTTGAATGGTTTGAGTTAGATATGTGTGGTTTATTGTCGATTTAAACCGTCCAAAAAGGTGGGTTGTCACATCTTATCTTGCTAATCTTTCTTTCTTTTTGGTAAGAGACTCATAGGGTTCAAATTCAAGAGGGATGAGTATGAGAGAGAGGTTTGTTTTGTCGAAAATTTTATGAGGCAAATATTTTCACCTCTTAAACCAATACCAAAATAGTTGAAAATTCTAGTAAGGTACACATCATGATAAACTGTGTTTCCATTTCTAGAAATTTTCTTTTGAACAAAGTCAACCAAAATCACTTGAGCCCAATTTATATCATATTTTCCGAAAATAGCAAAAGTACTTTGAAATTTTTTTGAGTGGGTTTATTGTAATTCTCCATCCTAGGTGTAATACTTTGTTAAAAAACAAGACTCATTAGTCTTGCTTTTGGCCTAAGATTTTTTCTTTAAAACCATACTCTTCATCATTGAAAAACAAGTCATGCATAGCTTCTCTATTTTCATAATCATTTTCAACAGTGCGGAGGCCATTTCCACTACTTTTACAACCAACAATTTGACCAAGAATTTCACAATCTAAAACAACAATAGTATCTTTTACACTACTCCAAATTTCCTTCTTCTCTTTGATAAAACTTTCCATTTAAATTAGCATAAAACATTTTAATCAAATCGAGATAGCAATCAAAATCATTTTGAGATAAACCGATTAAACCAAAAATACCATTTTCTAAAGCAAGATCTTGTAAACCATAAGAATAAAATTCATTAAAATTAGCAAATCTTCTCGAAAAGACTTTACCATAAGTAGCATACTCAATATATGTTTCATTGGACTCTTGATTATTGAAAAGTTGACTTTTGATTCTTTTGGTAAGCCTAATGGCTTTGGATGAAGATGGTTGGTTTGAGGAAGACATTATGGATTTGTTTGGGAGGAAAGAGAGTGAAGAATTTGTTTGATTTTTGAAATAAATTGTGTGTAGATGACGAGGTAAGAAAGAGTGAATAAATAGAGTTTGAATTTTCATGTGACAAATAAAAAGGCGGTTTTCAAATTTTGAATTTAATGTAAAAGAGAGGGAATTTCAAAAGCTTAAATTTTGAAAAGATTCCTCGAATTCTGCCATATATGTCAATATATCTTGGTGGCATACGTTGACATATATGCCGAAATTTTCAAAGTTCAAAAGCTAAAGAAATATATTTATATTATATATATTTATATATACTTATTATTACAATTATATATTTATTCCTCTATTGAATAAATTTTAGAAAAAAAATAAAATATGAAATGTAAAAAGTACCAATTTTGTTGTTTCCTATAATTGACTCATTTAATCTTCCATCACCGTGAAACATATGTTGATATTTTCAGTGTCTGATTCGTTGTCACTAAATGTCGTGTCAAAATTGTTCAAAGTTGTATTGTAAGCCCCTTTTCTCTTTCCGAAGGAATCAGTGTTCGGTGAATTCTTTGTTTTTTTTACCGTGGACAATCTCTTTGTAGATGGTCAGATTCACCACAATCGTAATAGTTAAAAATATTTTCGTTTCTAGAATTTTTTTCCAATTTTACGAAAGTTGTTCGTCTTTCTGTATTTTAGAAGTTCTTTGAAATTTCAAGTCATTAGCAATCTCTTCATCGTCATCATCGTCATCTGAATCTTTATTGTCAGTTGTTGCATTGAATGCAATTGATTTCTTTTCGGTCACCTTATTTTCCTTTTACCCTGCAACTGTGCCTTATAGGACATTTGATTATCAATTAATTATTCAAATTTTAATATACTAATATCGTTGGCTTCCTCTATTGCTAATGTCTTTTGGTCCTATTCAGAAGAGAGTGAATTAATGATTTTTCCAACTTAATCCTCTTTTGAGAAATTTTTCCCTAATAATACTAATGAATGAACTATATCCGAAAATCTAAAATACATATTAGAAATAGACTCACTCTATTTCATTTTAAAAGTTGAAATGATTGGTTAGCATGGAAATCTTAGTTTGTTTTACTATACTAGTTCCCTCATGCATAATGTAACGATACGAATTTTTCGCGTTCGAAAATCGACATCCATACTTCATATCGTATTCGAATGTCATAGATTCGACCGTTCAAATCCGATTCGCCGGAGCTTATAACACAATTAAGTATAACAACACAGCGGAAGAAAAAGAATATATCAATTACATAACATTGATACAATGACAGATATAAAATCTGATACAATATGATACAACAGAATGATACAACAGATATCGATATACATCAGAGATATGATACAAGAAATAGCAGCGGAAAGAAAATAGATAACACCAGCAACGGATAGAATGTCCCCAATAGAATGCTCCAAGATAAGCAACGTCAATCCATGAACTCCAAGAACTGAACTAGCTCCAGATAATCTACTCAACCTGAATATCTGAGAAAACCCAACTCTAGACTGCCCGTGTGGAAAATGGTGGGCACCCAGAGTTTAGGAAGGGAACAATAAACTCCGGGTCAGTCATGGGACTGGTGTGAGCAACAAAACCAGTTTATCTTTAAACAAACACAAAAGGCTTTTAAACATTGAAATCCGCAATGCTTTTCGAAAATGAAACTACCATAAGACCTCCCGCCACACACACAATGCAATCGCAGAATTGGAGGAGATTTCTTCTTATGATAGTCAAAAATGCTTACTATGCAAAATCATTCGATATTATTATCATTAGTGCATAGTGTCGAAAATCATTTCGAAAGTATAATATCAATCTTAGCCAGGATACAACATTTCATCGTATGCCTACTATAGCTATCATGTTCAATAACAGGTTACCTCCACATTCCATGGTAGGTAATACAACTAAAACCGTACAGGGTTCGTATTGTTTCTTTGGATTTCCAACAAATGATCAGGCTAAGGAACTTCCTTATCGAAATAGAAACGCCTCTGGAAAGACGCCCCGGATCCTAACCGGATCTCTATAAACAAAAGGTCGACGCTACCTCACGTTGTACAGCTGTAACTAGGTAACTAACACACTGAAGCTACCTCACGCTGTACAGCTGTAACTAGGTAACTAACACACAAGTATGCCATCCCCCGGTCGTAACCAACCTTTATCCGAGGATCCTCAATCATAAAGCAACAGCCACAAAGTAAAATCAACATGGGTAAAATATCTGGGCTCCATACCATGATATCACCTTTTATCCAGAAGGAAATGACATACCCTAGGGGCGCTACCCCTACAAACCTTTGTCGCAACATTCCTGTTTCGACCATTACCGGGTTGTGAGGCTCGACGAAGTCTCGTCCACAAAGCTACGCTTTTTCACAAAGCCACGCTTTTTCACAAAGCCACGCTTTTTCACAAAGCCACGCTTTTTCACAAAGCCACGCTTTTTCACAAAGCCACGCTTTTTCACAAAGCCACGCTTTTTCACAAAGCCACGCTTTTTCACAAAGCCACGCTTTTTCACAAAGCCCGCTTTAATCAACAAATGATCATCAGCACTTCGTATGCCACATTACCAAATTGGGAATGTATTACTAGTAACCATCAACTACATAACCTCTGAGCTCGTACGTCTCAGAGAAGGGTGTTAAGCTAAGAGAATAAATTCTCCGCCACCAACAGAAATGTATTTGATAGAAACCAGCTTTACATCTCAAGGTGTAATGTCAGACACACATCCATACAAGTCTGTTCTGGGTTCGAACAGAACCGAAGGCACTTCCAAAGAAGCCCTTGAAAATCCGAATAATTTCTAATCACGTCCGGACTTCCCATCACAAAGGGTGATAAAATCTCTATACCGGGGACCAGTCGGTGCAGAGACATTCGACGAGTTGTCCTTTCATTTTTGAAAATATCCGGTCTTCACCACCGGTCTTCAAATGCTATCCATATACGTCGTATCACTATTCGGAATGGGTTATATGACACAAAGGTCCTCTCCCGGCTAAACTGAATAACGAGCGCAATTAAAAATCATATGGATACTGGGGTCTCAGTTAAATCACAGCTTAAAGCCCAAAACTTTTCATTCGAATGGTAAAATAATTTACCATTTCCAATCTTTTAAACAAAAAAGATTCATTTCAAAAAAACCTTCAATGGTTTAAACAATTTCCATTTCAATTGAATTAACTCGTTAAATCTTTAAGTCAAGATTTAACTTATAGCTTTCAAAACTCATTTCCAAAGATTCATTCATAGCCTTTCAAAACCATTCTATTTCAAGTTGGATTAACTCATTCGGTCTTTGAATCAAAGACTCATTTCATAGTTTTCAAAACATTTCAATTCTATTTCAAACTTGAAACCGTTCAACACAATTGGGAAATCCTTTCTTAAAATGAAAGCTATTATCATTTGAAAACAAGTAGTTTTCGTTTCGGAAAAATCCAGTTATATTTACACGAGTTAAAACCCTTGAATTAAATTCAAATTCCCAAATCAATACCTTTAAAATGGTTTAACCCATATATAACCTATATAGCATCTTTAATCCCTAGTTTCAAATCATAGAATTAAATTTCAAACTTGAATTCAAATTTAAATCAAATTATTTAAATTTTCAAAACTCGATTAAGTTATTCAAAATAACTTTTATCTTTGAAATCCCGTTTCAAAAGCTTTTCACTTTAAACCCCAAATCTTCCAATTTCAAAATCAATTGAAATTAAAATTTTAAATGTCAAAAACATTAAATTTAAATCATCTGTGATTTAACCGATTTCCACGTGAAATCCATATTTGTGTGTGTATGGTGTAGTCCAGGGGTTTCACACACAATAGTGCAACATCAATCATCACAAATATATCGATAAGCGGTATAATCGATAACGCTTATCTTCATTCACAGATTCATAGATAAAATAAATTTATCAATCCCAAAGATTCATCATTACAATTCGATGTGGGTTTCGGATAACCAACTGGAATCCGACTCCCTGTCGCATCGAAATTCAAGTGTCGTTTACGGGTCAAGGGTTTCATATTCACATAGTAATATATCACAGAAATAGATATATATATCGCAGATAATCAATTACATTCATCCTAGATAAATAAATTACAGATCACAACACAAATCAGGGTATATCACAAAGCATCACAATTCAGAGATGTCAACAATCAAGTCATCCAATAGAATCCAAACATTCACAAGTGAATTTATTAATCAACTGGTTCATTTAAATCAGATGTATCAATTATAAACCCGGGTTAATTATCATAATTTAAATTTTCAAATTATTTGAAAATCTTCTTTTCAAAATTGTATTAGTTAACCTGTAATTATTAACTAATCATTTTAAATCAACGAATCCATTAATCTTTAATTATTAAATAAATCTTAATTAATTGTCATTATTAATAACTCCTTTAATTTATTAATAAATAATTAACTACATTTCACAATCATTGTCATTAAGTAATTATACCCAATAGTTTCACAATTTATTATCATTTAATTAATTAATCAAATTTATTGATAAAATTTATCATTTCAAAAACTCGAGACCAACTCATATCTTCCCCGAGCCAAATCTGGGTTTCCCCGAGCTTTCACGTTTTATAAATTTCCTAAAAAAACTTAGTTTAGTTTTAAATTCAAAACTGTTAACAGTATAGTTCACTCGCGAGCTACACGCAACCAAACCCGAGGCAACACAAAGATGCTTCGAGCAAAAATATGAATTGACTCGACAAAACTCTCGAGCATCCATCTTCCCCAAATCAACATCAGATACGCCAAGATCTCCGTGCACCTGCACCATCACGGCAACCAACTCCGACCCCTCGCGACCACCCACTCAAGTCAGCGACCACCTTCCAACTAATCCCCGACCATCAAATCGATAGCAGAAACCACAAATCAAAATCTAGAATACTGGCACCACCCAGAACCCATCCTATCGACCTGAATCCATCTCGTTTCGCCACCTCTGGCCGCCGAAGTCGCCGCCACCTCGTCCATAGCCTCGCCAGAGACCCCGGTGACTATTCCCCTCGCACCGGGCCACTCCGATCAACTCATGTTGACGCACGAGCACGTTGAACAACATCGACCAAATTGTGCTCTTAAACCCTACAACACTAAATTCCGATCGCTTCGACCAACAAAGAATTCCACCAGCATTTTTCCGGAGATCCTTGTCCCTCTGACCATCATCGACTACAACCTCGCCTCCATCCACCGTGTCGATCAACGGCAATTCACCAAAATACCAAGAGCGTTCAACTCGAAAATGCTAACTGAATATCAAACTAATAATCATGACCCTTACATTAAAAATCAAGATTTTCTGCCACGATGACATCCATGCAATCCAAATTCATGAATATGATTACTGATTTTTTTTCATGAATATGAATTTACACTGTTATTTAAATTTTAAAATAATTTATTGAATTTTTAAACCCTGAAACTATTTTAAAATTTTCATCATTCCTTAACACACAACTTTCATTTAAACTTCGAAGTCTAATGTTGATTAGATTTAGAGATTTGAAATTTCTTTTTTTTTGAACCTATCTTTAGCCTAGAAAAGAAAACAGAGGGGTGTTCATACATATACAGGCATGCACATCTGCATACATATATATGTTTTCAACATGCAAGCATATTTCACAACTAGACAACATTTTTATAATATGTTCAAACATCAACCACAAATACCAAAACATAGAGGCAGATATAAGTGTGTTTGCTCACAGTGATTTTTGAAGAAGAACAGAGACAGCCTGGAAATGCAAAGTTAAATTTGAAAGCTGGCATTTGTTTTTGATCTGCTACTTGAAGCAGACTTGAACTTGCAAGATGAAGTCTTCTTTCCTCAATCTTTGGTTCGAGTTGTTTGTTTGTTTGAGTTTTGAACTGATATTTTTTACTTTCAGATTTCACTTAGCTTTGAAGATGAACGAGACTAAAATGAGAAATTGATGTATGTATAGAAAATGAGTTTCCAGGTGATAAAAATTTGTATAGGTGATCATTTCTTTTGTACTAGAAATGGTTTGTTAATGTTTTAATCAGAGATTTTTTTTCTTCAATTGGAGGCTGAGATGAAATGTTGTATTAATTGCTTAGTACTTTATGTTTTCACTTGCAAGCACACTTGTATACTTTTGTTTCTTTTCTTTTCTTTTATGGCTGATATGATATCAGTGAGTACAAATGTTCCTATTTCGTTTACAAACTTATGCTCTGTGTTGTTATGTATGTACAATTTGCTTTGTACTTCTTTTTTTTGTTTTGTAGATATTATCTTTTCTTTGTTTACTTGTTCTTTATATGTACATAAGTACATAACAACTTTGTTTCATTTATTCTGCAATACAAATATTTACTTTGTTTCATCTATCTTCTTGCATACACAACTCATTTTAGATATATACGTACTTCATATGTTTACTTAAAGTACCAATATGTTATTTTTACAAAAATAATTTTGAGTTTTATTTCTATTTAAAGTTTAACTTTCAAATATTAAATTTATATCTTCATATTTGCATACTTATATTTATATTGATAGAATTGAATTTAATTTTAAACATTAGTATCTATATTGCATTCAATAATTAATCATACATATAATATTTTTTCCCAAGGTACAATTTATAAATCCAATTCATTTGGAAACATTTATTTTGAGCTTCAAATCCAAATTCTAAATTCTAAATTATTTATTATTATATTTTAAACCATTTAATCAAAATTTAAATCCAAATCACATATATACAATATTTTTAAATTTATATGATTTAATATATATTCTATTTCGATCGGGGAAACTCGCTTCCATCTATCGATTAATTTCACAATTTAATTCAAAAATTAAATTAATTATCAAATTAAATGTAATTAAAATTCGGGGTCGTTACACATGACTTGTGACGTTCATCAAATTTCATTAGCAAACTTACAAATAGAAACTCGATTAAACTCAATTTTATCTAAGGAGCAAAATAAAATATTCATGGCCTTTGAGTTATTAAGTGCCTGTGTCTTTTGGTTTGGTGTCCATTGTGAATATTCAGTTTGAGGTTCAGTGTATTTGCTTTGTGTAATGTTCTAAATATATAAGCCATTAGATTGTAAATAAATTTTCATCGTACATGACCGATAAATATAACTACTACCATTAAATAGTGGGGTCTAGCAGTTGACTGTCCTTCTACAAAAGTATACTACCAGTGTTACTAGCCATTTATACTTTTCAAAAATCAAATAACAAGTTTTTGAAAACCAACTGCTCTGAAACCAAATGTAGGATACGGTGTAGTATAAATTATATTGGTGTGAACAGACCTTAAGGCTACTTTAATGAGAGGGGGGGTGAATAGTTTTTTATAACTTATATAGAACTTTTCCAAATAGTTTTAAGTTTTAAATCCAAACATAGATAATCAACACATGTATATATTAACAAGCAGTCATACACACACACGCATGTAGTAAAAATAAAGTAAAAGAAAGAGAGATGACACCATGAATTTTATACTGGTTCAGATTAACCAATCCTACGTCCAGTTTTGTACAGTGTATATATAGATTTCCTTTCAAACGTCTACTTTAATCAAGTAGCAAGCAAACTAGAATACAATCTTGATTTCAAGGCAACAAGATATACCCTCCTGACTTTCTGAGCTCAGGGCAGACTCTTTTAATTTAACCCGGCAACAAGATCACCCACTTGATTTGAATATGCAACAAACACACCCACTTGATTTGAATGAGAAACAAGCACACCCACACAAATAGTAATAGTGAGTGTTTGATTCCAAATACAAATAGTTGTACGTTGGATGCAAAATATCCTATAACCCTTTTGATAGCAGTTTGATCTTTGAATTGAAGAGAGAATACTTGCAAATCAGTGAGTAGAATGTAAAGAATGAATATAGTAAAGTAGAGATTAAATTTGAGTGATTTTGAAGAGTATAGAAAGTGGATTTTTCGAAATATATCATGAGAATTTGGAGTAAGAAGAATGTAGAAAAAGCAGTTGAAAAAATTCGTCTTCTTATCTCCTTTATATAGTGTTTGAAGGGATGTGTCTATTTGTGAAGAGATGGACCTAAAAATCACAACTATTCAAAATTCAAATGATATCTCTTTAACGGTACATATGTCGATATACATAGGAAGCCTATGTCCACATGCATTCGTATGTTTAGAAAAACAATAATTTATTTAAACTGTTATAAAATTATGGTATTTTGCAAAATCATTTAAAAATACTTTTTAATATATAGAACTTTTATAATAAAAATTTTTTTGAAAATAAAATAAATATTTTGATAAGATAGCATTCAAAGAAAGATGCTATTCAATGACTTTAACAAATTTATCTAATGTCTGCTAACTATAAACTATAGTCTTGAACTCTTCATATCTTCTCTTTAAACTCATGATTCTTGAATTATCTCTATCACCATTGAATCTTGATCTATAGTACATTGATATACCAGAAACACATGAATATGAAAAAATTTAAAACTCAATTTAAAACAAATTTCTCATTTCATTGCAAATAGCATTTCAGATTCATTACGTAACCCCATATACACGTTTAGAGAAATTACTTATCGACGTACAACTTACGCATTTACTCTTATTAGTTCTTAACGATACCAATTTCTTTTTATTTCCAAAATTATTTATGAAAATATTCCATAAAAACTTATGTTATTAACATTTTCTAACTCAAATTTGTACTCATATAATACTCTCATAAATCCGAAGAGTATATACACAATGTCATATTTGTTTTACTTAACCAAGAGGCTCAATAAATTAAAACAAGGTTAACTTACTACCTCCTTACATTTAGTTATAAGAACTTAATTTCTTATAATTTCACAAAACAACTAGTTTTAATCTCTATTTTAGTTTCGAAAGTTTTCGACTGTCCAAAATCGTCGAAAGTCCCATTTCATTTTGACAAATGAAAAAATTATCGTAACAAGATGCACAACCAACCTACCCTAATGCATAGGATACATGAGTCCATATAATACTTAACCAAAACTTGAGAGTTTAAACACCCGGGTTTTATTTCAATCAATTTGAAATACTAATATATTCTTATGAAATCAGGATTTGTTTTTTAAAATAACTTGAAACAAAACTACTATAGTAGCAATCCCCACTTAGAAACTCGAAAATGAACACCGATGATGCTACAGTCATCATTGGAATTATTTTCCAACGACTGAAGTGAGTTTAGTGCTTTCTATTCCTTTAAAATTCATTTAGAATATTTATATTTATACATACTGTCAAATAATACTGTTATTATCTTCTCAATCCAAAATAATTTTTTCAAAAGCACCGAGATTTCAGTACTCAAATTCTCAATTTAAATCCATTTTTATTTATAAACCATATTTATAAATCATACTTATATAATTTCAATTGCTTATATAAATTATTTTCATAAATGTATAACTCTGTTTATTATAATAAACAATTCCCATTAAAATTAAATTTTAACCCACTAATATTGAACGTCCTTTTGGTTTGATCCTTGGTCTGCCCATGGCTGCATTCTTGCTAATGTGATTAATTTTAATTTGAGGGTCCAGTCTGGGATCAATGATAATGCTAAGGTTAGCTCATTCTGGTCTGATGGTTACATTAATATTCCTTACTCTAGCTCCTATGCTATCAGACAAGTGTGGGCTAATATTCAAAACAATGTTTACTTAAAGGATAATGTTCATGATTTATGGATTGGGAAGAATCATTCTATTGCTACTGTTTGTAAGTATATTACCAAGCCTTGTCCTCTGTCCTGCTTCCCTTGGCACTCTATAATTTGGAAGTGCAGTTCAATCCCTAAAGAAAATATCATGCTGTGGAAGGTGATAAGGAATGGTATTCATACTCTTGATAAGCTTAGGGCTAGGAATCTGGTTATGTCTGCTACCCGTCTTCTGTGTTGCAATGAGGATGAGAGTATTAATCACCTCTTTTTTAACTGTCAGTACTCTTTTTTCATCTGGAAAAGAGTTTTGAGGTCTCTTAACCTGCACAATCCTAGTGCGAACTCATATATTGAATGGTATAACATATTTAAAGCTACTAGATGGAAGTTTAGTAAAAGTGATTTATTATTAAGGCTTCTTAAGAAATTTATGTATTTTGTTTGGATGGAAAGGAACAATAGAGTGTTTTATGGCTCTTCTACCCCTAAACACATTTTGTTCCTCTCAATTGCTAAACACTTTAGTGTCTCTTGATGTACTTGCTGTGCTGATATTTTTTGGTGGTTTACTGTGAATTTCTATCTTTCTCTTCTTATTTCAGCTTTTCTTACTTTACATATAATTTCTGTAAATCTAGTATTCTTCTATTTTAGTTCGTATTTGCGAATCCTTCTCTTTACTATTTATTCGCGTAAAAAGGAATAACAAGAAGCTAACATTTACATGCTAAATTTCAACTTTAAAACATTTACATACTAATTATTTTCCAACGACTGAAGTGAGTTTAGTGCTTTCTATTCCTTTAAAATTCATTTAGAATATTTATATTTATACATACTGTCAAATAATACTGTTATTATCTTCTCAATCCAAAATAATTTTTTCAAAAGCACCGAGATTTCAGTACTCAAATTCTCAATTTAAATCCATTTTTATTTATAAACCATATTTATAAATCATACTTATATAATTTCAATTGCTTATATAAATTATTTTCATAAATGTATAACTCTGTTTATTATAATAAACAATTCCCATTAAAATTAAATTTTAACCCACTAATATCGAACGTCCTATAGTCAAACTGTGAAACTGAATTCACAAAGTGTTCGTCTCAGTATTCACCAAATATCTACCCAACCCATATAGTGAAAAGGAAAAACTAATCATAAACCGGTCGAGCAAAATAAATCAATCAAATAATGATAATAATTAAATATTATCATTTTCTAACACTTCATGAATCTATTTAATAATTTTTTTAGAAATTATTCTTTTATATATAAAATATAATTCTTGATAAAATTATTTCATTTACCAAATTTAAACAATATTGTGTCGGTTTGCTTGTTTAAGAGTTTAGAAACCCCTATCGACAATGTTGATTAGACACATCGACCAGAATCCATAAGCCACTCAACGGATACACCAACCTAATATAAAATATTTTAATAACACTAACAAATACGTGCTCGTTTGTATATATATATAGCATCAAACTCATTATAGGGTGTCACTTACCTTATCTCTAATGAGTCTACCCCACCAAAGCCAAGGTTCTTGCTTAACCTTCAGCTTTGATACCACTATAACGACCCACCTTTTTGATCTCCTAAAGTCGATACTAATACATCCATGATATTCACATACCAAATATCCAAGTGCCGGAAAGACAGATTGTTGGGGAAAAAGAAAAGAAAGACAGAACAGAATCTCGCAAACATGGCGAGTAACATATAATATTCAAATGGTCTTTACATAAGGAAAGACTAAACTTTAATATACATACATCAATCAGAGTACAATTATTATATCATCAACCCTAGACAGTTATAACAACCTGTCATTACAAATGATGATAAATACAATAAGAACACATAGGGAAAAAATAACAGCAAAATACGGGAGTACGTCTTGGAGGCATCCTGCTCATCTCTTGAAAATTCCAAAGTGTCCAACTAAATTTGGAATATATGCTCGGGCTGACCCGAACATTATAAGAAAACAACGGGTCAGTCTGGTAAAACCAGCATGAGAAACACAATCAAATGGATTGAGTAATGGTATAAAAGCTTTTTTCAAATATAGGTATCTCATAAGACCACGTTGCACATAAAAACGGAAGGGTTTTTACCTTACGATAACCAAAACATTTCTATAGAGAATCTAGTGATATTATAATAATGTCTAGGGGTTGAAAATAAATATATAAAATAGCTAAAATGCTTGCATCTCACATTTCAACATAGTTGGGTACAACTAAAACCGTAAGGGCTCGTATTGGATATTGTATTTCTAACATGGCAAGGTAAGGGACTACCTTCTGTACAGTACGTCTCTAGATAAAATGTACCTGATGGCCAACATATGGGCCCTTTCCAACACAGACCCGACTGCTCCTTTAACATGACAACCAGATTACATCATCTCTCGCGTACCAGCTATGGAAACCTATTCCAGACCTTGGCCCCATGCTTTTGCGCGTATACCAAAACCAAAAATTCCGCTCTAGATCTAAGGAATGATGCACTTGATGGTACCGAACCATATAGCTCTGCCGCATATACCCTATTTTAACCATTTACGGAGTTGTGAGGCTTGTGAGGTCATATTTTTACCTTTTTCCTCTCTTAGCAATTCCCATTTGGAATGTTAACACTGCCCTCCAAGCAGCCATGTAGTGCCAACATTCGTCCATACAAGTTGTTCAGAATAAGAACAAACCGAAGGCACTACTTCTACTACATCCATATTGGAACCAGCCTCAGGATAGTAGCAAGTAGCCCTTGCACTTCAAAGAGCTCCAACTTCGATTCCATCATCTCGAACCAAACTTGAACCTCTTTTAACGCATCGAATACGTATATGGTTTCAGAGTGGTTATGGTTTTGAGTCATCTCATATAAGTACACTCCCCGCTTACCAGTCGCTCCAAGAACCCATAAACGATTCTTCGATAAACTCAACTCTGGTTAATTTGGAAATAATCAGACAATACATGGGAGTGAGGATCACCCTCTAACCGTTTAAGTGGACGGATCTCCCTATCATTTGTCATAGAAGAACAAAATGAGATTTATACGCACAGTACAGTATCATCGAAGATGACTATGCCATATAACTTACGTGTTTATCCTAGATATTTTCAGAGCTATATCCTTTGGCATTAAGATAGAGAGTTTCCATACCACCAAAATTAAGAAGGATTATTTAGGTCAAGATTTTGATAGTCGGTTATTTAACTATCAAATAAAACAAACAAACCAATCAGGGATTTAATTTGATAGGAAACTAAACTCGATTAAGCACATCAGTAACCCCTAAGCCTTTTTAATTAATATTTCATTAATTAAAACCTTTGTAAATACTTGGAAATTATTTCCATATACTTGTCTCAACGGAATAAGTATACTCACAAACACTATATTTTTAATACTTAGAAAATATAACCATATACTTATCTCAATGGTATAAATATATTCACAAAACCAAGGAAGATACCATATTTTCCTAAACCATATTAGACTGGGTCAAAAACTGTCATTTAAAACATTATTTACTATAAACCCAAAACCTATATCCTTTTCATAAATATCCTTGATATTTATAAACTCCTTTCTGTTATCCGAAAATAATTCTTAAAAAAAATACTAAATAATTATCAACAATAATTTCAAACCCTTCTTAAATTGATTTTTATAACTTTTTAAATCGTACTTGAAAAGAGTTCCCAAATATCTAAGGTGGATAACTTTTATACCTTATAGAAATCATACAGTTTCAAAACTACATCCATAACGACGATCGTTATATGGACCATAACATTTTAAAACTTGTTTTATAATCAAATAGCCTTTGAACTCTATTTCTTTTATTTAAAAATACCATTTTCAATTTTCCATCAAAGTAATTTATTATGTAAATAGATTTTAAAAATAATTTTCTATTATTAATTATAAATTTAAAAGTCTATTTAATTATTAAATCCATTATTTGAATATTTAAAATAAATTAAATATTTCCAAACTAAATCGATAAAATTCCGGGTCGCTACAATTTTATTTCAATGTGAATATTCATTATAGGATAAAGCTACAATATTGTTATATGTTTTTATAACAAAAGTGATGCTTTATGAAATACAGAAGTATCTAAATCTTTTATAATTATTTTGGAATTTAGGACAAAGCGTCCATTTAGTAGGAGTAACATTAGAGTTAGAGAACCCATAAGATTGATACATAAAGGTGTATGCAGTCAGAAGTCTAATGATACAAAATGGTTCCACATACTTCATTTAATTCACAAACGAATTACCATAAAATAAACATGTATATTTGATAAACAAGAAATACATTTTCATTGAATATAAAACAGTAGTAGAAAACGTAACATGCAAAGAAAATAATAAAATTCGATTTGATCGAACATGTGCGTATATAGGTAAACGATTCCAAAAGTACCTAAAAACGAATAAGATTCAATCTCAAAAGTCACTCATCCTTGCGATACATAATGGTGTGATATATAATGGTATGTATCGATAAGGAGTAATCAGACTTTGTTGGACAAAGTACAATTGATGACGAGTGAAGTTGAGTTAACAACTTTCCATTTGGTCATGTACTTAAGAGCACGTACATAATGTTAAAATTAATTTCATCCAGTGCAAAGTTTATGAAATCCTACAAGATAAAAGTTTATAAGAAATCCTTACATATCCTAGGTCAAATAGTTGACAAGTTATCTGAGTCATGAGACTACACGAAATACTTAGTCGTGGGGAATCTTTTGTGGGCCACCCCAAGGACATTTGGAACCGGATAATACTGATTGGACAATTTATGTTACGAACATAAGTGGAGTAAACTTAAAAACCAAACATTTTTATACACATATATAGGCAATTCATTAAATGTTTATGAATACTCATTTTGTTATACTGAAGAACAACTATTTTTTAAGAATCGCCAACTCCATGACGAAGTAATTTCTTTTGGAAATTTTTGGTGGTAAAATAGATTTGGATAAGGTCCAACAATAAAACCGCTTACAATGGATTAAATGAAATTCACCCAACCAAATAGACACGACACATTAGAATGTCTAATAATTAACCTTGCACATTAAAGAAAAATTACAATTTTCATATGGATGTCGAGACAAGAAAGTCCTTAGTTATAAACAAGCTATTAAGAGTATTGACTCTACCATATGGCTTGATGCGCAAATCCTGAATAGATACCAAATACAGTATCAAAATATGGTTTTGATAGTTGTACCCGAAGGTATATGATCCATCGGCCACAAAAGTGTCTATGAGAAGAAGATCAATGCAGTTGGAAGATGATAAGTAAGTTGATAGAATAACAATGTGAGTTTTAATTGTTAAAATTAACGTAACAGATTCGTCATTCAATGTACTTAAGTTAATTCGAATTTTACCGACAAAATTACCATTCGATATGATTGTGCATATTGGTATATAAACAAAAATTCTAAATAATGATTTAGAATGTGTTATTTGTGCTTAATAACCAGAGTGCCTTGAAGTTAGTGGGAGAAATTCTAAGTGTATTGGATATGATCCAAGAAATGGTACGAGTGTATTATTCAATAAGCATCAGGGTTAAGCAAGTACCTTGACAGATAAATCAAACAATTTGATTTTCAGAAAAAATGTATAGAAAGCATGTGTTTGTAAGAAAGAATATTAAAAGTACTAAAATATTTCTAAAACTATAAGTAAACAACAAACTTATGATTGTTAACAATGTACTAAAGTTAAAATCATGTTAGTTTGGTTGTTTAATACTCGATATTGGATTTGAAAACGACATATTTTATAATTAGTATAAAAGGATGTTGGAATTATTCCAATGATATACGCAAACACGATATTAAAATTGTTTAATATGGAGCATGTAGGATGGGTTCCTTATGCTTTGGCAACAGAAATTATCATACATAATGTATTGTATACAATATCATACTTCGCTTATGTATTTGATATATAAAGCAAATATCTAAATAAAGATTACTAAATGAAAATTAAGAGTGTTCTCGAGCATTTACGAAATACTAGAGAACTGTTTATAGAAACAACGAACTCCTTATGAAGGAGTGCGCAGACTCGAACTTCGTAAGTGATATCGAGTATAGAGTGTCAATTCTAAGCATGTTCAATCTTAAGTTAAGAACTTTAAGTTGGAAATGTTTAAACAATTAGTAGTGACTGATTCAACCAGAAGCTAAGTACATCGTCTTGAATAACACTACATTAAAAGAAGTATAAATAAATGCACAAATTTACAACAAAACATGGATGATTTCAAATGTTGAGAATCCCATGACATTGTTACATGATAACAATGCTGCGATACAGTTCGTATTAAAGGCTAAAGCTCACTAGAAGTTGAGAGAAATATCTGAATAGTTCAACATGATAAAGGAAGTTTATTAACGACGAAGAGAGTTGATTGACAGAATAGATGATTAAAACAAAATAACATAACCAATCACTAAGGGAGTGACCCGATTAGTTTTGAGAAAACTGATTGAAGAAGTTGGAAACAGATTCCATAATTGACGTCAAATGTAAGTGGAAAATTGATAGAGTTAGGGGTATGCCTTAGGGGCAACCATGTAATTTGCTACATATATCTAACGCGATAACAACCTTATTCAAAATAAAAGGTGTTTACTTTATATCGTATACTTGTTATATTGTGATATAATTAATTAAGCAATTAATTTAAAGTAAGTTAAATAAAAAAAATCCTTATATGATATGTTATGTGATAGTAATAAAAATGTGTTGTAATCATGAGAATTTATCATATTAAAAATAACATATTGTTTTAAATATTCTCAGTCAAAAGGTTTCGAGAAAAGACATGGTTCATCCATTGAGATAAGAGCATGTAACGCTCTTCAAATGTTGGGCAGTGTATTACTCATGGCTATTGGAGACATCAAGGAGTTATATACTGATAGTTATTGGATAACTATGGAATGACTCACTCGAAGTTTCTCTGTTGGTTAATATAACTAAGGTCAAATAAACAATCTCGAAGTGATAATGTTACACAGTTCCCTTGACTTAAGAATATCGTGAAACTTCAATGTGGATACTCCACTTTGATTATAATTAAATCACAGCATGGTGTCCATCGAACGAATATAGTTGGGTCTAAGTTGAAGCATTGGAAGTGAAACACTATTTAAAAGAGAATTCGTCTCCTCGGTTATATGAGGTTAGTATCACAATCAATGTTGTCGACTCAAAGTCAAAGTCTCCATCCATAACAATACGATCAATACTAATTGCTATTATTGAATCAAAGATTCTATGTTTGGACTTGCAAAGTTGATTGTGGACGATGTTCGAATTTTGACCGATACCAAATTCCATGTCCTAATGTGATATAATTTTGACGTAGAGATTTGGTGTAAATTATCCTTACTAAAAGGTACTGCTTAAGTGATTGTGAAATCTGATTTTACCAAAATGAGTTGTAAGCCATGAATTCTACTAAACTATCACACCACTAGCTAAGGTGACGTGTAAACATTGATATTTGAATTGTTCAATATTAAACGCTGACTGAATTCACATCTCTGAGTCGTACAACCGCATTTGAGACTTCTTCGAAAACTACATGGTTTAATCAATTTGTAAAATGTTACAAATTGATTAAATTAATTAATATTTATGAAATTTAATTGCTATAAATTTATTTGTTGTTTGAATGTTGTTGGTAATTATATAAATGTTATATAAAAGTTATATTTGAACATATCAACATACGATATCGATATACTTTTAAACAAGGTTTAAATAATAAAATAACCACATAAAAGTTTTTATTTGGAAAATTTGCACATTAAGAAGTGCTAAGACCAACCATGTAATGGTGAGCGATAGGACCAATTAATTGAAGTGATTGAAATCTGAAAAGGAATTAAAGAATGGAGTTTTGATAAGGAGAATAGGAAACATTCCTTTAATTCTATTAAAACAAAATCTCCGCTTTTGATACCTTTAACAGAGCAAAACTTTCTTCCTCTTCTATATCATTCACGGCCTATTTTTCTTTTAAATAAAACCTCAAACAGATTCAAATAACATCAAATTAAATGAAAGAAAGGTGGTTCATCCTTATCATATAAGGTGGAATGCTGATTCGCTTGAAATATAAGGGAGAAGCAACAAATCAAGGTGTGATGATGAGAAAGGTTTATTGGGAAGTTTATAATTCATTCATGATGCTTATAAATAAAGTTTTCACATAAATGTAAATTATAGCCACTTATTAAAATTAGTTTTAAAATTATGATATGTATTGTAACGAGTTCGGGTTTTGCCCGCTCGAAAATCAACATCCGTACTTCACATTGTACTAGAATGCCGCAGATTCGACCGTTCAAATCCGATTCGCCGGAGCTATAACACAATTAAGTAAATAACACAGCGGAAGAAAAGAATAATACATTGATATACAATATCTGGTACAACAGAGTGATACAATGAATACCAATATACATCAGAGATATGATACAAGAAATAGCAGCGGAAAAGAAAACGATAACATCAGCAGCGGAACAATATCCCCAATAGAATGCTCCAAATTGATCTTCGGACAAGAATGAATCCACAACTCCAAGATAAGCAACTCCGATGAATGAACTACAAATACTGAACTAGCTCCAGATAATCTACTAAACCTGAATATCTGAAAAGAAACCCAACTCTAGACTGCTCGTGTGGAAAATTATGAGCACCCAGAGTTTAGGAAAGGAACAATAAACTCCGAGTCAGTCGTGGGACTGGTGTGAGCAACAAAACCAGTTTATTTTTAAACAATCAACAAAAGATTTTAAACATTGAAATCCGCAATGCTTTTAGAAAATGAAACTACCATAAGACCTCCCGCCACACACACAATGCAAACGCAGAATTGGAGGAGATTTCTTCTTATGATAGTCAAAGATGCTTACTACGTAAAATCATCTTGATATTATTATTAGTGCATAGTGCAGAAAACATTTCGAAAGTATAATATTAATCTTAGCCAACATACGACCAGTATCGTATGCCTACTATAGCTACCATGTTCAATAGCAGGTTACCACCACATTCCATGGCAGGTAATACAACTAAAACCGTACAGGGCTCGTATTGTTTTGTTTGGATTTCCAACAAATGGTCAGGCTAAGGAACTTCCTTCCGCCGCATGGGAACGCCTCTGGCGGGACGCCCCGAGAGACAAACTGCTCTCTGCCAACAAGGTCGGGTTACCCCTGTAACAGGTAACTCACGAATATGCCACCTCCCGGTCCTTTGGGACCTTTTTCCGAGCGCTCGATATCCAACATCACACATCATAAAGAAAGTGTATCCACATGAGTAAGTATCAGGGCTCCATACCATAATACCACCCCTTTCCAGAAGGAAATGACATACCCTAAAGGGCGCGACCCTCATAACCTTGCTGCAACGATCCTGTTTCGACCATTTCCGGCTTGTGAGGCTCTGACGAAGTCTCGTCCACAAAGCTACGCTTTTTCAAAAAGCCACGCTTTGGGTCAACAGATGATCAACCTATGATCACAAAGATAAATGATCAAACAAATGATCATATCACAAATGATCAAACGATGATCATCACACAGCTACACTCAGCATGTCACATTACCAAATTGGGATATATCGCTGATAACCTTCAACTACATAACCTCTGAGCTCGTACGTCTCAGAGAAGGGTGTTAAGCTAAGAGAATAAATTCTCCGCCACCAAACAGAAATGTATTTGAAAGAAATCGGCTTTATATCTCAAAGTGTAATGTCAGACATGTATCCATACAAGTCTGTTCCGGGTTCGAACAGAACCGAAGGCACTTCTCACGAAGCCCTTGCAATTCCGGATAATTTCCAATCACGTCCGGACTTCCCATCACAAAGGGTGAAAAAAATCTCTATATCGGGGCCAGTCGATGCAGAGACATTCGACGAGTTGTCCTTTCGTTTTCGCAAATATCCGGTCTTCACCACCGGTCTTCAAATGCGATCCATATACGACGTATCACTTATTCGGAATGGGTTATATGACACAAAGGTCCTCTCCCGGTTAAACCGAATAACGAGCGCAATCTTTAAAAACATATGGATATTGGGATTTCAATTAAGTCACAACTTATTACCCAAAACTTTTCTTTTCAAATGGTTTAAACAAATTACCATTTTCAAATCTTTAAACAAAAAGATTCATTTTAACAACCTTCAACGGTTTAACAATTTCCACACTTTAATCTTTTAACAAAAGATTCATTCACAGATTTTCCAAATCGATTTCCATTTCAATTTAACTCGTTAAATCTTTAAATCAAAGATTTAACTCATAGCTTTCAAAACTCATTTCCAGAGATTCATTCATAGCCTTTCAAAACAATTTTATTTCGAATGGGTTACACAAACATCATTTTAAATCTGTTAAAAATAACAGATTCAATTCATAGCTTTCAAAAAGAATTCATTTATAACTTGGAAAACCATTTTCAATTCAATCTTGAAATTCCTTTAAATTGGAATTTCATTTCTTATATATACGAAAGCTTTTATTCTTTTGAAAACAAACAGTTTCGTTTCAGAAAATCTGATTCATTCATACGAGTTAAAGTCTTTGGGTTAAATCCAAATTCTCAAAATTATACTTTTAAATGGTTTAATTTCATATGAACTCATAAATAAGTTGAACAGTCTTTTCAAACCCTAGTTTCCAAATCATAGAATTCAATTTCAAATATTGAATTTTAGTTTAAATCAATTATTTAGATTTTCAAAACTCGATTAAGTTATTCAAAATAACTTTTATCTTTGAAATTCCATTTCAAAAGCTTTTCACATTTAAACCCAAATTTCTAATTTCAAAATCAATTGAAATTAAAATTTCAATTTCAAAAATATCAATTTGAATTATCTGTGACTTAACCGATTTCCACGTGAAATCCATATTTGTGTGTGTATGAGTGTGGTCTAAGGGTTTTACACACAATAGTGCAACATCAATTATCATAGATATATCGATAAGCGGTATAATCGATAACGCTTATCTTCATTCACAGATTCATAGATAAAATAAATTTATCGGTCACAAAGATTCATCATTACAATTCGATGTGGGTTTCGGATAACCAATTGGAATCCGACTCCCTGTCGCATCGAAGTTCAAGTGTCGTTTAGAGGTCAAGGGTTTCATATTCACATAACAATATATACATCACAGATAAGTAAATTACAGATCACAACATAAATCAGGAGGTATCACAAAATATCACGAATCAGGGATATCAAACAATTCAATCATCCAATCAAATTCAAATATTCACAAGTAAGGTCAGTTAATTATCTGATTTATTCAAATTAGATTAATTACTTATGAATTTCTAATCCGGGTTAATTAATCATTAATTAATTACAAATTATTTGAAATAAATTCCTTTTCAAATTTATTAGTTAACCCTTAATTATTAACTAATCAGTCTTAAATCAATGAATCAATTACATTAATCTCAATTAATTGCCATTATTAATTAATCCTTTGATTTATTAACAAATAATTAATTCACATTTTAAATTATCATTTAATTAATTGCATTCAGTAATTATTTGTTCATTACTTCTCTAAGTAATTTTTATTTTCCAAATCGTCAAGTGATTATTAATTTAAACTTTAGTTAATACATTTAAACTTATAATTACAAATTATCAAACTTAATTTAATTCCAAAATCTGGAATTCAAATTCAGTTTAAATCCAGGTTTAAACTTTGTTTAAATTCTTACAATCTCAACTTCCATTTCAAATTCCATTCTTTTGTTTTCAGTTGATTGCCTAAAACTTCAAATTATTAAACAATTTATATTTTAAAAACTTATTCCCAACTAAGTTTCAAAACTGATTTGAATTCATTATTAACTTTGATTTAGAACTTAGTTTAACTTTGTTTTAATAATTTTGAAATTAACTAAAATTTCCAAAACAACAAAACAGGTTTTGTTTAAACCTGGGAACAGCCTATACCCGAGCCAGAACACGTTTGCCTCGAGTCCAATACGCATCTACTTCCAGAAAACTACCAAACTACTTCGAGTAATACCTAAATTTACTCGAGACCAAGCAAAAACAGAGATCATCAGAAACCACAGTGCACTGTGCACGTGCACAGGCGATTGGATCACCTCCGGCCATCATCACGTTCACCTCCACGTCGTCGACATCACCGTTGTCCAACTCAAACACCCAGAAACTTGAATTGACCTCGAGAATGAAATCGAGTCATCTCGACCAAATGAACCCAACTGCACACCACCAGAAAACGAACCCGCATCACCTCCACTGGCCATCAGAAAAATCTGAAACTCCGGCCATAGCCTCGTCCATCTCCCCCCTACAAAACCCCAAACGCACGCGACACTCGATCCAGCCATGAGTTCGAACGAGACGAAAAAAACAAAGCCACACAAAACTAGGTTTACGAGAAAGAATTCGACGCCATCGCCTCCACGTTGGTCTGACCACCAGTTCCCCATTTTTCCCACGCTCCCCCATCACTCCTCTACCCCTCGACCAAACCACGTCACCCCTAATCGTCGAGATCGCCTACGGTAGCTCAAAATGCTCGAGACAGTGAAACCAGAACTGCTCTTCAACCCACACTCGAGAAATTATAATTTTTGTCTTAAAATTCATGATTTTGTAAGTACTTTTGATTTATACGCCTGAATACCTTAAACAAGAAAATTTGTTTTAAGCATATTTAAAGCTATGTCCAGTTTTCTTGAGTTACAGAGGTGATTATGGATCGTTTCAGCTTTAATAAAATTTTAATATAAAAATTTCGACAAAATAAACAGTTCTTGTTTATATCTTAAGTTCGATCAGTTGTTAGATCAAGTGATAGAGTGTCATTTCCACATCTACAAGACATAATGGCATATACAGGTATCACAAGAACAGATTCTCCTAGATTACAATCATATACATACAAAACGCAGAGAAAAGCATGCCACAAATTTAAGTTATAAGTTTTAACAAAATTTGTTACTCACAAGCATCAAGTCATATAACAAATTCGAGGTTAAAACAAAAGGTTGCTCACCTTTGTTTACCCAGAAGAAGAACAGAGAGTAGGACTGCAAAGCTTGGAACTTGAAAATTGTTGCAACTGTTTGATTTTGAAGACTTTAAATTGGTTTATCATTTCTAGGTTGAAGCTTGAAGTTGCTCACTGTATTTCAAGAAAAGAAGAACAGAGCTGCTTGCAGTAACAACTCCAGATTGAAACCTTCCAGTTTAAATCCTATGTTTTGTTGAATTTCAGTGTTGTTTTTGTTTTGTTTAAATTTGAACTGAGGCTTACTTTTGTTTCAGTTTGAATAAAATCTTACTTGATGAAACGAGCTAAGATAATGTATATAAGAAATGAGTTTACAGATAGTATTACATTGTAAAGGTTGATATAATTTTATTTGTACAATGCCAGAGATATTTTTCTTTTCTTTTATTAGATCTCTGTTGCTCTTGATGGCTGAATTGCTTTTGAAAACAATTCGAATTGACTTTGTCTTGCTGCTAAAATGAAGACATTAAATGTTTATGTACTTTAGGTATTATCCTAATCTTATTAGTACATAGATGCTTTTATTTGTTTGTACCAATTCATTTTTTTCCTTCTTTGATTTCGGCTGATGGTTTCAAAAATTTGGTGGCTAAGGATCCAAGCATTAATTGCGTTGTACAAACAAATATATATATTTGCTTTATTTCTTCTTCGGCTGTACAATGCAAAGGATAATGTGCATGTTTTGTTCCTTCATTTTGTAGGTGTTCATAGATATTTTACCTTTTTATTTTATACTTTCCATAGGTATATATGTACGTTTCTTTTCCTTTGGACTTGTCTTTTATAATATTACTTTATAATATAAGTTTCTATTTTAATCTTGTTATTAGATTTTATCAAATGTTTACTTTGTATTATTACTTATATTTTTATAACTTGTCTTTTATTTATTTTATATCTGTGTTCAAAGCCTATATTTTATTTTTATTTTTAAATCATCTATTTAAGATTTAATTTCAAATCCAGAATATATATACATATATATATATAAATAAAAATTCAAATTTATTCATATATGCCCATATACATTTATTCACATATATACATATTTTAGATTTTAATTGATTTAACATAGAATTTATTTTAATCCGGGGAAACTCGCATCACTTTATAAATCAATTTCCACAATTTTTATTCAAAAATTAATTTAATTATCAATTTAAATTTATATAAAATCCGGGGTCGTTACAGACTTCCCCCCTTAAAAGAATTTCGTCCTCGAAATTACCAAGGAGACAAAAAGATAGATGAAAAATGTTTCATCAAATCAAACTGAACGTTTATTCTGCATTTGGTTTACCAAATCAGAATATCAATAACAGATACAAGAACGAATCTGTTTAATTTTCCACAGAATACTCGGGTTATCCAGATCTACGAAGTATGGAGTGGCATCGGTCCGTTTGAAAGGATAACTAACCATTCGTAGAATATATCCGGACCCAAAGAATAGATAGATATATAGATACGATTTCAGAATTTTAGTTTAGAACTACGGTATACCTATCAACCATAGCAAACAATGCAACCAATACACCCAAACAAACAATTTTGGTCCATCCGGAGTTTATGTCCCATTTTAGTATATCGAATCTTCTTTCTGGATCAACCAGAAATTATCGAAGAATTGAAAAAAAATGACGAACAAAGAGATGGATAGAGAAAAGATTATTTCCTTATTGTTACAGAGTATTGACCGATTATAGTCATATTCCCCTGTCCCCTATCTCGTCTTCTTCTTGCACTCATACTCACTATCAGTGGATAGCAAGAGAATTTACTGAGGCTTTCAGACGGATATCTTAAGGATACTCATTCTAGAGTTTACTTCACTCTATCTCTAATGAGCTACTTAATGTGTTACACTCCTGAGCTAAAGTTCAACCTTAGCTCTGATACCACATGTAACGAGTTAGGCTTTTCAACCATCAGCAACGGCTCACGACCGGTAGGCTTTTCAACCATCCCAGCCCCGCTGTGGCTCACACCGGTACCTCGCATTTACTTTTACGGCCAGCCTCTCGACTGTCACAACCAACCCATCCCACTCAGGGACATGTAGGGGTAAGAGTCTCCCGTTCGCCACCAAACCGCGAAGCGAGAACCCCCTATCATGCTGTAATATACTTAGGTTGGAACTTAATTTAGAAATAAATAAAGTTTAAATTTGAACTGTTTTTAAATAAAAGTGTTTAAGAAATTAAAAGTGTATTTTCAAGTTTTAAATTTAAAATGGACCTTGAGATTGTAAATAAGGAATTTAAACAAAGTCTGGATTTAAATCTAACTCTAGATTTAAGATTTTGAATAAAATAAAGTTTTATAAATTCAAATGTTTTAAATCAATTTGAGTGTGAAGTTATACATTAAAAATGTGAATATAAAGCGGATTTGATTTAAGTCCTTTTAGATACGTTGATGAGGGTCATTAACTAAGATTTTTGAATAGTTAATCAATGTGATAAATTTTAACAATAAATTTAGATTGATTTATTTAATAATAATCAATTGTGGAATTATTAAATATAATTACTTAATGACAGTAATTAAAGCATTAATTATTCAGAGTAATTGATTGAGTTAATTTGATATGTTCAAGTTAATTACTTAAGTTTAAATTAAAAATCACTTGACGATTTTGAAAATAAAAATTACTTAGAGAAGTAATGAATAAATAATTACTGAATGTAATTAATTAAATGATAATTTAAAATGTGAATTAATTATTTGTTAATAAATCAAAGGATTAATTAATAATGGCAATTAATCGAGATTAATTTAATAATTAAAGATTAATTGATTAATTGATTTAAGAATGCTTAGTTAATAATTAAGGGTTAACTAATAAATTTGAAAGAAAGATTTTCAAATAATTTGTAATTAAATTATGATAATTACCTGGATTAGTAATTGATACATCCGATTTAAATTTATCAGATAATTAAATTATCTTACTTATGGATATTTGGATTCTATTGGATGACTTGATTGTTTGATATTCTGATCTATGATGCTTTGTGATATATTCTGATTTGTGTGTAATCTTTACTGTAGTTTATTTATCTGAAATTTATATATCCGTGATCTGTGAATAAAGATGAGCGTTATAGTTATATCGCTTATCAACTATATCCTGTATTTTGATCTGTGATGATTCATTGTGTTGCACTATTGTGTTAAACCCCTGGACCACACTTTTACACACACAAATATGGATTTCACGTGGAAATCGGTTAAGTCACAGATAATTTAAATTTGATGTTTTTGAAATTTTAATTTCAATTGATTTTGAAATTGGAAATTCGGGTTTAAAGTGAAAAGCTTTTGAAATAGAATTTCAAAGATAAAAGTTATTTTGAATAACTTAATCGAGTTTTGAAAATTTAAATAATTTGATTTAAATTTGAATTCAAGTTTGGAATTGAATCCTATGATTTGAAACTAGAGATTGAAGATGATATAAATGTGTTTATCTGAATTTAAACCATTTAAAAAATGTAATTTTGAGAATTTGAACTTAACCTAAGGATTTCGACTCGTATGAATGAATCAGATTTTCTGAAATGAAACTATTTGTTTTCAAAAGATAAAAGCTTTCAGATAAGAAATGAAATTCCAGTTTAATTAAAGGAATTTCAATATTGAAGTGAAAATGGTTTTCCAAGTTATGAATGAATTGTTTTTGAAAAGCTATGATTTGAATCTGTTATCTTTAACAGATTTAAAATAATGATTGGTTTAAATCATTTGAAATGGGATTGTTTTAAAAGCTATAAGTTAAATCTTGATTTAAAGATTTAACGAGTTAATCAAATTGAAATGGAAATTAATTTGGAAAATCTGTGAATGAATCTTTTGTTTAAAAGATTTAAATGTGGAAATTGTTTAAACCGTTGAAGGTTGTTTAAAATAAATCTTTTTGTTTAAAGATTTGAAATGGTAATCGATTGAAACCATTTAAAAAGAAGTTGAATTAATAAGTTGTGACTTAATTGAAATCCCAATATCCATATGTTTTTAAATATTACGCTCACTATTCGGTTTAGCCGGGAGAGGACCTTTGGGTCGTATAACCCATTCCGAATATGTGATACGTCGATATGGATCGCATTTGAAGACCGGTGTTGAAGACCGGATATTTTTGAAAACGGAAGGATTACCGTCGAGTTACTCTGCATCGGCTGATCCCCGATATAGAGGTTTTATCATCCTTAGTGACGGGAAGTCCGGACGTGATTGGAAATTATCCGGATTTGCAAGGGCTTCGTGAGAAGTGCCTTCGGTTCTGTTCGAACCCGGAACAGACTTGTATGGATTGTATGTCTGACATTACACTTTGAGATATAAAGCCGATTTCTTTCAAATACATTTCTGTTGGTGGCGGAGAATTTATTCTCTTAGCTTAACACCCTTCTCTGAGACGTACGAGCTCAGAGGTTATGTAGTTGAAATTTATCAGCGATATACTCCCAATTTGGTAATGTGGCATGCTGAGTGTTGCTGTGTGATGATCAGTGTTTGATCATTTGTGATATGATCCTTTGTTTGATCATTTATCTTTATGATCATAGGTTGATCATCTGTTGACCCAAAGCGTGGCTTTTAGAAAAAGCGTAGCTTTGTGGACGAGACTTCGTCAGGACCTCACAACCCGGAAATGGTCGAAACAGGAATGTTGCGGCAAGGTTATGAGGGTCGCGCCCTTTAGGGTATGTCATTTCCTTCTGGAAAGGGGTGGTATTATGGTATGGAGCCCTGATACTTACTCATGTGGATACACTTTCTTTATGATGTGTGATGTTGGATATCGAGCGCTCGGATAAAGGTCCCAAAGGACCAGGTGATGACATATTCGTGAGTTACCTGTTACAGGGGTAACCCGGCCTTGTTTGGCAGAGAGCAGTTTGTCTCTCGGGACGTCCCGCCAGAGGCGATCCCATGCGGCGGAAGGAAGTTCCTTAGCCTGACCATTTGTTGGAAAATCCAAAGAAACAATACGCGACGTGTACGGTTTTAGTTGTATTACCTGCTATGGAATGTGGCGGTAACCTGCTATTGAACATAGTAGCTATAGTAGGCATACGATACTGGTCGTATGTTGGCTAAGATTAATATTATACTTTCGAAATGTTTTCTACACTATGCACTAATAATAATATCAAAAATGATTTGATTTTGCGTAGTAAGCATGTTTGACTATCATAAGAAGAAATCTCCTCCAATTCTGCGTTTGCATTGTGTGTGTGGCGGGAGGTCTTATGGTAGTTTCATTTTCCAAAAAGCATTGCGGATTTCAATGTTTAAAATCCTTTGTTGATTGTTTAAAAATAAACTGTTTTTGTTGCTCACACCAGTCCCATGACTGATCCGGAGTTTATTGTTCCTTTCCTAAACTCTAGGTGCTCATAATTTTCCACACGAGCAGTCTAGAGTTGGGTTTCTTTTCAGATATTCAGGTTTAGTAGATTATCTGGAGCTAGTTCATTCATCGGAGTTGCTTATCTTGGAGTTGTGGATTCATTCTTGTCTGAAGATCATTTTGGAGTTATCACTTCTATTGATATTGTTCCACTGCTGTTGTTATCTTTTCTTTTCTGCTGCTATTTCTTGTATCATATCTCTGATGTATATTGATATTCATTGTATCATCATTGTATCTGGATATTGTATCAGATATTGTATATCAATGTATTATTCTTTTTCTTCCGCTGTGTTGTTATACTTAATTGTGTTATAGCTCCGGCGAATCGGATTTGAACGGTCGAATCTGCGGCATTCTAGTACAATGTGAAGTACGGATGTTGATTTTCGAGCGGGCAAAACCCGATACGTTACATGTAGAGATTTATATCACTCTTTTGTGACGGGAAGTCCGGACGTGATTGAGAATTATTCGGATTTGCAAGGGCTTCGTGAGAAGTGCCTTCGGTTCTGTTCGAACCTGGAACAGACTTATATGGATACATGTCTGACATTACACTTTGAGATATAAAGCCGATTTCTTTCAAATACATTTCTGTTTGGTGGCAGAGAATTTATTCTCTTAGCTTAACACCCTTCTCTGAGACATACGAGCTTAGAGGTTATGTAGTTGAAGTTATCAGCGATATATCCCAATTTGGTAATGTGGCATGCTGAGTGTTGCTGTGTGATGATCAATGTTTGATCATTTGTGATATGATCATTTGTTTGATCATTTATCTTTGTGATCATAGGTTGATCATCTGTTGACCCAAAGCGTGGCTTTTTGAAAAAGCATAGCTTTGTGGACGAGACTTCGTCGAGCCTCACAACCCGGTAATGGTCGAAACAGGAATTGTGCGGCAAGGTTTTCAGGGGTAGCTCCCCTAGGGTATGACCATTCCTTCTGGAAAAGGGTAGTATCATGGTATGGAGCCCAGATACTTACTCATGTGGATACACTTTCTTTATGATGTGTGATGTTGGTTATCGAGCGCTCGGTTAAAGGTCCCAAAGGACCGGGGGTGGCATATCTGAGGTTTCTTTTATCCCTTGGGAAAAGGGGTTGCCGGCCTTGTTTGGCAGAGAACAGTTGGTTCTCGGAACGTCCCGCCAGAGGCGTTTCTTTCGTGGAATAGGAAGTTCCTTAGCCTGACCATTTGTTGGAAATCCAAACAAAACAATACGAGCCCTGTACGGTTTTAGTTGTATTACCTGCCATGGAATGTGGTGGTAACCTGCTATTGAACATGGTAGCTATAGTAGGCATAAGTGCGAAATGTCTATGCTGGCTAAGATTTATATTCTACTTTCGAAATTGTTTTCTACACTATGCACTAGTAATAATATCCAATGATTTGATTTTGCGTAGTAAGCATCTTTGACTATCATAAGAAGAAATCTCCTCCAAGTCTGCGTTTGCATTGTGTGTGTGGTGGGAGGTCTTATGGTAGTTTCATTTTCCAAAAGCATTGCGAATTGACTTTAAAATTCTCTGCTATTTGTTTTAAAGATAAACTGTTTTTGTTGCTCACACCAGTCTCATGACTGATCCGGAGTTTATTGTTTCTTTCCTAAACTCTGGATGCTCAAAATTTTTCTACACGAGCAGTCTAGAGTTTGGTTTTTCAGATAGTCAGATTAGTAGGTTATCTGGAGCTAGTTCAGTCTTTGGATCGGACTGCACTTGCTTATCTTGGTGTATCGTTATTGGGAGTTCAAGCTATTTCTGGATTAGTGCTTTGAAGATGGAGATTATCCGCTGCTGATGTTATCGTTTTCTTTTCCGCTGCTATTTGTTGTATCATATCTCTGATGTATATTGATATTCATTGTATCATTCTGTTGTATCAGATATTGTATATCAATGTATTATTCATTTCTTCCGCTGTGTTATTTACTTAAATGTTGTTATAAGCTCCCGAGAACCAGATTCGGCATTTGAATCTACGTCATTTTGAGTACAAGGGAAGTACGGGTGCCGATTTTCGAAGGTCGACTTTTGGCAACATCACACATCATAAAGAAAGTGTATCCACATGAGTAAGTATCAGGGCTCCATACCATAATACCACCCCTTTCCAGAAGGAAATGACATACCCTAAAGGGCGCGACCCTCATAACCTTGCCGCAACGATCCTGTTTCGACCATTTCCGGGTTGTGAGGCTCTGACGAAGTCTCGTCCACAAAGCTACGCTTTTTCAAAAAGCCACGCTTTGGGTCAACAGATGATCAACCTATGATCACAAAGATAAATGATCAAACAAGTGATCATATCACAAATGATCAAACGATGATCATCACACAGCTACACTCAGCATGTCACATTACCAAATTGGGATATATCGCTGATAACCTTCAACTACATAACCTCTGAGCTCGTACGTCTCAGAGAAGGGTGTTAAGCTAAGAGAATAAATTCTCCGCCACCAAACAGAAATGTATTTGAAAGAAATCGGCTTTATATCTCAAAGTGTAATGTCAGACATGTATCCATACAAGTTTGTTCCGGGTTCGAACAGAACCGAAGGCACTTCTCACGAAGCCCTTGCAATTCCGGATAATTTCCAATCACGTCCGGACTTCCCATCACAAAGGGTGAAAAAAATCTCTATATCGGGGCCAGTCGATGCAGAGACATTCGACGAGTTGTCCTTTCGTTTTCGCAAATATCCGGTCTTCACCACCGGTCTTCAAATGCGATCCATATACGACGTATCACTTATTCGGAATGGGTTATATGGCACAAAGGTCCTCTCCCGGTTAAACCGAATAACGAGCGCAATCTTTAAAAACATATGGATATTGGGATTTCAATTAAGTCACAACTTATTACCCAAAACTTTTCTTTTCAAATGGTTTAAACAAATTACCATTTTCAAATCTTTAAACAAAAAGATTCATTTTAACAACCTTCAACGGTTTAACAATTTCCACACTTTAATCTTTTAACAAAAGATTCATTCACAGATTTTCCAAATCGATTTCCATTTCAATTTAACTCGTTAAATCTTTAAATCAAAGATTTAACTCATAGCTTTCAAAACTCGTTTCCAGAGATTCATTCATAGCCTTTCAAAACAATTTTATTTCGAATGGGTTACACAAACATCATTTTAAATCTGTTAAAAATAACAGATTCAATTCATAGCTTTCAAAAAGAATTCATTTATAACTTGGAAAACCATTTTCAATTCAATCTTGAAATTCCTTTAAATTGGAATTTCATTTCTTATATATACGAAAGCTTTTATTCTTTTGAAAACAAACAGTTTCGTTTCAGAAAATCTGATTCATTCATACGAGTTAAAGTCTTTGGGTTAAATCCAAATTCTCAAAATTATACTTTTAAATGGTTTAATTTCATATGAACTCATAAATAAGTTGAACAGTCTTTTCAAACCCTAGTTTCCAAATCATAGAATTCAATTTCAAATATTGAATTTTAGTTTAAATCAATTATTTAGATTTTCAAAACTCGATTAAGTTATTCAAAATAACTTTTATCTTTGAAATTCCATTTCAAACGCTTTTCACATTTAAACCCAAATTTCTAATTTTAAAATCAATTGAAATTAAAATTTCAATTTCAAAAATATCAATTTGAATTATCTATGACTTAACCGATTTCCACGTGAAATCCATATTTGTGTGTGTATGAGTGTGGTCTAAGGGTTTTACACACAATAGTGCAACATCAATTATCATAGATATATCGATAAGCGGTATAATCGATAACGCTTATCTTCATTCACAGATTCATAGATAAAATAAATTTATCGGTCACAAAGATTCATCATTACAATTCGATGTGGGTTTCGGATAACCAATTGGAATCCGACTCCCTGTCGCATCGAAGTTCAAGTGTCGTTTAGAGGTCAAGGGTTTCATATTCACATAACAATATATACATCACAGATAAGTAAATTACAGATCACAACATAAATCAGGAGGTATCACAAAATATCACGAATCAGGGATATCAAACAATTCAATCATCCAATCAAATTCAAATATTCACAAGTAAGGTCAGTTAATTATCTGATTTATTCAAATTAGATTAATTACTTATGAATTTCTAATCCGGGTTAATTAATCATTAATTAATTACAAATTATTTGAAATAAATTCCTTTTCAAATTTATTAGTTAACCCTTAATTATTAACTAATCAGTCTTAAATCAATGAATCAATTACATTAATCTCAATTAATTGCCATTATTAATTAATCCTTTGATTTATTAACAAATAATTAATTCACATTTTAAATTATCATTTAATTAATTGCATTCAGTAATTATTTGTTCATTACTTCTCTAAGTAATTTTTATTTTCCAAATCGTCAAGTGATTATTAATTTAAACTTTAGTTAATACATTTAAACTTATAATTACAAATTATCAAACTTAATTTAATTCCAAAATCTGGAATTCAAATTCAGTTTAAATCCAGGTTTAAACTTTGTTTAAATTCTTACAATCTCAACTTCCATTTCAAATTCCATTCTTTTGTTTTCAGTTGATTGCCTAAAACTTCAAATTATTAAACAATTTATATTTTAAAAACTTATTCCCAACTAAGTTTCAAAACTGATTTGAATTCATTATTAACTTTGATTTAGAACTTAGTTTAACTTTGTTTTAATAATTTTGAAATTAACTAAAATTTCCAAAACAACAAAACAGGTTTTGTTTAAACCTGGGAACAGCCTATACCCGAGCCAGAACACGTTTGCCTCGAGTCCAATACGCATCTACTTCCAAAAAACTACCAAACTACTTCGAGTAATACCTAAATTTACTCGAGACCAAGCAAAAACAGAGATCATCAGAAACCACAGTGCACTATGCACGTGCACAGGCGATTGGATCACCTCCGGCCATCATCACGTTCACCTCCACGTCGTCGACATCACCGTTGTCCAACTCAAACACCCAGAAACTTGAATTGACCTCGAGAATGAAATCGAGTCATCTCGACCAAATGAACCCAACTGCACACCACCAGAAAACGAACCCGCGTCACCTCCACTGGCCATCAGAAAAATCTGAAACTCCGGCCATAGCCTCGTCCATCTCCCCCCTACAAAACCCCAAACGCACGCGACACTCGATCCAGCCATGAGTTCGAACGAGACGAAAAAAACAAAGCCACACAAAACTAGGTTTACGAGAAAGAATTCGACGCCATCGCCTCCACGTTGGTCTGACCACCAGTTCACCATTTTTCCCACGCTCCCCCATCACTCCTCTTCCCCTCGACCAAACCACGTCACCCCTAATCGTCGAGATCGCCTACGGTAGCTCAAAATGCTCGAGACAGTGAAACCAGAACTGCTCTTCAACCCACACTCGAGAAATTATAATTTTTGTCTTAAAATTCATGATTTTGTAAGTACTTTTGATTTATACGCCTGAATACCTTAAACATGAAAATTTGTTTTAAGCATATTTAAAGCTATGTCCAGTTTTCTTGAGTTACAGAGGTGATTATGGATCGTTTCAGCTTTAATAAAATTTTAATATAAAAATTTCGACAAAATAAACAGTTCTTGTTTATATCTTAAGTTCGATCAGTTGTTAGATCAAGTGATAGAGTGTCATTTCCATATCTACAAGACATAATGGCATATACAGGTATCACAAGAACAGATTCTCCTAGATTACAATCATATACATACAAAACGCAGAGAAAAGCATGCCACAAATTTAAGTTATAAGTTTTAACAAAATTTGTTACTCACAAGCATCAAGTCATATAACAAATTCGAGGTTAAAACAAAAGGTTGCTCACCTTTGTTTACCCAGAAGAAGAACAGAGAGTAGGACTGCAAAGCTTGGAACTTGAAAATTGTTGCAACTATTTGATTTTGAAGACTTTAAATTGGTTTATCATTTCTAGGTTGAAGCTTGAAGTTGCTCACTGTATTTCAAGAAAAGAAGAACAGAGCTGCTTGCAGTAACAACTCCAGATTGAAACCTTCCAGTTTAAATCCTATGTTTTGTTGAATTTCAGTGTTGTTTTTGTTTTGTTTAAATTTGAACTGAGGCTTACTTTTGTTTCAGTTTGAATAAAATCTTACTTGATGAAACGAGCTAAGATAATGTATATAAGAAATGAGTTTACAGATAGTATTACATTGTAAAGGTTGATATAATTTTATTTGTACAATGCTAGAGATATTTTTCTTTTCTTTTATCAGATCTCTGTTGCTCTTGATGGCTGAATTGCTTTTGAAAACAATTCGAATTGACTTTGTCTTGCTGCTAAAATGAAGACATTAAATGTTTATGTACTTTAGGTATTATCCTAATCTTATTAGTACATAGATGCTTTTATTTGTTTGTACCAATTCATTTTTTTCCTTCTTTGATTTCGGCTGATGGTTTCAAAAATTTGGTGGCTAAGGATCCAAGCATTAATTGCATTGTACAAACAAATATATATATTTGCTTTATTTCTTCTTCGGCTGTACAATGCAAAGGATAATGTGCATGTTTTGTTCCTTCATTTTGTAGGTGTTCATAGATATTTTACCTTTTTATTTTATACTTTCCATAGGTATATATGTTCGTTTCTTTTCCTTTGGACTTGTCTTTTATAATATTACTTTATAATATAAGTTTCTATTTTAATCTTGTTGTTAGATTTTATCAAATGTTTACTTTGTATTATTACTTATATTTTTATAACTTGTCTTTTATTTATTTTATATCTGTGTTCAAAGCCTATATTTTATTTTTATTTTTAAATCATCTATTTAAGATTTAATTTCAAATCCAGAATATATATACATATATATATATATATAAATAAAAATTCAAATTTATTCATATATGCCCATATACATTTATTCACATATATACATATTTTAGATTTTAATTGATTTAACATAGAATTTATTTTAATCCGGGGAAACTCGCATCACTTTATAAATCAATTTCCACAATTTTTATTCAAAAATTAATTTAATTATCAATTTAAATTTATATAAAATCCGGGGTCGTTACAGTTATGATTGACTGTGAGTTATATTTATGTATGGTTTTGAATGTTGATGATTTAATTGGAACTGAAGTAATTAATTATTGTGGAATTGATTTATTGCTTTTTTCTGTCATAATTGGTTAATATTTTGTCTAATCGAATAATTTATGTCTTATTTCATTTGAGATATAAAAAAATCCTCTTGTTTGTTAATTTATTGTGTGCTGCTGTGAATCTTCTTTGTTTCAACAAATTATTCTTATTGTCACACTTATTCCTTTTAATGATGGATTTAATTTTAGTAGATTGAATCATGAAATTATGCGTGCGCTCATATGTGTGTGTCTGTATGTGTGTACATATGCATATATAAAGGCGTGTGTACATATATACATATACATATGTGTGTGTATCAATTCTTCTTCATAGCTTGAAATTGTATACTAGTATTAAAACCAAATTTTACTTGGTTGATTTGTTTTAGATTAATCAATTTCATATTTTAAATTAAATTTTAGTTTATTACATATATGTATGTACCTAAATATAAAAGTTATGTTTCAGATCTAATTTTATCATTAGGGTCAATAAATTAAATTGTAAAACTTTTAATTTCCTTTATGTTAATAATAATTACATATCTTTTTAGATTTAGGTGCAACATAAACTTATTTTTTTCATCAAATTGGATGTTTGGTATAATTAAGTTTTAAATTCAATATTGTACTAAATTAATTGTTGAATTGGCGGTAGTAGAAAAAAAAGTAAATCAAAATTGCACTATATGATCATTTCCTTTTTAACTTGGATTTGATTAGATCTAGTTGCACAATAAATTACCTTTCCATCTTCACTCTTCTAATTTTGTCTTATTTTGACTATCTACTTTATGTGAATTATTTTCATATCCCTTTATGTATATATATGGAGGAGCGTTCAATGACACCCTTATTTTTGCATCACTCCTCCAGCCCCCTGATTTCCACTACAAGTTTCGAATTAAATAATATGTGTAGTAGGAAGAGAAGGAAAGTATTATTATTTAACCGAAACTTGTGGTGGAAATCAAGGGGCTGGAGAGGCGTCATTGAACGCTCGTCATATATATACATACACATACACTCACACACACACACACATATATATATATATGAGTGTGTGTGTCTATGGTAATAAAGATTACATATATGTATATATATGTCTAAACTATATATATGTGGTGCTATCAATATGTTTATACAAATCATATACATATATTGCAGTATGCTCAAACATATGTATATACTAAAGCATTTATATTTCTGATATGATGTGAGAATATAACATGTATATGTAAGTACAATACACACACACTAGGTATAAATCCCAAGACCTAGATGTGTATGTGTGTAAACACACGTTTATATTAGCTCATTTATGTTGTTATATGTTTGAATATATATTGATGCATTCCCAATGAATCATTTAGTTGACATGTTAACATGTTTAATTAAAACAAGATTGGATCTAGTATAACCCGCTTAGACTTACTTCTTAAGCCCAAGAAATTTAAAATAGGAATTATTTTTTGAAATATACTTATTTCACCCGTTATTGATTGGCCCCGTTCTAACATTTTTGTAGTATGGATATAGGGGTAGGGCACTACATCGACCAATAAAATTTAATCTAATAAATAATGTTTTCAAGTTTCACAAATTTTGCTCAAAACAGTGGTGGAATTACTCAGAATGAAAGAAGGGAAGCTAGATGCATCTCACCAATTGTATTTGAGGTTGAATATTTGCAATAACGGTATTTTTTGAAATGTAAAAAGTCAAACTTTGCTTGTAAACTCTAATGAAGTATGCACATAATCCACAACAAATGCCTTTTTAAGTCTGATGTTTTTTTAAAATCTTTTTCCACTTTATTTCCACCCCTAAGCAAGTTTGTGTTTACTTAGTCCTTTGTCCATGAATAGAGTCCCTAATATGAAGGGTGCGTTCGCAGCAATTGGTTACCCATCTGACGCGAGGATGGAGCAATCATTGCAATAGCACCATCTAGGGGACGCCAAAGAAATGAACCGTTGGCATGACACATCAGACGTTTCTAATAGTCATCTCCTCTCTTATATAAACACCTCGTCTACCTCCGTCACCTTCACCAACAAATACAAACCAAATCCGAACTTATCCACTGCAAAACGAGCTATTCCTTAAACAAATCAAGTTTTTTTATATATTCACGTTTATTTCGAATATCTTTACAACATATATTTTCTGGACTTTTTCAGTTTTTTACACCATGTCGAGAAAATCCTTTGATTCTTCATTCAGAGTTATCGTTGACTAAACACTCGAGCAAATGCTAGCATCCATTGACATTTGTGCTGATAGGATCGAAAGTCATACTGCAGAGGCAGGGCTTGGAACGATCAGGTTGTAGCCTTTTTTAACGTCCAAGAGGATGTTGAATTGAATGGAATACAGATAAAGAACGAATGAGATAACCCAAAGCAAGTGCAGTCTCTATGGAATTAGCTGCTACAAACTGAAGGCGGTGTTTGAAATGTGAAAAAGACACCGTGGATGGAGACGAGGAGTGGTGGAATATCATGGCCTACAACTATGGAAGATTCAGACTTTATTCTCCACCAAAGTTTAGGTAGTTGAATAAAATGCACCATGGCTGTTTAGGGACGCCACAATGCAAGTATATTGTTCCTCCATTTCCTCTAGTTAATTTCAACACCCAATTGTACGTTGGCTTCCTTAATAGGTTGGAGACTGAATTGGGTAGGGCTTTATGGTAATAGTAACCATTACCAATGCAAGAAAACAACTACCGTGTTGATATTACTGATAAGTCAAAAATGACTAGCGATACTTTACCATTACTGTTGGTAAAATGATCATTAGTATAGAGATAAACTGATAAACCGTTGATCGATAATGGTAAACTTACTATTACGTAAAACATTAAAAGTTTGTTATATTAAAATTTTGAAAATGACAAGAAAGTAACTATTTTATTCTTGATTCTAACTCCTTTAATATTTATATCAGCCTTTGACTTGTTTTAGTTGACATAGAAAAGTTTCTTAATTCATCAAAAATCATATATAACAATATAAAATAATAGCTTTGCTAATATTAAGCTTCCAACCCAAAAAACTAAAAAAAGAAACACCATCATAAATAATACTACAAACAACTTCTTAAAATACGATATTACTTTCAAAAAATATATGTAGTTATGATTAATTTAAATACTAAAAAACAAAGTTAAGATGACCAGTAAATTTACCATTACCACTGGTTTTGACATTTCTTTATCGTTATATTTACTGTCGATAATGGTAAATTTATCCTTACGATACCGATATCATTGGTATACCAATATAGCTCAGTGTTAGTTACTAATACGTTGGTATTTGTAACAACCTGAATTCCAGTGGGTCCGAATTTTTCGCAAAAATGCTAAAATGCAAGCCCATTGAAGCCCGAGTTGGGTTTCTGGTATCCTGCAAATAGGCAAAGACAAATATATCAGAGCTCAGATAAATATCTCACAGCAGAACTGACTAAAATATAATAGTTAGTAAATACTCACCAATATAATAACACTTTCTAAACAAGTGTCTTAAAGCTGGAAAGTCTCTATCATCTACCTAACCTGTAGGATGTTACGAGGAGGGGGTTAGAACTAAGTTCTGGTGAATGGAAAAATTATACACTTCTAATTTTAATTTTACATATACCATTTTATTTCCATTTACTGTTATATTGGGTTCATTGGGTTTATAATATTCTCGCCTCTGTGCGTGAATCGTGCCCATTTACTCCCTAGTAGATTAAAACCTAATAACCGATATATATGTAGCTATATGCCCAATGACCGTATTGGTCCTAGGTACTACCCATAGTACCTTCCATATCCTCCTTGCAAAGGACTCCATCATCTTGCTTCTATGGCGTTCTGTGACTACATTTATAAAGGACTGGCTCGTAAGTCCTACAATACAGATGTTCCGTCGTCTACCATGAAAACGTAAAACTACGTCCGCACTAGTCTATACTAATGCTCGAACATCCACAATGTACCACCCAATGCGTACCTTGAGGACTATACGTAATCGTTCTGTCTACTCCCTGAATCTCGCTTAACAAGGTCTACCTTGTACAGAACTCAGTCGGAGATTTTCTATGTCTGTAAAGGACTGCCTTATTAGACCTACAATACAAATATTCTATTTAGTCTGTCTCTTTTCTTATCGTGGCTATGGCCCCACGCAGCCACCCCGCAACTAATCGAAAGACCTCTAAAGAGCTAAGTGGTTGTGCCTTACTGCAAACAATTTAAACATCCAATTGGCTGCGCCCCTCATCAAATGTCTCGATAGTGAAAGGTTCATTGGACTGTTGGTTTAACTCTAGTCTTTCTCGAACTCGCTTCTTGGTTTTGATGCTAGCCCGATATCCGCATGCGACTATCCTTTTGGGTCATGCCCACTAAAACTTACTTGCAAGTACTGGGACATACGAATATCATACTCCAAACATCAACCCCTTTTGACTGCCTACAATGGTCCTGCCATGCAAAAAGTAGTCAAGGCATACTTTTTTGATGGAACACCTACAGACCTGCCTCTGGAGGACTGCTTCGCTATGCCTACCCCAATGGGCCATCCTAGAGTACCCTCACGTCCCGTTGAAGTCTCGTACTTCCTTCTTGCCCAAAATAACTAAGTTGGATGTGCTTCTTCTGTGTTGAAATCTGTGATGAACTGCTTCGTTAGGCTCTTCATCCTTTGGGCTGCTCCAAAAGCTTCTCACTCTTTTATTAGACTCCAAGTCTAATCTTTTATTTTGCGTTTAGTTTACTTTTCTTGTTCTGTTGGCTACTTATTTACCCTATTAGCATAATCTTGTCCCAGCCTCACCTAACTATTGTGAGACCATCAGTTCCTGACTGAAAGGGAATGCTGTTGGTATGAGCCACTTCTATTATCTTGCTTATTAACTTAATCCAAGATCTAAGTTTATTAAAATAAGCCTCTTCTGTTATTTCTACTCTATTTGCTTATTAACTTAATTTAAGTCTTAAAATAAACCTTTTCTGTTCTTTCTACTTAATTATAACCTATGTTATAATTTTACTTGCAATTGTCACTACTATATTCTTTTATAATATATATATTATAAATATAATTACAAGCATCTCTTTTCTATTTTAGTATGTCTTCTTTTATTATGATATTGAATTCTCTTTAATTCTCTTATATTATATATAACAATCTTGGCTTGGGACTACGTCCGATTGTCACAAATTTACTTATCATAATAACTGCTTTGCTTTTATTCTATTACATGCGCAGTAAATGCAGATCTAGTTACATTTCTATCTATAGCTTCTATTCTTGTCTAATAATTAACTTGATTCCTTCTTTAATTCCTTTAATTCTTCATTTTATTTTCTTATATTCTAGAAAGTAGTTCTATTCTATTTGGTTGGTTACGAAAACCGCGCTAAAAATCCATTTCCATATTTTAATATTAAATGAAGCTATAAACAATAATTCATAATTGTAAGATATTCCTTTTTTTATTTCTTTACTTTTTAGGTAGTGAAAAATACAGTAGTGTCTCTATTTTACACTAATTCCCTTTTTCTTTCTTTTATTCTTGCAATTACGTTTATCGTTTTCTTTTAAATGTTAAACTATGGATATGTATTCTCTTTTGTAAGCCAACCAACTAATCTATCACTAACTTCCCTATCAAGTTATTAAAGTTTCCATTTTAATTTATTTTTCCCCGTTTTAGCATAATTTACTGCGAATTTCTATCTTTCCCTTCTTATTTCATCTTTTCTTACTTTACATATAATTTCTGTAAATATAGTATTCTTCTATTTTAGTTCGTATTTACGAATCCTTCTCTTTACTATTTTATTCGAGTAAAAAGGAATAAAAAGAAGCTAACATTTACATGCTAAATTTCAACTTTAAAACAGAGGCAAATAACTGTAAATTTCTTACTTTTAGGCTTACGTCTTTCTCTAACTGTCAAACCTAATATTATTCATATTTAATTGGATTACTATCTTCCTTTTTTCCATATAAATAATAATTAAATATAAGCTCTCTTATACAATTTACAGTCTCAACATAACTAATTAACAGAGTTAATTACTGAAATAAATACTGAATAAAATTATCTAACGGCAATCTAACGATATTATATCATAAACATAAAAGATATATAATTAAATCCACTCACCTGTCGTCCTTAGCTTTAAATCTCTATCTTCTAAAATTACTACGCCATTGTACAACTTCTCTCCTTTAATTTGTTGCAATTTCTCTATTTTGTTTCACACCCACACAAATAGTAATAGTGAGTGTTTGATTCCAAATACAAATAGTTGTACGTTGGATGCAAAATATCCTATAGCCCTTTTGATAGCAGTTTGATCTTTGAATTGAAGAGAGAATACTTGCAAATCAGTGAGTAGAATGTAAAGAATGAATATAGTAAAGTAGAGATTAAATTTGAGTGATTTTGAAGAGTATAGAAAGTGGATTTTTCGAAATATATAATGAGAATTTGGAGTAAGAAGAATGTAGAAAAAGCAGTTGTAAAAATTCGTCTTCTTATCTCCTTTATATAGTGTTTGAAGGGATGTGTCTATTTGCGAAGAGATGGACCTAAAAATCACAACTATTCAAAATTCAAATGATATCTCTTTAACGGTACATATGTCGATATACATAGGAAGCCTATGTCCACATGCATTCGTATGTTTAGAAAAACAATAATTTATTTAAACTGTTATAAAATTATGATATTTTGCAAAATCATTTAAAAATACTATATAATATATAGAACTTTTATAATAAATTTTTTTTTGAAAATAAAATAAATATTTTGATAAGATAACATTCAAAGAAAGATGCTATTCAATGACTTTAACAAATTTATCTAATGTCTGCTAACTATAAACTATAGTCTTGAACTCTTCATATCTTCTCTTTAAACTCATGATTCTTGAATTATCTCTATCACCATTGAATCTTGATCTATAGTACATTGATATACCAGAAACACATGAATATGAAAAAATTTAAAACTCAATTTAAAACAAATTTCTCATTTCATTGCAAATAGCATTTCAGATTCATTACGTAACCCCATATACACGTTTAGAGAAATTACTTATCTACGTACAACTTACGCATTTACTCTTATTGGTTCTTAACGATACCAATTTCTTTTTATTTCCAAAATTATTTATGAAAATATTCCATAAAAACTTATGTTATTAACATTTTCTAACTCAAATTTGTACTCATATAATACTCTCATAAATCCAAAGAGTATATACACAATGTCATATTTGTTTTACTTAACCAAGAGGCTCAATAAATTAAAACAAGGTTAACTTACTACCTCCTTACATTTAGTTATAAGAACTTAATTTCCTATAATTTCACAAAACAACTAGTTTTAATCTCTATTTTAGTTTCGAAAGTTTTCGACTGTCCAAAATCGTCGAAAGTCCCATTTCATTTTGACAAATGAAAAAATTATCGTAACAAGATGCACAACCAACCTACCCTAATGCATAGGATACGTGAGTCCATATAATACTTAACCAAAACTTGAGAGTTTAAACACCGGGTTTTATTTCAATCAATTTGAAATACTAATATATTCTTATGAAATCAGGATTTGTTTTTTAAAATAACTTGAAACAAAACTACTATAGTAGCAATCCCCACTTAGAAACTCGAAAATGAACACCGATGATGCTACAGTCATCATTGGAATTATTTTCCAACGACTGAAGTGAGTTTAGTGCTTTCTATTCCTTTAAAATTCATTTAGAATATTTATATTTATACATACTGTCAAATAATACTGTTATTATCTTCTCAATCCAAAATAATTTTTTCAAAAGCACCGAGATTTCAGTACTCAAATTCTCAATTTAAATCCATTTTTATTTATAAACCATATTTATAAATCATACTTATATAATTTCAATTGCTTATATAAATTATTTTCATAAATGTATAACTATGTTTATTATAATAAACAATTCCCATTAAAATTAAATTTTAACCCACTAATATCGAACGTCCTTTTGGTTTGATCTTTGGTCTGCCCATGGCTGCATTCTTGCTAATGTGATTAATTTTAATTTGAGGGTCCAGTCTGGGATCAATGATAATGCTAAGGTTAGCTCATTCTGGTCTGATGGTTACATTAATATTCCTTACTCTAGCTCCTATGCTATCAGACAAGTGTGGGCTAATATTCAGAACAATGTTTACTTAAAGGATAATGTTCATGATTTATGGACTGGGAAGAATCATTCTATTGCTACTATTTGTAAGTATATTACCAAGCCTTGTCCTTTGTCCTGCTTCCCTTGGCACTCTATAATTTGGAAGTGCAGTTCAATCCCTAAAGAAAATATCATGCTGTGGAAGGTGATAAGGAATGGTATTCATACTCTTGATAAGCTTAGGGCTAGGAATCTGGTTATGTCTGCTACCTGTCTTCTGTGTTGCAATGAGGATGAGAGTATTAATCACCTCTTTTTTAACTGTCAGTACTCTTTTTTCATCTGGAAAAGAGTTTTGAGGTCTCTTAACCTGCACAATCCTGGTGCAAACTCATATATTGAATGGTATAACATATTTAAAGCTACTAGATGGAAGTTTAGTAAAAGTGATTTATTATTAAGGCTTCTTAAGAAATTTATGTATTTTGTTTGGATGGAAAGGAACAATAGAGTGTTTTATGGCTCTTCTACCCCTAAACACATTTTGTTCCTCTCAATTGCTAAACACTTTAGTGTCTCTTGATGTACTTGCTGTGCTGATATTTTTTGGTGGTTTACTGTGAATTTCTATCTTTCTCTTCTTATTTCAGCTTTTCTTACTTTACATATAATTTCTGTAAATCTAGTATTCTTCTATTTTAGTTCGTATTTGCGAATCCTTCTCTTTACTATTTATTCGCGTAAAAAGGAATAAAAAGAAGCTAACATTTACATGCAAAATTTCAACTTTAAAACAGATGCAAATAACTGTAAATTTCTTACTTTTAGGCTTACGTCTTTCTCTAACTGTCAAGCCTAATATTATTCATATTTAATTGGATTACTATCTTCCTTTTTTCCATATAAATAATAATTAAATATAAGCTCTCTTATACAATTTACAGTCTCATCATAACTAATTAACAGAGTTAATTATTGAAATAAATACTGAATAAAATTATTTAACGGGAATCTAACGATAGTATATCATAAACGTAAAAGATATATAATTAAATCCACTCACCTGTCGTCCTTAGCTTTAAATCTCTATCTTCTAAAATTACTACGCCATTGTACAACTTCTCTCCTTTAATTTGTTGCAATTTCTCTATTTTGTTCACATATATTTTATTTAGATTTATTTGGTGGAGATTTATGAGAAATAGGAGAAAATAATGAAGAAAGAAGTCATTGTTTACTGTAAGAGAGGGATGAAGAAAGAGACGGCTGATGGAACGAATTACATCACGTTCTCTCTTATATAGATGCAGCAATATACCGTCTATATGTACACATTCAAATCTAGATCAATTTTTTTTTTTTCATATTAATTGACATTTTCTACTGGTTATGTTAGAATCATAATTAATAGCGCCATTAATAGATTAACATGTCACATCTATTAGTTCATTTCCTTAATTAATATTTTACACATTGTAACGTTTTCCTAATTGGCATGTCAATTAATTCCACCATTCAATTAACATATATATTTAATATGCATATATTTTTTATCCAGATTTGAATTTGAACATTTATTTGTTACATTTATGTGTAAACCTCTTTAAATTGAGAGATCTAATATATATATACACACATGTTATATATTAATCTCCAATATTAATTCACATATCAATTAATTGCACTTTTTAGCTGATTCTTTTTGCAATGTTAATTATTCCTCTTATTTTTTTTCCTCTTACATCTAATTCTCTTAATAATTTAATTCATTACAAACATAATAAATTTGTTACTACTTTTATAAATATCCTATTAATTAATTGCAAATGTTTATAATTGATAAAATTTCCATGTTTGCATATGTAATTGTTTCTGATGCTAAAACTTCAAACAACTATAACTTCTCCGTTTGAAGTCCACTCAGAAAACATTGTATATGAAAGTTGATCAGAAAATTGCCACGAACACAATGATATAAGTTTCGTGGTCAAATTCAAACATTAGCAAAAATTCATTTTTCACCGTTTTCATAGTTATCAATTAAATTTATTTTAATTTAACTGTCAATAATACGTTGAGTGTTATAGTATTGGTATAGTAATGATAAATTTACCATTACCATAACAACACTGGAATTGAGTGTTGCTAGCTTTCATGTCGTACCACAGAGATGACACACTGATGCTACTTCTTTGTCTAGGTCCAAATGAGCCAGACTGCAGACACCCACCACTCCAGTTCACGACTCAAAGTTCCATCAGACGGTTGCAGTGTATAACGATCAGGGACCTGACGACATTTATACGTTTATACAAAGTAAGAAGTTTCGTATATTTTTACAAACCATTGCACAGATTACACGTTTATCCGTACTATGGACAATTATATGGACTTTAGGGGTTGGTAAAATAAATAGTGATAAATTTCCACCGTAACCATCCCTAGTTTATTTGCATTGTTATGTACTTGTTTTTTTATATATAGGAAATCTTTTTAATCTAGCCCAATTGTCAAGAATACAAATTTATACCACTTTGAAAACTTATTACGAATATAGGGATGTTTCCGCTTCGTTGGCGTTGAATCAACGCTTTTTCATGACGAATTTTTGAAAATGTACTATATCTTTTTTTTTTGAATTTTAAATTGGCGCAATTTCAAATTAAGCCAGTCGGAATTGCTATTTCTTGGCTCTATTTCAAATGGAGCTAAGAGAAGGGAATTTTTTTCAACAATTCCTATTCGCTTCATTTGAAATCGCGACTTAATGAAAATCTTCATGATACATTTTCAAATTGCGTCAAGGAAGAACGGCGGCTCAACGCCAACGTGCCAGAAATACACCTATATTTGTAGTAAATTTTCAAAGCAGTCTAACTTTGTTGTTAGTTTTTAAAACTGGCTCAATTTTTTTTTTAAAAATTCTTTTTTAAATTGTAGTACAATAGTTTTTTTTAATTAAATTGCAGTGTATTATTCTTTTTAATGTACTGTTTTTCCGCATTAGTTTATACGTTAACATCAATTATTAAGAATTATTCTATCATGTTTAAAATAAATAATAAATAAACATCCAAATAAACAGAAGTACACATTGCCTTAACTTTGCCTTTTTACGCTTGCTGTTAACAGTTATTTCATCGCCCACAGAATCCGCTCATACACCTCTTTATTTTAGGGTTAGAAACAAATGAGAAGAAAATGAATCAAACTTTTATACTTAATTTTACAATTGAATGTTAGATAAATTGCATAGTTACTATTACAATGAGAGCGAAATTAGTAGTATTTCCAGTAAAAGGAAGAAACTGGTGTTTTGCGCGATGTCTCGAGCCAATCTCTTCTTCCCAAGCCTCGTCATCTCCCACAAGATACAGGGACTTATGGCGAAAAATATCGAACACCGGAATCATGAAAAAAGAGAACGTGGAAACGGTTGCGGATTTCTTCGCGAACAAGGTTGGATAGTAAAAAAAGTCGAATCATTATTGTATTTTATAAACATTTGATTGATTTTGGTTTTTCAGATGAGTCGAGCTTGGACTGGATTGCAGAATGCTCCTGAAGGTTCTATTAAAAGTAAATTCCACAGGTTAGTGAATGTCAAGATTTTGACCAGTTCATTTTCTTTCTCATTTTCTTTTTTTTTCCTGAATGACGGATTGTTTCTGTATTTTTTCCCCCTTTTAATTGCAGTTTAGGGGTGAAGTTGTTGTCGCGTGTAACACCTACGGAAATTTTCCTGAAATCAGTTACTGAGGATGTTAGGAACGTTGAGATTACTTTCCCCTCTAAGTAAGATTTATAACTTGACATGGACATGTGTTTGTTCTGATCTTTGGTTCATAATGTCATTGTAGTTAACCTAATTTATATTGTAACACAAGTAGAGGAAGGATAGGAGAAATTGTTTAACAGTAATTCCTGTGACGAAATCATAAAATTTGATTTGCGGTGAGTGGAACCGTGTTGTTGTCATATATGTCATGACAATAACATTGTTTAACAAATTGCGTTGAGATAAATAATTTAAGCACTTGTACAGATGTCTACGCATGTAGTTGGTCGTTTCCTTTATACCTAATTCTATTAGAACCCCACTATTTTCTTTATGCACCCCATTAAAGATAATAAAATTTTAGTTACTGTTTTACCCTTTTAGAAACTTATATCCAACTGCATCTTTTCATTTTCAAACCTTTTCATGTTCTGACCTTACTTTTTCAATGCGAATTAAGTCTACAGAATGTTAGAAATTTTTAGAAATATAATCAGATGAAAGCTTGAAACTACATAAATATAATGCAATGCAAACTAGGAATTGATCGAAATCTAGTATGCATCAGGTTTGGAATTGATTGAGACCTACTTTAGCACATACTAGGAATTAGAAGTATCCAAGGATATATATGCATTAGGTCGACTACGGATACCCTTCCTATCATACATAGTTGATCTAATAAACCCAACCCTAAATCAAAATCAAACTTAAATCAAGCAAAACTTATGTATTTCAAATTTGTTTCTCAATTCATTTTGTTGATAAAAGTTGATAGAATTATGAGTATTTTTTTTCAAGCTTTTTGAACGTATGTTTACAAGATGAATGAAATACTATAGAATATTAAAATGAAAGAAATTAGAAGACGAACAAAGTAAAAAATATAAAAGGACACAAATGGAACAACTTGTGGTGCGAAAAGAAATGTAAGGGGTGCAATATTTTTTAACAAAATGCGGGAGTGAGAGAGGCGATTTGTGGGGTGGTAATAGTTATAGCCTTCCTTTATATTTTCGTAAGCCCAATGGAATTGTTTCTCTAGGAAGGAAATAAATTTTTGTTGGTTTTCTGGGATACTTTCAATTGATTATAAAAAACATTTAATAATTAACTTCAGATAAAAAACTAAATAATTAATAAACATTATCTTTTTTCAGTATACAGTAACAAAGTATGCTTCCAATTAGCATTTAGCAATGTGAATGGTGTTTTAAAATATCAACATGTTTCCGAAATTACACGTTTTCACAGTGTACAAAAAGGGTTACAAAACATGAAAACTTGGTGTATTACCTGCTTGGATACTCGATTGATTGTTTTTTGAATTCCAAGAGAAGAACCACTTATGAATTACTATTCAAATCCAAAATCACCGAAAATTTGCTGAAGTACAATTTAGTTTCAATACATGAAGAGCAGCAACCGCCTAATCATCTCTACTAGATTTCCAAGGACCGCAATGATGAGCATGTTTAAGTGGTTTCAAGTTTTAATATATTGATTATAGAAGGAATTTGGCAACGATGTGGTTGATGTTGAGCGAGTCAGGATGATTCTCAAACCTGCAGCCAGTGCTTTAAACCACGAGAATAAAAGAGAATACGATTATGGTTTTATTTTCTGTAAATGTTTTATTTGCTCCTTAAGATTCTTTTGGTTCTTTTATTATTTTCCTTTGGTCGAGCAACTGCACACCCAACCCATTACCTGCTTTTGTCATCACTTGGTAAATTAGTATGTAATCTGAGAAATTATGCATCAAAGGTACATATATGAGATGTAATTTAGCTTTCAGTAGAACCATTAGCAGTAGTTTTAGTTATATTACAAATATTATCCATCTTGTTGTAATTTATGTAATCATATGAATAACATTTAGGCATAGTATATCATAATATGCAAATAACAATCAAATAGTTGTTCTAGGCTTTTTTTCCATGCCTTATGGTTTTGATTGGATAACACAGTTTGAACCCTCGTCTAGTACGCAGAAGACTACATCACGTGGCATTGAGGTACATAATTCAGTTTTAGTTTCATTGTCCATATTCACAGCAATGATTTCTTGTAATTGTCTTTTGTCAATGACACTGTCATGTTACAATATTTGTGTTAACAGAGGATCTACCATCCACAAGAAGAACTTTTATGGTGCAGTTGTTTTGGCTCCCATCACATCAGCATTTGCTGTAAGTGCATTTCCCCAGACATAATTGATTTATGCTGCAACTGTATCATGATATTGCAGCTATTTGCTGGTGATAACTAAGAATTCTGTGCATGTACATGATACCCATGTTTGGAAATATTATAGACTTGGTCGATGTGCAGTAGTATTTTGAACTTCCTATAACCTCAACAGTGCTTTACAAACCTCAAATTTTTTTCTTTGACATACCATATTCACTTTAACTCAGCTGTCGATAATTTCAAAGTCATTAGGCAAATCAACGCACGATTTGTTTATGTTTTTTCTTAAAAATTCAATTTCATAGAAGGTGTTTCTTCTGTTCCTGCAGGTCAATTCCTACATTTCATCATGTGTCTCGTTATTCTATCTCACCTACCAGTCATTTTTCATATTGAAACCATCTGAATTGCTCAATTTTTTCAATTCAATATTAAAATACGCACACATTATTATCTTGTCTTTAGTAATTTGCTAGCATGGATAGAATTCAAGGTACATTTTCATTTTATTGCTCTTCTAAACAGCCTCAATCAGTCTTACTGCCGCAGAATTAGAATGTTGTCCCTTTCCTTCTTATTAAGGACATGTTGGATGCTAATGATGAAACACTTTTTAAATCATGGGGTCTATTGTTGCATTGAATCACATTGTTTACAAAAATTTGAAGTCTTACAATTTGAATTTCGTTTCAAATCAACTGGTTTTAATTTCAATTTGATTCTGAGTTCAAGCCAAAACTTAATCCAAATCACATTATATAAAAAATTCATTTGATTCGTGTTGAAACAAAAAATGTATATCAAGATAATTATTTAAATCTATTATTCAAAATTTATTGTTTTTCAAAGAATGCAGAACGAAAGAAATTTTGCTATCCGCTTGAAGACGTAGAAGCTCAAGCATTAAAATCAGTTACAAAAAAATAATATAAATTTTACATTGGAATGAAAAATCAACACTTTGACATACGTATACGTACCTTGATAATCTACATGAAGGAAAAATGTGGCATATAAGTATGTATACACATTTGAACATAAAACCTCTATACCTTCAATCCACCATGTAGATTTTGTTTCGGTTGACAATTTGAACTTTACAAATCACGATTGAATATCAGTATGAAAAATCGGTAGTACCACATGGTACTTCTATTTGGATTACTGATGGTACATAGCTAATTTCTAATTCATTTTGGTTAGTGAACAAACAAGGTACGAAGGAGGAAAAATAAAGAACTGAAGACTGAATTAAATCAAAATTGGTGATAATGCATTACAAATAATTTCAATAAAAAACACATTATTTCTAAGGTCTCGTCATAATTTGGTGCACTACTTATGCATTTGATCTTCTGAACTTTGGTTGAGGATAACAAATAAATGTTTTACAACCTACCTTGTATATTCTTTTATCACCTTGTATTGAAATCTACAGAAAACTATGGCCTAATGACAAGCATGATAGGTGCTATATATCATGGTTTGAGGTTTCGGACGGTACCCCGAAATTCGGTGGTACCGTACCGGTGCCGAAGGTGAGCGAACCGAAATCGATCAAAAAAATCGTTTCGGTTACGCTGTAAAAAAAAATTTGAACCCTAGCGAAATCATTCGACTTGCAGAAAAATAGGAGATACGAAAGGAAAAAATTCCAAATACCCGAGCAAGATCGGCCTCGATTTAGCATCAGTCTTCGTCTTCAGCGATGTCGACCTCCACAACTTGTGCAACAGTGAGATCGATGACTCAAAGTGAGCCACTTTTTAGTCGGCAGTGAAGATGGTTGATCGACTTTTATTTTATTTTATTTTTTTCCGTTGTTTCAGCGTTTTTTATTTTGCCCTAGCTTTCGGTGAAAGGGAATTTTGGTGGGTGCGTGCAATTTTTTTAGTGGAGAGAGAGAGCAGCAGAATGAATATTTGGTTGTGTTAGATTTTATGTTATTATGGGCTGAAGTTGGGCTGCGTTGTGTATTAGTCTTGGGCTGAAATTGTTCAATTTAGATTAGTAAATTATTATTGTTAGGTTAAATTTGGGATTGATTTGGTTATATATTATATAATATTAAGTTTAATATTGTTATGTAACTAAACATTGAAAATTGAAGCCGGGACCGAAACCAAAACCGAAACTTCCGAAATTTCCGAAATCGTCTGAAACTAACAAAATTTGAAATGACCGAAACCGAGTTCGAAACCGAGTTCTCGAACCTTGCTATATATATATAGAATCCACACACACAACAGATAGGTACATTATTTGTGTGTAACATATAGATGTGATGATATATTGTCAATTTTCTTCGCTATTTTATTTTGAGGCTTATCATCATGACTTTCTTAAGTTGATTCTTGTATGTCCATGTTATCGACACTTTGAATGAAGATCTTTTGATTGCATCATCAGTTTTTTAATTTATTCAAATTTTATTTGCGATGTTAGGTTTTGCCTCTGCCAAACATACCTTTTTTCTGGATCGTATTCCGTGCATATTCCAACTGGAGGGCTTTCAAGGTATATCCATGTTGATTTTTTCATTCAGAATCTTGTTTAACAGATACGTTGTCTATTCTCTATAATAATAGACCATAACATGACAATACTGTAGTAAGAGTTTAGAACAGTGTGTCTTTTAATGTTTTTCACATTTGCGAATAGGGCTGTATATAGGACAGGACAGTCCGTTGTCCGACTCGGTCCGAGGCTGTAAGACGTCCGGTCCGTGTCCGTACGATTCTCATTTAGGACACGAATTAGGACAAAGAAAAAATATACGAAAAAACGTCCGTCCGAAAATGTTCGATGTTTTTCTATTGTCCGAACATCGTCCGTCCGTTGTCCGACTCGTACGAACAATGTTCGAAGTTAAAGTTTGTCCGGTCCGTGTCCGTTCGAATCTCTTATAGGACAGGACTAGGACATACCTCTGTCCGGTCCGGTCCGGCCCGTTTACACCCCTATTTGCGAATCATCTTAATTTTAAACGTATCGAAGGCAAGTTCTTATTTTACCGTATATTATTTGTACATTGTTACCATTTTGAATGTTTTGATAAACTGAAATATTGCATTTATTTACTTGCTCCATTCATTTCACATGCTCTTTCCATTATTTAAGTCAAGTGTTATTAAACACTTGTGACGTTCTGATATGCAAAATGGAACTGGGAACATGATACCGGACCAACTGCTGTAGTTGTTTTCTTTAGATTATTAGAATATAGTTTGATTTGATGATATGCAACTTGGTCTAGGCAAACAACTAGAATATGTGAAAATAAAAATAAATTTCAATATAACCGATTCACTGTTATTTCTATGTTAGCTGGTGTATACCTAGGTACATATTATATGATAAACCCACTGTCAAATAATAGCATCTTTTACTTTGATCAAATTTGTTATGTCTGAATATCTATCAAATACTTTCTACATATTTTCAGGGTAGTGAGAGACTCAAATTACTAGTTTCGGATTGCTCGAAGAAATGGAGCAAACTTGGTTCTTCTAAGAAAGAAAATGAGTTGAAAGATGACAAGCTAACTTTACAACCCCCATGGGTAAATGATAGCCATACTTTTTCTTAGTTTTTTATATCAGTAACTTATCTTCAAACTTCATATATAATCACAGATAATTTCAGATGATGCGTATATATGTAGAAAGTGCTTGTCAGACTAATGCCTCTTGGGTTAACATTGGGTACAACACTTGTAACATGCAACCCACTAACTAGCACTCAGTATGAAAAAAGTTAGGAGTTATAAACTACAAAGTGAAACAAGAGTAGGTATTACAAAATACCAAAGGTAGTGGTATGTATTTATCACCCCTCAGCATGCATGTAAACTATTCCAAGTATCGATGTGATTAGATTTTATGATACATGATTTGTTAGTTATGTTAAATAGCAGGTTTGATGCAATCATTTATGTTAAATAGGAGGTCGGTTAATTAATGTAGAGATACACACTCAGTCTTATGCATATGTATGTGTGTTTTAATACACAAACACACAGGGGTTTAGCACAGCTATTTGAAAGTAATTGGTTTGCGATATGAGTTCAACACTCATGGAGATTTCCATTAGACAATCTTCGAAGTATTTCAGTATCTTGATGGACGAACCTTTGAAGTATCATCATTATTTTACTCTTTTCTGTAAATAATCTGTATATCAGGAGGATAAAAATGTATGGTGGACTGTATATGTGATCTCAAGAACTAATGGAATAATATGAGTTAAAAGGATATTGGAAAAACAACTTGCTTTAATTCCTGAAATCTCAGTCTGTCATAATTTATATTGCCTAACTTCTGTGTGTATTATTTAACATTTTTTCTTTTTTGTGTTATACATTAGATTCTGAAACCATCCAAGGATCTGCAAAGACTTCTCGCTCAAAAAAAAGGCGAAGATTCTATAAGTAGGTGTACAATCTCAAGAATATGCGAGACATTTCATTTAGAGAAGAATGATGTCCTTAAATACAAAGACAGGGAGTAAAAAGTTCTTATTTGTTAAACACAATGTAAAAGAATGTTCTTGAATACAACAAATGATTCTTTGGTTCTTAAAATGAATGTAAAGAGCAGATTATGTTTCGTGGCTTTAACATTTGGTATTTTCTTGCAAAATGAGGAAGCAGAGAAATCGAATTTATGATTTGGCTCACAGGAAAGATTTGGTTGTGATGTTGCATTGTATTTTTTTTAGCTTAAAATTGGAAGACTTGGTTTCTTTGGGCTCAATTGGGCACCTATTTTTTTGGTGTATGAAAAAAATGTCATGATGTTAGATTTGAGAACTGATCATATGGCTTTTTGTATGATAAAAATTTGCTCCGTTCAGTTTTTTGTTGCACGACTGTAATGAAGGTGTGTATAACGTAAAGCAAGTGAATAATACTGAATTGCAGTGTACAAAGCATGGTCTATGTATTACAAAACCTCTTTAAAACTATGAAGGTTTTATTTTTATAGTATGCATGTTTATGCAGATTGGTTTGTATAAGCGATTCTATGATTCCACATTTCTTTATCATGTGTTAATAATTCAATTACTATGAACTGTGTGTTTTGTTATGGATATTCAACGTTTAAGACGCTATACAAGTACATAAAGCATGTTCAAAAATTTATTTACGAATTTTTGAATGAAAAACGCTTGGAATTTTGTCGGGAGGCATTAAAGATGATTGGCCCCTGTACTCGTCTTGTGATGGGATTTATTTTTATAGTTGGTTGATAAATAGGTGAATATCTCGTCTTGGGTCTGGTCTTGTTTACTTGACGTTGTAGTGTCTCCTTTCTATTATCCTCTGCGGGCTACCTGGTCTGCATTTTGCACAACTGATTAGACCGTGCTTTGAGTGCGCTTCTCTATTTTTGTATTCCCCGTTCATGATTCTTCCAAAGGTCCTCGGTCACACGTTGTTGGGCAAATGTAAGCAACCATCACTCCTCTTCAAAATGGAATATTTTCAAACTCTATATTGGCTTAAGAAATCCGTTTATGATAATTAATTCGCTCACTAATATATTCCCCGAAAGATCCACAGATTTACTATTTATGGATTTGGTTTGCTACTGCAAAATGGTTTGTCGCCGTCCTAGTAGCAAATTCAAATTGAGCAGGAGAACATACATTTTTAAGGGGGGCCGTGCTTTGGGATCAGTTTTCTTCTTTCTAGTACTCTTTCAACTCGGTATAATTAACAAACTTAAAATGTATCATGCATGGCCGTGGAAGGACGGTCAAGTTTCGGCATTTCCGCGTTCTGTACGCATACGCTACACCATGTCCAGCTTGCATCAACGGTCAAAGTCTACTATGCCGTCATCCCGATTGAACATCCCTTCATCGTCTCCCATCAGGTATATAATTTGGTCTTGCCAATACATTTTGTAACAAAAAGAATTGTCGTTGTTACGTGTCATTAATCTCATATATATACCACGATTATTCTAAATATCATGCGATGTGGGACTTTAAACCACTCAATCCACGACCCACTCCATTTACAATGCGAGTCACACCTAACAATCTCCACATTGGCGAGCATTGCTCAAGTCATCTTGTAGTTATACGGAGTCCTCACCGTAGTGTGATCAGACTGCTACTCCGAGTTCTCATAAACAGAGGAAGCAGGCTGCTTAACCATATCTTCACCTTGATGAGCACCCATGCTCAAGCTATTCTGGAGCTATGCTTCGGTCACGCTGCATCATACTGGTCCCTCGAATCATGGAGCTTTGATACCATGTTAAGTTTCAGCATTCCCACGTTTCGTACGCGTACGCTTCACCGTGTCTAGCTTACATCAAGGGTCGAAGTCTCCCATCCCGATTAAGCATCCCTTCATCGTCTTCTATCAGGCATATAATTTGATCTTGGCAACACATCTTGTAACAAAAGGAATTCTGATTGTTACGTACCACCAGTCCCATATATATACCACGATTATTTCAAATATCATATGATGTGAGACTTTAAACCATTCAATCCACGATCCACTCCATTCACAATGCGAGCCACATCCAACAAGGACAATGAAAATCCACATTCAAATCGATGAAGTACGACTTCATGAAACTAAATACGCTTGATAGGATAAGCTTCACAAGATGGCAAGGTAAAATGATGTTTCTGCTAACCACTTTGATGATCTCATATGTTTTGGGCCTTAATCTTACACCACTTCCAATATCAACCGCTTACGATTTCGATGAGATAAAAATACAGTACATAAAGCATGAAGAAGGTGAGCTCCTGCGTCGCAGACATATTTTGAATATGCTTTGTAATTGATTTTATGACCTATACACTCGATTAAGTCGCCAAAAGAGATATGGGATGCACTAAGCAAAGTAAAATTAAGAAGAGTGACACAAATAAGTCCTTGCTTTACAATCTTTTAGATTTAAAATGAAAAAGAATGTTTTCTATGGATAAATGCGTAACGACCAGCAAATTTGACACATCAATTATTAACTAATTGTATATATACGTTTAATTTTAATTGATAATAAAAGACAATTTTGGGCAAGGTTATATTTTTGGGAATTTTGATAATTTCATTACATTCAAAATGTTCGAGAAACGAATTTTGATATATAATATAATATGGTTTGGACAGATTAGCTAAAATATGTATTTTTAGATCCAGAATTGTTTTAGACTCAATGCCCAAATTTTTGTAATAAATACTAACCTTTCCAAACCCTAATCGCCACCTAACCACTCTCTCTTCCCTAATCACGAATTTCTTCTTAATTAGCGGAAAATTTTCTAATTACAAATTGTTCTAAAAATTCAAAATCTCCAAATACCATGGAATTGCATATCAAACTGATCATCTCGACGAGGCAAATTCAAGTGTACATTTTTAATGGTAGAGCTCAAGGTGGCCAGAAATTTTCAGACAAAAATCTCAACGTCCGATTTGGTGGTCGACAAACGACGACGATAGGCAATGGGGCTTATACAGTTGTGTCAGTGATAAAGGGAAAAGTTCATCGGTGTGGTCGGATAAGTGGCTTGGATTGGCCAAAATAAATTTATTCAGAGTTGGATATTTTCGGCGACGACGACAAAAGAAGGGTGGTGGCTGGAATTAGTGGTGGCAGTTGGGTAGAGCAAGCGACGACAAGTATTCTATTTTGTTTGGCCTAGTCATGGTGCAAAATGGCGACGCCAAGCGAACTTCATAGTGGCTATGGATTGTCTACGGTTGAATGAGGGAGAGAAGGAGATAATGTAATTACCTTTTGCCCTGGGTTATTTAAAACCATTATATTATCAAAAATCTAACAACGTAAGTATCTTTTGGATTCATGGTGAAATTTTGGATAGTTTGACATGAGGTCTGCCTGATTTTGAAGTTGTTTGTGAAAGCACCTTGGCGGGGTTCAATGGTCATATGTACTTATATTTTAAAATATCAAATATCTATTCATCAATAAAAATGTACATCTTTTGATGTGTTGTGCCTTTTTGATGATTTTTTGATTGTTGTAATGTTTTGATATGATATATGTTCAAATTCGACTGTTTATCTGTTTAATTGTTACATCGTTAGATGATGATATTTTACAGTAATTAATTGTAGATTTGAAAAAAAAGTAATTAGTAGAAATAAGTAAAATTGCCTACTTTTGAGAAAATAAGATTATTTACCATTTTGAGTGATATTTGCAAATAATCGTGATTTAACAAATTGTACTGAAATTGATGTGAAAAATTTAATAAGGTATTCATTTATGAATTTTGGGGAAAAATTCATAAATGATAACGAAAAATCTATTTCAAAGTGAATTTGGAGAATTTATTATATTTACAAAGTAAAAGATAATTTAATAAATAACAATATGATTTTTGGGAAAATGTATTATTTTTGAGTAAAATAATAATACTACTATTTTTATGGAGTTTATGGAAATATAATAGTAGTAGTAGAAGTAGTAGTAGTAGTACTAGAAACAAGAGATTTATTTGGGAATAGTAAGAATAATAAAAACATATTTTCCAGAAGTATTTCAGGTTAAATTATTACTATTTTCAGATAACTATAAAATGAATTTTGAGATTTAATGCAAAATATTATTATTTTTGAGTTAAATAGTAATAAAGTGGTTGTAAAAGATAATAATACGATTTAAATTGTAACGACCCGCTATTTTTAACCATTCGCATCCGCACATGTCGGACTTGAATTGCTCAAAATATCAGATTGTTAATTTATATTTGGAAAAACTCAGCATATACAGTAAATAAATCAATCACAGAATCACAGACACAGAGTAATATAACAATAAGCAGCGGAATAGATAAATAGTAGTTCATGAAGCTACTATATATATGTAACAGAGTTAAAACAAGATACAACAGAAGTCTCGGATACATAGAAGTCTCAATACAATAGTCAAATAACAAAATCTGAATATATCTGAATAACTGCAAGTTGAATAGATAGATGGATCTCCTATCGAAGCTCCAACTCCAAAGGTGAGTCTCAAATGCTGTGACACTCAGTCTGACCCGAGCATAAAGAAAAAACACAAAACACTCGAGTCAGGATTAACATTCTTATATCAATAAATCCAACTCAAGTGAAATATCAACTGAAATACAAGTAACTTAAAGGATGTTTGGGATAACCATCCTCTAAGGATCTGTGGAACTATCTACTCTGTAGTACAATACGCTATTATAATATGTCTATAGTAAAGTAAAGGTATTAAAATAGCGTTAAGGCGTTACCCATATCCCCCTTAACACATTTTATATATTCCCATAGTCTATACAATGCCGTACGCTCCTCCGTAAACTGGAGGTTTACCCAGAGGACATCACATAGGTACGGTACAAAACAAACTCGTAGAAGGCGCGATAGGGCATGCGACAAGGCATTCGAGGCAATGCCAGGGTAGATATACCGTTTGCGGATCCGGACTAGTGGTAACGCATAGCAGCTACTACCGCCCACCTCGTGACACACTCCCAAATCAAAAGGGTGCACCCAATCAAACCACAAAAGCAATAGAATGGTATCGAAGAAATGTGTCTGATAGGAGGAATGACCTCACTTGGCCCGGCGTGGCTTCTGTTTTAGCCGCATCAAGCTGACTCACGGGAGTCAGGGCTACGTAAATACCATATAGAATCGTCACCAAACCATCCTACTTCATTCTGGAATCTCCACCACGTACACAGTTGTTAAAATGGTTTTCGGCATTGGTAGGGAGTATGACAATATCCGATCCCGGTCTCTTTAACAACCAAATGTTATTATAACATCGTGGTCATTTCATTTCAAATAATTCATACTTCAAATCAAAATATCATATTCATTTCAAAACCATATCAAATTCGATATCATAATTCACTTTAAATAATATTCATTTCCAAAATTATAACACTTCTGAAATTATAACATTTTTGAAACCATAACACTTGGAAATCATAACACTTTGAAATTATAACACTTCCACTTAAACAGTTTAGATATAGAAAATAGTATATGTAATAAAATAGGTTATAAAATAAAATAGTTTATATAATAAAATAGTTGTATATTAAAATAGTTATAAATTAAAAATAGTTTATATTAGAATAATCAGTATATTAAAATAGTTTTATATTAAAAATAGTTTATATTAAAAATAATTCATAAAGTAAAATATTTTTATATATTAAAATACTTTATATAAAATAAAATAGTTTCCTCAAATTTCACAAATCGATTCAGATCAACTCGAATTCCAAAATTCAATTTTATTTAGTCTCAATTCGCCAAATTCAATTCAGTTCAAAACCATTTAAAATTTATATCGATTTCAAATACATATATAAACTACAATTTAAACCATTTCAATTTCAATAGATTTCAAAGCTTAAATTCATTTATATTTCAAATTCGACTTTACCATTATTTAATATTGAAAATTCACTTAGTTAATCCAATATCATTTAAATAAAACCTTAAATTACAATTTATATAAACTAAATATTCCCTTCAATTTATTTACTTGAAATATTCATTTAATCACTTTAAATCAAAATCAAGTTATAAATCATATCTTTAAAATCTCAAATTTAATAAGTTTCAAATCGGTTTTATTTAAGTAAATTCAAATAAATTTAAAATTAATTTCTATTTCTCTTTCCAACTTAATTTATTAAAATTATTATAAAATCTATATTAAAAATATAAAGTTTTAAAATAAATATTTATTAAAACCACATATATTTCTTTTCAAAACCTTGGAAATCATTTATCAAAGTACATATATAGACCAACGGTGTCTATATATAATTTTCTATCCTATGGTCAGGTGATACAGATATTTATCATTTCAGTCCGTAATTTAAATATCTATGGATATATATCTTTTCAACCCGCAATCCCAAATTCAATTCAATGAAAATCGCTTGGGTTTATCAGTTCAACCCATAACGATTTTCTCCTATTCTACAAAATCGTTCGGGTATGTATCATTTCAACCCATAGGGAATTCTAAATTAACAGGGAACTTGCAGAGTGAGAACAAATATGATAATATAACATATCAACAACATGCATATATCATTAGTGATAAATTAACAAAAATATAAACAACGAGATATGGTGTCATATCTCATAGGTGGACAATTTCAGATAAAAGCATATCATATATAGCAATTATAAAATTTAACAGTTTAATTTTGCAGCATATTTCAATTGAAATCAAATTTAATAAACATAAAGATGTTAATCGTGAGTGATTGCTCACCTTTGAGGCTAGAGAGGAACGAAAATGAGATGAGTTACGAATCCAAGCACGAATTCCAAAGCAAAGAGAGATTGACACGAGTTTGACGATCAAAGCTGATAACAGAAATCGATGAGAACAAATCAAAATTTGTTGGATTCAAACCAAAACGAAATGTATATTATCTCGCTATAAATGTTTCTCAAAAATCGATATAAAATTTAAAACACATTCATATATATAACAACCCGACTTTTATTACTTATATAACCATACATATACAACTACTTTAAAAATCAGTATTACTATAATATATAAAATAGAAGTTGAATTCCCAAAAAGCAGTGAAGAAGAAATAGTGGAAGAGAAAAGTGAGATCTAGTATAAAATCAACATATATATATATATATGTTAATAATAAACTTTGAAATAAATACTTATATAAATCAGTAATAAACTTTGGAATAAACAATATATATATCACTGATAGATAAGCAAATGGATATAAATCGGTACACATACAGACTGTATTTGTAACTAACATGAATATACTTTAATATATATACTGTAAACAAAATAAGAACTAATATTTTTTTATCAGCTAAATATTTACTGACAGATGACAAAACTCATATATTATAGAATATATACTGTAACACATATATGCACGCAATATATACAATACTTTAATCTAATATACTGCACATACATATATACTTTGTAACAAACATATTTTTATATATTTATGCACGTAAAAAAATACTAGAATAAAAACATTATATATATCAACATTTATTAATACATATATAGAAATCAATATATAACAAGAATCTGCAACATACTTTTTCTAAAATTTGTAAATAGAAGTCTGGATATAAACACATGGGTTCAAACACATATAACAAAACATTGTATACCTTTTATATAACCAATATATTATACTTATAAACAGTAAAATAATTAAACTTGTATGACTTTATATATAGAAGAACATATCATAAACAACCTTTAAAACCATTACTTGTTTAAATATATATAATTGTTGTAGCATATAAACCAACATACATATATACTATATAAACTATCACAATAATATATACTATATATATGTTTGAAGAATAAAAGCCTGGATCTGGGGACGCAAATGAAAACAATATAAAATATATACGTACTTATAAACAATATATATTAACTAATATATACATATTAATATATATACAAAACATGTGCATACCTTTTATATAAAAGAAGAGAAGGCGGGTTGCAAGCAAAGCAGAGGTCAGGGGAGTGCTGCGGCATGTCACAGGGCGGAGGGGAACTCACGGCGGAGATGGGAGGCACGACTGTGCAAATGCAGGGTGGAGGCCGAGGCCTAGTGAAATTCGGCCTGGGGTGGTTGACGTGGAGAGGCATGTCGGAGGATTTGAGGTAGGGACAACTTGGTGGTGGATCTCGGCTGTGGCTAGAGGGGAGGAGAATAGGCATGGAGGCTAGCATGGCCTGGGCGTGGGTAAGAGAGGGGATGGCCGTGAGAGGTGAATGCACGAAGAAGAGGAAGGCTAAAGGTTCGGTGGTATGGCCGTATGCGTGGGAGGAAAGGAAAAATGGAGGATGAGCAGTATAATACAAGTGAACAGTTTAATATAAAATAATTTTTTTTCAAAGTGAATTTGGTTCCATAATTGTTATATTGAATAGTGGGAGAAGAAAATCTATCTGGGAAATAGTAAACGTTTATGACTATTCATTTCAGCCGAGGGAAGCGAATGGACAGAAACAAAAGGTTAAAACGGGTACCGATACAGAATCGTTTTCCACGGATTCCACTGCGTACCGGACTTCAAAACACAGAATTGAATATACCGTAGAGATCAGCATGATGAGACGATAAAAATGGTATACAAATATCAGTGGTACGATCATCCTATCAAAAGTTGATAATCGGTATCGGAAATGCTGCTAAAATGTCAGAAATAAGATAAACGGGGCAATAGAAGTCCAAATTTGGAGAAACGAAATAAGACGTCTCACTCAGAAGATGATTTACAAATTTATTACATAAAAATATTCAGGTTTGGAAAATATTTTATTATCATCAAATTTAACTGATTTGAATTTAAATAAAATTACACAAGAGAAATAAACTTCCATATTTTCTGATGAAAATTTCCCATTTGCTATGTTTAAATAGAAGTATTCCAAATATTAAATTTTTATTTCAAAATTCATAAAATTTCAATTAATTAAATAAATAAAACCACTAAAATTTACGGGTCGTTACACTCTCCCCCACTCAAAACTTTTCGTCCCCGAAAAGAAACGAGGTAGGAGAATAGAAACAACCACAAAGGAAAATAGATTGAAAACAAAATAAAACTATTAATTTAAAACTATATAAACTTCAATTTAAACAAATTAATATTCAATAATTGATTTTAAATTCAAGGTATTTCATTAAGTTGATTTGATTTCAACAAAGTTTACTTTATTTATCTTATTTATTCATTATCTTATTATTCAATTTTACCTCAATTAACATTTCTATAAATTATAAATTTAGTGTTTAAACATTTATTATAATCACTCAAATTTATTTATAAATTCCTTTAACATCAATTTACATTGTAAACTATTCAATTACATATTCAACTTAATGATTTTAGGTAAGTGATATTGGAATGTAATTGAGTATTTTACAAGTGATTTTTTTCCAATTCAAATATTTCAAGTTTTTAAATATTTATTCAAATTTTTTAGCTTTATTTATAATTGAAATCATCCTTTACCAAAAATTTAAGAATTAAATTTCTGATTTTACTTTAAACATTTTAGAGATAAATATATATACTATATTATATATATCAAATCAAATCTAAAACATATATATATATATATATATCCTACATCAAATCATTCTTCAGAAATTCAAATCAAATTTATTTTTTTCTCCACAACAAAATTGTAGCAAAGCTACCAATTGGTCTCTCCACTTCGAAACTCGAAAATGAATGTCGATGATGCGGCCGTCATCACCGAAATTATTTTCCAACGACAATGGAGGAGAGCACGGATTTAAACATTTAAAAATTCTTTGGAAATGATTTCTACTCAAAAATACTTTCAATAATATATATTTAAATTTTTTTAAAAAAACCAAAGTTTGGAATTACCGTAAATTAAATTCTCAGATTATAAATTTTAAATTCAATTAAATTTCCAAAACAATTTCTAAACCATGTTTTTATAATTCCATTTATTTGTATCATGTGACAATAGTCAATGGTTTACAAAGCAATACATGAAAATCAATTATTATCATTTACAACAACCTATTTATTTAACTTATAATTCCAATTTATTTAACCAATTTTACTTATATATAGTATAATCGTATAAAATTTATTTCATTAACCAAATTTGAAAACAATATTGTGTCAGCTTGCTTTGTTCAAGTGTTTTGGAATTCCTATCGATAGGGTTGATCGGACGAATCGATCGAAACCCCAAATCAACATTAACAACTCAAACAACACAATATATAAAACATTTTTATATTAATTCCAAATACACTCCCTCACTCGATGATTCCAAAATGGATTTCAAAACAAGGGTATAGACCCAAATTACAGTAATCCAAATCCAAGAGAATTCTAGCTAAGAAGATAGGCTTGAATGTGAGATAAATAATTAAATTTCAAAATAGGAAGATGGTGTGAGAAATGCGGATTACGGATCTTAAGGCTAGAATTAACACTAGAGGGGGGTGAATAGTGTTTTAAGGAATTACTAATTCTTTTTGAGTTTATATTAATTTGAACACAAATGTATGCAATATTCAGACACAGATATGATCACAGAATCTAACACAAATGCAGATATAAAGTAAAAGCAATAAAGGAAAGAACACACCGGATTTTATACTGGTTTGGAGTTACCCTATATCCAGTCCTGCAACACAAGTACAGATTTCCTTTCAAAATCAATTCTTACAATTACACCCTCAATTTCAAGGCCACGTGGTACACCGCTCTAGATTCACAATCCTCTGGGTAGAGATACTTGATTTTATGGGCAACAAGTTCACCCGATTGATTTTCCAGGCTACAATCACACCTTTTCTCGCTCGATTGAATACAAAGAAGTCTATAACTCTGAATAGCACTGGGATCTTGTTGAGATAGTGATAGAGAATCAAACCAGAGATGATCTAGTTAGATTCAATGGTGATTTCGGCAGAGTAATGGTAAAAATGTATATAAAGAAATGTGAAAGAAGAAGAGTGAAATCAGAGAAAATATGATTGTAAATTCGTTTAAAACAGCCCCTATTTATAGTAGAACAACAGCCATGTCCATTCGTGAAAGGATATGACGAATAGACACTTCCTTTGAAATTCAAACTTTTGAAATAAACTGTCACCTTGTCGAGAAGGGTTCCTTGGGGTTGTCGACAAGCCTAAGTTATTTTTGGTAATTTTTTTTTCTTTGAAAATAACTTCTATCTTGTATTAAAACTATTTTAAACTTTATAAATATACTTAACTATAGTTAAAATATATAAATAAGTATAGAGAATAATATTTTGGTATATATAGAATTTTACTATAATTTTATATTTAAATCTAAGTATAAATATTAAAAGTTAAATATATTATAATTAAAAGATTGTTTAAAACCAAGGATAATTTGATATTGAAAATAAAGATTATTTTGAGGCTAAAAGTATTTTAAAACTAGGATAGATGTTTTTGATTTAAAAAGGAAGATTTTGAAATCATTTTGAAAACAAGATATAATTTTGTAAAACATTTGAATAAAAGTTAGTGGATACAAAACAATGTTCCACTAGATTTTTCGTAGGTTCCATCCCTTTAACGGGCTCGAAGTGGATTCCATTCCACGAATAAAATGGATTTTAAGATGTCAGTGCTTTTCTAGGAGTTTTAACAAAATTCCTAACTAAATTACTTATCTTGAAATCTTGAACTCTTGATAATCTTGATACTCATGAGTCTTGAATCTTGATATCTTCGATCTTGAGTTCATCAGTTCTTGAATCTTTATACTATACAGTCTTTATTCTTTGGTACTTGTATATATATCCTGCATATACATATATATCTAAACAATAATGTTAGTATTTATATTTTATAATCTTATTCTAAGGTTGTTGTCATCAAAACCAACTTCTCAGGAACTAACAGATGGATATACTAATATTAATTGCGGGCGACTTTAATAGGGTCAACCGCGACTTCAAGAATAAGATCGATGTAGAATTCTGAAGCAAATCGACATTCGATCGTAAAAGATAGAATTCATACATAGCAAGAGATAGATAGCATTGTAAATCGAGGATACAGAAATCTCCGGTGAGTCAATGCCTATTATAAAGAAGTTTCAGCCCTTTACAAACCATTCAGTGGAGCTATGGGATACTCCAGAAATAAGAAAACACGAATAGGATGGATAAGAGTAGAATTCAGAATGAATGTGGAAGTTCCAATACTCAAAGGAAACCAGAGTCAAAGAGGGAGAGATTCGAGCACGAACGAAGGTGATTCTGTAATTAAATCTAATCTATATGCTAAGTTTGCCTAAAACCAGAGCTCTGATACAAACTGTAACGACCCGCTATTTTTAACCATTCGCATCCGCACATGTCGGACTTGAATTGCTCAAAATATCAGATTGTTAATTTATATTTGGCAAAACTCAGCATATACAGTAAATAAATCAATCACAGAATCACAGACAAAGAGTAATATAACAATAAACAGCGGAATAGATAAATAGTAGTTCATGAAGCTACTATATATATATATAACAGAGTTAAAACAAGATACAACAGAAGTCTCAGATACATAGAAGTCTCAATACAATAGTCAAATAACACAATCTGAATATATTACTGGAGTCAACTAAATAACTGCAAGTTGAATAGATAGATGGATCTCCTAGCGAAGCTCCAACTCCAAAGGTGAGTCTCAAATGCTGTGACACTCAGTCTGACCCGAGCGTAAAACAAAAACACAAAACACTCGAGTCAGGATTAACATTCTTATATCAATAAATCCAACTCAAGTGAAATATCAACTGAAATACAAGTAACTTAAAGGATGTTTGGGATAACCATCCTCTAAGGATCCGTGGAACTATCTACTATGTAGTACAATACGCTATTATAATATTTCTATAGTAAAGTAAAGTTATTAAAATAACGTTAAGGCGTTACCCATATCCCCCTTAACACATTTTATATATTCCCGTAGTCTATACAATTTCGTACGCTCCTCCGTAAACTGGAGGTTTACCCAGAGGACATCACATAGGTACGGTACAAAACAAACTCGTAGAAGGCGCGATAGGGCATGCGACAAGGTACTCGAGGCAATGCCAGGGTAGATATACCATTTGCGGATCCGGACTGGTGGTAACGCATAGCGGCTACTACCGCCCACCTCGTGACACACTCCCAAATCAAAAGGGTGCACCCAATCAAATCACAAAAGCAATATAATGGTATCGAAGAAATATGTCTGATAGGAGGAATGACCTCACTTGGCCCGACGTGGCTCCTGGTTTAGCCGCATCAAGCTGACTCACGGGAGTCAGGGCTATGTAAATACCATATAGAATCATCACCAAACCATCCTACTTCATTTTGTAATCTCCACCACGTACACAATTGTTAAAGTGGTTTTCGGCATTGGCAGGGAGTATGACAATATCTGATCCCGGTCTCTTTAACAACCAAACGTTATTATAACACCGTGGTCATTTCATTTCAAATAATTCATACTTCAAATCAAAATATCATATTCATTTCAAAATATCAAATTCGATATCATTATTCACTTTAAATAATATTCATTTCCAAAATTATAACACTTCTGAAATTATAACATTTTTGAAACCATAACACTTAGGAAATCATAACACTTGGAAATCATAATACTTTGAAATTATAACACTTCCACTTAAACAGTTTAGATATAGAAAATAGTATATGTAATAAAATAGGTTATAAAATAAAATAGTTTATATAATAAAATAGTTGTATATTAAAATAGTTATAAATTAAAAACAGTTTATATTAGAATAATTAGTATATTAAAATAGTTTTATATTAAAAATAGTTTATATTAAAAATAATTCATAAAGTAAAATATTTTTATATATTAAAATACTTTATATAAAATAAAATAGTTTCCTCAAATTTCACAAATCGATTCAGATCAACTCGAATTCCAAAATTCAATTTTATTTAGTCTCAATTCGCCAAATTCAATTCAGTTCAAAACCATTTAAAATTTATATCGATTTCAAATACATATATAAACTACAATTTAAACCATTTCAATTTCAATAGATTTCAAAGCTTAAATTCATTTATATTTCAAATTCGACTTTACCATTATTTAATATTGAAAATTCACTTAGTCAATCCAATATCATTTAAATAAAACCTTAAATTACAATTTATATAAACTAAATATTCCCTTCAATTTATTTACTTGAAATATTCATTTAATCACTTTAAATCAAAATCAAGTTATAAATCATATCTTTAAAATCTCAAATTTAATAAGTTTCAAATCAGTTTTATTTAAGTAAATTCAAATAAATTTAAAATTAATTTCTATTTCTCTTTCCAACTTAATTTATTAAAATTATTATAAAATCTATATTAAAAATATAAAGTTTTAAAATAAATATTTATTAAAACCACATATATTTCTTTTCAAAACCTTGGAAATCATTTATCAAAGTACATATATAGACCAACGGTGTCTATATATAATTTTCTATCCTATGGTCAGGTGATACAAATATTTATCATTTCAATCCGTAATTTAAATGAAATGACTACAAATCCGTACCCTTTAAGTTGACACTAATCTTCATCAGATCAACTCAAAAAGAACGGAAATACGAACCATGAGGGCTAAAGAAGAAGGAGGTAGAAGAAGAAATAGAAAACAACACAGAATCTCACATCGCAGCGGAATAAAATATAATAGATAATATCTGATATTTACAGAAAGAAACTATATCTGTTTATACATACATCATCAGAATACAACATCAGAGTACAATACAATCAACATCCCAATTCAGGACAGTTATAATAACTTATCCCACATAGAATACACAGCATACACAACACAGCGGAACATACTTCATATACGTGTGATACGTCTCGCCATCCAGCTCGTCTCATGAGCTCCACAGCATCCTATCATGTATCTGTAATACTCGGTCTGACCCGAGCATTATAATAAAATAACACCCGAGTCAGTCTGGAGTACCAGCGTGAGAAAATCACACTCAATTTGATTATTAAAGTTTCAAAATCCTTTGAAATCAAAAGCATTTCGTAAGACCACGCCACAAATAAACATGTCGGGTTTTTACCTTACGATAGCCAAAACACTTTTTATCAAATCCGTCTGATATTATAATAGTGTCTATAGAAAGTAAAATAGAATCTAGCTAAAATGCTTGCATCTCACGTTTCAGCAATAGTTGGGCACAATCAAAACTGTACAGGTGCTTATTGGAGATTGGATTCCATACAATGACTAGGCACTGGGGTACCACCTGTCACAGTACCCGGTCTAGATCAGTGTACCGAGGACCACGCCCGATCCCCTACAACACAAGACCGGAACTACCTAAGGGTAATTCTGAGTAAGATCACCCCACGGTTGGAGCGACCAACCGCCACACAGTCGAAATAAAAAGGGACATCTAGACAGGAATGATCTCACCCTAATGGGGGCTACCCACATAGCCTTGCTGCATAACCCCTGATTTTCAATCATTCCCGGTTGATGAGGCTTGAGGCTAAGCGTTACCTTTATAGAACACATCTCTTAGAATGCCCATCGCCCACCTGACGATGTTCCGAAAGCATTCGTCCATACAAGTCCGTCCCGGGTTCGAACGAAACCGAAGACATTATTCCTACTACATCCATTTTGGAATCACCCTCAGGATTAGTAGCGATTAGCCCTTGCACTTCACTGCTCCATCTTCGATTCCAAATTCGTTTTCCCCACGAAAACGAACAAACCAGATCGAAGTGGTTTTCGAAAAATAAATTCCGATCCCGGTCTCTTCGAAACGATCAGCGCATTGGACAATATTGATAGTCGGTGATTTAACTATCAATTAACATTCACAAACATCCATCAAACAATAAATAATCTTCCAAATTATTTATTAATCTCAAAATATCTTCGCAAGATATATTTCCACTTTCAAACCTTTTTGAAAACAATTTCCAAACCACTCTTCTCATGGAATAAATTCCCATTTATTTATTTCCATTGAAAACACCAAGTACAATTACTTTAGATTTTTAAAATAATTTAAAAGCACTTTATTATAAAATATCCTTTAAGGCATTTAAGTTAAAAACTACTTTAATACTTATCCAAAAATATATACTTTAAGAATATTTAAATTAGCTACTTTAGAAAATATAAAACTAAATTTTTATCTTTTTAAAACAAAATACTAAGTCACCTTTAAATAATTACTACTAAATCAATTTGAAAAATTCTTACTTTAAAACTTAAACGTTTAAAAATAATAAATTTTCTAAAACACGCTTTTAAAACAATCCTTAAAACTTTTAACTTATACTTAAAAATTTGCTTTGAAAACGTACTTGGCTATCCTGGGAAATACACTTCTCTTTCACATCTTTTAAAAATAAATCACTATTTATTTTTAATCACATTTACCCATTCCTTTTATAAATTCCCACCTTGAATTTATTCTTCCAAATATCCACTGATATATTACTTCACTTTTATAACCCGGTTTATAAATTTCATAGTCTCATCTTTCTTTTAAGATCCCAGTTTCAAACATTTGATCAATTTCCAAATTGATTTCCAAAATTTACTTCATTTTAAAATAAACTCCTTTACTTACTCAATTTATTCAAATCCGTTAACTTCAGATTTTACTTCTTCATTATGATTAAAATCTTTTTAATTGAAAATACCAATTTCAGATTTCCCAAATTCCTACTTTTTCCCTTTAAATAAATTCAAACCTTGAATTTAAAAATAAATTCTTTATTTCTTGATATAATATCACTTAAGTTTTAAAATTCAATATTTCTCTGTTTATTTAAAATTCCCTTTCCCATACTCGGAATTTATTTAACAGAATTTAACAATCACTTTTATCCTTTCCCAATTCATTCTTTAATTTATTTAAATTCTCTATAATTATTTACTTAATAATTCTCTTATATTTTCTTTTCAAAAATCCAATTCTATATATTTTGGTAACACAATATACCCAAATATATTCAATCAAACCATAGCATCCATCATCTCCAATTATCAATATAATTCATCACAGAATATCAAATAATCATATCACAGAATTATTAGAACAAATCTAAATAATTTTGAGGAATCCAGTTGGATCCCTCCAACCTGTCTCCCTGCATCCACAGATGTTAGCACAATACAAATTCCACTTCGAGGTGGAATATCGCGGTATATGGGTTTTTATAATATCATCCGCTATTATGCGGCACATAGGGTCTCATCCGCTGTATATTGCGGGAAATCAATCACTCCAATATATATATATATACTACTATATAATATATACCACATCCAATAAATTCAATCATTCAACCAAACATTTAAATTTAACTATTTAAATTTAAATAACCCAGATGAGTGAGATTAACTCACCTTTGATTTTTTGTTTGAAATCCCATTTTCATCTCAACTTGTTTCCTTCGCGATTTTGGACCTTGTACAACATTATATGTTTTATTAATATTCAAACAAATTGAATGATCAATTATTACTTAAATAACTTGAATAAATCATCTTATCACTTATTAATTTAATTTACTAAATTCCAGATGATCGTTAACCAACTTAGTTTACATTTTCTTTTCTGCTTTCTGTATGTATATATATACAAACTGGAAATAATATGCATATATATAAATCAAATTAAAGGAAATACCTCGCTTTTTTTGATTGATTCGAGCACTCACGTTCCCTCACTGCAAATTGACGAACCCAGCTCCACCCATGAAGCTCCTGCCATCGAACTTGATTGAACTCCGCATTTCCCACCTGGCATGACCACATCACCACGAACTTGTATTCGAAATGAGTTCAAACCCTAGCTCCGAACTGCAATTGAACGTGGCCGCCACTGTCGCGATGTCGATCTAAAAAAACTCGCCAAACCCATAGTTACTGAAATCGACTTCGAGCCCTAGCTCCTATCGCGACTTCGTTGCCATATTCAAACGCTGTCGAACCCAAATATCCCATCGCAGCCATCCCTAGCTCCGCTCGAAATCGAGCCTTGTCCTCCATCCTTCAGACTGTCGAACCGCCGACCCACCTCGACTTCGCACTACCAATGACCGATTCCCCTACCATCTGCTTCGATCACCACTTCGCGACGCCTCGCGATTTGTTTCGTCACTCATCATTTGATTCACGATTACAAATTGGAGGAGGGAAGGGTTTCGAAAAACTCGGTTACCATAATCTTTTTTTTTGCTTTCGAACGAAAAGAATTAGGGAGAAAACTATCTTTGCCATTATTTTTTCAAAAATGAACTTTGAGAGGAGGATGGGAGATGCAATCGTTTCTTTTGATTTCGTTCGCTTGAAATGAACAAAAGAGGGGAGACGAGTTCGGCCATTGTTTGGCTTTCACTGGAAGAGAAGAATTGCCAAAACTATTTCGTTCCTTTTTATTATTTAATCTGCTTGGTTTTACAAGGAAAGGTGTGCTAGAGAAGGAAGCTCAGGCTGCTACAGTGATTTGAGATGAAACGAAAAAGTATTGACGGAATGGAATTACAGCTGAAAGAAAATTTGACTAGACCAATATATTTATTTAAATTTTAAATCGTCTCGATATCGCCACTCAAAATCTCAAACTCCTATCTAGGCGTGCCGCCAGGCGTTCGTAATGTTATACCCCTATTCCGAACGCAATGGAAAAAGTTTCGAGTCCAAATTCGATCGTATGGAGAAGATAGCTTTTTGAATCCAGTTATAATATTAAATTTTCGAAATGAATTTAGCGCGTTTATATATCGTACGATCACACGATAACTCCAAACGCTATGAAAATTGAAATCCGATAATAATACAATATTACGGATCCAATGGAACTGGTTTCGTCGAAATCCGAGACTGTCCTTCGGAAGGCTATTTTTAAATATCAATTTAAACAATAAAATTTCAAAACTTAACAAAACACTCCCAAATTCAAGTTTAACACTTTTACTATCTTCAGTACTATCAATATAAATTTTACAAGCCTTTAAATTATTTTTAACAGGCTTAAAACTCCCGATTCAAAATTTTACCCAATTTTCAAATTATTAAATTCAATAATTTAATTACCCAATAAATAGTTATATTTGAAATTCAAGTTAAAATTACCCTTTTGAATATTTAAAATCAATTAAATATTTACATTTCAAATATCCAAAATTCCGGGTCGTCACATTCCTCCCCCATTAAAAGAATTTCGTCTCCGAAATTACTAGTTAAGAAGAATGATCCATAACCCATTCACTCTCTTCCCAAAACTAAATAGTTTCAAGCAATTCCCAAAACTATCTTTTTATCAAAGACACAATAACCCTCTTATTAACTTTTCAAACTTATCCACAAATCTCAAACACTATTACTCACTTATCAATTCAAATTTAAATTTGAAACCAAATTTTGAATTATCAAAAATTTCTCAAAATTTTTCTAACTCCTTAAATTTTCGAAAAATTTCGCCAGCATCTCCTTTGCGCGGCTAGATCGGTACAACTACAAAACGCCTCCATGGGCCCCCAAATTTCAAAAGAAAACCAAATGCCAAGTGGCTAGATCAGAAACCCATCAAATTTCATACAGAAATTTAAACACATACCTTTGCCGAGAAAATTTCAATTTATGTTCTGAAATCAAAAATCCCAATTTCCTTTTTGCTTTTTAAACACCTGTGTCCTACTTAGCAATAATATCCAATCACAGAATTCAAAATCATTTTATCCATTTCTTCTTACAAAATTTTCCATATTTGCTTTACTTAAGCCCGTACGATGCACATATATTATCCGTACACAATATCAAATCCGATCGCTCACTCGATCACACAATTTCACTTCTGAACTAGTATCGTCCACCCGACTTCCTAGTACGGACTCAGATCTGGTTTCTTGATCAGAAACTGTCATCCTCCTTGCATAGCCACAAACTATGATAGAGAATTTCCAGAATCAATCAAAAATCCATATCCAGGGTTCGCCGTCGAAAATCGAGTGAAAAATCCCAACTCGGATCGATATAACTATCTCGAAATTCTGTGCTCGAATCTGGATCAAATCACTATGCGAATAAAATAATATACGTACATCCTACGTATTAATTCTAATTGATTATCAACTATATCAATTTCCTTTTTTATTAACATTCATTTTTATTGTTATTCCTTATTCACACTTTTCCCTTGTTACAACTTTCAGTTTTAATCTTCATTCAATTATTCACTTAGTATATTTCCAATACCAATTTAAGAATTCCACCATTCATTTCTTAATTTTAATATAAGCATTTCATATACTCATATTATTACTTTATCATTTTAGTCTTTATATCCACTTTTTTAAAACTGGATTTCCAATTTCATATGAATTCAATTTGCTTCATTTAAGATATTGAATTCTATTTACCTTGTCTCAATTTTAAATTTGAAATCATTTGTCGTTACTGAAAATTTAAAAAATTCCAATTTTTTTTCTAACTCCCAAAATTTTCGAATTTTTTTGGCAAAGTCTCCTTTGTACGAAGGAGCTTTTACAATTTGACAAAAGATATAAATATATATATATCGACCCACACGGTCGGAAAAACAAAAACAATTTATATTTCCTATTTTTATTGCGTAGGCGTACCTTTATTTAGCATTTTAAGCAAGCGGCTTATTATTTTTAGCAAATAGCGCAACTGAATCTAGTCACACGGCTTCCTTGAACCTGTACTTACTCAATTTAAATATGTAAGTGACAAATATATGCAATTTACTAGCATTCTACTTATACTCAAATAGCTAACACATAGATTTCATAAGTAATGCATGTGGTATACATTCATAAGCATATATGCAAGGTTTCGACACTAGTTTTAAATTGTTTGCAACCAAATCACATACCATTCCATTCAATTCGAATAGTTACCAACTTAATTTCTTACATTCAATTCATTTTTAAACGAAACGAACTCATATTCATTTCAATTGATTCCAAAATCAATTTATTAAACTTCTATTGATTCATATAATTTTATTTACTTCCGTTTAAGTTGAACGACCAATTTCTTACGCAATATGACACTATTCATTCAATTAAACCATTGCTTTTGTTCATAATCAATTTATATAAATTCCATTTTAATTTTTAATTCACATTCATTAAAATAATATCCAAAACCATATTTAATTTATTCATACTCGAATTGGATTTATTTTCATCTCAAATCATTTTTATTTTAATCCAATTCCATACAACTTCAATTTATATTTACTTCACTTACAATTCCAAGTTGAATTTCTATTTATAACTCAAGCTTCATTTCCAAACTCTATTATTTATTCACAATTCAACTTTCATTTAACCAATTCAAATTCCATTTTCATATTTCATTAACTAATTAATTATAAATTAGTTTATTCAAATTTTATACCCAATATTTTATTTTTATTTCAAAAATCACTTTAACTATTTTACTTGAGTTCAATCTATTTTATAATTCAAGTTTTGGATTTTTATTCATCTTCCAAAATACAAAACAATTTTATTTTAGGCTTATTTATCCCACTTCTAAATTTTATAAGTCACAACTTATTTATTATTCCATAAACGCTTTAAATAAGATTCCAGAGTTTAAACAATTTCCCGAAATTTCAAAATTACCTTTGGAATCAACTATATCCAAAACCCTTTTCAATTTCAAAATCAAACCCAGTTTCGCAAACAACTCCAAATTGAATCATGCGGGTAGCAATCCCTCTTTTGGAAACTCGAAAATGAACACCGATGATGTCACGATCATCATCGGAATTATTTTCCAACGACCAAAAAGAGTTTAGTGCTTGTATCTCTTCAAAAACATTTTCTTCAAATATTCTTAATTCCAAATCTCACTAGATTTCATATCCAATTCCAAATATTTTCCAAATAATATCACCATTATTTCTTCAAAATCTTTGAAATTCATTTTCAAACCCAAAGGAATTTAATTTCCAAAATTCCAAATTCCAAATCCCTTTCAATTCATATTCAAATATTACCCTGGAATTTTTACCTCAATTTATGTTTAAATATTTCTCTGGAATTCTATTTCAAATGATAAATCACATTTATAGTTTACATTTACAAATCCCATTTGTATATGAATTTATTTCTTAGCTTTTAGTTATGATTTCAATTTCTTATTCAGATTTTACACAACATTGATAATAATCCAATATTATCACTTCCTAACAACCAAGCAACCATATATAACTATAATAATTTACGAAAATTATTCCTTTCATATACAAAAATAATTTGGGTAAAATTATTTCATTTACCCTATTTTAAAACAATACTGTGTCGAATTGTTCTATTCAAGTGTTTAGAGATCCCTATCAATAACGTTAATTACTCGTATTGACCAGAATCCATAAACTACTCAATAAACCAATCAACACAATATAAAACCATTTTATATCCACTAACAAATACGCGCTCATAACTATTAATACACTCAAACTCATTCTAGAGTACCATGGACTCTATTCTATGAGTAATCCCCACCAGAGCCAAGGTTATCGCCAGCCTAAGCTTTGATACCAAGTGAAACGACCCGCAAATCCGTACCCTTTAAGTCGACACTAATCTCCATCAGATCAACTCAAAAAGAACGGAAATACGAACCATGAGGGCTAAAGAAGGAGGTAGAAGAAGAAATAGAAAACAACACAGAATCTCACATCGCAGCAGAATAAAATATAATAGATAATATCTGATCTTTACAGAAAGAAACTATATCTGTTTATACATACATCATCAGAATACAACATCAGAGTACAATACAATCAACATCTCAATTCAGGACAGTTATAATAACTTATCCCACATAGAATACACAGCATACACAACACAGCGGAACATACTTCATATACGTGTGATACGTCTCGCCATCCAGCTCGCCTCTTGAGCTCCACAGCATCCTATCATGTATCTGTAATACTTGGTCTGACCCGAGCATTATAATAAAATAACACCCGAGTCAGTCTGGAGTACCAGCGTGAGAAAATCACACTCAATTTGATTATTAAAGTTTCAAAATCCTTTAAAATCAAAAGCATTTTGTAAGACCACGCCACAAATAAACATGTCGGGTTTTTACCTTACGATAGCCAAAACACTTTTTATCAAATCCGTTTGATATTATAATAGTGTCTATAGAAAGTAAAATAGAATCTAGCTGAAATGCTTGCATCTCACGTTTCAGCAATAGTTGGGCACAATCAAAACCGTACAGGCGCTTATTGGAGATTGGATTCCATACAATGACTAGGCACTGGGGTACCACCTGTCACAGTACCCGGTCTAGATCAGTGTACCGAGGACCACGCCCGATCCCCTGCAACACAAGACCGGAACTACCTAAGGGTAATTCCGAGTAAGATCACCCCACGGTTGGAGCGACCAACCGCCACACAGTCGAAATAAAAAGGGACATCTAGACAGGAATGATCTCACCCTAATTGGCGCTACCCACATAGCCTTGCTGCATAACCCCTGATTTTCAGTCATTCCCGGTTGATGAGGCTTGAGGCTAAGCGTTACCTTTATAGAACACATCTCTTAGAATGCCCATCGCCTACCTGACGATGTTTCGAAAGCATTCGTCCATACAAGTCCGTCCCGGGTTCGAACGAAACCGAAGGCACTATTCCTACTACATCCATTTTGGAATCACCCTCAGGATTAGTAGCGATTAGCCCTTGCACTTCACTGCTCCATCTTCGATTCCAAATTCGTTTTCCCCACGAAAACGTACAAACCAGATCGAAGTGGTTTTCGGAAAATAAATTCCGATCCCGGTCTCTTCGAAACGATCAGCGCATTGGCCAATATTGATAGTCGGTGATTTAACTATCAATTAACATTCACAAACATCCATCAAACAATAAATAATCTTCCAAATTATTTATTAATCTCAAAATATCTTCGCAAGATATATTTCCACTTTCAAACCTTTTTGAAAACAATTTCCAAACCACTCTTCTCATGGAATAAATTCCCAATTATTTATTTCCACTGAAAACACCAAGTACAATTACTTTAGATTTTTAAAATAATTTAAAAGCACTTTATTATAAAATATCCTTTAAGGCATTTAAGTTAAAAACTACTTTAATACTTATCCAAAAATATATACTTAAAGAATATTTAAATTAGCTACTTTAGAAAACATAAAACTAAATTTTTATCTTTTTAAAACAAAATACTAAGTCACCTTTAAATAATTACTACTAAATCAATTTGAAAAATTCTTACTTTAAAACTTAAACGTTTAAAAATAATAAATTTTCTAAAACATGCTTTTAAAACAATCCTTAAAACTTTTAACTTATACTTAAAAATTTGCTTTGAAAACGTACTTGGCTATCCTGGGAAATACACTTCTCTTTCACATCTTTTAAAAATAAATCACTATTTATTTTTAATCACATTTACCCATTCCTTTTATAAATTCCCACCTTGAATTTATTCTTCCAAATATCCACTGATATATTACTTCACTTTTATAACCCGGTTTATAAATTTCATAGTCTCATCTTTCTTTTAAGATCCCAGTTTCAAACATTTGATCAATTTCCAAATTGATTTCCAAAATTTACTTCATTTTAAAATAAACTCCTTTACTTACTCAATTTATTCAAATCCGTTAACTTCAGATTTTACTTCTTCATTATGATTAAAATCTTTTTAACTGAAAATACCAATTTCAGATTTCCCAAATTCCTACTTTATCCCTTTAAATAAATTCAAACCTTGAATTTAAAAATAAATTCTTTATATCTTGATATAATATCACTTAAGTTTTAAAATTCAATATTTCTCTATTTATTTAAAATTCCCTTTCCCATACTCGGAATTTATTTAACAGAATTTAACAATCACTTTTATCCTTTCCCAATTCATTCTTTAATTTATTTAAATTCTCTATAATTATTTACTTAATAATTCTCTTATATTTTCTTTTCAAAAATCCAATTTTATATATTTTGGTAACACAATATACCCAAATATATTCAATCAAACCATAGCATCCATCATCTCCAACTATCAATATAATTCATCACAGAATATCAAATAATCATATCACAGAATTATTAGAACAAATCTAAATAATTTTGAGGAATCCAGTTGGATCCCTCCAACCTGTCTCCCTGCATCCACAGATGTTAGCACAATACCAATTCCACTTCGAGGTGGAATATCGCGGTATATGGGTTTTTATAATATCATCCGCTATTATGCGGCGCATAGGGTCTCATCCGCTGTATATTGCAGGAAATCAATCACTCCAATATATATATACTACTATATAATATATACCACATCCAATAAATTCAATCATTCAACCAAATATTTAAATTTAACTATTTAAATTTAAATAACCCAGATGAGTGAGATTAACTCACCTTTGATTTTTTGTTTGAAATCCCATTTTCATCTCAACTTGTTTCCTTCGCGATTTTGGACCTTGTACAACATTATATGTTTTATTAATATTCGAACAAATCGAATGATCAATTATTACTTAAATAACTTGAATAAATCATCTTATCACTTATTAATTTAATTTACTAAATTCCAGATGATCGTTAACCAACTTAGTTTACATTTTCTTTTCTGCTTTATGTATGTATATATATACAAACTGGAAATAATCTCCATATATATAAATCAAATTAAAGGAAATACCTCGCTTGTTTTGATTGATTCGAGCACTCAAGTTCCCTCACTGCAAATTGACGAACCCAGCTCCACCCATGAAGCTCCTGCCATCGAACTTGATTGAACTCCACATCTCCCACCTGGCACGACCACATCACCACGAACTTGTATTCGAAATTGAGTTCAAACCCTAGCTCCGAACTGCAATTGAATGCGGCCGCCACTGTCGCGATGTCGATCTAAAAAAAACTCGCCAAACCCATAGTTACTGAAATCGACTTTGAGCCCTAGCTTCTATCACGACTTCGTTGCCATATTCAAACGCTGCCGAACCCAGATATCCCATCGCAGCCATCCCTAGCTCCGCTCGAAATCGAGCCTTGCCCTCCATCCTTCAGACTGTCGAACCGCCGACCCACCTCGACTTCACACTACCAATGACCGATTCCCCTACCATCTGCTTCGATCACCACTTCGCGAAGCCTCGCGATTCGATTCGTCACTCATCATTTGATTACGAATTACAAATTGGAGGAGGGAAGGGTTTCGAAAAACTCGGTTACCATAATCTTTTTTTTTAATTTTTTCTTTCGAACGAAAAGAATTAGGGAGAAAACTATCTTTGCCATTATTTTTTCGAAAACGAACTTTGAGAGGAGGATGGGAGATGCAATCGTTTCTTTTGATTTCGTTCGCTTGAAATGAACAAAAGAGGGGAGACGAGTTCGGCTATAGTTTGGCTTTCACTGGAAGAGAAGAATTGCCAAAACTATTTCGTTCCTTTTTATTATTTTATCTCGCTATAAATGTTTCTCAAAAATCGATATAAAATTTAAAACACATTCATATATATAACAACCCGAATTTTATTACTTATATAACCATACATATACAACTACTTTAAAAATCAGTATTACTATAATATATAAAATAGAAGTTGAATTCCCAAAAAGCAGTGAAGAAGAAACATTGGAAGAGAAAAGTGAGATCTAGTATAAAATCAATATATATATATATATGTTAATAATAAACTTTGAAATAAATACTTATATAAATCAGTAATAAACTTTGAAATAAACAATATATATATCACTGATAGATAAGCAAATGGATATAAATCGGTACACATACAGACTGTATTTGTAACTAACATGAATATACTTTAATATATATACTGTAAACAAAATAAGAACCAATATTTTTTTATCAGCTAAATATTTACTGACAGATGACAAAACTCATATATTATAGAATATATACTGTAACACATATATGCACGCAATATATACAATACTTCAATCTAATATACTGCACATACATATATACTTTGTAATAAAAATATTTTTATATATTTATGCACGTAAAAAAATACTAGTATAAACACATTATATATATCAACATTTATTAATACATATATAGAAATCAATATATAACAAGAATCTGCAACATACTTTTTCTAAAATTTGTAAATAGAAGTCTGGATATAAACACATGGGTTCAAACACATATAACAAAACATTGTATCCTTTTATATAACCAATATATTATACTTATAAACAGTAAAATAATTAAACTTGTATGACTTTATATATAGAAGAACATATCATAAACAACCTTTAAAACCATTACTTGTTTAAATATATATAATTGCTGTAGCATATAAACCAACATACATATATACTATATAAACTATCACAATAATATATACTATATATATGTTTGAAGAATAAAAGCCTGGATCTGGGGACGCAAATGAAAATAATATAAAATATATACGTACTTATAAACAATATATATTAACTAATATATACATATTAATATATATACAAAACATGTGCATACCTTTTATATAAAAGAAGAGAAGGCGGGTTGCAAGCAAAGCAGAGGTTAGGGGAGTGCTGCGGCATGTCACAGGGCGGAGGGGAACTCACGGCGGAGATGGGAGGCACGACTGTGCAAATGCAGGGTGGAGGCCGAGGCCTAGTGGAGTTCGGCCTGGGGTGGTTGACGTGGAGAGGCATGTCGGAGGATTTGAGGTAGGGACAACTTGGTGGTGGCTCTCTGTGATGACCGCCCATAACCCCTGCACTGAACCTAGAGAAAGTGCGCTGTAAAGTGTGCCAGGCAGCCATGGACGATTGTCAGGGTAAATTAAAAACAACAGAATCTATCGTATTACTCACAACGCATGGACAAAATACAATAGAACATATATATAGTGAAGCTTCACAGAATAGAATCTCATCAATAAAACTTCATGATAGTTGAATACAAACATCTGAATAGTCAATACAACAAGCCTCACTACATAACAGTCAGAGAAAATACAAACAGCGGAACACCCAGTACATATAATAAGAAGATAATATGCAACCCTCCAGCTCGTCTCCGATATCAACACCGTGGAAAGCAAGAACAGCACCTGTCACCTGCTACCTAGTCTGCCCGTCCCAAAATGGACGAACAACCCAAGGTAATAAGAGTCAAAAACATAAAACCTTGAGTCAGACACAGTCTTAGTGAACGGTAAATTAACTAACAACATACCAAAAGAGCATAAAGGAAAAGGAATAGGAATACAACCCTCCCACTCCAACCTCTTTCTACAGTGATAGCCCCCAGACACACACTAAGCAGAAGCAAACATAGCAGAGCATACAATGTAAACTAAAGCAATTATCACTCGAGTCAAGGGCGATGTTTTCCAAGTACAAACCCCCAAGGCTTAAACCAAGATCAGATAAGCACCCAGAAAATACCGCTCTTGAGACCGAATGACGATACAACCAAACATCCATGACTCTGGCTATCACTGTTATCATTGCTTCGATATCACCGTTAATTGAATGACCGGCACATTCTTTCAGCCGTCCGTCAAGGGCTAATGGAAACCCCGGTTCTAGACATAACTCTGCACGTCATCGTGACCCGTGCCTAGGACTATCGAATCTGCCCAGAGTACTTGACTACCCAATCAGTAGCCTTCAGGGACTATCGAATCTACCCAACGTACTCTTGCTTTGAGCATGCTAGAACCTTCAACAACGATGAGATCTCAGCCTTCTAGTCATCCTCCTCGACGACTATTTCCATACTAGCTCAAGTGCCTCTCGAGCAAACCATTATCCTCAAACTCGAACATTTCACCGAGTTATCAACATGCTTGGAATGATCCCGTCTGGATTAGACCAAGGCTATCTCATATCATGCTTCGCTTCATCACATCCTCGCAAAGCCTCATCTCCACATCATCATCAAATCTATGCATAAGAGCTTCATCATCCGCTACATATGCCACGAGCAGCTTTCCCAATTCAAGAGCCTTTCTCTTAGCTTTTGAATTATCTTCGGTCTAAATCAAATCATAAATCATCTAATTCATAGCAATCAATCAAGTCAAACATTAATCCAAGTAAAACAAGCATTCAAATATGATCTAAATAGACAATTATAACAACAATGGCAATTTCGTAATTAAAGAGTCGAAAGTCTAACAAGCATGAAAACATGAGCAATGTCTCTATAATCTTGATGAATGAACTTGCATAGGTTAACATGTAGTAAAATAGATATCAAATCATCATGAGCAATGGATCTATATGGATCTACACATATGATTAGGAAAATGCATGGAAATCTCTACTTTAACACCAAAATCAAGCCAACGATCCGATATACTCCTTTGGATCCGTGTGAGAGGTAATCACCACTCACCAAATCACCTAAACAACCCAAAAGCAACACACTTCAGATCTGGACAGCGAAGGATCTAACTTGATCTATCACAAATCCGCTTCAAACGATGAAATCTCTCTTCGAAGAATGTAGATCTTCAATCTAAGCTCTTCGATCTTCGATTTGATCTTCGATATGGATGGAAGGAATCACTAGATTAGAGTGGAGAAAAGAAGTGTAGAAGTCGAGCTCTCAAAATGGCAGCACTTCGTCGCTTCGAAATCCGGATCCCAAAAAGTGAGAAAAACCCTCCTATTTATAGGCTGATTTCCCCATAGGTCGCTCGGAGTTTGGTCGTCCACGACTTACGACCTAAAACCCCCACGGCCTAAAAAGCCCACGGCTCAACAACATCATGACCTACGACTTAACCAACCTTCCGACCTAACACAATGCGCGACTTAACTATGCGCGACTTACGACCTAACACATAAGCGCATCCATACGCGACCTACCAAACCCACCTGTCTACGACTTACGACTTAGCAGCTTAACTCCTAAGTCGCTTGCGACTTAACAACTCCTAGGTCGCTCACGACCTAACACTTAGCCAAAACCCAACGACCTAACGTAGACACACTTCCTCGCGACCTAACAACTCAACAGAGTTACGACCTACGACTTAACTGAGACGCGACCTAACTAACTTAGCCAGGATACGACCTAACTCCTTAAGTCGTCTAACTCTTAGGTCGCTAACTCGCTAACCCTCTTAGGTCGCTAACTCGCTAACCCTCTTAGGTCGCTAACTCGCTAACCCTCTTAGGTCGCTAACATCCTATAGGTCGCTCCAAACTAACACACGACCTAAACCACTATACGACCTAACTGCTAGGTCGTTAATTCTCTTAAGTCGTCTACCCCATAAGTCATCCACTCCTTAAGTCGCTCAATTCCTAAGACTGCCAACTCCCCTTAGGTCGTCAACCCTGTTAAGTCGCTAACCCTTAGGTCGTCCACTACCTTAGGTCGCTCCAACACCCTAAGACCTAAGCCACCACACGACTCATCTCCAGTCGACCTAAGCCACACACGACTTAACTTCCAAACGACTTAAGCTCTAGATGACTCATCAACAATGCGACCAAATGATAATTGTTTTACGATGTTTCAATCCATAAAAATACGGGTCGTTACACTCTCGGTTGTGGCTAGAGGGGAGGAGAATAGGCGTGGAGGCTAGTGTGGCCTAGGCGTGGGTAAGAGAGAGGATGGACATGAGAGGTGAATGCATGAAGATGAGGAAGGTTAAAGGTTCGGTGGTATGGTCGTATGCGTGGGAGGAAAGGAAAAATGGAGGATGAGCAGTATAATACAAGTGAACAGTTTAATATAAAATAATTTTTTTTTCAAAGTGAATTTTGTTCCATAATTGTTATATTGAACAGTGGGAGAAGAAAAGCCAGAAGTTATCTGGGAAATAGACTATTCATTTCAGCTGAGGGAAACGAATGGATAGAAACAAAAGGTTAAAACGGGTACCGATACGGAATCGTTTTCCGCGGATTCCGCTGCGTACCGGACTTCAAAACATAGAATTGAATATACCATAGAGATCAGCATGACGAGACGATCAAAACGGTATACAGATATCAGTGGTACGATCATCCTATCAAAAGTCGATAATCGGTATCAGAAATGCTGCTAAAATGTCAAAAATAAGATAAACGGGGCAATAGAAGTCCAAATTTGGAGAAATGAAATACGACGTCTCACTCAGAAGATGATTTACAAATTTATTACATAAAAATATTCAGGTTTGGAAAATATTTTATTATCATCAAATTTAACTGATTTGAATTTAAATAAATTTACACAAGAAAAATAAACTTCCATATTTTCTAATGAAAATTTCCCATTTGCTATGTTTAAATAGACGTATTCCAAATATTTAATTTTTATTTCAAAATTTTATTATTTAAAAATTCACAAAATTTCGATTAATTAAATAAATAAAACCACTAAAATTTACGGGTCGTTACATAAATAAATATTATTAATTTGATATAAAGTATTAATATTATTATTTTTGAAAGTAATTGCACGTAAATTACTACTTTTGATAAAACAACTACGTATGAGACGTATAAAGTAATATGTTGAAAATGAAGGTGTTTTGAAGTGTATTATGATTTTGAGAAATATTATTGTTTTGAGATTATAGAGGTAAAATTATTTTTATAATAAACAATAATAAGACGATTTTATACTTAAGAGGAAGTAATATGTTTAATTACATTACTTTGATTTGTTGTGACACATATGATTACTTGTTATTTGAAATTATCATATATGTTTGTTATGTGGAGATGAAAGGAATGAGTTATACGATATTTTACCATTATTACTATGTGGACGTTGTGTAATTAATTATGGTTTTTCGTGTTGATGACATTAATGTTTGTGTTACTAATATAGAGTGGTTAATACACATTCTATGAGTTTGATGTTTTATTAATAATATAGAGTAATTAGTACACGTTTGATGAGTTTGATGTTTGTGTTTCTAATACAGTAGTTAGTATACATTTGATGAGTTTGATGGTGTGCTACTATATGAAGTGGTCAGTTTATATGTGGTGGATTTATACTTGCATTTATGCTATTGATGTTGTGTTACTTGTGATGAGTGATTAGTACACATTTGAGGTAGTTGTTGTTGATTTATTTGATGTTTGAGATAGACATTGAGTATTATTGAATTCGTTTTGCGTTTAATGGGTGTGTGTTACTATCATTATCACATATTTATGTTGATTGATTATGGTGGCATAATAGATTATGATGTTTTTTTGCTTGTATTGGTTGCTTTGTTGTGTAATGTTATTTGCTAATAAGTATTTGATATAGTAGAAGAGTAGGAAATAGAATTACGTGGGCTTAATCCCGAAAGAGTACGTAGGTAGTCTTTCCTATGTAATAGCCACTGGATCCTTTGAGGCTGGTGTATACGGTTAGATGTAGTTCAAATATAGTTGACCACATTTTCCTTCTTTTTATATCTATGTATTATTTTATATCGAGTACTAAAAATAATTAATTAATTAAATAAATATATATACATGTATTATATTTATAATGATATATGTTATGTTGTCTTGAATCGTTTAAGACAATATGAGTATACATGTGTGTATAAAAGAATTTTTGAAATTATTAAAATTTAACTAAAATTGTTTAATTAAATAAATTAATTAAATGTTAATTAATAAATAAAATACATACATACATATATATATATATAATATGTGTATTACTATAAAGGTTATAATATATATACTCAGTATAATATGTTATAATTGAATAAAATAAAATTAATTAAAATGTTAATTAATTAAATTAATTACATAAGATTTAATTAATATAATAGTATACATAAGACTGTTATAATGTAATAGTATACATAAGACTGTTATATAAGTTAATTAAATTATAGAAGTATATAATAATTAAAACTTATATTATATGAATGTATAAATTAAAGGTGAAACGGTAAAGAAATCCTAAATAGACTTAAGGAATAAATACATGCGTAAAAGTATGTATACCGTGATTTTTGATGTGTCCGACACTTGAGTCACGAAGGTATTTCATAAAAAATACATTTTTCCATACGTCGATATCACTCAATTAAATATATTGAAGATTATGAATTTTTAATATAAGTGTCGTCTTCTACCATTTATATATTAATAAATTACTTGCATACTCTCTAGTTGTTGAGCAAACTCAAGCTAGAGATGTTATGTGTAGTATTATTAATATATTGAAAAGACGAGGTAAGATAACTATACGTATTTGTTGAACAAACTCAGGGTACATATACTGTACTTAGGCCGTTGAAAAGTGGTAGGTACGAGCGAATATTTTTTTTCGATTTGTTGAGCAAACTCAAGGTCAAAATGAGATTAGGACAAGGAACCATGGGTTAGGAGTTATATGTTATACAACCGATAAGGAGTTATCCATTGTTTGTACGGCTATGACTTGCTGAGCAAACTTCAGATCAGAATCCCAAGACAAATGAGTCCTAACATCCTTTAGTGAAGTCAAAAGACTTCTATTTCATCTTAGGATTTGGAGAAACATAAAAGACTAGTGGGAACCTTATTAGAAAAATGAAATGGTAACATTTAACCTTTCTCATACTATAAGAACATCTGCTATATAATGTTACAATAATCTACATTGATAAATTTGTGCAATTAATATAATTGATAAAATGTTTATCGATTAAAATATACAAATGAACTGAATTAATATTGATAAGTAGAAATATAAATTTTACTTCTTAATAAATTTTTGCACGTTGACCCATGATAGCGTCTAATTATACAACCACTAAATACGTTCGTAACTTGGTCACTTACGAGTTTACTTGCCCCGAGACTGTGTATTGTCTTCAATGGTTTTCGAACTCTAAAAGAAATACAATAATATGGATATTTGATCCACATATGATCACATATAAACGTTATATATTGAACGACCACAATTCGTAATGTAAGAAACCTCGATGAAATTAGTTCGTTGAGATAAGCAAGTAAACTATAGTGTGAGATCGTGTATTCAATATGATTGATTACAATAATGATCTTGTTGTGTTAAATGTAATACTAGACTAAAGACTACAAGATAGATCTAAGAATTCACTCACTAAAATGTCAGCTTGATCAGTTTATGTAATGTAACGACTCGGAATTTCGAACACTTCGTATTAAAATATCTGAATTATTTAAATTTCGTATCTTGCATTTAATGCGATTAAGTTGATTTAATAACCTTGTTAACCCCTTTTAAATAATAATTAATGATAAAAAATCATTTTTGAAATTTGTTTACAAAAATAAATAGTTCACAAAAATATCGATAATATGATCGAAAATCGTTTTATCGATAAACGACTTTTTATTCAACAAAAGTTGTTCGAACTCTTTGGAACTTGTATAGTAACATATGAATACATAAATAAAAAGTAAATAACACTTAAGTTAATGGAAAATTAATTAGTAACTAAGAAGAAAGTAAGGGGACAAAAGGATCCTTGATTTAAGGCATGGTTTAAGGCATGAGAAGTGGAGAAAATAAAGGCTTGTCTCAAGGCATAGTTTAAGGAGAGGAATGTGGCAGGAAGCTTCCTTTTGGGATGTTCTAGGATCAGTGTTGGAGGTCATTTTCCACTCTCACAACTCTATAAATACACATCCCTTAGCTCACTTAATTGGTTGCAAATTCATTCATAATAAAATCCACTCTTTTCATGTCTTTCTCCTCTCTAACTTTCTTAAACTCATATCAAACAAACTCCTTTCTCCATCAAACTTTAACGCGGTTCTTATATCATCATTAGAACATGGTTTAGCATCAAATAAGTTAAATAATGATGGAGCAAAGATGGAATCCCTTCTAGGCTGTGAGCACTTATTGATGGGAGGAGGTCTTGGCTAGTGATTTTGGTGAGCAAAGGAGGTAGCTTTGGCTTTGGAGTTATGGTAGGAAGTGTTAACTTGACTGTAGAGGCTTGTGCTTGTTGTTTGACTTGTTTATAGATGAGTTATATCATCATATTGCAAGTGTATGTTATGATATAAATGTTTGATTGTTGAAATATAATTGTTAAATGAAAACCAATGCAAGTTATCAATTTTGGACCCCACTTGCTTTTGAAAGCAAATGACAACATATATGTATTATAATCTCTCTTATAATCCCTCTAAAACTTGTAATGTGGCCATTACTTGATGTATACATGTTTAAATGTGTTGTATGTGATGTAAAAGTGTGTATGATGTTTGAAGCGAGAAAGTCGCTATGAAAGCACTTTGAATCCCTTAACTTTAACTTCTGCTATTTGGTGATTTATGGACATATCTTGAATGATTTGTTTTATTTATTTTCTACACTTATAATAGTGTGAAAGATAGTAATAAATTGAGTTGAAAATCATTTTAATTTATAAAACAAATTTGTAAAAGTTATGGTCCATATAGCGATAGTCGCTATGGATGCACTTTGATAATACTTATTTTTAGTAAAGTATAAAATGATATTACTTTAGCAATTTTTATGAAATATTTTCAAAGGAGTTTTATAAAAGGTATATAAGTATTTTTTAAAAGAATTTTTAAGTTTAAATATATTTTAAAAGAATTTATTTTGAATTTTTAAAGTAAAGGTTTTTCTTATTATATATAAATATATAACTTGTTTATTTTGAAAAGGGTTTTTAAATCAATATTAAGTAATTATTTTTAAAGTAATATTTTATATAATTGTATATAACTTGTTTATTTGAAAAAGGTTTTTAAATCAATATTAAGTATTTTAAAGTAATATTTTATATAATTGTTTATAACTTATTTATAAGTATTTTAAAAGGTATTATATATATATATATGGCTTTATAAAACTAGCTTAATAATTTATTATAGTATAAAGAATTTTTGTTTCACTTTTCTTCTTTAAGTTTATTTTAAATTCTATTAAATATAGTAAATTTTTAACTAAACTATTATACATATATATACCATTTTAAAAACATTTCTAACTTATTTACAAGTATTTTAAAAGACTATTATTTTGAGAAGAAGGGATGAGAAGTTACAATGTGTAGATATGAATGTAAAGTTAATTTGCGTATGGAATGATAGTAATACTATATTTAACACTAAAAGTCGAGCGAGGTAGATTTCTCTATTTGTGAGAGTCAAGATTGATCTTCGAGTAGGGATGAACAATAGCGCTCTAATCTACCGACTTTCCTCTTGACTTCTCTATTTGTGAGAGTTAAGTTGGAATGTTGAAAACGTATTAAGTATATGAATATTGATTTCTATAAACAATCATTTTTAGAACTAGATATTTGATTAGTCGGCTATAGAGCTTGACTAAATGAGATAAGAAAATATTAACAACCCGCACCTTAATGGGCCCAAATTTCGATAAAAATCGAAACTCAAGTCCATCAAAGCACAAATCTTTGGATTTGGTACCTGCAAATACACATGAGCATTATTAGAGATTGATAGAAATCTAAACTCACAGCGGAAACAATAATAGGATAAGAATACTGACTGTGACTACTACCTTAGAACTAAGGGTATTCCTTGGATAGTAGATTTTTGCATCAGCATCGAGCGTGAGAGAAAGAAGACTCTCCAGCAACAAAGCACATCCAGCTCCAGTGACATGTTCCTCTAAATCTATCCTATGGGTTGTAATGGGGAGGGTGTCAGAACATCGTTCTGGTGACTGGAAAATAATATAAACTGTCCATAACATAAACTTATACCAATAGGTTTCCATTTAATAGTTATGTCCATTAAGGTTAGTAATTCTAATCTAACCTTGCATTGCACACACGATTACATACTTATCCTTCCCAAGGTAAGAAATATTAATGAAGCCATATCAACCACCCAATACTTCCAAACCCATTAGCCACTTAATACTTCTAAATATGAAGTGGGCTTCTATAATACTTTTAAACGAGAAATAGGTAGACTCTATCATTTACGACCTTAATTGAGGTAGACCCCGTCATTTAAGACCTATTTCCAAGGTGGATTTCTAACAATGTTGTCAATGGTCAGTGGGTCCTAGCTACAAGACCTCTAATCACTATTTAAGGCTTCTAACATTTAATGTCCAACTATTACTGCGGTTATCGCTGATAAAATCGTAGTCATATAATAAATAGTACCCAAGCCACTTAATACCTTTTTAGCAGAAAATAGGCAGACTTTGGTCATTTAAGACCATAACTAAGGCAGACCCCATCATTTAAGACCTATCCCTAAGGTGTGCTCCTAAACGATACTATTATTATTATTTCGGCTTTAGCAATGTAAGAGACTGTACCCAAGCACTTAACACTTCCCAGTGGAAAATAGGTAGACCCCGTCATTTAAGACCTAATTTCAGAAGCGTACTCCTCAACAGTACTATCTAGTTGTCATTGCTTGGAAATATCATTGGGCTACTTAATACTTATTTTATAGGAAAGCGGAGGACTTTATAGTAACTTAAGACCCCAAGACTGAAGCGAACCCTTCCCGAGATATCCACTCTTACTCTTTAATTATAAATATGACATCTCATTAGGTTACTTTGGTATGGAGGCAGACCCTTCAGCCACTTAAGACCTTAATACCGAAGTAAACCTTTTCTTAGAGACATCCTTATTTATTTATTTGGAATCTCACTAGGTTACTTAATACTTCCATTTAGGAGAGAGGCGTACCCTTCAGCCGCTTAAGACCTCAAACCAGAAGCAAACCCCTATGGAGATATCCTTCACCGCTCCTAATTTCAAATTTGGACATTTAATACTTTCCAATTAAGAAAGCAAGCCCAATCACTCACGTCGTCATGGGTCGTTGGATTAGTGATATCTCACATCAGTAGTAAGTTCACCCGATTGCTGGTAGCCTCAAAATAAAGAGCAGCCTTCCATCGAGTGACTCTACTAACCTCGCATCACTAACCTACTAAGTCCAATTAACCATCGTAAGTCTTTATTTATATTATCTTAGGTAGACATTGGACTTAGCTTACTAATTCCCTTTTTTATTTAAGGTAATAAGACTTACCTTAAATATTTATCAATCCATAAATCCCCGTTTAGTGCTCATAAATGTCAATTTGTCCATAATATCCCAACGGACATTTCCTAAAACATTTATGTATGATTACTAATTTCAAATTAGTAAACTTTTATATCTATTCCATTTTTATCAGTCCCATTAATCCATTTTCCCTATTCATTTATTGCAACTCCCATATTTATTACCATTTATTGGAGTTACAACATTTTAAATTCTTTTCTTATTACTTAATTATCCTAAATGTGAATATCACGTGCAAGCGTTGTTATTAGCTTTTTATTTAATTATTATAAGCGCGGTAATTACATGCAAATATTTACTTTTATTGAATATGTTCTAGTTATATACCTTTATTAGAATATACTTTTCTAAGTTAAATTATTTGAATCATAACTAAAAAGATTATCTGTTATTATTTTTTATAAATTAGTCCAAAACAAAATATTTAACTTTAAAATATAAAAGATTATATCGTTTGAAATTACAAGAAATAATCATTTCATTTTATTATGGAAATAGACAATGTAAAATACAATGAATTCATACTTTACATATCTCTTTCTCTTTATATTTGCATATATTCCTTGTTAGATCAAATGTTATATCTTTCAAAATGGGAAAGAAATCAAACTAATTTACAAATATTAAACAGATCTAAATTCCAACAATTCCAAATATAGAAAAGTTTGTATTCTAACAAGGTTAGGGTGATAATCCAAATTTATAACATTATTATACGACCTATTTCAGATTTGGAATAAATTTTATTTAAATCGATATTCTAAATTCATACTTTTGGGACTGATTTCCAGATCAGGTTGTATACAATGCTAAGTCAATTTATAAACAAGAATATGTAGGCGATATTTGTTATATTCAAATCGTATTCAATTCGTAGCCAACTCATATATAATTATCCAATTAGGCATAAAATCAAATAAGCACCAACGAGATAATTTTCACATTATAACAATTTATAAAAATTTCCACTCACCTTTTAAAAGCGATCCAAATCTCCAGAACTGAAGTAGAACCTTTGATTCATCTCCAAATCCTTTTTAATCCAAGAGATATGTATAAATTAGTATAAACATACATTAGAATAACAGACTGAGAAGATATTTGGGATTGGGAGAGAAATAGATACAAATATATAAATATATAAATTACCTCAAATACGCATATGGTTGATTCTCTTCTCCTTTTTATTAGATTTCTACTCTTCTCCGATTTGTATGAATATAGATACAAATATCTTATCTTTTATAATTTAAAAAGAAAGTGGAGAAGAAGAAATGGTAGAGCTTCGCTATTGCTTTCAGAAAAATATAAGAAGAGAAGGGAGGGCTACGCCTGCATTTATTGGCTTTAGAATCAACCGAAACCGTTAGATCGAAATACATTAAATCCGGGCCGTTGCGGCCTAGGGTTACTGGAGCCGCCAGGTCACCACCAATCGACCGCCCTTCGGTGACCAGTCGACCGCTAGGGGTCGACCATCCCCAATGATGGGTCAGCCTATGGGCTCGGGTAATTAATATAAAAACGTTAATTATTTCTTATTTAACTATTTTCATTTCGAATTCGTTTTTCGTCTGTAACTTCTTCGTTTGGACTCCGATCGCAAAACTCCAAATATGAAAGTTGCTCGGAATTTCGCCATGAACATAATGTTGCAAGTTTCATGGTCAAATTCCATCGTTTGCACAAATTCCATTGTCGGAGCCTAATTAATTAACTAACTAACTAACTAAATAACTAGCGCCAAATTACTGGGTGTTACATAAATGGTTTTAGGTTGCAGTAAACATTGTTTAAGTAACTTTTGTTTTGAACCCCTATTATTAATTATACTAAGGAATACAATTAGATATTTAATAATGAATGTTTTAAAGTTAATAATAACTATAAAAATGGTTTTGGATTGTAGTAAATATTGTTTACGTAACATTTGTTTTTAACCCTTATTATTAATTATATTTAGAAATATTATTAGATATTTAATAAAGAATATTTTGAAAATAATTATAAGTAAATGGTTTTGGGTTTATAGTGACAAATGTTTGAGTAACAATTGCCTTTAAATCTTAAGTATACTTAGATCTTTAATAATGAGATTTTAAAGAAAATAACAAGTAAGAAATCTTTTGGAATAAGATAGAAAAAGGAAAAGTTTAAGTCATAAAAGAGAAGGGTTTTATTGTAACAATATTTAAGTAACATTTGTTTTTAACCTCTTTAATTATATTTTGAAGAAAGTAAATCTTGTTAATGATTTGTGAATAAACTTATACCATTTGAGATAATTATATGAATACTTTTGACGCATAAAATATAGTATAAATGAATAGTGAAATACAATATAAATGAATAGTAAAATACATAAACAGTAAAATATAAGTATATATCTTTTATAAAGAGAAATTAAATCTACACACAAGTTTTTAATTTGCAAAATAAGCTATAATTAAAGAAAGATGCTTAATCAAAAGAAGTTTTAATTAAAGAAAGAAGTTTAATTAAAAGAAGTTTTAATTACGGAAGATGCTTTTAAATTGATAAAAAGCCTTAATTTAAAGAAAGAAGTTTTAAATCAAATGAAAGAAGTTTTATTAGATAAAAACGAGTTTTACTAATAAAATAAGTTTTAATTAATGAAAAGATTAATTAAATAGAAAGGGGTTAAAAGTCTTTCATGTAACTTTATCGTGCTTTGTGTGTTACTTGTATATGGAAAACATTTAATGGTGTGCTTAGCTATAAATTCGATGAAGTAGACTTGATTCTATTTGTGAGAGTGAAGATTGATGTTCGAGTAAGGATGGAGTGATATGCTCTAACTTATCGACTTCCCTTTTGACCAAGGAATAGTTGAAGTTGAAAATGTTGGAAATGTGATAAGTATACGAGACTTGGTTTCTATATGCGGTTGTTTCATTGTTGTTTAATATGACCGAATTAACTTAAGAAGTATCAAAAAGCTTCACGACTTCATATGCTTTGAGAACCCCCGGGGAAGAGCATTTATATAAAACATAACTAGCTTTCACTTACTTTTTAAAGAACCATAATTGAGTTAACTAGAAATTCGTTGATTCAGTCTTGAGGAGACCGGGATCGGTAAGTGTTCTACCTATCGAAAACCACTTCAAGACTGATATACTTGTTCTATCTCTTGGAAGTGGTTCTGTTCGAGATGCTAGAATCCATTTGGGGATTCGTGATCTGTTCGAGTGACGATGGGTCATGTGTTGAGATGCTGAATGTGACCTCATCATCGATATATGACTAAAGACAGGGTATGATGCACAATCCCGGGTTTAGCTAACCCAAAAAGGGGGTAGGTGATTAACTCCATATCTAGAGTATGCCTTTAATATGTTGCGTGTAGGGAGTTGATGTTACTTAGTCCACGTGTTAGAGCATGGGCTAGTTGTGTTTATCTTATGGTATATTTTATCTAGAGATATATAATGATCGGAAGGTGACTTCTGATCCTTGTCATGGAGATTGGTCTCATTTTACTTACGAGTTTTACTAGAGAGGTCTCCGCTGAAAATCCATTATGCGACCACGCCTTAGTGGTTTTGATTGTATACCTATACATATTCTTATGTCGTGAGATGCAAGCAGCACAACTATTTTCTTATTTATATTTTCACCCTAGACATTACCTATTATATCGCAATATGTACTTACTAGATGATGGTTATTTTAAAGGGATTACCGTTATGCCATTCCATGCAGTCTCAAAAGTACTGTTGTATGCTAGCTACATATTTCTTAAGTTTCTCACACCAGACTTATGTCTGACCCGTGGTTTTATTTTTCCCTTATTTCCATGGGTGCTCTTTCGAGTAGTCTGAGAAAAGCAGGTTTTCGTTGATGTTCATTAAGCTCTTGAAGAGGAGCTGGACATTTTACCTACCGTAGTATTTATTTTCATTGCATTACTTTATGTATATATATCAGCAATTGTAAGGACAGTCATTATAACTGTCCAGGCTGATAATGGTACTTTGATTAGTAACTTTGAAATGCTATATATATTGGAGTTGCTCTATGTATTATATTTTGATATTATATGTTATCATTCCGCTATGAGATTCTGATTTTTTTTGTTCTCCTCTTTATTGTTCCTTCTCTTTTCTTCTTTTTCTGTACTCTAACATTCTGTCTTTCTGGCACTTGGGTGCTCTTCATGTGAATACCATGGATGCATTAGTGTCGAAATTTGGGGGTCGAAAAGGCATATCATTACATTTGGTATTAGAGTTGAAGGTTAAGAGAGAACCTTAGCTTTGGTTGTGTGTAAGTCATTAAGCGATAGGGTAATGGAATGCCCTATCATGCGTTGAGTGTATTATATATAAAAGGGCGTATATGTATTTGATATATATTAGTAATATATAGGTCTAAGTTGGTAGTATAGTTAATTTATGTAGCGATTAATGATGTCCATTTATCCCTCATTTATTAGCTTAATCATGCTTGGCCAGTTTATGAGCATTGATTGTCCGTTGATTGTTGTTTTCTATTTAACCAATTTATAAGTAATTTACCTTTTTACAACATGGGTTTAGGTAGATGATAATTGTGGGAACATGGAAACAAACACCTTGTGAATTAAGTTTCATAATTTGAGTATAAGGCGTTCGGTGATAACGTTGGGTTAAATTTTAACTCTAATGTAAGATGTTTATTATAATCTATAAGAAAGATAAGATATTTTGAGAATAAATATTTGTGAAATGATTTTATATAAGAAAGTGAATTTATATAAATATGGTTTATAAAAATATGATTATAAAATATGATTTATAAACAAACTGGATTTAAACCGAGAATTTGAGAACTTAAATTCCGATGTTTTTGAAATTGGTTTCTAAGGTTTTAGAGAAAATAATAATAGTATTGTTTGAAAGTACTTTAAAAGACTAATGTTTTTAAAATGGTTTTTAAGATTTGTTCGAGTTTGAGGTTGCTCTCAGAATCTACGAATCGATTCGGGAACAGTATTTTTATGTCATCTAGTTCGAGTGGCACGAAAGTGACTAAAAATGGATGAGAGATGTGTTCAGACTGTAAGAACTTCTCTTGAGTATTAACCTTCTTAGTAAAGGGGATATATGGTACTATTTGGTATGACCCAGTTCCTTGCATCGTTTTGGTGTTACTCGATCTATGTTTATATTTTCTATGGACTTTAAAGAAAATATCTCAAAAATTGGTTTGAAATGATTTTGGTTTAATCCCAAAAAGTATGATTTGATATACAAAAGATATATGTATGTACTATTATTTCAAATGATTTGAAATAAAACCCGGTGTTTAGTTCTAAATTTTTCTTTAAATAAATTTGAAATTGAAATAAAAGTAGAATTTTTATAACTCTTAATTTGAAAAGATTGTAAATTAATGCAAGTTTAAAATTTGTTTGAACATCCTTGTTATGTAAAATAAATATGAATGTTTTGTATATACTCTTAGGATGTAGTATAGTATTATACGAGTATGAAATTAAGTCTTGTAATGTTTTAAAATGAAATTATGTTTTAAAGAAATGTTTTATAAATAAAGATAAGTTTTTATAAAATGTTTATAAACTTAAGTAATATTTTAAGAAATGTTTAATAAATGGTTTTAATATTAAATGAGGAATAATTTTTGTGAATAAATGTGATTTAAAATGTAAAGTAGTGGTGTAGTTAAGAAACCAATGGAATAAATTACGTAAGTTGTATGTGGATCATTTTATTCACATGACAGTTCTTGATCTAGGATTCAAGTACATGATTTTGAGGTAATTTACACAGGTCCAAGTTAGGATTTTTCACTAGATTCTTAATGGGAACACTTGATTCAAATTCTTGATATGATTCTAAAGTTTTCTATCATAGTATATGGCCATGTAAGAAGAATACAGGTGTCTAATTAAGAAACCAGATCAGAGTCCACACTAAAGAGGACAAGTGAGATATACTAGGTTGGAAGAGGAATTTATGCGATCGAGCAAGTGATCAGATTTGATATTGCATACAGATTGTCCAAGTGCATCGTACGAGCTTTAATATATTTGTGTGCTATGTTCGCTAATGATTTGAAATTTGTTAAATGTAACGACCCGCCTTTTCGACCATCGAAAGTTGGCACCAAATATATCCACGGTATTCAAATGTCGAGCATCCAGTCGTTAGAAAGGCAGACTGTTAGGGTAAAATAAAAATAATAAAAAGAACAGTAGAAACAAAATCTCACAGCGGAACGACAATATATATTATATAAAGACATAAAAATCGCCACTCTAAAATACATGGTATATCAGAGTTAAAAACAAAACTCATCAGCCTGGACAGTTATAACTTCCTGACCTTACAATCGCTGATGGGTATATATAATAATATAGCAAAAATAAAATACTACGGTAGGTGAGCAGCTAGCTCTACTCCATGAGCTCCATGTCCCACCAATGACAACCTTGAAAAATACTCAATTTGACACAAACATTATAATAAAATTACACCCGGATCATTCTGGAAAACCAGTGTGAGAAAACTCAAGTAATGTGGTGAACATGTAATGATTCTATGAGACTACACCACTAAATGCGGAATGAGTTTTTACCACACAAGAACAACTTCCACACATAAATGAATGGAAGCAAATCAAAACAAAACCAAACTAGAAACGATGGGTACAAACAAGGTCAAAATCCAAACTTAAAGAATGGACATAAATAATTAAACATCGAGAAGAACTTCAGTCACTTCTCGATGCAATTAAGGAAATAATTCAAAGATTTGAATCAACAATAAGGAAAAGGAATTTTCCAACAACGACTAGGAGGGTGCACCCCCCTTATCGAAAGTATACCTCTAGACAATATACTTGAGAGGGTCATTTTCTCCCGTGACTCTCTCGGAAATATACAAGCCTGACCCCGCCAACCTTACCGAGAATCAGAGTATTTCACATCTCTGCGCACATACCACTGAATTTGATCTAGAGTAGATGCGAAGATACCCTAATAGGAGCAAACCCACATAGCTTGACATCCATTCAACTTTTGATTTTAGTCATTTCCGGTAAATGATATCAATGCTCAAATGAGCAACAAATCGTCTTAAATTGACGATACACAAAGAAGAAAGCTGAATCGGTTTGTCTAAGCAAACATTTGATCGTCACTTAGAAGATTATTTAGATTACTACAAAACTAATCGAGATGTTTTTCCCCAAATTACCCACAATAAAATGCATTTTACTTAAAATTTCTCTTCCAAAATATTTGTACTTATAAATACTTCCAAGTAACACTACTGTTACTTTCCTCAAAAGTACTTTTGAAATTATTTTCAAACAACTCCAGGATCTAAATGATCAAAAACCCTTTTTAGTTATAAAACATCCTTTATAAATTATATAAATCATTTTATATGTACCATACTCTTATAAATGTACCTTTAAAATCATCTTATATAATAATAACTTTCCTTTATTATAATAAACTTTTCACAAATGTTTATCCCCTAAATGTCTTATCTTCCAATTTAGATTAAATTAAACAACTTTTAATAAAAGTTTAATTTTAACTCAACATCTTTAAAAAATGACTTTTAACTTAAAATTTTCCCCGAACATCTTATAGTCAAATTGTGAAACTTAATTCACAAGGTTTTCTTTTTAATGTACTTATAATTATCAAAACAATAAATGCCCGTAAACTAGTTGAGCATAGATTAACAACCAACAAATGATAGTCAATGCTCCTAATTACCCGAGCATGACTAAATCAAACCACAATGACAATAAATAAATATTATCATTTCCAAATAAACAAACACATCATAAATAACTATATAAATTTAAAAATTATTTCTTTATATATATAAAATATAATCCTAGGTAAAATATTTCATTTATCAAACTTTCAAAAATCAATACTTTGTCTGTTAACCTTGTTCAAGTGTTTAGAAATCTCTATCGACACCGTGGCGTCCCATGTCTCGACCATAATTCATAAACAGTTCAATAGACCAATTAACACAATTCATTTTTATAAAAATAACAAATGCGCTCTCGTATATATAATACTCCCAACTCATTCTAAGGTGTCACTTACCATATCTCTAATGAGCTATATCCTACCAAAGCTAAGGTTCTCGCTTAACCTTTAGCTCTGATACCCAGTGTAACAACCTACCTTTTCGACCATCAAAAGCCAGCACCAAATACATCTACGGTATTCAAATGCCAAGCATCCAATCGTCAGAAAGGCAGATTTTTAGGGTAAAATTAAAAAATTAAAAAGAACCGGAGAAACAAAATCTCACATTGGAATCACAATATATAATATACAAAGATAGCAAAAACTGTCACTCTAAAATACATGGTATATCAGAGTTAAAAACAAACCTCATCAACCTGGATAGTTATAACTTCCTGATCCTACAATTGTTGATGGGTATATATAATAATACAACAGAAATAAAATACTACGGCTGGTGAACAACCAGCTCTATTCCATGAGTTCCATGTCCCACCAACGACAACCTAGAAAAAAAAATACTTGGTCTGACCCAAGCGTTATAATAAAATAACATCCGGATAAGTCTAGAAAACCAGTACGAGAAACCTCAAGTAATATGGTGAACATGTAATAATTCTATGAGACTACGCCACTAAATATGAAATGGTTTGTACCTTACAAGAATAACTTCCACATATGAATGAATGGAAGCAAATTAAAACAAAACCAAACATGAAAGGATGGGTATAAACAAGGTCAAAATCCAAACTTAAAGAATTGACACAAATAATTAAACATCGAGAAGAACTTCAGTCACCTCTCGATGCAATTAAGAAAATAATTCAAAGATTTGAATCAACAACAAGAAAAAGGAATTTTCCAACAATGACTAGGAGGGTACACCCCCCTTACCGAAAGTATACCGCTAGACAATTTACTTGAGAGGGTCATTTTGTCCTGTGACTCTCTCAAAAATGTACAAGCCGGACCCCGCCAACCTTACCAAGAATCCGAGTATTTCACATCTCCACGCACATACCACCGAATCTGATCTAGAGTAGATGTGAAGATACCCTAATGAGAGCAACACTACATAGCTTGATGTCCATTCGCTTTTTGGTTTTAGTCTTTCTGGTAAAGGATATCAATACTAAAATGAGCAGCAAATCGTCTTAAATTAACTATACACAAAGAAGAAAGCTGAATCGGTTGTCAATAAATCAACTGTCGGATATAATCAAAATGATCGTATATGGAAATTAAATCTCATACCCTTACCACTACTCGTCGATTTCAAACATATACTATCCCTCAGTTGAAAATGAAGCTGGGTAGGTTAAGGTAGTGTTACCTCTTGGTAATGCTTTGACAACAATTGTAACCTTGGTGATAGAAATGATTTTCCATACATCGACATTTAGTGCTAAGAGCATGACTAAATCCTTTCCATACAAGCGATACCGTTTACGGAAATTAAATTTCTTTTCCTTTCCGTAATCTAATCAAGCCTTTCAAACTTTTAAAACTGAACTTGTGCTTAGTTTTCACATCACAAATATATGTAAAACACTTTTAGAAAAACACTCTTTAAAATATTCATTTTAAAGAGGAAATTATATTTTTAAGCGTATTTAAAAGAAGGGTCACAAACAATGTCATTAATACATTGTTTACTACACCCAAAACAATTTACACTTAGCTTTATTTTTAAAACAATTCATTTTAAAAGATTTTCTCATTTATAAACTATCATTTATAAATTTTCTAACAGCATTTATCATCCCGGAAGATGATAATCCAATTAAAATGCTTTTATAAATTTAAAACAATGTTAATTATCCTGAAAGATAATTGATATAATTCTTTTATAAATTTAAAACTACATTAATTAACCCAAGGGACAGTTAATCAAACTTATAACTCCTTTATTAAAACAATTAATCGACCTTAAATACCTTTATTAAATAAGTTAATTAACTTGATCATGTTTATTAAATCAGTTAATTAATTTTAAACATTATTAACAAATTTATTAATTAACTTTATTATAGTTAAATAATAATTAATAATATATTTAAACCTTCAATTTTTTCAAATACTTATACAATGCTTACAAACCCATTTGAAAAGAAATTATAAATGTTTTAAAGTAAATAACCTTAGAAATTTAAACAACATTGATTATCGTGAAAGATAATTGAATCCAATTTATAACACCTTTTACAAATGTAAAACAACATTAATCAAATTTATAATCTTTTAATAAATTTAACCAATATTAATTATATCAAAAGATAATAAATCAAATTTATAATCCTTTTATAAATTGAATCAGTTTTAATTATCCTAAAAGATAATTGATCAAATTTATAACTTCTTTTATAAATTTTTAATCAATACTTATCCTTTATTTTCAAAATTCTCAAAATATTTGAAAATATAGTTTAAACAATTTTCAAAGTGCAAAAACACGACTAAACATTTATTTTGTTAAAATACAAGCTCAAGTTCAACACATAATAAAGGTTTAAGAGGATGATATTTCATAAGTGACGGTATAGCGATAATTGCTGGAACGACACTTACATAAATCAAACAATATGTCATATATATTTTAGCCAAATAATAATATAAGCAATATAAAAATATAAGTAAATTAATATTAGCGAGAAACCCCTTAAGTTCTCTTTATAAAAGTCTTATGTAAGCCATACATATGAATGTGTATTTTGAAGTGTTCCATAGCGACCTATTCGCTATGTACACTTCGACTTCCTCTTAGTTTTTTTCCCTGCAACATAATGGTTATTCATGTTATCCACCTTTCAACCGGGAATTTAAATTCAAACAAGCAACAAAATAACAATATGATCTATCATCCAAGCATTCAACAATAATTTATAGCAACATAGATATCATATAATATATTTAGAGGTCGGTAAACTCACCAAAATTCCAGTTGGCACTTTTCGTGTTTTGGTTTGATCTAAAATCGAACGACTTTCAATTTTAGATCGAAATTCAACTAGCTTCAATTCAACGAGACCAATTCCAATGCGCAGCTAACGCTGATATGAGTCCAACGCAACAGACTGTGCCCAAATCTGACCTCGTACGAGTGATATATTGATTTTATAAGGAATCGAATCAGTTAAATTAATTAATTATTTAATTAACAAAACTAATTACCCTAATCAAATTAATTCCTTTCTTCCCCAATACAAAACCTCTTCCCGCTTCTACCTGATGCTCAAGCCTGTACCCATGTATGTATACACCTCTTCCTCCTACCTCAGACCATGAAAACAACATCTGATCTATTTGACCGACTCTTCATCGCAAACTCCACCCACTCGTCACCACGCCAAGAAGCTCGACAACACCAAATAGACCGCGACTTGTAGGTCACTATTCGACCGTATAAAGAGTCACCGCTCTTTACACTCTGACGTATGCCACCAAACTCCGACAAAACATCGCTTTCCACTCTAGATACCGAGATCCGATCTCCGTTACACCCATCAAAGCTTACACCTAACTAGAAATCAAACCCTAGTCTCACCTCACTTTTGCTCAAAACTGTCGAACAGCACTAAACTTGATCGCCTATAATAAAATGGGTATGGGATTGTAGATCTCTTCAAAACAAATTCAAAGATTTGAACATTATAATTTTTCGATTATTTAATATATTTATTTTTATTTTTGAATAGAAGTGGTCAACTTTGTTTTCGTTTTTAACAATGAAAACTTGGTTCTACTTTCACTGGAAGGTAAAAATGAACAAGAGAGAGAACATAAATGTTGAAAAATCTAAGTGTAGTGATATGTTAATTCACAAATTTTCGGCATCTCGCTGCACATAATTTCACTCGGATACGAACCGCGAACGACAAAATAAAAATACAATCGTGCTCAGAAATGTGACACGATCTCAAAACAATAATAAAATACACTGGTTATTTCATTTTGTGAAATCACAAAAATACCATCGTTTGCTGCAAAAATCATTAAATGACAATTTAAATATTTCCAAATTAAAAATTTGGGAAAAATCCTATAAATTCAATTCAAAATATTATAATAAAAATCAAGTCGTTTTATTCACAATTGATTTTCTTATTATTTATTCGAACAAATTTACAAAATGAATTCACCGTTATTATTTATTAATTAAAAGGAGTTAAATAAGGTTATTAAATCCATTTAATTAATATTTAATTCACGATTCTAATAATTAATTCACAATTCAAATATTTAATTCATAATTCAAATAATTAATTCACAAATCAAATATTTAATTCACAATTTAAATATTTAAATAATCCCTATATTTGAATATAAGTTATTTATATTCTTAAACACCAATTATTTAAATATCTAAAATTAATTAAATATTCAAAATCAAAATGGTAAAATTCCGGGATGTTACATTAAGTACTAATGTGTGATTGTTTCTTTGGTTGCTTGTGTTCAAATTTTGAGGACAAAATATTCTAAGTAGAGGAGAATGTAATGATCCAAAATTTCGAATACTTCGTATTTAAATATCAGAATTACTTACATATTTGTGTCTTGGATTTAATGATATTAAATTGACTTAATAACCTTATTAAATCCCTATTAAATAATAACCAATGATAAGAAAATCATTTTTGAAATTTGTTTACAAATGTAAATAGTTCGCAGAAATATCGATAATGTGAACAAAAATCGTTTTATTGTTAAACAACTTTTTATTCAACAAAAGTTATTCGAACTCTTTGGAACTTGTATACTAACATATGAACACATAAATAAAAAACTAATAACACTTAAGTTAATCGCAAATTAATTAGTAACTAAGAAGAAATTAAGGGGACAAAAGGACCCTTGATTTAAGGCATGGTTTAAGGCATGAGAAGTGGAGAGAATAAAGGCTTGTCTCAAGGCATGTTTCAAGGAGAGGAATGTGGGAGGAAGCTTCCTTTTAGGATGTTCTAGGATGGGTATTATAGGTCATTTTCCACTCTCACAACTCTATAAATACACTCCCCTTAGCTCACTTAAATGGTTGCAAATTCATTTATAAGAAAATCCACTCTTTTCATGTCTTTCTCCTCTTTAACTTTCTTAAACTCATATCAAACAACCTCCTTTCTCCATCAAACTTTTACGAAGTTCTTATATCATAATTAGAACATGGTTTAGCATCAAATAATTCAAAGAATGATGGAGCAAAAGGGAAATTCCTTCTAGGCTGTGAGCACCTAATGATGAGGGGAGCTCTTGGCTAGTGATTTTGGTGAGAAAATGAGAGCTTTGGCTTCGGGGTTATGGTATTGTAACGACCCAGAATTTTTGGATATTTGAAATTGGAATATTTAATTGATTTTATATATTTCAAAGTTAATTTTTAACTTGTATTTCAAATATACCTATTTATTGGATAATCTAGTTATTGAATTTAATAATTGGAAATTGGGTAAAATACTTTATCTGGAGTTCTAAGCTTGTTAAAAATAATTTAAAAGCTTATAAAATTTATATTGATAATACTGAAGATAATAAAGGCTTTAAAATTGAAAGTGATTTGTTCAGTTTTAAAAATATATCGTTTAAATTGACATTTAAAAATAGCCTTCCGGGGCAGAGTCTTGGATTTCAACGAAACCAGTTCCATTTGATCCGTAATAGTGTATTATTATCGGATTTCAAATTTCATAACGTTTGGAGTTATCATTTGGTCGTACGGGATATAAAACGTACTTGAATTTATATCGAAAATTCAATATAAGAATTGGGTCCAAAAAACTATCTTCTCCATACGATCGAATTAGGACTCGAAACCTTTTCCATTGCATTCATAATAGGGGCATAACATTATAAACGCCTAGTGACATGCCTCGATAGGGGTTCGGGATTTTGAGTGGCGTAAATCGAGACGATTGAAAATTTAAATAATATATATATATATTCATTGACTTGACAAAAAAATTCACATTAGCCCATCCTTTCTTTCTCTTCAAAACACTGTACCCTTTTTCATTCAAACACGTTTCCCTCTCCATCAGTTCAAAATCACGTCCCCTCTTTTCCTTATTTAAATTCATAGCCGAGTATTTCAAAATGAAAAAAAAAGAATCGCGCACACCCTTACATCCCTTCCAGTTTGAACTCGTTCCGTCTCTTCCCTATCACAATTTGAAATCGCGCTGATAAAATAAAAAAAGGAGAATGAAGGGGAATCGCGAGCTCGTTTTCGAGTTGGGTTGTCGCGGTCGCGGTTAGGGTCTTAGCGTTTGGAGTTTTGGAATTTCGAACTCGAGATGCATTTGCGATGTGGGTGAGGGAGGCGGCGCGATAGGGCCGGAGGATTGGCGGCGGTGTGGGCGACATGTCGTGATCGATGGCGAGGTGAAGATGGAGGGTTCGACGCTTCGAATTGAAGGGAAGTCGGAACCATTTTTGGTTTCTGGGTTCGATTCTCGCAATTGGGATGACGAGTTGTTGGAGGTTGTTGCGACTAGCGAGGGTAGGGGAGGCTCGGGGCAACTCGAGGTGATGATTTGGTGGCCTCTAGCATGGCCTAGCAACGGCGATGGCGATAAGTCGTGTGCGTTCGTTCAAGCTGAAAGTTGAGTCGCGAGAGGATGGGAACGGTAAGATTTTTGTAAGGTTAGTAAATGGTATTAAGTTGGTATTGTTCAGTTGAAATGTACATAAATAAATCTTAAATTTAAAAGTAGTGATATTTAAATAAAATCGGAGCCTTATATATCGTATAATTTATTCGTACGAGGTTTAAAGCGAAACGGGATCAGCTGTTTAAATTCGTAGCTCGAAATGTACGAGATGGAATAAAATTGGGAATGGACTGCAAATAAAAAAATAAAGGTGAGTTAATCTCACTCAATTTTGGATTACCGAAATTAATTTTAAATAGTTAAAATTAATTATTGATTGATTGTTTGTAATTGATATATTTTTATCAGTGGATGTGATATTATATATAGTAGTGTGTGTATATATATATATATTAGAGTGATTGATCCCGCATATATATAGTGGATGAGACCCTATACGCCCCGCATAATAGCGTATGACCCTATATACCGCGATATCCCCCTCGAAGTGGGATTGGTATTTTTATATTGTATTAACATCTGTGGATGCAGGGAAATAGGTTGGAGGGATCCAACTGGATTCCTAAAAAATGTTGAATTTCATATTCAGTGATATGATTTGTTTGAATAATCTGTGATAGATTATAGTGGAATTTGAATTTATTTGGATGCTATGGGATTGCTGGATAGATTTTTGGCATTTTAAAATACCATAAATATGAATATTGAATTTTTAAAGAAAAATAAAAAGGGAATTTTAAAGTAAAATAATTATAGTGGAGTTGGATAAATCGAAAGTAATGAATTTGAAAAAAAAAATAGTTTGATTTTAAAATTCTATTTAATAATTCCGGAATATGGAAAAATAGAGATTTTTGAATAAATGTGAATAAAAGGGTTATTAAATAATAGAACTTAAGCAATATTGTTTAAGTGTAAAAGGATATATTTTTAAATCGAGATTTAAAAAAATTTGGGAAAAAAAGAGGAAATTTGAGAATGAAAATATGAAATTGTTGTTCCAGATTTAAAAAAGATTTTTAATTATAAAAATAAGTGGAATCGAAGCTTAGTTGGTTTTGAAATATATTTGGGTTATTTAAGAAATTAATTTAAAAATGGAATTTAATTTAGAAAATCGATTTAAATTTGATTAAGTGTTGTGAAACAGTGATAAACGGGAAGTGAGACTATGGAATTTATAAACGAAGTTTATAAATAAAGTAAAGTGAATTATCAGTGGATAAATAGGAATTAGAAATTCACGGTGAGGATTTATAAGGGGATGGGTAATCGGTTTAAAAATAAATGGTAGATTTATTTTTAGAAATGTGAAAAAGGGAATTCACGGAATTGGAACGTAAATTAAATTGGAAATAAATCGAGAGAGAATTATAAATATTAGACTGGTTATATTGGAAATTAAGAAAATATAGTTTATCGAGTAATGGAGTTTTAAAAAAGGAAGGATTTGAAATTTTAAGCTGGGTAATTTTTAAAAGTGTTAAAGGATAATTCAGAAAATTTATTATTCAGTGGTTTTGAAATTATTTAAAGTATATTTAAGCATTAATTGAGTAGTTTTATAAATGGTTGGTATTAAGTTAATTGTTATTTAAGAATTAATCAGTATTATTATTTTAAGACATAGATTATTCTATATTAATATTATTTTATAATAACTTTTATTTCAAAGGAATAACTGCCTAAAATTTACTTGGAAAAAGTTATTATAGAAATTTCACAAGTATTATTTTGAAAATTTTTAAATTAAGTTTTTGGGAAGTAAGGGTATAACCGCATGGCGAAATCGGAGGCAGTGAGTGCCTACAGTTAAGTCTTGAATTTCTCTAGGATAGAGACGTAACCATTGAGCTGTGAATCCATGGTTTGATACCGCAGTGGTACTTTCCAAATTATTTTAAAGGCTTCTAAATATCTTTGAAAAGAATAGTTTGTGAATATACTAAATTTGGTAAGAAAGTATATATTTTGGATAAAGAGATTTAATTTATTAAAATTAAAAAGGGATCTAGTGTTTTCAGTGGAAAGGAAATATTTGGTTGAATGATTGATTTTTTGATAGTTAAATAATCGACTATCAAATATGGACCAAAAATATAACTTTGGGAATATCTAGGAGAAATACGGGAATTATATGGTACAGTTACCATTCAAGGTGCTATACTGTACATATGAACTCGTTTCGTTCTTCTAGGACGTTTATAAGGAAATCCGTCCACTAACGGTTAGGAGGTGATCTCTGATCTTTTTTTCGTCTGTTTATTTCCTAAAGAACCGGGGTTGAGTTTACCGGAAATATCTAATGTTGTTTCGAAGAAATCGAGATTAGATTTGTCATCCGAAAACCACTTCGATCCAACGAGTACGTTTTCGATGTGAAAACAAGAGCATGGAGTCGAAGATGGAGCAGCGAAGTGCAAGGGCTAATCACTACTAATCCTGAGGATTAGTCCAAAATGGATGTAGTAGGAGTAGTGCCTTCGGTTCCGTTTGGACCCATGATGGACTTGTATGGATGGATGCTATCATAACATTGTCATTGGAGGACAATGAGCATTCTAAGTAAAAAATTCCTTAAAAAGGTAATCGTAGCCTCTAGCCTCATCAACCGGGAATGACTGAAAATCAGGGGGGATGCCGCAATGCTAAGTGGGTCGCACCCAATTAGGGTATGTTTATCACCTTTCTAGATAACCGCAGATATTATTACTACGGTATATGGAAGGTGCTCGAGAGAGGGTGGGAACACCCAGGGTGATAGCATCTTCGGTCTATCCAAGTTAGGGATAGTCCGATCTTGTGTGGCAGGCGATCCCGATGTGGTCCTCGGTACGCTGTTTCTAGACGTGTACTGTGACGGGTGGTACCCCAGTGCCTAGTCATTCGTATGGAATCCATTCTCCAATACGTACCTTTACGGTTTTGATTGTAGAGCCTAGTATGCTGGAATTTAATTAATGTAACAATTTCAGCTATTTGAATAATTATTTGTACTTAGACACTATTATAATATCAGAGGATTTGATATGAAATGTTTTGGTTATCGTAAAGTAAAAATCCTTCATGTTTATGTGTGGCATGGTCTTACGAGATACCTTTGATTTTCAGATGATTTTGAAAACTTTAATAATTCAAATTGAGTGTATTTTCTCACGCTGGTTTTCCAGACTGACTCGAGTGTTATTTTATTATAATGCTCGGGTCAGACCGAGTATTACAGATACAGGATATGATGATATGAAGCTCAGGAGACGAGCTAGATGGCAAAGACATATTTCACGTATCTGATTTATATTCCACTGTGTACTGTAGGCTGTATATTCAGCACTTGTGAGGACAAGTTGTTATAACTGTCCAGTATTGTGTTATTGATGTATTGTACTCTGATGATGTAATGTATAAATAACAGTTATAGTTCTTTTTTGTATATAGACCTGTTGTTATCTATTATATATTGTTCCACTGCGATTGTGAGATTCTGTGTTGTCATTTCTATTTTCTCTTCTACCTCTTTCTTCTTTTCCCTAACGATCTGGTATTTCCAGAATTCAAATTCTCAACATTCTATACAGTGGACGTATTGATGTCGATTTTCGGAGGTCGAAAATCTCGGTCGTTACACTTGGTATCAGAGCTGAAGGTTAAGCGAGAACCTTGGCTCTGGTGGGGATTACTCATTAGAGATAGGGTCAGTACTACCCTAGAATGAGTTTGAGTGTATTAATAGATATGAGCACTTATTTGTTAGTGAATATAAAACTGTTTTATATTGTGTTGATTGATTTGTTGAGTGGCTTATGGATTCTGGTCAATACGAGTAATTAACGTTATTGATATGGATCTCTAAACACTTTCACAGAACAATTCAATACGGTATTGTTTTAAAATGGGGTAAATGAAATAATTTTACTAATATTATTCTTATATAAGGAAGAAATAATTTTTCAGAAATTATTATAGTTATATATGGTTTGCTTGGTTGTTAGGAAATGATAATATTAAACCATTATCATTTGTTGTTGTGGTGATTGAACAAAAGTTGATATTATAACCAAAAGTTAAGAAATTAATTTATATAACAAAGTGGAATTTATAAATATGAGTTTATAGATGTAATTTATAATTTGAAATGGAATGAAATTCCAGAGGAATATTTAAATATAGATTTAAAAAGAGATTCCAAAGTTGGAAATTTGGGGATTTAAATCCCGTGGATTTGAAATGATTTTCGAAGTTTTGGAAATAACAGTGATGTTATTTGGAAAATATTTGGGATAAAAATATTTAAAATGGTTTTAAAAGGGAATAAAAGCACTAAACTCACTTCGGTCGCTGGAAAATAATTTCGGTGATGACTGCAGCATCATCGACTTTCATTTTCGAGTTTCCAAGGGAGAATTGCTACCTTAATGATTTGCAATTGAAGTTTTGGTTTGGTAAAACTGATTTGGTTTTGAAATGCAAAGGAATAATTTGATATACCAAAGGATTTTGGATATATATGATTTCAAAATGATTTTGAAATATTAAGTAATTGTTTAAAACTCTGGAGTTTGATCTAAAATGTTTTATGGAATATGAATAAGTTTGATAGCCTATGAAAATTTGGAATTTGATTTGGAATGGGAATTAACTCGAATTAGGTTAAATATACGAGAATTTGGAAAAAATTAGCCTAAGTGGGCTAAATGGAATAGTTATTGAAATAAAATCTATTAAGTTGGAAATAAATTAGTGGACGAACAAATTGATTTAATTTGTAAGTAAATGGAATTGAGACTGAATATTGGAATGATATTTAATTTGAATTATGTTAAATAAAGTGAAGTTGAAGAATTAGTTCGAGTGGACTAAATAAAATAAAAGTTTGGAAATAAAATTTGATTGAGATATGAAATAAATTAGTGGATTAAATATGGTTTGAGGTATGGTTGATAAAATTCAATATTGAAGATCTAGAAGATAAATTGAGTTCAAATGGAATTGAAAATTTAATTTGAATAAAAATGGATATAAACTTTGGTGATGAAGTGAAAATAAATGTAAGAAGTTGTATAAAATATTTATAATAGACTTAAGAAAGTTAATGGTGAATTCTAAAGTGAAATTGGTATTGAGGAATATACTAAGTTAATATTTGAATGAAGATTAAATAAAGGGTGTGTAAAATGATAATTGTGGATAATTGTTTTAAATGAAATGAGTGAGAATAAAAGAAATTGATATAGATAATAATCAATTGGAAATTAATACGTAAGTTGTATGTATATTATTTTATTTGCATAACGGTTTGATCCAGATTCGACCACAGAATTTCGAGATAGTTATATCAATCCGAGTTGGGATTTTTCACTCGATTTTCGACGGCGGACCCTGGATATGGATTTTTGATTGATTCTGGAATTCTCTATCATAGTATATGGCTATGCAAGGAGGATGATGGTTTTTTGATCAAGGAACCAGATCTGAGTCCGCACCAGAGAGTCGCGTGAACGATACTATTTCGGAAGTGAAATTGTGTGATCGAGCGAGCGATCAGATTTTATTTTGCGTACGGATGATATATGTGCATCGTACGGGTTTTGTGAAATAAATATTGGAAATTGAAAATGCTGAATTAAATGATTTGAATTGTATGATTGGATACTATTGGTAAGTGAGATGTAGGATATTTAAAAGCAAAAGCTAAATTAATGTCTTCGATTTCAGAAGTAAAATTTAATTGCCCGACAAAAGGGTATGTGTTTAAATTGTTGTATGAAATTGATGGTTTTCTGTTTGAGCAACTTGGCTTTTGTTTTCTTTTGATGATTTGGGCCCGTAGAGGCGTCTTGTAGTTTTTCGGATCTAGCCGCGCAAAGGAGACGCTGGCGAAATTTTGCGAAAATTTAAGGAGTTAGAAAAATTGTGAAGAAAATTTTGATAATTTAAAATTTGGTTTTAAATTATAATTTGGATGATTGAGGGAGTAATATTATTTGAAATCTATGGATGAGTTTGGGAAGTTAGTAAGAGTGATTGTGTGTCTTCAATAAAAATTGTTTTCGGGAAGATGTTGAAGCGATGTGGTTTTGGGAAAAATAGTCAACGGGTTTGGACCATTCTTCTTACCTAGCAATTTCGAGGATGAAATTCTTATAATGGGGAGGAATGTAACAACCCAGAATTTTTGGATATTTGAAATTGGAATATTTAATTGATTTTAAATATTTAAAAGTTAATTTTTAACTTGAATTTCAAATATAACTATTTATTGGATAATTTAATTATTGAATTTAATAATTGGAAATTGGGTAAAATATTTTATTTGGAGTTTTAAGCTTGTTAAAAATAATTTAAAGGCTTATAAAATTTATATTGATAATCCCAAAGATAATAAAGGCTTTAAAATTTAATTTGAAAGTGATTTTGTTTAGTTTTAAAATATATCGTTTAAATTGACATTTAAAAATAGCCTTTCGGGGCACAGTCTCGGATTTCGACGAAACTAGTTCCATTGGATCCGTAATAGTGTATTATTATCGAATTTCAAATTTCGTAACGTTTGGAGTTATCGTTTGGTCGTACGAGATATAAACGCACTGAAATTTATATCGAAAATTCAATATAATAATTAGGTCCAAAAAGCTATCTTCTCCATACGATCGAATTAGAACTCAAAACCTTTTCCATTGCATTCGGAATAGGGGTATAACATTATAAATGCCTAGTGGCACGCCTTGATAAGTGTTCGGGATTTTGAGTGGCGTAAATCGAAACGATTGAAAATTTAGATAATATATATATATATATATATATATTAATTGACTTGACAAAAATTTTCACATTAGCCCATCCTTTCTTTCTCTTCAAAACATTGTACACTTTTTCATTCAAACACGTTTCCCTCTCCATCGGTTCAAAATCACGTCCCCTCTTTTCCTTATTTAAATTCGTAGCCGAGCATTTCAAAAAGAAAAAATGAGAATCGCGCACACCCTTACATCCCTTCCAGTTTGAACTCATTCCATCTCTTCCCTATCACAATTTGGAATCGCGCTGATACAATAAAAAAAGGCAGAACGAAGGGGAATCACAAGCTCGTTTTTGAGCTGCGTTGAATCGCGGTCGCGGCTAGGGTCTTAGCGTTTGGAGTTTTGGAATTTCAAACTCGAGTTCAAACTCGAGATGCATTGGCGAAGAGGGTGAGGGAGGCGGCACGGCAGGGCCGGAGGGTTGGCGGTGGTGTGGGCGACATGTCGTGATCGATGGCGAGGTGAATATGGAGGGTTCGACGCTTCGAATTGAAGGGAAGTCGGAACCATTTTTGGTCTCTGGGTTCGATTCTCGCAATTGGGATGACGAGCTGTTGGAGGTTGTGGCGACTAGCGAGGGTAGGGGAGGCTCGGGGCAACTCGAGGTGATGATTTGGTGGCCTTTGGCATGGCCTAGCAACGGCGATGGCGATAAGTCGCGTGCGTTCGTTCGAGATGAAAGTTGAGTCGCGAGAGGATGGGAACGGTAAGATTTTTGTAAGGTTAGTAAATGATATTAAGTTGGTTTTGTTCATTTGAAATGTACATGAATAAATCTTAAATTTAAAAGTAGTGATATTTAAATAAAATCGGAGCCTTATATATCGTATAATTTATTCGTATGAGGTTTAAAGCGAAACGGGATCAGCTGTTTAAATTCGTAGCTCGGAATGTACGGGATGGAATAAAATTGGGAATGGACAGCAAATAAAAAAAATAAAGGTGAGTTAATCTCACTCAATTTTGGATTACCGGAATTAATTTTAAATAGTTCAAATTAATTATTGATTGATTGGTTGAAATTGATATATTTTTATCAGTGGATGTGATATTATATATAGTAGTATATATATATTGGAGTGATTGATCCCGCATATATATAGCGGATGAGACCCTATGCGCCCCGCATAATAGCGTATGACCCTATATACCGCAATATCCCCCTCGAAGTGGGATTGGTATTTTTATATTATATTAACATCTGTGGATGTAGGGAAACAAGTTGGAGGGATCCAACTGGATTCCTCAAAAATGTTGAAATTATTTTCATATTCAATGATATGATTTGTTTGAATAATCTATGATAGATTACGGTGGAATTTGAATTTATTTGGATGCTATGGGATTGCTGGATAGATTTTTGGCATTTTAAAATACCATAAATATGAACATTGAATTTTTAAAGAAAAATAAAAAGGGAATTTTAAAGTAAAATAATTATAGTTGAGTTGGATAAATAGAAAGTAATGAATTTGGAAAAAAAAAATAGTTTGATTTTAAAATTCTATTTAATAATTCCAGAATATGGAAAAATAGAGATTTTTGAATAAATGTGAATAAAAGGGTTTTTAAATAATAGAACTTAAGCAATATTGTTTAAGTATAAAAGGATTTATTTTTAAATCGAGATTTAAAATAATTTGGGAAAAAAGGGGAAATTCGAGAATGAAAATATGAAATTGTTGTTCCAGATTTAAAAAAAATATAGTTGTAAAAATAAGTGGAATCGAAGCTTAGTTGGTTTTGAAATATATTTGGGTTATTTAAGAAATTAATTTAAAAATGGAATTTAATTTAGAAAATCGATTTAAAATCGATTAAGTGATGTGAAACAGTGATAAACAGGAAGTGAGACTATGGAATTTATAAATGAAGTTTATAAATAAAGTAAAGTGAATTATCAGTGGATAAATGGGAATTATAAATTCACGGTGAGGATTTATAAGGAGATGGGTAAATCGGTTTAAAAATAAATGGTAGATTTATTTTTAGAAATGTGAAAAGGGGAATTTCCGGAATTGGAACGTAAATTAAATTAGAAATAAATCGAGAGAGATTTATAAATATTAGATTGGTTATATTGGAAATTAAGAAAATATAGTTTATCGAGTAATGGAGTTTGTTTTAAAAAGGAAGGATTTGAAATTTTAAGCTGGTTAATTTTTAAAAGTGTTAAAGGATAATTCAGAAAATTTATTATTCGGTGGTTTTGAAATTATTTAAAGTATATTTAAGCATTAATTGAGTAGTTTTATAAATGGTTGGTATTAAGTTAATTGTTATTTAAGAATTAATTAGTATTATTATTTTAAGACATAGATTATTCTATATTAATATTATTTTATAATAACTTTTACTTCAAAGGAATAACTGCCTAAAATTTACTTGGAAAAAGTTATTATAGAAATTTCACAAGTATTATTTTGAAAATTTTTAAATTAAGTTTTCGGGAAGTAAGGGTATAACCGCATGGCGAAATCGGAGGCAGTGAGTGCCTACAGTTAAGTCTTGAATTTCTCTGGGATAAAGACGTTACCATTGAGCTGTGAATCCATGGTTTGATACCGCAGTGGTACTTTCCAAATTATTTTAAAGGCTTTCTAAATATCTTTGAAAAGAATAGTTTGTGAATATACTAAATTTGGTAAGAAAATATATATTTTGGATAAAGAGATTTAATTTATTAAAATTAAAAAGGGATTTGGTGTTTTCAGTGGAAAGGAAATATTTGGTTAAATGATTGATTTTTTGATAGTTAAATAACCGACTATCAAATATGGACCAAAAATATAACTTTGGGAATATATAGAAGAAATATGGGAATTATATGGTACAGTTACCATTCAAGGTGCTATACTATACGTATAAACTCGTTTCGTTCTTCTAGGACGTTTATAAGGAAATCCATCCACTAACGGTTAGGAGGTGATCTCCGATCTTATTTTCGTCTGTTTATTTCCTAAAGAACTGGGGTTGAGTTTACCGAAAATATCGAATGTTGTTTCGAAGAAACCGGGATCGGATTTGTCATCCGAAAACCACTTCGTTCCAACGAGTACATTTTCGATGTGAAAACAAGAGCATGGAGTCGAAGATGGAGCAGCGAAGTGCAAGGGCTAATCACTACTAATCCTGAGGATTAGTCCAAAGTGGATGTAGTAGGAGTAGTGCCTTCGGTTCCGTTTAGACCCATGACAGACTTGTATGGATGGATGCTATCAGAACATTGTCATTGGAGGACAAAGAGCATTCTAGGTGAAAAATTCCTTAAAAAGGTAATCGTAGCCTCTAGCCTCATCAACCGGGAATGACTGAAAATCAGGGGGGATGCCGCAATGCTAAGTGGGTCGCACCCAATTAGGGTATGTTTATCACCTTTCTAGATAACCGCAGATATTATTACTACGGTATATGGAAGGTGCTCGAGAGAGGGTGGGAACACCCAAGGTGATAGCATCTTCGGTCTATCCAAGTTAGGGATAGTCCGATCTTGTGTGGCAGGGGATGCCGGCACGATCCTCGGTACGCTGTTTCTAAACGTGTACTGTGATAGGTGGTACCCCAGTGCCTAGTCATTCGTATGGAATCCATTCTCCAATACGTACCTTTACGGTTTTGATTGTAGAGCCTAGTATGCTGGAATTTAATTAATGTAACAATTTCAGCTATGTGAATAAGTATTTGTACTTAGACACTATTATAATATCAGAGGATTTGATATGAAATGTTTTTGTTATCGTAAGGTAAAAACCCGTCGTGTTTATGTGTGGCGTGGTCTTACGAGATACCTTTGATTTTCAGAGGATTTTGAAAACTTTAATAATTCAAATTGAGTGTATTTTCTCACGCTAGTTTTCCAAACTGACTCGGGTGTTATTTTATTATAATGCTCGGGTCAGACCGAGTATTACAGATACATGATAGGATGCTATGGAGCTCAGGAGACGAGCTGGATGGCGAAGACGTATTTCACGTATCTGATTTATATTTCGCTGTGTACTGTAGGCTGTATATTCAGCACTTGTAAGGACAAGTTGTTATAACTGTCCAGTATTGTGTTATTGATGTATTGTACTCTGATGATATAATGTATACATAACAGTTATAGTTCTTTTTGTATAAAGACCTATTGTTTTCTATTATATATTATTTCGCAGCAATTGTGAGATTTTGTGTTTATGTTTCTATTTTCTCTTCTACCTCTTTCTTCTTTTCCCTAACGATCTGGTATTTCCGGCATTCGATTTCTCAGCATTCTATACAGTGGACGTATTGATGTCGATTTTCGGATGTCGAAAATCTCGGTCGTTACAAGTATGAAGTGTTAACTTGATTCTAGAGGCTTGAGCTTGTTGTATGGCTTATTTATAGGTGAGTTATCTCACCATATTGCAAGTGTATATTGTGATATAAATGTTCGATTGTTGAAATATAATTATTAAATGAAAACCAATGCAAGTTATCACTTTTGGACCCTCTTGCTTTTGAAAGAAAATGACAACATATGTGATGTAAATTGTTAATTGTTAAATGTGTTATATGTGATGTAAAAGTGCGTATGTGAATGTTTGAAGCGAGAAAGTCTCTATGAAGCACTTTGAAATCCCTTAATTTTAAGTTGTGTTATTTGGTGATTTATGGACATATCTTGAATGATTTGTTGTATTTGTTTTTCTACACATACATTAGTGTAAAAGATAGTAATAAATTGAGTTGAAAATCTATTTAATTTATAAAAGAAAGTTGTAAGTTATGGTCCATATAGCGATAGTCGCTATGGACGCACTCTGAAAATACTTGTTTTTAGTAAAGTATAAAATGATATTACTTTAGCAATTTTTATGAAATCTTTTCAAAGGAATTTTGTAAAAGGTATATAGGTATTTTTAAAATAATTTTGAAGTTTAAATATATTTTAAAAGAATTTATTTTGAGTTTTTAAAGTAAAGGTTTTTCTTATTATATATATATAACTTGTTTATTTTGAAAATGGTTTTTAAATCAATATTAAGTAACTATTTTTACAGTAATATTTTAGATAATTATTTATAACTTATTTATAAGTATTTTAAAAGGTATTATATATATATGACTTTATAAAACTAGCTTGATTATTTATTATAGTATAAAGAATTTTCCTTTCACTTTTCTTCTTTAAGTTTATTTTAAATTCTATTAAATATATTAAATTTTTAACTAAATTATTATACATTTATATGCCGTTTTAAAAACATTTCTAACTTATTTATTTTGAAAGACTACTATTTTAGGAAGAAGGGATGAATGCTACATTGTGTAAAAATGAACGTGCAAGTAATTTGCATGTGGAATAATAGTAATACTATACTTAACACTAAAAGCCAAGTGAGGTGGACTTCTATATTAGTGAGAATAAAGATTGATGTTTGAGTAGGGATGAGAAATAGCGCTCTAACCTACTGGCTTCTCTCTTGATCGAAGAATTGTTAAGTTGGAATGTTAGAAACGTGTTAAGTATACGAACCTTGATTTCTATAAGCAATCGTTTTTAGAACTAGATAGTCGATTAGTTGACTATAGAGCTTGATTAAATAAGATGAGTAAATGGTTTTAGGTTGTAGTAAACATTGTTCAAGTAACATTTGTTTTAAACCCTTATTGTTAACTATACTTTTGAATATAATTATATATTTAATAATGAATGTTTTAAAGTTAATAATAAGTATAAAAATGGTTTTGGATTGTAGTAAACATTGTTTAAGTAACATTTTCCTTTAACCTTTAGGTATACTTTGATATTTAATAATGAGATTTTAAAGTTAATAACAAGTAAGAAATCTTTTGGAATAAGATAGAAAAAGGAGAAGTTTAACTTATAAAAGAAAAGGGGTTTATAGTAACAATGTTTAAGTAACATTTGTTTTTAACCTCTTTGGTTATATTTTAAAGTAAGTTAATCTTGTTAATGATTTGTGAATTGTGAATATACTTAAACATTTGAGATAAGTATATGAATACTTTTGAAGTATAAAATACAGTATAAATGAATAGTTAATACGAGACACATGAATAGTAAAATAAAATATCTTTTATAAAAAGAAATGAAATCTACATACAAGTTTTAATTTAAAAAATAAGTTTTAATTAAAAAGATGTTTAATTAAAAGAAGTTTTAATTAAAGGAAGGTGTTTTTAAATTAATAAGAATCTTAATTTAAAGAAAGAAGTTTTAAATCAAATGACAGAAGTTTTATTAGACAAAAAGGAGTTTTACTTATAAAAGAAGTTTGGATTAATGAAAATAATTAATTAAATAAAAATGGGAATAAAAGTCGTTCATGTAACTTGATCGTGCTTTGTGTGTGTTAATTGTGCTTTGGGTGTTACTTGTGTATGAAAAACATTTAGTCATGTGCTTAAAAGCAGACGAAATAGACTTGATTCTATCTATAAGATTTAAGATTGATGTTCGAGTAAGGATGAAGCGAAAGTACTCTAACTTACCGAATTCCCTCTTGACCGAGGGATAATAGAAGTTGAAAAGGTCGGAAACATGATAAGTATACCAGACTTGGTTTCCATATGCGATCGTTTTGTAGTTGTTTAATATAACCAAATTAACTTAAGAAGTATCAGAAAGCTTCACGGCTTCATATGCTTTGAGAACCCCCGGGAAGGAGCATTTATATGAAATGTCTTTAGCTTTCACTTACTTTTTAAAGAAGTGGAATTGAGTTAACCGAAAATTCGTCGATTCAGTCTTGAGGAAATCGGAATCGATAAGTGTTCTACTTATCGAAAGCCACTTAAAAACTGATATATGTGTTCTATCTCTTTGAAGTGAATCTGGTCAAGATGATGGAATCCATTTGGGGATTCATGATCTGTTCAAGTGATGACAGTTCGTGTGTTGAGTCGCTAGACATGACCTCATCATCGGTATATGACTAACGATAGAGTTAGATGCATAATCCCGGGTTTGACTAACCTAAAAAGGAGGTAGGTGATCAACTCAATATCTAGACATTGCTTTTGATATGTTGTGTGTGGGGAGTTGATGGTATTTGGTCTATATGTTAGGGCATGGACTAGTTGTGTTTTCCTTATTGTATATTTTATCTAGAGATATACGATGCTCGGAAGGTGGCTTTTGATCCTTGTCATCGAGATTGGTCTCAGTTTACTTATGAGTTTTACCGTGGAGGTCTCTGTGGAAAATCTACTATGAGAACATGCCTTAGTGGGTTTGATTGTATACTATTATTCAGCCTTTTGGTTCGGCTGTATTCGGACTGACTAGACAAGTTAGACTGGGCAATCATCGAGGAAGACAACCCGAAGAGATGATTATTAGGCACAGAGGTCAAGCACAGGTAATGATATGAAGCGACGATCAACCGAGGCCAACGGATAGACTCTCCCGAATATTCTAAGTATGGAATAATGCCTCCCCTAGGCGGGGGTTTAATGCCTATCCCTTTCCTTAGGGGATCAGTACGTATCCTCAATCAATGTCCCAAACTTGGTAAGATCGATACAAAGTGACAAGGAAGGCCCATGAGGCTACATTTCAAGTTTCAAGTCATTTGGAGTTCGTATGCTCAAGTTATGGGCAAATTACTTCACTTATCAAAAGGGATCGGTATAAAAGGGATCGTCCATATTCAGCTTTCACTACATATTGCAACAATGATCGGTCAATAAATCAAAATCTATATATGCTTTCAACATGAAACTTGGAGTATAAGCTAATTAGGATGTGTGGAACACCCCATAGGGATTGCAGCCCATTTGGATGCATTAATAGGGATCAATACTGATCCCTATTGTGGGCCCCGATGGGCCTGCAAATTTTTGGGTAGCCTCGTCTTGGTCTCCCGAACCTTCTGCCAAAATTTCAGTCCGATCCGAGCACGTCTTCCCCTATAATACAACAGGCATGGAGTCAGAAAAGGGATCCTATTTTCTCTACCGAGGCTCTGCCATTTTTATTCTTTACTTTTGTAATAATGGATCCCAGCTGATCCAAACATTCTTGTAATCATAATCAAATGGAAGATCAATAAAAATATAAAGTGAACGTAGGCCAAGATTGCCGAACCACTATAAAATCTATGTGTTCCTTTATGATTTTTACTTTATTTTTATTTCATTCTTCATTTAATCTCTACTAGATTTTATTGGGTGTTGATGCCCATTTTTGCGGTCAATATTTTGGTGCTTTCACTGCTAAATGAATTCTCAGCTTGATTGGATCTCATCATAAACTAGTGGATTTCCATATTCGTGAGATAGATCCAACTTTCAAACGATAAAATTCCTATTCTACTCAGATTTGAAGAAGATCTAAAAGAAGCTAATAGCCATGGTTAAAGGGACTAAGTCTACATCCTGTGTTTTTGGAGGATCTAATTATGCTAGTGTTCTTGTTTGGAGTCGTTTATGTGTTCATGTCCATTTGGAAGGGATCAGATTCACTCATGTATGCAAGTTCTTGGGATTAGATGTTGAAGTTTGCACTCATGTTAGCGAAGGGCTAATCCCTCTCACAAGGCCATGATGGTCAATCCCTCTCATAAGGCCATAATGGCTGATCCTCCGCCAATCTCAACTGCAACCGATCCCTTAGCCTAAATGACCAAACCCTCAACAAGGCAAATATAAGTATATCGATCCTTCTAGCATATATACTGAGTAAATGTCAACCCTTTTGTTAAAGTACTACAAGCACTACTGATCCTTCCATATGTACCTATCGCTCCAAAAACATATGTACCGATCGCTCCAAATACATCAATACTGATCCCTCCAGTAAGTATTCTGATCCCTCTCCAAGGGGTATATACCGATCCCTCTCTAAGGTACGTATACCGATCCCTCTGCAAAGCACATTTAGCTGATCCCTATACTACCGATTCCTCTCTCAAAAGCCTTATCCGACCGATCCTTATACCCAAAAAAAAGGATCAGGTACGGTCCATTTTTAAAAAATATTATGAATCGGGTACGATCCATTTAGCCGATCCCTATACTACTGTGCCGCAGTGCAGTGCCCCCGCATTTTGGATTCGAAACTCAACTTAAATACTGTGCATTCTACCTACTTCCCTTACGTCATGTGACTGACCTGGGCATAGAGGATCAAGCGGCAGCTTCTGAATTGTAACCAAGGAATAGACAAGCAATCACTACTCAAACGATACTCCCAAAGGTTGGGGAACATAGGTGATGCGACTCTAAGCAAACCCAAGAAATTTTGGCCCGAAGCCAAACTCGGGTAAAACCAAGATTTTCTCCCAGCAAACACTAAGATGACTCCAAGCACCATTCTTCACTGACCCAACACTTCGAATTCAGTGACTCCAGGCAAACCAATTGCCGACACCAAGCAAATAACAGATTTTCTCGGGTCCGACTTCAAATAACTTACCACTGATCCATCAATACCGATCCATCTTGCTTTGCTCATATCTCGAGCATGCATACATCATTCGCAAGCATAACAAGTAGCTATAACTTAAAAACGAACCATATTGATGATGACTGAAGCATCTCCCCTAGTCAGAGCCTATTCATTGAAGCCATTCCGTGTACAGAATATCCGAGGAGATTCAATGTACCAATCATATCGGTTTACTCAGGGAAAACCGACCTTGGACTACATCTCATGAAATTCGAGTGGCATATGAATTCCGCCAAAGCGATATGTGCCATCGAATGCCGATGCTTTCCTATATTCCTCGAAGGTGTATCGATCATGCGGTTTATGCGATTATCACCCAGATCCATCTCTTCATTCAATCAACCGGATCAGAAGTTTGTCGAGCAGTTAAAAATGCATGCGACTCACACCAAGGATGTGATGTCGTTATCTAATTTATTCCAGATGCTAGGTGAGTCACTCAAAAAACTTATTATAGAAATTCTATGTCGTCGTCGTCACTAAAGCGAGCAATCCTAGCGAGGATATCATATCGATGGCGTTGATGAGGGGAATCGACCCCCAAATAGATTTTGGCAGCTAGTTAGTTGGAGAGCTTCCTACGACCTTGGATCGTTTTCATTACAAAGTGAATCAGAACCTAAGAAAAAAGGAGGTAAAGCAGACTAGGAGAAAGTACAATACATGCCCGTTGGCTAAGGACTTAGATTCCAAGAGACGATCCAGGATCTCAAAATTCGACTCATATACTCCTTTGAATGATTCAATCGATAACATCTGCTTGGAGACTCACGACTCAGAGCAGTACTGGAAAATAGCCTCGAGAGAGTCCATCGAAGCCCAAAGAAAAGCTAGGAAATGTTGTGTATTCCAAGAAGCACACGGTCCTAACACTGGCGATTACAAAGACCTCCGAGATATGATCGAAAAGCTAATACGGAAAGGAAAGCTTCAACAGTATGTGCAAGCCCTATAGAAGCAGGTAGGGAACATCCGATGCCTATCAATAAAGACCTCTGATTATCAATCGGACCGCTGACGGTCGATATCCCGCTAAAAAGAGCTAGGGGCAAAGTGGAATAGCGAGCACACGACATTGCTTCACTTATCAATGATATTTATTCCGATCTTCTTTGAATTATTTTTAGTTCAATTTCAATAGTGTTGTCAACTATGACCAACTTGAACTAAACTACTTCCAAACGATGCGGGTGACCAAGTACTTAGAGTTGGGCGCCAACTAATCTCTGCGGATCATGATCGAACCTTGGAGTTTCATCAAGATAAGCGTGATTCAACCGCTCATCAGCTACCATATGCCCCTCACTTAAGGCTAAGGACTCAAAATGGAAAAACCCGACAAGGTCAGGATCCAGTAAAAAGTGGACACGACTGATCATCTACTCATCAATTTCTGCGCCTGACTTGGAGACAAAAGAAAGACTTGGAGTGGATGCAACCCAACCATCCACTCCTTAGCTCATACTTGAATTTTGCCAAAATACATATGCCTCTCCCAAAGCTCTGCAATGCCAGGATCCAACTAAAGTGTATGTGATTTGATCGTCTACACATCGACTCCTACCCTAGACACAGAGGGAAGTTTGAAAGCTCGACTTAAAGTAGGCATGACTGAATGCCTACTCATCAACCACCGTCCTCAACACATGGACACGACTGCATCTTGAGGTGGATGTGACCTAACCGTCCAACCCAAGCATGGATGTGATCCGACAATCTATTGCCTACTCCCTTCCTTGACTTGGCAAGAGGAGCTACAACCACCAAGCAGATACTAATCGATCGTCTCACTTGCCAAGTTCTATCCTTGATGCCGGGGGCAGAATTCCATTCCATGAATGAACGTGATTCGACCGTTCATTCGATAACTCTTACATCGACTTGGCAGATGGAGTATAAATCAAAAACGGGTGCGATTGACCACCCATCAAACAACTCTAAGTCCCCAGAGTGAAGAATGGAGTATAAACAATTTGGGCGGATGAAGGACTACCCATGAGAAAACTCTAAGTCTTCGGAGTGCGGACTGGAGTATAAATAATTCGGACGGAAAAAACGACTGCCCACGAGAAAACTCTAAGTCCCCATAGTGCGGACTGGAGTATAAATAATTCGGGCGGAAAAACGACTGCCCACGAGAAAACTTTAAGTCCCTAGGGTGCGGACTGGAGTATAAACAATTCGAGCGAAAAAACGACTGCCCACGAGAAAACTCTAAGTCCCCGGAGTGCGGACTAGAGTATAAACAATTTGGGCGAAATAATGGCTGCCCACGAGAAAACTCTAAGTCCCCGGAGTGCGGATTGGAATATAAACAGTTCAGGCAGAAAAAATGACTGCCCATGAGAAAACTCTAAGTCCTCAGAGTGCGGACTGGAGTATAAACAGTTCAGGTAGAAAAAATGACTGCCCATGAGAAAACTCTAAGTCCCCGGAGTGCGGACTGGAGTATAAATAGTTTGGGCGGAAAAAACGACTACCCATGAGAAAACTCTAAGTCCTCGGAATGCGGACTGGAGTATAAACAATTTGGGCGAAAAAAACGACTGCCCATGAGAAAACTCTAAGTCCCCAGAGTTTGAACTGGAGTATAAACAATTTGGGCGGAAAAAACGACTGCACACGAGAAAACTCTAAGTCCCCGGAGTGCGGACTGGAGTATAAACGATTCAGGCGGAAAAAATGACTACCCACGAGAAAACTCTAAGTCCCCGGAGTGTGGACTGGAGTATAAACAATTCGGGCGGAAAATCGACTGCCCACAAGAAAACTCTAAGTCCCCGGAGTGCGGACTGAAGTATAAACAATTCGTGCGGAAAAATGACCGCCCACGAGAAAACTCTAAGTCCCCGGAGTGCGAACTAGAGTATAAACAGTTCGGGCGGAAAAAATGACTGCCCACGAGAAAACTATAAGTCTCCGGAGTGCGGACTGGAGTATAAACAGTTCGGGCAGAAAAAATGACTGCCAACGAGAAAACTCTATGTCCCCGGAGTGCGGACTGGAGTATAAACAATTCGAGCAGAAAAAACGACTGCCCATGAGAAAACTCTAAATCCCCAGAGTGCAGACTGGAGTATAAACAATTCGGGCGGAATAAACGACTGCCTACGAGAAAACTCTATGTCCCCGAAGTGCGGACTGGAGTATAAATAGTTCGGGCGGAAAAACTGACTACCCACGAGACAATTCTAAGTCTTCGGAGTGCAAACTGAAGCATAAACAATTCGGGTAAAAAAACGACTACCCACGAGAAAAATCTAAGTCCCCGGAGTGCGGACTGGAGTATAAACAATTCGGGCAGAAAAAATGACTGCCCACGAGAAAACTCTGAGTCCCCGGAGTGCGGACTGGAGTATAAACAGTTTGGGCGGAAAACACGACTGCCCACGAGAAAACTCTAAGTCCCCTGAAGTGCGGACTAGAGTATAAACAGTTTGGGCGGAAAAAACGACTGCCCACGAGAAAACTCTAAGTCCCCCGGAATGCGGACTGGAGTATAAACAATTCGGGCGGAAAAAACGACTGCCCGCGAGAAAACTCTAAGTCCCCGGAGTGCGGATTGGAGTATAAACATAAATCGGGCGGATACCGACTGCCCACAAAACAACTCTAAGTTCCCAAAGTGCGAACTGGAGTATAAACATAAATCGAGCAGATACCGACTGCCCACAAAGCAACTCTAAGTCCCCAGAGTGCGACTGGAGCATTAACATGAATGAATAGATGACTGGATTTTAACCGTTCTCTATTCCACAAACTCTGGCCTAAAATCGACAAGAGGAGCATAAACTCGCTAAGGATGAAATTCGACCGTCCGACTTATGGCCTCGCCAAATCAATGCTGGTGGTAGGAATACAAATCACTAAAAGCTGAATACGATAGCTCACTATAGCTTCGGATTAGTGTTCTTTACAACTTAAGGCAACGACCGCAAGAAGGACTTAATACAAAACTAATCAGAACGACGCCCGATGTTACGGGAGACTAACAATATTGTGTCGCTGGGTCGATAGTCAATATCGATCCACACCAAACACAAACAGATGTGACCCGGATGTCCCTCGAAAAACTATGATCACCAGAGTATGGATAGAGAATAAACCACGAATACTTGATCATTAATTCTCCAGCACCCTCCTTCGATCCGTCGGGAGGAGTATGAAACCGGATGAGCATGATCCGACTGGACCTAAGCCAACTCTACCCCTAGATCTGATTAGATAATATGAACCAAAGTGAACGTAGTTGACCGTCCAGTACCCAACTGATGCTCGAAATCTGACGGAGCATCGAAGTATTCCCTTGGAGGGAAAAACCAGAATACAATCCAGGATAGGCGAGACTCAGCCTTCCATCAACAAACCTGATCCCGCGATTCAACGGGAAAGAGTGTAAAGCTGAAGTGGACATGGCTTGCCTTCCTACTTATCGATGTATGCCCCAGACTTGGGGGCACATGCGAGAAACAAGAGGAATCTGAACCGACCATTCATCGATCAACTCTATGTCTTTGGAGCTTAGGTGGGAGTATAAGCATAGCTAGGACGAGACTCGACCATCCATGCAGTACATTTATCAACCCGAGACTGGAAGCAGAAGTGTGATCATCCAATGACTGGCTACGATAGCTCAATATTGTAACTTATATATAGTGTTTACAACGACTCGAGGCTACGACCGAAAGGATGCCTAGAGATAGAATCATCGAATCGAGGCTCAAGATCATGGGCAACTGACTATCATTCCAACCTGAACGATGAGCAATAGTTCGCCAGTACAGTGAATGGAAAGCATGTTACTCGAATACACAAGCAGATTCAAACTCAAAGCAAGAGCCAGCTCTGCAGCTGCACACAACTCGATGCTGACCCCTACTCGACATTTTCTTCAACGTGCTTCTAAGACTGATCTTTGGCCATTTGCTGATAATCGCTCAAAACATTTAGAGCCCTTCACTATCAGACTTAATAACTCATGACAAGACTCTGGGATTCGACCGGAGTAGCCGTTATCATTGATCATCCCAACTAGATTTCACATTGATTGCTACGTGAAATAGTTACATTTGAACTCAAAGAATCCAAGACTGCACCCGCTGAGCCGACATTACAGTCAGCCACAGCGACCCATCATGGGTAATGAAGAATGGATCACAACTCAGAGCAACGATGATGAAGGAATTAGTTGGCTTTCTCTAAATGAATTTTGATGTGTTCGCTTGGACCCATTCTGACATGCATGTGATCACACCAACTATCGCGAGCCTTGCATTGAATATCGACCCGAGGCATGTCCCGGTGAAACAAAAGCAACGCGTCATGGATCCGGAGAGGTCTGCTGGACTTAAAGTGGAAGTGGATAAACTCAAAAACAACAGGTTTACCCACGACACCTTCTGCCCGAAATGGGTATCAAATCTAGTTCTTGTGAGAAAAGATAATGGAAAGTAGTGGTCATGCATCGACTACTCAGACCTGAACAAGGCATGCCCAAAAGAGAGCTTTCCACTTTCGAGGATCGACCGGCTGGTAGACTCAACCGCTGGATATGAACTGCTTTCATTTATCGATATGTACTCCGGGTACAACTAGGTCCTGATGCACGTCCTCGACCAGAAGCACATCAACTTCATTACCGATCTAGGGCTATATTGTTATGTTGTGATGCCATTTGAACTAAATAATGCAGAAGCTACTTACCAGAGTCTGGTCAATAGGATGTTCAAAGATCGAATCCGGCGATCGACAAAAGTATATATGGATGATACACTTGTGAAGTCACGACGATCAAACGACCACATCAACGACTTAGCGGAGATGTTCAGTTTTATCCAAAGAAATGGAATGAAACTCAGTCCCTTGATATGCTCTTTCGGCGTTGCATCTGAGAAGTTCCTGGGTTTAATGTTCAACTCTCGCAGAATCAAAGCCAACCTTAAGAAGTTCAGGCAATCGAAGACATCTAGGTACCGAAGACAATCAAGCAGGTATAGAGTCTAAATGGGAAGGTCATCGCCCTAAGTCGATTAACCTCCAAGGCCATCGACAAGTGTACTCTCTTCTTCAACCTAATCGGGAGATGGAAAAGGAATTTCAAATGGACACAGGATTGTAAAGGCGCATTCCAAGCTTTGTGAACCACTTTAAGATACCTCCCATCTTGTCAAAGCCGGTGGATCATAAAGATTTATACATCAATTTAGCCATGTTAGTACACGCCATAAGCATAGGGCGTAGCAGATCGATCGTTCCTCGAGAGTCATTAACGCAACTCCGACGCCAGAACACCGGTCATTGGAAGTTCCATCTGTGTACATTTTCCATCGGTTGATCGGTTCTCCACCGCTCTTCGGATAGTCGTCTGATGTAGTGAATTCAGATATGAAGTATGCTACTGTTTGTCCTTGGATACCTCTTTGAAGGAGAAAAGTGATATCAAATTGGCTTAGCTCGATATTCCATTTGAGTAACCTTCTAGATGTCTAAGGTTACTCTAGGACCTGTCGTAACGGCTGGTTGGTATAGACGTTAATGGGGTAAGCCTGTCAATCGCTTGCTTACATAAGATACTAGTCTTTGGATCCAGTTCTCTTTGCATAGCATTGCAAAAACTTGACTTCCTTGCAACAAATAACGAAACTAAGTATAAGGCCTTGATCGCCACGCTCAAACTTGCTAGAGAACTGGGAGTGGAAACTTTACATGTCTTTTGTGATTTCTTGTTAGTATTATGCCAAGCCAGGGAAGATTATCTTACTAGAGGGCAGCGTCTTGATCCTTATCTCAGCTGGGTCCAAAAGCTACTGGCCGACTTCGAGTATTACACCATTACACACATCCTCGGAGAACAAAATGGAAAAGCCGAGTCACTGGCCATGCTAGCCAGTTCTGAGGATGCGCAACAAATAGACTTTGTCCTGGTTGAAGTACTTAACATTCCAAGCATTGGTAGATGGAGATCGACTAGATCTTGGAGACGGAGCCAGAAAAGAAGTCATGGATGACTCCTATCAAAGACTATCTACAATGGGGAATTCTTCCTGAATGGATGAATGAAAAATGATAGATCCTCCTAAAAGCTTCACGCTACGTCATCCAAGAAGGAGTCATGTATAGAGAGGGTTTCTTCGTTCTCCTGCTTCAGTGTATCGCCCATAATGAAATCAAATGAGTCTTGAGAGAAGTCCATGAAGAAGAATGCAGCAATCACACCAGGGAGAAAACCCTGACAAATAAAATACTCAGTTGCGGGTATTACTGGCCAACTGTAAATCAAGATGTAGCTAATCACGCTAGACAATGCGATAAGTGTTAGATGTTTGCAAAAATTCCGAGAGCCCCGCAGACGGAAATTACTCAAATGGTCTGTAACATCCCCCTACTTGGAGGCCCAAAACTAAGGCTATAGATGCTGCAGTCATCCATAGTTATTAATCCTCGGCGACCAAATACGGCAATGTTAGATACATTGATACACAGAAACGCAAGAATATGGAAAAAAATTAAAACAACAAACAAAGTCCACATTCCATTTCAAATTCATTACATAATCCCAGAGCGCAGACCATGTTCAAACAAAATATACTTATTACAAAATACGCTAAGAGTGACATATGAAGATGCCCCCTTGGATGATCGGAGTATATAATAAGGCACTTAAACAAGTTTGCCTTTACAATCAAACACACGGCGGAAATAAAAGAACTCTAATAACAAGCTTGCCTCCTGCATGTCTTTGGAAGCTTTATTCATCTAAAAGAACACCTGGAAACCTTAACTCTCAACCTACTCAAAATCAATTGAGTACCCGAGAGTTTAAGGGGAAAAAAACTTCAAGTCATACATAAAGCTTAGTATGAATAATAACCTACCATCTCAAATCATTTAGATATCTAGTGAGACCACGTCGCTTAGTGGAACGTGTTTTCCTTTCACTAGTATCCTATAACATGTATAAAACCATATACTGTGCTTCTGTAACCACAATGGTTAAAACATAGTATTTCAAAACATTTTGATGATATGCAAAATAAGTAAATCAAATCTGGATTACCCATCCCCATTCATTCTGACTATTTGTCTCTATTATAGTTTCTAGGGTTACTATTAACCTGTTAAATGTTTATGGGCTATCTGTCCAGCCTCTTAGTTTTCATGGGATCACTAAGAACCTTTGGTAACTCCAATATCTTCTCTATTATCCTAGTTTTCATGGGCTAACTAGGAACCTATTAACTATCTGTTTATATCTTAATCCAGATATAGTTTTCATGAGTTAACTATAAACCTGTTGGCCTCTGCCAATATCAAATCATAGTTTTCATGGGCTGGCTATGAACCTATTGGCCCCTGCCAATATCTTTCCCTTTACACGGTTTTCATGGGCTTACTGTGAACCTATTGGCCCCTGCCAATATCTTTAATTAAGATTTTATCATTTCATAAGTTATATTCACTACTGGGTCAACCTAGCTGGTTATCCTGCCCTTCCCCAAAGTACCGTTATGGGTTAATTACAATGTGAACAAATATATGAAGAAGTAATACTCTCAAAAATCTTTATTTATGCCATGGGATTTCCTTTTAAAAATGAGAGTGGGTTATTTGTTTTGAAACCTTAAAACATCACGTTCGAAACCACTGGATGACCTCCTTCGAAAGTGCAGAAAACCTCTTTTCAAAACTCTAAGTATATACCTTTCGAATGCATCAAAACCTTACTTAATAATCTTTAGGAAAATAGCTTCGAAACTAATGAAAGTACCCCTTTCGAAAACATTGGGCTTTACTCCTTAAAAACATCCTTTGGGTCAAAGTGGTTATATACAAAAGTATCTCTTTCGAAACCCCTTATAGAATTGTTTGAGGAAAAGTAGAAGGTGTCGGAACCTCCTATTCATAAGCTCAAAACCTTTAAGTTATAACTTCGAAGGGTAGCGTCGAAACCCCCTTTCGACCCCATTGCCTTCGGAACCCTCAACCCCTTTCGAAAGCATTTAGGAAGTGGCTTAGCTTAGGTTAAAACTGAGATAACCCTTCGAAAGCATTGATGGCTTCATTACACTCGGAATGGAAATTAGCGGCTGGGTTTCCACTTGGTCGAAACCATTACTTTCGAAAGCACTTAAACAAAAGGAACCCCTTTCGAAAGCTAATACTTTAAATATAAGATGACAACCTTCTTAGAATGCTATTTATAAACTCTTTTCGGAAACATTTGTTTCGACTGGGTCGAAAGCTCTAAGCAAAACAAAGTAAATACTTAACTTTTAAAAATAAAACAAGGTTTCGAACCCATCGGAAGCATTCCTTTTGACACCATAGCTTCCGCCTTTCCTCCAATCCACTACGTACCATCTGAGTGATACCTTATGTATTGGTTTCGACTAAGTGAGTTTCGGCTGAAGCGAAAGCATGGAGCCGAAGGCCACTTCCAAAAGAGACGGAACCGACTTTTTATTTAAAAGGCTGAATTAAAGCTAATTTTAGTAAATGCTTTGTAACTAACCTACCGATTTGTAAACACCTGATTGGTTGCCACAAAACTTTTCAAATACTTTACAAAATAAATACCGCATTTATCAGATCTAAATCAAAGGAGAAAATTAACATTTAATTCCTTCCATTAAGCAAAACCCATATTGCAAATAAGTCCTTCTTTCAAAATAATTTATTTTCCATAGCAAATTAATTTGGAAAAATACCCAAAAATAAAAAAAATACAATTTCATCATGTTATCTAACATATTAAAATTTCAAACCCAATTTCTTTATGAAATAATTAAAATAAATTTCAAACCCAATTATAGCATATTTTCCTTTAAAAATTCATAATAAATTCTCCATAGCTTAGAAAATTATGAAAAATTAAACCCATCTCTAAAATCATGGTTTACCTAACATATTTTTTTCCATGGCATTATAAACCCAATAACAACCGGTTTTGCCCTAAAACCGTGCAATTTCATATGTAAATGAATTGGTTTAAATCAAACATATAATAACCCAAGCATATCCTCATCCAAAACATCATAAAACGAATTTAATCTTAAATCCAAAAACGTATGGTTCTAAAAACAAAATAGAGAAGGAATGAATTATTATTCACCTTAGATATGATAAGGAATTTGAGGCTTGTTGTTGATTAATCCTTCTTAGCTTTGATCCTTAGCTCTAGATTGAATTATCCTCTTTTCCTCCTTGTTAATGGCCGACACTAATTTAGGTTTTTTTATTTGCGTTTGTGAAAAATGAGAAATGAAACGTGAATGGTTAATTAAAAAAGTGTATAGCCGTGAGTATGAGGACGTGCGACTATTTACTACTATGCCCATGTGTACATTAATTAGCTTTCAAACCAAATTAAGCCCATTTATATTATTATTAAGCACGACCCTATATGTTTTATCCAAATCTCAATCCCCTTATCATCATTATTCGATTTAATTTATCTTACTAAATTTCTTGAATAATGTTATCAAAAATTAGGGATGTTACATGGTCACTCCATAGCCATTTTCCACTTGGGGCATTGACATCATCTACTTCTTGCCGAATCTAAAGGTGGTGTGAAATATGTCATCGTAACAGGTTATTACTTCACCAAATGGGATGAAGCAGAACTTTTAACCACGATCATGATGAAGAAAATAATCAACTTCATTTTTTGGAACCTCGTCTGTCATTTTGACCTTCCACGAACCATTATAATTGATAATGAAGCTAATTCGACAGCGCTAAATTTAAAGACTTCTATCGTCGGCATCATATTGAAAAGAGATTTGCGGTAGTTGCTCACCCTCAAAAAAATGGACGGGTTGAAGCTGTGAACAAAATCATAAAGTCCGTTCTGAAGAAACATTTGGGTAAGGCTAGAGGTAGGTAGATCGATGAACTCTCATCAGCATTATGGGCATACAGAATCACCCACAAGTCCACGACTGACCATACTCCATTCATCCTTGCTTACGGCTCTGAGGCCGTCTTCCCTGTAGAACTTGTAATCCCCTCTCATCGAGTGACTTTTTACAACCCATATTTCATTATAAAATAATATATAAACAAGGAATTGTGATCCAATTGCAATTAAATTAGAAGGAATTGGTGATGACTCATGAGTGTATAAACGTATCCAGGAGCCAATGACAAGAACATGTAGCTGAACATGCACGTGTATATTCAAAAAATTTGACTTCTTGAAATCGATAGAAACTGAATTTTCACTTGGAGTTATCAAAGAAAAGACTAGATCAGATAGCCAAAGCTTACTAGTCTTGTAGAACCGGACACAGGTAGCAACTGATGGAATACAATCATGAATTAATACTATTGGAAATCGACCAAGCGACATGACAATCAAAGAGGGATACATCACTTTGGGAGGATAAAATTGAAGGATAACGACTATTCAGGAAACTGGATGGATTTCTTTCTGGCGACTCTAACTTGCTTTGATTCAAAGCACATCATGTATGCAATAAGACGTACTTTGGGGGCAAGTGTTATCCGACCTTTTGGTCCGGCTATATTCAGACTGACTGGACAAGTTAGACTGGGCGATCATCGAGGAAGACAGCCCGGAGAGATGATTATTAGGCTCAAAGATCAAGCGCAGGTAATGATATGAAGCGACGATCAACCGAGGTCAACAGATAAACTCTCCAGAATATTCTAAGTATGGAATAATGCCTCCCTTAGGTGGCGGTTCAGTGCCTATCCCTTTCCTTAGGGATCGGTACGTATCCTCAATCAATGTCCCAAACTTGGTAAGATCGATACAGAGTGACAAGGAAGGCCCATGAGGCTACATTTCAAGTTTCAAGTCATTTTGAGTTCGTATGCTCAAGTTATAGGCAAATTACTTCACCTATCAAAAGGGATCGATATAAAAGGGATCGTCCATATTCAGCTTTCGCTACATACTGCAACCACGATCGGTCAATAACTCAAAATCTACATATGCTATCAACATGAAACTTGGAGTATAAGCTAATTAGGATGTGTGGAACACCCCATAGGGATCATTGGTACTGATCCCTATTGCGGGCCCCGATGGGCCTGCAAATTCTTGGGCAGCCTCATCTTGGTCTCCCGAACCTTCTGCCAAAATTTAAGTCCGATCCGAGCATGGCTTCCCCTATAAATACAGCAGGCATGACATCTGAAAAGGGATCCTACTTTCTCTGTCGAGGCTCTGCCATTTTTATTCTTTACTTTTGTAATAATGGATCCCGGCTGATCCAAACATTCTTGTAATCATAATCAAGTGGAAGACCAATAAAAATATGAAGTGGACGTAGGCCAAGATTGCTGAACCACTATAAAAATCTGTGTGTTCCTTTATGATTTTTACTTTGTTTTTATTTCATTCTTCATTTAATTCTCTACTAGATTCTATTGGGTGTTGATGCCCATTTTTGACTTCAACATATACTATAAATATTCTTGACTCGTGGGATGCAAGCAGCATAGCTATTTTCTTATTTGTATTCTTCACCCTAGACATTATCTATTATATCGCAATATGTACTTATTAGATGGTGGTTCCTTTGAGGGGAATACTGTTATGGCATTCCTTGCGGTCTCAAAAGTACTATTATATGCTAGCTAGATATTCTTGAGTTTCTCGCACCAGACTTATGTTTGACCCATGATTTTATTTTCCCCTTATTTCCATGGGTGCTCTTTCGAGTAGTCTGAGAAAAGCAAGTTTTCATTGATGTTCATTAAGCTCTTAGAGAGGAGCTGGATGTTTTACCTACCATAGTATTTATTTCCACTGTTTTATTTTATGTATATATCAGTAATTGTAAGGATAAGTTGTTATAACTGTCCAAGATGATGATGGTACTCTGATTAGTAACTCTAAAATGCTATGTATATTAGAGTAACTCTGTGTATTATCTTTTAATATTATATGTTATCATTCCGCTGTGAGATTTTGATGTTTTTTGTTCTTCGCTTTCTTGTTCCTTTTCTTTTCTTCTTTTTCTTTACCTTTAACATTCTATCTTTCCGGCACTTGGATGCTCTATGGGTGAATACTGTGGATGTATTAGTGTCGACATTCGGGGGTCAAAAAGGGGTATCGTTACATGTAAAGGGCAATTTATTCAATATCCATAAAAGTTAAGGATGACCAAATACACTTTTGTAAAGAGTTCATTATGGTATAGTAGTAAGCATTTCCTTTGAATGGTTTGACCGTCAGAAAGAAAATCGAATGTATAAGAGTGGATGTAACTTAAGGTACGGTTGGGATGAATAGAGTGAATGGTTTCTTCTGCTTCATAATGAAATTCGAAAACGAGAATTGTAAAATAATAATAGATACTTAACATTGAAATAAGAAATATGATTTCTATTCTGAAATGTATTTTCACATAGAAATTTATTTTCTATTAGGTTTATTTCTTTGAATTTAAGATGTTTGATCTGAAAATTCTCAACTGTAAATTGATTATAGCAAACAAAATAAATAGCCTACATTAAGTGGTTGAATGGAGCTTTGCATTTCATACTAGTAATGACGAAAATAGTGGGAACATACCATATAACACTTATTGGTTGCACCAAGTTATGAAAATTGTATGCATAAAACGTACCAAACATTGTTTATGAATTAATAATTATTTTTCAGTGTTGACTGAAAATAGACATAGTTTTATTTCAATATGAATATTATGAGTATTCGTTATAAAATAAAACTGTAGTACTGGTATTTGTGATGCATTGGAAATAGAGAAGCATCTAAATTTATTTGCAGTTATATTGGAATTATGGACTAAGCCACAATTTTGAGAAATAATTTTTAATTATATGATTAAGAATCATATGATACCAGTGAATTATTTCTCAAAAATAAAGATCAAAGCACCCATTCGTGGGACCGTGATAAGAGTTGATGAACTCTTCGGATTGATACCAAAATGGTTCCACATACTTCGTTATACTTACCGATGAGTTATAACCGACATGGACATGTGTATTTGATACACATGTAGTATGTCTATGATAAGCTATAGAATATAAAACCAAAGTACATAAAATAATGTGAAATAGAAAATAGAAATGATTCGGTTTGATTGAATTGGTGAGTATATTGGAAAGAGTTCCGAATGTACCTAAGAATGAATAAACATTTGATCTTAATAGCCACTCCTCCCTATGATACATAATGATGTAACGATAAGGAGTAATTCAACTTTTTTTAACAAAGTATGATTAATGGTGAGTAAAATTGAGTTAACTTCTTTCTATAAGGTCGTGTATTTAAGAGTATTGCACAAGGTTAAAATTAATTTCATCAAAAGAATGGTTTACAAAATCATACAAGATAATGGTTTATAAGAAACCTCAACATATCCTAAGCCAAGGAGTTGGTGGGTTGTGTGAGTCGAAAGACTGCATGTAACAATTGGTCATGAGGGATCTTGTATGAATCACCCCCAAAGGAGTTTAGGAACGACTATCATTAAATGACCAATTTATATTTTGAACATAAGTATTGTAAACTAAAATTGAATCAATTTTATATGTAAGACAATTCATAAAATGTTCATGAATACCCATTCCTTAAACTAAGAAAAAATTGTTGTTTCAAAAAATATCAACTTCATAGTGAAGGAATTTATTTTAGAAATTATTTGTAGTGAAATGGATTTGGATACGATCTAAGGATAAAACTGACTGCGAGGGATGAAATGAAATTAACCAAACCTAAATGAACACAACACATTAGAATGTCTAATAAGTATTCTCACACATTGAAGAGAAACTATGAGTTTCTTATTAGTATCGAGAATAGATAATCCTTACTTGTCAATTAAGCCTAGGGCTGGCAATTTGAACCGAGAACCACAAAACCGAACCGACCCGAAAATACCCGAACCCGATGGATCTCGGGTCGATTCTAGGTAATGAAAAATATAATAATGTCCCAATCAAACCCGACGCAAATCGACCCAAAGTGACATGAACCGAAAGATCCAACCAAAAAGCGTTAAAATATATGCATTTTTAGTGTTATTACCCAACCAGACCCGAACCGACCCGACCAGACCCAAATCGAAGCTTGGGTCTGGTCGGATCAGGTCTAGATTTTTGAAATGTATAGTTTGGACTGGACAAAACCCGACCCGCCTAGAACTAAGACCCACCGAGTCGGGTCTAGGTCCATCGGATGAGGTCTTATTGTCATCCGTAATTAAGCCATTAAGAGAATTGACTCTACGATATGATATGATGCACAAATCCGAAAAGAATTCCAAGTACGTTATCAAAATATGATTTTGACAGTTATACCCGGAGGGATATGATCCATAGGTCGAATGTGTCTTCAAGAGTAAGACTAATGCAGTTGGAATATAATGAGCAACGTTGATAAGATTAACATCATAAATTTCAATTGTTGATATTTGCAAAATAGATTCGTCATTGTATGTGCTTAAGTGATTTTGGATTTAATCACAAAATTATCACTTAGTATGACTTTGTGCTTTGGTACATATGTGTTGAAATCGAAAATTCTAAATAATGATTTAGAATGGACTGTTTGCACATAACAACCAAAGTGTCTCAAAGTTAGTGGGAGCGATAATGAGTTTATGGGTTTTAGGATATGAACCAAGAAATGATACAAAATATCATTCTATATGCATCGGAATTGAATAAGTATTTTGATTGAAATATAGAATAGTTTGATTTTTAATCAAAATGCAGAGGAAACATGTGTCCATAAGAAAAACCCAGTAAAAGGTACATATATAGTTATTTCGAGACTATAAGTAAACAACATACTGCTGATTGTTAACAATGTACTTATGTTAAAATCAGTAATACTTTGGTTGTTTAATACCAGATATTGGATTTGTAAATTATATCTTTCAAAGTAAGTATAAAGGATATTGGGAATGTGCCAAATGATATGCAAAGATGCCTTATTAAAATGTTTAATAAGGAACATGTAAGATGGATTCCTTATGCTTTAGCAACATGAATTATCATACAAGTTGTATTATCTACATTATCGTGATTTTCTTATGTATTTGATACACGAAGAAAATATCTAATCCAAATTAAGATCATTAAATGGTAGTTTAAGTATTCTCAAGGATTTATGAAATACTAGAGAATTGTTTATAGAAACAACAAACTCCTTATGAAGGAGTGTACGAACTCAAATTTCATGAGCGATATTGAGTATAATATGTCAATAATAAATTCATGTTCAAACCTTAATTAAGATGCTTTAATTTGGAAACGTTCCAAATAAAACATTGTGGATAATTCAACGAAAAGGCTAAGTACATCGCCTTGAATAGCGCCACGATAAAAGCAATGTATAAATATAAATGCACAAATTTATAACTGAGCTAAGGGTGACTCCAAGTATTAAGAATACTAATAAGTGTATATGATAACGATGTAATAATAAGAGCCCACTAGAGGTCGACAAACATACTCCGAATAGTTTCACATGATAAAAGTAGTTTATCAGCATCAGAAAGAGTTGATTGACAGAGTAGAAAGTTAAACAACATAGCAGATCCATTCATGAAGGGTCTAACTCGATTAGTTCTCATTAAACTAATCAAAGGGATGGGACTGTGATTCCAAAATTGGCCCCAAGTGAAAGTAGAAGATTCATAAAGTTAAGGGTATGCCTTAGGGGTAATTATTAAATTGTTTCGTACATCTAACTCGATAACCAATCTTGTTTGAAATAAAAGGTGTTTTCTTTCTATTATATACTTGGTGTAATATATTATATATTAATTAAATAATTAAATTAAAAGTATATTTGTAACGACCCAGCATTTTAGTTATTTAAAATTGGAATATTAATTGATTTTAAATATTTAAAAGTTAACTTTATGAATTTAATAACTCGAATTTCAATTATAATGATTTATTGGATAATTTAATTGTTAAATTTAATGATTGAAATTGGTTAAATAATGGGATTTTGAGTTTTAAGTTAGATAAAAATTACTTTAAAGGCTTATTAAATTTATATTAATAAGAATGAAGATAATAAAAATTTTAAATTGAATTTAAAAGTGATTTACTCGATTTTGAAAATAACTCGTTTTAATTAACATATAAAAATAGTCTTCCGAGGCACGGTCTTGGATTTTAACGAAACTAGTGTCGTTGGGTCCATAATAATGAATTATATTACGCCGTCAAATTTCGTAGCGATCAGATGCAGCGTTTGGTCGTACGAGATAGAAACGCGTTGAAATTAATATTGAAAATTTAATATAATAATTAATTAGGTTCAAAAAGCTATTTTCTGTATACGATCGAATTAGGTCCCGAAACTTATTCCATTGCGTTCGGAATAGGGGAATAACATTAGGAATGCCAGGCGGCACGCCTCGATTGGGATCCGAATTTTATATCCAGATATTTTTAAAATTTTAAATAATATATATATATATATATATAGATATGGATTTGACTTCACACAAATATCTTTATTTACATCAGCCCCCTTTTAACTGAGCAAGCCCAAAAACCCATACTAGCCATACTCCCTCATCAGTTTAAAAACGTGTTTCCCCTTTCTCATCATTTTCAAGCACAGAAAAAAGGAAAGATCTCAACTTTAAAAATTCATATCTCAATGAATACTCGATAAAAAAATCCATGATAAGCTTTAAAAATCGCGATTCGAGGAGAGCTTCGATCTGGTATACTGATTGTTGGGTGCGATGGTTGTCTGTCATTCGATAGTGGAAGGCTTGGGAACTAGGGTTGGTTTTTGCGTGCGATTCGAGTGGAACTGGGTGTCGAGGCTAGGTGCGTTGTCTTCGTGGTGGTGAGGGGATCACATATGCATATTTTGGTGGCGTGCGGCTAAAAAGTGGTGGTCGCGACTTTGGGGCTGTGCATGAGATGTTCTAGGTCATTTTTGTGTTCGTGTGGTCGAGGGACGTTTGGGTGGGATGATCGCGGAGAGTGCGAAGATAGGAGTTCGTCGGAGGAATCGCGAGGCGATTTCGTTGAGTGTGGAGGTGATGGGAGTGTGCGTGCACACGTGAATGATGGGTGTCTATGCATGGATGGGTATCAGGAGGAAGAGGAAGAAAGGAAGGGGGAAAGGAAGCGGGCCGGTATGTTTGGTGGGCTTGGGCCGTGATTGTTAGATGAGGAGGGGTTTTATATTATATATGGGTTAATTTATATTTATATGAATATGTGTTGGTTTATAAATTTCATAACTTGCTCATTTAAGGCCAGATCGAGACACCGTTAGTCGTGTGCTCGTACTGTCGATATCTACGCTTTGGAACCGGTTTGGGAAATTTTGGAGCTTGTTTGAATTTTGGGTTAAAAATTGAATGCCAGTTCAATTTTAATTCAAAAACGAAACTTTTTGACGAGTTAAAAATCAATGTGAGTAAATCTCACTCATTTGGATCATTGGTTTTAATTTATAATAGTTAAATTTATTTATTGGTTGATTGGATGGATTGATAAATTATTATCAGTTGGATGTTATATTACATATAGTAGTATATATATATATTAGTAGTTGGATATATTTCCCGCCGTTTGGAGCAGATGAGACACTATGCGCCCCGCGTAATAGTGGATGACCCTATATTACCGCGATATACTGCCTCGAAGCGGGATTGGTATTTTATGTTATATAACATCTGTGGTGGCAGGGAAACAGGTAGGAAGGATCCAACTGGATTCCTCAAAATTGTTGATTTTAATTTCATATATAGTAATATATGATGTGTTTGAATAATCTATGACAGATTATGATGTGATTTGAATCTATTAGATGATATAGTAGCACTAGCCTTAATTTTGGTATTATAAATACCATAAATAATATTTTTGAATTTATAAAGGAAATTCAAAGGGCGATTTTGAAAATGAAAATAACTATATTGAATTTTTGAATTATTTAAAAGGAAATTGATTTGGATAAAATAAACGATTTGATTTTGGATATTTATTTAGCTATTTCCTAAAATGATTTCAATAGGGAATTTTAAATTGAGGATTTTTAAACAATGGATTTAAAATAAGATTCTTAAAAATATGGAATGGAAGTCGAAATCGAGATTTGATTGGTTTTGGAATATAGTTTGGATTATTTAAGAAATAGATTTATAAATGGAAGTTTAATTAGAAATCCATTTATAAATGGATTTATGTAATATGATCCTATTATAAAACTGGAAATGAGTTTATGAAATTTATAAAAAAATGTTTATAAATTAAGTGGAATGATTATCATTCAATAAATTGAAAATATAAATTCATGGTGTGAATTTAAAATGAGATATGGAAATCAGTTTAGAGAGAAATAGTAAATTCTATTTTGGAATTTGGGAATAGTTATGGAGTTGTAAATGTAAATCGATTTGGGATAAATCAAGAGAGATTTATAAGTAAAAATGGGTAAGTTGAATTTTAAGAATAGTTTTTCACAACAAGTTAAGGTTTGTTTTAGAAAAGGATTTTTATTTATTAAACTATGTAGTTTTAAAAACTATTAATTGGATTGAAATATTTTAGAAAGTTAGTTATTTAAATATTTAAATGGTTGAAATGAATTCTAAGTTTATAAACAAGTTTTGTTAATCGATTAGCAATTTTATAAATGAATTGAAATTAGTTATTGACGGTTAATTTAAAAGTGTTTTGATATTTTAAATAATTGTTTAATCATGTTTTTTTAAATTTATTATTATATATATATAGTTTTAAAGTAAGTGATTGCAATTTATTTATTTATAAATACTCTCGAGATTGTAATCTAGATTTGTTAAACGGATGTGATTGTATAAGTGAAGTGTAATAATGGGATTTCTGGAAATTTAGGGAATTTCCGAAATAGTTAGACTCGGGAACTTAAAAAATGAATCTGAATTCCTTAAAGGAATTATAAATTGTCAGATGAATTATAAATAAGTATAATCGATAATTTTTTGGAAATTATAAAGGGAATTAATAAAATTCGAAAGATTTGTGAGATAAGACGGAATATTCCTAAGTATTGGAATTAAATGGTTTTGGAAATATTCTAACTACGAAATGATTTATATAGAAATATTTTTTAAGTAATGGATTACAAATTGAAATTGGAAATATTTCTAAGTGTTGGAAATATCCTGTTATGGATAGAAGTATTCGAAAGTGTTTTTCAAATATTGGAATATTGGGAGAGATTGAATAATGTCTTTTTAAAGATATTTTAAAATAAATGTTTTCGAAAGATTTATAATATAGGCCCAATGACTGCTTATGTGTGCAATTTGATAGTTAAATAACCGACTACCAAATTTGGCCAAATTCGTGGATCGTTTCGAAGAGACCAAGATCGGATTTAATTATCCGAAAACCACTTCGATCTGATTTGTGCGTTACGAATTGTGATATCGCGAAGAAAATGAAGATGGTAATTTTGGAAATTTGGTTTGTTCAAACCCAGAACAACTTGTATGGATGAATGTTATCATTGCATTGTTGCTTGGAAGGCGGTGCTAGAATTCCAAGTGGAATTGCTATTCAAAAGGTAAACGTAGCCTCAAGCCTCATCAATCAGGAAATGACTAAAACAGAGCATGCAGCAGGGCTAAGTGGGTCGCTCCCATTAGGGTATGTCATCATCTTTCTAGATTACCCTATATTATTATGGATTGGTTGTGCATGAGAGATCTCGATTAAGTTCGGAAGACCGAGATGATGACATATTCGGTACTAGTAGTCAAGTGCTAGGCCGGTACTGTGTGGCAGGTTACAAGATGTTCTTGTCTGACCCGGGTGCATCGATCTAGAGATGCACTCATCAGAGGTAGTTCCTTACCTGGTCATAGTATGGAATCCATTCTCCAAAACATGCCATTACGATTTTGATTGTAGAGCCTAGTATGCTAGAATTTAATTAATGTAACAATTTTGGCTATTTTAATAAGTATTTGTGCTTAGACGCTATTATAATATCACAGGATTTTTATATAAAAGAGTTTTGGTTATCGTAAGGTAAAAACCCATCGTGTTTATGTGTGGCATGGTCTTACGAGATACCTTTTTATTCCAAAGGATTTTTGAAAATAATTAAATTCAAATTGAGTGTGTTTTCTCACGCTGGTTTTCCAGACTGACTCGGGTGTTATTTTATTATAATGCTCGGGTCAAATCGAGTATTGCAGATCCAAGTTAGAATGTTGTGGAGCTCAGGAGACGAGCTGGAGTATTTCAGGTGTATTACACGTACTTGGTTATTTCCGCTGTATGTTATGTTATATGTTCAGTATATGTGAGGACAAGTTATTATAACTGTCCGAAATTGATTTGTTGATTGTTGTACTCTGATGATGATATGTATAATAACAGTTATAGTTCTTTTTGGATAAAGATACGTTATTATCCATTATATATTGTTCCGCTGCGATTGTGAGATTCTATGTTGTTTAGTTTTCTTCTTATCTTGTTTCTTCTTGTTCACCCCTAACAATCCGCCTTTTTGTTCAATTTGAGTTGACATGTGCGGTTTATTGTCAGCTTAGACTGTACAGAAATATGGGCCGTTAGGAAATATATAAATGTATGTTTTGTGATAGTAGTTACAATGCGTTGTAACCATGAGTGATTTATCACAATAAAATAAATATACAGTTTTGAATATTCCCAGTCAAGATGTATCAAGACTGGATATCGACGCATCCATTAAGAATAGAGTATGTAATTCTCTCCAAATATTGGGCAAGTATTACTCATGGCTTCTGAGGCACCAAGGCGTTACGTACAGACGGTTATCGGATAACTATGGAATGATTCACTCGATAATTTTCTATTGGTTAATATAACTAAGGTCAAACAGAAAATATCGATATGTCAATATTACAAAATTATCGTGACTTGAGAATACCGCCAAGCGTCAATGTGGAAACTCCACTTTTGTTATAGTTAAATTGTGTCACATGTCCATCAAATAACTATAGTTGGGTCGAGTGGAAGCATTGTAACTGAAACACTATTCAAAAGAGAATTTGTCTTCTCGGTCATGTGAAATTAGTATCACGGTCAACTAAATTCAACTCAAAGTCAAAGTCTCTAGCCAGAGCATTTCGGTTAATACTAACTGTTATTATTAAAGCAAAGACTTTGTGTTTTGACTATAGAGTTGAATACGGATGAAATTGGAATTTTGACCATTACCAAATTCCATAAGTCCAAAGTGATATAGTTTGGATGAAGGTAATTTGTGTAAATAATTGTCACTGCCAGGTAATGTTAGCAAAGTAAAATTGGATTTTATCAAAACCAAGTAAGCGATAAATTTAGTCAAAATGTCACACTGCCTGCTTAGTGATGTGTGAAAGTTAATATTTGAATAGTTCGATATTAACTACTATTCGAATTTACACCTAAAGAGTCACACAGCTGAATCATGGTATACTCCTTTGACCATATAATTTAATTCATTTGTAATTGTTATAAATTAATTAAATTAATTAATATTTATGAAATATTAATTATAAAAAAAAATTATTTGATATGTTGAACAATGTTAATAAACATGTTTATAATAATTATAAATATATTAATCGATATGCAGTATCGGTACGCGTTTAAATTGGATTTAAATGTGAAAAAATTTGTCCGGGCTTGAAGTAAGTTTGAAGCCCTATAGGGCAAGGAATTTCATCCATGATTAGATTAGGGAAAGGGCAACCATAAAATAGCAATGAGCTTGATTTTTGATATTCTAAAAGAGAGATGATGGGTAAAAGAAGAAAGGGGATCTTGATCCTACTTTATCTCTTTAGCCTCTCCCTTATAAAATGATTAGAATCCTCATTTGATGATTACTTTTTTGAGCCTCCACCATTCTCCTTGCTGGCCGAAATCATCCCCTACCCTCTCTTCCATTTTCAAGCTAAAAATCAAACAAAATAAAAGATATTTGATGGTTAGTGGTCAACGGTTCAAGGACTAGCACCTTACTAGATTGGAATAGGATTCAAAGAAGCTCGTATCAACATGTATTTAGTAAGCTTTGGTAAAGGTATGTCATTGATTTACAAATATAAATTAATATTATATAATATATCATAGATGTTTAGATCGATAGGTGACGAATCTAGCATATCGGTATATCGTTACATTTTGATAGTTATATATTTACGTGCTTATGTGATTATATAAAACAATTGACATATATAAACACCATGATGCATACGGCATACTTAAAAATAAATTGAATTCTTAATTTTAAATATTAATAAAATTATTTAGTGCATATAATTTTCCTAAATACAAATATTACATATTATATCATATAATTATGTTTAAAATTTTTATATGATTAGTTTTATTCACTTGAAATGATTTAAAAAAAAATTATTTTACATATATATATATATATATATATATTATGTAGATTAAATAAATTCCAAAAATCTATAACATCAACAAATATATCAAATAAAATATATTTTAAATTTTAGAAAATTAATTCTTTATCTAAAAAGCTTTCGACGGCAAAAAAATTATTTTTAGTTTAAAATATATATATGTGCGGGAATTAATAATTAATTTTAAAACTAGTTTCAAAATTATAATATATATATCGATAATTTTAAAATGTCAAAAAATATTGTTATGAATGTTATAGAATATTAATATATAAAATTTTATGTTTAAAAATATTTTATTTTTATTGAATTTCGAATGAAATTTAATATTGATAAATATTTAAAAAATCACATTTTGTTTTGCTATGAATACTGCAATAACCTTGAATTCTATCATTTTGATTTTGATTATTTGATTAATTTTAAATATTTAAATAATTGATTTTAAAAGTTTAATATCTTCTTTTAATTAGTTAATAATAACTAATGATAAGAAGTTTGTTTTAGAAAAATATTTACAAAAATAAATAGTTCGAATTAATATCGATAGTAAGATCAAAAATCGTTTTGTCGATAAACGGTCTTGGAAAGCGTGAAATTATCATTCTGGGGCACGTCTCTAATTTTGACGAAACAAGTGCCATCGGGATCGGAATTATAAGGTGACATATGTCGACGAGTTTTGTGATGATTGGACGTCCTGTGTGATCGTGCGAGCTTGGAACATTCAACGATTTAATTAAAAGAATTAAAAATATAATATAATTTTATTATAAATAACACTCCACCCCTTCACTTCTCTCTCTCCCCATCTTCTATTTATTTTTCCTTTTCTTGTAATGAAGAAAACTTAGTCGCTTTCCATCTAAAATTAAATCTTGAGCTACGGTTAACGAAAATTATCGATGTCAAATCCATTGAATTCAGGGGAGAGAGAGCTTCAAATCTATATAGGGATTGGCATGTGTGGTGGTGTTTGGTGGTGCACGACATGGTGATAGCCGAACTAGGGTTCGACTTTGACGGCGATTGAGGAGGCGATAAGCCGAGGCGTTTGTGGCTGTAAAATTGGTTTGAAGATGAGTATAATGGTGGTGGTTGGAGCAAATCTGAGGGGACAAGGCAAAACACGACCTATACGTTTCTAGGGCATGGCCGAGTAGGTCGCGATGGCCATAGTTGGATCGAGGTTCCTTTTTTGGTGTGGGATGCAGAGCTCTTGCATAGTGGAGCGTGTTGGAGGAATCGATGGTCGATTTCGTCAACTATGGAGTGAGATAAGGAGGAGAGAAGGAATTGGCAAGTGGGTTCGTGCATGTATCCGTGCACGGGCATGTATAGGGAGGGATTAGTTTTGGGAAAGAAAGGTTTAAGAGGTTAATTAATTTAATTAAGTAATTAATTAAAAGGAAAATAGCACGAAGGACAAAATTTATCAATTTTTTAGCTTCAAGGACATGCTCTCAATTTTTTAGTTATAAGGACAACATTTTCAATATAATATAGCAGAAGGACAATTTTTTAGCTTCAAGGATAGTGCTTCGGTGTAGTATCAGTTTTGTGAACTGCAGTAGCAGTTTTGAAGTATTACATTTTTTTATTTGCAGTAGTATTTTTATGATTTGTAATATCATTTTGTACGTGGATTGTGTAATCTTAAACTACAATGCTATTTTGTAGTAGCATTTTATGAGTTGTAATAATATTTTTAATTGAATTAAAATAAGAATAAAATAATATTGTATAGTATCAGTTTTGTTCAACATTTTTTGTTGTATTTTACTTGTAATAAAAATTACACTTGTAATATCATTTTATTTTAGTTTTTATACTTATTATGCTTGTAGTAGCAGTTTCTGAATTGTAGTTTTTTTTGAATTGTAATAGCATTTTATACACATTTAATAGTATTTATGAATTATAGTAGCAATTTTATGAATTATAGTAACAGTTTATGAGTTTTAGTAGTAGTTTTTGAACAAATGTACCATTTTATAGATGAAGTATGCATTTATTATGTTTGTTGTAATAGATTATGAATTTTAGTTTTTTTTTGAATTGTAGTAGCAGTTTATATACATTTAATAGTATTTATGAATTATAGTAATAGTTTATACACATTTAATAGTATTTATGAATTATAGTAGCAGTTTTACACACATTTTATGTTTTATGATAGTAACAGTAAATGATAATATATACACATTTTGATTGTAGGAGTTTTATACACATTTTTGATAGTAGATATACATTTGATAGTAGCAATTTTATACACATTTGGTAGTAGCAGTTTTTTGATTGTAGATATAAATGATAATATGTAGTATCAGTTTTACTGTTTTAAAAAAAAAAATTAATGACGCACCTTTTATTTATGTATAGTAGGATATGTATTGATGGTTATTATGAATGAGTAAATTTAAATTGGAAAAGCAGAAGTATATGTATATTTGAGCTTATAATGGTATTAATGATACCATATAGTATTATTTTATTTAATAAAAGGAAACTGATACTACATAGCAGCAGTGTCGAACCTGCTACTAAAATTTCAGATTTTGGCGATTGTGGTGGTGTTGGGAGCGGCAGCGAGGCTGGTGGTGCAAGTAATGGCGGCGGGTGGTGGTGCGAGGAGAAGTGGTTGGTAAGTTTGGTGGTCTATCCTTATGACTAATTTTGGAAGAATATTTGTCCTTATGGCTGAAATATGGAGGTTGTGTCCTTGAGGCTAAAAAAATACAAAATTTTGTCCTTTAACCTAGTTCCCTCATTAATTAATTTAATTTATCTCAAAACTTATAAAATTCATATCTTTTGCATACGAGGTCCAATCGAGATGCGATTTTTTGTGTTACGCTCGTAGGAGCAATATCTATGCACTGGCGTTGATTTCGTCAAGTTTGAAGTAAGTAGGATTTTGAGCTAAAATCAAATGTCATTCGATTTTAGATCAAGTAGGAACGTGTAAGCTTCAGTTGGACTTTTGGTGAGTTAACTCTCCGTTGGATGAACATTATATGATATGTGTTGTTATAAATTATTATTTGTATGCTTGAATTATTTCTTTGGTTGGTTTGGTAAAATTCCCACTTTAGAAAGTGGATGACATATATATTGAAATACAGAGAATTTGTAGAGGGATCCGGATTCCTCACAACTGTGATTTTAATTTCATTTACATACTTGTTATATAAATTGCTGAATACTAAAATCTTGGTAGTTTGGCCTTATTTGATGTGACACTGATATGTGTTAAAAGTTAAACCTTTTTAGTGATAAAGGTTGTTGTAGCATTGGTTAAGTATTGTCGTAACTCTAGGTCCCATTATAGTATTTTGGAAATACCATTATTTGTTGTTTTGATTCGGAGAATGGTTTTTAAATACTACTATTTGTCGTGACTTCTCTATTTTACTTTAACTTTTTTGATAGTTTCTTCTAATTTATATGTAAACGTTTTAAAAAGTATTTCGGGAAGTATTTATTTAATAAAAAAGTTAATATAATGTTTATTATGAAGAAAGAGAGGAATTTATCTTTTATAATAAAGTGATTTTGATTTTAAAGAAGATAGAAATATTTTGGAACAAATATTTATGAAATGATTTATATAAAATGTTGTATGGAAAGAGAGATTTATAAATGGTATTTTATAAATAAAAGAATAGATTTATAGATAATATTTTATAATAGGGAAACAATATCATTTTGATAAATTAGAATAATAAATCATATTTGTGAATTTATAATGATACATGGAATGATCATTTTATGAAAAGTATTTAATCCTATCTTGATACATAAGATTTGTAATAAATATAAGAGATTTATAAAAAGGAGTTTTGTAAATAGAAAGGAGATTTACAAAAGAAGTTTTATAAATGAAAAAGAGATTTATAAAAGAAGTTTTATAAATGGAAAGGAGATTTATAAAAGATGTTTTATAAATAGAAAGAGATTTATAGAAAGGAATTTTATAAAAGGAAATGAGATTTGTTTTCTATAAAAGATCGTTCAAATTATGGTGGTATGGAAAGTATTTTCTTTTCATACTTAATACCAAATTCCAAGGTATAGAGACTTGTCTCTATCTGTGAGAATTAAGAATGTATGTTGTGGCAAGGATAGTTCTCTAACTTGTCTGGCTTCATTGTTAATCGAGTGATAGTACAAGTTTGTAATCGAGAGGTGGCAGTAAGTATACCTGGCCTAATTTCCCTATGATCCATTTACATACACCAAAAGTGTTTTCGGTTTATTGTTATCCATGTTTTAAATAACGTTTTTTAATCCAAATAAGTATGAATTTGGAAGTGAAATCTTTTTTAAGATTTTGTGAATATACTTGTACCGTTAATATAAGTATAGTGTAACGACCCGTAAATTTTAACGTTTTAATAATGTAATTAACTAAATTTTTTTAGAAATATAAATAATAAAATTTTGAAATAAAAATTTGATATTTGGAATACATCTATTTAAACATAGCAAATGGTAAATTTTCATTGGTAAATATGAAAGTTAGTTCTGTTGTGTAATTTTCAATTTAAAATCAGTTAATTCGATGAAAATAAAATATTTTCAAAATATGAATATTTTTTATGTAATAAAAATGTAAATCATCTTCTGAGTGAGACGTTGTATTTCGTTTCGCCAAATTTGGACTGCTATAACCCCGTTTATCTTATTTTCGGTGAATTTGTAGCAGTTTGGCAGCAAATATCGACTTTTGATAGGATGATCGCATCGCTGATATCTGTATTCTATTCTGTTCGTCTCGTCGTGTTGATCTCCGCAGTATATTCATTTTTGTGTTTTGGTGTTCAGTCCACGGCGAAATTTGCGAAACGATTAGCCATATTAGTTCTGTATTTGAGCCTTTTGGGTTCACTGTGTCCATTCATTTGTACATCCGTGAGAAATAAACGGACGTTATGCATTATTATTCTCTGAATTGGCTCTTAACATTCCCTATTCCAATTTATTCCAATTTATTTGTTTGTGGTTCATTCATCTTTCTCCTACCTTTTCATTTCCATTCTGTTCATTGTCTTTGAAAAAAAAAGGAATAAAATATAATAGTTTGCCTATATGGTGAAAGCTACACAGATTCGTTGCCTGGGAATTTTATTCACCTTCTCCGAGCTTTGCTTGTAACCATTCCCTTCTCCTTTGAAGGTTCGCTTCGAGCCTTTGTCCACCACAAACAACTTGTCCTCTTCCTCTCCAATTCCCAGTCCGCCTTCCCAATGAAACCCACTTCACCCATCTCGCACCAGCCTATTTGCCTCGCCACCATCACCATAGCTGCCGAACGCAACGCAGCCGCTTCACCCTCCACTAGCACTACCACCAAATGCTTCACCCTCCAAGCCCTAGCAGTCGTACTTCGCCTCTTCCCAGAAAACCCATGCAAGTCGTATTCCACCGCTGCTCCGCCCATGCGTCCGCCTCCCACTGTTGATCTGCCACCTCCTCTACGTGCAACCGAATAGCCACATGCTGTCGACCACAACCTCTCCTCTTTCCACCACCGTGACTCACAGCCTACACTAGGCGGCAACACCCTCCCCTCGCTCCATATCACCTAAGCAGTAGCCTTCCAATCGGCCTTGCTTTTCCACTTTCTCTTCCGTGTAACCCACTGCCACCCTGTCCTTCGCTGCTTGAAAACTCCTCCTGTCTTGTGTCACCTTCAGCCGCAAGCGAAGCTGCTCCGAGTTCAGTATTCTCTTCTTCTGTTTTGTATATATAGGCTGCATATGTTGTTTGAGTAGCTGCATTTATATTTGTTTTCACACATATATTGTCTGCATATATTGTATGAAATTTTTTGAGAGATAATATATTTGTTTATTAAATATTGATTTTTAAATTGTATATATATAAATATATAAGTTGTTTATAATGTATAAGTTATATATATTCTGTTTGTATATATATAGGTTTATATAAGTTATATATGATTTGTTAGTTTATATATAAGTATATACATGAGTTTTGGTTTTTAAGTATAATGTAAGGGTTTTATGTTAAATTTTAATATGTGTTTTAGATTAAACAATGATTTTGAAATATATATATATATATAGATTTTGTTCTAATGGGTTTAAATTAAAATATGATTTTAATATATATATATATAGTTTATATATATAATTTCACTTATACAATTGATCTTCATCAAATCTAGTTCATCGTGCTTTGCTTTTGCCTCGCCGCTGTCCAAAATTGGTCGCAGCAGCATTTTGCTTCGCTCATGTCCGTATCCGTGCGCGTGTCCGTGTCACCATCTTCTCCATCGTTATTCTGTAGCCTTAAAAGGTAAGCAATCACTCACGATTAACATTCTTGTATTTAGTAAATTTAATTCACATGAAATGACGATTGAAATATGCTGTTAAATTTGAATTGTTAGTTATTTAAATGTTAAATATGATATGCCATCATCTGCAATTGTTTACTTATGACATATGACACCATAACCTGTTGTGTATATTATATTTACATTGTTAATGATGATATATGCCTACTTTTGATATGTATGTCATTTTATATTATTATTTTATTTGTTCTCACTCTGCAAGTTCCCTGATAGTTAGGATTTCCCTATGGGTTGAAATGATACATACTTGAACGATCTTATAGATTAGGGGAAAATCGTTATGGGTTGAAATGATAAACCCAAGCAATTTTCATTGATTTTGAATTTTAGGATTGCGGGTGGAAATGAAATATACCCGTAAATATTAAATAATTGCGGATTGAAATGATAAATATCTGTACCACTTGACCATAGGATAGAAAATTGTATACGGACACCGTTGGTCTATTTTTGAAATGATTTCCAAGGTTTCGAAAGGAAATATATGGGTTTTAATAAATATTGATTTTTTAAAATATATTATAAAGAATTTATTCTAATATATATGTAAAATTTAGATTTTTAAGTTATATGTTTGGAAATTTAAAATTTATAAGTTAAGTTTTGAAAATTAAATTTTAAGATTTTACTTATAATTTTATTATTTTAAATATATAAAATAAGATTTAATATAAAAATAAAAATTTAATATAATATAATTTAGTTAACTAATATATAATATGTTTAAAATATTTATTTAAAATTTATATGAATATATTAAAATAGATTTTTGTAATAACTTTAATAAATTAAGGTTGGGAAGATGAATTGAAATTTGATTTGTTTAAGAATTGTACTTAAATAAAAGGTTATTTAGAACTTGTTGATTTTGAGATTTTGAAAGGTATGATTTTGTAACTTGATTTAATTAAAAGTGATTAAATGAATAATTTTAAATTTAAATAAAATTGAATATTTAGTTTTGATTTAAATTTGTAAATTGAGATTTTATTTTAATGTTATTAGAAATGATTAAGTGAATATTTTCCAATTTAAATAAATTTGAGATTGCATTTTTTTTTGAAATATAAATAAAATTTATCAAATTGACTTATTATGAATTGTCTGAATATTTATACTTTGAAACCTATTGAAATTGGAAGTGGATTAGATTGTAGTTCAAACCTGGATTTGAAATCGATATAGATTAAAAAAAAGTTGGTTTTAATGAGAATTTTAATTAAAATTGAAATTGTTGAACTGAGATTGAATTTTGGAACTAAAATTGATTTGAATTGATTTGTGAAATTGGAAGAAACAATTCTAGTTTGAAAATTTATTTTAATACATAAATTCTTTTCAATATATAAACTATTTTAATATACAAACTATTTTAACCTATAATCTATTTTAAATATAAACTATTTTAATATATATACTATTTAAATCTATAACCTATTTTAAATTTAAACTATTTTAAATTACAACTATTTCAATATATCTAAAATATTTTCAATATACAAACTGTTTAAGTTGGAATTGTTATAATTTAGATTTAATGGATTTAAATTCGAATAATTTGATATGATGGTTTAAACTATCTCTATTTATGGTTTTGGACGTGATATGATTTTGAAAGTGAATATGATTTCGAAAGTGATATGATCTTGAAATGAATATGATATTTTGATATGAAGTATGAACTATTTGAAATGATTATAAAAGTGATTTTATAAGAATGACCACGGTGTGAAATAAGCGTTTGGTTGTTAAAGAGACCGGGATCAGATATTGTCATACTCTCTGCCAATACCGAAAACCACTTTAACAACTGTGTACATGGTAGAGATTCCAGAACTAAGTAGGATGGTTTGGCGACGATTCTGTATGAGGTATTTACGCAGCCCTGACTCCCACGAGTCAGCTTGATGTTGCTAAAATAGGAGCTATACCTGGGCCAAGTGAGGTCACACCTCCGATCGGGCACATTTCTTCGATACCATTCTATTACTTTGTGATTTGATTGGGTGCACCTTTGATTTGGGAGTGTGTCTTGAGGTGGGCGGTAGTAGCTGCTATGCGTTACCACCAGCCCAATTCTGCAAAACGGTAGAATCCTACCCTATGCATTGCCTCGCGTGCCTTGTCACATGCCTTATCGCGCCCTCTATGAGTTTGTTTTATACCGTACCTATGGAGTTCTCCCTGAGTATCCCATCAGTTTAGTGGAGCTTACAGTATCTGTATAGACTACGGGAATATATAAAAATTGTGTTAAGGGGGATATGGGTAACGCCTTAACGCTATTTTAGTAGTTTACTTTACTATAGACATTATTTATGTAGTGTATTGTACCATGTATGTAGATAGTTTAACGGATCCTTAAAGGACGGGAATCCCAAAAATCCTTTAAGTTATTTGTATTTCAGTTGACATTTCACTTGGGTTGATTTACTGGTATAAGAATGCTAATCCTGACTCGAGTGTTTTGTGTTTTGTGTTTTGTTTTATGCTCAGGTCACTGAGTGTCACAGCATTTGAGACTCACCTTTGGAACTTTGGAGCTTCGCTTGGAGATCTGTCTTATCTCTGTTCAGCTTTCTGTTATTTCCAGTTGCTTATGTTCAGTCTTGTCAGTTACTTTTGTATTTGAGACTACTATGTATTTGAGATTTCTGTTGTATTTTGTTTTAAACTCTGATGTTTATATAGTAGCTTCATGAACTACTATTTATCTATTCCGCTGCTTATTGTTGTAATACTCTGTGTCTGTGATTCTGTGATTGATTTATTTACTATATATGCTAAGTTTTGCCAAATATAAATTAACAAGCTGTTATTTTGAGCAATTCAATCCTGACATGTATGGACGATTGTCGATTTGAATGGTTCGAAATACCAGGTCGTTACATATATGGTTACATTTTCTAAGTATTTAAAGTGTAGTGTTTTGTGAATATACTTATACCGTTGATATAAGTATATAAATATTTTCTAAGTATTGAAAATGTAGTATTTAGCGAATATACTTATACCGTTAAGATAAGTATATAAATACTTTTCTAAATATTGAAAGTGAAATGGTTTGTGAATATACTTATACCTTTGAGATAAGTATATAAATACTTTTCAAGGTATTGGAAAGAGTAGAGAGGTTTGTGGATATATCTTTTATGTAAAAGGTATTTTAACACTGATATTTGAAATGAGATTTTAATTAATAAAGGATTAATTAAGAGGCTTAGTGGTTTCTTATATGCTTAATCATGCTTGGTTAAATATCTGATTGGATTTGTTTGTTTATTTGATAGTTAAATAACCGATTATAAAATCTTGGCCAGTTTTAAAACCATCCTTGTCGATTCGGAGAGACCAGGATTGGATAAGCATGAGTTATCTGAAAAACACTTCGAACCGGCATTAGCGTTCGAACTAAAGACATCTTGAAGATGATGGATTCGATTACGGAGTTCTTTGAAGTGCAAGGGCTACTTGCTACTAATCCTAAGGGTGATTCCAAAAAGGATGTAGTAGAAGTAGTGCCTTCAGTTTGTTCAAATGTTGAACAACTTGTATGGATGAATGCCGGCAGTGCATTATTGCCTGAGGGCAGTGTTAGCATTCCAAGTGGGATTTGCTAAAAAGGTAAATTGTAGCCTCACACTTGGTAATGACTAAAACAATGGATATGCTTCAGGGCAATGTGATTCATTACCATCAGGGTATAGTCATCTTCTGATCTAGATCGATATTTATGGATTTATGTATGCTTCAGGCCCAGTACGGTTTGTCAGGTTGACAACCAAGGTGATGCCATATTGGTACTATCCAGGAAGGGGTAGGCCGGTCCTGATTTGCAGGGAGTCGGCTAAGGCTCTTGGTACATTTTCTCTAGAGGTGTACCGTGACAGGCGGTACCTCAATAGCTTTGTCGTCGATGGAATCCATTTTCCAATACATGCCTTATGGACTTAGTTGTATACCAAATATGTTGGAATGTGAGATGCAAACATTTCAGCTATGTTATATATTTATTTTAAACCCTAGACATTATTATAATATCACCAGATTTTCTAGTAAAAATGATTTGACTACCGTAAGGTAAAAACCTGTCCATGTTTTTGTGCGGCGTGGTCTTGCGAGATACCTTTATTTTTGAAAGGTTTTATAACATTAAAAATCCATATGATTTGTGTTTCTCACGCTGGTTTACCAGACTGATCCAAGCGTTATTTTCTTATAATGCCCGGGTCATCCCGAGCATATTTCCAGATTTAGTCATGGATGTTTTAGAGCTTCAAGAGACGAGCTAGACACCTCCAAGATGTATTCATGTATCTTTATTTTTGCTATATTTCTTGTTCTGTATTTATCAGTAATTATGAGGACAGGCTATATGTGATGCCCCACCTCTATGCTCATAATAACAAAGAGTATTAAAAGAAATACTGTCTATTATTACGAAGAATAAGGCTGGATAGGAGCGACCATCCGTAGTTGGCCTTACACTAATATTGGTTACCTCGATAGGAGTGGTATATACTTTTTATTTTTCATCTCTTATTTATTTACTCCCATCGACATACCCAATTCTAGTACAAAACGAACTACGATGGTTCATAATAGTTTAGGACAATGAATATAATAATAACACAGATAATATAAATGCGGAACACTGATTAAACAAAAAGTCTCATATATATAACTGATGTCAGTTATAAAACAGTTGACATAATACATATGATACAACTACAACTATCGACTCTGGAAGTTATATATACAAGTACATTATCGACTAATATACATGAATACATATCAACATATACAATGACACGACTACTACAAAATGATGAAGACCACTTCAAAAGATATGAAAAGTCTTCATAGCTCAAACAGCAACTCAAAGCAGGAAATCTACAACCTGAAATGACTCGGGTCTGACCCGAGTATTAAATTCAAAAGAAAATAATACACGGGTCAGTCTAATTCAAACTCAGTTATTAATGCACAGAAGCAATAATAATCAATATCAAATAGACGACAGTCACAGAAATCTCGTATATCCGACTCCTCGATAAGAGAATCGGATAGCGACCGATATAACACTAAACAGTGTTAAACAACAAATCAGCTAATCCAAATCACCAACAAAGATAGATAAAAGATTACCAATGTAGATAATTCAGAAAACAACAGAATTGCCTAAGCAGCAATTTACACAAAATCCAAATTATTAAATAAAGAGTTAAAATCTCAAAATGATCAATCGAACCAAATTTCTGTGTGGCTGCAGTACACGCACGCGTGCACTGCCTCGCCACACAGTACGTGAAATCATCACAACAGAGAATACTAACATCAATCAAAACTTCAATTCTGTTTGATTGCAGTGCACGCATGCGTGTACTGCCTCGCCAATACAACATATTAAATCTGCAAAAGATCAAGTTCACAAACGGCATAAAGTCAAACCCGAATACCGAATTCAACTCAAGTGTAATGAGAAAACAAATCCAATGTATATCAGATCAGTGATACTCAAAACCAAACCAAACTACAATGAACCAATGGGCAGGACAAGTGCAGCCGCTACATGAATAATGGAAAGCATACGTGATAAAACAGTTCAGTGAACTGCAAGTATCGACCAGGTAGCCACAAGTGTAAGAAATGCCCATCACAAATGAACGCAATGAAGTGTTCATGGATGTAACATGCACCAGATCAGGTCAGAGTGAACCAGATCCAAGTGAAGTCTGAATGCAACAAACAACTCCAAATTAATGCAAATGAAATTGAATACAAATCAAAATACTCAGCTCAAACCAACAAATAAGTCCAAGGCATAATCAAAGGCAAGTACACAAAATTCAAGTTTTATATGCAATTAAACAATGCAGTAAATTCACGTACACCTATATAATTGTATGCAAGAAACAATACATATGTACTCGGGTGGACTGCAAACTGGAAATGCCGTGATGGATTAAAGAATCAACAAGTGATGTACACTGGGATATACAGTGTAAACAAGTACACAAGTTAATCTGAACAACATGAATGCAACTCGAGTTTCAGTTTAGTGCACTCAATCTACAAAAGTTTGAATGTCACTAAATGCTCAGATTACATGAAACAACATTACAAGGCAACAGATGTGACAACAACCAGCGATGACCAGACAAATATGCAAATATATGCATACCAGTTCGACTTGCACATGAGCCACCAAATTTAATAGAGCAGCGATTGTTCAAAATAACAACATCGGAAATTATAGGCAAAATTCTCACCAATTCTCAAAGCCAATGATCAGAACAGGGAAGTACCACGTCAATGAAGGACCCAGTTAAGGCAGCACTTACAACAGGTGGAAGGCTACAATACTGTGACCGAAACAAATTAAACAGATGAATTCCAACATCGTAGATCAACAATTCCAGGAAATCACATATACAAAACCAAGTGACCGAGGTCACTGCGAAGCAAATCGTGGTGGTTACGAAACCCCATATCCGCAGTTCATCAGAGAAAACAAGGCCGAAGCCAACAAAGCAATTGAAAATCAAGAAATTAGTAAACCCACAAAATCATAGTGACCGAAGTCGTGGAAGCATATCGAAGTCAACTGGAAATTCACGATTCCAAAAAATGACCGAAATCAATGTATGAACAGGTCGTAAAACATCAACAACAAATAAAGTCGAACGATGAAAGCAATGTGGGAATTCACATAACAACATCGATTATCAACATCGAAAGAAAACAAATGGCCAAGATAGACAATATCGAATCAAAAATCGAATTGCAGAAGCACTATACTAGAATGAATTAGATGTGAGTAAATAGGATTACTCACCTATGATTTGAAGCAAGGAGACAATCGCCAGAGCCCTAATTTCATCACAGAAGCAAAGACGAAGTCGATGCCCTAGCTAATCTCTCAGGAGCGATCGCAAGGCCAAAGCCCTAATTGACGAGGCAAGCAACACATCGTAGAGGGTATCGATCGACCGCTTTCGATCGAGTAACCATGGCCGCGACTAAAAAATCTCGAAGCCCCAAATTCGCAAAGAGGAACAAAAGAGAACGAGCCTGCCCTAATTTCTTTTGAACGAGGCCGCCATTAAATTTCGTATTTTGATTAGGGTTTTTCTTTCTAAAATGAGAGGGGGAACGGGTTTACATGGTTATCACGGCAACAAAAAGAACATAGGCCAAGATTTTCTTTAAAGCCCAAACAACATTTAACACAAAATAAACCCGATAAAATCCCAATAGCAATTTACAACCAACGATTTTAATCGTCATTTGACGATAACAAGATAATTGCAAAATCTCGGGTTGTTACAGACTCCCCTCCTTATAAAAATTGCGTCCCCGCAATTTTCATAATTAAGGTCGTCAATGACAATTACTTTTCTAACATAAACTGGTTAAGCTAGAAAAATAAAAGTCGAGTATTCAAATGCCAAAGAAATCTTTTAATTTCATAAAAGAAATTCACAAATTCTCAACAAAATCCAATTATCAAAAGATAATCAGAAGACAACAAAACTGAATAAATGCAAACATCAGCAATATTCAATTATCAATAGATAATTAGAATACAGAAACCACAAAACAGCAATATCTAATTATCAATACGATAATTAGAAAACAACAAAATCTAATTATCAACAAAGATAATTATGAAACACAAATCACAAATCGCAACTGCAAATATCAAGTTATCCAACAATTAACTAGAAAACACAAATTCCATGATCAACAAACTCTAACTATTACCAGAAATAGATAGAAAACAACGATTCAATAAAATCAGCAAACATCCAATTATCCAAACGATAGTCAGAAAACAAATCAACAAATATTTAATTACCACAAACGGTAATCAAATTTCAAATCAACAAATATTCGATTATCAAAAACGATAATCAAATCTCAAATCACAAATATTCGATTATCAAAACCGATAATCAAATCTCAAATCACAAATATTCGATTATCAAAACGATAATAATATCTCAAATCACAAATATTCGATCATCAAAAACGATAATCAAATCTCAAATCACAAATATTCGATTATCAAAAACGATAATCAAATCTCAAATCAACAAATATTCGATTATCAAAAACGATAATCAAATCTCAAATCAACAAATATTCGATTATCAAAAACGATAATCAAATCTCAAATCACAAATATTCGATTATCAAAAACGATAATCAAATCTCAAATCAACAAATATTCGATTATCAAAAATGATAATCAAATCTCAAATCACAAATATTCGATTATCAAAAACGATAATCAAATCTCAAATCACAAATATTCGATTATCAAAAACGATAATCAAATCTCAAATCAACAAATATTCGATTATCAAAAACGATAATCAAATCTCAAATCAACAAATATTTGATTATCAAAAATGATAATCAAATCTCAAATCACAAATATTCGATTATCAAAAACGATAATCAAATCTCAAATCAACAAATATTCGATTATCAAAAACGATAATCAAATCTCAAATCACAAATATTCGATTATCAAAAACGATAATCAAATCTCAAATCACAAATATTCGATTATCAAAAACGATAATCAAATTTCAAATCAACAAATATCCGATTATCAAAAACGATAATCAAATTTCAAATCAACAAATATTCGATTATAAAAAACGATAATCAAATTTCAAATCAACAAATATTCGATTATCAAAAACGATAATCAAATCTCAAATCAACAAATATTCGATTATCAAAAACGATAATCAAATTTCAAATCAACAAATATCCGATTATCAAAAACGATAATCAAATCTCAAATCACAAATATTCGATTATCAAAAACGATAATCAAATCTCAAATCAACAAATATTCGATTATCAAAAACGATAATCAAATCTCAAATCACAAATATTCGATTATCAAAAACGATAATCAAATCTCAAATCACAATATTCGATTATCAAAAACGATAATCAAATCTCAAATCACATATATTCGATTATCAAAAACGATAATCGAATCTCAAATCAACAAATATTCGATTATCAAAAACGATAATCAAATCTCAAATATTTAATTATCGATACGATAATTAAACCTCATAACATCAGATATCTAATTACCTGCAGATAATTAGAAACAACAAATATCTAGAAATCAATTAAGAAGACTAGAAAATCAACATAAAAGCTTGGATCGATCCCATCAGATGGCGAGTTTTTAATTCGCCGCACGTGCATCAACAAATGGCCGAAGCCTACCAAGTACTCAACATAATTTTGGCGCCCAACAAATGACCCGAAGGTCCGCAGAGTGACCCGAAGGTCTAGTACTGGTATTTGACCCGAAGGTCCATCATATGACCCGAAGGTCCAACATATGACCCGAAGGTCCATCATAGTGGCTCGAAAGCACACGAAAGCATCAAAACAACAGAAGTTTCAATTAACGAGTCCAGAATTAACCGAAATAGCAAACGCACATGTCCTATACCACGTGTTTTACTAAATCGATTGATTCTCTTCATCGTTTCCTTGAAAGTGCAAAATTGTGTAGTTTGTAAAAATACACTTTACATTCTCAAACGGACAAGTCCGGAATTAAGCGAATCAGTAAAAGAAAGGGGTCATAGTCCTCGATTTTGCTGAAATGTTTAAATCGCTTCCTCATTCTTTTGAAAGTGCAAACTGTAAAATTTCTGAAAACAATTTTATTTATTTTATAAAAATAACAATTCACATTCTCAACTGAACAAGTCCGGAGTTAAGCGAATCAGTAAAAGAAAGGGGTCATAGTCCTCAATTTTGTTGAAACGTTTAAGTCGCTTCCTCATTCTTTTGAAAGCGCAAACTGTTAAAAAATTTATAAAACAATTTTCATTTTAAAACAATTTTCCAATTACGTGATTAAAGCAACAACATCAGTAGCAATTTCGAAAAGGAAATTGCACTTCTCAAAACATCGTAAAACGAATCTCAAAACCAGCATTGCGGAATAACCGCTTGAAATCCACTTTTAAAAATTTGACTGTTACTGAAGTCAAAGCGACAGTAATTTTATAATGTCAAAATCTCATCAAAATAATTTACATCAAAATGTAATACCAGTGAATTTTTCATTCATCAAAATGTCAACAAAACACCGTGCTTCAAAAATTTAGCATTGATGTAAAAATCCCGTTATAAAAATAACGGCAACAAAAACGTTTCATAACCAAGCATCGGTTCAACGTAAAATAAATGCAGTAACGTGCAACTCAAATTTGCACGTACTAAAAAACGAACAAAGAAATCATTCGAATGTATTTCAATGAAGATAATTCAAAACAGCAAAAATCTAATCAATATATGATTAGCATAAAGGAAAACCAACAAAGATCTCAACAAAATCACATAACTACAATCGTTTCGAATCCTCAATTCGGATTCAAAATTCTCAAAGAAATAAAATAAATATAGCTATGTGAACAACAAACGAAATTTATTTCAATTTCATATTTGATTTTTAAATCAAAAGGATTATCAGCAGTATTCAGCGAAGACAGTTTCACTGTTTCCGCTGCGCACTCTGATAACAGAACACAAATCAATCAAATCATCAGAACCCAATTTCACTTCTACTTTTAAATAAAGATATTTAAAAATTTCATCATAATTTCAAAACTTTAGTTTTGACAAAAAACACAAATAAAACATCGACCAATAGTTGTAACACATGCTCCATCTAAGTTATGTTTTATATTATGTCCATAAACCCCAGGCTCTGATACCAACTGTGACGCCCCACCTCTATGCTCATAATAACAAAGAGTATTAAAAGAAATACTGTCTATTATTATGAAGAATAAGGCTGGATAAGAGCGACCATCCGTAGTTGGCCTTACACTAATATTGGTTACCTCGATAGGAGTGGTATATACTTTTTATTTTTCATCTCTTATTTATTTACTCCCATCGACATACCCAATTCTAGTACAAAACGAACTACGACGGTTCATAATAGTTTAGGACAATGAATATAATAATAACACAGATAATATAAATGCAGAACATAGATTAAACAAAAAGTCTCATATATATAACTGATGTCAGTTACAATACAGTTGACACAATACATATGATACAACTACAACTGTCGACTCTGGAAGTTATATATACAAGTACATTATCGACTAATATACATGAATACATATCAACCTATACAATGACACGACTACTACAAAATGACGAAGACCACTTCAAAAGATATGAAAAGTCTTCATAGCTCAAACAGCAACTCAAAGCAGGAAATCTACAACCTGAAATGACTCGGGTCTGACCCGAGTATTAAATTCAAAAGAAAATAATACACAGGTCAGTCTAATTCAAACTCAGTTATTAATGCACAGAAGCAATAATAATCAATATCAAATAGACGACAGTCACAGAAATCTCGTATATCCGACTCCTCGATAAGAGAATCGGATAGCGACCGATATAACACTAAACAGTGTTAAACAACAAATCAGCTAATCCAAATCACCAACAAAGATAGATAAAAGATTACCAATGCAGATAATTCAGAAAACAACAGAATTGCCTAAGCAACAATTTACACAAAATCCAAATTATTAAATAAAGAGTTAAAATCTCAAAATGATCAATCGAACCAAATTTCTGTGTGGCTGCAGTACACGCACACGTGCACTGCCTCGCCACACAGTACGTGAAATCATCACAACAGAGAATACTAACATCAATCAAAACTTCAATTCTGTTTGACTGCAGTGCACGCATGCGTGCACTGCCTCGCCAATACAGCATATTAAATATGCAAAAGATCAAGTTCACAAACGGCATAAAGTCAAACCCGAATACCAAATTCAACTCAAGTGTAATGAGAAAACAAATCCAATGTATATCAGATCAGTGATGCTCAAAACCAAACCAAACTACAATGAACCAATGGGCAGGACAAGTGCAGCCGCTACATGAATAATGGAAAGCATACGTGATACAACAGTTCAGTGAACTGCAAGTATCGACCAGGTAGCCACAAGTGTAAGAAATGCCCATCACAAATGAACGCAGTGAAGTGTTCATGGATGTAACATGCACCAGATCAGGTCAGAGTGAACCAGATCCAAGTGAAGTTTGAATGCAACAAACAACTCCAAATTAATGCAAATGAAATTGAATACAAATCAAAATACTCAGCTCAAACCAACAAATAAGTCCAAGGCATAATCAAAGGCAAGTACACAAAATCCAAGTTTTATATGCAATTAAACAATGCAGTAAATTCATGTACACTTATATAATTGTATGCAAGAAACAATACATATGTACTCAGGTGGACTGCAAACTGGAAATGCCGTGATGGATCAAAGAATCAACAAGTGATGTACACTGGGATATACAGTGTAAACAAGTACACAAGTTAATCTGAACAACATGAATGCAACTCGAGTTTCAGTTTAGTGCACTCAATCTACAAAAGTTTGAATGTCACTAAATGCTCAGATTACATGAAACAACATTACAAGGCAACAGATGTGACAACAACCAGCGATGACTAGACAAATATGCAAATATGTGCATACCAGTTCGACTTGCACATGAGCCACCAAATTTAACAGAGCAGCGATTATTCAAAGTAACAACATCGGAAATTATAGGAAAAATTCTCACCAATTCTCAAAGCCAATGATCAGAACAGGGAAGTACCACGTCAATGAAGGACCCAGTTAAGGCAGCACTTACAACAGGTGGAAGGCTGCAATACTGTGACCGAAACAAATTAAACAGATGAATTTCAACATCGTAGATCAACAATTCCAGGAAATCACATATACAAAACCAAGTGACCGAGGTCACTGCGAAGCAAATCGTGGTGGTTACGAAACCTCATATCCGCAGTTCATTAGAGAAAACAAGGTCGAAGCCAACAAAGCAATTGAAAATCAAGAAATTAGTAAACCCACAAAATCATAGTGACCGAAGTCGTGGAAGCATATCGAAGTCAACTGGAAATTCACGATTCCAAAAAATCACCGAAATCAATGTATGAACAGGTCGTAAAACATCAACAACAAATAAAGTCGAACGATGAAAGCACTGTGGGAATTCACATAACAACATCGATTATCAACATCGAAAGAAAACAAATGGCCAAGATAGACAATATCGAATCAAAAATCAAATTGCAGAAGCACTATACTAGAATGAATTAGATGTGAGTAAATAGGATTACTCACCTATGATTTGAAGCAAGGAGACAATCGCCAGAGCCCTAATTTCATCACAGAAGCAAAGACGAAGTCGATGCCCTAGCTAATCTCTCAGGAGCGATCGCAAGGCCAAAGCCCTAATTGACGAGGCAAGCAACACATCGTAGAGGGTATCGATCGACCGCTTTCGATCGAGTAACCATGGCCGCGACTAAAAAATCTCGAAGCCCCAAATTCGCAAAGAGGAACAAAAGAGAACGAGCCTGCCCTAATTTCTTTTGAACGAGGCCGCCATTAAATTTCGTATTTTGATTAGGGTTTTTCTTTCTAAAATGAGAGGGGGAACGGGTTTACATGGTTATCACGGCAACAAAAAGAACATAGGCCAAGATTTTCTTTAAAGCCCAAACAACATTTAACACAAAATAAACCCGATAAAATCCCAATAGCAATTTACAACCAACGATTTTAATCGTCATTTGACGATAACAAGATAATTGCGAAATCTCGGGTTGTTACACTGTAATAAATTCCAGGTTGATGATATGTTAGTTTACTCTATTTGATGTATGTATATTTCAATTTTCTTTTGTAAAGATCATGTGTATATTATATATTACTCATCAAGATGTGAGATTTTGTTCTGTCTTTTATTTTCTTTCACCCCAACAATCTGTCTTTCCGACACTCAGATGCTCGGAACATGTATACCATGAATGTATTAGTATCGACTTTTAAGGGTCGAAAAGGCTGGTTGTCACATTAATGGATATGCATATATATAAATATTAATTTTTCATATATTCATATTTTTCATTTATGTATTAACTTATAAATTTATTGAAAAGTATTTATAAATTTAAATATATGTACATACATAAATAGTTTATACGCGTTTTTTGAAAAAAATTAAAAATTAAATTTTGTTTTCGTAATCTGTAGTAATATAAATAAATATATTTCAAACTTTAATTTAATATGATTTTGTATTAATTCTACATATGTATATGTATATATTCATGCATAATTATATGTGTGTGTGTGTATTTTATAAATTCCTTATATATATATAAATATTCAGAATTTAATAAATACATACATACACACACGTTTGCAACAATTTGTATATATAAATTAAAGCATATAAATATATATATTTGGATAATATATTTATATACTAGAGGTGCTAATATGTCTATTATGGTATAAATCCCAACAGTTATACACTAGAATGTCGAAAATTGCCTGAATTGCTATGTCACACATGCACACACATATTTATGTGTATATGATACATAAATAAATATAATATAATATTTGTTACATAATATAATACTAAACTAAAAGTTTAATAAAATAATGATTTTATTTAAGAGAAATTTAGTAATGTTCTAAATAAATTAGACTTCATAGGCCTAATAAAGATCTAAAATGGTAATTTCTTTTGAAATTCACTAATTTCTTCTACTACGGGCTAGCTCAGTTCCACCAAGTATAAACATCACGTTAGATATTCTATAATTTGAATGTAATCCACAACCATGGATCTGTAAGATACTTTATTTATATTATAAATGATGGAGAGTATTATTAATTTAAATTCATAATTTAAAATCGATTTCATATAGTATTATCAATTATTTAAGGGAAAGGAGTATGACGATTATAACTCTTGATATCATATATCTTTTATATACATCTAGTGTATACCACCTTAAGTCTCATGAGTTTTATTTATTTTAACCTCCTGTTTTATTCATACATATAATATATATGTATACATTTAATTATAACATTTATAATTTATTTAGTTATATATATATATATTCATATGTATTTTCTTTTATTAATTAAATAATTTAATTAATTTATATATTATAACATTTATTTTTATTTATTTAAATTTAAAAAAATTATAAACTTATGTTTTATAACCCTTTATAAAATAATGTAATTAATCACTTAGTTTAAATCTATTTTAAATTTGCATTTTATGACGTTTATAAAATTATGTAATTAATTATTTAATTTAAATTAAGAGGGAATTAGGCACAATGACAAACTTTGGAAAAAATTTAAGTTGAAGGACACCAAGTTTCTATTTTGGGCTGAAGGACAAACTTTGAAAGAAAATTAGTCCGAAGGACAATGCTAGTTATAACTAGCATTATATTCAGTTTTTACAGTATAGAAAATGCTATTATAACTAGCATTATATTCAGTTTTACACTGTACAAAATGCTAACTATATTTAGCATTGTCCTTCAACCTAATTTTTTTCAAAGTTTGTCCTTCAGCCTAAAAACGAAATTTGTTGTCCTTCCACCTAATTTTTTTTCAAAGTTTGTTCTTATGCCTATTTTCCACTTAAATAAATTTATACTATTCAAATACGATATTTGAATTAACCTAAGACTCAGAAATAAGTTCGAGTCTTCCATAAGGGCATGTCCTAGAATCGGACAATTTCCATTAGTCAGGCAAGAGCAAGAAAATTGGGAGGTTTTCCACATATAATGGTCCTTAATTAGAGTAGTATTTTCTTTAGTTTAAGCACCTTTCACAGACACATATCTACTTTTATTTTTTTCCTAAAAGCAATGCCCTTTGTGTCGGCCAATTATTTACACAAGCACAATACAGACTCTGATACCATTGTTGAATTAGGTGCACTAGCAATAGGGTTAAAAGGTGAATTTCAATAGAAGAAAAATCCTTTTATTAAATTGCACAAGATTTTTTATTTTGTGTTTGTTTAAATAAATATTTGTTTATGCTAAATCAAATTTAGTATTTTGGTTAATAAATGAGATTCGAAATATTTTAGTTTAATTAATTTGATCAATATATTTATTTATTGTTAATGTTTAAATAAATTTATTTATAATTTAATTAATTTATTTTAATTTATATTTAATATGACATAATATTCATACTCATAATATGAACATCACAATAATATATATGTATAACCTAAACTTGGGATTTATGGAGAAAATTGACCACTTTGTCATATAGTCAATAAGATGTCTATGTGCGAGATATATATATATATATATATAATGTTTAGTTTTTCTCTCCTACGGGGAGAGAAACAGGTGATTCATTTGAATTTCATGGGATCTCATATCACTGCTATTGTATGCTTGTCGTGCTTTATGTTATCAAATCCTATGTTAATCCACTAACCGACATTCAGAAAATTAGGATGCAGGTGAAATTGCGTCTCCACTTTCCATTTTCTTATGCCGATTCCTTTCCATTTCTATAATTCGACTTTGATTTGGGGATGCAGTAACTTGCCAAGTCCACTGACTTTCGATTTTCAAAGTAATGGTAAGATTCCTCAATCATAATGGATTTTAGAGTTGGGGATTTCATCCCACAGAGATTCAAAGTTATATATTTGGGCATATTTAATTATCTGGTAGGCACAACAACTTACAATTTCTAGTGCCTAGTGATTTCCAATTTTGTTTTGGCATCTGGAATAATGGTACGATTTGTGATATATGTGATGGTTTTAAACTCAATTCATGGGATATACAATTGTGTTTTTGGCATTTGGCATCATAGTTCGAGTTGTGATATATGCGATGATCTTCAATTCAATTCAGGGGATCTGCAATCTAAAATTTTCTCATTTATATCCTTATGTATAAATGAAAACAAATTTGAGATTAATGTGATCTGGAAATCGCCATCCACCTTTAGATTAATGGGTATTCGCTCTCGAGCTTGAATCCCAAAATTAGCATGACTTATTTCATGACTAATTTCATAAAATCGCAAAGAAGCAGGAGTTATGTGTGGTAGCGGATCGAATGCATGGTTCTATGGAGTGCAAATCTTGATGATGATATCAATAATTATGTTTGGGTTTGACGATTACCAACGATTGATAGACTCGGGCAGGGTAAGATTGGGATTTGCGTATCCATTTTGTAAATTTCAGTCATAACCTAGTTCAGGGAGGAGTAGTCGAGTACTATGGGGTGTCGGATTCGCCATAGCCATGTGATAAGCGATTGTGAAGAGTTGCGATTATAGGAAGCTCGTGAGGCAGCTTCACATTTTCATACTAGTTTGTTTTTGATATATAGAGAAGATTATGATCAGAAGGCCCACAGACCTTTTCACACTCACTATTAGGCCGAAGTTTTCACTTATGGACTTGTTTGAATAACATGTGCGCTAAAATGAAGACTATCATTTTGATATAAGGAGTTTATATTTTATGTATTTAGATGTGTGTATATATATTTGGTTTATAGCCTTGTTTGCTTGCGCTACTTTATGTTGTACTTTGTAATTTAGTTGTGTTAAAGCAATAAAAGGAACCCATTTCAAAAAATAATAATGTAATGTTAAATATAATAATCCTAGGTGTTCATGAAGCATGACATAAATTTTATTCCTTTTTAAAACCGGCCACTAAATCATTTACGAAAAACATTTATATTTATTATAAATAAATACATATAAGTATAATATATATATGTATATCTAAAAAATTATTTACCATGATAAAAATTTGAATAAATTTAAAAGGAAATATACATACATACATGAACACATACACGGATGCACATACCCATATATATAATTAATTTATATTTTTGGCTTTAGATATGGTTGGGCCCTTGATATTTGTACTGCTTGCCATTCTTTTGGTCGCCTTGCCGATACATGCAAGCTCCCAACCATGGAGATTCCTCCACCGCCCAAGATTCTGCTTCCTCATCCCCTATGCGAAAGTAGGTTCCTAAGGTTAGGAATGTCTCTTCCATGTCGAACGACCTTTCAGCTGACCCTCCTGTTGTTCCGCCTCCACCTATTTTTGTAGTTGCTTCAGTTCCCCCTATGACTATGTCTTATCCTGCCTCCTCTTCTGATGAAGGTATTAGTTCTCCTGTGATTATTCCTTTTGATGCTACTGCTAATCATGTGTCTTCTAGTTCCACCTAGTCTTATGTTATTAAGTGGAATTCTTTTGAGAATGCATGGATTGATGAGCCATTTGAGATGATATATGATCTAGTTTGAAATGAATTCCATATGTTTGTTATTGAAGATGAAGATGAATCCAGACGTCTTTATTACTCTATACATAGGGAAGGTCTTGTTCCTTCTGTTGATGGTGAACTTGGTGTTAGGAATAATCCTATTCTTGAAGATGACAGTTGGGATACGAGATTTATCTATTGCAAGGATTACTTTGATTATGTTTCGAATATTGTGTCTTTATTCGAGGGTTATCTACATGTGATAGGACCAGACTCTTCGAACAATGGTAATGGATCCTCCTCTTCTAAGAAGGGCTAGCTTAGGGCTTTTATAGTGGTTTAGGCACCTTTTGCCTAACTCCAGTTTTGTATTTTCTTTTTAGTAGTAAGTAAGGCATGTTATCTTTCTCCTATATTAGCTGTTGATTTTTTTAGTAATAAAAGTGGATGGTTCACTATAAAACTGACTGGCCTTGCCAAATATAATTTAAAATCAAATTCAAATATTTTAACTTATTTAAAATTAATTAATTGTTTTTAATCCACCACCGTATATAGTTAATTTTTTTTTATAATTTTCAACCGAAAATATTTGATTTGAGTAATTTAAAAATATTTAACTTTAAATCTTTTGCCTTAGTAAATGAAACAAAAAAATCAAGGTTTTTAGTAAACCGAAAAGAATAATTTTTTAATATATATGCCCATGGATATATATATATATATAACTTTATATGTTAGAAAATAGTAAGAGTAAAATAATATATTTCTTAATTTATATTTAAAATAAAAATATACTTAAAATGGATTATATATATGTTTATAAATTATATTCGGTTTTGAAAATTAAGATTTTATTTTTTGCTACCGAAATAAGTTTTGATATATATTTATTTAATATATACATGCTTTTAAAATATTTAGAAAAATAAATTCTATATATATATATGAATTTAAAATAATAACTTTTTAAATAAACATGGCCGAATAAAAAACAAATAATGGTGACATACATCAATATGTTTATATGAATTTATACTGGATCTAGAAATATCACCTTTCTCCGAAATAAACTTGTAAAGAGTCAGTACGCTGTTTATTTAGTCTGTCCTATTGGAGTACTAATGTCTCCTTCTTCTCTTTATGTTGCAAAGATGAAGAAATGGCTTCACCAAGGGCGGGGATAGATGATGGAATGGAAGAGAAAGAGAGATCTTAGGAAAAGCATGTTTCAGTTGGTGTGAAGGCTAGGCTATTTATAGCTAATAGCTAACACTTTTCTCTCCTCCCTTTCCTCTATATCCGAAGACTAAGTAAAGCCCTCCTCTAGCCCTTATACGTGGTCGACTATGGGTTGACCAAGTATGGTCAAAACTCCTATTGGTTTTAATTTGAATCATCATTTAATTAAATAATTCATAGCTCCTAAACTGATCGAAACTTTGTATAACTTTTATACATCTTTGTACTAGATTTTAAGCTTGAAATAAATAATTAAAATAGCCACATATTGATATACAACTTTTGTATTAATTTATAACTAATCGGTAATATTCATAAATTAATTTTATCCATGGTCGAATTCAAAAATAATTGTTAATGCAGTTGTATGGACTCTTTGATGCGACCTCAATCCACACTCGACATTTAAACAATTTAAATATCAAAATCCATACGAACTTTACTGAAGTATAGTATAGGCTCAAGTTTAATGCTTACAGATCAGTTGGTGAAATTGTATTTCTGATCTAATATAAAGCTCACCTAGTAACGATAGTTTGTACATGTATTCTTTTCATCACCATTATATCACTTAAATATCCAAAGTTTGGTCTGAGGATAAAAACTCTATTGATTTTTGTATTAATTGCATAAATAACTTTAAAAGTTATTGGTTCAATCCGATAATATTTATTAACCATTTAACTCTGGCTAGAAATTTTGACTTTTAAAATCGTATATCAATAATGTTAATACTAACCTTCTATAATGAATGAGACTAATCCTCTTTTGAGTAATGTTTAACTTTGAGTATTTCAACGTGTTCCTAAATATAGCCAAAAGACGGTCATCATGCCATGTGATTGACCATAGTCAAAGCACAATATATGTACTTAACATCAATAGTACTCTCAAGTCAGAAGATTACTATACATCGTTACTCCGAGATATTCTATTTTGACTTAGTTATAATAACCCATAGAGGACACTTGTTGAGTTGTTCTGTGATCGTTCCAAACAATCCCAAGTATGTAACTCCTTGGTGCCCCCAATGGTTATGAGTAACTCACCGTCCATCGTAATAGAGAGCATTACGTACACTAGTCTCCATAAACATATTGATATCCTTTTCTCGATAGTCGATACGTCTCGACATTTAAGGAGTTGGTGTTTTAGTTTATATCGAACCAATACTCATGGTTACAAACTCATTTGTAACTACAATAAATAAAACACCACTCTGAAGGATTTTCTACTTATATATGTTAATTGATATTAATTCATTACTTATATTACTATATAACAACACATATATAGAAAACCAAAAAAACATACTTTATTTCAGACAAGATTATTTACATAACTAATATTATATAAAAAATACATATTTGCCCTTGTGGCATGCCCTTAAATTTATCGGCATCGCCTCTATCCTTTGGTTGGCAACAACCATTATCCTTTGTAATTCCTCCCTAGTAACTAGATCTGGTGGAGATTGAGTAGATCCATCACTTCCACTAGCAGTTCTAACATTCCCTCCATCGTACCCTCCAACAGCTTGCTTTCTTGGATGATTCTTAGGTCATATTCTATCAGAGCCCTTTGGAGATTTTATTTAAATCCTAGTAGCAATAGAGATCTAGCATGATCTTCTATTTCTCTATGAAAACACTAAAAAGCATTAGCAAAAGAGTTGGTCTAATACCTCACAAGTAACTAATTTCGTAGAGATAACAATTATATGCTATAAAATTATATCCAGTTGCAGTAGACCAATAAGAAAAATATGAAAAATTAAGAAGAAAGATAAGAAAAGCAAGCGACACAAAAATTTATAGTGATTCGACTATGCCTACATCATCTTTAAATGTACTTTATTGTTTATTTCACTTTAGATTCAGAGTGATCACAAGTACAACTCGAAATCTAATCACAAAGTTGGTAATGGTATATTTTCCCCTAAATATGAATAGGCAAGGTTCCAAGATTCCAAATGTCCTTCTTCTGTTGCAAATAGCCATCTGTTTATATATGAATTAGGCTGTTATTAGGCTTCTGGGTTGCCAAATTACAATAAAACTTATCAAACAATTAGATCCATAAAGATAGGAGAGAGGTGGTCAAGTCCCAACATTTTAATGAATCGGTACCGATGCATAACCATGACAATTTTTTTGACGGTAATAGCGAAACTTTACCCAAGAAGAGGGCTCATTTTGATGTTTTCGTCGTTTGAACCCATGACCTTTAGGACCTATGTCTAAAACGTCATGCCACTAACCAATTGAGCTAGTAGTCTTTGACATAACCTTACATTTTCTTTGTGTTTTTTTTCAAGTTTCCCTGAGTATTGCTACTCCATTCCCCAAATCAATCATCTTTGATGTTTTTAAGATTGTTCCTTCATGCGTTCATTGAGAATATTTAACTTTGTGGAGAAAATCTACAAATCGATACCAATATATAAACTTAACCAAATTTCTTTATTTTCTTACTTACCTTGATACCTTGTCTATATAATGGACATTGGGGGTAAAATAGATAATTTCATGTATCGATATCGATCTATCTGTATCTGTGGATTTGTACCGATTCATGCACATCCATTTTTTTAATCATTTTGTCTAATAGAGTTAAGGGTATGCCCTAGGGGCAATTATGTAATTTATTACATATATCTAACTCGAGAACCAACCTTGTTCGAAATAAAAGGTGTTTTCTTTCTATTATATACTTGATATAATGTGTTATATGAATTAATTAATTTAAATAAAATTATATTTAATAGAAAATCCATAAATGGCATGTTTTGTGATAGTAGTTACAAAGTATTATAACCAGAGTAATTTATCATAATGAAAATAAATATACTATCTTTACTAATAGTTGGCTTGGAAGCGCAAAATTTTGGTCCGACCACGAACTTCCAAAAATGCCCTTTATATGTAATTCTTTATTAATAGTTGTAATATATTTGTTGTCACACTCTTTTGGTATCAGCATGAAATACCAAAAATGCCTCTCTACAGATATTATTAAAACGAGCGTTTTTTCTAAAATTATATTTGTTTAATATGGTCAAAAGAAAATGATTTCCATAAATATTTAGCATGTTATTGTGTTGAATCATATGTAGTTAATTTGAATATTTATTTCTAAGTTTCAATATCTAATTTTTTGTTAGTTTAAAATTTTATTTATATTATTAATTAAATCAAAAAATGAATTTGTAAAGTAGTTTATTTGTTAGATTCCACTTTTAAGTGATATTAAGACTTGGTAAATATTTATAGAGGAAATTTCAAAGTTGTAAATGAAGCTTAATTGTCAGATCCTATTTTTAAATGATACTAATTTTTGATAATATCTTTAGAGAGATATTTTTGGTAATTCACGCCGATGTCCAAAAAAATGACATTAAATGTATTATAACTATTAATAAACAAATGCATATAAGGGTATTTTTGGAACTTCACGGTCAGACCAAAAGTTTGTGTTTCTATTCCAACTATTAATGAAGATTTAGCATCGCTTAAAATTAGGATCTGACAATTAAGCTTCTTTTACAAATTTAAAATTTCTCTACAAATATTTACCAAGTCTTACTATCACTTAAAAATAGGATCTAGCAAATAAACTAATTTACAAATTTGTATTTTATTAACTAAATAATATAAATAAAAATTTAAACTCACAAAAAAATTAGATATTGCAACTTAGAAATAAAATTTCAAATTAACCGCGTATGATTCACACAAAAATATATATGGTTTCTTTTGAACATATTAAGTAAATACAATTTGCAGAAAAACAATTCAGCTTTCTTCATCATGCGCGAAGCGCGTGCCGTAATGCTCATTTTAAATATTCCGAGTAAAGATGTATCGAGAATGGATATTGATACATCCATTGAGACTAGAGCAGTAATGCTTTCCAAATGTTGGGCAGTGGATTACTCATGGTTGCCTAGGGCACCAGGGGTCGTATACTGATAATTATTGGACAACTATGGAATGACTCACTCGTGGGTTTTCTGTTGGTTAATATAACTAAAGTCAAACAGAAAATATCGATGAGACTAATTTACACAGTTCTCTTGACTTGAGAATACCGTTGATGTGACGACCCGACTTTTCGACCCTCGAAAATCGATATCAATACGTTCACTGTATAGCATGCCGAGCAATCGAGTGTCGGAAAGTCAGATTGTAAGGGGAAAAGAAGAAGGTAGAAGAAAGAAGGAACTAAACAAATACAGATTCTCATAGCGGATTGAATAATATATAATATTAACAGCTCTTTACACAAATCAAAACTGTAATATACATACCTCAAATCAGAGTACACAAATCAATAATTACCAGCCTGGACAGTTATAACAGCATGTCCTCACAATTGCTGATAATTTCAAACAAACACTGCAGCGGAATAAACAAGTATGAGAATACGTCTCAGTCTCCAGCTCGTATCCTGAGCTCTAAAGCAATGCAAATCTATCTTTGTAATATGCTCGGTATAACCCGAGCACTATTATAAATAATAACACACGGATCAATCTGGTAAACCAGCGTGAGAAAACACACTCAATTTGATTTATTAAGTTATAAAATCTTTTCAAAATAAAGATATCTTAAGACCACGCTGCACATAAACACGATCGGGTTTTTGCCTTACGATCACCAAACCATTTCTATAGAAAATCCAGTGATATTATAATAATGTCTAAGGGTCAAAATAATAATAATCAAGTAGCTGTGATGCTCGTGCTATGTACATCACAACAATACTAGCATAAAATCAAAACTCGATAAGGCTCGTTCGCTAATTATGTAGGATTCCATGGAGGTGACCTCAGTACTTCGAGAATGGTCCTCTTGCACAAGGATCAGAGTTATCTTGTCGAAGCATCATACACATCTAGCCGGGTATTATAGGAAAACATAACTGGTCTTGCTAAGACCGAGTGCATCACTCCGACATGCCAAAACAACTGAAGGTATCGGTATTGCTAGAAAAAAGAGCCGATTAAACCCTATGGGTTTTGCCAACCCTACTGGCTATGACGCCCCACTTCTATACTTACGCTAGCCAAGGACACTACTGGGTAATGCCGTCAACTAGCACGAAGAATAAGGCTGTTGAGGAGCGACCATCTGTGTAATTGCTTTGTGCGAGTACCGATATGTCAAATAATATAACTTACATTTCATTTCAAGAGGAAATCCGACATATGAAATACAAACTCAAAGCTACCACACAGTGGCTATGAGGCCTTCGGAAACAAATGCAGAAATAAACATAACATAAATCAGTCACAGATATTCATATCACAAAGGCGGAAACATATATGAATATGACACATATAAGTGTACAACAAATAGTGGTCAAACTAGTTCCACTACATCACAAAAGAATAGATACAAGTGCTAGACAAAAGAATAGGTATACAACAAGGAGTCTTTATCACAAGTGTATACTATCAAAAACTACTATGCTAAAGTAGTTAGCCAAAAGTCAGGTGAAGGACCCTGATAAGTAGTCAAGCAGAAGTACCCGAAATACCTCGGTCTGACCCGAGTATTATTTAAGAAGAAAATAATAAACGGATCAGTCTAGCTATAAATATCAGATAAAATGAGATAGGATAAGAGATATCACAAAAAAACGTATGATAACAAAAATGCCATACTGTGTCAAGTATACATCAAATAACAACAAAAATCATACAATATCTCATGAATCTCGAAACACCAAAAAGAATCACATTCTTTAAATTATTCACCAAAACACAAATATTGATAGAGCTTATCAATGCAAACCACGAAAATTGGTGAAACACAAATTCTAGAATTCACAAGTAGAAATCCAGAAATCACAAAGGGGGAGGCATAACACAAACGGGAGCATGAAAACTCACCAACACGTGTATCACAAACGGGTCGCTAACCCATGGTCGCTAACCATAAACCGAACACCGACGCATCTAAAAAGATACACCCCATGCACGCTCGAACATCGACGCACCTGAAAAGATACGCCCCATGAATAAACTAACATCGACGCACTTAAAAAGATACGCCCCATGTATAGTCGAACATCGATGCACCTAAAAAGATACACCCCATGCCTAGTCGAACATCGATGCACCTAAAAAGATACACCCCATGCACCGACTTATTGAGCTGATTGTTCCACGAACGATCTAAAGACCATGGGTCGCTAGCCCATAAAAATGAGACGAAGCTCAACAGAACGGGGTATAGTCCCCCACGCGGACAAAGAGACATCACACATCGCTAGTCTAAATCATAAAATGATCATCATCGATCATCAAGAAGTGTCGATTACACTAAGCTAGTAAATATAAGAGTTTAGCTTCATGTCCCATAACCACTAGCTTAACTTAAATATTTACGAACAAATTGTAGATTTCCACTCGAAAATTGTCACAAGGGTTTCAATCGAACAAGTCCAAGAATTAACCGACAAAGTAAACTCAAGCGTTTCATACCACTTGTTTTACTAAGCCGTTTAATTAGATTTCTCATACGAGTGAGGTAAAGGTTTGTATATACTAGTAGATTGGAAAATGGTTTAAAAACGAGCTTTGTATTAAAAATAGAGTTGAAATCATCTTTGTGAAAGAGTTTGAATATTTATTACTAGTATAGAAAACCTTTATATTTTAAAGTGACAAATCACAGAAATGATTGTAGAAACAATCAATCACCAAAATCCACATTCGAAGACGTGAATTGAAACCATAAAAATCGATACCGAATCCATCAAAATTGATATTCCCCAAAAATCCCGAAAAAGAATTCATCAAAGTCGACAAAGGTGATAACGACTAAAAGGATCAACAAAAATCGATAAACAATGATAATTCACCAAAAAGAAGTAGGCAAATATGCAAATCTGGCTGAGACAGCAGATTCCGTTGACTGGTCACTGAGTTCAGTCGACTGGCCCAATGCCTGGAAACTCTCGGGTTCCAGGTCAGTCGATTGCACTCGGAGAGCCAGTCGACTGGACAGGGCCTGGAAAACTCTCGGGTTCTAGGTCAGTCGACTGGACTCTGAGTTCAGTCGACTGGACCATGTTTTCCAATATTTCCAGCCTAGCCCAATGAAGGGGTTCAAAAACTCACCTTTAAACCCAAAAACACAAGAGAGAAGCTATAGAGCAAGGCAAGAACAATCACTCTTCAATTTTAACCCAAGAAGCTTCAATCTAAGCTAAAAAGAAAAACATTTCCTAAGTTAGGGTTTAGGAAATTTCTAAAATTGAAGAGGAAATGAGATGGAGAAGATGAAGGGGATGCTTACCTAAGCTTCTCTTAGATGTTGGAGCTAAAACTTGAGTTTGCAAATGAATCTAGGGCTTAGGAATTTCTAATTCCTCTTCTCTTCCCCCATTTTTCTAAAGCTTGAAGTGTTAGAAAAATAATAGAGTGAGTGAAGAGGAGTTGGATGAAGGGTTAGGTTATTAGAAGGTTGATGGGCTGAAACCCAAACCCAAGCCCAAAGCCCTAAGTGAAAAAGTCATAATTTTTACTCAACTCCAAACATATCGATGTCTATACTTAAAAAAGTCGCAAACACTATTTTGGACTCAATGGAAGTGATCTCGAGTTCCAATTCGACTGTTTGCAAAAAGTAGCTTTTCGGACTTAAACCCGACTAACGATGCTATATTTAAATAAATCATTTAAATATACAATTGTAAAATATGCGGGTTGTTACAGACTCCCCTCCTTAAAGAAATTGCGTCCTCGCAATAATTAAGAGGAAAATAAAGAGTAACAACCATAAAAGCATATCAACACAAAAGACAATTTGAAATAAGAAGTTCACCATAAAGAGCACGAAAGAGTAAGTCCGGATGTGTTTGCTCGATGAATTCTCAAGATTCCCAAGAGAAATCCTTAGGATTTGAGGACCATTGAACTTTCACAAGAAGAACATCTTTATTTCGAAGGCGTTCAACCTCCGAAGTAATGATACGAATAGAATGTTGCTCATAAGTCAAATTTGGTGAAACCTCAATTTCTTCAACAACACCGGACTCAAGAATAGAATCGGAATCCCTAAGGCACTTCCGTAGTTGAGAGACGTCGAAAACGTCATGAATAGCAGAAAATTGAGCCGGTAACAAAAGGCGATAAGCCACGGAACCAATACGTTCGGTGATGGGAAATGAACCTATATATCGAGGTTCTAATTTTTCCGATCAACTGAAACGCACAACACCCTTCATAGGTGAAACACAAATGAACATCAACAAAATCTGGACCTAAAATCAACTTCTCACCGGCTTCAAGCCAACACGAAGAAAATCGGCATGGCCTTCCGTAGAGAGCCTCGAAAGGTGCCATACCAATACTAGATTGGAAGCTATTATAGGAAGAAACTCAAGAAGAGAAATATGATCTTCCCAACTTCCACCAAAAATCAAGAACACATGCACGAAGGAGATCTTCAAGAGTTTGATTCATATGCTTGGTTTGTCCATCGGACTGAGGATGATAAGCGGTGCTAAAATTAAGCTTTGTTCCCAAAGCTTGTTGAAGACCTTTCCAAAATCCACAGTAAATAATGGATCACGATCGCTAAAAATAGAAGTAAGAACTCCATTAAATTTAACAATTTCTTTGACATAGAGTTTAGCCAAAAGAGGTACGGTCCAAAAAGAAGGACGAGCCTCAAGGCTACACAAAACAAGAGATGAACATAAATTGGATTCACGATCTCGAATCTCACAAGTGGATAAAGTCTCGAGATCATTCCATTCGGATAACATCATGGAAACAACCGCTTGTTGCTTACCACTAAGGGCATCAGCAACACGGTTTCTCTTTTTCGAGAAGATAGAGAATATCAAGATCATAAGATGCAAGGAACTCGAGCCAACGTTGTTGACGCAAATTGAGTTCCTTCTGAGAAAATAAATACCTCAAAGATCTATGATCGGTGTAGAGACAAATTTCTCTCCCAAAAGGTAATGACGCCAAATTCTAAGAGCGAAAACAATAGCCGCGAGCACTAGATCATGAATGGCATATCTAGTCTCGACAAGCTTTAATTGTCAAGAAGCATATGTGATAAACATTCCCTTTGCAAGAGAATGACCCCCAAACCAATACGACTAGCATCGGTACAAACAATAAAGTCTTGGTTCCCTTAGGGAATCACAAGAATAAAAGCATCGGAAAAGAGTTCCTTTGATCGATCCTCTTTCCCGAAAAGCTAAGACTTTCAAAATTATAATTAACTTTGTGTAATCATCTTTTTAGAAAAATTTACTTTTTACAAGTCAATTTACTGTGTTTGACTGTCTCATCATAGCGTTTAGGAGATTCCTATCGATAACGTTGATCAAGCGCATCGACCAGAATTCTTAAAGCACTCAATGGGCAAAACAACACAAAATCATCTTCTATATGATAAACATGTCTCTTAAAATTTTTACAAATATTCTTTGCTCATTTTAAGAACAAAATCCAATCATACTTATAAATATCTTATTAAAAAGATTTGCAAATTTTAAATTGTTGTTTTCATCCATAATCAATAAATACAAGGATGGGCTCATCGAGATATTCACAGAATACTCGATTCACAAAATGGATGAAATAAGGTAGAAGGTTCGTCAAACCGAATGACATAACGAACCACTCACAAGAATCATAACGAGTGCGGAATGCGGTAAGTGGAATGCTACCCTCCACAACTCGTAGCTAATAAAAACCGGTGGCAAGGTCGAGCTGAAAAGACCTTAGCACCACACAATAGATTGCTTAGGTGATAATCCTAAGACAAGCCCAAATATATTCCGGAAAAACTCACAAACTACTTGAATGAGAGAAATAGCATTCTCCTCATCATGTAGGTTTAAAGAATAAAATGATGCCACCGAATTGGAATCGAAATCATTAAGAAAAATAGAAATCTGCTTAACAGATTGAGGATGTCAAAGATAGATAGTCCGCTCAGGACATAGAATATGGGCTTCATAATGATCAAGCCAATCCTTTCCAAAAAATCAATTTCGAACCCTAAGTAACGCATAACATGCAAATCGGCTCGAAAAGAATAATTACATAAAATAATCTCGACATTTTCATCAAGTAAACTGAGTGTTGCGGATCCACCAACCGGATTCGCAATTCTCAGTGAAATCATCAAGCCCATAATATTTAAAGAAAAAGAATCAACAAATTCTTTTGATATAAAAGAGTGGGACGCACCCGCATCAAAAGAAATCAAATAGGAAGATCACGAAATAAAATAATGCCATCAAGGATAGAATGAAAAATACCTTGACCAAGAGAAGTGCTAGTAGAGGCTTGCACAACCTTTAGCTTTCCCTCCTTCTTGCTTGAAGTATGGGACACACAGATATATGATGACTCAAACTCTTGCAATAGCGACAATAAGGGGTTTCGGACACTCGCTTGCATAGTGGTCCATAGAATCACAATTGTAGCATTGTCCACGATTAGAGGTAGGAGTCTTTGCTATCGAATTTTCTTGCTTCCCTTTCTTGTTGGGATTGGGGCCTTTGAACTTAATTGAAATGACCCACTTAAAAAAAAAATTAACAGTGGCCATTTAATCAAGAAAATGTTTAATTCCAATTTTCTTCTATCCAGGACCTTTTTTTGTCAATATAAAAATATTGGTTTACTCATTTCATCTTGAACTTATATATATGAAGATATAAGTCGTTTTCTACTTAAATCAGAGTACAGAAATTGCAAAGTAGAAATCTGTTGAGTATTACTTAAGGGAAATACTCTCTACATAGCAATGGTGCTTCAAAAAAACTAGATTTTCAAAGTACACTTGGGTTAATGCATAACTATTGATTTTATGTATCAAGACTTATCACTCTACATAGATTTCCATAATTTTATTACTGTATAAACTATGCTTTTGCTTGTGCATGTGTGTGTGCATGTTTCCGTGCATGTGTGTGTCAGTGGGAAATTTAGGTGCCTTATTATTATTTTTCTTGTTAACAAAATTGTCCGAGTCTACCCTATACTTGGGTTATGAAACAGATCTGAAAACTTAATTTAAAACCCTTGGGTGCTGGCTTAACCCCGGGCTCAAGAAAATGGCTATGTTAGCCCTATTCAGTTTGCACTATTTCTCAACAAAACACATTTTATTTTGGTTTTCTCCTCTAAGGCAACTCATAACCTTTTTGCCATATTTTTCTTTACTTAAACATGGATTTTCTTAGGTCAGTTCTCTAGATATACATTCAATCCATAAATCCTATTTTCTCAGATTTTTCTACCATTATAGCCTAACTGTTCTTGAAGCTTAAAATTCATTTTCTTAGCAAAGCATTTTTGCAAAACAAAATACATAAGTTCCAGCTGATACATATAAGTTCAACACTTACAAAATAGTAAATAACAATACATTGGTTTTTCTAAGCAACTTAAACAAAATATCTTAACATAGTTCAACATGAAAATTTAATTTAACTTCAGCAAAGTCTTTAAAAAATAGCATCCAAATCTTTAAGCAGTTAACTCATTCAAAGCCTGATCAACAAAATTCCTATTTACCTGCATAATCACCATGAACTGCCTCATACAAATATGAGACACTCAATGGTGCATAAACACAAAAGGGTCAGACTATGTCTGGTATGAATAATCTAACTAAAAACATGATCTTATCCAATTCTATTTATATTCCAGTACTTTGTATGAATAAAGAAACTCAGTATCTTCTTTGTGCATGTTTTTGTGAGGCATGTGCATTCATATCAGTGCTAAACAGATTATATAAGATCACAATGATTTAGTTCATAGAAAACAATCATAAGATTCACCAATAAAACATCATAAACCAACCAACGCAATCATCAATTCAGTCATCATGTCCCTTCTACAATTTTACTGGCCATCAGGGATTTTGCCCAAGCCTCTCCTGAACCTATTTCTAAAGTTCACTATCAAATATAATAGGGTCTTTAGCTACTTTCTCTTTTTTTTTAAACACACACTGACTGAGACATCTCTCTGTTAACCCAACACACTCAGGCCCCTGGGGATAAACATACCATGTGTGAGCTTGCAATGTTCCCCCTGCCAAGCTATATTTTGTAGCCCTAAGATCCCAAGTCCTTAGTTAAATTACTAAGTGTTATTTCCTTTTTCATAACTGTGCTAATCCCTTCTGCATCTCAATTTTCAATCAGAGAAAAATAAACAATTCAACCAACATGTATTCATCCAGAGTTTGCTAAGTTATATTCTCAGAAGCAAACATTTAATCATGAAAAGCAGATGTGATTTCTTAGCACATTATTTTGTCTATGGGTTTCAGTGGATCAAGTTATAAACATATGGCCATAAGTAGTTTATCAGTTATCCTCTCTCACCTCTGGTTCAATCAGATTCTTCTTAATCTTGAAGATCTGGCTAAACCATAAGTATATTTTGACTTGAGTGGTTCATAAAACATAGAAGCGCAGCACATGTATAACATTGCACTTCTACACTTTCTTTTGTTTTAATTAACATGAGACATAAGCAACAACACAATGTTGCAGCCCCATATTTCTTTTCATTTACAAACCATATATCTACCACATGAATCCTGGGATTTTATAAATAACTTTATGAAGAAAATCCAAAAAAGAAATCACTCCATCTCAAAGTTAATCCCTATCACAGATAAACATTTTAAAACATGAAATCCATGACTCTTATTTTTGGATAAATCACTATAAGGGGTTTTACACTTGAACTGATCATTAACAATTCAAATCATAAAATGAACATAACTTGCAACAGTGAATTATTATTTCAAATAGGCTGCCTCAATATTTAGGACTTAATGCCAAAGTTTTCAGTGAGGTTACTCACCCTTAATTCCCTTTTTTTTCTTCTAAGCCTTGCTTTTCTTTTTGATCCTCTGCCTTCCTCTAACTCTAATGGCCGGTGCTCTGGCTTATAATTTTTTTCTTTAGGTTATGAAGAGCAAATGGGTATGATCTCACTACACTAAGTCTCTTTATACAAATCCTGGATGTTACTAGGGTTTATGGAATTACCCAATGTCAGTTCTACCCCATACAAAACATAGTCTGCCTCTTATTTGATTCAAGAAAATAAGAGGGTATGTGGTCCTTGCTAATTTTTCAGAAAATAAACTTTATTCTTTTAAATTTTCCCCTAGGTCATGTTATATGCATGACTTTAATTTTCTAAGCAAAAAGAATTGCTGGAAATGGATAAAGTATTTATTCAAGGGTTCATACCATTTCTATGCAAGCTTTGTTTTCTACCTGCAGTGTTTGACTGTGTACATGTATAACACATGTATGCTTACTTTTTTTTTGCCTAAGTCTTTTTATTTTTTCCTTCTTACTATTTCTGCCTTTATACACATTTATTTTCTTTATGCTAAACTTTTTTTTCTTAAGACCTGATCATTTCTGCCTACATATATATTTGTAATTTATTTATCCTATCATATATATATTAACTGTTGCCTATTTTATCACACAGAAAAATGTGTGCATGTTTGTGCACTATCCTGTGCACATGTACATGTTTTAGACCATATGTCTGCAAATCAGTTTCTTATTCATATCTTTTAAATGCAATTTTCAAACAAATAAAAACTAAATTAAATCATGGATCTGCTAAAAAATCAGTGTTATCACATATACCCCTCCTTTTTAGGAATTGTGTCCTACAATTATTTCATACTTAACTTAAGTGTCATTACTTCAGAAAATCAATTTCTGATCTCAAACCATTCTCAAACCAATCATTTGATTAAACTCTAGGCATATCAAAACAAAAGTCACAATGCAATTCAATCAAAACATTCATCAGTATATATGTAAATTTACCTTTCCTTCAATCAAACAGTTGTGGATAATCATTTCTGATTTTATCCTCCACTTCCCAGGTGCAATCATTTGGGTCAAGACTCCATTGCACTTTTACTAATTTAATTTCTTTGTTTCTCAATTTCTTGGTTTCTTTAGAAACTATGCCCACTGGCTCCTTTTCATAGATCATTTTAGGGTCAATCTGCACATCCTTAGAGGATTTTAGGATTGCCTCCTTATCATGAACCCATCTTCTTAGCTGAGACACATGAAAAACATCATGCATTGCTCTCATTTCTTCTCGCAACTCCAGCTTAAAGGCTACAGTTCCTATTCTTTCTAAAATTTTATATGGCCCTATATATCTAGGAATCAACTTTCCTTGTTTCCCAAACCTTAGAACCTTTTTCATGGGTGATATTTTGATAAATACATAATCTCCAACATCATATTGTACTACCTTCCATCTTTGATCTTCATATTTCTTTTGCTTATCTTGGGCAGAAGCAATTCTTTTTCTGATCAAAGCTATCTTTTTAGAAGTTTCCTTCACATTTTCTTGTCCTAAGACCACTTTTTCCCCAGATTCAAGCCAACTTGAGGGTGATGAACATGGTCTCCCATAGAGAGCTTCAAAGGGTGCCATTCCTATACTACTATGATGGCTATTGTTGTATGCAAATTCAACTAAAAAGATATGATCCTCCCAACTTCCTCCCCAATCCAGTACACAAGCTCTTAACATGTCTTCAAGCAATTTGTTCACAATTTCTGTTTGGCCATCAGATTGAGGATGGTATGCTGTGCTTAAGCATAAATCAGTCCCCATTGCCTTGTGAAAACTCTGCCAAAACTTTGAAGTGAAGATGGTATCTCTATCACTTACTATAGTCTTTGGTATACCATGCAGCCTTACTACTTCTTTAATAAACAACTGGGCTAGTGTATTTGCATTTCTTTCTAATTTCACTGGTATAAAGTGGGCTGACTTGGTTAACCTATCAACCACTACCCAAATACTATCATTTCCCCTCCTAGTTCTAGGCAAACCATCAATGAAATCCATTGATATGTCTTCCCATTTCCACTGTGGTATTTGCAAAGGTTGAAGCATTCCTGAGGGTTTTTGATACTCAGCTTTCACCTGTTGGCAAACCATACATTTGGATACATAGGTTGCTACTGCACTCTTCATACCAGTCCACCAATAATCTCTCTTGAGGTTGTGATACATTCTTGTGCTTCCTGGGTGTATAGTATATTTGCTTTTGTGGTAAGCATCCAAGATTTCTTGCTTCAACTCATCAATTGCTGGAACGCATATTCTTTTTCCTTTCTTGAAATGGCCTTGATCATTCAACTGAAAACCTTCCACTGCCTCACCATTTAATATTTGAGTCTTCTTTTCAAATAAAAAAATGGATCTTGGTCTTGTAGCATTGCAACTTTATTCTTCAATTCTGATCCCAGAGTAATAAAACTTAATTTTCCCATTTCTACATCCCCACTGCATAAGCTCATATTTTCTATGTTATCACTTAGTATCTCTGAATCAATTAATAATGATAAAGTGTTAAACTCTTTTACCATCAATCTAGCCATGTTAGCATGTTGTCTACTTAGGGCATCTGCTACTTTATTAGCCTTACCAGGTGTGTACAATATTTCAAAATCATATGAGGCTAAGAGTTCAATCCATCTTTGCTGCCTCATATTTAATTCTTTTTGTGAAAACAAATATTTAAGTGATTTATGGTCTGTATACACTTCAAATTTTGCTCCTAACAAGTAGTGTCTCCATAACTTAAGAGCATACACTATGGCAGCCAATTCAAGATCATGAGTAGCATACCTTACCTCACTTGGTTTCAACTGCCTAGAAGCATAAGCTATCACTTGATGTTGTTGCATCAATACTGCCCCAAGCCCTTGTCCACTTGCATCAGTATACACCACCAAGTTTTCATTTCCTTCAGGCACTTTAAGGATTGGAGCTTGTACTAGTGCTTCCTTTAGTTTTCCAAAAGCTTTCTCACACCCTTCTGTCCAAGTGAACACTTGATTTTTCCTAGTCAATTTGGTTAATGGGATTGAGATTTTTGCAAAATCTTTTATAAATCTCCTATAGTAACCAACCATTCCCATGAATGATCTGACTTCAGTGACATTAGCAGGCCTTTTCCAAGCTTGCACTGCAATGACTTTATTGGAATCTACGGATATTCCTTTTTCTGATATAATATGACCTAGAAAATTCACTTCATTTTGCCAAAAAGTGCATTTTGAAAATTTGGCTTTTAAGTCTTCCTGTCTCAATTTCTCAAATACCATATGTAAATGATTTTCATGATCTCTGATTGACTTAGAATAAATTAGTATATCATCAATAAATATCAATACAAACTTATCCAAGTATTATCTAAAAATCCTATTCATCAAATCAACAAAATAGGAAGGAGCATTTGTCAAACCAAATGGCATTACTAAAAATTCATAAAGTCAATATCTTGTGTTAAAGGCTGTATACTTAATGCTTTCCTCTTCCACTTTCATCTGATGAAAGCCTGAAGCTAAATCAAGCCTAGAAAATATTTTTGCACCACTCAATTGATCAAAGAGATCATCAATTCTTGGTAAGGGGTATTTATTTTTTATTGTGACTTTATTTAATTCCCTATAGTCAATACATAACCTAAGGGATCCATCTTGTTTCTTAACAAAGACTACTGGTGCTCCCCATGATGAGCTACTGGGTCTAATAAAACCTTTTTCTTCTAGTTCAACCAATTGCTTTTTCAGCTCCATCAACTCCTTAGGCCCCATTCTGGTTGGTCTTTTAACTACTGGGCTAGCTCCTGGAATAATTTTAATTGAGAACTCAACTGGTCCGTGGTTTGGAATTCCCCTAACTTCACCAAACACATCAACATATTGATTTACTATGGGGATTTCTTCTATTGCAGGCATGGGTTTTTCATTTGACAATGTAGAAAGGTTGGCTATACTTCTATTCTTGTTTGCCTCACAAAGAACAACTATTCTTTGTCCATCAGAAACTTTCAATGATATGGTGAATGTCTCCATATTTATGATAGCCTTATATCTACTCGACCAATCAACTCCTAAAATAATCCCTATGCCCGGATATTGCAACACATATAGGTCTAACTCAAACACATGTCCTCCTATATTTAATCCTAGTTGCATACATATCATACCCAGAACACATGAACTACCTATAGGGATTCTAATTGACAGTGGCTTATCAACAATCATACAATTCAATGTTAATTGTTGTGCAATATCATGAGAGATCAATGAGTGTGTAGCCCCAGTATCATACACTACTGCAAAAGGTATTGAGTGAATAAGCAAAGTACCTTCAACTTGACCATGCTTTTCAACACTTGATCCCGCAGCTGCCTTGCCTTTTCCTTCCAAAGCCCCTAATTTTCCTTGCTTAAAATCTGGACAATTCCTCTTTATGTGACCTTCCTTCCCACAATGGTGACAATTGAAGGATGCAGGCCTAACATTTGTGCATCTATTCTTCATATGCCTCTCTTGGCTACAGTTATAGCAAGTGATTTTCTTCTTAACTTCAGTATCCCTGACTTCTTCTGGTTTCTTGGTGGAAGCTATGTCTATTTTCTTCTTATCATAAGAGTGAAATTTACCCTTTCCCTTCTTGTTTTGATTATTCTTGAATGCCCTGAAATTCTCTCTAGCTTTATCATGTTGTTCAATGCTCAGAGTCAAATCCAAAACTTGATCAAAAGTCTTGTCCTTGTATGGTAGCATGGCTCTACTAAGGCTAGGGTTCAGCCCTTGAATATACCTGCCATTCTTAGCCTCCTCGGTAGTGATGAGTACTGCACCATACTTTGCCAATGATTCAAACTTCTGAGTGTACTCAGTGACACTCATAGTGCCTTGCCTTAATTTAATAAATTCCTCTAGCAAAGACTCCTTGGATGATGCAGGGACAAATCTACCTTCCAGCATTGCTTTAAATTGATCCCATGTCACTTCTCCTTCAGGTCTTCCAGCTATGATAACCTCCCACCAATCCAAAGCTGCTCCTGTCAATTGCTTGGATGCAATTTGCCTCTTCTTTTGGTCTTCAACTTGCATGTCTGCAAAGATTCTTTCCAAAATTCTAAGCCAATTTTGAACTCCCATAACTCCTTCTGTGCCATCAAAAGTTTTGCCTCCAAGATTAGTAAAAGTCTTGAGTAGTTTGGAAAGCTCCTCATGTGGATTTTCCTGCCTGTTGCCTACTCCATCCCTTATGGCTCTCATGAATTCTTGCATATTCACCATGGGTGGTTCACTTGTTCCTACATTTTGATGTCTGGGTCCTACCATAGCTCTATGGATATAATACTTAGGTTAGTATGTTTTGCCTAATACTCTATAGATTAATTCATTTTAATCTATCTCTATTCTGTCATAATAGATATTAATGGTGTAAACATTAATAAACAAAGCATCCAAAGTAGTCAACACTTCCATACATCCAATGCAAACAAGTTCATACAAAATTTTGCTATGTTATTCAACAACATAGCTCTGATACAAAATGAAATGACCCACTTAAAAAAAACTTTAACAGTGGCCATTTAATCAAGAAAATGTTTAATTCCAATTTTCTTCTATCAAGGACCTTTTTTTGTCAATATAAAAATATTGGTTTACTCATTTCATCTTGAACTTATATATATGAAGATATATAAGTCATTTTCTACTTAAATCAGAGTACAGAAATTGCAAAGTAGAAATCTGTTGAGTATTACTTAAGGGAAATACTCTCTACATAGCAATGGTAATTCAAAAAAACTAGATTTTCAAAGTACACTTGGGTTAATGCATAACTATTGATTTTATGTCTCAAGACTTATCACTCTGCATAGATTTCCATAATTTTATTACTGTATAAACTGTGCATTTGCTTGTGCATGTGTGTGTGCATGTTTCTATGCATGTGTGTGTCAGTGGGAAATTCAGGTGCCTTATTTTTTTTCTTGTTAACAAAATTGTCTGAGTCTACCCTATACTTGGGTTATGAAACAGATCTGAAAACTTAATTTAAAACCCTTGGGTGCTGGCTTAACCCCGGGCTCAAGAAAATGGCTATGTTAGCCCTATTCAGTTTGCACTATTTCTCAACAAAACACATTTTATTTTGGTTTTCTCCTCTAAGGCAACTCATAACCTTTTTGCCAGATTTTTCTTTACTTAAACATGGATTTTCTTAGGTCAGTTCTCTGGATATACATTCAATCCATAAATCCTATTTTCTCAGATTTTTCTACCATTATAGCCTAACTGTTCTTGAAGCTTAAAATTCATTTTCTTAGCAAAGCATTTTTGCAAAACAAAATACATAAGTTCCAGTTGATACATATAAGTTCAACACTTACAAAACAGTAAATAACAATACATTGGTTTTTCTAAGAAACTTAAACAAAATATCTTAACATAGTTCAACATGAATATTTAATTTAACTTCAGCAAAGTCTTTAAAAAATAGCATCCAAATCTTTAAGTAGTTAACTCATCCAAAGCCTGATCAACAAAATTCCTATTTACCTGCATAATCACCATGAACTGCCTCATACAAATATGAGACACCCAATGGTGCATAAACACAAAAGGGTCAGACTAATTGTCTGGTATGAATAATCTAACTGAAAACATGATCTTATCCAATTCTATTTATATTCCAGTACTTTGTATGAATAAAGAAACTCAGTATCTTCTTTGTGCATGTTTTTGTGAGGCATGTGCATTCATATCAGTGCTAAACAGATTATATAAGATCACAATGATTTAGTTCATAGAAAACAATCATAAGATTCACCAATAAAACATCATAAACCAACCAATGCAATCATCAATTCAGTCATCATGTCCCTTTTACAATTTTACTGGCCATCAGGGATTTTGCCCAAGCCTCTCCTGAACCTATTTCTAAAGTTCACTATCAAATATAATAGGGTCTTTAGCTACTTTCTCTTTTTTTTAAACACACACTGCCTGGGACATCTCTTTGTTAACCCAGCACACTCAGGCCCCTGGGTATAAACATACCATGTGTGAGCTTGCAATGTTCCCCTTGCCAAGCTATATTTTGTAGCCCTAAGATCCCAAGTCCTTAGTTAAATTACTAAGTGTTATTTCCTTTTTCATAACTGTGCTAATCCCTTCTGCATCTCACTTTTCAATCAGAGAAAAATAAACAATTCAACCAACATGTATTCATCCAGAGTTTGCTAAGTTATATTCTCAGAAGCAAACATTTAATCATGCAAAGCAGATGTGATTTCTTAGCACATTATTTTGTCTATGGGTTTCAGTGGATCAAGTTATAAACATATGGCCATAAGTAGTTTATCAGTTATCCTCTCTCACCTCCGTTTCAATCAGATTCTTCTTAATCTTGAAGATCTGGCTAAACCATAAGTATATTTTGACTTGAGTGGTTCATAAAACATAGAAGCCCAGCACATGTATAACATTGCACTTCTACATTTTCTTTTGTTTTAATTAACATGAGACATAAGCAACAACACAATGTTGCAGCCCCATATTTCTTTTCATTTACAAACCATATATCTACCACATGAATCCTGGGATTTTATAAATAACTTTATGAAGAAAATCCATAAAAGAAATCACTCCATCTCAAAGTTAATCCCTATCACAGATAAACATTTTAAAACATGAAATCCATGACTCTTATTTTTGGATAAATCACTATGAAGGGTTTTACACTTGAACAGATCATTAACAATTCAAATCATAAAATGAACATAACTTGCAACAGTGAATTATTAATTCAAATAGGCTGCCTCAATATTCAGGACTTAATGCCAAAGTTTTCAGTGAGGTTACTCACCGTTAATTCCCTTTTTTTTCTTCTAATCCTTGCTTTTCTTTTTGATCCTCTGCCTTCCTCTAACTCTAATGGCCGGTGCTCTGGCTTATAATTTTTTTCTTTAGGTTATGAAGAGCAAATGGGTATGATCTCACTACACTAAGTCTCTTTATACAAATCTTGGCTGTTACTAGGGTTTATGGAATTACCCAATGTCAGTTCTACCCCATACAAAACATAGTCTGCCTCTTATTTGATTCAAGAAAATAAGAGGGTATGTGGTCCTTGCTAATTTTTCAGAAAATAAACTTTATTCTTTTAATTTTTCCCCTGGGTCATGTTATATGCATGACTTTAATTTTCCTAAGAAAAAAGAATTGCTGGAAATGGATAAAGTATTTATTCAAGGGTTCATACCATTTCTATGCAAGCTTTGTTTTCTACCTGCAGTGTTTGACTGTGTACATGTATAACACATGTATGCTTACTTTTTTTTTGCCTAAGTCTTTTTATTTTTTTCCTTCTTATTATTTCTGCCTTTATACACATTTATTTTCTTTATGCTAAACTTTTTTTTTCTTAAGACCTGATCATTTCTGCCTACATATATATTTGTAATTTATTTATCCTATCATATATATATTAACTGTTGCCTAATTTATCATACAGAAAAATGTGTGCATGTTTGTGCACTATCCTGTGCACATGTACATGTTTTAGACCATATGTTTGCAAATCAGTTTCTTATTCATATCTTTTAAATGCAATTTTCAAACAAATAAAAACTAAATTAAATCATGGATTTGCTCAAAAATCAGGGTTATCACATTAATAGGCCTCTTCATGTTATTGTTCAAGTTCTGTTTGGCATTCACAACTTCAACATCACTTTCTCTATCGGCCTCTTCAAGCCGAAGAGCAGTATCTACAAGCTGATCGAAAGAAACTTCTAGTTTCAGAAGTAAAGGCTTTCTGAGGTTCTTATTCAACCCATAGACAAATCTCTGATTTTTCTTCAATGGGGTATTAATATATTCGACCCCATATTTAGAGAGAGATTCAAAAGATGCGACATAATCTGCCACAGAAGACTCACCTTGAACAAGGTCAATAAAGCGTCGAGCTAAAGTCACCTTTTCAGCTTCCGGCACAAATTTTAACTCGAATCTTTCCCGGAATTGCTCCCAAGTAAGATCCACTTCGATAATTTCAGAAATCAAAAGCTCATACCAATCTAATGCTCTTTCTTGGAGCATGCTAGAAGCCACTTGGACTCGAAGTGAATTAATAAGATCCATGCGGGAAAAGATGCGATCGCATGATCTAAGCCAAGCTGGATTTCTATAACATTTTTGGAACCCTTGAATGGCCTTCCACCCAAAGCGGTATAATCTCTGCACAAGCGTGCAAACCCAAATTTAGGGTGAGTAGGCGCTGGAACGGGTTCGGCAGCTTGGGCATTGTTCACAAGATCTAAAGGTTGTTGAGCTGACATAAATACTCTATCCTGAGGAGTAGCACTGGATCGACCGAAGCTGGGATGGCCTGGTCTAACCATTTCTCTTCTTTAAGAAAGAAAGAAGAGGAAAAAGGTTATTCATAGAATGATTATCAAACAACCTGATTGACAAAACAAGGCATCATAAAAGAAAATAGGATAGAACGGTACGAAGACTCGAATTAAATCCTATGGCACGATTCCTAAGTAAGACTTAGGACAATGATCCTTGCTTGATTATTCTACATTGTTCCGAAGTTTGGCTCTGTACCAAGCTGTGACACCCCACCTCTATACTCATGCTAGCCAAGGACACTACTGGGTAATGCCGTCAACTAGCATGAAGAATAAGGCTGTTGAGGAGCGACCATCTGTGTAATTGCTTTGTGCGAGTGCTGATATGTCAGATAATATAACTTACATTTCATTTCAAGAGGAAATCCGACATATCAAATACAAACTCAAAGCTACCACACAGTGGCTATGAGGCCTTCGGAAAAAAATATAGAAATAAACATAACACAAATCAGTCATAGATATTCATATCACAAAGGCGGAAACAGATATGAATATAACACATATAAGTGTACAACAAATAGTGGTCAAACTAGTTCCACTACATCACAAAAGAATAGATACAAGTGCTAGACAAAAGAATAAGTATAAAACAAGGAGTCTCTATCATAAGTGTATACTATCAAAAACTACTATGCTAAAGTAGTTAGACAAAAGTCAGGTGAAGGACTCTGATAAGTAGTTAAGCAGAAGTACCTGAAATACCTCGGTCTGACCCGAGTATTATTTAAGAAGAAAATAATAAACGGATCAGTCTAGCTATAAATATCAGATAAAATGAGATAGGATAAGAGATATCACCAAAAACGTATGATAACAAAAATGCCATATTGTGTCAAGTATACATCAAATAACAACAAAAATCATACAATATCTCATGAATCTAGAAACACCAAAAAGAATCACATTCTTTAAATTATTCACCAAAACATAAATATTGATAGAGCTTATCAATGCAAACCACAAAAATTGGTGAAATACAAATTCTAGAATTCACAACCAGAAATCACAAAGGGGGAGGCCTAACACAAACGAGAGCATGAAAACTCACCAACACGTGTATCACAAACGGGTCGCTAACCCATGGTCGCTAACCATAAACCGAACATCGACGCACCTAAAAAGATACGCCCCATGCACGGTCGAACATTGACGCACCTGAAAAGATACGCCCCATGAATAAACTAACATCGACGCATCTAAAAAGATACGCCCCATGTATAGTCGGACATCGATGCACCTAAAAAGATACACCCCATGCCTAGTCGAACATCGATGCACCTAAAAAGATACACCCCATGCACCGACTTATTGAGCCGATTGCTCCACGAACGGTCCAAAGACCATGGGTCACTAGCCCATAAAAATGAGACGAAGCTCAACAGAACGGGGTATAGTCCCCCACGCGGACAAAGAGACATCGCACATCGCTAGTCTAAATCATAAAATGATCATCATCGATCATCAAGAAGTGTCGATTACAATAAGCTAGTAAATATAAGAGTTTTGCTTCATGTTCCATAACCACTAGCTTAACTTATATATTTACGAACAAATTGTATATTTCCACTCGAAAATTGTCACAAGGGTTTCAATCGAACAAGTCCAAGAATTAACCGACAAAGTAAACGCAAGCGTTTAATACCACTTGTTTTACTAAGCCGTTTAATTAGATTTCTCATACGAGTGAGGTAAAGGTTTGTATATACTAGTAGATTGGAAAACGTTTTAAAAACGAGCATTGTATTAAAAATAGAGTTGAAATCATCTTTGTGAAAGAGTTTGAATATTTATTACTTGTATAGAAAACCTTTATATTTTAAAGTGACAAATCGCAGAAATGATTGTAGAAACAATCAATCACCAAAATCCACATTCGAAGACGTGAATTGAAACCATAAAAATCCATACCAACTCCATCAAAATGGATATTCCCCAAAAATCCCGAAAAAGAAGTCAACAAAGTCGACAAAGGTGATAACGACTAAAAGGATCAACAAAAATCGATAAACAATGGTAAACCACCAAAAAGAAGTAGGCAAATATGCAAATCTGGCTGAGACAGCAGATTCAGTCGACTGGACACTGAGTTCAGTCGACTGGCCCAATGCCTGGAAACTCTCGGGTTCCAGGTCAGTCGACTGCACTCAGAGAGCCAGTCGACTGGACAGAGCCTGGAAAACTCTCGGGTTCCAGGTCAGTCGACTGGACCCTGTTTTCCAGTATTTCCAGCCTAGCCCAGTGAAGGGGAAACCCTCAACAATTTGCGATCGGACGAGTAATGGGCACTAGGGGTTTATGCCAATCGACAACCCAGCCCTATAGGCTCTTCGATACACCACCAAAAGCATGTTCATACATCAAAGCTAGGATTTTTAATTTTTTTGACTTCAAAACACCAAAAATTGAAATGTTCACCAAATTAATTCAAATCAAAAGCAAATGAACATGAATAGATGTTAGGAATTCATAACTAACAACAATGATAGAAATAGCCAAAGATGCGAGTTCAAAAACTCACCTTTAAACCCAAAAACACAAGAGAGAAGCTATAGAGCAAGGCAAGAACAATCACTCTTCAATTTTAACCCAAGAAGCTTCAATCTAAGCTCAAAAGAAAAACATTTCCTAAGTTAGGGTTTAGGAAATTTCTGAAATTGAAGAGGAAATGAGATGGAGAAGATGAAGGGGATGCTTACCTAAGCTTCTCTTAGATGTTGGAGCTAGAACTTGAGTTTGCAAATGAATCTAGGGCTTAGGAATTTCTAATTCCTCTTCTCTTCCCCCATTTTTCTAAAGCTTGAAGGGTTAGGAAAATAATCGAGTGAGTGAAGAGGAGTTGGATGAAGGGTTAGGTTATTAGAAGGTTGATGGGCTGAAACCCAAACCCAAGCCCTAAGTGAAAAAGTCATAATTTTTACTCAACTCCAAACTTATCGATGTTTATACTTAAAAAAGTTGCAAACACCATTTTGGACTCAATGGAAGTGGTCTTGAGTCCCAATTCGACTGTTTGCAAAAAGTAGCTTTTCAGACTTAAATCCGACCAACGATGCTATATTTAAATATACAATCATAAAATATGCGGGTTGTTACACTGGTCATGCCTCCTATCTCTAGTTTTAGTCATTTCCGCTGATGAGGCTACGTCCGGCGTTCCAGCTCACGCACTGCTCCAAAAATAGATCACGGAATCCCATATAGATTCCCACACCATGATGGCCTTGGAATCGCATACAGATTCCCACATCTCAAATAGATCTTGGAATCACACACGGATTCCCATACCCAATGGTCTCGGTTACGCATGGATTTCAACATCTTAATGTAATACGAAACTCCTCCATGGAACCGTATATGGTTTTGGAGTGGTAACAGTTCCGAGTCATCTCTTACGAGTACACTCTCCCGCTTCTCGGGCGCTCGATAAACTAATCTTGACTTTAGGAATGCTCAATACCGGTTCTTTAGGAAATATTCAGACAATACATAAGAGTGGGGATCACCCCCTAACCGTTTAAGTGGATGGATCTCCTTATCATTTATCCTAGAAGAACAACGAGTTTATACATACAGTATAGCACCACCGATGGTAACTGTACCATATAATTCCCGTGTTTCCGCTAGATATTTCCAGAGTTAAAATCCCTAGGTGTTAAGTAGGAAATCGTTTCCTACCACCAAAATTAAGAAGGACTACATATTTGAGCCCAGATTTGATAGTCGGTTATTTAACTATTAAATAAATAAACATTCAACCAAAGATCACATTTCCCATTGAAATCACTAAGCCTCATTTAGTTTGATTTCAATAAATCGAGTCTCCTTATTAAAACATTCATATACTTATTTCATCGGAATAAGTATATTCACAAATCCTTTCTTTCAAAAATACTTGAAAACTATTTGAAAAAAAAAGATATGGAAGTGCCATTCGGTATCGACCATGGATCGCAGCTCGATGGTTACGTCTCTATCCTAGAAAAACCAAACTTAACTTAGGCAATCTTTGCCTCCCGATTTACGCCATGCAATCAATCATAGATCGTAGTTTGCATAATGGTTACCTCGCTATCCTAGCGAAAACACCCCAAACTGTAGGCAATCTCTGCCCTCGAATTACGCTATGAAATTATACCATTACTTCCCAAAAATTTCTTTATTTCATAAATATTTCCAAACCTATTTATAAAACTTCTTTATAAATTTCAAGTTTAACTTAGAGAAATATTATTTTACAAATTTCAAAACATTTGTAAACTCCCTTTTCAAATTTCAAACCACCATCACATTTATAAACTCCTTTAACCAATTCTTCACATAAAGAATTTCTTTTATAAATAATTTATTACATAATTATAATAAATAAGATTTTAAATGTCACAAAAAAATAATATCTTAACCCTTTTTGATAATATAAAATACTTTCAAAACATTTATTAATAATATAATCATTTAACCTTTAACATTTTAAAATCTAATAAAATAAACTAAATCAACCTTTAAATAGAATTAATCAACCTTTAAATAAAAATTAATTAACTTTATAATAACTATTATTAATGAAATAATTATCTAGTTCTAAATCACTAAAAATAATATAATTCATTCTTTAAACAAAATCAAATAAACAATTAACTTTAAAACATAATTAACCTAAATAAAGGATTTTATAAACATTCGTAAAATAATAATTAAATAAACAATTCGTATATATAATAATTTAATAAAACATTTTGCTCTAAATTATAGAATTTGAAGTTAACCAAAAACCATAACTTCCCATATTCAGAAAGAGTCTTAACGATCACAATGGTACTTTACAAGCTACCATTAAATTCAATTTAACTTTCTAAGTTAAATTACATGCATTTACATAATAACAAGCATATATGTAAATCGAATCCATAATTAACAATCAATTGTTTACACATCAATTATCCAGTGTAAATCCACTAGCACTTAAAATAAATGTCCAAATTAATCAAATAGCAGAATGAGAATTTATTCTGCTAACCAAGGTCATTCACAATAAAACTCCTCCATTTATTATTCAACGGTGTTTATTTGGCCAAATAGATAACACTAATGTATTCCAATTCAATTTACATTATAATTAAACAACGCAATTCAAAGACAATCCATTTATCAATTTCACACATATGTGATTCAATACTGGAAATAAGCTTAAAATAAACATAAACAGTTTAATAGCAATTCGAGATGCTATATCATGAACCTAGATCCGGTTCAATCAATCTAATAGCATTTCAAGATGCTATATCGTCATCTTAAATTAATTTCAACAATCACCAATTTCAACAACCCAAACAAGTAGAAATAAATTTCATTTACTATAAAAGTATACTGATTAACCAAATGAGTGAGATTAACTCACTTTGAGTTTTCAATTTGCCAACATTCCTATTTTAAATCAAATCGAACGACATTTGATTTAACCTAAAATTTTAGCTATTTCCAATCATCTCTAAATCAGTTCTAGAATGTAGTGCTCGTCGCCACGATTCCATCACCGCTTGTTTCGTTCGTTTTCGACCTCGTATAACAGAGTTACACAAGTTATAAATTAACAATTAAATTTTTTTCTATTATATAAAACAACTACTCCTCTTACCCAAACAACAAGCCCGGCCCACTAAGCCTATACCCGATTCAACTCATTCCCTTCTTCCCCAATTTCCTGGTCAACAATATGCACGCTGACACCATGGCCGTGCACGAGAAATTTAGGATACGGAGCTCGGCTTCACGATGTTGAATTTTGACTTCGCCATCGTCTCCCTCTCGATGAAACGCACCTGCCCATATCCTCCACGTCTCGCTCGAGCCCCTCACTCGAAATGTGACATCCAGCATCCCACCAATGTAGCATAGTGTCGCGACCTCCACCAACGCGACGTGCCCTTCTAGAATTCAACTCGAGATGCTTCTCACCACCACAAACACCGCTATGACCTTCAATTTGACCAATTCGCCCTTAATTCTATAAAAGTCGAAGCCCTAGTTCAAAGCTTCAAAACCATGGCTACTGTCGATCACAAAAAAAATTGACGCACAACCTTAAAATCCCACACCGGCATGAAGTATTTAACAAATCGTGATTTTTAAAGCTAGTTTCTGATTTTTAATTACGTGAATCTTTCGAAATGAATTTTTTTGAATTCCCTTTTTTTTCTTTACTTCTCTACTTTGAAATGATAAGAAGAGGGATTTTAAAAGAAGTATGTATGAGAATAAATAGGGTGGCTGGAGGAAATAGGGTGGCTGATACTGATGGTTTAGGCATGTAAAGTCAAGTCAATATATATATTATGTAAAATTCAAAAATATCTAGATATTTATTTCAAAACCCCGATCGAGGCATGCCGCCCAATGTTCCTAATGTTATACCCCTATTCCGGACGCAACGGAACAAGTTTCGAGACCTAATTCGATCGTATGCAGAAGATAGCTTTTTGAACCCAATTATTATATTAAATTCTCGACATTAATTCCAACGCGTTTCTATCCCGTACGACCAAACAGTGAATTCCAATGCCATGAAATTTGAAATCCGATAATAATACACTATTGTGGATCCAATGGAACTGGTTTCGTTGAAATTCGAGACTGTGCTCTGGAAGGCTATTTTCACTAGTTAATTAAAACGAGTTATTTTCAAAATCGAGTAAATCACTTTTAAATTCAATTTAAAAGTTTTATTATCTTCCTTCTTATTACTAGAAATTAAATAAGCCTTTAAATTATTTTTATCAAGCTTAAAACCCAAGATTCAATTATTTAAGCAAATTTCAATTATTAAATTTAACAATTAAATTACCCCATAAATCATTATATTTGAAATTTAAGTTACTAAATTTATAAAATTAACTTTTAAATATTTAAAATCAATTAAATATTCCAATTTCAAATATCCAAAATTCTGGGTCGTTACATTCTTCCCCCTTAAAAGAATTTCGTCCTCGAAATTGCCAAAGTAGGAAAAATGCCCAAACCCCTTACTAATTAGTTGAAATAACTTTCCAAATCCATTTAAGCCTTTAACTCTCCAAAATTAATTGTTGAAACCTTGTTATTACCTTTACTAAATTTCCAAACCCATCCATAGGTTCCATTAATATTATCCATTTAAACATTTCAGGTCATAACTTAAAAATCAGTTTTTAGTTATCGGAATTTTCTTCAAAAATTCTAACTCTTTAAATTTTCGAAAAATTTCGCCCGCGTCTCCTTTGTGCGGCTAGATCAGAACAACTACAAATCGCCTCTACGGGCCCAAACCAACAAAAGTAAACAAAAGCCAAGTGGCTCAATCATAAAACCATCAAATGAAACAACAATTTTGAACATGTACCTTTTTATCGGGCAATGCAATTTTCTTATGAAATCAAAAGCAACAAATTAGCTCTTGTTTTAAATACCTGCATCTTATTTCCTCATATTTTCATAAAACACTCAAATGAAAATTTCCAGAGTTTAAACTCCTTATTCTTAAGTATTTCAAATTATCTTTGAAACCATATACACACACACACAATCCTTTGGTATATAAAATTATTCTTTTGAATTTTGAAACCAAAACCAGTTTTACCAACAAAACTCCAATGGTAGCAATTCCTCTCTTGGAAACTCAAAAATGAATATCGATGATGCTGCAGTCATCATCGAAATTATTTTCCAGCGACTGAAGTGAGTTTAGTGCTTTTTATTCCTTTTAAACCCTTTAAAAATATTTCATAAATATTTTCCAACTAATATCACTATATTTTCCAAAACTTTGAAAACAATTTTCAAAACCAACAGGATTTAAATTTCCAAATTTCCAGCCTTTAAATCCTTTATAAATCGTTTTTATAAACCATGTTTATATAATATACTTCAAGAATTTCATTTCATTTCAATTTATAAATCACATTTATAAACTATATATTCATATACCCTTACTTTGGTTATATAAAATCACCTCTTAACTGTTAATCTTATTTACATTATAGTATCAACCTTTATTCGATCATAAACAACAATCAACAAATGATAATAATCAAATGCTATCGTGCCCTAGCAACCAAACAGACCATATATCATAATTTTCGAAAAAATTATTTCTTTATATATAAAATATAATCCAGGTAAAATTATTCCATTTACCCAATTTCAAAACAATACCATGTCGAGTTGCTCTATTTAAATGTTTAGAGATCCCTATCAATAACGTTAATTACTCGTATTGACCAGAATCCATAGGCCACTTAACAAATCAACTGAGTTACCCCACCAAAGCCAAGGTTCTCGCTTAATCTTCAGCTCTGATACCACGTGTGATGACCCGACTTTTCGACTCTCGAAAATCGACATCAATACGTTCACTGTATAGCATGCCGAACAATCGAGTGCCGGAAGTCAGATTGTTAGGGGAAAAGAAGAAGCTAGAAGAAAGAAGGAACTATACAAATACATAATCTTACAACGGATTGAATAATATATAATATTAACAGCTCTTTACACAAATCAAAACTATAATATACATACCTCAAATCAGAGTACACAAATCAATAATTACCAGCCTGGATAGTTATAACAGCCTGTCCTCACAATTGCTGATAATTTCAAACAAACACTGCAACGGAATAAACAAGTACGAGAATACATCTCAGTCTCCGGCTCGTCTCCTGAGCTCTAAAGCAATCCAAATCTATATCTGTAATATGCTCGGTCTGACCCTAGCATTATTATAAAATAATAACACATGGATCAGTTTGGTAAACCAGCATGATAAAACACACTCAATTTGATTTATTAAGTTATAAAATCTTTTCAAACTAAAGATATCGTAAGACCACGCCGCACATAAACACGGTCGGGTTTTTGCCTTACGATCACCAAACCATTTCTATAGAAAATCCAGTGATACTGCAATAATGTCTAAGGGTCAAAATAATAATAATCAAGTAGCTGTGATGCTCGTGTTGTGTACATCACAACAATACTAGTATAAAATCAAAACTCGATAAGGCTCGTTCGCTAATTGTGTAGGATTCCATGGAGGTGCCCTCAGTACTTCGAGAACGGTCCTCCTGCACAAGGATCAGAGTTATCCTTCCGAAGCATCATACTCGTCTAGCCGGGGTATTGTAAGAAAACATAACTGGTCTTGCTAAGACCGAGTACATCGCTCTGGCTTGCCAAAACAACTGAAGGTATCAGTATTGCTAGAAAAAGGAATCGTTTACACTCTATGGGTTTTGCCAACCCTACTGACCATGCCTCCTATCTCTGGTTTTTGTCATTTCCACTGATGAGGCTACGTCCGGTGTTCCAGCTCATGCACTGCTCCAAAAATAGATCACGGAATCCCATATAGTTTCCCACACCATGATGGCCTTGGAATCGCATACAGATTCCCACATCTCAAATAGATCTTGGAATCACACACGGATTCCCATACCCAATGGTCTCGGAATCACGCATGGATTTCAACATCTTAATGTAATACGAAACTCCTCCATGGAACCGTATATGGTTTTGGAGTGGTAATAGTTCCGAGTCATCTCTTACGAGTACACTCTCCCGCTTCTCGGGCGCTCGATAAACTAATCTTGACTTTAGGAATGCTCAATACCGGTTCTTTAGGAAATATTCAGACAATACATAAGAGTGGGGATCACCCCCTAACCGTTTAAGTGGATGGATCTCCTTATCATTTATCCTAGAAGAACAACGAGTTTATACGTACAGTATAGCACCACCGATGGTAACTGTACCATATAATTCCCGTGTTTCCGCTAGATATTTCCAGAGTTAAAATCCCTAGGTGTTAAGTAGGAAATCGTTTCCTACCACCAAAATTAAGAAGGACTACATATTTGAGCCCAGATTTGATAGTCGGTTATTTAACTATTAAATAAATAAACATTCAACCAAAGATCACATTTCCCATTGAAATCACTAAGCCACATTTAGTTTGATTTCAATAAATCGAGTCTCCTTATTAAAACATTCATATACTTATTTCATCGGAATAAGTATATTCACAAATCCTTTCTTTAAAAAATACTTGAAAACTATTTGAAAAAAGAAAAAAAATTGATATGGAAGTGCCATTCGATATCGACTATGGATCGCAGCTTGATGGTTACGTCTCTATCCTAGAAAAACCAAACTTAACTTAGGCAATCTTTGCCTCCTGATTTCCACCATGCAATCAATCATAGATCGTAGTTTGCACAATAGTTACGTCGCTATCCCAGCGAAAACATCCCAAACTGTAGGCAATCTCCGCCCTCGAATCACGCTATGAAAATATACCATTACTTCCAAAAAAATTCTTTATTTCATAAATATTTCCAAATCTATTTATAAAACTTCTTTATAAATTTCAAGTTTAACTTAGAGAAATATTCTTTTACAAGTTTCAAACCATTTGTAAACTCTCTTTTCAAATTCAAACCACCTTCACATTTATAAACTCCTTTAACCAATTCTTCATATAAAGCATTTCTTTTATAAACAATTTATTACATAATTATAATAAATAAGATTTTAAACGTCACAAAAAAATATCTTAACTCTTTTTGATAATATAATATACTTTTAAAACATTTATTAATAATATAATCATTTAACCTTTAACATTTTAAAATCTAATAAAATATACTAAATCAACCTTTAAATAGAATTAATCAACCTTTAAATAAAAATTAATTAACTTTATAATAACTATTATTAATGAAATAATTATCTAGATCTAAATCACTAAAAATAATATAATTCATTCTTTAAACAAAATCAAATAAACAATTAACTTTAAAACATAATTAACCTAAACAAAGGATTTTATAAACATTCGTAAAATAATAATTAAATAAACAATTCGTATATATAATAATTTAATAAAACATTTTGCTCCAAATTATAGAATTTGAAAACCAAAAACCATAACTTCCCATATTCAGAAAGAGTCTTAACGATCACAATGGTACTTTACAAGCTACCATTAAATTCAATTTAACTTTCTAAGTTAAATTACATGCATTTACATAATAACAAGCATATATGTAAATCGAATCCATAATTAACAATCAATTGTTTACACATCAATTATCCAGTGTAAATCCACTAGCACTTAAAATAAATGTCCAAATTAATCAAATAGCAGAATGAGAATTTATTCTGCTAACCAAGGTCATTCACAATAAAACTCCTCCATTTATTATTCAACGGTGTTTATTTGGCCAAATAGATAACACTAATGTATTCCAATGCAATTTACATTATAATTAAACAACGCAATTCAAAGACAATCCATTTATCAATTTCACACATATGTGATTCAATACTTGAAATAAGTTTAAAAATAAACATAAACAGTTTAATAGTAATTCGAGATGCTATATCGTGAACCTAGATCCGGTTCAATCAATCTAATAGCTTTTCAAGATGCTATATCGTCATCTTAAATTAATTTCAACAATCACCAATTTCAGCAACCCAAACAAGCAGAAGTAAATTTCATTTACTATAAAAGTATACTGATTAACCAAATGAGTGAGATTAACTCACTTTGAGTTTTCAATTTGCCAACATTCCTATTTTAAATCAAATCGAACGACGTTTGATTTAACCTAAAATTTTAGCTATTTCCAATCGTCTCCAAATCAGTTCTAGAATGTAGTGCTCGTCGCCACGATTCCATCGCCGCTTGTTTCATTCGTTTTCGACCTCGTATAACAGAGTTACACAAGTTATAAATTAACGATTAAATTTTTTTCTATTATATAAAACAACTACTCCTCTTACCCAAACAACAAGCCCGGCCCACTAAGCCTATACCCGATCCAACTCATTCCCTTCTTCCCCAATTTCCTGCTTAACAATATGCACGCTGACACCATGGCCGTGCACGAGAAATTTAGGATACGGAGCTCGGCTTCACGATGTTGAATTTTGACTTCGCCATCGTCTCCCTCTCGACGAAACGCACCTGCCCATATCCTCCACGTCTCGCTCGAGCCCCTCACTCGAAATGTGACATCCAGCATCCCACCAATGTAGCATAGTGTCGCGACCTCCACCAACGCGACGTGTCCTTCTAGAATTCAACTCGAGGTGCTTCTCACCACCACAAACACCGCTATGACCTTCAATTTGACCAATTCGCCCTTAATTCTATAAAATTCGAAGCCTTAGTCCAAAGCTTCAAAACCATGGCTACTGTCGATCATAAAAAAATTGACGCACAACCTTAAAATCCCACACCGGCATGAAGTATTTAACAAATCGTGATTTTTAAAGCTAGTTTCTGATTTTTAATTAAGTGAATCTTTCGAAATGAATTTTTTTGAATTCCCTTTTTTTCTTTACTTCTCTACTTTGAAATGATAAGAAGAGGGATTTTAAAAGAAGTATGTATGAGAATAAATAGGGTGGCTGGAGGAAATAGGGTGGCTGATACTGATGGTTTAGGCATGTAAAGTCAAGTCAATATATATATTATGTAAAATTCAAAAATATCTTGATATTTATTTTGAAACCCCGATCGAGGCATGCCGCCCAACGTTCCTAATGTTATACCCCTATTCCGGACGCAATGGAACAAGTTTCGAGACCTAATTCGATCGTATGCAGAAGATAGCTTTTTGAACCCAATTATTATATTAAATTTTCGATATTAATTCCAACGTGTTTCTATCCCGTACGACCAAACAGTGAATTCCAATGCCATGAAATTTGAAATCCGATAATAATACACTATTACGGATCCAATGGAACTGGTTTCGTCGAAATTCGAGACTGTGCTCAGGAAGGCTATTTTCACTAGTTAATTAAAACGAGTTATTTTCAAAATCGAGTAAATCACTTTTAAATTCAATTAAAAAGTTTTATTATCTTCCTTCTTATTACTAGAAATTAAATAAGCCTTTAAATTATTTTTATCAAGCTTAAAACCCAAGATTCAATTATTTAAGCAAATTTCAATTATTAAATTTAACAATTAAATTACCCCATAAATCATTATATTTGAAATTCAAGTTATTAAATTTATAAAATTAACTTTTAAATATTTAAAATCAATTAAATATTCCAATTTCAAATATCCAAAATTCTGGGTCGCTACAGTCGATCTTCAATATGAAAGCTCCACTTTAATTATAGTCAAATCATCGCACAACGTCCATCAAGTGACTATAGTTTGGTCGAGTGGAAGTGAAACACTATTCAAGAGAGGATTTGTCTCCTCAGTTATATGGGGTTAGTATCACGGTCAACTCAAGTCAGCTCAAAGTCAAAATCTCAGGTCATAATAGCTCAGTTAATAATAATTGTTACTATTGAACTAAGGACTTTGTGTTTGGATCATAGAGTTAAATATGGACAATACTAGAATTTTGACCATTGCTAAATTACACAAGTTCAAAGTGATATAGTTTTGACGAAGAGAATTGGTGTAATAAAAGTCACAACCGGGTTATGCTTAATAAAATAAAATTGGATTTTTATACCAAAACCAAGTAAGTGATAAATTTGGCCAAAATGTCACACCACCTGCTAAGTGATGTGTGAACGTTAGTATCCGAATAGTTCGATATTAGTCGCTGACCAAATTTACATCTGACGAGTCACATAACCGAAAACGATGAATTCCCTTTGACCAAATGATTTAATTAATTTATAACTATTATAAATTAATTAAATTAAATAATGTTTATGAAATTTTATTTATAAATTTTATTTTGATTTGATAAAAGGATATTAAACATATTTATAAAAGTTATAAATACATTGATTGATATATGATATCGATAAGTATTTTAAATTAGATTTAAAATGCAAAATATTCATTTGGGCTCTAAATGGTTTTATGGCCCATTATGGGTTTGATAGTATCGGCTGAAAATTAAGCATAGGGGCAGGTACTAGATGGATTAAAGAGGAATAAAGATGGATGGTTTAGATGGAAGAAGACTGAGTAAAAGATATGATCTTTAAATCTCTTATTTCCATCCTTTATTTAAGCGTCTCTTTCTCCATTTGATTTAGATCTTTTTGGAGCCTCCACACCTATCTATTACCGGCCGATCTTCCATTCCTATCTCTCTAATTTCTAAAGTGTAAATCAAATCAAATGGATCAAAAATCGTTTCTAGGAACTTACATCATCGTTTCTAGGCGTGCTAAGGGCTTTGGTTGTAAGATATGTTTTTATTTAACTACAAACATTAATTTATATTTATAATGTTCGTTACATATATACATACATGTATGCATGCATGCATGATGCATACATACACATATATATATATATATAATTTCTAGTTAGACAACGATTCCAATATGTAGATTAATTGTCACAATTTAAATTGGTTATATGTATATATGTTTATAAAATTGTTTTTTATGATAATTCTAATAGAGTTAGGGGTATGCCCGGGGCAATTATGTAATTTGTTACATATATCTAACTCGTTGAACAATCTTGTTCACAATAAAAGTGTTTCTTTCTATTATATACTTGATATAATGTGGTTATATTAATTAATTAATTTAATTAAAAGTATATTTAATAGAAAATCCATAAATGGTATATTTTATGATAGTTGTTACAAAATGTTGTAACTGTAAGTAATTTATCACAATAAAACAAATATACCATTTTAAATGTTCCTAGTCAAGATGCATCGAGACTGGATATCGATGTATCCGTTGAGACTAGAGTACGTAACGCTCTCCAAATGTTGGGCAGTGTTATTACTCATAACTGTTGGGGCACCTTGGGGTTACGTACTGATAGTTATTGGATAACTATGGAACGACTCACTCGATAGTTTTCTGTTGGTTAATATAACTAAGGTCAAACAGAAAATATCGATGTGACTAATTTACACATTCTCTCGACTTGAGAATACGGTGGATCTTCAATATGAAAGCCCCGCTTTGATTATAGTCAAATCATGGCATGGCGAACCATCGAGTGACTATAGTTGGGTTGAGTGGAAGTATTGAAAGTGAAGCACTATTCAAGAGAGGATTCGTCTCCTCGGTTATATGGGGTTAGTATCATGGTCAACTTAAGTGAACTCAACGTCAAAGTCTCTGGCCAGAGCATTTTGGTTTATAATAATTGTTATTATTGAACCAAGGACTTTGTGTTTGGACTATAAAGTTGAATGTGGACAATATTGGAATTTTGACCGTTACCAAATTCCAAAAGTCATATTATGATATAGTTTTGACGAAGAGAATTGGTGTAAATAATTGTCACTGTCAGGTATCGCTTATAATAAGTAAAATTCAATTTTACCGAAAAGATCTATTAGCGATGAATTCAACCAAACTACCACACCACTTGCTAAGTGACGTGTGAACATTTATATTTGAATTGTTCAATATTAATCGCTGGTTGAATTCATACCTCTGAGTCGCACAACCGCATTTGTGATTTCTCCAAAAACCACACAATTTAGTTAGTTTGTAAAATGTTGCAAACTGATTAAATTAATTAATATTTACGAAATATTAATTATTGTTAATTTATTTGATGTTTTGAATGTTGTTGGTAATTATTTTAATGCATATATAAAAGTTATATTTGCATATATCGATATGCGATATCGATATAATTTTAAACATGTTTTAAACAATAAAATAATTACATAAAAGTTGTTTTCTTTTATTTGGAAAAGTTGCATATTTGGAATGTGTTGGATCAACCATATAATCTTAAGATGAGAAAATCAATTAATGAGATTAATTGAAATTAAAAAGAGGAAATAAAGGAGGAAGTTTTAAGAGGAGAATAGGAAAAGATTCCTTTAATTCTATTGAAAACAAAACCTCCTCATTTTTGAAAGTACAAAGAACAAAACGTGACTTTCATTTTTGTTCTATTTTCTTCCTCTTCTCTATCATTCATTCATGACTGAAACTTCATCCGAAAAAAAACCATCAAAACAAATTCAAATCAACATCAAACTAAATTAAAAAGGTGGTTCATTCTTCTCTTGCAAAGTGGGATGGTGATTTGCTTGAAATCTGAGGAGAAGCCACAAATCAAGGTGTGATGAAGGGCAATGTCTATCGGATCTAGAGAGTGATCAATCGGATCTAGGTATTGTTCTATCATTCAAGGTGTTTCTACATGCTTCATCCTAAGGTAATTATATGTGTGTATAATTCTATATTTACATATCTTATAATTTGTTCATATCCCTTTAATCTCTATCTTTTGTTAGTCCATAGGATAGTGGTTTTGATGACAACAACTATAGAAGTGTTATAAAATATATATGTGCAGGAAATCTATATGCAGGTATCAACAAAATAAGACTGTACAGTAAAGAAAAAAAATTGATGAAGACAAAGATCAAGAGTTCAAGATTGAAGACTCATGAGATTCAAGATATTCAAGAGTTCAAGACAAATAATATAGTTAGGTTAGATATTTGTTAAAACTCCTTGAAAGCACTATCATTCTTTTTTATCCAATTTACTCGTGGAATGGAATCCACTTCGTTCTTGTTAAAGGGATGGAACCCTAGTGAGATGGAACTCACGAAATATCTAGTGGAACGGATAGTAGCCCTATTTTGTTATCCACTAATTTTGATTCAAAATGATTTTCAAAATTATCTCTTGTTTTATAAAATGATTTTCAAATATTCCTTTTCAAAAGAAAAACCTTCGTTCACATTTCCAAAAATGTTTTAGCCTCAAAATCATATTTATCATTTTGTTATATTTTGATTTCAAAATTGTCCTTGATATTTTAGCCTCAAAATCTATTTTAATATTATATTTACTTTAGTTTATTTACTTTGATTTTAAATATATTTTAGTATATATACATATATACATTCATAAGTATTTCTACTTCTAAATACCTTCTACAAATACATAGAGTCCATTTGAATAAAGTTGCATATGTTTTAAATCATCATTTTCAAAGTAAAGCAAATCATCACTTTTTACTAGACCATGTCGACATCCTATTTACCTGTCATGTCGACATGCTTCCCGTTACAGCAAAGGTTGTTTTCAAAAGAAGTGTCTATTCGTTTAAACCTCTTCGAATGGACACATCCATTCATTCTCTATAAATAGAGACTGTTATGGACGTTTTCCAGTAACTACTTTCTTCATTTTCTCTCCTCTTTACTCTCTTATCTTATTTTCTAATCATCCTATCCATATTCTGCCGAAATCTTAAGTGAATCAAACCAGAATATCCCTAGTTTGATTCTCTGCCACTCTCTCCAAAGAATCTCAGTGCTTATCAGAGTTATAGATATATTTGTACTCAAAGAAACTTGTGTGGGGTTATAAAGGTGTGATCGTGTCCTTGGAAATCGATCGGGTGAACTTGTGTCCTGTGAATCAAGTGGTTCTACCCAGAGACCTGAGAATCTGGAGGGTGTACCTCGTTGCCTTGGAATCGAGGGATTGTAATCTAGATTATTGTTGAATAGAAAGCCGTACGGGTTGTGCGGGACTGGATGTAGGGTAACACCGAACCAGTATAAAATTCCTGGTGTGTTCTTTCCTTTACTTGCTTTTTATTTATATTTGCATTTGTTTGTGATTCTGTTATTTGATATGTGATTGTGTATTTGCATTAAGTTAGTTAATTCAATTTAAATCAAAGAAGTTTTAAAGAAATTCTTAAAACACTATTCACCCCCCCCCCCCTCTAGTGTTAAATAGCCTTAAGATCATCTTCCGCGTCCCTTTCATTTGGTATCAGAGCAAGTTTTTCAAAGTATTCATAACCTGATTTTTGAAAAGTAACAATGGCTACCAACACTGGTATTTCTAGTTCATTTATAGAGGGTCAGTCCACTGCCAGACCACCACTTTTCAATGGCAGTAACTATGCATATTGGGCATGTAGAATGAAGATATATTTACAATCCATTAGTTTAGAAACATGGAATATGACACAAACTGAATACACTGAGCTCACAACTGATTTTGCTCAATGGACGACCGTTCAAAGAGAAGTGGCTCAAAACAATTCAAAAGCCATGAATATTTTATTTTGTTCACTAGATAGAAATGAATTTAATAGGGTATCTGTTTGTAAAACTGCATATGAAATCTGGAAAACTCTGCAAGTTACTCATGAAGGAACAAGCAAAGTTAAACAGACCAAAATTTCTATTCTTACTAATCAATTTCAATTATTTAAGATGTTGCCTAGTGAATCTATTCCAGATATGTATAGTCATTTTCAGGATATTGTTCATTCACTAGTATCTCTGGGAAAAGCAATCTCCGAAGAAGATCAAGTCAGGAAAATTCTGAATTCACTCACTCCAGAATGGGATTTGAAGACACTGGCGATTGAAGAAGCAAATAACATCAGTACCTTGAAGATTGATGAATTAATTGGAAATCTGATGTCATATGAAGTTCAAATTCAGGGAAGAAGGGAGAATAAGTCATTAGAAAAAAGGTCCATTGCCTTCAATGCACTAACTGGTGAATCAGACTCTAGTGATGATGATGAAGAAATAGCCTTCATGACAAGAAACTTTCGAAAATTCTTGAAGTATAGAAAAATGAATAATCACAAGAGAAAAAGTTTTGGAAATAACACTGAATCACTCAACAACATCAAATGCTTCAATTGCAATGAGTTTGGTCATTATCAAAGAGACTGTCCACATCTAGAAAAGAAAACTCCTCAATCAAACAAAGAATATTCAAAGAAAAGAAAGAAAGCATTTGCAGCAACACTGGATGATTCAGATACGTCCTCAAGTGATGATGAACAGAAAACAGAATTGGCAAATATGTGTTTTATGACAACTCAGAATTCAGATAATCAGGATGATATGGAACTCAAACAAGGTACACGTTTACTATTTTAATTGGTTGAAAATTGGTTGCTTAGAATAGTTTATTAGTTAAGTATATAATTGATTTTATTAACTTAAAATTTTTTAAATATCTTTTAAAAATTTATAAAATATTATTTTTATATATTTTCTGTATAATCTATTTTCAAAATATATTCAGACAATAATCATAATATATATAAGTATATATATATATAAATCTTGTACATGCTTGAAATCATTTTTGCAAAATCTGATGTGCATGTCGACATGGCACTTATTGGTAATGTCGACATACCTATAGCAAATCAGATTTCTAAATTTGAATTCAAAATTCAAATTTCCCTCCACCTTTTCACTAACTCCTATGTTCTGAATAGTTATGACTCTTTGACCAGAGAATCCACCTATTCAACCTCTTTATATCTATCTTCTATCAACACTTATCTCCATCTTCAATTCAAATTCAAAACAACTTTTATCTTCAAACACTCTTATCTCTTCAAAAATGGCATCCACTAGCAACGTAGCCGGAATGAGGCTGTCAAGAGCCACCAAAGATCATCTCTACAATAATAGAGATGCCATACTTGCATACATTAATTATGCAACTTATGGAAAAGTTCATTCGGGTAATTTTGCTATTTTTAATGACTTCGCTTCTTATGAAATTGATGCTCTCTTTCAAAACAATGGTATTCTAAGCTTGGTTGACAATAACCAAAATGATTTTGTTTGCTATCCAAACCTTGTCAAAATGTTTTATGCAAATTTAAATCGTGGTTTTTATAATGGAAGGGATGATGAAGTGTGGAGTAGTGTCAAGGGGACACAAATTGTTTTGGATACCGATGTTTTAGGAACCATACTTGAGTGTAAAAGTACCGGTTCCAATCTTTCTTCTTTTGAAATCGAGGAAACCGATCGTGAAACTTTTCACAATATTTTTGAGGAAGAAATGGATTTCAAAAACAAATTTTTTCGACCAAAAGCTCATATTGTTAATCTTCTCCTTCAACGCACTATTACTCCGAGATCGGGAAATTAAAATAACCCGACTCAAAAAGTGTGTAAGGCTCTTTTTGCAATTTTTGGAAATTATGATATTAATTGGGCACAAGTTATCTTGGATGAATTTCGACACAAAAACTTGGATTCGGGAGAGAATGCATTATATCATGGAATATACCTCACTAGAATTTTTAATTACTTTGGAGTGGATATGAGAGGTGAAGAATTCTTTCCACGAAAGGTTTTTAATCATTCCAATATTTCACTTATGAAAATTCCGCACGTGTTTCAACCATACGAAACACTAACAGAAAAAGAAGCACGATTGGGGTATGAGGAAATGCAAGAAGAAGAGGAAGAGGAGGAAGAAGAAGGTGAGGAAGAAGAAGGTGAGGAAGAAGAAGAGGAAGAAAGTGAAGAAACTTCCTTAGAGAGTATTGATTTTCCCACACAACCATCAAACAAGACTCTCCTTCACAATCAACGAGTGATTGTGAAAAATCAAAAAGCTCTCAAACACTCCGTAAACAAAAAATTGGACAAAATGTCCAATACTATGAACAAGTTCTTCTCCAAAGTCAGCAAGAAGCTCAATATCTCATCATCTTCATCCTCATCTACTAGTTTCTAGAGTTTACTTTTTGTATATCAATGAAATTTGGTGTATTGAAAGTTGTATCTTTATGTTTTCTTTATGAAATTCATGTACTTCTCTGTTCTAGTATGAAATGAAGCTTATTCTCTGTTTATCTTACTGTTACTCTTATTTATATCAAGTAATATATATATATAAATCATATGTATATACACTGAAAATTCAAAAATAAGATGTGCAAAATCTGCTATGTATGTCGACATACTGTATAGAGGTCATGTCGACATATACTGGTAATATTCTGAATGGACATTTCAATTTGAAATTCAAAATAACTCCTTATGTCTATTCATTTCAAACGACTTTCCTGTCTATTTAAGTCCTATTTTCTTCCAGAAAACTTCTCATAACTTCTCTCTACTCTTATCTACTTATTTCCTTCTTACTTATCGTCAAAATGGCTTCATCCTCTTCAAATCTAAGTGATAATCTTGAAGAGACTCTCAAATCCTTCAAAGATATTCTTACTTTTATTCTACGAAATCAGAGGCACTTAGAACTGAGTCAAATGCAAGTGATAAAGGAACAAGAAAGGCATTTCGATGCACTACGATGGATGATCTCCGCTCTCAACAAAGAGGATCTCCAAGTAAATCCACCAAAGACATTGCTCCAGGACGATGAAGATTGGGAAGTAATCAAAGCGGATCCCATCTTTGGAAAAGAGGGATGGGTTGAAGTTCCACGTAACATTTAACTTGTTTGATTTGGTTTAAAATTGATTTGATTTGAAATACTTGATTTGGTTTGGTTTTAAACATGGTTGATTTATGATAACTTACTATATTGATTATGTAATAAGACATAAATAGGTGTGCTTATGTTTGATTGATTTGTCTACTTATTGTATGCATTTTCTTTTCATTTAACAGTTATGTATATAGTGATATGAATAAAATAATTTCTGGTTACACTTATTATTCTCATTCTTATATTACTCATATATATCATTCTGAGTATACAATATTTAGCATTGTTATATCTAGTTTCAGTATTATTAATGATAACACTATCATTAATATCATAGATTTAGGGGGAGTTAGTGTCATTTTTTTTGTTGATGACAAAGGGGGAGAAGTATAAAATAGGTTAGTTAGGCATAGATTAAGGGGGAGTTATTAGATTTAGGGGGAGTTATAAGGAGAATATAAATATTTTATAAACAAAGGTTGTCATCATCAAAAAGGGGGAGTTATAAGGAGAATATAAATATTTTATAAACAAAGGTTGTCATCATCAAAAAGGGGGAGAATGTTAGTCCATAGGATAGTGGTTTTGATGACAACAACTATAGAAGTGTTATAAAATATATATGTGCAGGAAATCTATATGCAGGTATCAACAAAAGAAGACTGTACAGTAAAAAAACAAAATTGATGAAGACAAAGATCAAGAGTTCAAGATTGAAGACTCATGAGATTCAAGATATTCAAGAGTTCAAGACAAATAATATAGTTAGGTTAGATATTTGTTAAAACTCCTTGAAAGCACTATCATTCTTTTTTATCCAATTTACTCGTGGAATGGAATCCACTTCGTTCTTGTTAAAGGGATGGAACCCTAGTGAGATGGAACTCACGAAATATCTAGTGGAACGGATAGTAGCCCTATTTTGTTATCCACTAATTTTGATTCAAAATGATTTTCAAAATTATCTCTTGTTTTATAAAATGATTTTCAAATATTCCTTTTCAAAAGAAAAACCTTCGTTCACATTTCCAAAAATGTTTTAGCCTCAAAATCATATTTATCATTTTGTTATATTTTGATTTCAAAATTGTCCTTGATATTTTAGCCTCAAAATCTATTTTAATATTATATTTACTTTAGTTTATTTACTTTGATTTTAAATATATTTTAGTATATATACATATATACATTCATAAGTATTTCTACTTCTAAATACCTTCTACAAATACATAGAGTCCATTTGAATAAATTTGCATATGTTTTAAATCATCATTTTCAAAGTAAAGCAAATCATCACTTTTTACTAGACCATGTCGACATCCTATTTACCTGTCATGTCGACATGCTTCCCGTTACAGCAAAGGTTGTTTTCAAAAGAAGTGTCTATTCGTTTAAACCTCTTCGAATGGACACATCCATTCATTCTCTATAAATAGAGACTGTTATGGACGTTTTCCAGTAACTACTTTCTTCATTTTCTCTCCTCTTTACTCTCTTATCTTATTTTCTAATCATCCTATCCATATTCTGCCGAAATCTTAAGTGAATCAAACCAGAATATCCCTAGTTTGATTCTCTGCCACTCTCTCCAAAGAATCTCAGTGCTTATCAGAGTTATAGATATATTTGTACTCAAAGAAACTTGTGTGGGGTTATAAAGGTGTGATCGTGTCCTTGGAAATCGATCGGGTGAACTTGTGTCATGTGAATCAAGTGGTTCTACCCAGAGACCTGAGAATCTGGAGGGTGTACCTCGTTGCCTTGGAATCGAGGGATTGTAATCTAGATTATTGTTGAATAGAAAGCCGTACGGGTTGTGCGGGACTGGATGTAGGGTAACACCGAACCAGTATAAAATTCCTGGTGTGTTCTTTCCTTTACTTGCTTTTTATTTATATTTGCATTTGTTTGTGATTCTGTGATTTGATCTGTGATTGTGTATTTGCATTAAGTTAGCTAATTCAATTTAAATCAAAGAAGTTTTAAAGGAATTCTTAAAACACTATTCACCCCCCTCTAGTGTTAAATAGCCTTAAGATCATCTTCCGCGTCCCTTTCATCTTTCCCTTCTGTTCATACTTGTGAATTTGAATATATCCATTCCCTTGCTTGAATCGATTGTTCTATCATGTTAAAATATAGAGTGTTTTCTTTTGTTCACTGCTATTTTGTTATGAATTATAACATCTCATTTTCTGTCTCATGTATAATTGTTTGATTAATTAATTTAACAAAGATCTAGGTCTTCTTAAATTAATTTTCTGTACTCTATGTGATTGTTTACAAAGTTTGCTTAATCCAGATCTAGATCTTCTTATCTCAAATCTATATATGTCTATGTCGTTTGATTTTCTTGTTTAAAAAAATGAACATAATTGAACGTTGAATATATTTTTTCATAATTCAGTTTTTCATATCAAAAGGTTTACACTTGAATATTTAGACATGGGTTGCTATGTAATTGAAACTTGGTAATAATCGCATTAATTAATCTTTGTCATCCAATTAATATGAAGTTTTAATTATCATATTTCAAATCATTCTGATATAAACTCTTCCTCTTAAAAAAAGGGAAACATTAAATTATTGATATATTCCATGATTTGCAATTCCATCTAATAAAAAATTATATCTCTGCTTAAAAAGGAAGGAATCTTTTCACAACTGTTTCAAACCATTTTCATTAATCTTAATATTCTTTGATTTACTGCTTGTAATTGACATGAAATCAAACATTAAATCAATGATATATTCCATGATTTGCAATTCCATCTTATTAAAAATTATCTCTGCTTAAAAAGGAAGGAATCTTTTCACAACTGTTTTAAACCATTTTCATTAATCTTAATATTCTTTGACTTACTACTTGTAATTAAAATGAAATCTATTTTATTTGAACTGTTATGCTAAACATTAACTGTATATGTGTGTGTGAGCGTGCATATTTACAGTGTGTGTATATGTATGTATGTATGTATTTATATATTAATAAATAAATAAAATTGTTCATGTTTAGGACGACAAAGGCATATATAGATGGGAAATGTGTCCATTGTGGTGCAATTCCCAACACATATGCAATGTTTACATTAGCTTTGTATACTTTTATATGTTGCACTTACACTATATACAGAAGCGCAAGTGATGTGCTCATAATCATTTACAATTAAGCAAATCTAATTGAATTAATGCTTTCCTACTAAAACATTCAATTGAAATGTTAACATGTTTTTTCAACATTTTATCAATCTAATCAGAAATAGATAAATATGTTGTTTCTCTCTCTCCAATTAATGCTGTTTACTTTTTTAATTAATTGCATAACTATTAGAGAAGGAAACTAAAGATTATTTTCTTATATTTATTTTAATATGTAATTACTACACACATGGGTGTATTTGATATACTCATTCATATAAATTTATATAATATTCAAACCCTTTTGAAATTTTTTTACCAAATTAAATAAAATATTGATTTTATTTAAAAGAAAATTTAGATAAGATCTAAATGCATTTAGACTTCATAGGCTCGTTAATGATCCAAAATGTTTCACCATTTCTTCCGCTACTAGATGGCCCGGTTACAACAATTGTATCAGAGCCCAATAGCTTATGCGGTCTAAATTAGTCATATTAGGTTTAACTAATTAAGCTTGCGCACTTAGTACGGTGTCTACACAGGTGATGTCTAGTATTGGAATTGGGTAATCAAGTACCATGTCCTACCTGGTTAGCTACCTGGCCTGAAAGGTGAAGTGAGCCCAAAGGTTGCCCCTGATAGAAAAGGCCCAATTTGAATTGGGCCTTGGACTAATTTTCAAAATAGTTTTGAAAATTGAGACAAGATTTTAAATTTAAAAGTTAAATTTAAAATAAAAACATGTTTATTATAAAAAGTTATAATATAACGTAAATTTTCAAAATGTTTGAAATGGTAATGAAAATTTCAAAATGTTTGAAATAGTTTAAATATTAATTTTAAAATTTAAAATTTATTAATAAGATTAATAAAATAAATTAATAAAATGAGTTAATTAATTAAGACTTATATGCATGTATAATATATGTTGATATATGTTATGTTATTTTAAAGTGTTAAGATAACATAAGTATACATGTATGTAAGATAAATTTTGAAATTGATATAATTTAATTAAAATTGTTTAATTAAATAAATTAATTAAAAGTTAATTAATTAAATAAAAAATACGCATATATAAGATATATGTGTTATACCATAAAGATTATAGTATACACTATAAAGGTTATAATAGATATGTCCAATATAAAAGTTGTATTGAAATACTAATTTAAAATTAATTAAAGAGTTAATTATTTAAATTAATTAAAGAGTTAATTAATTAAAATTAATTAAAGATTTAATTAATTAAATAAGATTTAATTAATTAAATAAGATTTAATTAATAAAATGTTATACATAAGATTATTGTATAAGTTAATTAAAATATAAAAGTTATATAATAATGAAACTTATATAATATGAGTGTATAAACTAAAGGTGGAACATTAAAAAAACCCAAATAGACTTAAGGAATAAATACATACATAAATGTACGTATACTATGATTTCTGATGTGTCTAACACTTGAATAACGAGGGTATTTCATATGAAATACATTATTTCATAAGTCGATATCACTTAATATAATATACTGAAGATTATGAATCTTCAATATAATGTTGTCCTTTACCATATATATATTAATAAATTACTTGCATACTCCTTAGTTGTTGAGCAAACTCAAGCTAGGGATGTTATGTGTAGTATTATTAATATATTGAATAGACGAGGTAAGATAACTATAAGTATTTGTTGAGCAAACCCAAGGTACATATACTATACTTATGCCATCACGATGTGGTAGGTATGAGTGAATAATCTCTTTCAATTTGTTGAGCAAACTCAAGGTCAAAATGAGATTAGGACAAGAAAAAAATAGGTTAGGAGTTGTATGTGATACAACCGATAAGGAGTTATCCATCGTTTTTGGGGCTATGATTTGTTGAGCAAACTCAAGGTCAGAATACCAAGACAGACGAGTCCTAACACCCACTAGTGAATTTGAAAGACTTCTATGTTTCATCTTAGGGTTTGGAGAAACATAAAAGACTAGTGGGAGCCTTATTAGGAAAATAAAATAGTAACATTTAACCTTTCTAATATTGTAAGAACATATGCTAAATAATGTTATAATTATCTACAATGGTAAATTTGTGCATTTAATATGATTGATAAAATGTTTATCAATTAACATATACAATGAACGGAATTGAAAGTTGACAAATGGAAATATAATACCCACTATTAAATGCCTATTGCATGTTAATGTTTTCTATACCCATGCAAGTGTCTAATTTTAATACTACTTAATACATTCATAAAATGATCACTTACGTGCTTATTTGGTTGAGACTGTGTATTGCAGTCTATGAGTTTCGAACTCTAAAAGCAATACAAGACTATGGATATTTGATCCATATACTATCATTTATAAATGTTATATGGTGAACAGTCACAGTTCGTAATGTACGATACTTCAATGAATATAGTTCATTGGAAATAATCCAATAAATAGTATTTTGAGATCATGCATTCAACTTGATTGATTACAAAAGGGATCATATTGTGTTAATGTAACACAATACCAAAAACTACAAGATAGATCCAAGAAATCGATCGTTGAAATGTCATTTTGATCGGTTTACATAAAGTGCAACATATTTGATATCCTTAAATGTTAAGGATAATCGAATGCGCTTTTGTAAAGAGTTTGTTATGATATTGTAGTAAGGTTTTCTTTTGTATAGTTTGACCATTTGAAAGGAAAATGAATGTATAAGAATATATGTAATTTAAGGTATAGTTGGGATGAAGAGAATGAATAGTCACTTACACTTCATAGAGAAACATTCGAAACGAGAATTGTAATAATTATTGATACTTAATATGGGAATAAGGAATATGATTTCTATTCCAAAATGTATTTTCATATAGAAAATTGTTTTCTATGAGATTTATTTCTTTGAGCTCAAGATATTTGATCAACGAACTCTCCACTATAAATAGTTGTAGTATATGAAATAAACAAATTGTATTAAGTAAATGATGGACCTTCGAATTTAGTACGCTGTTATAGTAATGATGGAAATAGTAGGAGCATGCCATATAGCACTTATTAATTGCATCATAGTACGAAAATTGTTTCCGTAAAACTTACCGTACATTATTTATGAAATAATGATTATTTTTCGGTGTCGACTGAAAAAATAAATAGACATGGCTATATTTCAATATGAATATTCTTTGTGAAATAAAATTATAATGTGGTAAATTTTTTATAACAAAAGTGATGCATTGGAAAATACAAAAGTATCTAATATTATTTACGATTGTTTTGGAATTATAGACTAAGCCGTAGTTTTGAGAAATAATTTTATTATATATCATACGATACTTGTTAATTATATCTCAAACAATAAAGGGCTATGCACCCATTTAGTGGGAGTATCATAAGAGTTGATGAACTCTTCAGATTGATACATATAGATGTATTCAATTGTAATTCTATAAATACCAAAATGGTTCCATGTACTTCATCATATTCACCGATGAGTTATCGTCAATATGGACATGTGTATTTGATACACATATAGTATGTCTATGGTAAACTTATAGAATATAAAATAGAAGTAAATAAAATAACATGCGATAGAAATAATTTGATTTGATCGAATGAGTGAGTATATTGGAAAATGTTCCGAATGTACGTAAAATGAGTAAAGGTTCAACCTTAAAATTACTCCTCCATGTGATACATAATGATGCATCGATATTGAGTAAACGAACTTTGTTGGACAATGTACGATTAATTGTGAGTGAAGTTGAGTTAGTTTCTTTCTATAAGGTAATGTACTTAAGGGTAGTACACAAGGTTAATATTATTTCATCTGAATAACAGTTTATAAAATTTTACAAGATAAGGATTTATAAGAAACTCCAACATATCCTAGGCCAAGGAATTGGCAGGTTGTGCGAGTCGAAAGATTGCACGTAATAATTGTTCATGAAGGATCTTATATGAATCTCCCCAAAGAATTTTGAAAAGACTGTCATTGGATGACATATATATGTTTCGAACATAATTTTTGTAAACTAAAACCAAATAATTTTTATAAATAAAGAAATTCATAAAATGTTTATGAATACGTATTCTACTGCACCGAGAAACAATTGTTGTTTCAAGAAATACCAACTTCATTGTGAAGATATTTCTTTGAGGAATTATTGGTAATAAAATGGAATTGGATACGATCTATGGACATAACCGATTATATAAGATGAAATGAAATTAACTAACCTAAACAAACACATAGCATTAGAATGTCTAATAAGTATTCTCGCACATCGAAGAGAAACTATGAGTTTCTTATTAATGTCAAAAATATATAATCCTAGATTGTTTAATTAAACCATTGAGAGTGTTGACTCTATATGGTATGATGCGCAAATCCGAAAGAATTTCAAGTACGCTATCAAAATATAGATTTTGGTAGTCGTAACTAAAGGGATATGATCCATCGAACTCGACTGTGTCTTTATGCGTAAGACTAATGCAGTTGGAATTAAATAAGCAATGTTGATAAGAATAATATCGCAAATTTAAATTGTTGAAATTAACGTAATAGGTTCGATATTAAACATGTTCAAGTCAATTCAAATTTACTCACAAAATTATCGCTTGATAAGTCCTAGTGTTTTGGTACATATGTATTGAAACAGAAAATTCAAAATAACGATTTAGAGTAAGCTGTTTACACATATTAACCAAAAATGTCTCAACGTCAGTGGGAGCGATATTGAGTTTGTGAGTCTTTGGATATGATCCAAGAAATGATATGAAAGTATCATTTTATAAGCATCAAGATTAAATAATTATTTTGATAGAAATATCAAATAGTTTGAAATTCAAACAAAGTGCAAAGGAAGCATGTGTTCAAAAGAAAGAACGTTAAAATGTACATTGATATTTCTAAACTATAAGTAAACAACACGTTGATTTTAACGATGTACTTATGTTAAAATCAGCCTTAGTTGTTTTAATACTCAACATTGGATTAGTAAATGATGACTTTTATAGTAAGTATAAAAGATGTCGGGAATGTCCCAAATGATATGTAAGGACACCTTATTAATTTAATATGGAACATGTAAGATTGATTCCTTTGCATTTGGCAAAAGGAATTATCATACATGTTGTGTTGTCTACGATATCATGATTTACTTATGTATTTGATACATGAAGAAAATATCAAATTCAAATTGATATCACTGAATGGTTGTTTGAAGTGTTATCATGTATTTATGAAATACTAGAGAATTGTTTACAGAAACAAAAACTCCTTATGAAGGAGTGTTCGAACTCAAACTTCATAAGTCATATTGAGTGTAGTATCTCAATAATAAATTCAAGTTAAGAATCTTTAAGTTGGACATGTTCCAAATAAAAGACCGTGGCTTATTCAGTGAAAAAGGCTACGTACATCGCCTTGAACATTTTCGCAATAAAAATAATGTATACAAAATTATAAGTGCACATATCTGATCCGATTAAAAATGTTGTGAATCTCATAACATTGTTATATGATAACAATGTCGTGATATGGTTCGTAATAGAACTTAGAGCTCACTAGAGGTCGAGAGACATACTTCGAATTTTTCCACGTAATAAAGTAGTATATTACCGTCGGAGAGAGTGATTGATAGAGTAGATAATTGAAACATAAAGCATACCCGGTCACAAAGGGACTGCCTAAACTGGTTTTGAGAAACCGATTAGAGAAGTTGGAATAAGATTCCATAATTGACCCCAAGTGCAAGTGGGAGATTGATAGAGTTAGGGGTATGCCCTACGAGAAATTATGTTATTTGTTACATATATCTAACTCGTTGAACAATCTTGTTCACAATAAAGGTGTTTCTTTCTATTATATACTTGATATAATGTGGTTATATTAATTAATTAATTTGATTAAAAGTATATTTAATAGAAAATCCATAAATGGTATATTTTGTGATAGTAGTTACAAAGTGTTGTCACCGTGAGTAATTTATCACAATAAAACAAATATACCATTTTAAATGTTCCTAGTCAAGATGCATCAAGACTGGATATCGATGTATCCATTGAGACTAGAGTATGTAACGCTCTCCAAATGTTGGGCAGTGTATTACTCATGACTATTGGGGACACCTAGGGGTTACGTACTAATAGTTATTAGATAACTATGGTATGACTCACTCGATAGTTTTCTGTTGGTTAATATAACTAAGGTCAAACAGAAAATATCAATGTGACTGATTTACACAGTTCTCTCTACTTGAGAATACTACGGATCTTCAATATGAAAGCTCTGCTTTGATTATAGACATATCATAGCATGGCGTTCCATCGAGTGACTATAGTTGGGTCGAATGGAAGTATTGGAAGTGAAGCACTATTCAAGAGAGGATTCATCTCCTTAGTTATATGGGGTTAGTATCATGGTCAACTTAAGTCAACTCAAAGTCAAAGTCTCTGGCCAGAGCATTTTGGTTAATAATAATTGTTATTATTGAACCAAGGACTTTTTGTTTGGACTATAAAGTTGAATGTGGACGATATTGGAATTTTGACCACTACCAAATTCCATAAGTCCTAATATGATATAGTTTTAACGAAGAGAATTGGTTTAAATACATGTCACTATCAGGTATCGCTTATAATAAGTAAAATTTAATTTTACCGAAAAGACCTGTAAGTGATGAATTCAGCCAAACTATCACACCACTTGCTAAGTGACGTGTGAACATTAATATTTGAATTGTTCAATATTAATCGCTGGTTGAATTCACACCTCTGAGTCGCACAACCGCATTTGTGATTTCTCCAAAAACCACACAATTTAGTTAGTTTGTAAAATGTTGCAAACTGATTAAATTAATTAATATTTACGAAATATTAATTATTGTTAATTTATTTGATGTTTTGAATGTTGTTGGTAATTATTTTAATGCATATATAAAAGTTATATTTGCATATATCGATATGTAATATCGGTATAATTTTAAACAATAAAATAATTGCATAAAAGTTGTTTTCTTTTATTTGGAAAAGTTGCATATTTGGAATGTGTTGGATCAGCCATATAATGGTAAAAGGAGGAAATCAATTAATGAGATTAATTGAAATTTAAGAGGAGGAAATAAAAGAGGAAATTTTAAGAGGAGAATAGGAAATGGTTCCTTTAATTCTATTAAAAAAACCTCCTCATTTTTGAAAGTACAGAGAATAGAATATGATTTTCATTTTTGAAATCTTTACTTCGTCTTCTCTATCATTCATTCTTGACTAAAACTTCATCCATAAAAAAACCATCAAAACAAATTCAAATCAACATCAAACTAAATTAAAAAGGTAGTTCATTCTTCTCTTGCAAAGTTGGATGGCGATTTGCTGGAAATCTGAGGAGAAGCCACAAATCAAGGTGTGATGAAGGGCAAGGTCTATCGGATCTAGAGAGTGATCAATCAGGTCTAGGTATTGTTCTATCATTCAAGGTGTTTCTACATGCTTCATCCTAAGGTAATTATATATGTGTATAATTCTATATTTACATATCTTATAATTTATTCCTATCCCCTTAATCTCTATCTTTCCCTTCTGTTCATAATTGTGAATTTGAATCTTGATTTGAATATATACATTTTCTTGCTTGAATCGATTGTTCTATCATGTTAAAATATAGAATGTTTTCTTTTGTTCACTGCTATTTTGTTATGAATTATAACATCTCATATTCTGTCTTATCTATGATTGTTAGTTTAATTAATTTAACATAGATCTAGGGCTTCTTAATTTTATTTTCTGTACTCTATGTGATTGTTTACAAAGTTTGTTTAATCTAGATCTAGATCTTCTTATCTCAAATCTATATATGCCTATGTCGTTTGATTTTGTTGTTTAAAAAAAATGAACATAATTGAACTTTGAATATATATTTTTCATAATCCAGTTTTTCATACCAAAAGGTTTACACTTGAATATTTAGACACGGATTGCTATGTAATTAAAACTTGGTAATAATTGCATTAACTAATCTTTGTCATGCAATTAATATGATGTTTTAACTGTCATGTTTCAAATCATTCTAATATAAACTCTTCCTCTTAAAAGAAAAAGGGAAACATTAAATTAATGATATATTCCATGATTTGCAATTCCATCTAATTAAAAATTATATCTCTGCTTAAAAAGGAATGAATCTTTTCACAACTGTTTCAAACCATTTTCATTAATCTTAATATTCTTTGATTTACTGCTTGTAATTGCAATGAGATCAAACATTAAATCAATGATATATTCTATGATTTGCAATTCCATCTAATTAAAAATTATATCTCTGCTTAAAAAGGAAGGAATCTTTTCACAACTGTTTCAAACCATTTTCATTAATCTTAATATTCTTTGACTTACTACTTGTAATTGAAATGAAATCTATTTTATTTGAACTGTTATGCTAAACATTAATTGTATATGTGTGTGTGTGTGTATTTAACGTGTGTGTATATATATGTATGTATGTATGTATGTATTTATATATTAATAAATAAATAAAATTGTTCTGTAACGACCCCGGATTTTAATTAAATTTAAATTGATAATTAATTTAATTTTTGAATTAAAATTGTTAAAATAAATCGATAAAGTGATGCGAGTTTCCCCGATCTCCATATATATTCTGTATAAATCATTTAAGATTAAATTATTGTATACATGTGTATATATGTGAATATATATATTTGGGCATATATGAGTGAATATGAAATAATATATATATATATTGATTTGAATTTAAATCGTAAATAAATGGTTTAATAATAATTTGAGTTTATGAAAATATATATATATAGAAATTCAAGACAAATGGTATTAAAGTAAAATTGATGATAAATAATTTAAGCTAGAAATAGAGATGAATATATATAAGATAAGCTATAAAAATATCAAGTAAATACATTTGCTAAACTTTAACAATTAATTAAAAATAGAAAATTATTTATATTATTAGGTAATAAGACAATAAAAATATAAACGTAACATTTAGATAAAATTTGACATCAAGTTTTAAAATTAAAATTTATTTATTGCAAAGACAAAAGAAAAGATAAAAGTTTATTCAAGTGCTTACATTCAAGAAAGTAAACAAATAGATGTGTATAAGCTTACAAATGAAGAAACGACAAATATACATTCAAGTATATTCAACTATAAATATGTAGGCTGGTAAAACAAAATACATATGCATGTATAAAACCAGAAAAACAAAATACAAAGGATGAAATACATTCAAGTATGAACTAGCAAAGAAAGTGTAAGACAAAGATAGAAACAAATACATATGAATGTACTTGCTAAAGAAAAGAAAGTATATGTATGTATGAGCTTGCAAAGGAATGACAACAATAATGTATACAAGTACCTTCAGCCGAGATCTTGTTTAATAAACCAAAGAAAAAAAAAAGAATTTGTACAACACAATTAATGCTAGGCAACTCTAGCACATAAAATACATATCATCTCAACCAAGACAAACAAATGAAATAAGGCAAGTTGAACAATGGCAATTAATACTAGCACAAAAGCAAGATACCAACCTCCAAAATGAGAAAAAAATCTCTGCGTATATTTGTACTGGAAAAAAATATCACTTGTACAAACTACATTATCACCTGTACAAAGTTTATACCCAGTAACTTCATATCAATCTTCCATCTCAGTTTCGTTTGTTCAAAGCTGAGGAAAATCTGAAATAAGCACCATCTAAAACTAAAACAAAATTCAATTTAAAACAAACAACTACAAAGCCAGAGGATCAGAGATCAGGGAAGCTTCAGCTTACAAATTTTAAAAGCCTGTTCATCAAGCAAACTCCGTTTCTTCTGGGAAAAGCAAAGTGAGTAACTTTTGTTTTTAAAACTTAAAAGTTTGAATCTGCTGAATACTTATCTGTGAGCAAACTTTAATTTTTAAACTAATTCTTTGACTCTGTTATCTGTGATGATCAATAAGTGTTTGTGTATGCTTGTTTGTATATGTAGTCATGGTAAGAACAGTCTGTATGTGTAACAACCCGCATATTTATCGATTTTATATTTAAATATTTTATTTAAATATTTTATCGTTAGTCGGATGTTAGTCTGAAAAGCTACTTTTTGCATACGGTCAAATTAGGACTCGAGACCACCTCCATTGAGTCCAAAATGACGTTTGCAATCTTTTTGAGTATAATCTTTGATATGTTTGGAGTAAGTCGAATTTCGCTACTTTTTCTATTGGGTTTTGGGTTTTGGGTTCAGCCCACTAGCTTAACTAATACCCTAGCTCAGCCTATCTCCTTCCATTAACTCATTTTCATTCCTCAAACACAAGTCAAACTGAAAATGGTGGAAGGGAAGAGGAAATAGAAATTGCAAACCCTAGTTCCTCTTGCAAGCCCAAATTCTTACTCCAAAAAAAAATCAAATAGAAGCTATTGATTGAAGCTTGTTGAGTTGAAGTAGAGATTGGTTGGTCTTCTCCTTGTAACTGAGCTCCTTCATCTTTGTTTTAGGGTTAAAGGTGAGATTTTTATCTCACATCTATGACTATAATTATGTGGTGACCCTCACTCTAAAACACATAGATTTTTTTTTTTTACATTCAAGAGGAATTCACCACTAAACCCCAATTCTTTTATATTTGAATTTTTATATAGTTTCCAAATATTTTTCCCAAGACCCTGATTTTTACCAATATAATCATATCAGTGTACAAACAAATTAAGACAATTATATATTTGATGATATACAATTGTTTCTTTATTATTATTATTATTATTTTTTTATCAGAGGGGATTTAAATCAAATTGAAAACAAAATACCATACAAGCTATTGACAAGCCACTTATTTCCTTTCTAAATTTTGTTCTGCTGCCAGAGGTATGTTTTTAGCAAATTATAACACTTATACTTTTATTTGACTATATATATATCAATCTGCCTAAATAGTTCTATTAACACTAAAATGGTATTTCCTTGATCTCATGATAGTTATCAAGTGTATGCATGAAATTACTTACAAATTTTACTAGCAGGCATGGATATTGGACTTAATTTCCATTTATCATTTCAGGTTGATCAGATGAGGATTTTTAGCATTTTTAAATTTAACATGATGCAGACTTACATACTTGGTGATTTGTGGGATATGCTTGGTGTTATCCATGGGCTGCTTGGTGTTTTCTTTGATTTGTCCCGGAAGCACTTTACACTTCACTGATTGAAATGAAGTGGTTCCAGGCTCCAAAGGTTTGACCCATGGCCATCTAGACCAGCCATAGTCCCTCTTTTACCACTTGCAAACCCATATCCCTCATTTTAACAAGCTTCTACAAATTCCTACTCCTAATCCCCAGCATGTTTGTGTCTAGTTTTTTTTTTGAAATGCTTTCTTATATGTATTCATTCAATTATTCAAAATTCAGTATCTTCCAAGTCTACTGCTCTCATAGTGCTATTTGAAATTTAAATATTCAAATACATACAAACTTCCAGAATTCATGCACATGCCAGTATCATTTACTTGCCATGCACAAATTCATTTCACTTGAAGATTCTACTAAAATCTTGAGAGTTCATTTCAAAAATCAATCCCCTTAACTGTTTAATTTCCATAAGGCAAAATATAGGCAATAAAAATCAGAGATCAAATATTTATGCACATATCATATGTATATGATATGTCTATCTCCTTATTTTCTCCAAATCAATCATTCATAAAATAAATTAGTAGTTAACTAGACATCATCAATGATCACTCACAACAGGTTTTGCTTAAGTACATATTTTCAACCCCAAAATACTTAGAAAGTTTCCTACAAGTAACTTCAATTACAGAAAATAGAATTTGTCTAGTAATTTCATTACAATGCAACTGCAAATTTTAAAACAAGTCTCTCTTATTTATACTAGCAGCCAATGCCTTCTTTACTCATCAAGCCAACTTCAATTTCCTGCAAGCAAATCATTTAGCTGCCCCAAAGAATTTTTGAGACACCTAGATGATTGCAAGGGCAACCAAAAGGGTCAGTTTACACTGGTATGAGCATTTATCAATTTTTGTATACTTACACATAATTTTAGTAATCTTGCAGTGCCTTCTTAGTTTAACAGGTTTTATACTTAGCATGTTTTGGTTCATTCAAAGAGATACAAAGTCACATTCAACAAATTAAACAATACACAGCAAACAGTTGAAATAATCATGTGTACAATTCTTAATTCATCCACATCAAATCTTAGATAAGTAAACTCAGGTTTCATACTCCAAATTTCACCCAGCAATTAATCAATGATCAATGTTTATTTTGATTAAATCTAACACCATATCTGAATATTTATAACCCAGATTTTTAAACCCCGGTCCCCATTTGTTTTATGGTCTTTAACTCCTTGTCAAATGAACACTATGTATGCATTGTGAAGGAAACTCCCAGGTTACTTAATTTATTCCAACACACAAAGGCCTCAGGATGCAGTTGCACCATGCATATGCTTGCTCCCACCTGGAGTAAGCAGATCATTGACTATCTCCCAAGTGACCAATCTAGTTTTTCTTTCATTCATATTTCAGAGAGATATGACTACTTGTATATTTTCTGGTTCAACCCCATGTTCCCCTGTTTAATCTATGTCCATGTTTAAAAATAGAACAAGAATGCTCAAATCATGTTAACTCTAAAAACCCACTTACAGATTAATGCTCCAAACAAAAATGCACAAACAAACATCCATATCACCCATAATAATTTATTTCAGAGATTCAAATGACTCATAATATTTTTTGGGCTGCCTGCAATAGGACTTAATGCCATTGCATACAAAGGATAAATACTCACCTAAGGTTTTTCCTTTTACTGCCTTAATCCTTTGAACAGCAAATTCCCCAAAGCCTCAAGCTGGTGTTTCTCCTAGTTTATTCTTTTATTTTTGTTTTGATCCCGAGAGAATGATGGATTTGGCTATGTGCAGTTATTTATAAATCCATTCTAGGGTTTAAGAAAATGGGTAATTCCCCTGATACCCTTAGATGTTTATGTACACATCATATTCCTGTGTGATCATAAATTGGAAATGCACACATTTAGGTTACTTTAATTAGCTATTTCGGGGATCATGCATTTTTAAACACTCAATACTATTTTCATGACTCTTTTCTACTCATGCAATAAGCATGTGACCCTCAGTTCATTATTTCTTTTTACAAGTTTAGGGAATCTGAAAATTTCCTTTGTATTTTTTTTTCTACCTATCTGTTATTTCCCTTCAATCATGCATACTATCATACCTTATTATGTGATGTAAAATCATTTACCCAAATTATTTGCTTGGAATAAATATGGTATGGAAATTTTTATTTGATTCTTATATGTGTGTGTATATATATATATATATTTCTGCCTCTTTGTCAAATCAGTAACTCCTTCCATATTTAAATAAAAATCACATATATTATGCTAATTATTTTTGGCATAATTATAAGACATATAAACCTTTTTATTAAACTTCATTTTATTTTATCTTCATATAAAACAGAAAATACCCCATATATATTAAATGCATATATATATATTTACATAATTCTTTGAACATAAAGCTATATTTATTTTGAGTTCCAATTTTCTTCTAATCACCTTAATTCCTTGCATTTTATCAAATAGAAGCTCCCATGCAATTTTATTTATTGCTAAATTCTTTTCTGTTTTAATGCAATATATATATATTTTATATATCTCAGAATTTCCTAATATAAATATTTATATATTTTTTTCATTTCATTTTTAGGGTCATTACATACCCTCCCCCTTAAAGGAATTATGTCCCCATAATTTCACCTAATTTTTTTTCCATTTAAGAGCTCTAATCTATAGCCTGTTGTAACTCCATAACCCCATACTCATTTTTTTTTATGAAAACAAACAATATATAAATATATTTAGAAAAATCATCATAGGCTGCTTAAACATACCTCTCCATCAGTAAACAAATTGGGGTATTTAGCCCTCATTTTATCTTCAACCTCCCATGTACAATCATTAGTGTCCAAGCTCCATTGGATTTTCACCAGTTTGATCGCCTTGTTCTTTAAAATTCACTGCATCCTTGCTGTATATATCTGCCTCCCCAAGCACTGCAAGGTTTTTAAACTCATCAATCATCAAACTGGCTAATCTTACATGATTTCTGCTCAAAGCATCTGCCACTCTATTAGCTTTTCCAGGAGTGTACAAAATATCTAAATCATATGCAGCTAGAAACTCCAACCACCTTGCTTGCCTCATATTTAAATCTTTTTGAGAAAATAAATATTTCAATGCTTGATGATCTGTGAATAATTCAAATTTTGCCCCAAGCAAATAATGCCTCCATAGTTTTAGTGCAAACACTATTGCAGCTAATTCTAGATCATGAGTTGCATATTTGGTTTCATTGGGTTTAAGCTGTCTTGATGCATATGCCACCACCTTGCCATGTTGCATAAGCACTGCACCTAACCCAGACCCACTAGCATCAGTGTATACAATCATTCCTTCATTTGCTTCTGGGATTTGTAGGACAAGAGCTTCCACCAATGCTTGCTTCAATTTCTCAAAAGCTTGTTCACACTGCTCAGTCCACACATATGGTTGGTTCTTCTTGGTTAGTTTGGTCATTGGTGCGGCTATTCTTGAAAAATCCTTGATGAACCTTCTATAGTACCTTGCCAAACCTAAGAATGACCTCACCTCAGTCACTGTTTTGGGTCTACTCCATGATTGAACTGCAATGACCTTGCTTGGATCTACACTTACTCCCTGCTGTGACACTATGTGTCCTAAGAATTTTACTTCATGTTGCCAAAATGTACACTTCGAATACTTGGCTTTTAATTCATGCTCTCTAAGTCTGGATAATACTAAATGTAGGTGCATGGCATGATCATTTTCTGTCTTTGAATAAATTAATATGTCATCTATAAATACCAAGACAAACTTATCCAAAAAGTCTCTAAAAATTCTATTCATCAAGTCTACAAAATAGGAGGGAGCATTGGTCAAGCCAAATGGCATTACTAGAAATTCATATAGGCCATACCTTGTATTGAAGGCTGTGTACTCAATGCTTTCCTCTGCAACTTTCATTTGGTGAAATCCAGAGGCTAAGTCTAGCCTTGAAAATATTTTAGCTCCATGCAATTGATCAAATAAATCATCTATTCTAGGCAGTGGGTACTTATTCTTGATAGTTACCTTGTTTAAATCCCTGTAGTCTACACACAACCTCATTGTGCCATCATGTTTCTTGACAAATAGCACTGGGGAACCCCAACTGGAACTACTTGATCTTATGAATCCTTTCTCTTCTAATTCTTCTAGTTGATGTTTTAATTCTACCAACTCTTTTGGACCCATTCTATAAGGCTTCTTAATGATTGGATTTGTTCCTGGGATTAATTTTATTTTAAATTCAACTGGTCTGTTTTGAGGAATTCCCTTCACTTCTCCAAACACATCTATATATTCATTGACTACTGGGATTTCCTCTATTTTTAATTCCTTTTGAACTTCATTAATGCTCCAGATTTTATTAAAACATGTATTCTTTGCTATTTCACTTAAGATGGTAATTCTTTTGCCTTCATTTGTTTCCAAAGAAATAGTAAGGTTTTCTAAATTTAAAATTACTTTATTTCTCATTAACCAATCTACTCCCAAAATAATCCCAATACCAGGACAATTTAAGGTATATAAGTCTGAATTAAATTCATAACCTCCTATCATTAATTTCAGACCCATACACTTCATCCCTAACATACAATGACTCCCTATGGGACTGTGTACAATTAAGGGCTGATCAATAGAAACACATGCAAGTGCTAATTTCTTTGTAATTTCCAGAGATATTAGTGAATGTGAGGCACCAGTGTCATATATTACTGATATTGGTTGGGTATGAATAAAAATTATACCTTCAAGTTGCCCAACATTCCCAGTGTTACTTGCTGCCAAAGCTCCTACCCTTGCTGTTCCCCTATTGGTTTCTGGGCAATCCTTCTTGAGATGACCCATCTTTCCACAATTATAGCAGCCTCCTCTGGGTATCTTGGGGTCAGGGCATTGGTTACTATAATGTCCAGCTTTTCCACAATTAAAACAATGAGTGAATTTCTTGCTTTCATGTGATGTTGCTCCTTCCCCTTTCTTAGCTCCTTTACTTGCATTTCTCTTGTCATAAGGTTGCACTTTGTTCTGACCACCCTTCTTCTTATTGAGCTTCATATTCCTGAATTTCTCTCTTGCAGTGTCATGTTGCTCAAATGAGAGAGTTAGATCAATTACTTGATCGAAGGTTTTGTCCTTGTATGGCAACATTGCCCTTGACAGACTAGGGTTCAAGCCTTGAATGTACCTTGCATTCTTTGCTTCTGCATTCCCTATTAACACCAGTCCATACTTGGATAATGCTTCAAACTTCTGAGTGTATTCATTCACACTCATGCTTCCTTGCCTTAATCTAATAAAGTCTTCAAGCAGTGTGGCCTTGGCAGATGCTGGGACAAATCTGGCCTCAAGCATGTCCTTGAAATTATTCCAAGTGATGGTATTCTCTTGTCTTCCTGCTGTTACAACTTCCCACCAATCCAGTGCAGCCCCCTTCAATTTCCTTGAAGCTATCTGTCTCTTCCTTTGGTCATTGATTTGCATATCTGTGAAGACCCTCTCCATAGTTTTTATCCAAGTTTGAACACCTATAGCTCCTTCAGTACCTTCAAAATCCTTTCCTCCCAAAGTGGTACATGTCTTAAGCAATTTGGAGAGTTCCTCATGAGGATTGTCTTGCCTTGGTGCCATTCCATCCCTTAAAGCTCTCACAAAATCCTCCATGCTCATCACAGGTGGCTCACGTGATGATCCTGCACCTGTGTGATGCCTTGGTCCTACCATAATGCTATAAATATGATTGTTATGTTAGTTTATTTACCCCTATCAGTTTTTGGTGTCTTTACTTGGTTCATTTTTATTTCTGTGCACACTTTGCATGTGTCACATGTACACACATATATTTCTTGACATAAAACAAAAACATTCAACACCAATAATTCAAACAATGCAGTCAAACATCCATATACATGCAACAACATTTACTATGTTATTTAAAACATAGCTCTGATACCAACTGTGGTGACCCTCACTCTAAAACACATAGATTTTTTTTTACATTCAAGAGGAATTCACCACTAAACCCCAATTCTTTTATATTTGAATTTTTATATAGTTTCCAAATATTTTTCCCAAGACCCTGATTTTTACCAATATAATCATATCAGTGTACAAACAAATTAAGACAATTATATATTTGATGATATACAATTGTTTCTTTATTATTGTTATTATTATTATTATTTTATCAGAGGGGATTTAAATCAAATTGAAAACAAAATACCATACAAGCTATTGACAAGCCACTTATATCCTTTCTAAATTTTGTTCTACTGCCAGAGGTATGTTTTTAGCAAATTATAACACTTATACTTTTATTTGACTATATATATATCAATCTGCCTAAATAGTTCTATTAACACTAAAATGGTATTTCCTTGATCTCATGATAGTTATCAAGTGTATGCATGAAATTACTTACAAATTTTACTAGCAGGCATGGATATTGGACTTAATTTCCATTTATCATTTCAGGTTGATCAGATGAGGATTTTTAGCATTTTTAAATTTAACATGATGCAGACTTACATACTTGGTGATTTGTGGGATATGCTTGGTGTTATCCATGGGCTGCTTGGTGTTTTCTTTGATTTGTCCCGGAAGCACTTTACACTTCACTGATTGAAATGAAGTGGTTCCAAGCTCCAAAGGTTTGACCCATGGCCATCTAGACCAGCCATAGTCCCTCTTTTACCACTTGCAAACCCATATCCCTCATTTTAACAAGCTTCTACAAATTCCTACTCCTAATCCCCAGCATGTTTGTGTCTAGTTTTTTTTTGAAATGCTTTCTTATATGTATTCATTCAATTATTCAAAATTCAGTATCTTCCAAGTCTACTGCTCTCATAGTGCTATTTGAAATTTAAATATTCAAATACATACAAACTTCCAGAATTCATGCACATGCCAGTATCATTTACCTGCCATGCACAAATTCATTTCACTTGAATATTCTACTAAAATCTTGAGAGTTCATTTCAAAAATCAATCCCCTTAACTGTTTAATTTCCATAAGGCAAAATATAGGCAATAAAAATCAGAGATCAAATATTTATGCACATATCATATGTATATGATATGTCTATCTCCTTATTTTCTCCAAATCAATCATTCATAAAATAAATTAGTAGTTAACCAGACATCATCAATGATCACTCACAACAGGTTTTGCTTAAGTACATATTTTCAACCCCAAAATACTTAGAAAGTTTCCTACAAGTAACTTCAATTATAGAAAATAGAATTTGTCTAGTAATTTCATTACAATGCAACTGCAAATTTTAAAACAAGTCTCTCTTATTTATACTAGCAGCCAATGCCTTCTTTACTCATCAAGCCAACTTCAATTTCCTGCAAGCAAATCATTTAGCTGCCCCAAAGAATTTTTGAGACACCCAGATGATTGCAAGGGCAACCAAAAGGGTCAGTTTACACTGGTATGAGCATTTATCAATTTTTGTATACTTACACATAATTTTAGTAATCTTGCAGTGCCTTCTTAGTTTAACAGGTTTTATACTTAGCATGTTTTGGTTCATTCAAAGAGATACAAAGTCACATTCAACAAATTAAACAATGCACAGCAAACAGTTGAAATAATCATGTGTACAATTCTTAATTCATCCACACCAAATCTTAGATAAGTAAACTCAGGTTTCATACTCCAAATTTCACCCAGCAATTAATCAATGATCAATGTTTATTTTGATTAAATTTAACACCATATCTGAATATTTATAACCCAGATTTTTAAACCCCGGTCCCCATTTGTTTTATGGTCTTTAACTCCTTATCAAATGAACACTATGTATGCATTGTGAAGGAAACTCCCAGGTTACTTAATTTATTCCAACACACAAAGGCCTCAGGATGCAATTGCACCATGCATATGCTTGCTCCCACCTGGAGTAAGCAGATCATTGACTATCTCCCAAGTGACCAATCTAGTTTTTCTTTCATTCATATTTCAGAGAGATATGACTACTTGTATATTTTCTGGTTCAACCCCATGTTCCCCTGTTTAATCTATGTCCATGTTTAAAAATAGAACAAGAATGCTCAAATCATGTTAACTCTAAAAACCCACTTACAGATTAATGCCCCAAACAAAAATGCACAAACAAACATCCATATCACCCATAACAATTTATTTCAGAGATTCAAATGACTCATAATATTTTTTATGCTGCCTGCAATAGGACTTAATGCCATTGCATACAAAGGATAAATACTCACCTAAGGTTTTTCCTTTTACTGCCTTAATCCTTTGAACAGCAAATTCCCCAAAGCCTCAAGCTGGTGTTTCTCCTAGTTTATTCTTTTATTTTTGTTTTGATCCCGAGAGAATGATGGATTTGGCTATGTGCAGTTATTTATAAATCCATTCTAGGGTTTAAGAAAATGGGTAATTCCCCTGATACCCTTAGATGTTTATGTACACATCATATTCCTGTGTGATCATAAATTGGAAATGCACACATTTAGGTTACTTTAATTAGCTATTTCAGGGATCATGCATTTTTAAACACTCAATACTATTTTCATGACTCTTTTCTACTCATGCAATAAGCATGTGACCCTCAGTTCATTATTTCTTTTTACAAGTTTAGGGAATCTGAAAATTTCCTTTGTATTTTTTTTTCTACCTATCTGTTATTTCCCTTCAATCATGCATACTATCATACCTTATTATGTGATGTAAAATCATTTACCCAAATTATTTGCTTGGAATAAATATGGTATGGAAATTTTTATTTGATTCTTATATGTGTGTATATATATATATATTTCTGCCTCTTTGTCAAATCAGTAACTCCTTCCATATTTAAATAAAAATCACATATATTATGCTAATTATTTTTGGCATAATTATAAGACATATAAACCTTTTTATTAAACTTCATTTTATTTTATCTTCATATAAAACAGAAAATACCCCATATATATTAAATGCATATATATATATATATATATATATATATATTTACATAATTCTTTGAACATAAAGCTATATTTATTTTGAGTTCCAATTTTCTTCTAATCACCTTAATTCCTTGCATTTTATCACACAGAAGCTCCCATGCAATTTTATTTATTGCTAAATTCTTTTCTGTTTTAATGCAATATATATATATTTTATATATCTCAAAATTTCCTAATATAAATATTTATTTATTTATTTTTTCATTTCATTTTTAGGGTCATTACAAATTATCTTTGGTTGTTGGGTATGAATTCCTAACACTTCTTCATGTGCATTGCCCTTGATTTGGATTGGTTTTGTGAATATTCCAATTTTTGGGTTTCTAAGTCAAATTTATGTGAAAATCCTTTTATGGATGTTTGATCATGCTTTTGGTGATGCACCGAGGAGCATATAGGGCCGGGTTGCTGTTTGGCATAATCCCTTAGAGCCAATGTTCGTCCGGTTGCGTTTTGGAAGAGTTTTCTCTTCATTTTGTATAGGCTGAAAAACAGCCCAGACATGATTCAGTCGACTGAATTCTCTGTTCAGTCGACTGAACCTGGAACCCGAAAGTTTCCAGGCATGATTCAGTCGACTGAAAACTCTGTTCAGTCGACTGAACCTAGAAACAGAAAGTTTCCTGAACCTGGAAAATTTCCATGTACAGGGTCAGTCGACTGAAAAACTCTGTTCAGTCGACTGAACCTGCTGTTTCAGTCCAGTTTGCCTTTTTGGATTGAATTTCCAATTTGAATCGATTCGTGATGACCCTATTTGTTGTTATCATTTATTATGACTTTGATGACTCCTTTTTCAGGATTTATGAATATCCACTTCGATGGATTCTTTATCGGTTTAATTGGATTTGATTCACGTCTTCGAATGTGAATTTTGATGATTGATTGTTTCTACAATCATTTTGTAACTTGTCTTCAAAAGGTCGTACCGTTTTGACGGGGCGCTGCCCTCTGGACCCCCGCGACCTGACCCCGTACCCCCCTTCGTAGGGGACCTTATCCAAAAAACATTCAACAGAACTTCTTACTATGATGGTTTTGGGATTGATTTCTTTGAACTTTACTCACGTCTTCGAACGTGAATTTTTATGATTGATCGTGTCTACAATCACTTCTATGATTTGTCACTCAAAATATAAAGGTTTTCTATACTAGTATTAAATATCAAAACTCTTTCATCAAAGCGATTTCAACACTATTTTAAATATCAAAAGTTCGTTTTCTCAAACCGATTCCCAATCTACTAGTATATACAAGCCTTTACTTCACTCGGATGAGAAATCGACTTAAACGACTTAGTAAAACGAGTGGTATGAAACGCTTGCGTTCACTTCGTCGGTTAGCTCTTGGACTTGTTCGATTGAACCCTTTTTGTGACAATTTTCTAGTGCAGATCTACAATCTGTTCGTAAATATTTGAGTTAAGAAGTGGTTATGGGACATGAAGCTAAACTCTTATATTTACTAGCTTAGTGTAATCGACACTTCTTGATGATCGATGATGATCATTTTATGGTTTAGACTAGCGATTGAGCGATGTCTCTTTGTATGCGAGGTTAGACTAGACACCATTTGTGTGATTTCGATTCACACATATCTCTTTATCTTCAAGGTTAGTCTATACCTCATTGGTGTGATTTCGATTCACACATATTGAAACTCTTGTGACAATTTTCTAGTGCAGATCTACAATCTGTTCGTAAATATTTGAGTTAAGCAAGTGGTTATGGGACATGAAGCTAAACTCTTATATTTACTAGCTTAGTGTAATCGACACTTCTTTATGATCGATGATGATCATTTTATGGTTTAGACTAGCAATGTGCGATGTCTCTTTGTCCGTGTGTCAAAGGCCTTCGGGTTATCCGTGTGTTCGGAAAATTAAATGGATAGCTTCCCATCCGTGTGTTCGGAAAATTAAATGGATAGCTTCCATGAGATTGCTTCTCGTCCGTGTGTTTGGACTTGCCTTCGGGCCATCCGTGTGTTCGGAAAAATTAAATAGATAGCTTCTCATCCGTGTGTTCGGAAAATTAAATGGATAGCTTCCATGAGATAACTTCTCGTCCGTGTGCTCGGACTTCCCCCTTTTAATGATTTCTGGATTTCATGTGTTGAATTCTGAGATTTGTTCTGGATTTCGTGTGTTGAATTCTGAGATTTGTTCTGGATTTCGTGTGTTGATTTCTGGATTTAATGTTTCACCAACTTTTACAATTGGCATTAATATGTAAGTCATTTATTGCGGCTTGGTGAATTAAATAAAGAATATGACATTCTTTTTATGCTATGAGATTCGTGAGATATTTGTATGATTTTCCTTTGTTGATTTTCTAATGTATACTTATCATAGTATGACATCTTTTTGTTATCTTACGTTTTATTATCATCTCTCATATTCTATCACTTTATCTGATATTTATAGCTAGACTGACCCGTTTATTATTTTCTTCTTAAATAATACTCGGGTCAGACTGAGATTTTACAGGTGCTTCCTCATGACTTCTTATCTGGAGCCATCTTCTGACTTTTGGCTAACTACTCTAGTTTAGTAGTTTTTGTTGTATACATTTGAGATTTAGACTCCTTGATGTATACATATTCTTTTGCCTTGTACTTGTATCTATTCTTTGTGTTATCGTGGATCTTATTTGACCACTACTCTGATGTACACTTTCATGTGTTATATTCATATCTATTTCCGCCTTTGTGATATGAATTGTCTGTGACTGATTTGTGTTACGTTTATTTCTATATTTGTTTCCGAAGTCCATACAGCCACTGTGTAGTAGCTTTGAGTTTGTATCGGTATGTCGGATTTCCTCTTGAGATGAAAAGTTATATTTTTATCTGGCATATCGGTACTCGCACAAAGAAATTATACAGATGGTCGGTCCTCAACAGCCTTATTCTCCGTGCTAGTTGACGACATTACCCCGTAGTGTCCTTGGCTAGCATGGGTATAGAGGTGGGGCGTCACAGTATGTTTTGTTAAAGGCAGATAAAGTATTCCAGGTTTACAGAGTGAACATGAATAAGGAAAATTTTATCAAATTTTCACAAGAACATCTTTAATTTAGGATTTTTAAACAAATTAAGTTTGTTTAAAGTTAAACCATGGTCCATATTCCTTTTAGCTAAAAAAATATGCAAGAACTTGACCCTGTAAATTATTTTACAGTCAAATAAGAAATCATATGATTTATTCAAGTAATTTAAACTATCGATTTGATTATATAAATTTAATAAGCATAAAAAATAGGATTTTTAAAATCAATATGATGATTTTAAAATAAAGTATTTCAGTTGCAGTTCACATTCGAACAAAATTTGCATTTCGATCGATTTTTGATAATCGAATCCATTTTGAACGTTGAAATCTTGCTTGAAGCAAGTTTGGCAATCGATAACAATGGGAAAATTATTGAATACATTTTTCCATTGTACGAATTGATGAAGCGAATCGAATTTAGGGTTTAGCATGCTATTTTCGTCGAGGTCAGGAAATCGATGATCGCGCCACCGTGGAGCCACCCGGAAAGGACTGGTCGTGGGGGAATCGAAGGCTAAGGTGTCGGTGATGCTCCAGGCGGAGGTTAGAGGCATATGGATGTTGACGTCGCCTGAACGAGGTGGAAATGCGGGGGCTCTAGTTCCTATAAGGGGATCTCGAGTGTTCGAACTTTGATGTAGGAATTTTTGTGGGATGTTGAGATGACCTTCGACTTGCTCGTCGATGAAGTGCTGGCCGGAGATAATGATCCAGGATGTACACGTGCACGGTGCACTGTGGAAATCTGGTGAACTTTTTGAGTATAGAGGAATTTATACTCGAGGAATACGCGAGTTATTCGAGTGGATGACTCGAAGCAAAGGGAGGAAGGACTCGAAGTAAATCTGGTTGACTCGAGTCAGATGTTGTTCAGGCATTAGTAAACTTGACTGTTCCAGGTTTTTAAACTTAGTTCAAAATTCAAAAACAGGATTTAAACTGTGTTTTAAATTAAAAGTCTTAAGTATAGATTTAAATGGAATTTTTGAATCTTAAGGTTTAAAAATGAATTTTGATTTTTAAATCAAGAATTTAAAACCAAGTTTTAAAAGCAAGTAAATCAAGTTTAAATCAAATGTTAAATATGGATTCAAGTTTTCTTGAATTCAAATCTGTGATTCAAATCAGTTTTTAAATCTGAATGTTTTAAATTAAGTAGTTAGTTTAAAAGCTTTTTCTTATATAAGTAATAGATGTTATTTACATTTATTTTTAAGGATTTTTTATTGAACTTTAAATTGGATCAATGTTTAAAAGAATGATCATTTTGAATCTTAAATTCAAAATGTAATTTAAATTTAAATTCAAAGGTGTAATATTTAAAATACACTTAAAAGTTAATGAAATCATTAATAAAGAAATTAATTATCTTAGAGATAATTAAGGTAATAAAATGATTTAAATTAATAAGGTAATTAAAGAAGGATTTATTTAATTTATAAATAAATAATTTTGACTAATTTATAATTGGAAATGATTAATAATGAATTAATCTAAGAAAATTTCTCAAGAAAGCAATTAAAGAAATGTTATTAGTTAATGAAGATAATTAACTAGAAATTATTAAGTAACTAAATTAATGTGATTAATTTTGATAATTAATTAGATTTATTAATTTAGATAATCAATTGTAAATGGTTAATTACTTAATGAAAGCAATTAAGGGATTAATTAATTATGTAACTGGTTTAAAGGTTAATTAATTAATATGATTTATTAATTAAGGTAATTAATTTGAGGATAATTAATTAATTAAAGGGTCATTAATAAATGATTAAAGGTCAATTTATTAAAATGGTTTATCATTAATTAATGATTAATTAACCAAGATTTGTAGTTATTCATAAGTAATTGATCTGGTATAAATTAATAAGTGATCCTACTTGTGAATGTTGGACTTGACTGAATAATTGGATTGTTTGATATTCCCTGATATGTGATGCTTTGTGATACATTCTGATTTGTGTTATGATCTGTTTCTCTGAGATGAATGTAATTAATTTCCTATGATGTAATATATTATTTGTAATTTATATATATCTGTGATCTCTGAATGAAAGATAAGCATTATAGTTTATACCGCTTATCAACTATATTTCTGTATTTTGATCTATGATGATTGTATGATATTGCACTACTGTGTAAAACCCCTGGACCACACTCTTACACACACAAATATGGATTTCACGTGGAAATCAGTTAAGTCACAGATAATTTAAATTTAATGTTTTTTTTGAAATTGAAAATTTGATTTCAATTGATTTTGGGAATGAATTTGGGTTAAATGTTAAAGTTTTTGAAATGAAGTTTTTAAGATGAAAGTTATTTTGAATAACTTGGTAAATTTCCAATTTAAATAATTTAATTTGAATTTGAATTCAATATTTGGAATCGAATTTAATGATTGGAAATTTTGATTAAAAATGTTAAAAATGTGTTTATATGAATTTAAACCATTTTAAAAGCATAATTTTGAGAAATTGGATTAAACCCAAAAACCTTAACTCATATAAATGAATCAGATTTCCAAAATGAAAACTGTTTGTTTTCAAAAGAATAAAAGCTTTCAGATAAGAAAAGAAATTCCAGTTTAATTAAAGGAATTTCAAGTTTGAATTGAAAAATGGTTTTCCAAGTTATGAATGAATTATTTTTGAAAGCTATGAATTGAATCTGTTTGTTTTTAACAGATTGAAAATGGTGGTTTATTTAAACCATTCGAAATAAAATTGTTTTGAAAGCTATAAGTTAAATCTTTGATTCTGAAGATTTAACGAGTTAATCCAATTTAAATGGAAATTGATTTGGAAAATCTATGAATGAATCCTTGTGAAACTGGGTGAACCTTGTGAATTAAATCTTTTATTTAAAAGATTAAAATGGTAATTTGTTTAAACCATTTGAAGAAAAGTTTGGGTTTAAGTTGTGACTTAACTGAAATCCCAAGATCCATATATTTTTAAAATATTACGCTCACTATTCGGTTTAGCCGGGAGAGGACCTTTGTGTCATATATCTCATTCCGAATAAGTGATACGTCGTATATGGATCGCATTTGCTATATTACAGCATGATAGGGGGTTCTCGCTTCGCGGTTTGGTGGCGAACAGGAGACTCTTACCCCTACATGTCCCTGAGTGGGATGGGTTGGTTGTGACAGTCGAGAGGCTGGCCGTAAAAGTAAATGCGAGGTGCCAGTGTATGCCACGGTGGGGCTGGGATGGTTGCAAAGCCTACCGGTTGCCACTGTTTTCGGACTCTTACATTTGGTATCAGAGCTGAGGGTAAAACTTTAGCTCAGGAGTATAAAACATCAAGTATCTCATTAGAGATAGGGTGAAGTATACCCTAGAATGAGTAATTCTCAGATATCCGTTCGAATGCCTCAGTAAATTCTCTTGCTATCCACTGATAGTGAGTATGAGTGTAAGAAGAGGATGAGATATGGGACAGGGAAATACGACTATAAATGGTCAATACTCTGTAACAATAAGGAAACAATCTTTCTCTATCAATCTCTTTGATTCGTCATCTTTTCTCAATTGTTTGATAGTTTCTGGTAGATCCAGGAAGAGATTCGATATATTAATATGGAACATAAACTCCAGATAGGCCAAATTGTTTGTTTGGATGCATTGGTTGCTTTGTTTGCTATGGTTGATAGGTACACTTTAGTTCTAGACTAAAAGCTTGAAAATTGTATCCATATATCTGTCTATTCTTTGGGTCCGGATATATTCTACGAATGGTTAGTTATCACTTCGAACTAACCGATGCCCCTGCATATTTCGTAGATCTGGATAACCCGAATATTTTGTGAAGTGTTAAACAGATTCGTTCTTGTATCTATTATTGATATTCTGATTTGGTAAACCAAATGCAGAATAGATGTTCAGTTGATTCGATGAAAACATTCTTCATCTATCTTTGTGTCTCCCTGGCAATTTCGAGGATGAAATTCTTTTAAGGGGGGAAGTCTGTAACGACCCCGGATTTTAATTAAATTTAAATTGATAATTAATTTAATTTTTGAATTAAAATTGTTAAAATAAATCGATAAAGTGATGCGAGTTTCCCCGATCTCCATATATATTCTGTATAAATCATTTAAGATTAAATTATTGTATACATGTGTATATATGTGAATATATATATTTGAGCATATATGAGTGAATATGAAATAATATATATATATATTGATTTGAATTTAAATCGTAAATAAATGGTTTAATAATAATTTGAGTTTATGAAAATATATATATATATATAGAAATTCAAGACAAATGGTATTAAAGTAAAATTGATGATAAATAATTTAAGCTAGAAATAGAGATGAATATATATAAGATAAGCTATAAAAATATCAAGTAAATACATTTGCTAAACTTTAACAATTAATTAAAAATAGAAAATTATTTATATTATTAGGTAATAAGACAATAAAAATATAAACGTAACATTTAGATAAAATCTGACATCAAGTTTTAAAATTAAAATTTATTTATTGCAAAGACAAAAGAAAAGATAAAAGTTTATTCAAGTGCTTACATTCAAGAAAGTAAACAAATAGATGTGTATAAGCTTACAAATGAAGAAACAACAAATATACATTTAAGTATATTCAACTATAAATATGTAGGCTGGTAAAACAAAATACATATGCAGGTATAAAACCAGAAAAACAAAATACAAAGGATGAAATACATTCAAGTATGAACTAGCAAAGAAAGTGTAAGACAAAGATAGAAACAAATACATATGAATGTACTTGCTAAAGAAAAGAAAGTATATGTATGTATGAGCTTGCAAAGGAATGACAACAATAATGTATACAAGTACCTTCAGCCGAGATCTTGTTTAATAAACCAAAGAAAAAAAATGAATTTGTATAACACAATTAATGCTAGGCAACTCTAGCACACAAAATACATATCATCTCAGCCGAGACAAACAAATAAAATAAGGCAAGTTGTACAATGGCAATTAATACTAGCACAAAAGCAAGATACCAGCCTCCAAAATGAGAAAAAAATCTCTGCGTATATTTGTATTGGAAGAAAATATCACTTGTACAAACTACATTATCACTTGTACAAAGTTTATACCCAGTAACTTCATATCAATCTTCCATCTCAGTTTCGTTTGTTCAAAGCTGAGGAAAATCTGAAATAAGCACCATCTAAAACTAAAACAAAATTCAACTTAAAACAAACAACTACAAAGCCAGAGGATCAGAGATCAGGGAAGCTTCAGCTTACAAATTTTAAAAGCCTGTTCATCAAGCAAACTCTGTTTCTTCTAGGAAAAGCAAAGTGAGTAACTTTTGTTTTTAAAACTTAAAAGTTTGAATCTGCTGAATACTTATCTGTGAGCAAACTTTAATTTTTAAACTAATTCTTTGACTCTGTTATCTGTGATGATCAATAAGTGTTTGTGTATGCATGTTTGTATATGTAGTCATTGTAAGAACAGTCTATATGTTTTGTTAAAGGCAGATAAAGTATTCCAGGTTTACAGAGTGAACATGAATAAGGAAAATTTTATCAAATTTTCAAAAGAACATCTTTAATTTAGGATTTTTAAACAAATTAAGTTTGTTTAAAGTTAAACCATGGTCCAGATTCCTTTTAGCTAAAAAAATATGCAAGAACTTGACCCTGTAAATTATTTTACAGTCAAATAAAAAATCATATGATTTATTCAAGTAATTTAAACTATCGATTTGATTATATAAATTTAATAAGCATAAAAAATAGGATTTTTAAAATCAATATGATGATTTTTAAATAAAGTATTCTAGTTGCTGTTCACGTTCGAACAAAATTTGCATTTCGATCGATTTTTGATAATCGAATCCATTTTGAATGCTGAAATCTTGCTTGAAGCAAGTTTGGCAATCGATAACAATGGGAAAATTATTGAATACATTTTTCCATTGTACGAATTGATGAAGCGAATCGAATTTAGGGTTTAGCATGCTATTTTCGTCGAGGTCAGGAAATCAATGATCGCGCCACCGTGGAGCCACCCGGAAAGGACTGGTCGTGGGGGAATCGAAGGCTAAGGTGTCGGTGATGCTCCAGGCGGAGGTTAAAGGCGTATGGATGCTGACGTCACCTGAACGAGGTGGAAATGCGGGGGCTCTGGTTCCTGTAAGGGGATCTCGAGTGTTCGAACTTTGATGTAGGAATTTTTGTGGGATGTTGAGATGACCTTCAACTTGCTCGTCGATGAAGTGCTGGCCGGAGATAATGATCCAGGATGTACACGTGCACGGTGCACTGTGGAAATCTGGTGAACTTTTTGAGTATAGAGGAATTTTATACTCGGGGAATACGCGAGTTATTCGAGTGGATGACTCGAAGCAAAGGGAGGAAGGACTCGAAGTAAATCTGGTTGACTCGAGTCAGATGTTGTTCTGGCATTAGTAAACCTGACTGTTCCAGGTTTTTAAACTTAGTTCAAAATTCAAAAACAGGATTTAAACTGTGTTTTAAATTAAAAGTCTTAAGTATAGATTTAAATGGAATTTTTGAATCTTAAGGTTTAAAAATGAATTTTGATTTTTAAATCAAGAATTTAAAACCAAGTTTTAAAAGCAAGTAAATCAAGTTTAAATCAAATGTTAAATATGGATTCAAGTTTTCTTGAATTCAAATCTGTGATTCAAATCAGTTTTTAAATCTGAATGTTTTAAATTAAGTAGTTAGTTTAAAAGCTTTTTCTTATATAAGTAATAGATGTTATTTACATTTATTTTTAAGGATTTTTTATTGAACTTTAAATTGGATCAATGTTTAAAAGAATGATCATTTTGAATCTTAAATTCAAAATGTAATTTAAATTTAAATTCAAAGGTGTAATGTTTAAAATACACTTAAAAGTTAATGAAATCATTAATAAAGAAATTAATTATCTTAGAGATAATTAAGGTAATAAAATGATTTAAATTAATAAGGTAATTAAAGAAGGATTTATTTAATTTATAAATAAATAATTTTGACTAATTTATAATTGGAAATGATTAATAATGAATTAATCTAAGAAAATTTCTCAAGAAAGCAATTAAAGAAATGTTATTAGTTAATGAAGATAATTAACTAGAAATTATTAAGTAATTAAATTAATGTGATTAATTTTGATAATTAATTAGATTTATTAATTTAGATAATCAATTGTAAATGGTTAATTACTTAATGAAAGCAATTAAGGGATTAATTAATTATGTAACTGGTTTAAAGGTTAATTAATTAATATGATTTATTAATTAAGGTAATTAATTTGAGGATAATTAATTAATTAAAGGGTCATTAATAAATGATTAAAGGTCAATTTATTAAAATGGTTTATCATTAATTAATGATTAATTAACCAAGATTTGTAGTTATTCATAAGTAATTAATCTGGTATAAATTAATAAGTGATCCTACTTGTGAATGTTGGACTTGACTGAATAATTGGATTGTTTGATATTCCCTGATATGTGATGCTTTGTGATACATCCTGATTTGTGTTATGATCTGTTTCTCTGATATGAATGTAATTAATTTCCTATGATGTAATATATTATCTGTAATTTATATATATCTGTGATCTGTGAATGAAAGATAAGCGTTATAGTTTATACCGCTTATCAACTATATTTCTGTATTTTGATCTGTGATGATTGTATGATGTTGCACTACTGTGTAAAACCCCTGGACCACACTCTTACACACACAAATATGGATTTCACGTGGAAATCGATTAAGTCACAGATAATTTAAATTTAATGTTTTTTTGAAATTGAAAATTTGATTTCAATTGATTTTGGAAATGAATTTGGGTTAAATGTTAAAGTTTTTGAAATGAAGTTTTTAAGATGAAAGTTATTTTGAATAACTTGGTAAATTTCCAATTTAAATAATTTAATTTGAATTTGAATTCAATATTTGGAATCGAATTTAATGATTGGAAATTTTGATTAAAAATGTTAAAAATGTGTTTATATGAATTTAAACCATTTTAAAAGCATAATTTTGAGAAATTGGATTTAACCCAAAAACTTTAACTCGTATAAATGAATCAGATTTCCAAAATGAAAACTGTTTGTTTTCAAAAGAATAAAAGCTTTCAGATAAGAAAAGAAATTCCAGTTTAATTAAAGGAATTTCAAGTTTGAATTGAAAAATGGTTTTCCAAGTTATGAATGAATTGTTTTTGAAAGCTATGAATTGAATTTGTTTGTTTTTAACAGATTGAAAATGGTGGTTTATTTAAACCATTCGAAATAACATTGTTTTGAAAGCTATAAGTTAAAATCTTTGATTCTAAAGATTTAACGAGTTAATCCAATTTAAATGGAAATTGATTTGGAAAATCTATGAATGAATCCTTGTGAAACTGGGTGAACCTTGTGAATTAAATCTTTTATTTAAAAGATTAAAATGGTAATTTGTTTAAACCATTTGAAGAAAAGTTTGGGTTTAAGTTGTGACTTAACTGAAATCCCAAGATCCATATATTTTTAAAATATTACGCTCACTATTCGGTTTAGCCGGGAGAGGACCTTTGCGTTATATATCCCATTCCGAATAAGTGATACGTCGTATATGGATAGCATTTGAAGACCGGTGTTGAAGACCGGGTATTTGCGAAAACGATAGGATAACCTATCGATTGTCTCTGCACCGAGTAGCTACGGTATAGAGATTTCCTAAGTGATGGGAAGTTCGATCGGGATTGTAAATACCCGGATTGCAAGGGCTTCTTCGGAAGTGCCTTCGGTTCTGTTCGAACTCGGAACAGACTTGTATGGTTACATGTCTGACATTACACTTTGAGATATAAAGCAGATTTCTTTCAAATACATTTCTGTTGGTGGCGGAGAATTTATTCTCTTAGCTTAACACCCTTATCTGAGACGTACGAGCTCAGAGGTTATGTAGTTGAAGGTTATCAACGATATACTCCCAATTTGGTAATGTGACATGTTGAGTGTTGCTGTGTGATGATCATTGTTTGATCATTTGTGATATGATCATTTGTTTGATTTTTTATCTTTGTGATCATTACTTTGATCATCTGTTGACCCAAAGCATGGCTTTGTGCCAAAGCGTAGCTTTGTGGACGAGACCTCTTCGGACCTCACAACCCGGAAATGGTCGAAATAGGAATATGCGGCAAGGTTATGAGGGTCGCGCCCTTTAGGGTATGTCATTTCCTTCTGGAAAAGGGTGATATCAGGTATGGAGCCCTGGTATTTAACCTATGTGGATACTCCGATCTCATTTATTGTGTGATTGTGTGTTTATCGAGGCGCCTCGGATAAAGGTCCCAAAGGACCGGGGGATGGCATAGTCGTGAGTTACCTAGTTACAGGGGTAACCCGGCCTGGTGTTGGCAGAGAGCAGTTTGTCTCTCGGGACGTCCAGCCAGAGGCGATCCTATTCGGCAGTAGGAAAGGAAGTTCCTTAGCCTGACCATTTGTTGGAAATCCAAAGAAACAATACGAACCTTTACGATTGCAATTGTAGAACCTGTCTCCTTAGAAGGCAGCTATAGCAGGCATAATATAATAGTACCTATGCTGGCTAAGATTAATATTGTATTTTCGAAATGATCTTGTACACTATGCACTAGTAATAATATTCAATGATTTGTTTTGCGTAGTAAGCATATTTGACTAACATAAGAAGCAATCTCCTCTAAGTCTGCGTTTGCATTGTGTGTGTGGTGGGAGGTCTTATGGTAGTTTCATTTTTCAAAAGCATTGCGAAATTCAATCTTACATTGTTTTAAAGATAAACTGTGTTTTTGTTGCTCACACCAGTCCCACGACTGACTCGGAGTTTATTGTTCCTTTCCTAAACTTTGGGTGCTCATAATTTTCTACACGAGCAGTCTAGAGTTGGGGTTTTCAAATATTCAGGTTGAGTAGATTATCTGGAGCTAGTCAGTCCTTGGAAGACTGACCTTGCTTTCCGCTAGCTATGGATTGGAGCATTCTATTGGAGATATTCTATCCACTACTGGTGTTATCTACTTTCTTTCCACTGCTATTTCTTGTATCATATCTCTGATGTATATTGATATCTGTTGTATCATTCCGTTGTATCATATGGTATCAGATTTTGTATCTGTCATTGTATCAATGTTATGTAATTGATATATTCTTTATTCTGCTGTGTTGTTATATTTAATGGTGTTATAAGCTCCGGGAAGCCAGATTCGGCGTTTGAATCTACGGCATTTTGAGTACAAGTGAAGTACGGGTGTCGATTTTCGAAGGTCGAGTTTTTGGAATCTTACAGTTCATGTTTAGGATGACAAAGACATATATAGATGGGAAATGTGTCCATTGTGGTGTAAATGTTTAAATTAGCTTTGTACACTTTTATATGTTGCACTTATACCATACACATAAGCGCATGTGATGTGCTCATAATCATTTGCAATTAATCAAATCAAATTGAATTAATGCTTTCCTAATAAAACATTCGATTGAAATGTTAACATGTTTATTCAGCATATTATCAATATAATCAAAAATAGAGAAATATGATGTTTCTCTCTCTCCAATTAATGTTGTTTACTTTCTTAATTAATTGCATAACTATTAGAGAAGGAAACTAAAGGTTATTTTCTCATATTTATTTTAATAAGTAACTACTACACACATTGGTGTATTTGATACACTCAATCACATAAATTTGTATAATATTCGAACCATTTTGAAATTTTTTTACCAAATTATATAAAATATTGATTTTATTTAAAAGAAAATTTAGATAAGATCTAAATGCATTTAGACTTCATAGGCTCGTTAATGATCCAAAATGGTAAATTTTTTGAAATTCACTCATTTCTTATATCTATATTATATAAATACTATATTATAAATATGTAAAATATGAAAACAAAATTTTATATATGATGTTTAATAAGTACATTATTTTCGGCAGAAAGAAATTTTGTTGTTGTTATTATTATTATATAATATATTATTTTTAAGTAATATTTAAATCAATTTATCATATAAATAATTATACGAATTCATACATATATTATAAATATATTTTAAATTTTATAAAATCATATTAATACACAAGATATGTTACAAATTCAAACATAACGACTAGTTAATAATAATAAATAAATTTAATAAAAGATTAACTAAACAGAATGGTAGATTTTTATCAAGGGCCGGTAGGATGGTCCTTATAAACTCTGTTTTATCAGCATTACCCATATACTGGATGTCGTTTTTGTAACGACCCGATATTTTGGACCATTCGCGTCCATTATAAGTGTATAGGTAGACACTCATGCCGGAGTTGAATTGCTCAAAATACCGCGTTGTTAATTTAAATTTGGCAAAACTGAACATATACAGTAAATAAATGAATAATCACATATCACAGTCACAGAGTAATAAGTGCAGCGGAAATAAAAGAGATAGTAGTTCATGAAGCTACTATATGAATATATAAAATACATCAGAGTTTACAACAGAAGAGTAATACGATACACCGGAGTTAAACCAGATACAACGGAAGAGTAACCCGATACATCAGATACAAATCAGAATACATCACTGGAATCATCGAATACTGAAAGCAGAATAGATGGCTGGATCTTCAAGCAAAGCTCCAACTTCAAAGGTGAGTCTCGAATACTGGTATACTCAGTCTGACCCGAGCGTCAAGTAAAACACAAAACACTCGAGTCGGGATTAACATTCTTATATTAATAAATCCAACTCAAATGAAATAGCAATTGAAATACAAGTAACTCAAAGGATGTTTGGAATAACCATCCTTTAAGGATCCGTTAAACTATCTACTAGGTAGTAATATACGCTAAGTAGATAATGTCTATCAGTAATAATAAGATATCAAAATAGCGTTAAGTCATGGCCCATTCCACCCTTAACACATTTTTATTCCCAAAAGCATATACAAGACCGTAGTTTCCCCAAAACCGGAAGTCACCAGAGGGCAATCCATATACTAAAGGTACAAATCAAAATCGTAGTGGTCGCGAATAAATGGAATACAAGTATGACAAGGCACATGAGGCTATACCCAAGGTAGTGATACTACCGTTCGCCTGATCCGGACTGGTGAGAACGCAACGCCGCAGCGCCCGCAACACCGTGAAACAACACTCCCAAAATCAAGGGTGCACCAATCGACAACAAATATAAGTAGTTCGAAGAAGTGTGTCCACTTGAGGTATCAATCCTCCATTGGCCCGGCACAGCTCCTGTTTTAGTCATTTCCAATTTGACACAAGTATCAAGGCTATCCATTATCGTTCTCTTTCTTCAATCATCACGAACATCATTCCAACCACTTCATTCTGGATCATCACTCCGCGTATAGTTATTAAAGTGGTTTCCGGTTTAGATAGAGAGTATATCCATAACCAAATTCCGGTCTCTTTAATAACCTTCGAAATTATTTCACCGATTGGTCATTTATTTATTTCAAACCAAATCAATTTCAATTCAATTAGAATTCGTAAATCAACATTTCATTTGTCTTTCAAAACCAATTTCCAATAATTTACATTTCAAAACTTCCAAATTATCATTTCAAAATCTTATAATTCAAATTCAATTTCTATTTAAAACAATCCAAATATTGATTCAAGTTCGAATACACGTTTCATTTCGAAAACATTTAAATTAAATCTTATTTAACATTCAAATCAATTTAAAATCATTTATCAATTTCATTCAATATTCGTTAAGTTACTATGCCATTCAAAACAATTTCCATTACCAATTCATTAAATCCATTATTTAAATTCAACTTCATTATATCAAAACTTACAAATTTAATTAAATTAAATTCATCAAATCAAATTCTTTACATTTCAAGTCTTACATTAATTCCAAAATATCACATTTTCATTTCTTGTTAAAGAAAATTCAATTTCAATTATTTATTTACTTACTTTAAATAATTTCCAAAACTTAATTAATAAAGAAATCTCAATTTCAATTATTACGAAGTAAAATTCACTTATTCAAAAATTCAATTTAATTTAATCATTAAATAATTCAATCTTATTTAATTATTAAATAATTCAAACTTAATTATTACATAATTTCAAAGTTTAATAATTTCAACTTAATTATAATTTCAAACTTAATTCAATTATTTCTCAAATTAAACAACGTTCTTTCATCAATTACATTGTAAATATTCTGTTTCAGATTTTTAAATATTAACATTTTCCTTTCAATAAAAATTCAATTTCAACTTCATTTCAAAACCATATTATTTATTTAAATAAAATCTTCATTTTAATTTTAAATCAAATTATTGACCAATCGGGTTTTATTTAATTTTCTATCCTATGTCAAAGTTCAATTTGGGTATTTATCATTTCAACCCGATTCCAATTCAATTCAAAATCAAAACATAACAAAGGGAACTTGCAGTGTGATAACTGGGATGGTGTCAAAGTAAATAAACAAGAAATAACAACAATCAATAACAATCCAATAATCAATTTAAATAATCCCGAAATAATCGTATTGATTCGCATTGTTATTTGTACGAAATAATATAATTATTTCTAGAATCTACACTATCATTTCATGTAGATTAAAGATTATTACATTACGGTTTTCACTTGTCATCTATTTTCATACATCATCAATTTAACAACATACATTCAGTGGTTCAAAGTGTATTTAAACAAATCCTACGTGTCAATAAATTTAACAGTTAAAAGGGGTCATATTATACAAATGTCATTTGATCAATTTTAACACATATATCAAATCTAACTATCCTACGTCAATTTCAATTTCAAATTATTCACTTACATCATTAACCATTTAACGTCTAATACAAACATCAAACAATCAATCATTTAACAACCAACTGGATTATCATTGCATATATAACAGATAATGGTGTCAGATGTCACAGGTGAACTGATACAGATAATAACAGTGTAAATATCAAACAGCAGTATATTTCAATTGTCGTTTCAATTGAAATCAAACTTAATAAATAAAAGAACGTTAATCGTGAGTGAGTGCTCACCTTTCGAGGCTAGAGAAGTTCGACAATGGAATGAAGTTACGGATCCAAGCACGAATTTCAAAGCGAACCGAGATGGGCATGAATTCGACGATCAAAGCTGATGATAAGGCATCGACGAAATCAAAACAAAGCTGGATTGATGAAGATCAATAATAAATGAACTTGTATATATGACCGTATGTAGCTATTGATATATATATAATTAGTGTATAGACACCCATATACAACTTACATATAGGTTATAAATAAAATCAATACTTATTATCAAATTAATATAAACAATTTTATTATAACATATATAAACTTAACAGGCATGAAAGGTTTTCGAAAACTATGTAAAATATATTATATATCTTACTTAAAGAACGTATATAGGTAGACAAAATACATAAAAAGCACATATATATAATACTGCATATATAGTATGACAACCAATTCAACAATAAGCAGTGTACAACAATGTATATAAACTAACCATATGACTCATACACTTTCATATATAACAAAGCCCAAAATAGTATGTAGACACATGCGAACATATGCAGCCTACTATGTATGCATTAACATATTAACATGTATGAGTTAAAACCAACGCATGCAGCATAGACTAAATATAACTAAAAACTGAACTTGTATATTTATATTAACACAACCTATACAATACAGTACCTATATATACAAAAAAAAATATAAACAACTATACTTAAAACTTGCATATTTAGAGCATTTTATACTAGAATATAGTAAACATAAACTAAATGTATCACTATATATATATATTCAACGCTACTCCATATAATAATACATAAACTTAGTTTATTAAAATATTTATAAACCAACATGAAATCTTAAACCCATAAGGTAAAATATATATAACCTATAATATACTTCTATATAAGCAGCACTTATATATATATTTAGAAAGACTTACTTTTAGAGATGTATATAATTACAACCAAGGAGAAGAGAGGAGGAACCAAGGTTGAGCAGATGCGGGAGAACCTGGGTACACAAAGATGGAGCTACACGATCTCGGTCGAAGCTTGTGTGGCTGGAGGTGGCTGCGGGCTGAAGCATGGGTGTCGATCTCGAAGGATGGTGGAAGGAAGTGGGTCAGGGCAGCCGACGCTTTAGCAGATCTGGTCGATGGTGAGATGCTCGAAGGAGCTGACGTGTGAGGGATAGGGGAGTGAGGGGTCGTGAGGATTTGGTGGTCGGCTGAAGTGGCAGGTTGCTCGGTGGGAATGGTTGCCGGGTTGGAGCACATGGTGGCCACTTGGGTGAACTGATGTAGGCGGAAGGTCAGGTGACACGGGCGCGACTTCGGTCAGAAGAGATGAGTCGGTAGTGTTGGAGGTGGAGGCCGATTGCGAGATGTTTGCGGGGCAAGGCCAAAGAGGCGGGTCGGGGTGAAGAGAGGGCTAGTGCGCGCGGCCATTTGCTTGCTCGCGGAAGGGTGAGGTAGCAATGGGGAAGATCACTACCGATAAAATAAAGAGCAGGTTATAATTTTAAATTTTTTTTTGGTTCAAATAGAAATGGAAAGTGGAAGAGTTTCAAAGAGGAAGGAAATCAACAGCTTGAGGAGAAATAAATAAAGCAAGGGAGTGGGGAAGGGAGACACGCAACCCAACTTTGCATATATAAAATAACAATGTTCTTCAAAATATGAACAGGCAATAGGAGAAAAGAGAGAATGCACAGAGAACTATGAAACGTAACCAATGGAAGATAACCAAAAGTCGTCCAGAATTCTGAAAATATTAATTGCTTCGTGACTATTGGTTTTACGTTGGATAACGAATAGTCACAGAAAATCCAAAGACTCGGTTGCAGAACCGATACGCTGAACGTTTCGCAGACTGCACCGTACACCGGACTCTAAAATACACAATCGAATATACTACGGAGATCAGCACGGCAAGATGATCAAAGCGGCATACATATATCAGTGATATGATTGAACCATAAAAATTTCAAATTTTTGTACTACGGAAAATGCAAGAAAAACGCTGAAAAATAAGATCGATGAAGCCAAAGATGCCCGAATTTGGAAAAACGACAAACTGATATCTTGCTCAGAAGATGGTTTAGAATTTTTCTATATAAAAATATTTTGGTTTTGAAAACGTTTTATTTTCAACGCTTTTTAACTGATTAAATTGAAGTAAATTTACGCGCGAAATAAACTTTCGTATTTTCGGACGAAAATTTACCAGTTGCTATGTTTAACTAGACGTATTCCAAATATTAAATTTTTATTTCAAAATTTTATCGTTTAAAATTTCACAAAATTTCAACTAATTACGTTATTAAAACAGTTGAAATTTACGGGTCGTTACACTCTCCCCCACTCAAAACTTTTCGTCCCCGAAAAGGAACGAGGTAGGAGAATAGAAACAACCAGAAAGAAAACAGATTTGAAATACAAAATAACAATTGATTTAAACCATATAAATTCAAATTTAAATTAATTGATATTCAATAATTGATTTAATCCATTTGATTTCACTAAAATCAATCTCAACTATTTTTAAATTCATTATCTTATTATCCAATTATCTTCAATCTACAATTTCTAAAACCATAAATTGAATAGTCTTTTATTATAATCATATTTTCTTCAACAATTTTAAATTCTTCTTTATTCCAAATTACTGTTAAATTTATTCTACTTAATATATCTTATCACATATATTTATCCCACATAAATTAATTTAAAACATAAAAATTTCGATTTAAATTAATTTACATCTATTAATTTCCTTTAAATTCAAGGTATTTTCATATATTGATCAAATTTCACTTTATTAATTCTTTCAAAACAAATTTATTAATTCTTTCAAATAAATTTATTTCATTATTAACTGAGTTTTACTTATTATCCATCTAACTTTATTAACATCTTTATAATCAAAATTTAGTGTATAACATTTATTATAAACACTCAAATTTTATTTATAAATTCAATTTACCTTATATATTATCTAATTACACATTCAACTTCTGAATGATTTAGGTAAGTTGTATTAGAATGCAGTTGAACAATATACAAATAATTTTTTCCCAATTCAATTATTCACGTTTTAATATTTATTCCAAATTTTGGTTTTATTTATAATTAAAATCATCCTTTAACAAAATTTAAGAATTAGATTTCCAATTAACTTTAAACAATTTAGAGATATATATAATATATTTATATCAAATCAAATTATATTTAAAATTAAGATACCTATATATATATAAATCAAATTATACTGAACAAATTCAAATCAAAATATTTTTCCAAAGCAAAACCGTAGCAAAGCTACAGAATGGTTTCTCCACTTTGAAACCCGAAAATGAACGTCGATGATGCGGCCGCCATCACCGAAATTATTTTCCAGCGACAAAGAGAAGAGCACTGATTTCAACATTTTAAAATTCTTTGAAAACGATTTCTATTCGAAAATATTTTCAATCATATATACTTTAAAATTTTAAAACCAAAGTTCGAAATCACCGGAAACTAAATTCTCAAATTTCTGAATTAAATTCATTTCAAATTCCAAATCAATTTATAAACCGTATTTATAAATTTATTTAGAACAATAAATGATAATCAAATATTATCATTTCAAACAAACAATTTAATTAACCTATTAAATTCCAGAAAATTCTACTTATATTTTCATAATATAATCAAACAAAATTATTTCATTTACCAAATTTGAAAACAGTATTATGTCAGTTTGTTCCGCTCAAGTGTTTTGGAAATCCTATCGATAGCGTTGATCAGACGAATCGATCGGAAACCCAAATCAACATCAGCAACTCAAACAACACAATACATAAAACATTTTTATATAAATTTACAAATACACTTCCTCGCTCGGCGATGCAAGAATGGATTCAAAGCAAGGATAGAGATTTAAATTTGATGGACTCAAATCGAAGAGAATTCTGATTCGGAGACAAATTCGAAAGAAAATATAAGATGATTCAATAACAGAATCGGGAGATGGGTAAGTTTATTTAATTCACGGGCAACCTTAACCGGTCGTCCGTAACTTCAAGAATAGGATCGATGCTGAATTCCGAGGTAAATCAACACTCGATCTCAAGAGATGGAATTCAGGTATAGCAGGGAATAGATAGCATCGTAAACCGAGGATACAGAAATCTCCGGTAAATCGATGCCTATTATAAAGGAGTTTCACCCCTTTACAAATCATTCGAAGTTTGGCGAGACCGCCGATTCACTATAAGGGTCATTCGAAGTGGAGTTATGTGATGCTCCAGAATTGAAAGAAGACGAATAGTGAGGGACACGAATGAAATTTGGAACCGTAGGGAACGTTCCAAAATCAAAAGAATCGAGTCGAAAGGAAGAGATTGAAACTCGAATGAGAGTGATTCTGTAAATACATTTACCCTATATGTTGAGTTTTGCCTAGAGCTACCAGAGCTCTGATACCAACTGTAACGACCCGATATTTTGGACCATTCGCGTCCATTATAAGTGTATAGGTAGACACTCATGCCGGAGTTGAATTGCTCAAAATACCGCGTTGTTAATTTAAATTTGGCAAAACTGAACATATACAGTAAATAAATGAATAATCACAGATCACAGTCATAGAGTAATAAGTGCAGCGGAAATAAAAGAGATAGTAGTTCATGAAGCTACTATATGAATATATAAAATACATCAGAGTTTACAACAGAAGAGTAATACGATACACCAGAGTTAAACCAGATACAACGGAAGAGTAACCCGATACATCAGATACAAATCAGAATACATCACTGGAATCATCGAATACTGAAAGCAGAATAGAAGGCTGGATCTTCAAGCAAAGCTCCAACTTCAAAGGTGAGTCTCGAATACTGGTATACTCAGTCTGACCCGAGCGTAAAGCAAAACACAAAACACTCGAGTCAGGATTAACATTCTTATATTAATAAATCCAACTCAAATGAAATAGCAATTGAAATACAAGTAACTCAAAGGATGTTTGGAATAACCATCCTTTAAGGATCCGTTAAACTATCTACTAGGTAGTAATATACGCTAAGTAGATAATGTCTATCAGTAATAATAAGATATCAAAATAGCGTTAAGTCATGGCCCATTCCACCCTTAACACATTTTTATTCCCAAAAGCATATACAAGACCGTAGTTTCCCCAAAACTGGAAGTCACCAGAGGGCAATCCATATACTAAAGGTACAAATCAAAATCGTAGTGGTCGCGAATAAATGGAATACAAGTATGACAAGGCACATGAGGCTATACCCAAGGTAGTGATACTACCGTTCGCCTGATCCGGACTGGTGAGAACGCAACGCCGCAGCGCCCGCAACACCATGAAACAACACTCCCAAAATCAAGGGTGCACCAATCGACAACAAATATAAGTAGTTCGAAGAAGTGTGTCCACTTGAGGTATCAATCCTCCATTGGCCCGGCACAGCTCCTGTTTTAGTCATTTCCAATTTGACACAAGTGTCAAGGCTATCCATTATCGTTCTCTTTCTTCAATCATCACGAACATCATTCCAACCACTTCATTCTGGATCATCACTCCGCGTATAGTTATTAAAGTGGTTTCCGGTTTAGATAGAGAGTATATCCATAACCGAATTCTGGTCTCTTTAATAACCTTCGAAATTATTTCACCGATTGGTCATTTATTTATTTCAAACCAAATCAATTTCAATTCAATTAGAATTCGTAAATCAACATTTCATTTGTCTTTCAAAACCAATTTCCAATAATTTACATTTCAAAACTTCCAAATTATCATTTCAAAATCTTATAATTCAAATTCAATTTCTATTTAAAACAATCCAAATATTGATTCAAGTTCGAATACACGTTTCATTTCGAAAACATTTAAATTAAATCTTATTTAACATTCAAATCAATTTAAAATCATTTATCAATTTCATTTAATATTCGTTAAGTTACTATGCCATTCAAAACAATTTCCATTACCAATTCATTAAATCCATTATTTAAATTCAACTTCATTATATCAAAACTTACAAATTTAATTAAATTAAATTCATCAAATCAAATTCTTTACATTTCAAGTCTTACATTAATTCCAAAATATCACATTTTCATTTCTTGTTAAAGAAAATTCAATTTCAATTATTTATTTACTTACTTTAAATAATTTCCAAAACTTAATTAATAAAGAAATCTCAATTTCAATTATTACGAAGTAAAATTCACTTATTCAAAAATTCAATTTAATTTAATCATTAAATAATTCAATCTTATTTAATTATTAAATAATTCAAACTTAATTATTACATAATTTCAAAGTTTAATCATTTCAACTTAATTATAATTTCAAACTTAATTCAATTATTTCTCAAATTAAACAACGTTCTTTCATCAATTACATTGTAAATATTCTGTTTCAGATTTTTAAATATTAACATTTTCCTTTCAATAAAAATTCAATTTCAACTTCATTTCAAAACCATATTATTTATTTAAATAAAATCTTCATTTTAATTTTAAATCAAATTATTGACCAATCGGGTTTTATTTAATTTTCTATCCTATGTCAAAGTTCAATTTGGGTATTTATCATTTCAACCCGATTCCAATTCAATTCAAAATCAAAACATAATAAAGGGAACTTGCAGTGTGATAACTGGGATGGTGTCAAAGTAAATAAACAAGAAATAACAACAATCAATAACAATCCAATAATCAATTTAAATAATCCCGAAATAATCGTATTGATTCGCATTGTTATTTGTACGAAATAATATAATTATTTCTAGAATCTACACTATCATTTCATGTAGATTAAAGATTATTACATTACGGTTTTCACTTGTCATCTATTTTCATACATCATCAATTTAACAACATACATTCAGTGGTTCAAAGTGTAATTAAACAAATCCTACGTGTCAATAAATTTAACAGTTAAAAGGGGTCATATTATACAAATGTCATTTGATCAATTTTAACACATATATCAAATCTAACTATCCTACGTCAATTTCAATTTCAAATTATTCACTTACATCATTAACCATTTAACGTCCAATACAAACATCAAACAATCAATCATTTAACAACCAACTGGATTATCATTGCATATATAACAGATAATGGTGTCAGATGTCACAGGTGAACTGATACAGATAATAACAGTGTAAATATCAAACAGCAGTATATTTCAATTGTCGTTTCAATTGAAATCAAACTTAATAAATAAAAGAACGTTAATCGTGAGTGAGTGCTCACCTTTCGAGGCTAGAGAAGTTCGACAATGGAATGAAGTTACGGATCCAAGCACGAATTTCAAAGCGAACCGAGATGGGCATGAATTCGACGATCAAAGCTGATGATAAGGCATCGACGAAATCAAAACAAAGCTGGATTGATGAAGATCAATAATAAATGAACTTGTATATATGACCGTATGTAGCTATTGATATATATATATATAATTAGTGTATAGACACCCATATACAACTTACATATAGGTTATAAATAAAATCAATACTTATTATCAAATTAATATAAACAATTTTATTATAACATATATAAACTTAACAGGCTGAAAGGTTTTCGAAAACTATGTAAAATATATTATATATCTTACTTAAAGAACGTATATAGGTAGACAAAATACATAAAAAGCACATATATATAATACTGCATATATAGTATGACAACCAATTCAACAATAAGCAGTGTACAACAATGTATATAAACTAACCATATGACTCATACACTTTCATATATAACAAAGCCCAAAATAGTATGTAGACACATGCGAACATATGCAGCCTACTATGTATGCATTAACATATTAACATGTATGAGTTAAAACCAACGCATGCAGCATAGACTAAATATAACTAAAAACTGAACTTGTATATTTATATTAACACAACCTATACAATACAGTACCTATATATACAAAAAAAAACAACTATACTTAAAACTTGCATATTTAGAGCATTTTATACTAGAATATAGTAAACATAAACTAAATGTATCACTATATATATATATTCAACGCTACTCCATATAATAATACATAAACTTAGTTTATTAAAATATTTATAAACCAACATGAAATCTTAAACCCATAAGGTAAAATATATATAACCTATAATATACTTCTATATAAGCAGCACTTATATATATATTTAGAAAGACTTACTTTTAGAGATGTATATAATTACAACCAAGGAGAAGAGAGGAGGAACCAAGGTTGAGCAGATGCGGGAGAACCTGGGTACACAGAGATGGAGCTACACGATCTCGGTCGAAGCTTGTGTGGCTGGAGGTGGCTGCAGGCTGAAGCATGGGTGTCGATCTCGAAGGATGGTGGAAGGAAGTGGGTCAGGGCAGCCGAAGCTTTAGCAGATCTGGTCGATGGTGAGATGGTCGAAGGAGCTGACGTGTGAGGGATAGGGGAGTGAGGGGTCGTGAGGATTTGGTGGTCGGTTGAAGTGGCAGGTTGCTCGGTGGGAATGGTTGCCGGGTTGGAGCACATGGTGGCCACTTGGGTGAACTGATGTAGGCGGAAGGTCAGATGACACGGGCGCGACTTCGGTCGGAAGAGATGAGTCGGTAGTGTTGGAGGTGGAGGCCGATTGCGAGATGTTTGCGGGGCAAGGCCAAAGAGGCGGGTCGGGGTGAAGAGAGGGCTAGTGCGCGCGGCCATTTGCTTGCTCGCGGAAGGGTGAGGTAGCAATGGGGAAGATCACTACCGATAAAATAAAGAGCAGGTTATAATTTTAATTTTTTTTTTGGTTCAAATAGAAATGGAAAGTGGAAGAGTTTCAAAGAGGAAGGAAATCAACAGCTTGAGGAGAAATAAATAAAGCAAGGGAGTGGGGAAGGGAGACACGCAACCCAACTTTGCATATATAAAATAACAATGTTCTTCAAAATATGAACAGGCAATAGGAGAAAAGAGAGAATGCACAGAGAACTATGAAACGTAACCAATGGAAGATAACCAAAAGTCGTCCAGAATTCTGAAAATATTAATTGCTTCGTGACTATTGGTTTTACGTTGGATAACGAATAGTCACAGAAAATCCAAAGACTCGGTTGCAGAACCGATACGCTGAACGTTTCGCAGACTGCACCGTACACCGGACTCTAAAATACACAATCGAATATACTACGGAGATCAGCACGGCAAGATGATCAAAGCGGCATACATATATCAGTTATATGATTGAACTATAAAAATTTTAAATTTTTGTACTACGGAAAATGCAAGAAAAACGCTGAAAAATAAGATCGACGAAGCCAAAGATGTCCGAATTTGGAAAAACGACAAACTGATATCTTGCTCAGAAGATGGTTTAGAATTTTTCTATGTAAAAATATTTTGGTTTTGAAAACGTTTTATTTTCAACGCTTTTTAACTGATTAAATTGAAGTAAATTTACGCGCGAAATAAACTTTCGTATTTTCGGACGAAAATTTACCAGTTGCTATGTTTAACTAGACGTATTCCAAATATTAAATTTTTATTTCAAAATTTTATCGTTTAAAATTTCATAAAATTTCAACTAATTACGTTATTAAAACAGTTGAAATTTACGGGTCGTTACAGTTTTCTCGCTTTCTAGGATGGGTAATTGACAAAATAGATAAAATTAGAACATATTTTTATGGAGTGGTGATAATCCTAATAATAATTCAAAATGATTAGTTAATTGGGAAATAATATGTAAATCTAAAGTAGAGGGATTATTGGGTATTATAAATTTTCATAATTTAAATACATCTTTATTAGGAAAATGGATATGAAAATTTACTAATAATAATGAGAGTTTAATTTGAAAAGAAATAATACCGAATCAATGGTATAGTGGTACATATAACATACATTATACCACCACTTATTATACAAATAATATTTCTCATTTTTAGAAATCGATAATAAAAAATTATAATATATATAAATTAGGAGTTAATAATGTGATACATTCGAGGAATAATACCTCTTTTTGGCATGATAGTTGGATATCAGTAATTCCGCTTAAAGTGAAATTCAATGAACTTTATGAAATTTGTAATTTTAAAAATGTGTTGATTTCAGAAATATATAGACCAAATTTAAATTTTCCATGGAAATTTAGTTTTAGTCGTACTTTAGCTGGAAATATATTATTTAAGTTTGCCTTACTTTGTGCTAAATTAGAATTATATAATATTGATAATAAAAATGATGTTAAAATATGGTGTTGGGATAATAATAAAATATATACCACACGCTCTTTTTATAAATTTCTTAATTTTTTGGGTATGAAGTCGAATATATTTGAAAATTAATATTCCACCCAAAGCTAAAGTACATATGTGGTTATACATGGAAAATTAAATACTATAGATATATTAAAAAAGAAAAATATAGAATATTTGTATTTTAGTATTCTCTGATTCCTGGTGATCTGATGGATGACGCACTCTGTGCCGATTTCTCACTACTTCATGCCTGGCCTCAGCGATTGCGTTGCAACGGGGGTTAGTTTTATGTTTTTGGTTGTCGTGCTAAGCGTTGGAGTGATGCTCTTTGTCTTTGCTTGGGTTTTGGATTCGTGCATTTTGTTTGGCATTGGTTGTATCTTGGAGTTTTTGTCTTTCGTGTTTGCGCACTTCTGTTGGTGGTGTCTGCATTTTGCTCTCGCATGCTCTTGTTTAAGTCATTTTGGTTGATGTCTTCTTGTATGATGTTGTTCTAGCTACTGTTGTTTGCAAGTGTTATGATTTTTGTTAGTTGTTGCTGGCTTTGTGCAGTCATTGTCATGTTTTCACCCGGCGTGGTGTGAGAGTAAGTTAGTATGAGAGTCCGCTCTTGTGATATGTTCACCTTACGTGGTGATGTTGTGAGTTGTAATGTTGTTTTAGTGAGTTTCTCATGGGTGAGTTACAGTGGTCAGACCACTATAAAAATCGTTTTTATAGTTTAGGTGTGTTGCCTAACTCCTGTGCTATAAGCTAGACTAGTCCCAAATAATTAGTAGTTTAGGCAATCGGTCTAACTCCTAGTTCTTATATGTAGTTATTACTTGGTTGTAATAAAAGTGGACGGTCCACAATAAAAACCGGCTGGCCTTGCTAAAAAAATAATATAGTTATTGATAATAAATGTTCTTTCTATAATATGGGAATGGAAAATATTTTACATTTATATTTTGAGTGTCATATCACTAATTATATTCTTATAAATTGTCTTAACATTTTTTACTTTAATTTGAAAAATGTAATTAATTATGAACTATTTTGGAGTAGGCTTAGGTTTTATTATAATGGATTTCATAGATTAGTAATTGATACTATTTTTACTATAATATGCTGGTATATATGGTTTGAAAGAAAGCAAAGGGTTTTTAATAATATAAATACTCTATCAGATAATTTAATATATATAATTGCTTTGTTTTGTTTTAATTGGATTTCAAACCCTAATTATAATAAAAAAATATCAGTTTCAATGAATAACTTAAAAAGTCAAATCTCGTTTTAATTTAGTTAAGAAAAATGTAGTATTTAAAACTAAAAATAATAAAAACACCTTAAATACCCTGTTAATTGATATGTATACCAATGAATCCGACGCCATATTATATTTAGGAAATTAGTTAGATTTTAAAATGTTATCATTTTGAATGTAATATTCATCTCAAATTAAATCTAGCTTCTTTGGACACCTTATTAAGGACACATTTAATACTTCGCTATTATTAAGATATTATCTTGAATTAGAAGTCTTGTTACATGTTTTGTTTTTATGTAACATGATTGTGTTATACCCTTTATTGGTCCTTACTTGGATTTATTCTTAATATTGCTTGTTTTGTTAGATTAGTGTTTTTTATTTCGCATATATCTGTATATAAATATAAGTGTGGGGTGTGTGTGTACACATATATATGCATTGGTCTTACACTTTTGGTATAGGATTCTTTGTAGTTTCAGATATTTTTGTTGGACTGGATGGATTTAGATGATTTTGAGGACATGATTACTCATTATATTTAGTAGATTACAGTATTGTATTATTTTATTATGGATATTAGCTGTAACGATCTGTCTTTCTTACACCCAAAGACGAACTTAATACATCATCGGTATTCGTGTGCCAATCATTTAAGTGTCCCTAAGACAGGTCATTTGGGGTGAAGAAAGAAAAAGACAACAAAATCTCACATCGTGATGAGAAATATATAATATACACAAGATCTTTACAAAGAGAAAGCAACTTTATTATATACACAACATCAGAGTACACTAACCTATTATCAGCTTGGACAGTTATAACAGCCTGTCCTTACAATGGCTGATAAATATAGAGAAAAACAAACAAAAATAGAGGAAGATAGAAGATAGGTAAATACGTCTTGGAGGACTCAACTTGTCTCCTGAAAGCTCTAAAGTGTCCAGCTAAATCTAAAAAATACGCTCGGGCTGACCCGAGCATTATAAGAAAATAACGCCCAGGTCAGTCTGGTAACCTAGTGTGAGAAAGCTCAATCAAATAAATCATATTGATTTTACATTTGAAAACCTTTTTAAAATAAATGTATCTCATAAGACCACACCGCACATAAAAACAGATAGATTTTTACCTTACGATAACCGAAACTTTTTGTAATAACCCAGAAGACCACTTTAAAATATACTATTTAAAGTGATTTTAAATATAAAATAGGTAAGGTTATATGATTCAAACAAAATTAGATAGGATTTGGAAAGAGAAATATACACAAAAATAGTAACATTTGCCTATATCGACAAAAGTGACAAAATACTGATTTCATAAAAGTAAGTTTCGATGGTTAAATAAATTATTTTAATTTATTTATGAGTGTTTATATTTTTAAACAAAATTATACAAATTTATTTTTAAATTTGGTTTACATAAATAAATAGTTTAACTAAAACGTCTTGACCGTAAAACATTTTATCGAAAATCAACATTTTGTCGATTAAAAGTTGTCGCACCTTTATTTTCTTATATAGGAATATATATTCAAATAGTATAAGTATTAATTAATTCACTAATCAAGTTTACTTTTACTAAGCATGCTTAGAAAATTCTAGAATATAATTAACAAAAAGTAAGCATAAAAAGACTAAAAAAGTACAAAAGTCAAAAAGTAAACCATCAAATCAAACCAAACATAATTATTGCTTTCTTTACTTAATACTTAAGTGAAAATGACATAAAGTAATGATTTGAAATGTGATTTTAAGTGTTGAAAAAAAATAAGATTATAGTAAGTAAGGGTATTTTGGTCTTTTAACAAAATATTATTTTAATCCAAAACTTTTCTATAAATAAGACCACCATCCTTCCACTTTCTTTTACACATTTCTACATCTTCTTCTTCCTTTCTCAAGCTTTCTAAAAGCTTCTCTAATGGCTTCTTCTCTTCTCTTCTCTTTTCCTTACTAGCTTTTTCAAAACCATATCAAACAAAGTCAAAACACCACCAAACTTTGCCAAAGACCTTAGAATACCATTAAAACATGGTTTAGCATCTAAGAAGTGAAGAAACGATGGAGGAAGAGGAAGATCAAGAGGAGGCTGAACCATTTGGAAGGAGGAAAGCAAGTCGTGAAGCTCCGGGGAAAGAAAAAGAGAAGGAAGTGTTGCCGGAATCGATTTGGGAATCTACATAAAAGATTGGTGAAGTGTTGGAAAAATTGAATGTTGGTAGGAAGTTAGTCGATTTAGTAAAAGGTGAGTACCCATATTTAAAGTTACTCATTCATAAAAATATTTCAAGTTAATTATATGAAAAGTTTGGTATATGATGGATGATTAAATGTTTGATAACTTGGTTGTAAATTGATTGATTATGTGATTGTTTATATGGTTGATAACTTGGTTTGATAATGATAAAAGAAAAGATTAGTAATTAACCATAGTTAATTAAATGGAAATTAAATCCATAACAATATGTGTATGGAGTGATTTAGCCTCTAAATGATTCTAAAAAGATTGAAAATGATATTATAATAATATGATATTATAATATGAAATGAAATGGAATATGAGTTTGAAATATAAAAATATTGTTTAAATGAGTTTAAAATGATTTAGAAATGTTTTATAAACATTTAAAAGTGTTTCTAAGAAGTTTGAAATGAAATTGAAAAACAAGTCAAAACTAGGCGCGTCGCGTAACGGTAGTTCGCGATTTCGCGCCATAAAAGTTAAATGAGTGTACAAAGTGGAATATAGCTCAGAATTCTTCGAGATAAGAATTTTCTGGTCTATTATATCCATAGTTTTCCATCAAAGAAATAAAATCAAGATTTCATCAAGTAGAGTTTGAAATATGTCCAAAACAATTTTCTAGAAACATCGCGGTTGTGCAGTTCGAAATCCAAAATAGGATTTCTTTATAAATGATATTTTTAAATGATTAAAAATATGAAATAAATTTGATAAATCTATTAAAATGGTTTAAAAGAGATTTGGAATGGAAAATATGAATTTTAAAATATTTAAATGTTGTTTAAATCAAATAAGCTTATATAGCACTTTCCGTAGCACTTTTATGCTACAAATACTATAACCTTTTGGATAAGAGTTTAAACTTAACAATTCTTTCCTAAATCTTTTGTGAATGACTTTAAAGGAATAATTAAGTAATGTAAAGATGATTTGGAAGTTTTAATAAGATTTTGAATAAATGGTTAAGAGAAATTGTTTGTAACACTTAAGTAAAAAGTGAGGAATATTTAATGTAATAACAAACTGAGTATGCGGAAACGACTAGTACAATTGTCCCACCTGTGAGATCTAGAAAGATAAAATAAGGTGTTTAACTAAGGTTAAGAATGGAGCAACCAGTACCCTGAACATACCTGGCCTATATTTTCTCTTCTTAGGCGAGGGGTGGAATAGATCGAAAGGAAAGCCCGGATGCTCTAAAAGATCATATTTAAGTTTTTCTAATATAAAAGAAAAGAAACAAATTCTTTGAATTTATTATAAATGGTCTATATATAAGATTTATAAAATTGATATTTTATAAATAAAAGTAATGGAATTATAAAAGTGTTTTATAAATATTAGAAATGGGATTGTAATCAAATTTATATATGGATTTGCAATTGAAATTTTGAAAAGAATTTATAATGGATTTTATAAATAATAAGATTTGAAAGGAATGAATTTGTAAATAAGAGATTTATAAGTAATTAACTTTTATTTGGATTATGACTTATAAACGAGATATAAATGGAATTTGTTAAGAAATTTTGTATATGAAAGTTTATAAAATATAAATGGAATTTATAAACACTGTTTTTTAAATCTGAAATCAATTTAAATTGATAAGTTAAATATGAAAGTTTATTAAAGGAATTATATTCGCGATTTTGGACAGTGAATAATCCTTTAAATTAAATATTTTGAAGTAATGAATTTGGCAAAGGAATTATATTCACGATTTTGGACAGTGAATAATCCTTTAAATTAAATATTTAGAAGTAATGAATTTGGCAAAGGAATTATATTCGCGATTTTGGATAGTGAATAATCCTTTAAATTAAATGGATGTTTTGGAAAGTGATATTATAAAAAGAGAATATTTTTCCCTAAGTTAAAAGTTAAGAAAGAAATCTTTGATTAAGATTTAATGGATGATTTGGAAAAGTTTTCCTAAGTAAAAGAGAAAATGATTTGGAATTATTCCAAGATTTAAGAAAGGTTTAAATAAACCAAATGATTTGATAAATGAGGCTTAATGATTCCATATACTCATTAAAAGGAAAATGGAATAAATTGAAAAGAATATATCTAAGAAAGGTATTTTATAAAAGATGAAGTGATTGATTGATGATTGATATCCACTTATGAACTTAACATCTTTTTATCGATAATTGCATTCGAAAGAACCAGGGTCGGATTTGGATGATTCCTATCCGAAAACCACTTCGAACCAATCTACGTTCGAAGTAAAACGTGTTGAAGACAAATGATTTTGAAGATGGGGATCTTCATGATGTAGGGTTGTTTGCCACTAGTCCCTCGAGGTGAAAATTACCATATCATATGATGGCAGCAGTGCTCTGTTATGAAAATCTCTAATGCAAGGACTTCTCGCTACTAATGAAGTAGGGGAGTACCTTCGGTTTGTCCTGTTCCTGGACATCTTGTACGGACAAATGTCTGACATTGCATTTCTAAGATCATAACGTTGACTTTTACAAACATACATCTTCTTGGTGGCGGAGAAGGCAACTTCTCATAGCTTAACACCCTTCTCTGAGACGTACAAGCTCTGAGGTTGTATGTTCGTGAAATTCAATAGTGTTTTCAAAGGAATGGCAATGTGGCATTCAAAGTAAAGAAGATGTGCTATGTGAAAAGGTAATCGTTTACCTCAGGCCTCATCACCCGGAAATGGCAGAAACAGGGTAGAAGTAACAAGGCTAAGTGGGTCGCTCCCAATTAGGAGATGTCATCATCCTTCTAGATTTACTCTACACATGTCTAAGTATGTGGTGAATGTATGAATCGGGTACCCGTTAAAGGTCGATAACGATCGGGGTGATGACATATTCGGTATTATACAGCGTGAAGGGTAGGCCGGTCTTCTGTTGGTTTAGGCGTTCAGTATCTGGACCCTAGGTGCATCCCTCTTAGAGGTGTACTGTCGGAAGGTAGTCCCTTACCTAGTCATTTGTATGGAATCTGTAACAGCCCTAGATTTTTGTATATATTTTAAATTCTTGAATTTTATCTTTTATTATGAAAATAAATTTAATTTCAAGAATACTGCTTTTCGTTTCGTTGAAATCCGATTTATATTTTGAAAATTATGCTTTTTACCATATTGTATGTAAATTGATTTATTTAATAAAATCATCTATTTTAATTGATATAAACAATATTTTTATTTGTCAAATCATGTTCTATTATGTGTTATATGACATGTTAGATATATATTTTATTTTAAAACATTTTAAAGTGATGTTATAATTTTTCCAAAATTTACTGTATTTATTTCCTATTTTTAAAGGCTGTTTTCTAATTTTCTCCTATTTTCTTCATTAAAATTTTATTTTATTTAAATTTTATATATTTATTTTTTGAATGCATTTTTATTTTATGTTGTTATCTTTGTTTAAAAATATTTAACAAGTCCATATGAATTTTCCAAAATTTATTCCATTTAACTTCAAATTTTCTAGACTAGTTTACATTTTCTGTGCTATTTTCTTAATTTAATTATATATAATTAATATTTATTTGTTTATACTTTGTTTATTTGTTATATTTTCGTATTTTAACTGAATTTATATATATATTTCAGCTATTTAAAATTCCAAAGGAATATGGTGGATATTTGAAGAGTTGTGACCATTGGTTTGCTTTTGCCTTTTTGTATTCCACCTTTTCATATTCAACCTTACCTTTTCATTACCAATCACCACATCCATTCATTTGCTGACCTTATCACTTTGCTTCAGCCAACTTCCCCTCATTTTTCACGCACCAAAACCTTCTCAAACACAAAAATGTCGGCCTCCATCTCCTGAAGAGAAAACTTTGGTAAATAATTCTCTTTTCTACACTTTTCCTACTTGTTTCCTTCTTGTACTTGCACTTGCTTCACCTATATTGTTCGGCCCTCCCTCCTCCAGCACCATGGCTTCTTCCACCACCACCACAACCAGCCACCATCACCTCCAGCCCACTGTCCTTCCATAGCCGTGGCCACCTTGTTGTTGATCCACACAAAAATACACAAAAACTTCACCTTATATGCCAAGCCGAGCACCATACATCACCACCACCTCCAAACTCCTCCTTGGCCGCCACCTACTCCACCTCCACCACCCATAGATGACCTGAAACCCACTGCCATGTCATCCCTACCCCACCTGTAGCCATGGCCGTGCCTACCCTTGCCTTGGCCGAGCTCTTTGTTTGCCTAGAAATCATGTTGTTTATGCCTTGTAGCTGTAGTTCATGCACCTATCTCTCTACACCATCACCTCTTACATGCTAGGCCGACCCTTACCAACCCAAAGACCAGATCTTAACCCATGCTTAGCCATGTGTTTCTGACCCTAGACTGAAGCACAAGTGGTTGAAGCAAGTGCAAATACTTTGGTGATGTTTTGTACATTCATTTCTAACATTGTTTTATTATATTCGGGTTGAAAACTTATGTAGATTGTTTTGTTTGTTTGAATGTATTCAAGGTGATTAATCTTTGGCTCTCCCAATCTCAAATCTTATTTGTGCTTTTGTGCCTTCAAAGATCTTAGTTTGTGCGTTTCAGTTATCGTCTCCAGCTTATACCAGTGAGTTATTCTCACCAGACAGCGTATACCTATATAACTAGTAAATTGACCACTTTTGAATCTGTAAAATGCATCACCATATTATATCTGCTATGTTATGATTATATGATGTTCACCCATGCTTAAACACCTGTTATATCATATGTTACTGTTATATTATGTTGTTCTGTTATTTTTATCAGTTTATCACACTGCAAGTTCCCTTTAGATTAGAATCACTATGGGTTGAAATGATACATACCCGAACGGACTTTAGAATAGGAGAAAATCATTATGGGCTGAAATGATAGGCCTGAATGATTTTCAATTATTTTTCATTTACTTGGGATTGCGGGTTTGAAATGATCAAACCCGGGTTTTCTTTGTAAATTACGGGTTGAAATGATATATTACCCGTATCACTTTACCTAGGCTAAAAAATGAAATACAGACTTGTAGTTAAAATATGTTTTTCTAAAAATTTTAAAATATTTTAGAAATGTAAATGTTATAATATTTTGATTTAAATTTTATTTAAATGATTTTTGTAAAGCATTATTGATTTTTTTTGAAAATTTATAAGTGAAATAAATTAATGGTAAAGTTAGAAAATCTGAAATGTAAGTTATTTTGGGAAATTTTAATTTGGTGATAATTGGAATTTAAATTAAATATGAAATATGATAAATTCATGATAATTTGGATTAAAGTTAATTTAAATGATTTTATAATATATTAATGATTTTTGAATAAAGTAAAAATGTGAAATGAATGAATATTTAAGTTGAAATTTTGAAATATAACTAAAATTGGAAATTTGTGAATTTGGCTTAAAAGTGAAATTTAAGTTAAGTAAATAAAAATGGAATTAAGTTATATTTGAAAATTTAAACTTAAGTGTTAAGTTAATTTAATTTAATGAATTTATAATTTAAAATTGGAATTTAATAAGTGAATTGTTATTAAATTTTGATTTTTGAATGGAGGTTTAACTTTATAAAATCATGAATATAAGGGTATTTGAATGATTATATATGATTTTATAAGTTAAAAATGATTTATATAAAAATATAATTGTTTGTGAAATTATACTGAATATTTGAAGTTAATTAACTGCATCTCTGAAATGCTATTAATTCTAATGTAAATGATAATACAACATCTGTAAATGCTGTAGTTGATAATAATGAACCAAATGGCTAAATTGAATTAAAGGCTATTATAGCATTTTTGTAATGTTATAATGGTTGAATTTAACTAAGTTTATTTGAAACTAATGTAACCCTATTACAGCATTTTAAATGCTGTCTTTTGTTAAATTGAACTGTTTTAAATGTGACTTTCCGTAGCATTTTCTAAATGCTGCAAAAGTTGAATTTTCATTGTTTTAATTAATTTAAGTGAACGAATGAAAGTAAAATTTTGGAAATTTAATAATTTAATTATTAATAATAACTTTATTTTTATGATTTAAAATAAAGTAATTTGTTTCGAAATATAAACTATTTTGAAATATGATATTTTGATATTTTGAAATGGATTTTTGAAGGATATTGAATTTTGAAATGATATTTGATTTCGAAGAATAAAATACCATTTTGAAATTTTAACCACGGGGTGTATTTAATTTATTGTTTAACTGATCCTTGAAGGATGGGCGATCCCAAGCATCCTTTGAGTTATTGTGCATTTCTACTACAGCTCACTTGAGTTGGTTTACATTATATAAGTATATATTGTCCTGACTCGAGTGTTTTGTGTTTTACTTTACGCTCGGGTCAGCCTGAGTATTTACAGCTTAACTTTGGATTTCTTTCTGGAGCTAGGAATCGCTGGAGATTCTGCTTGTCTAGTTATCTGTTCCTTTCAGTTCAGTTGTTCTATTTCAGTTCTGGTATTCATAAACTTCTATTTATTTGGGATTTCTATTGTATATGTTTTTAGAATGATATTATGTAATATGTTTTTGAGAGTTTATATATAGTAGCTTCATGAACTACTATGGTATTTTATTTCCGCTGCGAGTTATTCTGATATGTTCTGTGTTTGTGATTCTGTGTATTTGATTTCATTTGCTCCAAATTTATTTACAATCTGTTATTTTGAATTATTCAAGTCAGACATGTGTGGATTATTGTCGATTTGAATGGTCTAAAATAGTGGGTCGTTACAGTTGGTATCAGAGCCAGGTTTTAGGCAAACCTTAGCCTACGGAGCAAAAACTCATTAGAGATAGGGTAGAAATACCCTAGAATGAGTGAAATCAATCTCAGAATCATTTCTTTGTGAGAGGACGTATTTTTGAAGTATAAAATGATTTTCAAATGATTTTAAAGAATTTTCAAAGATTATTTTGATATAAAATTTTCTTGCTTTGAAAGTAAAATTTTCTAAACTTCATTCCTTTCGTATCCTCCTTGTTAGTAATTTCTTTGATTAGGATCCTCTAAAATTTTGAACTTCTCTTTTGATTGATCTAGATCCATTGTTGATAGGAATCTATTTTGAGTATGGCAAAATCAGTAGTTTGTTAAGTTGTTTTGAGTAAACTCTGTTGTATCTTTTGCTTAGCTAAAGTTGTCCAACTAAAGATATTTATGCTTCTGTTTTCGTATGTTATGAATTCGAGTCTTTCCAAATTTTTATGGGAATTTTCTGTATCGATATAGGTTATATATCTCTAATCTTCGTTTGGATTCTTATCGAATAAGATTCCTTTGAATTTTGGAACGCTCCCACTTGTTCTGAAATCCATTCATGTCTCTCTCTATTGGTATTCTTTTGATTCTGGAGTATCCCATAACTCCACTTCGAAGGATCTCTATAAGAATAGGATCCCACCAATCTTTGAATGATTTGTGAAGGGGTGAAACTTCTTCACAATTGGCATTGATTCACCAGAGATTTCTATATCTTTGGTTTAGATGCCGCTATCTCTTGCGATCGAATGTTGATTTTTCTTGGAATTCTGCATCGATCTGTTCTTGAAGTCACGGTTGATCCGGTTAAGGTCGCCCGCGATTTATATAAGTATATTCACCTTCTATTTTGAAATTTAATTATCTCATTTTCGTTCGAACTTAATTTCGAATCAGAATCATATTTGATTAGAGTCCCTCTAAGTGGAATTTCTATCTTTGTTTTGAAATCCATTCTTGAACCATCCTTTGAAAAATCAGGCTTGTTTATATTTTAGAAATTGTTTTATATATCGAAATTATTATATTCTATATATAAAAGTTAAATGTTTTCGATAAAGATTATAAACCCTTTTGAAATAAGAATTTGAGGTTTTGAAAGGATTTGTAATTTTGAAAATTATATAAGAAATTGATTTATATAAAAATGATTTATAAATAAAGGATTTTAAATTTGAAATTCGAGAATTGAACTCCGGTATGTTGAAATTGGTTTTAAGATTTTGAAATATATAATAATAATATGATTTAAAGGTATTCTTTCGAATAAGAAATGTTTCAAATGATTTTAATGAGTTTCGAATGATTTCGAAGAAATTTCAAAAGAAGTTTGAGAAAATAGAAGTCCAGAACCCACTTATGTCGCTGGAAAATAATTTCGGTGATGAGTGCACGCATCATCGACGTTGATTTTCGAGTTTCATAGTGGGGGAGAGGCCACTTTAGTAGCATTATTATGCGAGTGATTTTGTGAAACCAGTTTTGATTTTCAAATTCCGAAGTAATATTTGATATTCGAAAGATATATGTATATATATTTGAAATGATTTGAAGTAAGCCGGTGTTCAGTCCTTTAGTTTCGGATTTGAAACCTATCTTTTGAAATTGATTTACTGATTGGTTGATTTCCAACCCTTGAATTTGAAAATGATTTCTTCGACTATTTTGAAGGTTCGAGCACTTCCAAATCAAGGTTAACTTTTCAAAGCTAATTTTTTTTTTGAAAAGTATGAATTATTTGATAAAGTATATAAATTTGTTTTGAATGTTTAAGAATGAAGTAATATGATTTAAATAAGTTGAAACTGTTTTGTTAAGTAAATGAATAAGGAAATTTTAAAATTTTCTAATATGAAATTTAGATTCGAAATGCTTTGAAAAGAATTTGGTCTTCAAAATATTTTGAATAAAATTTAGTTTAAATGTTTTAACTTAGTAACATCTTTATGAAACTATATATTTAACAAGTTGGAATAAATATATAAGTTGTACGTATGGTGTTTTATTCGCATAATTAATTTGATCCAAGTTTGAGTACACAAGTTCGAGGTGGATTACACCATTTCGTGTTAGGATTTTCATTCGATTCTTGATGGCGAATATTTGATATGGATTTTGGGCTTGATTCTAGAATTCTCTATCGTAGTATATGGCTATGCAAGGAGACTGATGGCTTCTAGTCGAGAAACCATATCAAAATCCGCATTAGGGAAGTCGAATGGACAATACTAGTTCGAAAGCGAACTTGTGTGATCGAGCGAGCGATCAAATGTAGTTTTGCGAAATGATGACGTATGTACATCTTATATCCTAATATCATTTATATATTTTGATGCTGAAATTGAAAGCTGTCGAGTTAGAATATCTTTGCTTACTAAAAAGAAAATTTCCAATCTAAATTACAAAGATATATAACCCATAAAAGCAAAGATATTCAAATCCCATATGGCTCTTCATACAGCGAAATTTATTTTGAAAAATTTGATCTGTATATAAGATAGACCTTACGTAAGTATAAGATGGTTTTGAAAACATTTGATTTTGAAAATAAATTTGTTGACTTAAATTATATTGATTTGGAAATTTGGATTTATTTTCTAAATCTATTATTTTGGAAACTTTGAAACTAAAGATATTTAATTTGAGAAGAAGTAATTTGGTGAAATTGTATATGATTTTGAAATTGAACTGATATTGAAACAAATTGAAATTTGAGAACCTTATGTTACTAAACACTTGATTTGGAAGTTGTCGAACTTATATAAAATTGATTTGTATGAGTATGAAATTGATTCGAAAACTATAGATTTGAAAAGGTACTCAATTTGAAAGTGAAATCTTATATATAATGGATATTATATAAGTACGATATTTGAAAGTGATTTGAAAAGATACTATATGATACATATTTTCGAAGTAAAGATATGGAAAGTGCCTTCTGCTTGATATCCGATTTGTGGCCACATCTTGGATTCATTCTATCGATATTATTCTCTCTGATTTTGGTTTTTCGGATATGATACTCGAGTGTCCTTCGAATTCCATGGCGTTACCCATGGTCTTACGAACTCGACTGCATAGCGTAATTCGTAAGGCAGTGATTGCTTAAAAGGTACGGATGTTTCCTGGGGGATCCAGGCGTAACCATTGTGTATCTGCGATCTATGGTCGTGTTAGTGGCGTAATCCGCAAGGCAGAGATTGCTTAAAGGGTATGGATGTTTCCTGGGGGATCTAGGCGTAACCATTTTTATGTATCCTGCGGTCCACCGTTTTGTTGCATGGCGAAATTCGCAAGGCAGTGAATGCTTAAAAGGTACGGATGTTTCCTGGGGGACCCAGGCGTAACCATTGTGTATCTGCGATCCATGATTTGATTCGTTTTTGTTTGGATTGTACTTTCCATATCTGTTTTTAAAGGTTTTCCCAGTATTTTCACTAGGTGTTGAAACAGGTCTACTAAGTACCTGGAGAATTCCAGTTTTGCGCCTGATCAACGCACTACCAGAGTCTACAGGAACAAGGATAAACTTGTTGAAACATCGAGTTATAAAAGTATTTTGATAAAATATTATATAAAGGATATTTTGATCAGTTATTTCCTTCCTAAAGGATTTTAAAGTGTTTTAAATATTTTACCTCTTTAACCAACAATTTTAATTAATGGCTCATCCTTCTCTTTCAACCTGCTTTCCCTCCTAGCTACTTTTCTTCCCTACCTTCTTTCGGGGTGTCTTCCAACCTATTGTCCTTTCTAGTTGTTCTCCGCTCCCTTCCTTTTCGAGGACGAAAAGATTTGAGTGGGGGAGAGTGTAACAGCCCTAGATTTTTGTATATATTTTAAATTCTTGAATTTTATCTTTTATTATGAAAATAAATTTAATTTCAAGAATACTGCTTTTCGTTTCGTTGAAATCCGATTTATATTTTGAAAATTATGCTTTTTACCATATTGTATGTAAATTGATTTATTTAATAAAATCATCTATTTTAATTGATATAAACAATATTTTTATTTGTCAAATCATGTTCTATTATGTGTTATATGACATGTTAGATATATATTTTATTTTAAAACATTTTAAAGTGATGTTATAATTTTTCCAAAATTTACTGTATTTATTTCCTATTTTTAAAGGCTGTTTTCTAATTTTCTCCTATTTTCTTCATTAAAATTTTATTTTATTTAAATTTTATATATTTATTTTTTGAATGCATTTTTATTTTATGTTGTTATCTTTGTTTAAAAATATTTAACAAGTCCATATGAATTTTCCAAAATTTATTCCATTTAACTTCAAATTTTCTAGACTAGTTTACATTTTCTGTGCTATTTTCTTAATTTAATTATATATAATTAATATTTATTTGTTTATACTTTGTTTATTTGTTATATTTTCGTATTTTAACTGAATTTATATATATATTTCAGCTATTTAAAATTCCAAAGGAATATGGTGGATATTTGAAGAGTTGTGACCATTGGTTTGCTTTTGCCTTTTTGTATTCCACCTTTTCATATTCAACCTTACCTTTTCATTACCAATCACCACATCCATTCATTTGCTGATCTTATCACTTTGCTTCAGCCAACTTCCCCTCATTTTTCACGCACCAAAACCTTCTCAAACACAAAAATGTCGGCCTCCATCTCCTGAAGAGAAAACTTTGGTAAATAATTCTCTTTTCTACACTTTTCCTACTTGTTTTCTTCTTGTACTTGCACTTGCTTCACCTATATTGTTCGGCCCTCCCTCCTCCAGCACCATGGCTGCTTCCACCACCACCACAACCAGCCACCATCACCTCCAGCCCACTGTCCTTCCATAGCCGTGGCCACCTTGTTGTTGATCCACACAAAAATACACAAAAACTTCACCTTATATGCCAAGCCGAGCACCATACATCACCACCACCTCCAAACTCCTCCTTGGCCGCCACCTACTCCACCTCCACCACCCATAGATGACCTGAAACCCACTGCCATGTCATCCCTACCCCACCTGTAGCCATGGCCGTGCCTACCCTTGCCTTGGCCGAGCTCTTTGTTTGCCTAGAAATCATGTTGTTTATGCCTTGTAGCTGTAGTTCATGCACCTATCTCTCTACACCATCACCTCTTACATGCTAGGCCGACCCTTACCAACCCAAAGACCAGATCTTAACCCATGCTTAGCCATGTGTTTCTGACCCTAGACTGAAGCACAAGTGGTTGAAGCAAGTGCAAATACTTTGGTGATGTTTTGTACATTCATTTCTAACATTGTTTTATTATATTCGGGTTGAAAACTTATGTAGATTGTTTTGTTTGTTTGAATGTATTCAAGGTGATTAATCTTTGGCTCTCCCAATCTCAAATCTTATTTGTGCTTTTGTGCCTTCAAAGATCTTAGTTTGTGCGTTTCAGTTATCGTCTCCAGCTTATACCAGTGAGTTATTCTCACCAGACAGCGTATACCTATATAACTAGTAAATTGACCACTTTTGAATCTGTAAAATGCATCACCATATTATATCTGCTATGTTATGATTATATGATGTTCACCCATGCTTAAACACCTGTTATATCATATGTTACTGTTATATTATGTTGTTCTGTTATTTTTATCAGTTTATCACACTGCAAGTTCCCTTTAGATTAGAATCACTATGGGTTGAAATGATACATACCCGAACGGACTTTAGAATAGGAGAAAATCATTATGGGCTGAAATGATAGGCCTGAATGATTTTCAATTATTTTTCATTTACTTGGGATTGCGGGTTTGAAATGATCAAACCCGGGTTTTCTTTGTAAATTACGGGTTGAAATGATATATTACCCGTATCACTTTACCTAGGCTAAAAAATGAAATACAGACTTGTAGTTAAAATATGTTTTTCTAAAAATTTTAAAATATTTTAGAAATGTAAATGTTATAATATTTTGATTTAAATTTTATTTAAATGATTTTTGTAAAGCATTATTGATTTTTTTTGAAAATTTATAAGTGAAATAAATTAATGGTAAAGTTAGAAAATCTGAAATGTAAGTTATTTTGGGAAATTTTAATTTGGTGATAATTGGAATTTAAATTAAATATGAAATATGATAAATTCATGATAATTTGGATTAAAGTTAATTTAAATGATTTTATAATATATTAATGATTTTTGAATAAAGTAAAAATGTGAAATGAATGAATATTTAAGTTGAAATTTTGAAATATAACTAAAATTGGAAATTTGTGAATTTGGCTTAAAAGTGAAATTTAAGTTAAGTAAATAAAAATGGAATTAAGTTATATTTGAAAATTTAAACTTAAGTGTTAAGTTAATTTAATTTAATGAATTTATAATTTAAAATTGGAATTTAATAAGTGAATTATTATTAAATTTTGATTTTTGAATGGAGGTTTAACTTTATAAAATCATGAATATAAGGGTATTTGAATGATTATATATGATTTTATAAGTTAAAAATGATTTATATAAAAATATAATTGTTTGTGAAATTATACTGAATATTTGAAGTTAATTAACTGCATCTCTGAAATGCTATTAATTCTAATGTAAATGATAATACAACATCTGTAAATGCTGTAGTTGATAATAATGAACCAAATGGCTAAATTGAATTAAAGGCTATTATAGCATTTTTGTAATGTTATAATGGTTGAATTTAACTAAGTTTATTTGAAACTAATGTAACCCTATTACAGCATTTTAAATGCTGTCTTTTGTTAAATTGAACTGTTTTAAATGTGACTTTCCGTAGCATTTTCTAAATGCTGCAAAAGTTGAATTTTCATTGTTTTAATTAATTTAAGTGAACGAATGAAAGTAAAATTTTGGAAATTTAATAATTTAATTATTAATAATAACTTTATTTTTATGATTTAAAATAAAGTAATTTGTTTCGAAATATAAACTATTTTGAAATATGATATTTTGATATTTTGAAATGGATTTTTGAAGGATATTGAATTTTGAAATGATATTTGATTTCGAAGAATAAAATACCATTTTGAAATTTTAACCACGGGGTGTATTTAATTTATTGTTTAACTGATCCTTGAAGGATGGGCGATCCCAAGCATCCTTTGAGTTATTGTGCATTTCTACTACAGCTCACTTGAGTTGGTTTACATTATATAAGTATATATTGTCCTGACTCGAGTGTTTTGTGTTTTACTTTACGCTCGGGTCAGCCTGAGTATTTACAGCTTAACTTTGGATTTCTTTCTGGAGCTAGGAATCGCTGGAGATTCTGCTTGTCTAGTTATCTGTTCCTTTCAGTTCAGTTGTTCTATTTCAGTTCTGGTATTCATAAACTTCTATTTATTTGGGATTTCTATTGTATATGTTTTTAGAATGATATTATGTAATATGTTTTTGAGAGTTTATATATAGTAGCTTCATGAACTACTATGGTATTTTATTTCCGCTGCGAGTTATTCTGATATGTTCTGTGTTTGTGATTCTGTGTATTTGATTTCATTTGCTCCAAATTTATTTACAATCTGTTATTTTGAATTATTCAAGTCAGACATGTGTGGATTATTGTCGATTTGAATGGTCTAAAATAGTGGGTCGTTACAGAATCCATTCTCCAATAAGTGCCTTCGGACTTGATTGTAGAACCTAGTATGCTGAAATTTAATAATGTAACAATTTCGGCTAAGATTAATAAGTTTATTTGAAAACGTTTTCAAAGAATGTCATTAGAAATAATATCAAATGTTTTGATATAAAAATGTTTTAGATCATAAGGCAAAAACTCGTCCGTGTTTATGTGTGGGCGTGGTTTTATGAGATACTTTTCTTTTCAAAGGATTTTATTCAAAGGCTAATATATGACACTGTCATTTATATTTGAGTTTCTCACGCTGATTTATCAAGCCTGATCCAGGTATTTTCAATACTCGGGCCAGATCCAGTAGTCTCGGGTTTAGTGAAGACGGTTGGAGTTTTCAAAGGAGAGCTGGAGATATTCATCTATGTATGGACATATTCTATTATCCGCTTTGCGCAGCTGTTTGTTGTTTATCAGCAATTGTAAGGACAGATGTTTATAACTGTCCAAGCTGAATTTAGGTTAGACTCTGATATATGTATTTCAAAAGTTTTCCAGTATAAAGATATTTGTTCAATGTTATATATTATTCCATTCGTGTGAGATTCTGTTCTGTCTTTATTTTCTTTTTCACCCCTTAAAGATCTATGTATTCGTGCAATTTGAGTTGGACATGTATGGTTTATTGACGGCTCAAAGGGTACGGAAATTCAGGCCTTCACATTTGGTATCAGAGCTGAAGGTTAAGCGAGAACCTTGGCTTTGGTGGGGTAAAGACTCATCAGAGATAGGGTTAGTAATACCCTAGGATGAGTGACTCATTAGAGATAGGGTTAGTAACACCCTAGAATGAGTTTGAGTGTATTATATATGAGTGCGTATTTGTTAGTGACTAATAAATTGTTTTGTGTTGATTTATCTGTTGAGTGATTTATGGATTCTGATCGATGCACTTGATCACCGTTATCGATAAGGGTTTCTAAACATTTAAACATGGCGAACAGACACACTGATTTTGAAAAAATCGGTAAATGAAATAATTTTACCTAGGATTATATTTTGAATATAAAGTATATATTTTGAAAAGTTGTATTGTTAGAAATCAGGATTAGTGAAATTTAAATATGAACATCTTATGATTAGAATTTCACAGTTTGACTATAAGATGTTTCATAAAGATAACTGATAAGTAAGAAATTTGATAAGGTAATTAAGATCTTTAATACTTATTCCAAAATAATAAATTAAGAAATAATAATGTTAAGTTACTAACATAAATTGGTCAATTGTTTGATTTAAAAGTTTAAGTACAAATACCTTGTGAATTAAGTTTTACGATTTGACTATAAGGTGTTTGATAATAAGATTTATTTAAGGAATGGACATATAAGATAAAAATGATATAAGATAAATAATAGAAAATGATTATGTAAAAGGTAGATATAAAAGGAATGAAGATTTAAATTCGAGTAATTTAAAATAATTATGGTAATCTAAATGAAGTTAATTAATATAAAAGAATTTATAAAATAGGTTTTATAAACAAACGTAATCTCTAAAGGATTTTGAAAATGGTATTATTTCAAATAAAAAGAGGTATTTTATGATAACTAATTCGATTGGCTCGAAAATAAACTAAAAATGGGCAAGAGATGTGTTCGGATGGTAAGCACTTCTCTTAAGTATTACTCTTCTTGTTAAGAGGATATATGATAGTACCAAGTTCCTTGGATTATTTTAGAGTTACTCGATCTATATAATTTTCTTCAGTTATAGAGATAATGTGAATCATTAACAGATAAATTGATTAGTAATATTTATAAAAGTATTTAAACCAAAGATAAACTGGGATCGCTAATTGATAAGATAAAGCAGGATTCTCAACGATTTTGGACAGTCGAAAATTTCCGAATCATACCTAACTCAGAGCTAAGAAATTTATGAAAAGTTTTGGTAAAAGATTGTGAAATACTTTGAGTAAATGAAATAAGATAGGGATAATTTATAATTCTAATTTATAAAGAAAAGAGAAAAAAAAAAGAGTTAAGAGTTAAGAGTTTGAGGATTTAAATACGGGTGGTTTTAAAATTTGTTTTTTTTCAAAGCTAGAAAATTAATAATAGTATTAAATAAGAAATAAGTTTTATAACTTATGAATTTGAGATAATAGTAAATTACAACAAAGTTTAAATTTGTTAGACGGACAGATTTAAGTAAAATCAATTTGAAAATTGGGATTTGTATATATTCTTAGGATGTAAAAGTTGAAAGTGTATATGGATCGATAATATAGTTAAACTACGACTAGCAAGTGCGGAATTATAAATAATAGTAAATGGCAATAATAAAAATGACACCAGGGATTTTTATACTGGTTCGAACTTCTCGTTCTACGTCCAGTCCCAGACTGCTTCTGGAATTTCTCGAATAACCCTCACTTAACCCGGAGGAACAGGTATTACACCGCCTGAGCAACCGAACAGGACTTTTCCGCCTAAGCAACCGAATAGGACTTTTCCGCCTAAGCAACCGAATAGGACTTCAAATACAATTTGGTAAATTGTTTCTTGACTTGTGTGTTCTTTAAATAACACGAATATAGTCAATGTAGTACACCCTTCCTATAATCTTCTTGATATGATGATTTGAATGTGCAAAAGATAGGAAGTAGAGAATTGAAAATCACTTGATATTATAACAATATAAGATCAGAATAGATAGAAAGAATTAGTAATTGAAATAGTGAATTTTTATCTCTATTTATAGTGTTGAATAGTTTTAATTCAATAGTTGCAACTCTTTGAAGAAGTGCAACTCTTGGTGAAGAAGACAACTCTTCAGATTTTGATATTTTATGAAGAGATGCTTCAGTTCGTCAAGTTCAGATGTCTGAGATAAAAGTGACAGATGTCTGAATAATTTTGAATTTCGAAAAAATCAAGGAAACAAAAAACAGTTAATTTAGACGTTTGTCTTTTAATTCAGACGTCTGTCTAGGATGACAGACGTCTGTTATTAAGTGACAGACGTCTATTTCATATAGAAATAGATGCATTAACAACATAGTGCTCAGACGTCTGTTATCTTAATTTAGACGTCTGATATTGATGTCAGACGTCTGAATTAATATACAGACGTCTATTTCTGTACTGTTCTGTTCCTTTGTCCATTGTAGTATTTTTGAACATGAGAAAATATATAATTTTGAAAATACCTTTTTATATTTATTTTAAAGCATGATTTTCAAAAGTATATTTGTGTGTGTGTGTGTTTCATCACCATATCAGAGATTGTACAAATATATCTAAATAGATTTTATAAAGAACTTTAATCTTGTTGATGATAATAGCTTCTTTTAATGATTCCTGCAAGAATATTTGACATAATAATATATAGATTGAAATATATAGTTGTCGCATTAAAATCGAAGAAGTCAGGTTTCAACATTCTCCCCCTTTTTGATGATGACAACTATATAATTCATCGATTAGTATAATCATACCTTTTGCTCCCCCTGTCAATATGACCATATTATATAGCAGAAATATAATTATTTCTCCCCCTTTGTCATTAACAAAAAAAAATTGTTGGGGTTGTTTTGGATAAAAAGAAGTAACAAAACTGTGAATAACACACTAATTAAGAGATGTAAACAGACCAAGCAAGATAATAACAAATAAATGTTTAGGATACATCATTTGTTTACCTAACATAGTTGATTTAAGAAAGACAGATAAAATTATACAATCTTATCATCCACCATTGTTTGAACCAAAAAAAAAATTTATGAGAAAAGACATTGATTGAACCAAAAGAGAAACCAAAAGAGAACCATCTTCATTCACCATTCTCCCCAAGTTGGAGAAGAAGGAGGTGAGGATCCATGAGACTTTTTCCATAATTGACGAAGAATTGTCTTGATATTTTTCAATTCTCGTGCATTCTCTTCGACTTTGGCATCTAAGTAATCGAATCTAGAATTGATGGAAGAAAAGCCTTGTGCTATTTGTTGAGAAATTTTCTTTTGATTTTTAGAAATAATGATGTCGGTTTTGAGCTTTTCATTTTTAGTATACGAGCGAGAAGTACCAGAAATTAGTTCTATCTCGAAATTTTCCGAATTTGGGCTTTGGATAAAAGCTTGCTCAAAAGCTTCATCTTCATCTTCTTCTTCATCTTCCCTTTCTTCATCATCCTTTTCTTTTTCAGTATCTCCTTCATCTCCATTATGTCCGGAACTACTTACTTTTGCTTTTCCTTTTTCTTTTTGTAAAGCAAGTTGTTCCGCTTTATAATCATTAAATGTTGGAAATGTCGGAGGAGATTCTGGTAATCCCATTAAACTGAAGAAGCGAATGTTGGATACCTTGATTTTTTCAAATTCAATTGATGGACTTTGAATAGAGAAGGCAGTTAGAATTCGAGTAATATAGGGAGCATAGATAATTGAACGTTTCTTGGAGTCATGATAAGTGCGAAAAGCATCATAAAAGTATTGAGCCCAATTGATTTGAGTATTGGATAGAATTGATTGAAGTGCCTTATCTTCATCATCGTAAATGACCTCATGGCTTCCTTGTCGGGGAAAAATTGTTTTTATTAGCATTCTAAGCAATAGTCGAGGTCGAGGACGAAGATGATTTGATCTATCTGTGGATTTTTCAGGTTCAAAAAGATAATATTCGATTTGTTTAAGTTCTTCTCCTTCTAACTTAAAGTCATCTATGTCGACTCCTTCCGAACTACATTTTAAAATTCGTCCAATGTCAGAAGGAGTTATTTGCAGAATGTTTCCAAAAACGTTTGTCCAAAGCGTTCCTTTTTCTCGATGAAGTCTAATTTTTGGATTGTTAACATTTGCTAGAAATAATAAAACACTAAGTCTACAAATGTTGACTTGATTATCTTTGAAATCAATAAGACTTGTAATCTAAGATCTATCAGTATAGAGCCTAAGTTTGTAGAAAGGAAAATGATCCAGATTATGAAAAATACCATGAAATGATTGAAGAGAACATAAATGCTTGTAACGAGCCATGCTTCGAGGTTCGTGGTATAACCACGCTTCAATTTGATCTTCCGAAGGAAGAATGTGAGGAGGTTGATGAGATGAATCTCCTTTTTGTTTCTTAGATTTGGGCGCCATAAGATTAATTAGAAAAAAAAAGGTAGGGTTTCGAGTTTGAGAGACGAGCAGAAGAAAATAAACCGTTTGGAAAAACGTATATAGGTTTTCTTCTTAACAGGGTTTCGGACGTCTGAAAATTAAACAGACGTCTGAGATTCTGTAGAATAAAAACAAAGACTAGAAGAACAGACGTCTAAAAATTTATGACAGACGTCTAAGACGTATGACAGACGTCTAAAAATAATTGACAGACGGCTCAGAAGGTTTAAAATGAAACAGAGAGTAAAAAACATTTTGCACTAAATTCAGACGTCTGATAGTTTTATGTTTAGACATCTATTATAAATAACAGACGTCTGTTATCTTTAAACAGACGGCTAATTGTTGGCTGCAAAAGTATAGTTAGATTTAGACGTCTGTGAGAAATGACTCAGACGTCTGTGTGGCTGAAAATAGTAAAAAATAGTTGTTTCTACAGACGTCTGTTGACAAATATAGACGTCTGTCTGTCTGATAAAAGATTTTATTTAGCTTAGGCTTAAAAAGAAAATTAATAGTTTATTTATTTCTATTGATAAGAACATAAAACAAGTATAAATCAACAAATCAAACAAACAGACATATATATTATCTATTTAGGAGTCTTTGGAGTTTTTGGAGACTTCGGAGACTTCCCTTTGGATAATTCGCGTTGATCTTGTTCAGCAGACTGATAAATAGGAGACCAATGAGGTTGACGTTCCCATGAATTTGGGGATACAGGAGGACGTTGAGGAGAGAGAATATGTGCATTTGTGTTGATCGGAGATGAACCACAAATTTTTGCAGCACATCGTTCAAGAAAGCTAAGTCGTCTTCCATGACTCTTTTGTTCAAAATACATTTCTCGCTGAAGATCAAGTGTTTCCCTCTGATAGTGATGTAAATCAACTATCTTTTCCTTAGTAGATGGAGATGGAAATAAATTTCTTCGCGTACGTTTATTTTCCGGCGTATATCCCGTATGATGACTTTGTGGTGGACATATCGGAATATAAGCTGGAGTTGGAGTCGGAAGTTCGGAAGACCCAGAACTAGGAGTTTCAAAATTAATTGAAGAAAATTCAGATGTATAGGAGGGCTCATCTGAAGATGAACCAGCCATGGTATATAAGAATAATGCAAAGTTAAAAAACATATTTGAATAATTTTTTTTGCTTTCACCTTTGTAAAAAGAATAGATAAGCTGAATGATAATTTTCTTTGGTAAGAAGAAATTTATAGACAACTAAAAGCTAAAAAATAAATGGTTAAGATTAAAAGAAGAGAAAATTTAATGTTAACCAGAAACAATATGTGTGGGTAAAAAAATTAAATAAAGATAGAATAGCTGAATTATACTTCATAAATTGTTGAGAGAGATAATACCAAGTTCTCGTCTCAATTTTACAAAACTGTTTTCATTTAAAGGTTTGGTAAAAATATCTGCTAATTGATTTTCCGAAGATATAAATTCTAGATTGATTATATCTTTTTCAATATTATCACGAAGAAAATGATGACGAATATCAATATGTTTTGTCCGTGAATGATTTACTGGATTTTTAGATAAATTAATAGCACTAGAGTTATCACAGAAGATTGTAGATTTAGATAAGTTAAAACCAAAATCTTGAAGAGTTTGTTGCATATAAATTACTTGAGCACATGCCAAAGCTGCAGATATATATTCTGCTTCACAAGTAGAAAGTGATACGCAATTTTGTTTCTTACTGAACCAAGATACTAGAGACCGTCCAATGAAGTGACAAGTCCCACTTGTACTTTTTCTATCCGTCCGACTTCCTCCAAAATCAGCATCACTATATGATACTAATTCAAAAGGACATTCTTTCGGATAAAATAGTCCAAAATCTTTGGTTTTGTTGAGATAACGTAAAATACGTTTCACTGCTCTAATATGTGATTCTTTAGGATTGGCTTGAAATCGTGCACACAAACAAACACTCATCATTATATCGGGTCTACTAGCAGTTAAATATAATAACGATCCAATCATACTTCGATATAACTTTTGGTCTACACTCTTGCCATTTTCATCTTTTTCAAGATGTATGGTTGTACTCATAGGAGTAGGTTTGGCAGAGGTATTTTCCATACCAAAGCGTTTGATTAAATTATTACAATATTTTTCTTGATTTATAAAAATACCATTATTAATTTGTTTAATTTGAAGCCCAAGAAAATATGTTAATTCTCCCATATGAGACATTTCAAATTCATTTGTCATTATTTTAGAAAATTCTTGACATAATTTATCATTAGTTGATCCAAAAATAATATCATCTACATAAATTTGAACAATTAAAATATCATGTTTCTTTTTCTTAATATAAAGAGTTTGATCAACCTTTCCAATTTCAAAACCAGAATTGATTAAATAAGTTTTTAAACGATCATACCAAGCACGAGGTGCTTGTTTCAAACCATATAAAGCCTTTTTAAGTTTATAAACATGTTCTGGAAATTGTTCGTGTATAAACAAGGGAGGTTGTTCAACATAAACATTTTCTTTAATAAATCCATTTAAAAAAGCACTTTTAACATCCATTTGATATAATTTGAAATCATGAAAGCAAGCATAGGCTAATAGAATTCGTATTGCTTCTAATCTTGCGACAGGAGCAAATGTTTCTTCATAGTCAATTCCTTCTTCCTGATTATATCCTTGAGCTACTAATCTAGCTTTATTTCTAGTGATATTACCATTTTCATCAGCTTTATTTTTAAAAACCCATTTAGTGCCAATAACTGTTTGATTATTTGGCCGTGGAACTAAATCCCAAACGTCATTTCTTTCGAATTGATTTAGTTCTTCTTGCATCGCAATAATCCAATAATCATCAGTTGAGGCTACCTTAATATTTTTAGGTTCTATATTAGAAAGAAACGCTATATGACCCATTTGATTTAGCTGATTTCTTGTTTTAACTCTTTCATCAATTTCTCCTATAACATTTTGAATTGGATGATCTTTTAAAATTCTTGGTGGAGATTTTAATTCAGTTTCAAATTGATTTATAGAAGTGATATTGTCAGGTGTATTGTTGTCAAAAGTAGAATTTGAATTTGTTACAATGTCTTCATCATCATTTGTTTTAATTTTGAAATTTTCATCAAATGATACATGAAGTGTTTCTTCAATAGATTTAGTTCTTAAATTATAGATTCTATATGCTTTGCTTCGTTCGGAATATCCGATGAATATACATTCATCCGATTTCGGATCAAACTTACCTAATTGATCTTTTGTATTTAAAGCAAAACATTTAGAACCAAAAATTTTAAAGTAAGATATATTAGGAATTCTACCGATGAAGAGTTCATATGGAGTATGTTTAGTTAAAGGTCGAATAGATACACGATTTAGGACATAACAAGCAGTAGCAACGGCTTCTGCCCAAAATTGTTTTGGAAGAGTGGTTCCATTCAATAAAGTCCTAGCACATTCTTGAAGTGTTCTATTTTTACGTTCAACAACTCCATTTTGTTGAGGCGTTCTTGGAAATGAAAAGTTATGAAATATTCCTTTTTTATTACAAAACTTCTCAAACATTTCATTTTCAAATTCTCCTCCATGATCACTTCTAATATTTTTAATTTTTAGATTTTTAATATTTTGAATACGTTTAGCAAAAATTTTGAAATTTTCAAAAGTATCACTTTTGTTTTTCATAAATAAAGTCCAAGTATATCTAGAGAAGTCATCAACTATTACAAAGACATATCTATTGTGATTAATAGATTGAGTCTGAGTTGGTCCAAATAAGTCTAGATGCAACAATTCAAGAGGTTGCAAAGTTGAGATGATCTTCTTAGATTTAAAAGTAGTTTTAGTTAGCTTTCCTAGTTGACAAGCATCACAAATGCTATTTACCTTAAAATTCATTTTAGGTAATCCTTTTACCAAATTATTTTTGGATAATTTATTAATAACTTTGAAATTTATATGACAAAATCTTTTATGCCATAGCCAAGGATCATTTTCTTTGACTAATAAGCACATATTTGTATTATGATTTATTTTCATATTTAAAATATAAATATTATGATCTCTTACTCCTTCGAAAATGATATTTTTTTTATGATCAATAATATTGCATTTATTTTCAGAAAATACTATGTTAAAACCTTTATCACATAATTGACTAATACTGAGTAAGTTATGTTTCAAATTTTTAACTAATAAGACATTTGTAATAAGAGGTAATTTAGATGTACTGTCATTGCTCACATCGCCTTTGCCGATGATGTAACCTTTTGAATTATCTCCAAAAGTGACAGATCCTCCATCTGAGTAGATAATGTTAGTTAACATATTTTTGTCGCCTGTCATATGTTTTGAGCAACCACTGTCTAGAATCCATTTTCCTCTTTTCTTAATCGGTAGCTGCAAAAAATATTGAAATTCTATTGGTACCCACTTCCTCTATAGAGTCCTAAGGGTTAAATCTTAGGAAGCCAAACCCAGTTGGGTTTAGAGTTCCCTTTAAAAATAAAATTTTCATTCTTATGTACAGACATAATAAAAGATTTAATGTAGTTTTTCCTAATCAAATTATTATTCGTTTTTGGAACCCAAATCATAATTGATTTTGGATAAATAATTTTTGAAGAAGATTTTTGAGCAGATATAGTTTCCTTTTTCTTAAAATTAGTATATAAAGACCCATTATTTTTAGAATGCTTTTGTATTGGTTTTTTATATCATAATCCCTTTTTATTTGAACAAGTTTGAGAATTCTCAATTATTTTAGAGAGACTCTCTCTTCCACTGTTAAATTTAGAAACATTTTTAGAAATATTTTCCAGTTTTGTTTTAAGATTTGATACTTCTATATCAAGTGTTTTAATATTAGAGTTTAAATCATAATTTTCTTTTGCTAATTTAACATTCTCATATTTCTGTTTTTCTATTTCACTGCTTAAATCAGTCAATAGAGATGTTATATTAACATAAGATTCTTGAGATTTTACTAACTCTTCCTCTAATATTTTCTTTTCATCTTTTAACATGTCAGTTTCTATTTCAGTTCTATTTAATTTTCCTAAAGCATCTTTATATTTACTCTTTAGAATTCTAAGTTTATCTAACAATTCAGAGTTTATTTCAATTAAATCGTCAAAAGTTAGATCACTTACTTCATCATTTGTTGCCATAAAACAAACGTTGGCTTGTTCTGAATCACTGTCATTTTCACTGTCTGATGAAGAAGATTCTGTATCATCCCATGTAACTGAGAAGGCTTGTTTCTTTTTATATTTGTCCTTTTTGAGATTATTTTCTTTCTTCCGATCAGGACAATCTTTCTTTATGTGGCCCTTCTTGTGACATTCGTAGCATTCAAGAGATGAATTTGATGGCTTATTAAAACCCTTGTTATTTCCAAATTTATTACCCTTTTTGAATTTTAAAAACTTTTTGAAATTCTTAGCTATAAATGCCATATCATCTTCTGATTCAGAGTCTTCTTTTTCTGCTTGAAAAGCGATAGTTTTCTTGTCCTGTGCTTGTGCTCGTCTTGCCTGCAAATTTACTTCATAGGACATTAGATTTCCTATTAACTCTTCTGTTTTTATGGTTGAAATATCATTAGCTTCCTCGATAGCTAAGACTTTTCGTTCCCATTCATCAGTTAAAGAGTTAAGGATTTTTGATACAACATCAGATTCAGTAAACGTGACTTCTAAAGCTAAAAGAGAGTGATAAATATCCTGGAATCTAGAGTACATTTCACTAATACTTTCTCCTTGTTTCATCCTAAAATTTTGAAATTGGTTTTTAAGCATAGAGATCTTGCTTTGTTTTACTTTATTTGTTCCTTCGTGTGTAACCTTAAGAGTATTCCAAATTTCATATCCAGTTTTACAAATACTAACACGATTAAATTCATTTTTGTCTAATGCGCAAAATAACATGTTCATTGCTTTTGCGTTTGCAGTAGCATCTAGTTTTTGTGTATTAGACCAAGCAGCATATCCTGTAGTAGGAATATGATATTCAGTTTGAATGATATTCCAAGTTTCAAATCCACTTGCTTGCATAAAAATTCTCATTCTAGTTGACCAATAACTATAATTTAATCCGTTAAACAATGGTGGTCGTGTAGTGGCTTGTCCCTCAGTAAAACTGTTGCTAGTGTTATTGTCCATATTTTTTTTAAAAAAAATATCAGATAACTGTGTTATAGTTATGTGATGACCTTGCTCTGATACCAAATGAAAGTGTATATGGATCGATAATATAGTTAAACTACGACTAGCAAGTGCGGAATTATAAATAATAGTAAATGGCAATAATAAAAATGACACCAGGGATTTTTATACTGGTTCGAACTTCTCGTTCTACGTCCAGTCCCAGACTGCTTCTGGAATTTCTCGAATAACCCTCACTTAACCCGGAGGAACAGGTATTACACCGCCTGAGCAACCGAACAGGACTTTTCCGCCTAAGCAACCGAATAGGACTTTTCCGCCTAAGCAACCGAATAGGACTTCAAATACAATTTGGTAAATTGTTTCTTGACTTGTGTGTTCTTTAAATAACACGAATATAGTCAATGTAGTACACCCTTCCTATAATCTTCTTGATATGATGATTTGAATGTGCAAAAGATAGGAAGTAGAGAATTGAAAATCACTTGATATTATAACAATATAAGATCAGAATAGATAGAAAGAATTAGTAATTGAAATAGTGAATTTTTATCTCTATTTATAGTGTTGAATAGTTTTAATTCAATAGTTGCAACTCTTTGAAGAAGTGCAACTCTTGGTGAAGAAGACAACTCTTCAGATTTTGATATTTTATGAAGAGATGCTTCAGTTCGTCAAGTTCAGATGTCTGAGATAAAAGTGACAGATGTCTGAATAATTTTGAATTTCGAAAAAATCAAGGAAACAAAAAACAGTTAATTTAGACGTCTGTCTTTTAATTCAGACGTCTGTCTAGGATGACAGACGTCTGTTATTAAGTGACAGACGTCTATTTCATATAGAAATAGAGGCATTAACAACATAGTGCTCAGACGTCTGTTATCTTAATTTAGACGTCTGATATTGATGTCAGACGTCTGAATTAATATACAGACGTCTATTTCTGTACTGTTCTGTTCCTTTGTCCATTTTAGTATTTTTGAACTTGAGAAAATATATAATTTTGAAAATACCTTTTTATATTTATTTTAAAGCATGATTTTCAAAAGTATATTTGTGTGTGTGTGTGTTTCATCACCATATCAGAGATTGTACAAATATATCTAAATAGATTTTATAAAGAACTTTAATCTTGTTGATGATAATAGCTTCTTTTAACGATTCCTGCAAGAATATTTGACATAATAATATATAGATTGAAATATATAGTTGTCGCATTAAAATCGAAGAAGTCAGGTTTCAACAAAAGTATATCATACAAATATAGATTTAAGTCATGAACTATTAAGTAAAATAATGACTCTTTTATAAAGGTAATTATAACGTGGAAAATGTTTTATTAATGAATCTCAGCATTGATTAAGAATTTGGACTTAAGTCTTTAAAATATGATTGATTTGCATAAGTTATAAGATGAAATAAACTTAAGTAATAGTTTTTTGAAATGATTCATAAATAATATCGGTGTTAATGAAAATATACCGAGTTAAAAAATTGTGGGAAAACTTTTTTATAAAGATAAATTATCTTTTGAATAAAGAAAAATGGTTTCTTTAGAATATTTTCCATTAATAAAAATATTTGGAAATAAATAATTGAAAGGATTATATAAAGAAGCACCTTTATAAAATGTTTAACTTAAGATAAACGTTTATGAAAAGTTTTTGAAAGTAAATAAATACATATATTATATGTAGATCATTTCATCGCACAAATTTTGATCTAAGATTCGAGTTCGGAACTTTGAGGTGTTTACAATGGTCCAAAAAAGGGTTTATCACTCGATTCTTGACGACGAACATTGATGAGGGTTTTTGGTTAGGTACTTGAGTTTTCTATCATAGTTGAGAACTATGCAAGGAAAGCAAAGGTTCTGATCTAGAAGCATGATCAGAGTCCGCACTAAAGGATCAAGGGATCGATACTAGTTCGGAAATAAAGTTGTATATTCGAATAGGAGATCGAATAAGATATTTCATATAGATGATCTGTGTATATTATATGGAATTAAGTTTAAAGATGAATGTTTTAGGCAAACTTTTGTTTTGGGTAATTTCGAGGACGAAATTCTTTTAAGTAGGGGATAATGTAAAGACCCAAAATTTGACCACTTTAAAATATACTATTTAAAGTAATTTTAAATATAAAATAGGTGAGGTTATATGATTCAAACAAAATTAGATAGGATTTATAAAGAGAAGTATACACAAAAATAGTAACATTTGCCTATATCGACAAAAGTGACAAAATGCTGATTTCAGAAAAGTAAGTTTCGATGGTTAAATAAATTATTTTAATTTATTTATGAGTGTTTATATTTTTAAACAATATTATACAAATTTATTTTTAAATTTGGTTTACATAATTAAATAATTTAACTAAAACGTCAAAATGTGACCGTAAAATATTTTGTCAAAAATCAACGTTTTGTCGATTAAAAGTCATCGCAACGTTGTCGCACCTTTATTTTCTTATATATGAACATATATTCAAATAGTATAAGTATTAATTAATTCACTAAACAAATTTACTTTTACTAAACATACTTAAAAAATTCTAGAATATAATTAACAAAAAGTAAGCATAAAAGGACAAAAAAGTACAAAAGTCAAAAAGTAAAACATCAAATCAAACCAAACATAATTATTACTTTCTTTACTTAATACTTAAGTGAAAATGACATAAAGTAATGATTTGAAATGTGATGTTAAGTGTTGAAAAAAAATAAGATTACTTTATAAGTAAGTAAGGGTATTTTGTTCTTTTTACAAAATATTATTTTAATTCAAAACTTTTCTATAAATAAGACCATCATCCTTCCACTTTCTTTTACACATTTCTACATCTTCTTCTTCCTTTCTCAAGCTTTCTAAAAGCTTCTCTAATGGCTTCTTCTCTTCTCTTTTCCTTACTAACTTTTTCAAAACCATATCAAACAAAGTCAAAACACCACCAAACTTTACCAAAGACCTTAGAATACCATTAAACAAGGTTTAGCATCTAAGAAGTGAAGAAACGATGGAGGAAGAGGAAGATCAAGAGGAGGCTGAACCATATGGAAGGAGGAAAGCAAGTCGTGAAGCTCCGGGGTAAGAAAAAGAGATGGAAGTGCTGCCGGAATCGATTTGGGAATCTACATAAAAGATTAGTGAAGTGTTGGAAAAATTGAATGTTGGTAGGATGTTAATCGATTTGGTAAAAGGTGAGTACTCATATTTAAAGTTATTAATTCATAAAAATATTTCAAGTTAATTATATGAAAAGTTTGGTATATGTTGGATGATTAAATGTTTGATAACTTGGTTGCAAATTGGTTGATTATGTGATGGTTTATATGGTTGATAACTTGGTTTGATAATGATAAGAGAAAAGATTAGTAATTAACCATAGTTAATTAAATGGAAATTAAATCCATAATAATATGTGTATGGAGTGATTTAGCCTCTAAATGATTCTAAAAAGATTGAAAATGATATTATAATAATATGATATTATAATATGAAATGAAATGGAATATGAGTTTGGAATATAAAAATATTGTTTAAAATGAGTTTAAAATGATTTAGAAATGTTTTATAAACATTTAAAAGTGTTTCCAAGAAGTTTGAAAAGAAACTGAAAAACAAGTCAAAACTAGGCGCGCCGCGTAACGGTAGTTCGCGATTTCGCGCCATAAAAGTTAAATGAGTGTACAAAGTGGAATATAGCTCGGAATTCTTCGAGATAAGAATTTTCCGGTCTATTATATACATAGTTTTCCAACAAAGAAAGAAAATCAAGATTTGATCAAGTAGAGTTTGAAATATGTCCAAAATAATTTTCTAAAAACATCGCGGTTGTGCAGTTCGGAATCAAAAAAAGTATTTCTTTATAAATGATATTTTTAAATGATTAAAAATATGGAATAAATTTGATAAATCTATTCAAATGGTTTAAAAGAGATTTGGAATGGAAAATATGAATTTTCAAATATTTTAAAGTTGTTTAAATCAAATAAGCTTATATAGCACTTTCCGCAGCACATTTATGCTGCGAATTTTATAACCTTTTGGATATGAGTTTAAACTTAACAATTCTTTCCTAAATATTTTGTGAATGCCTTTAAAGGAATATTTAAGTAATGTAAAGATGATTTGGAAGTTTTAATAAGAGTTTGAATAAATGGTTAAGAGAAATTATTTGTAACACTTAAGTAAAAAGTGAAGAATATTGAATGTAAGAACAAACCGAGTATGCGGAAATGACTAGTACATTTATCCCACCTGTGAGATCTGGAAAGATAAAACAAGGTATTTAACTAAGGTTAGGAATGGAGCAACCAGTGCCCTGAACTTACCTGGCCTATATTTTCTCTTCTTAGACGAGGGGTGGAATAGATCGAAAGGAAAGCCCGGATGCTCTAAAAGATCATATTTAAGTTTTTCTAATATAAAAGAAAAGAAACAAATTCTTTGAATTTATTATAAATGGTCTATATATAAGATTTATAAAATTTATATTTTATAAATAAAAGTAATGGAATTATAAAAGTGTTTTATAAATATTAGAAATGAGATTGTAATCAAATTTATATATGGATTTGCAATTGAAATTTTGAAAAGAATTTATAATGGATTTTATAAATAATAAGATTTGAAAGGAATGAATTTGTAAATAAGAGATTTATAAGTAATTAACTTATAATTGGATTGTGACTTATAAATGAGATATAAATGGAATTTGTTAAGAAATTTTGTGTGGAAGTTTATAAAATATAAATGGAATTTATAAACACTGTTTTGTAAATTTGAAATCAATTTAAATTGATAAGTTAAATATGAAAGTTTATTAAAGGAATTATATTCGCGATTTTGGACAGTGAATAATCCTTTAAATTAAATATTTAGAAGTAACGAATTTGGCAAAGGAATTATATTCGCGATTTTGGACAGTGAATAATCCTTTAAATTAAATATTTAGAAGTAATGAATTTGGCAAAGGAATTATATTCGCGGTTTTGGACAGTGAATAATTCTTTAAATTAAATGGATGTTTTGTAAAGTGATATTATAAAAAGGGTATATTTTTCCCTAAGTTAAAAGTTAAGAAAGAAATCTTTGATTAAGATTTAATGGATTATTTGGAAAAGTTTTTCTAAGTAAAAGAGAAAATGATTTGGAATTATTCCAAGATTTAAGAAAGGTTTAAATAAACCAAATGATTTGATAAACGAGGCTTAATGATTCCATATACTCATTAAAAGGAAAATGGAATAAATTGAAAAGAATATATCTAAGAAAGATATTTTATAAAAGATGAAGTGATTGGTTGATGATTGATATCCACTTATGAACTTAACATCTTTTTATCGATAATTGGATTCGAAGGAACCAGGGTCGGATTTGGATGATTCCTATCCGAAAACCACTTCGAACCAATCTACGTTCGAAGTAAAACGTGTTGAAGACAAATGATTTTGAAGATGGGGATCTTCATGATGTAGGGTTGTTTGCCAATAGTCCTTCGAGGTGAAAATTACCATATCATATGGTGGCAGCAGTGCTCAGTTATGAAATCTCTAATGCAAGGACTTCTCGCTACTAATGAAGTAGGAGAGTACCTTCGGTTTGTCCTGTTCCTGGACATCTTGTACGGACGAATGTCTGACATTGCATTTCTAAGATCATAATGTTTACTTTTACAAACGTCACTACACCAAAAAGTACTTTTGGTGGCGCACAAAAAACGCAACCATAACTTATGGTGGCGTTTTAGAGAACGCCGCCATACGACATGCAACTAAAAAACCAATATTTTTGGTTGCGTTTTTGTAAACGCCGTTATAATGTGCCTTATTGCGGCGGCAAAAAAACGCCACTGTAAATCTTTTTTTGTAGCAGGTTGAAACGCCACCAAAAGTGATGTTTGGGTTACAACTTAAACCCAAACCTTATAACTGCGTGTATTATTTGCCACAATATATATTTCGCCGCAACAATATTTTTTTTCGTTGCGTTTTCTTCTGCCACCATATTTTTTGGCAGCAATTTTTTTCAACATATTTTTTCCGTAGCGTTTTCTAAACGCCACTAAATAGACGCTGTTATAGATTGATCATTCTAAAGGCTGTATATTTCACCGCAGTAATATTTTTTTTGTTGCGTTTTTTTCTGCCATTATATTTTTTCCATAGCGTTTGATAAACGCCACTAAATATTTTTGTTTTTTATGTCTATTTCTCACATTCTACTAGCTCGTTCACTCTCCAATTCACTTTATTCATAATTTATATTAAACAGTAATAATAAATAGTTCAATAATAAACAAAAAATACATGAACAAATGAACTACCATAATACAAGTAGTACATTACCATACATTAATACAGAAGTAGTACATAACCGTACATAGTCACACAACTAGTACATAAATACAGTAGTTTCAAGACAAAAGTTAACATAAAATCCATACGTAGAGAAGTTTATACAACTGAAATACCAGAAACAAAATGAAATAAACAACTGAACTACCATAAAATCCATACGTAGATGACTAGCTAAACAAATACCATAAACAACTAGCTAAGAAAATACCATAAGCAACTGATAATTTCTTTGGAGAAGTTCATCCACCTGTAGACAAGTAATAATCAACAATGAGGATCTAAAACTTGAATATTGGAATAAAAAAGGTATAACCATAATTTCTAGTGTTCTTAGCTACCCTATTAGAAATGTACAACCACTGCAAAAAGTACCAGACTTAACTATGTGCAAGTCCAAAGATTCATTTGCAAAATTCAATAAAATATATTTAAAGCAGGCAAGAAACATGCTGCTTAAGGTATACACTCAGGGTATCAGGAATATTTTTGTAAAGGGACTTATGTACATGGTAAGGCAAGACCAGAACACACTCATTCAAATACAATGCAAAAGTATCAGGAATATTTTAAATTGCATTCGGCACTAGAGAGAGAGAGCGTGCAATACAACAAACAAAGAAAACAGTGCCAAATTTGTAGATAACAGAAAATTCGTAGCTAATTAAAGCCCACAAACCCACCCGCCCTACTGCCACCGAAAGTACACCCAGTCGCAGTATTTAGCTGGCCAAAGAATTGGCTGATATTTTGCTTGATATTTCATTAATTTTGTCGGGTATCCTACTCCAGCAGATAATCAAATTGAAGATCAAATAAGTGAATTAAATGGTCAGCTGTAACATTATTAAATTTGAAACTTCTTATACATATACCATCAACTGCAACGTTATCGCCCATGGAAATTATGATTCTAACTTTTTTGAACTAGTTTATTTTCTTTATAATATATAAACAATGCAGATGTTGTTTGTGTCCGAAGATTATATATAAGTAGTGTACAACTTATTTTTCTACTTTATATTAGTGTACAATTTATTTCATTCATTTTGGTTTCAGAAGCAGTATGGGAGAGGTACAGGTACCCAATATTCACTAAACATCAAACACACGTGAATTTGTCCCAGCTGAAGATGCTGAAACTGATTCAGACTGCACTGATTCTTCACCAGAAAATTTAACAACTGAAAATCAGAGTTTCATCAATCAAATGGCAACAAAAATTCAGGATTTACTAAAATTTTCCCGAGATTTACTAAAATTTCTGCCTGAAATCACAGTTCACTTTTCAAAAAAATTAACAAAATACCATTTGTATCATCAATATATGCAATTATTAAAAAATATTGATATGGAAAAGTTAAACTCCCCATATTCAATTGTTCTAAACGATGGATGGCTCCAAATATAAAAGCATGTGTGCTAATTTTGATTTTGTCTATTGTCCAAATTTTAGATTGGTCTTTTCAAATGTTTATTTTCTTCATAAATAATTTACTAAATTACCGTTTCATCTTGGTATTTAGAATATCATATATCTTTAGGTTATTATTATGTAGTAAAGATATAACTATAATTCTGATATATCACCAATATAAGTTGAATTTTCCCTGTATTGCAGATATCTTATATCAGTACTTGCTCGATAAGTATCCAATAACGATATTAACAACATCGTTGTACATTATCTTCAATATTTTTACATTTTATTCCTAGTAAAGAAAATAATTTTTTGTTCAATTTATTATCATTGTGTGTGTAATTGAAATTACTAAAAAATTGCAATAAATATGTTTTTTTTCTTTGCTATGGTTGAACTTTGAAACAACCAGTTGACAGAGCATCAAATAGTCGATTTTAGGCAGATATCAGTACTTACTTATGAATATTTTTCCAACATAAATATATTAGAAATCACACCTTTTATAGATCAACAACTTTGCAAAAAGTAGAAGGCTAACTATTAAAATAATAACTTTTCATATATAATAGAAATCACACCTTTTATTTTGTTTCCCCAATGACTTTTGAGATCGGCCAAGCTATGGTGGTACCAAAAGCATCTTCCATGCATGTCAACTCCGATGTAGGTCTCCATAGCACTGCATTTGGAACTCTTACGAAGTCTACCCAAACTTTTCTTCTGCCACCACTTCATTTGTTTCACCCACATCAATTATCTTGCATTTATTATTTGTTATCAACTCTGCAATTGGCTAGCAAAAAATGAGGTTATTATGCAGAATACATACATACATGAAAATACTTCAAAATATATACTTACATATTGGTGTGGTTTCTTCGAGATTATGGGTCCGAGTCCAGAAGAAGAAGTCGCAACATTTCCTTTTTCAGCTTCAACTTTTGATTTTGGCCATGCTACTTTCCTACCAACTGCATCTCTAATACGCAACATATCAGTTGTGGGTCGCCATAAGTAAGCATCTCCTTTTTTTACATTGTCGACCAAAACCACAACGGCAGATGGACCAAGCGGAATAGCATTCACAATATGGTCTGAATCACCGCAGCAGATTCTTCCTTCGGCAACTATCACATCACTCTCATTCCAATCATAAATCTTGCATCTATTGTCATGGACGCTACTGTTACTCTAAAAAGGAAAAATATAAACATATAGTATGCACAGAAAAGTTAATTATTTCATGTGTTTTTGAAAAATGTTGACTGAAATGAATAAAAAAAGTCAAGCTACAATTGTCGGTTGATAGTATGCACAGAAAATTTACCGTACTAACTTCATTCAAGTGTCCTTGTAGTGTCATCTTAATGCAAGTAGCTGGCCATGCTACCACCTTATTCTCAGCGTTTCCTAATACTGACATATGAGGTGTAGGTCTCCATAAATAAGCATTTGGTTTATCCACGCAATCTATAACAACGCTCACAGCATTTGGTCCAATACGAATGCCACCGACAACCTCATTTGGGTCAGTAGACACCACTCTCCCTTCGGCAACAACTTCAGATGTTCCATCCCAATTCCATAGCTCACTTACGTTGGCATTGCCCTACAATTATTCCACCAAAAATTATATTAATTACTGGATCAAAAACTAAAATCCAAGTGTTGTTTCTTCACTAATATATTTATTTTTTACCAATTCATGTGTGCTCCCTTCTTTTGAAGTTTGTTTATCCTGTGCCAAAGCATTTAGAAAACCTTAGTATATAAAAACACATACATCTTTGTATATTTTACAAGCTAATACTAATGTATATTGAGCTGAGTAGTATGCTTGTTAACATCTTTCAATAAAAGTTTACCTTCTTGTCCATCAGCATTTTTAACATACTATGCAATTCTGCTATTTTTTGTTGACACTGAGATACTTGTTTATCTCTGGACTGTGACAAAGTTAGCTTGGCTAAGGTGCAACCCATTCCCATTGCCCTTAACCGTCCTGGTTTATCTTGCCCCAGTACTTATGCAATAGCATCTTCTTTGACATTATATGACGAAGTGGACTATGATAGGTTATCTAATTTTTTTAAACTCCTCCTACATGAATTAAATACATACAAATAATGTACGATGGTAAAATTATCATAGTTTCAGACAATTTTTAATATACTGATAAAATAAAAAAAATTCTTACAATAGTATTTGCAGCATCCATGCTCATTGGTTCACCATTCTTTCTAATGTGAGATTTAATCCAAACATCAACTCTAGATATGGACAATGGATCTGAACTCTACTCTTTCTAAATTTAGGATAACATTAAATAAATAAACTAATAGGTATTAAATACCTAGGCAAATAATGCTATAGTTAATTAACTAACCAGGTCCTTGGTCAATCTAGCCATTCCTCTACGACCAGATGTATGTGGAAGTTGTTTATTCCTAAGGGCCGTATATTTCTCACTTCATTTCTAGAAATATTGGAAGGTGTTAGAACTCGGTAACTAGTATAAAACATACTGAAAATAACATATAAAAGAAAGAATGTAATTATACTTGTTTTCCTTTATGTTACCTTAAACTCCATACTTGTTTTTGCCTTTACAAACTTTTTCCATTCTATCATGCTTTTGATGTTGGCCGGTTTAAGATTAAGTCTTTCCTCTTCTGTCTTTGCTTTATTAATTTTTCGCACCAATTTGCTTTTCGAGGATCTCCAAAGTATTCCCATTTGCTGAAATACAGCTCTTTTTTGCCAATCCTCTTCCAATTTAAACTTCACGGCCTATTCCAGCTTCAACAGATGCCAGAGATAAGGTTAATAACGTTGTTGCAAACAAAACAAAACTGTAATAAAGCTTATGACAAGAGAATGAAGTCGTGGTAAAAACAAACAACAACATCAAACAACAGCAGGAAATAGGTATATTTTGCATGTTAACAACCAATGAAATACAAAAACAACATGAACTCCTTCTCTAAACATTTATAACTTAATAAATAGAGGAGCAAGTGGAACTTAATAAACGGAGGCGCAAGTAGAGTCCAGCCTAATGAAATAAACCAACGTTACAAAGGAGAGCAGTGCCCATTTGACATTAGTTCATGCAGAATAGAGTTGACATAATAAGGTATACAATTTATATATCTTCCATTTCTTGGCTAAGTATTTTCTTATCTCAACTACTACCTAAAAGCCATTGGAAAATTAAACCAAACTTTTGTTGAAATTTCATTTGACAAGATATTTTCTCATATAATATTCATTAAAACATGAGCAGAATCCTTATTGGATTTTAAAAAAAAATTGATGTCACAATGATTCGGTTGGGAGAAGCTAAGAAAGTATATAAATATAAGATCGTTAAACATAGATATTTTGAGGTACATCTACTTATCAATGTAAAAATGAACTTAATGCTAAAAAAAGAAATGAAATTCATAATAATGTTATAGAAATGCACATAATGAGATGCACTTAATACAAATCAAATTCATTTTAACATATTACAATCACACCAAAATATTCACATTATATGTGTGAATAACTTTTTTCTTTCAAAAAATAAAATAAATAAATTTTAAATATAATATTTTATAAGTGTATATATAAAAAACACCATGTGTAAGTGAGAACTTGACCAACACTTTATTTATGCTACAAATTCATTTAATTTTTTTCTATATGGAAATGATTGCCAATACTTATTATAAAGCTATTGTTTTTTTAATATAACAAGTTTTTCAAAATAATCCGTGTGCATAGCACGGGTTCGCACTCGTATATGAGTAAGAACGCAATATCAAACATCAATCTTGACAATTGCTAACACAAAAATCCTTAAAATGCTTGTTACATTTTAATTCTTGCCACCGTTGCATAGATTTAGTAACAACAATTGTATAACATAAAAGCATCACTCAGAAAAGGCAATATATTTATAAAAAAATTAAAAAATTAATTAGTCCATGGGTATAGTAATAAAAGCATACCATTAACTTGATATTGTATGAAGTACTATATGAAGTGCCATACGTATTTCCAAAAAAATCTATTCTTTTAACTTTATACTATATGAAATATGTGTGAATGAAGTCCATTGATTTGAATTTGTACCTTTAGTTTAATTGGCTTGCACAAATCTTCTTTAGCTTCTTTCAGCTGCACTTTAGACTCAAGTAATCCTCTAGCTCTTAGCTCTACAAAAGAAATGTATAGTGAGATGCAAAATTAAAAGCAATGTAGATAAATTATAATAATCTGATATGTGCTAAATAAAATGCAATAACCTTTTAAGCTGCTATATCAAATATTTATTAGTACAACTTAAATCAAATTAAATTATTAATTTCCCCTATCAAATACCTCAAATATAAGTAGCTAGAATCGTAGCACTGAAAAAATTTACATTTGCAACCAAGTATAACAAAAATTTATAGAAATTTTGTATGTCATTATTATTATGCTATATTATCTTTAAGCATTATTATATTTCAACTATTAAGTGGAATTGCTATTTCGAACAATTTGTAAAAATCGCTTGGGTTCAATGTACCAACAATAGTTCAATTGAAACAATAACTATGTTTTATCTTATTTAAAAATTGAATGCATTAATCTGAATAGATAAGTTGTAGAGATGAGAAACTATAATATAAGAACAAATGAACAAAGTTGTTGATGTTAAATATAAACTACCATCAGATGCACTAAATCTGAATCCAAGCTTCGTACAGAACATCAATCGAGTTAAAATGCAGTATGCACTAAAGGAAAACTGATCAATCACAATATATACATAATAAACTTTTAGTCACAATCCAATCAAACAAATCTCAATATTCAATCTCCAAAAAAGCAAGAATTGTTAGTTTCTTTCTTATAAAAAAGGAAGAATGGTTATTTCTCTTCTTTATTAATTTTCATTTTCTACAAATGCATAAAACTACAACATTTTTGTACTGCATAACTTATGGCAATGGTAATCATATAAGCACTCTTACTTTTATTAGTTTGAACTTTTAAGTTTGATTTGATAACATATATCTCATCTCATCATATAATACCTGCAGGTTTCATGCCTTAGTGCCTCATTTGGTGTCATATACTTCCTTATCAAACATTTAGTAAGCAATTTATAAGATTATAGTATCTAGCAAACCATTTTAGTTTCTAATTATGAATCACGGATAATATAACTGTTAATTTCGATATACAGACTTATGCTAACACATCAAAAGTAGCTGTTGCAATAGATCAAGTATCGTTTAATATACTTTTATATATATTCCTTTGGACACAATTAACATGATTTAAGCACAATACATAAATACTTAGAAAGAAAAAAATATAAGTGAATAGGTAAAAGCAAAAGGAACTATTGCTAGAAATAGAATAAGATCATTTACTAGTTTGTTATTTCCCCTAGTAACTAGTCTATTAACCTGTACATATATTATTTTCTCCCCTTTGTACGAATTATACTTTGTCATCTATGGTGGTTTCATTGTTTGTATATCATGCATCATTGCCTAAACTTACATAAATTTATGACAATGAAAATAAAGTGGAATAAATTTTTATTTATTAAGGGAACTAAATGGAAAAAAAAATCTAATCAAATGCATCAAGGAGTGTGAAAATGTTGGAAAATAACTCATCATGAATCATGATTATATATCAATTTTCATAATTAACACAAATCTAAATGCTGGATTGTGAAAAAAATCATTTCTTATTATTCGACATTTCTCTTTGTTTATAAAATTAATGAAGACAGATACTCTTATTTTTGAATATATGAGTATTTTTGGTTATTGGTTAAAGGAGTAAATACATAATGCCAATTAGTTTCACGAAGATAAATTTTGTAGGCCATTGTGTTTGAGAGAAAAAAAAGACACCAATTTAAAACAACAATGACAGTTTATGATAAGAAAATAGCTAGCATCCTTGTGAAAAGCTACTTAATATAATATTTTATTCCTAATGATGTATCTAAGAGACTGATTATTTGATTAAAAATGTATTATTATAGTAAATTCATGCTTAGATGAACCGTGGGCAGTCTCAGGCTTGCATAACTGCTTGCAAAATACCAAGTAACTGATTATATGACTCTTTATTTTTTATAACTTTTACATGAAAGTCCTGTATTGTGTGTTTACTATCTATATGTCTCCAACATTCTCTGTCTCCAAGCCATTGTATTAGTAGCTTCAAGTTTCAACTCGCTTTTATGGGCTCGGCACTTGGATGGTTTCTTTACTTGATATTTTGTTTCATGCAAAAAAAACTCATTTTGGAATTGTGGTCCACTAAACACTTGTTATTGTTAGAAGCATAAGAAGTATAATAGTAAATATTAATTTTATTGTGCAAATTTTCTTGATATTTTTTCATTGCACTGGTGGAAAATTAATAATTATAATTATAACCAAATCCTCGTATGCCCATAGTTTCACCAATCAAAAACAAGATATTGAGGAAAATTAAGTAAATAAGATATTACTGAAATTTATCAAACATAAGATAGTCATGAAATATAAATTAGATGCAAACAAAGCAAATATATTGCACTAACAAAATATAGGAAATGACTCGAATTTAAGTAAAATTTAGAAACTCTTTGTCTCGTACAAAATCATATAAAATCAACTATTTCAGCTAGGGTTTATTCCAATTAGGGTTAAATCAACTATGTCAGTTAGTGTTTATTCCAATTAGGGTTAAATCAACTATTCCAGTTAGGGTTTACGCAGAAATCTGAAAATAAGATGCATACAAATTCATATGAAATACAAATAGAATCACAAAATCGATTTATAAAATTCATACCAAAATATACCTATTTAGGGTACCGTAAGGAGAAATTCTTGCTGGAGGGCTACGCGACGGTGGAGAGAGGAGTAGAATGATGGAGTGCTACAGCGACGATGAAAATGGAGGAATGGTTGATTCAAAAATTGAGGGTGAGGTGGATTTTGTTGAAGCGAAAAGGGAAATTTTTTTTGTTACGTTTATTAGTTATGAGAAGTAGAGGAGAAATTTTTCTAAGCAGCAAACGAATAACGAAGGCCGAAAATTTTTGTTACGTTTATTAGGATAAGGCGGAAATTTTTAGTTAAGGCGGGATACTATCAATTTTATGTTACGTTTATAATATATAGTGAAATATTATTAGTTTCACTTACATATCAAACGCCACGGAATTCTGCAACTAAAGACCGATTTTCTTGTAGTGCGTACATCTGCTTGGTGGCGGGGAAGGCAACTTCTCTTAGCTTAACACCCTTCTCTGAGACGTACGAGCTCAGAGGTTGTATGTTCGTGAAAGTAAATAGTGTTTTCAAAGGAATGGCAATGTGGCATTCAAAGTGAAGAAGATGTGCTATGTGAAAAGGTAATCTGTAACAACCCTGTTTTTTTTATTACCGTCAAAATAAAAAAATTTAATAGAAATTTTAAAGTGAAATTTGAAATAAAAAAAAGAATTTGCAAATTTATTGCAAAGTCAGTTGATAAAATCTAAGTTAAGTTATAATTTCTTTCTATTTCCTTCACGTGTATGAGAGAAATTGGTCCATTCAAAATCAAAAGTTTGAACACTTGCTGCCATCACAATCTTTAATGCAAGTTGTGTCCTTTCTTTCTCTGGTGCACGTCTAACTTAAATGCATTTGTACCAAAAGGTTTGCCAGCACAATTGTTTCTTTGACTTGTTCACAAATTGGTGAAGGAAAAGTAGCCTTCATCATTCTTTCGTTTTGAATTTCCAGTAGCACTGCAGAAGCTTTAATGGCAGTTCAAAATTCTTGCTCCATACTGATCTTGGTTGCTAATTGATTCTGAAACAAATTATAGGCGAGTGAAAACTCACACTTCTAACTAAAATTATGGCTGCCTGTTTTTTTTAGATGCTGTTTTGTTGTTTATATTGGGTTGCAACTTTTGTTAGTTAAGTTGTTTATGTTTTTACAATGGCTCGGTTATGGGCTCGGTTATGGGCACTGGACCTTTATAGTAAGTAGTATGCACTGGATTTGGGATGTCCACGTTTTATACATGTCACACAAAGCTCAGATACATCAAAGTTTTGAAGTGTTACCAGGTTTATAAATGAACGTGTGCGCACCAAAAAGAAAATCCAGTCCAGGCTATTATTCATTACGAGTGTGCAAAAAAGAATGTTACGCACAAAAGTGACAATGGAAAAAAAAAAGAGTTCCAGGTCATTTATTTTCGTTAACTTCATCACTGCGTGCAAATAATATTTGCGTGCAAAGTGTTTATGCCCGGACCATAATTGATTTCATGCGTGCATGTCCAGGTCATTTATTTTGTTTGTTTATTCCTTACTTGTGTGTTTTAATATGTGTTGCATGAAAATATAGTCCAGGCCTTCTTTTATATTTTTGTACGTGTTTTGAAAATTAGTCACACACCATGCCTGTGTGTTGAATTTGCACGTCCTTGCTTGAAGAATGGTCACGCACTCATGTGCAATTGAACAAATTTAATTACTGTTAAGTGTAGTTTTTCTTTTTGTGAATAGAAACATTTTTTTGCTTCTTTTGTAGCATTGAATTTTTGTACGCACGTAGCCTATGGCCTTGAAAAATTCATCAGTAACATTAGTAACGTCCAGGTCAGCATGTTACACGTTATTGAGTCCAGACATTTCTTTGTCACATGCGTGCAATTATTTAGTGCCAGACAATACAATATTTTATGAATGTGTAGTAGTGCATTCTAGTGATTAATTTACTTTTGAACCGGTGTATTGTTTTGAAACATAGTTTGATGCTGTTATTTTTATAACGGATTTTTATCCCGGTGTTTATATTTGAAGTGTGTTGTTTTGATGAGATTTTTGACGAATAAAAATTACTGTTGTTTTGACTCCAGTAACCGTCAATTTAAAGTGAATTTTCAAGCGGCTATCTTGCAACCAAGAAAACCCGCAACGCTGATTTTTATATCTGTTTTTACGGTGTTTTGTGAAGCGCAATTTCCTTGTTGAAATTGCTATAGAAGTTGTTGTTTTAATCACGTGTTTTTAAATCGTTTTAAAATATAATTGTTTTCAAAAAAATTCACAGTTTACGCTTTCAAAGGATTGAGAAATCGATTTAAACGCTTCAGCAAAATTAAGGACTATGAACCCTTACTTTTACTGATTCGCTTAATTCCAGACTTGTCCATTTGAGAATGTAAAAATTATTTATATAAAATACACAATTTTGCACTTTCAAGGAAACGATGATGAGATTTGACTTAGCAAAAGTGTGGAATATGCAACCACGCTTTTACTAATTCAGTTAATTCCAGACTCGTTAATTGAAATAATTGACGTGGCATTGCTGTTTGAAAATTTTGATGATTTTGTTGGGCTTTCGAGCCACTATGCTGGACCTTCGGGTCAATTACCAGTACTAGGCCTTCGGGTCATTTGTTGGACCTTTGGGTCATTCGTTGGGCGTCAAATATTATGCTGATAGTACTTGGTAGGCTTCGTCCATTTGAGATGCACGTGCGGCGTAGCTTAGACTCGCCATATGCTGGGATCGATCCATTTTATGCTGATTTTTTTAGTTATCTTATTTTGATTTCTAGATTTTTGTGTATTGCCGTTTTGAATTCAATTTTGAATTTGGGAGTTGATTTTGATGGCGTTTAATGAGATTTCTTCATTTAAACTATGTTGATTATTTATGCTGAATAGTCTCATTCGAGATTATGATTGATTGCTTTAGTGTTGTTTATCATACACTTATTTCTAAGTTTAAATTAGACTGATCCGTTTATTATTTTCTTTTAAATAATATTTGGGTCAGACCGAGTTATTTCAGGATAATCGCTATCTCTGATTCAGTTGTTGCTTCAGCTTTTGGGATTTCACCTCATCTTTTGTTTAGGCTTTGGGGTGTTACTTTTGGTGTATTTACTCTCATCTCATGTATGTTATGATGACCATGTATATGTACATTTGGTTCATGAGAACCACGAGTGTTGTAGCATGTATCCAGACTTACCTTCCTCTATGTATGATATTTCTGTTCTGATGTGATTATACTTATCCGTGTTGTTGCTATTATGAATTGTTCTGAATTTTTCATAAGCCACCGTGGTTTCGCTTTAGATTGAATTGAATATATCATTGGGAGTAATTTAATAAACGAAAAAAAAATTACACAACTCCTATCGATGTAATCAATACTCGTCTAAGGCCTACCTTACGGATGGTCGTCTCTAACAAGCCTTATTCTTCGCAATAGCAGACGTTATTACCTTATAATAACTTTTGTTATTGTAAGCATAGAGGTGGGGCGTCACATAATCGTTTACCTCAGGCCTCATCACCCGGAAATGATAAAAACGGGGTAGAAGCAGCAAGGCTAAGTGGGTCGCTCCCAATTAGTAGATGTCATCATCCTTCTAGATTTACTCTACACATGTCTAAGTATATGGTGAATGTATGAATCAGGTACCCGTTAAAGGTCGATAACGACTGGGGTGATGACATATTCGGTATTATCCAGCGTGAAGGGTAGCTCGGTCTTCTGTTGGTTTAGGCGTTCAGTATCTGGACCCTTGGTGCATCCCTCTTAGAGGTGTACTGTCGGAAGGTAGTCCCTTACCTTGTCATTTGTATGGAATCCATTCTCCAATAAGTGCCTTCAGACTTGATTGTAGAACCTAATATGCTGAAATTTAATAATGTAACAATTTCGGCTAAGATTAATAAGTTTATTTGCAAATGTTTTCAAAGAATGTCATTAGAAATAATATCAAATGTTTTGATATAAAAATGTTTTAGTTATCATAAGGCAAAAACATGTCCGTGTTTATGTGTGGGCGTGGTCTTATGAGATACTTTTCTTTTCAAAGGATTTTATTCAAAGGCTGATATATGACACTGTCATTTATATTTGAGTTTCTCACGCTGGTTTATCAAGCCTGATCCGGGTATTTTCAATACTCGGGCCAGATCCGAGTAGTCTCAGGTTTAGTGAAGACGGTTGGAGTTTTCAAAGGAGAGCTAGAGATATTCATCTACGTATGGACGTATTCTATTATCCGCTTTGCGCAGTTGTTTTGTAACAACCCGTATATTTGGACCATAAATGTAAATGAGAATCAATACGACATCACAGACACAGAACAGTCATAGAATTGTGCAGCGGAAAATACATCATCATAATAATAGTTCATGAAGCTACTACAGGAAATACAATAATGTCTCAACATAAAGTGACTGAGATGAAATACAAGATGTTCAATACACTAGCACAACAAATACTGGAAAGGAAATAAAATGATAAAGATAAATGCTAAGTCTTCAGCATCTTCAACCAACCTTGATCAGCAACTGGATAGCTTCAGACTGACCCGAGCATATACAAAAGAAACACTCGAGTCAAGACTCAAAATCTTATACAGGATAATCAAGTGCAAATAATAAAGTCTATAACTCAAAGACGAATGTAATAAACATCTTTAAGGATCCGGTAAACTATCTATATATACAATAGAATACGCTAAATAGATAATGTATAATCAGTAAGGTATGATATCAAAATAGTGTTAAGGCGTTACCATAATCCCCCTTAACACATTTTATAATGTCATAGTCTATACAGCACCGTAAACCCCACCGTAAACTGGTGGTTATCAGAGGGTACCCCATAGGTATAACACAAAACAAATCGTAGTGGTCGCGAATAGGATACTCAGTATGATAAGGTACATGAGGGGATACCAACTAGGACACTAGTAGTTGCCTGATCCGGACTGATGTTGGGCATAGCAGCTACTACCCCAACACCGCGAAACAACACTCCCAAATCAAGGGGTGCACCCAAATCGAATCACATAAGTAATAGATAAGGTATCGAGGAAGTGTGTCCGCTAGAGATGGCGATCCTCAATGGCCCGACGCGGCTCCTGTTTTAGTCATGTCAGGGGTTATCCAAAATCGTTCTCTTTCTTCGGTCAACGCGTTCACCCAAAGCCATCCACTTCGTTCTGGATCAACACTCCACGTATATTAGTTATTAAAGTGGTTTTCGGTATCGACAGAGAGTATGTCCATATCCGATCCCGGTCTCTTTAATAACTACGTATTAATTATCCGATGGTCATTTAATATTAAAGTTTAAACAAATCAAAGTCCAAAAGTCAAGTTGCAAATTTGACTTCCAACATTTGACATTACACAATTCAATTTATTTCAAATATTTAAAATCATATTTCCAAATGAAGTTTTAGTTCAAGCCCTTGAGTTAACAATACTTAAGTATTCAAGTTCAATCTAACAAGATCTAAATTTCACTTACTAAATTTAATTCATAAACCATGGATCCAATTTACCGATCAATTTGGTTCAAATCATTAAATCAAATTCTATTCATTTCAATTTATATTCACATTCATTGTTACATTAAATTTTATCAGAAATTCGATTTAATCAATTTCAATAGCTAAATCAAATCCTTAAACTTTAGTTGGTTTTGTATTTCCCTTAAGTCAATTTGTTACTTAATCTCAAATTAAATTTTATAACAAATTCCAAATCTATTAAATTTAACTGAGTTTAAATCTAAATCTCAAATCTAATAAATTTCAAATTATTAAATTCTAAAACTTACTTGTTTCTAAATCTCATTTCAATTAAATGTGTCAATCCGTTTTATTCAATTACATAGATCTATTAATCCGTTTCAATTAAATCCATTAATTTATTTCAATTAGATCCATTAATTTATTTCAATTAAATCCATTAATTTATTACAATTAAATCCATTAATTTATTACAATTAAATCCATTAATTTATTACAATTAAATTCATTAATTTCGTTACTTAATTTCCAACAAATTGTTAAGTTCAATCCTTAACTTCAAATAGATTTCAATTCCAAAATGATTTTTTTGTTGACCAATCGGGTTTCTTATTTTTATTACCTATCATAGGCCAAAGTTGTTCAATTAGGTATTTATCATTTAAACCCAATATCATTAATTAAAACAAGGCATAGCAAAGGGAACTTGCAGTGTGATAACTGGGATGGTGTCAAAGTAAATAAACAATCAATAGCAACCATACATAACAATTCAACAATTTATTTAATAATCCCGAAATAATCGTATTAATTTACATTTGTTATTTATGCAAATAAATAAAATTATTCCTAGAATCCACACCTTCATTTCATGCAGATTTAAGATTTTTACATTGTGGTTTTTCATTTGGTGTCTATTAATATTACTTCATCAATCATACATTCAATGGTTCAAAATGTAGTTAACTTTACTTCTACTTGTCAATTTATTTACAATAAAGGGGTCGAGTTCATACTTATATTAACGACCAAATTCAATCATCACACAACACATTTAGCGCTTAAAATTTCCATGAACTAACATCAAATCACCATTTAACACGTTAAATCTTTTTAATAATACATGGCATCAATTTAGCAATTTTAAATTCTAACAATATTAAATTTTAACTTGATAATAATTTACAGTTTATGTGAACAATTTTAACATCAACCATTCTAACATCCAAATTAACATTAACAACATCTATCACTTGATTATCATAGCATAATAGATTGAGTCGTGAATGAAATATTCACCTTGCGTGGTAGGAGATTGGACGACGAAGCACGAGGACGATAGATAAGATAGACGCTAACAAGCACGACACAAAACGAACACAACTGCAATCAATAAATTATTTAATTAATAACTTTTCAATATAATATATATATAGATTTTATATATAATCATACTAAACAAAGGAACTAGATAGATCCGACAAGCTGAATAGAGCCTAATTCTCTGAAGCTGTAGCTGGAACAAAACACAGCAAAACACTGTATGTGAGTAACCAGAAATTTCAAAAGTAAATACTGCTTCAAGATATAACAGTTTCATATATATATTTCTATATATACACAACGGAATGAAACAGAATACGGTTGCGACCAAGGCGAGGCACGACGGTGATGGTGGGCAGGGGATGTCGCGGTGGTCGGAGAAGGCGGGTGCAGGCTGGTGGGTGGTTGCGGCTGTGGTGGCGGGTTCGGACTAGTGGTTGCCGACTGGCAGCGGACGAGGTGGCAGGCGGACTATGCAGATGGGCGGTGGACTGGTAGGTGAAAGGCGGGCGGCGGAGGCTGGGCAGGCGAACGGGTGGAGTTTGGGTTCGGGTGAAGTCTGGGGTTCGGGTGGGCTGGCTGGGCAGTGGGTTCGGAGGCGGCCGACAGTGGGCGTGGAAGCGGCAGGCAGTGGGTTCGGCGGAGGCGGACTGGGTAGGGCGGAGGACGTGGGTAGTGGAGCGGACTGGGTAAGGCGGAGGACGTGGGTAGTGGAGCGGACTAGGTAAGGCGGAGGACGTGGGTAGGGCGTGGGACGTGGAGGCTGGGCAAAGGGACGGAGGGCTGGCCGGCGACGTGGCAGGGCGTGGAGGCTGGCGGCAGCGGATGGAAGCACATGATGGTGGGGTTTTGTGTGAACTGAAGATGTGAGTTTGAAATTAATGAAACAATGGGGAAGGAGGAAGAACACGTTACCAGATAGTTTTCTTTTGCCTCTGAGCAAAAGGAAAAGGCAGCTAGTTTATACATAACGTTGGAAATCAAAGGTCCTAAATTGACTGCCTCGATAACCGAAAGGCTGTTGGCTTTCCAAGGCAGCTGAATAGTCAAAGGCTCATAGAATTCCAACAGAGTAGATAAATGGGGTACCGGTCTGTACAGCGTAACGGACCAGTTTGTAATCCGTTGAACGATTATAATTTGCAACGCCGAACTCCGATTGACACAAATAAATATACCGTTTTGATCAGCGCGACGAAGCGAACCCATCGGTATATAAATATCAGTGGCATGCTTAAATTATAAAATTCGAAATTTCTATTACGGAGAAAATGCAGCAAAAATGCCGAAGAATAAGATCGACGGAGCTAAAGATGTCCGGATTTTGAAAAACGAAAAATGACGCCTTGGTCAGAAGATGGTTTAGAATTTTTCTATGTAAAATTATTCCGGTTCGGAAGATAAAATTTTCCGTGTTTAAAATGAACTGATGTGAAATAAAACGCGAACGAAATTTACTGCGGTATTTTCCGACGAAACTTTACCCATATCTATAACCATCTAGGCGCAATTGATAAACAAAGTTTGGACGCTAATTGAGATCGTAGGTAAGTTTCACATTTTATATTAAAATAATGGATTTAAAATTTTTAAATTGGGTCGAAAATTCAGGGTCTTTACATTCTCCCCCACTCAAAACTTTTCGTCCTCGAAAAGAAACGAGACGGTGAAGTAAGAATGGAGTAAGCAGAAAAGTCAAGATAGATTTTAAGAAAATTTGATTTGTACCTGATATTAACAATTCGGGGTTTGAATCCCGGATACTATCCTCCGTTTCCCATGTGCAATCTCGCTCATCCGTACTCCACTGGACTTTGACTAGATTTATAGACTTCCTTCTTAGTTGCTTTGTTTCACGATCGACTATCCGAAGTGGTCTTCTTTCGATAGTCAAATCTGGCTCGATATCTACTTCATCTAACTGAGCAATAGGAATGGTCATGGATGGATCACGGACGACTTTCCGAAGATGTGAAACATGGAATACGTTGTGCACGCCCTCAAACTTTTCTAGTAATGCAACTCTATAAGCTAGTGTACCAATTCTCTCGGTGATAGTAAATGGTCCAACAAATCTAGTAGCAAGCTTCCCTCTACGACCAAATCGAATAACATTCTTCAAAGGTGATACTTTCAAAAATACCACATCCCCAACCTGGAATTCCAAATCTCTTCTACGCCTATCTGCATAGCTCTTCTGCCTATCCTGTGCGGTCTTCATCTTCTTTCTGATCTCATTTACCTTCTCGGATGCCTCCATAATCATATCTGGGCCAAGAACTAATCGATCTCCAGTTTCAATCCAGCAAGCTGGCGATTTGCATGGCCGTCCATATAAAGCTTCGAACGGTGCCATATCGATACTTGCCTGATTATAAAGGTGGTTAAATTCCAATTCAAATTTCTTGTTCAAATTGAAATTTTGACATACCTGATAATTGTTATTATAAGTGAATTCAACCAAATGGAGATGGTCTGCCCAAGATCCACCGAAATCAATTATGCAAGCTCGGAGCAGATCCTCCAAAATCTATTTACCCTTTCCGTTTGGCCATCTGTTTGAGGATGATAAGCTGTGCTTAGATTCAGTTTAGTGCCTAAGACGTCCTGAAATGCCTTCCAGAATTTACTAGTGAATATAGGGTCTCGATCACATACAATACTAGATGGAACTCCATGAAGTCTAACAATCTCTCTCATATAAATCTCAGCCAAACTCGAAGTAGTACGGGTGGTCTTAACAGGAATAAAGTGAGCAGATTTGGTCAACCTATCAACGATCACCCATATACTCTCGTTTCCCTTTCTGGTCCTCGGTAGTCCATCAATGAAGTCCATAGAAATCCGATCCCATTTCCAACATGGAATCTCTAGGGGTTGAAGTAAACCGGCAGTCTTCTGGTGATCGGCCTTGACTTGTTGGCAAGTTGTGCATCTACTGACATATATAGAAATATCTCTCTTCATCCCACTCCACCAATATAAACATTTCATATTACGATACATCTTAGTGACACCAGGATGAAATGAAAGTGATGACTGATGGTTCTCTCTAAGTACTTCTTGTCTCAAACCATCGACATTAGGAACACAAATACGGTTGTCGATCCTTAGAACTCCATTACTATCAATCTGTGCTCCTATTTTACCGTCAACATTTCCGACTCTACCAAGAACTAACTCCTTCATACGATAGAGCAAAGTGTCCTCATATTGTTTAGCTTTTATGCGATCCATAAGATATGGAGAGATGACAAGCTGAAATAACATGCCTTCAATAAGATTACAGCAAGACAATGCTTTGCTACGACTCAATGCATCGGCTACAACATTTGCTTTCCCCGGAGTATAAGTAATGTCGAGATCATATGCAGCTAAGAATTCGAGCCATCGGACTTGTCTCTGGTTCAAATCCTTCTGAGAAAAGATATACCTCAAGGACTTATGATCAGTGAATAATTCAAATTTTGTTCCCAAAAGATGGTGCCTCCATAGTTTCAAAGCAAATACAACAGCAAGAAGCTCAAGATCATGTGTGGCATAGTTTAATTCATGAGTCTTCAACTGACGTCCCGCATAAGCAATAACCTTTCCATTTTGCATAAGGACAGCGCCTAAACCTTCTCGGCAAGCATATGTATAGACAGTTAATCCTTCACTTCCATCAATTACCGCAAGAACAGGGGTTGACGTTAAATTGCGCTTTAACTCATTAAAAGCCGATTCACACTTCTCACTCCAATTAAACTTAACATCCTTCCGAGTTAAAGCAGTAAGTGGGGCAGAAATCCGGGCAAAGTGCTCAATAAATCTGCGATAATAACCGGCTAAACCCAAGAAACTACGGATATCTGTAGGAGTTTTAGGAGTCTCCCAATCCTGTAGATTAATTGATTCAGATTGGCAAGAGGTAAGATTGTTTGAACAAAAACAACGAATAAGATATAACTTACATTGATTATGGCGATCTTAGCTGGATCAACCGAAATCCCACTTTCAGAAATAATATGGCCAAGGAATCTTACTTCATCTCGCCAGAAATGGCATTTAGAGAACTTGGCTTTAAGCTGATGGTTTCGAAGAGTTTCTAGAACATAACGGAGATGTGTTTCATGCTCTTTCTCGTCTTTGGAGAAGACAATAATATCATCAATGAATACAAGAACAAACTTATTAAGGACGTCCCGGAACACTCGATTCATCAAGTCGACGAAATAAGCAGGTGCGTTGGTCAAACCGAATGGCATAACCAACCATTCATAGAATCCATTCTCAGTACGGAAAGCTGTCTTATGGATACTATCTTCCGCTACTCGGAGTTGGTGGAACCCGGTGGCTAGATCAAGTTGTGAGAAAACTTTAGCTCCATGGAGCTGATCGAATAAATCGTTGATGCGAGGCATCGGATAACGATTCTTGAGAGTGTGTTTGTTTAGTTCTCTGTAATCAACACACATGCGAAGAGATCCATCTGACTTGGTGACAAATACAACTGCGACGCCCCATTCAAAACAACTTCTCCTGATCAAACCCTTAGCAAATAGATCATCAATTTGAGTTTTTAGTTTAGATTTTTCTTTAGGAGCCATCCTTCGGTGTGGGAGAACTACAGGAGTAGCTCCAGGAATAAGATCAATACGGAAATCGATTTCCCGTTTAGGCGGTAGAGAGTTGACCTCTCCAAATACATCGGGAAATTTCTGAACAATAGGAGTAGTATTAAGATCATCCGGATGAGCATCAAGAGAGAATATGAAGCTTCCGGCATATTTCTGAGGTGATTTGCATTCAATGACAAGTGGTTGACCCTTGTCGCTTACTAAAGAGACTGAACGAGTTTTGCAAGAAATAACAACATCAAATTTGCTTAACCAATCAGCTCCTAAAAGAAAGTCGAATGCTTGGAATCCAAGTACATAGAAATCCCAAGTGAATCGAGAAAAATCATACATAAGTGCAACTCCCTTGCAAATACTTCGGATGTTAGCGGGTCCTCCGATAGGATTGGAGACACATAAAGAAGTAGTAGCAAGAGTAGGTTCTAATTTGAGCTTATTACAAAGGTCAACTGATATAAAGCTATGTGAAGCACCAGTATCTAATAATACCCTAACAGGTGTAGCATGTAAATGAAAAATACTTCGTAAGGTACCTTGGTCATCCTGGGCGGGTGGTGCAGAGGGTGCAGGTGTGGTGATAGCAAAAACTCCAGAGGTGGTGCCACGCTTATGCATTGGGCAGTCTTTTTTGAAATGTCCCGGCTGGAGGCAGACATGGCATAAATCTCTCCTAGTCATAGAAGGTGGTGGGACAGCAGCTCCGTTAGATGGACAGCTATTAGCATAATGACCCTTCTTATCGCATTTGAAGCAAGTGATATTAGCAAGGTCGATTGGGCTTTTCTGGGCGTATCCCAATCCAGTAGTCTTCTGCGAAGCTTTCTTTTGTTGATCAAAGTTCATCTTCCTCTTTCCGGGCTGGCTAGAAGAGGGCTGAGTAGGAGTGGCCTTGGCAGTAGGTCCCTTAGGCTTCGCCTCATATCTAAAAGCATAGTCAACAAGCTCTGTGAAGGTGTAGTGAGTGTGGCCAGTAAGCAAGTCATAATATTCTGGTCTAGCTCCCAAAATGAATTTCTCGTTCTTCAGAAGTGGTGTATCGATCAAGCCAGGTCCTAACTTGGAGAGTTCGTTGAATTTCCTCTCATACTCAGAAAAAGTCATACTACCTTGCTTAAGATCCATGAAAGCTCTATAAAGTTGGGTTTTCCCAGCAGCTGGCATCCATTGGGCCGAGAAAGTATCCCTAATCAAAAGATAGACTAGATGGACAATCATTCCAAAGATTGAAGGAAGAATTTAGACTATGAAATCAAAACAAATTTATACCTAAACTGGGCCCAAGTGATGGTGTTTTCCTCGATACGTGAAGTAACAGATTCCCACCAATCCTGTGCGGCATCTTGAAGTTGCCAAGCAGCAAGCTGACGCTTCTGAGCATCAGTGATCTCCAGACCAGAAAATATCTTCTCTAAGCCTTTAAGCCATTGCTGAGCCTCGATAATGTTCTCGGATCCAGAAAACTTAATACCTCCAAGCTGTGTATACTCCTTACTAAGAGTGGTGAATTTGACAGTAGCTGGAGCGGCAGGTGCAGCCTGAGCAGGACCATTGCCTCTTCCACCCCTATTGTTTCTTCTGGCACTCATCCTGAAATACCAAAAGAAATTTAGAACCAAGGATAAAATCATAGAACTCTAAGGAAAATCCAATCAACGAATCAAAGAAGTTTGAATTGAAAGGATTTGGATATTGAATCGATTCTCCTCATTCTAGGGTATTGCTACCCTATCTCTAATGAGTTTTATAATCCCGAACTAAGGTTTTTAGGGGAAACCGAAGCTCTAATACCAACTGTAACAACCCATATATTTGGACCATTTATATTGACAATAATCCACACATATCAACTTAAATAATTCAAAACACGAATCATTATGGGATTATAAATACATAAATGTAAATGAGAATCAATACGACATCACAGACACAGAACGGTCACAGAATAGTGCAGCGGAAAATACATCATCATAATAATAGTTCATGAAGCTACTACAGGAAATACAACAATGTCTCAATATAAAGTGACTGAGATGAAATACAAGATGTTCAATACACTAGCACAGCAAATACTGAAAAGGAAATAAAATGATAAAGATAAATGCTAAGTCTTCAGCATCTTCAACCAACCTTGATCGACAACTGGATAGCTTCAGACTGACCCGAGCATATACAAAAGAAACGCTAGAGTCAGGACTCAAAATCTTATACAGGATAATCAAGTGCAAATAATAAAGTCTATAACTCAAAGACGAATGTAATAAACATCTTTAAGGATCCGGTAAACTATCTATATATACAATAGAATACGCTAAATAGATAATGTCTAATCAGTAAGGTATGATATCAAAATAGTGTTAAGGCGTTACCATAATCCCCCTTAACACATTTTATAATGTCATAGTCTATACAGCACCGTAAACCCCACCGTAAACTGGTGGTTATCAGAGGGTACCCCATAGGTATAACACAAAACAAATCGTAGTGGTCGCGAATAGGATAATCAGTATGACAAGGTACATGAGGCGATACCAACTAGGACACTAGTAGTTGCCTGATCCGGACTGATGTTGGGCATAGCAGCTACTACCCCAACACCGCGAAACAACACTCCCAAATCAAGGGGTGCACCCAAATCGAATCACATAAGTAATAGATAAGGTATCGAGGAAGTGTGTCCGCTAGAGATGGTGATCCTCAATGGCCCGGCGCGGCTCCTGTTTTAGTCATGTCAGGGATCATCCAAAATCGTTCTCTTTCTTCGGTCAACGCGTTCACCCAAAGCCATCCACTTTGTTCTGGATCAACACTCCACGTATATTAGTTATTAAAGTGGTTTTCGGTATCGACAGAGAGTATGTCCATATCTGATCCCGGTCTCTTTAATAACCACGTATTAATTACCCGATGGTCATTTAATATTAAAGTTTAAACAAATCAAAGTCCAAAAGTCAAGTTGCAAATTTGACTTCCAACATTTGACATTACACAATTCGATTTATTTCAAATATTTAAAATCATATTTCCAAATGAAGTTTTAGTTCAAGCCCTTGAGTTAACAATACTTAAGTATTCAAGTTCAATCTAACAAGATCTAAATTTCACTTACTAAATTTAATTCATAAACCATGGATCCAATTTACCGGTCAATTTGGTTCAAATCATTAAATCAAATTCTATTCATTTCAATTTATATTCACATTCATTGTTACATTAAATTTTATCAGAAATTCGATTTAATCAATTTCAATAGCTAAATCAAATCCTTAAACTTTAGTTGGTTTTGTATTTCCCTTAAGTCAATTTGTTACTTAATCTCAAATTAAATTTTATAACAAATTCCAAATCTATTAAATTTAACCGAGTTTAAATCTAAATCTCAAATCTAATAAATTTCAAATTATTAAATTCTAAAACTTACTTGTTTCTAAATCTCATTTCAATTAAATGTGTCAATCCGTTTTATTCAATTACATAGATCTATTAATCCGTTTCAATTAAATCCATTAATTTATTTCAATTAGATCCATTAATTTATTTCAATTAAATCCATTAATTTATTACAATTAAATCCATTAATTTATTACAATTAAATCCATTAATTTCGTTACTTAATTTCCAACAAATTGTTAAGTTCATTCCTTAACTTCAAATAGATTTCAATTCCAAAATGATTTTTTTGTTGACCAATCGGGTTTCTTATTTTTATTATCTATCCTAGGCCAAAGTTGTTCAATTAGGTATTTATCATTTCAACCCAATATCATTAAATAAAACAAGGCATAGCAAAGGGAACTTGTAGTGTGATAACTGAGATGGTGTCAAAGTAAATAAACAATCAATAGCAACCATACATAACAATTCAACAATTTATTTAATAATCCCGAAATAATCGTATTAATTTACATTTGTTATTTATGCAAATAAATAAAATTATTCCTAGAATCCACACCATCATTTCATGCAGATTTAAGATTTTTACATTGTGGTTTTTCATTTGGTGTCTATTAATATTACTTCATCAATCATACATTTAATGGTTCAAAGTGTAGTTAACTTTACTTCTACTTGTCAATTTATTTACAATAAAGGGGTCGAGTTCATACTTATATTAACGACCAAATTCAATCATCACACAACACATTTAGCACCCAAAATTTCCATGAACTAACATCAAATCACCATTTAACACGTTAAATCTTTTTAATAATACATGGCGTCAATTTAGCAATTTTAAATTCTAACAATATTAAATTTTAACTTGATAATAATTTACAGTTTATGTGAACAATTTTAACATCAACCATTCTAACATCCAAATTAATATTAACAACATCTATCACTTGATTATCATAGCATAATAGATTGAGTCATGAATGAAATATTCACCTTGCGTGGTAAGAGATTGGACGACGAAGCACGAGGACGATAGATAAGATAGACGCTAACAAGCACGACACAAAACGAACACAACTGCAATCAATAAATTATTTAATTAATAACTTTTCAATACAATATATATATATATATATTTTATATATAATCATACCAAACAAAGGAACTAGATAGATCCAACAAGTTGAATAGAGCCTAATTCTCTGAAGCTGTAGCTGGAACAAAACACAGCAAAACACTGTATGTGAGTAACCAGAAATTTCAAAAGTAAATACTGCTTCAAGATATAACAGTTTCATATATATATTTCTATATATACACAACGGAATGAAACGGAATACGGTTGCGACCAAGGCGAGGCACGGCGGTGACGGTGGGCAGGGGATGTCGCGGTGGTCGGAGAAGGCGGGTGCAGGCTGGTGGGTGGTCGCGGCTGTGGTGGCGGGTTCGGACTGGTGGTTGCCGACTGGCAGCGGATGAGGTGGCAGGCGGACTATGCAGATGGGCGGTGGACTGGTAGGTGAAAGGCGGGTGGCGGAGGCTGGGCAGGGGCAGGCGAACGGGTGGAGTTTGGGTTCGGGTGAAGTCTGGGGTTCGGGTGGGCTGGCTGGGCAGTGGGTTCGGAGGCGGCAGGCAATGGGCGTGGAGGCGGCAGGCAGTGGGTTCGGCGTAGGCGGACTGGGTAGGGCGGAGGACGTGGGTAGTGGAGCGGACTGGGTAAGGAGGAGGACGTGGGTAGTGGAGCGGACTGGGTAAGGCGGAGGACGTGGGTAGGGCGTGGGACGCGGAGGTTGGGAAAAGGGACGGAGGGCTGGCCGGCGACGTGGCAGGGCGTGGAGGCTGGCGGCGGCGGATGGAAGCACACGGTGGTGGGGTTTTGTGTGAACTGAAGATTTGAGTTTGAAATAAATGAAACAATGGGGAAGGAGGAAGAACACGTTACCAGATAGTTTTCTTTTGCCTCTGAGCAAAAGGAAAAGGCAGCTAGTTTATACATAACGTTGGAAATCAAAGGTCCTAAATTGACTGCCTCGATAACCGAAAGGCTGTTGGCTTTCCAAGGCAGCTGAATAGTCAAAGGCTCCTAGAATTCCAACAGAGTAGATAAATGGGGTACCGGTCTGTACAGCGTAACGGACCAGTTTGTAATCCGTTGAACGATTATAATTTGCAACGCCGAACTCCGATTGACACAAATAAATATACCGTTTTGATCAGCGCGATGAAGCGAACCCATTGGTATATAAATATCAGTGGCATGCTTAAATTATAAAATTCGAAATTTCTATTACGGAGAAAATGCAGCAAAAATGCCGAAGAATAAGATCGACGGAGCTGAAGATGTCCGAATTTTGAAAAATGAAAAATGACGCCTTGGTCAGAAGATGGTTTAGAATTTTTCTATGTAAAATTATTCCGGTTCGGAAGATAAAATTTTCCGTGTTTAAAATGAACTGATGTGAAATAAAACGCGAACGAAATTTACTGCGGTATTTTCCGACGAAACTTTACCCATATTTATAACCATCTAGGTGCAATTTATAAACAAAGTTTGGATGCTAATTGAGATCGTAGGTAAGTTTCACATTTTATATTAAAATAATGGATTTAAATTTTTTAAGTTGGGTCGAAAATTCAAGGTCCTTACATGTTTGTTGTTTATCAGCAATTGTAAGGACAGATGTTTATAACTGTCCAAGCTAAATTTAGGTTAGACTCTGATATATGTATTTCAAAAGTTTTCCGCTGTAAAGATATTTGTTCAATGTTATATATTATTCCATTCATGTGAGATTCTGTTCTGTCTTTATTTTCTTTTTCACCCCTTAAAGATCCGTTTATTCGTTCAATTTGAGTTGGACTTGTGTGGTTTATTGTCGGCTCAAAGGGTACGGATATTCAGGCCTTCACACTTTTTATATTGTAAAATCCAGTGATATTTAATAATGTCTATGGGTTTTAAAATACCGATAATCAAGTAGCTATGATGTGTGTACATCACAACAGTAATTTGCATATAATCAAAAACTGAAGCCACTTATTAGAGAATGGATTCCAATAAATGGCAAGGTAAGGAACTACCTTCCGAAAAATAATACACCTCTAGAGAAAATGTACTATGGGTCGTAGTTACCTTTGCAACCCTACCAACACAGGATCGGCCTACTCCTAACTAGATAGTCCCAAATATGTCATCACCCCGGTTGTTCCCAACTTTTATAAAGAGCTCTCATGCACAACCAAATCCATAATATGATAATCTAGAAAGGTGATGACACACCCTTATGGGAGCGACCCACATAGCCCTGCTGTATTTACCCTGTTTTAGCCATTTTCGGGGTATGAGACTCGTGAGGTAACAATTTACCTTCCTTTAGCAATTCCCACTTGGAATGCTAACACTGCCCTCTAGGTAGAAATGCAATGCCAGCATTCATCCATTCAAGTTCGTTCTGGGTCTGAACAAAACCGAAGGCACTACCTCCGCTACATCCATTTTGGAATCACCCTCAGGATTAGTAGGAAGTAGCCCTTGCACTTCAAAGAACTCCGTCTTTAAAACATCATCAAAATGTCTACCATTCGAACGCTCATGTTGGTTCGAAGTGGTTTTTAAATAACGTATCCGATCCCGGTCTCTTTGAGCCAGTAACCAATAATTTTCGTTTGACTCATTCCTAGTTCTTTTGGAAGTAAGTGGACTATACTAGTCCCAAAGGGATCTCTAATTTATCCCTTAAAGCTAGAGACATTTCACCCAATGAGTTCTCCCGAGGGAACTCAAACCGTATGAACACGTGAAGCTCTTATTTACTTCCTAAATCAAAACTGACCAAGATTTGATAGTCGGTTATTTAACTATCAAATACACAAACAACAACAACAATTCCATTTAAATCTCTTTCCAAAATATTTATCATAATATTTATATACTTATCTTACTGGCATAAGTATATTTACAAAACATTATGAAAGATTTCTTACTTCAAAATCATATTAAAAGGACGCAACAAAAGTTATTTAAATTGGAGATAATGATAACCTCAAACACCATTCCTTCGGTGTTAAGTATGGAACGAATGTCCATACCACCAAAATTAAGAAGGTAGGTTAAAGGAAATCCAATCTCAAAATCTTTTATAAATTTCTTCAATAAATCCTTTTAATAAATTTCTTTAATTTATGAAAATCTCCTAAAATTCCAAATCCATTTATAAAACTCTTTATAAATCTCCAAGTTTATGTATAAAACTCTTTTATAAATATCCAAAATCATCTATAAAGTTCCTTTATTAACATCCAAAATCATTTATAAAACTCTTTATAAATATCCAAAATCATTTTATAAAACTCCTTTTATAAACTTTCCTTATTTTAAACAAAACTTCTTTAATAAACTTTAATCAATAAAGTTCATTTGCTAAAATATCAATTGTTTAAAACACCTTTGAATAAACAAGTTATTATTTAAACATCCTTCATTTAATTCTCTTTAAACAACATTAACAAAATAATGATTTCAAACAATCATTTAAAAAGTACTAAATTACTTCGAAACACCTTTAATAAAATAATTGCTTAATTATCCTTTAAATATTTTAAAACGGAATAAACTTTAAACCATTATCAAAAAGGATAAAATGAAATATTTGACTTCACAAAAGTCAAGAAGAGGCTTAGTGACCACAATGGTTCATTTAATTGAGTTTAACTTATCCAAGTTAAAACATGGGTATTTACATAACAAGCAGATATATAAAGGAAATCAACCAATACAATCAGTTAACATATAGGTAAATATCCAAGTTACCAAAATAGCAGAACTGGATTTTTATTCTACTTAAATAGATGTCACCAAAATCTACTAAGTGAATTATGGTAGAACTGTGGTTTATTCTATCAAACAGATGTCAAATACAATTTAATTTGCAAAACGATGTCTTATCCTACTAAACGGATGCCATTGGGTTTCATATTCACTTGAGGTTACTTAAGTGTAATCGACAAGAAATCCCTTGGATTTAAAACATTCTTTTAAAAGATAGTTGCTTTGAAAAAACCGATCCTTAGAAATAAAGTGATTTAAAAATTAAAACCTTTATTTCATATTTAAATGACATTTAGACTCTTTATTTTAATAATAATTAAACCTTTAATTAATCATTAACAATAATTAACTATTAAATAATAATTATTCTTTAAATAAATAATTAAATAATAGTTGATCTTTAAATAATAATTAAATAAATAATTATTCTCTTATTTAATAATTAAAGAAATAATTAGTCCTTAATTAATAATTTAAACAATAATTTAAACCTTTATTTAATAATAAATTAAACTTATTATTTTTTAATTAAATCTTAAATAAACTTAAATTAATTAATTATTAAACTTTCTTAAATAATAATTAACTTCAATTAATTACTAACTAAAATTATCTTACTTAAAAATAATTAAAAACTAATTACCCTAACTTAATTAATGATTAAGTATTAATTTCCTTACTTAATTACTTAATTAATAATCATTAAATAAATAATTAGATAATTATTTTTAAATTCTTATAAGTGGAAAATAGGCATAAGGACAAACTTTGAAAAAAAATATGCTGAAGGACAAGAAGTTTCATTTTTGGCCTGAAGGACAAACTTTGAAAAGAATTAAGCTGAAGGACGATTCTAATTATAGCTAGCATTTCGTACAGTGCAAAACTAAATATAATGCTAGTTATAACTAGTATATTGTATAGTGTAAAAATTGAATATAATGCTAGTTACAACTAGCATTGTCATTCAGCCTAATTTTTTTTAAAATTTGTCCTTCAGCCCAAAAAATGAAACTTGGTGTCCTTCAGTCTAATTTTTTTTCAAAGTTTGTCCTTCTCCCTAATTCACTCTTCTTATAATATGTTTGAAAACATTTTCAAAAAGATACCTAAGTGAAAACAATTTTAAATTTAAAAAGAGTTCGTTCTACGAACTACATCTATAACGACTATCGCTATACGACCTGAAATGTAAAAAACTTGTTTTTTATTCCAAAAACCTTGAAAAACTTTATCTTTGAATTTAATTTAATTTTATAAACTTTGAATAAAATTTTTGAAAATCAAACAAAATAAAGTTTGAAACTTATAAACTTTTTCATAAAAACATCCAAGTGTAAACAAGTTTAAACCAAGGATCTTGATGTGGATACGACTACAAATCAAGTGCTATTTTCTTTTTAGCTTACGACATTCTTACATACTCGGATACATCCCAACACATGCCATGAGCAACCATACACAAGCAACACATCATAACTTGCAACTATCCAACTTTTTAACTTCACCTTTTTAAGTTTTAAACAACACCGCATCCAAGCATACATTTGCATATACAAATTAGCATCGATTTACCCAAACAAGCAACTATTTTAACAACCAAGCAACAACAAATATACATCATATTTAAAGTTAAGAAATTTAAATAAAATAGTTAGCTTACTCACCAAAACGCTAACCAAACCCTTACTAACTCCACTCGAACTTTACTAAAACTTGAAAACAACCTTAGTTATTTGCTTTGCTTTTGGAAAAATACAAATTCGGAGGCCTTAAAGGCCTAGGGGGTTTGGCCTAGTTGGTACATGGCTCGGCCATGATGTGAGCAAGGAGATTTTGACTTGCTTTTGAAGGAGGAAAGTGTAGAAAAGAAGTAAGGTGTTTAAACAAATGTTTTCATGAATTAAAAGTAGAAAAGGAATGATTTGAAATCATTTGAAAAACCAAAGAAGCCATTAAAGTGTACATGAAGACCTGAAGGTGGATTTAGAAAGTAGGAATGAAAATGGAAAATGAGAATAAGGTTAGGAATTTTTTTACATACAAGTGGATAAATTGAATTACCTAAAATACCGTTTGAGTACATGCCCTCCTCTCATTGCTTGCCACATCATCTTGCCTCCTCTTCCACCTTGTCCCCATGCAAAGGCCTTGTCCCCCTCCCCCTTCATGTGGTTCCAACATGCATTTAATGTTAATAGTACTTATGTCTCTTAATGTCTCACTTTACTTTTTCACTTAATTTTAATTTATATAAAATGGTCACATCTCTTATATATATATATACATACATATACATATATGCATCATATAACCCTAACTTATTATATTTGTATGTGTCTAATTATACAATAGAGTTTGTAATTTTTTCAACAACTTTTATACGACAAAAAGTCAAAAATTCGGAAAACAATTTCCGGTCACATTTTTAATTTTTCTTCGAACTAAATATTTTTGTAAACCAATTTGGAAAACTATTTCACTATTGCTAGTTATTATTAAAAAGAGTCTTTATTTTAATTATAAATTCTACTATTTTGAATATTTAAAATTAATTAAATATTCGCAAACCAAAACAGTGAAATTTTGGGTCATTACATTAGCTTTCTAGGAATGGGGTTTCTTTTTATCTTTAGTTCACTTTGTACGGGGTGGGTATCGCTACATGTCAGATAAGTGACAACTTTCTGGTGTAGAATAACATTCATGAGCGCTCTCCTCTACTAATAGAGTATCACTCATTTTCTCAAACAAAAATTCATATTAATACATATTTAACTTATGGAAAAAATTAAAAAAACAATTTTTTATTTTAAATATTTAAATTAAAATCGAAAATTTAAAAATTATTTTTTAATTGTTTTAATTACAAAAATTATATATTAAAATTTAAACTTCATCCAAAATTTGGTAGAAGTTTAAAATTTAAATTTAGATTCAAATAAAATATTTTTCCTAATTTTCAAATAATTATTTTCAGTTTTATTAATATAAATATATTCAAAATTTAGTATTTAAAATAAATCTTAATTTATGCGCAAGACCAAATCGATAAATATATTTAAATAAATAATTATTTTATGATTTTATATATATATATTAATATATATATATATATATTATCACACACATAGATATATATATATGTATGTATGTATGTATGTATGTGTATTTAACTTGTTCACACACATATATATAATTCTATAATTACAATTTTCGACTTTACAGCAAAAAAAAATATTTATTTATTATATTTAAATGGTATAAACATATTTACTAGTAATTATATATATACACTTTGTTAATACTCTATATATATATATGTATATTCATATATATATATATATATTCATATATAAATATTTATATGTCTATAAAAAATTATATATAAATAACATTTTAATATATATATATATTGAAATATTTTATTATAAAAGCAAAATTATATATATATACACATACATTTGGACAATACATTTATATATTGGATGAGCTAATGTGTCCGTTGCGATGTAAATCCCAACATCTATATACATGCGTATTATACCTTGTACGTATTGATATGTTACACACGCACACACTTATATATGTGTATATGACACACGTATATATTTAATATAACATAAAATTAAATAATACAATATCATTTAATAAATTTAAATAAAATAAAAGATTATATATATATATAATTTAGAAACGTTCTAAACACTAGACTTCATAGGCCCAATAAATATCTAATAGGGTATTATTTTTTTGAAATTCACTAATAACTTCCGCTACGAGCTGGCCCGGTTCCAAAAATGGTATTAGAGTCCAATAGCTAATGCGGTCTCAATTAGTCATGTTAGGGTTAACTATTAAGCTCATAGCCCAAAGGTTGTCCCTAATAGAAAATACCCAAATTTGAATTGGGCCTTAGGCTAATTTTCAAAATTGTTTAAAAATTAAAATATAAGGGCCTGTTTGGTTTCGTTTTTAGTTTCGCGTTTTATGTTTTCAACATACAATACAAAATACAAGAAAATGAGGGAAATCATTTTACAATTCTTAGCCATTACGACGATCGATGGGAAATTGAGGGGATGAATTGTTTTCCGTCCTTTTGTTATGCTTCAAAACACGAAAAACCAAATAAACTTGTTTTCTATTTTCTATGTTAATTTCATTTTTCAAAATTGCGTGTTTTCCAACAATGTATAAGAAATGCGCATTTTTGTTTAGACGAAAACACAAAACTAAAAACAGCAAACCAAACGGGACCTAAGATTTTAAATTTAAAAGTTAAATTTAAAATAAGATATATATATATATATATATATTATAAAACTTATAATATAATAAAAGTTTCAAAATGTTTGAAAAATAATATAGGTTATTTTCGAAATTTAAATTTATTAACAAGAATAATAAAATTAATTAATTAATTAGATGAGTTATTTAATGAAAAATATATACATGTATTATATATTTTGATATATGTTATGATATCTTAAAATGTTTGAAATATCATAAGTACACATGTATGTAGGCTTGTCAATACTACGGGTTTCGATTCGAGCTTGGTCCGAACTCGGCTCAAACCTGCCCTACGGGTATGAGTTTTGCCCTAACTACCCAGGACCGACCCAGGCCCAACCCGGTCACTATTAGTGTCGGGTATAGTTTGATCAAAACCCAACCCGATTTGGGCCCGAGACAATAATTAGTTTTCCATAGTATCAAAACATGAGTGCATATGTTATTAGTTTACCATTTTTTATTTATAAGTAGATTTTTTGCATAATTTTGCTGTAAACTTGACTGCATCACCAACAAATTTGTATGTTACCATTGTTTGTGTACAATTATTACAAAAATTGCAAATTCAAAGTATAATTTTAACATAAATATTATGATTTAGGTATATGGATATTACCAGCAGGCTTGAAAAGCTCAACGGGTTAGACTCAGGTATTGGTTTGAAATACCATACGGGTTCGAGTTGGGCTCGGGTCTGGGTTTTAAGATAACCGAACCGAACCCGACCCGTTTACAGCCTACATGTATGTATAATATGATTTTTCAAAATTAATATAATTTAATTAAAATTGTTTAATTAAATTAATTAAAGGTTAATTAAATAAATAAATAAATTAAATGTTAATTAATTAAATAAAAAATACACATATATGAGATATATGTGTTATACTATAAAGGTTATAGTATATAATAATTATTAAATATAAATGTTATATTAAATTAATATAAAATTAATTGAAATGTTAGTTCATTGAATAAGATTTAATTATTATAATATTATACATAAGATTATTATATAAGTAATACAAAATATAAAAGTTATATAATAATAAAACTTATATAATATGAATGTACAAATTAAAGGTGGAACATTAAGAAACCCTAAATAGGCTTAAGGAGTAAATACATATGTAAATGTACGTGTACCATGATTTTCGATATGTTTGACACTTGAATCATGTGAGTATTTTATAAGAAATACATTATCCCATATGTCAATATCACTTAATATAATATATTAAAGATTATGAATCTTCAATATAATGTTGTCCTTTACCATATATATTAATAAATTACTTGCATACTCCTTAGTTGTTGAGCAAACTCAAGCTAGGGATATTATTTTTAGTATTATTAATATATTGAATAGAAGATGTAAGATAACTATATGTATTTGTTGAGCAAACTTAAGGTACATATACTATTCTTAGGCCATAATGGTATGGTAGGTACAAGTGAATAATTTCATTTTAATTTATTGAGCAAACTCAAGGTCGAAGTGAAATTAGGACAAGGTATCAAAGGTTAGGAGTTATATATAATATAACCGATGGGGAGTTATCCATCGTCCGCGGAGCTATTATTTGTTGAGCAAACTTAAGGTCACAATTCCAAGGTGGACGAGTCCTAACACTTACTAGTGAAGCTGAAAAACTTTTATGTTTCGACTTAAGGTTTGGCAAAATATAAAGACTAGTGGGAGTCTTATTAAAAAATGAAATGATAACAGTTAACCTTTCTAATATTGTAAAATCATATGCCATACAATGTTATAATAATCAACATTGATAAATTTGTGCATTTAAAATGATTGGTAAAAGTTGTATCAATTAAGATATACAAATAAAATGAATTGAAGATTGACTAATAGAAATAATACACACACATACTATTAAATACCTCTTGCATGTTAATGTTGTCAATACACATGCAAGTGCCTAATTTTACAACTACTAAATACATTCGTAATTTGGTCACTGACCTGTTTATTTGGTCGAGACTATGTATTGCATTCTATGAGTTTCGAACTCAAAAGCAATACAAGACTACGGATATTTGATCCATATACAATCCCATATAAATGTTATATAATGAACGGTCACAGTTCATAATGTACGATATTTCGATGAAATTAGTTCATCTGAAATAAGCAAATAAGCCATAGTGCAAGATCAAGTAGTTAGTTTGATTGATTACAAAAAAGAAGATATTGTGTTAAATGTAATACTAGACCAAAACTACAAGATAGATCTAATGCTCGATCGTTGGAATGTTAGTTTGATCGGTTATGCACAGCACAACATATTTGATGTCCTTAAATGTTAAGGATGATCGAGTGTTTTGTAAATAGCTCGTTATGATGTTGTAGTAAGGGTATTCTTTTGAATGGTTCGACCATCTATAAGGAAAACGAACGTACAAGAGTAGATGTAATTTAAGGTACAGTTGGGATGAAGAGAGTGAATAGTCACTTCTACTTCATAAAGAAATATCAGTGACAAGAATTGTAATAATAATAATTGATACTTAACATTGGAATAAGAAATACGATTTCTATTTTGAAATGCATTTTCATATAGAAAATTATTTTCTATGAGATTTATTTCTTTGAGTTCAAGATATTTGATCAAAGAACCCTCCGTTATAAACTAGTTGAAGTATATGAAATAAATAATTAATATTAAGTGAATGATGGACCTCTGAATTAAGTACACTATTATAGTATTGCCAGAAACAATAAGAGCATGCCATCAATCACTTATTGATTGCATCAAGTTATGAAAATTATTTTTGTAAAACAAACCGAATATTATTTATGAAATAATGACTATTTTTTATGTCAATTAAAGAATAGACATAGTTTTATTTCAATCAGAATATTATGAATAATTATTGTGAAATAAAACAACAGTGGAGGTATTTGATGCATTGGAAAATACTGAAGTATCTAAAATTGTTTACAATTATTTTGGTATTATAGACTAAGTCATAGTTTTAAGAAATAATTTTTATCATATGATTATGAATCATATGATACTAGTTAATTATACTCAAACAATAAAGGGCTATGCACCCAATTAGTGGGAGCGTCATAAGAGTTAATGAACTCTTTGGATTGATATATATAGGTGTATGCAATCGTAAGTCTATTGATACCAAAATGGTTCTATGTACTTCGTCATGTTTACCGATGAGTTATTACAGACATGGACATGTGTGTTTGATACACATGTATAAGTCTGTGATAAGGTTATAGAATATAAAATAGAAGTAAGTAATATAACATGCGATAGAAATGATTCGATTTGATCGAATGAGCAAGTATATCGGAAAGAGTTCTATATGTACCTAATATGAATAAAGATTCAGTCTCAAAGGCCACTCTACCCTATAATACATAATGATATATTGATAAGGTGTAATCGAACTTTGTTGGACAAAGCACGATTAGTGATGAGTGAAGTTGTGTTAAATTCTTTCTATAAGGTGTGTATTTAAGAGTAGTACACAAGGATAAAATTAATATCATCCAAAAAATAGTTTACAAAACCATACGAGATAAGGGTTTATAAGAAACCCCTACACATCCTAGGCGAAGAAGTTGGCAGATTAGGTGAGTCGAAAGACTGCACGTAATAATTGTATGTAAGGGATCTTGTATGAATCGTCCCAAGAGAGTTTTGGGAACGATAGTCATTAGATGATTAATTTATGTTGTGAACATAAATATATTGTAAACTAATGCAATATCAATTTTATATAAGAAAATTTATAAAATGCTTATGAATGCCCATTATGTTGCACTGAGAAACAACTGTTGTTTCAAGAAAAATACTAGCTTCGTAGTGAAGGAATTTCTTTAAGAAATTATTGGTATAAAAGAATTTGGATATGATCCAAGGATAAAACTAATTACAATGGATGAAATGAAATTGGCAAAACTTAAATGAACATAAATATATTAGAACGTCTAATGAGTATTCTTATACATTAAAAAGAAACTGTGAGTTTCTTATCAATGTTAAGAATAAATAATCCTCGGTTGTTTAATTAAAGCATTAACAGTACTGACTCTATGATATGGTACAAAGCACTAATCTAAAATAGATTCCAAGTACATTATCAAAATATGATTTTAATAGTTGTATCCGAAGGGATATGATGCATTGGCCATAAATATGTGTTTTTGAGAAAGACATATGCAGTTGGAATACAGTAAGCCACATTGGTAAGAATATTACCATGAATTTTGTGACGCCCCACCTCTATACTCACACTAGCCAAGAACACTACGGGGTAATGTCGTCGACTAGCGCGAACAATAAGGCTGTTGAGGAGCGACCATATGTGTAATTACTTTGTGCAAGTACCGATATGTCAGATAATATAGCTTACATTTTATTTCAAGAGGAAATCCGACATATCAAATACAAACTCAAAGCTACCACACAGTGGCTATAAGGACTTTGGAAACAAATATAGAAATAAGTATAACACAAATCAGTCACAGATGTTCATATCACAAAGGCGTAATCAGATATGAATATATCACATAAAAGTGTACATCAAAATCGTGGTCATACAAGATCCACTACATCAAAAAAGAATAGGTACAAGTGCTAGACAAAAGAATATGTATACATCAAGGTCTCTATCTCGAATGTATAATAACAAAAACTACTAATCTAAAGTAGTTAGCCAAAAATCAGATGATGAACCCTGATAAGAAGTCAAGCAGGAGCACCTGAAATACCTCGGTCTGACCCGAGTATTATTTAAGAAGAAAATAATAAACGGATCAGTCTAGCTATTAATATCATATAAAATGAGATAGGATAAGAGATATGACAAAAACGTATGATAACAAAAATGCCATACTATGACAAGTATACATAAGGTAACAACAAAAATCATACAATATCTCAAATATTCTGAAACACCAAAAAGAATCTCATATTCTTTAAATTATTCACCAAAACACAAATATTGATAGAACCCATCAATGCCTATCACAAAAATCGGTGAAACGCAAATTCTAGAAAACATCAACTAGAAATCCAGAAAATCACAAAAAGGGGAAGGCCTATCAAAAATGGGAGCATGAAAACTCACCAACACGTGTGTCACAAATGGAACGCTATTCCATGGTCGCTAACCATCAAGTTTGAGCTGAAACTCCACAAACGGCCCGAAGACCATGAGTTGCTACCCCACCAATTTGAGTCGAAGCTCCAAAAACGGCCCGAAGACCATGGGTCGCTACCCCACCAAATTTGAGCCGAAGCTCCACAAACGGGGTTTAGTCCCCACACAAACAAAGAGACATCGCACATCGCTAGTCTAAATCCCAAAATGATCATCATTGATCGACAAGTGTAAATTACACTAAGCTAGTAAATATAAGAGTTTAGCTTCATGTCCCATAACCACTAGCTTAACTCAAATATTTACGAACAGATTGTAGACTTCCACTCAAAAATAAGTGTAAATTACACTAAGCTAGTAAATATAAGAGTTTAGCTTCATGTCCCATAACCACTAGCTTAACTCAAATATTTACGAACAGATTGTAGATTTCCACTCGAAAATTGTCACAAGATTTTCAATCGAACAAGTCAAAAAATTAACCGACGAAGTAAACGCAAGCGTTTCATACCTCTTGTTTTGCTAAGTCGTTTAATTAGATTTCTCATACGAATGAGGTAAGGGTTTGTATATACTAATAGATTGGAAAACGGTTTTAGAAACGAGCTTTGTATTAAAATAGTGTTGAAATCGTTTTGATGAAAGAGTTTGAATATTTACTACTAGTATAGAAACCTTCGTATTTTTTAAAAGTGACAAACCACAGAAACGATTGTAGAAACAATCAATCACCAAAAATTCACATACGAAGATGTGAATCAAATCCATAGAAATCGATACCGAATCCATCAAAATGGATATTCCTAAAAATCAAAAGACAGAAGTCAACGGAAATCAATTAAAATCGAAAAACCCACACAAAACAGCCTAAAATAGGCAAAAAGCAGATTTCCCAAATTCAGTCGATTGGACTGTATGGTCAGTCGACTGAAACATGCCTAGAAACTCTCGGGTTTCAGGTTCAGTCGACTGACCCTGCAGTTCAGTCGATTGATACAGGGACAGGAACATTTTTGTTCCCAGTTCAGTCGACTGAACTGTATGGTTAGTTGACTAACACAGGGCCAGAGAATTTTCTGGTCCCAGATTCAGTCGACTGACCTTACAGTTCAGTCGACTGAACTGCCATTTGCAGTATTTTCAGCCTAGCCCAAGAGGGGCCAAACCGGGAGTGATCGGACGAGCAATGGAGACTAGGGATTTATGCCAAGCGACAATCCAGCCTTATAGGCTCTTCGATACACCCCAACAACATGTTCAAACATCAAAGATAGGATTATTAAAGATTTGACTTCAAAACACCAAAAATTGGAATATTCATCAAACCAATTCAATTCAAAGGCAAACGAACAAGGAATAGATGTTAGGAATTACCACCTAACAACTATCAAAGATATAAACATAGATGTGAGTTCAAAAACTCACCTTTTAAACCCAAAACAACAAATGAGAAGCTCAAGAACAAGCAAAGATTGACTTCTCTTCAACAACACCTCTAGAATCTTCAATCTATTATCAAAGGTGAAGTTTTTCCTAAGTTAGGTTATAGGAATTTCTGAAAATTGAAGAGGGATTAAGATGTAGAAGATGAAGAGGATGCTTACCTAAGCTTCTCTTGGATTTTGGACTTGAATTTGAGTTTCCTAATCAAAGCTAGGGTTTAGGAATTTCTATTTCCCATTCTTTCCCCCTTTTTTTACTTTAGCTTGAGTGTTAGGAAAATAGAATGAGTGAATGGAATGAATGAAGAGGAGTGGGGTTGGGTTATTTGTTAGGTTGGTGGGCTGAAACCTAAACCCAAATCCATAAATGAAAATATCAAAATTTTACTCAACTCCAAACATATCGATGTTTATACTCAAAAAGGTCGCAAACGCAATTTTGGACTCAATGGAAGTGGTCTCGAGTCCTAATTCGACTGTTTGCAAAAAGTGACATTTCGGACTTAAATCCGACTAACGATGTTATACTTAAATAAAACATTTAAATATACAATCGTAAAATATGCGGGTTGTTACAGACTCCCCTCCTTAAAGAAATTGCGTCCTTGCAATACTTAAGAAAAAGAAATAAAAAGTAACAACCATACAAAGGCATAACAACACAAAAAGAAGAAATTTTGAAATGAGAAGTTCACCTTAAGGAGCACGAGAGAGTAAGTCCGGATGTGTTCGCTCGATGAATTCTCTGGATTCCCAAGAGCAATCCTTAGGATTTGTGGACCATTGAACTTTCATAAGAGGAACATCTTTATTTCGAAGGCGTTTAACCTCCGTAGCAATGATACAAATAGGATGTTGCTCATAAGTCAAATTAGATGAAACTTCAATTTCTTCGACAACACTGGACTCAAGAATAGAATCGGAATCTCGAAGGCATTTCCGTAGTTGAGAGACGTGGAATACATCATGAATAGCAGAAAATTGAGCCGGTAATAAAAGGCGATAAGCCACAGAACCAATGCGTTCGGTGATGGGAAATGGACCAATATATCGAGGTACTAATTTTCCCGATCGACTGAAACGCACAACACCCTTCATAGGTGAAACACGAATGAACACCAAATCTCCCACAGAAAATTCTAATTTCCTTCTTCGGTTATCGGCATAGGATTTTTGTCTACCTTGAGCTTCTTTCATCCTATGACGAATAAGGTCAATCTTTTCTATGGCATCCCGAATAAAATCTGGACCTAAAACCAGCTTCTCACCGGCTTCAAGCCAACACGAAGGAGATCGGCATGGCCTTCCGTAGAGTGCCTTGAAAGGTGCCATACCAATACTAGATTGGAAGTTATTATTATTGGAAAACTCAACAAGAGAGATATGATCTTCCCAACTTCCACAAAAATCAAGAACACATGCACGAAGAAGATCTTCAAGAGTTTGATTCACACGCTCGGTTTGTCCATCGGACTGAGGATGATAAGCGGTGCTAAAATTAAACTTTGTTCCCAAAGCTTTTTGAAGACCTTTCCAAAATCCACTAGTAAATAATGGATCACGATCACTAACAATAGAAGTAGGAACTCCATGTAATTTAACAATTTCTTTAACATAGAGTTTGGCCAAAAGAGGTACGGTCCGATTGGACCGAACGGGAATAAAATAGGCGGATTTTGTATGTCTATCTACTATCACCCATAAATTGTCATGACTCGAACGAGAACGGGGAAGACCGTCAATAAAGTCCATGGAAATTTGATCCCACTTCCAAATGGGAATGCCCAAAGGTTGCAATAACCCACCGGGCCTTTGATGTTCAGCCTTAACAAGTTGGCAAGTCATGCAACGCTTAATAAAGTTAGCAATATCAGATTTCATTCCATCCCAAAAATAAGACGTTACTACTACCAGGATGAATGGTAAATTTAGAATGATGAAAATCTTCTAAAATGTCTTTACAAAGATTACAAATGTTTGGCACAGTAAGTCTACCAAACCCTCGAATGCCACCACGAGCATCGATTTCAAAATCTTTCAAACCCACAACCTTATTTTGATCCCTACAACTTTGGCTAAGAAAAGCCAATTCGAGATCTTGCTTTTGAGCTTCAAGGATGAGGTCTAAAAGAGAAGGATGAGCCTCAAGGCTACACAAAACAAGAGATGAACATGAATTGGATTCACGATCTCGAATCTCACAAGTGGACAAAGTCTCAAGATCATTCCATTCGGATATCATCATAGAAACAACCGCTTGTTGCTTTCGGCTAAGGGCATCGGCAACACGATTTCCCTTTCCGGAAGTATAAAGAATATCAAGATCATAAGATGCAAGGAACTCGAGCCAACATTGTTGACACAAATTAAGTTCCTTTTGAGAAAATAAATACTTCAAAGATCTATTATCGGTGTAGAGAACAAATTTCTCTCCCAAAAGATAATGATGCCAAATTCTATGAGCGAAAATAATGGCCGTGAGCTCTAGATCATGAGTGGCATACCTAGTCTCGGTAGGCTTTAATTGTATAGAAGTATAAGCGATAACACGTTCTCTTTTTGCATGAGAACGGCACCCAAACCAATACGACTAGTATCGGTATAAACAATAAAGTCTTGGTTCCCTTCGGGAATCACAAGGATAGAAGTATCAGAAAGGAGTTCTTTTAAATGATCCTCTTTCCCGAAAAGCTAATACATTCAAAATTATAATTAACTTTATATATTCATCTTTTTAGAAAAAAAATTTAACTTATTACAAATCAATTTACTGTGTCTGACTGTCTCATCATAGCGTTTAGGAGATTCCTATCGATAACGTTGATCAAGCGCATCGACCAGAATTCTTAAAGCACTCGATGGGCAAAACAACACAAAATCATCTTCTATATGATAAACATGTCTCTTAAAAATTTTACAAATATTCTTTGCTCGTTTAAGAACAAAATACAATTATACTTATAAATATCTTATTAAAATGATTTGCAAATTTTAAATTGTTGTTTTCATCCATAATCAATGAATACAAGGATGGTCTAATCGAGATATTCGTAGAATACTCGATTCGTAAAATGGATGAAATAAGCTGGAAGGTTCGTCAAACCGAATGACATAACGAACCACTCATAAGAATCATAATGAGTGCGGAATGCAGTAAGGGGAATGCTACTCTCCGCAACTCGTAGCTGATGAAAACCAGTGGCAAGGTTGAACTGAAAAGACCTTAGCACCACTCAATAGATTGCTTAGGTGGTAATCCTAAGACAAGTTCAAAAGTATCGGGAAATTCACAAACTACTTGAATGAGAGAAATAACATTTTCCTCATCATGTAGGTTTAAAGAATAAAATGATGCCACCGAATTGGAATCGAAATTATTAAGAAAAATAGAAATTTGTTTAACAGATTTAGGATGTCGAAGATAGATAGTCCGCTCAGGACATAGGATATGGGCTTCATAATGATTAAGCCAATCCTTTCCCAAAAAATCAATTCCGAAGCCCAAGTAACGCATTACATGCAAATCGGCTCGGAAAGAATAATCACATAAAATAATCTCAACATCTTTACAAAGCAAACTGAGTGTTGCGGTTCCACCAACCAGATTCGCAATTCTCAGTGAAGTCATCAAGCCCATAATATTTAAAGAAAAAGAATCAACAAGTTCTTTTGATATAAAATAATGAGATGAACCCATATCAAAAGAATTCGAATAGGATAATCACGAAACAAAATAATGCCATCAAGGACAGAATGAGAAATACCTTGACCAAGAGAAGTGTTACTAGAAGCTTGCGCAACATTCATCTTTTCCTCTCTCCTACTTTGAAGTTTGGGACATGAAGATAAAAGATGACCCAAACCTTTGCAATAGCGACAAGAAAAGGGTTTTGGATACTCATTCGCATAGTGGTCCATAGAACCACAATTGTAGCATTGTCCACGACTAGAGGTAGGAGTCTTTGCTACCGAAATTGCCTGCTTCCCTTTCTTGTTGGGATTAGGGCTTTTAAACTTAATACGCCTCTTCTTGTTGTTATTGAGGCTCTTTTTGGAACCTCCAACATAACTATCACTTCCTTTATCGGCTCTTCAAGTCGAAGAGTGATATCTACAAGCTGATCGAAAGGAACTTCTAGTTTCAGAGGTAAAACCTTTTTGGGGTTCTTACTCAAAGCACAGATAAACCTTTGATTCTTTATAAGATCCAAAAGTTGTTGGGCATACATGAATACGCCATCCAGAGAAGGACTACTGGATTGACCGACGCTGGGACTGCCAGATCTAACCATCTCTTCTTCTTTAAGAAAGAAAGAAAAAGAAAGAAGAGGAAAAAGGTTATTCTCAGAATGAATATCAAACAAACTTGATTGATAAAACAAGGCATCACAAAAGAAAATAGATAGTACGGGTCCAAAGACTCGAATTAAATCCTAAGGCATGACTCCTAAGAAAGACTTAGGACAATGATCCTTGCTAGATTATTCTACATTGTTCCGAAGTTTGGCTCCGATACCAAGCTGTGACGCCCCACCTCTATACTCACACTAGCCAAGGACACTACGGGGTAATGCCGTCGACTAGCGTGAAGAATAAGGTTGTTGAGGAGCGACCATCTGTGTATGTAATTGCTTTGTGCGAGTACCGATATGTCAGATAATATAACTTACATTTTATTTCAAGAGGAAATCCGACATATCAAATACAAACTCAAAGCTACCACACAATGGCTATGAGGACTTCGGAAATAATATAGAAATAAGCATAACATAAATCAGTCACAGATATTCATATCACAAAGGCATAATCAGATATGAATATATCACATAAAAGTGTACATCAAAATCGTGGTCATACAAGATCCACTACATCACAAAAGAATAGGTACAAGTGCTAGACAAAAGAATATGTATACATCAAGGATTCTCTATCTCGAATGTATAATAACAAAAACTACTAATCTAAAGTAGTTAGCCAAAAATCAGATGATGAACCCTGATAAGAAGTCAAGCAGGAGCACCTGAAATACCTCAGTCTGACCCGAGTATTATTTAAGAAGAAAATAATAAACGGATCAGTCTAGCTATAAATGTCATATAAAATGAGATAGGATAAGGGATATGACAAAAACGTATGATAACAAAAATGCCATACTGTGACAAGTATACATAAGGTAACAATAAAAATCATACAATATCTCAAATATTCTCAAACACCGAAAAGAATCTCATATTCTTTAAATTATTCACCAAAACACAAATATTGATAGAGCCCATCAATGCCTATCACAAAAATCGGTGAAACGCAAATTCTAGAAAACATCAACTAGAAATCCAGAAAATCACAAAAAGGGGAAGGCCTATCACAAAGGGGAGCATGAAAACTCACCAACACGTGTGTCACAAACGGAACGCTATTCCATGGTCGCTAACCATCAAGTTTGAGCTGAAACTCCATAAACGGCCCGAAGACCATGGGTCGCTACCCCCACCAATTTGAGTCGAAGCTCCAAAAACGGCCCGAAGACCATGGGTCGCTACCCCACCAAATTTGAGCCAAAGCTCCACAAACGGGGTTTAGTCCCCACACAAACAAAGAGACATCGCACATCGCACATCGCTAGTCTAAATCCCAAAATGATCATCATTGATCGACAAGTGTAAATTACACTAAGCTAGTAAATATAAGGGTTTAGCTTCATGTCCCATAACCACTAGCTTAACTCAAATATTTACGAACAGATTGTAGACTTCCACTCGAAAATAAGTGTAAATTACACTAAGCTAGTAAATATAAGAGTTTAGCTTCATGTCCCACAACCACTAACTTAACTCAAATATTTACTAACAGATTGCAGATTTCCACTCGAAAATTGTCACAAGATTTTCAATCGAACAAGTCCAAAAATTAACCGACGAAGTAAACGCAAGCGTTTCATACCACTTGTTTTGCTAAGCCGTTTAATTAGATTTCTCATACGAATGAGGTAAGGGTTTGTATATACTAATAGACTAGTGTGTGGCCCGTGCTACGCACACTGGACATTGCGAGGTTTAAAAGAATGGGTATATCAAGTTTATACACATCATTTGTATGATATAATACCTCAGCATTATAGTTGCCATAGTGATTTCTTTCTATTTTTAGAATGCAGCTAGTATTTTGTCTTAGTGGGAAACTATCTGTTAGAAAACAGTCTTGTTGAAGTATGCCCATGGTTCATGATTTTAGATTGCAATGACAGAGTTAGTTGTAGTCATCAAGTTAATATATTACATTTTCAAATTTGTCACTATAAAAAAATTGTATTTTTGTTATCCTGAGGTTTTTTTTGTATTAACAATTTTTCTCATGTTGTAAATGCATATGTAATGTCATTATAGTAGGCCCAAATATTTTGCTTCCAGTAATAAAAGAGGAGAAGTAATGAAAGTAAGATGATTTACCAAGGCCATTGTCCATTGATAAACATTTCTCGTGAATATTAAAAAGGAAAAACGAAGGTAGTGTTTGGTTTAAAAACGAATTTTGTGTTTTCGATTTTCAATATGTATTTGAAATATGAGAAGAATGGAGGGACAATGGAAGGGATGAAAGAAAAACGGATGAGAGGACGAATGGGATAGATGGATGACGGAATAATGGATTGTTTCACATGCTTGTGCTATTTCTCAAAAGCGGAAAAAAAATTGTTTTCTATTTTGTATGTTAACTTCGTTTTCGACAATATAATTGCATCGTGTGCATTTTTGTATGGACAAAAATCCAAAACTAAAAACAACAAACCATACACTACCAAAGATTTTAAGTAAATACAACTACTGTAATATATTAATGACCATAAATACCTTACATTTTGAAGGAAATTTTATGTAACCAAAAATAAATATATGAAGAAGATACATTCCATTATTGATTTCAAGTTTCATTCAGGTAATACACCATCTTGGTATGAGTCAATTTTTGAAATTTGTTTAAAAATGGAAATACATAGATTATATAATAGCAACTTCCCCTAAGTTGTTTAATATGTAAGCTTCATTTACAGGACTACATAGTTTAACCATCTGCAGTGTAGTCGCACATGGGTTTTGTTTTAATAACACTCATGTTTTCTATGCAACGGTTGTAGATAATAGTGGTTTGGAGTGTTAATTACTCTTTTGGAATTATGTTGTACTTTGTAGGCAATATAACTTAAATAAGTCATGTTAATTTTTTTGTTTTGTTCTTTTGTTATCTATGGACCATGGAGCATATTTTGTTTCTTTCTTTTAATGTTCTGTTATTATGTTATTAGCATCACTCTGTCACCCTACATGTGCAGTCGTCATCACTCATGTGATTGGCTGAGTTTTACTTATGTGCATTGTGCCATATACTCATGTGATTGGCTGAGTTTTACATATGTATCGTGTAAGATGGATTTAGGCAGAGTGGAGTATATTGGACAAACCTTCTACAATTTAGCATAAAAGTTGGTATGTATATCAGAATATTAAATCATCTAAGAAATACCTAGGTTCTGTAAACCGCATTCAAAACTAAAAAGGTTATTACAAAATAAAATCAAATTTGAAGACCTTGGCAAAGATGAATTTATTCTGTATGACATTCAGAGGTTGAATATATGGTTTGAAAGCATATTAGTGGTTCAACCGAGTCTGTGAACAAATGCTCAAAAAATTTGAAATCCACCCGCATTTGTATCCGAAAAACAGATAAATATCTGATACCCAAGAAAAACAGGTACAAAAGCAAATACGAAGACATCCACATTCGAAAATTATCGCTGGTTATTGTCAAGATTATAGTTTATATATGTGTATTTTAATATAAAAAAAGATATGTATTTATTATTATTTTTAAGTCAGTTTTTATATAATATGCATATTAACTACTCAGAACTATTTATTATTATCAAATTTAGTTAATTTTCACATTTTTATAATTAATGTGATTGAAAAAAAATATACTCAATCAAGATCTTCTAATTATGTTTTTTGTAGTCAATGGATATGTGCATATATCTGAAAAAGATTTCAAATGCGAATATAACATTATCCGCATCTGAAAGTATCTATTGATAAACCTAAGCTCAACTCATATGCATAAAGCTAACTCCTACACGTACATAGATCCACCTATGAATTGTAATATTAGATTTGAGATATATAACTTATCAAATTTGAAATTTGATTTTTGGATATGGAGAATATATTTTGTGGTAGAAACCAGCATAATCCACGGTCGATTTTTTTGGGAAATTTTGATGTGTAAAGCTTGCATTAGCAATAAACAAATGAAGAACAAAAGGTTCAAAGTACATCATGTACCTCAGTTAACCTAATATTCATAGGTAGCAAATACATATTTATGATAGTCGTAACGATAATCACTGTGCAGGGATGAAGTAAAAATGTAATTATAATATTTTGTCTGGTATACAAATTTTTTTCCTGAATATCATGCACATAGTCCTACTTTTTAGTCATTCAATAAAACTTAAATGAGTAGCCTTTATCAATCTTAGTTATTTTTGGTTGCAGTAGTGAAGAAACCTAAAACAGCAACAGATTAAAGGTAATATTACAAAATTAAGTAAACTTGTATTGCATACAGTGCAATCTAAAAGTAGTCCCCATCAGCTTCATATGATGCATATATTGAAATCCAAAAAGAAAGCTCAAAACAGCAGATGCCCAAAGTTCACTCAGCCTTTCATGGTTTTAAATGTTTCCAGGAATGCACTATTGACAGACGGTATCATTAAGTATTCTTGGTATACATCTTTCATATAAGGAAAGCTTTGTATTTAGTCCATTCTATTCAACCTGCAATAGTTTTAGCTAGTATAATGAATTTTATGTTGGTTAATTAAATAATACAATGTTAAACCCAAATACCAAGTACACTTTGGTTAAAACGGTTGTCATATTGATTAAGTGCAGTACACTTACCGAATATTATATAGCTTTGGAAACATTGAAAATGCATCAAATGTTCATGAATGATTAACAATCATCCAAAAAAAATTACCTAGTTAATTGATAGTCAGTACTAAATTGTCATGTTTTTCCAGTTTTCATAAAAATGAGGGGAAAAGACTGCAAATAGCAATATTATCAAGCAAGAAAGCGTTTGTTAGCAACATTGTCATTCATGGTAATACTATCTACAATAGCTATTACACTGTCAACCTGCTTTATAATCAGGCTGTAATAGAACATGCACGTACCATAAATGCACCATGCGGTAGTGTAACAGAGCATAGATACCATCCAGATGTTAGATTACTTTCACATCGAGCCAAATATTTCCGATTTCTTTCGAATTAACTCAAATCATTTGCCTATATCGTGCATACAGGTTTGTATTTTGTGGCTTCTCCATTTCTATCGACTTGGGAGGTGATAGTGTCTTCCCATGATATTGTAGAAAATATAATCAAACCTAGCCATACGAAAGAAATGGATCACATAATTTTCTATGGATCGTAAAATTTCTATAGTTCATAACTTATGATATCTTTTAATAAAATCAACTTGCAATAGAGTTCTCACTTAAGTCTTTTCTCTTAGTTCCCATCTAGCATGAAAAAATATAGGATTAGCTTCCAGAAATAATACTAATTAATTTGTAAGGCAAAACGTAGACGTTAGCTAGCATATCGAATACTGTATGATGTCTTATTCATATTATAAATGCCAGTATGTATGGCACGTCCGTTGGACGTGTGCAAAGACAACCATAAGTTAACTTCTTTTTAATGTAAAATAGTACATACAAACATGCATATTTTTTAGTGTATGTTTTTTTCATGTACTACTTTTTATATAATAGCTGACTTTGTTTTGCATGCATGCGCCATATTGTATAAACAATTGGTTGATATGTAGTCCTTACCATGACATGATGTTGCAAGTGGCTCAGATTTTGCAAATGATAATTTAATTGGGAATTATTTGTGAATTAAACTAAAAGGCATGTTAATATTTTCAGAAGGCTTTAAGAGGATACGTGGAATAAATACCCTTGTACCACGATAATGACCAACTGTAATTTCCGCATCAATGAGATTTCTATGGAAGATACGACATATTAATCTTGTTCAATTACATCAATTTTTCGGTCAATATTTCTAAGTAACATTATTGGCGATCCTATTTTAAGTGTTAGTTTATGCGGTGGCAAGCCACCTAGAGCAAGCGAGTTTAGAAATTCCGGCTGATACAAATTAGTAGTATCATCTTCAACTCTATCAAAATAATAATAAACATGTTCCTCTCCTGGAAACATATGTATGATTGTATTATTTATCTCATCCGTTGTTTCATTTCTTGGTGTTAATATTGCTCTATTCATTATATAATCAGTGTCACTTAAATTTTCATGGAGTGTAGGGAAGAATTCCTCAATTAAACGACATAGGGAACTTGCATTGGTGTTGGATATAACAATATCATCTGGGAGTTTAATAAGATCATCTTGTACATAAGGTTCTGTTCCATTTCCAATACAAAAAAGTAATTCGGCATATGATTGATAGTTTCTCGCTCGCATATTTTGTGTTAAATGAATTACATGTACACTTGTCCATAAAATGATCGTACTATACATGAATCGACTATTTGAGCTCTAGCACCTTTTACGACAATGGGTAGTACTTGTCGAAAATCACCACCTAATAATAATAATCTTCCCACCAAATGGTGTATTTATACCTGTTAAGTCCCTTAACGTTCTGTCTAAGGCTTCAAATGTATAACGATGAGCCATTGTTGCTTTATCCTATAGTATAACAGTGGCCAAACGTAATACTTTTGCATTATCAAATTGTTTAGGAATGTAACATGTTGACGAAGAATCCAAATTGATAGGAATTTTAAATCTAGAGTGCGCAGTTCGACCTCCAGGCAACGCTAGAGAAGCAATTTCAAAGGTAGCAACCGCAATAGCAATAAGGCCTTGGATTCATATATGGACTAAAATTGCTTTATAAAGATACGTTTTTCGTGTACCTTCTGGACCATCTATGAAATATGTTAAGTTATTTTTTTCTTTTACTGAATGCATGATCATTTGAAATGCATCATTTGGTTCCGTGTTTAAGTTATTTACAAAATCTATATCGGTTTATGGTATCTCCATGGATTGTTCTTCTAAAATAGTGGTTGAACTAACATAGTGGTGGGAAAAATCTAGATTGTTACGAGGGATGTCATAGTCAAAAATAGTTTTGTTATATTGTTTTAGGAGGTTATTAAGGTCGAAAAGACATCGGTTTATTAAATATATATTATTTTGGTTAATGGTATGCGTAGAAGGATAATTTTCAATTAAATATGGTAAAAACTCATCCCATAGTTCTCGCACCGTGCAAAGCTCACAATACACTAAAATTGTGACGAACAATCTTCTTAAAGCTGTGGGCATGTGTGTTTGAAGCATCTTGTAACACAATTTACCTCAAGAGAACGAAAAATACACAGCTTGATATTTTTTCTAGAATGGAAGAGAGATACTGGATACTTTATATAGGCATATATAATTATAAAAACTGGAAATCAATATAAATGTGGACATCAAAGTAGGTTGAAATAATAGGTCATGCAAACTAAAACGGTAAACTTATTTTTGTACGTGAGATATGCTCAATTATACAGTGATTCATACTCTTATAAATCATGTGTGCTGTCATTTTTATGGTTTCGTACCCAAATCTTTGCATGCAAAGCTGCCAGGTTTTCTTGTGCAATGGTCCCGCATATTTATACGTTGATTTGATTTGGAATGAACATTTTATAATGTTATCTTAATATATGAACAGGTTATAATGCTTTGAAAGTATACTTCACATAACCACTATTAGTTAATGCGTGTGTTTTATAGAGTGTCGTGTGTGTGTGAGAGTTCAAGTGTGTGTGTGTATGCGTGAGATGTGTGAGTGCTGTGTGTTTCGTCTGTGCGTGTAAAGTTGCGTGTGTATAATATAAGAACTGCTCTGTGGTGTACATCACATGCATCTGCTATTGTTGAAGTTCTGCTGGCCTTGCTGCTATAGAAGCAAGTGCACAAACATCTCAGCTTAAACACTCTCAACAAAAGATGCTGTAGTTTTTGCATTTTTTTATCTTATTCCAACATTTCTTTAACCAAAATATAAATTCGTTACTAACTTGCTATGACTTGTGAACATAAATTATGTATAATAACATTTCATATTTTGCAAGAGCGTTGCCTATTTGCAAAAAAATTGACACATGGAAATTTGTCAACCAATTAGCAGCGTTGGATAATTGAAATCTCGTAAACATTATATTGATAGTAGCTTGAGACAAAGAGCAACTGATTTAAAAAAATAGAAAGGTATAATAAAATACGCTAGCGTAAGTTAAGACAACAGTATTTGTTACTAAAGATATCCACTATAACGATAAAATAGTAACTCATGGTACTCCAAATAAACAAATATATCTTTTATAATAGCCAGAAACTTTGCTTATGCCGCCTTTTTCCAAGTATTTGCTGATGCTAATGGAATAACAGTCGATTAATAGAGGGTACTTAGTTTATAATGTTTCAACCTTGAATTTAGAATCAAGAAACGACCTCTTTATTATTGGCATCCAAAGTAAAACTTGACTGTTTTTTCTACAAAAGTTAAAAACTGAAGGATCTATATGATAAATATATACGTACCTATCTCATAGTGCCGTTTGCCTCTAGAATCTCCTCCGTTGAAAGTCAGGCATGTTCTCTATCCAAAAGAAATCCAAAAGATCACATTAGAAATAAAAATAATAAAAACAATATTGAAAGAACTCTAGCAACATTATGAAACATATGCATGATTCCCTTGATATGTAATGAAGCAAAGGTTACTATAGTTTGCATTTATGCTAATATTTGCCAATGGTGTTAAAATAATATAGTTAATAATTCATTAAGGAAGCACACACAGCAGCATTACGATTATTAAAACTTTACCTTCTGTATTCTAGAAAATAGAAATTCAAATACTCGAGGACTCATGCCACAATTTACATTGTCTAGAGTCTGCAAAATAGTTCCATTCTCAATATCTCCTAGCATAGCATGTTTCTTTCCACTGCCAGTCTGCAAAACAAAGAGCAGAATGAAATTTATTTTTATTATCATACGCATTCATATTTTGCTTACATGTAAAAAATTAAGTGCTAATTAGTTACTTCCTTCCTCAATTTTAGTGTACAAAATTCCTTCTTCTTCCTAAAGGCGGATAACAACGTTGATTCAACGGAATTTCGGTAGAAGCATGAGTTACATGTTTGTAAGCTCAGTTAGCTTGAATTATTGATAAATTCCAATGTTTACTCAACTCTTCATTTCTAACTTCAATATATTAATTAACTCAGTCCAAAGTTGATGACATTAATATGGAGGATTTGTCTTTAACATTGATGTTAGATGTTACTAAAACTTTCATATTACCATTTAATCAGAATGTAAGCATAAATTGAACATAATTCACTAACATTAATTTGGCTAACATATTGCTGCACAAAACAAACTTCATTCACAGTAAAATGCAGTAAATTTTGATCCTAGATTGCAGTCAAATAGATTAAAAGACAATTCAAACAAAATAATTAATAACGGTTCATTAGTGAGTACTTGGAAACTGACAATATTGTAAAGCCTAACAGACAAATAAATATGGACAAAAATAAATACAAACCTACCACTAATTAAAGTCTTAACATCCAGGTACGTCGATCTCAGCACTGTCCTCTCGTTAATTAATGTCGAGTCGATTCATCATTCATCGTTACCACATTTATCATCCTCTCCAATTCCCGCTGCCACCTCCCTCTTTAACCCTAGAGTTCGAATCCGAGGATTTGAGTTTGAAAATCGTGGAAAAAAGATAAAAACTGCAACAAAAATAAATACAAACCTACCACTAATTAAAGTGTTAACAGCCAGGTATCTCGATCTCAGCCCTGTCCTCTCGTATAATTCATGTCGAGTCGATTCATCGTTACCACTTTTATCATCCTCTCCAATTCCCGCTGCCACCTCCCTCTTTACACCTCGTCCCATAGCGTGAACCCTAGAGTTCGAATCCGATGATTTGAGTTGTGAAAAACATGGAAAAAGGTAAAAACTGCAAAACGTTTGGGTATCTGGAGAAGTTTGGGTTAAATTTAGGAGAATATATGGAAACGTGGGTGAGAGGTATAGGGATTGACCAAAATATCCCTTCGTTATAGCTGAATGTTACAGGGTTAATTGCGTAATATCAAAAGCTTCATTTGGGGGTATTCCCATTATATATAGATAATCTAATCTTAACATGGTATATCACAAATTCTGAAACAGTAGTAATCTAACTACTCTTCTTCATCAACCAACTATAATCGATGTAATCTTAAACATCAATGATTATTGCTATAAATTAACCATTATGTTTTTTGTGGTATATTTGTGCTCATTGACCAAGGTCACCTTTCAGCAAACATAACAATGTCACATACAAATTTATAATACAAATTATTATTGTTGTCATCAAAAGGATTAGCCGTTTAAAGGAAAAAGTGAAATATTTTTGTACTTTTTATCAATATACCACTTGCTATTTTTTACGACTTTGAAAATCGCATCTCCAACAATAACAATATAACCGTATCGTTGTACCATTCATTAAAGCAAGTCTTCTACTAAGCAAATATACAGTATATCCACATAAAATTTCGATTTCATAACAATTTGAAGGCATGATAGTTATTTAGAATTTCAATCAAATAAAATTTCTATTCCATATTATTCCTCAATTGTGTCTTCGATATTGTTAAGTTAGATAGAACGTTAAAATTGTGTTTTCGGTATTGTTAATTTAGATAGAACGTGTGCATGTACTTAATGATTACTACATTGTGTATTGTTCTTAGTCTTAGCCAGTTAATAGACAATCTTCGTAACCAACCAACCAATCAACTTTCAAACTATATATGTATACGCGCGCACGCACGTGACACTAATTCAGTCATAAGCAGCATTTCAAAAGGTTGTCTCATTCATGGCACTACAACTTCCATTATAATCCTCCAAATACTAAAATAAACAATAAAAATTCAACACCGAGTCATTTCTATTAACTAATCATCAAACATACATATGCATGCGTACATACAGGTATAGGTCTCAATGGTTTACCAGTGGGCCTTATGTGTGCCATGAATATTAAGCTAAGTATATTTATTGAAAATAAAATATAGTTAGTAATTTTTTGTACAAAATAGTTGGATGCTGAGCTAAAATTCGTGAAATATGAACTCTTGGATTGAAACTAAAAGGACTAATTTTCTAAAAAATTTGAAACCTTAATACTAATTCGTCTCCACGTCTACTCTATCAGTACTAATGGTTATCATTTTTTTTATTTGAATTCAAACAGAAAATAACTATAACAAAATTATAAAATCACACTATTGTAGCTTATATTTCTTTTGCAGGATGGTTTAAGACACTTGTTGGATGTCAAGTCATAAATATCTTATTTTATAGAATCATCTTCCAGATATAAATTAGGAGAAAAATTCAATCGATTGGGTTAGCTGCATACACCAAAGGCAGCTCAAAACAAAGAAGATAAGTTTAAACCATGGCATGCAAGATTTAAGTTTTGATGATTATAAATTGATTAGCCAATGAAATCAAAAAAATTGGTATAGACAAAGTAGTGTATTACGAAATGGTGGAAGTCATAGGTGAACCATTGCAGTCAAACTTGACATTGCCCAGTTTAAAAAAATGAACCAAGTTTAAATATGTCATCCAAACATGTCATCAATGTTATTTATTCATCCATTCAGATATAATACAGTAAGCTTGTAAAGATTATGCAAAATGAAGAAAGTTGTAAATCTGAAAAACGAGGGCTATATTTGCATCAAACGCACCACCATTACCAACTCACATAACATAGGTATCAAAAATATTATTTGTGTACGAATCTAGTCTATCAAATTTGGATGAGGTAGCTAATGAATGCTATTTTATTCATTTTACGGCAGTTAACTATTTGCAACATGATTAAACAACGCTTATAAATGACGTAAGGAGATATCAAATGTGGACAATGCAAAAACAAAGCTTATAAACGATGTAAGGACTTTTCTTCAAAAACATTCATACATAACCCACTAAGGCAAACAACGGAATCAAGGTAATCAGCCATAAATCAGAAGAACAAACATGCAGAGTAAAAAATAGCTTTTCAACAAACAGTAATACATAAGCAACAGAGACAGAAACAGAGTTAATGAAATCAACCTTAAAATAGGGAGAACATAAAAATCATACCTAAACAACTGTTGATCTGAACGGTGGAGGTAGCATCCAAATTGTTATCGATAGAAAACAATGAAGAGAAAACGATGAGTTAAATCAAATCAGCATTAGTTATATGAAATAAGGTAAAAGTAATCAACAACGAATGTACGAATTGACCAAAATTAGAATCACTCGGTGAGAAAAAGTACTTCACTTTGTTGTATGAAATTGAGAAGGAAAATTATTGATGACCATTTTGAATGCATGAATATAAGATTCTCTAACTTAACAGCTTCATGGAATAAGTTCGAAGACGTACATTACTAAATAAAACATACTAATGCCATGTTGATAGACACCATTTGCTCTTTGAGCAATTCCATGTCCTTCATACCAAACTTGCTAACTTATTTTTTGTAAAGTAAAAAAACATATTATAAATGTTAACCTGCATTTCATTGGTAACATTGGTTTACCCAGTATACTATAGATTAGATACTTCCACAAAAAGCCAAAAACCTAAAGATATAGGAGGAAAACATATAACCAGTAAGAACCTCATAGTACGGCGAAGTACGATTTCCTTAACTACATGAATATGACAGTAAGTGCAACAACCTACAATTGAATTGTATCATTCATTCATCAAATTATAGACCTCGGCATTACTATGGTCATGCAAAACATCGCAACAGAGTAATAAGAAACCGAAAGCTTTCACTTCAGGTTCTATAATAATTAAATTTCTTAACACTAACTTCCATATCAATTTGCTACATATAAACCTAAGTTCTAATCATGCCTCATATAGGAACATGTAGTAATGATTCTGTTCAAATTCAAATATTTAGTGAAACAAATTTGTAACTCTAGTAATTGAAGTGAATTAGATCCTTCTGACATTCTAATTAGCAGTCAAGTCCAAGTGTATATCTTACTCTAAGTATGAAGCAAGCTTTGTTAAAAAAGGCTTGGTACTAAATGGTAACCGGGTATATTTTCTTATATTGAGAATGATATATGAAAGCATCCAAAAAGTTTAGAAGATAACAAACTTGTTTTTTTGGTCTTTTCTACAGATTTATACTGTTTGAGTAAAGGTTGAACATATGAATCTTTCATTAAAAAATTAAATTAAGCCCATGTTCTATTTATCATGTTACATAGTATGCTCGTAACTAATGAGCAGGATTCCCCACAGACCAAACTGATCAAAAATAATCACAAATCAATAAACACATTAATGTATCTAAAAAATAAACAATGAATTTATCTGTAAATACATTTACGAATACAACAACTGATAGGCAAAGAAGTTTATTTAGAACTAACCAAATCCATTTTACAGTTTAAGGTGCACCAACCTATGGTTAAGAGTCTTAAGACTTAAATATAAAGTATGAGCATTGTCAAAACATAATTGACTCCATAAACAAAAATGGATTCATAATTTGGCGTAGGAAGCAAACCGAGGCATGTAGAAAATTGACTTTGAAGTTGTAGAAATCAAATAGTTTCTTGTCAATGTCAAAATTACTGGTTTAATCAATCCATCAATAAGACCAATAATCTTAAGTAGAGTGATGTGAGACAAACTTTTCATCATAAATTACTGTCAAAGCAGCGTACTGTGAAACTATCGTCAGAACTTACCATTATTTCTACTTTAAAATGCAACCAAGTTCATTGCATGGTCATAAAGACATCCACCGTCCTGGCCTTTCTACAAAAATATATGCAGCAATAATGTTGAACATATCTAAATAACAACCGTTTCTCAACTAAACTAATTCCATGTTAAATAGGAACATGAACTTACTGTGTAGGTATAATTATGTCTTTAGTACCATAAATCCACGTTATTCATCCATAATGCATATGTTCATTTACACCCAAAAATTCATCTGATCCAAAAGCTATGGACGAATCCACCATCTAGAACATGCATCTACTCTAAAATCAAATGGATTTGTAGTAGTTAATAAAGTTGATTGAAAAAGGTAAAATATAGGAATTGAAACAAATGAAAAGGTAAATTACCGTTTTATGAATTTAACGGCTGGTTTTGATTATTCATCGGTGAGATTCGACACCTAAAAATTCATCTGATCTTAAAGCTATGGACGAATCCACCATCTAGAACATGCATCTACTCTAAAATCAAATGGATTTGTATTAGTTAAAAAAGTTGATTGAAAAGGGGAAAATATAGGAATTGAAACAAATGAAAAGGTAAATTACCGTTTTATGAATTTAACGGCTGGTTTTGATTATTCATTGGCAAGGTTTCATAAGAATAGACTGCGATTAACAAATTGCAAAGTCGATTTGAGAGCTTTAGAAGAAAAACATTGATTTTTGCTAGGGAAGAGAGTTAGAATTTGGGAAGAAGTAGTAACTGTCGCCGTCGAATGATGGTGAACAAAAATAAAACAGAGTGGAGAATTGAATAAAAGGACACGTGTAAATCAAACAGAGATGTGGATTCTCCTTTCCTATTTAAGGAATAGATTGGAAAACGGTTTTAGAAACGAGCTTTGTATTAAAATAGTGTTGAAATCGTTTTGATGAAAGAGTTTGAATGTTTACTACTAGTATAGAAACCTTTGTATTTTTTAAAAGTGACAAACCACAGAAACGATTGTAGAAACAATCAATCACCAAAAATTCACATACGAAGATGTGAATCAAATCCATAGAAATCGATACTGAATCCATAATGTAAGAGTCCGAAAAATCGGCCTTCGAAAATCGGCACTCGTACTTCACTTGTACTCAAAATGCCGTAGATTCAAATGCCAAATCTGGCTTCCCGGAGCTTATAACACCATTAAGTATAACAACACAGCGGAATAATAAAAAAAATATAATACATTGATATACAATATCTGATACAACAGAGTGATACAATGAATATCAATATACATCAGAGATATGATACAAGAAACAGCAGCGGAAAAGAAAATGATAACATCAGCAGCGGATAATCTCCATCTCCAAAACGCCAATCCAGAAATAGCTTGAACTCCCAATAACGAGGCACAAAGATAAGCAAGTGCAGACTATATCCAAGGACTGAACTAGCTCCAGAAAATCTACTAATCTGACTATCTGAAAACCCCAACTCTAGACTGCTCGTGTAGAAAATTATGAGCACCCAGAGTTTAGGAAAGGAACAATAAACTCTGAGTCAGTCGTAGGACTGGTGTGAGCAACAAAAACAGTTTATCTTTAAAACAACAACAATAAAATTGAATTTTGCAATGCTTTTGGAAAATGAAACTACCATAAGGCCTCCCGCACGCACACACAATGCAAACGCAGAATCGGAGGAGATTTCTCCTTATGATAGTCAAAGATGCTTACTACGCAAAACAAATCATTGAATATTATTACTAGTGCATAGTGAAGAAAACATTTCGAAAGTATAATATTAATCTTAGCCAGCATAGACATTTCGAACTATGCCTACTATAGCTACCATCTAAATAGTTGGGCGCCACCATAAGTAAATGGTAGGTTCTACAACTAAAACCGTACAGGGTTTGTATTGGAAAATGGATTTCCAACAAATGGTCAGGCTAAGGAACTTCCTTTCCTACTGCCGAATGGGATCGCCTCTGGCTGGACGTCCCGAGAGACAAACTGCTCTCTGCCAACACAAGGTCGGGTTACCCCTGTAACTAGGTAACTCACGAATATGCCATCCCCCGGTCCTTTGGGACCTTTATCCGAGCGCTCGGTAACAACATCACACATAATAAATAAAGTGTGTCCACATGAGTAAGTATCTGGGCTCCATACCATGATACCACCCCTTTCCAGAAGGAAATGACATACCCTAAAGGGCGCGACCCTCATAACCTTGCCGCAACATTCCTGTTTCGACCATTTCCGGGTTGTGAGGTCCGAAGAGGTCTCGTCCACAAAGCTACGCTTTGTCACAAAGCCATGCTTCGGGTCAATAGATGATCAAAGAAATGATCACAAAGATAAATAATCAAACAAATGATCAAACGATGATCATCACATAGCAACACTCAGCATGTCACATTACCAAATTGGGAATATATCGCTGATAAATTTCAACTACATAACCTCTGAGCTCGTACGTCTCAGAGAAGGGTGTTAAGCTAAGAGAATAAATTCTCCGCCACCAAACAGAAATGTATTTGAAAGAAATCGGCTTTATATCTCAAAGTGTAATGTCAGACATGTAACCATACAAGTCTGTTCCGGGTTCGAACAGAACCGAAGGCACTTCCGAAGAAGCCCTTGCAAATTCGGGTATTCACAATCCCGATCGAATTTCCCATCACTTAGGAGATCTCTATACCGGGCGCTACTCGGTGCAGAGACAATCGATAGGTTATCCTATCGTTTTCGCAAACACCCGGTCTTCAACACCGGTCTTCAAGTGCTATCCATATACGACGTATCACTAATTCAGAATGGGTTATAAGACCCAAAGGTCCTTTCCCGGCTAAACCGAATAGTGAGCGTAATATTCAAAAACATATGGATATTGGGATTTCAATCAAGTCACAACTTATTACCCAAAACTTTGCTTTCAAATGGTTTAAACAAATTACCATTTACAATCTTTTAAAACAAAAAGATTCATTTTAACAACCTACAACAGTTTAAACAATTTCCACATTTTTATCTTTTAAACAAAAGATTCATTCACAGATTTTCCAAATCAATTTCCATTTCAATTTAACTCGTTAAATCTTTAAATCAAAGATTTAACTTATAGCTTTCAAAACAATTTCATTTCGAATGGTTTAAATAAATCATCATTTTAAATCTGTTAAAATAAACAGATTCAATTCATAGCTTTCAAAGAGAATTCATTCATAACTTGGAAAACCATTTTTCAATTCAATCTTGAAATTCCTTTAATTAAACTGGAATTTCATTTCTTATCTGAAAGCTTTTATTCTTTTAAAACAAACAGTTTCATTTTGGAAATCTGATTCATTTATACGAGTTAAAGTCATTGGGTTAAATCCAAATCCTCAAAATGTTACCTTTAAAATGGTTTAACTTCATATAAGCACATTTATAACATCTTTAATCATAACTTCCAATTATGGAATTCAATCCCAAATTATTTGAATTCAAATTCAAATTGAATTATTTAAATTGAAACTTTACCAAGTTACTCAAAATAGTTTTATCTTTGAAACACCTTTTCAAAAGCTTTAACATTTAACCCAAATCCATTTTCAAAATCAATTGAAATTAAAATTTTAATTTCAAAAACATTAATTTAAATCATCTGTGACTTAACTGGTTTCCTCGTGAAATCCATATTTGTGTGTGTATGGTGTAGTCCAAGGGTTTCACACAGTAGTGCAACATCATTCAATCATCACAGATCAGAATACAGAAATATAGTTGATAAGCGGTATAAACTATAACGCTTATCTTTTATTCACAGATCATAGATATATACATATCACAGATAAATAAACCACGGTACAGATCACACACAAATCAGAATATATCACAAAGCATTACAGATCAGAGATGTCAAATAATTCAACATTCAATAGAATCTAAACATTCACAAGTGAATTTATTAGTCAACTGATTAATTTAAATTAGATGTATCAATTATTAATCCGGGTTAATTATCATAATTTAATTACAAATTACTTGAACTAAATTCTCTTTCCAAATTTTATTAGTTAATCTTCAATTATTAACTAATCATTTTAAATCAATGAATCAATTTATCTTTAATTATTGAATTAATCTTAATTAATCACCATTATAAATTAATTCTTTAATTCATTAACAAATAATTGTACTCAGATTTTAGATCATCATTCAATTAATTACATTCAGTAATTATCTGTTAATTACTTTTCTAAGTAATTATATTTTCCAAATTATCAACTGATTATTCTAGATTTATTAACTTAACCAGTTAACTTGAACTAATCCAATTAACTCAATTGATTTCACTAATATTTAATTCCTTAATTACTTACATTAAGTAATTATACTTAATAATTCCACAAATGATTATTATTGAATTAATTAATCTAAATTTATTGTTAAAATTAATCACATTGATTATTTATTTTAATCATAAATCTTCATTACTTAAAGCCACTCATTCATTTCTATGATTTAGTGATTATTCACCATATATTGAAACATCGTTTCAAATTTTTTTTTCTTTTCCAATTTAGATTTGAAATTTGAAATTAATCCTCATTTCCTTTAAATAAAGCTCAGAATGAATTTCCTTAGCATTTTTAAATCTACATGTTAAAATAACAAATGGGTTATGAAGGAAATTTGTAAAGAGTTTAAAATCACTATTTCTTTTAGTTTTAGCCTATTCAACTTATTTTACACACTTACATTTTAAAACTTAATTAAAATTTAAAATTTTAAAATCTGATTTGGAACTAATTCCAGTTTTAAATCTCTTAATTTAACTTGTTTAAATTTCTCCTTTACAAATTTCACATCTGTTTTAAATTCAAATTCTTCCATACACTTAATTGCCTTAACATTAATAAAACAATTTGAATTTATATCTTTATTTATCTTCAACTAAATTTAAATACAAGCTAGAATCTAAATTCACATTCTTGATTTAAACTCAGGTTTAAAATCTTGATTTAAAATTCAAATTTAGTTTAAAGTCTCAAAACAGAAAACAGGTTCAGGTTTTGAAAACTAGAACAATCTTTGACCCTAGCCTTCCTCTAATTCACTTCGAGTTTTTCCCCAAATCCCCCGTGTAACGCTTCGAGACCAACCTGTCTTCCCTTCGAGCAAAGCGCATTGCTTCGAGTTCACCCAATTTCCCAACACTAACACCGTGACACGCTCAATTCGTTGTGCACGTGCACAACGTCTCTGATGAACTTCGATCGGTGCTGTGACCATCGACATGTCGACGATAGTCTCTACCAGTCACCGGAGCACCCAGAAACACGAGACGCTGACGAATATGCGAATGAGCTTACTAACCCAGACTGCATCGAAAGCGACCACCAGGAAAACGTCTCGTCACTCCACCTCTGGCCATCAGAGGCCACGACAATTTAACTGAAACTCCTTCTCGATCGTACGCCGCTATCCCCACCGGAGCGATCAACTCCGGTGGTCTGACGAAATCGCGACGATCACATTTTCTGCTTCGTCCAAAATGTGGGTTAAAACCCTAGATCCTTGCCGTGCCAACGTCACAATGAAATAAAAAATTATTAAGCATTTTTCTGACGAACTCCGACCTCCCAGTAAGCCATGACCTCGATCTCGAAACCCAAAGACCCATCGATCACTAGAAAATCGAGAGAACCCATTTTTCTGTTCATCCCACAATTACCACCTTAGTACGCAACTATAAATTATAGTTTTTGTTTTGAAAATCGTCATTTTCGAAAGGGTTTTAGATGATATAATCAAATCTATATTTCGTGCAAATCAAAATTTGGATAAATCTTAAAATTTTCACTGTATATCCTTCATTCAGGCAAACCACTCCATATTATATTAAGAGTATACTTTTAAAAATTAGATTTTGACAATTTTAAACATATCCTATCTTTACATTTTTGGCTAAAGGTGATCAGAGCAATTAGAATTAAATTTGGAACCACTATATAACCTGAAATTTTCATAACAGGGCCTTATTTCCTGTTACCAGAGATATGCTTAGGATATTCATGTATATAAGCACATCACACAACCATTCAAGCATAATTTTTATCCATAGCTTCAGGTCCAATGCAAACCAAACAAGAATCAAACAGATCCAGATCAAGTAAGTGGGTTTACTCACAGTGAATGGAAGAGCGGAGAGGAACAAAAGACCTGCTTTTGTTGCTTGCTTTGAACTGTCTTGCTTAATTTTCTATTTTCAGATATTTGTATTGATTTGAATTCTCCTGGCTTTGAGATTTAAGTTTGCTTTGATCAATACTTTGATGATTTGCTTTTGCTCTGGTCTAATTTTCCAGACTGAAGTTGCTTTGTTGGTCTGTTTGGAAAAACTTCACTTTGATTTTGTTTTGTTGTTAAAGTTTGAAGTTTTGTTTTAGTTTGGAAATAGTATTTGCTTTAGATCTTCACAACCTAGAATGAACGAGACTGAGATTAGGATGGATATATGAAAGATGAAGTTACAGGGTATATATTATTTTGTTTAAGCTGAGATGGTTGTACAAGTGATTATATTTTTCTTGTACAATACAAAGTGGTATTTTTTATACAATGGTCAGTGATTTTTTTCTAGCAAATGGAGGCTGATGAGATATGGCATTTATTGCCTTGTACAATTTGTATATTTTGCTTGTACTTATCTTTTTTTTTTTTACTATGCTACATTTTGATTTCGGCTGAAGATAATTGTTTTGGTTGAGTTGTCTTGTTGTACTTAGTTTATTTGTACATTCATATATTTATCTTGTTCCTTGTTTTGCAAGCTTCACTATATATTATTTGTTTACATACTTATCTAATTTATTTGTTTTGTATATAAATATTTGTTTCATTCCTTTACAAGGCTTCATATATGAATGTATTTTATTTTCTTCTCTTTTATTTTCTTTTTAACTTGTCTTTATAATATTACTTTATAAATAAATTTCTATTTTAATTTTGTTGTTAGATTTTATCAAATGTTTACTTTGTATTATTTTGCATTGATTTATTAGATTTATATATTTACTTTATATTGAATAAAACTATATATACATATATTTATAATCTCAAGTTAACTCATATATACCCAAATATATATATACATTCACATATATACATATATATACAATATTTAAAGTTTAAATGATTTATACCAAATTTATTTGAGTTCGGGGAAACTCGCATCACTTTAGCATTTAATTTTACAATTTTATCCAAAAATAAATTTAATTATCAATTTAAATTAAATTAAAATCCGGGGTTGTTACACATAAAATGGATATTCCCAAAAATCAAAAGAAAGAAGTCATCAAAGTCGAAAATAAGTGATAACAACTAACTGGATCAACGAAAATCGATTAAAATCGGAAAACCCACACAAAACAGCCTAAAATAGGCAAAAAGCATATTTCCCAGATTCAGTCGACTGGACTATATGGTCAGTCGACTGAAACATGCCTAGAAACTCTCAGGTTTCAGGTTCAGTCGACTGATCCTGTAGTTCAGTCGACTGATACACGGACAGGAACATTTCTGTTCCCAGTTCAGTCGACTGAACTGTATGGTCAGTCGACTGACACAGGGCCAGAGAATTTTCTGGTCCCAAATTCAGTCGACTGACCTTACAGTTCAGTCAACTGGACTGCCATTTGCAGTATTTTCAGCCTAGCCCAAGAGGGGCCAAAATCCAAACCGGGAGTGATCGGACGAGCAATGGAGACTATGGATTTATGCCAAGCGACAACCCAGCCTTATAGGCTCTTCGATACACCCCAACAACATGTTCAAACATCAAAGATAGAATTATTAAAGATTTGACTTCAAAACACCAAAAATTGGAATATTCATCAAACCAATTCAATTCAAAGGTAAATGAACAAGGAATAGATGTTAGGAATTACTATCTAACAACTATCAAAGATATAGACATAGACATGAGTTCAAAAACTCACCTTTTAAACCCAAAACAACAAATTAGAAGCTCAAGAACAAGCAAAGATTGACTTTTCTTCAACAACACCTCTAGAATCTTCAATCTATTATCAAAGGTGAAGTTTTTCCTAAGTTAGGTTATAGGAATTTCTGAAAATTGAAGAGGGATTGAGATGGAGAAGATGAAGAGGATGCTTACCTAAGCTACTCTTAGATTTTGGACTTGAATTTAAGTTTCCTAATCAAAGCTAGGGTTTAGGAATTTCTATTTCCCATTCTTTCCCCCATTTTTACTTTAGCTTGAGTATTAGAAAAATAGAATGAGTGAATGGAATGAATGATGAGGAGTGGGGTTGAGTTATTTGTTAGGTTGGTGGGCTGAAACCCAAACCCAAAGCCCTAAATGAAAATATCAAAATTTTACTCAACTCCAAAGATATCGATGTTTATACTCAAAAAGGTCGCAAACGCAATTTTGGACTTAATGGAAGTGGTCTTGAGTCCTAATTCGACTATTTGCAAAAAGTGACATTTTGGACTTAAATCCGACTAACGATGCTATATTTAAATAAAACATTTAAATATACAATCGTAAAATATGCGGGTTGTTACAGATTTTAATTATTGAAATTAACGTAACAAATTCACCATTCGATATGCTCAAGTTGGTTTGGATTTTACTCATAAAATTATTGTCTAGTATGACTTTATGTTTCAGTATATATTTGTTAAAACAGAAAGGTCTGAATATAGATTTAGACTAGTCTGTTTGCACATAACAACCAAAGTGTTTCGAAGTCAGTGGGAGTGATATTGAGTTTGTGGGTTTTTTAATATGATCCGAGAACGGATATGGAAGTATCATTCTGAAAAGCATCAAAATTGTACAAGTGTTTTGGCAGATGTATCAAATAGACTACCGCCACAAGTCTCATCAATGTCTCTGTCTTCAGCATCGCCCTTCCTAACCAGTGTTGTAACGAGGAGGGGGTTAGAACAAAATATGTCTGGTGAATAAAAATCATGAGCCTTACTATATTAGTACTTAGGCTGTAATGATTCATCTTTTCGACCCCTGAATGTTGACACTAATACATCCATGGTATTCATGTTCTAAGCACTCAAGTGCCAGAAAGACGTAAAGTTAGGGTGAAATAAAAAGAAAAAGAAAAAGAAAGAAGAGAATGCAATATCAGATTCTCACTAGCGAAAAATATATAAACCAAATGAACAGTACAAAGGGTTACTCCGATACAAAATTTTTGGAGTTACAGAACCTAAGTACCATCATTAGCCTGGACAGTTATAACAACACGTCCTCACAAATGCTGATATACAATAGTAATGCAGTGGAAATAAGAATACTACAGAAGGTGAAACATCCATCTCGTCTTCTCAAGCTCCAAAGAACATCAACGAAAACCTTCCTTTCTCAAACTACTCGAAGTAGCATGCGGGGAATTTAGAGAAAATAAAAAACCAAGCGTCAGACATAAGTCTGGTATGAAAAACTCAAGAAATATGTTTATAGCATATAACAGTACATTTGAAACCGCATGGAATGCTATAACGGTAATCCCCTCAAAAGAACCACCATCTAATAAGTACATAAGGTGATACATAGATAATGCATATGGTGTAGAATATAAATATTATAACATAGTTGGAATGGTTACATTGGTTACATTCAACAGCATATTAGGAGTACAATCAAATTCGATAAGGAACGTTCGCATATTGAATTTTCTATAGAGATCTCTCTGGTGGATGCTTGGAGCTGGATCCAATCTCATGCACAAGGGTTAGAAAGTACCTCCGAGTGATGTATGTCTCCAGATAAAATATACCTTTAGGTAAACGCAAGCGGCCTAGCGTCCAAACATAAACATGAACAACGTGAACTAAATATCATCAACTCCTACCGACCAATGATCGATAAGTATTCTTGATATCTAGTTGATAATACCCCGACATGGGTCACTAACCCCAGGTTGTGCATCCTACTCTGTTTTTAGTCATTTTCAATGTTAAGGTTACGTTCGGCATCTTTCAGACGAGTCTTCATCACTCGAACAGAACACGAATCCCCAATTGGATTCCCACATCTCAAACAGATCTCGAAACCACATATGGATTCCAGCATCTCGAACATATCTACTTCCAAGAGATAGAACACATATCTCAGTCTTAAAGTGGTTTTCAGTAAGTAAAACACTTATCGATCTCGGTCTCTTCAAGAATGAATCGACAAATTTGGTCATTCAACGATAATGAGAGCGATTGCATATGGAAACCAAGTCTCGTATACTGATCACGTTTCCGATATTTTTGTCTCACACTATCCCTCGATTAAGAGTGAATCTGGTAGGTTAGAGTTCTATCGCTTATATCCCTACATGAATAGCAGCCTTAATTCCTACAGATAGACAAACCTACTTCATCGGCTTTTAGTGCTAAGTATATGGCCAAATGTTTTCCATAAACGAGTAAACATACAAAGCACGATCAAGTCATACAAAGCATGATGAAGTCACATAAGCGACTTCTAATTCCTTTTTATTTAATTAATAATTTTATTAATTAAAACCTCTTTTATTAGTAAAACTTCTTTTCTATAATTAAACATTGCTTATCAATTTCTACTATTCATTTATACTCTTTTAATACTTTAAAAAGTATTCATATACTTGTCTCAAATGGTATAAATATATTCACAAATCGTTAACAAGATTTCTTACTTATAAATTCCTTTAAAATATCCATTTTAAGGATCTAAATACTTTCACAAATCCATTTGAAAGGTTTAAGACAAATGTTACTTAAACATTGTCACTACAAACCCAAAACCATTTCACTTATGCTTATCTTTAAAATATTATTTTAAAGATCTATTTACATTCATAAGTATAAAAAAGGGTTAAAGACAAATGTAATTAACACATTGTCACAACAAACCCAAAATCATTCCATACTTATATCATCTTTAAAACATTGTTTTTAAAGATCCAAGATAATATTTAGTTAAGTTCGATAGTCGACTAATTGATTATCTAGTCAAAACAATTGCTTATACAAATCAATGTTTGGATACTTAACTCGTTTCCAACATTTTGACTTAACTGTTCCTTGTTCAAGAGTGAAGCTAGGTAAGTTAGAGCACTAGTTTCATCAAACCCTTGCCTAGACATTTCATTCTTGAATCTCACAATAGACAAGCATACTCGTCGGCTTTTAGTGTTAAGTATAGTATTAATGACTTCCATAAATGAGTTAGAAAACAATATGATTAACCTGTTTTCGAAATTTCCGACTTAACTATTTCTCGTTCAAGGGGGAAGCCTGGTAGGTTAGAGCTCTATTGCTCCATCCTTACCTGACATCAATCTTAACTCCTAGAAATAGATAAGCCTACTTCGTCAACTTTTAGCGTTAAGCAAAGTTAATTACCTTTTAAACAAGTAAATAAACAACAAGGTTAACACATTTCTCACATTCCAACTTAACATTCCGCATTCAAGAGGTAACCTCGATAGGTTATAGCTCTATTTCTTCATCCCTACTCGACATCAATCTTAACTCTTAGAAATAAAGAGGTCTACCTCGACTTTTAGTGTTAAACCTCTTCTTTACTTTTCCGAAAATTGTATATAATTATTAAAATATATTTAAACTTCAAACCAACTTTAATATACTTTAAAACATGTTTGAAAACATCCTAAAAATATTAGAGAAAAATACCAAATTTAAATATCATTTTGAACATTTAAAACCATAAGCAACTTACTACAGCATTTATAAATGCTATTAAAAGTCCTTGTTAACACAACATTGAAAAGCACGATCCTTGTAACTAGTTTTAACCACTTAAACAACTAATTCAGGACTTGAAATTTTTATCGTAAGTACTACTATTAGGGTACTTAAAAATCATGGAATATAAATATCTTTTAATTTACTTATAAAATTTCCCGAAAATAAGGGATTCAGAAGTGCACTTATAATGACTATTCTCGCTTCAAACACTTTTAAATTTAGTATAATCTAACACACAAGTTAAACAACCATTTTAACATTAAGTCAAGGCCATGCCACATTTTTAAGAGGGTACAAGAACCGACGTCATAAAATATAAAATTATCATTTGCTTTTGAAAGCAAGAGGGGTCCAAAGTTTATAACTTTACTTAGTTAATGTCACTTTAGCTTTATAATTTGCACAACATATATATACACAATATATACTTATAAGATAGTGATAACTTACTTAGATCTATGCCAAACCCAAACACAAAGCACAAGAACAAAGAACCACCTCCTTCCATCCCTAAATTCCTAAAGGTCCAACCTTTAGCACTTCCAAACCAAAGCAACCACCTCCCTTTCCTCCTCCATGCTCACAGCCCCTCCTAGAAACCCCCTCTTCCTCTCACCTTCTCCCACTTCTTACTTCCTAATCATGCCTCCCATGATTTCTTAGGCCCAAATCAAAAGTTTAAAAGAGATTTGAGACGATTTGGTTAAGACTTGAAAAGGTTAGAGAGTAATTAGTGGATTAGTGCTTAAGCACTTCCACCATTTTTAAGTCTCATACTTCATCTCAAGCTCAAGCGAATTAATGAGTTATGAAGTGAAACCCTCCTTTCTATTTATAAGCTAGGAAATGAGATGTTGAATGACCAAAAACCCTTCATAAAGGACCTAACGTTAATTACAAACATCACTTCTACTTTATCATTTACTTAACTTTTAGGATTTTCCATTTATGCACATTTCATAATATCTTTGATGACATCACCCATGCATCATCCATAAAATTTATTTACATAAATGGAAAAAAGTTTTTATTTCATTTTATTAGTTTTCTAAGCAAATAAGTGTATGTAAAAAATATCTGAACAACTTCTGACGATTAAAAAGTTGTTTATCGATAAAACGATTTTCGGTCACATTATCGATATTTTTTCAAAGTATTTATTTTTGTATATATTTTTCCAAAACAAGTTTACCATCATTACTTATGATTAAAAGGAGGTTAAAAAACTTTTTAAATCATTTTAATAATATTAAATCCAAGATTAAAATATTTAAATAATTCAGATATTTAAATACGAAGTATCCGAAATTCCGGGTCGTTACGTGGGTAGTATAATTTAAATAGAAATATGTCTTATATTTTCTACCTACATCATAAGCCTTTTCAAATATAAGCCCAAAGGCTTTTTTCAACATAAATAAAAAGGTTTTCCAAATATGAGCTATGCCAACCCAATAACCCATATCTATCGTCCGATAGTGCTCAAGTCACTTAATACCTTTTAATGGAATTAGGCAGAATCTGACCATTTAATACCCCAAGACGGAATCCTCACTGGTAACCATCTAGCTAACATTGCATGGAATCTCTTCAGCCACTTAATACTTCCTTTTGAAGCGAGTCTTTTTTCGAGATATCCTCTACCGCACCTAGCCCATGATCCTGACCATTTACAACTTCCTACATAGAGAAGAGGCGGGTCCTCACACAACCACTTAATACCTTCAATCTCTAAAGCAGGTCCTTCGTATTATGACCCGTACCCCAGGTGACGTCTCACAATAGCCAGACTTTTCGCAGGTACTGGTAGCTAGATTAGCTAGGCAAAATTTACCCTACAGAATTTAGGACTTACCTCGCGTCATCGTAGTTACTTATCATAAGCGATATCTCACATCAGCCTCAAGTCACACTACTAGTAGCCAGATTAGCTGGGCAAACTTCTGTGTGCTTTTGACTAACCTTTCATCCCAATAACTTATTCATAATCTATGTACACTATCTACATATATTATCACACATCTCACCATTTCCATAAACAAGGCCTTATAAGAGATCTTTCTTATTTCGCCTTTAACATTAATTACCTTTCTAATGGAGATTTAACGATAATTATTAACCTAATTAACCATGCAATTATATGTTATAATTATACGTTAATTACACACACACACACACACACATATGTATATATATATATATCAATACCAAAATTCCAATATTCATATAAAAAATTCCAACAAATAGACCTGTATATAACAAAATTTTAAACTCAACTTATTACATCAAAATAATGGAATATATTGATAATAAAAACTTACAATTCCAATTTTATGCTCTATTCAACTCCTTTTTCACATAAAAAATAAACAAAAGAATTTCTATTTAATTTATGGGAATAAGTAGTGCAAACTACGAATAAAATTTGTAACATACACACTATTCCTCAATCAAAACCCTTTAATCAAATTCAAAGAAAAAAACAAAAAGTGGAATAGAAGGTAAAATTATCAAAACTGCAAATCTAAATGATTCCCATTATTTTGAGATAAACAATTAAGATTTTAACCTAGAATTGACATTTCGCATTGAAGAAGTTTTAGGGGTTTATAATATGATGTTCTCAAAAAGCAAAACTACCCAAAGCATATTCAAACCCAAACTATACTAATTAATTACTAAAATAGAAAAACTAAGATTTCCACTCACAGTATATCCTTAGCTTTGCCTCCTTTGAATTTGACATGTCTTTCACAATTTCTACCAGATCTCTTCTTTTTAACACACACACACAGAGCAGGGGATTTGTATATATATACATTAGATTCAGAAAACTGAAGAAGAATAAGTTGGGAAAATAAATAGAAAACAAAATAGATATATAGATTTCTTACCCGAAACCCTAATCGAGATTTCCTGAATCTATGAAGAGATGAATTGATGGAGCTTTACTAATGTTCCCAAAATATTTTGTGATTAAACATGAGGGGGCTAGGCTCCCATTTATAGTGGTTGGAATGCACCGGAACCGTTGGATGAAGGTCGGTTGGAAATCATAAAATCTGGAATGTTCAAATTCACAAACCCTAGCCGCCACTTGACCAGGAGCGGTCAACCGCCCCTTTACCACTAGTTGACCGCTCGAGGTCAGGGGTTGACCCCTCCCTTTGTTTCAAGGACGTTAATTTTATGCCATTGTTTTACTTTTATTTCCGGTCGAGGTCAAGGGTTGACCTCTCCCCTTATTTCGGCAACATTAATTTTATGCCATTGTTTTATTTATTATTTTCCATGATTATAATTTAACGTTAATGTTATTTTTAACATTTACTTAACCCCCAAGTCTAATCACTCTTAACTTTTGAATTTCAAATTTAAGAATTATTTAATTATTTGAATTTGAATTCTATTTCCAAAACTTCAAACGTCCACAACTTTTCCGTTTGAGCACCGTTTTCAACATAGTATATATGGAACTTGATCAGAATTTCACCACGAACACAATGACATAACTTTCGAGGTCAAATTCTGACTCTTGCAAAAGTTTCATCTTTAGTCTTATCTTATTTAATTAATTTATCTGTTTTATTTATTTCTTATTAATTTTTATGTGGTGTTACATTCTCCCCTCTTAAAAGGATTTCGTCCCCGAAATCTTTACAAGGGGCGAACAACGTAACGCGCAATAAACATCCAAGTTATATAGCCAAGTTATCTATACAACCATCTACTCAACCAAAAGTGCAATGTGAATATGTATGTAAATATACTGTAAGTAAGCTCAATCCTAGAGTGAATGCAAGTGTCGTGACATATAGGCACTTATGCAAACATCCTAAACATGCAAACAGTGTTCTATATGAGTGCAAAAGTGATAGTAAAAGTGTAGCAACCACATCCTACCATCCAATTTAGCAACTACGATGCAACCAAAACCTAATTTAGGAGAGAAAACTTTGCCAATGAAAAGCTTAGGGTGAGAAGTTCTCCTGATTTTCCGTCGGATTACTCCCTCTCAATATCCCTCAATATATCGGACTCTGCCATAGTAGTTGTGCCATGAAGGCATTTCCTCAAACGTGAAATGAAAAAAAATGCCATAGACTCCTGCCAATCATCCGGTAGCTCCACATGATACCAAGTCTTCCTATTCTTTCAAAAATTGGGAAAGACCCAACAAATTTTGGTGCAGATTTTCCCGACGTTCCAAATCTCACAACCTATCTAAGAGGGGAAACTTTAACAAACACTGTGTTCCCTACTTCAAACTCTAACTCTTTTCTTCACTTTTTCGCATAGGATTTCATAATCTGGTATGGCCTCCATTTGTTGCCTAATCAATTCTATCCTTTTTTTTGGCACGTCAAACGCCTAGTGGCAAATTCTACTACCTTCTTCTTCATCCATGTCCAATAGAAATATCTCTTCATATCCCTTTTCATCTTATCTCCTCCAAGGTGAATAGTTATCCTTGAATGGCGTCACTCTGCAAGCTAAAATTTATTTTCGCCAAAATCCTAATTTTTTTTGGGATTAAAGCATCTTTTATGACCTTAAACAATGAAAAATAGAGTAGACGGGGATAACTTCTATCCTATTAATTTCTAACTAGATTACTGATACTATTTTATATAAATTCCTAATGCTATTTCTATCCAAACCTCTCAATATTGCCTCTATTTATATTTCTCCTAACTAATTGACTCATACTTCAGCTGTTATTCTTCGTATTTTCCTTATACGAAAATGTTTCCTTTATCCTAGTTATTCTTATTCTTCTATTATGTATTACTTAATTTAATCAAGTTCCATTTCCATTTATTCACCCTTTTAGAAAGAATTAAAAAAAAAGGAACTTCCAAATAGAAGAAAAACCATCAAGTCCAACCTACGCTCTATTTTACATTTGTTTTAAATAAAATGAAGAATCACTTTCCCTAAAAATCGAAAACTTTTTGATTCAACCAATTTTAAACTAGAATTTCAAAAATGAAAAATCCTTTTTACCAAAAACCCTTTTAATCAGAAACTTTGGACTTAACAAAATTTTGAATTATGAATTTCTAAATTTCCTTATTTTTTTCAAAACAACTTCCCAATAAATCCTTTGAAAAACTTATTCAAGACATTAAAAGGAATTTTCCAAAAACTTTTTACCAAATTCTTTCCTATGGAGTTAGATTTAAAAATTGACTTTAATTGTCCTTTCTTTCTTTCCTGCTCAGTCTTTATAAAAATCCGATTATCTCCTTATGGTGATTAATGTACACCTTCTTATAGGAACTTGCTCCACTCCTTCACATTTTGCTTCCTTACTTCTGTTAGTTTACAACACGTAAATTCTTATTTCCCATCTATTTTTATATATTGGGCTAGGCCCAGTAATATTTGTCCATATAATTAAGGTTATATAATTTACCAAGATGACGATTATACTGCCTTATAATATTTAATTACTACTTAACATGTTTATTTGCCATTTCTATAAATGTCAAATGTCTGTAATAAATGATTATTTTTTTAGTGGACAGATAAAGACATTTATTTATTCATTCTAATTTTTCCAATTATGCCTTCCTTACCTTTCCATAATTACTCTACAATCTCCTTAATTAGTCAATTTATATCCTTATTAAATTCTTGTAACTCCCTATTTATTGTACATTTATTACCTTATTAACTTTGGAGTTACAACCTTTTCCCATCTACATTTCCTGAGATAGTAATATATGTTGAAGTAAAGATTTGCCTAGTGTTTTTGCGTATGTTTAAAATAAGTATATAATTATACATAGTAGGATTTTTGAAAAACATTTTCAAAAATAACAAGTATTCCTCTCATACGTATACTTATCCCCGTAGATCGGGTAACCTAAGCTCTGATACCAAATGTAACAACCCGCCCTGAAATAGGCCTAAATTTCGACCCATAAAAGGTCCATCGAAACTTAGAACCATCTCAAAGCTGGTTGTTGGTTGGTAAAAAGAACAATACAAATACATTTATCTACATATTAGAATCTCACAGCGAAAGGGTAAAATATAATAATAACAACGGTGCCCATTTTATCATAAATTCAAAATGCCATTTAAAACCAGAACATAATATCCTAATCATCGTTACATATCCGTGGTACAATATTCCAAAATTACAACATTAGTTTTATTTCATGGGTACATAAAAAACTATAAAAAATAACAAGTAAATAAATAGACTACTTCCATATGTCTCATCAACGTCTCTGCCTTCAGCGTCACCATTCCTAACCTGTGTTGTAATGAGAAAGGGGGTTATAACAACATATGTCTGGTGAATAAAAATATCGAGCCTTACTATATTAGTACCTGGGCAGTATAATTGAAATAGAAATATGTCTTACGTTTTCTACCTACATCATAAGTCTTTTCAAATATAAGCCCAAAGGCTTTCTTAACATAAATAAAAAGGTTTTCCAAATATAAGCCCATAGCTAACCCAATAACTCATATCTATCGTCCATAATGTCCTATCAATGTAAGAGATACTACTCAAGTCATTTAATACCTTTTAATGGAAATAAGGCAGACTTCGACCATTTAATACCTTATTTAAGGTAGGTCCATGTCATTTACTACCTATAATCCCAAGGCGGACTCCTCACTAGTATCTATCTAGCTGACATTGCACGGAATCTCTTCAACTACTTAACACTTCCTATTGAAGCGAGCCCTTTCCTGAGATATCCTCTATTGCTCCTAACCCATAATCCCGATCATTTACTACTTCCTACACTGAGAAGAGGCGGACCCTCACACGTCAATCTCTGAAGGAGGTCCTTCGTATTATGACCCATACCCCATGGTGACGTCTCATATTAGCCCGACAATTCGTAGGTACTAGTAGCTGGATTGGCTGGGCAGATTTACCATGCAGAATTTGGGACTAACCTCGCGTCATCATAGTTCTAATTATAGGCGATGTCTCACATCAGCCCCAAAGTCACACTACTGGTAGCTATATTAGTTGGGCAGACTTCAGTGTGCTTTTGACTGACCTCGCATCCCTATAACTTAGTCATAATCTATATACATTCTCTATATATATTATCACACTTCTCATCGTCCCATAATCAAGGCCTTATAAGAGATCTTTCTTATTTCGCCTTTAACATTAATTACCTTCCTAATGGGGATTTAATGATAATTATTAACCCAATTAACTACGCAATTATACATTATAATTATATGTTAATTACGTTAATACACACACACACACATGCGCCTAGTAATCTCTAAGTGTGCAGAATATACATTTTAAACTAGCATTTAAATATCAACTCTTTTAATAGTTATACAAGTCTCATCCCATATTATCAATAATACCAAAATTTCAATATTCATATCAAAAATTATAATTAGTAGACTTGTATACAACAAAAATTTAAACTCAACTTATTACATCAAAATAATGGAATGTATTGATAATAGAAACCTACAATTTCAATTTTTTTGCTTTATTCAACTCCTTTTTCACATAAAAATAAATGAAGGAATTTTTATTTAATATACAAGAATAAGTAGTGCAAACTATCTATGAATAAAGTTCATACCTTACACACTATTCCTCAATCAAAGCCCTTTAATCAAATTCAAAAAAAATAAAAGAAGTGAAATAGAAGTTAAAATTATCAAAACTGCAAATATGCACAATTCTCATTATTTTGATATATAAACATTTGAGGTTTTAACTTAGAATTGACATTTCGCATTGAAGGAGTTTTTGGGGTTTATAATTTGATTTTTTCTCAAACCAAAACTACTGAAGGCATAATTAAACCCAAACTATACTGATCAATTACTAAAATAGAAAAGCTAAGATTTCCATCAAAATATATCCTTAGTTTTGCCTCCTTTGGATTTGACATGCCTTTAACAATCTCTACCAGATCTCTTCTTTTTGATACACACACACACAACAAGGGATATGTGTGTTTATATATATATATGTATGTATGTATGTATGTATATTAGATTCAGAAAATTGGAGAAGAATAGGCTGGGAAAATAAATAGAAAATAAAATAGAAATATAGGATTTCTTACTTGAAACCCCAATGAAGTTTATTTGAATCTGTGAAGAGACGAACTGATAGAGCTTCACTAATGTTACCAAAATATTTTGCGAATAAAAGTGAGGATGCTAGGTCCTATTTATAGTGGTTGGAACGCACCGGAACTAGGACTTTCAATGGGTCGGGTCGGGTCGGGTTCGGGTCGGGTCGGGTTCGGGTCGGGTCAAGTCGGGTTCGGGTTGATTTTAAATGGGTCGGGTCAACCCGTTTATTAAACGGGTCAGAAAAAGCTCAACCCGAACCCGACCCGTTTATAAACGGGTTGACCCGACCCGACCCGTGTAACCCGATTATAAATGGGTCGGGTCAGGTCGGCTCGTAAATGGATCGGGTCAACCCATATAAGGTGTAAATGGGTCGTAAACGGGTCATAAACGGGTCGGGTCAACCCGTATAAGGTATAATTGGGTCGTAAACGGGTCAGAACGGGTCGTAAACGGGTCGGGTCAACCTGTATAACCCATATAAGGTATAAACGGGTCATAAACGGGTCAAGTCGGGTCGTAAATGGGTCGGGTCAACCTATATAAGTATAAACGGGTTGTTAACGGGTCAATTTCGGGTTAGCGGGTCAACCCAAAACCCACCCGTTTATAAACGAGTCAAATTCGGGTTGACCCAAAAATGATCCGCCAAATTAACGGGTCGGGTTAACCTGCTAATTTCCGTGCGGGTTTCGGGTCGTGTAGGAAATTGACAGCCCTAACCGGAACAGTTGGATGAAGGTAGGTTGGAAATCATAAAATCCGAAATGTTCAAATTCACAAATCCTAGGTGCCACTTGACTGGGAGTGGTCAACCGCCCCTTTACCACCGGTCGAGGTCAAGGGTCGACCTCTCCTCTTATTTCGGGAACATTAATTTTGGTGCTGTAATTTTATTTTTTATTTTCCTTAATTATACTTTAATGTTAACGTTATTTTTAACTTTTACTTAACCCCAAGTCTAATCGCTGTTAACTTTTGAATTTCAAATTTAAGAATTTTTTAATTATTTGAATTTGAATTCTATTTAGATTATTTTGAATTAAAAACTTCAAACATTCATAACTTTTTCGTTTGAGCTCCGTTTTCAGTATTACATATAGAAATTGATCAGAATTTCGCTACGAACACAACGACATAACTTTCACGGTTAAATTCCGACTCTTACAAAATTTCCATTTTTAGTCTTATCTTATTTATTTAATTTATCCATTTTATTTATTTTTTATTAATTTTTTATGAGGTGTCACTTATATACTGATAGTTATTAAATAACTATGAAATGACTCACTTAATAGCTTTCTGTTGATTAATATAAGTTATAACTATGGTCAAACAGAAAATATTGATATAACTAATTTACACAATTCTCTCGACTTGAGAATACTATTGATTTTCAATATGAAAGCTCCACTTCTATTATAGTCAAATCATGGCACGACATCATCGAGTGACAACAGTTGGATCAAGTGGAAGTATTGGAAGTGAAACACTATTCAAGAGAGGATTCATCTCCTCAGTTATATGATGTCGGTATCACAATCAACTCAAAGTCAAGTCTCTAGTCAGAGTAGTTCAATTAATAATAATTGTTATTTTGAACCAAGGACTTTGTATTTGGACTATACGGTTGAATATGGACGATATTGGATTTATGACCGCTACCAAATTACATAAGTTTGAAGTGATATAGTTTTGACGAATAGAATTGGTTAAATAAAAGTCATAACCGGGTAACGCTTAATAAAGTAAAATTGGATTTTTACCGGAACCAAGTAAGCGATAAATTTGACCAAATATCACACAACCTGCTAAGTGATGCATGAACATTAATATTCAAATAGTTCGTTACTAATTGTTGACCAAATTTACATCTGACGAGTCACACAACCGAAAATGATGAATTCTCCCTTGACTAAATGATTTCATTAATTTACAATTGTTATAAATTAATCAAATAATATTTATGAAATATTATTTATAAATTTGATTTTGATTTTATAAAAGAATATTAAACGTATTTACAAAAGTTATAAATACATTAATTGATATATGATATCGATAAGCATTTTAAATTAGATTTAAAATGCAAAATATTCGTTCGGGCTCTAAATGGGTTTATGGCCCATCATGGGGCTGATAGGATCAACTGAAACATGAGGCTATGGTAGCTACTAGATGGGCTAAAAAGGAATAAAGATGGATGATTAAGATGGAAGAAGATTGAGTAAAAGATATGATCCTAAAGTCTCTCATTTTCGTTCTCTATTTAAGCATCTCTTTCTCTATTTGATTTAGATCTTTTTGGAGCATCCATACCCATCTATCCCCAGTCGATCTTCCATTCCCATCTCATTAATTTTTGAAGTGCAAATCAAATCAAATAGATTACTATTCGATAGCCGGTGGTCGACGGTTCAAGAATTAGCACTCTGTTGGATCGAAAATCATTTCTAAGAACTTACATCATCATTTCAAGGTGCGTTTAAGGGATTTGGCTGTAGGGTATGCTTTTTATTAACTAAAACATTAATTTATATTTATAATGTGCATAATATATATATATATATATGTGTGTGTGTGTGGCCAAAAGAGGTTCAAATTGAGCCTACTACTGAAGAAGCACTTATACACATAGAATCTTCAAGTTCCGCTGCTAATGTCCAAAAGGAAACAGATACGGTAACCCTAGCTGGCTTGGAAGATAAAGGTAAGCTGACTGCCCCAGTGCTGGCAAATACTGTGGTAACTGAAAATGTCCATATCCATGCTGAGAGGCCGCCAGAGATAGTGCCTGTATCTACACATGAAATGGATGAGCTTAATAAAATTGAATTGGATAAATTGGATTCAGATACAGATAAAGAGGAAAATACCCCCAATAAATTTACAAAGACCAACTTAGAATATTCCAAACAATTCTAGAACCAAGAGGTTAAAGGTAAGGCGAAGTTGAATCGCGAGGGCTCTCCTATGAAACTGAGGAGTAGGCCTTCTATCTCTAAATGTCAATAATAAGCTGGAATGTAAGGGGTCTAAATAATGACGTTAGACGTTTAGACCTCTTAAATTTGAGGAGATCTTATTCTCCTGCTATTATAAGTATTTTGGAAAACAAATTCAATGATGAAAATTTATCCTTTTTCACTGATACTATGGGAGAGGATTGGTCATATATGCACAACAATGATGCAGGAGGTAAAGGCCGCATTCTATTACTATGGAATAAACTAAGCTGGAATATCAGCCTACAACAGAAAGATGATCAACATATAACAGTAGAAGCTATTAATAAGGGTGGTCTAAAAGTAACTCTAAGTTGTGTTTATGCCAGTAATTTGGCTTCCCAAAGAACCAGGCTTTGGCAAGCCATCAAGGATATAGGTAAACATAATAACAACCCTTGGATTGCACTAGGAGATTTCAACTCAGTACTTGGAGCTGAGGAGAAAAAAGGAGGTCTTACCATGAGAGTATCCCAGCTTGAGGAATTCAACAATTGCATATTAGAAGCAGGGTTGCTCGAGCCAGTCCACAATGGCCTGAAATACACATGGAGAAGTGGTGAAAATAAAAAAATTTCCTGCAGGTTAGATAGAGTGCTGGTTAATGTCAAGTGTATCACTATGTTGTCTAATATCAAAGTTAGCATTCTTCCCCCATCTACCAGCGACCATAGCCCTATTCTTGTTGACCTAGTAGATAAGGGATTGGTCACTAAAGGAAAGCCTTTCAGATATTGTAATCATTGGCATGATATTGAAGGATACCAAGAAGCTACAAAATTAAATGAATATTCAATGGTTGAGGGTACCCATTGTTATAAACTGATTCACCTCATTAAAAAGGCTAAAAACCACTTAAAGAACTGGAATAGATGCAGACCGAAGGAGGGTGATCTGATATCCAAGCTTCAGGGCAACAGTGAAGTTCTTTTGGATATGATAGAGAATGGTGCAGATGATGATATCACGTGGCATAATTATTATTTAAACCAAAGCAATTTAAAAGAAGTACTCAAAGCAAAAGCAACTGAACTCAAGCAAAAAGCAAAGGAAAAATGGTTAACTGAAGGGGATGAATGCACTAAATTCTTTTATGCCAAAATGGCCATTCGTAATAATAAGAATAATAATATACAAATCATCAATCAGGATGGGCAATCAACTATTAATGATGCAGAGTTTGAAGAACAAGCAATCAAGTATTATACTGACTTATTCAATGGTGAAGTATGTACTAACTTACCAACCATACATTGCAGGAGGCAGGTTAACTCTCATGGTAAAAGGATGCTGACAAGGTTGATTGCTGAAGCCGAGGTCCTGGAAGCTTTGCACTCCATCCACATTGATTCCAGTCCAGGACCCGATGGATTCGGCTCCAAATTCTTCATTCACCATTGGTGTGACCTGAAAGATCAAATTGTCTCAGCTATGCAGGAGATTTTACAAACAGGAAAATTTCCCAAAGAAATCAACCACACATTTATTTGTCTCATTCCTAAAGTTGATAATCCAACAAGAATTGAAGATTATCGGCCTATTGCCTGCTGCAATGTGATATACAAAATTCTAAGCAAGATTCTATGTAATAGGATGAAGCTGATTTTACCTGATCTCATTTCCGAGTGTCAAAGTGCTTTCATAAAGGGTAGAAGCATCTCCGAAAATTCGCTTATGGCTCATTAATTGGTAAGGAATTTCAATAAACCAGGCACTGATAAATTCTGTCTAAAGGTAGATCTTCACAAAGCATATGATAGAATTAGTAGACAATTTATTATCCACATGCTTAATGCTATGGGATTCCCTCTAAAATTTGTGAATCTAATAAATGAATGCATAACTACACCTACCTTCTCTATCCTGATTAAAGGCATACCAAAAGGATTTGTTGGATCCAACAGAGGCATTCGGCAGGGTGATCCTCTTTCCCCTTATTTGTTTGCAATTGCCATGGAATATTTTACCTTACAAATGGAGTTGGCTACACATCACAAGTTAATCCAGACCATATTTAACTTCCAGCCTACTGTAAGTCACTTACTTTATGCAGATGACTTGCTCATTTGTATCAAATCCAGTAAGGGAGCAGCTACAGTTATTAAAGAAATCTTCGGTAAATTAGACAAATGTGCTGGACTAAAACTGAATGAACTGAAAACCAAGTGTTACTTTAACAAAACTTGTAGAAGTAGAGTAGAGGTGTTGGATATCCTAAAAGTAAAGGAAGGAACTTTGCCTGTCAAATACTTAGGTATTCCACTATCTTCTAATAAGATTACTAATAGGGAATGTGCTATTCTCATCTCGTCTATCAGGGATAGAATGCATGGTTGGTGCTCCAGAATGCTCTCTCTTGCAGGACGTATAGAGTTGGTTCACACTGTGATTCACTCTAAAATCAATTTCTGGATGCAAACATTTCAACTTCCTGAAGCTTCCATTCAAAAAATTGAAAAGATATGTGCTGATTTCATTTGGAAGGGTGGACTACACAAGATAAAATATGAAATCTTATGCAGGCCTAAAGAGGAAGGGGGGGTGGGTCTTAGAAGACTTAGAGACATGAGAGCTGTGCATACTCTTAAACAAGCCTGGAAAATAATTAATGGTAAAGGTCTTTGGGGGAACTGGATGAGAATGAGGTATATTAAAGGGAACTTCTGGCAAATGCCTCTGGATAACAATGCCTCAGCGAACTGGAAGGCTATCTTGAGGATTAGAGACACTCTAGCTTTACTGTGTACTCGAGAAATAGCTAATGGGCAGGATACTGATTTATGGAGAGATCCTTAGATTCAAGGTGAATCGCTAATTGATATATTGGGCATGCACACTTTCTCTGATTTTGGTTGTCCGTAGAAAAAAGTGAAAGATTTGATTAAGGTGAATGGGTGGGATTGCTCCTCTTTACCAATAAATCAAGATAAAAAGGAAATCATTCAATACATGCCTATATACTATGGTAGAGACATGGATGTTTGGGTTTGGAAGCCTACTGGTAATGAATTTTCTACTAAGGCCACCTGGGAGGAAATTAGGCAAAAAGACAGTAAAGCTTCTTGGAGCAAAATTATATGGGATCATGTTAACAATCCAAAAATGGCTTTTACATCTTATAAAGCAATACTGAAGAGATTACCGACAAGGGATAGATTATCGAAATGGGGAGTGATCAATGAAACCGTTTGTGTTCTATGTAACCAGTGCTTAGAATCACACGAACATCTATTCTTTGAGTGTAGTTTTGCTAACTCGGTGTGGCTCTCGTGCAACAAGTACTTAAACATAAATCCTTATTCTAACAACTTAGTTGAACAAGTAGAGTACCTGACTCGGAGAGGTGGCGATAAAGACGTTGAATCCAAGCTGCACAAAATCGCCATCACTGTGACTGCGTGGAGCATATGGAAAGAAAGGAATCGAAGAATTTTCCAGAGCAAACATAGAAAACACATGGAAGTAAATAGATTAGCAATTGTGGACATGCAGATAATTCTGAAGAGGATTAAGAGGGAGCTTACTACCAGGCGGGAACAAGTCAAAGTTCATGCTGTAGGAGTGGATCGGAGCTTTCCATTGCAAGAAAACCCAGGAACGAGCCATCAGTATCAGCCGCCATGACCTGGTTTGGGAGGAAGATGTTTTGTTTGCTTTTTGGAAAGGGTTCTGTTTCTGTCGGAAGATGTGTACTTTGTTTCTTTTTTGTACTGTTCAGTGTGGGCTGATTTTGATCTGGGCTTTTAATGCCTTAATAAAATTTATCAATTTACAAAATATATATATATATATATATATCTGTGTGTGTTGTTAGTTAGGCGACGATTCCTATGTAGATTTATTGTCACAATTTAGATTGATTATATGTTTATATTAAAAAAAAATTATGTAATTCATCCCTATACAGTATGGATCAAAATTTTAAAAAATATTTTTTTATTATTTAAATGACTTAATAAATAATATACACATATATCTATACAGTTTATAATTTAAATAATATATTATAAATAGGAAAAATACGAAAATAAAATTTTATATATGATTTTTAATAAATATATTATTTTTGAAAGAAAGAAATATTATTATTATGATTATTATACATATTATTTTTAAATAATATTTAAATTAATTTATCAAATAAATGATTATATAAATTCATACATATGTTATAAAATATATTTTAAAATTTATAAATCATATTAATACAATTTAATTCATGAAAAAAATAAAAAACATTTTTTTTATTTTTAAATATTTATTTTAAAACCGAAATTTAAAAATTAGATTTTTTAATTGTTTTAAATTTAAAAAATCATATATTAAATTTTTAAATTTCATCCAAAATTTGCTGGAAGTTTAAAATTTAAATTTAGATTCAAATAAAATATTTTTCTTAATTTTTAAATAATTATATTCATTTTATTAATATATATATTCAAAATTCAAAATTTAAAAAAAAAACCCTGATCTACGCCAAAGATCAGATCAATAAATATATTTAAGTAAAAAAATTATTTTTTAAATTATTTAGACTAATATATATATATATATTTATAAGTATTTAACTTATTCATTTATATATATATATATATAATTTGTATTAATAGCAATTTTGACTTTACAACTAAAAAATATATTTATTTATTATATTTTAAATGGTATAAACATATTTATATAGTAATTAATATATATACACTTTGTTAATATTATTTATATATATATATATATATTCATATATAAATATATATATGTGTTTATACAAAATTATATATAAAATTTTAATATGTGTGTGTATTGAAATATATTATTATAAAAGCAAAAGTGTGTGTGTATACACACACACACATTTGGACAATACATTTTATATATGGGATGAGCTAATGTGTCTGTTACGATGTAAATCCTAACATCTATATACGGGCATGTTATACCTTGCACGAATTGATATATTACACATGCACACACTTATATATGTGTATATGATACACTTGTATATTTAATATAACATAAAAATAATACAATATCATTTAATAAATTTAAATAAAATAAAATATTTTATTTAAATAAAATTTAGAAATGTTCTAAATAAACAAGACTTCATAGGCCCAATAAAGATCTAATAGGGTAAATCTTTTGAAATTCATGCAAAACTTCCGTTGCAGGCTAGCCCGGTTCAAACATCATCTAGTTGCATTGAAATGTCGGAAAGCAGTCTGATATTTTTGCATGATGGCTAAATTCGTACAATAATGGTTCGAAACATAATGTCATTTTTATTAAGACCCCATTGTTTTCCTTACACACCCCACTAAAAATAATAAAATTTTGTTTATCATTTTAGCCTTTCGGAAACAAAAGAGCGTACATATTGTTCTCTCATGTTATAATAAAAGGTTAGTCCTGTCACATCCTGAAATTTTCGACTTTCGAAAATTCAACATCGATACTCACTTTATCGACTGCCGAGAAATCGAGTGCCGGAAACTCCAATAGTGAGGGTTTTAGAAAGAAGAAGTAGAAGAAAAAGAGAAGAAGAAGGAAGAAAGCAGAGAAGAAAAACAACAGAACAACATCAGAATAGAAAACAATATCAGAATCTTACACATCGCAGCGGAACAATATACAATAGATAATTACTAGTCTTTTAAAACAAAGAACTATATCATTTTATACATACATCAATCATCAGAGTCAATATACAACAATGGACAGTTATATAAACTTGTCCTCATACAGAATACACAGCGGAATAAATACTATCAGATACAAATACTACGTCTCGCCATCCAGCTTATCTCCAAAGCTCCAGAATATCCAGAATATCCTGATAACATAACTCTAGGCTGCCCGTGTGGAAATTTGTGGGCACCCAGAGTTTAGAAGGGAAACAATAAACTCCGAGTCAGTCATGGTGACTGGTGTGAGATCGTAAAACAGTTTATCTTTAAAATAAACAACAGAATAATTTTAGAGTCAATTCGCAATGCTTTTGGAAAATGAAACTACCATAAGACCTCCCACCACACACACAATGCAAACGCAGACTTGGAGGAGATTTCTTCTTATGATAGTCAAGGATGCTTACTACGAAAAAATCAAATTCTTTTTGATATTATTATTAGTGCATAGTGTAGAAATCATTTCGAAAGTATAATATTAATCTTAGCCAACATACGACCAGTATCGTATGCCTACTATAGCTACCATCCAAACAGTGGGGCGCCACCATAAGTGAATGGCAGGTTCTACAACTAATACCGTACAAGGCTCGTATTGTTTCTTTGGATTTCCAACAAATGGTCAGGCTAAGGAACTTCCTATCCACGATGGGTACGTCCCTGGAATAGATGACCCGAGAACCTAACCGGATCTCTGCCAACACAAGGCCGGGTTACCTGATCTGCAAAAATAGGTAACTACTGACACGCGTATGCCATCCCCCGATCGTCACCGATCTTCCCGAGGATCCCCGATTCGCAACAAACCACATAGAAAAAATAATGCAGTAACCACAGAGGTCAAGTATCTGGGCTCCATACCATGATACCACCTTTATCCAGAAGGAATGACATACACTAAGGGGCGCTACTCCCTAGAACCTTGCCGCATCCTTCCTGTTTCGACCATTTCCGGGGTGTGAGGCTCGACTAAGTCTCGTCCACGAAGCTACGCTTTCTACAAAGCCCTGCTTCGGGTCAAACAAAAATGATCAACCTATGATCACAAAGATATAAGATCAAACAAATGATCATATCGCAAATGATCAAACACTGATCATTTCACAGCAACACTCAGTATGCCACGTTACCAAATTGGGATATATTGCTGATAAATTTCAACTACATAACCTCTGAGCTCGTACGTCTCAGAGAAGGGTGTTAAGCTAAGAGAATAAATTCTCCACCACCAACAGAAATGTATTTGAAAGAAATCAGCTTAATATCTCAAATTGTAACGTCAGACACACAATCCATACAAGTCTGTTCCGGGATCGAACAGAACCGAAGGCACTTCTCACGAAGCCCTTGCATATCCGGATAATTTCAAATCACGTCCGGACTTCCCGTCACTAAGGGTGATAAAACCTCTAAATCGAAGATCAGTCGATGTAGAGTAACTCGACGGTAATCCTTCCGTTTTCAAAAATATCCGGTCTTCAACACCGGTCTTCGAATGCAATTCATAACGACGTATCACATATTCGGAATGGGTTATACGACCCCATGGTCCTTTCCCGGCTAACCCGAATAGTGAGCGTTTATTCAAAAATAAGTGTGGCATTCAAATTCATCCAATTCACAACAAATACCTATCTAAAGGTAATTATTGATAGTCGGTTATTTAACTATCAATAAAGATGCGCAACATCATCAGATTCCAAATAATTTTCCAAATTATTTATTTTCCAAAAATATCTTTACTAGATATATTATTTCCACACTTCAATCATTTGAAAACAATTTCAAATCAACTTCCACATTTTAATTTATCTTTAAAAGATAAAATCTCAAAACAGTTCATTTCACATTGGAAAAGCATTTCCATACTTATTTAAAAGTAAGTAATTCACAAATCATTTATTTTCAACACTTGGAAAATATTCGATATACTTAAATCAATATTAAGTATACATTTCATTCTTTTAAGGAAAACATTTACTATAACCACATCTATTTGAGTCAAAACGAATGTTACGTAAAACATCGTTACGACGACTCAAAATCACTAGTATAGGGATTCGAAATTTAAGATAGATATGTAAACCCCAATACTATATAAAACATTTCCTTTCGGAAATCATTTACTATAACAACAATGTTATAGTCCACCATTTCCTTATTTCTCGAAAACGTCTATTTCAACAATAAATGTTGAAATCTATGATTTCGATATTTAACACATTTTAAAACATCTTTAAAAATGTTTACTTCATTTTTAATATCACTTCTTCAAAAATAAATCCATTTTATCCAATAATACATTCACTGTCCAAAATCGTGAATATATCCTTTTTAAAAATCTTCTATATTCAATTTATCAAATTCAATTGATTTTGAATTTATAAAACAACGTTTATAAATTCTATTTCTGTTTTAATAACAACTTCAACTCATAAATCTTCTTTTTATTAACTTCTATATTTTACTTATCAAAATAAGTGATTTCGGATTTTTAAACAACTTTTATAAATTCCAATTCTATTTATAAAAACTTCAATATCAATTCAATTTCAATATTGATTTTTGAATTTATTTTCAACATTTGATAAAAGATTCCATACTGATTTCTCAAAAGTTCTTTTCCAAATATTAAATCAATTACAGATTGATTTCTAATTTTATTTATCTCTACTAAAATAAATTCCTTATTTTCCTTCAAATCATTCAATATCCTGTTTTTTTTTTAAATGGATTCTTTAAATTGAACTCATTTTACATTGATTTCCCAAATCATTTCAATTTACCAATTAAATTTCTAATTGGATTTCCAACTTATCTCCTTTTAAATAAAATCCTTTTTTTTATAAGGAAATAAATTTCAATCGTTTCTTTCAATCTATTTAAAAATCCAAATTCTTAAATTAAATTCTTCAATTTATAATCACTGTTTTATGAAATCCATTTAATTAACATTTTCACTTTATTCTGGAATTTATTCAATACGATTATAAAAATTTACTTTTTATACTTTAAAAAATTCCTTTCTTCAAAATTTCTTCAATTTCAAAAATTGATTCACTTAGAAATTTTCTACTTGAATTTCAAAAATTCCATTTCGTTTATCTTTGGAATCCAATGATGTCAAACATCCATTCAGCTAAATTTTAGCTTTTCAAACAATTTCCAGATATCAATTCAATAACAACAATAATCATTCACAGATTATCACATCACAGTAGAAATAAATTCAATCAATGTGAGGGGTCCAGTTGGATCCCTCCAACCTGTTTCCCTGCATCCAAAGATGTTAGCACAATACCAATTCCGCTCCAGTACGGAATTATCGCGGTATATGGGTTTTTATAAATCCGCTTACTAACGGCGCAATAGGGTCTCATCCGCTATACGAGGCGGGAAATCATCAATCCAATATATACATATGCCAATATGTATATATTGCTATATATAGATATATATCCTACTATATCTAATAGCACATCAACATAGCAATCATATCAAACAATAAATAACTGAAAATTCCACTTTTCAATTGAGTGAGAAAATCTCACCTTAGCTTTTTACTTTGCAATCCCATTTTCATTCTCGGCTTGATTTCTTGACTTTTGACCTTATATAAACAATTATATGATTTTATTAATATTCGAACATCGAACAATAAATTTTCCATTTAAAAAATTAAATTTGCCAATGATTTTAATTTAAATTAACAATTTAAATTTTAAACTAAAATTTTTATTTGAACAACTTTTCTTTTAACAAAATATTTCCTAAAGGAACAGTGGGCTAGATATATATAAATCTATATTTTCAAAATCTGTATATACTTAAATCAAAATTAAACTTTAAAATAGAAACATTCTATATATTCATCCTATTGTAAATTTCCTTAAGTTACATCTTAAAAATCCATATATTTTTCAGTAAACCTTATATATATAGATATGGATATTTTGTATTCACTATTCCACCTATCTATGTATTTTCTTTTGATTTTAAAAACAGAATTAATTTACCTCTTTACTGAAAATATTTTATCTATCTATTATTATCATTATTATTATTTTTCTGAAATCAAAGCGGTGATTCACTTTACTGTTTACAAAAACAAAACAAAAAATTCTGTTTAATATACAAAAAAAATATATTATTGTTAAACTTTAAAATACAGGAACTATATACCTTACTATTGAATTTTGTTTCGCCTGCATCTCGACCATCAATCGACTATGTGACGAAAACGAACTGCTCCAATATTCGATCGCGGCCTCCATCCGATCGAACCACCTTGAAGTTCGAGCTTCCCCAAATCTTTGAATGCCACCAGATCGCAACCTTCACCATAACACTGACGTCTCCGACTTCGGCTTCAACCCAGAGTGCCTATCTCCACCTCCTTCAACCAATCGCGCCTGCCGCCCCATCGATCGCGCTCGCGAGTCATGCGAACCCAGTTGGTCATCGAGACCAGCCTTCGAGTCGCCACCCTATCGCCTGCGTGCGAACGCGATTCTCGCCGCCACGACCTCGCCAGACCCTAATTCACGCGATTGAACTTCCCAATGTTGGCTCGACTTCGATCGAGAATCAGCCGCTCTCCCCGTAGCCCTCTGGCCAATAGCCGAGACCCCTTCGACGTTGCCTACCCACGCGCCTCGCGAAGTTCACCGCGAATAACTACCACTGAAGCCCTAGTCTTGCGATCGAACTCGCGAATGGGTTTCAATTTTTGCTTTCGGTTGTGAGGTTTGGGTTTTGGTTTGATTTTGAAATGGGAAAAAGAGGTGCGGCCATTTCTTTTTTATCTTCGAACGAAAATTTTTCGTTTTGAACTGAACGGAGGAGAGGGAGATGGTTATTTAGAATTGATCGGTTATGGGTTGCACGATCTCGCGTGATGATTCTCTGCGTGAATTAAGGCTAAAAAGGGGGAGAACGTGTTGATGGAAAGATTAAATTCAAATTAAAAATTAAATTGAATTCGATCTAAAATCCAAACGGTTACTCACCGTATGCTCTCATATAAACTCCGAAGAATACGAAAATTGAAATCCAACAATAATTCAACGTTACGGACCCAATGAAACTAGTTTCGTCAAATTCCAAGACTGTGCCTCGGACAGCTATTTTTAAATATCGATTGAACGATATAAATTTCAAAACTGATCAAATCAATTCTAAATCCATTTCTGAAGCTTCTATTATCTTCAGTATTATCAATACGAATTTTAAAAAGCTTTCGAAATATTTTTCTTCGAATTAAAATCGAAGATACAAATTCTTATTCAGCATTCACTAGATTAAATTTTATAACTTAATCACCAATTTCAAACTTAGATCGGGGATTCAAATTAAATTATCGTTCAAATATTTAAAATAAATTAAATATTCTCAATTAAATTCGTTCAAAATCCTGGGTCGTTACAGACTTCCCCCCTTAAAAGAATTTCGTCCTCGAAATTACAAGTTAGGGAAAAATAGTTCTTAACTCGTCTACTCTTTTTCCAACATCTAATAGTTTTATCAACTTCCAAAACAAATCTCTCTACTAGAGATTCGTTATCAATTCAACTAAATTTTCCAACTCAAATTATAAGTTCCAACAACATTGTTTACTTAACAATTCAAATTTGAGTTTAAATTCAAATTTTAAACTTTCAAAATTTCTCAAAAATTTTCTAACGCCCTAAATTTCCGAAAAATTTTGCCAGCGTCTCCTTTGCGCGGCTAATACGGTACGACTACAAAACGTCCCTACGGACTCTCAGATTTCAGAAAGAAAAAGAAAAAGCCAAGCGGCTAGAGAGAAATCATCAAAAACTCATATTATAATTCAAATACGTACCTTTTGTCGAGCAATTCAAATTATCTGTGAAATCAAATTCAATTCCCTTTATACCTGTATATCTACTAGCCATAATATCTAGTTATAACATCCAACTATTTTGCAAATTTTATTACAAAATTTTCAATATAAACTGTTTATACCCTTTTTAGCTTACTATTGAAGTTACATCCATTCAATTTTTCATTTTAAATTTCATTTGAATTACATTTCACATTTCAATTTCTCATTCGAATTCAATTCACAATTCCAATCTACTTTGGGTTCAGTTTAACTTCTGAATATTGAATTTTATCAATTATCTTTTATTCATAATTGATTATTTTAAACTAGTTCCAATTACTAATTCATTTCAATTCTAATTCATTTACAATTTCAAATTTGTTTTCAATATTTAATTTCAATTCCAGTTTTATTCTTATGTTCAATATAAATATTCTATATGAATTTTAATTCATCTTCCATTTCACATTTATAATTATTCAATCCACTTCATTGCTTACAAATTCGAAATGAATTTCAACATTCAATTTCACCTTCATTTATTCAAATTTATCTTCACATTCGGTTTCAATCACTTATATTAAACTGGATTTCAATTCGAATTCAATTTACATTCATGTACTTGCAATCACAAATTGATTCATTCCTTCTCAATTTTATTTTCATAATTCAATACTCAATTTCAGAGTCTTTTCACCCTTTTCAAAACCATTTTTGAAAACAATTCAAATCATCCTTTGAATTTTCTAAAACAAAATCCAAATTTTCAAACACTTTTATTTAAAACAATTTGGCAGCAATTCCTCTTTTGGAAACCCGAAAATGAACACCAACGATGCCGCGGTCATCATCGAAGTTATTTTCCAGCGACCGAAAAGAGTTTAGAGCTTTTCATTCCTTCAAAACATTTTTCAAAACCTTCGAAATTCATTTTCAAATCAAAAAGACTTCATTCTCAAATCTCCAAAATTTTCAAATTCTTTTCAAAACATTTCCAAAAACTTTTCTGGAATTCCGTTTTCCAATTATAAGTCACATTTATAATTTATATTCTCAAATTTCATTAGTATGTGAATTTATTTCTTATCTTTGGAGTTATGGTTTCAATTTCTTATTTAATTTCAATGATAATAGATTAATATTATCACTTCTAACAACCAAACATCCACATACTATAGTACTTCATAGAAAAACATTTCTTTTCTATACAAAAATAGTTTTGGGTAAAATTATTTCATTCACCCTATTAAAACAATACTATGTCGTCTTGCCTCGTTTAAGTGTTTAGAAATCTCTATCGATAATATGGCGTCCCATATACCGACCAAAATTCACAAACATCTCAACGGATAAGCAAACACAATATAAAACATTTTTATATTCACTAACAAATACGCGCTCATATCTATTATTACACTCAACTCATTCTAGAGTACTACTGACTCTATCTCTAATGAGTAACACCCAACAGAGCAGGGTTGTCGCTTAACCATATGCTCTGATACCACTTTGTCACATCCTTAAATTTTCGACTTTCGAAAATTCAACATCGATACTCACTTTATCGACTGCCGAGAAATCGAGTGCCGGAAACTCCAATAGTGAGGGTTTTAGAAAGAAGAAGTAGAAGAAAAAGAGAAGAAGAAGGAAGAAAGCAGAGAAGAAAAACAACAGAACAACATCAGAATAGAAAACAATATCAGAATCTTACACATCGTAGCGGAACAATATACAATAGATAATTACTAGTCTTTTAAAACAAAGAACTATATCATTTTATACATACATCAATCATCAGAGTCAATATACAACAATGGACAGTTATATAAACTTGTCCTCATACAGAATACACAGCGGAATAAATACTATCAGATACAAATACTACGTCTCGCCATCCAGCTTATCTCCAAAGCTCCAGAATATCCAGAATATCCTGATAACATAACTCTAGGCTGCCCGTGTGGAAATTTGTGGGCACCCAGAGTTTAGAAGGGAAACAATAAACTCCGAGTCAGTCATGGTGACTGGTGTGAGATCGTAAAACAGTTTATCTTTAAAATAAACAACAGAATAATTTTAGAGTCAATTCGCAATGCTTTTGGAAAATGAAACTACCATAAGACCTCCCACCACACACACAATGCAAACGCAGACTTGGAGGAGATTTCTTCTTATGATAGTCAAGGATGCTTACTATGAAAAAATCAAATTCTTTTTGATATTATTATTAGTGCATAGTGTAGAAATCATTTCGAAAGTATAATATTAATCTTAGCCAACATACGACCAGTATCGTATGCCTACTATAGCTACCATCCAAACAGTGGGGCGCCACCATAAGTGAATGGCAGGTTCTACAACTAATACCGTACAAGGCTCGTATTTTTTCTTTGGATTTCCAACAAATGGTCAGGCTAAGGAACTTCCTATCCACGATGGGTACGTCCCTGGAATAGACGACCCGAGAACCTAACTGGATCTCTGCCAACACAAGGCCGGGTTACCTCTGCAAAAATAGGTAACTACTGACACGCGTATGCCATCCCCCGATCGTCACCGATCTTCCCGAGGATCCCCGATTTGCAACAAACCACATAGAAAAAATAATGCAGTAACCACAGAGGTCAAGTATCTGGGCTCCATACCATGATACCACCTTTATCCAGAAGGAATGACATACACTAAGGGGCGCTACTCCCTAGAACCTTGCCGCATCCTTCCTGTTTCGACCATTTCCGGGGTGTGAGGCTCGACTAAGTCTCGTCCACGAAGCTACGCTTTCTACAAAGCCCTGCTTCGGGTCAAACAAAAATGATCAACCTATGATCACAAAGATATAAGATCAAACAAATGATCATATCGCAAATGATCAAACACTGATCATTTCACAGCAACACTCAGTATGCCACGTTACCAAATTGGGATATATCGCTGATAAATTTCAACTACATAACCTCTGAGCTCGTACGTCTCAGAGAAGGGTGTTAAGCTAAGAGAATAAATTCTCCGCCACCAACAGAAATGTATTTGAAAGAAATCAGCTTAATATCTCAAATTGTAACGTCAGACACACAATCCATACAAGTCTGTTCCGGGATCGAACAGAACCGAAGGCACTTCTCACGAAGCCCTTGCATATCCGGATAATTTCAAATCACGTCCGGACTTCCCGTCACTAAGGGTGATAAAACCTCTAAATCGAAGATCAGTCGATGTAGAGTAACTCGACGGTAATCCTTCCGTTTTCAAAAATATCCGGTCTTCAACACCGGTCTTCGAATGCAATTCATAACGACGTATCACATATTCGGAATGGGTTATACGACCCCATGGTCCTTTCCCGGCTAACCCGAATAGTGAGCGTTTATTCAAAAATAAGTGTGGCATTCAAATTCATCCAATTCACAACAAATACCTATCTAAAGGTAATTATTGATAGTCGGTTATTTAACTATCAATAAAGATGCGCAACATCATCAGATTCCAAATAATTTTCCAAATTATTTATTTTCCAAAAATATCTTTACTAGATATATTATTTCCACACTTCAATCATTTGAAAACAATTTCAAATCAACTTCCACATTTCAATTTATCTTTAAAAGATAAAATCTCAAAACAGTTCATTTCACATTGGAAAAGCATTTCCATACTTATTTAAAAGTAAGTAATTCACAAATCATTTATTTTCAACACTTGGAAAATATTCGATATACTTAAATCAATATTAAGTATACATTTCATTCTTTTAAGGAAAACATTTACTATAACCACATCTATTTGAGTCAAAACGAATGTTACGTAAAACATCGTTACGACGACTCAAAATCACTAGTATAGGGATTCGAAATTTAAGATAGATATGTAAACCCCAATACTATATAAAACATTTCCTTTCGGAAATCATTTACTATAACAACAATGTTATAGTCCACCATTTCCTTATTTCTCGAAAACGTCTATTTCAACAATAAATGTTGAAATCTATGATTTCGATATTTAACACATTTTAAAACATCTTTAAAAATGTTTACTTCATTTTTAATATCACTTCTTCAAAAATAAATCCATTTTATCCAATAATACATTCACTGTCCAAAATCGTGAATATATCCTTTTTAAAAATCTTCTATATTCAATTTATCAAATTCAATTGATTTTGAATTTATAAAACAACGTTTATAAATTCTATTTCTGTTTTAATAACAACTTCAACTCATAAATCTTCTTTTTATTAACTTCTATATTTTACTTATCAAAATAAGTGATTTCAGATTTTTAAACAACTTTTATAAATTCCAATTCTATTTATAAAAACTTCAATATCAATTCAATTTCAATATTGATTTTTGAATTTATTTTCAACATTTGATAAAAGATTCCATACTGATTTCTCAAAAGTTCTTTTCCAAATATTAAATCAATTACAGATTGATTTCTAATTTTATTTATCTCTACTAAAATAAATTCCTTATTTTCCTTCAAATCATTCAATATCCTGATTTTTTTTTTAAATGGATTCTTTAAATTGAACTCATTTTACATTGATTTCCCAAATCATTTCAATTTACCAATTAAATTTCTAATTGGATTTCCAACTTATCTCCTTTTAAATAAAATCCTTTTTTTTATAAGGAAATAAATTTCAATCGTTTCTTTCAATCTATTTAAAAATCCAAATTCTTAAATTAAATTCTTCAATTTATAATCACTGTTTTATGAAATCCATTTAATTAACATTTTCACTTTATTCTGGAATTTATTCAATACGATTATAAAAATTTACTTTTTATACTTTAAAAAATTCCTTTCTTCAAAATTTCTTCAATTTCAAAAATTGATTCACTTAGAAATTTTCTACTTGAATTTCAAAAATTCCATTTCGTTTATCTTTGGAATCCAATGATGTCAAACATCCATTCAGCTAAATTTTAGCTTTTCAAACAATTTCCAGATATCAATTCAATAACAACAATAATCATTCACAGATTATCACATCACAGTAGAAATAAATTCAATCAATGTGAGGGGTCCAGTTGGATCCCTCCAACCTGTTTCCCTGCATCCAAAGATGTTAGCACAATACCAATTCCGCTCCAGTACGGAATTATCGCGGTATATGGGTTTTTATAAATCCGCTTACTAACGGCGCAATAGGGTCTCATCCGCTATACGAGGCGGGAAATCATCAATCCAATATATACATATGCCAATATGTATATATTGCTATATATAGATATATATCCTACTATATCTAATAGCACATCAACATAGCAATCATATCAAACAATAAATAACTGAAAATTCCACTTTTCAATTGAGTGAGAAAATCTCACCTTAGCTTTTTACTTTGCAATCCCATTTTCATTCTCGGCTTGATTTCTTGACTTTTGACCTTATATAAACAATTATATGATTTTATTAATATTCGAACATCGAACAATAAATTTCCCATTTAATAAATTAAATTTGCCAATGATTTTAATTTAAATTAACAATTTAAATTTTAAACTAAAATTTTTATTTGAACAACTTTTCTTTTAACAAAATATTTCCTAAAGGAACAGTGGGCTAGATATATATAAATCTATATTTTCAAAATCTGTATATACTTAAATCAAAATTAAACTTTAAAATAGAAACATTCTATATATTCATCCTATTGTAAATTTCCTTAAGTTACATCTTAAAAATCCATATATTTTTCAGTAAACCTTATATATATAGATATGGATATTTTGTATTCACTATTCCACCTATCTATGTATTTTCTTTTGATTTTAAAAACAGAATTAATTTACCTCTTTCTTGAAATATTTTATCTATCTATTATTATCATTATTATTATTTTTCTGAAATCAAAGCGGTGATTCACTTTACTGTTTACAAAAACAAAACAAAAAATTCTGTTTAATATACAAAAAAAAAATATTATTGTTAAACTTTAAAATACAGGAACTATATACCTTACTATTGAATTTTGTTTCGCCTGCATCTCGACCATCAATCGACTATGTGACGAAAACGAACTGCTCCAATATTCGATCGCGGCCTCCATCCGATCGAACCACCTTGAAGTTCGAGCTTCCCCAAATCTTTGAATGCCACCAGATCGCAACCTTCACCATAACACTGACGTCTCCGACTTCGGCTTCAACCCAGAGTGCCTATCTCCACCTCCTTCAACCAATCGCGCCTGCCGCCCCATCGATCGCGCTCGCGAGTCATGCGAACCCAGTTGGTCATCGAGACCAGCCTTCGAGTCGCCACCCTATCGCCTGCGTGCGAACGCGATTCTCGCCGCCACGACCTCGCCAGACCCTAATTCACGCGATTGAACTTCCCAATGTTGGCTCGACTTCGATCGAGAATCGGCCGCTCTCCCCGTAGCCCTCTGGCCAATAGCCGAGACCCCTTTGACGTTGCCTACCCACGCGCCTCGCGAAGTTCACCGCGAATAACTACCACTGAAGCCCTAGTCTTGCGATCGAACTCGCGAATGGGTTTCAATTTTTGCTTTCGGTTGTGAGGTTTGGGTTTTGGTTTGATTTTGAAATGGGAAAAAGAGGTGCGGCCATTTCTTTTTTATCTTCGAACGAAAAGTTTTCGTTTTGAACTGAACGGAGGAGAGGGAGATGGTTATTTAGAATTGATCGGTTATGGGTTGCACGATCTCGCGTGATGATTCTCTGCGTGAATTAAGGCTAAAAAGGGGGAGAACGTGTTGATGGAAAGATTAAATTCAAATTAAAAATTAAATTGAATTCGATCTAAAATCCAAACGGTTGCTCACCGTATGCTCTCATATAAACTCCGAAGAATACGAAAATTGAAATCCGACAATAATTCAACGTTACGGACCCAATGAAACTGGTTTCGTCAAATTCCAAGACTGTGCCTCGGACAGCTATTTTTAAATATCGATTGAACGATATAAATTTCAAAACTGATCAAATCAATTCTAAATCCATTTCTGAAGCTTCTATTATCTTCAGTATTATCAATACGAATTTTAAAAAGCTTTCGAAATATTTTTCTTCGAATTAAAATCGAAGATACAAATTCTTATTCAGCATTCACTAGATTAAATTTTATAACTTAATCACCAATTTCAAACTTAGATCGGGGATTCAAATTAAATTATCGTTCAAATATTTAAAATAAATTAAATATTCTCAATTAAATTCGTTCAAAATCCTGGGTCGTTACAAGTCCCCTTACTTGAAAATAATAGAAATCTAGTTCGTAACATGCTTGAAAATAATAGAAATCTAGCTTATGGTAAGTTTGGAAAGTATAGAAACCTACTGTGCAACAAACTTGGTATTGATGGAAACCTAGGGCGGTGCATACTACGAATAATTGATATTTAGTTTTATGCAGAACATTTGTATCTTTTTGGAATTTTCTTTTCTCAAACGTTGATTCTCCAACTCTTCATCGATTGTAGATCCCTCTTCCATTCACATATTGTAACGACCCGGAATTTTGGCCGTTTGCTTTTGAATGTTTAATTTATTTTTAAATGTTGAATTTGAAATATTAATTAATTTTGAATTTTGAGATTTTGGTTGAATTAGTGAAATGGTTTAAAATTTCAAATATAGCGATTAAATGGATTTGGTGAATAGTAAATTTAATATTTGAAATAGGGTAAATATGTGAATCTGGAGTTAAATGTGAATGGAAATGATTTCTTAAGTTGATTTAAAACTCTATTTGAATTGGAGTGATGATAGTGGACTTTTGAATGCGATTAAAAGTCGATAAATTAAAATTTGAAATATTATATATATATATATATATATTAATTTAATAGTGAAATTTAGTATGTGGAATAGTGTAAATGATTGAATTTGTGATTTCATATGAATAGAAATGGTTTCTAATATGGATATAAATTCTATTTGAATTATAATTGAGTTGATAAGTTTTTAAAATTGGAATTTCAAGTAATTTTGTCGATTTTGAAAATCGCTCGATTTAATTGACACATTAAAATAGCCTTCCGGGGCACAGTCTCGGAATTCGATGAAACCAGTTTCATTAGATCTGTAATAGTGTATTATTATCAGATTTCAAATTTCATAGCGATTGGAGTTACCGTTTGAAATGTAAAATGATTATATAACTATAAGTTATGATTGTTGAATGGAATGAATACACTTAAGCTATAAAGTGATATATATAATCAAGAGTTATGATTATAAGATGTGAATGGACTCAAGTAAGCAATATGAGATTTTAAGTAAATAAGTTCTTGAACTTGTGAATTGAGAAATGCAATGGTAAAACCAAAATGAAAATGGTTTGATATTGTGATAAAGAAATGGAAATTCAAAAGGTTGAATTTTAAATAGAGGGTGCATTGGAATTGAGTAAATTAAATATAAACATGAATTGTGAAGTGATTATATAACTATATGTTATAAATATAGAATGTGAGTAAACTTAAGTGAAAATTTAGGAAATTGTGAATAAATAAGTTTGTATAACTTATTAAACTGAGAAAGTGGAAAAGTATAACTAAGTTAAAATGATTAAGTGTTTGATAACAAAAAATGAATTCAATTTAAGAGTAAATGAATTGAATATGGTTTTGGAGTATGGATTGGATAAGATTGGGTATAAACGTAAGTTGTAAAGCTGAATATGAACTTTAGTAGCGATATGGAATGCTTATAATAAACCTTAGAAATAATTTTATGAAATGGTTTATAAATAAATTAGCATGGAATGAAATGTCGTTTACTATAAAATGAAGTGAATAACACTATGTGAATTAAATGAAAGTGAATGGAAAGGATGCAATATAAGTTGGAAGTGAAATTAATATGAATGTAAGTGCATGAATGTGAGCTGAATTGTTCGAGAAACGATTTACATGGAATGATTTCGAGATTAATAAAATGGATTTGAATATAATGAATGTGGATATGAATGGAATGCAAATGAATTGATTGTGGATCAATTTAAAGGTGAATAAATGGTATGGAAATCAATTTGAAAGTGCATGATTTAATGTTCGAACCCTGTAATTGCATATGCATTAAAAAATACATGGTATGACATGTTTGCTTTATGAAACTTGTATTTAGATTGGTTAAATGAGTGTAATGTTATAAAAATTTCATGGTTATGAAACTTATGTGCTTCATTTGAGTAAGTACAGGTACAAGGAGCTGTTAGGATAGATTTTGGTTGCGTAATTGCATATAAATTAAGCGAACTCGCTTAATAACGCTAATATAAGGTACGCTTATGCATTAAAAGAGAAAACGAGATAAATATTGATATATATTGTGTTTATGACCGTGTGGGTCGATGTATATTATATTTATCATATTTGTGATATTGTAAAAGGCTCTCCGTACAGGGGAGACTCTGTCAAAAATTTTCGGAAATTTAGGATGTTAGAAAATTTTTGTTAACTAAATTTGATTTGAAATTATAGCTTGAAATAATGGAATTTGATGAATAAATATAAATTAGTGGATTTAGGTGAGTCTAAAAGACTTAGGAAATGGAAATAATAGAATTTTAACCAAATGGGTTTTGAGAAGCTAATGGGTTGGAGCATTTTTCCTACTTTAGCAATTTCAGGGACGAAATTTGTTTAAGGGGGGAGGAATGTAACGACCCAGAATTTTGGTCGTTTGGTTTTGAACGTTTAATTTATTTTTAAATGTTGAATTTGAAATATTAATTGATTTTGAATATGGAGATTTTGGTTGAATTAGTGAAATGGTTTAAAATTTCAAATATAGCGATTAAATGGATTTGGTGAATAGTAAATTTAATATTTGAAATGGGGTAAATATGTGAATCTGGAGTTAAATGTGAATGAAATTGATTTCTTAAGTTGATTTAAACTCTATTTGAATTGGAGTGATGATAGTGGACTTTTTATTGGGATTAAAAGTGGATAAATTAAAATTTGAAATATTATATATATATATATATACGAGTATGGTCGCACGTCCGTTGGACGTGTGCAAAGAAGGAAGTGAGCGTATTTTGTCTTTGTTACAATTATGATATTGTGAGAGATTACGGTAATGTTTTGGTTAATTATGGGAAAAAAGAGGAAGAAGATATGACAACTAAACAGAAATAAGGTGGTGTAAGAAAGACGATAGGTAAACATGATAATGATGAAGCACCTTTGAGTTATATCAACCTATGAATAATCTATGATATTTTCAAGTTTACTTAATAAAAAATTAATTAAGGCATATTAGCTTTTAGATTTTGACCTAGTGCAAGGTTAATTTTGTTTGTTTGATCATTGTAAAGATAACATAAAGAGTTTACTGAAATCCTTATCCGGATTAAGAAAACAGATGGTTAAACAATATATCAATTGAATTTTAAATTTAGATGATCGATGTCAAAACTTAAGTACAGTAAATAAGGTAAAAAATAGGTGTAGAAAACTCGGTCTACTTGCCACATCTCCATAAAGAATTTTGCATATCTATTTCAATATAGTTGCAGTACACATTCATATAGATGACAAAAAAAGTAAAACAGTGGACAAATTAGCTTTTTATTCAGACTATAGCACATCAAATGTAATGGATATACAAATTTCATCTCAAATCAAATTAGAAAGATGAGTCTTTTTATCCTTTGTGAATATTCGGAAGCTTCATCAGTGATTGCAACCCAATCACATCAACTCACGTATGTATATAAACACGCATAACTTGAAATTTTGACATTTGTCATTGTAGAATGATTGTTAGCATTATCCATTGTAAGGCTATTTGTATCCATGTTTCAACAATTCCAGTTTCATATAATATCCCAAAAACAACAGTTTTTATATGTACACATTTTTCATTAATAAATAAAGAGATAAAATGAAACAGATGTTTCCATGACTGACATATCAAGAAATTTCCAACTTGTTGTGCTAACTTCACCATTACGAACCAAGGAACGACAACCCCACTGCAAATAAACCATAGACTATACTGAACCTGAAATCGCAAGTAAAACATTCATATAGTTAGCGTTTCAAATGAAACTTCTTATTTCGTATAAGACAAAAATTTTGGTTGTTCATATGATAGGGAATAAGGTACGCTATTAATTAAAATAACAATAGTTAGAATCTCAAATAATAGAACTCTCGACTTTTCCACATACCTATTTATATATTTATATATTAGGTGCAAACTAAGATTCCAGATAAATGAACTATCTTTCCACTGCAGACATACATAGTGGCACTGCCCAAGATAAAGTTCAAGCAATAAAATATATAATGGATTGGACAATGCTGTAGTTGACAAAGAACAATAACCCTGTACAAAAATAAACATAAAGGATAAAAGTGTAGACTATAATATATGAAAATGTGCATATGAAAATGTGCAGAGGTAGAATTAGCAAGGCACATGAAGTTTGAACTTAGTGGAAATATATGTTCATTCCTACCACCATTGCCAAACTAATTTCATTTTCAAATCAAAATTTTGACAATTTAGAAGGCATTAAAACTAAAAAACCATTGTAGTAAGGAAAAGCTGTTACCTGCAAATCAATTTTGACATTGAAGTAGCATGAAGTGCAAAAGTTTTCTTTGAGCACCTGCAAATTATTTACCTTCTTGCTTAAACCTACATTAGCAAAGGAAAAATAGTTAGTTAGACTATAGTTTCAACCATTTTATGCGCACACAAAAAGAAGTAAATGAAAAGAAAAAACGTGAATAGGCATTCATTAGAACCTGGAACATTTTTGCAAACACCTTATGTGCATACAAATGTAAAAGTGGAGACGAAATCATAACATACACAGTTGGGAAAAATAACATCAGGACATACAAACTCGTCGCCATTGGAACTCAGCAATACGATCTAAGAAATATAAACCCAACAGAACCATGTATATTAACCAATACAACCCATTGGCATTATAAACTTATTGATCTCAAATTAAACATGCTCATATAAACGTCGCACATATCAGTTTAAAATATTCAGCTGTGTATGGCTATATCTTACGTCAACTAATAAATTTAAATTTTGATAATTAAAGTCAAACTGAACACGTAAAGGTAGTCAGGGATGATACCACAAAACTGTTATTGCCGGATGGTCAGTAAAGTATTATCCATTTAAATTACCCATAGTAAGAAAAATGAGTAGAGATAAATTTGTTTATAGTCTGTGCATTTACCAAAAGTATCACACAAATTATATAGAAATATACGAATTCATGGCAGAAAATAACAATTTTAAATTAGCAATTAAAGAAAGTAAGGTTACGATTAAACAAACCAATGAAGAGACATGGAAACGTAGAACAATCAAAAAATGTGATGTTAAGCTGATTTAACAAAGTTTAAAATATGGTCCGACTTGGATGCTATTTTGGTGCAACCAAGAAGCTATAGTGCAATATAACATATGAACTTTTAATGCCCGATAGGGCTCGTCAAAAAAATTCTTTTCATGGATAATCCATTAATATTTTTTTTTCGTTTTGTAATTTCAGTTATTTCGTTGATTTTTTTTGTTACTAACATATGGGTTGAATTTTTATAACAACAACCCTTTGATCATATACTATTTATTTTTTCATCTATCTACTTATATTGTTTAGTATTTTAGTTATTTTCGTTGTGAATTTTACCTCCAATGCTTGGTTTTAATTATATTTGTTTCTACTATTTTGGTAAATAGGAATCAAATATTTTCCTCGTGTAAAGTTAGTTGTTGTTTAAGATTTTTGACTACCAAAGGCTAACAAATACAGTTAAATTTTTATTTTATTGCCGCTTGTGATTGCTATCTCTCAACGGGATATTTGAGCTATCAAGCTTCTTTAATATACAGTATTAAAGATACTCGACTTGCAGACAAAAGAGAAACAGAGAGAAGCTAATGTGAAAGCTAGTAAAGGTGAGTTTACCTGACTCTGTCAATTATGCTTTACCCTTTACAGTCACCACATCATTCTCCTCTCTTCCATACTACATATATATCTTGACCATGAATCTGTGGGTGGAAGCTTTTCATTCTTTGAACCAAAGCATCAGAATAATCTAGAAATTAAGCTAACAAAGTTGGTTTCCTGAACAAAATAGTAAAAAAGAAATGATTAGCAATATGAACAAATGCAGTTTTTAACATGTTCAATCAGATTATTGATTCCATTACTAAAAAATATATATGGCATAAGATTTTTATGGAAGTTTTTAAGCAGAAATTACACGTCACCTTGGCACATTCAATGAGCAAATCTTTTTAGATCGAAAACTAAAACAGAAGACAAATTACTTTTGAATCATTATATGGATCATCCATATAAATTATGCTGTCAATTAGTTAACTGCTTAGTTAAGATATAAATCGAGTTGCACTTGTTTAAAAAAATGTGCCCAGAAAATATTTTAACCAATTTAATAACCTTGTTTCTTTCATAGGAGATGACTCTGTTGTTGAAATAAAATGATTTTAGTGAAATTAAACCTGAGGCATTATGTGTGAAATATGCGTGTGAGATAAAATAAGACACTGTTAACAATTTCGTAGTCCATGCATTTCAATCTATCATTAACTTTATCTGGTAAATGGAGTATTTTTCCGGCATAAAGTTTTTCATACTATATTTGAATCTAAAACCATTTACTGTGAAGTTTGTAAGGTTCAAGTATAAAATAAAACTAAAGCGCCCACTCTGTGGTGGAAAACAAAGATCTAACAATGCCATCTACTTAGTGCAACGTATGAGAATAATGAGTACAGAAAAACCAAAATCTCAAGTTGAAGGCATGCCCTAAGGCCATCTGAATTAGCTATATATATTTTTCGAAAAAGGAGTTCAACATTTAATCCCAACAAAAAGAATAAATGTATAAGTAGTTTGAAGGTGTGCCAATTATATATAAAATACAACCACCAAGGTCAATTTTATTTCAAAACAGTCTTATCACCCACCTTTACAACATAATATTTTAAATTTTCCTATGCGTCAATAAGGGATTTTGAATCTATGATCATATTCAAAAGAAATGGTTTCATAAATATGGTTAATTATTAAAGTACACTGATTTACTACCTAAACATGGACCTAATCATATGACTTAAATAAATAATGGTTTTAATTAGAAGAAGATTAGCAAAAGTTTTTGTGGTTGTCAAATCATATTCCACTTAGGCAATATGTTACATGGAATACATAAGGAGGTCAGGCAAGAAAACACAAATTTTGGTTAAATTGCATGACATGATAAGTGACAGTGATTCTCACATATATAACACTATATAATGCATGCCTCTTATATATAGTACAGTGGGTAGGTTGCATACTTACATTTGTATCTGAAATGCATATGCATATAACATTAAATACATAGCCTATGTGCATATTTTGGGGTTAATCGTTAGTAGAAAGTTTATTTTGTTAATTATTTACAACAGAAGTGGTTACTTTGTAAAGAATCTTTAAGATGTTATTTGAGATATGTTGCGTCAAATTCTAAATCTATTTCCTACGCTAGGATTTTGGGATTCTGTGTTTTTATAAACCAAATTTTTTACTGCTTGTAAACAACCAATTTTTAGATAAATTATATCAAGCATTAAAATAGAATTTCAAATTATTATAAGAAAAAATTGCGGATAGAAGAAGCATGTAGATTGTCTATAAACAAAGTATGTTATGTTAATCATTTAAAATAAACTTTAGCATAGAAGTTCATTTTAAAAGTACTAAATTTTGAAGTTTCAAGTTCAAATTGGTATTGTCCACTTCATATTGATGCCATGTTCACTTGAATTTTAAGTTTCGTAATGTTCGAAAATATGAGAAAAATAATGGAATATTATTTGAGAAGATCGTTCATTTGGGTATTTGAAGAGGAGGAGAAGGTTGATGGTGAGTACTCCTGATCTGTTATAGTTGCAGAGAATAAAAGTATAAATATAGAAGTTTGGTATCAAAGCCGATGTTGGGCGTGTTCTCACCCAGAAGATCTCGAGACCAAGGAGCTTGATTCATCCATCCAGGTTTGCCTAAACCCATTCGGCATTCTCATCCCACAATGTCCATTCGGCAGTCTCGTCCCAAGGAACTCATCCGGCGTTCTCATCCCACAGTGCCCATCCGGCATTCTCATCCCACAATGCCCATCCGGCATTCTCATCCCACAATGTCCATTCGGCAGACTCCATAACCAGACCAACCTTCCCAACTCCTACCGAACCACCGCCTGCCGAACCAACTCATTTCCGGTCCAAGCCTCATCTCCAACCACCGAACCAAAGTCCTACCGAGCCAGAGCAGTGCCAGGCCAGATTGTAGCAGCCCAGGCCCACCAGCTGCTATATACCTCCAAGACCCCTACCCCCAGCCTCACTCTATAAATAGAGGGGCAGGGGTACAACAATGGGGGACAAGTTTGAGAGCTCAATCACGGAAGGAACTTTCAAACAACTTTCTTTTACTTGTATCAAAGCTTTGTACTTGTAATCAAAAGAAGAGAAGAGAAATAACATATAAAGTGGACGTAGGCACATTCTGGCTGAACCACTATAAATTTGCGTGTCTTTTTACAGTTTAGCCCCTGCTTTTCATATATTTGCATAAATCTCCAAAATCACTAAGAACAACATAAGATCTACTAAATCATACGACTTTGAGGTGTTTGTCCATTTTTTGTGCAAACATTTTTGGTGCTTTCACTGAGAATTAGAAGCTCGAAGCTTCAGCTTCATCCGCTTAACAAGTTTTCCTAACAGCATCGTTCGCCACTTGGAAAACATGCCTCCCAAACAGAGAAAAGATGTTAACAAAGGAAAAAACATCGCATCCAGCAGTCTCCCAGATCCAGCTGTCACGAATCAAGCAAATCGTCCTCCTCCAGCAACAGTAACGAATGAAGAACAGGCTAACCCAACTACTCCTGCCACAGAACAGCCTGCAGCAATTACTAGAGCAGATCTGGACAGAGTTGTGGTTGAAGTAACTAACCGCTTCACGTCCCAGCAGGAAGCCTTGGTGGACCATCTCATGTCACGCTTGAGGGACGCTGAAGAATCCAACCGCAACACTGAATCATGGGGCGAGTCCCAGTCTGGAGGATCTCAGAGACAGCAAAGATCTTCCTTCTTCGAAGGAGCTAACGGCAGAAGTAGTCGTGGTAGGAGCCGAGACCGAGCACAGCCCGAAGTTAGGCCTGAGGAAACATTTGGTACCGAACCCAACGGGGAAGGTACCGGGCGAAGGTCAACTGTAGCTGAGCCTGTCATGCTGCCTAACCACAGAAACACCAGTGAACGGGGCCGAGCTAGAGTTCAGCCCGAAGTTGGACCCGAGGAAGTGCTCAGATCAGAACCCAACAGGGGGAGATCAAGGCAAGGGCCAACTATAGCTGACCCAAGCGTGCTCCCAGAAGATCAAAGGCAGCCACTGGAAAATATGAGGAATGATAGACGATACCATCCCTACAGGTCGTCTGGACGGAATCAATCCCACAGAACAAAACCAAACTCATTTCTATCTGCTCCAAGTTCTGATGAAAGGATGGCACGCTTATTCAGAGAGTGTGTCCAACGGGAGCAAAGAGATCGAGGGATAGGCGCTAGGGTAACCAGCCCTTTCGCCCGCAATATCGAAATTGCTATCACCCCCCGAGAATGGAAGATGCCAACAATGGAACCCTACAAAGGAACCTCTGATCCCGTTGTACACTTACAGAGGTACACGCAGCATATGCTCATGAGTGGAGCAACAGAGGGAGTACTGTGCAAATGCTTTCCGCTCTTCTTAGCAGATCTTGCTACCTCCTGGTTCTGTCATCTACCCCAAGGATCCATCAGCTCATGGGAAATGTTGAAAGAAAAATTTATCAGTCAGTTCCGCATTCATGTGGAGCAACCTAAGGACGCTTATTCCTTATCCAGCGTCAAACAGAAACCTGGAGAAAAGCTACAGCAATACCTAACCAGATTCAACGCCGCAGCAGCCGCAGTTCAAGATGCCGATGAGAAGCTTATCCTAATGGCGCTCTGCAGTGGAGTGCATCCGGACACTAAATTTGCTAGAAGATTGACAAAAGAAAAACAAGCTACTTTACCCGATTTCTTCCATGAAGCCGGGAAATACATGAGGCTTGAGGATGCTGCCGTTGAGGGGCAGTCAGGACAGCAAAATAAGACGACCCATGGCAACGCCCCTGCTGTGGCGAGGGACGTTCGAAGAAATGATTCCAGAGACAATGCTGGGGGCAAGAAGGTAGAAAAGCGCCTATATCGGCCAGGACCAAGATTCGACACTTACACCCCTTTGAACGAGACCGTCGAAAATATCTTCCTTGCCATCCAAGGCGAAGTTAGATACAAACGCCCACCATACAAGAAAGAATCAGATAACGCACAGAAGTCTGGAAAATTCTGCCGCTTCCACGAATCTCACGGACATGATACCAACGAATGCCATCATCTCCGAGATCTGATTGAGGAACACATCAGAAGGAAGAAACTGGAACGTTATGTAAAAAGTCACGACAGGACTCCAGCTCCTGCCAATGAAAACCCAAGGCTACCCTCACCAGGGACCGACAGAGGAAACCGCAACGCTAGCAGCTCTAGTCAAGAGAAGATAGTGGTCCATACCATCTCAGGAGGTCCGCACATCGCAAACAGAAGTTGGAGAGAGATGGAAAGATATGGGAAGTCGCTTAGAGACAATAAAGACTGTGTCAATACGGTTATAGAAGAGCGCCACCCAAAGCGGAAAGAAAGTGATAACATCACATTCAGTAAACGTGACCTAGAAGGAAGACAGTACCCTCACATGGATCCCATGGTTATCTCTGCCCGACTCGATCCCGCCGAAGTTTACCGAATCCTGGTAGACACTGGAAGCTCTGTAAATATCCTGTTCAAACACGCATTCGACAAAATGAAGCTATCAATGAAGGATGTATCTCCCTGCGATAAACCACTACACGGTTTCACTGGAGATGCGAAGATGCCCCTCGGGCAGCTGGACCTCTTTGTTGAGATTGGAAGCCATCCCCGCTCCGTTGTAAGGAAACAGACGTTTGTGCTGATAGAAAACCATTCGGCCTACAACGCCTTCTTAGGAAGACCAGCCTTGTCTGACTTCCAGATTGTCCTAGCCCCATGGTGCCTGAAAATGAAATTTCCAACAGACAATGGGGTAGGGGAAGTGGAAGGAGACCAGGATATTGCACGAGACTGCTATGTAACCGAACTTCGCAACAACCACAGGAAAGATAAAGGGAAAGGTGTAGAGATTGCCCTCTGCACAAAAAGCCTTGAAGCATAGCAACTAAAGAAAGCCCCTCCTCTTCGATACACCAGCGACCCTTTCAATGAATTAGACCCTAGGGACAAAGAGGAGGAGGCCACCGTCGAGCCTGCAGAGGCTATGGAGTTTATATCTGTAGACAAGCACGACTCAAGTAGGCTACTGAAAATTGGGTCCCAGCTGAAAGCTGAATTGAAGGAACAACTCATTGATTTTCTCCGCCACAACTTGGATGTATTCGCTTGGTCACACGCTGACATGACCGGAATCTCCCCCGACATAGCATGCCACGTATTAAACATTGATCCTACCAAGGCGCCTGTAAAACAAAAAAAGAGAAGTATGGGGGCAGAGCGATCAGCAGCCCTCGATGAAGAAGTAAAGAATCTACTCGCCAATGACTTCATACGAGAAGCTGTTTACCCAGAATGGATCGCCAACCCGGTACTAGTAAAGAAGGCTAATAGGAAGTGGTGGACCTGCATTGACTTCTCCAACCTAAACGACGCCTGCCCAAAAGGATTGCTTCCCGCTTCCCAGAATCGACCAACTTGTAGACAGCACAGCCGGGCACGAACTCCTATCTTTTATGGATGCATACTCAGGATATAACCAAATTCCTATGCATGCTCCCGACCAAGACCACACTAGTTTCATCACCGACCGGGGTTTATACTGCTACAAAGTGATGCCTTTCGGACTTAAAAATGCAGGAGCCACCTACCAGCGCCTCGTCAACAAGATGTTTGCAGGGCTAATAGGACAAACTATGGAAGTATATGTGGACGACATGCTGGTGAAATCACGGAAAGCCAAAGATCACGTAAGCCACCTAGGCGAAATGTTCCAGGTACTTCGACAGTATGGAATGAAGTTGAATCCACTAAAGTGCTCCTTCGGAGTGTCATCGGGAAAATTCTTAGGGTTCATCGTCCATGCCCGAGGGATTGAAGCAAACCCTGAACAAGTCCGAGCATTAAGGGACATCAAGATACCTTCCACCTGAAAGGAAATGCAAAGCCTAAATGGAAAAATGGCCGCCCTAAGCCGATTCATCTCCAAGGCAACGGACAAGTGCATCCCCTTTTTCGAAGCTCTAAAGAAAGATAAAGGAAAGTTCGAATGGACGGACGAATGCTTAACCGCTTTCCTTAACTTAATCGAACACCTCCAGAAACCACCGGTGCTCTCAACTCCAAGCGAAGGAGAAGAATTATACCTATACCTTGCTGTGTCATCTCACGCTTTAAGCGCTGCCTTGGTAAGAGAAGACAACCGCACGCAACGACCAGTTTACTTCGTCAGTAAAAGGTTTACTGGGGCAGAAGTCAGATATCCTAAACTTGAAAAGTTAGCATACTGTTTACTAATCACTTCACGAAAACTGCGTCACTACTTCCAATCCCATTCCATCAAAGTTCTGACCGATCAACCACTGAGGCAGGTACTCCATCGTCCCGACACTTCTGGGCGACTACTTAAATGGTGTATTGAGCTGAGTCAATATGATATCACCTATCACCCTCGCACCGCCATCAAGGGACAAGCCATGGCTGATTTCATTGCAGAGTTCACTACCAACGAGGATAAGGAGCAACTGGAAATAATAGAAGATATCAAGTGGAATCTCTTTGTGGACGGTGCATCTAACGAACAAGGCTCGGGGGCAGGTGTGGTAATAATCACTCCCAGGGGAAATAAACTGCACTATGCTATAAGGTTGGAGTTCGCTGCCACCAACAACGATGCAGAATATGAAGCAGTGATAGCTGGACTAGAAATTGCCATAGAAATCGGAGCCAATTCTTTGTGTCTTCACAACGATTCTCAACTTATTGTTAATCAAATACTAGGAGAATTCCAAGCTCGAGAGGAACGACTCATAGCATATCTAAAGAAGACCAAGTTGCTTCTCAGCCGATTGGATCAGTACTTAGTCAAACACATCCCTCGGGAAGAGAACCAAGAGGCCGACGAATTGGCAAAGCAAGCGAGTACGAGAGACATCGCCATCTTGGGGCAGTAACCATCTCAAAGCAAACGGTCCCAAGTTTTGAGCAAGTGAATCTGATAGCTGCAGCCGAAGAAGCAACTTGGATGACTCCCATCCGAAACTACCTACAAAGTGGCACACTACCCGACGGGCGTAATGAAGTCAAGAAAATCTTGAGGAAAGCGTCCCGCTATACAATACAAGAAGACATCCTCTATCGGCGCGGTTTCTCTAACCCATTATTAAGGTGTGTCGCCGGAAGGGAAGCCAAGGAAATCTTATCCAACATCCATCAGGGGAGCTGTGGAGATCACACCGGGGGGCAAACATTAGCAAAAAAGATACTCCGATACGGATATTTCTGGCCCACCTTAAGCAAGGACGCCTTAGATTTCGTCAAGAGATGTGACAGATGCCAAAAATTTGCTAAGATTCCACGGCTACCAACAACTGAGATTACTCAAATGACCAGCCCTTGGCCCTTCGCAATATGGGGAATTGACTTAATCGGCGAGCTACCGATGGGCCGAGGCGGGGCCAAATATGCTATAGTGGCAGTTGATTATTTCACCAAATGGGTGGAAGCAGAACCTCTGAATAAAGTATCTTCAGCAAAAGTTATTAACTTCTTGATCAAAAATGTTCTGTGCAGGTATGGAGTCCCACTCAAAATCATATCAAACAATGGACTTCAGTTTGACAGCGAGGAATTCGCCAACTGGTGCCGAGAACACAGAATTCAAAAAAGCTTCTCATCCGTAGCGTATCCCCAGGCAAACAGACAAGTCGAAGCAGTCAACAAAATTCTGAAAACTCTGATAAAAAAGAAGCTCGAAAAGTCAAAAGGCGCTTGGGTGGACGAACTCCCTACGGCACTGTGGGCTTACCGCACATCTTTCAGAACATCAACAGGGCACACTCCTTTCTCTTTGGCATACGGATCGGAGGCTATGCTCCCAGTTGAAACCATCATGCCTTCCCACCGTAGGATCCACTATAACCCAGAAGAGAATGAAGAACTCCTCCACATGTCTTTGGATCTAGTTGAGGAGAGAAGGAATGATGCAGTCCTTAAAGCGGCGGCCCACAAGCAGAAAGTGGCAGCACAATACAACTCCAAAGTCAAGCATCGTACCTTACAAGAGGGGGATCTTGTCCTCAAGCGAATCTTCCCTCGCCCCGGAGCACTAGACCCGATCTGGGATGGACCATATGTAATTCATAAAGATCTCCACAACGGAGCCTATATTTTGTCAACAGTGGACGGAGAGGTGTTCCAGAGGGCATGGAACATCCAACACCTCCGTCGATACTTTTCTTAACTTGTATTGCTCATACGAAGTGAATTAACAAAGAGAATCAGTGGACGTAGGCCTTTTCGTGCCGAACCACTTTAAAAACCCTTGTCTCTTTTTTAACTTGTTCCTTTATATCTTGGCTACTTGTTAACTTTATCCTTTTCTGTTGAACGAAATCCTACGCGTATAGCATCTCCACTCAAAGCACCTCATGGCGCGACTTCACCTGGGCAAAACCCAACAGGTACTATGCGAATCTATGCCCTCGCCTATGAGACACTTTTGCCCCAGCATCCCTCTGCTGCGGGTTAACTCATTGCTCGCGACGGCCCTTAAAGCCAACTGTAATGAGCCGATTATAAGCCACCGAGAAGGCCGACTATAGCCGAGGCAGCTCATTACGGCGTTAGGCTCGCCGGCAACTGTGAACCGACTATAAGCCCCAACATAAGGTGTGGCCAGCCAGGGGCAGTTCACAGTTGACGATCGGCACCCACGCTAGCCGGCCACAGTAAATCGAATAATACCCACGATTACGGGCCATAATGGCCCGGGTAGTTACTGTGCGCGATCTCGGCTCCGATGTGTCTTAAGTACGATTGTGGTAAAAAAGAATTAACTCCCCGCGGAGGCGTAAGATGGGTGACAAATGTCTCCAAGACCCACAGCTAGGGAAAGTGACTACAAAACCCGTTTGCCACGAACTTAAGCACATCGAAGGCCTTCCGTGATTGGAAGTTTTACTATTTCACATATTTCAATTTTACTTAAAAAGCTTTCCTCCTATCCTCTATAACAATCCATAAAGTACAGGATACGGAGTAGAAGACACTCGCCAATGGATGCATGGATCCACAATCAGATGGCAGGGCATTCAACTACTTTCCATGCTCAGTCATACAAGATATTCGAAACTGCCATCTACAAACAGAACATGAAAGGCGGTATTTTCTTCCTTTATGTACAGATGCATGACTATAATTTGTTCACACCACACACTAATATTACAAGCCATGAAATTATGTTTTAAAACCAAAACCTGACATCAAACACAACTCAATTGCAAGAATACGCATAGCTATATTTCTCATACGACATGTCGAAAAAGCAACAAACATTCAAGAAAATCAGCCCAAGTTAAAGAATTACACGTCAAAAATAAGACTATTTATTACAAGTGGCAAAATATTATAACCCAAAGGCTACTTTACTATTTTTCGACTAACATATACAACCCTGTCAAACCCACAAAAAGAGTTTTTTCAGATATAATCAAGGGGCCGGCTGTAGTGGAGCTTTATCCTTGTCCTGTTGACCCCCTGTCCAGTCAAAGAAAGGACTCATTAGCAATAAGCAACCAAGTTGATGGAGAAACTAAAAAGAGAGACTTACCAGCGCCTACTTCCTGACTATCCTGATCGTCATCCTCTACCTGCACGCCTACCTCCTCAGCGGCAAGCAACCGCATACCTTCCTTCACCGCCACCTTCTCCTCCTTGGCAAACTGGGCAGTGACCGCATCCATGCTAAGGCCACACCACCATCTTTATCCGCATCGGCCTTGGCCTCCTCCAGAGCCCGAAGATAGATCTTAGCCATGATCCTGGGATAATCATCCATCCAGGATAGGTTGCCCTGCTTCCAGGTTCGGAAGTACATATCCTGAAGCATTTCGTCCATCATCCCCTCATTCTCCTCAAACTCCCTCGTCCGGGCCTCGGAAGCCAACAACCTCCCAACGGCAGCATCTCTCTCCGATCGGTATCTCGAGCAGTCGGCTAGAAGGGATCCCCGCATTGCCTCCATCTCCTCCCTTAACTTAGCTTGAGCAAGCTCTGCAGCCTCAAGTTTCCCGGACAATTCCTCCACCTGCTCAAGATCCGCTTTCCGAACCTCGTCCACCGTGGCAATAGCCATGTCAATCCATTCTTTGCAAGTAGCTTCCATTTTTCGCAATTCGGCCCGACTGGCCTCTTCCATGGTTTTCCTTAATCGTCCAGTAGCAGCCACATGCTGAGAAATCTGAATAGCCTGATCCGCAAGCTGTTTGGCTTGATCCGAAACCACCAATCGAAGTCGGATATTGGCGCTCCCAATCTCCTCTCCGGCCTTAACCAGCCGGGCGTGATGCCCCATCAGCTTCTTGGTCTCCTCCGCCACCCGATCAATATTAGCCTTGGCCTCGTCTTCCATAGTGATTATACGAGTAGTGAGTAAATCGAGATCTAAAGACTTAGCTTCATCAAGTACTCGTACCATGAGGTTACGGGGGAGAAGGTGTTCACCAGTGACTTCGTCAAAAGTAATATCATGAGAGCTTGGATCCAGATCAGGATGACCCGCAAATGGATTACGAGCCAGGTCAGGACGGTCGATATGAATAACAGAAGGGTTTCCAGACGGGTGCGGAGAAGGCACAAACTCGCTATCCTCCTCCGTGATATCATGAAGAGGCTGAGCCGGGAGCTGAGGACCAGGCGGAGGTTCGGATAAAGGACGATTCCTCTTTCTCTGCTGAATACCCTCTTCGATAACCCCGAGAAGAGGACGGTAGCCGACTACATCCCCGGAGCGGTGGGTCGAAGGCTTCGGCTTGACAGAAGTTTTGGAAAGCTTGTACTGTTCAAGCCTGTGCCGAAAATCTGAGGCTTTGACCATTTTACCTGCTCCTGATATGAAGAAAAAGTGTTACAAGCATATATTGTTCTATACTTCGAGAAAACACGGCAAATTAAAAGGAGAGAAACACATATGTGGTTGTACAAACCCCGAGGAGGAGTAGGATACTGCAATAGGTCCTGGATTTCATTCCAGGATGGGAGCGGGTCATAAAATATTCCTAAGTCCCTATCATTAGTGAAGCATGCAGGAGTCAAGAGTTCACCTTGAGTCGTCGGAGCCACCCTGGCTGGAATGGTCTGGGAAGACTCGCTTGCACCGGTCCCGGCCTTGTCCGCTTTCCCGGTTTTCTCTGCCAAAGCCGGATCTCCGTCCAGCCCCTTGAAAGCCTGGTGGAACGCATCGTCCGTCCACTCCTGAATCTCGCCCGCTTGCCCAGGAAGCAAGGCCCTGATGCCGTCGCCACCTTTATCACCTTCCCGACCACCTCCACCCTCGCCTCTTTCCTCCTCTATGTCTTCCTCCTCCCGGGTAAGTGGACAATTGCTGGGGGAAGGACCGTCCGACTTCTTGAGTTTCTTACCTCCGACAGCTGGAGGTTTTGTGAAAGGTTTCCTCTTGCTACTCTCTACCGTAACACCTTCCTTGGTCTGAGCAGCCGCCCTCTCCTCCGCCGTTTCCCTCAGCTTAACTACTGACTGCTGTGGAAGGATTAAGTTATATTCCAGAAGAATCGCATTTCTGATCAAGAAGGCAGATGACCTATATTTCCCAAGAATAGCTTCTATCTCAGCCGCTGTCTGAACCAGGCGGTCAGTCTCCACAATCGGAAAGCCACCTGTCGCTAGCAAAAATGAGAAAGTATGAGAAGAAGCATCGCAATCGGAATAGAAATTATAAGTAAAAGCATCAACTTACATCCAGAAGTAAAGCGCCGGATTGAAACGGAGTCGTCCCTAACAAAGAACCACTCTTTCTTGAACATGCTGAATTTAGAGTACAGATCCAAGACTGGTTTGAAGGTCACGGCTGACTCCAAGCTAATGTATGAGGACCCCTTCTTATAGCCCCTCAAATTATACAAGTACCGGATCTCCCGGTTGGAAGGAGCACGACCATACTTCTTTTGGAAAATGACGAAGAGGCTCACCAGGATAGCATAGGAGTTGGGTTGAAGCTGGAATGGGGCCACCTTGAGATATGTAAGGAAGCTGATTACCCAAGCATTAAGAGGCGGAATGGCACCACACATGCAGTGGTATCTGCTGTAAGCAAAGTACCCCTCAGGGGGGTCGTATGACATAACATCTCTCCCTGGCAACAGCATTCGCGCCCTATCAATTCCGAAAGAATGAGAGATGGCATCAAGCTGCTCCTCCTTGAGGGAACTAGGAAAACAGTCGGGCGGGGAGTTCAGAATTTCCTGAGGGCCGTACCCGTCCACTAGTGATCTCGGGATTGGTCCGTGACGTTCGGGATTCGGCTGAGCTGGGGGCACGGTAGAGGAACCTCCTTCGCTCTCGGATTTCTTTTTGTCTGATCGAGTTTCTGCCTTTCGAGACATTTATCTGCAACATCGGAAAAACATGTTGTTAAAACGGGGGATATAAACAAGCGAGTCTATGTAAAGTCCATCCAACACAAAAGTCCGTCTAGTAAAACAAGGTTCATTCGGTACTCCCGATACCGGAGTTTCGTTCGGTATTCGAGTAAAAGGTTCATTCGGCACTCAGTTGAGCCAAGCCTCGTTCGTCATATTCCATTCGGTAAAACTGAAGAAAACTCATTCGACAGAATATTCCCTCACCTGATTCGGCAAAAATCTTTGGTTCGGCTAGCACTGTGATTCGGCAAAGGCGAGGGAATGGTTCGGCTGATAAAAAAAATGGTGACGTGAGGCTCGTACTTATAGGCAAGCACGAGGCGACCGGACCAAACGGTTGGCACTTTGGATCGAACGGGCTATCCAAATAACAAAGCACGACACACACTGGCGTATGCCCCACTTTGGGGGGCAAATGTTAGGCGTGTTCTCACCCAGAAGATCTCGAGACCAAGGAGCTTGATTCATCCATCCAGGTTTGCCTAAACCCATTCGGCATTCTCATCCCACAATGTCCATTCGGTAGTCTCGTCCCAAGGAACTCATCCGGCGTTCTCATCCCACAGTGCCCATCCGGCATTCTCATCCCACAATGCCCATCCGGCATTCTCATCCCACAATGTCCATTCGGCAGACTCCATAACCGGACCAACCTTCCCAACTCCCACCGAACCACCGCCTGCCGAACCAACTCATTTCCGGTCCAAGCCTCATCTCCAACCACCGAACCAAAGTCCTACCGAGCCAAAGTCCTACCGAGCCAGAGCAGTGCCAGGCCAGATTGTAGCAGCCCAGGCCCACCAGCTGCTATATACCTCCAAGACCCCTACCCCCAGCCTCACTCTATAAATAGAGGGGCAGGGGTACAACAATGAGGGACAAGTTTGAGAGCTCAATCACGGAAGGAACTTTCAAACAACTTTCTTTTACTTGTATCAAAGCTTTGTACTTGTAATCAAAAGAAGAGAAGAGAAATAACATATAAAGTGGACGTAGGCACATTCTGGCTGAACCACTATAAATTTGCGTGTCTTTTTACAGTTTAGCCCCTGCTTTTCATATATTTGCATAAATCTCCAAAATCACTAAGAACAACATAAGATCTACTAAATCATACGACTTTGAGGTGTTTGTCCATTTTTTGTGCAAACAGCCGAGGATAAAATTCTAAGAATTCAAAATGTCAAAACTGTGTTTTTCATCTTGAAACTCATATAATAGATGCTCTGCGTCCTCAACATATTAAGTTACTACTTTAGGTAAACAAAATCTGATTTAGTGTTAGTTTACAAAAAATAACTTTATAAAGAACACAACTTAAAGAACATGTGCATGTAAAATAATGAAAAATATGGGTAATATCTTACACTTGGGTATGTGGCTCAGTAGTTGTCCTGGTTGTCCATAAAATTTATGCTCCAAGTCGCAAAAACGTGCAAAGTTCCCGTACTATAATTAAGAATATCCAGCACTGTCATATGCAAAATTCAAGTGATGCAAAGCTTTATATCAATAATTTAATCAATGACAACCCTCACTATAGTTTATTTCAAGACACTAAGGGAGAAAATAAGTTGTCTCATCAATCAAAAACAGAGGAGAGCTAGTCAAGTATAAATTGTTAGCAAGAATAGGAATGCATTGAGATTAAATTATTTGTAGTAGAAAACAGAAATCCAGAAAGCTATAAAATCAAATCTAACACCCTAGAAGACCTAATTTTGAATATAACTCTTCGCAGATGACTTTTTCTGTCAGCAAAAACAAAGGTATGGGTTTACTCAAATACAAATAAACTACTCACTCAACAATTCTCCTTTATTGAATACATGTTCAGATTTTGTAAACTCAAAGCATAATATGAAATCCTTAGCCTTAAATGTTCAATATGGTTTACTATCAATTTACTTTGACCTTCCATGGAGCATTCCTTATTCATGATAAAAAAATTAACTATCATATGGTTTAACTGGATTACTAATTAATAAAACATGCTTATAATACATGAGAACGTAAAGTATTATTCTCGAGCATGGTGTTTGAAATTGATGAAGACATAATTTATGCTTGACCAATAGGAAGAATTGAAAATTAACAGTTGATAAAACGGAACTACTAAAATGTGGAAAGTAGATAAAGAGATGATCCTATCATTTACACAAAAATAAACTTATCTGTTAATCAAATGTCAATATAGTACTGAAAATCAAAATATCTAAATATTAATAAAATTGAAATTATTAATAAAACTTTTAGGCATAGAAATTAACCATAAAATATGTGAGTGTAGCTTGCCCAAAATTGCTGATAGATTTCACAGTATGCTTGCATGGTTGTCCTCGACGGTTACGGTGTCAATGTTGTAGTCCTTCTCAAAATTGCATCAGGCTGTTAATGAAAAGATTTAATTAATCATATAATAAAGAAAAGTATAGTATCAACAACATCAATTGGACTGTAGTATAATTCAATTTTGAAATATATGATAATCGAACATATGTTCCAGTAGTACCATCATTGTGCATCATCAGTAATGTTTATAACTAAAGTAGTTTTTCAATACTACATGCTACAAATATTTCATAAGAAAACAATTCTGCTGTTTTTCGTACCAAAGCACCTAACAAATTCTGTAATCGATTCATTTTCAAAATGTCCAACACGGCTCTACGAAAGAAAAAAAACAAATTAAAGATTAAGTCCATGCACAAATCAGGAATATAATTAAATGCAAAACCCTCTGAAAGTAAACTTATTACTCTTTAAAAGCAAGAACCTTATGCCTCTTTTCATCGGAGTTGGACTCATCTTCGATTTCAAACTGCCGCTTCTGTGAAATGATTTGGGAGAGGAGAAAAAGATCACTTCTGTTTGGCATGAAAATTGAGGAGCGAATAAAAAATTGGGGGAAAAAACTGTGTTAATTAAGCTGGCTCTGCCTGTGCTGCTATAGCCATTGCAGTAAAATCACTTTGCAACAATAAGAATAATTGAAAACTTCCCAGATTTGGAATTTTTTGTGATAGAAATAGGAAGATGAACCAAATCTGTAGTTAGTTATCCAAAATTGAAAATTGGAAGAGAGCGAAATGAAATTAAAGGAGTCAAATTTACATAGAATTGTCCAGATATAAAATCGTCAAACTAAAATCGATCCTAGGACAATGAAAACAAAACCCTAGAAATCAAATAATTAAATTATGTTGAAGATCTTACACTTGAGAAATATGTTAGAGCAATATTGCAGCTTTTCCAGTATTTTTCGCCATTAAATTCACCCTGCGGTTATTACATTTAAGAGAGAAATCAACTTGTGTTATGGATGAGAACGTGAGAGTAGATTGTATCCACTACGTAGTATTTGGATTTACATTAATATCCCAGTGTAACCGATTATCCAAAAGAAGTAATATGGCTATTTTGGGAAGTTCTAAAAAGGCTTCAGTTTGACTGGTTGACTTAAGGTTTTGCTTTATAGTATAAGATATATATATATTAATTTAATAGCGAAATATAGTATGTGGAATAATGTAAATGATTGAATTTGTGATTTAATATGAATAGGAATGGTTTCTAATATGGATATAAATTTTATTTGAATTGTAATTGAGTTGATAAGTTTTTAAATTTGGAATTTCAAGTAATTTCGTCGATTTTGAAAATCGCTCGATTTAATCGACACGTTAAAATAGCCTTCTGGGGCACAGTCTCAGAATTCGACGAAACCAGTTCCATTGGATCTGTAATCGTGTATTATTATCGGATTTCAAATTTCGTAGTGATTGGAGTTACCGTTTGGTCGTACGGAAGAGAAACGCGTTGAAATAAATATTGAAAATTTAATATTTTAATTGGGTTCAAAAAGCCATCTTCCACATATGATCGAATTAGACCTCGAAACATTTCCATTGAGTTCGGAATAGGGGTAAAATATTATAAATGCCAAGCGGCATGCCTTGTTTGGAGTTCGTCCGGAAAAGTACGTAAACAATGAAAATAATAATTAAATAATACGTATACACGTATATATATGCGTATTTCAACCATAACCCTAATATTCTTTCTTGCCGCTGCCAGTTTACACCAATGGCCGAAAATGGCCAAACTTTCTCTTCGATTTTCTCTTGATCCATCAACTAATTTGAAAAAGTTTCTAAATGAAAAGCGTAGAGCTACTCGAGCACTACGCAATGTACGGTGGAGATTATATATCGTCGTCGATTAGAAGCGCTAAGGGGTCGCGTTCGTGGATCATTTGAAGGGGTTTGGCGAGTGATGTGTGAGGCCGAGTTCAATGTGGTCAGGGCCAGGGAAGGTGCTCACGTAGGCGCGGCTTGTGGTGTTGTTCGATCAAACTCTAGCAAGCTAAGGGTGGCACGACGAACAAAAAGGGAACGACAACGTGGGTTCGTGTTTTACCTGAGATGATCGAGCATTGGGAAGCAAATGAAAGGGATGGCCTGGATCTGAGGGTGTTGATATCAACGACTGAGATTGACGAAGGTTTAAAATAAAAAAAAGAATTTGTAAATTTATTTATCTATTAAATCGTGTAATCTTTAAAATGTTATAACTTCTTCATACGAGGTCCGATTGAGACGAAACAAGCGGCGATGGAATCGTGGCAGCGAGCGCTACATTCTAGAACTATTTTGGAGATGATTGGAAGTAGCTAAAATTTTAGGTTAAATCGAACGTCGTTCGATTTGATTTAAAATTTGAAGCTTTTGGCAAATTGAAAACTCAAGGTGAGTTAGACTCACTCATTTGGTTAATCGGTATATTTTTATGGTAAATAAAATTTATTTCTACTTGTTTGGATTGTTGAAGTTGGTGATTGTTGAAATTAATTTAGGATGACGATATAACATCTTGAAATGTTATTAGATTGGTTGAATCAGATCTAGGGTCACGATATAGCATCTCGGAAAGCGGGAGAGTGTACTCGTAAGAGATGACTTGGAACCGTTACCACTCCAAAACCATATACGGTTCTATGGAAGAGTTTCGTGTTATATTGAGATGTTGAAATCCATGTGTGGTTCGGAGACCGTTGGGTATGAGGATCCGTGTGTGATTCCAAGATCTATTTGAGATGTGTGAATCTGTATGCGATTCCGAGGCCATTGTGGTGTGAGAATCCATATGAGATTTCGTGATCTATTGTGGAGTAGTGCGTAAGCTGGAATGCCAGACGTAGCCTCATCAGCTGGAATGTCGGACATAGCCTCATCAACGGAAATGACTAAAACCAGAGATAGGAGGCATGGCCAGTAGGGTTGGAAAACCCATAGGGTGTAATCGGCTCCTTTTCTAGCAGTACGGATATCTTCGGTTATTTTTGGCATGCCGGAGCGATGCACTCAGTCTTAGCAAGACCAGTTATGTTTTTCCTATAATACCCCGACTAGACGGATATGATGCTTCGAAAGGATAACTCTGATCCTTGTGCAGGAGGACCGTTCTCGAAGTACTGAGGGTACCTCCGTGGATATTCCACACAAGTAGCGAACAGGCCTTATCGAATTTTGATTTTATACTAGTATTGTTGTGATGTACACAGCACGAGCATCACAGCTACTTGATTATTATTATTTTGACCCTTAGATATTATTATAATACCACTGGATTTTCTATAAAAATGTTTGGTTATCATAAGGTAAAAATCCATCGTATTTATGTGTGGCGTGGTCTTACGATATCTTTATTTTGAAAAGATTTTATAACTTAATAAATCAAATCGAGTGTGTTTTCTCACGCTCGTTTACCAAACTGATTTGTGTGTTATTATTTATAATAATGCTCGGGTCAGACCGAGCATATTACAGATATAGATTGGATTGCTTTGGAGCTCAGGTGACGAGCTAGAGACCGAGACGTATTCTCGTACTTGTTTATTCCGCTGTAGTGTTTGTTTTGAAATTATCAGCAATTGTGAGGACAGGCTGTTATAACTGTCCAGGCTGATAATTATTGATTTATATACTCTGATTTGAGATATGTATATTACAATTTCATTTGTGTAAAGAACTATTGATATTATATATTATTCAGTCCGCTGTGAGATTCTGTATTTGTTTAGTTGGGGCGGAAAAAGAAATCAATGGTGTGAAAACCATTTTGTATAAAATGAGGATGAGAATAGTTATTGTGTTTTACCATCAGCACTCATGTAGATTTTTTTTCACACTACGGTTGGCGAACAACTACTGAAGCCAACAAAGTTTCCACGGTGGTTGATCGATGTGGTGGTCGCAAGCATAAATTGGGTGTTGGATAGCGGTAGCCTAGTTCGTGGGATGTGATGACAATATGACGAAGCCGAATATAATGAATGAGCTAAAATAAATTTTATTTGTGTTTCTACTTTAGGATAAAGTTAGTTGGAAGAAGAAGATTAAAAGAAATTAATAGAAGAAAGATGCAAGAATATCATAAGAATGTAAGTGAAATAAGTTGAGGTCGAAAAAGAAATCAATGGTGTGAAAACCATTTTGTATAAGATGAGGATGATAATAGTTATTGTATTTTACCATCAGCACTCATGTTTTTGCTAGCGGGTACCATGTAGATTTTTTTTTCACACTATGGTTGACGAACAACTACTGAAGCCAGCGAAGTTCGCACGATGGTTGATCGCTGTGGTGGTCGTAAGCAGAAACTTGGGTGCCTGATAGCAGCAGCCTAGTTCGTGGGTAGGCCTATCAACGGATATAGGAATGGCAATGGGGCGGGTTGGGGCGGGTTTTTAGTGCCCAATACCCGCCCCGGATTTTTTAGACCTTGCCCCAGACCCGCCCCGTAGACCCGGTGCGGGTCTGGAATTTTGCCCCGTACCCGGGACCCGTACGGGTCAGGGTAGACCCGACCCGCCCCAAGACCCGATGAGTCTCTATGTATTGATTCAAAATTGGGTACGGTGTAACAACATATATATATTTATTTGTTTATACTCATTATCACAAAATAATACATGAAATATAAATAACAATGTGTCTAAGGGAAGTTAATAAAAATGATGTCTACAATAACAATTCAGAAAATATATACATATGTTATTGTATAATTATCAATGACGCAACTTAATACTTTAATTTTTTCTATAGATTATTGATTGGAACATTTTAATATCCATGCTAGAATCACTTATATCTAAGAAGATTAATAAATCATTATAATAATAAAGCAGTTTAATGAGATGTTAGTAGTGCGGGTCGGGTTGGGGCGGGTCAGCCGAGCCCCGACCCGACCCTAGACCCGGAGCAATCAAGAACGGGTCACGGGTCTACCCGCCCCAATGACCCAATGGGGCGGGTCTGGACGGGCCAAAACAGGGGCGGGTCGACCGGGTTTGGACCCTAGACCCGCCCCATTGCCATCCCTAAACGGATACTTTCAGATGTGGATAGTGGCATACCCACATCCGCATCCGAAATCATTTTCGGATATCGGATATCCACATCCGCGGATACAGACGGATATCGAATAATTATCTTATCCGCTGGCGACCGATAAATCAAGAAATATAAATGGAAAATTTTAGTTTAACATGAACTTTTTTCAATCCCACTAATTATAAAAGTGTTAAAAATAAAAAATATAATGATAATAAATAGTTTTGAGCAGTTAATATGCATTTAGTGCGTATAATATAAACTTCTAAATTAATAAAACCATAAATAAATATTTTTTTCTGTACTAAAATAACATAATTTAAACTATAATCTTGAAAAATACTGAACAGATAGTTTTCGGATGCAGATGTCTTCATATCCGTATTCGCATTCGTTTTCGGAATATCGAATATTTATCCGCTTTTCGAATGCGGATGCGGACGAATTTCAGATTTTTCGAGAATCCGTTGACGGCCCTTTTCGTGGGATGTGACGGGGCCGAGTATAAATTGTGCATACCAAACCAAAACCAGCCCTAGTCAGCAGCCGCCTTCTCAAATTTCATCGCCTTGCTTTCCTCTTGATGACCCAACTGCCAGCAGTCGCCCACCTCCCGCGTCCTCCCGCCGACGTGCCTCCTGCACGTCTCCTACGCGTCACTTCCACTACATCAAGTCCATTTCCGCTTACTTCTTTCTTTCAACGAATTAAATCAAAATGTCATTTACGTATGCTCTTTACTACCCAATTATTTCAAGTTACGAATTTTTGCTTGTATTCAAGTAAGATTTAATTATTGACGATGAATTTATGATTGCAGGGTATTTTAGATCTATTCAATGCGCAGTCCGCTTTAAGCCATGTATTGATATACATAAGGTCGTCAAGTTACTAATTTGCTGTTTCTTTTGTACAAATGGAATTTGTTTATTCTTACTAGGTTTCATTTGTTTGTAATTTTGAAAGCTTAATGCTGTCTGTTGAATGTTTGATGTTGAATTCTTAGCGCTGATGGTTGAATGCTGAATTATGAAAGGTTGTTTGCTTATATTGTATAAACTTCAAATTGAAACTAATGGAAACGACTATTTTGACAATGTTACCTCTACAATAATCGGTTTTTCTACATGATAGTCATTAAAATGAAAATTCTGAACTATAAATTTAAATTTTTGGAAAGCTTGAAATTTGAATTTTTTTAATATAACACTTGGATGTCAGGAAACTTGAATAATGGATACATATTAAAAGATTTTAATGTTGAACGATATTTTATTTCTTCTCCACTATTAATAAAGAGAATTCAATAAATATGATTTTCACTGTCTTTTTGAAATTTCGAAAATACCCAACATTGATTAACGGAATCTCACTATCGGTTTACAATCTCTACCACCATCCCTTTCTGACCATCCATCAAAGTAATTTCACTATCAATTTGCAATCGAAACCGCCAACCTTGAAATAGAAGTGTTGTGACCACAAAATTGTTGCACTTATAATACACATCCATCCATTGATTTTTATTAAACAAAATGCAAGTATCTCTAGGTATTAAATGCACGGTATTAAATGCACGAACGTGCGATTTATACTAGTATTTATAATAAGAGTGTTATTTTATTCAAGCAGAACACTCATTTCGATGTCTTGGAAGTTCAAACTCACGACCTCTATGACCTTAGCCTATAGCGACGTATCATTGCCACTTGAGGTAGTAGTCGTTGACTTAATGTCGCAAGATTTCAATTTCAATTTGTTATATTTTAATTTTTTTATTGTCAAGAAACTAAATCTACCAGAATTAAGTTTTTAGAAATTTAATTTCAAAAAAAATAATACTACAACAACAACTAAACCATTATTCTTATACAAGTTGAGGTCGGTTAGAAATGGAACCCAAAACTAAATGACAATGTCAATTTAAAAGTAACAACAACAACAATAACAATGATAAACCATGATATTAATAATAAAATAAAGTAAAATAATTATACAAATAATAATAATAATAAGTAAAATAAAAATAAAGATAAAAATAAATATATAAAGAAATTAAAACAACCATGATAATAATAATAATAATAATAATAATGGTACCAATAGTAGTAGGGGCCGAAGATCAAACACTACATCTTAGGTTCATATTCACTAGTTCTATAATCTAAAACTTATAACACTACCCCTAAACCAATCCTAAGAATAAAAAACTCATAGCTCATGGTTCTGGTACATGGATCGCCAACTTCCACACGCTTCTGTCTGACATTAGCTCTTCTGATATATTCAAATTCTTCAAGTCCTTTTTTACTACTTCCTCTCATGTCAAACTTGATCGACCTCTACCTCTCTTTGAATATTCGATGCGGTCTATAATTTCAACGCCCACAGGTGTCTCGAGAGACCTCCGTTGGAGATGTCCAAACTATCTTAAGCGGTGTTGGACTAACTTCTCTTCAATTGGTGCTAATCCAAGTTTGTCAAGTATATCATCATTTTTAATTCAGTCTCGTCTTGTATGACCACAGCTCCATCGCAGCATACGCATCTCTGCTACACTTATCTTTTAGACGTGTTGTCTTTTAGTAGTCCAATATTCTGCACCATACAAGATCGCAGACCTGATTGTTGCTCTGTAGAACTTTCCTTTAATCTTTTGTGGGATTTTCCTATCACAGAGAATGCTGGACGCTAGTCGCCATTTCATCCATCCCGTTCGAATTCTAAAACTAACATTTTCATCAATCTCACCATCATACTACAACATTGATCCTAAATATCGAAAGAATTCTTTCTTGGGCACTACTTGTCCGGTCAGAGTGACATCTCCATCCTCTGATTTGACCGCTGAACTCGCACTTCATATACTCTGTTTTAGTTCTGCTAAGCCTAAAACGCTTTAATTTTAAAGTCTGCCTTCAGAGCTCCAGTTATCTATTAATCTCGTTCCTACTTTCGTCAATTAGCACATCATCGCATGCTCTGACACTGGTCACAACATCATCGTACACATCCTTGATAAAGATAATGTACTTTGTCATTGTCACAATTCTATATTTTGGGAAATTTTATCGTTAGAACTTATTTTCAAAACTTTAAATATTATTTGATTTGTGTCTTTTTTTCCTTCAAAAATATAATCTAAACTTGAAAATGTAACTAAAAATTTCACTTTAAAAGTTTGAAATCTCAAGTAAAATGGATTTTTATAAAATTTTCAAAATTTTGTATTTTTAATATTTTTTTATGATAATGTAACAAGTGTAACTAAGAATATACATGAAAGAAATTATCATTAAGCAGTAAAAAAAAACAGTTGAAAGTCCTAAACACTTTTATATTGAGCAAGTTTTTCGAATACGAACACTTCAAAACAAACAACTTCAAAGTTCTTTTTCATCATTAAGTGGTCAAAATTTGAAATCTCAAGTAAAATGAATTTTTTTAGAAATTTTTTAAAATTTTGTATTTGTAATATATTTTTTATAATAATGCAACAAGTGCAAGTAAGGATATACGTGGAAGAAGTTATCGTTAAACATTCAAAATTAGGAAAAACACATAGAAGTCCTTAACACTTTTTTCACTAAATAAGTTTTTAGGATATGAACACTATTCAAAACAAAGACCTTCAAAGTTTTTGTTCATCATTAAGTGGTCAAAAAAGTGATCACTTATTGTAAACAAACGATACCTTTATTGTGGAGTTTAATAAATATGCGTTCACCATTTGATTGGTTGCTTTGTTTTGATGTTTAAAATTTGCTTATTGGTACCCGATTCTAAGAAATATTTCCTTAGGCTTCGCTTGGGAGTTTTGCAGTACCGATTACAAGGGGTTTTGAGAGTATCGATTTTGATTGTTAATAATTGTAGCGGTTTCAACTGGTTTATACAAAATGTTATTATGATCGATCAACCCATGCTTGAGAGTTTAATATAGACGTTTAAAAGTTCTTCACAAAAGTAATAATATATATTTTTATCATTGTATTTATTACCAAGTTTCATTTTGAATGTAAACATTACTTGTTCAATATGATTACTAGGAATACAATCGAGAAAAAAATTGTTGAACCTTTCAAAAAAACCCCAATCCGATGGGTTAGGAATCACTTTCAAAATCACACTAAACCGTTTTCATTAGTTTTATATATAAGTGATAAGTGATGGGAACGAAGAGAAAAGAACTTACAAGCAAGCCTTATGACAACACCGGAAATACGGTGTTGTTCAAAACAAGTCATAGCCGTGGAAAAAAACTTCCAAGCGGAGCCTAAGTTTTTTGTTACTTTGAGATTATATTTTTTTTAATAGGCTTCAAGTAAACTTCGAAAATTGTGGTTGTAAAAATTCAATAAATACTCCCTTCGACAATCTTGAACCCGGCGACCAAAACTTATACTCTTTTCCATTGTTGCTAATAGATTGATTTTCATTTAAATAATAATTACTATGGGTTTCATGATACCACTGCTTATTCAATAAGCTATAGAGCCTGTCACAAGGTTTTCAAAATGAGATTCAAATTGTAGACCATAAAGTTCAAACTTTAAATCGAAATTGGATTTAAATCGTGAATAGTAGATTCAAAAGGCTCTTAAAACATATTTTAAGGTTTGTACACACTTTGATATTAGTTTTGATGTTCACCTAAACATAAAACTCAAATTTCTCTTTTGTTCTATTTTTATTTTGTTTAATAAACATTTGAATGAGAATTCTTGATTGAAATTAGAAAATCGAATATAACGATATGGACTAAATGGTTTTTCTCAACCCCGGTTTTAATCGAGTTTAAATCGGAATGTAAATCGAATCGTAAAAGGAGAGATCCGGTTTGAAATGGAAATTAAATCGTAAGAATTTAATTTTTTTGATAACAAGGCCTATTAGAAAAATGCGATTTTATTCTCTTGTGTTATGATATGAAGTTTGACCAGGAGTGATGCATTCAGTCCTGTATCTGGAAATATAAATGTTTCTTCTTGCATCAGCAAAAGGAAATACTTTAAATTGTCGTAGATTTTTTTCATTCATACACTTTCACTAGTGAACGATTCACCAGTAACATAACAGCCGTAAGTGTAAGATGGTTGGTTCAAACTACTAATTAAGTTGTGTAGAGAATGAAAATGTTAGTTGTTGTATAGGTTGTCATTTCTACTTGGTCCTTTGTATATTTGTTCTTTTGTTATGCACATTTGATAAACACTAATAAAATAGTTTAGATTCAGTTGAATAATTGAATATATGGTTTGTGTGTAGATTGACACAATTCCATCACACTTATTTTATTCATATACTCCACCATTTGAGCTGTTGTTTATTCAAAATTCGCTCTTCATTATGACTACTTTTCCATCTATTTTTATATTAAGCAAATTGCTATATAATTGATTTATGATCATATTTATAACATAGTTTGACGATGATAGATGAAATTATCGTAATCCCTCAGCAACGAGCATGATACAAAGTATGTTGTGAACTTGTTAAACAAGTAATCCCAGTTGATATATTCAACTTATTAAACCAAACTGGAAACTTTAGGGGAAAGTCAAGCAAATTGTTGGGTCCACACTTCAAGACTCAGCAGAGGGCAACAGCACTCTGATAACCAATTTCGAATCAGATAAATCCCCAAGTGAATATGCGAATTTGTACAAGGAAGATGGACTCACCGGTGGCCATGTGATAATGCTTGGTGGCGACTCTGCTAGCAAATTGGCAGCCATTGAAGCCTTAAATACTTATCCGGGTACATATTTTAAATTACACACGTCGTTCTCCCTTTGTTTTTTTCCCATCAATATCTTAAACTAATACAAGTTGCTCAACAGGAAAGAAGTATGCTTTCCTTGTTTGATACAAATATGCACTTAGCTTTGTTACATTTTTTGAAGGGGAATATCTTGCAATCTCCCCCATATTTGGTACTGCATCTTTTTCCATCCATGAATAAACATTAAGCATGATGTTATTAATTCATAGTGCATTTGTAATTGGTGTAACAATATCGATTTGCCTAAAACACAATACTATTCGTGGGAGCAAAACTTTGATGCATGAGGTTTGTATCAAGTTTTGATACAACATCCTTTTCTTTGTATGGCATCTGTAGAAAATGTCAAACTAATACATTAATAAAAAAAGAAGTCAAATGTACTATTTGTGATATTAATAAAAAAAGAAGTCAAATGTACCATTGTGGTATGTAGCAAACATGCCAAAAGTCAAGCATTCCGTATCAAAATTTTGGTACAAAAGGATGTACCAAAGTTTTCTTCTGTCTGTGGGCACAACTAAATAAAATAACCCTTTATAAAATATACAAATTGATTTTAACTATTAGTTTATAGATTAATTTGCTCGCCAAGAGTTCTGGATCAACCAAGTTGGCAAGCATCATAGGAAATGAGACTCGCACAACGCAAAACATAGAATGGTCATCATGATTTCTTCTATAAAATGAAAGGTGTCACTATCGTGCAAGTCTTATTTTCTGTGGTTCTTGTCAACATGGTTAATCCACAAGTCTGAACAACCAATATATATATATATATATATATTTATATATATATATATATATATATATATAGTTGACCGTGTCCTTAGCCAAACTAATATTGTCAACATATTATTATTATACTCCGTTACAGAACCATTTATTCATTGAGTCCATTTGTTATTTCCATCTTAGATGTTAACCCTTGAGTTCCTTATTATAACTTTTATCTACGCTAGTTACAAGTAGAAGAAAAGAAAATCTGGATCATCATTGTGCCTTATAGTCTGCCAATTCCCAAATACACATTTGATGACTTGCAGTATCATCTTATGCCCTCTTAGTGTTTTCAAAATTCTGAAAAGAATTTAAGCTTTTCCAAAATTTGTGATACTGTCTGCAAAATGTATTAGAAAATCAAATTTTACATATAAACACTGTATATAATTAGTCTTTAGGAAGACTGATTTTACTTGCTGGCAATTCAAACCCTACTACTTCTTGACATACATCGGTAGAAAATTATACAGGGTTCACAGTATCAGATGGTTCCACCAGCCTGAAAAATAGTTTCAGCAGCTATTATTCTCCTAAGAAGTGCCTTATATAAATCATATACTTAAGTCCACAAAGGCTTGTAAATATTGATATATGTTAGCTCAAAAGGATGGGTTTGTGGGCTAGACTAGACAGTTAAAAGTAGTTTTGTGAGTATAGTTTTTATTTGTCAACAAGTCTACAAAGACTGCATTTTCCGGTTCGAGTCATTTTCTTGTGACGAGGAATAAAGTAACTTAGTATGTGTTGCAATACTTTTCTAATAAATAAACATGGTACTTGTAATAATGTACTTGTTTGTCTAAATCCATGCGACATAATAACTCAGGGTATGTTTTAATGCTCTTGATCACCAATGCATGTGTTGTTTTAGTGACAATGGTATCTTCTGTCAGGCTTTGCAGCTGTTTATGTTAAGTGGATATTCATTTTCCCTTTTTTTCCCTACTTTTAGGTGGATTGCAAGTTGGTGGCGGGATCAATCTGGATAATGCTCAGAGTTATCTGGATGAAGGTGCTAGTCATGTGATAGTAACTTCGGTAAAGTATTTTTCAAAGATAAAATGGAAAAGAGTCACTAGTAGTTTTGATGGTTCTCTGCTTATGTGAGCATTACTATTTTTTTTTGCTCTTTTCAATCTGTTAGCGTTAGGCGCTAGCAAATTAAGATGTAAAATGGTCTTTTAAGTTTTTAACCCCTTTATGTCTGAGTGTTACCTTGAACACATATCATGTCCTTGTTAGCTCAGGTCTTGAAATTTTCCAACTTTTCTATAGTACTGCATATTATAATGCTTCAGGAGGCAATATTAATATTTTAAGTGAATTTGGTATCAGTCTATTGTAAAGTATAATTTTATGTGAATAATGATATGTTAACAAATATAGTATATGAAATATATCTTTAGTACCAATGCGAACACTTGATCTGTTAGAATTAGGCTAGCAAATTAAGATGTAATGTAGTATTTTAGTTTTTGCCCCCTACATGTCCGAGTGTTACCTTGAACACTTATCATGTCCTTGTTAGCTAAGGTCTTAAAAATTTTGAACTTTTCTATAATACTGCATATTATAATGCTTCAGGAGGTAATATCAAATTCTGAGTGAATTTAGTATCAGTTCGATGTAAAGCATATTGTTATGTAATAATGTTGTTAACAAAAAATAGTATATGAAATATATCATTAATACCCCTATAAACAAGCTGTCACAGGATATAGTATTTTGTTTATCAACTGCAGTTTGTATTCAATAATGGACATATGGACCTTGATCGGCTCAACCAGCTTATTCATAGAATTGGAAAACATAGGCTCATCTTGGATCTTAGTTGCAGGAAAATGGTAAACAATTTTGTGTCTAATCATAGTTTACATATACATATACATATACATATACATATACATACATACGTATACACACATTGAAACATCTAATTATTTCCTTACACCTGAACCTACAATATGGCTAGTATATAATGTTTTAGCAGCTTAAATATTGTTGTATGGCACATCTGTACATGAATCATAGTATAAATTGCAAACTCTGTGTTCACTGTTTACTGTTAATATTTCATTTGCTTGTTTAAACTTGTTCCACGGGCTTCTTTTTTTCTACTATTTCAACAAGGTTGTTTGTTTGCTGTTTTCTGTAACCCTTATTTTTCCGAACGTATTTATACCACTTCTAATGGTAAGCATGCGTTAATTTTGCACTGTTATTTGAACTTCAATTATTATATGAATGAGATAATCGCCTGTATTTTTTCCATGTATGTTATTTATGGAAGCCTCCATATATATATTTGCAGAATGGGAAATATGTGGTTGTTACGGATAGATGGCAAAGATTCAGTGATTTAATTGTTGATGAAAAAAGGTTGGCATCTCTTGCCACGTATGCTGATGAGTTTTTAGTTCATGGAGTTGATGTAGAAGGGAAAAGGTGACTCGATTGCCACTGTTCTGTAGTTGTTGAGTATTCTGGTTATCATTTATTTTACTTTGCTATATTTCCTGAATTTTGGTGATTTCTATTGTCTGAAAGTAGACTTTTCATCTACAATATTACTGTTTTCGATAAATATAATCCTATTTTAGTTTAACTGTTGGCCGAATAGTTTCTAAACCTTGGTAGACTCGATTGATTAACGATTGGATTGTGTCCGTAGATTCCATATGCACTCAATATTTTTAAAGATCATCGGAAGAATATTATTTAGTAGAACAAATTATTTATTTATTACTTTAAAACATTATATTAGAGATTGTTGATTTAACCAAAATGTTTGTTTACAAAATATATACATTTAAAAAAAAAGAAAAGGTTTTTGCAGTACCAAAAAGTTTGAACACGAATGAAAAAGAACAGAAAAAAATAGGAGTACACATACTTAGAAGTCATGCATATGTTTCACCTATATATAGTTGCATCTCTTCACAGACCAAATGATGATGCGTATCTTCACTATTATAAACGATAATTTGTTGATCTGGTCCATGCATTTTTTCTCTTCTAAAATTTGCATATTGCCTCCGCTTATACAATCAAAGCAGATGTTTTGGGGCTCACTTTTGGGAATGTCTTAGAGTAATCATCTTTTAAAATCAATCGATATCTCATCAATTTTTAAACTCTAAAGTTCAAGTCCTTTTAATAATTATCAATTAAAGAAGAGCTTTTTTCTTTTAAAAGATTTGCAAACACACAAAGAAGACTATTTCTTGTAATTATGTAATACAAGACTTTGGGTTTTCTTCCAAATTACTATTTTTATACAGTGTTTTATAGTTAATCATAATGAATTTATACTATGATTCTTTATTTCTTAACTTGCGTCTTACTGGGAAAAAGAAAATCCAATTTTGTAAATCACATCTCTAATGTTAATAGAAAATTAATCCGCAGTATATTGTCATATCATTTTGATTTTAATGTTTTATCATAATTTTTATATTACTTTCATACGTATGCATCATGCGTGTAATTTAGTAGGATTGTATAACATCAATCGATTCTAATATTGCAATGCCTACAAGTTTATGAAAAATCCTCACTTATTTTTGCAAGTTACTTTGTGTCTGCAATCTCAACCACATACAAAATCATATGAACTTCTCATTTTTCTATTACACCACCTTTCTCTCTTTCTAATAGGAAATATAGTCTTCTATGTTTATTCCTGGTGCAAAACTATATCTGAAAGCTTTAGCCAATTGTACGTACTGGGTTCTAGTATTGAAAGTTTCGAAGTATGCCTAGTAATTCTCAATACGTAAATCATTTTCATCTTTTTAAGCATTCATCACATATATTGATAAATTCGGTCACATTCTCTCATGTTGCTTGTTTATGTATATTTTATTTAATTTACTGCTCGACAGGCTAGGAATCGATGAGGAGCTTGTGACATTGCTGGGACGGTTCTCACCTGTATGTTTTATGATATATTTTTGGCGTCATTGTCAATTGCAGCGTTGTATGAAAATATTACAAATTTGTAATATAAGTGCTTATTGAGATATATTTTCTCAGATACCAGTAACTTATGCTGGAGGCGTGACCACGATTGATGACATGGAGAGAATAAAAAAAGCAGGCATGGGACGTGTAGACGTTACAGTTGGAAGCGCGCTTGATATATTCGGTGGAGCTCTCTTATACAAAGATGTTGTCGCTTGGCATAAGAAACAACTCTTGGTAAGTTTAATGAAACTAATAATGTCAATGATTAATTCATAATAGTTTTATGCTTATTGGCAGTGTTTCTTGCAGCAGGCATGAGAAGTATGATATAACACCACAACATCTGCAGAGTTATTAGTTGAATGCATTTTAAGCGCTTTTTAAGAAACTATTTTCTTTGTAGTTGAATGAGATTAATATATGGAATGTTGCATAGATGCTATTTGTTATGCTGGTTTATTGAGACATCCTTGTATATTTGCATTTTTTTTCCGCATATGTAATGTGCGAATATCAGAAGAAATAGAGCTGAATGGATTAATTTTGATTGGAGAGTGAATGCTGCAAGGCAATGTTTGGATTTTGTAATTTTCATTTGTAAAACCTTAACATCTAATAGCAATTAAATTCTTGGACATTTTTGTATTCTCGGAATCTCTTTTTCTTAATGAGGATTCTTTGTCATATTGTATTGAATGGTAGCAACAGTGTGTAGAAGGTCTCGGTATGTTTGTCTGTGATTATGGAACTTCACAATTTCTGGCGATCGTTGATAGATTTGTCTGTCTTTTGTATGGTTAATGATAGTTTCCAAAGTAAATAATACAAAAAGTACCCTACAGAAGTTTAAATCTCAAAGCAAATTCACTAAATATTGACAGTGTGGCAGATCAGCTTGAAATGTAATAATAGTTACATTGTAAACTTTACATATATTTTCATACAAAAACAAAGTGAAAACTGAAACACGATCAACTCCAAAATCTCCGAGGGAAGCGTAATTCTCTCCAATACTAACATCTGCCTGTAGCTTAGTCATCATCTTTGAATTCTCTGTTTGGCAAACCAAATAGCATAACAAAATTAGTACAGAGTTTCTACACATGTACATGAATGCTATATGCAACTCAAACCCTTGTGTTAGGACAAGGTATACGTAAATTTCTGGAAAAAAAAGGATACCTGCGGTCAAGATAACGAGGTTGAATACCAGAGCCTTGGCATGTGGTGCAGGTTAATGAACCTGCACCGTCACAGTTCACACATTTTGATACTTCTGTCTCCCCAGGTCCTAGAACTACTGTAACGTTTCCTGACCCTGTGCAGAACCTGCATTGCTCTGTACAAATTACACTTTCTTTATTAAGTTCTCCATTTTTATATTTATATCTGGGTTTTAAATTAAGCTACTCAAGAATTTGTAGTATTGCTGAAAGTCTTACGAGCACCAGATCCACTACATGGGAAGCAAGGCTGTGTGTTGTCTCTTTTTGCCTGATTCATCAAGATAAAATATCATTCTTACTCTCTGAAATGAATCATATAAACTTTTAAGTTATAGAAATGAGAAAAAAAAATGAAAGGAAAGAAAGATGAAAATAACTTACAGCACTATCAATTTGAGTCTCGTAAAACACAGGAATTCCAATACCAACCGCTAGACTAACAGCGCCAACAGAGATTGCAACTATCTGTAATTTAATTTCATAAAAAAGTGCATGTCTAATGAGCCAATACAAAAGAATTTAAATGAAGAAAACAATAGTGAGTAATTCAAGTTTACAGTGTCTTGGTCAAGTTCTAGAGCTCTAATGCGTGGATATGACAATTGAGTGCGCTGAATCTTCGAGAATTTGATCAATGGCGATAGTTTGATACGAGAAGAAGATGATAAGAAAGGAGAAGAAAGGCCAGGAAGAGAATGTGCCATTGATGATTATTGAATCCAGAACTTGGATGTTTTTTTTTGTTTTTATTTTGATTTGGAAGAAGAAGAAAAAAAGTTGATTTGGTAGTGGATATTGAGGAATAGATTCGGACCACATGTTTAGGATTGCATGAGGTGGTATACGCTAATCCATATGGTTTATATACAGACTTCCTCAACATTGCAGGGATAAACAAATTGCATGTATCAGCACATAAGCATTACTGTTTCAGGGTGTATCTCTACTAACGTTTTCATGTTTAGTTTACAAGCATCAAGCTAGAAATTGTATATCAAAAAAAGTTGTATGTTAACAACACTTAGAAGAACAGAGGAATTCTCAAACACATGGACAGCATCAAACAAAAGTGTGAAATTGGCAAATAGCATGTATTTACTATCTTTTTGGTCATTAACCTGATATAACTTGGCACTTTTCAAAACTCATCCCATAAATATAATTTACCGCTGCTATCAATTACAGATTTGATCCAAGTTTGGGTTAAATGGGTCTCAATAATAACTACAAAATAACAGAATCAGTAGAATAATCATGTGTAAATTGGGGTACACTCTACACATCTAACACATCCATGTTTATGCTTTCTTTTCTGATAACTGTATAATATATTCAGGTGTAAGACAATTTGTGCAAGTGCACATATATGTTCATACTTGCTGATTTCTAGCTTTATAATAAGGATCAAAGAGAACTTGTTCAACAAAGTACAAACTAATATTTTCTCAAGCACAATATCCAAATAATGGAAAAAAAAGAAGATATTTTTATTAATTGGAGTAAGTTACACATGTATGTCTTTGTGCCTGAGCACTCACGCTTTATTAATGATATTTTGGAAGGTCAAACAAAACCCTTCAGCAAACTGTAAACTCGTAGGAAACACAATTGTGCAAAATGTATACCGGAAAGAAAGGGGAAAAAAAAAAGCATTTTAGGAGAAAAGAAAAAAAAATTGTATAAAATTCCTGAAGAATTGAATGCATCGATCCTTTATCCTTCCCAACCCCTTAGAAGTGTGGCGCGTGCAACTCTGTTAACTCCCAGAGTGAATGCTCCCATTCTGAAATCACATCCATGAGTTCTACACATTGTTTTTATGTCCTTGAAAGCGTTATTCATGTACTTGTGTAGTTCATTGTTAACCTTCTCTTCATCCCACATAAATCCTTGTATATTCTGCCAAAATCACAAGCAAAAAGCAAACATTTAGACCACAATAAGTTTAAAAAGGTATAATCATTATATTTGTACATTTCATAAGCTTAATGAAGACACACACACCTGAACCCACTCGAAATAACTGACAATCACACCACCAGCGTTGGCATATATGTCTGGTAGTATGATTACACCCTTTTTAGACAGTATCTGAGACAACCAAAAAAGGAAAATTAAGAGTTCTGACGTGATCATTTTGACTAAAATTAGTATAAGGAGGTTCTAGAAGATTCAATCACCTCGTCCGCTTCAGGATCAGTAGGATGATTAGCTCCTTCAACTATAAATTTGGCCTTCACACTTTTTGCATTCTCCCTTTTGATAAAAACAGCAGAATACCAGGTTTTATCATTATAGGTACAAAACAGTTCATAATTCATAAGCATTTACACCTTGTGTTTTACTTTTACATTGCCTTAACCCTGAGGTGGACTACTACAACGTTCATGCAATTTAACATGGCAAAGCCACCGCACCCTTGTATCACACTTTGTCATGAAGTAGGATCGTCTACTCTAATTTAACGAGTGTACAGAGACACCAAAAGGGATATGCATCTGCTATAATGCACCATCAAATCAAAAACCATTAGATCTTTGATCTAGTAGTCCAGGTTTTGGATGTTTTTTAAGTTAAACCAGCATAGACGATCCTATCGAGTCTATCATCATATACAAACGAGAAGTAGAAATGCAACAAATATACGAAAATACCTATCAAGGACACCTCCCAAAGCACAAGGTATGAGAACATCACATTCTTGCACAAGTAACTCATCTGCATCCATCTCTTGTGCTCCTTCAAATTCCTTCAATAATCCACCTTTCTTCTTGTGCTCAATTAATGCAGGGATATCAATGCCATTGGGATTTCTTATAGCACCCGATACATCACTTACAGCAATCACTTTCCCTCCTTTTTCATGCAGCAGTTGTGCTGCCCATGATCCCACATTTCCAAAACCCTGAAAATTTCATTATACACTAAAAAATGAGACGACAAAGAAATTTTACTTCTTTTTTCCTTTTTTTTCCTTTAGTTTTTATACTATCCAGGTAAACCAGATGTTTTCAGTAAATATACATTAGTTTTTTTTTTCCCCTAAGGTAACTGATCTTTGCATCACTCATTTAACATAGTGTTCTGAAGAGATGAAGAGAAGATATATTTACCACTAAAAAACATATATGAAAACTGAACCTGGAAGTTACCTGAATGACAAAGGTTTTTCCTGAAATAGAGTCTGAATTCTCTGCCAGCAATGCCTCAGTTGCATACACAACACCTCTGCCTGTTGCTGCATCTCTGCCTAATGAACCACCAAGATCCTATACGACCAAACAAAAGTCGGATGTTTAAATCTGTGCATATCCAGGTATTAGCCTTTGATTTTTGCATGAATTTGTACTCACTATTGGCTTTCCAGTGACAACTGCTGGTGAATAGCCATGGAACTTCGAGTATTCATCTAGTATCCATGCCATTGTCTGCCAAAACACATAATTACATGCAACCCAAAAATAAAACAAAAAATAAAAATAAAAATAAAAAAAATAAATAAAATAAGAATCTTTTGTTCTAAAATTTATATTCAAATTGAAACGAAAGAAGTACCTGGGCATTAGTACCCATATCAGGTGCAGGGACGTCAATATGAGTACCAATAAGATCATGAATCTTCTGAGTAAAAATACGAGTCAAACGTTCTAATTCGCTTATGCTTAATTCAGATGGAGTACAACCAATACCTCCTTTTGCTCCACCATAAGGCACATCTGCTACTGCAGTTTTCCATGTCATCAGTTGCGCTAGCGCATTCACTTCATCAGGATCAACCTATCAAATTATATCATAATGTTTTATTTGTATTTCATAATGGTGCATATAACAATGAAGGCAAAACAAATTACCTCAGGGTGGTAGCGGATACCGCCTTTCATGGGTCCACGGGCATTGTCATGCTGGACCCGAAACCCGACGAATGATGCCAGGGTTCCGTCGTCTTTAGGGATGGTGCATTCCACCTGAAACAGTAACAAAAACAGTTTAATTTTGATAGAGTATGATGAAGACATATGTTAAAGATTCTACCTTTATTTCTCGAAAAGGAATAAGAAGACTCTTTTCAACTTTTGCATCAAGGCCCAGAATTCTTGCCGCCTGTCTAAAATTTCTACTTGTAGCAGCCAAAGGATTCATGGTTGAAGAATCAAACAATGCAAAATTTAGCTGAAAAAAAAACTAAGGTAAATACTGAATGAATGAAGTCTAAGATAATAAATCAAGATTTTTTATATATATTAAGACTGAGATATGAATACAGAGATAATAAGATAAGAACAAGAGTGACGATGGTGATTAATAAAAATGATTAAAGGATTCATTCAGCACCTACTTAAATTAATGAAGGAGGATGAATATGGTCTCCAAAACGTGAAGAATTATAAATGCAATATATATGTACAACAAAGAAGAAAAAGAGGAAACGGAAGGGAGGAAAGAAATACAATAATTTGTATTTGCTTAATTGCTGAGGTTGATACAGCTAAGACAACGTGTATGTGGACTTCTTGGATCCAAAATTTCAATCACCTTTATATCAAAATGCCTTTTCAACCACAATTATTTTAATTTGCATAATTCGCTGAGGTAGATAGAAAAAACAAAAAACAAAAAGTCAAACCGGAACCAGCTAACCCGAACTAATTTTAAGAATTTTTTTAAAGAGGTAATTAGCCAAAAGGACAAATATTAATAAAAAATTTAGATGCAGTCCAAAGGTTTTCAAATTTAGGCTAATGACAAAACCATGTTTTCCCTCTTCTCCACGGCAATCTCAAATCCGCTTGCTTTCAACTGCCGCTATCCCTATTCTTCCGCCAACGCCACAACCTCGTAGCCCCTCCTCCTTTCATCACCGTTGCCTTCAACAGCTCGACCTCGACCCATGCAGCCTCGATCTACAGTGCGCCCTGCTCCGCCTCGCTGGTTTCATTGCCGTTCTCCCCATCGTCTTCGTCGATCTGTTGTTGGTTTCTCATTGCCGCTCTCCCCATCGCCATTGCCGCTCTCCTCATCGTCGGTGTCACTGCCTCGACCTGACCTGCACTGTGCCATGCTCCGTCTTCGCCGACATCATTTTAGCTATGAAGCAGATTAAATCATCGTCGATCTAAATTTTAAAAAAAGCAATAACATTATAAAATGCTAAATTAAATTAGCATTAAATAATTGTAATGCTGTATTCAAAAAATGCTAAATTTTACTATCATTTTGCATACCTTAAACATGCTAGTATACTTCATAGTTAAAATGCTACATCAATCTATCATTTCAAATATCATTAATATGCTACTAAACTTTGTATCTAAAATGCTACATTAAACTATCATTTTGCATGTTTTAAACATGCTATTGTACTTCATAGCTAAAATATCAGTTTAAAAAATGATAAAATAAACTAGTATTATCATTCTTTTTTATAGTTTAAAAAATGCTAAACTAAATTAGCATTATACAATATAATGCTATATTCATTTTCACTTAAAGATAATGCTAGTTATATTTAGCATTTTCGAATGTTAACTGTTCAAAAAAAATCGATCGGCACCAGCTTTGACCGTCTTCTCTTCCATTACCGACGCCATGCTTCGTTGCTACACCATTATTGACGTCAAGCTTCGCCGCTACACCACCAACAATCTTCTCTTCCATTGCCTCCTAATCCACCTCGACCAACCACCTCGTCGCCTCTTGGGCTGCTACCACCTCATCCCCACGACCATCCACCGTCACCATCCCAAGCCCCCGCCACCCCATCGCCTCCTATGCCTCATCTCCCATGGCGTCGCATGCCAAGCCACCACCATTTTAGTCGCGTCTTAAGTTTGGCATTGCGATGTATTTTTACAGAAAGTTTAGCCTTCGTACTAAATATAAAACGTGTTGTCTTTGCGCCAAAAAATTTCTTTATGTTTGTCCTCCTTCCAGTTTTCCACTTTTTTAAATTTAGGTTAGTTTTCAAAACTAAAAACAAATTTAGACCTCTTTGAAGACTTATTACAAATATAAACATGTTTCTGCAACATTGACATTGAGTCGGGGCTATCTTATTGGCGCATTTTGAAAATGCACTATAAACTTTGTTTTTATCAAATTTATATTAGCTCTATTTCAAATGGAATCAATGAGAATTGTTGAAAAAAAAATTCCTTCTCTTGGCTACATTTGAAAATGCGTCGATAGTTTTTTTTATTTTAAAGTTTTCTTTTGACGCAATTTCAAATAGAGCCAATAGAAATAATAATTTTCGTTAGTTCCATTTGAAATCGCACCAAAATAAAACTAAAAAAAATAAAAATTCTACATGACGCATTTTCAAATTGCGCCAGTAAGAATGTTGACTCAGCGCCAACGTGGTTGAAATAGACCTATATCTGTAATAAGATTTTAAATTGATATAAATTTGTTATTAGTTCTCAAACCCGGTATAAATTCAAAAAATTCCCATAGTTTTAAGTTAGTACAATCAATTATAAAATCTACCAATTTGTATAGATTTGAATGATTAGTATACAAACCATAGTTACTCAAATCCATTCTCTTTTTCTTAGTTTTGTAAACAATTATATTATGTATATGTTGACGTCAAAAATATGCATCAACATCCAATAAAATCTAGTAGAGATTAAATGAAAAATGAAACTAAAACAGAGCAAATATCATAAATGAACACACAGATTTTTATAGTGATTCGGCAATCTTGCCTTATGTAAATTTCATATTTTTATTGATATTGCACTTGATATGATTACAAGAATGTTTGGATCAGCTAGGATCCATTAATACAAGAACGAAGAATAAAAATGGAAGAGCCTTTTCAGCAGAAAGAAGGATCTGACACCATGCCTGCTGTATTTATAGTGAAAAACGTGCAAGGATCTGACTGAAATTTCGACAGAAGGTTCGGGAGACCAAGACGATGCCACCCAAAAATTCCCAAGCCCATCGAGGCTCACAATAGGGATCGGTACCGATCCCTATTAGTGTGTCCAAATGGGCTGCGATCCCTATAAGGGGTGTTCCATAATGTTAGCTACTTGCTCTCCAAATTACGTGCAATTCCGACGTAGGGTTTGTGAGATATCGCATTTTCCGTGAAGTAGTGCTGTTTGAATTCTGATTTCTGACGATCCCTCCAAAGGGATTTATGCCAATCCCTCTAACTTCCTCCAATTGGAATGAGATCCCTAAGGGGTGTACCACATGTTGTAGTAAGCTTGTACTCCAAGTTTCATGTTGATAGCATGTTGTTAGCATCAAAATTGGTCACTAACCTCGTTGAGAAAGATTGTGTAGAGATATAAGTGATGAAATCGAATTAAACAAGGAAGAATATCCTAAATTAAATGCAGAAAGTAAGAACACCAGATTTATAGTGGTTCAGCGTAATTTCCTACGTCCACTTTGAGGTTAAACTTTATTGCTTTACTTGATGATTGATTACAGATACAATCCGTAGACCAAACACTTGAATACAATTGCTAAGTAAAGAGGATGAGTCTTGAAAGCGGCAGAGTCTCCCCAGTGTTCTCGAAAAAAGGTCCCTTTTCACTGTGCCCCTGCCCCTCTATTTATAGACGAAGATGGGTTGGACTTCCCAGGTGGGCTTGGCCGCCGAACACCTTGGCCCAAATGGAGTGGTCGCTATATGCCGAACCAAACAGGCCGAACGGTTGGATGCCGAACCACACTCTCCATGCCGAACAGGGCGCTTGTCGTGTGGGAAGAGTAGGCTGAATAGCCAACGAAGCCGAACGTGCCTTCTGGCCGAACAAAGTATCTGGCCGAACGTGCCTTCTGGCCGAACGAAGCCCTTAGCCGAACGATGCCTTTGGCCGAACGAAGTATTTGGCCGAACGTGCCTTCTAGCCGAACGAGCCTTCTGGCCAAACGAAGCCCTTAGCCGAACGATGCCTCTGGCCGAACAATGCCTTTGGCCGAATGAAGTATCTAGCCGAACGTGCCTTCTGGCCGAACGAGCCTTCTGGCCGAACGAAGCACTTAGCCGAACGTGCCTTCTGGCCGAACGAAGTATCTGGCCGAACATTGCCTCTGGACGACCGCTGCTAATGCCGAGCGCTTGCTAATGCCGAGCGCCCCTGGATGCCGATCACCCTTAGATGCTGAGTACTCCTGGATGCCGAGTACTCCTGGATGCCGAGTACGCAGTTGCCTGGTCAGATCTCCAGGAAACACTTGCCCCCCAAAGTGTATTACGTGACTGAACGTGATACGCTTTGAATTACGTAACCTCCACGTTTCGTTTCAAATCCTTGACTAAGTTCTAATGGAGATGCCTTCTTGAGAATATCAGTGGTTGTGGTGTGCGCCTGATGTGGTATAAATGCCGAACGATATGTTCGAAGCCGAACGTTCCTCATGTGCCGAGCAACTCTACGTTTTGAAGCCGAACGCTACGGCTTTGACCGGTTCTACCGGATATAGCCCCTTCGACTTCCACTTTCTCCCTATAAAACCAGGCACCTCCCCTCTTCTCTCCTTTTACACTTTTACTTCTATCACACCATAAAGACTTGCAATCCTCGCCAGTCAATCAGACTTAAAGCCTAATCAATCCTTCCTAAGCTCCGATCTACAAACTAGGTATTACCCCTTCTACGATTTAAATATTTTCAACACGAGACAGCCGAGTGGGTCATGTAGAAAACTTTTGATTAGGTCGTCTTTATTGCTGAACGATGCGAGGCGAGGAGGAATGACCAGGAGTGTTCGCACATAAGATCATTGGGCGATTAGCTCCTTCGTGCCGAATCGAAGCTAAAGAAGAAGAAAGAAAAGTGGAAGTGTTGGAGGTGGTAAGGGTGTCGAACGGCATAACTCTGGTTCGGCATATGTTATCATGCGCCGGACAGTGAAATGGAAGGCTAAGGTGAAGGCATGAATTAGTGGGATGCCGAACGATTACGAATGCCGAACAATATCTTAGCCGAACAAACGTAAATGCCGAACCATGTTAAGGCCAAACACTACTCAAATGCCGAACAATATCTCAGCCGAACAATACCAAGGCCGAACACTACTTAAATGCCGAACAATATCTCAGCCGAACAATACCAAGGCCGAACGCTACTTAACTGCCGAACCATACCAAGGCCGAACAATATTTCAGCCGAACAATACCAAGGCCGAACATTACTTAACTGTCGAACCAATACATGTCGAACAACACAAATGCCGAACAATGCAAATGCCGAACAATACAAATGCTGAACAACATAAAGGCCGAACAACATAAATGCCGAACCACAATTCACCGAACGATTGTGAATGCTGAAAACCACTTTGGCCGGACAAAACTTAGCCGTACGTGCCGAATGATACCTTTAGCCAAGCAGGAATTAGGCCGAACACTTATTAACCATGCCTATTCATATAGAAAAACAAGGACCATGACCTAAGCATACTAGCATATATAAAACTGACCCGGATCATTAACTTCCTAGCTTTAGTAAACATAAATCTGAACTTAGATTAATATACGTTTTCTGAATCTGGAACTGTAATCATCACAAGGCGGGCTTTTTGAGACGGTCAGCGATGACGGTCTTCGAAGGCGACGATTCGAAGCTCATTTTCATATCTTTGTAACCTTCAGATTCTCAATGCTTATACACGATTGCTTGCACTAGTTTTACACACCACGTGAGGGGAATACTCATGCTGTTAATTCTAACGTTGAATGTTTTTCAAGTATAGTTTTCACAGGCGCTTAGACAGATTCATTATTTATTGGGGATGTCTAAAAAGTCTAGCTCCGCCACTATATTTGACAGGCCTGGGCCGTCATCAAGACAAGAAGTCACTGATGCTTCAAATCCGTCGACTTCCCCTGCTCATAACTTAGCTCCCGATGCCCTGGAGGCAATAATTCTCTTAGACAATCCGATCGACTCACAGGCTTCGAAGATTAATGAAGTCGCACTTCGGCGAATATGCTCCATCCATGGAATCCCCTTTGCCGATGTGTTGGTCCCGTCGCGACACGATCGTACTCACCTGCCCCCAGTCGGATATACCGCTTGTAACAAGTTCATGTGCTGGATGGGCATCGTGCCTCCATTCAATTTATTTCTTCGGGACGTGTTGCAGTACATAGACATCGCCCCGTCGCAGCTGCATCCAAACGGTCACGCGTTCATATACGGGACCTACCTACTCTTCATGGCCGTCTTCTCAAGGCCTCCAACTTCTGGCGACATCAGATATATTTACAGGATCAAAAAGCTGAAAGATAGCCCCTCTTTTATGTTCCTCAAGCCGTACCATAAGTGCCAGATTTTAACCGGGGCATGTAGCAAATTTGCTTTGTACAAACAGGAATGGTTCTATGTGCGTTGCCCTCCCAGTTTCGCTAGGAGATGGGTCAAAGGCAGTAAGTCTCTTCCCTGAGCCATCATTTGCGCTCAATCGGAGCTATGCTTTTTCTAACTCCTCGTTTTATCTTTTCAGGTATTAACCCGCGTCCTGAGGGCCGAGGATATTCTGAGGCCGTCGAAGCCATTAGAGCTCTTCCTGCCGAGGATCGGGACATCCGAACCATCATTTCAAATGAGTCATTGTCGAGGTTCGGTTTGTTATCCCCAGGTCGCCGGATTAGCCTTTCGGAGGGCGTCTCCATCCTCAAATCCGCTCCTGCTAGAGGGAAAAAACAAGTTGGATCGTCATCATGCCATACTCCCGATGCACACGAAAAGGGTGAAAACAAGGAGGATGAAGCTCCTGAGACTCAAGGCGAGAATGTGGGTCCCGCTTGGAACCCGACGGTCGAAGTGCACGATATTGAAATGTCATCTTCCCCTTCGAAGGGAAAGAAGAAACTGACGTACAAGATATGGAAGGAGAAAGTTGGCGGGACTCCAAAAGTTACGCTCATCCCGTCAGAGAAAGAGGCTTCTTCACAGCATATGGAAAGTTCTTTAAAGGGTCTGTCGAACCTTTCCATCCCCGACGATATACTCAATTATGGTTTCGACGATCCGGAAGCCTTTAAGTTTCATTCGCCCGCTAGAGGCAACGTGGGAGTTCAACTCCCAGTCCAGGGAGATAACACTCCAATCAGTAAAGATAAAGGAACCGGTCCGTCGGGAGGAACACTAGAACACACACGCACACACGCACTTCACCAAACACTTCAAGTTTTTTCACTACCCCGATTTTTCTTAACTCGTTGTTATTTTTATTCTTTGCAGGTGACATGGGGCGCTCCCACGGACTTGATCGCCTCCACAGTTCTTCTATATTCCACCATCTCGGACGGGATTCGGGCTCGGGTAGACGCAAGGACAGAGATGATTACGAGGATCGAGACAACCGTCCTCGCGATTCAACCTATCGAAAGAAAACATACTCCCAGTCTTCATATTCTCGTGATCCTCCTTCTCAAACTGAGCCAGATAGAGAGAAGCTTTCGCAGAAGGGGTCCCAACCCGATGTCTACTGAGAACAACACTCTGGTTCGTCGAGCACAAGGCAAACTCGGGAGCATCGAAAAAGAGTAGAACTTTCAAAGCCCCCTCCCCCTATTCCTGCGGCTGACCCAACTATAGCAGAGAAGATGGTCAATCTTAAGTCTAAATTCCCAAAAATCTGCTTTGATGGCCTGAAATTCCTCCCAGTCATTCATCATATCCCAGGGCATGTTAAGCAGAGTGCCATCGCCTGCAACAACGACGTCTATGTTCAACACGATGCGTTTGTACACTTGGTCGAAAAGATCTCGGAGGTATCTGTTGAGCGCCAACAGGAGATTGACCGTTTGAAGTTGGAAGCTGGCTTTCACAAGGATATCATCAAGAGCCAAGATGAGGAGCTTGCCTCGTATAAGTCGAAACTCGAAGCCTCAGAGCAAAGTGCAAAAGACACTGCCGAGGCCGTCACTCGTTTAGAGATGACCCATAAGAAGGAACTCGATGAAGCAGTCCAGCGCAGCAGAGTCCTCGCCTTAGAAAAAGACTCTATCCAGAAGGAAAGGGACGCGCTTGCCCTGCAAGTCAGAGAGTTGAAAGAATTGCTCTCTAAAGAGAAAGAGGAAAAAACAGCCGCTCAAGAAGAGTCCCAACGATACTGCGATGAAATCGTTGCTACACGGCTCTTAAAAACAAAGCTTGATGATGAACTCGCTAGGGTTGAAAAAATGAAAGACGAAGCCCGCGAGGAGGGCAAGAGAAAAGCTTCGGAGGAGATTGACTCTCGCCTCGAAGCAGCTGCAGAGGCCGGCAGGGAAGAGGTCAAGTGCATGTTTGACCCGCTGATTGCCGAGTACGGCGCCCGCGTCCTTATGCATCACGACTTGACATTCCTAGGCGAGGGCTATCTTGAATCCCTAGCTGAGGCCTGGGAAACTTTAGTGAAGATCGGAAAAATCGAGTTGGGCTCTGAAGAAGTCGATGAGGATGCTCTGGTGAAGGAATTTCTTAGAGGGAACGAGCCAGCGGACTTATCTGCAGCTTTGGCGCTTTATAGCAAAGGCTCTCCCCTACCAAAAGAGAAAAACGATGAAGCTGGTCCATCTGGGGCTAAGACTGCAGCTCCTCATTCTGCTGCACCTTCCTCTGCTCAATCGGCCGGTCGGCCAATACTTGACCCATTCGAGCAGCATGCCGGCTACGATCGAGAAGATCCCGGGCTTGGCGTTCATGTGCTATCCCCTATTCTAGAGGGTGAAACTCCACGTGCAACTGATAGCCAGCCAGAACCCGGTACAAAATTCTTCTTTTCAAAAGTTAAAAGATCTGTCACTTTCTAGTAGTGGTTATTTGTCTTAATGTTCATTCTTTATGTTTTCATGCAGGCTGCTTTGATCCTGAGCCAACTCCGAGGAGCGACGACTCCAAGGAGGAAGTAGAGAAAACAAGCGATGTCGCTCATGCGGGAGTAACTCCTGGCCCTGACGCTCAAGTGATCGGGGCGCTAGATGAGGATAAGTTTGACACTTCATCTCCCGCCGAAGGGAGTGATGAAATCGAGATCACTGGCGCCTCCGAACATACTTCGAAGATGAGTATGAAAGAGCGTCTCGCCGAAGAGGAGAAAAAGAAAGTCGAGATCAAATTTGAGCCTGAAATACTGGAACTTACCGACCCGCGGAATAGGCCTTTGAAAATCATTCTCCCCGGCAAATCCAAACCGTTGGATGTTCCTTCTCCCACTCCTGACTCTGCTTCCTTGGCAAGCAAAAAATCCAAGAAGAAGCGTGAGGGAGAGGAATCATCTGAGAAAACAAAAGAAGACAAGAAGAAGAAACCGAAGAATTAGTCACTATACTCGTTCAACGAGATTTTGCTTAAGTCTTGTAACTACTTTTATTTTTTAGTTTTTCATTTCCGTAGTTTGTGTAGATAGGTTTTTTGACTCCAAGTTTTGGAGGAGTAGCTGTGTAACCCCATTTTGGACTATTAAATAAAGTTTAGTTCCTTAGTCATTTGAACGATTCTTTTGCTTCTTTAGCTTTCCGAATAACTGTGGTCAAAACTCAAGTTCTTATGATTTGCATGATTTTCCAATCCGTTCTTACATTATTCGAACATTCTGGGGAGTGGCATATTTCTTGTTCCACATCGCTGAGTACTTAGAATTTTTTCTAAACCCACGCTCCGGTGATTTAGGGTAATTCGATCCGCATTCAGGGGATTCGGAGATCCGAATTGCCAATACTCTAGCCCGCATTCCGGGGACTTAGAATACTCCGGTCCACACTCAAGGGACACGTAAATGGGAGTCGTTTATACTCTAGTCCGCGCTCTGAGGACTTAGAGTACTCCGGTCCGCACCCAGGGGATTCAGAGATTGAAGTCGTTTATACTCTAGTCCGCGCTCTAGGGACTTAGAGTACTCCGGTCCGCATTCAGGAGACTCGGAGATTGAAGTCGTTTATACTCTAGTCCGCGCTCTGCGGACTTATAGTACTCCGGTCCGCACTCAAGGGACTCGGAGATTGGAGTCGTTTATACTCTAGTCCGCGCTCTGGGGACTTAGAGTTCTCCGGTCCGCACTCAGGGGACTCGGAGATTGAAGTCGTTTATACTCTAGTCCGCGCTCTGGGGACTTAGAGTACTCCGGTCCGCACTCAGGGGACTCGGAGATTGGAGTCGTTTATACTCTAGTCCGCGCTCTGGGGACTTAGAGTACTCCGGTCCGCACTCAGGGGACTCAGAGATTGAAGTCATTTATACTCTAGACTGCGCTCTGGGGACTTAGAGTACTCCGATCCGCACTCAGGGGACTAGGAGATTGGAGTCGTTTATACTCTAGTCTGCGCTTTGGGGACTTAGGGTACTCCGGTTCGCACTCAGGGGACTTGGAGATTGAAGTCGTTTATACTCTAGTCCGCGCTCTGGGGACTTAGAGTACTCCGGTCCGCACTTAGGGGACTCGGAGATTGAAGTCGTTTATACTCTAGTCCACGCTCTGGGACTTAGAGTACTCCTGTCCGCACTCAGGGGACTCGGAGATTGGAGTCGTTTATACTCTAGTCCGCGCTCTGGGGACTTAGAGTACTCCGGTCCGCACTCAGGGGACTCGGAGATTGAAGTCCTTTATACTCTAGTCCGCGCTCTGGGGACTTAGAGTACTCTGGTCCGCACAGGGGACTCGGAGATTGAAGTCGTTTATACTCTAGTCCACGCTCTGGGGACTTAGAGTACTCCGGTCCGCAAACAGGGGACTCGGAGATTGGAGTCGTTTGTACTCTAGTCCGCGCTCTGGGGACTTAGAGTACTCCGGTCCGCACTCAGGGGACTCGGAGATTGGAGTCGTTTATACTCTAGTCCGTGCTCTGGGGACTTAGAGTACTCCGGTCCGCACTCAGGGGACTCGGAGATTGGAGTCGTTTATACTCTAGTCCGTGCTCTAGGGACTTAGAGTACTCCGGTCCGCACTCAGGGGACTCGGAGATTGGAGTCGTTTATACTCTAGTCCGCGCTCTAGGGACTTAGAGTACTCTGGTCCGCACTCAGGGGACTCGGAGATTGAAGTCGTTTATACTTTAGTCCACGCTCTGGGGACTTAGAGTACTCCGGTCCACACTCAGGGGACTCGGAGATTGGAGTCGTTTATACTCTAGTCCGCGCTCTGGGGACTTAGAGTACTCTGGTCCGCACTCAGGGGACTCGGAGATTGAAGTCGTTTATACTCTAGTCCGCGCTCTGGGGACTTAGAGTACTCCGGTCCACACTTAGGGGACTCGGAGATGGAAGTCGTTTATACTCTAGTCCACGCTCTGGGGACTTAGAGTACTCCGGTCCGCACTCAGGGGACTCGAAGATTGGAGTCGTTTATACAAGTTCGTACATCGTACAGAATAATGTGACTCTAGTAATTCATCACCAGACTGTGGGATATAGAAACATTAGTAATTTATGGAAAAGACGGCTTCAAGCCTTTATTAATGAAAACCAACTAAATTGCCTGATTACATGGTCAAAAGAAACTAAGTGATAACGGAACAAAAACATACAGGAAATATTTGTGCCTAAAACAAGAAAGAAACTTGCTAAATGTAATAATGTCATAGATGTTCACTGTTCCATGCTCGGGGGAGTGTCACGCCATCAACGGTCGCTAGCTTGAATGTTCCCTCTCCAAGCTTCCGTTCAACGACGTATGGACCTTCCCAGTTGGGATTCATACGTGATGGTACCGGGAAAACTCGTTTCAGAACGAGATCACCCACATCAAAAATTCTTGGACGGACTCTACCGTTGTAATACCGCTTGACTCGGTGCCTATGTGCTGCCGCCCTTAATTCAGCCTCTTCACGTTTTTCATCGATGCAGTCCAGTGATTCCAACAAGAGATCCTGATTTGTCTTGGTATCATAATATGTCACTCGATGTGATGGAACCTCAAGTTCCACCGGTATAACGGCTTCCGAGCCGTATGCCAAGGCGAATGGAGTGTGGCCGGTCGCGGACTTGTGGGTAGTTCTATAAGCCCATAATGCTGTCGGGAGTTCATCTACCCACTTGCCTCCAACTTTCTCCAAACGCTTTTTCAGTATGGACTGGATTATTTTGTTTACAGCTTCGACTTGTCCGTTAGCTTTTGGATGCGCAACGGCGGCGAACTTCTTCTCAACACCATACTTTAAACAGAACTCTTTGAACTCTCTGCTTTCAAACTGCGTTCCGTTGTCTGTAATGATGGTTCAAGGGAGGCCAAAGTGGCATATAATGTTTCGTACAACAAAATTAATTACCTTCTTAGAGGTGATTGTGGCTAAAGGTTCTGCCTCGGCCCATTTCGTGAAATAATCGACTGCAACTATCACGTATTTCGCACCACCTTTGGATATGGGCAAAGAGCCGATTATGTCGATTCCCCAGATTGCAAATGGCCAAGGGCTAACCATTTGTGTGAGTTCTGTTGGCGGAGTCCTCGGGATTTTCGCATATCTTTGACACTTGTCACATTTCCTTGCGTAGTCTGCAGCGTCCCGATTTACGGTTGGCCAATAATATCCGTAGCGGAGGATCTTTTTTGCTAGCGTTTGCCCCCCAGTATGGTCACCACATTCTCCTTCGTGAACCTCCTTCAAGACCCGCTTTGTCTCATCATGAGCGATGCATCGTAATAAGGGGACTGAGAACCCCTTTCGATACATTAATCCATCATGCATCACGTATCGAGCGGCCTTTCGAAGGACCTGTCGTCTTTCACTCCTTTTTTCTGGTAAAGTCCCGGTCGTCAGGTACAGTTTGAATGGGGTTATCCACGACTCCCTCTCGATTCCTCTTTCCAACACAAGGTCAACTTTCATCGCGTCTATGCTTGGAGCATGCAAGGCCTCTATGGGAAACAATCCCATTTGCTGTGCATCGCCAGTGCTTGCAAATTTAGCCAATGAGTCGACTTCTTTGTTTTGTTCACGCGGGACATGCAAAATATCATAACGCTCAAGGTTCGACAGTAGTTCTTGGACCAGAACAAGGTACGGAGCAAGCTTCTGTCCTTTTGCTTGGTAATCTCCCCGCACTTGATAGACCACCAACCGCGAGTCACAAAAGATTTCAATTGATTTGACTCCGAGTTCTCCAATGAGTTTTAGGCCAGCAATCAGTGCTTCATTATTCGTGGCCGGGAAATCGAGATTCAAAGCGTAACAAATCGATCAATTTTCCGGAGTTACAAGAACTACGCCAGCGCCGGAGCAACGATCATTTGATGCCCCATCGGTGTACAATTTCCATCGAACGGGGGGAACGACATTGTGATTATCTGGTTCGTTAGATACAGTAAACTCAGCGATGAAATCTGCTAATGCTTGCCCTTGTATGGCTCTCCATGGCAAGTAGGTGATATCGAACTGGCTCAACTCGATATTCCATTTTAACAACCTCCCAGAGGTTTCTGGTCGTTGGAGTACCTACCGTAGGGGCTGATCGGTATAAACACTGACTGAGTGTGCTTGAAAGTATGGGTGCAGCTTACGTGATGCAATCACCAAGCAATAGGCTAATTTCTCAATCTTAGGGTAATTTCTTTCTGCCCCCGTTAAACGCTTACTAACGTAATACACCGGCTTTTGGATTCGGTCCTCCTCGTGGACCAAAGCCGCACTTATAGCATGTGGGGATACAGCCAAGTATACGTACATCATCTCATGGTCTACTGGTTTTGACAGCACTGGAGGACTCTCCAGATGCCTCACCAGATCCCGGAATGCTTCCTCACAATTAGATGTCCATTCGAAATTCCTCTTCCCTTTCTTTATTATATCAAATAAAGGAATGCACTTGTCCGTGGCTCTGGATATGAATCGACTCAGCGCAGCCACTTTTCCATTCAAGCTTTGCACCTGTTTTATAGTTCTGGGTACTTGCACATCCCGAATAGCTTGAATCTTTTCTGGGTTGGCTTCAATTCCCCTAGCATTAACAATGAATCCCAAAAACTTTCCCGACGCAACGCCGAAGGAACACTTCAGAGGGTTGATCTTCATCCCATAATATCTGAGTATATCAAACATCTCTGCCAAGTCTCGAATGTGGTCGTTTGACTGTCGTGACTTCACGAGCATGTCATCCACATAGACTTCCATCGTTCTACCAAGCTGGTCTTTGAACATTCGGTTCACTAAACGCTGATAAGTCGCTCCTGCGTTTTTCAATCCGAAAGGTATTACTACATAGCAATATAGCCCGACGTCTGTGACGAAACTGGTGTGTTCTTGGTCTGGGATATGCATCGGGATTTGATTGTATCCTGAGTATGCATCCATGAATGATAACAGCTCGTGTCCTGTAGTGGAGTCAACCAACTGATCAATCCTAGGCTGCGAGAAACTGTCCTTGGGGCATGCCTTGTTCAAATCGGAGTAGTCTACGCAAGTTCTCCATTTCCCATTCGCCTTTTTCACCAGCACGGGGTTCGATACCCATTCAGGGTAAAGGGCGTCGCGGACGAACCCATTGGCTTTGAGTTTGTCCACCTCCTCTCTGAGAGCAGCGGACCTCTCCGGGTCCATTCCTCTCCTCTTTTGTTTAACCGGGACGTATTTCGGGTCTATGTTCAACATATGACTCGTAATGGTGGGAGAAATCCCGCACATATCAGAATGCGTCTAGCGAAAACATCAAGATTCCCCCGGAGGAAATCACTAAGGTCTTCAGTCATTGCGGGGCCGAGTTGTGATCCGATCTTCAGTGTACGCGATGGGTCGTCTCGACTGACTGAAATGTCAACTGTTAATTCAGCCGGCGCTGCCTTTTCTTCCCTGGGTTTCTCATCGTCGTCTCTCGGATCTATATCTCTGAAGATCCGAGAATTATGCCCGAGCCAGGGCTCAGGCATTACTTGTCAATTATCAGTATTAAGGATGCGGACGGGATTGTCCACAATCTTTCCTTTCTCCCTTCGATGGGCCTCTCGGAGCTCAGCCACATAACAGGCACGACCAGTTGCTTGGTCGCCATGAACGACACCTACTCCTTTGTCAGTTGGGAACTTCAAAGTCAAGCACCATGGGGCTAATGCTGCCCTAAACTCAGCCAGGGCCGGTCGGCCCAAGAATACGTTGTACGGAGAATCCACATCCAAAACTACGAAGGGTAGGATTCGCACCCTCCAACGTTCGCCTTGTCCCAGTTCAACTGGTAACTCAACATACCCCACTGCATCAGTCGCTGCGCCATTAAAGCCGTGTATACGAGCTTTAGACGATTTCAAATCCTTCGTTTCCATCTTCATCTGGTCATAAGCCTTCTTGAAGATGATGTTGACAGAACTTCCAAAATCAATCAAAATTCTTTTCACATAAGCCAGTCCAATCGTCGCAGATATGACCATCGGGTCGATGGTTGGAGCCTCTACTTGGTCAGCATCTCTGTTTCTGAACACTATATCGTCTGTCATTACGTGCAGCTGCTTAGCAGGGGTCCCATCCTCCACGTTCGAACAACACTCAAAATATGCATGCTTCAGGGAACTAGCATACCGCTCCATCTCTTGCCAATTCTTATCCGTGGGGTGAGGTTCGCCGATGATCGTGTTTATGACTAGTCTACCCACAGTCCGGGCAGGCTCCTCGGGATGATGCGGAGTTGGTGCATGACATGGGTTGGATGTTCCCTGTCCTCCTTCCTGTGGGTCCTTCACAAAATCCTGTAACTTTTTCTGCCTGATCAACTTCTCTATAGCGTCGTGTAGGTGTCTGCATTCTTCCGTATTGTGCCCGTAAGTCTCATGGAAGTGGCAGTATTTCCCAGTCTGCTTCTGTTCCTCGGTCCACTCCTTTGGTCGGGGCTTTCTGTATTGAAAGGTATTGCAGGTTGATAGGTAAATGTTCTCAAGAGACGCATTCAGTGGGGTATACTCGTTGTAGCTTGGAATTCTCGACTTCCACTTCCCCGCTTCTCTCTTCTTCCCTTGACTTCTTCCTCCGGATTCCTTAGGCTGCCCGGGCTTGTTCTGGACATTGACTTGGACTATTCCCGAGTTGTCCCCGGACTGCTTCATTGCAATGTTGCTTTTCACGGACTCCTGGACAGGTCCCGGTGCCTTATCTCGCCTTACCCACCTAGCATCCTCTCTCCTTATGAACTGGTGTGCCTTTGAGTAAAAACGCTCTAGCGTAGTCGGAGGTTTTCCTGCCAACCAGTCTCCAAATTCAGAATCCGGATCCACACCTCGCATCACAGCCATTAGAATTGCATGATCATTGGGATTACTGACTTCAGTCGCCGCAACATGGAATCTTTGTAAATACTCCTTTAATGACTCGCCAGGAGTCTGGATTACACTTGAAAGAGACATCACGTCCTTTGGACGAGTAGTGTGTATCCTGAACTGTTCTATAAACTTCTTCGTCAACTCCTCGAAACTGGACACTGACCGCGGAGGAAGTCGGGTGAACCACATAGTAACGATCCCAGATAGCGTAATTGGAAAGCATCTACACTTGGTTGCATCATTTGCTCTAGCTGAATCCATCATCCATTCGTACCTCATGACATGCTGTCTGGGATCATTCTTTCCTTCATAAGCCGGGATAGTTGGCATACTAAACTTTCTGGGGTACGCTGCCTGCAGTACAATGTCTGTGAACGGAGTATGACTTCTTGACACTCCCCAATCGTCATTCGATAAGCCTTGATTCTCTTTCATCAGTTATCTGATCATGGCTGTCAGGTCTGGCGTCTGTATGGAAGGTGGAAGGTTGGAGTCTGTTCTACGTGACTGCCCATGCTGATGCCTCCTCCCCTGGCGGTCTGCCAAACGTGCATCTTGAGGTTCGACATCGTTAGCGTGTTGATGGTCTGATACTCCAGTCTCCACCTGCACTCCGGCTCCTAAGTTCCCAGCTTCGGCTCGATCACGGCCTCCAGCTGTTCGAACAGCAGCACCTGCCTGCGCAGTTTCCGTCTTACGGCGTCTACGTCTGGGAGGTTTATCGGAGGAAGTTGAGCTGTCGGATGAGGAATAAGGATCGGGATTGCCCCCAGCATTCTGTTGCTGTTGTTGAGTGAGTTATGCCATGAGGTTGGCGTTAGCTTGCATCTGCTCTCCTAGTTGTCTCCTGCTTTCCCTGAGTTCTCTCATCAAGTCGTTGAACTCTATTCTGGTGACAACCGGCATTTGATCTTGGGCGGTAGTCCCCGCACCTGGAATCGCTTGCTGATTGCTAGGTCCTGCTTGTTGCACGCTAGCAGTCTCATGGGCGCCCGCATTATGAGAAGCTGACCTGGTACATGGTCTCGCCATTGTAGAGTTATTGATATGAACTCTGAGTAGAATCAACGGACGTCCTATCAATGAGTTGGATCTTCTTTGGGGGATTTGTTCAATCCAGTAGCTTCAAAGCAGATCCTTGAGGTCTGAGAATTCAATTCTCAGTGAAAGCACCAAAGTGTTAGCACCAAAATTGGTCACTAACCTCGTTGAGAAAGATTGTGTAGAGATATAAGTGATGAAATCGAATTAAACAAGGAAGAATATCCTAAATTAAATGCAGAAAGTAAGAACACCGGATTTATAGTGGTTCAGCGTAATTGCCTACGTCCACTTTGAGGTTAAACTTTATTGCTTTACTTGATGATTGATTACAGATACAATCCGTAGACCAAACATTTGAATACAATTGCTAAGTAAAGAGGATGAGTCTTGAAAGCGGCAGAGTCTCCCCAGTGTTCTCGAAAAAAGGTCCCTTTTCACTGTGCCCCTGCCCCTCTATTTATAGACGAAGATGGGTTGGACTTCCCAGGTGGGCTTGGCCGCCGAACACCTTGGCCCAAATGGAGTGGTCGCTATATGCCGAACCAAACAGGCCGAATGGTTGGATGCCGAACCACACTCTCCATGCCGAACAGGGCGCTTGTCGTGTGGGAAGAGTAGGCTGAATAGCCAACGAAGCCGAACGTGCCTTCTGGCCGAACGAAGTATCTGGCCGAACGTGCCTTCTGGTCGAACGAAGCCCTTAGCCGAACGATGCCTTTGGCCGAACGAAGTATCTGGCCGAACGAGCCTTCTGGCTGAACGAAGCCCTTAGCCGAACGATGCCTCTGGCCGAATTATGCCTTTGGCCGAATGAAGTATCTGGCCGAACGTGCCTTCTGGTCGAACGAGCCTTCTGGCCGAACGAAGCCCTTAGCCGAACGTGCCTTCTGGCCGAACGAAGTATCTGGCCGAACGTTGCCTCTGGCCGACCGTTGCTAATGCCGAGCGCTTGCTAATGCCGAGCGCCCCTGGATGCCGATCACCCTTAGATGCCGAGTACTCCTGGATGCCGAGTACGCAGTTGCCTGGTCAGATCTTCAGGAAACACATGTGTAGTGATGTGCACGTAAAAGTGCATATTTTTACTTCCATATTTAATCTACTTTTATTTAATAAATGAGCATATTAGGGTGTGTTACATGTTTAAAGCAAAATTTAAATTGTTTTCAAATCATCACTTATTCATCTTCATTTAGGGACAAAATGGTAATTTTGTACATGTATTAATTTTGAGAATATTTATTTGCACATTTTAGTTTTATTTGTAGGAATTTGGATGGAAAATGGAAATGACTTCATATATTCATACATGCACAAGTGAAGGAGGACAAATGAATGAAGAAATAAAATAATTCATGAAATCATGGAGGACCGCATCTACCCACTTACCATGATCTACAATTAGAAACTAATGCACATGTTAGTGCAGATTAAATGCACATGCACATTTAATGAAGGATTAGTCTCATGCTAATGATAACTTGGAGGCCATACTTTCTAAAGGACATTTTGGGTAGTCCCCTAAAATATGGATTACGGCTTTAAGCATGTATAAATACCCCTTATGTTTCATGTAATGAAGCTCTTAGCACCTTCTCTTTAGTTTAGTTGTAGGCACAAATGTAAACATAAACTCCTTCTTTTTAATGGCTTCTTAGCCTTTTACTCTTATGTAATTTTATTTATGCAATTTACTTTCGTGCTCTTTTAATTATTGTTCTTTACTATATGCACTTAGAGTAGTTTTATTTCATGCAACTAGATTAGATTTTTTTACATGCAATTTAGTTAGCTCTCCTTTTCCTCTTGTTTATGTTTATGTTGTAATCTACATATGTTGAAATGATAACAAATATGATAAGCTAAACTCCTTTAAAATGCAAATGAACTACCCGTCTCTGTGCACAACACTACACTACCTCCACTCTACAACATATCCACCTCAAACTTACTGCTGTTGCCAAAACTACCAAGCAATTTCCTGTCAAAACTCAACAACCACTTCAAACATTCACATCCCCTACAGTACTACCATCTATTCACTGTCCATCTATTTACATCAACACTCCAGCACTGCCTTACTTCTGCACTAACATACTTCTGTTCATCTCCATTTACTACTTCTGCATACATGGCTACTTTTAACTTGCTTTAACCAATACCACACTACCACTGCATACAAAATATCACAACACTTTAAACATACATTGCCTTCCCCATCACTTCATCTCTACTTCCTTACTGCTATAACCTCCCTAAAACAACCTGTACATATCCCTGCCTTGCCACGAGTACTCCACCACACCATCCCCTCTGCATACTGTCATCACCATACTTCTTTACAAACTCCATCAACCTGCTGCCTTACTTCTGCCTGCTCCTTCATCACAACATCCTAGTGCACCACAACAACATACAACATCCCAGTACAAACTCACTGCACCATTCAAACATCCTCTGCCAACTATAGTTGTGCATTTCATAGTTGTTCATTACACCGTGCCACTTTTGCACCCCTGTCCATAACTACTGCCACACAATTTGGCATACTTCCGCATAACTATCTGCCTACTACATACTCCTCCGCAGGAAAAACTCTCATCACTGCCATAGCATCACGTCCATCCGATCTTCATTACAAACTGCCGTATCAAACTCCACTGGCCAACATTCAACTTCAACACTTCACCCGCCTGACCCTCCTCTTCCTTCACCAACCACTGTCCAAACCTCACCCTTCATCACCACCATCCTCTTCTAACCTTTACTTCAACTACATCCACTGCACTTAAACCAAGCTTCAACCATCCCTACATTCCTCTACATACACTGCCTTCAACATACACTTCACTGACCATTCATTCATCATCCCCCGTCACCATAGAACATACATCCCAAACCCATACAACTACTAATATACAACCACTGCTTGCTGCCTGTCAACAAACTTTGCTTGCTGACAATTCTACATCACTTTACTCTATATACATCATCATCCCCTATTCTCCTTCATCACAACAACCAAATTCAAATTATCTTCCCTCAGCATCACCCAGTTCATCATCCCTGCCTCACTGATCCTACTGCCCTCTGTCAACTGCAGTCATCATCAACATCTCTGCTCCATCTACAGCCTCCAGACCAATCACTTCCATTCACTTATCCATAACAAACTCCCACTGCCCACAAACTACTCCATTCATCACCTCCTCAATCACTCTACCATTCTCTGCAAGCAGCTACAACAATCCTCAACTCCAGAAATTCAACTTCTCCTACACTCACTACCGCAACTACTACTTCATTTAAAACCCATCGCCGAATCAAAACGCCTGAAACTCACCTATCGTCGAACTGAATCGCAACCCCGAGCTCCTCAATAATCACTTGCAACCATTGGAAATAATTCCGACGCAACCACCAATCACAAACCTAATCAAATCAATTTTGGAGAATCTGGAACTTAGATTGGAGATTTTCGTTTTGTTTTGGGAGCATTGAAGAATTCATTTGTGTAAAAGACTGTGCAAATATAAGCTTTTGTTTGTGAAATTTATTAGTTGGGCTCAGGATAGTTCGGGTCAAGTTGAGTGTTTTTTATTCTTTTGTTTTAGTGCATTCATTTGTTTTAATTAAAAAAAGAGTTATTTTGTATTATTAAAAAAAAGTCTGTTTTGTTTGTTTAATAAAAAAACATTTATTAGGGTTTGGGCTGAGTTGTTTTGTTTTATTTTGTTAATTGTTGAGTTGAAGTTATTTGTTTTGTTTAGTTAAATTTTCATTTTCTATTAGTTCTTCTTGGTTTGAAAAAAATCTTTTCTTTCGTTTTCAACTTTTCAGGTTGCAAAAGCAAAAAAATCGCAAGGAAAGGAATTGCTGTTAATAATTGCTTCATTTCGCTTGCCAAAATAAATTTCTTGCTAAAAAAATTACCGCTTTAAAGTAAATTGCTAATAATTCTACATGCTCTGGTATCATACTCTTATCTCTTGTTTTTATTTGTTTTGCATTGTTAGTTGCTTGCACTTAAAAAAAAATTCATTTTCTTTGAAAGACCGTTTTATTTACTCTTTAACGGTATATTTTCTGATGTCGTGTAAATAATAATCGTTTCATTTTCATGTAAATATAGGTCATATTATTATTTTTATTTCATTTTTCTCTTTTCAATTGGGTTGACTATGGTGACACACAGTCAAAATTAAGTGTGGAGGGGAGTCTCATGTTCATTTTTGATTTTTCATGGTTTATTTTTTGCATTTTCTTTTCAAAATTCAAAGAAAAAAAATCCCAAAACAAAATTTCTTTTTAGCATATTGATTTACTTTTAAAAAACACTATAGGATAAATATATGTTTTTGTTATAAAATTGAAAATTTTGAAAATTTATTTGTCACAACAAAAATAAAAATAAAGTTTGATTACAAGTAACTCTAGTTTAACTAGTATATAGGAAGGCTCATGGATGTTAATTATGAAGTATATCCTAATTGTAAATCTTTGTTTAAAAGAGTGTTGATTTAGAGTAAAGGCGATAACGTTTTTGATCTTCTAAGTTAAGTGGTGCTAAGTTGATTTTGCAAAATTCTCGTTTTATAAAAAAACCATAAAAGAAAAAACATAAAAAAATGGTTTTTGTGAAAATAAGAAACACCTAGAGTCATGTGTTCACACGCAAGTGTATACATTCGCCATGCTCTATACCCTTCTCACATAAGCCCGAAAGGCAGTGCATGATCGGTATATGTGACCTCAATTTATCCGAGTTAGGTGTATGTAAATATATTTAATAAAAATAACCACCTAGAGTCATGTGCTCATACGCAAGTGTGTACACTCGCCACGCTCTGTACACTTCTTACGTAAGCTCGAAAGGCAGTGCATGATTGTAACAGCCCTGCTTTGGGTGATTACCTATAAATATTAAATTATAACGGCGGTTATAATGTAATATTGAGAAATAAAAATAAATTGGAGATTTAAAATTGTTTATTTTACATAAACAATGGATTTCGGAAATAAAATGAGAAAAATAAAGTTTTAAAACTTTATCTTGGTTGTTTGTGAGAAATATGAATGAAATATGATTTTTATTTAGTAAAAATGCAATGATTCTTGTAATTATCGCCAATTGCTACTTTTATTAATTTTTAAAAGAAGTATTTGTTTTAATATGTGTATATTATAAACAAAAAGATGGAATTTTGTTTAAAAATAAGTTTTGGCTATAAAATTGATGTTGGAATGATTTATTGCATTTTATTATGCAAGAAAATAATTTTTGTATAATTTTTGGAGTTAATTATTTGTGTAAATTGTATATTTATTTAAAAATAAGAGTTTTGATAATAAAAATATTTTCATAACAAATTATCTTTTTATTACTTGCAAAATGTTTTCTAAAACATGAAAATAGGTTTGTGTAATTTATTGAGTAGAAATCTTGTGTATAATGTTGTTTTATTGATTACATAAGTGTATTTATGTGTTTAAGTGATAAATTGATTTTTCCTAAGGCTAATTAAAATCTTTTATTTTGGATCCAAGCCCATTTCTTAGCCTAGCCTGTAGAGAGAAGAATTCCTCTTCTTCTTGTACGTACAATAAAAGAAAAGAGAGATAGAAACTAAGAAACTCATTCCTCTTTAACCCTAGCTCAAAAATTCTCCAAATTAATCCAATTATTGTTGTTTTCAATCAAATTGAAACTATTTTTCTCAGGTAATCACTATGAAAACCATTTCTATTTCATCAAAATCTGATTTTCAAAAGTTGATTGTCTAAAACCTGCTGCTTCTCTATTGCATGTTGTTCTATCTTCATTTTCAGGTTTCCGAGGTAATAATCAAAGGCAAAGCCTTCAACTTTCTTCAATTCTCCAAAGTTTGGTCTTCATATTCGCATAGGTGAGTTAATAAACTCACAATCTCTAGCTGAAGCAAAGCTTCAAATGCAAAAATATATGCAAATAGCTTGAAAATATTGATTTTTGGTTGATGTTTTTGTTTCTGTAAAAACTGAGTTTAGGTGTCATTTTGCATGTAATTTTCTCTCAATTCCGGCAACGAAATACTGCCGGGTTTTCTTCTATTGATAGTTCATATGTTTTAGTATATATCTGCAAAATTTCATAGGAAAACACTTTCGTTTGATACCTGAAAACCTTGCTGCAAAATCAATGCACAGCCTGGAAATTACCTGTACACATTTTTTTTCTGAGTTGCTGCAAACATGGCCTGAGTCCATGTTTGAGACAACATATCTCTTTTGTTTCTCACTCTAATTGCGTGATTCTTTTTTTGTTTGAAAGAGAAAGTTTTCTTCTATAAGAATACCAAATTTTAGGTCATTTTGACCTATATAGCTTATAGCAATATGCTGCCGAACTTTGATCCGGAGCATATTTTTGCCCAGATTTTTACAGTGAAAACACTGCCTAGGTTCAACTTTGGTACATCATAACTTTCTCATAATTTATCCAAATTGCATGATTTTTTTTGTTTGAAAGATAAATTTTTCTACTATACATACCAAATTTGAGCTCAATTCGATGCCGTTTGGTCCTCTGTTTTATGCTTGAAAGTTGAACCCAGAATGGATTTTCAGGCCTGGGCACATTCTGTTGAATTGTTACAAACATGGTCTAAGTCCATGTTTGAGACAGCGTAACTTTTCCACTTTCTGTCAGAATTCATTGATTCTTTTTTTTGAAAGATGAAGTTTTCTACTTTGTGCCTACTAATTTTTAGTTCAATCAAAGGTCGTTTGGCAACCTTTTTATGTTCGAAAGTTGAACCCAGAGAAGATTTCAGACCTGGGTATTATTTTGCCTATGCCTTTTTATGATTTTTTTCCGTCCGACTTTTGACTTTTACTTCATGTTTTATGATATTTCTGAAATGTTTTGAGGCCATGATGTCTATTGGTAGACTAGCCAAATTTTGGAGATTTTAAATTCAAATTTTGGATTAAATTTGAATTGAATTCGAATATCGATTTGAGTGATTTCTTAGGTTTTTATTTGTTTTCGAGCACGGATTTTTCCAAATCTTTTTGAAATAATTTTTAAAATAAATGGGCATTTTAAATTACTATTATATGATATTTGTAAAGTATTTTCAAATATAGAATCTATTTATTCTCGATAATAAGGGAATTTTCAAATATGGCTTTCAAAATTGGTATTAAAAGCTTGTTTTCTCAAGTAAATTATTTTGTATATATAATACACGTTTTTGCACTAGTCGAGCGAATGAGAATTAAACGGTTTGGTAAAACACGTGGTATGGGACACGTGCATTTATCTTATCGGTTAGTTCCCGACTTGTCCGTTTGATCGTTTTGACCTTCGGGTCGAGTTTACTGATGAGATGATGTAAACTTTTTACTGCTTTGAGTGTGAAATTTACTAGCGGTTAGTAAACCGTTTAGTGCGAACGTGTGGTATGGGACACACGTTAACACTTTTCGGGTTCCTATACGAGAGTTTGTGACACATTTGTCTAAGAGACGTATTTGCCAGTACTGCTGGACCTTTGGGTCATTTGTCCTTCGGGATGTTTGTCTAAGAGACGTTTGTCATTGCGACGTATTTGTCCTTGGGGATGTTTGTCTAAGAGACGTATTTATTGTCCTTTGGGACGTTTGTCTAAGAGACGTGGTGCCTTATTTTGAGAAAGCAGTACTTAGCGGGCTTCAGACATAAGCACGTGCTATATCTTTGAGATGATTTCATTGATGTTTGTGATTTCCCTGGTGTATCGCCCTTTTTCGGAATTAGTCCTTTGAACCATTCAATATATATTTGTGGCGATTACCTTTCGAGAATTTGAACTTTAGGAAGTTCTATTTTAGAGAATTGAATTGCCTACACTGGCGTTATATAAGATTTGCCTTTTGGCGTTTACTTGAGATTTTATTCTCCTCTTTGGAGATATATTTTCCTTATGGCGTGTTTGAGATAGGATCTCTTTATGCATGTTTGGGTTTGCCAAGATGGCGGATTTAGGTTTTCCCCTAAAACCATATTTGATGTTTTATGATGCCTATGATATGAGGCTCGCTACTTTTAGCGTTTTATGCGTTATTTTATCTCTTTTGAGATTTTATGGTTGTGTAGTGATACCATATTATCACATGATGTAATCATACACTTTAATTGTCCCTTCTCACTTGAGTATATTATCAAACTATCCTTATGCTCATATTATCGCTTATCCTTGTAAACTGATTTGTTTAGCTAGACTGACCCGTGTATTTTATACTCGGGTCAGACCGAGGTGTTTCAGATTAGGTACATTTGGACTTAGCCTATTCTGCTTCTGCATGGACTATTCTGCTAGCTCCTTTTGTTATAGCTTTTTGTGTAGCCCTTTTTGGTTGCAACTCTGATATGTATATTCTTTTGACTCGCCTGTATATTGTGGTTGCTATACCACTTGACATGTATCATTTTGTATACTCTGTGATGTATCTGTATATGTGTATATGTATGTGATGATCTACTATTCTGTGATGTGTTTTGCATTCGAGTTATTGTATTTTGTTCTGATAGATCCTATAGCCACCTATGTCTTTGTATTAAGTATTTATTGGATATGTCGATCCACTTGAGAAAAAAAAGAAAAAAAAATGGCGTTTGTCGACGTATTCAATAGATATTTAAGACAAGGCTATAGATGGTCGCTCCTATCCATCCCTATTCTCTGCATTAGCAGACAATATTACCCAGTAATACTCTTTGTTAATGTAGGTCTCGGGGTGGGGCGTCACAACTTAGCATCAGAGCTGAGTTCAGAACAAAATATGATAAACACAGAACAGAAACACATATTACGGTACATCAAAGTGTAATATAAGTGTTAAGAATCCCTGAATCATGCCTTTGTTCTTTTCGTGTCCTTTGGGGTAGATAGAAGTTTAGGAATACGTTTAGGAATCCATTTTAATTCCGTAGTATTCCATATTTGAATTAATGATATCTACCATGTGAATAATCTTTATCTTATCTTAACTTTCAGCTAATGGCTGGAAGAGGCAGAGGACGATGCTCGGATGCTGGGCAATCCAGCGGCTCGCATCCGGACAGCGTTTATATGTCTACCGATCAGTTTATGGAGTTATTTAGGAGCACTCAGACTCCAGCTCCTACTCGAGCATCTCTGCCATGCAAGTCTGTCTTTGCGCGCTTGCGTAGTGATTTCTCTCATCTCGGAGGAAAGCCGTTCAAAGGCTCCGAGTCCGTTCTTGAGGTCCAAGCTTGGATTCGTACGTGCGAGCGTATCTTCTCTCGCATGGATCTTTATGACCACGATAGAGTTCTTGTAGCATCTAGCATGTTGCAAGAGCGTGCCCTTGATTGGTACGAGCTTCTCATAGCCGAGCTTGCTGAGTCTACTCTTTCTTGGACACAGTTTAGAGAACAATTCGAGCTTAAGTTCATTCCCGAATCAGAGAAAGCTTTATTAGCCCGTCGCTTCCTTGAGTTGAAGCAAGGGAAGTCCTCCGTATCTGATTATGTTTCATCATTTGAGGCCTTATCTAAGTATGGTCTTGAATACATTAGCACTTCTTATAAGAAGAATCTGAAGTTTGTCTCTGGTCTTAAGAAGTATATCAAGAAGTCTTTAATGCTCCAGCTCAAGCTTTCTTTCGAGGAGTTGGTTGACTCGGTGCTTCATCTCGAAGCCGTCGAGAAGGAGTGCAAGAGTGGTGATGAGGTTGAGGTTCATAAGAACCCCAATAAGAAGAAGTTCCCATTTCATAAGCGGAAGTTTTTCCCTTCCAAGAAGAAGAAGCCCGTTGGATCTAGTCTTAGTTCCAAGCCTAATGGAGCACCTCCTATTTGAAAGGGGTGTTTCAATTGTGGTTCTTCTGACCATATGATCTGCGATTGCCCTAAGCCTATTATTTGCCGCTATTGCAGGAAGGAGGGTCATCAAGTTTCCACTTGTCCTATTGCTTCAAATTCCCAGTCTGGCAAGCTGAATGTAGTGGATGCTTCTAGAGGGTCTTCTCAGTGCAGAGGTACTTCGTCTTCTATTCTTGAAGGTTCATTGTTGTTCCATGATCGTTCTATTCGAGTCCTCTTCAATACGGGTGCGTCGCATTCATTCGTATCGAAGAAGCTCGTCGATGATCTGTCTTTGGATGTTTCTTGTATGGTTACTTCATGGAGGATTACGAATCTTATCGGGGGATCCGCAACCCTTAACATGCTTTGTGATGATGTTGAGATTGTTTTATGTGGATTTTCTTTTCATGCAAATCTGCACGTTATTTCTTATTTGGGATTTGATATGATTTTGGGTATGGACTGGCTAGTGCAATACGATGCCAGGATTATTTGTTCTGAGAGAATTATATATCTTCGACATCTAGATTCGTCTACTCAGCTATCACTTGTTCTTCGGAATGTGGATAATTCCGAAGCATCTTCATTTTCTCTCGACTCACGAGATGATGTTGATATATCTTGTATTCCTATTGTTTGTGATTTCTCTGATGTATTTGAGCCTGTTCCGGGTTTGCCACCCAAGCAGGCGATTGAATTCCATATTGATCTCATTCCAGGCATGCAGCCAGTCAGTCGTCCTCCCACGAGGATGTCAACAAAAGAAAATGAGGAACTCAAGAAGCAACTTTTAGAGCTTGAGTCCAAGAAGTTGATTCAGTCTAGTTTTTCACCGTGGGGTGCCGCGGTCGTCTTCGTGAAGAAGTCTGATGGTACTCTTAGGCTTTGCATCGACTATCGCAAGCTTAATGAGTTGACCATCAAGAATAAGTATTCGTTGTCTAGGATCGACGATATGTTCGATCAATTGAGTGGCGCTAAGGTCTTCTCTCAACTCTACTTGCCACTAGTTTTCATTAGCTTTGAGTCACGAAAGATAGCATACCTCTTACAGCTTTCCGCACTCGATATGGATCTTATGAGCGGCTCGTTATGCCATTCGGTTTGACGAACGCTCCTGCTTTCTTTGTCGATCTTATGAATTGAGTATTTCGGGAATATCTCGATAAGTTCATCCTTGTGTTCATCGACGACATCCTTTTTTATTCAAAGTCTGAAGTCGAGCATGCTAATCACTTGAGAATTGTCTTGACTACTCTTCATCACCATCAGCTTAAAGCCAAATTCTCCAAGTGCCATTTTTGGGAGAATAAGGTTAAGTTCTTAGGCCACGTTATTTCTTCCGAAGGCATTTTGGTCGATCCTTCGAAGATCGAATCCATCCAGAATTGGAAGAGGCCTGAGAATGTTCATGAGATTCGTAGCTTCCTTGGATTGGCGGGTTATTACCGCCAGTTCATTAAGGATTTCTCTCGTATTGTGCTTCCTCTCACCAGCCTTACTCGAAAAGGCATTCGATTTATTTGGTCTGACAAGTGTGAAGCTTCTTTTTAGCAGTTGAAGGAGCTTCTCACTAATGCTCCTATTCTAGTGGTTCCCGAAGGGAATCAAGGTCTTGTTGTCTACAACAATGCTAGTCATTGTGGCCTCGGTGCCGTGCTTATGCAGAAGGATCGGGTAGTTGCTTTTGCTTCTAGGCAATTGCAACCGAATGAAGTCCGCTATGCCACTCATGACCTCGAGTTTGCCGCCATCGTCTTCGCCTTGAAGATTTGGCAACATTATCTATTAGGCGAGCGCTTCATTCTCTATACTGATCACAAATCCTTGAAGTATCTATTCACTCAGAAGGAGCTCAATACGAGGCAACAACGTTGGTTTGAGTTCCTTGCCTCCTATGACTTCGATATCTAGTATACCCCTAATAAGAGTAATCGTGTTGCTGATGCACTTAGTCGCAAACATTCGGCTATTGTTTCTATGATGCTAGCCGAGTGGGATGTTCTAGAGACCTTATCCCTTTGTTATATTCGTGATCGAACTCCATCTTCTGATTCTCCTATTTTATTATTCAGTTTGGAAGCTCGACCCAACTTATTGGATCGTATTGCCGATGCTCAACGGCGTGATCCCGATATTGTGCACCTTATTCAGATTTGTGAGTCTGAGTCCCGTGATGTGGAGTTGCAGGATTTCAGTATTGATTCTCATGGGTGTCTTCGCAAGAAGAACCGTCTTGTTGTGCCTTCTAATTCTTCACTTAGGCATGACATTCTCAATGACTATCATCATTCTAAGTATACCATTCATCCTGGCAGTAGTCAGATGTATGCCGATATGCATCGCCTTTGTTATTAGGAAGGCATGAAGCGCGATGTGGCGAGTTATGTGAGTAATTGCATGACTTGTCAATGTATCAAAGCCGAACATCAGCGACCTTCTGGTCTCCTTCAGCCTCTAGAGATTCCATTATGGAAATTGGATCAAATTTCGATGGATTTCATTGATGGCCTACCTCGTTCGAGATCGGGCCATCTAGCATTTGGGTTATTGTTGATCGCCTCACCAAATCAGCTCATTGCATCCTATTAAGTCTAATAGGAGTGCTTCTCATTTTGCCAAGTTATATATTAAGGAAATCGTGAGACTTCACGGTGTTCCTAGTTCGATTGTTTGTGACCGTGACCCACTATTCACGAGTCATTTCTGGCAGAGTCTTCAGCAAGCTTTGGGAACAAAGCTTAATTTCAGCACAGCATATCATCTGCAGTCTGATGGACATACTTAACGGGTGAATCGTATTCTCGAGGATTTTCTCCGTGCTTGCATTCTAGATTTCGGTGGTAGTTGGGAGGATCACCTACCTCTTGTGGAATTCTCCTACAACAATAGTTTTCAGTCCAGTATCGGTATGGCTCCTTTTGAAGCCTTATACGGAAGGCCATGTCGATCACCTTCTTGTTGGTTGGAATCTGGTGAGAAGCTTATTCTTGGCCCAGATTCTGTTCGTGATTCTTCTAAGAAGATTGATCTTATTCGTCAGAGAATGAAAGAGGTACAGAGCCGCCAGAAATCCTACGCGGACAACCGTATGAAGCCTCTCGAGTTCTCGATTGGTGATCTCGTCTTTATTCGTGTTTCTCCTCTAAAAGGGGTTATGCGCTTCAGTATGACTAGGAAATTGGCTCCTCGCTTTATAGGATCATTTCCTATTACTGAACGTATTGGCCCTGTGGCTTATAGAGTTTCACTTCCAGCTCATCTATTTGGCATTCATGACGTATGTTATCCCACCTTTTGGTCAAGGCTGGAATATCAACAAACTAGCTAGAAAGTGATGGATATCCGGATTGGAAATCGATTGGAAACAAGGCTTTGATCGATGTCGTCAAAATTTGACCGAGCTCCTATCAAGGCGGGATCGATTGGGAATGATGATCAAGGCTAGGAGAGACTACGTTTCAAATTTCGGGTTAATCGGAGTTCATATGCTCGAGATATAGATGGGTCAAGGTATTTGAAAAGTGGTTCGTATCGATACATTTAGTATCGATCGGCATTGGTTCGAACTGATGTTGTTCGTATCGATCTACATGGATATGAATAGAGTGTTCGTATTGATCAGATAGGAAGGCCGGAAGGATTTCGACTCGATGGTAGTGGACCCAGAATGGATAGGCAAGAGTGCGATGGTTTGTTCGACTCGATCAATTCGAATCGATCAGGATGGAGACAAGCGACGTGCTTCGTATCGACGTCTTCGTATCCATCAGGTATGGCCTCACTCGTACCCATCAGGTAAGGCTTCGTTCGTATCCATCCTAAAGTCTAGTTTCGTATCAATCTGTTGGCCCTTCGTGCGTTTTTCGTATCTATCGATAATCCTTATTTCGTATCGATCAGACAGATCGATACGAAACACACTCCTAGAATCGATACAAAAAATGGTATAACGCGAGCAGTTGGGTACGAACGCAAAACAAAATTATGGACATGAACGAATGTGAAATATGGATACGAGCGAAGAACGACCACGATTCAAGGGAAGAAACGTTCAACATGGCATGGAAAGCGGATCGAACCTTAAAGATTGGGCCACGTCATCACCAAGCGCGTGTAGGATATCGATGCGAAATTAATTGAGTCGAACGAGGCAGCCAACTGAAAATCCTAATTCGTATCGATCAATTATCTCCCAAACCACAAGTCCAAATGCTACGAAATTTTCACAGGAGCTTACGCACATGTTAAAGAATGTCCACGCCAAATTTCGACTCCATTGGATGAAATCTTGATCGATACAAAATCCATTCGTATCGATCACGGATCGGGCCGAAACTTCACGGGCTTGGGCGCGCGGGCCTACTCACATGCCAGAAGGAGTCTCCCAAGATCTGAGCGAAATATCAGCCTCCTGCAACTATAAATAGAGCCCCAGGGCATATAGAAAAGGGGGATCTTCTTGATCTTTTGGCTTCTCAACGTCCAGACTCTGCCCGATTTAACTTGGAATTCCATCACTGCTGTTATACTCGAATTTTATCATCATATCTGTTGTAATCAGTTGTAACCAGCAAGGAAATTTAATAAAAGATTAACTTTTGGAGTGGACGTAGGCCGGAGATAGCCGAACCACTATAAATCTTGTGTCTATGTCTATTTCTTTCCGTTTTAAGTTCATTTTTTATCCTCTACATTACCTAGATCTATGATTTGTGATCATTTATTGCTGATCTGTGTTCATACACTAGTGCTTTCACGATATTTGGGGTTTGTGACCAATTTTGGCACAAACACTTTGGTGCTTTCACTGAGAAATCAACTAGCACCCGCTATACCAGATTTGGAGTTCAGATTTGAAGGCTCAAGGGTTTAGATCTAAAGAGCTATGACAAGGCAATCAAGTAGAAGACAATGAACCGAGAGGAGTCAGCACGAAGGAAGCCAAGAGGCATCATCAGGGGCTAATCAGACTTCTGCTTTGATTACCAGAAACGAGATGGAGACGATGATGGGAGCTGTGCATGAAGAATTTCTGAAAAGGCAAGAGGAGATGATGCAGAACCTCCTCAAACAGTTTGGGCAAGCAGGAGCAGTTGGAACTTCAGGAGTTTAGATCCATGGAACCGGAGCAGAAGGACCAAACATGCAATCGAATGGAGCAGCTCAACAAGGCACAACCCCAGACCAGCGCACGACCACAAATCTGGATGGATCCGGGCTTGGGGGCATGCCACCTGGCAACGATGGACCAGTTCATGGAGGAATTCCAGTTAACACCACACAATAAGATGCTGGCAGGAATGTAGGAGTGCGGGATGAGGAGTACGTACCAGAATTCCTTCGAGGACTCGGGGGGCAACCATCGGTAGACAACGCTGGATTGGCTGAGATTATCAGGCGAACTATGCGCGGAGGATTGACAAACAGAGACCTGGAAGGCGTAAACAGGAGTCCGTTTACTCGGGAAATCAGAATGGCTCGGAACCCACTAGAATTCAAGCTGCCCACGCTAGAGATGTACAATGGCAAGGCTGATCCGACTGATCACTTGATGAGATATACAAGACATATGGAAGTGCATGGGGCATCGGAGGAAGTAATGGCCAAATGTTTCCCTCTATACTTAACGGATATAGCTGCGATGTGGTTCAGACAGCTGGAGGAAGGATCTATCAGGACATGGACAGAATTGGTGGACAGGTTTCTGATGCAATTTCAGGTTCATATCAAAAGGCCGAAGAACGTGATGACACTAACGTCAGTAAAGCAAAGGACAGATGAATCGCTCAAAGCTTTTTTAACTCGTTTCAATGTGGCTGTTGCTTCGGTGGATCGGCCGGATCCATCGATGGTTTTAATAGCAGCAGTATCAGGAATAAGAGAGGATTCAGATTTCAAAGTATCTCTAGTACGGGACCCACCAATGGATCTTGGGGAATTCTTTCACGAAGCTGAGAGATTCCTGCGGTAGGAAGATGCACGTTCGGATGTGAAGTTAAAGGAGGTGAACGCGGCTGAGGATGGTGGGCCATCCAACGGAGGCTTGGATAAAGATAAAGCGAAAAGGAAGCTGGATGACGAATCAGGAAAAGCTAGGAAGCGGTGGAGGGAACCGAAGTTTTCCACTTACACAGGATTAAACGAGATGTTGGAACGGATATTCGTGGAGACTCAGAACCGCCTTCCTTACCGAAGGCCAGCTAGGAGAGAGCCCTTAGAGCGTGAAAGGGCATCAGGAAGGCACTGTCTTTTTCACGATTTAGACGGACATGATACCAACAGTTGCAGGCATATGAAGGACATAATCGAGGAGCATGTAAGGAATGGACAGTTGCGACAATACGTCGGGGCTCGGAACGCGGCGGTGGAGCAAGAGCGACCACCGTCCACCTCAAACAATGATGGCGCGAGGCATGGGACGATGGTCGGTTGGTTATCAATTGACAGGGATGACATGAAATAAGCAGCGAACTATTGGCAAACGGCCAAGTCATTTTACTCATGTACGGGGACAGAGATGGCCCCTAGGCATGCTCTGACTGATGATAAACCGCGGCGCTATGGTTTGTGAAATCTGTTTCTTCTTTTGGTTTTGTCATTTGCTTTTTATGGTTTGGTTTCGGAGTTTGGTTTGGACTCCTGGTTTTGTTTGTTTTCTGGTTTTGACTTTCGTTTGGATGATCGTTTTCTATGTTTGGATATTGGTTTTGATTTCAGATATGGATTTTTGGTTTTCTGATTCGATTTGGATTTTGGATTGGATTTTGATTGGATTTTATCTGGTTTTTGATAAATGGTCATCGAGTATGGACTATGCTCGACAAGGGTCCGGAGCGACTAGGATTCAGCCTAGGACTTAGGCCCTATATTATCAGTTACTATTTCAGGTCGTCGAGTATGGACTATGCTCGACAAGGGTTCGAAGCGACCAGGAATCGACTTAGGACTTAAGCCATGGCAATTATTTAACGCCCAGGGACACTGGGCCACGGTTGTCAAGTGTGGATTGTGCTTGGCAAGAACCCGGAGAGGTTACAGATTTGGATATCGACCCGGAGAGGTCCTGGATTCGGTTATTGGTTATTGGATAAAGATGGATCAGAACTCGGGTGTCGAGTTCAGATGGATATGGAGTAGGCTAAGGCTTTGGTTGTTGGATTTGGAATCAGACATCGACTCGGAGCAGTCAAGAACGATGCACTTGGATGATATGGCTATGGACTTTAGATATCGGATTCTGGACTATTCAAAACACGCCTTTTTACCACAAGGCATGTTTTGGGGGGCAAATGTTATCCCACCTTTTGGTCAAGGCTGGAATATCAACAAACTAGTTGGAAAGTGATGGATATTCGGATTGGAAATCGATTGGAAACAAGGCTTTGATCGATGTCGTCAAAATTTGATCGAGCTCCAATCAAAGCGGGATCGATTGGGAATGATGATCAAGGCTAGGAGAGACTACGTTTCAAATTTCGGGTTAATCGGAGTTCGTATGCTCGAGATATGGATGGGTCAAGGTATTTGAAAAGGGGTTCGTATCGATACATTTCGTATCGATCGGCATTGATTCGAACTGATGTTGTTCGTATCGATCTACATGGATACGAACAGAGTGTTCGTATTGATCAGATAGGAAGGCTGGAAGGATTTCGACTTGATGGTAGTGGACCCAGAATGAATAGGCAAGAGTGCGATGGTTTGTTCGACTCAATCAATTCGAATCGATCAGGATGGAGACAAGCGGCGTGCTTCGTATCGACGTCTTCGTATCCATCAGGTATGGCCTCACTCGTACCCATTAGGTAAGGCTTCGTTTGTATCCATCCTAAAGTCTAGTTTCGTATCCATCTGTTGGCCCTTCGTGCATTTTTCGTATCTATCGATAATCCTTATTTCGTATCGATCAGACAGATCGATACGAAACACACTCCTGGAATCGATACAAAAAATGGTATAACGCGAGCAGTTGGATACGAACGTGAAACAAAATTATGGACATGAACGAATGTGAAATATGGATACGAGCGAAGAACGACCACGATTCAAGGGAAGAAACGTTCAACACGGCATGGAAAGCGGATCGAACCTTAAAGATTGGGCCACGTCATCACCAAGCGCGTGCAGGATATCGATGCGATCAAGTATCGATGCGAAATTGATCGAGTCGAACGAGGCAGCCAACTAAAAATCCCGATTCGTATCGATCAATTATCTCCCAAACCACAAGTCCAAATGCTATGAAATTTTCACAGGAGCTTACGCACATGCTAAAGAATGTCCATGCCAAATTTCGACTCCATTGGATGAAATCTTGATCGATACGAAATCCGTTCGTATCGATCACGGATCGGGCCGAAACTTCACGGGCTTGGGCGCGCGGGCCTACTTGCGTGCCAGAAGGAGTCTCCCGAGATCTGAGCGAAATATCAGCCTCCTGCAACTATAAATAGAGCCCCAGGGCATACAGAAAAGGGGGATCTTCTTGATCTTTTGGTTTCTCAACGCCCAGACTCTGCCCGATTCAACTTGGAATTCCATCACTGCTGTTATACTTGAATTTTATCATCATAATCTGCTGTAATCAGTTGTAACCAGCAAGGAAATTCAATAAAAGATTAACTTTTGGAGTGGACGTAGGCCGGAGATAGCCGAACCACTATAAATCTTGTGTCTCTGTCTTTTTTTTTCCATTTTAAGTTCATTTTTTATCCTCTACATTACCTAGATCTGTGATTTGTGATCATTTATTGCTGATCTGTGTTCATACACTGGTGCTTTCATGATATTTGCAGTTTGTGACCAATTTTGGCACAAACAACGTGTTTCACATCTCTCAGCTTCGGAAGTGTCTTCGAGAGTCGGATTCTGTTATCGATTCTCCTAATTTGCAAGAGCTTGAGATCTTACCAGACCTATCTGTTGTGCAGCAGCCTATTCGTGTACTTGCTTCGGAGGTGAGACGCCTTCGAAACAAGGACGTGCTGCTCGTTAAAGTTCAATGGTCCGCTAATTCCAATGACTGCACTTGTGAAACCAAAGAGTTTATCGAGCGATCCTTCCTTGGTTTTCTTTCTTCGCATAGCGATGGTGAGAATCTTTTTATCTCAAGCTTATTTCTTTTCTTTTGATTGATGAAATTAATGAGTTGAATACAAAATCTTCTCTAGAACTTACGTGGGCGCAATTTTGTTAAGGGGGGAGTCTGTAACAGCCCTGGTTTTGGTGATTACCTGTAAATATTAAATTATAACGGCTGTTATAATTTAATATTGAGAAATAAAAATAAATTAGAGATTTAAAATTATTTATTTTACATAAACAATGGATTTCGGAAATAAAATGAGAAAATAAAGTTTTAAAACTTTATCTTGGTTGTTTGTGAGAAATATGTGAAATATGATTTTTATTTAGTAAAAATGCAATGATTCTTGTAATTATCGCCAAATGCTACTTTTTTTAATTTTTAAAAGAAGTATTTGTTTTAATATGTGTATATTATAAATAAAAAGATGGAATTTTGTTTAAAAATAAGTTTTGGTTATAAAATTGATGTTGGAATGATTTATTGCATTTTATTATGCAAGAAAATAATTTTTGGAGTTAAAAATAGCATTTTTTTGTAAATATTTGTGTAAATTGTATATTTATTTAAAAATAAGAGTTTTGATAATAAAAATATTTTCATAACAAAATTATCTTTTTATTATTTGAAAAATGTTTTATTAAACATGAAAATAGGTTTGTGTAATTTATTGAGTAGAAATCTTGTGTATAATGTTGTTTTATTGATTACATAAGTGTATTTATGTGTTTAAGTGATAAATTGATTTTTCGTAAGGCTAATTAAAATCTTTTATTTTGGGTCCAAGCCCATTTCTGAGCCTAGCCTGTAGAGAGAAGAGTTCCTCTTCTTCTCATTATACTGTACGTACAGTAAAAGAAAAGAGAAGACAGAAACTAAGAAACCCATTCCTCTTTCAACCCTAGCTCAAAAATTCTCCAAATTAATCCAATTATTGTTGTTTTCAATCAAATTGGAACTATTTTTCTCAGGTAATCACTATGAAAACCATTTCTATTTCATCAAAATCTGAGTTTCAAAAGTTGATTGTCTATAACCTGCTGTTTCTCTATTGCATGTTGTTCTATCTTCATTTTCAGGTTCCTGAGGCAATAATCAAAGGCAAAGCCTTCAACTTTCTTTAATTCTCCAAAGTTTGGTCTTCATATTCACATAGGTGAGTTAAAAAACTCACAATCTCTAGCTGATGCAAAGCTTTAAATGCAAAAATATATACAAATAGCTTGAAAATATTGTTTTTTGGTTGATGTTTTTGTTTCTGTAAAAACTGAGTGTATGTGTCATTTTGCATGTAATTTTCTCTCAATTCCGACAACGAAATGCTGCCGGATTTTCTTCTATTGATAGTTCATGTGTTTTAGTATATATCTGAAAAATTTCATTGGAAAACAATTTCGTTTGATACCTGAAAACCTTGCTTTAAAATCAATGCACAACCTGGAAATTACCTGTACACATTTTGTTTTTCGAGTTGCTGCAAACATGGCCCGAGTCCATGTTTGAGACAACATATCTCTTTCGTTTCTTAATAGAATTGTGTGGTTTATTTTTTGTTTGAAAGATAAAGTTTTCTTCTTTAAGAATACCCAATTCAGGTCATTTTGACCTATATAGCTTATAGAAATATGCTGCCGAACTTTGATCCAGAGCATGTTTTTGCCCAGATTTTTACAGTGAAAACACTGTCTGGATTCAACTTTGAGACATCATAAATTTCTCATACTTTATCCAAATTGCATAATTTTTTTATTTGAAAGATAAAGTTTTCTACTATATGAATTCCTAATTTGAGCCCAATCCGATGCCGTTTGGTCCTCTGTTTTATGCCTGAAAGTTGAACCCAGAATGGATTTTCAGGCCTGGGCACATTCTGTTGAACTATTACAAACATGGTCGGAGTCCATGTTTGAGACATCGTAACTTTTCCACTTTCTGTCGGAATTTATTGATTCTTTTTTTGTTTGAAAGTTGAAGTTTTCTACTTTGTATTCACTAATTTTTAGTTCAATCAAAGGTCGTTTGGCCACCTGTTTTATATCCGAAAGTTGAACGTAGAGAATATTTCAGACCTGGCTATTATTTTGCCTATGCGTTTTTATGATCCTTTTCCGTCCGACTTTTGACTTTTACTTAATGTTTGTGATATTTCTGAAATATTTTGAGACCATGATGTCTATCGGTAGACTAGCCAAACTTTGGAGATTTTAAATTCAAATTTTGGATTAAATTTGAATTGAATTCGAATATCGATTTGAGTGATTTCTTGGGTTTTTATTTGTTTTCGAGCACGGATTTTTCCAGAACTTTTTGAAATAATTTTTAAAATAAATGGGCATTTTAAATTACTATTATATGATATTTTTAAAGTATTTTCAAATATAGAATCTATTTATTCTCGATAATAAGGGAATTTTCAAATATGGCTTTCAAAATTGGTATTAAAAGCTTGTTTTCTCAAGTAAATTATTTTGTATATATAATACACGTTTTCGCACTATTCGAGCGAATGAGAAGGAGAATTAAATGGTTTGGTAAAACACGTGGTATGGGACACGTACGTTTATCTTATCGGTTAATTCCCGACTTGTCCGTTTGATCGTTTTGACCTTCGGGTCAAGTTTACTGATGAAATGAGGTAAACTTTTTACTGCTTTGAGTGTGAAATTTACTAGCAGTTAGTAAACCGTTTAGTGCGAACGTATGGTATGAGACACACGTTAACACTTTTCGGGTTCATATCCGAGAGTTTGTGACACATTTGTCTAAGGGACGTATTTGCCAGTACTAGACCTTTGGGTCATTTGTCCTTCGGGATGTTTGTCTAAGTGACGTTTGTCATTGCGACGTATTTGTCCTTTGGGATGTTGTCCTTCGGGATGTTTGTCTAAGAGACGTATTTATTGTCCTACGGGACGTTTGTCTAAGAGACGTGGCACCTTATTTTGAGAAAGAAGTACTTGGCGGGCTTCAGACCTAAGCATGTGTTATATCTTTGAGATGATTTCATTGATGTTTGTGATTTCCCTGGTGTATCGCCCTTTTCCGGAATTGGTCCTTTGAACGATTCGATATATATTTGTGGCGATTAACTTTCGGGAATTTGAACTCTTGGAAGTTCTATTTTAGAGATTTGAATTGCCTACACTGGCGTTATATGAGATTTTCCTTTTGGCGTTTACTTGAGATTTTATTCTCCTCTTTGGAGATATATTTGCCTTATGGCGTGTTTGAGATGGGATCTCTTTATGCATGTTTGGGTTTGCCAAGATGGCGGATTTAGGTTTTCCCCTAAAACCATATTTGATGTTTTATGAATGCCGATGATATGAGGCTCGCTACTTTTAGCGTTTTATGCGTTATTTCATCTCTTTTGAGATTATATGGTTGTGTAGTGATACCATATTATCACTTGATGTAATCATACACTTTAATTGTCCCTTCTCACTTGAGTATATTATCAAACTATCCTTATTCTCATATTATCGCTTATCCTTGTAAACTGGTTTGTTTAGCTAGACTGACCCGTGTATTTTATACTCGGGTCAGACCGAGGTATTTCAGGTTAGGTACATTTGGACTTAGCCTATTCTGCTTCTGCATGGACTATTCTGCTAGCTCTTTTTGTTATAACTTCTTGTGTAGTCCTTTTTGGTTGCAACTCTGATATGTATATTATTTTGACTCGCCTGTATATTGTGGTTGCTATACCACTTGACATGTATCATTTTGTATACTCTGTGATGTATCTGTATATGTGTATATGTATGTGATGATCTACTATTCTGTGATGTGTTTTGCGTTCGAGTTGTTGTATTTTGTTTTGATAGATCCTATAGCCACCTATGGCTTTGTATTAAGTATTATTGGATATGTTGATCCACTTGAGATAAAAAGGAAAAAAAATGGCATTTGTCGACGTATTCAATAGATATTTAAGACAAGGCTATAGATGGTCGCTCCTCTCCAGCCCTATTATCTGCATTAGCAGACAGTATTACCCAATAATACTCCTTGTTAATGTAGGTCTCGGGGTGGGGCGTAACAATGATCGGTATATCTGGCCTCAGTTTATCCAAGCTAGGTGTGTAAATATTAATAATGTTAATACTTTTCAAATATTGAGAGAGAGTAAGCAACTAAAATCCAAGCACTATTTTCACTTATTTGATTCGACTTGTTATTCAAAATAAATGAAGATACCACTTTGAAAAACTTTGATAATCAACTAAGAATCCATTTCATAGTTGCACTATGTTATCAACCGAAACAACTGCCAAACTAAAGTCTAATTGTGATGATAACTTAATCTTTATTGGAAGTTTTGACAAGTAAAAGGACTTAAATTTCTTGATAATGACCATAACTTATATTTAATTTATTTGTGTCAATTTAAAAGTAAATTCTTCATTTGTAAATATTTTCAAAAACTTGCATTCATATCTTTGTAAATATATCTTGCATTTAGGAATTTTTTATGTTGCATTTGGATTTTGTGGGTAGTATCCGTTGAAAAACCTTACGAGACAACACTTGTCCTACTAGGTACACCTAGAGGTTTAACGGCCTGTTGCATACGCTCAATGCAATCATGTGTCTTACGAAAATGGATTTATCTTAGCTTTTTTTTATTCGAGTACGAATAAAAATATAAGTATGGGGGTATTTGAAGTGCACGTAAAAGTGCATATTTTTACTTTCATATTTAATCACCTTTTATTTAATAAATGAGCATATTAGGGTATTTTACATGTTTAAACCAAAATTTAAATTGTTTTCAAATCACCATTTATTCATCTTCATTTAGGGGCAAAATGGTAATTTTATGCGTGTATTAATTCTGAGAATATTTATTTGCATATGTTAGTTTTATTTGTAGGAATTTGGATGAAAAATGGAAGTGGCTTCACATATTCATGCATGCACAAGTGAAGGAGGACAAAGGAGTGAAGAAATAAATGAATTCATGAAATCATGGAGGACCCCACCTACCACTTACCATGATCTACAATTATGAGCTAATGCACATGTTAATGGAGATTAAAAGCACATACACATTTAATGGAGAATTAATCTCATGCCAATGATAACTTGGAGGCCACACTTCTTAAAGGACATTTTGGGTAGTCTCCTAAAATATAGATTAGGGTTTTAAGCATGTATAAATACCCTTTATGTTTCATGTAATGAAGCTCTTACCACCATCTCTTTAATTTAGTTGTAGCCACAAATGTAAACTTAAAATTTCTTTCTTTTTAATGGCTTCTTAGCGTTTTACTCTTATTTAATTTTATTTATGCAATTTAATTTCATGCTCTTTTAATTATTGTTCTTTACTTTATGCAATTAGAGTAGTTTTATTTCATGCAACTAGATTAGATTTTTTTTACATGCAATTTAGTTAACTCTCATTTTCCACTTGTTTATGTTGCAATCTACATGTGTTGAAATGATAACAAATATAAGAAGGTAAATCCCTTCAGAATTTAGGGGTAATGAAACTCTCTTAATCATGTAGATTCAACATATTTGCTAATTTATGATCTCTTTTTGTGCTTAATGGAAATTTTTGATGTGGTAAAATTTTTATTATTTAACTTTGAATTTGATAGCCTATGTTGTTGACACCAAATAGGCTATATGCTTAAACAAACATAAACACAAATTACCTCTTCATCTATATATGATTTTGGTAATGAAGTGGATTTTAGAATCAAAATTTGATGGTCTATATTACTAATCAATAGTAAATAGATCATGCTTAGAATAGATTTTATTTTTAATTTGATTATCATTTTCATGAGAGTTGACAAGTGGTTTGGATGGTGTGTTAAAGTTTGATGGTTTATGTTGGCCTAATTAATAGCACAAATAGACCATGCCTAGGATAAACACATCAACTAAATTCACAAATGACCAAAAAGAGAGATCATAATTTCATTGTGTTGAATTTTGTGATTATGAGAAGGGATTTGCCTCTAAATTGCCTTATACTCTCATATTTTTGTTCACTTTTTTTGTTAGTTTTTAGAAATTTTAGTTAAAACATCTTTAAACACTTGGGTTAATTTGATCGAGTAGAATTTAAAATTAATTCAATTCTCTACGGATCGACCCGTACACACCACGTACTAAATTTGTATGCCGTACGATTGTGGTTATTTTTATCATAATATTTATCGGCGATTTCCTAATCGATAGAAAATTAGCCGTCAAACATGTAGATTTTGAGGTATTAACCGATCACCGCTGCAAAATTGAGTTTAGCTGATCCGTTTTATACCGATTCCTTTCTTAGGTGAAGTAATTTTCCCATAACTTGAGCATACAAACTCCAAATGACTTGAGATTTGAAATATAGCTTGGTGGGACCTTCCTTGTCACTCTATATCGATCTCACCTAGTTTGGGTCAAAAATTGAGGATACGTACCGATCCCTAAGGGGAAGGGATAGGCACGGATCCCCTATCGGGGGGAGATACTAGAGAGCCCATCTCTTGGTCTCGGTTGATCGGCGCTTCATATCATTTCCTGCACTTGATTTTTGGACCTCACAATCATCGCTCTGGACTTCATGTCTTCATGTTCTGACTCCAACGTATTTATATTGGATCAAAGTGGTTTTCGGAAGGAAATAACCCAAACTCCGACTCCAGTTTCTTCGAAACCAATCATCGATAAAAGTTCTTAAGTCTATGTGTGATCACAACCATCATCTAATTCTTTTATCTTTCATTTCATTAAATATCTTTATAGATATATTCCTTTTCTTATTCCATTATCTTATTTTTCGGTATATGGAATCATTTAGCCTCATTAATAAAATCCTAGGTTTAATTAATTCGTTCTTTAACTTTGGAATTTAATCCAAAACATCACTTTCCTTTCTTAGGAAAATCAACCCCAAAATCTCATTTCTTTATTTTTTTAGCAAAGCTAGCTGGCTTTATAGTGGGCCATGCCACTATATAAATAAAGGGAAAGCAGGTGTTCTGCACATGCACAGAACAGCTAAACAGGCTCAAGGAGCCCAAACCAAAAAGAAAAATACATCACATGAGCTAGGCAAAAAATGCCTAAACTACTAAACAAACTATGACTATGAGCCCTCCAAAGAGGAAATGCCACTAAAAAAAACAGACGACGGGCCTATAACATGAACAAACCCAGAGAAAAGAGTAGCCAGATTCGGATCATAACCTTAAGAAGCAGGAGAGTATATAAATTTCCTATTCCAACCGACGTCATAAAACTTACTTTTATTCTCCTCACCAATCTCACCAACCCTATTAAGGGATAGACCCTGACCCTCAATGTGATATAAAAGAAATCGACTCTCACCCTCAATATCACTGATAAAAGCATAATAAGTGTCAGTCTCCGGCGAGTATCGCATCTCAGATGGAACATGGACCCAGGCCCGCTCCTCAGAATTCCAAGAAATAGAATCAGACAACACTGAAGTAGAACACTCAATCTGGGACCTACCAACAGGAGATACAATATGAGCGACATGAGCATCAACAACAGGAGCTACACTAGGAGCAACACCAGCATCAACAATAGGAGCTACAGTAGGAGGGACATCGGTAGGGACATGGGGAGGTAGAGCAACCTTCGGGACCCACTTCGTGACAAGAGGACGAGGAAGTGGAATCCGGTCAGAAAGAGGAACATGGTCAACATAGGCCGATCGAGTACACGCATCCGAAAGATGCCCAAAGGAGTGACAGAACGTACAGATGTCCGATTTTCAACTATAGCGAACTCTGACCTCAACAAAGTGACCCTCATCAAGTCTGACTTTTAACACCAAAGGCAAAGACTTGCTAGGGGTTATTTCAATCAGAGCTTTAGCATAAACTAATCTCTTTCTGGCTACAATGTTAGCATTATAACAAATCACCTTACCAACAAGGCCAGCTAGCCAATCAATTCCGATCAAAGGCTGAAGAATAGCTGGGATATGAGAAAAGTGGGCCCAGACTGGGATAGATAATACCCGATCGATAATACCCGATCCTTAGCTCTATCAACGGACAAACTTCAGGTAGTAATAATGAAAGGTTTTCCATCAATTAGTATTGGATCGGCCTCAAGAATACGTTGTCTTTCATCACTACGCAAGAATTTAAAGTTGAATATAACATTATCAAAGTGAACACTTAATCCCCCTTTTGGCTTCCAAACTTGATTGCATCGCGCTTTAACAAGCTGGTAGGAGGATGGGAATCAAGGAAAAAACCTACCAAATGGTCCTTCCAAAAATCAACACCCGCCTCAATAACTTCCACTGGAGGAATCATAACTCCATTGATCTCTACTTTGTCAAAACAATGGGGAGAATGCACACCTGCATTCTTTGGCAAGCCGGTGAATAACGACAACCACCATGTTACTGACCGAGGTGGAGATTGAACCTCAGGGTCAAGACCAGTTGTGTTTATACAGGAACATGGATCAGCTAGCTCGACATTTACACGAGCAGGTGGTATGCAGTCTCAAACCAATGAATTTTCAAAAGAAACGTAACTTACTGCCTCAGCCACACACACAATTTCATCTCCAGCATCAGCCTTCACACCACTTGAAACGTTATCAACTTAATCAGTTTCAAAAATTCCCAAATTAGCCTCATTAGGCATTCCAACAATAGTCTTCGTCCATGGTTTACTATAAGTTGAAGCTAAAAAAGGAGACAAAGGGTGCTCACCAGTGGACAACGGACCGACAAGCAAAGGAGGCGATATATTTATATCCTTTAGCAAACCAGAGAAGGGATTAGACCTAACCGAATCAGGCAAGACTGGATCACCCACATAGGGTGAGGGAGAAGATTTGGCGGAGCTAGGAACAGGAAGCCCCATCGCTCTGGCAGGCAAAGGAGCGAACGCCAGAGCATCCAGATCTATCATACAAGAGGCGATAGGCGAGGGCTTCTTCTTGGGCATAGTGGAAAGGACGAGGCAACAACAAGAAGATGGATCGCGACAATAGACGAAGCGAAAGACAAGACGAATGCAGAAAAGAGCGAGAACACTAGTGTTGAAAAACACGGAGCAGATGTTGACATTAGCGAAGCTAGGAATTATCTTTGATCTCCTTTCTTTTTATTAGAATCATGAAATAATCAAGGCTACCTTTTCTTATCCCTAATAAAGATTCCTTAACTTCACATTGCCCTTCAATCGGGTTAAAAACAACACTACGTAAAACGTTGTTACAATAAACCAAAACCATTTCCTTTTGCTTTTCAAAACTTTTACTTGATCTTTGTCAAGTATCCGAATCTACCTTTCAATCCGTTCCACCCCTCGTCTAAGAAATAAACTAGGTCAGATGGATTTCTCCATCTTGTTAACTACCTTATTTTCGTTCTCATATCTCACAGGTGGGACAAGATGTACTCTTAAGTATACCGCATACCTCTCTCTGTTATTTACTTTACTTCTCATTCAGAGATAATACCTCATTCGCAACTTAAGTCTTCGATTTCAAACTTAAGTTATTTATCAGCAAACAGTGAGGCCTTCCAAGTTGGGGAACTATTTCCTCTCAAACCTTGGTTCGATCGCATTCTTTATCCTTTAAATAACAGCCATTTCCATACCTCGAAGTCTAATGTCACTTTTGAGTTTATTTCCAAATATTATTTATTAATTAACCAATTTATTCGATTCCAAAATTTGACCATTTTTCTAAGTCCTTAGAAAATTCCCAATTAAATCCTAAAAATCATAATTAATTATTATGAAAACATTTTTACAGAAGATTCCGATCGAAAAACTCCTTTTAACCCTCTTAATTCAAAACCCCATTATCCTAATCATTAGTGAATAATGATTTCTTAGGTCAATTTTTATAACTATACTTTTTACTAAGTATAAATCCATTTTTATCTTTCAAAACTTCATTATTATATTAATGATGAATTTAGAAATTTATTTTATATTTTTCGGAGTTACATAACCCCACTTAAAAATTTTGACCTTCTACTACCGTAGAGCAACCTTTTCGAAAAACTGATTTACTCATAATTTGAGATTTATAAATTGAAAACTTACTTTTTCAGATTCATATGAAAGCTATTATCTATACGGACAAAACGGTTCCGGTTTCAAGTTGTTCCGACTTGAGATGCATTCTACAGTTCCGTTTGAAGTTACGGGTCGCGTAACCGCGTACTACCGTTACGCAAATCGCTCAATTTTGACCGTTTTGTGAATTATTACGGAACTTGTCCAAAACACCTGAAAATCATTTATAATTTATTATAAAACATTATAACTAATTATTTTTTACTTTTTACAACTTAAAAATATTATTTTCCAATATTTTATATTATATAATATTATATTATTATAATATTATATTTAACTTCATATATGATTTTAAAATCATATTAAATTCCTTTTACCTTATAAAATGATTTTCTATCTTTCTTTTAACATTTCTAAATCATTAAGAGGCTATCTCTTCCAATACATTCATTTTCATGAATTCATTATAGCTAATTACTTAGCTATTATTATACTATTTTTCTCATCACTTATCTTTCATTCACACAAGTGATCATCCAAGTTATTGTCAACCAAGTTTCCAAATAATATAACATCCAAACAAACATTCAAATTTATGTATAATCACGTCAATAATTTTATTATACTTGTATATAATTATAATAACAAATCTCTAACTTGCAAATAGATTTATAACTTACATATGATTATTAAGCAAGAAATCAAAGTTATTTCTTGAGATCTCACCATCTTAGCTCCCTCCTTCTCCGTAACTTCTCCGGATGATCCGATGGAGCTTCCGCTACATGAACTAGCTTTCAAACTCCACTCCTCCACTTTGAGTTCGACCATGATCTTCAATCAAGGCAAACTCTAACCTTTCACTTACTAACTTGCTTCCAACTCCTCCGCAAGGCTTCTACCTTCATTCCGGCAAAACCTACTTCTCTTTTTCCTTTATCGGAGCTCCCAAACTACCCTCCTCTTCACTTTAACTTTTGACCATGGGGTATAAAGTGGGTGGCCGAGCTTTTAATGGTGATGAAACTTAGATTTTTGTACTTAGAATGTCATGGTGATGAAGATAGAAGTATAGATCTAAGGGTTTAAGATATTTTGAGCTATTTTCTTCTCAAATTCTCTAGGTGGAAGCCATTGATGGAAGCTTGGAGAAGAAGAGAGAAAATGAAGAAATGAAATGAAAAGGAGAAAGTGAGAGAGAAGAGAGAGAGGTAAGGTAATTATAGGCAAAGCCTTTAAGTTATTATATTCACAATGTGTCACATCAACACCATACCTTCCATACCCTTACACAACCATACCCCATCGCACCACCATACCCTCCTACACCACCATACCTTCCTTATACACCATACCCCTTGCTTTATGTCCCATCAAAGTACTCATACACACACACACGTACCTCTTCATTTAATGAACCATACCTTCACTTTATGTCACTTCCAAGACACATTCACCTACACCCATACCCACACGATGCATGGAACCCACACACATTCCACACGTTTGCCACCCTCCTCCATACCCCCAAATCAAGGAAGGCCATGTCGTGTACTTGGATGTGACTTAAGGTATGATATTTGTTTATTAATGTTACTATTTGGGTACCATTCACACCTTACTTCATTAATTAATGTCACTTCACCATTATCTTAATATAATACTTACTTTAACTTAATATAAACTTATTTTAATCCTATGTTACATATATGTGTGGGTATATGGTTCATCTCGCATTCCGGTGACGTTCGGCGACTTTTGTGCGTTGTTTTATAATGTAATCTAATTCTGTTTTTCGATCACATTATCTATTATATATTTATCTATATATAAGTGTAAACAAAGTTTATAAATCATATTTAAATTATTTTATATTTATTTAAAACCCTCTCGAATTAATTATAAACTATTTATATTCAGAATATAAAAGTGATGCGGATTCCTGCTGTAAAAACTAACAAATGTCACGATTATTGTTATCTTTTCAAAAAATTATTCTAAATTCTTATAAATCATTATAGATTATTTCTTATCATTTTAAAATATTTAAAATGAATTATAAACCATTAAAAATTAATATTTAAATATCCACCCATTATTCAAAATTGCTTTTACCAATATTTGTCAATATTACATAAATGATCTATTATTATCATCTATTACTTAAATCATGATCATTATATTTTTATAACTGTATTTTTAATATTGAAACTTAATTAAATATTCCCATTTTATAGTTATAAATTTTGGGTCGTTACAGTTTGGGTAATGGGCGCACATTGAAAAGGAGAATAGTCCCACATCGTGAAAAGTAATGGAAGTGGAGTAGTATATATATGAGTTTGGTCGCATGTAACAACAAGGGATTTCTTTTGTTAAACGATGTTGGCCAAACTCATATGTTTCCCCCACGCAGGGATGTGTAGACAGGATTTCAACTTGGTATCAGAGCAAGGTCATCCCAAAGCTTAGAGTAATTTTGGATTTGAAATATTATTGAGATGTCGGATGTGATTTCTTTTTCAAAGATGGCTATTTTGGATGAAAAAAATTGGGGTATTTGGAAGCCTTGGATGGAAGATATTTTGTACCTCAATGATCTTCATAATCTGATTGATGGAGATGGGAAGAAGCCCTCTGATGTAGAGGAGGGAAAATGGAAGAAGATGGATAAGGCAATTGCGTTGATTCGTCAGTATCTTGATGAGTCAGTCTTCCATCATGTGGCTAGTTGTGAATCCGTGAAGGCTTTGTGGGACAAGTTGGTATCTTTGTATGAGTCGAAGAGTGCTACAAATAAGGCTTTTCTTGTTCGGAAGTTGGTTCAATTGAGATTAGATGGAGAGAAGTCTATTGTAGAGCATTTGAACAAATTTCAAGATGTAATAAATCAATTGGCAAATATGAATGTCAAATTTGATGATGAGTTACATGCTCTTTTATTGATGAGTTCGCTTTTAGAAAGTTGGAAAACTTTGGTTGTTTCATTGAGTCATTCCAATGCTAATGGAACTATCTCACTGGAAACTGTTCGAAGTAGTCTTTTGAATGAGTAGAAGAAAAGGGTCATGTGTGAAATTAGTCAAGATGAGTCTATGGTAGCGAAGGACTCGTAGAAGGATACAAGTCCGAAGAAGAAAGTCGCTAATGGTAAAGGTATGTCAAAAAGTATCATTTGTTATTATTATTGTCATAAAAAGGGTCATATGCGCAATAGGTGTGAAGCGTATAAAAGAGATCAAAAGAAGGCTATACATAGTGGCAGTGATAGTGATACACGGGTGGACATAGCTGAAGGTAGCAACGGTGATACTTCTTTTGATGTCTTCATTAGTGAAGAGGAGCCTTGAAAAATGGATTCAGGAGCCAGTTTTCACATTTGTAGAGATGTCAACTGTTTCTCTTCTTAGGAGAAGATTGTCGGCATGATTAGGATAGCTAATGGAGAAGAGGTACCGATTTTTGGTATTGGATCTATCCGGTTTCGTATGCATGATGGTGTGATTAGAGAAGTCTCGGGCGTGAGGCACGTTCCTTCTGGTTTACATAATCTTATTTCTCTCGGTCAGTTGGATCGCCGTGGTTGCACTTACGAGACTCGAGGTGGAGCTTTGAGAGTGAAGAAGGGTGGTCTTGTAGGGGTGAGAGGAGTATTGGAAGAAGGAAATCTTTATAGTTTGGTAGGTCATGTAGTCGATTATGGGAAGCGAGTGACAGTTGGAGAGCCTGGTCCACAATTAGGTGGAGAGTCTAATGTGTTCACTTCTTATGATGATCGTGTTGAGGATCATATTTTAGACAGGGGTCTTCATGTTGATGATGCTCGAGGGATCGATAGTGATCATGTAATGAGCTCAGATCGAGTGGTAAACGAGTGTCGAGTATGAAAATCGACAAAGACTGTATGGAGGTCTTTATGGTATTGCAAACGTTTTTGAGGCCGATTGCTGTGGTGCACCTTATGGCGAGAGATGCATCACTTATAGGCGGTGGTAGAGGTTTGTAATTTTGTATGATTGAGATATAGAGAGTTGTGATAGATATAGAGATGACATGCTTGATATGTTGGAGATATGTGATTTTGCATTAAGGTGGAGTGTTAAATTTTGGTGATACAAAATCAAAAATAGAAGAAAATAAATATGCAAAAGAAAGAAAGAGAAGATTTTGTTTTCCCTAATTAATAGGCATATTTGATTATGTTTATTTCTCTCTTTAATTGGCTAATCAATTTATTTTTTAACATCTAATTTAACTTGGGCATTAAGTAATTGATGTTATAAATAGAGATTAGAAGAGAGAGTGTAAAATGCATGGAAATCTATTTGCTAATTCTCTCTTCTGCCATTTTTGTTCTTCTCTTCCAACAATTTTAGCCATAAAGATCAAGACTCTCTTTCTCAATTTGGTTATTGGTTCAATTTTTATTTTGTTTACTTTTATTTTGTTCGATTGATTGCAAACAAATTTTGGTGAATCAGTAAAGAAGGTGGTTGGGTGGAATATCTTGTGTATTGATTTTTGATTTCATATCCGTTTATTTTCTATCCAAATTATCTCTTTGTGATTGGATGATAAAAGATATATTGTAAAAAGCTTCCGCAAAGCAAAGTTTTCACTACAATTTCTTCAAAAAAGCAGGCATATTTGTAGACCTATTTAATAAAATCATGTGTCATTTGTCAACTTCATAATACACACACACACAAATGAGTGTAAATATTAGTTGGAGGTAATTATATAATTTAACCTTCCACAATGTGTAATTTGACCTCCTGTTTGTGCACTAAGTTGAGATGATGCCAATTTGTGTTAGTATTGTCCGATGTTCTGAACTAACTCCGTTGGAATATTTCCAACTTTTAATGATTTTTTTCACATAGTTTGGAAAAATTTATTTTTAATGAACTATATGGATGTAACATTAATGAAGCTATCTGATTTTCAAAAGTTTTATATTTGCGGGAAGAGATAGTAATACAGGGAAGCCAGAATAATATATTTACTTCTCCAAAACACACATGTGATAACATTTATGCTTTATACATGTACAATGACATAGAGCTACAGTAAATCACAGGGAGTCCATAATTCATTCGCAAAAAGTAAATCTATCTAAAATGGAACTGTATGTTTATAATTAGACCCCCTTAAGGAAGAGATTTTTTGTCTGCTTGTAGTTTGACCCCTTTTTTAATTTGTGCGAATAGTTGAACATGTTATACATTGTTTTTTAATTTTGTTGGTTGTACTATGTTTTCACATACATCAGTAGCCAAATTTTTGTAACTATGTATTTACTAACTATTTTAAAATGGATTACTGGCTATATTGTTAGAACCTCCACTCTATGGTTTCAATGACAACAACTATACAATCACATGTATTATATATATCTTCTCAATTTACAAGTATACACTAGAAGAGATCACTATGCTTAAAGATATCCGTACTCGAAGACAAACAAAGATTAATGGACAATACTAAGGTCATACTAATGTGTTAATAGTCTTAGATAAACAATGTAAGATCTTCTCGAGTACACACACATAAAATTCAAATATATAAGATTTGCATCAAAACATGTTTTATTTCTGGAATTGCAAGCCGCAGACGTTTGTGGAAAACCAAAAGATGTCTGTGACAAGGCTCAAGAAAATTATTCCCTAAGCCATAGACGTCTGTGGAAAACCAACAGACGTCTGTGATAAGGCCCGAGATTACTATTTCCAAAGCCACAGACGTCTGTGATTTTCCAACAAATGTCTGTCATTTGGTCAATTGCAAAATTCTGAATGGATGCTTCTTTTCAATTGAATAATCTTATCTCTTCATCAAAATGTTACAGCCATTAAATTGAATAGCGTTTATCTAACGGTAACAACTCCTCACCTGCATTTCCTTAATTCTATAAATACTTCAAAGATTGAGATTTACAAATTAACTATTCTCATGATTTCTGATTACTCTCTATTTACATATTTGTGCATCTCTTGTTTACATATTCTCAATCTATCATAATCAAAATATCATTTTGGTTAAACCACTTCCTACAACTCAAAGTATTCACATTCACATACTCAAAGAAGATCATAGAAAGAATTGTGCTATTAGTCAAAATCCATTTTATTTAGAACACAAGATTGTCAGAGAAATACTTCTTTTGCTTATTCCTCCGGACGAAGTGAGGTTTATTTGGTTAAAGGAAATACTAAAGAGGAGTTTTAGGACTGAAAGGAGGACGGAAAGTCCGAACCAGTATAAAATATATGATGTGCTCGTCTTTGTTATTTACCTTCTTTATATTCAGTTATTATTCTTTGCTTAGTGTGATTAGTAATATACATTCTCACACTTATATATATAAGTTGCATTATATAAAGATCCTATAGACTTTCATATATTTCTAAATAGCTTAGATCTATGTTACAGTATTCCTTTCCACCAAACGACACTGTTTTATTTACACCCGTGCAAAGCTTGAGAATTTTGTTATTGTTAAAAAAATTCTAAAAAATATGTATTTTCTTCTTATATTTCGAATTGTCTATTCATCCATCTATATAGACATACAATTAAAAATAAATATTCATGAAAAAAATGTAATGGTCTGGAAATTAATGCTACTTAACAATAATAACAGTTATATTATGTCTAGAAAATTGATGGTCATTAAGAAATAAGAGCAAGTGTAACATATATAACAGTCAAATACTTTAATTAACGATATTATAGTAAAAATCGTATTATTATGCAAAGGTTTACAAACATTAATGCTCTTAAACCATATTAGTAAACGAAACATTTTTGCTATCAATGCGCTTTACAGCCAAGTTATTTTTTATTAATTAAGATAAAATAAGTTTCTTGAATTAATGCTCTTTATATGACACTTTTTCAAATTTTTTTAATGGTTCATTTTCAGTCAAAGTTTCAACAAATATGTTTAGCACTTGTGATGATACGATGAGCATATTATATGACGAATCAAATTTTGTGATAAATATTATCCCCTCTTCAACCATGTTCCTTACTAGGCCTATGTGTAGGGACCGCTACATTCATTTGTTGTTGGTGGTTCTCTAATTTTATTCATAAAAATGATAATTTCATTTCATTATGCGAACTCGCAATATTTATATATTTACCTTGAGCTATATATTTGAGATGGAAAATATAATTATCCCTTCTTCGAGTAATTTTGATTTCATTTCTATATACAGGATATGTTAAACGATTTTCCGTTTATTTATTCCAAACAGCTACTAGAAGAAAAACTGACCTTTATCACTCTATCACAAATCTTTGTTGTTTGTGTGAACTTAAACGGAAAACGGTCCTGCAATCTTGGGTATTTATGGAGATGGAATGGAAATCAAAGTCATCATACTTATTTCCTTCACATAAACAGCAAAGGTTTATGAAATGATCAATATATGGAAAAGAAGTCATTTAATTTCACACAAACAGCATAACCTTTCATATAAATATCCGTGAAACTGAAAATTATTTCGTTTAACACATTAAGTAAAAACTACTGCAGTCATTTAATGGTCTCTCCACACAATGACTTCATTCCATTTCCTTCTTTACCCCATGAAGCTAGTATTTGTAGAAATATAGTATAAAAGTATTTAAGGAAATGAGTATTTATGTAATAAGATTTCGATTTTCCTTATTCATGTTTTGAATTTGGAACTATATTTTTACACATAATTAAGAGGGAAATTAAATCCTTACACTATAAAAGCATCAATATGATAAGATTCATCATGAATGGATGATATCTGCAAACATGGAAGTAATAGAAGCTCTAAAATACCAAACTGGATTGTGTGAAGATTTGAAATGTCAAAATGAACTGAAAAAAACAGAAGGGATTTCTATTTAGACTATCATGGTGCCTCCAAAGTTGTATATTTATTACTTTATCGACATGCAATGTATCTCAAGATTATTATAGCATTTGTATATAAACTTATTGAGAACTTTTGCTTTATAATTTTATGGTCGAAACAATGGAAAATCAATTTTTGGCTTTCATATTTCAGAATTTTTACAACATGTGATTATTTATTTTTGTGTACAAATAACCTTTGTCATAACATGGGTTGGTTCAAATTTCCTATATGGACAATTGTTTCCACTTGAAAGTAAATTCTAATCCAACGATATTTAAATTTATCATGTAACACAATATAAACGCCCATTCCCATCCAACATACTTTCATTCCTCCTAATGCTATCAACATGGTTCATGCTAACACATAGTTTTACCTAGCTTAACTATTGCATGTACTATGTCATTTATCTGTTCTTTTCCCTTGTGTTTACATATGGTGATTCATGCACCGAAACTTTAGTCGTAACAATCAACCACATGATTAAAATCATAGTGAATCCAAATGCAGCTCCTCGGCGGGAGGTACAGTAAGATTCCCTTGCACGCTGCTTTAACTATCAGAACTCACATTTTGTGATACAGTATAAAAAGACATATATGTAAAACACAATCATAGTTGCTCATGTTATATCATGATAAATAGCACTACATTTACGTAATCGTTTATTATTCAGTCATTTATCATCTCTACAGTCTGGTTATTTGATGGACTGAAGAAATTGACGACTCATTCCCAGTTTTCCTTCATCAACTTGGTCAGTAATATGAATAGGACAAAGATGGCTTGCAAATATCTATCAAATAGAGCTGTCCTTTTTACTTAATTTTATAGCTCAAATACTGAAACATAAATATTGCATTCATTAATATTATACTATACTAACTTACCTAATTTTAGTAAACATTTTCCCATTTAGTTATCTGCTCATATACGACTATATTTAAGTGACGTTTCAATTACATTACTGGTGTGTAGGATTGTTAAATTTTGGCGACACTATATGAAGAATTGTAGAGGTCGGAAGTAGCTTCGCAACGGAGAAAACGGCTCGCAAATCGGAGTTCGGAGGTGGAAGTTATATGGAAAAATATGGAGTAGGCTATTTTGGGCAGGGTCAGACGTCTGAGGAAAATGGCCAGACGTCTGACCCCTCAGGAAATCTGTTCCCGAGGATGAGCTCAGACGTCTGACCAAACGGGTCAGACGTCTGAGTCTGTGCAGAATTGTTTCTCGAGACTTTTTGTCAGACGTCTGACCATGTTGGTCAGACGTCTGAGGCGTCTTTCGCCTGTTTTGTTCTGTGGACTCAGCGTGAAGATTTGTGTCAACTGCAGGGGCAATTTGGAAACATTGCCTAGGGTTTCTCTTCTCCTATATAAGCTAGCTTCAGGTTCCAGATCTAAAGATGCAAACGACTGCAAGAGATTAGCCTCCACTAATTAGGGTTTATCAAAACCTAATTTTTCTTCAATTCTCTTCTTCACAAATCAATTTCTAATTAGAATTTGATCATTGTAATCAATCTCTTGTACTCTTCTCATCAATAATAATAAAGCTCTCTCTTAAAGTGGATGTACACTAACATGACGTTAGTGGAACCACTATAAATCGCTGTGTGATTTATTTTTCGTTATTGCTTTAATTTCTGAATTGCTTATTTGGGATTGTGATTGTCTCTGGATTGGTTGAGATTAGATTTGAGTTATTGGTTGGTTGGTTTTACACTTCTTATCACGATCCCGTCTTCCGCTGTGCTCAGGAGATTTCGATTCGAATGGTCTCAAGTTGGAATCTCGTAATAACATTTGGTATCAGAGCATTGGTGTTGGTAGGTTGTTGTAGAAATGCCAGAATCAGATAATACCTCAAGTAGTTCCTCAATGGGTAATCCAAGTGGTGTAGCGCCTTATGTACGTGGATCGTATGCAGCTTCAGGATCACAATTGGTAATAGAGAAGTGGAAATGGCGATAATGATTTTGAAAAATGGCAATGGAAGATGAAAGCGGTTCTAAGGAGGAATCGGGTACATCGGGTAGTGTTTGACACACATTTGTTACCAACGGACATCTCAGATGTTGAGAAAAAGGAGATGGAAGAGTGGGCATTCACTACACTTCAACTTGCTATGGGAGAGAATGTTATCTCTGAAATTAGTGGTGAGACAACCGCTAAGGGTATTTGGGACAAGTTGGAGGAGTTATATATGAAGAAGTCACTGACAAATCGTTTGATTTTATTGCGAACGTTCTACACCTATAAGATGAAGGAAGGTACTTCGCTTAAGGCGCACTTGAATATATTTGATGATTTGCTAATGAAGATGAAGGCGGTAGATTTGAAGATTGAGGAAGAGAAAAAGGCAATGATATTGTTGTGTTCGTTGCCAGATCGCTATACAGGTTTCTCAAATAGTTTGATCTATAGCCGAGATACATTGACACTTGATGATGTCAAGACGGGTCTTCTTAGCGAGAAGTTGCGGGATCAAATGAAGGAGTTAGGTGATGGAGGTAATGGTGCTAGTAGTGGTCATGGTTTGTTTGTGGAGAAGGAGAGGTATGTGAAGAAGGAGAACCGGGGGCGTTCTAAATCAAGGAACCCCGGTTGGAGAGGAAAGTCGAAGGAAAGAAAAGGCAAGTGCTATATTTGCAAGAATCCCGGTCATTGGAAGAATGAGTGTCCGGACAAGGAGAAGGCAAAGAAGGAAGTAGCATCTTCATCTGTAGCGATGGAGAGTGGAGTTGGTGAGGGAGATGTAGATGTTCTGTCGGCGGTAGCATCGGATGTTTCGGGTAGCAATTGGGTGCTCGATTCGGGGGCGTCCTATCATATGACGCCAAATAGGAATTGTTTTTCTTCTTACATCGACAAAGAAGGAAATTCAATTGTTATGGGAAATGGTGCTATTTGCAAGTCGAAAGGCATTGGTTCCGTGCAAATTCGGATGTTTGACGGAGTGGTTCGTACTCTCACTAATGTACGCTATGTTCCGGGACTTCGGAAGTCGCTTATCTCTTTGGGGTAGCTGGATTCTTTAGGTTGTAAGATCACTATTGAGAGTGATAGCTTGCGGGTTTCGAAGGGGGCGCTTGTGGTGATGAAGGGTGCTAGGACTCATGGTATTTATTTGCTTCAAGGAGTGACTGTGGAAGGAGAAACTTGTATAGGAGTTGATAGTTCTCGTGGCTTGGATGCGACTAGGTTGTGGCATTTAAGGTTAGGTCATGTCTCGGAGAGGAGTTTGGACATTCTTCGGAAGAGTAAGATGATCGATGGAGAAAGTTTCAACAAGTTAGAGTTTTGCGAAGAATGCGTCATGGGGAAGCAAACAAAAGTTTCATTCGGTGAAGGAAAGCATGATTCGAGAAGGGTTCTGGAGTATGTTCACACAGATGTTTGGGGACCGGCACCTGTAGCTTCTTTAGGTGGAGCTCACTATTATATTTCCTTTATAGATGACTTTTCTCGGAAAGTTTGGGTGTATGTAATGAAGGCCAAGTCGGAGGCATTTGCAAAGTTCAAAGCATGGAAAGCTCTTGTTGAAAATGAGAGTGGAAAGTCTTTGAAGGTTCTAAGGTCTGACAATGGCGGAGAGTATGTTTCCGGAGAATTTTTGGAGTTTTGCAAACATCATGGTATTCAGAGGCATTTTACTACACCTGGAGATCCACAGTCGAATGGTGTTGCGAAGAGGATGAATCGTACTCTACTTGAGAAAGCTCGATGCTTGAGATTGACATCGGGTTTGGCGAAGGGATTTTGGGCTGAAGCTCTGTCAACCGTAATGCACATTATTAATCGAATTCCGTGCTTAGCTATTGGTAACAAAATCATGGAGGAAGTGTGGAAGGGAAAGAGCATAGACTTGAGTTATCTTCGTGTCTTTGGAAGTCCAGTTTATGTGCATGATCCGGGAAATGATAAGCTTGAACCTAGAGCTTTCAAGGGGATTTTGCTTGGTTATACGGATGGAGTAAAAGGCTATCAGATTTGGAATCCGGAAACAAAGAAGGTAGTGAATTCTCGTCATGTTACTTTTGATGAATCGGCGATGTTCAAGGAGAAAAGAAGCTCAGCGGATGTTCCGGATTTGGTTCATGGTGAATCAAAGGAGAAGGAAATTATTTCCATATTTTGTCCAAGGAGTAGAGAAAGTAGAGTAGTCGGAGATGCTTGCGAGGAAGTAGCGGTTGATGTTACATCACATAGTCCACAGGGTACCTCTAGTAGTGTTGGTGATGTGCATGATTCTACAGAAGATTCGGTTCAAGGTGGAGCTGAAGGGAGTTTGGGTGATGGTATTGCTACTCGGGTTGGTCGTTGTACTATAAGACCACCCGAAAGATACGGTGATTGGAACTATCTTAGTTTTTGTGATAATTTGGACTATGCTCTTCATGTAGTCCAAGATGAGTCGATGGACCTTGATGAAGTCATGAAGTCGAGTGATAGCTCGAAATGGATTTGTGCCATGGAGGAAGAGATGCAATCATTGTTGAAGAATCAAACTTGGGATTTGATTCCACTTCCTCAAGGAAACCGTGCTATTGGGTGTAAATGGATATACAAGGTGAAGGACGATGGAAGATACAAAGCTAGGCTAGTAGCTAAGGGGTTTGCACAAAGGAAGGGAAAAGAGTATGATGAGATATTCACACCGGTTGTGCGTCATACTTCTATCCGGATATTACTTGCTATAGTTGCTGTTCATGATTTGGAGTTGGAGCAACTTGATGTGAAAACTGCCTTCTTGCATGGTGACTTGGATGAAGACATTTACATGGAGCAACCACAAGGTTTTGTTGTAAATGGTAAGTCAAATATGGTGTGCAAGTTGAAGAAATCACTATATGGGTTGAAGCAATCACCTAGACAATGGTACAAGAGATTTGATCATTTTATGCTTGAAAATGGTTTCAATAGAAGCGTCAAGGATGCTTTTGTGTATTTCAAGAAGTTGGGAAATGATTGTTGGGTGTATTTACTCTTGTATGTGGACGACATGCTCATTGCTTCGAAGGACAAGAATGAAATCAACAAGTTGAAATTGCAATTAAAGTCGGAATTCGAAATGAAGGACCTTGGAGAAGCAAAGAGGATATTGGGCATGGAAATAGAAAGGGATCGAAAGCGTTTTGAGTTGAAATTGACTCAAAATTACATTAAGAAAGTGCTTTGCCGGTTTAGCATGGAGAATGCAAAAGCGTCAAATACACCTTTACCTTTGCATGTGAAGCTTTCGAGTAAAGAGTCACCTATCTTGGAGAAAGACAAGGCTCATATGGCAAAGGTGCCATATGCAAGTGCGGTTGGTAGTTTGATGTATGCTATGGTGTGTACAAGGCCCGATATAGCAAATGCCGTCGGGGTGGTTAGTCGTTTTATGTCTAATCCGGGAAAATCGCATTGGGAAGCTGTGAAGCTTATATTGAGATACCTTAGAGGCACATCATCTCATGGTCTTGTTTTTTGCGGTAGTAAGGCGATGGATTGCAAGTTGGTTGGTTATTGTGATTCGGACTACGCTGGTGATAGGGATCATAGAAAGTCAACTTCCGGTTATGTCTTCACACTTGGTGGTACAGCCATAAGTTGGAGATCTAGATTGCAGACCGTAGTTGCTTTATCCACTACGGAGGCGGAGTTGATAGCCGCAGTGGAGGCGGCAAAGGAGGCACTCTATTTGAAGCGATTGTTGTGTGACTTGGGATTCGGGCATGATAGTATTGATGTTCGATGTGATAGCCAGAGTGCTATTCACTTGGCAGAGAATTTGGCGTTTAGCTCATGGACTAAGCATATTGAGGTGAGAGAGTCATTTCTAGTAGCCATGGATGAGGATAAGCAAGTATGTCTTCGGAAAGTGCACACAAAGGATAACGCGGCGGACATGTTCACTAAGACTTTGCCGGTTGGGAAGTTCGAGCATTGCTCGAACATGATTCGCTTGGAGAAGTGCTAGGTGCCACGGGGTGGCACGGTTAAGGGAGGAGCTTGGTGGTAGATGAGAAAGAGTATTGGTGAGAGATTGAGGTTCTATTTTCTTGGCAAGTGCTAGTCTTTGGTGAGATAGCTTAGGATTTGGATGTTTTCAACATTTCATTAGCGGGCGGGGGCTTTGCCTGAGCTCGTTGGTGGAGTGCAATAGGCGGTGGCTTTGCCGGAGCTCATTGGGAAAGCATTCATGTTTGGTTGAAGGTAGATGTGATAGTCGGTGCTATTGATTGTTGTTGATGGTATGGTACCATTAGAGTTGGAGATGGATATAGTGTCGAGGTGGAGTGTTAAATTTTGGCGACACTATATGGAGAATTGTAGAGGTTGGAAGTAGCTTCGCAACGGAGAAAACGGTTCGCAAATCGGAGTTCGGAGGTGGAAGTTATATGGAAAAATGTGGAGTAGGCTGTTTTGGGCAGGGTCAGATGTCTGAGGAAAATGGCCAGACGTCTGACCCCTAAGGAAATCTATTCCCGAGGATGATCTCAGACGTCTGACCAAACGGGTCAGACGTCTGAGTCTGTGCAGAATTGTTTCCCGAGACTTTTTGTCAGACGTCTGACCATGCTGGTCAGACGTCTGAGGCATCTTTCGCTTGTTTTGTTCTGTGGACTCAGCGTGAAGATTTGTGTCAACTGCAGGGGCAATTTGGGAATATTGCCTAGGGTTTCTCTTCTCCTATATAAGCTAGCTTCAGGTTCCAGATCTAAAGACGCAAGCGATTGCAAGAGATTAGCCTCCACTAATTAGGGTTTATCAAAACCTAATTTTTCTTCAATTCTCTTCTCCACAAATCAATTTCTAATTAGAATTTGATCATTGTAATCAATCTCTTGTACTCTTCTCATCAATAATAATAAAGCTCTCTCTTAAAGTGGATGTACACTAACACGACGTTAGTGGAACCACTATAAATCACTGTGTGATTTATTTTTCGTTATTGCTTTAATTTCTGAATTGCTTATTTGGGATTGTGATTGTCTCTGGATTGGTTGAGATTAGATTTGAGTTATTGGTTGGTTGTTTTTACACTTCTTATCACGATCCCGTCTTCCGCTGTGCTTAGGGGATTTCGATTCGAGTGGTCTCAAGTTGGAATCTCGTAATAACAAGGGTGTCGATGAAGTCCCAAATAACTCCACTTCAACCGCTGCGAAAATGGGACATCCTTACTGCTGTGTAGGATGTCGATGAAGTCCCAAATCAAACTATCCATACACATATTGTTATATATGCTGTATTATGTGATGTTTGATGTGAAGGATGCCATGTTACTATTATTAATGTGAATCCCCTTATTTAGTGCTTTTGCAGCATTGGGCCATATTTTTGGAAATTTAAAATATTAAAATGATGATTTCATTTTAAAAAGGATTTCAAAGTGATTTTGAAAATATATATGTTTTAATAATTTTTGAATTGATAAAGAAATGAACTTATTTTAAATAAATAAAAAGTTATAATTTTTATGTTATAAAAATTATGGCTTTATGAAATATACTTAAATATGATTTTTGAAATATGAAGTTAATTATTTTGTAAAATAAGTTAAATTGAGAATTTTGAACTTATTATAAAGAGTTTATATATAAGATTTATAAAATTAATATTTTATAAATAAAAGTAATGGAATTATAAACGAGTTTTATAAGTGTTAAAATGAAAGTTTATAAAGGATTGCTATTGATAAAGAGATTTAATGAAATGGATTTTTATAAACAGTGTTTTATAAATATTAGAAATAGATTTATAATCAAATTTGTAAATGGATATGCAATTGAAATTTGGAAATGAATTTATAATGGACTTTATAAATAATAAGATTAGAAAAGAATGAATTTGTAAATAAAGAGATTTATAAGTAAATATAAATAAACTTATAATGGGATTTTGACATATAAATAGGATAAAAGGGAAATTGGTTAATAAAGGAATTTTATAAATGGAAGTTTTTATATAGAAATGTGAATTGTAAACACTGTTTTATAAATGTGAAATCAATTTAATTTGATAAGCTAAACATGGATTTTTATAAAAGGAAATATAGTCACGTTTTCAAAGAGAATAATTCTTTAAATGAACGTTTTGGAAAGTAATATTATAAAATGGAGTTTAAATGGTTTGAAAATAAAATAAATTATGAATTCACTTATTATTAAAATAAGTATATGGAAATATTTTCCAAATATTGAAATATTGAAATGGTTTTGAGAATATATCTTTTTAAAGATAATTTGAAGTAATAAATATGAAAAAGTGATTTAATAAATAAAAGATTAATAAATCAGGTCTAGTGACTGTTTAAGTGCTAAATTATATTTTTGGCCATTTTAGTTTCTTGACTTGATGTGGAAACTATTTAGTCGTACACTTAGTACGTAGCCATCTGTGTAGGCTTGATTATCGTTTGGTGTAAAAGATGTTGATTCGAGTAGTGCAGAGTGATTACTCCTATCTAACGAGCTCCTTCTCGGCCGAAGGATAACAAGTTGAAAGTTGGAAACGTGATAAGTGTAATGACCCTGAAATCGGCCTTCGAAAATCGACACCCGTACTTCACTTGTACTCAAAATGCCGTAGATTCAAACGCCGAATCTGGTTCACCGGAGCTTATAACACCATTAAGTATAACAACATAGCGGAAGAAATAAAACAATGATATCATATACAACTCAAATGAATACAATATCCAGAATGATATACAACAATGATATCAATATGATACAACAATATCAGAGGCAAATAAAAATGCTATAGCGGAAATAACAGAAATGATAACTCCAAATCAACTTCAAAAGAGAATGAATCCAACAACTCCAACATCAGCTCGAACCACCATCACATTGCACCAAGATAAGCAAGTGCAATCTGCTGAACTCCGAACACTGAACTAGCTCCAGATAATCTACTAAACCTGGATATCTGAGAAACCCAACTCTAGACTGCCCATGTGGAAAATTGTGGGCACCCAGAGTTTAGGAAGGGAACAATAAACTCTGGATCAGTCATGGGACTGATATGAGCAAACAAAAACAGTTTATCTTTAAACAAACAACAAAGCATTTTAAACACTGAAATCCGCAATGCTTTTGGAAAATGAAACTACCATAAGGCCTCCCGCCACACACACAATGCAAACGCAGAATTAGAGGAGATTTCTCCTTATGATAGTCAAACATGCTTACTACGCAAAGGAAAAACTCTTTTGATATTATTACTAGTGCATAGTGGAAAACATTTCGAAAGTATAATATTAATCTTAGCCAGCATACAATCATTATTGTATGCCTACTATAGCTACGATGTTCAATAGCAGGTTACCGCCACATTCCATAGCAGGTAATACAACAAAACCGTACAAGGTTCGTATTATTTCTTTGGATTTGCAACAAATGGTCAGGCTAAGGAACTTCCTTACCGAAATAGAAACGCCTCTGGAAAGACGCCCCGAGAACCTAACCGGATCTCTGCAAACACAAGGCCGACACTACCTCACGCTTTAACCAAGCTGTAACTAGGTAACTAACACACGAGCTATGTCATTCCCCGGTCGTCACCGACCTTTATCCGAGGTACCTCGATCACAAAGCAACAACCACAAAGTATAATAACTGTGCAGCATCAACATAGGTAAAATATCTGGGCTCCATACCATGATATTACCTTTTATCCAGAAGGAAATGACATACCCTAGGGGCGCGACCCCTACAAACCTTTGCCGCAACATTCCTGTTTCGACCATTACCGGGTTGTGAGGCTCGACGAAGTCTCGTCCACAAAGCCACGCTTTTTCACAAAGCCACGCTTTTTCACAAAGCAACGCTTTTTCACAAAGTCACGCTTTGACCAACAAATGATCAACAGCACTTCGTATACCACATTACCAAATTGGGAATGTATCACTAGTAACCATCAACTACATAACCTCTGAGCTCGTACGTCTCAGAGAAGGGTGTTAAGCTAAGAGAATAAATTCTCCGCCACCAACAGAAATGTATTTGATAGAAACCAGCTTTACATCTCAAAGTGTAATGTCAGACACACATCCATACAAGTCTGTTCCGGGTTCGAACAGAACCGAAGGCACTTCCAAAAAAGCCATTGCAAATCCGGATAATTTCTAATCACGTCCGGACTTCCCATCACAAAGGGTGCTAAAATCTCTATACCGGGGATCAGCCGATGCAGAGACAATCAATGGTAATCCTTTCGTTTTCGAAAATATTCGGTCTTCACCACCGGTCTTCAAATGCTATCCATATACGTCGTACCATTATTCGGAATGGGTTATATGACACAAAGGTACTTTCCCGGCTAAACCGAATAACGAGCGTAATTAAAAATCATATGGATACTGGGGTCTCAGTTAAATCACAGCTTAAAAGCCCAAAACTTTTCATTCGAATGGTTAAAACAAATTACCATTTCCAATCTTTTAAACAAAAAGATTCAATTCACAAAGTTAACCCCATTCACAAAGATCCATTCATGGATTTCAAAACAATTTCCATTTCAATCGAATTAACTCGTTAAATCTTTAAGTCAAGATTTAACTTATAGATTTCAAAACTGGTTTCCAAAGATTCATTCATAGCCTTTCAAAAACAATTCCAATTCAAGTTGGATTAACTCGTCCGGTCTTTGAATTAAAGACTCATTTCATAGTTTTAAAAACATTTCAATTCCATTTCAAACTTGAAACCTTTCAACAAAATTTAGAAATCCTTTCTTAAAATGAAAGCTATTATTATTTGAAAACAAATAGTTTTCCTTTCGGAAAAATCCAGTTATATTTACATGAGTTAAAACCCTTGAATTAAATTCAAATTCCCAAATCAATACCTTTAAAATGGTTTAACCTATATATAACTTGTACAGCATCTTTAATCCCTAGTTTCAAATCATAGGATTCAATTTCAACTTGAATTCAAATTTAAATAAAATTATTTAAATTTTCAAAACTCGATTAAGTTATTCAAAGTAACTTTTATCTTTGAAATTCCATTTCAAAAGCTTTTCACTTTAAACCCAAATTTCCAATTTCAAAATCAATTGAAATTAAAATTTCAATTTCAAAAACATCAAATTTAAATCATCTGTGACTTAACCGATTTCCACGTGAAATCCATATTTGTGTGTGTATAGTGTAGTCCAGGGATTTTACCCAATAGTGCACAACATCAATCATCACAGATATATCGATAAGCGGTATAACCAGAACGCTTATCTTCATTCACAGATTCATAGATAAAGTAAATTTATCAATCATAAAGATTCACTGTTACGATTCGATGTGGGTTTCGGATAACCAACTGGAATCCGACTCCCTGTCGCATCGAAATTCAAATGTCGTTTACGGATCAAGGGTTTTCATATTCACATAGTAATATATCACAGAAACAGAAATCACAGCTCAGCACAAAGTAATTTATATCACAAAGCATCACAATCACAAACAGGGATATCAAACTGCACAAAGCATTTCAATAATAATCAATCATCTAATAATTAGATGAATTAAATTAGTTACTTTAATTTCCTTTAAATCCTGCTTGTTAATTAATTATATATCAAATAAATTTATCATACAATAATCATCTATCTTAATTAATTCTTCTTGATAAATTATTTTTAAATTTCATTAAGCCATTAACAACTTAATTAATTAAGTAATTAATCCTTAATTTTAAATTAATTAATCCTTAAACATTATTAAATTAAACTAATTAATTACTCTTGATTTAAAACTGAAATTCGAACACTTGTTTAAATTTTAGAAATTTAAAACTGTTTTCAACCCAACTTCCCAGACCCGAGCCCAATCAATCAAAACTCCGAGCCCGCACTAGATTTCCCCGAGCCACACTTCTGTTTTTCCCGAGGCAATACATTCTTCTTTCTTTTCTTTTAAACTTTGTTTTGTTTAAGATTTCAAAAACTGTTATAAAAAACCCACTCGAGCCAAAATGTCAAAATCCCGAGCCAAACTACAAATTTCTCGAGCCTTTCCCCGAGACCCATCCTTCTTCCCCAAAGCCACAATCGAAACCCAGACCAACACTGACACGAACGTGCATGTGTCCAAACACTCCGACCATCTCCAGTCGACTCGCCGTCTTCCACAAGTCGACGATCATCCACACTATCGCTCTGACCACCCAGCACCTCGATTTCATCGGCAATCCAAATCGAGCATTGCGACATTACTGGAACTCAAAGTTCGATTTACCAAATTGCCTCGTCTCGTCGATTCTGTCCACCGGAATCCACACCATCATGTCCAAAGCCACATCAGACTTCCCTCTTCCCTTTCCCTCACATGCGATCGCCTCCGAAGCTTTCTTGCTAACGTACGAACACGGAAAACATTGACGGCCATATCAGCTATCAAAACCCTAAATTGACTCAGACAAGCAACCCCGGCGAACTAGAATTTAAGTGAGTATTTTTCCCATAATCCCAGATCGACAAGCTAGCTTCGACAGAAACCCCAACTATCCCGAGTTCATCCATCACCAGGAATAACCCAAAAATCATATGCTGATCATCTTCGAACTGCACCCTCAATACCCAACTAAAAATCGAGATTTTGATTTCAAAAATCCTAATATGCTTAGAGGATTCAGATCATATATACGAATTTACAAATCATTGTATTTGATTTTTAACATAAACAAATGTTCCTCTGCTCTTTTATTTTTTTCAGACAATATTTCTATCTATTTAAACTTAAAAATATTTTTAAAAATAGCCTTAGGTTAATATGAACAAATTTTCTTTAATGATCATGGCATAACATCAATTATATGAAGAGATATTGGATTTTTTTCCTTGATTAGAATCCTGTTGCTAAGAACATAATAGATATGCACACATCAATACATATATACAGACATGCACCCAAAAATATAAACATATCAGCAGATTTCTCATCAAATTTCAAGGATACTCACAAGCATCAAGATATCAAAACAGGTTAAGCTTCTAAAAAATAGGAGTTTGCTCACAGTTGTTTTTGGAAGAAGAACAGAGCTTTTCTTTATTTTGAATAGGCTTTGAATTTGCTTGCTGAAGCCTTTAATCTCTGATCTGTTTTGGTTTGAGTTGAACTGGAGTGTTGTTTTAGTTGAACTATTGTGTGAGTTTTAATGATATTTGCTTCAGTATATTTTTTCTTCTTTAGCTTGGAATGGACGAAGCAAAATAAATGGAAATGATGAATATATGGGAGATGATATGTTTTGTACATGTGATGTTGTAATGTATTGTTTAACTAAGATGAAATGTGGTACAAGTGATATATTATTTTGTACAAAGCTTAGTAGAGATTTTTCTTGCTTGTAGACTGAAGTGATATTGTGGTGTACAAGCATTTATTATCTTGTACAATATAAATTTTTTTATTATAAAACTTCCTTTCGGCTGTACAATATGAAGACATTGTTTTGTTTAAGTGTACATATATATCTATAGTTGAATATATTTATTGCTATCTTCCTTTGCAAGCTTCATGCTTATATTTTTTTCTTTTGCAGGCTATATTTTATTTCTTCATTTGGAAAGTGTACATGACTATATGTTTTATTTGCTTTGACTATGCTAATTTGATTTCGGCTGAAATGATTTGTTGTGGCTTTATTTTCTCAAGTCTACATACTTAGCCCTTTTATTTGTTTATACTTGAATGTATATAATGTTGTCTTCTTTTCTTTGCTTTAATCACATTGCTTTGTAATATAACTGAATGTATTTTTTTTTCTGTCTTTCTTATGCAAGCTAGTACATATATATTTTTGTTCTCTTTTCTCTAGTCTTGTTACTTTGTATTATTAATGAAGTTCTATTGTTAATATGTTGCCATAATTTTCCTAATGTATTCACTTTCTATTTTATAAAACTATATAATTTATCTTATATATTTTGATTCTATTTCTAACTTAATATTTATTATGATTATTTTACTTTAATATTTATTATCTAGTATTTAATTTATAAATCCAAATTATTATTAACCATCAATCCTAAATTTAAATCATTTATTTATTTTCTTGTGTCAATGTATATACTTTTATATTTATTTTTATACTTATCTTTAAACCATTTATATTAAGATTTAATTAATGATTTCACAAATAATTACATTGAGTTATTCAAATTCAAATCACATATATACATATATATATACAATATTTAAATTTTTAAATGATTTAATATATTTTTATTTAAATTCGAGGAAACTCGTATGAATTTACAAATCAATTTTACAATTTTAATTCAAAAATAAATTTAATTATCAATTTAAATTTATATAAAAATCCGGGGTCGTTACAGACTTCCCCCCTTAAGTAATTTCGTCCTTGAAATTGCACAGGGAGACACAAAGATAGATGAAGAAGATTTCATCAAATCAACTGAATATCTATTCTGCATTTGGCTTACCAAATCAGAATATCAATAATAGATACAAGAACGAATCTTTTTAACACTCCACAAAATACTCGGGTTATCCAGATCTACGAAATATGCAGAGGCATGGGTTAGTTCGAAGGGATAACTAACCATTCGTAGAACATATCGGGTCCCAAAGAATAGATAGATATATGGATACAATTTCAAAACTTTCAGTTTAAAACTAAAGTATATCTATCAACCATAGCAAACAAAGCAAACAAGACAGCGAATACATCCAACAAACAATTTTGGTCCATCCGGAGTTTATGCCCCATATTAATATATCAAATCTTCTTCCTGGATCTACCAAAAACTATCGAAGAATTGAGAAAAGATGACGAACAAAGAGATGGATAGAGAAAAGATTGCTTCCTCGTTGTTACAGAGTATTGACCATTTATAGTCGTATTCCCCTGTCCCCTATCTCATCCTCTTCTTACACTCATACTTACTATCAGTGGATAGTAAGAGAATTTACTGAGGTATTCGAACAGATATCTGAGGAATACTCATTCTAGGGTATAATTCACCCTATCTCTAATGAGCTACTTAATGTGTTATACTCCTGAGCCAAAGTTCAACCTTAGCTCTAATACCAAATGTAATGACCCTGAAATCGGCCTTCGAAAATCGACACCCGTACTTCACTTGTACTCAAAATGCCATAGATTCAAACGCCGAATCTGGTTCATCGGAGCTTATAACAACATTAAGTATAACAACACAACGGAAGAAAGAAAACAATGATATCATATACAACTCAAATGAATACAATATCCAGAATGATATACAACAATGATATCAATATGATACAACAATATCAGAGGCAAATAAAAATGCTACAGCGGAAATAACAGAAATGATAACTCCAAATCATCTTCAAAAGAGAATGAATCCAACAACTCCAACATCAGCTCGAACCACCATCACATTGCACCAAGATAAGCAAGTGCAATCTGCTGAAGTCCGAACACTGAACTAGCTCCAGATAATCTACTAAACCTGAATATCTGAGAAACCCAACTCTAGACTGCCCATGTGGAAAATTGTGGGCACCCAGAGTTTAGGAAGGGAACAATAAACTCCGATCAGTCATGGGACTGGTATGAGCAAACAAAAACAGTTTATCTTTAAACAGACAACAAAGGATTTTAAACATTGAAATTCGCAATGCTTTTGGAAAATGAAACTACCATAAGGCCTCCCGCCACACACACAATGCAAACGCAGAATTGGAGGAGATTTCTCCTTATGATAGTCAAACATGCTTACTACGCAAAGGAAAAACTCTTTTGATATTATTACTAGTGCATAGTGGAAAACATTTCGAAAGTATAATATTAATCTTAGCCAGCATACAATCATTATTGTATGCCTACTATAGCTACGATGTTCAATAGCAGGTTACCGTCACATTCCATAGCAGGTAATACAACTAAAACCGACAAGGTTCGTATTATTTCTTTGGATTTCCAACAAATGGTCAGGCTAAGGAACGTCCTTACCGAAATAGAAACGCCTCTGGAAAGACACCCCGAGAACCTAACCGGATCTCTGCAAACACAAGGCCGACGCTACCTCACGCTTTAACCAAGCTGTAACTAGGTAACTAACACACGAGCTATGTCATTCCCCGGTCGTCACCGACCTTTATCCGAGGTACCTCGATCACAAAGCAACAACCACAAAGTATAATAACTGTGCAGCATCAACATAGGTAAAATATCTGGGCTCCATACCATGATATTACCTTTTATCCAAAAGGAAATGACATACACTAGGGGCGCGACCCCTACAAACCTTTGCCGCAACAAACCTGTTTCGACCATTACCGGGTTGTGAGGCTCGACGAAGTCTCGTCCACAAAGTTATGCTTTTTCACAAAGCCACGCTTTTTCACAAAGCAACGCTTTTTCACAAAGCCACGCTTTTTCACAAAGCCATGCTTTTTCACAAAGTCACGCTTGACCAACAAATGATCAACAGCACTTTGTATGCCACATTACCAAATTGGGAATGTATCACTAGTAACCATCAACTACATAACCTCTGAGCTCGTACGTCTCAGAGAAGGGTGTTAAGCTAAGAGAATAAATTCTCCGCCACCAATAGAAATGTATTTGATAGAAACCAGCTTTACATCTCAAAGTGTAATGTCAGACACACATCCATACAAGTCTGTTTCGGGTTCGAACAGAATCGAAGGCACTTCCAAAAAAGCCCTTGCAAATCCGGATAATTTCTAATCACGTCCGGACTTCCCATCACAAAGGGTGCTAAAATCTCTATACCGGGGATCAGCCGATGCAGAGACAATCAATGGTAATCCTTTCGTTTTCGAAAATATCCGGTTTTCACCACCGGTCTTCAAATGCTATCCATATACGTCGTATCATTATTCGGAATGGGTTATATGACACAAAGGTACTTTCCCGGCTAAACCGAATAACGAGCGTAATTAAAAATCATATGGATACTGGGGTCTCAGTTAAATCACAGCTTAAATGCCCAAAACCTTTCATTCGAATGGTTAAAACAAATTACCATTTCCAATCTTTTAAACAAAAAGATTCAATTCACAAAGTTAACCCCATTCACAAAGATCCATTCATGGATTTCAAAACAATTTCCATTTCAATTGAATTAACTTGTTAAATCTTTAAGTCAAGATTTAACTTATAGCTTTCAAAACTGGTTTCCAAAGATTCATTCATAGCCTTTCAAAAAAAATTCCAATTCAAATTGGATTAACTCGTTCGGTCTTTGAATTAAAGACTCATTTCATAGTTTTCAAAACATTTCAATTCCATTTCAAACTTGAAACCTTTCAACACAATTTAGAAATCCTTTCTTAAAATGAAAGCTATTATTGTTTGAAAACAAATAGTTTTCGTTTCGGAAAAATCCAGTTATATTTACACGAGTTAAAACCCTTGAATTAAATTCAAATTCCCAAATCAATACCTTTAAAATGGTTTAACCCATATATAACTTGTACAACATCTTTAATCCCTAGTTTCAAATCATAGGATTCAATTTCAACTTGAATTCAAATTTAAATAAAATTATTTAAATTTTCAAAACTCGATAAAGTTATTCAAGTAACTTTTATCTTTGAAATTCCATTTCAAAAGCTTTTCACTTTAAACCCAAATTTCCAATTTCAAAATCAATTGAAATTAAAATTTCAATTTCAAAAACATCAAATTTAAATCATCTGTGACTTAACCGATTTCCACGTGAAATCCATATTTGTGTGTGTATAGTGTAGTCCAGGGATTTTACACAATAGTGCACAACATCAATCATCACAGATATATCGATAAGCGGTATAACCAGAACGCTTATCTTCATTCACAGATTCATAGATAAAGTAAATTTATCAATCATAAAGATTCACTGTTACGATTCGATGTGGGTTTCGGATAACCAACTGGAATCCGACTCCCTGTCGCATCGAAATTCAAATGTCGTTTACGGATCAAGGGTTTTCATATTCACATAGTAATATATCACAGAAACAGAAATCACAGCTCAGCACAAAGTAATTTATATCACAAAGCATCACAATCACAAACAGGGATATCAAACTGCTCAAAGCATTTCAATAATAATCAATCATCTAACAATTAGATGAATTAAATCAGTTACTTTAATTTCCTTTAAATCCTGCTTGTTAGTTAATTATATATCAAATAAATTTATCATACAATAATAATCTATCTTAATTAATTCTTCTTGATAAATTATTTTTAAATTTCATTAAGCCATTAACAACTTAATTAATTAAGTAATTAATCCTTAATTTTAAATTAATTAATCCTTAAACATTATTAAATTAAACTAATTAATTACTCTTGATTTAAAACTGAAATTCGAACACTTGTTTAAATTTTAGAAATTTAAAACTGTTTTCAACCCAACTTCCCAGACCCGAGCCCAATCAATCAAAACTCCGAGCCCGCACTTGATTTCCCCGAGCCACACTTCAGTTTTTCCCAAGGCAATACATTCTTCTTTCTTTTCTTTTAAACTTTGTTTTATTTAAGATTTCAAAAACTGTTATAAAAAACCCACTCGAGCCAAAATGTCAAAATCCCGAGCCAAACTACAAATTTCTCGAGCCTTTCCCCGAGACCCATCCTTCTTCCCCAAAGCCACAATCGAAACCCAGACCAAAACTGACACGAACGTGCATGTGTCCAAACACTCCGACCATCTCCAGTCGACTCGCCGTCTTCCACAAGTCGACGATCATCCACACTATCGCTCTGACCACCCAGCACCTCGATTTCATTGGCAATCCAAATTGAGCATTGCGACATTACTGGAACTCAAAGTTCGATTTACCAAATCGCCTCGTCTCGTCGATTCTGTCCACCAGAATCCACACCATCATGTCCAAAGCCACATCAGACTTCCCTCTTCCCTTTCCCCCACATGCGATCACCTCCGAAGCTTTCTTGCTAACGTACGAACACGGAAAACATTGACGGCCATATCAGCTATCAAAACCCTAAATTGACTCAGACAAGCAACCCCGGCGAACTAGAATTTAAGTGAGTATTTTTACCATAATCCCAGATCAACAAGCTAGCTTCGACAGAAAGCCCGACTATCCCGAGTTCATCCATCACCAGGAATAACCCAAAAATCATATGCTGATCATCTTCGAACTGCACCCTCAATACCCAACTAAAAATCGAGATTTTGATTTCAAAAATCCTAATATTCTTAGAGGATTCAGATCATATATACGAATTTACAAATCATTGTATTTGATTTTTAACATAAACAAATGTTCCTCTGCTCTTTTATTTTTTTTAGACAATATTTCTATCTATTTAAACTTAAAAATATTTTTAAAAATAGCCTTAGGTTAATATGAACAAATTTTCTTTAATGATCATGGCATAACATCAATTATATGAAGAGATATTGGATTTTTTTCCTTGATTAGAATCCTGTTGCTAAGAACAGAATAGATATGCACATATCAATACATATATACATACATGCACCCAAAAATATAAACATATCAGCAGATTTCTCATCAAATTTCAAGGATACTCGCAAGCATCAAGATATCAAAACAGGTTAAGCTTCTAAAAAATAGGAGTTTGCTCACAGTTGTTTTTGGAAGAAGAACAGAGCTTTTATTTATTTTGAATAGGCTTTGAATTTGCTTGCTAAAGCCTTTAATCTCTGATCTGTTTTGGTTTGAGTTGAACTGGAGTGTTGTTTTAGTTGAACTATTGTTTGAGTTTTAATGATATTTGCTTCAGTATATTTTTTTTCTTTAGCTTGGAATGGACGAAGCAAAATAAATGGAAATGATGAATATATGGGAGATGATATGTTTTGTACAGGTGATGTTGTAATGTATTGTTTAACTGAGATGAAATGTGGTACAAGTGATATATTATTTTGTACAAAGCTTAGCAGAGATTTTTCTTGCTTGTAGACTGAAGTGATATTGTGGTGTACAAGCATTTATTATCTTGTACAATATAAAAAAATTTATTTATAAAACTTCCTTTCGACTGTACAATATGAAGACATTGTTTTGTTTAAGTGTACATAGATATCTATAGTTGAATATATTTATTGCTATCTTCCTTTGCAAGCTTCATGCTTATATTTTTTTCTTTTGCAGGCTATATTTTATTTCTTCATTTGGCAAGTGTACATGACTATATGTTTTGTTTGCTTTGACTATGCTAATTTGATTTCGGCTGAAATGATTTGTTGTGGCTTTATTTTCTCAAGTCTACATACTTAGCCCTTTTATTTGTTTATACTTGAATGTATATAATGTTGTCTTCTTTTCTTTGCTTTAGTCACATTGCTTTGTAACATAATTGAATGTATTTTTCTTTTCTGTCTTTCTTATGCAAGCTAGTACATATATATTTTTGTTCTCTTTTCTCTAGTCTTGTTACTTTGTATTATTAATGAAGTTCTATTGTTAATATGTTTCCATAATTTTCCTAATGTATTCACTTTCTATTTTATAAAACTATATAATTTATCTTATATATTTTGATTCTATTTCTAACTTAATATTTATCATGATTATTTTACTTTAATATTTATTATCTAGTATTTAATCTATAAATCCAAATTATTATTAACCATCAATCCTAAATTTAAATCATTTATTTATTTTCTTGTGTCAATGTATATACTTTTATATTTATTTTTATACTTATCTTTAAACCATTTATATTAAGATTTAATTAATGATTTCACAAATAATTACATTGAGTTATTCAAATTCAAATCACATATATACATATATAAATACAATATTTAAATTTTTAAATGATTTAATATATTTTTATTTAAATTCGGGGAAACTCGAATGAATTTACAAATCAATTTTACAATTTTAATTCAAAAATAAATTTAATTATCAATTTAAATTTATATAAAAATCCGGGGTCGTTACAATAAGTCTACATGACTTAGTTTCTGTATGAGGTTGAGTAACGCTTTTGCGTTGTTGGTGCGAGGAGACCGGGATCGGTTTATCCGAAAACCACTTTGGACCAACCTATATGCGATGATTGTGCAGGTTTGTTGATGATATTAATATTTAGAATTTTCATAGTGAAGGACTACTTGTTGATCATTTGGGGTTAAAATCCCAATATACATATAGTAGCAGTAGTCTCTTCGTTATGAAATATCCAATGCAAGGACTACTCGCTACTAATCCTAGGGGTGATTCCCGACAGGATGTGGTAGGAAAGTACCTTCGGTTTTTCCTGTTCCTGGACAACTTGTATGGATAGATGTCTAATAGTGCATTTTCTGAGATTACATACCTTGGTTTTTTCAAACATACATCTGTGGTGGCGGAGAAGGCAACTTCTCTTAGCTTAACACCCTCCTTGACATACGAGCTCAAGGGTTGTATTTCTGTGGAAGGCAATTAGTAGTCAACGGAAATGGCAATGTGGCATTCAAAGATGATGTGATAAGTGATATGTGAAAGGTATTCGATACCTCTTTTGGCCTCACACCCAGGAAATGACTAAAACTGGGTAGAAGTACCAATGTTAAGTGGGTCACTCCCATTAGGAGATGTCATCATCCTTCTAGATTTACTCTACACATGTCTAAGTATGTGGTGAATGTATGACCCGGGTACCCGTTAAAGGTCGGTAACGACCAGAGTGATGGCATATTCGGACTATCCAGGAAGGAGTATGACAGTCTTGTATTGGTTTAGGCGGGTAGTATCTACTCCCTAGGTGCATCCCTCTAGAGGTGTACTGCACGGAAGGTAGTCCCTTACCTAGTCATTTGTATGGAATCTAATATCTAGTACGTGCCTGCCATTCTATTTGTAAACCTATTATGCTGGAATTTGATAATGTAACAATTTCAGCTATGATTAATTATTATTTATGCAGTAACCACTATTATAATATAACATGATTTGATATGAAAATGTTTAGGTTATCGTAAGGGAAAAACCCGTCCGTGTTTATGTGTGGGCGTGTCTTACGAGATACCTTTGTTTTGATAAAAGAACACTTTTATAAAATTTAAAATAAATTCAGTTGAGATGTGTTTTTCTCACGCTAGTTTACTAGACTAATCCGGGCGTTCTTCCCTTTCAATGCTCGGGTCAGACCGAGTATATTTATAGGTTCAGATTTGGTGCTTTTGGAGCTTCAATATACGAGCTGGAGATCTTCATGTCGTATACACGTATCTGTTTATTTTCTACTGCATTGTTGTTGTAAATTATCAGCATTTCTGAGGACAGGTTGTTATAAGTGTCCAGGCTGACAATTATTTATTTGTGTACTCTGATTGATGTATGTATATTACAGTCTCTCTTTTGTAAAGATTATTCATCTATATTATATGTTATTCTGCTGCGATGTGAGATTCTGTATTGTTATGATTCTGTTTCTCTCTTCTTCTTCTCTTCTCTTCTTCTCTCTTCTTTCTTTCTTCTCACCCTCTCTCTTCTTTCTCATGACTTTCCATCATTCTATGTTTTTTGGGTCGGACATGTGTGGTTTATTGTCGATTCAAAGGGTACAGATTTGCGGGACGTCACAGCGTGGTATCAGAGCTTTGGATTTAGCGATAAACCTAGGCTTTGATGGGTACTCATTATAGGTATGGTTAGTAATACCATAGAATGAGTCTGAGTGTGTGTGTTTGTGTGTGTTTCTATATATATAAATAAATATATATATATATATATATATAAGCGTGAATTTGTTAGTGATATAATTGGGTTGTTTGATTTGTTAAGTTTGAAATTTGGGTTCTGGTCGATGCGTCTAGTTAATGTCATCGGTTGGGATTCCAAAACACTTGAGCAAGCAAAGTAACACAATATTGTTTTTAAATTGGGTAAATGAAATAATTTTACCTTGATTATATTTCCTATATAAAGAATAGTTTTTCAAAAAATATTATAGTTAGATGATTTGTTGGTTGTTAACGAATGGTAATATTTGATTATTATCATTTGTTATTTTTTGTGTTTAAATAACAAAAAATTATTATTATTATAAAATCTAAACAAAAAATTGAAATGATCTTATATAAGAAAAATGAAAATAAATGAAATTATATATAAGTATAAATTTATAAATGTAATTTATAAATAGAAGGATTTAAAAAAAATAAAAAACACTGAATTCACTACAGTTGCTGGAAAATAATTCGGGTGGTGACTGCAACATCATTAGTATTCATTTTCGAGTTTCTAAGTGATGGATTTTCTACCTTAGTAATTTGTTAATGAAGTTTTGTTTTGATAAAACAAGTTTTGGTTTTAAAATCCAAAGTATGATTTGATAAATATGAGAAAATTAGTTTATGAACTTATAAATTGAAAATGGTATGTATAAGAAAATGAGATTTAAATTAAGACATGAAATTAAAATTTTAACTTAAGTAAACTTAAATATATCGAGTTAGTAAAATGAATCATATGAAATTGCAGTTTAACTTAAGAAAAGTTAAATAAATGAAATTGAATTGGATTTGGAACGAATAAGATTGATATTTGAAATGGATCAAAAAAATTAAATATAAACTTGAGTGGTAAAGTGATTGTATAACCATTAATTGAAATTATAAAATATGAGAATGTGAATAAACTTAAGTAATTATTTATGAAATTGTAAATAAATAAGTTGTATAACTTATAAAATTAGAAAATATAAAGTAAAGCCAAATATTAAAATGGTTAAACAATTTTGTTAAGCAAAACAAAATCTGAATTTGAATAGTGATATAAAATTTGAATTAAGTAACGACTTTAGAAATGAAATTTAAGTTAAGTCAAATAGAATGAAATGTTGTAAAGGAATTTAACTTAAGTAATGTCGAATGAAGTTGATTTTGATATCAAAATGAATTAATTAAGTGAATTAATGAAATGAAGTAATGAAATGAATATGAACTTGAGTTATAAAATAAAATTCAACTTAAGTTGCAAAATGAATTGAATTGAACTAATGAAATAATTAGTAAATGGAATATGATTTGGAATGTTATTTATTAAAATTGAATATAACTTAAGTTAAGAAGTGATAATAAACATAAGAAGTGTTGTATAAAATGATTAAGCAAATTTAGTAATGAAATAAAGTAGTTGTTAAGTGTTATTAGTATTTAAAAGAATTATACTAAGTGAATAATGAAATGTTGTTAAATATGAATCGGAAGTAAATTTAACAAAAATAAAGTGATATTAATAAGTGGAAGTTAATGAATGTAAATTAATTGAATGAGAATTAATTGAATGTGAACATAATGAATTTGAATTGAATGCAAATCAACCAAATATTGATAGAATGAATGTTAATCAATTTGAAAGTGAACGTGAATAAAATTGATTGTTAACTATTTGGATGTAAATGAAAGGAATGTAAATTGGTTGAATGAAAACTAATTGAATATGGATAATTGAATGTTAATAAGTTGAAAACAAATCAAATGAATGTTAATAAGAAGGAAAGTTAATAAAAATTAAAAACATTAACATTGAAATGTATATTAACTTGGTTATGACACTAGATGGATGTTAGTTGTTGGATGGTTTCTTTTGTTGCATGTGTTTCATTTGCATATGATTATTGTCTAGCTATGTTATATATTGATATTACTTTCATATACATGTTCTAATTGGTTTGTTGAGTGTTTAGTAGGTGCAGATGGAATATGCGTCGCATTTGGAGCTCGCTTTCACGCTAAATTGCTTGTATATGCTTGCTAATAATATATAAGGTACATATCTTGGATTTTTTTCCTATGGGATGCCTCATCCTCGAAGATGAGATGTATATTTGTGATATATATATATATATATATTGTGATTTTACTACGATCGAACCGCGCAAAGGAGACTCTGGCGAATTTTTTTGAAAATTTAAGTCATTAGAATTTTTTTGAAAATTTTGGAAATTTTTTTATAACTAGAAATTTGATTATTGAGTTATAATTTGAAATGATATTAGTTGATTTTTGAAAGAGTATTAGTTAATAAATATGAATGAATTTGAAAACTTAGAAAAGTTTTTATAAGAAGTTTAACTAATTGATTTCGAAATGTTAAAAGATTTGAATGAATTTGGTAATCTATTTGAACGAATTGTTTTGAAAAGTGAATGGATTTTGTGGCATTTTCTTACTTAGTAATTTCGGGGACGATTTTTAAGGGGGAAGTATGTAACGACCCAGTTTTTCAGTCGTTCGAATTTGGAATATTTAATTGATTTTAAATATAGAAGTTAATTTTTGTAAGTTAAATAACTCATATTTCGAATATAGTGATTTATTGGATAATTAAATTGTTTAATTTAATATTTGAAATTGTGGAAATAATTAAAAAGTGTAGCGACCGGGGTTTTTGACCCTCGAAAATCGACACTGATACGTTCACTGCATCACATGCCGAGCAATCGAATGCCGAAAACCCTAATTCAACACAGAATCTCACAGCACAACGAATAATCTATAATATACCATAAATCTTTACACAAAAGTAAAACTGTAATATATTTATATACAAGCATCAATCAGAGTATACTAACCTATCTCAGCCTGGACAGTTATAACAGTCTGCCCTTACAATTGCTGATAAACACAACAATGAATACAGCGGAAAATATAACCATCTACGCGAATACGTCTTTGGGCCTCCAACTCGTCCCTTGAAGCTCCAAGCATCCAAACTAATCTGTAATATACTCGGTCTGACCCAAGCATTATAATAAAATAACGCCCGAGTCAGTCTAGAAAACCAGCATGAGAAAAACACACCCAACTGGATTTAAAGTTATAAGGAATCTTTGAAAATCAAAGGTATCTCGTAAGACCACGTCACACATAAACACGACAGATTTTTACCTTACGATAACCAAACCACTTTTATATACAAATCCTGTGATATTATAATAGTGTCTAAGTACAAATACTTATTAAATTAGCTGAAATGCTTGCATCTCACATTTCAACATAGTTGGGCACAATCAAAACCGTACGATGCTTATTGGAGAATGGATTTCATACAATGACTAGGCACTGGGATACCACCTATCACGGTACACGTATAGAAAATGTACCGAGATCGAACCTATCAATCCCTGCCAACACAAGGCCGGCCTACCCCTTACTGGATAGTACCTAATATATCATCACCGCGGTTGCTTTGCAACCCTTTTGAGATCTCATGCACAACCAATCCATAAATATGTAGATGTATGGTATATAGAAAGGTGACAACATACTCAAATGGGTGCGACCCACTTAGCCTTGTTGCATCTCCAATGATTTTCAGTCATTCCCGGTTGATGAGGCTTGAGGTTATGATTACCTTTCAAGAAATTTACTCTTAGAATGCTCATTGCCCTCCAATGACAATGTGCTGATAGCATTCATCCATACAAGTTGTTCTGGGTCTGAACAAACTGAATCTCTAAAACTCCGTCTTCATTATCTTCACTACATCACAATTCGTAACGCTCAAATCGGATCGAAGTGGTTTTCAGATAATTAAATCTGATCCCGGTCTCTTCGAAACGACCAACGAAATTGGCCAGATTTGATAGTCGGTTATTTAACTATCAAATTACACATATAAGCAGCCACTGGGCCCATATTATAAATCTTCAAAACATTTATTTTAAAATATCTTTATAAAGATATATATTCAAATCTCTTTCAATATTTCAATATTTGAAAACGATTTCAAATACTTAAATCCATAACAGGATATTCCAACCCATAGCAACACTTAGAATTATTTCTAAATCCAGCTTATATATAATTCATTACGTAGAAAATCTTTATATATAAATCATTTCGTTGCTAAAATGTCTCCAAAACCTTTAATTCCAATACTTTGGAAAATATTATAAGTCTATTTCCCAAGATCATTCCTAATATCCATACTTAGGAAATATTCCATACTTACTCATAAATCTTCGGAATTTTTATTAATTCCCTTTTCAATTTCCAAAAATTATCGATTATACTTATTAATTATCCAACTAACAATTTGTATCTCCTTTAATGAATTTAGATTCATTTTCGAAGTTCCCGTATCTAAACAATTTGGAAATTTCCTTTTCTCAAATTTTCTTAAGTTCCTGAATTCCATTATAAGATTTTCTCTTATAAAATCACATCCATTAAATAAAACCCGGTTCACAAATCTCGAGAGCATTTATAAATAAATTTCAATCACTTACTTTTAAATTATATATATATATAATAATAAATTTCAAAAAACATGGTTAAATAATTATTTAAAATATCAAAGCACTTTTAAAATAAACGTCAATAACCAATTCCAATTCATTTATAAAATTTCTAATCGATTTACAAAACTTATTAATAAAACTTAGAATTCATTTCAACAAATTTAATTATTTAAATAACTAACTTTCTGAAATATTTTACTCCAATTAATAGTTTTTAAAACTACATAGTTTAATAAATAAAAATCCTTTTCTAAAACAAACCTTAACTTCTTGTGAAAAACCATTTAAAATTCAACATACCCATTTTATGCTTATAAATCTCTCTCGATTTATCACAAATCGATTCACATTTCCAATTCCATAACTATTTCCAAATTCCAAAATAGAATTTACTATTTCTTTCTAAGCCGATTTCCATATCTCATTTTAAATTCACACCGTGAATTTATATTTCCAATTTATCAAATGATAATCATTCGACTTTATTTATAAACATCGTTTATAAATTTCATAAACTCATTTCTAGTTTTATAACAGGTTCATATTACTAAAATCCATTTATAAATCGATTTATAATTAAAATTCCATTTATAAATCTATCTCTTTAATAATCCAAAAATATATTCCAAAACTATTCAAATTTCGATTTCGACTTCCATTTCGTATTTTGAGAATCTCATTTTAAAAAAAACCATTGTTTTAAAATCATAAATTTTCAATTCTCTATTGAAACCATTATACGGAATAGCTAAAAAAATATCCAAAATTAATTAATTTATTTTATCCAAATCATTTCCCTTTTTAATAATTCCAAAATTCAATATAAAAATATCAATTCCAAAATCGCCTTTTAATTTCCTTTTTAAAATTCAAAAATATTATCTATGGTATTTATAATACCAAAATTAAGGCCAGTGCTACTATAGCATCCAATAATTCAAATCACAACATAATCTATATTAGATTATTCACACACATCATATATCACTATATATGAAATTAAAATCAACATTTTTGAGGAATCCAGTTGGATCCCTCCAATCTGTTTCCCTGCAACCACAGATGTTATATAATCACAAAAGTATAATCACAGCTTCGAGGCGGGATATCGCAATAAAATGGGTCATCCGCTATTATGCAGGGCGCATAGTGTCTCATCTGCTCCAATCGGTGGAAAAATATACCCAACTACTAACATATACTACTATATATAATATAACATCCAACTGATAATATAATTCAGTATATCATCCAAACAATCATTCAACAAATTTTTATCAACTACAAACCAAACTAGTTATCCAAAAAGGTGAGATTAACTAACCGAACTTCTCTGTTATCGCTGAGACGTTTCGATTCCGTCTGAATTCGAACGACGTTCGAATCTAGCAAAAATTCAACAAGCTCTGTTCGTTGCCAAACTAATTCCATAACATAGCGCTCGTCAATACAAACTTAACGCGACAGACTGCGTTCGATTTGGACCTAAAACGAGTAAGTTATCACGTTTATAAGAATAACGAATAAAATAATATAATAATTTTCTTAATTACATACTTATACAATTAATTACCCATTTTAAAAACAATTAGCCGCCTAAACCATTCTTCCCCCAAATCTCGTACGCACTATAACAGCCGCCCCTTGTTCTTACTTGCCGCCGCCGCCTCTGGCCAAGGCCGACCATCGCACCACCCCCCATCGAACCCCCTAACCTCGCCGCACCTTCCAGCATCGATCCCATCCCCTCCGCTACCACGTGAATTCCACACGAACCCAAAAACCAAACAAACTCCATTTCCGTTCAAACCTCCCTCACCGCCGCCACTTCCAACGTCGCGCCACTAGACTTCGTCCGAAGGTGGGCCTGCCCCTCCACTACATTCCACTAGTTGGAAGCTTCGCCCCAAAACCCCCCGAAATGCCGCAATCGATGAAAGAACTAATTGCCGTTCATCATCTAATTCTGGCCACCAGAGGCAATTGCACCTCATCTCCACCATTAGATGGATTCGTCTTCATGTCGCCTACAAGTCTCTAGTTGATCACCTCGCCTGAAATGGCATGAAATGGTCTCGATGAACCTATGCCGTTGGATTTGGGGGTATTGCATTTTGAAAAGAACGAATTTTTCTCTGGTATAGGAACGCGATATAAATAGGGAAACAATGTATAGGCTCGAACGTGATAGGGTGGCTGATAAGAAATGTGAAGTCGGCTGAAAGGAAAGGTAGGGTTAAATCGAATAAAAATATATTATTAAAAATTCAAAATATCTAGATATTTAATTCCGAACCCCGATCGAGGCGTGTCGCCTGGCGTTCCTAAGGTTATACCCCTATTTTGAAAGCAATGGTACAAGTTTCGGGACCTAATTCGATCATATGGAGAAGGTAGCTTTTTGAACCCAATTAAAATATTAAATTTTCGATATTAATTTCAACACGTTTCTATCCCGTAGACCAAACGATACGTCTAATCGCTACGAAATTTGACGGCGTATTAAAATCCATTATTATGGTCCCAATGACAATGGTTTCGTCGAAACTTGAGACTGTGCCCTAGAAGTCTATTTTTACTCGTTAATTAAAATGAGATATTTCAAAATCGAGTAAATCACCTTTGAATCAATTTTAAAAGTTTTATTATCTTCATTCTTATTAATAGAAATTAAATAAGCCTTTAAATCATTTTTTTTCAAATAAAATCCAAGATTTAAATTATTTAAACGATTTTCAATTATTAAATTCACAATTAAATTATCCAATAAATCTTTATATTTGAAATTCAAGTTTTTAAATCTATAAAATTAACTTTCAAATATTTAAAATTAATTAAATATTCCAATTGCAAATGACCAAAATTCTGGGTCGTTACAAAAAGAGAATTTAATTTGAATGAAAATGATTTATTAAATTGAATTAAATTCTATTTGAATTTAGATGAAGTTAGAGAACTTTTAAAATTGAATTAAAAGTGAATAAATGGAAATTGGAAATTTTATATTTTGATTAACGAGTAAAAATAGTCATTTTTGACACTGTCTTGGATTTCGACGAAACCTGTTTCATTGGATCCGTAATAGTGAGTTATTATGGGATTTCAAATTTCGTATCGATCAGACTTATGGTTTTGTCGTGCGAAACTGAAACACATAGAAATTTATTTAAGTAATTTGAATTAAAATAATTCGATTCGAAAACCTATCTTCCAAATACGATGGAATTGGTTCCCGATATATATTCCATTGTGTTTGGAATAGGGGTAAAACATTATGAACGTCAAGCGGCACGCTTCGATTGGAGTTCGAAAAATTTGGCGATGAATAGTGTTTTTGTAAATGTGTATATTAATACCCTAACTCACCCTAATTTCTCAAAACCATAGCCTATCTATGTCCTAGCCGCCACAATTAAATTCAACGGCCCGAAACTCATCAATTTCCTCAAATTTTGGCAAATCCATCGACTATTACCCAAAACTTCCTAAATGAAAAACGTTAAGCTCGTCGAGATCTATAAGTTCAACGGTTGAGATCTGAAATGGTGCTTCGTGGTGGTTGAAATCGAGGTTTGAAGGCGCGACGTTCAAATGGGTTTTTCGAGGCAAGGGAGGCACCGAGTTCGACGTGGCTCTGGCCGTGGGTGGATTGTGCTATGACACTTCGTCTGGAGGTGGTTGATCGTCCTCTCGATGGACGATGAAGGCGCGACAATCGATAAAGGAGGCGCGTATGGGTTTGAACGCAAAAATAAAAAAACAAGAGGAAAGAGGCTGTAACGTCCCAGATTTTCGCGTTCGAAAATCGACATCCATACTTTACATCGTACTCGAATGTCGTAGATTCGAGCGTTCAAATCCGAGTCGCCGGAGCTTATAACACAGTTAAGTAAACATCACAGCGGAATAAAAAGAATATAGATATACAACATCTGATACAATATCCAGATACAATGATGATACAATGAATATCTATATACATCAGAGATATTCTACAATAAATTGCAGCGGAAAGAAAAATAGATAACATCAGCAGCGGATAATCTTCATCTCCAAAGCACGATCCAGAAATAGCTCGAACTCCCAATAACGAGGCACAAAGATAAGCAAGTGCAGTCTGATCCAAAGACTGAACCAACTCCAGAAAATCTACTAAACCTGAATATCTGAAAACCCCAACTCTAGACTGCTCGTGTAGGAAATTATGAGCACCCAGAGTTTAGGAAAGGAACAATAAACTCCGGATCAGTCATGGGACTGGTGTGAGCAACAAAACAGTTTATCTTTAAAACAAATAGCAAGAGAATTTAAAGTCAATTCGAAATGCTTTTGGAAAATGAAACTACCATAAGACCTCCCGCCACACACACAATGCAAACGCAGAATTGGAGGAGATTTCTTCTTATGATAGTCAAAGATGTTTACTACGCAAAAATCAAATCATTTGATATTATTACTAGTGCATAGTGCAGAAAACAATTTCGAAAGTAGAATATAAATCTTAGCCAGCATAGACATTTCGCACTTATGCCTACTATAGCTACCATGTTCAATAGCAGGTTACCACCACATTCCATGGCAGGTAATACAACTAAAACCGTACGAAGTTCGTATTTGGAAGATGGATTTCCAACAAATGGTCAGGCTAAGGAACTTCCTATTCCACGAAAGAAACGCCTCTGGCGGGACGCTCCGAGAACCACACCGTTCTCTGCCAAACAAGGCCGGCAACCCCTTTTCCCAAGGGATAAAAGAAACCTCAGATATGCCACCCCCGGTCCTTTGGGACCTTTAACCGAGGTACCTCTAATCCAACATCACACGTCATAAATAAAGTGTGTCCACATGAGTAAGTATCTGGACTCCATACCATGATACTACCCTTTTCCAGAAGGAATGGTCATACCCTAGGGGAGCTACCCCTGAAAACCTTGCCGCACAATTCCTGTTTCGACCACTACCGGGTTGTGAGGCTCGACGAAGTCTCGTCCACAAAGCTACGCTTTTTCAAAAAGCCACGCTTTAGGTCAACAGATGATCAACCTATGATCACAAAGATAAATGATCAAACAAATGATCATATCACAAATGATCAAACACTGATCATCACACAGCAACACTCAGCATGCCACATTACCAAATTGGGATATATCGCTGATAAATTTCAACTACATAACCTCTGAGCTCGTACGTCTCAGAGAAGGGTGTTAAGCTAAGAGAATAAATTCTCCGCCACCAACAGAAATGTATTTGAAAGAAATCAGCTTTATATCTCAAAGTGTAATGTCAGACATGTAACCATACAAGTCTGTTCCGGGTTCGAACAGAACCGAAGGCACTTCTCACGAAGCCCTTGCAAATCCGGATAATTTCCAATCACGTCCGGACTTCCTGTCACAAAAAGAGTGATATAAATCTCTATACCGGAGCAACTCAGTGCAGAGACATTCGACAGGTTGTCCTTTCATTTTCGAAAATATCCGGTCTTCATCACCGATCTTCAAATGCCATCCATATACGACGTATCACTATTCGGAATGGGTTATACGACCCAAAGGTCCTTTCCCGGCTAACCCGAATAGTGAGCGCAATTAAAAAACATATGGATATGGGATTTCAATTAAGTCACAACTTAACAATTCCAAACTTTCTTTCAAATGGTTTAAACCAATTACCATTTCAAATCTTTTAAACAAAAAGATTCATTTACAGATTTTTCCAAATCAATTCTCATTTCAATTTGATTAACTCGTTAAATCTTTAAATCAAAGATTTAACTTATAGCTTTCAAAACAATTTCATTTCTAATGGGTTAAACAAAACATCATTTTAAATCTGTTAAAAATAAACAGATTTAATTCATAGCTTTCAAAAAAGAATTCATTCATAGCCTTTTAAAACATTTCAATTTCATTTTGAATTTGAAACCTTTCAACACAAACTGGAAGTTCACTTCTTATATGAAAGCTGTTATTATTTGAAAACAAATAGTTTTCGTTTAAGAAAAATCCAATTATATTTACACGAGTTAAAACCCTTTTATTTTATTCACATTCCAAAGTCAATACTTTTTAAAATGGTTTAACTCATATATAACAGGTATAAAATCTCTAATCCCTATTTTCAAATCATAGAGTTCAATTTCAAATCTTGAATTTAAGTTTAAATCAAATTATTTAAACTTCAAAACTTAATCAGGTTATTCGAAAATAAGTTTCATCTTTGAAATTCCATTTCAAAAGCTTTTCACATTTAAACCGAAATTTCTAATTTCAAAATCAATTGAAATTTAAAATTTCAATTTCAAATCATCAAATTTAAATTATCTGTGACTTAACCGATTTCCACGTGAAATCCATATTTGTGTGTGTATGGTGTAGTCCAGGGGTTTAACACAATAGTGCAACATGATGAATCATCACAGATCAAAATACAGGATATAGTTGATAAGCGATATAAACTATAACGCTTATCGTTCATGCACAGATCACAGATATATAAAAATCACAGATAATAAATTACATCACAGATAATTTATCACAGATCAAAACATAAATCAGGGTGTATCACAAAACATCGTACATCAGGGATATCAAACAATTTGACATTCAATAGAATTCAAACATTCATAAGTAAGGTCAAATTTATCATCTGATAAATTTAAATCAGATAAATTTCTTATGAATAAATTACTAATCCTGGTTAAATTTATTTTAATAATTTACAAATTATTTTGATTAATTATTCTTTATCATTTATAAATTTACCATTCATAATAAATTAATTAACCTTTAAGTAAAATTCATTAATTTAATTAACTATTTTTAGTTAATAATTTAACCCTTAATTTATTTAATTAATTACCACTTAATTAATAAAATTTTAGTAAGTGATCATTCCTAACCATTTTTACTAATTAATAATGTTTGATTAATTATCTTCAAATTTATTGCTTTAATTAATTATTCCTCAATTAATCAACACAAGGTAATTAGCTTTCAAATCATTTATACAAAGTAATTAGCTTTAATTTAATTACACAAAGTAGTTATTTATCAATTATCATTTAAAACTTGACTTGTATAAAATTTTAAAAACTGTTTCATTCTGAACCCAGAAAATCTCGAGTCAAACCCGAGTAAAACCATCAAATACCCCGAGTTATTCCCCGAGTCAACCAATTTCCCATCTGCTTCGAGTTTTTCGTGAATTCCCTCGAGTTCTCCCCGATGCCAACTCTTCTTCCCCAAAGCCTAAAATCCCACTGACATTAACGTGCACGCGTGCACTTGCACGAGGCGCCGGAGCCTCGGCGATCGATGCCGCCTTCCTCCCCATGTCGACGATGATCGACTCATCCCCATCCACCACCCAGTTCGACGAATTCGAACAAAACTCGAGATCGAGCATTTCACCTAGAACTGGAACACAACTGAGCCACTAGAAAACCCCTCGTCTCGCCATCTCAGGCCACCAGGAGGTCTGAAATTTTGACCATAGCCTCGCCGTTACACTACGCCTCGAACTCCCCTGGTCCGATTACTTCCGGTGCTTCCACGACCACGCAATCGCCTCAAGAACAACTGCTACCCAAACTGACAGTTAAACCCTAGATCACCTTCGACTAGCTGCTCTGATGAGCTAAAAAATCCCTGACCATTTTTCCACGAATCCCCATCACTCAGGCTTCCTCCAGCCCTGACCACGTCGACCATCACTTCGCCGTTCATCAATGATTGATGAAAACCCAAATTTCGTTCAATTCACAATTTCTCGGTGGATATATGCTTAAAAATTCTGACCTTACCTTTAAAAATCACTATTCCCAAAAACGTTTTCAATAATACAATTTAAATCAGAAAACAAAATGGTTGAACTTTTACATTATTTTGGGTTTTCCTGTATTCTTTAAATTCCCAGAGAAAACTTAAGTTAAATATACTTAAATTTAGTTTTTAAATATTAAAACATAGCTAAACAAACAAAGTTTGTTTAGATCCTAAAGCCAAATAAGGATCATAGGAAGAGAAGTTGGAATATGTACAGGTTTTAGAAACCTGGGAACAAATAAAAGTAAATGTGCCTGTAGTTCAAACATGCACATTCTTCTCTGCATATAAATATCTACACATTTGCATGCATGTTAATTCTTCACCATTATTTTCAAACATCATCTCAAACAACTTATAATGGGTTTAAAAATGAAGTTTGCTCACCTTGAAAAGAAAGAACAGAGGAGAAGAGCAGAGAGGAACTTGGTTTCTGTTGAACAGAGACATGCATTTTTATTTTCTTTGATAGTTTTGAATTTGTTTAAAACTTCAAACAGGCTGCAGCCTTCAAATCTACATCTTCTTTGAACTGCTGCTGCTCCTCTTCTTTGCTTTTAATCTGTTGAAGCTTTGGTTTTGCTTTGATGATTATTTTATTTTTCTTCGCTCGGTTTGAAAACAAACGAATGGAATGAAGTGGTGATGTTGTTTTTCTTTATACAAGGTGATATTATCTTGTACAACAGGTAAGGCTGAAGTGATATGTTATTATTTTGTACAATTATAGTGATATATTTTTTTTCTTTGTTCGGCCATGCTAGAGGTGCTGGCTTGTACTTGTTTTATTGTTGAGCATGTATTTCTTCCTTTACTTTCGGCTGAGAGGATTTTTGTTATGGTGAACAAAGATATTGACATTAAATGCTCTTGGTACTTTATGTTTCTACTTATCCTATTTTATACATTTCGTATGTACTGATATGGTTATATACATATCTTCTTTTGCTTTGTGTTTACATACTTGTATTTGGCTTGCACTTTCTTTGCTAGTTCATACTTGCCTTTTTTTTTGTACATATATATTTTTGTTTTCATTTTAATCCCAACCCATTTCCAAATTATTTGGATTCAAAGTGTCTATTAAAAATCATTTCAAAAATCTTTTTGCTTTGCATATTACTTTGCATTCCAATTCAATATGTTGTTTACTTTATAGTATGAAGTTCCATTTTTAATAAGTTGTTAAAATTTTATTAAATGAATTACTTTATATTTTTATAACTTATCTTTTACTTTATTTATTTCTCATTATTTTGAATTATAGATAAATTTCTAGATTTAATTTGTTATTGGATTTTATCCAATGTATTTACTTTATCTATCTATCTTATATATCTTCATTTCTAAACCATTTATATGAAGATTTAAATTCAACTCAAATATACAAATATATATTAACTTCAAATTTTCTCATATATCCCGTATACATATATATTCACATATATGTACCATATTTACAATATTATTAAATTTTAAAGGATTTATACAGAATTTAATTGATCCGGGGAAACTCGATTAAATTTATCCATAAATTAAACAATTTTAAATCAAAAATTCATTTAATTATTAATTTAAATAAATTAAAAATCTGGGGTCGTTACAGAGGCGCATGCATGCTAGTTTGGGGAGAAGGAGGGAAGAATGTGAGTGAAGTTTAAATTTTATTATTTAAGTTAAATTAAATTTAAATTATCGAATTTTTTAAAAATGTATAACTTTGTCATATGAGGTCCGATTCAGACGAAACGAGTTGCGTTGGGTTCATTACTAAAAATACTACGCTATGGATTTGGATTAGATCGATTGGAGCTCATAGAAATTTGGTTAATATTAAACGCTCGTTTAATTTTAATCGAATTAAAACGCTACAACGACGACTGCAAGCAATGTGAGTAAAACTCACTCTTTCTGACCCGCTTATATTTTTTTATAAGTGGGAATAAATTTGTTTTATGCTATGTGATGATTGTTTGGATGTTATACTATATTATTAGTAGTTGGATATATTCCTGCCTATTGGAGCAGATGAGACCCTATACGTTCCCGTGTATGAACGGATGACCCTTTGTACGCGCGTCTGCCTCGAAGCAGACATTGTACATATTTTCTCATATGTATATTTGTTGCAGGTTACAGGTTGGACGGATCCAACTGGATTCTTATTGATTTTTATTTACACATATTGTTATATATGTTGTGTTATGTGATGTTTGATGTGACAGATGCCATGTTTACTATTATTGATATGAATTCCCTTATTTAGCGCTTTTGCAGCATTGGGCCATATTTTTGGAAATTTAAAATATTAAAATGATGATTTCAATTTAAAAAGGATTTCAAAGTGATTTTAAAAATATATATGTTTTAATAATTTTTGAATTGTTAAAGAAATGAATTTATTTTAAATAAATAAAAAGTTTTAATTTTTATGTTATAAAAATTATGGCTTTGTGAAATATACTTAAATATGATTTTTGAAATATGAAGTTAACTATTTTGTAAAATAAGTTAAATTGAGAATTTTGAACTTATTATAAAGGGTTTATATATAAGATTTATAAAATTGATATTTTATAAATAAAAGTAATGGAATTATAAACGAGTTTTATAAGTGTTAAAATGAAAGTTTATAAAGGAATGCTAGAAATATTAGAAATGGATTTATAATCAAATTTGTAAAGAGATTTAATGAAATGGATTTTTATAAACAGTGTTTTATAAATATTAGAAATGGATTTATAATCAAATTTGTAAATGGATTTGCAATTGAAATTTGGAAATGAATTTATAATGGACTTTATAAATAATAAGATTAGAAAAGAATGAATTTGTAAATAAAGAGATTTATAAGTAAATAAACTTATAATGAGATTTTGACATATAAATGAGATAAAAGGGAAATTGGTTAATAAAGGAATTTTATAAATGGAAGTTTTTATAAAATAGAAATGTGAATTGTAAACACTGTTTTATAAATGTGAAATCAATTTAATTTGATAAGCTAAACATGGATTTTTATAAAAGGAAATATATTCATGTTTTTAAAGGGAATAATTCTTTAAATGAAAGTTTTGGAAAGTGATATTATAAAATGGAGTTTAAACGGTTTAAAAATAAAATAAATTGTGAATTCACTTATTATTAAAATAAGTATATGGAAATGTTTTCCAAATATTGAAATATTGAAATGGTTTTGAGAATATATATTTTTAAAGATAATTTTAAGTAATAAATATGGAAAAGTGATTTAATAAATAAAAGATTAATAAATCAGGCCTAGTGACTGTTTAAGTGCTAAATTATATTTTTGGCTATTTTAGTTTCTCGACTTGATGTGGAAACTATTTAGTTGTACACTTAGTACGTAGCCATCTGTGTAGGCTTGATTATCATTTAGTGTAAAGGTTGTTAATTCGAGTAGTGCGAAGTAATTACTCCTATATATCGAGCTTCCTACTTAGCCGAAGGATAGCAAGTTGAAAGTTGGAAACGTGATAAGTCTACGAGACTTGGTTTCTGTATGAGGTTGAGTAACGCTTTTGCATTGTTGGTGCAAAGAGACCGGGATCGGTTTATCCGAAAACCACTTTGGACCAACCTATATGTGACGATTGTGCAGGTTTGTTGATGATATTGATATTTAGGATTTTCATAGTGAAGGACTACTTGTTGATCATTTGGGGTTAAAATCCCAAAATACATATAGTAGCAGTAGTCTATTCGTTATGAAATAGCCAGTGCAAGGACTATTCGCTACTAATCCTAGGGATGATTCCCAACTGGATGTGGTAGGAAAGTACCTTCGGTTGTCTTGTTCCTGGACAACTTATATGGATGGATGTCTGACAGTGCATTTTCTGAGATTACGTACATTGGTTTTTACAAACATACATCTGTGGTGGCGGAGAAGGCAACTTATCTTTGCTTAATACCCTCCTTGAGACATACGAGCTCAAGGGTTGTATTTTTGTTGAAGGCAATTAGTAGTCAACGGAAATGGCAATGTGGCATTCAAAGATGATATGATATGTGATATGTGATATGTGAAAGGTATTTGATACCTCTTTTTGCCTCACACCCAGAAAATGACTAAAACAGGGTAGAAGCAGCAAGGCTAAGTGAGTCGCTCCCATTAGGAGATGTCATCATCCTTCTAGATTTACTCTACACATGTCTAAGTATGTGGTGAATGTATGACCCGGGTACCCGTTAAATGTCGGTAACGACCTGGGTGGTGACATATTCGGTACTATCCAGGAAGGGGTAGGCCGGTCTTGTGTTGGTTTAGGCGGCCAGTATATGCTCCCTAGGTGCATCCCTCTAGAGGTGTACTGTATGGAAGGTAGTCCTTTACCTAGTCATTTGTATGGAATCCAATATCCACTACGTGCCTGCCATTCTGTTTGTAAACCTATTATGCTGGAATTTAATAATGTAATAATTTCAGCTATGATTAATTATTATTTGTGTAATAGACACTATTATAATATAACATGATTTGATATGAATTTTTTTTGGTTACGTAAGGGAAAAACCCATCTGTGTTTATGTGTGGGCGCGTCTTACGAAATACCTTTGTTTTGATAAAAGAACACTTTTATAAACTTTAAAATAAATTCAGTTGAGATGTGTTTTTCTCACACTGGTTTACCGGACTGATCTGGGCGTTCTTACCTTCCTATGCTTGGGTCAGACCGAGTATATTTACAGGTTCAGATTTGGTGCTTTTGGAGCTTCAAAAGACGAGCTATTGATCTTCATGTCATATACACGTATCTGTTTACTTTCCGCTGCATTGTTGTTGTAAATTATCACCATTTCTGAGGACAGGTTGTTATAACTGTCTAGGCTGATAATTATTTATTTGTGTACTCTGATTGATGTATGTATATTACAATTTCTCTTTTGTAAAGGTTATTCACTTATATTATATGTTATTCCGCTGCGATGTGAGATTCTGTATTGTTATGGTTCTATTTCTCTCTTCTTCTTCTTTTCTCTTCTTCTCTCTTCTTTCTTTCTTCTCACCCTCTCTCTTCTTTCTCATGACTTTCCGTCATTCTGTGCTTTTTGGGTCGGACATGTGTGGTTTATTGTCGATTCAAAGAGTACGGATTTGCGGGATGTCACATAAAATTTCTTAGTCATGCAATTTCAGAGAAAGGATTGTCAGTCGATCCAGATAAGATCGAAGCCATGAATGATTAGAAGAGACCAGAGACGGTGACTGAGATCAGGAGTTTTCTTTGACTTGCTAGCTACTACCGAAGATTCATTAAGGATTTCTTATGGATACCAGTACCCTTAACTAAGCTAACCAGGAAGGAGGCAAAATTGGTTTAGTCCGACAAATGTAAGGTAGCATTCCTTAAGTTAAAGCATTTGTTGACCAATGCCCCCGTGTTAGTAGTTCCAGACGGAAACCAAGGATTGGTGGTGTATACTGATGCACATGGAACTGGATTAGGAGCAGTGTTGATGCAGAATGGTAAAGTCATTGCCTATGCATCTAGGCTGCTTAGACCGCATGAAGTCAGATATCCTACTTATGAGTTGGAGTTGGCAGTTGTGATCTTCACATTGAAGATTTGGAGACATTATCTCCTAGGGGAGAGGTTTGAGCTTTATACCAATCATAAGTCTTTACGGTATTTATTCTCTTAGGAGTTGAATTTGAGGCAGCAGAGATGGCTGGAGTTTTTGGCTGCATATTATTTTGGTATAAAGTATACACCAGGAAAAGGTAATAAGGTGGTAGATGCTCTTAGCAGATTACATTGGAATGTGGTGTTAGCTATGTTGGTAGAGTGGAAAGATTTAGAAGCTTTTGTCAGTTGTGATGTGCAATTAAGATCGACTGCTGGTTTTAGTCAGAGTTCCGCCTGGTTGTCTTGTTTAGAAGTTCGACCAGTATTGATTGAGAAAATTGCTTCTAAGCAGAAGGAGGATCCAGTGTTGGCTGAGAAAATCAGAAAGCTTGAGATTGGAACTGAGATCGATGATCTAAAGGATTTTAGCCTTGACCAGAGGGGATGGTTGAGAATGAAGGGACAATTGTGTATTTCGAATATTGAGGACTTGAGGAAAGAAGTTCTTGGAGAATGTTATCGGTCCAAGTTTACGATTCATCCTGGAGGGACCAAGATGTATCAGGATATAAAGAGGAGCTTCTATTAGGAAGGCATGAAGAGGGATGTTGGCTTGTGGGTTAGGCAGTGTGCAAACTATCAACAAGTGAAAGCTGAACATCAGAAACCGAGTGGGTTTCTTCAGCCTTTAGAGATTCCTGTTTGGAAATGGGATTCGATATCCATGGATTTTATAGAAGGGTTGCCAAGGACAAATAGAAGTAATAAAAGTATATGGGTTATAGTGGACAGATTGACCAAGAGTGCCCATTTCATTCCAGTTAAGTCAACCAGAATGGCACCTGTTTTAGCTAAGTTATTCCTGAAAAACATAGTTAGACTACATGGAGTCCCTAGTAGTATAGTCAGTGACAGAGATGTTTTGTTCACTAGTGAATTCTGGAAGAGTCTAAAGGAAGTGATGGGTACCAAGCTTAATATGAGTACTGCATATCACCATCAGATAGATGAGCAAACAGAAAGAGTCAACAAAGTACTCGAGGATCTATTGAGAGCTTGTGTATTGGACTTTGGTGGATCTGGGGAGGATCACCTACATTTGGTTGAGTTTTCCTATAATAACAGTTATCAGACAAGTATAGGAATGGCGCCGTTTGAAGCTTTGTATGGAAGACCATGCAAATCATGAGCATGTTGGTTGGAGACTAGAGACAGACTAGTCTTAGGTCCAGATTTGGTTAGGGAGACGTCAGAGAAGATTGAGTTAATTCGAGGATGGATGATGGAAGCTCAGTCGAGACAGAAGAGTTACGCGGATAAGAGGCGTAAGGACCTAGAATTCTCAGTTGGAGATAAGGTTTTCATTAAGGTATCACCTATAAAGGGTGTGGTTTTATTTGGAAAGTCAGAAAGTTTGCCCCAAGATATGTTGGTCCATTCCAGATTATAGAGATGATTGGAAAACTCGCATACAAAGTAGAGTTATCAAGCAGTATGGCAGGCATCCATAATGTATTTCATGTGTCTCATCTTTGCAAGTATGTGCATGATCCAGAGACTACTATTCCTCCGACAGGGTTGGAAGACTTAGTAGTAGAGCCTAATTTGACTTTTGTTAGATAACCAGTTCGGGTTATAGCTAGAGATGAGAAAAGATTAAGGAATAAGACAGTCAGGTTGGTGAAAGTTCAGTGGAGCGACAACGAGAAGGACTGTACCTAGGAGAAAGAGGACAACATTAGAGATACTTATCCTGATCTGCATTAAGGATATGTCTATATTAGATTTATATAGATAGTCGCTAGTTAGTTAGACTAGTATAGTTGTTAGGAGTTGTTACAGATGATTGTTATGTTTAGTATTTAGTCCTTACTGAATTTCGAGGACGAAATTCTTTAAGGGGGGAGCCGATAACATCCCTAATTTTGATAACAGTGTTCAGGAAATTTAATTAGATAAATTAAATAGAATAATGATGATAAGGGGATTAAGATTTGAATAAATTATATATAGGGCCATGCTTATTAATAAAGTAAATGAGCTTTAATTGGGTTACTAAATTAATTAAATTACACATGGGCATATTAGTAAAATAGCCTCCGTATCATACATGGCTATACACTTCTTACCCTTGCCCATTCACATTTCATTTCCCACCTTCACAAACGAAAATCAAAAACTAAAATATAGCCGGCCATTAACAAAGGGGAAAAGAGGAAAATTCAATCTAAAGCTAAGGATCAAAGCTAGGAAGGATTAATCAACAACAAATCTCAAATTCCTTATCATACCTAAGGTGAATAATAATTTTTATACCATCTCTATTTTATTCTATGATTATATGTTTCTAGATTTATGATTAAATTCGTTTTTAAGATGACATGGATGATGATATGCTTGAACTATATTATGTTTGATTTATTTTAATTCATTTTCCTTTGAATTAGCACGATTTTAGGGTAAAACCGAGAGTCTATGATTTTAGAATGCCATGGGAAATTTTTATGTTAAGTAAAACATGATTTTGGAGATGGGTTTAAATTTTCATAATTTTCCGAGCTATAGAAAATTTATCATGAATTTCTAAAGGAAAATATGATATAATTGGGTTTAAAATTTATTTCAAGTATTTCAGGAAGAAACTGGGTCTAAAATTTTAATATGTTTGATTACATGATAAAATTGATTTTCTGTGATTTTTGGGGATTTTTTCTAGTTGATTTATTGGGGAAAATAAATTATTGTTAAAGAGGGACTTTTCTGCAAATGTTGGTTTTGTTATATGGAAGGGCTTAAACATTATATTTCTTTGATTTGGATCTAAATTAATGCGGCAATTTCTAATTGTAAAGTATTTGAAAAGTATTAAAGTAACCAATCGAGGTTACAACATGCAGGTTAGTTATAAAGGAATTGCCATAATTAGCTATAAATCAGCGTTTCAGAAAAAGGTTGTTCCACCTATGTCGGAGGTACCTTTCGACTATTTTACCTCCGCATCAATCCAGTTGAAACCATTAAAGTCGAAACCAATGCACATGGTATCAATGGAATTGGTATGAAGTGAATTGGTAAGTAGCGGAAGGTAGGGTGTCGAAAGCAATGCTTTCGTCAGGTTCGAAACCAAGGCTCACTTTTAAAAGATATGCGCCTGCCTAGTTTTTGAACGGCTTTCGACTAAGTCGATACCCTTTAGAGTCGAAACCTTAGTTTTCTTTCTAAAGTTAAATTCCAGCTTTGTTTTACTTAAATTTTTCGACATAGTCAAAACATATGCTTTTGAAAGGGGTTTTTAAAAATAGCCTTCAAAGAAGGTTGCTACACTATGTGAAGGTGTGAGCTTTCGAAAGGATTGGTTCCGACCTAGTCGAAACCCAATCGCTATTTTCCTTTCGACTGTATTGAAGCCATCAAAGCTTTCGAAGGCTTATCTTTGTTTTACCAAAGCCTAGCTACTTCCTAAATGCTTTCGAAAGGGGTTGAGGGTTTAGAAGGAAATGTAGTCGAAAGGGGGTTTCGACTCTGTCCTTTGATGTTTTAATTTAAAAGGTGGTTGCTTTCAACTAGATGGTTCCGACACCACCAACCTTTTCTCCAAAACAATTTTATAATTGGTTTCGAAAGAGGTACTTTCGTATATAATCATTTGACCTAAAGAATGTTTTTAAAGAGTAAACCTAACGCTTTCGAAAGGGTACTTTTATTTGTTTTGAATCTATGTTTTAAATAATATTTTGACACCATCGAAAGGTACCATTGGTTTCGAAAGTGAAAATTTAACAAGGACTTCGAAAGGTATGTTTATTATGTTTTGAAAAGAAGCTTATGTTTTCGAAGGAGGCCATCCAGAGGTTTTGAAGGTGATGTTTTAAAGTTTCAAAGCGAATAACCCACTCTCACTTTTAAAAAGGAAATACCATGGCATAACTAAAGATTTTAGAAGTATTACTTCTTCATATACTTATTCACATTGTAATTAACCTATAACAGTACTTTGGGGAAGGGCAGAATAATTAGTTAGGTTGACCCAGCAGTGAATATAACTTAAGAAATGTTAAAATTTTAATTAAAGATATTGGCAGGGGCCAATAGGTGTTATCCCGCCTTTTGGCAAGGCCAGGACACCAAGGAGTTGGGTTCCAAATGTCGTTTGTCATGGATATCGATGAATTTTGACCAAGTCCGGATCAAGCCCCAATCGATGGGGCATGATCGGGAAAAATGATGCAAACCAACGCTCCAAGTTTCAGATCGATCCGAGTTCATATGCTCAAGTTATGATGGAGGCAAGGCAAAGGGAAGAGCACACTTTCGTATCCATCAATAAGCAGCAGTTCGTATCGATGGGTTTCGTATCCATCGGTGGTCCTCGTTTTCGCATCCATCGATCTCATGCCCATCTGAATGATTAAGTCCACACGGTGGTGAGCTTCGTATCCATCATCCAATGTCTACTTCGTATCCATCAGTCAGTACCTGCTTCGTATCCATCATCCAATGTCTACTTCGTATCCATCAGTCAGTACCTGCTTCGTATCCATCATCCAATGTCTACTTCGTATCCATCAGTCAGTACCTGCTTCGTATCCATCAGCCAGTGTTTGCCTCGTATCCCTGGATGGAGTCCTATTCGAATCCATCAGGTCAACCAGCTTGGATAACGTGTCATATCTCGAAGGAGACGGGGCGAGATACATGGAGTCGAAGCAGTCAACACGGAACGAATATCGGATCGAGGCGAAGCGCGCGCGTTACGTCATCCCTCGATGCGAATGCGCCGAGATATATGGAGTCGACGCGGTCAACTCGGAGTAGAGACCGGATCGAGGCGAAGTGTGCGTTCCAGGTCTTCACAGGGGCGCGTGACACCATCGGTTCGAAGCCCTCAGCTCAAAGAAATGGATTCGAACCAGACAGCCTAACGTAGAACATCGTCTCGTATCGATGATATCTCTCAATCCACTAATCCAAACACCATGAAATTTTAACTGAAGGTTGCACACATACCAAAGAACATCTCCACCAATTTTGAGCTCAATTGGAAGTAGTCTTGATCGATACGAAATGATTTCGTATCGATCACAGATTGGCTTGAAACTCTCTGGAAGTGGTCGAATGGGTCCCCTCACGTGTCAGGCCAAGTCTCCCGGAGTATGAGCGAAATCCAAGCCTCCTACGCCTATAAATAGAGCCCCAGAATCAACGGAAAAAGGATCTTTTTTCTCCGAAGCGTCCAGACTCTGCCGGATTGAGATTTGCACCCTACTTTTGCTGTCAATTTCGAATTCTAAACTGTAATCCGCTGTTCATTGCTGTAAACGCTTGTAATCATTGAAAGAGAATCAATAAAATCATCAAAACTTCATAGTGGACGTAGGCTATACGCCGAACCACTCTAAACTGCTTGTCTGTGCACTTTACATTCCTGTTTGTCGGAGTTTTTGTTAGATAATCTCTGTTTTACATTTATAATCTTCATTTTATCTCTTCAAACAACTCCCGAAGAGTGTTGTGCCCATTTTTGGTACAAACACTTTGGTGCTTTCACTGAGAAAACCAGTTTTTTCTCCTGCTCGTTGGATCTGCCGTCGATACCGGATTGCACAAATCCAAGAGGAAGATCCAGATATTCAGTCCGGAATCCTTCCATTCTATTCAGATTTGCTCAAAATCTAGGAAAGGACTCCACCACCGACAATGGTCAGCACAAGAACTGGCGCCACCGCTGCAGAGCAAGAAGGCAGAGACAGGCAAAATCCCACACAGCCGCCTTCTTCCAATCAAGACAATGCCACTCATTCAGACTCAACGGGGCTAGTCACCCGACAGGAGTTTCAAGTATTGCTCCAGGAGCTGACCCAAAGCCGTCAGCAGTTGGCAGAACAGTTACGCGCCAATATCGAGCTGACCAACCAGCTAAACCGCCGGGGGCACAGAAGGTCCAGGAGAGATGATGTCTCCAGAGCGTCTACCAAAAGCTCAGCTTCATCTGATTACCACCACCGAACTACCCGTCCTCGACTAGAGGGGAGTCGCGCTCAAGCTGCTGAATATCAGCCCGCCTTAACTGTTGGGCAACTGAGGGTAGGACCGTCGACCAGTTTCCAAACCGGTCCCTCAACACGAGGAGGTACTGCCCCACAGTACACCACGGATAACCGCGCCACAACCGCCGCAGCAGAGACAAGGGTCGATACCCGAAATCAATCAGAGCCGATCAACCAACAGCGAGGACACACTCCTGAACCTTACGTCCCAGAAGACGTTGAGCCAAGGAGGCGAGATACGGATCGTCGACAGCGCCCGATCCCGACTCGCACCGTGGAACCCGACCACGCCTTAACTCATCACGCTCCGAATCTGCCCGTTTCGGATATATCAACCATGATACGTCAAATGATCCGCGAGAGTCAGGGGTTCACTAATGATGACTGGGGGATTTCCCGTAGTCATACCCCTTTCACAGACGAAGTGTTACATGCCGAACCCCCTAGGCGATTCAAAATGCCGACTCTCCCGATGTATGAAGGGAATAGTGACCCCAACCAGCATATTCTGAAGTATGAATGGTCGATGAGCGCTGCGAGGGCCGACGACGCAGTGAAGTGTCGGAGTTTCCCCATCTCTCTGGGGGGAATCGCGACAATGTGGTTTACCCTCCTACCACCTAGATCAATTTCTTCGTTCGATCAATTGGCCAAGAAGTTTGTGGAACAATTCCGGATGCATGTTGCTAGGCCAAAAGACGTCAACACCTTGTCCAGCGTCACTCAAGCTCCTGGAGAGACACTCAGGCGTTACCTGGAGAGGTTCCACGCAGCATGCGTCGAGATCACCAATCCCAATGATAATTCAATCTTAATGGCTCTGACCAAGGGGATTGATCCTGATTCTGAATTCGGGAACTGGCTAGCTGGAAAACCGCCCGCGTCGTTGGACCGTTTTTACTCCAAGGCCGCTCAATTCCTGCGGCAGGAGGATGCAAAACAGTCTAGGAAGCAGGACGATGCGAGGCCCAGCATTGAGGGGATACAGAGCAATGTGGCAGTTAAACAGTCCGGCGAGAGTTCCGGGAAAGTTCAGCTGAATATACAAAACAAGCAAACCCAGCAGAGAGGAAACACTGGCCAAATAAGAAGAGAGATGAGAATCGAGGTCCACAACGTAGAGCTCAGATGTTTGACAGTTATACACCGCTAAACACGTCATTGGAAAACGTATACTTACAGACTTGTTACACTGTACAGTATAAGAAGCCTGCTCCGAAGCCCTCGTCGGAGAGACAGATTCAGACAGGGAAATTCTGTAGGTTCCATGAGAGCTATGGACACAATACCAATGAGTGTCGGCACTTACAGGACCTCATCGAGAAGCTGATTAGAGAGAGGAAGCTAGATCAGTTTGTACGGGCGCCGCAGCCTGGCGGAGCGGGCCCCTCGAATCAAAATCGTTCGCAAAATCAGGAAAGAGAGGATGAACCCGCTCGTGCGGGCGGGAGATTAGTTATCAACACAATAAGTGGTGGCCCCCATCCGGCAGACAGAAGCTGGGGGGAAATGGAGTCGTATGCCAGTTCTATCAGGCATGCGGACTTCGAGTGTTATAGTAATTGCGAGGATGGAACCCCGGCAAAGCAACAAAAGATAATGTCCGATGATATCGTGTTCAGGAGCCGAGACGCCGATAAAGTCGAAGCCCCTACTATCGACCCACTAGTCATATCTGCCCAGGTAGGTCCTGCTTGGATGAAGAGGATCCTGGTTGACAGTGGGAGCTCTGTGAACATCTTGCTTAAACGGGCTTACGATCTAATGAAGATGGAGACAAAGGATTTGAAACCCTGTTTATCCAGAATCCACGGTTTCAACGGAAGTGCCACGATACCCATCGGAATAACTGAACTCCCAGTCGAGTTAGGCGTTGGAGAACGCCGGAGGGTCCGAATGTTACAATTTGTTGTGCTAGAAATCGATTCGCCATACAATGCGTTTCTGGGTCGACCAGCTTTAGCCGAGTTCAGGGCGGCGATCGCCCCATGGTGTCTGACTCTGAAGTTTCCCACTGATCATGGGATTGGAGTTGTTCAAGGAGATCAGGCCTCAGGAAGGGCCTGTTATGTTGCTGAGCTGCGCGGGGCGCAACGTAAAGAGAAGGGGAAGGGCGTAGAGGAATCTCTCTGCGTCCGTTCTGTCGATAATTGACAATTGATACCTGGGCCTCGGCCCGGGCACCACGACCAATTCCTGAAAGACCTGGACCCTAGGGACAACGAGGATAAAGACGAATCAACGGAGAGTCAAGCTTCTCCAGCCGAACTGACTGTGGACGTCCCAATCAGTGAGGATGATGATTCAAAAATGCTGAAAGTTGGGTCCCAACTAAACAAGCAGACACAGCAGGAGTTGGTCGAATTTCTTCGGGCGAATCTCGACGTCTTTGCCTGGACACACTCTGACATGTGCGGGATCTCGCCGAGCATTGCAAGTCACTCCCTAAATATAGATCCGCGACATGTCCCAGTGAAGCAGAAAAGGCGCGGTATGGATCCAGAGAGATCTGCCGCCCTTAAGGAGGAAGTTGATAAACTACAATCGAATGGGTTCATTCGAGATGCCTTGTATCCAGAATGGGTGTCCAACCCCGTACTAGTTCGGAAACCAAACGGGAAGTGGAGAACTTGTGTTGATTACTATGACCTAAACAAGGCCTGCCCGAAAGATAGCTTCCCACTTCCACGAATCGTTCAACTCGTAGATTCGACGGCCGGACACGAACTACTATCCTTTATGGACGCTTACTCCGGCTACAATCAGATACCCATGCATTTACCTGATCAGGAACATACCAGCTTCGTGACCGACCTGGGACTCTATTGTTACAAAGTCATGCCGTTTGGTCTAAAGAACGCTGGAGCAACATACCAACGCTTGGTCAACCGAATGTTCGCTGATCAGATTGGGAAGACCATGGAGGTCTACGTGGATGACATGCTGGTGAAGTCCCGATTCTCCACCGATCACGTCAGAGATTTGAATTCAATGTTCAGCATCCTCCGGGAGTACGGAATGAAGCTCAACCCACTCAAATGTCACTTTGGCGTTGCATCCGGAAAATTCCTTAGGTTCATTGTCAACGCTCGAGGAATAGAGGCGAATCCTGAGAAGATCTGGGCTATTAGAAATTTGCAAACCCCTAGAACTATAAAACAAGTCCAGAGTCTTAACGGGAAGGTCGCAGCATTGAGCAGATTCATTTCAAAATCCACCGATAAATGCATTCCTTTCTTCGACCTGATCCGGAAGGGCAAACGAAACTTTGAATGGACCACGGAGTGTGAAGGCGCGTTCCGATCATTAGTTCAACATCTCTCCACACCTCCGATCTTGTCAAAACCGGTTGACCACGAGCAACTATATCTCTACCTGGCAGTATCAGAACATGCGATCAGTGCTGCTCTAGTCCGGGAAGAAGACAAAGTCCAAAACCCGGTCTACTATGTTAGTAAGCGACTAACAGGAGCTGAAAGAAATTATCCGAGGCTGGAGAAACTGGCTTATTGTTTGGTCATTGCCTCAAGGAAGCTCCGTCCTTACTTCCAAGCTCATCCGCTTACTGTGTACACCGACCAGCCGTTACGACAGGTCCTTACGCGGCCTGAGACGTCCGGTAGGTTACTCAAGTGGAACATTGAGCTAAGTCAATTTGATATCGCATACGCTCCGCGGAGGGCCATTCAAGGACAAGTCCTGGCTGATTTCATAGCCGAATTCACCGTCCCAGAAGACTTACCCAAGACCAGTGAATCCCCCGAATACATCTGGAAGCTGTATACTGATGGTGCGTCGAATGACCGGTGTTCGGGCGCTGGGGTTGTACTTGAAACTCCCGAGGGCCGATCCATATGTTATGCTCTTAAATTCGACTTTCATGCAACTAATAATGAAGCCCTCCTAACCGGCCTAAGACTTGCCAGAGATTTGAGAATTATCGCTGTAGAAATTTATTGCGATTCGCAGTTAGTGGTATGCCAAGTGCGAGGAGAATACCAGGCAAGAGACCGAAGACTGGCCGCTTACTTGGCACGAGTTCAGGAAATACTAAACCAGTTTGATTATTATGCCATCTATTATGTGCCTCGGGAGCGCAATCAGAAAGCTGATTCACTGGCAAAGTTAGCCAGCACAGGTGAAGCGCAACAAATGGGACTTGTCCCCGTCGAAACTTTGGCCACTCCGAGCATCGATCGGATAGAAATGAACTCTGTATTTGAAACCGCACCTAGTAGGGAATCTTGGATGACTCCGTATCGGAATTACATTGAGAATGGGATGCTGCCTGAACCTAGAAATGAGAAGAGGCAAATTCAGCGAAAAGCTTCGCGATTCGTCATCCAAAACGGAGTCATGTACAGGAGAGGTTATTCCGTTCCTCTCCTCAGGTGTATTGCCCACGAGGAAATCAAACGAGTATTACATGACGTGCACGAAGGAGAGTGCGGCGATCATACCGGAGGGCAAGCTCTCGCTAAGAAGATACTCCGATATGGGTACTACTGGCCGACAGTGAACCGAGATGCGGCAAACTATGCCCGGAAGTGCGATAAATGCCAAATACATGCCCGAATTCCGAGAGCTCCGCCAACCGAAATAACCCAAATGGTCAGTCCCTGGCCATTCGCAATGTGGGGCATTGACATCATCGGCGCTTTACCTTTAGCAAAAGGCGGTGCGAAATACGCCATCGTCGCCGTTGATTACTTCACAAAGTAGGCTGAGGCCGAAGCCCTTGCAACCATTACGACAAAGAAAGTGATAAATTTCATGGTTCGCAACATCATTTGTCGATTTGGACTCCCGCATACTATCATCACTGATAAAGGAGCCCAATTCGAGAGTGCGGAATTCAAAGACTTCTGTCAACGGTTTCATATCCGCAAAAAGTTCTCGGCTGTCGCACACCCCCAAGCAAATGGACAGGTTGAAGCTGTCAACAAAGTTATAAAATCGATCCTGAAGAAACGATTGGAGAAGGCTGGGGGCAAGTGGGTCGATGAACTTCCTATGGCATTATGGGCCTATCGAACGACCCACAAAACCGCGACCGGACACACTCCGTTTTCCCTATCTTATGGCTCAGAGGCCGTTATTCCGGTCGAGACAGAAGTGCTCTCTCATTGCGTGACTTATTATGATCCAAAAACAAACGCTATACTCCTAGCCGAGTCTTTGGATCTATTGGATGAGAAACGGGAAGAGGCTGATTTGAGAGCAGCCGCACATCGAAGCCGGGTCGCCCGATTGTACAACACCAGAGTTCGACCTCGAACCTTTGAACTCGGCGACCTCGTGCTCAAGAGAATCTACCCAGTTCCTTCACACATGAAACCGAACTGGGGAGGACCGTATGTAATTACACGAAAGCTCGGAGATGGTACATTCAAGCTGTCGACTGTTGACGGTCTCGATTTACCAAGGGCTTGGAACAGCGAGAGCCTCCGCCGCTACTACATATGACAGGCTTTATTTATTTCATTCTATTTAGCAATTTGTTTCTGCATTTCGAAATTTGAATTTTGTAATAAGGCAACTGACTTTGCCGCATTTTCTTATTTCAGCAATAAAATGCCACTTCTTCGAGCCAGAGCTGTGATTCATTATGTACGATATACAACATCACGATGCACGAAGAGCTAAATCCCATCATGCAATGGGACTTATTCAAATGGAGAGTGGCTGCGATACGACCGGCCACTGACTAGGTGAAACCCGAGCTCGGGGATAGGCCATGACACCGACATTAATAGGGTTGATACACGACAATCCTATATTAAACTCCATATTCCCAGAGTGCGAAGTGGAGTATAAACATTCAACTCCGCATTCCCAGAGTGCGAAGCGGAGTATAAGCATTTAACTCCATATTCCCAAAGTGCGAAGTGGAGTATAAACATTCAACTCCGCATTCCCAGAGTGCGAAGCGGAGTATAAACATTTAACTCCATATTCCCAGAGTGCGAAGTGGAGTATAAACATTCAACTCCGCATTCCCAGAGTGCGAAGCGGAGTATAAACATTTAACTCCATATTCCCAGAGTGCGAAGTGAAGTATAAACATTCAACTCCGCATTCCCAGAGTGCGAAGCGGAGTATAAACATTTAACTCCATATTCCCAGAGTGCGAAGTGGAGTATAAACGTTCAACTCCGCATTCCCAAAGTGCGAAGCGGAGTATAAACAGTCAACTCCGCATTCCCAGAGTGCGAAGCGGAGTATAAACATTTAACTCCATATTCCCAGAGTGCGAAGTGGAGTATAAACATTCAACTCCGCATTCCCAGAGTGCGAAGCGGAGTATAAACATTTAACTCCATATTCCCAGAGTGCGAAGTGGAGTATAAACGTTCAACTCCGCATTCCCAGAGTGCGAAGCGGAGTATAAACAGTCAACTCCGCATTCCCAGAGTGCGAAGCGGAGTATAAACATTTAACTCCATATTCCCAGAGTGCAAAGTGGAGTATAAACGGTCAACTCCATGTTCCCAAAGTGCGAACAACCGCTTACGAGATGACGCATATCCCCGGAGTGTGGATGGAACGATTCATAAGAGAACAAGCGTAGTTCGACCACTCAGTCCTCGTTTGGTGTCATCACAAGCTGATCATCACAACTTGACCCCGGAACTGGGGGCAGAGGCGAATGTTAGTCATCACCCGAAACTATGCGATGCTCAGCTCCGATGCGATCCCCTATCACAACTCAAGTCCGAGATTTCCGTACTTAACAAGTAAAATGAGCTATTCTTGAAGCAATCAGATAATGCAAGTACACTGGACCAAAGTCCGAACACTGCAATATTCAAGCATAGAAAGGAACACAAGATGAAGCTAGAAAACAAAATTTTATTCCAACTAACTCAAGAACAATGGTTCATACATGAGTTTTTTCCAAAATATTCCTACTAGCAGGGGCCGAACCTGCATCTAAACACGGCCTACAAAAGGGAAAAGCAGAAAAAATAACAAAAGTCCCTAACTGCCTATGAAAAGAATGTCTAATCCTTCTGTTTCCTCAGCTTCTTCTTCCTCGAGGAGCTACTGGAGCCACCAGTACCCTTTCGCTTGGAGCCTTTCTCCTTAGGCAAGCTCCCTTCGGGTGGAGGCATAATGTCAACATCCTCGTCTGAGCTGGACTCTATAGGGATACTTCCCGAAGGAGGAGTGGGAGGAACAGACTCGGCAGCTGAAGGAGGGACTGACACATTAGTATCAGTAAGTGTGCCCCCAGGAGACACCGTCATAAGAGGGGTAGGGCACTGTGCTGCTGCTCCGCCATCCACTTCGCCACCATGCGCCGCGGCCGCCATCTCGGCATTAATTTCGGCCAACATTGCCGCTTCCCGCCGTGCCCTGGCCTCGCTAGGGGCCGTAGTAGTCTGGGACAAGGTGTTAGAAGTAGCCGTGAATCCACCCAAGCCAAATGGCAAGTCCGCAAAAGGATCACTTTGACGGCCAAGGAGCTCGTTTATCATCTGCTCGTCGAAAGAAAGTGAGCTCCCCTGCGTCACTCCAACTGGTGCCAGTGCCGCGACGGAGGTCGCCTCAGAGATGATGGCTCCTGGTGCTTGACCTGATTCTTGTATGGTAAGAGGCACGGCTGGTACAACCCCTGTCACTGATCAAAGGAAAAGGCATGTCATTAGCAACATTTCAACGCGGGTTCTTCAATCCAAATATACTAGGAGTTAGTTCAAAGTACCTTCCTCGGTTTGGCTCGAGGTCGTCTGAACTACTTCAGAAGGATGTTCCTTAATAGGAGATAAATGCGGTTGATCTGGGTCATACGCCGGGATAGGCTGGGAGTAGATCATCGGAGTTGGCTCAGACTGAGATGACACGACTATCTCAGAACTCGTAACATGGTGTTCTGCACCAGAGCTCTCTCCGACTTCCTGGATCTGGGCACCAAGCCTCACCTTGTCATGGGAAATCATGGAGTCATGAAGAACCTTCTTTTCGTCATCATTAAGGATGCGGTTCTCCAGCTCGAACTCATCAATGGCTTCATCAGGGTGCCCAGATCTCTCCTCATCAACCAGTAAGTTCCAGGCGTTATAGAGATGTGTAGGGTAATCGTCAAGCCATGTCAAGTCTCGGTGCCTTAGCACGTTGGCGTTATAAGTGACGAGTAGCTCCTCCACCTCGGCCTCAATCCTGGCCTCCGCCTGCCGTACCTTCTCGTCAACCCCAGCCTCAGCTTCATGGGCTTGTTGTATGGCCACTTCCTTCTCCTTTCGGAGTGTCACTGCCTGGTCACAGGCTTCCTGCGCAGAGACATTAGCTGCGTCTTTTTCCTTCGCCATCTCTAAAAACTTTGATTTCAGCTCATTAAGCTCCTTCAGAGCGGCATCCCTCTCGGCGGTAATGGAAGTGTTCCTGTGACCCATGTCCTCGATGGCAGTATAGTGCTCTTGCTTCATCCTGGCCATGACAGCGTTCACTTCATCAACTTTCTTTAAAGCCTCCATTTCAGACTTACGGGAAGACTCAGCCTCCGAGTTGAGCGCTTTTATGATTTGGTCGTTGCGACCCAGCTCCTTCTCGAGCTTCTCGATGGTGATGCCCCGCTCGAATGCCACTTTAGACGCCTTCCTCGCGGCCCGTCCCCACTCCCTATACTGGAAAAAGATGTCCGCAACATAATCATGGATAGTGGTTTCCGCGGTTGGCGGGATTCTCTTCAGGTGCGGAGGGAAGACATACCCATCAAAACAGATGTCAGGAAATTCCTTCCTCATCTGTGCCAATTTAAGCGCTCCTTCACTAGACGCCTCGGTCGGGACCGGCACAGTAGCCGAAGAGGTGGCTATTTCAGTCCTGCGCGGAGGATCGGACCTCAAAGCTTGAGAAGGCGGCCTAGGCCGTGAAGTTTCGGGAGGACGAGTAACTGCGGCCGTAGGAGGTGCAGAGGTCCTGGGGGGAGGAGAGCGAGATCGGGATCGGCGAACATACCCCCTATCTCTGTCAGACTTCTCCTGACCAGAGTGCCCCGTGTCATAATCCCTCTCGCCCTCTCTCCTGCGTGGCTCATGATAACGGCGCTTATTACGCAAACTACCAAGCACAGAGCTTTGCCCAGACATCGTACCTGAAAAGAAAACCACAAAGAATCAGTAACCGTTTGCGATGTGTTGTTTATGGTTAGGAAAGTGTGTTGTGCCGTGAAGAGTGTGTTAATGTGTAACCCCCCGGACCAACCAGAAATGTCAATCGCACTGGCAAGCTCAGACTCGCTAACATCGATGATATGTCGCGGTCCACCCGACCCAACATCGTGTTGCTCCGGCTCGATGTCCGGGATTGGAGGGTCAGCAGGCCCTTCGAGTTGATCTTCAGCTTGCAGGGAGGATGCCTCCGTAATCTTAACTCCTGGCAAAGGACGGTGCAAAACCACAGACTTCCGCCTCCCAGACTTAGGCTGTTTCGAGGCCACTGCTTTGCCTTTCCTCTTTGCATCGGACTCCGGGGTTGCATTAGCAGGTCCAACCAACTGTTCCTCGTCAGTATGAGTTTTCTCGGAATCGGGTTCCTCGATTATCACAACCCTGGGCTTCACCCGCTTGACCTTTTTCCTGGAGACGGTCTTTAATGCACCGTCGAGTCTTATGCTCTGCCTCCGGCCGATCAGCCCAAGGGTTCTAAGATTCCGATCTGTCAATAACAGTTCAATATTCCTTTCTTCACTAGGAATCTCTTGGAGGACCCGAACAATCTCTTTATAGTAGCCACCCTCAGGCCGCTGGATGATAGATGAAAGAAAAAGAGAGGAAGACGTAAATATAATTTCACTCCGAAAATTGCCCTGTCAATTACTTGGGAAAAAAGACGATACTCACGTCTGAACAGCCATCTCCTGGCAAACCCCGGAGGACATCGGACATAGAACCACTCTGACTTAAAGTAGCTTAGCCTAGTCCACGACCCCGCGATAACTTGGCAGTTCCTTACAGACTCCAAGAACGTATCAGATGGGCTGTCAGTCCGACTCTTGAAATTAAACAAGTATCTTATGTCGGTCATACGGGGAGGACGATGGAGGTACTCCATGAATACAATGAACAAGCTGTTGAGTGAGGCATATCCGTTTGGATGCAATTGAGACGGAGCGATGTCCAGATAAGCCAACACTTCTCTTATATAGTCATTGAATGGAGGAAGTGTGCCGGCTGCGCACGCATGCCGATTAAAAGCAGTATACCCCTCCGGGGGATTATGCGGCCTGTCATCCGGTCCAGGCAACAATACCTCATCCAAAGATAAACCATGCCTTAAGCATATTCTCCCTAGCATGTCTTCAGAAATATTGGACGGGACAGAATCAGGTGGACTATTAATGAAGGACGCATCGGGCAACTCGTCCGGAGCTGGACCAATAGCTTCGGTCTCGATGACCGGAATCTCAATTCTGGGAAGGACAGGGTTCTTAGTTTCTTGCTGCTGCGAACTTGACGGTTCCATCACTAGCTAACTCACGAGAAACCATCATTAGATGATAAAAAGCCCGTGCATTCCCTAGTGTAAAGTGCATGAATGTGTTGTGTAGTGCAAATGTTGTGCGTGACTTGAGCAAATTCTGCAAAATTAAAGAAAACACGCTAGCGACGAAACTCTGGAAGTCAGACCGACAATGACCGTCATCGCTGACCGTCACGATCGCGCAACCCAGATGTCAGATGGCTGATTCAAGTGTAAGTCCGTTATATGTTCGTTAGGTTACAGTTCCATCGGCGAGCTTCGAAAGTCAGTCAAATATGCAATCCTGTAATCAAGTCCAATTATGCAAGGCAGAAGCTCGTCGGAGTCGAGTATAAGAGCATGCAAAAGTTCGCTAAGTTCGTCAAATTTCAGCATGGAATCGATCATAGTTCAGATTCAAATTCAGTCGAAGGCGTGATATCTTTTGTATCGATCCAGTTCGAATCGATACTTTCGTATCGATCAGGTCGACTCGATACCTTTCGTATCGATGGCAGTTCGTATCGACCGGAGAAGGAGATTTCGTATCGATCAGATAGGCTTACTTCGCATCGGCCAAGGGTTAACGGCTGTGTGACAACCAAGTGCAATAACTTCGCATCAATCTGGGGCTATCGATATTGAACCAATGAGATCTCTTGGTCTTCGTATCGATCGAGGGAGGCAGATTTTCGCATCGATCACGCGGGCCAAACGCTTACATCAATCATCTCAGTTCAACACAAGCCCCAACCACCTTAGATCGATGCGAACCTTTGCATCCCCTTCAACCCATCAATCGATGCGAAATCATGAAATCTGGGTCGAGTCGAACCCTCCTGTCCCGGATCGACACGAACTAGAGGTGAAACAATTCCTCCAGAACTCTTTCTTCTCCGATTGAAGCGAGCATCGCCATGGCCATCCTCGACCAAGCTCTGGTCCAGATCTGGCCTTGGCACCACCAAAATCGATAATCAACAAAGGCACGATGGATCTGAGATCTGAACTTCGTCGCTCGAATTTAACCGTGATTGCTTATTTACCTGAATTGAATTGGAGTTTGGGGAAATAATAAAATGATGTTTGATCGATTCGAAGATTGGAGTAATTCTTCTCTTCCAAGTCCGTGAATCGATACGAGAATGCAGAAGACAACAGTAAAAGTAAAAGGTGAAAAAGTGAGAAGTGACGAAGTCCCAGATATTTATATGAAGCCTAGGACGGTACCGAGTCGATTCGACTCCCAGTCAATCTGACCGGTCGCAACCAGTCAGACGGCGTATCGAAACAAAGGCTTGTTTCGAACCCACCAGACTTTATCGGTTCGAAGCGCACAGGGAGGCCACATAAATATGATGGGTCGATGCAAACGCTCTCTTCGAATCCATCAAGCTGTGCATTCATCGAGGCGAAATGTTCACCAGACACCATCGTTTCGAAACATCCTAATTATGAGCCACCGACTCGAAACAGAGCAGACCTGTTAATACGAGCGTCACTTTCGTATCCATCAAAATCTATCGATACGAACATCCATTTCGTATCCACCAGATATCACCAATTCGAATCAGAATTCACCGCCATTTGTGACCATCGATACGAATGCCCATTTTCGTATCCATTAAGTCAACCCACATCGATACGAAGAAAGGCTTTCCAACTGTTAGCATCGATTCATGAGAGGACCGATACAAGAGAATGTCCAAAGGGTACGACTTCCAAAGTTATTCAAAGAAGACCTGCAGCTTTTCAAAGCACGTCATGTTTTCACAAGACGTACTTTGGGGGGCAAATGTTATCCCGCCTTTTGGCAAGGCCAGGACACCAAGGAGTTGGGTTCCAAATGTCGTTTGTCATGGATATCGATGAATTTTGACCAAGTCCGGATCAAGCCCCAATCGATGGGACATGATCGGGAAAAATGAAGCAAACCAACGCTCCAAGTTTCAGATCGATCCGAGTTCATATGCTCAAGTTATGATGGAGGCAAGGCAAAGGGAAGAGCGCACTTTCGTATCCATCAATAAGCAGCAGTTCGTATCGATGGGTTTCGTATCCATCGGTGGTCCTCGTTTTCGCATCCATCGATCTCATGCCCATCTGAATGATTAAGTCCACACGGTGGTGAGCTTCGTATCCATCATCCAATGTCTACTTCGTATCCATCAGTCAGTACCTGCTTCGTATCCATCATCCAATGTCTACTTCGTATCCATCAGTCAGTACCTGCTTCGTATCCATCAGCCAGTGTTTGCCTCGTATCCCTGGATGGAGTCCTATTCGAATCCATCAGGTCAACCAGCTTGGATAACGTGTCATATCTCGAAGGAGACGGGGCGAGATACATGGAGTCGAAGCAGTCAACACGGAACGAATATCGGATCGAGGCGAAGCGCGCGCGTTACGTCATCCCTCGATGCGAATGCGCCGAGATATATGGAGTCGACGCGGTCAACTCGGAGTAGAGACCGGATCGAGGCGAAGTGTGCGTTCCAGGTCTTCACAGGGGCGCGTGACACCATCGGTTCGAAGCCCTCAGCTCAGAGAAATGGATTCGAACCAGACAGCCTAACGTAGAACATCGTCTCGTATCGATGATATCTCTCAATCCACTAATCCAAACACCATGAAATTTTAACTGAAGGTTGCACACATACCAAAGAACATCTCCACCAATTTTGAGCTCAATTGGAAGTAGTCTTGATCGATACGAAATGATTTCGTATCGATCACAGATTGGCTTGAAACTCTCTGGAAGTGGTCGAATGGGTCCCCTCATGTGTCAGGCCAAGTCTCCCGGAGTATGAGCGAAATCCAAGCCTCCTACGCCTATAAATAGAGCCCCAGAATCAACGGAAAAAGGATTTTTTTTCTCCGAAGCGTCCAGACTCTGCCGGATTGAGATTTGCACCCTACTTTTGCTGTCAATTTCGAATTCTAAACTGTAATCCGCTGTTCATTGCTGTAAACGCTTGTAATCATTGAAAGAGAATCAATAAAATCATCAAAACTTCATAGTGGACGTAGGCTATACGCCGAACCACTCTAAACTGCTTGTCTGTGCACTTTACATTCCTGTTTGTCGGAGTTTTTATTAGATAATCTCTGTTTTACATTTATAATCTTCATTTTATCTCTTCAAACAACTCCCGAAGAGTGTTGTGCCCATTTTTGGTACAAACAATAGGTTCGCAGTAAGCCTAAGAAAACTGTGTAATAACAAAAGATATTAGCAGGGGCCAATAGGTTCATAGTCAGCCCATGAAAACTATGATTTGATACTGGCAGGGCCAGTAGGTTTGTAGTTAGCCCATGAAAACTATATCCGGATTAAGATACTCACAGTTAGGCAATAGGTTCCTAGTTAGCCTATGAAAACTAGGGTAAGATATAAGATATTGGAGTTACCAATAGGTTCTTAGTGATCCCAGGGAAACTATGATATTGGACAGATAGTTCATAAACATTTAACAGGTTAATAGTAATCCTAGAAACTATAATTGAGACAGATAGTCAGAATGAATGGGGATAGGTAATCCAGATTTGATTTACTTGTTTTGCATATCATCATAATGTTATAAAATACTATGTTTTAACCGTTGTGGATGTAGGAGCATAGTATATAGTTTTATAAATGTTTTAGGACACTAGTGAGGGAAAAACCCGTTCCGCTAAGTGGCGTAGTTTCAATAGATATCTAAATGGTTTGAGTTGGTAAATTATTATTTATAACAGGCTTTATGTCTGACTCGAAGTTTTTGTTTTCCCCTTAAACTCTCGGGTACTCAATTGATTTTGAGTAGGTTGAGAGTTAAGGTTTCCAGGTGTTCTTTTAGACGAATAAAGCTTCTGAGGACGTGCAGGAGGCAAGCTTGTTATTATAGTTCTTGTATTTCTGCTGTGTGTTTTGTTTGTAAAGGCAAATTTGTTTTCTTACCTATTTATATACTCTAATCAACCAAGGGGGTATCTTTATATGTCGCTCTTGGCATATTTTGTAATAATTATATGTTATCTGAACGCGGTCTGTGAACTGGGATTTTGTAATCAAATTGGAATATTTTGAAATGGAATGTGGAGTTTGCTTGCTGTTTAATTTTTTTCCATATTCTTATGTTTCTGTGTATCAATGTATCTAATATCGCTGTATTTGGTCGCTAAGGATTAGTAACTATGGATGATTGCAGCATCCATAGCCGTTAGTTTTGGGCCTCTATGTAGGGGGATGTTACAAGTTGGTATCAAAGCATATGTTTATGAAACTTTAAAAGAAACTTAAACCTAAAAGATTTTCCAAACATAATCCAATGAATGGACTTGTATGGACTTGTATGACATATGAATAGACCTTGAAACAAAGCACATATGTTATAGATGGACTTTGGTTTAGATTGGACTCGGATTTAAAAGTGCACTTATAGCGATAGTCACTATAGATGTAGTTTGGAATTGCCTGGTTAGGGAAATTTCTATGGAACTTTGTAGAGAGATCCTTAGAGGTTTGTCTCCATATTTAAAATGGTTTATATGTATGTGTGTTTCTGTTAAAAGATTGAATAGTAACAAGTTGGGTAACACTTCAAAAACACCCAAAACTTCGCTTATGCAAAAATTTCCCATTTAGACTTGATTTTTTGACTTGAAAGGTTTGAAAAGATATTTAAATTTAAGTATTTTGTCTCATTATTTTAAAAGGGTTTACTAACTATTATTAGAGTATTCTAAAAGTGTTTTGAGATATTTATAAATACTTAAGAATTAGTTGTGAATTTTTAAAGGAGAGATATTATGTTAAAATATATAGAAAACATGTTCGTTTCAAGTTTTTAAGGATTTTATAAACTTTTTATTTTCAAGTAATTTTTTGAGTAAATGTTTTATAACATATTATAAGTATTATAAATATTTTAAAAGCATTTTTAAGTATATATAGTTTTTAGAAAAGGTGTTGACTATTTTATATCTTATGTAATAAATATCTTCTAAAAAGGTTTATTTAATATCTAGCTTTGTAAATTAATCACAATACTTATATATATCACTTTAGAAAGGGTTCTAAAAGTATGAACAAAAGGTTTAGAAAGGGGTTATTAATTGTTTAATGATCAAATAATATATTTGAATTTGATGTATAAAAGGTATTCTTGAAATGGAAGGATATATGTGTGTGTGTATTATTTCGAATGATTTGAAATGAAAACCAGTGTTTGGTTCTATAGTTTTCTTATTAAGTTATATTCACGGACACATGTGGCTTATGCATTAGGAAAGTATGAATGTGCATCATGATATAATATGTTGTCTGATAGTCTTCATTTGTTAAAATGAAATGGAGTTTTCGTTGATTTTGGATAGTCGGGAACTTTTGAATTGTTATAGAACTTGCAGTTTAGTGTTTTTGAAACTATAAAGTTGAGTTTATATAACACTTGAATTGAGAAGATAACAAGTTAAAATAAGTTCTCAATTTCTTAAACATACTTATTGAAAAATTAATTTTTATGCATATACTCTTAGGATGTAATGGAGTATTATACGAGTAAGAACTTAAGTTATAAAATGTTGGTAAACTCAAAATTATCATTTATGAAATGATGCATAAATGATCTTCATATTGAATGACATACTATTTGGATAAATAAATGTTATTAAAAAGGAATTAGTGTAGTTAAGAAACTAATAGGATAAATACATAAGTTGTACGTAGATCGTTTTATTCGCATGACTGTTCATGATCAAGTATTCCAGCACGTGATTTTGAGGTGGTATACACCGGTCAGAACAAGGATTTTTCACTAGATTCTTGACGGCAAACACTTGGTATGGATTCTTGATATGATCTCGAAGTTTTCTATCATAGAATATGACTATGTAAGGAGAACGGAGGTTTCTAATCAAGAAATTTGATCGAAGTCCGCATTAAAGAGGTCAAGCGATCTATACTTGTTGGTAAGTGAAATTTATGTGATCGAGCAAGTGATTGGAATTAATATTGCGTACGAATGGTTCATATACATTATAGGCTTTAGTATATCTATATATTATGTTTTTTTGGCTTAGGGAGAGTTTAAGGTGACGAATCTTTGATTTTTTATGAGGCAGCTTGAATAATCATCTAAGTAATAACATGAGGCTGTTAAGCATAAGGTACGCTTAGTAGGTCGTTTATCGTCCTTGTGCGATCAGAGGGTTTTTAAACCTGAGTAAATCTTGAGCTTTATTTGTTAATGATTGTGATACTATTATGTATTGACGTGTTATTGTTTCTCTAGTTGCTCCAGTTGGAATTTCGAGGATGAAATATTCTAAGCGGGGGAGAAGATAACGACCTAGAATTTCAGACAATTCGTATTTAAATATCTGAATTATTTAAATATTTAAATCTTGGATTAAATGTTATTAAAATTATTTAATAAGCTTGTTAATCCCCTTTTAAATCATAGGTAATGATAAGAAACCTTTTTTTGAAAAAGGTTTAGAAAAATATATTCTTTGAAGAAAAATCGATAATGTGACCGAAAATCGGTTTATCGATAAACAACTTTTCGATCGTTATAAGTTGTTCGAATTCTTGCGCACCTGTATAATGATCAAATGAACATATTAGAAACTCATTAACACATGCACCTCTTCATAAAGCTTGGAAGGTTCTAGAATGTTCTAATGGATAAGAGATATTATCATGAGAAGGGTATAAGAGTAATTATCATAAAAGAGAAGTGACTCAAAGGAGAAGTGATGGGAGGTAAGGCTTCAATGGAATGAAGGAGGGTGAATGTCATGGCCCGCAAATCCGTCTCTCTTGATTAACCACTAATCTCCATTGATTAACTCAAAATGAACGGGAATACGAACTATGATGGTTTAAGAAGAAGAAAAAGGCAGAAGAAGAAGAGAAGGAAAAGAGAAAGAAAGAAGAAAAAGAACAACAGAACACACAGAACAGAAGACAATAACAGAATCTTACACATCGCAGCGGAACAATATATAATAGATAAATGAATAATCTTTAAAACAAAGAACTATATCATTTTATACATACATCAATCATCAGAGTCAATATACAACAATGGACAGTTATATAACTTGTCCTCATACAGAATACACAGCGGAATAAATACTATCAGATACAAATACTACGTCTCGTCATCCAGCTTATCTCCAAGCTCCAGAATATCCAGAATATCCTGATAATATAACTCTAGGCTGCCCGTGTGGAAAATGGTGGGCACCCAGAGTTTAGAAGGGAACAATAAACTCCGAGTCAGTCATGGTGACTGGTGTGAGATCGTAAAACAGTTATATCTTTAAAAACAACAAGGGAATATTTTTAAAGTAAATTCGCAATGCTTTTGGGAAATGAAACTACCATAAGACCTCCCACCACACACACAATGCAAACGCAGACTTGGAGGAGATTTCTTCTTATGATAGTCAAAGATGCTTACTACGCAAAAATCAAATTCTTTTTGATATTATTATTAGTGCATAGTGGAAAACATTTCGAAAGTAGAATATAAATCTTAGCCAGCATAGGTACCATTATATTATGCCTGCTATAGCTGCCTCCTGAGGAGACAGGTTATACAATTGAAATCGTAAAGGCTCGTACTGTTTCTTTGGATTTCCAACAAATGGTCAGGCTAAGGAACTTCCTATCCACGATGGGTACGTCCCTGGAATAGACGACCCGAGAACCTAACCGGATCTCTGCCAACACAAGGCCAGGTTACCTCTGCAAAAATAGGTAACTACTGACACGCGTATGCCATCCCCCGATCGTCACCGATCTTCCCGAGGATCCCCGATTTCCAACAAACCACATAGATAATAATAATGCAGTAACCACAGAGGTTAAGTATCTGGGCTCCATACCATGATACCACCTTTATCCAGAAGGAATGACATACACTAAGGGGCGCTACTCCCTAGAACCTTGCCGCATTCGTCCTGTTTCGACCATTTCCGGGGTGTGAGGCTCGACGAAGTCTCGTCCACAAAGCTACGCTTTCTACAAAAAGCCCTGCTTCGGGTCAAACAAAATGATCAACCTATGATCACAAAGATATAAGATCAAACAAATGATCATATCGTAAATGATCAAACACTGATCATTTCACAGCAACACTCAGTATGCCACGTTACCAAATTGGGATATATCGCTGATAAATTTCAACTACATAACCTCTGAGCTCGTACGTCTCAGAGAAGGGTGTTAAGCTAAGAGAATAAATTCTCCGCCACCAACAGAAATGTATTTGAAAGAAATCAGCTTTATATTTCAAATTGTAACGTCAGACACACAATCCATACAAGTCTGTTCCGGGATCGAACAGAACCGAAGGCACTTCTCACGAAGCCCTTGCCATTCCGGATAATTTTCAATCACGACAGGACTTCCCGTCACTAAGGGTGATAAAACCTCTAAATCGAAGATCAGTCGATGTAGAGTAACTCGACGGTCATCCTTCCGTTTTCAAAAATATCCGGTCTTCAACACCGGTCTTCGAATGCAATTCATAACGACGTATCACATATTCGGAATGGGTTATACGACCCCATGGTCCTTTCCCGGTTAACCCGAATAGTGAGCGCTTATTTAAAAATAAGTGTGGCATTCAAATTCATCCAATTCACAACAAATACCTATCTAAAGGTAATTATTGATAGTCGGTTATTTAACTATCAATAAAGATGTGCAACATCATCAGATTCCAAATAATTTTCCAAATTATTTTATCTTCAAACATATCTTTACTAGATATAAAATTTCCACACTTCAAAAATAAATCAATATTTATTTTTAAACAACTTCCCTTCCTTTTATAAATTCCATATTGAATTTATATTTTCGAATATCTACTGATATTCGATTTTCAATCGTTTTCAAATATTCATTTTCGATTTATCTTTAAGAAGATAAAATCTCAAAACGTCTCATTTCATTTTGGAAAACATTCCATACTTATTTAATAATAAGTATTTCACAAAACATTTATTTTCAACACTTAGAAAATATTCGATATACTTAAATCAAAATTAAGTATATATTTCATTCTTTAAGGAAATCATTCTCTTTAAACACATTTATTTGAGTCAAAACGAATGTTACGTAAAACATCGTTACGACGACTCAAAATCACTAGTATAGGGATTCGAAATTAAGATAGGTATATAAATCCCAATACTACCTAAAAACATTTCCTTTCGGAAATCATTTACTATAACAACAGTGTTATAGTCCACCATTTCCTTATTTTTCCGAAAATGTCTATTTCAACAATGAATGTTGAAATCTATGATTTCGATATTTAACACGTTTTAAAACATCTTTTAAAACAATTTCTTCATTTCAATTATCACTTTTCCAAAACCATATCCATTTTACTTAACAATATATTCACTGTCCAAAATCGTGAATATACTTCACTAATTGCATTTCACTATTTTCTACACGTTTTATTTCAATAATAATTCGCTATCCAAAATCGCGAATATATCTCCTTTAACAACCTTCTATATTTAATTTATCAAATTCAATTGATCTCGAATTTATAAAACAACGTTTATAAATTCTATTTCTATTTTCTAACAACTTCAATTTAATAAAATTCTCCTTTTATTAACTTCTAAAATTACTTATCAAAATAAGTGATTTTGGATTTATAAACAACGTTTATAAATCACATTTATACTTCATAACAATTTCAACTTATGAAATCATTTCATTTAGCAATTTCTATTTATATCCCAATTAAGTGCAAAAAATCTAATTTATAAGTAAATTACTTATAAATCGTTTATTCTACAACATCTATTCACTTTATAACTTCACGTTATAAATCTATTAATTTCATTCACTTATGAAATCCTTTTATACTTCTTTTTAACACTTATAAAAATTTGTTTTATAAGTCCAATATTTTGATTTACAACATATCAATTTTATAAATCTTTCTATACAAATCGTTTATAGTTATTCAAAATCCCAACTTAAACCATTTTATAAATAAATCGACTTTTATTTCAAAAACGACACTTCGGTTATATTTCACTAAAAATTATAACTTTTATAACTTTAAAATTTTACGTTTATAAATCGATTCAAAAATTCCATAAAACGTATATTTTCAAAACCCACTTAAAAACCTTTTTAAAATAAAAGTCGTTATTTTTACATTTCAAAACTGAATCCGATGATGCAACAACACCAATCAGTCCGTCACAACAGTCAATATCATATATCATCATATGATAACAGAATATATATCAACATCTGTAAATAAGTAAAATACAGTTGAGGAATCCAGTTGGATCCCTCCAACCTGTTTCCCTGCATCCAAAGATGTTAGCACAATACCAATTCCGCTCCAGTACGGAATTATCGCGGTATATGGGTTTTATAAAAAAATATCCGCTTACTAACGGCGCAATAGGGTCTCATCCGCTATACGAGGCGGGAAATCAATCAATCCAATATATACATATGCCAATATGTATATATTGCTATATATAGATATATCCTAAAATATCTAATATCACAATCAACATAGCAATCATATCAAACAATCAATAACTGTAAAAATTCCACTTTTAAATCGAGTGAGAAAATCTCACCGTGATTTTAATTCTGATTTCAGCGTTTATTTTCGAATAAAATTAAACGGCGTTTAATTTTACCCAAAATTCAAACTAGCTCCAAATGGCTCCAATTCAGTTGCATCGCGTAGTATTTGACGATACGATTCCAACGCACTTCGTTTCGTAATTTTCCGACCTCGCAGCAAATAGATATGCATTTTTAAACTTTACACGATATAAAATATAACTAATTTACATTTTCAGTTTTAATTTCTAACCCTAGGCAATCTGGACCGTTGATTTCGAATGGAGGAAATCGTGGCCATGTGATGCTATTCTTCCCAACATCGTTCCAGGCTTGTTTGAACGGAAAGAAACCCACACGCACGTTCGATCACTTCCAACCGCACCTCCCCACGTTGATCTCGCACACGATCAGACACTTCCATTAGAAAGCCCACGTCCCCATCCTCCACCGCGCCAAGACCGGACCCACCTAGTGCCATTCTCGTCGAGAAAAATGCCCTCAAAGTCGCGATGTTCACAGCCCATTATCCCACGACCTACTCACCCATATTCGATCACAGCCGGTCAATTTGTAGTTCTCGTTGAGCTTAACAATTTTGTAGTTGATAGTTTTGTGAATTAATATGTAGATTGAAAGGAAATTGGAGAAGAAGCCTGGAAGATTTCGATCGTTCAGCATAGAAGTGGCGGCTGAAACTTTCAAACCCTAGCTAGGTTTCTCTTTTGCAAAATGAAAGAAAGGGGTGCTTTTATAGAAAATTTAACGATTTACTATTTATCGAATTTTTTCGAACTCCGATTCGAGCGTGCCGGCCGACGTTTCTAAGGTTTACCCCGCGTTCCGAACGCAATGGAACAGGTTTCGGAAGCTAATTCGATCGTCTGTGCGAGATATGGAGAAAAACGATCAATTTAAATTAAACCGATTTAAATCGATTTCGAGGCGTTTTAATTCGTACCGAACAAATGGTAAATCCAAAAATTATGAAATTTGAAACCATGCAATAATTTCACATTACGGATCCGATGAAACTGGTTTCGTCGAAATCCGAGACCTTTTGAAAAATGACTATTTTAACTCGACGATTTAAAATTAAAACGATATCGATGCGTTTCGAGCTGCCACGGTCAAACGATAACTCTGATTGATACGAAAATTGAAATCCGATAATAACTAACTATTACGGATCCAATGGAACTGGTTTCATTCAATTCTGAGACTGTTCGAAAATTGGCTATTTTTACAGTCGATAATTAAATATTAAAATATTCGATTTTCACAATTTAACTCCAATTCCAATTTTAAAAGTTCTATAACCTTTCTATAACTCCAGTATGATTAAATAAAATTTTCCAAATCAATTTCAATCATTTTAACTCGATTTTCAATTATTTCTGGAATTTCAATTATTAATTTATCGATTTAATTATCAAATTAAATCCAATATCCTTTAAATAAGTTATTCGACTTATTAAATTCATTTATTAATATTTAAAATCAATTAAATATTCGAATTTTAATTATCAAAAATTCTGGGTCGTTACAGTGAATGCAAGCTTAAAGAGCACCATTTTAATCCTATAAAAGGAGGGGCATACCCTTAGGAATAAATCACAAAATTCACAAAGCTTAAGTTATAAAATCAATGGCTTCTTCTTCTTCTTCTCTAAATGTTCTAAGGTAAATGTTTGCAAATCTTATCCAAATCATCTCAAATTTGGAGTAGTGCCTTGGTGGAATATTAGAACACCTTTCACCATGCAAAAAGTTGAAGAAGCAAAATCATGCTCTCCCCCTAGGGATAGGCCATGAGCATTATTGAGAAGGAGGAGGGAAAATGCAAGAGAAAGCAAGGGGAAGGAGGAGGGAAACGTTATTGCAAGGTAGAGGTTTGACTTGGGTTCTTGGATCTTGGTTGTTTGCTGGATTAAAGGTGAGTTAACACCTCTCTTTAAATGAAATATAAAATGTATATGTTAGTATTTAATTGTGTTTAAGTTGTGTGAATTGATAATGACATATGTTAAAACATTGGTCGGTTTACTTTGAAAGTTAGTGGCACATGTGATCCATGTATATAGACTTGAATGGACTTGGGATGGACTTGAATGGACATGTATGATATATGACTAGACTATGAAACAAAGCACATTGGTTATAGATGGACTTTGGTTTAGATTGGACTCGGATTTAGAACCGCACTTATAGCGATAGTCTCTATAAATGCAGTTTGAAATTGCCTTGTTTCGACGATTTCTATGGACCTTTGTAGAGAGATCCTTAGGAATTTCTCACCATATTTATAATGTTTTATGTGTATGTTTGTTTCTATTAAAAGATTGAATAGTAAAAAGTTAAGTAACATCTCGAAAACGGCCAAAACTTCACTTGTGCAAAACTGCCCTGTTTAAACTTGATTTATGGACTTGAAAGGTATGAAAATATATTTAAATTTAAGTATTTTTTTTCATTCCTTTTACAAGATTTTACTAACTATTATTAGAGTATTTTTAAAGTAGTTGATATCTTTATGAATATTTAAAAATTAGTTGTGAATTTATAAAGGAGAGATATTATGTTAAAATATATAGAAAACATGTTCTTTTCAAGTTTTTAAGGATTTTATAAACTTGTTATTTTCAAGTAATATTTTGAGTAAATGTTTCAAAACGTATTATAAGTATTATAAAGCATCTTAAAAGCATTTTTAAGTATATATAGTTTTTAGAAAAGGTGTTTACTATTTTATATCTTATGTAATAAATATCTTTTAAAAGGTTTATTTAATATCTAGTTTTGTAAATAAATTACAATACTTATATATATCATTTTGAAAAGGGTTCTATAAGTATAAACAAAAGGTTTAGAAAGGGGTTATTGATTGTTTAATGACCAAATGGTTAATTATTTGATTACTTACTTGGAAAGTAACTGACTATGCTTAACACTAAAAGTCGACGAAGTAGGGTGATCTGTCTATGAGAGTTAAGCTTGAAGTTCGAGTAGGGACGGAGCAATAAAGCTCTAACCTACCAGCTTCCCTCTTGGCCGAGGAATATTTAAGTAAAAAAATGTTGGAAATGTGTTAATCATGTTGATTTCTTATTTGCTTATGGAAATCATTAATACTATACTTAACACTAAAAGTCGACGAGGTAAACTTATCTATTTGCAAGATTCAAGAATAAAGTATGTAGACAAGGCTTTGATGCAACCGATGCTCTAACTTACCTGGCTTCACTCTTGAATGAGGAATTGTTAAGTCAGAGTATTGGAAACGAGTTAAGCATACGAATCGTGATTTCTATAGCCAATCGTCTTTAGAACTCGATAGTTAACTACTCAAATACTAAACTTGTCTGAATATTTACTTAGATATTTAAAACAAATGGTTCCAAAGATAGAAACAAGTATAAGAATGGTTTTGGCTTTATTTTGATAATGTGTCAATAACATTCGCCTTTAACCCTTTTTGGTTATAGTTAGGGATGTAAATAGATCTTTAAAAGAACGTTTAAAGATAAGCATAAGCGAAATCATTTGGGGTTTGTAGGGACAATGTTTAAGTAACATTAGTCTTAAACCTGTTGAATGGATTTGTGATAGTATTTAGATCCTTAAAATGGATATTTTAAAGGAAATTATAAGTATGGAATCTTTTGGAAAAACATAGAAAAATTAGAATTTTATTAGATAAAAATAGTTTACTAATAAAGGAGTTTTAATTAATAAAAAGGATTAATTAAATAGAAGGGATTAAGTAGCTTAACCAAACTTGGTTTGGTTTTAATTAATAAAAGGATTAATTAATTAGAAGGAATTAAGTAGCTTAACCCAACTTGGTTTGGTTTGATCGTATTTTGTATGACTGGATAGAGTTTGTATGTTCATTTGTTTATGGGAAGTATACTAGACTTGGTTTCCATTTACAAACCTCTATCTTATACCAGATAGTCGATTAGTTGACTATCAAAATTGACCAAATATAAACAAAAGGTTTAGAAAGGGTTTTAAAAGTATAAACAAAAGATTTAGAAAGGGGTCAGTAATTGCTTAATAGCCAAATGGTTAATTGTTTAATTACTTATTTGACAAGTAATTGACTATGCTTAACACTAAAAGCTGATGAAGTAGGCTTATCTATTTGTGAGAGTTAAGATTGATGTTCGAGTAAGGATAGGGCAATAGAGCTCTAACCTAATAGCTTCCCTATAACCAACGAATAGTTAAGTCAGGAAATGCCGAAAACGTGTTAATCATGTTAATTTCTTATTTGTTTATGGAAATCATTAATACAATACTTAACCCTAAAAGCTGACGAGGTAGACTTATCTATTTGTGATATTCATGAATGAAGTGTCTAGGCAAGGCTCTGATGCAACTAATGCTCTAACTTACCTAGCTTCACTCTTGAACGAGGAATAGTTAAGTTGGAATGTCGAAAACGAGTTAAGCGTACAAATCATGATTTCTACAAGCAATCGTCTTTAGAGCTTGATAGTTAACTAGTCAAATACTGAACTTGTCCGAGTATTTATTTAGATCTTTAAAAAAATATTTTCAAAGATAGAAACCAGTATAAGAATGGTTTTGGATTTGTTGTGACAATGCGTTAATAACATTCATCTTTAACCCTTTTTTATTATACTTAGGGATGTAAATAGCTCTTTAAAAGAATGTTTTAAAGATAAACATAAGGGAAATGGTTTGGGGTTTGTAGTGACAATGTTTAAGTAACATTAGTCTTAAACCTATTGAATGGATTTGTGAAAGTACTTAGATCCTTGAAATGGATATTTTGCAGGAAATTATAAGTATGGAATCTTTTGAAAAAAGATAGAAAAAGTACAAGTTTACTAGATAAAAGAAGTTTACTAATAAATTTTAATAAATAAAAGGATTAATTAAATATAAGGGATTAAGTAGCTTAACCAAACTTTGTGTGGCTTGATCGTGTTTTGTATGTCTTGATAAAGTTTTGTATGTTCATTTGTTTATGGAAAATGTACTAGACTTGGTTTCCATTTACAAACATCTATCTTGTACCAGATAGTCGATTACTTAGCTATCAAAATTGATCAAATATAACTCTAGGAATGTCTAGAAGAAAAAACGGGAATTATATCGTGCAATTATCTTCAATGATGCTATATTGTACAAATAAACTCGTTGTGTTCTTCTAGGACATATGATAAGGAAATCTGTCCTCTTAAATGGTTAGGAGGTGATATCCACTCTTATATATTGTTTGTTTATTTCTGAAAGAACCGGGGTTGAGTTTACTGGAAATTCATTGATTGGTTTTAGAGCTTCCGGTAAGTGGGAAGAGTGTACTTATATGAGATGACTCGAACCCGTAACCACTTCAAAACCATATACACAATCTATGTTCTGGAAGTGGTAGTGAAGTGGAATGTTATAGAGTTGAGCTGTCTATCCTAAGGTTAAGTCTGAGGGAGAGGTCGGCATTAACATTTCAAACGATGCTATCGTGTGGGACTGTCTATAATGAGTACTCTAAGAGAGAGGACAACATTAGCATTTGTTGAAAGACTTATACAGGAATCTATGAAGAGATTCGAGATTTGTTCAAGATGCTCGAATCCATATAGTGATTCATGATTTGTTCGAGATGTGGGAATTCATTTGGGAATTCATGTGTTGCTCGAGTGTTGTAGGCTCATGCGAAAGATGCTGAATGTAGCCTCGACATCGGAAATGACTAAAACTAGAGTCGGATGCACAATCTCGGGTTTAGCTTACCCATGAGGGTATATCAACTCCAGATCTAGAGTATGCTTATCGATATGTTGCACATAGGATTTGTTGATACTTGGAACCACACAGTTCATCGTTGGACCAGTTGTGTTTACCTTAGAGTTCGATTACTTTTTCTTTTTAATTAACCCTAACAATTCATCTTTCCGGCACTTGAGTGCTCGACACATGAATACTATGAATGTATTAGTGTCGACATTCGAGGGTTGAAAAGGCGAGTCGTTATACCATGTATCTTGCCTCGATCAACATATGGTTAAGTAATAGGGTGTATACACGGATGAAAAAGGTCGTGTATCCACTCAACGAGTAATATAAATGAAACCATGATCAATTCACTATAACTAAATGATTAGTATATATGACTCTTAATAATTATTATTAAGATTGAATCCCAATTGAGTAGATTTGTGATAGTGGTCACCTTAAGTAGAGATATGACTCATATATCATGGCATCATATATGTTATTCGACGATGATTGGGATTTATATTGAGTATGATGGAATTCATTGCTCTTTTTTGTTGTAAACTGTTAAGGTTATCATTATATATTATTATTATGTGTATCACTATAATGACCTTATATTTAAATCTAGAAATAGTCTAACTTGTTTATTAATTATATAATACTAGGGTCAGTCTGAGACATTGTAGGTATAGCCTTTCTTGGACGATTGGGCTTTTGAGGAGACGATTATGGACTATAATGTGGTTTTGGAGTCTATTATGTATATTTTCTTTTGATATCTCCATGTATCTATATTTGTTGATGAGTTTGAGCTATATATGGCAATCGACTTGTATCGATGTATATATTTTGTAATAGGTTAGATGCTTATTTTGTAGACCTACTTTGTGATAGGTATATTGAGATATTATATTTTTCGTTGCGTTCAGTGACTTTTTAGTCTTTGATTATATCATGTATTGTTCTCTTCTTATAAACCTATGTGTTTATTACTTGTGCCAATTCCGAGTATGCAAATTTGTGTATTGCATGAGGTAAGAATACATATCGATATTAGCCTAAGGGACTATTCACGTGCAGTCGCCCCTTACAAGCCTTATTCTTCATATTACCGGATAATATTACTCTGCAATATTCTTTAGTATTATGGGTATAGAGGTGAGGTGATACATTTTTGGTATAAGACCAAGGTTCTGAACAATACATAATATATGGGATTAGAGTCTCGGACTTAGAGTGACTTAGAGTCCCTATTTCCTCTTGGATGTGTGGAGGTTACTCTATATTAAAGGGATAGTAGGAGTATATGATGATTATTGAGGTAATTATCTCAGGATGTATTTGTTATTTTCCTTATTATACATATTGTCCTTATCTTTACCTCTCCTTTGAGTTTATCTCTATGTGAAATGGAAGTTGTTGATGGAGGTAGTGGATTAAGAAGTTGTTGCCAGACTAGTAGTGTCGGCATTAGTGATATTGGGTAAACCTTTATGTGGCTTTAATAAGAATGAATTAGCTTGGCTAGGGAAGTTTTAAAAGACCCTAATATGTATCTCACATTGAAACTTTACAACTTTAAATTACGATGAGGCGAGTTTGAGAAGAAGGATCCACAATGATCAGAGTTGTGCAGCGGAAGCCGATAGATAGTTTGCCATTGAAGGCATTTTTTTTCTTTGCTTATTTGATTGATGTGTATCTGGTTGTATTAAGGTTTTTATTCATTTGGCTTAGTCTAGAATGTAGGAATTAAGTAGGAGTTATCACTAAAAAATTTATAAACCCATTTGAATCTGGACGGGGCCAAAGTTAGAAGCCAGTAGATTCTTCATTTATGGAAGAAACTACGAGGGGATATATATTTGTTTTATAAAAGGAAAATAATATATATTATATATAAATAAAATGTGGAATGGAAAAATAATATAATTAGTTGAATACTTTCTTGTTTTTGTGAATATTTGATGGTGGTGTAATGAATTGCATTATTGTGAATGAACGATTAATTGATTATATGTACAAATTTCTTGTTTTTGTGAATATTTGACGGTGGTATAATGAATTGCATTGTTGTTAATGGACGATGAATTGATTATATGTACAAATTTCTAAAATAAATAATTTCATAAAAGCAAGCATATGATTTAATAAATATGAAATATTATTTTATAAAGTGATTGAAAATATTTTGATAGTTTATTTTGGTGTTAATTTGTCCGTTGAGTGCTTTAAAAATTTTGGTCGATACGTTTGATCAGCGTTACTGATAAGGATTCCTAAACGCTTATACGAGGCAGTGTGACAAAATATTTTGAGAATAGTAAGAAATATTTCACTTATGTAAATTGTTCTATAAAGTAATATATTATTATTTTATAAAATGAAAATAGTATTTTTCTCGACTTCATTAATTTAAATAACGATTGCATCCAATTGGCGAGAAGAATCGCTAAAAGTTGTGCACACCAATGTTATATATCTTAATATAAATTATTTTATGAATTATTGTATGTAAATATATATTTGTTAAAGTCTGGATCAAAAGGATTTTCTAATAATATATATATATATATATATATGTATGTATAATAGATATGTTTTGAGTTGAAAAATATATTACCTATTTCATTAATAAAGATTTGTTGAAAAAGTTCTGAAGAACATTATATATTTAAAAACATATTTTGGAGAATGTAAAGATATATTAAAATCATTTCAAAGAAAATAAAAGTTCATTAGAAAATATATTTATTTTTTACGGAACAAGGGATAATTATATAGAAAGAATATTATTTTTCACTTTATAAGTTAATTTGTTAAAGAGAATTTGAAATTTTTAACTCTTAGTTTTCCCAAAAGAGAATTTAAAAGTAAAATATAATGTTTTCTTCAAAAAAGAAAATGAAAATGAAGTGAAAGAGTTGAGTGATTTTTAAAAACGTATATATGAGTTAAGAAAGAGATATTTTATTTAAGAATTGATAAAATAAATTTAAGAGGTAAACTTTTCAACTATGAAGTAACAATTAAAAATAAAGTGATGAATTAAAAAAATTTCAAGTTCAGAATTTTCAAAATTAAATTTATACGTTGGAAAAAAATTTTGAATTACCAAAAATAATAATTCCAACAATTTTAATAATTTGTAATGTAATTTTTTTGTCATTTTTGTAATTATCGAGAAGTATTTGATCCTTGCAAAAGAAATTTTAATCCGTAGGATATTTTGGAAGAAAATAAAATATGTAAAGTGGAAAATAAAATAAAAGAAATGATATGAAGTAGATATTTTGGAATAAACGATTTCAAAAAAATTTATTTAAAAGATTTTCGAATTTTGTGGAATATTTTTATAAACAAATTCTTACAAGAAAAATAAAGTTCCAATTTTAAAGAATATAAGTATATAATGACACTTTAAAGGAAAAAATGAAATAAATTCATATTCCATTATTTTTATCTTATTTAACATTTCTGTTAATCAAACTAGTAGCTATCACATTTCAATAGATTTAAATTTTAGTTCAAGGTATAAATTTTTTAATCAAAAACAAGAAATAATAACAGTTCTTCTTATACTTTACCACTTTATAAATCAACTTGGTAAATGTGTATGTTGCTACCATAAGGAGTATTTCATGTTACACATAAGGTTAAAGAACCATATTGCAAGTGGAATCTTGAAGAATTAGCTAATATGAATTTCGAGTTGTGGGATCTTAAAATTTAATTCGAAAATTAGTTATGGTGAATTGGTGTTGTAAGTAGATAAATGGTTTTTTCTTATAACACATGAAAATTTTATGTGCAAAAACAATGATTTGTTTTAATTATAAATCTCAAACCATTAATCTATTTTTGACGATTTTACATTTATTAGAAAGCTATGTCATTAGAGAATAACTTTTCTTTTTGCAATGTTACTAAGGTTAAAACATTAATTAAAAGGAAGTACCTCGCTATCCTGAAAATGTAAATTATTCAAAACAGCGTTGACTTCATTCGACCGTAACTTTTAAACATTTTATCCGATTTCGATGATCTTGCACTTTCTGGAAATCGAAGAACATAAGCAACAATCATTTGTTTAATCATTTTGCAAAATTTTGATGTTTTCTAGGCAAAAATCATGGATTTTAAAAGTGGGCTTGCATTTATATTACAACACCAGATTTTCCTACCTTGGGAAAAACACATAACTCAAGTTGTACTTTACGTATTTGCAATCTAAAAATCATTTTGAAAAGTTTATGCAATATGAAATAAATTTACTTTTGAAACCTTTGCTTAATATAAAGTCTTTTGCTCTTAATAGTTTGTTGAGAAATGACCTAAACAAGATATTATGTTGCTTTTACATTAAATGAATGCATACTTATCATATCTCTTATTTTATGCGACGAATATTTAAATATGAGTTGAGAATAGATACACATGAAGCATATTTTGACTAAATGACGATGATGGCCAGCTTTTTCTTGTATAATAATAAGGTAACTTGCTTAAAATACAAAATAAAGGTATGTTTTTACACTTTATCGATAAATATGTGATATTATATTATTTTTCCATGTTTCAAGATGCCCCACTATTGGGATGTGTATTTTTATTGTGATTTATTTATATTATGATTTTTCGGAAATTTCGACACTTAGAAAATATTTCACAAAGATTTATCATATGGGAATATATAAAGTCATTGAATGAGTCTATTGAATCTATAGCACACAATAAGATAAGTTAGAGAGAGCCACATAGAGGGTTGAGTAAGTTCAAGTTTGGGAGAAGATTGTAGAGTACGAAGAAAGTTAATGGTATGAGTTGTGTATGTTGTGTCTCCTAAACAAATTTGCAAGGACGTGATTTTCATAAGGGGAAATGTTTATAACAACCCTACTTTTCTACATCATTGAAAAAAATTATGGATTAAATGAAATATTCGAGTCCTATTATGGATAGAATTAATTTTTGAAAATATTCCTATTGAATTAAAACTTATTTTGTGAAGAGTTTATTTTGATAAATTGAGTTCATTTAATAAATTATTTTCAGAAAATGTATTGCACTCGAATAAAATATTTACAATGAATATAAAGTATTTTTATTACGTAAACTATTTTTATATGATTGTAATAGTTGAATGTAAATTTTATTAGATATTAATAAAAATGAATAAATCAATGAAGATAAATAATTATTGAATTTGAATATTTTATACCATTTATCGAAATCTATTTTTGTAAAATACATTGAAGATTTGTTTAAATTGAACTGAAAATATTTTTTGTAAATTATCGATTGAGTTTATATATCTAAACAAAAGGAGGTAAATTTCAAATAAGAGGGACAAACAGTGGAAAAAAAATTAAAAGCTTGCCCTTAACCACTAAAGACCAAACCCAAGCTGGTTTAAAAACTTGATTCCTTTTCTCTTCCAATTGAAAACTTGTATCCCCCATACTTTCCACTTATGCCCTAAAACCCCAAATCGAATCACGCATAAATAAAGAACTGAAAAAAACGATGCGAGCGTATAGGCCCGGCGCCATTATTGAAGAGCACGGCTGGGATGAAGCAGCTATAGGTGCGTGCGCATCAGGGTTGGTTGCATGACACAAAGGGTAGAGCAAACGTAGAGAAAAAGCATATGGTGGCGGTGAGGAACTTGTGATTGCAGATGGCTGTGAGTGAGTGTAACGATTTCGATCTTTCGACGCTCGAAAGTCGACATTAATACGTCCACTATATCAAATGCCGCGCAATCGAATGCCGGAAAACCGAACCATTAGGGTTAAAAAGAAGAGGTAGAAGAAGACAGAAGAAAAGAAAGAACAAAAAAACAGAAACAAAAACAATATCAGAATCTCACATTCGCAGCGGAACAATATATAATAGATAATCACTAGTCTTTTAAACAAAGAACTATATCAGTCTATACAATACAACAATGAGAGTCAATATACAACTCAATACAACAATGGACAGTTATATAAACTTGTCCCCATACAGAATACACAGCGGAATAAATAAACAAGTACGGGAGTACGTCTCGCCATCCAACTCGCCTCCAAAGCTCCAGAATATCCAGAATATCCTGATAACATAACTCTAGGCTGCCTGTGTGGAAAATTATGGGCACCCGGAGTTTAGAAAGGGAACAATAAACTCCGAGTCAGTCATGATGACTGGTGTGAGATCGTAAAACAGTTATTTTCACAAAGAAAATAAAAGAAATTCGCAATGCTTTTGGAAAATGAAACTACCATAAGGCCTCCCGCCACACACACAATGCAAATGCAGAATTGGAGGAGATTTCCCCTTATGATAGTCAAAGATGCTTACTACGAAGATCAGTTGATATTATTATTAATGTCTAGTGTGGAAAACATTTCGAAAGTATAATATTAATCTTAGCCAGCATAGGTACCATTATATTATGCCTGCTATAGCTGCCATGTTAAATGGCAGGTTCTACAACTAAAACCGTACAAGATTCGTATTGTTTCTTTGGATTTTCCAACAAATGGTCAGGCTAAGGAACTTCCTATGCCACATGGGAACGCCTTTGGAGGGACGCCCCGAGAACCACCAGGCTCTCTGCCAACACAAGGTCGGTCACCCCCTTCCCGGGTAGTAAACCTGAGATATGCCACCCCCGGTCCTTTGGGACCTTTATCCGAGAGCTCTCGATCACAAAGCAACAACCACACAGAAAATGAGATTGGAGCAACCACACAGGTAAATATCTGGGCTCCATACCATGATATCACCTTTTTCCAGAAGGAATGGTCATACCCTAGGGGAGCTACCCCTGAAACCTTGCCGCACTTTCCTGTTAAGACCATTACCGGTCTGTAAGGCTCAACGAGGTCTCGTCCACAAAGCTACGCTTTTCACAAAAGCCATGCTTTGATCAACAAATGATCAGCAACACACAACAACACTCAGCATGCCACACTACCAAATTGGGAGTATATCACTAATAACCTTCAACTACATAACCTCTGAGCTCGTACGTCTCAGAGAAGGGTGTTAAGCTAAGAGAATAAATCTCTGCCACCAAACAGAAATGTATTTGAAAGAAATCAGCTTTATATCTCAAAGTGTAATGTCAGACATACAACCATACAAGTCTATTCCGGGTTCGAACAGAACCGAAGGCACTTCCAAAGAAGCCTTTGCAATCCGGGTATTCACAATCCCGATCAGATTTCCCATCACTTAGGGAATCTCTATACGGGCGCGACTCAGTGCAAGACAATCGACGGGTTATCCTTTCGTTTTCGAAAATACCCGGTCTTCACCATCGGTCTTCAAATGCTATCCATATACGACGTATCATTATTCGGAATGGGTTATATGACGCAAAGGTCCTCTCCCGGCTAAATCGAATAATGAGCGCAATATTTAAAAACATATGGATATTGGGATTTCAGTTAAGTCACGACTTATTACCCAAAATCTCCTCTTTAAATGGTTTAAACACATTTCCATTTTAATCTTTTACACAAAAAGATTCATTTCACAAAATTCACCCAGTTTCACAAAGATCTATTCATAGATTTTCCAAATCAAATTCCCATTCAATTGTATTAACTCATTTAATCTTTAAATTAAAGATTTAATCGATAGCTTTCAAAACAAGTCCGTTTCGACCTTTTATACAAAAGATACACCTTTCCAATTTCAAAACAAAGTTCAACAAACTTTCACAAAGATTCATTTATAATTCGGAAAACCATTCTCATTTCAATTTGAAATTCTTTTGTCACAAATTGGGAATACATTCCTTGAAAGCTTCTATTATTTGAAAACAAATAGTTTCCATTTCAGAAAATCTGATTCATTATACAAGTTAAAGTCTTTGGGTTAATTCAAATTCCCAAACTAACATTTTAAAAAAATGTTTTAAAACCCATATAAACACATTTATAACATCTTTAACCATAATTTCCAAACATGGAATTCAATTCCAAATTTTGAATTCAAATTCAAATTAAATTATTTAAATTGAAAACTTTACCAAGTTATTCAAAATAACTTTTATCTTAAAACTCCTTTTCAAAAGCTTTAACATTTAACCCAAATTCATTTCCAAAATCAATTGAAATTAACATTTCAATTTCAAAAACATTAAATTTAAATCATCTGTGACTTAACCCATTTCCACGTGAAATCCATATTTGTGTGTGTAAAAGTGTGGTCCAGGGGTTTTACACAATAGTGCAACATCATCAGTCACCACAGATTCAAATACAGCAATATATTTGATAAGCGATATAAACTATAACGCTTATCCTTATTCATAGATCCACAGATAAATCACAGATAAAATAAATTACTTTCATCACAGCTTGAATTAAAACAATTCTTATCACATAGCATCATATAGTAGGATATCGAACAATTCACAGCATTCAATAGAATACAGTCATCCATAAGTAAGGTCAAGCATTCAAATAAGCATTTATAAGCAGGATTAATTAATTGTTTAATCCTAATTAATTCAAACACTCAATGCGATTCAACCATCCATAAGCAAGATTTATTAGATATATAATTCCTAATTAATTTAATTAATCTCCAATTAAATTAATCACCAACTTTAATCACTTAGATTAATTAACATAATAAATTATTTAATCATCCATCTTAACTAATCATCCTTAATTAATCTTCTTTAATTACACCAAGTAATTATCCTTAAATTAATTAAGTAAAGTAATTATCCCTTGATTAATCATGTTAATTAATTACTCTTACATTAACTAATGATTCTTTAATTAATTACACTTATTAATGATCCATTCAATTATATTAATTAATTAATTAACGTTAAATTAGTTTCCTTAATTAATTATCCTTTACTTACTTAAGTTAATTAATTGACCCTTAATTACTTATATAAATCATCGTTTAATTAATTCCATATAGTAATTAACTATCCTTTTAATCATTCATTAATGATCCTTTAATTTCATACGGCAATTATTCTTCTAATCACTTCCACCAATTTCATTCAATAATTATTAATTACTCCCATTAAGTAATTATCTTTTTAATCACTTCCATTTAATTATTCCATAAATCACATTAACAAATTTTCCATTAATTAATTACATTAATTATTTAGAAATTTACCTTTGATTACTTAATTAACCTTAAATTACTTACAATAAGTAATTATCTCTTAATTAATTTCATTAAATAATTATTCTTTTAATTACTTAGTTAATTAACATTTAAATCTTATTCAATTTCTTTATTATTAACTCCAGGTCAAAGGAACCCGAGCCAAAACATGGTTTTCCCGAATCATTACTCGAGTACTCAAACCCCTTCACCCCTCGATAAACCACGAGAATGACTCGAGAACGACATCGAGTCCAGACCGAACTTTCCCGATCCCCTTCTTCCTCCATTACAAAACTAACTCCAGGTATATCAGAAAATCACGTGCACGTGCATGATCGCCTAAGCGATCGCCGGCCATCGTCGTGGTCATCCACACATCCCCAATGATCTCCACGAGCGCACAAACACCCAGATTTCCAAAACGTTGACGAATTTGCAATCGAGCTATACGACTTCCCTGGAACACAACTTCGATCGACCAAAATGCCTCGCGCCGCCATGTCACGATGCCAGAAAACTCGTGACTCCGACCAAGGCTGCGCCACTGGACTACGCTTCAAATCCCCCTGGTCCGATCACCTCTAATCCACCCTCGACCACGCAATCGATTCGATTTCAACGACGATTAAAAAGGTTCTTAAAACCCTATTTCACAGTTGACCAGCCACCTCGATCCACTACAAATCCATCCATCTTTTTTCCTAAAACCCCTGACCTCTGAGCTAGCTGTGGCCATGATCTCGAGACCCACCTTCGCTCCGACTACCAAAATTTAACGAAAATCTAAATCTTGATTAACTCGGAATATCTCAACATATAATAAACTAAAAATCTTGAAATGATTATCTAAAATCATCATTTTCTACCTCGAATTTGGATATGAAATCAAAACGTGAATTCATAAACATCGAATTTTAACTTATATTTGGTTTTTACTGTGAATTGTCAGTTTTGAAATAGTTGCTCAATATAAATTCTCGAAATCATTTTTAAAAATGATGTTATAGTCTTACGATCAATTTTTATCTAAAGATCATATCCTAAAGTTGAATGTATGCAGAGGAAAAGATTTTTTTCTTTAATTTGTTTTTAGCCTGTGAGTATAAAAACAGATGTACATGCCTGTACACAGACATGCATCACATATATGCATACACATGTAGACAAGTTTACATCCATACAAACAATTTCCACCACTTCACTTTTCAGAACAAAATATAACACGGATTTAAACATCAATGGGTTAGTTTGCTCACCATGATTTCCAGAAGAAAGAAGAACAGAGTTGTTGAAGCTCTTCTTTTTTTCTTTGATTCCCTGATTTGAGTTGAGCTGGAGTTTAAGTTGTTTAAGTGGAATCTTGTTTAAGGTTTAAGATGGTATTTACTTCAGTTTTCTTCTTTTACTCAGTTTATAATGGTGAACGAAAACTCGAATGAGAAGTGATATTGTTGAAAATGATAAGTATTGTTTTCTCAGCTGAAATGAAGTGTGCAGGGTGTGACGCCCCACCTCTATACCCACGCTAGCCAAGAACACTAGGTGTAATGCTATCAACTAGCACAGAGAATAAGGCTGTTCAGGAGCGACCATCCATGTAACTTCTTTGTGCGAGCACCGATATGTCAGATAGTATAGCATGTACAACATTTAAGGAGGAAATCCGACATACTGATACAAACTCAAAGCTATTACACAGTGGCTATATATAATCTTCGGAAACAAACATAGAAATAAACATAACATAAATCAGTCACAGACATCCATATCACAAAGGCGAAAAAAGATATGAATAAATATATAACACATGAAAGTGTACATCAGAGTAGTGGTCGAAAAGATCCATGATAATACAAAAGAATAGCAACACGTGCTATATAAAATAATAAGTACACAACATAGAGTCTATATCTCAAATGTGTACATCCAAAAACTACTAATCTAAGTAGTTAGCCAAAAGTCAGAATAATCCTGAAGAGAAGTCAAGCAGAAGCACCTGTAACATCTCGGTCTGACCCGAGTATTATTTATAAGAAAATAATAAACGGATCAGTCTAGCTATAAATATCAGATGATATGGTACAAAGTAAAAGACATGGCATGAACATGTAACAACCATAATGGCATACTACTATAAGTATGTAATTGAAAATCAACAAGAGATTAATCAATATCACAAGAATCTTCTCAAAGATAAAATAGGGTATCATACCCTAAACTTGTATTTATAACAAGTCAATGACACACAAATTCACCAATGCACAAAAATTGATATCATATCAATGAAAATCATGAAAATTGGTGAAGCATAAATTCCAGAAATCAACACACGAAATCCAGAAATCAAATAAAAAGGGGGGAGGCCTATCACAAGAACGGGAGCATGAAAACTCACCAACACGTGTAACACATGAACGAGAAGCTATCTCATGGAAGCTATCCATTAAATTTTAACACATGAACGACCCGAAGACCTTGGGGCGCTACCCAACATATGTGATGGTGAAACATCACACAAACGGGGTTTAGTCTCCCTCGTAGACAAAGAGACATCGCACAATTGCTAGTCTAAATCACAAAAATGATCATCATGATCATCAAGAAGTGTCAATCACACCAAGCTAGTAAATATATGAGTTTAGCTTCATATCCCATAACCACTAGCTTAACTCAAATATTTACGAAAAAACTGTAAATCTTCACTAGAAAGTTGTCACAAAAAGGTTCAGTCGAACAAGTCCAAGAATTAACCGACGAAGTAAACGCAAGCGTTTCATACCACCTGTTCTGCTAAGTCGTTTAATTAGATTTCTCATCCGAGTGAAGTAAAGGCTTGTATATACTAATAGATTAGAAAACGGTTTTATAAACGAGTTTGGTATTGAAAATAGAGTTGAAAACGTTTTGATGAAAGGGTTTTGATATTTATTACTAGTATTGAAACCTTCATATTTTAAAGTGACGAAACACAAAAATGATTGTAGAACAATCAATCACAGAAATGCACATTCGAAGACGTGAATAAAATCCAAGGAAACCAGCTCAAAAATGCATCAAAGTGGAAGTTCCCATGCGACCTAACGTGGCCGAGTTAAAGTGAAAAGGAACGACCTAAAGTTAAATAGGTCGAACGACCTAAGGGTTGAAAGGTGAGTGACCTAACATTTTAAGGCCGAGCGACCTAGGAGCTAACGGCTTGAGGAGTAACACACGACCAAGAAGGTGCGACCTAAGGAAGACTCGCGACCTAACATGGCCGACTTAAGTGCAAACGACCTAAGTGGCCAAAGGGGCGCGACCTATCAAGTCAACAGGACGAGCGACCTAACATTGCAACGACCTAAGGTCTACAACGAGGTCATGCGACCTAAAGGGCTGCGCGACCTAAGAAGGTACGCGAGCTAAGGGTGAGCGACCTAACAAGGTCGTGCGACCTAAGAGGTCATGCGACCTAAGTGGGATGGCCACGCGACCTAACGACCTAGGCAAGGTCATGCGACCTAAAGGTATAAGGACCTAACGGCCTAAAGGAGATGGGATCACACGACCTAAAGTTCTAAAGGTCTAACGACCTAGTGGCCTTGCGACCTAAGTGGGATGGCCACGCGACCTAAAGTTTTAACACGCGAGCGACCTAACGCTATAAAGGCAAAACGACCTAAGGCTTAACTCGCGAGCGACCTAGGTGGCGAACGACCTAAGCTGCAGAGAGGGTTTAAGGCCGGAAACGACCTAAATGGTGTGCAACTTTTCAACGGCAGAGCGACCTAGCACGCCCAGAACGACCTAAGTGTAGGAATTTTCCAAAAAACGCTGAAAATTGGAGTTTTTCGCCAATCCAATCCCAACCAAATGCAAATATGCATGCTAAGGTGATAGGAATTCCTTTCCAACAGTCCAAGATAGTTATAGAATGTGAGATAAAAATCTCACCTTTTCACTAAAATGGATGAAGATGAAGCTTGAAAGCAAGGATAAGCAATCCAAAGCTTGAATCCAATATCTTTTACTTGAATTTGGAGTTGAATGTTGGATTTGCAATTGAATTTGAGTTTGAAGTTTTAATTTCCCATTCCCTCCTCCATTTATGATGAAGCTTAGATGTTTTAGCAAAGAGTGAAGTTATGAAGGGAAGAGGGTTGGGCTGAGCTAAAGAAGGTGCAGTCCAACCAAAGTCAAAGGCGGGAAAAAATGACGAAAATTCCACTTACTCCAAACATATCGAAGTTTATACTTAAAAAGATCGCAAACGTCATTTTGAACTCAATGGGAGGGGCCTCGAGTCCTAATTTGACTATATGCAAAAAGTAGCTTTTCGGACTAAGATCCGACTAACGATTTAAATATTTAAATAAGATATTCAAATATATTCTCGTCAAATATGCGGGTTGTTACAGACTCCCCTCCTTAAAGAAATTGTGTCCTCGCAATATATAAGACGGAAAACAAAAGTAACAACCATAAAAGCATATTAACACAAAAGAAATTTGAAATAGAAGTTCACCTGAAAGAGCATGAGAAAGTAAGTCCGGATGTGTACGCTCGATGAATTCCCTAGTTTCCCAAGAGCAATCCTTAGGATTTGAGGACCATTGAACTTTAACAAGCGGGACATCTTTATTTCGAAGGCGTTTGACCTCCGAAGCAATAATTCGAATAGGATGCTGCTCATAAGTTAAGTTAGGCAAAACTTCAATCTCTACAACAACACCAGGCTCAAGAATAGCATCGGAATCCCGAAGGCACTTCCGTAATTGAGAAACGTGAAACACTTTATGTATAGCAGAAAATTGAGCCGGTAATAAAAGGCGATAAGCCATGGAACCAATACGTTCAGTGATAGGAAATGGCCTAATATATCGAGGCGCTAATTTTCCCGATCGACTGAAGCGTACAACACCCTTCATAGGTGAAACACGAACAAATACAAGATGTCCAACAGAAAATTCTAATTTCCTTCTTCGGTTATCGGCATAGGATTTTTGTCTACTCCGGGCTTCTTTCATTCTATGTCGAATAAGATCAATCTTTTCTGTGGAATCCCGAATAAAATCTGGACCTAAAATCAGCTTCTCACCGGCCTCAAGCCAACAAGAAAGAGATCGGCATGGCCTTCCGTAGAGTGCCTCGAAAGGTGCCATACCAATACTAGATTGGAAGCTATTATTATAGGAAAATTCAACAAGAGAAATATGATCTTCCCAACTTCCACCAAAATCAAGCACACAAGAACGAAGAAGATCTTCAAGTGTCTGATTCACACGCTAAGTTTGTCCATCGGACTGGGGGTGATAAGCGGTGCTAAAATTAAGCTTCGTTCCCAAAGCTTTTTGAAGACTCTCCCAGAATCCACTAGTAAATAATGGATCTCGATCACTAACAATAGAAGAAGGAATTCCATGCAGTTTAACAATTTCTTTGATAAAGAGTTTGGCCAGAAGAGGAATGGTTCGGTTCGACCGAACATGAATAAAATAGGCAGATTTAGTAAGTCTGTCAACAATCACCCATAAACTATTATGACCCGAACGAGAACGGGGAAGGCCATCTATAAAATCCATGGAAATTTGATCCCACTTCCAAATTGGAATTTCCAATGGTTGCAATAACCCACCTGGCCTTTGATGTTTAGCCTTGACAAGTTGGCAAGTCATGCAACACTTAACAAAGTTAGCAACATCAGATTTCATTCCCTCCCAGTAATAAAGTCGCTTCATATCTGCGTACATTTTACTGCTACCGGGATGAATGGAATATTTGGAACGATGAGAATCTTCTAGAATATCTTTACGAAGATCCCTAATATTTGGTACGATAAGCCTACCAAAATTTCGAATGCCGCCACGAGAATCGATATCAAAGTCTTTCAAACCTTCAATATTGGTTTTATCCTTAAGATTTTGGCCAAGCAAAGCCAATTCAGGATCTAGCTGTTGAGCTTCAAGAATGCGGTCTAATAGAGAAGGATGAGCCTCAAGGCAACATAAAACAAGAGATGAACATAATTCGGAGACACGATCTCGAATTTCACAAGTGGATAAAACCTCGAGATCCCTCCATTCGGATATCATCATGGAAACAACCGCTTTTTGCTTATGACTAAGTGCATCGGCAACTCGATTTCCCTTTCTGGGAGTATAAAGGATATCAAGATCATAAGAGGCAAGGAATTTGAGCCAACGCTGTTGACACAAATTAAGTTCCTTTTGAGAGAATAAGTATTTCAAAGACTTATGATCAGTATAAAGTATAAATTTCTCTCCCAAAAGATAGTGTCGCCAAATTCGAAGTGCGAAAACGATAGCCGCGAGTTCTAAATCATGTGTGGCATATCTAGTCTCAGCCGGCTTCAATTGCCTAGAAGCATAAGCAATAACACGTTCTTTCTGCATAAGAATGGCACCCAAACCAACGCGACTAACATCGGTATAAACAACAAAATCTTGGTTCCCTTCGGGAATAACAAGAATGGGAGCATCAGAAAGGAGTTCTTTTAATTTCTAAAAAGAAGTTTCACATTTGTCCGACCAAATGTATTTAACACCTTTCTTGGTTAAGCCAGTAAGAGGTACGGAAATCTTAGAAAATTCTTTTATGAAACGGCGGTAATAACCTGCCAATCCGAGAAAGCTACGGATTTTAGTTACGCTCTCCGGTCTCTTCCAATTTTGAATCGCTTCAATCTTTGAAGGATCCACAGATATTCCGGATTCGGAAATAATATGACCGAGAAACTTTACACTAGTTTGCCAAAAGTGGCATTTAGAAAATTTTGCCTTTAATTGGTTGCTCCTAAGAGTTTCCAATACAATTCGAAGATGCTTTTCATGTTCCTCCTCGGTTTTAGAATACACAAGAATATCATCGATAAAGATGAGAACAAACCGATCGAGGAAATCTTTGAAAACTCGATTCATAAGGTCAACGAAATAAGTCGGAGCATTCGTCAAACCAAATGGCATAACTAGCCACTCATAAGATCCATATCGAGTACGGAAAGAAGTCAAAGGAATACTATCCTCTGCAATACGAAGCTGATGAAAACCGGTAGCCAAGTCCAATTGTGAAAAGACTCTAGCACCACTAAGCTGATCGAATAGATCATCAATCCGAGGCAAAGGATATTTATTCTTAATAATTAGATCATTAAGCTTGCGGTAGTCGACGCAAAGCCTAAGTGTACCATCAGACTTATTTACAAAAATAGTTGAAGCTCCCCAAGGCGAGGAACTAGAGCGAATAAGTTGCTTCGTCTCCAACTCGGATAATTGTTTGCGCATCTCTTCATTCTCCTTATTGGACATGCGATAAGGAGGACGGGTAATAGGTTGAGCTCCAGGTATAAGATTAATTTTGAACTCAATCGCTCGCTTAGGTGGTAGTCCTAAAACGGGCTCAAAGATGTTGGAAAATTCACGAACAACGTGAATAAGAGAAATGCCATCTTCCTCATCATCATTATCATCATCACGAGGATTTAAAGAATATAAAGATGCTACCAAAGTGGAATCCGAATCTTTAAGAACAATAGAAATCTGATTAACAGACTGCGGATGACGGAGATAAATAGTCCGCTCAGGACATAGGATATGAGCTTTATAACGATTAAGCCAATCCATACCCAAAATCATTCCAAAGCCTAAGTAACGCATGACATGCAAATCGGCTAGGAAAGAAAAATCACACAAAATAATCTCGACGTCTTTACAAAGCAAACTAAGAGTTGCGGATCCACCAACCGGATTCGCAATTCTTAAAGAAGTCATTAAAGCAACAACACTTAAAGAAAGAGTGTCTACAAGTTCCTTTGATATAAAAGAATGGGATGCACCCATATCAAAGAGAACTCTAATAGGTTGATCATGAAATATAATTATGCCATCAAGGACAGAATGAGACATACCTTGACCATGAGATGTATTGCCAGGGGCTTGAGCAACGTTTAACTTTCCCCCTTGCTTTGAAGCTTAGGGCATAGATGCATAAAATGATCTGGACTTTTACAATAGCGACAAGAGCGGGGCTTTGAACACTTGTTCGCAAAATGGCCCTTAGCACCACAGTTGAAGCATTTCCCATCAATAGGGGAAAGTGTCTTTGCAGCAGGAGTTCCTTGTTTACCCTTTTTGTTGGGATAAGGACCTTTGAACTTATTAGGCCTTTTCTTGTTGTTGAAGTTTGGTTTGGCAGCCACCACTTCAACATCACTGTCCTTATCAGCCTCTTCAAGACGAAGAGCGATATCAATCAGTTGATCGAAAGAAACTTCTAATTTGAGAAGTAATGGCTTCTTGAGATTTTTGTTTAAGCCATAGACGAACCTCTGGTTCTTCTTTAATGGGGTGTTGATGTATTCAACCCTATATTTAGACAGTGACTCGAAGGATGCGACATAGTCTGTCACAGAGGATTCACCTTGAACAAGGTCTATGAAATGACGAGCCAACGTCACTTTCTCTGCTTCTGGTACGAATTTTAATTCGAAGCGTTCCCGGAATTGCTCCCAGGTGAGATCAGCTTCATTAATTTCAGAAATAAGAAGTTCGTACCAATCCAGTGCTCTTTCTTGGAGCATACTGGAAGCCACCTGAACACGGTGAAGATCGATAAGATTCATGCGAGAAAAGATTCTTTCGCATTTTCTTAACCAAGCCTGGACCTCGATAATAGTTTCGGAACCTTTGAATGGTTTCCCACCCAAGTTGGTATAATCGTTGCACAAACGTGCAAATCCAGACTTAGGATGATTAGGTTCCTGATTAGGACCAGCTGCTTGAGCATTCTTTACTAAATCAAGAAGCTGCTGAGCAGTCATGAAAACTCCATCCTGGGGAGTAACGGTAGATGGTCCAGCTCTGGGATGACCTGGTCTAGACATTCTCTTCTTTGAGAAAGAGAGAAGAAGAAAAGTTATTCTCCAATTAAATATCAAGCAAATCTTGATAGTTAAAACAAGGATACATAGAAGGAAATAGGATAAATCGGTACGAAGACTCGAATTAAATCCTAAGGCACGACTCCTAAGTTGGACTTAGGACGATGATCCTTGTTAAGTTATTCTACATTGTTCCGAAGTTTGGCTCTGATACCAAGCTGTGACGCCCTACCTCTATACCCACGCTAGCCAAGAACACTACGGTGTAATGCTGTCAACTAGCACAGAGAATAAGGCTGTTGAGGAGCGACCATCCATGTAACTTCTTTGTGCGAGCACTGATATGTCAGATAGTATAACATGTACATCATTTAAGGAGGAAATCCGACATACCGATACAAACTCAAAGCTATCACACAGTAGCTATATATAATCTTCGGAAACAAACATAGAAATAAACATAACATAAATAAGTCACAGACATCCATATCACAAAGGCGAAAAAAGATATGAATAAATATATAACACATGAAAGTGTACATCAGAGTAGTGGTCGAAAAGATCCACGATAATACAAAAGAATAGCAACACGTGCTATATAAAAGAATAAGTACACAACATAGAGTCTATATCTCAAATGTGTACATCCAAAAACTACTAATCTAAGTAGTTAGCCAAAAGTCAGAATAGTCCTGAAGAGAAGTCAAGCAGAAGCACCTGTAACATCTCGGTCTGACCCGAGTATTATTTATAAGAAAATAATAAACGGATCAGTCTAGCTATAAATATCAGATGATATGGTACAAAGTAAAAGACATGGCATTAACATGTAACAACCATAATGGCATACTACTATAAGTATGTAATTGAAAATCAACAAGACATTAATCAATATCACAAGAATCTTCTCAAAGATAAAATAGGGTATCATACCCTAAACTTGTATTCATAACAAGTCAATGACACACAAATTCACCAATGCACAAAAATTGATATCATATCAATGAAAATCATGAAAATTGGTGAAGCATAAATTCCAGAAATCAACACACGAAATCCAGAAATCACATAAAAAGGGGGGAGGCCTATCACAAGAACGTGAGCATGAAAACTCACCAACACATGTAACACATGAACGAGAAGCTATCTCATGGAAGCTATCCATTAAATTTTAACACATGAACGGCCCGAAGACCATGGGGCGCTACCCTACATATGTGATGGTGAAACATCACACAAACGGGGTTTAGTCTCCCTCGTAGACAAAGAGACATCGCACAATTGCTAGTCTAAATCACAAAAATGATCATCATGATCATCAAGAAGTGTCAATCACACCAAGCTAGTAAATATATGAGTTTAGCTTCATATCCCATAACCACTAGCTTAACTTAAATATTTACGAACAAACTGTAAATCTTCACTAGAAAGTTGTCACAAAAAGGTTCAGTCGAACAAGTCCAAGAATTAACCGACGAAGTAAACGCAAGCGTTTCATACCATCTGTTCTGCTAAGTCGTTTAATTAGATTTCTCATCCGAGTGAAGTAAAGGCTTGTATATACTAATAGATTAGAAAACGGTTTTATAAATGAGTTTGGTATTGAAAATAAAGTTGAAAACGTTTTGATGAAAGGGTTTTGATATTTACTACTAGTATTGAAACCGTCATATTTTAAAGTGACGAAACACAAAAATGGTTGTAGAACAATCAATCACAGAAATGCACATTCGAAGACGTGAATAAAATCCAAGGAAACCAGCTCAAAAATGCATCAAAGTGGAAGTTCCCATGCGACCTATCGTGGCCGAGTTAAAGTGAAAAGGAACGACCTAAAGTTAAATAGGTCGAACGACCTATGGGTTGAAAGGTGAGCGACCTAACATTTTAAGGCCGAGCGACCTAGGAGCTAACGGCTTGAGGAGTAACACATGACCAAGAAGGTGCGACCTAAGGAAGACTCGCGACCTAACATGGCCGACCTAAGTGCAAACGACCTAAGTGGCCAAAGGGGCGCGACCTATCAGGTCAACAGGACGAGCGACCTAACATTGCCACGACCTAAGGTCTAAAACGAGGTCATGCGACCTAAAGGGCTGCGCGACCTAAGAAGGTACGTGAGCTAAGGGTGAGCGACCTAACAAGGTCCTGCGACCTAAGTGGTCATGCGACCTAAGTGGGATGGCCACGCGACCTAACGACCTAGGCAAGGTCATGCGACCTAAAGGTATAAGGACCTAACGGCCTAAAGGAGATGGGATCACGCGACCTTAAGTGTTAAAGGTCTAACGACCTAGTGGCCTTGCGACCTAAGTGGGATGGCCACGCGACCTAAAGTTTTAACACGCGAGCGACCTAACGCTATAAAGGCCAAACGACCTAAGGCTTAACTCGCGAGCGACCTAGGTGGCGAACGACCTAAGCTGCAGAGAGGGTTTAAGGCCGGAAATGACCTAAATGGTGTGCAACTTTTCAACGACAGAGCGACCTAGCATGCCCAGAACGACCTAAGTGCAGGAATTTTCCAAAAAACGCTAAAAATTGGAGTTTTTCGCCAATCCAATCCAAACCAAATGCAAATATGCATGCTAAGGTGATAGGAATTCCTTTCCAACAGTCCAAGATAGTTATAGAATGTGAGATAAAAATCTCACCTTTTCACTAAAATGGATGAAGATGAAGCTTGAAAGCAAGGAGAAGCAATCCAAAGCTTGAATCCAATATCTTTTACTTGAATTTGGAGTTGAATGTTGGATTTGCAATTGAATTTGAGTTTGGAGTTTTAATTTCCCATTCCCTCCTCCATTTTTGATGAAGATTAGATGTTTTAGCAAAGAGTGAAGTTATGAAGGGAAGAGGGTTGGGCTGAGCTAAAGAAGGTGCAGTCCAACCAAAGTCAAAGGCGGGAAAAAGTGACGAAAATTCCACTTACTCCAAACATATCGAAGTTTATACTTAAAAAGATCGCAAACGTCATTTTGAACTCAATGGGAGGGGTCTCGAGTCCTAATTTGACTATATGCAAAAAGTAGCTTTTTGGACAAAGATCCGACTAACGATTAAAATATTTAAATAAGATATTCAAATATATTCTCGTCAAATATGCGGGTTGTTACACAGGGTGATATAATTTGTTGTACAAAACAAAACCAGGGATATTTGCTTCAATTGGAGGCTGCATTTATTACCTTGTACCATATTACCTTATTTTATTTGCTTTATCTTTATCCTGTACATTGCATAAATAAAAATCTGGTGGCTTCTTTTTGTTTGTTCATTCTTATCTTCATTTGCAAGCTATTACTTATCTTCTTTTCTTATTTACTTGTTTTTATGTTTGCAAGTGTTCATGAATACATATTTTTGCTGTCTTCTTATACAAGCCTTTATATATATTGTTTACTTGTTTAATTGCATACTTATATTTGTATTTGTTTGTATATAGGTACTTATAAATTTTTTTGTTTGTATTTCTTCTTTTTGCCTTATGGCTTTGTGATGTAAATAAAGTTCTATATATTATTTCTTTATATTTTGTTATAATTTAACTAATTTGTTTACTATATATATTTCCTATAATTTATCTTATGTATTGGTATTTTTACTTTTATTTATTTCTATTTTTTTTCTCTTTAGTCTTATTATTTTGTAATATGAATAATTTCTATTTTTAACTTGTTATTAAAAATTTTAGCAAATGTTTTTCTTTATATTTTATAATTTATCTTATATTTATTTCTATTTCTAGTTTAAATATTTATTATTATTATTTTACTTTAATATACATTGTCTTATATTTATTTTATAAATTCAAATCATTATTAACCATCAATTCTAAGTTTAAATCATTTATTTATTTCCTTGTGTCCAAAGTCTATATTTTTATATTTATTTCTAACCCATTTATTTAAGATTTAAATTAAAATCAAATATATACATATATATTCAAATTTACTCATATATAACTGTATAGATGTGTATATGCAAGATTTAAATTTGAACGATTTAACACATATTTTATTTGAATTCGGGAAACTCGCATCAATTTACAATTAATTTTACAACTTTTATTCAAAAATTAAATTAATTATCAATTTAAATTAAATTAAAATCCGGGGTCGTTACAACCTTCCCCCCTTAAAAGAATTTCGTCCTCGAAATTTGCGAGGGAGACACAAAGATAGATGAAGAATATTTCATCAAATCAGACTGAATATCTATTCTGCATTTGGCTTACCAAATCAGAATATCAATAATAGATACGAGAACGAATCTATTTTAACACTTCACAAGATACTCGGGTTATCTAGATCTATGAAATATGCAGTGGCATTGGTTAGTCCGAAGGGATAACTAACCATTCGTAGAATATATTGGGACCCAAGTTATATACATATATGGATACAATTTCAAAACTTTTAGTTTAGAAACCAAGGTATACCTATCAACCATAGCAACCAAAGCAACCAATACATCCAAACAACAATTTCTGACTCAGTTGGAGTTTATGTCCCATATTAATATATCGAATCTTCTTCCTGGATCTACCAGGAACTATCGAAGAATTGAGAAAAGATGACGAACAAAGAGATTGATAGAGAAAAGATTGTTTCCTCATTGTTGCAGGTTATTGACCATTTATAGTCGTATTCCCCTTCCCCCTATCTCATCCTCTTCTTACACTCATACTTATTATCAGTGAATAGTAAGAGAATTTACTGAGGCATACGGACAGATATCTTAGGGATTACTCATTCTAGGGTATACTTCACCCTATCTCTAATGAGCAACTTAATGTGTTATACTCCTGAGCTAAAGTTTAACCTTAGCTCTGATACCAAATGTAACGATTTCGATCTTTCGACGCTCGAAAGTCGACATTAATACGTCCACTGTATCAAATGCCGCGCAATCGAATGCCGGAAAACCGAACCATTAGGGTTAAAAAGAAGAGGTAGAAGAGGACAGAAGAAAAGAAAGAACAGAAAAACAGAAAAAAATCAGAATCTCACATTCGCAGCGGAACAATATATAATAGATAATCACTAGTCTTTTAAACAAAGAACTATATCAGTCTATACAATACAACAATGAGAGTCAATATACAACTCAATACAACAATGGACAGTTATATAAACTTGTCCCCATACAGAATACACAGCGGAATAAATAAACAAGTACGGGAGTACGTCTCGCCATCCAGCTCGCCTCCAAAGCTCCAGAATATCCAGAATATCCTGATAACATAACTCTAGGCTGCCCGTGTGGAAAATTATGGGCACCCAAAGTTTATAACGGGAACAATAAACTCCGAGTCAGTCATGGTGACTGGTGTGAGATCGTAAAACAGTTATTTTCACAAAGAAAATAAAAGAAATTGCAATGCTTTTGGAAAATGAAACTACCATAAGGCCTCCCGCCACACACACAATGCAAACGCAGAATTGGAGGAGATTTCACCTTATGATAGTCAAAGATGCTTACTACGAAAGATCAGTTGATATTATTATTAATGTCTAGTATGGAAAACATTTCAAAAGTATAATATTAATCTTAGCCAGCATAGGTACCATTATATTATGCCTGCTATAGCTGCCATGCTAAATGGCAGGTTCTACAACTAAAACCGTACAAGATTCGTATTATTTCTTTGGATTTTCCAACAAATGGTCAGGCTAAGGAACTTCCTATGCCACATGGGAACGCCTCTGGAGGGACGTCCTGAGAACCACCTGGCTCTCTGCCAACACAAGGCCGGTCACCCCCTTCCCAGGTAGTAAACCTGAGATATGCCACCCCTGGTCCTTTGGGACCTTTATCCGAGAGCTCTCGATCACAAAGCAACAACCACACAGAAAATGAGATTGGAGCAACCACACAGGTAAATATCTGGGCTCCATACCATGATATCACCTTTTTCTAGAAGGAATGGTCATACCCTAGGGGAGCTACCCCTGAAACCTTGCCGCACTTTCCTGTTTCGACCATTATCGGTCTGTAAGGCTCGATGAGGTCTCGTCCACAAAGCTACGCTTTTCACAAAAGGCATGCTTTGATCAACAAATGATCAGCAACACTCAGCATGCCACACTACCAAATTGGGAGTATATCACTGGTAACCTTCAACTACATAACCTCTGAGCTCGTACATCTCAGAGAAGGGTGTTAAGCTAAGAGAATAAATCTCCCCCACCAAACAAAAATGTATTTGAAAGAAATCAGCTTTATATCTCAAAGTGTAATGTCAGACATATAACCATACAAGTCTGTTCCGGGTTCGAACAAAACCGAAGGCACTTCCAAAGAAGCCTTTGCAATCCGGTATTCACAATCTCGATCAGATTTCCCATCACTTAGGGAATCTCTATACCGGCGCGACTCAGTGCAGAGACAATCGACGGGTTATCCTTTCGTTTTCGAAAATACCCGGTCTTCACCACCGGTCTTCAAATGCTATCCATATACGACGTATCATTATTCGGAATGGGTTATATGATGCAAAGGTCCTCTCCCGGCTAAACCGAATAATGAGCGCAATGTTTAAAAACATATAGATATTGGGATTTCAATTAAGTCACGACTTATTACCCAAAACCTCCTCTTTAAATGGTTTAAACACATTACCATTTTAATCTTTTACACAAAAAGATTCATTTCACAAAATTCACCCAGTTTCACAAAGATCTATTCATAGATTTTCCAAATCAATTTCCCATTCAATTGTATTAACTCATTTAATCTTTAAATTAAAGATTTAATCGATAGCTTTCAAAACAAGTCTGTTTCGCCCTTTTATACAAAAGATACACCTTTCCAATTTCAAAACAAAGTTCAACAAACTTTCACAAAGATTCATTTATAATTCGGAAAACCATTCTCATTTCAATTTGAAATTCTTTTGTCACAAATTGGGAATACATTCCTTATATGAAAGCTTCTATTATTTGAAAACAACTAGTTTCCATTTCGGAAAACCTGATTCATTATACGAGTTAAAGTCTTTGGGTTAATTCAAATTCCCAAACTAACATTTTAAAAAAATGTTTTAAAACCCATATAAACACATTTATAACATCTTTAACCATAATTTCCAAACATGGAATTCAATTCCAAATTTTGAATTCAAATTAAATTATTTAAATTGAAAACTTTACCAAGTTATTCAAAATAACTTTTATCTTAAAACTCCTTTTCAAAAGCTTTAACATTTAACCCAAATTCATTTCCAAAATCAATTGAAATTAACATTTCAATTTCAAAAACATTAAATTTAAATCATCTGTGACTTAACCCATTTCCACGTGAAATCCATATTTGTGTGTGTAAAAGTGTGGTCCAAGGGTTTAACACAATAGTGCAACATCATCAGTCACCACAGATTCAAATATAGCAATATATTTAATAAGCGGTATAAACTATAACGCTTATCCTTATTCACATATCCACAGATAAATCACAGATAAAATAAATTACATTCATCACAGCTTGAATTAAAACAATTCATATCACACAACATCATATAGTAGGGATATTGTAACGACCCGATATTTTCAACCATTCGCATCCATTATAAGTGTATAGGTAGACACTCATGCCGGAGTTGAATTGCTCAAAATACCGCGTTGTAATTAAAATTTGGCAAATCTCAGAATATACAGTAAATAAATATAATCACAGATCACAGACACAGAGTAAAATAATGCAGCGGAAGTAAAAGAAATAGTAGTTCATGAAGCTACTATGAAAATATATCAGAGTTACATAAGATACAACATAAGAAATAAAGTACAGCAGAAGTCTCAATACAATAACCAAGTATAGGCTGAATAGAACAACGGAACCGAAGTTGATAGAACAAGACTAGCAAATAATCTCTAGCGATTCAAATCTCCAGAAGGTGGAAATCCAAATCTGTGAATACTCAGGCTGACCCGAGCGTAAAGAAAAACACAAAACACTCGAGTCAGGACAATATATACTTATATAATGTAAACCAACTCAAGTGAACTGTAATAAAGGTACAAGTAACTTAGAAGATGCTTGGGACCGCCCATCCTCTAAGGATCCGTTAAAATATCTACTATGTAGTAATATTCGCTATTATAATAATGTCTAATAAGTAAAGTATAATCATATAGAAAATAGCGTTAAGGGGATGGAGAACCTTAACGCGGTCGGATCTTAAAATCATAATCGTAGTAAAGCTCGATATGGTAGGTGACACGGCACAACTAGGCAATGCCAGGGTAGATATACCAATTACGCACACGGACTGATGGATACGCATAGCAGCCACTACCGTTCCACCTCGAACAACACTCCCAAATCGGAGGATGGCCATCTAATCAATCACAAGTAAGAGTATAATATCGAAGAAATGTGTCCGAGAAGAGGTGCTACCTCACTGGTCCGAGATCGCTCCTGTTTTAGCCACCTTATGCCAACTCACGGGAGTTGGGTCCACGTAACATACCTTAAGAACGTCGCCACCATCCTACTTCATTCTGGAATCTCCACCGCGTACACGGTTGTCAAAGTGGTTTTCGGTATCGACAGAGAGTATGTCCATATCCGATCCCGGTCTCTTTGCCAACCAATCGTTATTATAACCCGTGGTTATAACTTTTAAAAATAGTTTATGTTTCAAATCAAAATACATCCTTTAAACCATTTCAAAATCATATCATTTATTTCAAACTAATACATACTTTCAAACCCAAAACATATCTATTCAAAACCAATTCAAAAATATATCATTTCCATTTCAAAACCAATTCAATAATATATCATTTCAATAAAACCCAAATTTCAAAATCACTGAATATTTCCTTTAATTTATTAAACTTGAAATCTTCCTTTAAATTATCATAGCATTTTGGTAATGTAACCTTAAGGAATCATAGCATTTTTGGAATGTAATACTTCCCAATTTAACATTTTATATAATCAAAGTATTTATATACTTACAAATTTTTAACATGGTCATTTTATCATAGCCTTATAGTTAAATAAACTTTGTTACTGTAATATCCAATTTAATGCTGAAATTCTTATGTTAAGTTAAGAGTACCTTATTAACTTACATTATCATTACAATAAAGAAACTTTATTATTTTAGTCATTTAAAATGTGTCATTTACATAAATTAAAACTTACATATTAAATGTACTTTTTAACTTACATTTCTATTACAGTAAAGAGCATTTATCATTTAATCAATATTACACTAATTAAACTTACATTATCAAATGTACGTTTTAATTTACGTTTTATTACAAAAAGGGCATTTATTATTTTATTCAATATTACACTGATTAAGACTTACATGTTTCTTTCATTAATTAAGACTTCACATGTTTCTTTCATAAATTAAAAACTTTACATATTCTTCCATAAATTAAAACTTTACATGTCTCTTTCATAAATTAAAACTCTACATATTTCTTTCATTAATTAGAACTTTACACGTTTCTTTCACAATAAATTTCTTATAATAAAATCCAATTTTCAACAATTTACTTAATAAGTTTAAGTGTAAAAGTTTCCAATTCTTCACATTTCAACAAATAAACTTAACACTTCAAATTTAAATTACCATTTCACAAATTTAACTAAATTTCCAATTTTATTTAATTAACTTAAACTTTTAATTAAAACCAAATTTCACATTTCCAAGTCAAGTTATATTTTAAAAGATCACTTTTAAACATTCATTTATTTAACCACTTAAATTCGTAGAAAAATCAATAATACTTTAATAAATCACTTAAATTCAAATTTAATCAAATTATCATATTTACCATTTCCAAATAAAATTTAATATCCATTTTATTTATATAACTTAAATATCATTTTTAACCAAAATTCCAAATTTCCAACTTAAGTTATATTTCAAAAATCCAGTTAAACCTTTCATTAATTACATTTTTAACACATAGAAAAAATCATAATTTCTTTATTTTAAAACATTTCAAAATCTATTTAAATCAAATTTCATAAATTTATATTTTTAAAATACTTAAAAATATTCAAAACACTTTATAAAATAACCACGGGCCTGTATATAATTTTCTAACCTAGGTCAAGTGATACGGATATGTATCATTTCAATCCGCAGTTAAAAAAAAGAAAAATCTGGGTTCTATCATTTCAAATCCGCAATCCCAAGTTAAAATAAATTAAATAAAAATTGTTCAGACCTATCATTTCAGCCCATAACGATTTTTCCCTATTCTAAAGTCCGATCGGGTATGTATCATTTCAACCCATAGTGATTCTAGTCTACAGGGAACTTGCAATGGTGATAACAGATATAAATAACAGAATAACATTAAATAAAAGTAACATATGATATAACAGGTGTAAAACAGGTGTGAACATCATATGATAATAATATAAGCATATATAACATGATAATATATTTTTACAGATTCGCAGGGTGTCAATTTACTAGTTATATAGGTACATATTGTCTGGTGAGAATAACTCACCTGTTTGTGCTGGAGATATCAAAACCAATGACACAATGGAACAAAAGCACGATGACAAGACTACGGACTTGAGTGGAGAGCAAGATCCAAAGCTACAACTCTTGTATTACAACCCAAAACATACATCAAAACAAACACAATTTCAACGCACTTGAAATGGAATAACTTTTAAACGAAAAGAGATTTGAATGTCAAATCTTTTGCCTTGCTTTCTCTATCCTTTTGCATGGCCTAGGGAATGTTTTGGTTCAGGTTTGGACATGGTTTGGGTCTGGTTTGGACCAAGGGATGCACGGCTACAAGCTAGAGATGATGGGGAAGTTACAACATAGGCATGTGAAGAGTTTTATGCAATATGGTGGAGTTTTGGTTCATCTTTGGCTCGGTCTACAAGGTCCTAGGCTTGGCCATGACTTGCTACAGGTCTGGACAGAGGAGATGGTGATGTGTAGTGGTGGTAGCAAGGTGGTGGTGGCGGGTAGAGGTGGTGTCCAAGGTGGTGGGCGAAGGTATGTTGCAACTAGTGGTGGCTATGCATTGTTTTAAGGGATTTGTGCAAGGTTTTGTGTGGTTTTTAGTCAAAAGGAGTGCATGGCCTGTCATGGTCAGAGGAGGAGGGGGTTTGGTCGTGGATGGTGTGGGGAAGGAAGTGGTGGTGGTCGGTGGAGGAGATGGTGGAGGTGTTAGGCCAAGCAAAGCAAGAGAAATATGGCAAAAATCATTGAAAATGAAGAGAAAAGAAGAAAAAGAAGGAGAGGCCATTACCTATTTTTGGATGAAGCCATGAGAAATGAGGAGCTGATTTGTTTTCACATGAAAAGATGAGAAACAAAAAGTGGCGGCTACACTAGGGTTTTAGATGGCTAGGGCAAAATTTGAGGAGTCAAAGAAAATGAAGGGTTTGACAATAAAGGGCTTAAGTTTCAAAGTGTTTTACAACCTTTCATATTTCTTTTCTTTTTAATCTTTATATAAACAAAAATATTCAGAAAAATAATTTACAAACCGAAATCAATTATAAATATGAGAAAACAAATAATAAATTTTGGAAAAATATAAAAAGAATGAAGAAAATTACTTAAAAATACCAAACAGTGTTCAAAAATTATAAATAAATCACTGTCAGTCTTGAAAAACTATACACTTCATTATAAAAATATTATGAAGTGAAAATTTGAATTAGAATAATTTATTTATCATTTTCAAAATAAAATAGATAATTAAATTGGAGAAAATAGAAAAGGATTAAAGAAAAATGTTTAAAATTTACAAACAGGGCATGGAAATTTGCAAGAAAAATACTACTAACTCTGGAAAAATTCCTACCTTACTTTAAAAATATTTAAAAGCAAAAATATATTTTATATAACATAAATGTACAAATTAGAATAAAATATATCAAATAAAAATGTCATTTATATAATTTTAAAATAAAGAATATTGCTGAATAACCCAATATACACACAATATTGAAAATAGTATAACTTTTGCAATTTAAATCCGTTTGCAACGAAACGAAAAGCAGTATTCAAGTTATTAAATCTATTTTTATAATAAAAGATAAAATTCATAAATTTCAAACTTTTAAATTTTCAAGTTAAAAGTCGAAGTTTGACTATTTGACCAAAATTCACATTTTCTGGAAATATTAAATTTAGTCATATTTGGAATTCAAATCCACATACAAAATCAAAGTTTTTTTATATTTACAATAACAACATTTATTCTTTTCATAAATAAATCTCTTAAATTTGGAAAAATCAAATTAAAATTAATTGTAAAATACAGGGTTGTTACACTCTCCCCCACTCAAAACTTTTCGTCCCCGAAAAGGAACGAGGTACGGGAAATCACCTAAAAAGATAGAATGAATAGAATTAAGACAAGATGATAAGAATATTGGAATTACACCTGATAACTATTGTTATAGGCAAGTTTAACAAGTTGGAGGTGATCAAATTAAGAACACAAACACGAAAAAGATCCTCTAGAGTCTGAATCACCCCTTTCACTTGACCGACGGTCTATGAATGGAAAAACAGTGTTCAAATCCAGATGAGTAACAAAGATTTCAAAGATTATAAAAAGATGTCTAAACAGACTGGTATAAGCAATAGCCTTCCCATTCTGTAACAAGATAAGAGAAATAAGGACAACCAAAAGATAGTTTGAAAAAAAAACAAAATAAGATAATAAATGTGAAACAATAACGCTTTGAAATCATAACAAATTAGAGATGTTTATCATTTGGAAATCATACTACTAAAATCATAACACTTTGGAAATGTAATTCTAAAAAAAACATAATACTTAGAAAATCATAACACCTTTTAAAATAATCTTTATTTAAACCATTTTAATTCAAGGTCAAATAATATTCATTTTAAAGTTGTAACATTTCTAAGTTCATTCAATTATAAAACTTCCAAAACATTGTATTTTCAAAACAGCAGCACTTATAAAATGCTACAGTAGATATATTAATATTTCAAATCAGTTTTATTCTAGAATATTCATTTGGATATCATTTAACTTATGACTTATTAAAACAAACTTTTATGAATGGAATATCCAAATTAAACTATACTTCGTTTATTAAGTCAAAAGCTCACTATTTTACTTAGCTCTTCATTTAACAAATAACCTAACACTTTATTTAAAATGCCCATTTCATAAATAGATATTCCTTCAATAAGTTACACTTAAAATTTCCATTTGAAAACCAAATTCTCAATTATCAAATTTAGTGATGTTAAAATACATTATAACTATCATAATTATCCATTTTTCAAGACATATCAATTTCATAAATAAAAGGTTTATCATAGAAAATATAACAATCAAATTTCTTTACACATTTATTCATTTAGACATCAATTAAACTATGAATTCAAGTTAAATAAACTTTATTACAAAATGTCCAATTCCAATGTATTTTATTTTATCTATTCAAAGATACATTATTTATTATACAACATATTCATTTCAGGAAATAACCATTATTAAAATTCCTAGGTTAGACTTAAGGTTCCATATTAAATCAAATTTTATTATCAAGTTATTTAAATAAAATCTCTTTAAATTCCTTTTTCACTATTTACCTCTGTAAATCTTTTATAACTAAAATTTAGGTGTATAAAATTTATTATAACCACTCAAATTTTATTTAAAAAATCCTTTTTATATTGTATATTATCCAATTACATTGTTAACTTCTAAAATTTTTTTAAGGTAAGTTATATTTGAATGCAATTGTATTATACAAATAAAACTTTCAATTCAATTATCTCAAGTTTGAATCATTTATTCAAAAATTTTAGTTTTTCTTTTTATAACTGAAATTATTCTTTAAGATGAAATTTAAGAATTAATTTTCCGGTTTCCTTCAAACCAGTTAGAGATAAATAAATATATGTACATAATATGTCAAATCAATTTAAATCATATATCTATATATATTATAAACCAAATCATATTTAGAAATTCAAATAAATTAAATCTTTCAAAACAAAGCTGTAGTAAGACTACAGAACGGTCTCTTCAGTTCAAAACTCGAAAATGAACGTCGATGATGCTGCAGTCATCACCGAAATTATTTTCCAGCGACAAAGAGAAGAGCACTTAATTTTTAAACTTTAAAATCCTTTAGAGACAAAAATTTTTTATTCAAAAATACTTTAAATTATATCCTTTTAAAAATTTTAAACACAAGGTTTGAAATCCATCGGAAACTTGAATTCTCAAATTCTTGATTCAAATTCATTTCAGTTCCCAAATCAATTTATAAACAACTATTTATAAATTCATTTGTAGAACAATAAATGATAAATAAAGTATTATCATTTCAAATTATCAATTTAAATAAATTTATTAAGTTCCATAAATTTACTTATATATCAAAATTTTATTTCATTAACCAAATTTAAAATAATATCGTGTCAGTTTGTTCTGTTAAAGTGTTTAGAAATCCTATCGATAGCGTTGATCAGACGAATCGATCGGAAATCCAAATCAACATCAACAACTCAAACAACACCATATATAAAACAAAACATAGATTTACAAGTACAATTCAAAATGTTTGGAGATAGTTTAGAAACAAAAGACAAGATGGTTAAACAGAGTAGAGAGATGGGTAAGCTTAGGTAAATCGCGGACAACCTTAACCGGGTCAACCGTGACTTAAAGAATAAGATCGATGTGGATTTTTCTGGGATAAATCTACGTTCGATCTCAAGAGATAGAGTTTGGAATAATAAAAGATATTAGCATCTAAACCAAGGATAGATAAAATCTCTGGTGAATCGATGCTGACTGTAAAGGATTTTCACCCCTTTACAAGAAAAATTAGAATATTGGCGAGATCGCCAATTCACTATAAAGATCATTCGAAGTGGAGTTATGTGATACTCCAAAATCAAAAGAAGATGAATAGTGAGGGACAAGAATGAATTTTGGAACCGCAGGAAACGTTCCAAAATTCAAAGGAAATCGAATCAAAAGGAAGAGATTCAAACTCGAACGAAAGTGATTCTGTAAATAAATTTACCATACATTCTAAGTTTTGCCTCAAAGCCAAAGCTCTGATACCAACTGTAACGACCCGATATTTTCAACCATTCGCATCCATTATAAGTGTATAGGTAGACACTCATGCCGGAGTTGAATTGCTCAAAATACCGCGTTGTAATTAAAATTTGGCAAATCTCAGAATATACAGTAAATAAATATAATCACAGATCACAGACACAGAGTAAAATAATGCAGCGGAAGTAAAAGAAATAGTAGTTCATGAAGCTACTATGAAAATATATCAGAGTTACATAAGATACAACATAAGAAATAAAGTACAGCAGAAGTCTCAATACAATAACCAAGTATAGGCTGAATAGAACAACGGAACCGAAGTTGATAGAACAAGACTAGCAAATAATCTCTAGCGATTCAAATCTCCAGAAGGTGGAAATCCAAATCTGTGAATACTCAGGCTGACCCGAGCGTAAAGCAAAACACAAAACACTCGAGTCAGGACAATATATACTTATATAATGTAAACCAACTCAAGTGAACTGTAATAAAGGTACAAGTAACTTAGAAGATGCTTGGGACCGCCCATCCTCTAAGGATCCGTTAAAATATCTACTATGTAGTAATATTCGCTATTATAATAATGTCTAATAAGTAAAGTATAATCATATAGAAAATAGCGTTAAGGGGATGGAGAACCTTAACGCGGTCGGATCTTAAAATCATAATCGTAGTAAAGCTCGATATGGTAGGTGACACGGCACAACTAGGCAATGCCAAGGTAGATATACCAATTACGCACACGGACTGATGGATACGCATAGCAGCCACTACCGTTCCACCTCGAACAACACTCCCAAATCGGAGGATGGCCATCTAATCAATCACAAGTAAGAGTATAATATCGAAGAAATGTGTCCGAGAAGAGGTGCTACCTCACTGGTCCGAGATCGCTCCTGTTTTAGCCACCTTATGCCAACTCACGGGAGTTAGGTCCACGTAACATACCTTAAGAACGTCGCCACCATCCTACTTCATTCTGGAATCTCCACCGCGTACACAGTTGTCAAAGTGGTTTTCGGTATCGATAGAGAGTATGTCCATATCCGATCCCGGTCTCTTTGCCAACCAATCGTTATTATAACCCGTGGTTATAACTTTTAAAAATAGTTTATGTTTCAAATCAAAATACATCCTTTAAACCATTTCAAAATCATATCATTTATTTCAAACTAATACATACTTTCAAACCCAAAACATATCTATTCAAAACCAATTCAAAAATATATCATTTCCATTTCAAAACCAATTCAATAATATATCATTTCAATAAAACCCAAATTTCAAAATCACTGAATATTTCCTTTAATTTATTAAACTTGAAATCTTCCTTTAAATTATCATAGCATTTTGGTAATGTAACCTTGAGGAATCATAGCATTTTTGGAATGTAATACTTCCCAATTTAACATTTTATATAATCAAAGTATTTATATACTTACAAATTTTTAACATGGTCATTTTATCATAGCCTTATAGTTAAATAAACTTTGTTACTGTAATATCCAATTTAATGCTGAAATTCTTATGTTAAGTTAAGAGTACCTTATTAACTTACATTATCATTACAATAAAGAAACTTTATTATTTTAGTCATTTAAAATGTGTCATTTACATAAATTAAAACTTACATATTAAATGTACTTTTTAACTTACATTTCTATTACAGTAAAGAGCATTTATCATTTAATCAATATTACACTAATTAAACTTACATTATCAAATGTACGTTTTAATTTACGTTTTATTACAAAAAGGGCATTTATTATTTTATTCAATATTACACTGATTAAGACTTACATGTTTCTTTCATTAATTAAGACTTCACATGTTTCTTTCATAAATTAAAAACTTTACATATTCTTCCATAAATTAAAACTTTACATGTCTCTTTCATAAATTAAAACTCTACATATTTCTTTCATTAATTAGAACTTTACACGTTTCTTTCACAATAAATTTTTTATAATAAAATCCAATTTTCAACAATTTACTTAATAAGTTTAAGTGTAAAAGTTTCCAATTCTTCACATTTCAACAAATAAACTTAACACTTCAAATTTAAATTACCATTTCACAAATTTAACTAAATTTCCAATTTTATTTAATTAACTTAAACTTTTAATTAAAACCAAATTTCACATTTCCAAGTCAAGTTATATTTTAAAAGATCACTTTTAAACATTCATTTATTTAACCACTTAAATTCATAGAAAAATCAATAATACTTTAATAAATCACTTAAATTCAAATTTAATCAAATTATCATATTTACCATTTCCAAATAAAATTTAATATCCATTTTATTTATATAACTTAAATATCATTTTTAACCAAAATTCCAAATTTCCAACTTAAGTTATATTTCAAAAATCCAGTTAAACCTTTCATTAATTACATTTTTAACACATAGAAAAAATCATAATTTCTTTATTTTAAAACATTTCAAAATCTATTTAAATCAAATTTCATAAATTTATATTTTTAGAATACTTAAAAATATTCAAAACACTTTATAAAATAACCACGGGCCTGTATATAATTTTCTAACCTAGGTCAAGTGATACGGATATGTATCATTTCAATCCGCAGTTAAAAAAAAGAAAAATCCGGGTTCTATCATTTCAAACCCGCAATCCCAAGTTAAAATAAATTAAATAAAAATTGTTCAGGCCTATCATTTCAGCCCATAACGATTTTTCCCTATTCTAAAGTCCGTTCGGTTATGTATCATTTCAACCCATAGTGATTCTAGTCTACAGGGAACTTGCAATGGTGATAACAGATATAAATAACATAATAACATTAAATAAAAGTAACATATGATATAACAGGTGTAAAATAGGTGTGAACATCATATGATAATAATATAAGCATATATAACATGATAATATATTTTTACAGATTCGCAGGGTGTCAATTTACTAGTTATATAGGTACATATTGTCTGGTGAGAATAACTCACCTGTTTGTGCTGGAGATATCAAAACCAATGACACAATGGAACAAAAGCACGATGACAAGGCTACGGACTTGAGTGGAGAGCAAGATCCAAAGCTACAACTCTTGTATTACAACCCAAAACATACATCAAAACAAACACAATTTCAACGCACTTGAAATGGAATAACTTTTAAACGAAAAGAGATTTGAATGTCAAATCTTTTGCCTTGCTTTCTCTATCCTTTTGCATGGCCTAGGGAATGTTTTGGTTCAGGTTTGGACATGGTTTGGGTCTGGTTTGGACCAAGGGATGCACGGCTACAAGCTAGAGATGATGGGGAAGTTACAACATAGGCATGTGAAGAGTTTTATGCAATATGGTGGAGTTTTGGTTCATCTTTGGCTCGGTCTACAAGGTCCTAGGCTTGGCCATGACTTGCTACAGGTCTGGACAGAGGAGATGGTGATGTGTAGTGGTGGTAGCAAGGTGGTGGTGGCGGGTAGAGGTGGTGTCCAAGGTGGTGGGCGAAGGTATGTTGCAACTAGTGGTGGCTATGCATTGTTTTAAGGGATTTGTGCAAGGTTTTGTGTGGTTTTTAGTCAAAAGGAGTGCATGGCCTGTCATGGTAAGAGGAGGAGGGGGTTTGGTCGTGGATGGTGTGGGGAAGGAAGTGGTGGTGGTCGGTGGAGGAGATGGTGGAGGTGTTAGGCCAAGCAAAGCAAGAGAAACATGGCAAAAATCATTGAAAATGAAGAGAAAAGAAGAAAAAGAAGGAGAGGCCATTACCTATTTTTGGATGAAGCCATGAGAAATGAGGAGCTGATTTGTTTTCACGTGAAAAGATGAGAAACAAAAAGTGGTGGCTACACTAGGGTTTTAGATGGCTAGGGCAAAATTTGAGGAGTCAAAGAAAATGAAGGGTTTGACAATAAAGGGCTTAAGTTTCAAAGTGTTTTACAACCTTTCATATTTCTTTTCTTTTTAATCTTTATATAAACAAAAATATTCAGAAAAATAATTTACAAACCGAAATCAATTATAAATATGAGAAAACAAATAATAAATTTTGGAAAAATATAAAAAGAATGAAGAAAATTACTTAAAAATACCAAACAGTGTTCAAAAATTGTAAATAAATCACTGTCAGTCTTGAAAAACTATACACTTCATTATAAAAATATTATGAAGTGCAAATTTGAATTAGTATAATTTATTTATCATTTTCAAAATAAAATAGATAATTAAATTGGAGAAAATAGAAAAGGATTAAAGAAAAATGTTTAAAATTTACAAACAGGGCATGGAAATTTGCAAGAAAAATACTACTAACTCTGGAAAAATTCCTACCTTACTTTAAAAATATTTAAAAGCAAAAATATATTTTATATAACATAAATGTACAAATTAGAATAAAATATATCAAATAAAAATGTCATTTATATAATTTTAAAATAAAGAATATTGCTGAATAACCCAATATACACACAATATTGAAAATAGTATAACTTTTGCAATTTAAATTCGTTTGCAACGAAACGAAAAGCAGTATTCAAGTTATTAAATCTATTTTTATAATAAAAGGTAAAATTCATAAATTTCAAACTTTTAAATTTTCAAGTTAAAAGTCGAAGTTTGACTATTTGACCAAAATTCACATTTTCTGGAAATATTAAATTTAGTCATATTTGGAATTCAAATCCACATACAAAATCAAAGTTTTTTTATATTTACAATAACAACATTTATTCTTTTCATAAATAAATCTCTTAAATTTGGAAAAATCAAATTAAAATTAATTGTAAAATACAGGGTTGTTACAGATATCGAACAATTCACAGCATTCAATAGAATACAGTCATCCATAAGTAAGTTCAAGCATTCAAATAAGCATTTATAAGCAGGATTAATTAATTGTTTAATCCTAATTAATTCAAACACTTAATGCGATTCAATCACCCATAAGCAAGATTTATTAGATATATAATTCCTAATTAATTTAATTAATCTCCAATTAAATTAATCACCAACTTTAATCACTTAGATTAATTAACATAATAAATTATTTAATCATCCATCTTAACTAATCATCCTTAATTAATTTTCTTTAATTACACCAAGTAATTATCCTTAAATTAATTAAGTAAAGTAGTTATCCCTTAATTAATCATGTTAATTAATTACTCTTACATTAACTAATGATTCTTTAATTAATTACACTTATTAATGATCCATTCAATTATATTAATTAATTAATTAATCTTAAATTAGTTTCCTTAATTAATTATTCTTTACTTACTTAAGTTAATTAATTTACCCTTAATTACTTATATAAATCATCCTTTAATTAATTCCATACAGTAATTAACTGTCCTTTTAATCATTCATTAATGATCCTTTAATTTCATACGACAATTATTCTTCTAATCACTTCCACCAATTTCATTCAATAATTATTAATTACTCCCATTAAGTAATTATCTTTTTAATCACTTCCATTTAATTATTCCATAAATCACATTAACAAATTTCCCATTAAGTAATTACATTAATTATTTAGAAATTTACCTTTGATTACTTTATTAACCTTAAATTACTTACAATAAGTAATTATCTCTTAATTAATTTCATTAAATAATTATTCTTTTAATTACTTAGTTAATTAACATTTAAATCTTATTTAATTTCTTTATTATTAACTCCAGGTCAAAGGAACCCGAGCCAAAACATGGTTTTCCCGAATCATTACTCGAGTACTCAAACCCCTTCACCCCTCGATAAACCACGAGAATGACTCGAGAACGACATCGAGTCCAGACCAAAGTTTCCCGATCCCCTTCTTCCTCCATTACAAAACTAACTCCAGGTATATCAGAAAATCACGTGCACGTGAACGATCGCCGAGCATCGCCATGGTCATCCACACATCCCCGATGATCTCCACGAGCCCACGAATACCCAGATACCCAAAACGTTGACGAATTTGCAATCGAGCTATACGACTTCCCTGGAACACAACTTCGATCGACCAAAATGCCTCGCGCCGCCACGTCCCGATGCCAGAAAACTTGTGACTCCGACCAAGGCTGCGCCACTGGACTACGCTTCAAATCCCCCTGGTCCGGTCACCTCTAATCCACCCTCGACGACGCAATCGATTCGATTTCAACGACGATTAAAAAGGTTCATAAAACCCTATTTCACCGTTGACCAGCCACCTCGATCCACTACAAATCCATCCATCATTTTTCCTAAAACCCCTGACCTCTGAGCTAGCTATGGCCATGATCTCGAGACCCACCTTCGCTCCGACTACCAGAATTTAACGAAAATCTAAATCTTGATTAACTCGGAATATCTCAACATATAATAACCTAAAAATCTTGAAATGATTATCTAAAATCATCATTTTCTATCTCGAATTTGGTTATGAAATCAAAACGTGAATTCATAAACATCGAATTTTAACTTATATTTGGTTTTTACTGCGAATTGTCAGTTTTGAAATAGTTGCTCAATATAAATTCTCGAAATCATTTTTAAAAATGATGTTATAGTCTTACGATCAATTTTTATCTAAAGATCATATCCTAAAGTTGAATGTATGTAGAGGAAAAGATTTTTTTCTTTAGTTTGTTTTTAGCCTGTGAGTATAAAAACAGATGTACATGCCTGTACACAGACATGCATCACATATATGCATACACATGTAGACAAGTTTACATCCATACAAACAATTTCCACCACTTCACTTTTCAGAAAAAAATATAACATAGATTTAAACATCAATGGGTTAGTTTGCTCACTATGATTTCCAGAAGAAAGAAGAACAGAGTTGTTGAAGCTCTTCTTTTTTTCTTTGATTCTCTGATTTGAGTTGAGCTGGAGTTTAAGTTTTTTAAGTGGAATCTTGTTTAAGGTTTAAGATGGTATTTACTTCAGTTTTCTTCTTTTACTCAGTTTATAATGGTGAACGAAAACTCGAACGAGAAGTGATATTGTTGAAAATGATAAGTATTGTTTTCTCAGCTGAAATGAAGTGTACAGGGTGATATAATTTGTTGTACAAAACAAAACCAGGGATATTTTCTTCAATTGGAGGCTGCATTTATTACCTTGTACCATATTACCTTATTTTATTTGCTTTATCTTTATCATGTACATTGCATAAATAAAAATCTGGTGGCTTCTTTTTATTTGTTCATACTTATCTTCATTTGCAAGCTATTACTTATCTTCTTTTCTTATTTACTTGTTTTTATGTTTGCAAGTGTTCATGAATACATATTTTTGCTGTCTTCTTATACAAGCCTTTATATATATTGTTTACTTATTTCATTCCATACTTATATTTGTATTTGTTTGTATATAGGTACTTATAAATTTTTTTGTTTGTATTTCTTCTTTTTGCCTTATGGCTTTGTGATGTAAATAAAGTTCTATATATTATTTCTTTATATTTTGTTATAATTTAAATAATTTGTTTACTATATATATTTCCTATAATTTATCTTATGTATTGGTATTTTTACTTTTATTTATTTCTATTTTTTTCTCTTTAGTCTTATTATTTTGTAATATGAATAATTTCTATTTTTAACTTGTTATTAAAAATTTTAGCAAATGTTTTTCTTTATATTTTATAATTTATCTTATATTTATTTCTATTTCTAGTTTAAATATTTATTATTATTATTTTACTTTAATATACATTGTCTTATATTTATTTTATAAATTCAAATCATTATTAACCATCAATTCTAAGTTTAAATCATTTATTTATTTCCTTGTGTCCACAGTCTATATTTTTATATTTATTTCTAACCCATTTATTTAAGATTTAAATGCAAATCAAATATATACATATATATTCAAATTTACTCATATATGCCTGTATACATGTATATATGCAAGATTTAAATTCGAACGATTTAACACATATTTTATTTGTTCGGGGAAACTCGCATCAATTTACAATTAATTTTACAACTTTTATTCAAAAATTAAATTAATTATCAATTTAAATTAAATTAAAATCCGAGGTCGTTACAGTGAGCAGGTGGATGTATGCGGCTATGTGCGTACGGACACTGGGTGGATCTGTGCGCGAGCTAGGGAAATGCGAAATTCCTTATTTTTGGTGCATAATTGCACTAGTATTAATTTCTCCTTGCATGTCTTTTTTTAATTAATGTGATGATGAAATTGGATTGATATAGATTGAATTAAGTGAGATTGAATTGCATGCTATGATTTAATCGTTGTTGTCATGAATTTTGATCGATTGGTTAAACTGATTGATGTAGAGTTGCATGCCTTTGATTTCAACCACATTTGAATATCCCCTTTCGATAACGGTTGTGAATCATTGTTTATTTGTCATAATTTAGTTCAGAATTGTATTTATAATGTTTGCAAGTCCTTGTCTTGCTATGATAATGGCCAAACAATGAATCTGAAATTGATTAGAAGGGAAATTGTGTTAAATTGCTTTGAATGCATTTTTATAAAATTGTTTGAAGTATATATATTATTTTTAAAAGAGGTGATTTTGGAATTTAAGTATATAAAGGATTTTTATAAAGGGAAGATGTATAGAGATTTGTTGTGATAATTTTAAAGTCAAAAGAGATTTGTTATGATAATTTCAAAATAGTTGGTTTGTGAATAAAGAGGAGGAAATTATAAAGAATATATTTCGAAATCTATGAAATTTAAATATCCTTTTGAAATTGAGGTTTTTGAATTAATCTATAAACAAAAATAAATTTAAAAAGTGGATAATTTTAGGAAGTGTTGTCTAAAAATTATTTTTGGAAGTAGAAATTAGGTTATTTGGCTTATAAGTGAATTTAAGGATATATATATATATATATATATTTCTTTATGATTATGACAACTATTTGAAGGGGGTTTCTCTTATAAAGATGGTTTAGAATTATACTTTAAAGTAATTTAATTTATATGTAATTATATTCAAATAAGTAAAAGGAGGAAATCGATTTATACAACTTTGGGTAATATATAAAAGTGAGTCAATCGAATAATTTTGAGAAAGAAAAGTTTTGGATTTTGCTATTGAAAGTGAATTTTTTTAAGTGGATGTTAATATATAAATATTCAAAAGCTTTTATATAAGGAGAATTTCCGACTAATAAATTATTTTCAAAGGCGGTTAAAAAGTATTTAAAAGTAAATAAAGGCTTTTTTAGAATTGATTTTGTGAATTAAATATTCGATTCTTGGAAGTATTTTGAATTGGAAATAATATATTTGAATTTGATATATAAAAGGTATTTTTGAAATTACCAAACCCATTTATTAGCATTTTTATAGTATTTAAAATGAATTTCAAATAATATGAAATCATTTAGAAAAAGAGTTGGTGGTTTAAAATACACATTTGAAAATTTATAAATGGTTTAAACAAGTTAACATTTATAACTAATTAAGATTTTCGAAAATAATGGAAATTTCTGAATTAAACCACTTCAAGTTTAGTATTATATCTTGGAAATAATTATATTGTATTGAATGTTTTGGAAAAGAGTAGTGTACAATAAAATCCCTACAAGATCAATAAGTGGTGGAGTTATATGAGATGTGTGAACTTATATATAATGAGAATTTTGAATAAATGAAGTTATAATACTAGCGGTATAGGATGTTCGATAACATTTCTTCGGTTATTCTTTTGACTCATTATATAGAATCAGATAGATATCGAGTGTATTGAATCAAGTTATTAACCCCTACTGACACCGGATTAAACAACAGTTAGGAGGGTTTACTATCGTAACGAGATCACAGAAAATTTAAAGAATTGATCAAACAAGATGAAATACCAAATGGGTTAGATCCATCCTAACTAACATCGAGTGACATTCTGACTAATTTGCTATCGATCAAACGACCTGCTATATGGGCACACCAACGGTGACGGGCATACAATATATTTGATGGAAATGACGACGCCCACACAGTAGAGAATAGTACAACAAATAGGTTGTGTATGGCACAAACAACTCTGGTCGAGGGAGACATCAACGAAAAATGCCGTGTATCTTGCCTCGATTAGCATCTAGAAGAGTGATAGAGTGTATACATGGATGAAAAAGGCCGTGTGTCCACTTAATAAGTTATATAAATGAAACCATGATTAATTCACGACAACTAAACAATTAATAAACGTGACTCTTAATAATTATGATTAAGAATGAATTGCAATTGAGTAGATTTGCGATTGTGGTCAAATTTAATAGAGATATGACTCGTATATCATGACATCATGTATGTTATTTAACGGGGTTTGGGATTTATATTGAGTGTGATGACATTCATTGGTTTTTTGTTGTTGTAACCAGTTAAGATTATCATTATATGTTATGATTATGTGTATCATTATAATGACCATACATTTAAATCAGGGAATAGACCAACCCGTTTGTTATTTATATAATACCAGGGCCAGTATGAGACTTTACAGGTATAGGGACACTAGCCTTTCTTATATGATTGGGCTTTTGAGGAGACGATATGGACTATAATGTGCTTTTGGATTCTATCATGTATAATTTATTTCGATATCTCCACGTCTGCATATTAATTGATGAGTTTTGTATATGGCATTCGACTTGTGTCAATGCGTATATTTTTTAGTAGGTCAGAGACTCGTTTTGTAGACCTACTTTGTAATATGTATATTGAGATGTTATATTTTTCACTGCTGTAACGGCCTGTTTTTCCGTACCGTTTGAATCGATAATAAACCACCCATGTCTAACTCAAATTGCATGAAAAGATGGATCGTTAAGGGTAGAAAGAAAAATAAAGATAAAACAGAATCTCACACGAATGGAATAACATATATTATTTCAATAATAATCTTCACAGCGGAAAATTTTAAAATACATTATCAGAGTCTAAACAAGATTCAGCCTGGACATTATAAACCTCTGTACTTACAAATGCTGAAAACAACAAAACAAATGCAATAGATGCAGCGTATAATAGAATACGTCCATACGATGATGAAGATCTCCAGCTCTCCTCTGGAAACTACAACCGTCTTCAACTAAACTTGAAACTACTTGGATCTGACCCGAGTATTAAAAATACCCTGATCAGGCTTGATAAACCAACGTGAGATACTCGAAATTTAAAATGACGATGTTATCAAAACCTTTGAAAAGAAGGGTATCTCATAAGACCTTGTGCCCACACAAAAATACGGACAGGTTTTCACCTTATGATAACCAAAACATTTTTATTACCAAAATAATTTGATATTATCTTTAATGACATTCTTTTGGAAACCATCTTTCAAATAAACTTATTCAAATAAGGTATCAATACCCGGACTAAGTTTACGGTAATATATCCGGATTGGGTCAACGGAATATACCGAACGAAATATATGATACAAAAAGGGTTAGCTGAAATGTTCGCAAGTCATTACAGCTATTTTGGGACTACAATCAAAACCGTAAAGCTCATATTGGAATTGGATTTTCCAACATGATAGGGAACCTCGATAATCATGCATAGCAACTAGAACCCGGTGGTTTTTCGTGCAAGGACTCACACACCACTATTCCTCATATTGCCACACTTCTTGATATCCGGTGGCTTCCCATGCAAGGACTCACACGCCGCTATGCCATACAATAAGGGTCCCGTCTGGACACCTTGGTGACCTAGATCATACGTCGCCAGTCACCCTGAGGGATCATACGCCACCCTCGTCATACTAAGCCTGAAATATGTAACATAGTTTCCATATCATTTCCGAGATGTGAGGCTTGGGAGTGAGGTTACGCTCAACTTAGACAAAGCCATGATTTTCATACAAGCCACGCTTTTCATACAAAACCACACTTTACTTTTCACAACGCACAATCCACTTAGAATGCCACATTGCTTTCGATCACCATTTGACTTTTACGAACATACAACCTCTGAGTTCGTATGTCTCTGAGAAGGGTGTTAAGCTAAGAGAAGTTGCTTTCTCTGCCACCATAGAAGTATGTTGGTAAAAGTCAACGTTTGTGATCTTAGCAATGCAATGTCAGACATTCATCCATACAAGTTCGTTCTGGGACTGAACGAAACCGAAGGCACTCCTCGGCCATTACTAGGCGAGAAGCCCTTGCAATCCGAAGATTTCAAATACGACAGGACCACTGCTATAATAAATGTCTCTACATTTGGGAGCTACCCAGAGAATGTCAACAAGCAGTCCTTCCGCTAATGAAGATCTTCGACCTTCGATAATCATCTTCAACACATCTTCATTTTCGAACGTATACATTGGTTCGAAGTGGTTTTCTGATGGAATCACCCAAATTTGACCTCGGTTCCTTCGAAACCAATTATCGATAAAAAGATGTTTAGTTTATATGTGGATATCCATCATCAATCAATTACTTCATCTTTTATTTAAATAAAGTATCTTTCTTAGATATATTCTTTTCAATTTATTTCATTTTCTTTTCAAGAGTATATGGAATCATTAAGCCTCATTTATCAAATCATTTGGTTTATTTAAAACCTTTTTAATCTTGGATAATTCCAAATCAATTCATCTTTTTCTTAGGGAAACATTTTCAAATCATTTACTTAACTCTTTATCAAAGATTTTCCATTTCAAATCATAACTTTTAAATGGGTCAAAAACTATGTTATTTAAGACATGGTTTACTGCAAACCCAAAACAATTAATTTTAAGTATAGGAATTTAAAATAATTCCAAATCATTTATTTAAATCTCATATTGGAAAATATTATTTTAGAGCATCCGGGCTTTCCCTCCGATTTGTTCCACCCCTCGTCTAAAAGAGAAAAATTTATTCCACAAATTAAAACATCATTTTCAAAGAAATCCTTTTATGGATTCCGAACTGCAAAACCGCGATTTTTTCAAAAACTTGTTTTACTCATATTTCATAATCTACTTACCGAAATCTCAATTTTCTTTCCTTGCTGGAAAACTATGGATATAATAGTTCGTAAAATTCTTATCTCAAAGAATTCCGAGCTAAATTCCATTCTATACACTCATCTGATTTTTATGGCGTGAAATCACGAACTACCGTTACGCGACGCGCTATTTTTGACTAAATTTTCAATTATCTTCAAACTTCACCAAAACACTTTGATATGTTTATAAACCTTTATAAATCATTTTTAAACATTTAACCCAATATTTTTCCATATTAAATCTCTTTTTCACTTTTAAATCATTTCATAATATTATATTATTATAATATTCATTTTCAACCTTTTTTATATTTTCAAAACAATTAAGAGGCTAGATAAACTCCATACACATATTATATGCATTCATTTCTATTAATTAACCATTTTATTTATGATTTCTCATAATTTATCACAACCAAGTTATCAACCATATCAACATCCATATAATCAACCATAAAATCATTCAAGTTATCAACCATTCATACAAATCATTCAGAGATTAAATGGTCATATTACCATACTTAAAATAGTTATAGATATTATTTATTATTTAATAAACAATGAGTACTCACCTTTAACCAAATTGATTAACTTCCTACCAACATTCATATCAACCAACACTTCACTAAACCACCACCTAAACACTCTTCCACCTTTTCCAAGTGCTCGGCTACCACCCCACATCCCTTCTTGCTCTTGGCCATAGCCTCCCCCTTCCATATTGCTCACGGTCTAAGGCCACTTTTAAGAATAGAAGAGGAAGAAGTGGATTAAGAAGTTGTTTAAGAAGAGGTTAGAGAGTAACAAGTGGATTAGTGCTTAAGCACTCCACTATTTTTAACCCTCCTACCTCTCTTAAAAGAGAGAAGCCATTAAAATAGCTTAAAGGAAGAAGAAGATAATGATTTGTGTGCAAATAGAAGAGGTATGCCTTGCTATTTATAGAAAAAGAAAGGTGGTAAATTAACAAATTAACATCTTACAAAATTACCAAAATATCCTTACTTTTTCAACACTTACCATCATCTTATCACGCCACAACTTTATGTCTTAATCATTTAATGTTTAAGTAAAGAAAAGTAAAGATTTGGTTGGATTTGATGTGACATGTTTTGTCCTTTTGTGTTTACTTTTGCTAATTGTTTTTTAGAATTTTCTAATCTTGTTTAGTAAAAGTAAACTTGTTTAGTGACTTAATTAATACTTACTATATTTAAAAATGTTTATATGTATATGTATATGTAAATAAAGGTGCAATAACATTGCGACCACTTTAAATCGACAAAACGTTGATTTTCGACAAAATGTTTTACCGTCACATTTTGATGTTTTTGTTAAACTATTTATTTATGTAATCCAAAATTAAAAATAAATTTGTGTAATGCTATTTAAAAATATAAACACTTATAAATTAATTGAAATAATTTATTTAACCATTGAAACTTACTTTTTTGAAATCAGCATTTTGTCACTTTTGTCGATATAAGCAAATGTTCCTATTTTTATGTATATTTATATTTCCAAATCCTATCTAATATTATTCGAATCATAAAATCTTATATATTTTATATTTAAAATCACTTTAAATGTTATATTTGGAGGTGGTCAAATTCTAGGTCGTTACATACTTCCACCTTTGAAAGAATTTCGTCCCCGAAATTAACCAAACAAAAACCCAAAGGTTTGCCCACAATATTTATTTTTAAACCTACATGCGTATGATACACATAGATCATCCGTACACAATATCTGATTCGATCTACTATTCGAATCCACAACTTACTTTCGAACTAGTATTGATCCCACGATCCTTTAGCGCAGACTCTGATCAGGTTTTCAGATCAGAACTTTAGTTCTCCTTGCATAGCTCTTAACTATGATAGAAAACTCAAGCATCCAACCACAAATCCCCATCAATGTTCGTCGTCAAGAATCGAGTGATAAATCCTTTTTCGGATAAATGTCAAACACGTCAAATTTCTACACCCGAATCTTAGATTAACTTGTGCGACGAAATAATCCATATACTTCATATCTATTTATTATTCTTCTCAAAATTCTTATGAAAATATTTCATAAAAATTTCATCTTTTATTCAAACTTTTATAAAGATACTTCTTTATACATAACCATTTTACATTTTTATTCCCAAAATATTTCTACTTAAAAGAAAAACATTTCTTTCAAAAAGATAAATATCTTTTTATTATAACACATTTCTAAACATATCTTAATGGTTTCTTGAAAAACTCAGTTCCAAAATAATTCATTAAATTGATAAATCGCCATAAACTTCCGTTATATATATTCTCTTTACCTTTATAGTTTCAATATATAAAAGAATTCATATACTTATTCAGTTGCTATAAGTATATTCATAATTTACTTAACAAGTTCTACTTACTTTAAAATATAATCGAAGAGATTAGAACAAATACCACCAAAATATTGTTAAAATGAACTTCTCTTTATATAACTTGTTAATTATAATATTTTCCATCTTTTTATAAAAGACTCTAATACTTGTTATTATCTTTAAAATCCTATTATTAAAGATCTAAATATACTCATAAGATTTCTTCCAAAGTGTAATTCAAGGGTTTAAAACAAATGTTGCTAAAACATCGTTTACTACAAATCCAAAACGATTCATTATTAACTTTAAATATTTATTTTAAAGATCAAAGCATACCCATGCTTATCAATTAAGATAATACACTTTGATAAAAATTGACAGCCATTAATTTGTCAAATAAGTGATTCCCATTATGCTTTTTAACTATATAATATTATATTGATCGAGTAACTCAAAAATGATACCAAAGGAACTGGGTACTACCAGTAGTATCACATATTTCCTTAACGAGAAGGGGAATACTTAAGAGAAGCGTTTACCATCTGAACACATCTCCTGCCCATTTTTAGTTACTTTCGAGCCACTCGGATCGATTAACCATAAGATTTTTTTTTCGTTTTCAAAATCCCTTTTTAGAAATAATACTATTGTCATTCTTTTTCCAAAAGAAATCAATCATCCTTTATTTGGAATAATACCATTATAGTTCTCATTTCAAAATTCTTTTGAAATTTCTTTGTTAATAAATTTCCTTATAAATTTAATTCAAAACTTATTTTATATTACATAACTTTCCCTTTTATACTTTTTCAAAACATTATGATATGAATTCTCAAAACCATCTTTCTCAAACATTATTTTATTTTTTCTAATTACACTTCATTTTATAGAATATACTTTTATAAAATATATTCTTAAATGATTTCTTAATAAACACTTTTTATAAAGACACTTCTTTAGTTATATAATCTTTTTTTATTTCAAAATATCTTATTAAATTTGATCGGATATAAGATAGAAGAAGTGCTCTGAGAGGATAATCCAAAGAGAAGTTTAATTAACATTATATTTATATATCTATTCCATAATATAAATTTACTTAATTTCATAAACATTTTAATACAACATAATCTGATGTTTATTATTACTTTACAACTTAAGTTCATTCCATTTCAAATGTCAAATCCTAATTTCTATTTAACTTGTTTCATTAATTTCATTACAAATCAAATTCAATTCACTTTCATTTAACTTTTCTTAAGTTAACTCTATTTCATTTAACTTACTCAAGCTAATTCTTTCATATCTCAATTTTAAATTTCCTTTTGTTTGCTTAACCAAAATGTTCAACCATTTTTAAAATTTGGTTTTACTTTCCTGTTCAAATTAATAAGGCGTAAACTTATTCCGCTTTTTTTATACCATTTTCAAATTTATAAGTTCATAATCTTTTTTTATATTATCAAATCATACTTGGAATTTTACAATCAAAACTTGTTTTACCAAAACAAAACATCAATGGTAAATTATTAAGGTAGCATTTCATCACTTAGAGACTTGAAAATGAATACTGATGATGCTGCAGTCATCACCCGAATTATTTCCCAACGACTACAGTGAGTTTAGTGCTTTTTCATATATCTTTTAAATTCCACTTTTTACTTTATAAATCACATTTATAAATTTATACTTATATATAATTTAACTTATTTCACCTTGGTTATATAAAACCATTTTTTATCTGTTTATAAAATCCATTTTATAAATCCCTTCATAAAATCATCTTATATTAACTTACTTTCTTTTAGAATTTATAAATCTATTCCAAAATACCCAAAATTTAGTTTCTCAAATTTATATAACATATCTTTCATACATTTTACAAAATTATTTGGTAAAGTACATTTTTATGCTACATGCTTACTTGATATCTTATACAAATTCATTAACCTTAACCCCGTATTCTTATCAAACATCTTACAGTCAAATTGTGAAACTTAATTCACAAGATGTTCTTTAAATCAACAAATGATAATAACGAAATATTATTATTCCCTTAACCATAAACCGACACACACAAATATCTATATTTTTCAAAAGATATTCCTTTATACTTAAAATATAATCCTTTTAAAACAGTGTGTTGGTTTGTCTAGTTTAGGTGTTTAGAAATCCCTATCAATAACGGTGATCAGGCGCATCGACCAGAATCTATAAACCACTTAACAAATAAATCAACACAAAACAATTTCATATCAGATAACAAATACGCGCTCATATATATATTACTCTCAAAACTCATTCTCGGGTGTTACTAACCATATCTCTAATGAGTCGCTCATTCTAGGGTATTACTAACCTTATCTATAATGAGTTTTACCACAAAAAAGCCTAGGTGTTCGCTCAACCTAAGCTCTGATACCAAATGTAACGGTCCGTTTTTCCGTACCATTTGAATCGAAAATAAACCACACATGTCTAACTCAAATTGCACGAAAGGATGGATCATTAAGGGTAGAAAGAAAAATAAAGACAAAACAGAATCTCACACGAATGGAATAACATATATTATTTCAATAATAATCTTCACAGCGGAAAATTTTAAAATACAATATCAGAGTCTAACCTAGATTCAGCCTGGACAGTTATAAACCTCTGTCCTTACAAATGCTGAAAACAACAAAATAAATGCAATAGATGCAGCGGATAATAGAATTCATGCATAAGATGATGAAGATCTCTAGTTCTCCTCTGGAAACTCCAACCGTCTTCAACTAAACCTGAAACTACTCGGATCTGACCAGAGTATTAAAAATACCCGGATCAGGCTTGATAAACCAGCGTGGGATACTCGAAATTTAAAATGACGATGTTATCAAAACCTTTGAAAAGCAGGGTATCTCATAAGACCACACCCACATATAAATACGAACGGGTTTTTACCTTATGATAACCAAAACATTTTTATTACCAAAATAATTTGATATTATCATTATGACATTCTTTTAGAAAACATTTTTAAATAAACTTATTCAAATAGGGTATCAATTCCCGGACTAAGTCTATGGTAATATATCCGGATTGGGTCAACGGAATATACCGAACGAAATAATGATACCAAAAGGGGTAGCTAAAATGTTTGCACATTACAGCTATTTTGGGACTACAATCAAAACCATAAGCTCGTATTGAAATTGGATTTTCCAACATGATAGGGAACCTCGATAACCACACATATCAACCGGAACCCGGTGGTTTTTCATGCAAGGACTCACACACCACTATTTCTCATATTGCCACACTTCTTGATATCCTGTGGCTTCTCATGCAAGGACTCACACGCCGCTATGTCATACAATAAGGGTCCCGTACGGACACCTTGGTGACCTAGATCATACGCCGCCAGTCACCTTGAGGGATCATATGCCATCCACGTCATACTAAGCTAGAAATATGTAACATAGCTCCCATATCATTTCCAAGATGTAAGGCTTGGGAGTGAGGTTACGCTCAACTTAGACAAAGCCATGCTTTTCATACAAGCCACGATTTTCATACAAAACCACACTTTACTTTTCACAAAGCACAATCCACTTAGAATGCCACATTGCCATTCCTTCGATCACCATTTGACTTTTACGAACATACAACCTCTAAGTTCGTATGCCTCTGAGAAGGGCGTTAAGCTAAGAGAAGTTGCCTTCTCCGCCACCATAGAAGTATGTTGGTAAAAGTCAACGTTTGTGATCTTAGCAATGCAATGTCAGACATTCGTCCATACAAGTTCATTCTGGGACTGATTATTAGGCGAGAAGCCCTTGCAATTCGATGATTTCAAACAAGATAGGACCACTGCTATAATAAATGTCTCTATATTGGGAGCTACCCAGAGAATGTCAACAAGTGTACTTCCGCTAATGAAGATCTTTGGTCTTCAATAATCATCATCTTCAACACGTCTTCACTTTCGAACGTATACATTCGTTTGAGGTGGTTTACGGATAGGAATCACCCAAATCTGACCTAAGTTCCTTCGAAACCAATTATCGATAAAAAGATGTTTAGTTTATATGTGGATGTCAATCATCAATCAATTACTTCATCTTTTATTTAAATCAAATATCTTTCTTAGATATATTCTTTTCAATTTATTCCATATTCTTTTCAAGAGTATATGGAATCATTAAGCCTCATTTATCAAATCATTTGGTTTATTTAAAACCTTTTTAATCTTGGAATAATTCCGAATCAATTCACCTTTTTCATAGGGAAGCATTTTCAAATCATTTACTTAACTCTTTAACAAAGATTTTCCATTTCGAATCATAACTTTAAAATGGGTCAAAAACTATGTTATTTAAGACATAGTTTACTGCAAACCCAAAACAATTAATTTTAAGTATAGGAATTTAAAATAATTCCAAATCATTTATTTAAATCTCATATTGGAAAATATTATTTTAGAGCATCCGAGATTTCCCTTCGATCTCTTCCACCCCTCGTCTAAAAGAGAAAACAAAGGCCAGGTACCTTAGTTACACACCTTGTTTTACCATTTAGATCTCACAGGTGGGACAAATGTACTAGTCGTTTCCGCATACTCAGTTATTAATCTTCATTTTAGAAAGGATTCATTAAACTTCCAAATCATTGTTTAAAACACTTAATTATTCTTTTAAAAACATCTATAAAAGATTTGAAAAAGGATTGTTGATTTTAAATCCATAATTCATAAGTTATTGAAAAGTGTTGCAAAAGCATTGCAAAAAGTGTTGCAAAAAGAAATATTCTTTAAAATGACTTTTATATCATTTAGAAATCCATCCTCTCAATTTAAATTATTTTTAAAACATTTTAAAAGATTTTTATAATTTATTCCACAAATTTAAAACATCATTTTCAAAGAAATCTTTTTATGGATTTCGAACTGCAAAACCACAATTTTTTCAAAAACTTGTTTTACTCATATTTCAAAATCTACATATCGAAATCTCAATTTTCTTTCCTCGTTGGAAAACTATCGATATAATAGTTTGGAAAATTCTTATCTCAAAGAATTCCGAGCTAAATTCCATTCTATACACTCGTTTGATTTTTATGGCGCGAAATCGCGAACTACTATTACACGACGCACTTATTTTTGACTAAATTTTCAATTATCTTTCAAACTGCACCAAAACACTTTCATATATTTATAAAACCTTTATAAATCATTTTTAAACATTTAACCCAATATTTTTCCATATTAAATCTCTTTTTCACTTTTAAATCATTTCATAATATTATATTATTATAATATTCATTTTCAACCTTTTTTATATTTTCAAAACCATTAAGAGGCCAGATAAACTCCATACACATATTATATGCATTCATTTCTATTAATTAACCATTTTATTTATGATTTCTCATAATTTATCACAACCAAGTTATCAACCATATTAACATCCATATAATCAACCATAAAATCATTCAAGTTATCAAACATTCATACAAATCATTAAGAGATTAAATGGTCATATTATCATACTTAAAATAGTTATAGATATAATTTATTATTTAATAAACAATGAGTACTCACCTTTAACCAAATTGATTAACTTCCTACAAACATTCATATCAACCAACACTTCACTAAACCACCACCTAAACACTCTTCCACCTTTTCCAAGTGCTCGGCTACCACCCCACATCTCTTCTTGCTCTTGGCCATAGCCTCCCCCTTTCATATTGCTCACGGCCTCCCTCTATCAACACCCAAACTCACGGCCTAAGGCCACTTTTAAGAAGAGAAGAGGAAGAAGTGGATTAAGAAGTTGTTTAAGAAGAGGTTAAAGAGTAACAAGTGGATTAGTGCTTAAGCACTCCACTATATTTAACCCTCCTACCTCTCTTAAAGAGAGAAGCCATTAAAATAGCTTAAAGGAAGAAGAAGAGAATGATTTATGTGAGAATGGAAGAGGTATGCCTTGCTATTTATAGAAAAAGAAAGGTAGTAAATTACCAAATTAACCTCTTACAAAATTACCAAAATATCCTTACTTTTTTAACTCTTACCATCACCTTATCACATCACCACTTTATGTCCTAATCACTTAATGTTTAAGTAAAGAAAAGTAAAGATTTGGTTGGATTTAATGTCACATGTATTGTCCTTTTGTGTTTACTTTTGCTAATTGTTTTCTAGAATTTTCTAATCTTGTTTAGTAAAAGTAAACTTGTTTAGTGACTTAAATAATACTTAATATATTCAAATATGTGTACATGTATATGTAAATAAAGGTGCAACAACGTTGCGATAACTTTAAATCGACAAAACGTTGATTTCCGACAAAATGTTTTATGGTCACATTTTGATGTTTTTGTTAAACTATTTATTTATGTAATCCAAATTTAAAAATAAATTTTTATGATGCTATTTAAAAATATAAACACTTATAAATTAATCAAAATAATTTATTTAACCATTAAAACTCACTTTTCTGAAATCAACATTTTGTCGCTTTTGTCGATATAAGCAAATGTTCCTATTTTTATGTATATTTCTATTTCCAATCCTATCTAATATTATTCGAACCATAAAATATTATATATTTTATATTTAAAATCACTTTAAATGTTATATTTGGAGGTGGTCAAATTCTAGATCGTTACAGCTGCGTTCTGTAACTCTGTAGTCTTTGATTATATCGTGTATTGTTCCATCTTGGTAAACCCCGTGTTTATTGCTTGTGCTGATTCAAAGTATGTAAGTCTATGTATTACATGAGGTAAGAATACGTATCGATATTAGCCCAAGAGAATATTCACATGCGGTCATCCCTTACAAGCCTCATTCTTTGTATTACGAGATAGTGTTACTCTATAATACTCTTTTGTAGTATGGGTATAGAGGTGGGGTGATACATTTTTGGTATCAGAACGAGATTCTGAACAATACAAATTATATAAGATATGAGTCTTGGCCTTGGAGTGATTTATAGTCTCTGTTTCCCCTTGGGCATAATGGAAGTTACTCTACATTAAAGGGATGGTAGGAATATACGATGATTACTAGAGTAATCATCTTAGGATGTATTTTCTATTTTCCCTATTATATATATAGTCCTTATCTCTACCTCTCCTTTGTATTTATCTCCATGTGAAATGGAAGTTGTTAATGGAGGTAGTGAAGTAAAAAGCTGTTGCCAGACTAGTAGTATCGGTATCTGTGATGTTGGGTAAACCTTTGTGTGTCTTTGATGAGAATGAAATAGCATGGTTAGGGAAGCTTTAAAAGATCCTAATAGGTATCTCTCATTGAAAATTTTACAACCTTAAATTATGATGAGGCGAGTTTGAGAAGAAGGATCCACATTGCTCAAAGTTATGCATCAGAAGATGATAGAAAGTTTTCTGTTGAAGGCGTTCGTTTGTTTGCTTGTTTGATTGATGTGTGTCTAGTTGTATTAAGGTTTGTTTTCAATTGGCTTAGTCTAGAATATGGGAATTGAGTAGGAGTTATCACTCAGAAATTTATAAGCCTACTTGAACCGGGATGGGGCCAAAGTTAGAAGGCATCAGTTCCTTCATTTATGGAAGAAACTACGAAGGGATATATATTCATTTTATAAAATAAAAATAGTATATTATATATATATTTAAAATACGGTATGAAAAAATAATAATATAATAATATAATTAATTAAAGACTTGCTTGATTTTTAGGATAATTGGTGATGGTGTAATGAATCACATTTTGTTAATGGATGATGAATTGATTATATGTACAAATTCCAAAAACAAATGTTTTCGTAAAGGCAAGAAAATGATTTAAAAAAATATGAATATTATTTTATAAAGTGATTGAAAATATTTTAATAGTTCATTTTGGTGTTAATTTGTCCTTTGAGAGCTTTAAGAATTCTGATCGATGCGTTTGATCAACATTATCGATAGGGATTCCTAAATGCTTATACAAGGCAGTGGGACACAATATTTTGAAAATAGCAGGAAATATTTTACTTACGATTTTATATTGTTCTATAAAGTAATATATTATTACTTTATAAAATGAAAATATTATTTTTCTTAATTTCATTATTTTAAACAACAATTGCAGCCAATTGTCAAGACAAATTGCTAAAATTTATAGCACGACAACGTTATATACAAATATAAATTATTTTAAGGATTATTGTATGTAAATATATATTTTTTAAAGTGTGAATCAAAATATATTTCTAATAATATATATATATATATGTGTGGATATATAATAGATTTATTTTGAGTTGAAGATAAATTTTCTTTCAAGAAAATAGAAAAAAAACATACTACCTATTTTATTAATAAAGGTTCACAAAAAATTTATGGAAGAATATTATATATTTTAAAAATGTGTCTTGAAAAAAAGATATTATGCAAAGATGTTTTGAAATCATTTCAAAGAAAATAAAAATTCATTAGAAAATATATTTATTTTTTACAAAACAAAGAATAAGTATATAGGAAAAAAATTATTTTTAACTTTATAAGTTAATCTATTAAAGAGAATTTGAATTTTTCATCTCTTAGTTTTCCGGAAAGAAAATTTAAAAATAAAATAAAATGTGTGGTTTAAAGAAGAAAATGAAAAAGAAGTGAAAGTGTTGAACGATTTTTGAAAATGTATATATGAGTTAAGATAGAGATATTTTATGAAAGAGTTGATAAAACAAATTTAAAAGGTAAACTTTTCAACTATGAAGTAAATATTAAAAAAAGTGATAAATTAAAAAAATAATTCAAGCTTAGAAATTTTTAAAGTGAATTTATATGTTAAGAAATAATTTTGAATCATTAAAAATAATAATTCAAACAATTTTTGATAATTTGAAATGTAAATTTTTGTCATTTTTGAAATTATTGAGAAGTATTTGATCCTTGGAAAAGAAATTTTAATCTGTAGGATATTTTGGAAGAAAATTAAACATGTAAAATGGAAAAATAAAACAAAAAAATGATATGAAGTTGATATTTTAGAATGAAACATTTCAAAGAAAAAATTTATGTAACAACCCACCTTTTTAACCATCGAAAATCAACACCAAATACATCCACGGTATTCAAATGCCGAACAAACAATCACCGAAAAGGCAGATTGTTAGGGTAAAATAAAAAGAACATCACAGAAAAGAATAGAGGAAACATAATCTTACAGCAGAAGTGACAACATATAATATAATAAAGATAGTATAAACTACCACTTCAAAATACAGAGTACATCAAAGTTAAAACAAATCCCATCAGCTGGACAGTTATAAATTTCCGACCTTACAATTTGCTAATAGGTATTTATAATATAGCAGAAGGTAAAATGCTATAATGGGTGAACATCCTATCCTACTCCATGAGCTCCATGTCCCACCAACGTCAACCTAGAAAAATACTCGGTCTAACCCGAGCATTATAATAAAATAACACCCGGATCTCTTTGGAAAACCAACATGAGAAAACTCAAGTAATAAGGCTAAAATTTAATAATTCCTTGAGACCACACTGCTAAATGCAGAATGGTTTTTTCCTCAGAAGAAAAACATTCATATATAAAGAAATAGGAAACAATCATAACAACAATCCAAATAAGATGATGTATGCAGAAACAACAAAATCCAACTTAAAGAATGGACAAATATAATTAGACATCAAGAAGAGCTTCAGATCCTTCTCGATGCAAATTAAGAAACACAATTCAAAAATTTGAATCAAATAAGGAAAGGAAATTTTTTCAATAAATGACTAGGAGGATGCGGCCCCCTTGCCGAAAACATACCTCTAGAAATATACTTTAGAGTTACGATGGCTCTTAGACAATACCAAACTGGACCCCACCAACAGTTACCGAGAATCTGAGTATTTCACATCTCCAAACGCATACCACCAAATCTAATCTGGAGTAGATGTGAAGATACCCTAATGGGAATAATCCCACATAGCTTGGCTTCCACTTGCACTTTGGTTTTAGTCATTTCTGATAAAAGATAGCAACACTCAAATGAGCAACAAATCGTCTTGAATTGACGAAACAAAAAAGATGAACAGATCAATTCCAAGGTTCGAGATAGAAACAAGAAAACTGAATTTATCCAACATAACTAGGAGGGTGCTCCCCCTTTCAACGAAAGTATACCTCTAAGTAAAATATACTTGAGGACACACATGTCACCCTCGGGAACTTTCAAGCTGGACCTCGTTAAATCCATAAGCATCCGAATATACTCACATCAATGCATGTATGCAATCGACTTCACTAGATAAATGTGAATATACTCTAATGGAAGCGACCCACATGGCTTGGCTCCCACTTTTGCTTTGGTTTTAATTTCCATGGTGTTGGATGCCAGTGCTCAAAACAAGAAACAAATCATCTTAGAATGATGAAGCACAACAATGACAAGGAGGGTGCACCCCCTTCCCGCGCTTTGGTTTTAGTAATTTTCGACAAAGGATATCAAAGCTTAAAAAAGCAATGCATTGTCTTAGAGTGACGAAATACATAGAAGATAGCAGAATCGAAGTCAATAGACGATAAATCAACTATTGGGATAACAAAGTGATTTGTGTATGGGAATCAAATCGCATACACTTACCACCAATCAAACTTTTAAAACATTTGATTCATACTTGTGCTTGATTTTCACATTTCCATTATTCAAAAAACATTGTAAAAATACTCTTTGGAATACTCCTTTAAAAGGGCTAATTATAATATTAAGTGTATTAAAACAAGGGTAAAAAAATATGTCATTAAAACATTGTTTACTATAAACCCAAAACAATTTACACTTAGCTTTATTTTTAAACAATTTCTATTAAAAGACTTGATCACTTATAAACCAGTATTTATAAAATTAAAACAACACTTATTTCCCAAAGGATAATAAATCAATTTAAATACCTTTATAAATTTAAAACAATGTTAATTTTTCCCAAAGGATAATTTATATACAACTTTATACTCTTTTTTAATAACTTAATCAAGTATCTTTAAACACTTTTGTCAACTTAATTAATTAACTTTAAACATTTTTATTAAATTAATTAAGTAAATTTAAAACACTTTTATTAAATCGATTGATTTACTTTAAACTCTTTTATTAAATTATTTAATTATCTTTTAAAAACACCATTAATTAAAATCATTAATTAAATCCAAATATCATTAACTAAATGGATTGATTATATTCAAACATCATTAAATAAAATTAGTAATTAAATCTAAATATCATTAATTAAAAATGATTAATTAGATTTAATCATCATTAATTAAAATGATTAACTAAATTTAAAACACCATTAATTAAAATGATTAATTAAATTCAAATCCCATTAATTAAAATGATTAATTAATTTTAAATATCATTAATTAAAATGATATACTAAATTCAAACATCATAAATTAAAATGGTTGATTAAATTTAAATATCATTGATCAAAATGATTAATGAATTTTAAACATCTATTTTGTGAAAATACAAGCTCAAGTTCAACATACAAAGGTTTAGGGAGACGATATTCAATAAGTGACGAATGTAACACCCCGTAAAATAAACCATAAACAAATGAATTAAATTAATTTAAATATGATAAGGGTTGACTATGGGAATTTTATAAAATTTGGAATTTGACTACAAAAGTTATTCCATTGTATTCGTGGCGAAATTCTGATTTGTTTCCATATATAATACACTGAAAACCGAGCTTAAGCAAAGAAGTTATGAGCCTTTGATGTTTTTAGATTTAAATTAATTTAGTTTGAATTCAAATTCAAATGAGAAATAAAATTTAGGGTTTAAATTTCAAAAATTAGCTTAGAGACTAAGTAAACATTTAACATTAAAAAGTTAATTAGGGAATAAAATAATTGTGCAATGGAAAAAAGTAAATGTTCCCCGAGGAGCGGTCGACTTATATAGGTCAACCGTAGCGGTCGACCAGTCGCACATAGGCAGTCGACCACTTGGCAATGAATGTTGATAGTGGCAGCTAGGGTTTGAAGCTATGTTATATTTAGTTGTACGCTCTAGATTTACCCGTTTCTTACCTACTTCCATCCTACGATTCTGGTGCATTTCAACCTCTATAAATAGAACTCTATCCTCTCCACTTTTATTCATATTATTTTAGGGAATACGATGAAATTCTACCATTGCTATCTCTCTCTAATAAGATTTAGAAACTCCGTAGAGAATTCAAGTAAGAATTCAACTTATTTCTTGCTGTTTCTTCTTCCTCTAATCTATTCTTATCCTATTTTTCTCCAATTATCCTGAATCTAATGAACATATATACCTCTTCCCAATTGTGTGTGTGTATCAAAAGAGAGGGATTCTGGAAGAGATCGGAAGGCTACAAATCCTTTGAGTGAAGCTAATCTGTGAGTGGAAACCTTAGTTTCTCTTTTCTACAATTGTTTATTGTATTTCTGATTGGATTTGAATATGCCTTAGGGATTTTGGAATTTTGAAAATATGATAGATAAAATCCCCAAAAATTCCTTTTTATTTCGATATGTCAATTCTATGTTGAGATTCCCAATTATTTACATTAATTAGATAGAATTTGTTTCGTTTATGCAATTTTTGATAATTTCAAAGTCTGTTCGACTTATCCGTCTTTGTTGGGTCAAATTGTGATTCTTTAATAAAATAAGGGGTTTGGATTACGTATTCTTTTCGTAGTTTACACAACTTATTCTTATCTATTTATTTGTAAAAGAGGAGTTGAATAGAATATAGGATTTAGATTGCAATTCCTATTGTTGAAGATATTCCCTTGAATTGGTGCAATAAATTTAGTTTCTATTTTATTTACAAGTCTATTATTGCAGTTTTGGTTATGAATATTTATTCCCTGCTTTGGATATTAGAATCTCATGAAATCTTGGGAATTTGAAGAAAAAGGACTTGTGATAATAATTGGTTAGGGAATTGACATTAAACGCTAGTTTAGAGCGTAAAATCCGTGCGTTTAGAACTTATTAGGCGCGAATATTTATTTATCTCTATTTACATAATTAATGTATAATTAGTGCATATATGGCATAGTTAATTAGACATTTATTTTCCCCATTAGGAAGGTAATTGATTGTGAGGTGAAAATAAGAGGAAACTCTTATATAACCTGATTATTATTTTAAGGAATAATAAGGAAGATTCCTTATATGGCCTTATTTATAAAACGGTGAGATGTGTGTGTGTGTGTGTGTGTGTGTGTATGGAGAGTAATTGATTTGTGGCTAAGTCATAGGGATGTGAGGTCAATAGAGTTACATGATGGAAGTTTGCCTTTCACTTTGAGGCTACCTGCAGTTGTGTATATTTTAATTGATATGAGATATCCTTATGATAAAATATTTGTGATGACGCAAAGTTGGTCCCAAATTATATATGGGAAATCTATCCAGCTAATATGGCTACCAGTTTCTACGAATAGTCGGACTAATGTGAGACGTCATTATAAGTATGGGCCATAAGACGAAGGACCTGCTTTAGGGTCTTGAGGTATTAAGTACTTGGACCCGTCTCTTTTCCTCAAATGAAGTATTAAATGGCCAAGGGGACACGTTAGGTGGTATCTCTACAGGGGTCCCTTCTGGAAATAGGTCTTAAATAATGGGGTCTACTTTAATTAAGGTATTAAATGACCAGAGTCTGTCTATTTTCCACTTGGAAGTATTAAGTGGACTAAGAGATTCCATATGATGTCAGCTAGATAGTACCATTTAGGAGCATGCCTTGGAAATAGGTATTAAATTATAGGGTCTGCCTTAATTAAGGTTTTAAATGAACAAACTCTGCCAAATTTCCAATAAAAGGTATTAAGTGGCTTGGGTACTGTCTCTCACATTATTAGCTATTTAGGATATGGGATTTTAGAAACCTGCTTCTGGAATGGAAGGTATTAAGTGGTTGGACCCACCACCTTTCCTTATAAAGAAGGATTAAATGATTTTAATGGTTTTATGTTCGTAGACATATTCTTATTTTGAAATATACTGCCCAAGACTAAAAAGGTAAGACTCGAGTTTTTTATTCACCAAACACTTGTTGTTCCCACTCCATCCTCATTACAACACAGGTTAAGGACGGAGTGATGGCGATGACGATGTTTAGAGATGGAGAAGCTTGGCTTGTGGCAATACTTGCTATTATTTCTTGCTTTTATGTGTACCCATGTATTTAGACAATTTTGTAATGGATATTATGTTACAGTTTTTTATAGGATTTTTTGTTATGACAATTTTACGGTTTTTATAGGATTTTGGGTTATGACAATTTTATAGTACACTTTGCAATTATATTTTGTTCCATCCACTGTGAGTTTTGAAAGTTTAGTTATGGCCTTGCATTATTATTATTTTTTACTACCAATAGCTTACCTTAGAATGGATCTAAGTTTTGATGGGCCTTTTCTGGGTCGAAATTTAGGCATGTTCCGGGGTGGGTTGTTATAACGATATAGCGAAAAATCGCTATAATGACACTTAAACAATTCAAATAGACGGTCATAAATTATTTTAACTAAACATCAATATAAGCAATGAAAGAATATAAATGATATGCAGATAACAGTAAATAAATAATGATGAGAAACCCCTTTGGGTCATTCTACAAATGCCTCTATAAATCATATATATGTGTGTATTTTTCGAAGTGTTCCATAGCGACCTATTCGCTACGATAACACTGACTTATTCTTTTTGTCCCCTGCAACAAAATGGTTATTTATGCCATCCACTACTAGGCAAGAACAAACGTAATATATATAGTTGTATGAATTTCCAAAACGGCAATCTAATCCAAACTATCAATCAAATAACAATATAAACTAACATCGAAGCAGGCAATAGATAATTTTTATCTACTATATAATATATTGATTAACCAAAAAGGTGAGTTTAACTCATCGAAATTCTAGTTATCGCTTTCGCATTCTGATTCCATCTAAAATCAAACAGTGTTCAATTTTAGCTTGAAATTCTAAAAAGCTCTAATTCGTACCAATCCAATTCAAGTGCGGTGTTCGACGCTACGAGTTCAACACGACTAACCGTGTTTGATTTGGACCTAATATGTATAAGTTATTGATTTTACAAAATTATTATTTAATTAAATTAATTAATCAACTAATTTATAAAATTAACTAACCAAAATCCATCTCAACCGCTAATCCATCCCAGTTTGCAAATCATGGCCTCCCATCCTACACTAAAATGTGATCAAAACCCCAGGCCGACAATTATCTCCGTTCATCTTCACGATGCCACCGCCACCGTCCACCTTATGCCGCCGCCGCCTCACCACGGGTAGCCCCAACCTCCAGGTCCCCTACGCCACTGGCCTTGGCCTCCTTCATCACCCGATGATGACGAAATCACCGAAAAAAGCTCTCCATCAAACAAGAACTACCGCCGCCTCGTGCCGCTGTGCCACAATTTGACTGTCCATCTCCTTCATATTGCCTAGCGGATCATCTTTGTAGCTGGACCCATCGCCTGAAACGCCTCCTATCGGCACCGATGAACATGGCTATTGGATGGAGGAAAATAAAATGGCGTCTAGGATTATAATTCTATGGTTTTGCAAAATGAAAGGGTATGGGGTCCTTATATAGGATTTCTAACCGACACTTGTCACACCCAAAATACTAACGAACTCTAATCGAGGCGTGCTCACTGGCATTCCTAGCCAAATACCCATATTTCGAACTCAATGGAACTATTATCGGGACCTAATTTTATCATATATAGAAGATAGCTTTTAAAATCCAATTAATTATTATTTTAATTCTCAAAAATTAATAGCTACGCGTTTCGAGCTCGCACAATCACACAATACGTCTGATCGTCTTGAAACTTCTTGATGTGCAATAAATTCATTATTTTGGATCCAATGGCACTGGTTTCATCAAAATCCAAGACAGTGCCACGGGATGCTAATTTCACAAATTTACATATTGTTCTATATTTTCGATCCAATTATCGATATTTATCCGATCTATTTATTATTGGAAATAAATTTACAAATTGAATTCACCAATATTATTTATTAATCAAAAGGAGTTAAATAAGATTATTAAACCAATTTAATTAATATTCAGTTCACAATTCAAATATTTAAACGATCACTATATTTGAATTCAACTTACTAAATTCCCAAATCCAATTATTTTAAATATTTAAAATTAATTAAATATTTAAAATTCAATGACCAAAATTCTAGGTTGTTACATTCTCCCTCCTTGAAAGAATTTTGTCCCCGAAATTCCCAAGGAAGAAAATGACTCCAAACCCAAGTTTAAAACTTATTAATTAAAATGAGTTATCAAACTTATTACTTAATTAATACTCAAATATCACGGAAAATTTCGGCAGCGTCTCCTTTGCGCAGCTCGACCGGAACAACTACAAATTGCCTCTACGGGACCCAAACAAACCAAAGAAATCAAAAGCCAAATGGCCACCCATATCTAGGACATAAAATCATCAACAAATTCCAATTAAATCTAATACGTACCTTTTTCATTAAAATTTTAAATTTTTGCAAGCAACTTATTGTCTTGATGGTAATACAGGTGCACAAGAATAAAAAAAATCTCTTTCTTACCTGTAGTTACACAATCTAAAAGAGAGTCAGGCTGACAAAAGAGAATATGATGCAACTAAAAATAATGAGGCAACTTTATATGCAAAAACTAGCATGATATAAATCTACGTGCAACTCTAATGAATAAAGCCACATTCAAAAAAAGAAACATATCAACCATATGCAACAAAACGCAGAGGATATTCTGTAATAAAATAATATGCATCCAATTATTTCAAAAGATAAATTTATAACTTATTCCCTAGAATTTTATATTCAAAATATATTTTTAAATTTCTCCAAAGAGAAATAAATCAAAATCAAAATTAATTATGACAAGGAGGGCCTTCTCCTATCAACGCATGGCATAACTCTAGAATAAAACAACATGGAGCATCCAGTGATATTCTGGTTCCTCCTAAACAACAACTAGAGAAAACAAATATACTTGGCGAGTCTTCCAAATCGGAAAACTCCCTTTTTGCCCAACTTTAGTCATAACCCAAAATATTTGAAAATTCACTTTTACCAATATTTTTTTCGAATATACTGAAATAATAATACTTTCTCAAAGTTTTCAAAATAATATTATCATCTTTCTTTCACCAATTCTTTCGAAATCACTTTTTTTCCAAAAGCACTGGGATTTAAGCCCTAACAAACAAAAATTTCATAAACAATAGTCTATAAAATCATACAAGCAATCAAATCAAATTAAATATCCTAAAAGAATAAATAACACTTAACATCATTTAAAATGTTAAGTAGCTTAACAAATAAGATTCAAAAATTTTGCTAGGTTCAAAATTTTCTAAAGTTACCCAACAAGTATACAGATATTCTTAAATCATCCATACACTATATTTGATCGGATCACTTGCTCGGATATATAGACTCCTACTTCCAAACTAGTACCTCTCACTCGACCTCCCTTAAAGCAGACTCCGATCGGGTTCCTTTATTAGAAACTTTCGTTCTCCTTGCATAACCATAAACTATGATAGAAAACTTCAGATCATATCGAGAATCTAGGTTAAGTGTTCACCGACGAGAATCAAGTGAGAAATCCTTTTTCGAATTGGTGTGAATCACCCCGAATCTATGTATTCGAACTCTAGATCGAGAACCGTGTGAATAGAATGATCTACGTATAACTTACGCACTTAATTCGATTGGTTTCTTAATTATACCAATTTTCTAAATCACTTATATTTTCATTTATTATTTTATTCAATACTAACATTATTTATGAATTATTTCATAAATTTTTACTTAAGTTTATTAACATTTTATAAAGTCTCATCTTTATGAAACATTAGATTAAAACTTATTCCACTCTTATTTACTTGTAGAATAATCCTCTAAATCTTAAGAGTATATACAAAATATCAATTTTATTTTATTCATTTGTTACTTATTTATTTTATTCTTTTCCAAATTTTAATTGGAGGCCCAAACAAAATTTGGGACTTTAAAACCGAGTCAACCCTTGGACTACTTTACCTTAGAGTGTACTAAGGGAAGACACGTACAAGTTGGCCTAACATCACTAATTAGTTTACACAACTTAGATAATTTAACAAAAGCTATGATTTTAATAAAACAATGTTTATTCAAGCCTTCCTATGAAATTTAACCCAAGAGGGATCGAAGTGAAACTCTAGAAATAGGAAGATGAGACCTTAGGGAGTTCACCCTAGGGGTCGCACCCCAAAACATGCAAATTAAAGGGATCGGTACAGATCCCTCCATAGGGGTCGACACTCTTCCCTTGTAGGAGTCGGCTATATTCAAACTCTGGCAGTGATTAGTCGATATCTCAATATTTACTGATATAATTGATATGAAACTTGGAGCACAAGCTAATTATAACACATGGAACACCCCATAGGGGTCGCATATCATTTGGAGCAAGTTGGAGGGATCAGTACCTATCCCTCCATAGGGATTGGCTGTAATCTGCCTTCACAACATATTGCAACAAAAATTGATCAATAACTCAAGTTCTACTAATCCAATTGGCGTGAAACTTGGAGGCTAAGCATAATACAACATGGAGACGCTCCCCTAGTGATCGCATGGCATTTAGAAGAGAGTAGAGGGATCGGTACCTATCCCTCTAGAGGGATTGGCAGAAATAAGAATTCAAGCAACACTACTTCACGGAAAATGCGATATCTCACAAACCATATGTCGAAATTGCATGAAATTTGGGGAGCAGGTAACTAACATGATGGGGAACCTCTCATAAGGACCGCAGCCCATTTGGACACACTAATAGGGATTGGTACCGATCCCTATTGTGGGCCCTAATGGGCTTGGAAATTTTTGGGTGGCCTCGTCTTGGTCTCCCAAACTTTCTGTGAAAATTTCAGCTCGATCTGTGCACGTCTTCCCTTATAAATACAACATGCATAGCGTCAGAAAAAAAGGATCTTCTTTCTGCTTCTCTTTATATTCAACCTAGGTTACACTCTGCCAATTTTATTCTTGAATTTCATATTGTAACTGTAAACAAACTTCAGTATAATAAAAAGAATTATTTAGGAGTGGATGTAGGCCAAAGTTAGCCAAACCACTATAGATCTTGTCTCTTTTTACTTGCTTTCTAATTATTTTAATTTTTTTCTTTATTTATTTCTCTTTATATATCTGTGATTGGATTGGATATTGGTACTTTTACATAATTGGGTATTGGTGGCCAATTTTGACGCCAACATTTTGGTGCTTTCATTGAGAGAGCTAGCCCCCACGGATTTGGAGTTCAGATTTGGAATCAATTAGAGAGCTTGGATTTGGAGCAATGGTGAGACAATCAATAAGGAGACAAGTTGCGGATAGGAGCCATCATGAAGGGAGTCATGAGGCTTCCTCAGGAGATAGAGCTAATCAAATATCTATCTACATCACCAGAGATGAAATGAGAACAATGATGGATGCTATGCAGGAACTGATGCTAAAAAGACAAGAGGAGATAATGCGGAATCTACTTCGACAGATCAAACATGCTGGATCCATAGGAGCTGCCGGAATGCAAAACCAAGCAGTTGGAATGATAGGGACTACTGGAGCTATGGATCAAGGAGTCGAGGCGGCAAGATCCGCCGTAAATCAGAACCAGTAGCATGGAGATGGAGCTATTGGACAAAGGAGTAGAACTGAGCAGCCGAGGGCAGTCCCCGGCCATCTTAGAGGGATCAACACCGATCCCCAAAGACATAAGGGCATGCCATCGGGTCTGGTCGATCATGATGCTGGAGGATCTACGGTCAATCCCATGGAGCTTGGTGTGAATCAGAATTTGGATGCTCGTCTAGAGGAATATGTTCCAGAATCATAGACTCGGGGGACAGCTTGGACATGATGAAAGGAGACTACTATTGGAAGGCAATGACAGGTTTGCCGAGATGATCAGGCTAGCTATGTGTGGAGGATTAGTGAACAGGGATATGGAGGATGTAAATAGAAGTCCATTCGCTCCTAATATCAGGAATGCTAGGAATCCACCAGAATTCAAACTACTAATACTGGAAGCTTATGACAAAAAGTTGGATCCAACTATACATATAATGAGGTATATACGGCACATGGAAGTACCGGGGTCTTCGGAAGAAGTCTTAGCATGATGCTTCCCTCTATACTTAACGGATGTAGCTGCACTATCGTTTAGACAATTGGAGAGCAGTTCTATTAACACATGGGTAGAATTGACCGAAAGATTTATGAAGCAGTTTCTGGGTCACATTAGGAGACCCAAGAATGCGATGACATTGATATCAATAAAGTAGTGGGCAGGAGAATCACTCAAGAATTTCTTAACCAGGTTCAATGCGGCAGTTGTTTCGGTGGATTGACCAGATCCATTGATGGTTTTGATGGCGGTAGTGTCATGAGTTGCAGATAATTTAGATTTTAAGATATCACTGATACTGGATCCACCGATGGATCTCGGGGAATTCTACCATGAAGCAGAAAGGTTTCTACAACAAGAATTTGTGAAAGCTGATAAAGAGGCAACATAAGTTAATACGGTACGGTTGGAGAACCGCCCGATGAAAGCTCAAGAAAGGACAGGGTAAACAGAACATGGATGATAGCTTCGATGGATCGAAGCGACAGAGTGGGGAACCCAAATTCTCTTCTTACTCGGAATTGAATGAAGCCCTAGAATGGATATATCTAGATACTCAAGAATGCCTTCCGTATCGAAGGCCGGCAAGGAGGGAACCCTCCAAACGTGAACGGACATTAGGAAAGTGCTGCCTATTCCATGAGCTGGATGGGCACAATATAAATGACTACAGGCATTTGAAGGATATCTTTGAGGAACACGTGAGGAATGGTCAGTTACAACCATATGTGAGGACTCAAGCTGGGGAGGTGGTACAGGAGCAGCCACCATCCACCTCGAATGAAAATGGCACTAGATCAAGGCATCATCGTCAACTTGTCATCAATTGATCGGGTTGGCATGGAATAAGTAACAAACTCCGTAATAGGACGGCTAAGTCACTCACACATGTACGGAAGCGAGGACGGTCCATAGGTATGCTCTGAGATGATGATAAACCTAGCGCTCAGTTTTGTGAAATTAGTTTTTTGTTTTCTTATCTTTTCTTCTTGTTTGCTTCGAACTCTGTTTTATTAGTTGTACGGACTCTTATTTTATATTTTGGCAAATGGACTTAGGAATGTTTAAGTTTGGATCAATGTAATAGATAACACAGGTCGTCAGGTATGAACTATGCCTGGCAAGGGGTAGGTCGCTTCGCTCGAACGCGATGGATCGGCCTACTCAGGTCGTCGAGTATGGATTATGCTTGGCAAGGATCCGGATAGATCAAGGTCGTCAGGTATGGACTATGCCTGGAAAGGGGTAGGTTGCTTCACTCGAACGCGATGGATCGGCCTACTCAGGTTGTCGAGTATGGATTGTAAGGATCCAGAGAGATCAAGGTCGTCAGGTATGGACTATGCCTGACAAGGGGTAGGTCGCTTCGCTCGAACGCGATGGATCGGCCTACTCAGGTCGTCGAGTATGGATTGTGCTCAGCAAGGATCCAGAGAGATCAAGGTTGTCAGGTATGGACTATGCCTGGCAAGGGGTAGGTCGCTTCGCTCGAATGCAATGGATCGGCTTACTCAGGTCATCGAACATGGATTGTGTTCAGCAAGGATCCGGTGAGAGCGAGGCTTTGGATTTGGAAAACGATCTGATAAGATCATGGATTTGGCTATTGGCTTTAGATAGATATGGATTCGGCTAAGGATTTATGGCAATTCAAAACACACCTTCCTATCTCAAGGCATGTTTTGGGGGGCAAAGTGTTAATCCACCTTCTATCAAGAAAGTATACAAGCGGATTTAACCCAATAGACTTGTAACGACCCGCCTTTTTGGACAGTTTAAATCGACAAATCAAACACACATGCCGATTCTAAACCATTAAAAAGGGCGGATGGTTAATGGGTTAAATAAGAAAAGAAAGGAAAAGAAAGAACAAAAACAAACTCAGAATCTCACAGCGGAAGGAACAAGATATAATAATAAAATAACAGTTCATGAAGCTGTTAAATAAATAAATTTGATTATTGTTATACATCATAAATCAGAGTTACATACATATCAGAGATAATACAATAATGCAGCGGAAAAATAATATGGTAGTAGAATACAAATGATGTAATACCAAACTCCATCTTCGTCCTCCAGAATAGATCTTCAACCTTATCTGAAATGCTCAGCCTGACCCGAGCGTAATGAAAAGGCAAAACACTCGAGTCAGGACTAAAATATCTCATGTAAGTCAAATCGAATAAGAAAATATGAGTGTGACGGCGTCAGAGATGTTTACGGGTTTTGACATCTCCTATCCAGTGTCAACGTGAGTGCAATAACTTAAGAGATGTTACGGGATTTTCCATCTCTCAAGGATCCGTTAAACTATCTACTATGTAGTACAATACGCTATTATAATATGTCTACATTAAAGTAAAAGTATTAAAATAGCGTTAAGCCATGGCCCATTCCACCCTTAACACAGTTTATATTCCCAAGAGCATATACAAGACCGTAGTTTCCCCAAAATCGGAAGTCACCAGAGGGCAATCCATATACTAAAGGTACAAATCAAAATCGTAGTGGTCGCGCATAAATGGAATACAAGTATGACAAGGCACATGAGGCAATACCCAAGGTAGTGATACTACCGTTCGCCTGATCCGGACCGGTGAGAACGCAACACCGTGAGACAACACTCCCAAAATCAAGGGTGCGCACCAATCAATCACAAAGTAAAAGAATAGTTTACGAAGAAGTGTGTCCACTTGAGGTAGCTAATCCCCCATTGGCCCGGCACAGCTCCTGTTTTAGTCATTTCCAATTTGACACAAGTGTCAAGGCTATCCATTATCGTTCTCTTTCTTCAGTCAACACGTACATCATTCCAACCACTTCATTCTGGATCATCACTCCGCGTATAGTTATTAAAGTGGTTTTCGGTTTAGATAGAGAGTATATCCATAACCGATTCCGGTCTCTTTAATAACTTCGAAATTATTTCACCGATTGGTCGTTTATTTATTTCAAAACCAAATCAATTACAATCTCAATTAAAATTTATAAATCAACATTTCATTTGTCTTTCTAAATCAATTTCCACAATTTACGTTTCAAAACTTCCAAATCAAAATTTCAAAATCTTATAATTCAATTTCAATTTTAATTTAAACAATTCAAATATTGATTCAAGTTCGTATATAAGTTTCATTCCGAAATCATTTAAATTAATTTAATTCAACATTCAAATCAATTTAAATTCATTTATCGATTTCATTTAATATCCGTTAAGGTACTTTATCATTCAAAACAATTTCTATTAAATTTCAAATCCATTACACTACCTTTTTAAGTTCAACTTCATTAAATCAAAACTTACAATTTTGAATTAAATTAAATTCGTCAAATCAATTCTTCCAATTACAAGTCTTACATTAATTCCAAAAATATCACATTTTCATTTCTTGTTAAAAAAATTCAATTTCACTTATTTACTTTCTTAAATAATTTTCCAAAACTTAATTAATAAAGAAACTCAATTTCAATTATTTATGAAGTAAAAATTCACTTATTCAAAAGTTCAAAATTTTCTTATTAAAGAATTTCAATTCAATTTAATCATTAAATAATTTAACCTTATTTAATTATTAAATAATTCAATAGTTTCAATTTAGTCCAATTCACAAATTTCTTTGAATTTCAATTAAATTCCAAATTAATTAAATCTCAATTTTAAATAAATTTTCAATTCCAAACTCAAACTTGAAATATCATTTCATAAAAATTTTCTTAGAAATATTCAGAGTTCGATTAAAAGTCCAATCTTTTAAAACAAATCAACTTTCGAAAATTTACGCTGTATTTCAAAAATTTTCTTAAAAATCTAAACTTCGAATAATTAAACAATTTCATTTACCAAGTTTAAATTCCAACATCTTGAGCTTCAATTCAAAATAATTCAATTTCCATAAATTCGATTTTATTCTTAAAATCAATTCATTTAAATAATTTCAAAACAACTTTTAAAATCATTTATTTTAACCAACCCGGTGTCCGTATAAAATTTTCTAACCTATGGCCAAGTGGATAATTATTTCAAATTTAATTTCAAGGATGGACATATATCATTTCAATCCAAATAGATGTCATAGGTATATCATTTCAACCTATTTCTTAATTTATTCGAAATGATTCGGTTTACAGTTTATATGCAATAAACAATATACATGATGATAGCATGATATATCAAAATAAATAAACAACCAATATCGACCAATAGCATCCATCACAACCAATCAACCATAAAGCCAATAACATTCACAACAACTTCATAATTATCAATATCAGGAAATTTGATCGCAATTAAAATTTAACTTTAAATTTGACTGTCAATTTAATTTTCAATGGTGAATTCAAATGACAATCTATATGACAATTAAATTTTTATCAAACAACGACAAATAAATCCATATCACTTCATAATTTCAAATTTAACTACCATAAAGATATTCAGTATGTTGTGAGCGTTATAAAACACTCACCTTTTGAATTTAAATTGAATTTAAATTCAATTTAAACCCAAAAATTTGACAGTCTCCAAATCCATCCAAACTAGCGTCAAAGTGTCCGGAATTTCGATACGATCCTAACAAAATAAACCTCGTCCAAATCCGAGTCCGTATGCAAAAGTTATGAAAATTTGAAGATTGGAAAATTCTGGTGCTGAGTCGACTTCGAGTTCCCGCCTCAAATACCCGATGCCTGCTTGGAGTTTTTTGCAAAATCGGCCCGATGACCCGAGTATTTTTCTTCCCGACTCGAAGTAGCTCCAGGGTTTTTCCTCCTGAAACCCGAAGCGCGACCCGAAGCGCGTAAATCTCGAAAAAAAATTTTATTTTTTTTTATTTTGGAATTTGGGAATTAGGTTTTGTCTGCCATTGGAATGAGAAGCTAAGAAGAAGATGAATTGTACGTACAGACAAATGAAGATTAGGGAGGCTAGGGTTTATAACTGTGTTTATATAGGTATGTTAGAGATAGAGTAGATAGACTGGATAGATGAACGTGCGGAACAAACTATGGCCCGAAAAGCCCGTTCTGACTCCGGAACGGAATTGGGTAAACCCATATATCAAAATAGGTGTTTTAAAATATTTTAAACGCAATGGAAAAGGTTTCAAGTTCAAATTCCATCGTATGAAGAAGTTATGCTAAAATCAAAATTTCAAATTGATTTTAATTGATTATAATTGCATTTATTTCAAGGCGTTTCGAGTCCATACGATCAAACGACAAGTCCGATTGCTACGAAAATTGAAACCTTACAATAATTCACTGTTACGGATCCGATGAAACTAGTTTCGTCGAAATCCGAGACAGTTGTAAAAATGGCTATTTTTACTGTTTAATTTCAATATAAAATTCCCAATTTTAAATTATTAACTTTTAAATCAAATTTCAATTGTTCACAAATTTTATTTTTAATTTCACAGTAATTAACAATCTTTTACAATGCAGTTTTCCATTATAAATCCAGTATAAAAGATTACATTAGATTCAGCGTTCAATTATATTGTAATTCAAATTCAAGTTATTTAATTCCAATTGAATTCTTTTATTTCGATTTACACTTTCATTATTGCATCAACCATTTACTTATACATTATTATCAATAGTTTATAATTCATTTACTTTCATTTTCTTCAGCTATCATCTTATTTAAATTCACAGTAATATTAAATTACATTCATTTACGTTGATTTCCATATTATAACTTCAATATTAAATGTACATTTTATTTATTTCATTGTTTACAATCAAATTCAATTCAATTCAATTTCTTGTTACATTCAAATTTAAATCTTTACTTACGTTCAATTACCAGTTAACATCTTTATCAAATTACAGTTTCGGTTATTATTTGATTTCAATCAACTGTAATATTAAGTTACATTTATTTATATTAGTTTCAATAACATAAATTTCCACTATTAAATCTATCGTTTTATTTATTCTTTGTTTACAATCATAACCAATTTGGTTTACAATCAAACTCAATTCATTACTTACATTCAATACAGGTTAACATCCATATTTAATTTACAAATAAGTTATTTCAGAATTCAGTTTTGCATTTTAACTTGTAATTCACATTTAACAACATAAAATTTTATTTCCTTCGGATTTTTATCCAAAATTTTTATTTTAATTCGTATTTTTAAAGTGTTAAAAATACAGGTCGTTACAAGACTTCATGATTATCGAGGCCGATAAGTCCACAGTGATGACTGTGGGACACAGAAATCAAGTATAGATAATAACATGAAGTCGAGATTGAATGGAATTGATTGATATGCAAGGCAGAATGTTCAAAGTATGGAATATGGTTCAATACATAGGAGCAGGTGCATTTCGATAAAAAACAATTAATAACTCAACAACCACAAGAGGGATCAAACTGAAACTCTATAAATAGGAAGAGGAGACCCTAGGGAGTTCACCCTAGGGGTTGCACCCCAAAACATGCAAATTGAAGGGATCGGTATTGATTCCTCCATGGGGGTCGGCACTCTTCCCTTGTAGGGGTCGGCTATATTCAAACTCTAGTAGTGATTAGTCAATATCTCAATATCCACTGATCCAATTGATATGAAACTTGGAGCACAAGCTAATAACAACATATGGAACACCCCATAGGGGTCGCATATCATTTGGAGCAAGTTGGAAGGATCGGTACCTATCCCTCCATAGGGATCGGCTATAATCAGACTTCACAACATATTGCAACAAAGATTGATCAATAACACGAGTTCTACTAATCCAGTTGGCATGAAACTTGGAGGGTAAGCATAATACAGCATGGAGAAGCTCCCTTAGGGATCGCATTGCATTTGGAATCGAGTGAAGGGATCGGTACCTATCCCTCTAGAGGGATCGGCAGAAATCAGATTTCAAGCAACACTACTTCATGGAAAATGCGATATCTCACAAACTGTACGTCGGAATTAGACAAAATTTGGGGAGAAAGTAGCTAACATCATGGGGCACCCCTCATAGGGATCACAGCCTATTGGGATACAATAATAGGGATTGGTAACAATCCCTATTATGGGCTCCAATGGGTCTAGAAATTTTTGAGTGGCTTCGTCTTGGTCTTCCGAACCTTTTGTCAAAATTTCAACCCGATCCATGCACGTCTTCCCTTATAAATACACTAGGCATGGCGTCAAAAAAGGATCTTCTTTCTTCTTCTCTGTATCTTCAACCTAGGCTACACTCTCAGTTTTATTCTTGAATTTCGGATTGTAACTTTAAACAAACTTCAGTATAATAAAAAGGATTATTTAGGAGTGGACGTAGGCCGGAGTTAGCCGAACCACTATAAATCTTGTCTCTTTTTTCTTGCTTTTTGATTGTTTTAATTTTATTCTTCATTTATTTCTCTTCATATTTCTGTGATTGGATTGGATATTGGTACTTTTACATAATTGGGTGTTGGTGGCCAATTTTGACGCCGACAAAAGCTAATACTCCTATACTAACTGAGCACGACAAATCAAACAATTATGATAATAAATAAATATTATAATTTTCAAACAAACACACCATAATAACTATATAAATTTTGAAAAATTATTCATTTATATATATATAACATAATCCTAAGCAAAATATTTCATTTGCCAAATTTTCAAAGATCAATATTGTGTACTTTTTCCTTGTTCGAGTTTTTTAGAAATCCCTATCGATACTGTGCATCCTACGTCTCGACCGGAATTCATAAACAACTCAATAGACCAATTAACACAATACGTATTTATGGAAATAACAAATACGCTCTCGTATCTATATTACTCTCAAACTCATTCTAGGGTGTCGCTTACCCTATCTCTAATGTGCCATACCTTACCAAAGCCAAGGTTCTCGCTTAACCTTCAGCTCTAATACCAAATGTAACAACCCACCTTTTCGACCATCGAAAGTTGACACCAAATACATCCACGACATTCAAATGCCAAACATCTAATCGCCGGAAAAGCAGATTGTTAGGGTAAAATAAAACACATCACAGAATAGAACAAGGGAAATATGATCTCATATTGGAATCAACAACATATAATATAATAAAGACAATAAACTGTCACTCCAAAATAAAGAGTACATCAGAGTTAAAACAAATCCTATCAGCTGGAAAATTATAAATTTCCATCCTTACAATTTGCTAAAAGGTATTTATAATACAACGGAAAGTAAAATGCTACAACAGGTGAACATCCAGCCCTACTCCATGAGCTCCATGTCCCACTAACGCCAACCTAGAAAAATACTCGGTCTGACTCGAGCATCATAATAAAATAACATCCGGATCAGTCTGGAAAACCAGTGTGAGAAAACTCATGTAATAAGGCTAAAATTTAATAATTCTATGAGACCATGCCGCTAAACGCGGAATGGGTTTTTCCCTTACAAGAACAACATCTATATATAAAGAAATGGGAAATAATTAGAACAACAATCCAAACAAGAATGGATGTACATAGAAACAACAAAATCCAATTTAAAGAATGGACAAATATAATTAGACATCGAGAAGAGTTTCAGACCCTTCTCAATGCAAATTAAGAAATACAATTCAAAGATTTGAATCAAATAAGAAAAGGGAAATTTTTCAACAAATGACTAGGAGGGTGCGCCCCCCTTACCGAAAGTATACTTCTAGAAATATACTTGAGAGCTACGATGGCTCTCGGACAATACCAAACTGGATCCCGCCAACGGTTATAGAGAATCCGAGTATTTCACATCTTCGAACACATACCACCAAATTCAGTCTAGACTAGATGTGAAGATACCATAATGGGAATAATCCCATATAGCTTGGCTTCCACTCACGCTTTGGTTTTAGTCATTTTCGGCAAAAGATAGCAATACTCAAATGAACAACATTGAATTGACGAAACACAAAAAATGAACAGACCAATTCCTAGGTTCGAGATAGAAACAAGGAAGATGAATTTATCCAACGTAACTAGGAGGGTGCTCTCCCTTCAATGATAGTATACCTCTAAATAAATATACTTGAGGGCAATTGCATCACCCTAGGGAACTTCCAAGCTGGACCCTATTAAATCGACATGCATCTGAATATACTCACATCAATGCATGCATGCTAACGACTTCACTAGATAAATGTGAATATACCCTAATGGGTGCAACCCACATGGCTTGGCTCGTACTCATGCTTTGGTTTTAGTTTCCATGGTATTGGATGCCAATGCTTAAAATGAGCGACAAATCGTATTATAATGATGAAGCATAATAATGACTAGGAGGGTGCACCCCCCTTTTCCACACTTTGGTTTTAGTCATTTTCGACAAAGGATATCAAAGCTCAAATGAGCAACACATCATCTTAGAGTGAAGAAATACACAGAAGATAGCAGAATCAAAATCGCTAGTCGATAAATCAACTAACGGGAATAACAAAGTGATTTGTGTATGGGAATCAAATCACATACACTTACCACCAATAAATGAATGAAACTTTTAAAGCATTTGATTCACACTTGTGCTTGATTTTCATATTTCCATTATTCGTAAAACACTTTAAAAATACTCTTTGGAATACTCCTTTAAAGGGCTAATTATAATACAAAGTGTGTTAAAACAAGGGTAAAAAAACAAATATCATTTAAACATTGTTTACTATAAACCCAAAACAATTTACACTTAGCTTTGTTTTTAAAGAATTTCTATTAAATGATTTTCTCAGTTATAAACCAACATTTATAAATTTAAAACAGCAGTTATTATCCCAAAGGATAATAAATCAATTTAAATACCTTTAAAAATTTAAAACAGTGTTTATTTGTCCCAAAGGATAATTTATATACAACTTTATAATCCTTTTTAATAAATTAATCAATTATCTTTAAACAGTTTTGTCAAATTAATTAATTAACTTTAAAACACTTTTATTAAATCAGTTAAGTAACTTTAAAACACTTTTCATTAAATACGTTTATTTACTTTAAACTCTTTTATTAAATTAGTTGATTAACTTTTAAAAACACCATTAATTAAAATTATTAATTAAGTCTAAATATCATTTACTAAATGGATTAATTACATTCAAATATCATTAATTAAAATTAGTAATTAAATTCAAATATCATTAATTAAAAATGATTAATTAGAGTTAATCATCATTAATTAAAATGATTAAATTTAAAACATCACTAATTAAAATGATTAATTAAATTCAAATCCCATTAATTAAAATGATTAATTAATTTTAAATACCATTAATTAAAATGATTTACTAAATTCAATCATCATAAATTAAAATGATTGATTAAATTCAAATATCGTTAATCAAAATTATTAATGAATTTTAAACATCTATTTTGTAAAAGTACAAGCTCAAGTTTAGCACACAAAGGTTTAGGGAGATGATATTCAATAAGTGACAATATAGTGAAAAATGCTATAATGACATTTAAACCATTCAAATAAACGACCACAAATTATTTTAACTAAACATCATTATAAGCGGTAAAAGAATATAAATGAGATGTAAATAACAACAAATAAATAATAACAAGAAACCTCTTTGGGTCTCTCTACAAATGTCCCCTGTAAATCATACATATGTATGCGTATTTTTCGAAGTGTTCCATAGTGACCTGTTCACTATGATAACACTTTGACTTCTTCTTTTTGTCCTCTGCAACAAAATGGTTATTTGTGCCATCCACTACTAGGCGGGAACAAACAACAATATATATAGTTATATGAATTTCCAAAATGGAAATCCAATCCAAACAATCAATCAAACAATAATATAAACTGACATCCAATAGGCAATAAATAATATTTATCTACTATATAATATACTGATTAACCAAAAAAGTGAATTTAACTCACTGAAATTACAGTTATCACTTTCGCGTTCTGATTCCGTCTAGAATCGAACAACGTTCGATTTTAGCTTGAAATTTTACAAGCTCTATTGTACCAATCCAATTCCAAAGCGTAGTATTCGAAGTTACGAGTTCAACGCGACTGATCGCATTCGATTTGGACCTAATATGAACACGTTATTTATTTTACAAGATTCATATTAAATAAATTAATTAATCAACTAATTTATAAAATTAATTAACCTAAATCAATCTCAGCCGCTAATCCATCTCAGTTTGCAAATCACGGCCTCCTATCCAACACCAAAACGCGATCAAAACCTCAGGCCGATAATTATCTTCGTTCATCTTCATGTTGCTGCCGTCGTCGTCCATCTTATGTCATCGCGACCTCACCACGGGTAGCCCCGACCTCCAGCTCCCTTACACTGTCGGCCTTTGCCTCCCCTATCACCCGATGACAACAAAATCACCAAAAAACAAGAACTGCCATCACCTCGCGCCGCCATGCCATAATCCGACCATCCATTTCCTTCTTGCCTAGCCAATCATCTTTGTAGTTAGACCCATCGTCTGAAATGCCTCAAATTGGTCTTGATGAAAATGGGCCATTAGATGGAGGAAAATAAAATGGCGGCTAAGGTTATAATTCTAGGGTTTGGCAAAATTAAAGGATATGGGGGTCCTTATATAGGATTTCTAACAGGCACTTTTCACACCCAAAAACAAACGAACTCCAATCGAGGCATGCTCACTGGCGTTCCTAGCCAAATACCCCTATTCTGAACTTAATGGAACTATTATCGAGACCTAATTTTATCATATAAAGAAGATAGCTTTTAAAATTCAATTAATTATTATTTTAGTTCTCTAAATTAATCGATACGCATTTTGAGCTCGCACGATCACACAACACGTCCAATTGCCACAAAACTCACCAGCGTATAACAATTCATTATTCCGGATCCAATGGCGCTAGTTTTGTCAAATCTAAGATAGTACCCCGGAATGCTAATTTCACAAATTTACATATCATTTTATATTTTCGATCCAATTATCGATATTTATCTGATCTATTTATTATTATAAATAAATTTACAAATTGAATCCGCCAATATTGATTATTAATTAAAAGGAGTTAAATAAGATTATTAAATCCATTTAATTAATATTTAATTCACAATTCAAATATTTGAACGATCACTATATTTGAATTCAAGTTATTAAATTCCCAAAATCCAATTATCTTAAATATTTAAAATTAATTAAACATTTAAAATTCAATGACCAAAATTCTTGATTATTACATTTTATATAAAAGATTTTCTGATTGCATGGAATATTTTTGGAAACAAATTGGTATATAATGAAACATCAAAAGAAAAAACGAATGAATTTCATATTCCATTATTTTTATCTTATTAAGCATTTATGTTAATTGAACTAGTAGCTAGTAAATTTTCAAGTTATTATTATTTTTAGTCAAAAATAAGAAATAATAACAATTATTCTTATAATTGCCACTTCATAAATCAACTTAGTAAATGTGTATGCTACTACCATAAGGAGTAGTTCATGTTATACAATAGGTTAGAGAACCTTGTTGCAAGTGGAATCATAAAGAATAAGCTAATATGAATTTTGATTTGTGAGGTTCTAAATTTTAACTTAAAAATTAGTTATAATGAATTGGTGCTTTGAGTAGATAATAGACTTTTTTGGGCAACACATGAAAATTTTGGGTGCTAAAACAATGATTTCTTTTAATCATAAATATCAAAACATCAATCTGTTTCTGACGATTTCACAGTTGTTAGAAATCTATGTCATTAGAGAATAACATTTCTTTTGAGTGCAATGAAAAATCATGTGGTTTACTAAGGTTAAAAAATGAATTAAAAAGGAAGTACCTCATTGTCCTCAAAGTGTAAATCATTCAAAACAGTGTTTACTTCATTCGATCATAAATTTCAAACGGTTAGTCTGATTTCGACGATCTTGTACTTTCCTGAAATCCAAGACATACGAAAAAACTTTTGTTTTAAGTTTATCGCTAAAGTTTGAAGTTTTCTAAGCAAAAAATGGATATTTCTAAAGTGGGATTGCGCTTATATTACAAAACCAGACTTTCCTACCACGGGAAAAAATACCATAACTCAAGTTGTATTTTACATAATTGTAATCCAAATGTTGTTTTGGAAAGCTTAGGCAATATGCAACAACTTTAATTTTGAAATCCTTACATAATTTAGATGTTTTGACCCTTAACAATTTGTCAGAAAATGGCATAAACAAAGATGTTATGTTGCTTTTACATTTAATGAACGCATACTTATCTTATCTCTAATTATATGTGACTGATATTTAAACATGGTTTGAGAATAGGTACTTATGAAGCATCTTTGACTAAATGATGATGATAGCTTCCTTTTTCTCACATAATAATAAGGTAACTTGCTTAAAATGCTAAATATAGGTACGTTTTTACGCTTTATCATAAATATGTGATATTATTATTTTCCCGTGTTTCGGGATGACTCACTATTGTGATGTATATTGTGATTTATTTATGTTGTGATTTTTTGGAAAGCTCTCCATACAAAGGAGGCTCTGTCGAAATTTTTTGAAAATTTTGACACTTGTAAAAATTTCATGGAAATTTATCGTATTTAAAAATACAAAGTGGTTGAATGAGTCTATTGAATCTATAGCACAATAGAGCTAAAGGTTTGCATTAGGAGTAATTATGTAATTTGTTATATATTTAATTCATGAAATAAACAATTAATTCTTAAAATTGAAATTTAAAAAGTAACGTTAGTTAGACTTGAGGGCTAAATAAAGGTCAAAACTAACACTAATGTTAAAAGTTAATTCATGAAATAAATAGATAAACAATAGTAATAAAGGAAACGGTCCTAAAATAGGCCAACCAGTCGACCGCATAGGGTGGATCGATCGATCGGTGAACGTTGGTGGTGGCTAAGGTTTTTACATTTTAAACGATTCGGATTTTATTATTTTAAATCGACTTAAATCCGAAGGTTTTGGTGCTTTCTAACCAACTATAAATAAGAGCTTAGGCCCCTCACTTTTATTCACAAGTTATTTTGAGAACCAAGCAAAGCTCTATTAGTCTCTCTCTTTAAAGATTCAGAAAATTTTATAGGGTTTTAGGTAAGAAATTTTAGGTGTTTATTATTCAATTTTTTATTCTGTTATCCTCCAATCCCTAAATTTCTGAATCTAATCCATATACCGTTCCCTTGTTGTATATTTCTGGAAAGAGAGATCTATAACAGATTGAAGAAGGCATAAACAAATCCAAAAAGGAAGAGCTAAGAACTTTTTGTTAGTGAAATATTGGAGACATGGTGTTTATAAAAGTTTCCCCTCTTACAAAAGTCATGAGATTTAGGAAGTCGAAAAAGTTGGCACCATGATTTGTTGGGCCTTTATGAGTTTTGAAAAGAATATGAAAGTTTGGTTACCGCGTGGAGCTACCGGATAAATTGGTAGGAGTTCATGACATTTTCACGTTTTGCACTTAAGGAAATGCCTTCATATTACAACCGTTGTGGTAGAGCCTGATCAATTAGGGGACATTGAGACCGAGCCAATAACATCCCGTGCCATCTCACGCGCTGTGGGGCACGGAACTAGGAAGCTCCACAACAACGACATTAGGCTGGTTCGAGTATAATGGGGAGATAACTTGGCGGAAAGCACATGGGAAACTGAAGAGAAGATGTGGACTTCTCATCCTGAGTATATTTTGGTTGCATCATGTTTGCTAGATTGAATGGTAGGAGATGGTTGCCACACTTTTCAATATCATATTTGCACTCACATAGATTTTATTTTGCATGTTTAGGATGTTGCATACATGCCTATATGTCATAACACTTGCATTCACGCTAGGATTAGGCTCACCTATTGTATGCATGCTTACATAATCACATTGCACATTTGGTTGAGTAGACGGTTGTATAGGTAACTTGGTTGTATAACATGGATGCTTAGTGCACGTTACAATGTCCGTCCCTTAGGGATTTTGAGGATGAAATCCTTTTAAGAGGGAGAGAATGTAACAACTCGTAAAAAAATAAGAAATTAACTAATAAGAAATTAATTAATTAATTAATAATAAGGCTAAAAACGAAAATTTTATAAATGTCGGAGTTTGGCCACGAAAGTTATGTCGTTGCATTCTTGGAGATTTTATAATTAATTTCCATATATAATGTTTTGTAAACAGAGCTCAAACAAAAAAGTTTTACATTTGAAGTTTTCTAGTTTAAAATAATTTAAATGGAATTCAAATTCAAATAATTAATCAATTCTTAAATTTGGAATTTAAAAAGTAATGGTAGGTAGACTTGGGGGCTAAGTAAATGTTAAAATCAACGCTAACGTTAAAAGTTAATTCATGAAATAAATTAATAAACAATAGCAATAAAGGAAACGCTCCCAAAATAGGCCAACCACAATAAATAAGAGTCTAGCCCCTTCACTTTTATTCATAAATTAATGTGGGAACCAAGCAAAGCTCTGTCAGTCTCTCTCTTCAAAAATTCGAAAAATTTCCTAGGGTTTCGGGTAAGAAATTTTAGGTGTTTATTATTTAATTCTCCTCCAATCCATAAATTTGTAATCAAATTCATATACAATTAACGTGTTGTATGTTTCTTAAAAGAGAGATCTATAATAGATTGAAGTAGACTAAAGAAATCCAAAATGGAAGAGCCAAGGACTTTATGTGAGTGGAAATCTTAATCTTTCTTATCTTAGTAATTGTATAGTATAACTTGGATTTGATATATGCCTTTGGGGAATTTTGTTTACGAAAATAAAATACTAAAACCCCAAAATTCCCCTAAAGCAAAATGTCGCTTATTAAGTTAGAATCTTAATTATTCTATACTAAATAATGGAATTGAGTAATATTACAATTTTAATGTTTTACATTGTATTCCACTTCTTATCTATTTCTTTGGATCTGATTAAGGGTTTTGGAAATAATAAATTAGAAAATAGTGTGTAAGGTGTGGATTCTTTTATTTGTAGTTTGCATTACCTTTCGCAATTTAAACAAAAATTCCCTTTTCAATGTTATACAAAGAAGTTGAATAGAGTGTAAAAAGTATTTGAATTGTAAGCTTCTATTAATGTTGATTCCGCTATTTTAGTTTAAATAAATTTGGTATATACATTCTATTTTATACAAGTCTGTTGATTGAATTGTGGATATTGGATATATGGTATGTTTATTGATATGGAATTGGACTTGTATAAATTTGAATTTTTGACATTTAAACGTTAGTTTAGGGCGCAACCTTCGCACACATAGAAATATTTTAGGCATGTATGTATGTATATACGTGCATGTATATATGCATAAATAACGTATGATTATAACGTATTGATTGCTTAGTTAATAGGCTATTAATTATCACTAAATCCTCTTTAGGAAAGAATTTAATTGTAAAGGCGAAACAAGAGTTCTCTTGCAAGGCCTTGATGTGGAATGTGATGAGATGTGTGATAATATGTTAAGAAAGTGTTGTAAATTATGACTAAGTCATAGGTATGTGAGGTCGGTCAAAATCAGACGAAAGTCTACCCAGCTAATCTATCTACCAGTGTAACTTTAGGGCCGATGTGAGATAGCATCTATAATAAGTACCCATGGAGGACGCGAGGTTAGTCCCAAATTATATAGGGTAAACCTACCCAGCTAATCCAGCTACTAGTGCCTACGAACAGTCGGACTAATGTGAGGCGTCACAATTGGCATACAGGTCATAATATGGAGGACTTGCTTTGGGGTTGAATGTATTAAGTAGCTGAATTAAGGGCCCGCCCCTTCCTTATGTAGGAAATATTAAATGGTTAGGGTTAGCGGTTAGGCATGGTAAAGGATATCTTGGGGAGGGTCCGCTTCGGTTTTGAAATATTAAGTGGCCTAAAGAGATATTGAGAAATGTCAGCTAAATAGTACTGGGGAGAAGTCCCACTGCACATGAATAGCCATTTCGCAACGACCCTAAGCTGTTGCAAAATGGGCAGTGGCAAAATTTCGCAACGTCTCAGAGCCTTTGCAAAATTCTATTTCGCAACCGCTTGTAGCCGTTGCGAATTTAGCATTCACAAAGGCTTAGAGTCGTTACGAATTCCTATAATTTTTTAAAAAACTATATAATCCTACGATAATCCTTCACCAACAAATTCTAGTGTTTTCCATTAAAGATGCAACCTCGTGTTGTTGCCTTCTTAATAAATCAAAACCAGTAATAAAGGTACAACTACATAGAAAATAAAAACAAACATAAACATAAACAACTAAACATTTTTCATAGTCTTTCATACAATTAAAAAGGTATGAAAAAAGAAATATAGCATCCTTCAAAGTAGGTAGTCAAATATAAAGGTTTAACCCAAATAACAGCTTGATTCCTCTTTACAGTAAGTTTCCAGCACATTCTACTAACAAGTGCACTCCGCTCTCCATATTCTACGGTATTCTTCATCTTGTGCATAAAATTTTGGAGACGAATATACAAAATACCCCCCGATCTAAGAAATCTATCAAATTTTATTGACTATAATAGCTCCATGGGTGTTGAAAAATAGATGTATATATAGTTAAATTTGACATTGGCGGCTGTAACAATGGTAGATTTATCTAACCAAATATTTCTCTTAACAAGTTTATTGACTTCTACATTTTCATCTAGACTTTATAAAGTTATAGTGAGGTTAAAAGAAAAGGAAAGATTCTCAACGGCGAAAATAAACCTTGGTAACAACCAAAATAGCTCAGAAATGCAAGGTTGTTGTTTGCACCAAAAATTGGTGCAAACACCCAAGAGATTTGTAGTAGAGGAATAAATGAAGAATATTAAATGTAAAGAGAGAGAATATAGCAATAAAGCAATAAGAAATAAACAAACAACAGAGACACATCAATTTATAGTGGTTTGGGGTTGTTTGCCTACGTCTACTTTAAAGAGATAGCTTTATTAATCACTTTGTAAACTAAGTACAAGAGGGATCAGATAAAAATCCTTAGTTACAAAAGAATACAAAGCAACAAGCAATGGGAGATCCCGAAAATGAACAATCAAATCTATATTTATAGAGGAAGATGGTGAAATATCTCCTTGAAAATTCGGTAGAAGGATCTCCAGAACCATAGGGGCCTAAAAGAGGGATCGCATGGCCCTAATCCCAAGAAATAGAGATTGGGGCCAATCCATGTGATTGGTGATTTTCAAGGTGCAATCCCTTTGGGAGCTTCTCCAAGTTGTATTATGCTTGGCCTCCAGGTTTCATGTCAATTGGACTTGTAGATGTTGAGTTATTGATTGATCATTGTTGCAATGTATTGTATTGTCTGATTCTGGCCGATCCCTCTAGAGGGAAGAGGGAAGAGGGTCGATCCCTCTTACTTGCTCCTTTGGGGTGCGATCCTTTGGGTGGACTCCCTAGGGTCCCCACATCTTATTCCTAAAGTTTCATGTATATCTACCCTCTGAATTTTGAGAAATCGATTGTTTTTCATTGAGTTGCACTTGTTTAGCTGAAGTAATCTATTCCCTTTGGTAGAGAGGGATCATACCCTATCCCTTTTCTAGATTAGACTATATTCCATCCTTATAACGTTCTGCATAGCATATCTCTCAATTTCGTTTGATCGCAGCTTCATACTATCATTTGTACTTGATTTTTGGACCTCATAATCATCGCTTTAGGCTTACTGGCCATGATGACAGTTGAGTCTAACTTGTCCAATCAGTATAGATATAGCAGGGTGAAAATGTTGGATAACACTTGCCCCCCAAAGTACATTTTGTGTTGAAAATTACGTGCTTTGAATCGATCGCCATAAAGAAATCCATCCAGTTTTCTAAATAGTCGATATCCTTTCATTGAATCATTTTCCCAAAGTGCCGTATCTCACTTTAATTGTCATGACGCTTGGTCAATTTTCAATAGTATAAGTTCAGGATTGTATTCCATCAGTTGTTATCTATGTCTGGTTCTACGGGGCTAGTAAGCTTTAGTTATCTGATCCAGTTTCGTCTTTGAAAGCTTCAGGTGAGAATTCAATTTCTGTCAATTTCAAAAATTATATAGTTTGAGATTTACACGTGCGTACCCTCGTAATTGACTCCCGCCCATGTTCGTGCATTTTTGAGTCGATGTCAACTTTCATTGAATTGGATGCAATTACACTGCATATATATATACACACACACACACACATGTTTGCATGCACATAAGGATTAGAATTCCCATTTTATTTAGAGATTGTACTCGATCCCTTTCTTCTCTTCTTTTTATATAGGCACATAGGGATTGGATTGGATCCCCAAGTCGAGGGATCATACCCGATCCCTTTTTATGTTGGGGACATAATATTTTCTGGCTTCGTAGAGAAGAGGAAGGGGTATGATACCTCAAGCCCTATATATAAGCCAATATTTCTCTTCTCCGTCCCTCACTTGTTCACTTTACTTCATTAGCTCAGTTGTTTTTGTTTCCTCCAAGCTTGTAATCATCCATAGTTATTAATTCTCGGTGACCATATGCGGTAATGATAGATACATTGAAACAACAGAAACACGTGTATATGAATATTTTTAAACTCAATTTAGGACAAATTTCTCATTTCATTACAAATAGCATTTCAGATTCATTACATAATCCTAATTTGTAAACCATGTTCAGAGAAATATAATTATTACAAAATACGCCAAGAGTGACATATGAAGATGCCCCCTTGGTTGATCAGTGTCTAAATATAGGCAAATAAACAACTTTGCCATTACATCCAAAACACAGTCGAATCAACAGAAAGAACTCCCATTGGTTAGCTAGCCTCCCGCACATCTCCGGAAGCTTATTCATCTAAAGGAGAACCTGAAAACCTTAACTCTCAAACTACTCAAATTCAATTGAGCACCCAAGAGATTAAGGGGAAAAATAAACTTCGAGTTAGACAAAAAGTCTGGTATGAACATTAACCTACCATCTCGAACCATATAGATATCTAGTGAGACCACGCCGCTTAGCGGAATGGGTTTCCCCTCACTAGTATCCAAACTCAATTTATAATAACCATATACTGTGTACATGCATCCACAATGGTTAAAACATAACATAATAAAATATATCATGATGATATGCAAACATCCATTATATTATGGATTTTCCATCTCGATTCATTTGACTATCTGTTTCAAGTTACAGTTTCTAGGGTCACTATTAACCTATTAGTTTTCATGGGCTAAGTAATAACCTGTTCAAAGCTTATGGACTATCTGTCCAGTTTCATAGTTTTCATGGGTTCCCTAAGAACCTATTGGTATCTACCAATAACTTTATCCAATTATAGTTTTCCTGGACTCACTATGAACCTATTGGATTCTACAATAACTTCTCTCATGTCATAGTTTTCATAGGTTAACTATGAACCTATTGATCTCTGTCAATAACTTAATCCGGGCATAGTTTTCATGGGATCACTAAGAACCTATTGGCCCTTGCCAATAACTATTTCCATACATAGTTTTCATGGGCTTACTATGAACCTGTCTAAATTAATAATTCTTAGATCAGTCTTTGGGCATCCTACATTCTGGTCTACCTGACCTGAATGCAATTCTACTCACACCGGATTTAACTCAATATATATTCACTACCGGGTCAACCTAGATGGTTATTCTGCCCTTAACACCCCCAAAATGCAGTTATGGGTTAACTATAAAGTGAATATGTTTAATGAAGAAGCACACATGATAATTGATCGTAACATAATAATATAAACATCTATGGTTTAATTCCCTTGTAATCATTTTCCAAATGAAACATGGTTTTTGCATTTAACCTATTTTCTTTAATAAGGAAAGCTTCTTCAGAAACACTAAAGTTAAATGCCATTTCAAAACTCTTTCATATTGCCTTGGGTTTACATTTTAAAATTGAGATTGGGTTATTTGTTTGAAAACTAAGGCTTTCGAAACCTTAGGCCTTCTCTTTCAAAACCACTAAAACATACCTTTCAAAAGTATTCAAACCTTCCTTTCAAAACACTTAAAAATATACCTTTCGAAACACTCGAAACATTTCTTTCGAAAGCATAGAAATTCGAAACCATTAAAGATATACCTTTCGAAAGCATTAAAGCTTATCTTTAAAAAACACTTAGTTTAAAGAAAATTGATAGAAGCATAGCTTCAAAACCATTTGAAAGTATCTCTTTCGAAACCAATGGGTTTAGCATTAAATATAACTTCTAGGTCAAGGAAAACAATAGTGAAAGTAACCCTTTCGAAAGCATTGATCTTCAAATAAAAGAATTGGGGAAAAGGATAGCTTCGAAATGACCTTTCGAAACCATTGCCTTCGAAACCTTTAATATAGGTGGCTGCAAGGACCCTTTCGAAAGCATTGTGATGTGGCTTCAATATTAATAAAACAAAAGCTTTCCTTCCGAACTCATTGTTATAAGGCTATAAGGAAAAGCAGCCTTTAACCAATTCGAAAGGTATGAAGACGGTAGCTAGGTTTCGACTAGGTTCAAAAGCAACTACCCTTTCGAAAGCTTCTTTTCAAAACTAAGCGGCGACTCATTCGAAAGCTTTTCTTAAAACAGAAAGGCGGCAACCCTTTCGAAAGCATCATTTATAAACAAATTTAATTCAAAGTTAATAAGGATAGCTTCTACCCCTTCAAAAGTTTATAAGAATAACTTCAACCCCTTCGAAAGAAAGCCTTCGACACCATCCTTTCTGCCTTTCTCCAATACACTACGTACCAATTACTTGATACCCTGTGTATTGGTTTTGAATGGGTTTGAAAGGCCTACTGGTCATGGTTTCGGAAGCAAGCAAATGGAAGTGGCAAAGTGGTAAATTATATCAATACTGATTTTATGCCTTACAAAGTAACTTCTTTTCATCTAACATGCCTTATTTGTCAAAATATAATTGGTTGCCAAATTATTTATCAAAATCTTTTTCTAAAAAGGCTGCCGAATTCATCAATTGAAAATTGAAAATATTTTAGCAAAGAAGCCCTTCTCCTTAATAAAACAATTAAAACGTTTATGTCCCTAAACTTAAATAATTTAATTTCCATAGTAAATCACTTAGGAAAAATCCCAAAAAATCAAAACAATTCACTTTTAATATGTTTTCTAACATACTGAAATTTCAAACCCAAAATCAATATGTAATTGCCGTAAATAATTAAACCAAAATTTGTCTATTTCTTCCAGTCAAAAATTCATAATAAATTATCCATAACTTGTAATATTATAAAAATTTAAACCCATCTCCAAAATAATGTTTTACATAACATATTAAATCCTCATGGCATTCCAAACCCATTTTATACGATTTTAACCTTAAAATCGAATCAAACCTTTTACAAACATACTTCTTTAAATCAAACATGGCATATAATCAAAGCATATCATCATTCAAATCATCTAAACGGTTTTAAAACCTTAAACCTGAAATTAAGATGTTCATTAAAACATATATGAGATGGTTTAGATTATTATTCACCTTGTTTGGATAAGGAACTTGAGATTTGATCTTGCTTAATTCTTCCTTGCTTGAATCCTTAACTTCTAATTGATTTTGATCCCCTTTCTCCTAAGGTTATGGCTGGCCTTATTTATCCTTAGTTTTTTTGGTTTATGAACGTATGAATGAAAAATGAGGTAAGGGTTTAGGGGTTATGGGTTACAGTATACGACTATTTCCCCTATTACCCCTGCCTTACTTAACTTAGTTTACATCTTATAAACCATTCTTATGAAGCTACTTATGGGCCATTTTATAAATCCATTTAATTAAGGTACGACCTAAATTAGTTTTCAAATCTCAACCCCCTTATCACTCTAGACTCTACATTATTATATTTAATTTATCTAATTAAATCTCCTGAATAATGTTATTTAAAATTAGGGGTGTTACAAGCTCCCCTCCTTAAAGAATTTCATCCTTGAAATTCAGTAAGGACTGAATACTAAACATAACAATCATCTGTAACATCTCATAACTTCCATACTAACCTAACTGACTAGATACTAGTCTATATAAATCAAATATAGAACATGCCCCTACAGTAGATCAGGATAAGTATCTCTAATCCTGTCTTATGTCTCCCAAGTACAGTCTTTCTCGTTGTCCCTCTACTGAACATTCACCAACTTGACTGTCCTGTTTCTTAACCTCTTTTCATCTCTTGCTACCACCCGAACTAGTTGTCTAACAAAAGTCAAATTCGGTTCTACTATTAAATCTTCCAACGCGGTCGGAGGAATAGTAGTCTCTGGATCATGCACATACTTACGAAGATGAGATACATGAAACACATTATGGGCACCTGCCAAACTGCTCGGTAACTCTACTCTTTATGTAAGCTTTCTGATCCTCTCTATAACTGGGAACGGTCCAACATATCTCGGTGCCAGATTCCTTGACTTTCCGAATCGTACCACACCTTCCATCGGTGATACTTTAATGAAAACCTCATCTCCAACTGAGAACTCTAGATCCTTATGCCTCTTATCTGCATAACTCTTCTATCTAGACTGAGCTTCCCTCATCTTACCTCGGATTAACTCAATCTTCTTTGTTGCCTCTCTTACTAGATCTGGTCCTAAGACTAATCTGTCTCCAGTTTCTAACAAACATGCTAGTGACTTGCACTGCCTCCCATACAAAGCTTCGAAAAGTGCCATTCCTATACTAGTCTGATAACTGTTATTATTGAAAAAATCAACTAAATGTAGGTGATCTTCCCATGATCCACCAAAATCTACCACACAAGCTCTTAACAAATCCTTAAGTATCTTGTTGACTCTTTCTGTGTGCCCATCTGTCTGAGGGTGATACGTAGTACTCATCTTGAGTTTGGTACCTAACACACCATGTAGACCCTTCCATAATTTGCTAGTAAATAAAGTATCTCTATCACTTACTATACTACTAGGAATCTCATGCAGTCTAACTACGTTCTTCATAAATAATTTAGCTAAAACAAGTGTTGTACTGGTTGACTTAACTAGAATGAAATGGGCACTCTTGGTCAACCTGCCCACTATGACCCATATACTTTCATTTCCTAGATTCGACCTTGGCAACCCATCTATAAAATCCATGGATATCGAATCACCTTTCCAAACCGGTATCTCCAAAGATTGAAGCAACCCACTCAGCTTCCGATGCTCGGCCTTCACTTATTGACAGTTCACACACTACCTTACCCATAAGCCAACATCCCTCTTCATACCTTCCCAGTAGAAATTCCACTTCATGTCCTAATACATCTTGGTTCCTCCAGGATGAATCGTAAATTTGGATCGATGACATTCCCTAAGGACTTCTCTCCTTAAATCCTTAATATTCGGAACACACAACCATCCCTTCTTTCTCAACCATCCCTTTTGGTCAAGAGTGAAATCTTTTAGATCATCAATCTTTGATCCAAACTCAAGCCTTCTTATCTTCTCGGCTAACAAGGGATCCTCTTTCTGCTTAGAAGCAATCCTTTTGATCGGTACTGGTCGAACTTCCAAGCAGGATAACATGGCAGTGCTCTGACCAGAACTAGTTGTCGATCTTAACTACACACTACAAGTAGTCAAAGTTTCTAGATCCTTTCATTCCGTTAACATAGCTAACACCACATTCTGATGTTTTCGTCTAAGAGCATCCGCTACTTTATTTCCCTTTCCAGGTGTATATTCTATACCAAAATCATAAGCTGCTAAAAACTCCAGCCACCTTTGCTGTCTCATATTCAACTCCTTCCGAGAGAATAAATATCTTAAAGATTTGTGATCTGTGTATAACTCAAATCTCTCCCCTAAAAGATAATGTCTCCATACTTTTAATGCGAAGATCACTGTTGCCAACTCTAAATCATGAGTAGGATATCTCACTTCATGCAGTCTAAGCTATCGTGAAGCGTAGGCAATAACTTTACATTTCTACATCAACACAGCCCTTAATGCGGTTCCACATGCATCAGTATACACTACTAATCCATGGTTTCCGTCTGGAACTACAAACATAGTCGCGTTGGTCAACAAATTTTTTAACATAAGGAATGCTTCCTCACATTTTTCAGACCGGATATATTTCACGTCCTCCCTAGTTAGCTTAGTCAAAGGCGCTGCTATCCACAAGAAATCCTTAATGAATCTCCAGTAATAGCCAGTGAGTCCAAGAAAATTGCTAATCTCAGTCATTGTCTCTGGTCTCTTCTAGTTGTTAATAGCCTCGATCTTATCCAGATCAATTGACAAACCCTTCTCTGAAACCACTTGTCCAGGAAACTTAACTTCTTTCTTCCAGAAATGACACTTTGAAAACTTCACTTTCAGCTGATGCTACCTTAACGTCTCAAGCACTATTCTAAAATGAACAGCTTCAAGCTCTTTTTCATCCTTAGGGTATATTAAAATGTCATTTATGAATACCAACACAAACCTATCAAAGTGCTCTCGGAAAATCCGGTTCATCAAGTCCATAAAGAAAGCTGGTGCATTCGTTAACCCGAATGGCATTACTAACCACTCGTACGAAACATACCTAGTCTGAAATGTCATCAATGGAATACTGTCCTCTACCACCCTTATCTAATGGAAACCAGTTGCCAAATACAATTGGGAAAATACTCTGGCTCCATTCAACTGATCGAATAAATCATCGATTCTCGGCAAAGGATACTTATTCTTGATCGTCTTCTCGTTCAACTTACGATAGTTGATACACATCCTTAACGACCCATATGGTTTCTTCACGAACACCGCGGCCGCTCCCCAAGGTGAACTGCTTGGTCTGATAAAATTCTTCCCTTCTAAATCCACTAGCTGCACCTTCAATTCCTTCATCTCGGTCGGTATCATCCTGCTAGGTGGTCTACTCACAGCCTCTGCTCCAAGCACAAGATCTATTTGAAACTCAATGGCTCATTTCAGTGGTAGTACCGTGGCCATCTCAAAAACATCTACAAACTCTCTTGCTACTAAAACCTGATTCAACTCTTCTCCTACTTCCATTGCATTCAGCAACGCACAAGCACTTGAGTTTAATTTCTCTATAGAGTATATAATTTGGTTATGACTATTAGGGTGCTTTAGCGATATTTCCCTATCTTGGCAAAATATCCTAGCATCATATCTTCCTAACCAGTCATACCCAAAATGATCCCAAAGCCTACGAAATCAAAAACATACAAACTGCATGCAAACTTAAGACATAACAAATCAAGTTCTAACTGGTCACATTTCATCCCTAGAGTTGCATACCCTCTTATCGGATTCGAAACCCTTAAGGAAGTAATAAGGTATAAGGGTTTTAAACATAACTTATCTACCAAACACTGAGGTATAAATGAATGCGATGCACCGGTATCAAATAGTACCTTAACTGGTATACTATGAATCAAAAGCGTACCTTCCATCACAGTCTTTCCCTTCTCAGTAGCGGTTGGTCTAGCGGATGATGGTCCTACATCAAAGACCTTTCCCTTGTCCGCTTTGACCGGTTCTGGACACTATAATGCCCAATCTGGTCACAATTAAAGCACTTCACTCCTTTCTTATCTGCAACCTTCTTCCCTTTTCCAATTTGACATTCATGAGCGTAATGTCCCTTTTTATCACACTTAAAGCAAACTAGATTAGCCTTCGCCTTCTTGGCAGCTTCTTCCTTTTGGGTTCCTTTCTTCTTAAAGAATTTACTCTTCTTACCCTTAAAACCCTGGGTTTCAACTTGCTTCTCCTTCCCATAAGTAGAAAGCATCTCTTCATTTCAAATTCCCATCTCCACTACAACTGTACTTGGATCACGGAGATTTGGCATAGTTGCTATAGCAAAATCATGTCTTAACCCTCAAATAAACTTCTCATTCCTTTTAATGACGGTGTCAAAGGTAGCATATCCGTATCTGGACAACTCATCGAACTTCGTAGCATACTCAATCACTGACATGTCACCCTATACTAAATCCATGAACTTTCTTAGCAATAGTGACTTAGCAACTTCAGACAAAAACCTCTCTTCGAATCTCCTTCGAAACTCCGCCCAAGTTAACTCTTCCTCGGGAACTCCAGCGGTAACACTATTCCACCAATGAAGTGCTGCACCCTGCAACTGTCTAGAGGCAAGTCTCCTCTTTTGCTCATCGTTTAATCCCAAGTCAGAAAAAATCCTTTCACAGTGCGATAACCAATTTTCTACTTCAACATCATTATCTGTTCCCAAAAATGGCTTCCCACCAAGACTGGTATAATCCCTGCTTAGCTTAGCATAGTTGTTTCCAACTACGGCCATGGGATTAGCTCCTCCAACATTCCCAGCATTAATCCCAGCTACTTCTGCAGCTGCTCCAGCTTGCATCAGATTGACAAAGAACTAATACATCATCCCCATATTTACTGGCGGGATTCCAGCACCTACATTGGCATTTGCATTTGGATTAGCATTTGTCTGTCAACCCGGGTTCCTTCTTGTATTGGGTCGAGCATTTCCATTGGTTGTGGTGCTTCCTCCACCTAGATTTCCTCTTCCATTTCCTGCCTCCAAATCTTTCTTTTTTCGTAAATCTGCATATGAGCCTTAGTAAGATACAGAAGAATGGTCTAAGAGAGAGGGGAGTGTGTACTTATAGATATATACATAACAAATACAAGCACGTTACTATAGCATTAACCCAAAACCCGATCTTATCTTCTGATTCATTGGATTATGTTTTGAAGATATTTTTGGTTTAACTTTCTTTTTTAATTTACATAGACCTATGCTCTGATACCAACTTGTAACATCCACCATTTGGAGGCCCAAACTAACTGCTACGGATGCTGCGGTCATCCATAGTTATTAATTCTGGATGATTGAATGCGGTAATGTTAGATACATTCTTACAACAGAAACACATGGATATGAAAAAATTTAAACTCAATTTAAGACAAATTTCTCATTTCATTACAAGTAGCATTTCAGATTCATTACATAATCCCAATTCGTAAACCACATTCAAAGAAATATAAATATTACAAAATACACCAAGAGTGACATATGAAGATGCCCCCTTGGTTGATCAAAGTCTAAATATAAGCAAATAAACAACTTTGCCAATACATCCAAAACACAAGGGAATCAAACAGAAAGAACTCCTACAAGCTAGCTAGCCTCTTGCACGTCTCCGGAAGCTTATTCGTCTAAAGGAGAACCTGAAAACCTTAACTCTCAAACTACTCAAATTCAATTGAGCACTCGAGAGTTTAAGGGGAAAATATAAACTTTGAGTCAGACAAAAAGTCTAGTATGAACAATAACCTACCATCTCGAACCATGTAAATATCTAGTGAGACCACGCCGCTTAGCGGAACGGGTTTTCCCCTCACTAGTATCCAAACTCGATTTATAATAACCATATACTGTGCACCTATATCCACAATAGTTTCTAAGGTCGCTATTAACCTATTAATTTTCATGGGCTGACTAATAACCTATTCAAAGCTTATGGAATATCTGTCCGGTTTCATAGTTTTGAATGGTTCCTTAAGAACCTATTGGTATCTACAATAACTTCATCCAACTATAGTTTTTATGGGCCTACTATAAACCTATTGGATTCTCTAATAACTTCTCTCATGTCATAGTTTTCATGGGTTAACTATGAACATATTTATCTCTGTCAATAACTTAATCCGGACATAGTTTTCATGGGATCACTAAGAACCTATTGGCCCCTGCCAATAACTATTTCCATACATAGTTCTCATGGGCTTACTATGAACCTGTCTAAACTAATAATTCCTAGATCGGTCTTTGGGCATCCTACATTCTGGTCTACCTGACCTCCTCGGTGTAATTCTACTCACACGGGAGTTAACTCAATATATATTCACTACTGGGTCAACCTAGTTGGTTATTCTGCCCTTAACACCCCTAAAATGCAGTTTGGATTAACTATAAAGTGAATATGTTTAACGAAGAAGCATACATGATAATTGATCTTAATATAATAATATAAACATCTATGGTTTAATTCCCTTGTAATCATTTTCCAAATGAAACATGGTTATTGCATTTAACTTATTTTCTTTAACAAGGAAAGCTTCTTCAAAAACACCAAAGTTAAATGCCATTTCAAATCTCTTTCATAGTGCCATGGATTTACTTTTTAAAATTGAGATTGGGTTAATTGTTTGAAAACTAACGCTTTCGAAACCTTAGGCCTTCCCTTTCAAAACCACTAAAACATACCTTTTGAAAGTATTCAAACCTTCCTTTCCATACACTTAAAAATATACCTTTCGAAACAGTCAAAAAATTCCTTTCGAAAGCATAGAAACCTTCCTTTCGAAACCATTAAAGATATACCTTTTGAAAGCACTAACGTTTATCTTTAAAAAACACTTAGTTTAAAGAAAATTTATAGAAGCATAGCTTTGAAACCATTTGAAAGTATCTCTTTTGAAACCATTGGGTTTAGCATTAAATATAACTTCTAGGTCAAAGAAAACAATAGCGAAAGTAACCCTTTCTAAAGCATTGATCTTCAAATAAAAGAATTGGGGAAAAGGATAGCTTCGAAACGACCTGTCGAAATCATTGCCTTCTAAACCTTTAATATAAGTGGCTCTAGGGACCCTTTCGAGAGCATTGGGATGTGGCTTTAATATTAATAAGACAAAAGCTTCCCTTTCGAACTCATTGTTATAAGGCTATAAAGAAAAGCGGCCTGTTATCTCGCCTTTTGGCAAGACCGTGACACCAAGAACTGGATTAGTGACCAATGACGGTTCATCGTAAAAGATCGGTTATCCATCGGCTCACCATGGATATCGGTGAATTTTGTCCGAGTCCAGAATGAGCCACAATTGCTCAGACATGACAAGCAATGCCAGGAAAGATAGCATTCCAAAACTCAAGCCAATCCGAGTTCGTATGCTCAAGTTATGATCGATACAAGTTGAAGGAGCTATGTTCGAATCCACCAAGTTACCCCTATTCGAATCCATAAGTGTTGCCCCTGTTCGAATCCATAGCATTCGAATCGATCGGAAGGGAGATAGCCTCGCCTCCATCTGTTTCGTATCCATCAAACTTGAGGTCATTCGAATCCTTGAAGGCACTTCTCTTCGAATCCATCCGGACCACACCAGTTCGTATCGATTAACTGGATCCCATCATGATCGATATGAACAAAGCTCTATCTCGACTCCATGCTTAAGTGGTATGCTCGAATCCATCGAGGTACCTTGCTTCAAATCCACCAAGTCAAAGCAGCGAAGTCCATGGAACGACTCGATCCACTCGGTGAAAAAGGTGGATACGAAAATTGCGCTCCACGTCATCAGGAAGGCGCGTAAAGCCATCGATTCGAAGCAATCGATTCGAATGAATCGATTCGAACGAAACAGTCTGGCGAAAATCATCATCTTGAATCGACCATATCTCGAGATCCATAAGTCCAAATGCTATGAAATTTTCACAGAAGCTTGCGCACATGTTGACGAATGTCCACACCAATCAGCTCGATTGGACGTTTTCTTGATCTATTCGAATGGATTTCGAATCGATCCCAAAGTGGGCCCAGATTTCCTGAAGGCGGGCGCGTGGGCCCCCTCACATGCCAGAAGTGGTCTCCCGAAATTTAGGTGAAATATCAGCCTCCTACACCTATAAATAGAGCTCCTGGTCATTTAGAAAAGGGGTCGGACAATTTTAAGAGCTAAAGAGCGCCCAGATTCTGCCAGATTTACTCCAGATCACCATTGCTGCCTTAGATTCAGACTTAAATCATAAAATCTATTGTACTACGCTATAAGAAATTGTAATCTTCAAGTATTGAGTAATAAAATCATCAAACTTCATAGTGGACGTAGGCGAAACGCCGAACCACTCTAAATTGTTGTCTTCTGTGCAATTTACTTTCTGTTATTTGGAGTTTTTGTTAGATAATCCTCATTTTCCATTTTCATTCTTCACTTTTATCTCTTCAAAAACTTCCGAAGAGTGTTGTGCCCATTTTTGGTACAAACACTTTGGTGCTGTCACTGAGAAAAACCAGTTTTTTCTCCTGCTCCTTGGATCTCCCATCGACACCGAATTGCATAAATCCAAGAGGAAGATCCAGATCTCTAATTCGGAATCCTTCCATCCTATTCAGACTTACGTAAAGTCTAGGCAAGAACTCCACCACTCAAGATGGTTAGCACAAGAACTGCCTCAACGGCTGCTGATCAAGAAGGTCGGGATAGACAGAATCCTACACAGCAGCCACCATCCAATCAAGACAACACTGCTCACTCAGATCCGTCAGGACCAGTCACCAGACAAGAGTTCCAAGTGTTGCTCCAAGAACTGACTCAAAGTCGGCAACAATTAACTGAACAGCTGCGCGCTAACGCTGAATTGACCAACCAATAAAACCGCCGAAGGCGTAGGAGGACCAGGAGAGATGATGTTTCCCACTCGTCCATTGAAAGTTCTGCTTCATCTGACTATCACGGCAGATCTACACGTCTCTGATTAGACGTGAGTCACACACAAGCTACCGGATATCAACCTGCCTTGACCATAGGACAATTGAGGGTTGGGTCGTCAACCAGCTTCCAGACCGGGCCCTCATCACGAGGAGGTGCTGTTCCACAGTATACCACAGACAATCGCACTGCAACCGCCGCGGTAGAAACATGGGTTGATACCCGAAATCTGTCAGATCCGAATAATCAGCAACATGGGCGTACTCCTGAACCATATGTCCCGGAAGATGCCGAGCCAAGGAGGCGAGACATGGGCCGTCGACAGCGTCCGGTCCAAACTCGCACTGTGGAACCCGACCACACCTTAGCTCAGCATGCACAGAATGTGGCTATGCCCGATATTTCAACCATGATACATCAGATGATTCGCGAAAGTCAGGGGCTTACCAATGACGATTGGGGAATCTCTCGAAGTCATACCCCTTTCACAGATGAGATATTATACGCTGATCCCCCTCGGCGATTCAGAATGCCAACTCTCCCAATGTACGAAGGAAGTAGTGACCCGAACCAACATATTTTGAAATATGAGTGGTCTATGAGCGCTGCAAGAGCTGATGATGCAGTGAAATGCCGAAGTTTCCCCATCTCTTTCGAGGAATCGCAACGATGTGGTTTACAAGGTTGCCACCTAGATCTATCTCTTCGTTCGATCAACTGGCTAAGAAATTTGTCGAACAGTTCCGTATGCATGTCGCTAGACCTAAAGACGTTAACACCCTATCTAGCGTCACCCAAGCTAAGGGAGAGACACTCAGGTGTTATTTAGAAAGATTCCACGCGGCATGTGTAGAGATTAGTAATACCAACGATAACTCAATCTTGATGGCATTAACCAAAGGGATCGATCCCGATTCTGAGTTTGGAAATTGGTTAGCGGGAAAACCACCTGCATCGTTGGACCGTTTCTACTCAAAAGCCGCTCAATTCTTGCGGCAAGAGGACGCGAAACAGTCTAGGAAGCAGGACGATGCGAGGCCCTGAAGTGAAGGAATACAAAGTAACGTAGCAGTCAAGCAGTCCGGTGAGAGTTCCGGAAAAGTTCAGTTGAATATACAGAACAAACAAACCCAGCCGAGAGGCAACAATGGTCAAGATAAGAAAAGAGATCAGAACCGAGGCCTACGACGTAGGGCTCCAATGTTCGATAATTATACGCCGTTGAATACATCATTGGAAAACATGTACCTACAAACTTGCAACACTGTGCAATATAAGAAGCCTGCTCCGAAGCCCTCGTCAGAGAGGCAGGTTCAAACAGGGAAGTTTTGTAGATTCCATGAGAGTTACGGCCACAATACCAATGAGTGTCGACATTTGCAGGACCTCATCGAGAAGTTGATCAAGGAGAGAAAGTTAGATCAGTTTGTGCGGGCGTCGCAGTCTGGTGGTGCGGGCCCTTCAAATCAAAATCATGTGCAAAATCAAGAAAGACAAGAAGAACCCGCTCGTACGGGCGGAAGGCTAGTTATAAACACAATAAGTGGTGGTCCCCACCCAGCAGACAGAAGCTGGAGGGAAATGGAGTCGTATGCTAGCTCTATCAGGCATGCGAACTTCGAATGTTGTAGTAATTGTGAGGATGGGGCTCCGGCCAAACAACAAAAGACAATGTCTGATGATATCATATTTAGGAGCCGAGACGCTGATAAGGTCGAAGCCCCCACAATCGACCCACTGGTCATATCTGCCCAGGTAGGTCCTACTTGGATGAAGAGGATCCTGGTTGACAGTGGAAGATCCGTAAACATCTTACTTAAACGGGCTTATGATTTAATGAAAATGGAAGCGAAGGACTTAAAACCTTGCCAATCTCGAGTCCACGGCTTCAATGGAAGTGTTACAGTACCCACTGGAGTGACGGAACTACCAGTGGAGTTGGGGGTTGGAGAACGTCGGAGAGTCCGGATGTTGCAGTTTGTCGTTTTGGACATTGATTCACCTTATAATGCGTTTTTGGGCCGACCGGCCCTTGCTGAGTTCAGGGCAGCCATTGCCCCATGGTGCTTGACTCTGAAGTTCCCCACTGATCACGGGGTTGGAGTCATTCAAGGAGATCAGGCAGCGGGGAGGGCCTGCTATGTTGCTGAACTACGAGGAGTACAGCGAAAGGAGAAAGGAAAGGGCGTAGAGGAATCTCTCTACGTCTGTTTTACTGATAATTGACAAGTAGTGCCTGGGCCCCGGCCCGAGCACCACAACCAATTCCATAAAGACCTTGACCCTAGAGACAACGAAGATAAAGACGAATCTAAAGAGAATCAAGCTTCCCCAGCCGAACTGACTGTGGACGTCCCAATCAGTGAGGGTGATGATTCGAGGATGCTAAAAGTTGGATCTCAACTGGGCAAACAGACACAACAGGAATTGGTTGAATTTCTCCGGGCAAATCTCGATGTTTTCGCCTAGACACACTCTGATATGTGCGGGATCTCACTGAACATCGCAAGTCACTCCCTGAATATTGATCCGCGGCATGTCCCGGTCAAGCAGAAAAGGCGTGGTATGGATCCAGAGAGATCTGCCGCCCTTAAAGAGGAGGTTGATAAGTTACGATCAAATGGGTTCGTCCGAGATGCTTTGTACCCAGAATGGGTGTCGAATCCCGTATTGGTTCGAAAACCGAATGGGAAATGGAGAACTTGCATCGACTACTCTGACTTAACAAGGCTTGTCCAAAGGATAGTTTTCCACTTCCTCGAATTGACCAGCTCGTGGATTCAACAGCTGGGCATGGATTATTATCTTTCATGGATGCTTATTCTGGCTACAATCAAATACCTATGCATTTGCCTGATCAAGAACATACCAGTTTCGTGACCGATCTGGGGCTCTACTGCTACAGAGTCATGCCTTTTGGCCTAAAAAATGCCGGAGCAACATACCAACACTTGGTCAACCAGATGTTTGCCGACCAGATCGGGAATACTATGGAGGTTTATGTGGATGACATGCTAGTAAAGTCTCGATTCTCCACAGATCACGTCAGAGATTTAGATTCGATGTTTTGCATCGTTCAAGAATATGGAATGAAGCTCAATCCATTAAAGTGTCACTTCGGTGTTGCTTCTGGAAAGTTCCTCGGGTTCATCGTTAACACTCGAGGGATAGAAGCAAATCCCGAAAAGATATGGGCGATAAGGAACTTACAAACTCCAAGAACCATAAAACAAGTCCAGAGTCTCAACGGGAAGGTAGCAGCATTGAGCAGGTTCATTTCAAAATCCATTGATAAATGCATTCCTTTCTTCGATCTGATCCGGAAAGGAAAGCGAAGCTTTGAATGGACCATGGAGTGTGAAGACGCATTCCGATCGCCGGTTCAACATCTTTCCACACCACCGATCCTGTCAAAGCCGGTTAACCATGAACAATTGTACCTTTATCTGGCAGTATCGGAGCATACAATCAGCACTGCTTTGGTTCGGGAAGAAGACCGAGTGCAGAAACCAGTCTACTATGTTAGTAAACGGCTAACAGGAGCTGAAAGAAATTACCCAAGACTAGAGAAGCTGGCTTATTGCCTGGTCATTACCTCAAGAAAGCTTCGCCCTTATTTCCAAGCTCATTCCCTTATGTACACCGATCAGCCGTTACGACAGGTCCTCACGCGGCCTAAGACGTCTGGTAGGTTACTCAAGTGGAACATTGAACTGAGTCAATTTGATATCACTTATGCTCCGCGAAGAGCCATTCAAGGACAAGTCCTAGCGGATTTTATAGCCGAATTTACTATTTCTGAGGATCTGCCTGAAACCACTATACCTCCTAAATATATTTGGAAGCTGCACACCGATGGTGCATCGAACGATCAGTGTTCGGGTGCCGGAATAGTACTTGAAACTCCCGAAGGCCGATCCATATGCTACGCTCTGAGGTTCGAATTCTGTGCAACCAACAATGAAGCCGAATACGAAGCTTTGCTTGCCGGTTTAAAACTTGCTTGTGATCTGAAGATTGTTGTTGTGGAAATCTACTGCGATTCCCAGTTAGTTGTATATCAAGTTCAGGGCGAATATCAGGCCAAGGATCGACAACTAGCTGCCTATCTAGCCCGAGTTCAAGAAGCGCTAAGTCAATTTGATTACTATGCTATTTACCATATACCTCGCGAACATAATCAGAAGGCTGACTCATTAGCTAAGCTAGCAAGTACAGCTGAAGCACAACAAATGGGACTTGTCCCCGTCAAAACTTTGTCCTCCCCAAGCATTGATCAAATAGAAACGAATTTTGTGTTTGAAACCGCTCCCAGTAGAGAATCATGGATGACTCCGTACCGAAATTACATCAAGAATGGGACGTTGCCAGAGCATAGAAATGAGAAAAGACAAATTCTACGAAAAGCTTCACGTTTCGTCATTCAGAACGGAGTCATGTATAGAAGAGGGTATTCTGTTCCTCTTCTATGATGTATCGCGCATGATGAAATCAAACGAGTGTTACATAACGTACACGAAGGAGAATGTGGCGATCACAATGGTGGACAAGCTCTCGCTAAGAAGATACTCCGATACAGATACTACTGGCCGACTGTAAACCGAGATGCAGTGAACTATGCCAGGAAATGCGATAGGTGCCAAAAACACGCCCGAATTCCAAGAGCCTCACCTACTGAGATAACCCAAATGGTCAGTCCCTGGCCATTTGCAATGTGGGGCATCGATATCATCGGCACGCTACCTCTGGCCAAAGGTGGGGCAAGATATGCCATCGTTGCAGTTGATTACTTCACCAAGTGGGCTGAAGCGGAACCCCTTGCAACCATTACGACAAAGAAAGTAATCAATTTCGTAGTTCACAACATTATCTGTTGATTTGGACTCCCGCATACTATCATCACCGATAACGGAGCCCAATTCAGTAGTGCAGAATTCAAGAATTTCTGTCAACGGTTTCATATTCATAAAAAATTCTCAGCAGTCGCACATCCTCAGGCAAACGGCCAGGTCGAAGCTGTCAATAAAGTCATAAAATCCATTCTAAAGAAATGACTAGAAAAGGCCGGGGGCAAATGGGTTGACGAACTGCCTATGGCTTTATGAGCTTATCGGACGACTCACAAGACTGCGACCGGACACACCCCGTTTTCCCTATCTTATGGCTCAGAAGCCGTTATTCCAGTCGAGATGGAGGTGTTTTCCCATCGCGTGACTTACTATGATCCAAAAACGAACGCTATATTGCTTACTGAATCTTTGGACCTACTGAATGAGAAACGGGAAGAGGCTGATTTGAGAGCAGCCGCACATCGAAGTCGAGTCGCCCGATTGTACAATGCCAAAGTTCGACTTCGAACCTTTGAACTCGGCGATCTTGTCCTCAAAAGAATCTATCCGATCCCTTCACACATGAAACCAAACTGGGAAGGACCATACGTGATTACACAAAGACTCGGAGATGGCACATTCAAACTATCGACAGTTGATGGTCTTGATCTACCAAGGACCTGGAACAGCGAGAGTCTCCGTCGCTATTACACATGACAGGCTTTATTTTTTTCATTATATCTTTCCATTTTGCAATTTTGTTTCTGCATTTCGAAATTAGAACTTGTAATAAGGCAACTGACTTTGCCATATTTTCTTATTTCAGCAATAAAATGCCATTTCTTCGAGCCAGAGCTGTGATTCATTAAATACAATGCACAACATCACGATGCACGGAGAGCTAAATTCCATCACGCAGTGGAATTTATTCAAGTAGGGAGTGGCTGTGATACAACCGACCACTCGCTAAGTGAAACCCGAGCTCGGGGGCAAGCCATCACATCAAGGTTAAAAATGGGCTGATACACGACAATCCCATACTCAACTCCGTATTCCCAGAGTGCGAGATGGAGTATAAACTTTAAATAACTCCGTATTCCCAGAGTGCGAGATAGAGTATAAACATTAAATAACTCTGTATTCCCAGAGTGCGAGACGGAGTATAAACTTTACTCAACTCCGTATTCCCAGAGTGCGAGACGGAGTATAAATATTCATCAACTCCGTATTCCTAGAGTGCGAGACGGAGTATAAACATTAAACCACTACGTACTCCCAGAGTGCGAGACGAGGTATAAACATTCATCAACTCCGTATTCCCAGAGTGCGAGACGGAGTATAAACATACGTCAACTCCGTCCTCCCAGAGTGCGAGACGGAGTATAAACATACGTCAACTCCGTCCTCCCAGAGTGCGAGACGGAGTATAAACTTTATAAAATCCCCGAAGTATGGATGTCAACACTAAACCGTGGATAATTTCGCACAACGCCTATTACGGCTTATCCCCAAAACTGGGGGCAGAACCAAAGCAAATATTGAATTGAAGACAAAAGAGAATATGTTTTCATTTCAATTATCAACAAAAGGAATCCAATTACAAGCTAATTCAAAAAATTCCTACTAGCGGGGGCCGAGCCCGCATCTATACACGGCTACAGAAAACCAAAAAGTCAAAACAAAATGCTACCCCCGAATATGACAGAGCAAACTAAAGAAGCGTTCAATCTTTCTTCTTCCTCGGTTTCTTTTTCGGGGTAGTCCCGCTGGATCCGCTACCCAACTTCCTCCGCAATCTTTTGCTCTTCTCCGTTTTGTCCTCCGATTGCAGCATAATGTCAACATCCTTCTCGGAGCTTGAGGCGACAGAAATTCTCTTGGAGGATAGAATTGGAGGCATGGGAGCTGTAACAGGAAGTGGAGCAGGAGCACTTGCAATAACCATAGTGCCACCTGGCGATATCATCATCAACGGAGCCGGGCCAGATGGTGCCATGCCACCCCTAGAAATACTACCTGCTGTCACAGCCGCCATCTCAGCATCGATCTTGGCAAGAATATCGTCCTCACGAGGTGCTTGGGCTGCGCTGGACGTACTGGTGGCTAGCATGAAGGAGCTAATAGCTGGAGTAGCCCCGCTCATGGCGAAAGATGGATCTGCGAAGGGATCGTTGGGTTGACTAAGAAGTTCCTCAATCATCTGAACATCGAAAGATAACATGCTTATTTCTCCCCCTTTGCCAACCATAACAGTTGTCATAATCACCTCGGTAACAATAGCCTCCTGCGCTTGATAAAGGACTTGAGATGCAGGAGGCGTAGAGATAACGGCCTCGGTCACTGAATGTGAAAAAGCAAAGATTGTTAGCTAAATGTATTGCTTCAGACTCACCACACTAAGTATATACGGGAAGCGTTCAAATACCTTCCTTAGTATGACCCGGAGTGTGGGCAGGTGTAGGGACAGATGCTCCGATGGGAGACAACTACGGCTGATCCGGATTATAAGCGGGGACATGCTGGAGATCCACCGTGGCAGTGGCTTCAGGCATTGTCGGAATTAAAACTTCAGCACTTGTTTCATGATGCTCGACCCCCGAGCCCTCACCGATCTCCATCTGCCGAACACCAATCCTCTCCTTCTCCACGGAAATCATCACCTCGTGAAGAACCTTCCTCTCCTCCTCAGTGAGCAAGCGCGTCTCAAGTTCAAAATCATCCAGTGCTTCGTCTGGACGTGCTGCTTTCTTTTCCTCTACCAGCCTAGTCCAGGCATTGTATAAAAGCATAGAATAGTCTCCGAGCCAAGATAAATTTCTATGCTCCAACACATTGGCGTTATATGTGACCAGGAGATCATCAAAATCAGCTTCCATCCTGGGCTGCTCCGCCATGATTTTTTCCTCAGCTTCTGCTTCCACAGACTTAGTCTTTTCCACCGCTGCATCAAGCTCAGCTCGAAGTGATACAGCTTGATCGCATGCATCCTGAGCGGCGGTGTTTGCATCATCTTTTTCTTTCACCATTTCAGCGAATTTGGCTTTAAGCTCATTTAGCTCTTTAACGGCGGTGTCCCGTTCAGCTAAGACGGTGGTATAGCGATGGCCCATCCGTTCTACTAAGGCACAATGTGCCTGTTGCATCCTTGCCATCTTCGCCACGGCCTCTTCAGCCTTTTTGAGCACCTGAATTTCCGAACTTCGGGACGACGCGGTCTCTGATTGGAGAACCTGGAAGATGCGATCTTTCTGAGCAAGGTCAGCATCACGTTTCTCAATAATTTTTGCCCGATCGAAAGTTACTTTTGAAGCTTTCACAGCTGCCTTGTACCACTCTTTGTATTGAGCGTAAAAGTCACGAATATAGTCATGCGCAATATTCTCGGCATCCAGAGGAATCCTCTTGAGATGGGGAGGGAAGACATATGCATCCGGACAAATTTCTGGAAAATATTTTTTCATCTGAGCAAGCTTGATGGCTCCTTCACTAGTCAGTTCTGCTGGAGCCTGTTCAACAATGGCAGCTGTCTATGGTTCAACTCTTTGCCGCTGAGTTTCGGGCCTTGAAGATTGAGAAGGCTGTTGTTGCTGCGAAGACTCAGGGAGATCTATAGGGGCCCTAGGAGGCGGAGGAGAACGAGACCGTGATCGATATTGATGGCCTCTGTCTCTATCAAAACGCTCTTGACCAGAAAAGCTGTGCCAGTAATCTCGATCTCTGTCATAACGCTCCTGGCCGGTATAGCCTCGCCCGTGATCCCTATCCAATTCCCTCCAACGGGAGTCATAATATGAGGAAGATCGGCGAACATTGTAGAGCCTATCCAGTGTGGATCCACGACCTAACATCTCACCTGCGATAAGAAGGAACCGCAGTTAAGCATCCTATAAAAATAATGTCCAATATGCGGAAATCGTGTAGTGCTGTGGAAGTGTGTGTAAATGTGTAAACCCCCTGACCAACCAGAAGTGTTGACCGCACTAAAAGGAAAGGGCTCGCTCATATCTAAAACATCACGGAATTCTTCCAACCCGGGATTGTGATGAATTGATATATAATCCGGGATGGGAATATCACCAAGCTCTTTGAAAATATCTCTCGATTGAGAAGGGGCGGCCTCGGAAATTATGATTCCGGAAGTGGGAGGAGACACATCTACAGACTTCCATCCCTTAGATTTAAGTTTTTTGGAAACGACAGCCTTGCTTTTCCGTCTCTCTCCCAATTCTTCAAAATTGCCCGAAAAATCAGCCATCGGCTCGACGTCTGTGTGAGTCCGTTCTTCGTCGCTCACTTCGGTTATCACAACTCCGAGCGTTTTCTTCGCCATTTTCTTCTTCTTCTTTTTCTTCTTCTTTGGAACAGGCCTTAGCATCCCTTCGGTTACTATGCTTTGATTTACTTCAATCAAGCCAAGAGCTCTTAAGTTATAGTCAGTCAACACCAAGTCGATGTGCCTCAAATCGCTCGGGACCTCTTGAAGGCTCCGAACCATGCCCTTGTAATACCCGCCATCGGGTCTGGAGATAATGGCTGTAAGAAAAGTAGGATGTCAGTACCAGATTTGAAAAACCATTAGTCAAGGAAATCATCGACGAGTTACGACACTTACGCCTAGACAGCCACCGCCTGGCAAAACCTAGAGGACACCGGATATAAAACCATTCATTCTTGAAGTAGCTGAGTCTGGTCCAGGCTCCGGTTATGACCTGGCAGTTCCTGACTGCCTCCAAAAACGTAAAGGATGGACTATCACCTCTACTCTTGAAATTAAATAGATATCTGATTTCTATTGGGCTTGGTGGACGGAAGAGATGGTCCATAAATATGATGAACGCACTGTTCAGTAGCGCGTTCCCGTTGAGGTGTAATCGAGAGGGAGCAATTCCATGAAATGATAACATCTCCCTAATATATTGATTAAATGGAGGGAGTGTTCCAGCCGCACAAGCATGGCGATAAAAGGCGGTGTACCCTTCGGGCGGACAGTGAGGTCTGTCGCTAGATCCCGACAATAGCACATCGTCCGAAGAAATGTTGTGTCTTGTGCATATCCTGCCCAACAAGTTTTCAGAAATATTGGATTGAACAGAGTCTATAGGGTCCTCAATAAATATAGCATCTTGCAGCTCGTCGGGAGCCGGATCTACTATCTCAGCTGGGATGTCTGGGATTTCGAGGACCGGAGGGGGAGAACTCTGAATCTCCTGCTGTTGAGAGCTCGAAGATTCCATCACTGACTAACTCATCAGAAAGTAACGTTAAGCAAATGGCAAACCCGTTCATTTCCCCGTGTGAGGTGTGTGAAAGTGATGTGAAGTGCAATGCAGCTAATACTTAGTGAATTCAACAAAACCGAAGACAAGATGAAAACTTCGAAAATTACGAAGTTTGTTTAAAATGACCGTCATCGCTGACCGTCACAGACCATATTGTCCAAAATTCATGGCGATTAGTTCATGTTTTATTTGTCAAAGTACAGTTCCATCGACGAGCTTCGAAGGGCAGTCAAGTATGCAGTATAAAAGTTCAGGCCACATATGCAGAGATGAAGCTCGTCGGAATCATGCCATTAAATAAGTGAAAATTTCGTATCAGCAGAAGCTTGTTCGAATCGATCAAAGCCAGAGTAGAAGTCTTCGAATCGATCAAAGGGACAACACTTTGAATCGATCTTGTTCGAATCAACCTGGTTCGTATCGATGATGACCAGATCCTTCATATCGATCGGCGACCTAAGGTTCGCATCCATCGTCAACAGAGTTCTCGAATCGATCTCCGGCAACAAGAGTTTGCAAACAGGTAAGAGGCCCGACATTCGTATCGATCACATGGGCAGAACGATTCGAATCGATCGCAAGGGACAATTCCACCGTATCGATCACAGGAGATCGATACGACGACCCAACTCATGCGACCAGTCCAGCCCACAAATCTCTACTGTAAACATGTTGATCGATGCGAATGACGATGACAACCCCTCATTTTCCAGATCGACTCGATCGCCATAACTCCAAATCGACACGAAAGATTCAATCATACTTTTTCTACAACCAGCCAGTCTTGGTTTCAACCTCGACTTCAACTCCTTCCAAGATCGACACAAATAAGACTGATGTAAAGGTCTGCATCTTGAAATTTCGAACCCATGAAAGAATCTACTACCTGAATATGTTATTTGGTTAAGGTTCGATATCGATTCGACTCGAAGGAAGAGAAGTCGTTCGTCTTTGTTCTTGAAATCTGAAATCGATTCGAAGCGCACAAGGAAACGAAGGTAAAAAGTGAACAGTGAATGAGGTCTTGGTATTTATAGGGACTTTATGGCGATTCATATCTCAGTAGACGAAACCGGTAGTAGCCGGTGAAACCATTGGACGATTCAAAGCGTAAAATTCGAATCCATAGACTAAAGCACCGTAATCGATTCGAAGGGAAGCAAACATCTGCATAGAGCCGCGTTTCGAATCCATCTCTTCGACTCCTTCAAAATGATATGAAGTACAATGTTAAAGAGATCCAGAGATCGTTCGACTGCATCGATTCGAAGTGCCCTATTCGAATCCGTCGACCTGAGCATTTGACCGAGACGAAACAGACGCTTACGCCCACCAGGTTGAAACCACCCATCGATTCGAGTCCTTTAATGCTTGACCCCAGCGACAAGAACTCATCGATACGAATTAGAATTTCGTATCCATCAAAGATTTTCGTGTCTATCAAAGCAATGCACACTAATTCGAAAGCAATCTATCGAACTTCTACATCGGTCCAAGAAACGATCAATACAGTATTCGATTCCATAAACTGACGACAATTTATAAGCATGCAACGGGCACTAAGTGAACAAAAAATCGTTGGCACTCGACACTCGGCTACAACAATGCACTACATAATCATTGAAAATCAGCAAAATCGGCATTCATATTACTGAAAATCAATCGAAGGTTACATCTTTTGACGAAAAGATAGCAACTATTCAGTGAATTAGATAGAGCTTTTTCAGGAGGAAGGATGCAGCATTTCAAAGCACGTCATGTTTCCACAAGACGTACTTTGGGGGGCAAATGTTATCCCGCCTTTTGGCAAGACCGTGACACCAAGAACTAGATTAGTGACCAATGACGGTACATCGTAAAAGATCGGTTATCCACCGGCTCACCATGGATATCGGTGAATTTTGTCCGAGTCCAGAATGAGCCACAATTGCTCAGACATGACAAGCAAAGCCAGGAAAGATAGCATTCCAAAATTCAAGCTAATCCGAGTTCGTATGCTCAAGTTATGATCGATACAAGTTGAAGGAGCTATGTTCGAATCCACCAAGTTACCCCTGTTCGAATCCATAAGTGTTGCCCCTGTTCGAATCCATAGCATTCGAATCGATCGGAAGGGAGATAGCCTCGCCTCTATCTGTTTCGTATCCATCAAACTTGAGGTCATTCGAATCCATGAAGGCACTTCTCTTCGAATCCATCCGGACCCCACCAGTTCGTATCGATTAACTGGATCCCACCATGATCGATACGAACAAAGCTCTATCTCGACTCCATGCTTAAGTGGTATGCTTGAATCCATCGAGGTGCCTTGCTTCGAATCCATCAAGTCAAAGTAGCAAAGTCCACGGAACGACTCAATCCACTCGGCAAAAAAGGTGGATCAATACGAAAATTGCGCTCCACGTCATCAAGAAGGCGCGTAACGCCATCGATTCGAAGCAATCGATTCGAATGAATCGATTCGAACGAAACAGTCTGGCGAAGATCATCATCTTGAATCGACCATATCTCGAGATCCATAAGTCCAAATGCTATGAAATTTTCACAGAAGCTTGCGCACATGTTGACGAATGTCCACACCAAATTTCAGCTCGATTGGACGTTTTCTTGATCGATTCGAATGGATTTCGAATCAATCCCAAAGTGGGTCCAGATTTCCTGAAGGCGGGCGCGTGGGCCCCCTTACGTGCCAGAAGTGGTCTCCCGAAATTTAGGCGAAATATCAGCCTCCTACACCTATAAATAGAGCCCCTGGTCATCCAGAAAAGGGGTCGGACAATTTTAAGAGCTAAAGAGCGCCCAGATTCTGCCAGATTTACTCCAAATCACCATTGCTGCCTTAGATTCAGACTTAAATCATAAAATCTATTGTACTACGCTATAAGAAATTGTAATCTTCAAGTATTTAGCAATAAAATCATCAAACTTCATAGTGGACGTAGGCGAAACGCCGAACCACTCTAAATTGTTGTCTTCTGTGCAATTTACTTTCTGTTATTTGGAGTTTTTGTTAGATAATCCTCATTTTCCATTTTCATTCTTCACTTTTATCTCTTCAAAAACTTCCAAAGAGTGTTGTGCCCATTTTTGGTACAAACACGGCCTTTAACCAATTCGAAAGGTATGAAGACGGCAGCTAGGTTTAGACTAGGTTCAAAAGCAACTACCCTTTCGAAAGCTTCTTTTCAAAACTAAGTAAGTGGCGACTCATTGGAAATCTTTTCTTAAAACAGAAAGGCGGCAACCCTTTCGAAAGCATCATTTGTAAACAAAAGTTATTCAAAGTTAATAAGGATAGCTTCTACCCCTTCGAAAGCTTATAAGAATAACTTCAACCCCTTCGAAAGTAAGCCTTCGACACCATCCTTTCTGCCTTTCTCCAATACACTACGTACCAATTACTTGATACCATGTATATTAGTTGCGAATGGCTTCAAAAGGCCAACTGGGCATGGTTTTGGAAGCGAGCAAATGGAAGTGGCAAAGTGGTAAATTATATCAATACTGATTTTATGCCTTATAAAGTAACTTCTTCTCATCTTACATATCTTATTTGTCGAAATATAATTGGTTGTCAAATTCTTTATCAAAATCTTTTTCTAAAATAGCTACTGAATTCATCAATTAATAATTGAAAATATTTTAGCAAAGAAGCCCTTCTCCTTAATAAAACAATTAAAACATTTAAGTCTCTAACTTAACTAAATTAATTTTCATAGTAAATCGCTTAGGAAAAATCCCCAAAAATCAAAACAATTAACTTTTAATATGTTTTCTAAAATATTGAAATTTCAGACCCACAATCAATATATAATTGCCGTAAATAATTTAAACCAAAATTTGTCTATTTCTTCCATTCGAAAATTCATAATAAATTATCCCTGACTTTTAATATTATGAAAATTTAAACCCATCTCCAAAATAATGTTTTACATAACATATTAAATCCTCATGGCATTCGAAACTCATTTTACATGATTTTAACCTTAAAATCGAATCAAACTTTTTACAAACATACTTTTTTAAATCAAACATGGTATATAATCAAAGCATATCATCATTCAAATCATCCAAACGGTTTTAAAACCTTAAACCCGAAATTAAGATGTTCTAAAACATATATGAGATGGTTTATATCATTATTCACCTTGTTTGGATAAGGAACTTGAGATTTGATCTTGCTTAATTCTTCCTTGCTTGAATCCTTAAATTCTAATTGATTTTGATCCTCTTTCTCCTAGGGTTATGGCCGGCCTTAGTTCTCCTTAATTTTTGTTTTTGATTTATGAACGTATGAATGAAAAATGAGGTAAGGGTTTAGGGGTTATGGGGTTATGGTATACGACTATTTCCCATATTACTCTTGCCTTATTTAACTTTGTTTTCATCTTATAAACCATTCTTATGAAGTTACTTATGGGCCATTTTATAAACCCATTTAATTGAGGCACGACCTTAATTAGTTTTCAAATCTCAATCCCCTTATCACTCTAGACTCTACATTATTCTATTTAATTTATCTAGTTAAATCTCTTGAATAACGTTATTTAAAATTTGGGGTGCTACACAATCCTGTCTTAATGAACTTGAACATATGACTATAACGGACAACAGGACTTGCTATCCAACTTTGAACTCGGAATCGAACGATTATACTTCTGGGACTTAAATATGAACTAGAATCCCACATATAAACCTAAATAATGAACACGCTCTGATATACCGATGGTCGATCCCGAAGCCACTACAACTGATCTACATGAACGCCAGTTAAGACGGTTAGTGATGACAGTCACTTTGGTCGAAATCCAAAGTCTTGTCACTACATTTTACTTTAAATTCTAAATGGTTCTTCTTCGCACTGCCTGACATTGCACCACACTAGCTTACACTTAGCACAAGGGGATATGTTAATTTTCTAATCTTGATTATCTACTGAGTTTTGTTGTTATGGGCTCCAGACGTTCAGGGCATTTAGCCGCAATGTCTTCTAGACAACCTTTACAGCACAACAATCTAGTTGTCGAGTCAAATTCTACGACTGTATCCGGTAGACTTTCTCTTGAACACCAAACTGAGAAACCAGGGAGTTTCGGTCTGTTGGTTAACTTTTTTTTTCTGACATTCCCATCCTTCCGGTGGAAGAGATAGATCCTACCCTTGACACTTTAGAGGGTGTTGTACTTCTAGATAACCCGGTAGATACCCAAGCCTCCAAAATTGACGAGGCCGCTCTCCCTAAGCTATGCTCTAGACAAGAAATCCCATTTGGAGATGTATTTGTCCCGTCAAGTAATGATAGGGCCCACTTGTCCCCGGAGGGGTATACGGCATGCAATAAATTTATGTGTTGGGCTGGATTTGTGCCGCCTTTTAATTCATTTATCCGGGAGATGCTAAATTATCTAGGAATAGCTCCTGCTCAGCTGCATCCGAACAGATATGCTTTTCTTCATAGCACTTTCTTGCTATTTATGGATGTTCTATTCCGCCCGCCATCTTCCAAAGACATTAGGTTCATCTACAATTTTAAGCAAAGGATGGGAAACCTTTCTTATACTTTCCTCGAGCATGCGCCCAGCTGTCATGTTCTGACTGGTGCTTGGAACAAGCTCAGTGTCTTTAAGCACGAATGGTTCTTCGATCGTTGTCCATCCAGCTTTGCGGGGCGATGGTTAGAAGGATATAAGTGTTGCACTCACTTTATTTTCAAATTCTTAAGTCCAAATCATATCCTGAACTGGAAAATACTTTGAAAATTTATAGGTGTCCATCCATGACCTGAAGGTGGATAATTATTCAAAGGCAGTTTTTGCATCTGCGCCAACCCAGTTGAGGACAGGGACATCAAATCCCTTGTAACCGATGAGTAGTTATCTCTTTTTGGGTTGCTAGAAGATGGTCGTAGCATTGGGCTTCCAGGAAGCATTGCACCATGAAGGAATGTTGTGGAATAATAAGGCGGCATTGATAGCCCTATCGTTCCCCTAATCGAGGAGGCTCGGGACGATGTCGAAGAAGTCGAAATTAGAGGTGATGACGCCAATGAGCCTGGCAATGCTGATATAGGTTCGGTCAATGCGTTTGTGGTTGAATCATCACAAGGCACGCAATCTCATTCACTGACAAGAAAAGGAAAAGGGCTCGCTTATAAACTCCGTAGGAGAAAAATTGCTAAAAAGCCCAAGTTCACTATCACCTCTAGTGAAGAAGAACCTTCCTCCTAGCTCTTAGAGAGTTCGATGGAAGGATTTTCAAGTCTCCCAATCCCTGATGACATCATGACCTTTAACTTTCCCAATTTAAGTGCCGGGGGCTTAATTCCCCCACTAGGACTGCTGATGACATTCCTTCCACCAGCAAAAGGGATATCGCTCCTATGTGCAAGGCCATAGTAACTAGTCCGTCGGGGTGACACTAGGACATTCACAATCACTCGTACTTTACTGCATGATTTTTGTCTATATTTTATTTGGTTGTCACTTATATGCTTTTGTTTGGTTTGCAGGTGATATGTCGCATTCATGCCTTTGATCACTTGAGGGGCTCCTAAACACATTATGGATTCAGTCGTGGTCTGGACTTAGGCAGGCATCGAGAAAGGGGTGACACCTGGGAAAGAATCCATCATTCAAGGGAATCTTTATCCTCTACGCACAAGTAAAAATCTCAATCATCTCATCGCTAAGAAGTTTAGCCCAATCCTTCGGTATATAGCGGCGATCAGACCTCTTCTCATGTTCCCCCAACTCCTGTGCCACCCGAGCATCATTCGGGTTCATCTAGGTCTCGATAGCCTCGCGACCACAGGTCGAACAAACATCCTATTATTACATCTGAGCCTTCTTTAACTACTATAGTTCTTGAGGCCTCTACAGCTGAACGGTTGGCCGAACTTAAGGTCAAATTTCCAAAAATCTACGTTGATGGACTAAAGTTCCTTCCTTCTATCCATACAATTCCAGGGAGTGCTAGAGCGAGTTCGCTTGCATGTGTCAATAACGTTTTTGTGTAGCATTAAAAACTCCAACACTTAACCGAGAAAATTTTTGAAGTGTCCGTTGAATGGCATTATGAAATCGATCACCTTGTGCTGGAGATGGTCCATGATAAAGACATAATCAAACACTAAGATGATGAGATCACGGAGTTGACAATGAAGTTAGCTGTGGTAAAGAATAGTGCTAAAGAAACATCTGAAGCGGTTAATCGTTCGGAAATGGCTTACAAAAAGGAGTTGGACGCTACCCTTAGCAGTAGTGGTGTGCTTGCTCTAGAGAAGGACACACTGCAAAAAGAGAAAGGCACTCTAGCCCGCCGCTTTAAGGAACTTGAAGAGCTTCTTAAGAAAGTGAAGAAAGAAAAACATATGGCTCAAGAGGAGTTTCGAAAGTATTGTGAAGAGGCCGTCGAGGCTCGGGAGTTGAAAATTAAACCTGACGAGCAGCTCGCTCAAATCGAAGCCCTCAAGGAAGAGGCAAGGGAAGCTGGCCATAATGAAGTCAGTGGGAAAATTGAGGCCTAGTTGGAGGATGCTAAAGAGGCTAGCCGGAACGAGATTAAGGACATGTTTGATCCTTTTATTGTTGAATACAATGCCAAGGTCCTAATCCACCATGACTTGAGCTTTCTTGGAAGGGGCTACCTCAAATCACTTACTAAGGCTTGGGACTATATCATTGAAATAAGGAAGAAAGCCCTTAGTGAAGCCAATTTGGATGAGGAGAAACTGGTGCGAGAGATCCTTCATGGGAATGAACCATTAGATCTTACTACTGCAAGGCTCTGATGCTTTGATATTTTGGCACCCTTTGGCAAAGGGAAAGACACCTCTAAAGTTTCGAGGTCCGATCCCAAAGGTTCCCCATCACTTTAACCAGCTGGCGCATCAGTTTCTCTTGGCCCAGGATAAGACATAAGCTATGATCCAGATATCCCCAGTTATAAATCAAAGGCGCTAACTCATATTCAAGAAGGGAGCTCTCCAGCAACAACCGAAATTCAGCCGGATGCAGGTATCCTGCTCTATTCTCCATTACTCAAGAGTTTTCATTCTTCATGCTTAGTTCTGGACTTATTCGCTTGTTCCCGCAAATCTACAGGTCTCCCGGCTTCCTGTCAAACTCCGAGAAGTAGTGCCGCTATGAAGCAACAACCAACACTTACTTACATTCCAACGACTACTGACATTCCAGGGCCTAATGCTCAAGTTATTGGATCTCTTGCTGATGAAAGGGCCGATAATCAGCTATTGTAAGATGAATCTGATGATGTTATGATTACAGGTGCCTCCAAACACATCGAAAAGCTCAGCTTGAAGGAGCGCATCGAGAAGGAGGTGTTGCTGAAGAAGAAGAAGAAAGCTAAAGCCAAGCTTGTTGATGTGGACATCGATGATCAAAACCTTATCCCACTTCAAGTCATTCCTCATGGTCGGTCGATCCCTATGAGTAAAATTCCTCTTGCTTCTGAAGGTGATATTTCTCCAACTCTCACATCCAAGGATATTTCTCTGAAGGAAGGTAAGGGCGATAAGGGATCAAAGAGAGGAATAGGGAAAGGCACGAGTGGATCCACTCCCAAGAAACTCAAGAGGGAGAAAAAGCAAAAGAAGTAGCCATCATGTCGGCTTAGTTTGTGCATAGCTTATGCAGTTGTTTTTCTTTTTGTTAGCCATGTTTGTGTGGGTATGGCCCCTGCTTTTGGATAAACACTTGTACTATGATTTCCAAGTTTTATGCAAATAAAAGTTCTTTGGTTTTTGTTGAACTATCATGTGAATTTGTTTAAGTGGTCGAGCTATTACTTTTCCATTCAATCTACTTATAATTCATTGCTTGTTGATTCAGATAATCATTCGTTAATTTTACTCAAGGCCTCCATGTGGTCGTGGCCTCAAGTTGTACCAAACACTGAGCTTGAGCCTTAATGCTACGCTGTTGAATTCAATGGCTTAAGTGTTTATACTCCTACCCCCAGTCTCGGGTTAGAGGAGTTAGATAGTGGATGGTCGAATTCCATCCTTAGCGAATTTATACTCCTCTTGTCAATTTCAGGTTGGAGTTTATGGAATAGCGAGTGGTCGAACCGCACTCATCTTTTTGTTTATACTCATATCCGCACTTTAGGGATAAGAGTTTGTTGGCGGGTGGTCGAATCGCACCCAATCTGTGTTTATACTCTAGTCCACACTTTGGGGACTTAGAGTTATTTTAGAAAATAGTCGAACCATAGTTTCCTTAATTGATTGATTTTCCCCCAAGCTCAGAGTTTAACTTGGAGAGCGATCGGTCGTGTTACGATCGCTTTTTGATTCATGTCTGTCCCATCATTTGGTGGGATTAATTTGATTATCGGATGGTCAAGTCACATCCATTTGTCATTAGATACACCACCCATCGGGTTGTGAGCGAAAATCATCGAATGAACAGTTGGACCACGTTCATTTTGTTTAGTCCAATCACAAACTTGTGTAATTAGCTGGCTGCAAACTCTAGGAACCTGCTCGGACATGCCAATATTAGTTAGTCAGGCATTATAACTAATATGTGATGCTATAGCAATCACGGATATGAAGGAAATTTCAAACTTTATTTGCCAAATGGAAAGAAATGACATAATTTGTCTTACTACATATCTAGAAAATCAAATGCTAAAGTAGATTCAAAAATTAAATACAACTGAATGAAAAAGAATAAACTAAGTGAAATAGCGTCGTAAATGCTCACTATTCCACGCCCTTGAGAGTGTGATGTCGTCAACAGTCGCTAGCTTGAAAGTTCCTTCTCCAAGCCTCTATTCAATTATGTATGGTCATTCCCAAGTAGGATTCATATGTGATTGGATAGGAAAAACCCATTTCAAGATGAGATCGTCGATTTCAAAGGTTCTAGGTTGGACTTTAGTGTTGTAGTATCGGGCGACTCGGTGTCAATGTGCAGTTGCCCTTAAATCAGCTTCTTCGCGCTTTTCATCTACCAAATCTAGAGATTGTAAGAGGAGATCTCTATTTGTTCTTGGGTTGTAGTAGGTCACTCGATGAGAACGAACTTCGAGTTCAATAGGAATGACGGCTTCGTAGCCATAAGCAAGGACGAATGGAGTATAGCCGGTCGCAGACTTGTGGATGGTTTTGTACGCCCATAATGTTATTGGGAGTTCATCCACCCACTTGCCTTTAGCCTTTTACAAACATTTCTTCAGAATGGACTTTATGATTGTTTTCACAGCTTTAACTTGTACATTTGCTTAAGGGTGAGCAACTGCCGCAAATCTCTTTTCAATATGATTCTGATGGCAGAAGTCCTTGAATTCAGTGCTATCAAATTGGGTTCCATTATCAGTTATAATGGTTCGTGGAAGGCCAAAATGATAGATGATGTTCCAGAAAATGAAGCTGATTACTTTCTTCATCGTGGTCATGGTTAAAGGTTCTGCTTTGGCCCGTTTGGTGAAGTAATCAACTGCTACGATGGTGTACTTTGCACCGTCTTTAAAGATTGGTAAGGAACCGATAATATCTATGCCCCATGTGGCAAACAGCCATGGACTGACCATTTTTGTAATTTTCGTCAGCATAGCTCTTGTAACTTTTGCACACATATGGCACTTGTCGCATCACTTAGCGTAATCAACAGCATCTCGGTTGACTATTGGCCAGTAATACCATAATGGAGTATTTTCTTTGCTAGGGTTTGCCTCCTAGTGTGATCGCTATATTCCCCTTCATGAATTTCCCTTAGGACTCGTTTTATTTCATCATAAGCGATACACCAGAGCAGGGGAATGAAAAACCCTTCCTATACATGACTCCTTCCTGAGTGATATATCATGAGGCTTTACGGAGGATTTATCGTCTTTCATTCCTCCGTTCGGGAAGGATTCCCCATAGTAAATAATCTTTAATCAGAGTCATCCACGACTCCTTCTCGGGCTTCGTCTCTAGTACCCAGTCGATTTCCATCTACTTTATGCTCGGAGCGTCTAGTATTTCAACTAGAACCAAGCCCATTTGTTATGCGTCCTTGGTGCTAGCAAACTATGCCAATGAATCAGCCTCTTTGTTTTGATCCTTGGAAATGTGTATGATGTCATAGTACTCAAAGTCGGTCAATAACTCTTAAACTCAGATAAGGTATGGAGCGAGTCGTTGTCCTCTAACCTGGTAATCTCCTCTGACTTGGTATGCCACCAATTGGGAATCACAAAAGATTTCAAGTGATTTTATTCCCAGTTCTCTAGCAAGTTTGAGTCCAGCAATTAGAGCTTCATATCCAACTTCATTATTCGTTGCAGGGAAGTCAAGCTTCAAAGCGTAGCAAATGATCGATCCTTTGGAGTTATTAGTACGACTCCGGCTCCAGAACAACGATCGTTGGAGGCTCCATCCGTATACATTTTCCATCAGATGGTAGGGGCTTCACTGCTCTTTGAAAGATCATCTTGGGTAGTGAACTTAACTATAAAGTCCGCCAGTGCCTGTCCTTGGATGGCTCTCTGAGGGAGATAGGTAATGTCAAATTGGCTTAGCTCAATGTTCCACTTGACTAACCTTCCAGATTCTCAGGTCGTTGTAGGACCTGTCGTAACGGTTGGTCGGTGTAGACGTTGATGAGATGAGCCTGAAAATAGGGGCAGAGCCTTCGTGACACAATCAACCGGTAGTATGCCAATTTATCTATCTTCGGATAGTTCCTTTCAGCTCCTATTAATCGCTTGCAAACATAATAGACCGGTCTCTGGTTTCGATTCTCCTGGCGAAGCAGTGCAGCACTTATAGCGTGTACTGACACTGCCAAGTAGATATATAATTCTTTATGATCCACCGGCTTTGACAAGATGGGAGGTCTCTCAAAGTGGTTCGCCAAAGCTTGGAATGTGTCTTCATAGTCTTGAATATATTCAAAGTTCCTTTTCCTTCTTCTAATCAAGTTGAAGAAAGGAATGCATTTATCGGTGGCTCTGGAAATAAATCGACTTAGGGCGGAAACCTTCCCAATTTAGGCTTTGTACTTGTTTGATGGTCTTTGGGACTTGGATGTTATGAATAGCTCGAATCTTCTTGGGATTAGCTTTGATTTCACGAACATTGACAATGAAACCAAGAATTTTCCTGATGCAACGCCAAAGGAACATTTTAGAGGGTTGATCTTTATTTTTAATATTGGAGGACATCGAACATTTTTGCTACATCTCTAATATAGTCGCTCAATCATCATGACTTCACAAGCATATCATCCACATATACCTTCATCGTCTTTCCAATATGATCTTTAAACATTTGATTAACTAGGCATTGATAGGTCACTCGAGCATTCTTTAACCCGAATGGAATTACCATATAGCAGTACAATCCAACATCGGTAATAAAGCTGGTGTGCTCTTGGTCGGGTATGTGCATGAGAATTTGATTATATCCAGAATACGCATCCATGAAAGATCGCAACTCATGTCCTACGGTTGAGTCCACCAGTTGATCGATCCTCGAAAGGAGAAAGTTGTCTTTAGGGCATGCCTTATTTAGGTCCGAACAGTCAAAACATGTCCACCATTTTCCATTTGCCTTTCTTACAAGTACAGGATTAGATACTCATTTCGGGTAGAGGGCATCACGAATAAACCCATTGCTTTTGAGTCTATCCACCTCCTTTTTAAGGACGGCAGACCAATACAGATCCATGTCGCGCTTTTACTGTTTCATCGGGACATGCCTTGGGTCGATATATAATGCATGGTACGTAATGGTGGGTGAGATCCCACACATATTAGAATAAGACCAAGCAAACACATCAAGATCTGCTCGGAGAAAACCAGCAAGTTCTTCCATAATCGGGGAGCTGAGCTGTGATCCGATCTTTAGGACCTGTGATGGGTCAATGTGGCTGACCATGATGTCAATCGTCAGCTCAACCGGTGCAGCCTTGGTTTCTTTGGGCTCCTCCTCATCATTCTTCGGATCTATGTCTTTATAGAACCAACTGTGGCACCCGAGCCAAGGCTCAAGCGCTTATTGTCAATCTTCGATGGCTTGGAGGTGGAGAGACTCGTCCACACCCTTACCTTTCTCCGTCTACTGAGTGTCCCTCAACTTAGCCACATAGCAGGCATCTCCGGTCACTTGATCACCATGTATAACTCCAACACCGTTATCAGTTGGGAACTTCAAAGTAAAACACCAAAAGCCAAGGGCTGCCCAGAATTTAGCTAGGATCAGTCGGCCAAGAAAGGCATTGTATGGAGAGCCCACATCCAAGACGACAAATGGCAACATCTGCACTATCCTGCGGTTGCCTTCTCCCAACTCCACGGGCAATTCAACATAACCGACAGCTTCAGTTGTATCATCATTAAAGCCATGAATGCGGGCTTTAGACGGTTTCAAGTCATTAGCTTCCATCCTCATCTGATCGTAAGCCTTTTTGATAATTATATTCACGGAACTACCACAGTCGATCAAGATCTTCCTTACTAAGGCGAAGTCGATCATGGACGAAATGACCATTGGGTTGATTTTCGGTGCCTCCACTTTGTGTGCATCTCTGTTTTTGAATACATTGTCATCTGCCATTGTACGCTGTTGTTTGGCTCGAGCCCCATCTTCTATATTTGAACAGCACCCAACATATGCTTGATTATGCTAGCATAGCACTCCATCTTGTGCCAGCACTTATCAACTGGATGTGGTCTTTCGGCTATTGTATTGATTACTAATCTTCCACCAGTTCATGCAATCTCCTCAGCCCTGTGCGGCGCTTGTCCTTGGTTGGGGTCGGATGTCCCATGCCCGCCATCCTGTGGAGCTTTAACAAACTGTTGTAGCTTTCTTTCCCAAATCAGTTTCTTGATAACATCCTGAAGATGCCTACATTCATTTGTGTTGTGACTATAGCATTCATGGAAAATCGACAATATTTTCCAGCCTGCTTTTGTTTCTCCATCGATTCTTTCGGAGGTGGCTTCCTATACTGCATGGTATTGCATATTGACAAGTAGACGTTCTCTAGAGATGTATTTAGTGATGTGTAGGTATTATACATTGGAATCCTAGAGTTTCCTCTTCTAGAATCCCTCTTTCGTTCATGGTTCCTATCACTGCCTTTCTTTTTCGGATTCGGTTTATTTTGGACATTTACTGGAACTTTTTCAAAAATTTCCCCAAACTGTTTCACTGCAATGTTACTATGTACTCCCTCTCCACTTGGTCCCACAACATTCTTCTTCCAAGAGCATCTAGCTTCCTCTTTCCTCAAATACTGAGCTGCTTTTACATAGAAATATTCCAACGTTGTGAGTGGTTTGCTAGCTGACCAATCACCAAAGTCAGATTCTGGGTCAATCTCTCTTGTTACCGCCATCAATATTGAATGTCATTCGGATTATTGACTTCTGTGACGACTGTATAAAAACTCTCCAAATAGTCTTTTAGCGATTCTCCAGGAGCTTGGATCATGCTTGATAGGGATATTACATCTTTAGAGCAAGTTGTGTGCATACGGAATTTCTCTACAAATTTTTTTGCCAAATCGTCAAATCTAGAGATTGACTGTAGGGGTAACCTCGTAGCCACATCGTCGTTATGCCAGAGAGAGTAATAGGAAAACATCTGCATTTTGTGGCATCATCGGCTCGTGCGGAATCCATTAGCCGTTCATATATTATGATGTGCTATTTGGGGTCGACTTTTCCCTCGTAGGCAAGCATCGAAGGCATGTTGAATCTCCTTGGATACTCCACGTGTAGAATATTGTTGGTGAACTAGGTATGGCTTCTTGAGATCCCCCAATCATCATTGGTTAGCCTTGGCTCTCTCTCACTAGCTGTTTGAACATAGCCATCAAGTCCAGCGTTTGGATAGTTTGGGCTAAGTGGTAGTCGTGCTACACCTCACGTAAATGGTCTGGTCGATGTCTATGAGCCGTTCCACTCTTCTTGGCTCAACATCCTCTTGATGTGCGTTCACATCATCATCATTCTGTAGAGGTAACTAATTTGCATTAACTTGAACTCCAACATCTAGATCAACTATGACGGCTCCAGTTCGAGTTCCATCAGAAAAGGGTAAGGCTCCTCCTTTGGAGGAGGAATCGGCCTCGGTCCCTACAGAGGGATCGGGTCCAATCAATCCTGGCAGCCCGGGAATAGTTGTGTGTTGATGTCCTGATGCTTCTGCATGATATCCTTCGGTTCTACGACGTCTGCGCATGTGATGGTCATCTGATGAAGTTGAGCTCTCTAATGCAGAATAGGGAGTTGGCTCCCTTCTAGTTTTCCCGCGTTATTGATTCCTGAGTTGATTCATTAGACCGATATTGGTTTGAATCTGCTGGCTCAACTGTTGACATCTATCCATGAGCTCTCTCATCATATTCTGGAAATCGGCTCTTGTGATGGAATCGGCTGGATTCTGGACATTAATTGGATTGGTAGCATTAACATCTACTGGTAGATTACGATAGCCTCCTTGCTGGATGCTGGAGTTCCATTTCCTTTTTTGTTTTGAGAGGTAGATCTGGTGTTCCTAACCATTGTTGATAGTTTTCCTTAGACTTTTGCAAATTTGAATAGAATAGACAAACTATTTGAGGATAGTTATTGGTCACTAACCTCGTTGAGAAAGATTGTGAAGAGATATAAATGATGAAGACAAATTAAACAAAGAAGAATATGCTAATTCAAATGCAGAAAGTAAGAACACTGAATTTATAGTGGTTCAGCGTAATTGCCTACGTCCACTTTGAGGTTAAACTTTATTGATTTTCTAAATGATTGATTACAAATACAATTCGTAGATCGAATACTTGAATGAAATTGCTAAGTAAAGAAGATGAGTCTGAAAAATGGCAGAGTCTCCCCAGTGTTCCCGAAAAAAGGTCCTTTTCACTGTGCCCATGCCCCTCTATTTATAGACAAAGATGGGCTGACTTCCCAGGTGGGCTCGGCGGCCGAACGTCCTGGTCCAAATAGAGTGGTCGCCGTATGCCGAACCAAATAGGCCGAACACTTGGATGCCGAGCCACATGCTCCTGGCCAAACGATCCTTTTGGCCGGTCGATGCTCTTTGGCCGAACGTGCTTTCTGGTCGAACGATGCTTTCTGGCCGAACGATCCCTTTGGCCGAACGATCCCTTTGGCCGAACGGGCCCTCTGGCCGAACGATGTCTTCTGCCCGAACGATGCTCCTGGCCGAATGATCCTTTTGGCCAAACGATGCTCTCTGGCCGAACGTGCCTTCTGGCCGAACGATGCTTTCTGGCCGAACGATCCCTTTGGTCGAACGATGCTCTCTGGACGAACGTGCCTTCTGGCCGAACGATGCTTTCTGGCCGAACGTGCCTTCTGGTCGAACGCTTGTTAATGTCGTACAACCCTGGATACCGAGTACTCTTAGATGCCGAGTATTCCCGGATGCCGAGTACTCTTAGATGCCGAGTACTCCTGGATGCCGAGCACTAGTTGCCTGGTCAAATCTCCAGGAAACACTTGCCCTCCAAAGTGTATCACGTGACCGAATGTGGTACGCTTTGAGTCATGTAACCTTCTCGTCTCGTTTTAAATCCTTGACTAACCTCAAACAGAAATGCCTTTTTGAGAATTCCAGTGGTTTAGGTGTGTGCCGAGCGTGTTCTAAATGCCGAACAAGACATTCGTAACCGAATGATCCTTCAGTGCAGGACATCATTATACGCCGATGCCGAACGACGTGACTTTGACCGGTTCCACCGGATGTAGCCTTTTCGACTTCTTCTGTTTTCCCTATAAAAGCCAGCACCTCCATCCTTCTTTCCCTTTTCACATTTCTAACACCTCTGCCTTGCTCTTGCCGAAGCTACCAGTCAACATACAATTCGCCGATTCTTCCCAAGTCTTCACCTTACCAACTAGGTACCGATCCCTTCACCTAAATACAGTCTTTACGCTCGAACTCCTTTAATTGATGGGATAAATCGAGCCTTGACTAAAGTGTCTAAAAAGTTGCCAGAGTAACGCAATGAGGGTGGAAGGACGAGTGAATAGAGATGGGTTTTCTAGGAAGTCATTGGTAGACGTACTGTGGTTCGGCATAAGTATTTTATGCCGGACCAGATTGGAGGAAGGAGAAACATAGAGGAAGTAGGAGATGATTAGGGGCATCGAGCAGTATGGTCTGGTACGACTTGCCGAACGATTTTCCCTCGTGGTTCGGTGTGGATGGAGGAAGAGACGAGGCCACTGTTAAGGACAGCGTGCCGATGGTCGTCTCAACCGAACAGTCACAAACGCCGTACCATACTTAGGCTAAAACATGCCGAACAAAACGAGACCGAACACGACTTACATGCCGAACAATAACTTAGCCGAACCAAAATTTAGCCGAACAAAGACTTAGCCGAACAATGACTTAGCCGAACAAAGACTTAGCCGAACAAAGACTTAGCCGAACAATGACTTAGCCGAACAATGACTTAGCCGACTAGTCGCAAATGCTGAACACTTATTAACTATATCTACTCATATAGCAAAACAAGAAATAGGGCCCAAGCATTCTAGCATATGTGAAGCCGACCCGGATCACTAACTTCCTAGCTTTAGTAAACATAAATCTGTTTTCTGGATCTGGAATTGCAATCACCAAAAGGCAGGCTTCTGGGGACGGTCAGCGATGATGGTCTTCGAAGGCGATGACTTGACGCTCAGTTTTATATCAACAACTTTGCGACCTTCAAACTTTCAACGCTTTTACACGATTGCTTGCACTAGTTCACACACCACATGGGAGGAATATTCGTGTTGTTAATTCTAACGTTGAACATTTTTCAAGTATAGTTTTCACAGGTACTTAGACAGATTCATTATTTATTGGGGATGTCTAAGAAGTCTAGCTCCGCCACTATATCTGATAGGCCTGGGTCGTCATTAAGGCAAGAAGCCGCTGATACTTCAAATCCGTCGACTTTCCCTGCCCATAACTTAGCACCCAATGCCCTGGAGGCAACAATTCTTTTAGACAATCCGATCGACTCACAAGCTTCGAAGATCAATGAAGCCGCACTTCGACGAATATGTTCCATCCATGGGATTCCTTTCGCCGATGTGTTAGTCCCTTCGCGACACGATCGTCCTCACCTGCCCCCAGTCGGATATACCACCTGCAACAAGTTCATGTGCTGGATGGGCAGCGTGCCTCCATTCAATTTATTTCTTCGGGACGTGTTGCAGTACATAGACATTGCCCCGTCGCAGCTGCATCCGAACGGTCACGCGTTTCTATATGGGACCTACCTACTCTTCATGGCCGTCTTCTCTAGACCTCCAACTTCTGGCGACATCAGATACATTTATATGATCAAGAAACAGAAAGATAGCCCTTCCTTCATGTTCCTCGAGCCGTACCACAAATGCCAAATCTTGACAGGAGCATACAGTAAATTCGCCCTGTACAAACAGGAATGGTTCTACGTGCGTTGCCTTCCTGGTTTTGCGAGGAGATGGGTTGAAGGCAGTAAGTCTCTTCGCTGAGTCATCACTCGTGTTTAATTGGAGTTATGCTTTTCCTAACTCCTCGTTTCATCTTTTCAGGTATCAACCCGCGTCCGGAGGGCCGAGGATATTCTGAGGCCGTTGAGGCCATTAGAGCTCTTCCTGCCGAGGAACGAGACATCCGAACCATCATTTCGAATGAATCATTGTCGAGGTTCGGCTTGCTAGCCCCTGGTCGATGGATTAGCCTCCCGGAGGGCGTCTCCATTCCCTAGCCAGCATCCGGTAAAGGAAAAAAACAAGCTGGATCGTCATCGCGCCACACTCCCGATGCGCATGATGAGGGTGAGCACAAAGAGGATGAAGTTCCTAAGACTCAAGGCGAGAATGTGGGTCCCGCTTGGAATCCGGCGGTCAAAGTTCACGATATTGAAACGTCATCCTCACCTTCGAAGGGAAAGAAAGGTTAAAATACAAGATACAGAAGGAGAAAGTTGGTGGAACTTCAAAAGTTACGCTTATCCCGCCAGAGAAAGAGGCTTCCTCACAGCACATGGAAAGTTCTCTAAGGGGTTTGTCGAATCTTTCCATCCTCGACGATATACTTAATTACGGGTTTGACGATCCTGAAGCCCTCAAGTTTTCTTCGCCCGCTAGAGGCAATGCGGGAGTTCAACTCCCAGTCCAGGGAGATAATACTCCGATTAGTAAAGACAAAAGAACTGGTCTGTCGGGGGGGAACACTAGGACACACATGCACATACGCATTCCATCATACACTTCAAGTTTTTTAATTTCCCGGATTTTTCTTAACTCGTTGTTATCTCTATTCCTTGTAGGTGACATGGGGCACTCTCACGGACTCGATCGCCTTCACGGCTCTTCCATATTTCATCATCCTAGACGGGATTCAGGTTCGGGCAGACGCAGGGACAGAGATGATTACGAAGATAGAGACAACCGTCCCCGCGATTCATCTTATCGTAAGAAGGCATATTCCCAATCTTCACAGTCCCGTGATCCTCTTCCTCCAACTGAGTCGGATAGAGAGAAGTCTTCACAGAAGGGGTCCCAACCCGATGCTCCTCGAGAACAACACTCCAGTTCGTCGAGTACAAGGAAAATTCGGGAGCAACGAAAAAGAGCAGAACTTCCAAGGCCTCCTCCCCCAACTCCCGCGGTTGACCCAACTGTAGCGGAAAAGATGGTCGATCTTAAGGCCAAATTTCTAAAAATTTGCTTTGATGGTTTGAAATTCCTCCCAGCTAATCATCATATCCCTGGGCACGTGAAGCAGAGTGTCATTGCCTGTAACAACGACGTCTATGTTCAACATGATGCGTTTGTACACTTGGTTGAAAAGATCTCGGAGGTGTCTGTTGAGCGACAGTATGAGATTGATCGTCTGAAATTGGAGGCTGGCTGTGATAAGAACATCATCAAGCATCAAGACAAAGAGCTTGCTTCGTGTAAGTCGAAGCTGGAAGCCGCTGAGCAAAGCGCAAAATATACTGCTGAGGCAGTCACTCGTTTAGAGATGGCTCACAAGAAGGAACTTGATGAAGCAGTCCAGCGTAGCGGTGCCCTTGCCCTAGAAAAAGATTCCATCCAAAAAGAAAGGGACGCGCTTGTCATACAAGTCAGAGAGTTGGAAGAATTACTCTCCAAGGAGAAAGAGGATAAAGTAGCTGCTCAAGAAGAGTCACAACGATATTGTGATGAAATCGTTGCTACTCGGCTCCTGAAAACGAAGCTTGATGACGAACTTGCTGGGGTTGAAAAAATGAAGGACGAAGCCCGTGAGGAGGGCAAAAGAGAAGCTGCGGAGGAGATTGACTCTCGCCTCGAGGCAGCCACAGAAGCCGGCAGGGAAGAGGTCAAGTGCATGTTTGACCCGTTGATTGTTGAGTATGGAGCCACTTGACATTCTTGGGCGAGGGCTATCTCGAATCCCTAGCTGAGGCTTGGGAAACTTTAGTGAAGATTAGGAAAATCGAGTCGGGCTCTGAGGAAGTCGATGAGGATGCCCTGGTGAAGGAGTTTCTTAGAGGGAACGAGCCAGCGGATTTATCAGCAGCTTTGGCGCTTTATAGCAAAGGCTCTCCCCTTCCAAAAGAGAAAAGTGACGAGGCTGGCCCATCTGGGGCTAAGACTACGGCTCCTCATACTGCTGCTCCTCCTACTGCTCAAGCGGCCGGTGGGCCGACACTTGATCCATTCGAGCAGCATGCCGGCTACGATCCTGAAGATTCCGGGCTCTACGTTCATGTGCTATCTCCTATTCTGGAGGGTGAAACTCCACGCGCAACTGATAGCCAACCAGAACCCGGTAGGAAACTCTTCTTTTTTAGAAGTTAAAAGATCCGTTACTTTCCAGCAGTGGTTATTTGTTCTATTGTTCATTCTTTATGTTTTCATGCAGGCTGGTCTGACCCCGAGCCAACTCCGAGGAGCGATGACGCCAAGGAGGAGGCATAGAAAGCAAGCGATGTTGCTCATGCGGGAGTGACTCCTGGCCCTGACGCTCAAGTGATCGAAGCGCTAGATGATGAGAAGTTTGACACTTCATCTCCTGCCGAAGGGAGCTATGAAATCGAGATCATTGGCACCTCCGAACATACTTCGAAGATGAGCATGAAAGAGCGTCTCGCCGAAGAGGAGAAAAAGAAAGTCGAGATCAAAGTTGAGCCTGAAATTCTGGAACTTACCGACCCGCGGAATAGACCTTTGAAGATCATCCTCCCTGACAAGTCCAAACCGCTGAATGTTCCTTCTCCCACTCCTGACTCCGCTTCTTTAGCAAGCAAGAAATCCAAGAAGAAGCGTGAGGGAGAGGAGTCATCGGAAAAAACAAAAGAAGACAAGAAGAAGAAACCGAAGAAATAGTCGCTATACTCGTTCAACGAGTTTTTCTTTGCTTAAGTCTTGTAACTACTTCTATCTTTTGTTTCCGTAGTTTGTATAGATGGGTTCTTGACTCCAAGTTTTGGAGGGATAACTATGTAACCTCATTTTGGACTATTAAATAAAGTTTAGTTCCTTAGTCGTTTGAACGACTCTCTTACTTTTTTAGCTTTCTGAATAACTGTGGTCAAAACTCAAGCACTTATGAGTTGTATATTTCCCAGTCCATTCTTGCGTTGCTCGAACATTCTTCGGAGTGGCATACACCTTGTTCTATACCTCTTGAACACTTAGAATTTTTCTAAATCTGCATTCCAGGGACTTATAATAAGTTGACCCGTATTCAGGGGATTCAGAGATTGAGATTGTTAATACTCTAATTCGCACTCTGGGGACTTAGAGTACTCCGGTCCATACTCTGGGGGCTCGGAGATTGAGATCATTTATACTCTTGTCCGCGCTCTGGGGAGTTAGAGTATTCCGGTCCGCAATCTGGGGACTCGGAGATTGAAATCATTTACACTCTAGTCCGCGCTCTGGGGAGTTAGAGTATTCCGGTCCGCAATCTGGGGACTCGGAGATTGAAATCGTTTATACTCTAGTCCGCGCTTCGGGGACTTAGAGTACTCCGGCCCGCGCTCAGGGGCCTCGAAGATTGAAGTCGTTTATACTCTAGTCCGCGCTCCGGGGACTTAGAGTACTCCGGTCCGCGCTCAGGGGACTCGGAGATTGAAGTCGTTTATACTCTAGTCCGCGCTCCGGGGACTTAGAGTACTCCGGTCCATGCTCAGGGGACTCGGAGATTGAAGTCGTTTATACTCTAGTCCGCGCTCCGGGGACTTAGAGTACTCCGGTCCGCGCTCAGGGGACTCGGAGATTGAAGTCGTTTATACTCTAGTCCGCGCTCCGGGGACTTAGAGTACTCCGGTCCGCGCTCAGGGGACTCGGAGATTGAAGTCGTTTATACGAGTTTGTACATCGTACAGGATAATGTAGTTCGAGTAATTCGTCACCCGACTATGTGATATAGAAACATTAGTAATTCGTGGAAAATACGGCTTCAAGCCTTTATTAATGAAAAACAACTAAACTGCTTGATTATATGACTAAAAAGAAACTAAGTTACGACTGAATGAAAACATACAGGAAATAACTGTGCCTAAAACAGGAAAGAGACATGCTAAATGTAATAATGTCGCAAATGTTCACTGTTCCACGCTCGGGGGAGTGTCACGCCATCAACGGTCGCTAGCTTGAATGTTCCCTCTCCAAGCTTCCGTTCAACGACGTACGGACCTTCCCAGTTGGGATTCATACGCGACGGTACCGGGAAAACTCATTTCAAAATGAGATCACTCACATCAAAAATCCTTGGGCGGACTCTGCCGTCGTAGTAGCGCTTGACTCGGTGCCTATGTGCTGCCGCCCTTAATTCGGCCTCTTCATGTTTTTCATCGATGCAGTCCAACGATTCCAGCAAGAGGTCCTTATTCGTCTTGGGATCATAATATGTCACTCGATGTGATGGAACTTCAAGTTCCACGGGTATAACGGCTTCCGAGCCGTATGCCAAGGCGAATGGAGTGTGGCCGGTCGTGGACTTGTGGGTAGTTCTATAAGCCCATAATGCCGTCGGGAGCTCATCTACCCACTTGCCTCCGACCTTCTCCAGGCACTTCTTCAGTATGGACTTGATTATTTTGTTAACGGCCTCAACTTGTCCGTTAGCTTTTGGGTGTGCAACGGCGGCGAATTTCTTCTTGATGCCATACTTTAAACAGAACTCTTTGAATTCTCTGCTTTCAAATTGCGTCCCATTGTCCGTGATGATGGTGCGAGGGAGGCCAAAGCGGCATATAATGTTTCGTACAACGAAGTTAATGACCTTCTTATACTGTAGCCAAGGGTTCTGCCTCAGCCCATTTTGTGAAGTAGTCGACTGCAACTATCGCGTATTTCGCACCACCTTTGGATATAGGCAAAGAGCCGATTATGTCGATTCCCCAGATTTCGAATGGCCAGGGACTGACCATTTGTGTGAGTTCTGTTGATGGAGTCCTCAGGATTTTTGCATATCTTTGACACTTGTCACATTTCCTTGCGTAGTCTGCAGCGTCCCGATTTACGGTCGGCCAGTAATATCCATAGCGGAGGATCTTTTTTGCTAGCGTTTGCCCCCCAGTATGGTCACCGCATTCTCCCTCGTGTACCTCCTTCAAGACCCGTTTGGTCTCATCATGAGCGATGCACCGCAATAAGGGGACTGAGAACCCCTTTCTATACATTAATCCATCCTGCATTACGTATCGCGCGGCCTTTCGAAGGACCTGTCGTCTTTCGCTCCTTTTTTCTGGTAAAGCCCCGGTTGTCAGGTATAGTTTGAACGGGGTTATCCATGATTCCCTCTCAATTCCTGTTTCCAACACAGAATCAACTTTCATTGCGTCTATACTTGGGGCATGCAATGCCTCAACGGGAAACAATCCCATTTGTTGAGCGTCGCCAGTGCTTGCGAATTTTGCCAACAAGTCGGCTTCTTTGTTCTGTTCACGCGGGACATGCGAAATGTCATAACGCTCAAGGTTTGACAGAAGTTCTTGAACCAGAACAAGGTACGGGGCAAGCTTCTATCCCTTTGCTTGATAATCTCCTCACACCTGGTAGACCACCAACTGTGAGTCACAGAAGATTTCAACTGATTTTACCCCGAGTCCTTCAATGAGCTTTAAGCCCGCAATCAGTGCTTCATATTCTGCTTCGTTATTTGTAGCCGGGAAATCGAGCTTCAGAGCGTAACAAACGGATCGATTTTTCGGAGTTACAAGGACTACGCCAGCACCGGAGCAACGGTCGTTTGATGCTCCATCGGTGTACAATTTCCATCGAACAGGGGGAATGACATTGTGATTATCTGGTTCGTCGGGTATGGTAAACTCAGCGATGAAATCTGCTAACGCTTGCCCTTGTATGGCTCTTCGTGGAAAGTAGGCGATATCGAACTGGCTCAATTCGATGTTCCATTTTAGCAATCTTCCAGAAGTTTCTGGTCGTTGGAGTACCTGCCGTAGGGGTTGATCGGTATAAACACTGATTGAGTGTGCTTGAAAGTATGGGCGCAGCTATCGTGATGCAATCACCAAGCAATAGGCCAGTTTCTCGATTTTAGGGTAATTTCTTTCTGCCTCCGTTAAATGCTTGCTAACATAATACATCGGCTTCTGGATTCGATCCTCCTCGCGAACCAAAGCCGCACTTATCGCATGTGGGGATACAGCCAAGTATACGTACAGCATCTCATGGTCTACTGGTTTTGACAGCACTGGTGGGCTCTCCAGATGCCTCACCAGATCCCGGAATGCTTCCTCACAGTCAGATGTCCACTCGAAGTTCCTCTTCCCTTTCTTTATTATATCAAAGAAAAGGATGCACTTGTCCGTGGCCCTGGATATGAATCGACTCAGCGTAGCTACTTTTCCATTCAAGCTCTGTACCTGTTTTATAGTCCTAGGCACTTGCACATCTCTAATAGCTTGAATCTTTTCTGGGTTAGCTTCAATTCCCCTAGCATTGACGATGAATCCCAAAAACTTCCCCGACGCAATGCCGAAGGAACACTTCAGAGGGTTGATCTTCATCCCATAATACCAGAGTATGTCGAACATTTCAGCCAAGTCTCGAATGTGGTCATTTGACTGTTGTGACTTCACGAGCATGTCATCCACATAGACTTCCATCGTCCTACCAAGCTGGTCTTTGAATATTCGATTCACCAAACGCTGATAAGTCGCTCCTGCGTTCTTCAGTCCGAAGGGCATTACTACATAGCAATATAGCCCGACATCTGTAACGAAGCTGGTGTGTTCTTGGTCCGGAATATGCATCGGGATTTGATTGTAACCCGAGTATGCATCCATGAATGATAACAGCTCATGTCCTGCAGTGGATTCGACCAGCTGATCAATCCTAGGCCACGGGAAACTGTCCTTGGGGCACGCTTTGTTCAAGTCGGAATAATCTACGCAAGTTCTCCATTTCCCATTCGCCTTTTTCACCAGCACGGGATTCGATACCCATTCGGGGTAGAGGGCATCGCAGACGAACCCATTGGCTTTGAGTTTGTCCACTTCCTCTCTGAGAGCAGCGGACCTCTCTGGGTCCATTCCTCTCCTCTTTTGTTTAACTGGGACGTATTTCCGGTCTATGTTCAGCATATGACTCGTAATGGCAGGAGAAATCCCGCACATATCAGAATGCACCCAGGCGAAAACATCAAGATTTTCCCAGAGGAAATCGCAAAGGTCTTCAGTCATTGCGGGGCCGAGTTGTGATCCGATCTTCAGCACTCGCGATGGATCGTCTCGGCTGACTGAAATGTCAATTGTTAATTCAGCCGGCGTTGCCTTTTCTTCCCTGGGTTTCTCATCGTCATCTCTCGGATCTATGTCTCTAAAGATCCGAGAATTATGCCCGAGCCAGGGCTCGGGCACTACTTGTCAATCATCATTATTAAGGATGCAGACCGGAATGTCTGCAACCTTTCCTTTCTCCCTCCGATGGGCCTCTCTGAGCTCTGCCACATAACACGCACGACCGGTCGCCTGGTCGCCATGAACAACTCCTACTCCTTTGTCGGTTGGGAATTTCAAAGTCAGGCACCATGGGGCTAATGCTGCTCTAAACTCAGCCAGGGCCAGTCGACCCAAGAAAACATTATACAAAGAATCCACATCCAAAACTACGAAGGGTAGGATTCGCACCCTCCGACGTTCGCCTTGTCCCAGTTCAACTGGTAACTCGACATACCCCCACAGCATCAGTCGCTGCGCCATTAAAGCCGTGTATACGGGATTTGGATGGTTTCAAGTCCTTTGTTTCCATTTTCATCTGGTCATAAGCCTTCTTGAAGATGATGTTGACAGAACTTCCGCAATCAATCAGAATCCTTTTCACATAAGCCGGTCTGACTGTCGCAGATATGACCATCGGGTCGATGGTTGGGGCCTCCACTTGGTCAACATCTCTGTTTCTGAACACTATATCATCTGTCATCACGCGCAGCTGCTTAGCAGGGGTCCTATCCTCCGTGTTCGAACAACATTCGAAATCCGCATGCTTCAGGGCACTAGCGTACCGCTCCATCTCCTGCCAGTTCTTATCCGCGGGGTGTGGTCCGCCGATGATCGTGTTTATGACCAGTCTGCCCACAGTCTGGGCAAGTTCATCGGGATGACGCGGAACTGGAGCACGACCTAGGTTGGATGTTCCCTGTCCTCCTTCCTGAGGATCCTTCACAAATTCCTGCAACTTCTTTTTCCTGATCAACTTCTCTATGGCATCGTGTAGGTGTCTGCACTCTTCTGTATTGTGCCCGTAGGTCTCATGGAAGCGGCAGTATTTTCCAATCCGTTTCTGTTCCTCGGTTGACTCTTTTGGACGTGGCTTTCTGTACTGAAAGGTATTGCAGGTTGAGAGGTAAATATTCTCAAGAGACGCATTCAGCGGGGTATACTCGTTGTAGCTCGGAATTCTCGACTTCCACTTCCCCGCTTCTCTCTTCTTCCCTTGATTTCTTCCTCCGGACTCCTTAGGCTGCCCAGGCTTGTTCTGGACATTGACTTGGACCTTTCCTGTGTTGTCTCCGGACTACTTCACACCAATGTCGCTTTTCACGGATTCTTGGACAGGTCCTGGTGCCTTATCTCGCCTTACCCACCTAGCTTCCTCTCTTCTTATGAACTGATGTGCCTTTGAGTAAAAACTTTCTAGTGTGGTCGGAGGTTTCCCTGCCAACCAGTCTCCAAATTCAGAATCCGGATCCACACCTCTCATTACAGCCATTAGAATTGCATGATCATTGGGATTACTGACTTTAGTTGCCGCAACATGGAATCTTTGTAAATATTCCTTCAACGACTCCCCAGGATTTTGGATTACACTTGACAGAGACATTACGTCCTTTGGACGAGTAGTGTGTATCCTGAACTGCTCAATAAACTTCTTTGCCAACTCCTCGAAATTGGATACGGACCGCGGAGGAAGTCGGGTGAACCACATAGTAGCGATCCCAGATAGAGTAATTGGAAAGCATCTACACTTGGTTGCATCATTTGCTCTGGCTAAATCCATCATCCACTCGTACCTCATGACATGCTGTCTGGGGTCAGTCTTTCCCTCATACGCAGGGATAGTTGGCATACTAAACTTTCTAGGGTACGCCGCCTGCAGCACAACATCTGTGAACGGAGTATGACTCCTTGATACTCCCCAATCGTCATTCGATAAGCCCTGATTTTCTTTCATCAATTGCCTGACCATGGCTGTCAGATTTGGTGTCTGTATGGAAGGTGGAAGGTTAGAGTCTGTTCTATGCGACTATCCATGCTGATGCCTCCTCTCCTGGCGATCTTCCAAACGTGCATCTTGAGGTTCGACATCGTTAGCGTTTTGATGGTCTGAGCCTCCAGCCTCCACCTGCACTCCAGTTCCTAAATTTCCAGCTCCTGCTTGGTCACGGTCTCCAGCTGTCTAAACAGCAGCACTTGCCCGCGCAGCTTCAGTCTTACGGCGTCTGCGCCTGGGAGGTTCATCAGAGGAAGTTGAGCTGTCGGATGAGGAATAAGGAGCGGGATTGCCCCCCAGCATTCTGTTGCTGTTGTTGAGTGAGTTGTGCCATCAGGTTGGCGTTAGCTTGCATCTGCTCTCCTAGTTGTCTCCTGCTTTCCCTGAGTTCTCTCATCAAGTCGTTGAACTCTATTCTGGTGACAACTGGAGTCTGGTCCTGGGCAGCAATTCCTACACCCGGAATCGCTGGCTGATTGCTAGGTCCTGCTTGTTGTACGCTAGCAGTCTCATGGGCATCCGCATTATGAGAAGCTGACCTGGTACGTGGTCTTGCCATTGTAGAGTTATTGGTTGGAACTCTAAGTAGAATCAACGGATGTCCTATCAATGAGTTGGATCTTCTTTGGGGGATTTGTTCAATCCAGTAGCTTCAAAGCAGATCCTTAAGGTCTGAGAATTCAATTCTCAGTGAAAGCACCAAAGTGTTAGCACCAAAATTGGTCACTAACCTCATTGAGAAAGATTGTGAAGAGATATAAATGATGAAGACAAATTAAACAAAGAAGAATATGCTAATTCAAATGCAGAAAGTAAGAACACCGGATTTATAGTGGTTCAGCGTAATTGCCTACGTCCACTTTGAGGTTAAACTTTATTGATCTTCTTAATGATTGATTACAAATACAATTCGTAGATCGAATACTTGAATGAAATTGCTAAGTAAAGAAGATGAGTCTGAAAAATGGCAGAGTCTCCCCAGTGTTCCCGAAAAAAGGTCCTTTTCACTGTGCCCCTACCCCTCTATTTATAGACAAAGATGGGTTGACTTCCCAGGTGGGCTCGGCGGCCGAACGTCCTGGCCCAAATAGAGTGGTCGCCGTATGTCGAACCAAATAGGCCGAACACTTGGATGCCGAGCCACATGCTCCTGGTCGAATGATCCTTTTGGCCGGTCGATGCTCTCTGGCCGAACGTGCTTTCTGGTCGAACGATGCTTTCTGGTCGAACGATCCCTTTAGCCGAACGATCCCTTGTGCCGAACGTGCCCTTTGGCCGAACGATGTCTTCTGCTCGAACGATGCTCCTGGCCGAACGATCCTTTTGGTCGAACGATACTCTCTGGTCGAACGATGCTCTCTGGCCGAACGTGCCTTCTGGCTGAACGATGCTTTCTAGCCGAACGATCCCTTTGGCCAAACGATGCTCTCTGGCCGAACGTGCCTTCTGGCCGAACGATGCTTTCTGGCCGAACGTGCCTTCTGGCCAAACGCTTGTTAATGTCGTACAACCCTGGATACCGAGTACTCTTAGATGCCGAGTACTCCCGGATGCCGAGTACTCTTAGATGTCGAGTACTCCTGGATGCCGAGCACTAGTTGCCTGGTCAAATCTCCAGGAAACAGTTTTGGGTCACTTCCTTAGATTTTAGCAATCCAAAAGCAAAAAAGGGATCCTAATAGAACTAAGAATCTTATCTTTCAATGAAAGCACCAAAATGTTTGCATCAAAAATTGACAAAAACACCTAAGAGATTTGTAGTAGAGGAATAAATAAAGAATATTAAATGTAAACGGAGAGAATATAGCAATAAAGCAATAAGCAAATAAGAAAATAACAAAGACACGGCAATTTATAGTGGTTCGGCTTTGTTTGCCTACATCCACTTTGAAGAGATAGCTTTATTAATCACTTTGTAAACTGAGTGCAAAAGAGATCGGATAAAAATCCTTAGTTACAAAAGAATACAAAGCAACAAGTAGCATAAAGATCCCAAAAATGAACAATCAAGTCTATATTTATAGAGGAAGACGGTGAAATATCTCCTTGAAAATTCGGCAAAGGGATCTCCAGAACCATAGGGACCCACGGGAGAGATTGCATGGCCCAAATCTCAAGAAATAAGGATTGAGGTCATTCCCTATGATTGGTGATTTTGGGGGTGCGATGGGAGCTTCTCCATGTTGCATTATGCTTGGCCTCCAAGTTTCATGTCAATTGGACTTGTAGATGTTGAGTTATTAATCAATCATTGTTGCAATGTATTGCGTTGTCTGATTCTGGTCAATCCCTCTGGAGGAAAGAAGGCCGATCCCTCTTGCTTTCACCTTTTGGGGTGCGATCCCTAGGGTGGACTCCCTAGGGGCCCCACATCTTGTTTCTAAAGTTTCATATGTATCTGACCTTTGGATTTTGAGATATCGATATTTTTCCATTGAGTTGCACTGGTTTAGCTGAAGTAATCCGATCCTTTTGTTAAAGAAGGATCATACCCGATCCCTTTTCTAGATTAAACTATATTCCATCCTTAGAACATTTTTATAACATATCTCTCAATTCCGTTCGATCATGGCTTCATACTATCGTTTGTACTTGATTTCTGGACCCCACAATCATCGCTCTGGGCTTACTGACTTTGATGATAGTCGAATCTAACTTGTCCAAATAGTTCGGATATAACCTGGTCAAAATGCCAGATAATAGTTGTATTACATAATTCCTTAAATATTCGTTAATAAAATAAAGGTTCAACATTTGCATTTACTGTAAACAGATTAAAGAGGTACAATGATCCAAGTAACGTATGTATTTAAGCAAGAATGATACAGTATAACTCACAATTCAATCACTTAGAATGAGAAGAAGAGTACATCCAAATTAAGCTTTGAAGTCAATGGCGACTGATTGAAAACGCAAGGTGGCAGATTTTGGCATGGCAAGAGGACGTTAGTAGCATGGAGTGGAATTAGGGCAGAATTAGGGCACGTCATCGGTAGATTTTGGCCTCTCATCGAAGGCGAGAGAAATAAGGGAGAGAGAGGGGTGAATTAGGGCACAGGGTGTATTATTTTGGGATCGACTTTTCTAAGTGTATTATTTCATGGATGGGGGTGTGTATTCATGGGCCACTAAATTTAAAGAAAAACAGTGAGCATTTGCAATGGTCCAGGTTTCATTGTAAAATTGTAACAGACTTTGACCATTGTCAAGTATTTTGCAACGGCTCGGAGCCGTTGTGAATTTTCCACATGGGGCATTGCGAAACTGCCAATATGGTGTAGTGTCCGCTTAGGATAGGTATTAAATGATGGGGACCTACCTTAAATGAGGTATTAAATGGTCATGGTCTGCCTAGTTCCCAACAAAAAGGTATTAAGTGGCTTGGGTGCTATCTCTTACATTGTTAGGACAATATTCATGATAGATACGAGTTATTGGGTTGAATGAGTAATGGTTATTGAATTGGACTGGGAAGGCCTTAGGACTTATAGTTGGAAGACTTACAATATAGTTAGGATACATAAAGACAGACTCTTATTTAAATTATACTGCCCAGGTACTATTATAGAAAGGCTCGAGATTTTTATTCACTAAACACTATTGTTTGACTCCCTTTTCATTACAACACAGGTTAGAGATGATGATGTATATTTTCGGAGATTGTGGCGAAGACACAAACTTATGGCAGTTATTTAGCTATCTATGTTATTTTATATTTCTGATGTACCCATTAAGACCTGATGTATTTTGAGATATTATACCATGAATATTTGGTGTTGTTATGTGGGATTATGTTGTTTGTTTTTAATATTTGAATTTTTAATAAATAGGTACTATTTTGATATTATATTTTATCATTCCGTTGTGAGATACTGAATGTGTAAATAACTCTGTGTATGGTTTTTTAAATCAATTTTACCAACTAACCTCCATCTTTGGAATGGGTCTAAGGTTCGATGGGTCTTTTCTAGGTTGAAAATTAGGCCCATTTCGAGGTTGGTTGTTACATTTGGTATCAAAGCTTAGGTTACCTGATCAACAAGGTAAGGCATACGTATGAGTGGCATATTTGTTATTTTTGAAAGTATTTTCAAAAGCCCTACTATATACACACACACACACTATCTTTGAACATATGCAAACACAATAGGCAAACCTTTATTTCAGCTTATAATACTATCTTAGGAAATTATAACTAAAATTTTTAACCTACAGATAGTAGACTATGGTTGAAAATCATTCCTTTGATACTAGGAACCCCTCCCAAGAGATACCCATTATCCAAGGGATGCCTGAATGGTTTCGACAATACATCAGGCATGTAGGACAAGTTCCCACTCTTCAACCTACTACACCAATGGCAACTGCAGCCCCACCTGCTGAAGCAGCACACCGCCCCATATCCCCAAGATGTGCAAGGATTTCCAAAACATGGGTGGAAAGGTGTATTCAGGAATAGAGGGTTTCATGGAGACGAAGGCATGGATAAATAATTGTGAGAGGATATTTCGAGAGCTTAGGAGGACTGGATTAGGGGGAGGATGACAACTTGGCACCTTAAAGGAGAGGCCTTAGATTGGTGGAATATTATGCCTGAGGAGAATGTTGATAGGATTATTACTTGGGATAAGTTCAAGAACCGATTTGAATCGCAGTTCATGTCGAGGGCATATGTAAGCTTGCAATTGGAGAGATTTATACAGCTTACGCAAGGAGACTCCACCTTGAATGAGTATATTAGTTAATTCACAAAACTAGCTAATTCAGAATGGGTTTGATTGATACCCCCATGAAAAAGGCCATGAAGTCTGTCAAGGGCTTGAGTTCCCTACTTAGAGAGTTGTTATTGGCCCAAGTACCTACTAGCACTACAAATGAGAAGTTGGTTTAGATGGCTTTGCTGCAGATAGCTAGTGCAGAGGAGAAAGAGAAGGAGAATGAGAGAGAGAGAAAGCGGTACTTACTCAAAATCAAGGAGGAGCCAAGAAGGGTGGATTTTGGGCGAATAATAAGGCAAAAGGAAAGTTCAAGAAGGAGGGTAAAGTGTATAAGAGTTGCCAAAAGAAAGGACATAACGCTAAGGATTGTAAGGTGAACCTGTTGAAGGAGGCGTTTAAGGGAAAGTGCTATCACTATCACGAGGAGGGTTACTTCAAGAACCGGTGTTCTAAACTTGCGGTGGAAGGGCAGAACTGTCAAGCCTATGTTATTAAAGTTGTCTCTATATCGAGTAGACCTCCCATTAAAGACCAAGGAAAGACGGTGATGGAAGGCGCAACTCTTATTTTTGGGAATATTATCCACACTTTATTTGACTCGAGAGCGTCACATTCATTCATAGCTAGGAATGTAGTTGACTTCTTAAGTCTACAAACCCAAACTGTCACCAACCCAATAGTATTATTAAATCCTATTAGGGGTCGACACATCTTTCTTTAATTTGCAAAGACCTAGTTGTGGACATATGTAACGTTGATTTCATATGTAATGTGTACGTTCTTAATTTTGAAGGGTATGAGCTTATCTTAGGAACGGATTGGTTGTCGTAATACGAGGCTGTCTTAGATTGCGATAGGAAGGTTGTAGGGTTGAAAAGTAGAAAGCGGCGAGATATAGATATTCGCTGTACACCCCAAAATTCAGTCGAGCTAAGCTATTTATACTTGATGAATCTATCATAAGATGAGCTCTCATCTGTGCCCATAGTCCGAGAATTCCTTGATGTCTTTGCAGAAGTCTCAGGTATTCCACCCTATAGGAAGATCAAGTTTAGGATTGATTTGGAGAAGGACACTAGATCAGTCGCCCTACCATTAAGGCACATGACCCCCAAAGAAAGGCAAGAGTCAGATAAGTAAATCTCTGAGCTGATGCAGAAAGGACTAATCCGACGAAGAACTTCAAAATGGGAGCCTCGGTTGTCTTTTCCACTAAGGTGGGCGGCACATTAAGGCTATGCGTCGATTATAGATAACTCAATAAGTTGACTAAAATGAATAAGTACCCCTTACATGGATAAACAATTTGTTTGATCAGCTTGTGGGAGCCAAAATCTTCTCCCAACTGGATTTGGCTACTGGATTTAATCAGTTGAGGATAGCAGAGGATAGCAAACCAAAGACCACATTTTGCACCCCCAATGGACTTTATGAATGGGAAGTGATGCCTTTTGGATTGATGAATGCCCATGCATACTTTATAGTTTGATGAGTACAGTATTTAAGGGGCAACTAAATAAATTCATCTTATTGTTTGTTGATGACGTCTTAGTATTCTCCAAGAGTGAAGAGAGCATGAAAATCACTTAAAGGAGAGACTAGGGACCTGGAGAAGGAACCAACTTAAAGTTAAATTCCCAAAATGTCACTTTTATAAGAAGGATGTGAGATTTCTTAGGCACATTGTTTCTAAGCATGGATTAGCAATGGACCCCACAAAGGTGGAAGCTAATCAAGGTTGGAAAATTCCGAAGTATGCCACATAGGTTAGGAGTTTTCTAGGGTTAGCGGGTCATTATAGGAAATTCATAAAGAATTTTGCAAAGATAATAGTCCCTTTAACTCGCTTAACCAAGAAGAATTTAGTCTTTGCATAGAATGAAAGATGCACAGAAACATTCGAGAAGCTAAATGAACTATTAACAAGTGCACCAATACTTACCATTCCTAATAGGACGAAGCCTTTTACAGTTTACACGGATGCATGTGGCATGGGATTATGAGCAGGTTTAATGCAAGAAAGAAGGGTGATAGCTTATGCTAGTAGGAAATTGAAGGATCATAAGAAGAGATACCCAACTCATAACTTAGATTTAGCGGCTATTGTTTTAGCCTTAAAGATATCGAGGCACTATCTTTTGGGAGAGAAGTTTAAGTTGTTCACTGATCACAAATCACTCAAGTACCTATTTTTCCAAAAAAAACATAAATCATAGGCAACAGAGGTGGATGGAGTTCATAGCATCTTATGACTTTGAAATATAGTATACCCCTAAAAAAGGGAATGTTGCCGCCGATGCCCTTGGTCGGAGGCATGCTACCTTAAGTGTTATATATGAGTGGAGGCAGTTGGAGTTCCTCTCAAATTTCCACTTCCAACTACCAACAGAACCCACTCAAGGCTATTTAGCAGCAATGGAGGTTAGCCCGACATTGATGGACCACATTGGACTTAAACAAAAGAAGGATGAGGAGATAGTTGAAATTTTGGACAAGCTAAGTAGAGGAGAACAATTCCCCTATGTCGATAAATATGCAGTTGATGAGAAGGGATGTTTGAGGAAAGGTGGATGGCTCTGTGTTCCAAAGATTGATGGTGTGTTGGAGAAAGAGCTTGCAGAGTGTCACCATTCATCCCAAAGGAGATAAGATGTATAAGGATATGAAGATAATTTTCTATTGGCCAGGAATAAAGAAGAGGGTAGATGAATTTATTTCTAGATGTTTGACGTGCCAAAGGACAAAGGCTGAACAAGGGAAGCCCGGAGGATTATTATTGCCATTGGAGAATCCGTATTGGAAATATGAGCATATATCAATTGACTTCATAGATGGGTTGTCTAGGAGCCAAAGAGGCAATGAAGTAATTTGAGTCATAGTGGATAGACTGACTAAAAGTGCCTATTTCATTCCTGTTAGGCAAATTGTCGATTAGGCAGTATGAAGGCCGCGCAAGACCGCCAAAACTTCTACGCAGACAAGAGAAGAAAGGAGTTGTAGTTTAAGGATGGAGACTTGGTGTTTCTAAAAGTTTCCCCTCTTAGAAAAGTCGTGAGATTTATAAAGTCGGGAAAGTTGGCACCAAGATTTGTTGGGCCTTTTCAAGTTTTGAAAAGAATAGAAAAAATTGTTTACCGCGTGGAGCTGCAAGATAAATTGGCAAGAGTCTATGATGTTTTTCACGTTTCGCACTTGAGGAAATGTCTTCATAGCTTAGCCACTTTAGCAAAGCCTGATCAATTGGAGGACAACGAAACAGAGCCAATAGCATCCCGTGCCACCTCATGCATTATGGAGCACAGAACTAGGAAGCTCCGTAACAAAGATATTAGGTTGATTCAAGTACAATGAGGAGACAACCCAGTAAAAAGCACATGGAAAATTGTAGAGAAGATGAGAACTTCTCATCCTGGGCTTTTCTTTAGCAAACTTTTCTCTCCAAAATTAAGTTTTGGTTGCATCATGGTTGCTAGATTAGATGGTAGGAGATGGTGGCCACATTTTTCACTATCATATTTGCATTCATATAGAAAACTTTTTGCATGTATAGGATGTTGCATACATTCCTATATGTCACGACACTTGCATTCATGCTAAGATTGAGCTCACCTATAGTATGTATGCATACATAATCACATTGCACATTAGGTTGAGTAGATGGTGGTGTAGATAACTTGGTAGTATAACATGGATGCTTAGTATGCGTTTCACCATCCATCCCTTAAGGATTTTGAGAAAGAACTCCTTTTAAGGGGGATAATGTAATACCCCATAACAATTAATAATAAATTAACTAATAAGAAAAGAATTAATTAATTAATAATAAAGCTAAAAATATAAATTTTTTAAATGTCAGAATTTGGCTATGAAAGTTGTGTCGTTGCATTCGTGGTGATTTTCTGATCAATTTCCATATATAATTTTTTGAAAACGGAGCACAAACGAAAAAGTTATGGATGTTTGAAGCTTTCAAGCTCAAAATAATTTAAATGGAATTTAAATTTAAATAAATAAATAATTCATAAATTTGAATGTTAAAAAGTAAGGGTAGTTAGACTTGGGGGCTAAGTAAATATTAAAATTAACGCTAATGTTAAAAGTTAATTCAAGAAATAAATAAATAAACAACAGCAACAAAGGAAATGGTGCAGAAATAGGCCAGTCGGTCGCCACTCCCTAAGGCTTGTTGATAGCTAGCGGTCGATTGCCTAGGGTGGACCAAACGACCGGTGAACGTTGGTGGCGGCTAGGATTTACACATTTTGAATGGTTCGGATTTTATTATTTTAAACCGACTTAAATCCGATTCTGGTGCTTTTTAACCACTATAAATAAGAGTCTAACTCCCTTACTTTTATTCATAAATTATTTTGGGAACCAAGCGAAGCTCTATCAGTCTCTTTCTTCAAAGATTCAGAAAATTCTCTAGGGTTTCAGTAAGAAATTTTAGGTGTTTATTATTCAATTCTCCTCCAATCCCAAAATTTCTAATCAAATCCATATACAATTCCCTTGTTGTATACTTGTTAAAAGAGAGGTTTATAACATACTGAAGCAGATGTAAACAAATCCAAAAATGAAGAACCAGGGACCTTTTGTGAGTGGAAATCTTAGTCTTTCTTATCTTAGTAATTGTATAGTATAACTTGGTTTTATATATGCCTTTGGGGAATTTTGTTTACGAATACATTACACTAAAGCCCCAAAATTCTCCTAAAGCGAAATGTCAATTCTTAAGTTAGAATCTCAATTATTCTATATTAAAATAATGTAATTGAGTAAATATTACAGCTTTAGTGTTTTACATTTTATTCCACTTCTTATATTTTTCTTTGGATCTGATTAAGGGTTTTGAAAGGAATAAATTAGGAAATGGTGTGCAAGGTACGGATTCTTTTATTCATAGTTTGCATTGCCCATTTCCGCAATTTAAATAGAAATTCTCTTTTTCAATTTTATACAAAGAAGTTAAATAAAGCGTAAAAGTATTTGAATTATACGTTTCTATTAATGATGATTCTGCTATTTTAGTATAAAATAAGTTTGGTATGGATTCTATTTTATACAAGTCTGTTGATTGAATTATGGATACTGAATATATGGCATATTTGTTGATATGGAACTGGACTTGTATAAATTTTGAAGTTTTGACATTTAAATGTTGGTTTAGGGCGCAACCTTCGCATGCTTAGGAATACTTTAGGTGTGTATTTATTGTAAATAACATATAATTATAACGTATTAATTTCGTAGTTAATAGGCTATTAATTATCATTAAATTCCCCTTAAGAAAGAAGTTAATTATAAAGGCGTAATAAGAGTTTTCTTATAAGGCGTTGATATGGAATGCGGTGAGATGTGCGATAATATGTTAAGAGGGTGTTATAAATTATGACTAAGTTATAAGGATGTGAGTCCAGTCAAAAGCACATGAAAGTCTACCCAGCTAATCTGGCTACTGGCAGTGTAACTTTTGGGGCTGATGTGAGACATCGTCTATAATAAGTACCCACGGAGGACGCAAGGTTAGTCACAAATTATGTAGGATAAACCTGTCCAGCTAATTTGTCTATCAATACCTACGAATAGTCGGACTAGTGTAAGATGTCATGGTTGGATTACGGGTCATAATACAGAGGTCTTCTTTGGGGTTGAATGTATTAAGGGGCTGATTGAGGGTCGGCCTCTTCCCTATGTCGGAAACATTAAATTGTCAGGGTTAGTGGTTAGGCACGGTAGAGGATATCTATGGGAGGGTCTGCTTCAGTTTAGAAGTATTAAGTGGCCTAAAGTGATTTCATGCAATGTCAGCTAGATGGTACCGGAGAGGAGTCCGCCTTAGGATAGGTATTAAATGATGGGGACCTGTCTGGAATGAGGTATTAAATGGTCAGGGTCTGCCTAATTCCCAATAAAAAAGTATTAAATGGCTTGGGTATTATCTCCTACATTGTTGAGATATTATTGACGATAAATATAGGTAATTGGGTTAAAAGAGTAATGGCTATGGAATTGGACTGGGAATGCCTTATGGCTTATAGTTGGAAGGCTTACAATACAGTTAGGATACGTAAAGACATATTCTTATTTAAATCATACTGCCTAAGTATTATTATAGAGAGGCTCGAGATTTTTATTCATCGTACATTGCTGTTCAGACTCCCTCCTTATTACAACGTTGGTTAGAGATGATGATGCGGATTTTCGGACATGGTGGCAAAGATGCAGATTTATGGCAGTTATTTAGCAGTAGTCTATGTTATCTTTTTATTTCTGATGTACCCGTTGAGACATGATGTATTTTGAGATATTGTACTATAACGATTACGATCTTTCGACGCTCGAAAGTCGACATTAATACGTCCACTGTATCAAATGCCGCGCAATTGAATGCCAGAAAACCGAACCATTAGGGTTAAAAAGAAGAGGTAGAAGAAGACAGAAGAAAAAGAGAATAGAAAAACAGAAACAGAAACAATATCAGAATCTCACATTCGTAGTGAAACAATATATAATAGATACACTTTTCTTTCAAAACAAAGAACTATATCAGTTTATACATACATCAATCAGAGTCAATATACAACTCAATACAACAATGGACAGTTATATAAACTTGTCCCTATACAGAATACATAGCGGAATAAATAAATAAGTACGGTAGTACGCCTCGCCATCCAGCTCATCTCCAATGCTCCAGAATATCCAGAATATCCTGATAACATAACTCTAGGCTGCCCGTGTGGAAAATTGTGGGCACCCAGAGTTTAGAAAGGGAACAATAAACTCCGAGTCAGTCATGGTGACTGGTGTGAGATCGTAAAACAGTTATTTTTACAAAGAAAATAAAACTAATTCGCAATGCTTTTGGAAAATGAAACTACCATAAGACCTCCCGCCACACACACAATGCAAACGCAGAATTGAAGGAGATTTCTTCTTATGATAGTCAAATATGCTCAATACGAGAAAATTCTTTTTAATATTATCACTAGTGCATAGTCTGAAAACATTTTGAAAGTATAATATTAATCTTAGCCAGCATACAACCATTATTGTATGCCTACTATAGCTACTATGTTCAATAGCAGGTTACCGCCACATTCCATAGCAGGTTATACAACTAAAACCGTACAGGGCGCGTATTGTTTCTTTGGATTTCCAACAAATGGTCAGGCTAAGGAACTTCCTACTGCCACATGGGAACGCCTCTGGCGGGACGCCCCGAGAACCACCTGGCTCATTGCGAACACAAGGCCGGTTACCCCCTTCCCGGGTAGTAAACCTAAGATACGCCACCCCCGGTCCTTTTAGGACCTTTATCTGAGGCGCCTCGATCACACAGCAACAATCACACAGAGTAAATGAGATTGGAGCAACCACATAGGTTAAATACCAGGGCTCCATACCTGATACCACCTTTTTCCAGAAGGAATGGTCATACCCTAGGGGAGCTACCCCTAAAACCTTGCCGCATCTTTCCTGTTTCGACCATTTCCGGTCTGTGAGGCTCGATGAGGTCTCGTCCACAAAGCTACGCTTTTTCACAAAGCCACGCTTTGATCAACAAATGATCAATAAATAATCATCACACAGCAACACTCAGCATGCCATATTACCAAATTGGGAGTATATCACTGATAACCTTCAACTACATAACCTCTGAGCTCGTACGTCTCAAAGAAGGGTGTTAAGCTAAGAGAATAAATTCTTCGCCACCAACAAAAATGTATTTGAAAGAAATCAGCTTTATATCTCAAAATGTAATGTCAGACATGTAACCATACAAGTCTGTTCTGGGTTCGAACAGAACCGAAGGCACTTCCGAAGAAGCCCTTGCAAATCTGGATAATTTCTAATCACGTCCGGACTTCCCATCACAAGAAGAGTGATATAAATCTCTATACCAGAGCAACTCGGTGCAGAGACATTCGACAGGTTGTCCTTTCATTTTCGAAAATACCCGGTCTTCACACCGGTCTTCAAATGCAATCCATTTCATCGTATCATTATTCAGAATGGGTTATATGACACAAAGGTCCTTTGCCGGCTAAACCGAATAACGAGCGTTTGTTTAAAAACAAATTTAAATGCCATTTCAAAGGCAAATATTGATAGTCAGTGATTTAACTATCAAACAACATTCACAACAATCATCAGATTTAAATAATTTTCCCAATTATTTATTTTCAAAATATCTTCACAAGATATATATTTTTCCACACTTCAACACTTTGAAAACAAATTTCAAATCACTTTTCACCTTTCAACCTTTGAAATTAAATTTCAAATCAATTTCCTTACGCGGAATATATTTCCAAATATTTCTTTTAAAAACCAACTTTAGAACCTTTAATTTATATATTTTAAAAGCTACTTTGGAAATATACTCGGCTTTATAGTGAGAATACACTTTCACTTCAAAATGGTCCATTTAAACCAATTAAATAAATCCTTATCGATTTATTTTAAATTTACGTTCCAAATCCGTAAATTTATTTCCACACTTTAAAAATAAATCAGTGTTATTTTAAAGCAAATTTCCCTTTCCTTTATAAATTCCATTTTGAATTTACATTCCCAAATATTCATTTTTATACGATTTTCAAATCGATTTCTCAAATATTCACTTTCAACTCCAAATCAATTTTCAAATTGATTTCCAAATTTATTTCAAATTCTAAATTGATTTTATAATGGATTTCCCAAGATTTATTTTTAAACACCAAGTCAAATATCAAATTGATTTCAAACAAATTTATCGCCTTTTAAATAAATTCCTTTATTCTTTCCAAATTATTCAAAATTCCATTTTCAATAAATTCTTTAACTTTTAAACAATATTACTTAAAATCCTTTCTCATATTTTGGAATTTATTCGATAAGATTACGAAAATCAATTTTAATACTTTAATTTCTTCTTTTAAATTCACCCAATTCTTTCAAAAAAATTCACTTAAAATTTCCTACTTTAAATTTCAAAAATCCAATTTTTATTTATTTCTGGTATCCAACGATACCAAAAATACATTCGGCTAAATTTTAGCCTTCAACAAGTTCAATCACAAATATAATCATTCACAGATTATAAATAAATAATCACACAGCATATGAAACAAATTCATAAAATTTGAGGAATCCAGTTGGATCCCTCCAACCTGTTTCCCTGCATCCACAGATGTTAGCACAATACCAATTCCACTTCGAGGTGGAATATCGCGGTATATGGGATTTATAAAATATCATCCGCTATTATGCGGCGCATAGGGTCTCATCCGCTATATAATGCGGGAAATCAACAACTCCAATATATACATATTCCAATATATATATATATATATATATATATTGCTATATACTATTATATATACTACCACATCCAATAGCAATCAATAACTGAAAATTCCACTTTCATTTGAGTGAGAAGATCTCACCTTTGTTTTTATTTTGCAGTCCATTTTCATTCTCGGCTTGATTCCTTTGCAATTTTAACCTTGTATAAACAATTTATATAATTTATTAACATTCGAATTTGTCGAACAATTTATTTCCATTTAGTAAAATTTTATTTTATCTAATCAATTTAATTTCAAACAAATTTCCTTTTAATAGATTTAATTAACTAATAATTAAATTAAACCAATCTCCCTTTTTAATAAAAATATTCTAGCAACTAGAATAATTAAATAAGTTCATTATATTCCAAAATTTTAACTTTTATAAATTCTTTAAACATTTTAAAATCCATACACATATATATATTTTAAAATCTTATCTATATACATTGCTTTCTAATAAAGTAAAATTCCTTCAACCCTATATATATTTTTAAACTACATGTACTAAGGAGCAAGCCATATACATTTTTAAAAATCTACTTTCTTCTTCTTCTTCTTTTTATAAATATATACACATATATAAACTTAGCAGAATTCTCCTTTAAACCCTACTGTAATTTTCTCTGCAAATACATACTTATATCTGTACATATATATGTATAAATTTAGGAAACTGAAAAAATAAAAATCAAACGTTTACCTCACCGACTCTGCAAATTCGAGTACGAACCGGCCTCGCCTTTGCGATCGAAATCCTCTACCGATCTGCTCGACTTCGAGCTCCATGCTCTGATACCAGTCGAAGTCGTCGACTTCCCTGCGACAGCCTCGCGCACGGCTATCGACGAACCCCATGGCTAAATCGAGCTCGACCCTCCTCACGCGTGCCCGAGCACTCCCTTACTGCCTCTAGATCGATGCTAAAATGAATTGATCTTGGGTTCTCTTTTTGTGAAAAATCGATTTCATGGGATTGAAAAAGGAGAGGAGGAAGACGAGAATTTTTTCAAGCTTCGATCTGCCATTTTCGATTTTTAAATCATCTCAGGGAAAAGGGCTCGGCTGAATTCGAAATGAAAACGAACTATGAAGAGGGAATAAGTACGCAGCCATTATTTGTTTTTAATTCGAACTGAAGGCTTTTTTTCTTTCAATTGATTTGAATATCGGAAGGGAAAAGATGTTAGCGTGCTATCAGCTGAAAAGGGGGACAAGAAAAGATGGTTACGTGATTCTCTCCACTTGCTATAGTAACACGAAGTGAAAGAATTTCAACTAGTTAAACAATGTATCAATTTATTTAAATTCAAATTCGAATCGACTCAAAACGAAGTCAAAAATTATGACTTCCTATCAAGTCGTGCCACTAGGCGTTTATAATGTTATACGCCTATTCTGAACACAATGGAAAAGATTTCGACTCCAAATTCGATTGTATGGAGAAAATAGCTTTTTGGACCAGTTATAATATTGAATTTCGATTTAATTTCAGCGTGTTTGCTTATCGTACGACCAAACGATCACTCCAAACATTACGAAAATTGAAATTCGATAAGAATACAATATTACGGATCCAATGGAACTGATTTCGTCGAATTCCGAGACTGTGCCTCAGAATGCTATTTTCAAATATCGATTTGAACGATAAAATTCAAAACTGAACAAAATAGTTTCAAATTCAATTCTGAAAGTTCCATTACCTTCAGTATCATAAATATGAATTTTCTAAACCTTGAAAATATTTTTAATCGGCTTAAAATTCCAATTTCAAAATTTTACCCAATTTCAAAACAATTAAATTCAATAATTTAATCACCAAATTCATTCTGATATTCGAATTTCAAATTAAACTAACTTTCAAATATTTAAAATCAATTAAATATCCTGATTTCCAATGTCAAAAATTCAGGGTCGTTACAATACCATGAACATTTTGCGTTGTTATGTGGAATTATGTTGTTTGTTTTGACATTTGAAATAAATAGGTATTATTTTCATATTATATTTTATCTTTCTACTATGAGATTCTGAATGTGTATATAGATAGCTCTATAATTGTTTTTTAAATCAATTTTACCAACTAACAATCAGCTTTGGAATGGGTCTAAGGTTTGATGGGACTTTTCTTGGTTAAAAATTAGGCATGTTTCGAGACGGGTTGTTACAAAAAGATAATGAAGAAAAAGTGAATAATAGAGAGAGAAAAAGCACGGAAAAAGGTAAATGTTTAGAATATAATTTAATTTACTATAAAAAAATTCATCCTGACAAATATTTGTCAGGAAAATATTTGCCATCCATATACTAAAAAACAAAACAGTTAACAATTGAATTTACTTGACAAACCAGGTAAAAAATCAGAAGATTTGATGATGAATAAAGAAAATTTTGATGGTGAAGAGAAGGACAAATTATAGAAAAAAGCAGCAGCATCATTTCAAAGGTATAATATCAAAATATATGAAACTTTTACGTCAAATATTTTCCATATGAATATTTCCTAAAAATTTGCAAAAATAATTATTTTCACAAAATATATTCCTTATAAATAAAATACTTCCTTAAGTCAATTAATAACCAAAGACTAATGATAAATTTATTGCAGAAATTCATGAAAAAACAAGACAAAACTAACATAATACACCAAGAAGCTTTGATTGCAGAAGGACATCAAGAAAAAATAGTACAAAAAGCGAAAGGTATATATATTTTAAAACAAAAATCAACTTTTATATATATGTCAAATATTTGACATATACTAAATATACAATTACAACAGATGATGAATAGAAAGATAGACCAGGTATTGACTACTCAACATTCTACTTACTAACACCTTCAAGCGAGAGTCAAGAAAGCAGCCAAAAATTAAACCGAAAATCAAAAAACATTCAAAAAAACGTGGTTGCAGATTACAAATCAAGCTTGAAAATAAGGAGAAAAAATTGAGAAAAAAATGAATAAAAGTTTCTCCTTCTTCGCTCTCAAAAAGAGTTAAAAAGGAACCAAAAAGAGTAACAAAAAATCCAAATTTCCAATATCCTACTTACAAAAAAAGACAATACGAAAGAAATTAGATAAAGGCAATGTTGACAAAAAAGATGAAAAAGCTCCTCAACCTGAAATGATATCAATCGAAAGCATAGAATCTGATCACGATAGTTTGAATAAAAGAAGCAAAGATATTGATTCAAAAAAGCAAGCTTTCAAGAAAATGGCAGACAATGAATAGATTTATGAGCTTAATGCTTTTATGAAGTAGATGGAAATAGGTAAGTTATTTTATTAAAACTTAAAATGCAAATATATAAACAAACATACAGAAATGTATGCATGCCTAGCAAATATATGACTAGAAAATATTTGCTTGGCAAATATTTGCTACTTGCTAGTCAATTGTTTGCCAGGCATATATTTGCTTGACAAAATTTTCCAGTCAATTGTTTGTCAGACATATATTTGTCAGACAATATTTAAATAAATAATATTCACATACTGAAATGGCAATTTTAGACACAGATCATAATTAAAGTACATATATTATGTTCTAACCTACTTATTATAATGCATACAAATATACTTAATCTATTATTAAAACAAGAAAGCTACATACTATAACCCAGACAAAGACACTGAAATAAGAGGAGTCGATATTTCTGACATGCTATTCAATAGATTCATTTACTTAGAGGTATGTAATTCAATATAATATCATTAACTGAAAAATAACAAAAGTAACATATAAAATCTAATTTCTATGCAAGTTATAGTTCGGTTCTTAGAAATAAAACTAAAGGCAAATCATGAAGATATCATATACTTAAAGTCCTACATAGCGGTATGAAATACTTAAAAATGCAAATAAATATCACTTGAAATTTTGAAGTTAATTAATCTGTAAACACAGGTATCGATAATCAAGAGTACAGAACAACTTATGAAGCTTTGGTAGTCAAAGTGATAGCAGAAGAAGCAATGAATTGCAAAAAAAAGTTAATACCATTACATAATAAAAATTATTATACACTGTTGGAGTTTAATGCAATTGATAAAACCTGGAAACACTATGATTCCTAAAGACCAAAAAGGAAAAACTTCAACCGCCCACACAAACGAAAGCAAAAATAGTGGTAAGTTTTAAATATATTAATAATTACTTGTGGCAAATATACACATGGCATGCCTGGTGGCAAAAATTTACCGACTTAATCGACTTGATTATTTTTTACAGAGAGACAAAATAATGAACATTCTGAAGTTAATTTATTAAAAAGGGGAAACAACCATCAGAACCACAAAACAAACCATTCAATTTTATGAATTGTCCACAGCAAAGGTACTATTCGTAAGTATAAAATTATAATCTATAAAAGTAAATTTAATAAAATTAAAAAAACTTAAACTGATCTAGAATTGATTGCGCAATATTTGTTATGCAATATATAGAAGACCTATTCAATAATATACAAATAGAAGGAATGGTAGATTTATACAAAGATGAAGAAATGCAAAAACTAAGAGCTCACATCCGATATGATATTGTCACAGACAAAAATCATGGCTGGAAATCAGAAACCGACATTGTCAAATGTATTAAAGATTGTATATCTATAGGCATTTCGCTTAAATGATTACAATTTATCTAACTTGATTGAATGTATCAAAAGCTAGATGACAAACGTTGGATGCTAGATATGTAATGTTACACATACATATTGAGTGTTTAAAAACACTTTTGGATGAATGTTAGAAACTTTTATCATAATGTAATATAAAGTACTTTATGTTTGAACTGTAATGTCCTATAATGAAAATGTAGTTGATGTGCATTATAAAATTGTATAAATTTGATGTTTCACTCAACTATGTTGGATATTGAATGCTACATACTTTTAACATGATGTAATGTACAGTATTTCATATCTAAAATGTAACGTACTATATTCGAAGGAAATGTTGTTATCCTTTTATAGTATAACATTGTATAATTTCTAATTAAACTCAAATATTTGACAAATAATTGCAGCGCAAATATTTGCCATGCAAAAATTTCACAAGTACTAAAAGTAGTGACATTTAATATTATAATATTCGTTAACCAAGATTATTTGTCTTTTTGACTCATTAATGAATTTACTGCATAGCCAATACATAACATAATTGACTACATACTCTAATCAATATATAAGAAAACAAATTAATAACCAAAATATACTATTTAATCGAACATATAACTGAATGCAAAAGCTAACTAGATGCCCAACTTAATCGGGTACGTATGAACGTAGAAGCTAACTGAATGTCAAACCTAATCGAGTACATATGGATATAAAAGCTAAGTGGATGCCAAACCTAACTGAATACATATGGAAACCAATCTATAACCGAGATATATTGTTTAACCGAGCATACCACCAAATGCAAAGGCTAATCAGATACCAAACATATTCGAGTGTATATGGATGTAAAAGCTAACCGAATGCCAAACCTAATCGGATATATATGGATACAAAAGCTAACTAGATACCAAAGATAATATGGTATGTATGGATATAAAATCAAACTGCATGCCAAACCTAACTCGGTACATATAAAAACTAATATATAACCTAGATATATTATTTAACCGAACGTACCACCAAATGTAAAAGTAAACCGGATGTCCAACCTAATCAGTTATGTATGGATGCAAAAGTTAACCAAATGTCAAACCTAATCGAGTGCATATGGAAATGAAAGCTAACCGAATACCAAACCTAATCGGGTATGTATGGATATAAAAGTTAGTCGAATGTCAAACCTAATCGAGTATGTCTAGATACAAAAGCTAACAGGATGCCAGACTAATCGAGTATGTATGGATACAAAATCAAACCGGATGCCAAACCTGATTGGGTACATATAGAAACCAATCTATACCCAAGATATATTGTTTAACCGAGCATACCACCCAATGCAAAAGTTAATTGGATGCCCAACCTAATCGTGTATGCATGGATGCAAAACCTAACCGAACGCCAAACCTAATTCAGTACATATGGCAACAAAAGCTAACCAAATGTCAAACCTAATTGAGTATGTATGAATACAAAAGTTAACTGAATGCCAAACCTAATCGGGTATATATGGATACAAAAGCTTATCGGATGCCAAACCTAATTGGGTATGTACGGATATAAAATTAAACCGGATGTCAAACCTAATAGAATACAGATAGAAACCAATATATAACCAAGATATATTGCTTAACAGAGCATACCACTGTTAACCCAAAAAATGGATCAACACCCCGGTTTAATTTTGAAAGCACCAGCCCTGTTCTCACAGAGCAATATCACCTATCATAGATATAGAAAAAGAAAAGTAAAAGAAAGAAGACAGAGAATTTTTATAGTGGTTCAGCTATTAATGAAGCCTATGTCCACTTTATAGTTTTATTATAGACTGATTGTTGTTACAGGAAGTGTTTGATTACTAGACTTTGACTGTCTTTAAGTAGATTGAATCCCCAGAGTTGGAATCCACTGGAGAATCACAGTGAATCCCTCTAGGGATTATTGTGAGGGAGGTAGAGAGTGAAGAATGATTCTAGCAGAGCTTCCGCAACTAGTCCGGAAAAGCCCCCCTTTATATTGGAGGCAGGATGGTATTTATAGAGATCGGGAGACTTCTGGACCAGGCCACTTCATCAACTGATCGTAGGTAGGTATAGAACGACCTAGGGGGGTTTAGCTCGCGATCCGAGCCAAAACAATGGGTCGGTAGTGACCCATGGTCTATGGGTCGCTAGCGACCCATAGAGTTGGCTCATACATGAGCTAATGACTTAGCCATTGCATTGCTTGGTTGCCTCGTTGAAGACTTGTGGAGAAGCATGGGTCGCTAGCGATCCATGGTGTATGGGTCGCTAGCGACCCATGCACTTAGCATTTGTTTTAGCATCCCCCTTCCTTCCTTCTCTTCTTCCCTGCATCACAGCGACCTTCGATTTTGCATGGATCGCTAGCAATCCATAGGGTATGGGTCGTTGGCGATCCAAGCACTTAGGATATTTTTGGAGTTTGGAGTTTGGGATGTTTCTGTGGTCTTCTATTGTCATTTTTTGCGTAGTCTCGTCGCATGTTGTTCCATTCGGCTGATAGTTTACTAGTTGTTTGTGCTTAGCTACTGATTTGGCTAAAAGAATACTGGTCTCTTGGTTTAGTCGATCTTAGTTGTTGTCTCGGTAATATAGCTTGTCTCTCGTTAACTCCTTGCCTTAGCCTCTCTGGTTAAGGTTAAGTTCTAAACCATCCTGATGTCGTGGGATTATTTTGTTTCCTGTTGGATCTTGCTAGGTTAAAAACCTGGATAACATTTGCCCCCCGGAGTACGTCTTCGTTGTAAACAAGGCGTGCTTTGGAAGTTATCGCTCTCAATATCTGTCCATCTTTTTCCAAGTGATTGCTTTGGAGTTTTATGAAACGTGGCAGGTCATGCTGTTGGTCATCTAGCTTTGGTTTTGACTATAACAGATCAAATTTCTCCGCTTAGTTTCCTGAAATGCTTCGAAACGATGGATAATGTTGGAGGATGAAGTGGAGAAAAATTTGCTCCCTCATTATGGGTTGCTAGCGATCCATTATGTATGGATCGCTAGCGATCCATACGGTCGTGAAAATTTGGTTCGAAATTTGGGTCACTAGCAATCCATGATGGATCGCAGGCGACCCAATGCCTTAGCAAAAATCGTGCTTCATCTTTTCTGCCTACATATATGCTCGAGCCGACCTAGTAGCTCATTCGACCCGAGTTACCCTTGCTTCTTCACACGATCCAGTTTATGTGCAATCCAATTCCAAGCGATTCAAGCACTTGCTCGACTCGATCCATCACCTCCTTAGATCCATCTAATCCAAGCTCCACGCCGTGATCCTCACATCATTTTTTGTGAAACCCTAGCCGACCCATCGTTTTGCTATCGATTCATACAATTGATTCTAAACCCTAGCTCGCCTTTGAATCATTGCCGACCCATCTCCTAGCCCGCCAGCAGTCCATCCACGTATCGTTGGTTCTACGTCTTTGATCACTCTTGTGTTCTTGAGTTTAGTCAGAGGTGGGTTCGCTTAATTGGTTTGTTAATTACTGTATTTTTGTAATGATTTGATGATGAGTTTCCATTTGCAATGTTGGTCGCGAGAAGTTCGAGTTGATTGCGGTTTAATAGGTGCAGATAGCCAATCGAGTCTTGAGTTTTCTCCCCGAACGACGTTCGGACTTTGACCCAATGGTTGACATGTTTGGCTATCTTCCCCTGTTAGACTAGAATCGACTTGTTCCCAGTTTCGTAGATGTTACTGCACGACATATCACCATTCGATCCCGATTCTTCCAGAGAATTTAGGCTTATCCTGCTCGCTTGTTGCACGCTCGACGTCCCTATAGTGAGAAGAGTTTTCCATGTCGCTTCAGACAACAGATCCGTTATCGATCATTGATCGATAACGGGTAAGTGTACAGGAAGTAGAAACAAAAGCATAAAACAAAGTGACAAGGGAAGTTCTTTTCTTCTTCCACTGCGAGCGAACTATCTACATGAGATATAGCATTTGCAGTGTTTTGGGCACCGAGTTTATCCCATATAGATAGCACACTGCACTTGCCCCAGTTCACACATGAAACCGACGTGTCGATTACAAGTTAATGTTTCTTTGGAATTCAAGTGTGGTAGGGGAAGCTATTAGTTTAGGATAGATTTACCTGACCGTTTCGGACGTGAGTTCTGTTATTTAGAATGAAGCAGCCATCCGTGCGTCGTAAGTCAAGTGGGGGAAGCCTAGCACTCTCAGAAGCTGAGTCATCATCCACTTCGCAGGCTCAATATGGCCAGTTAGTCCTGGTTGGGCCAATTGTGGACCGAACGCCTCCCAACTTTAGAGTTCTACTTAATCCACCTGAGAGAGCTTCTTCTGTGGTTTCTGCCAAGGTCCTTCATAACATTTGTGTGCAACACGAAATTCCAAAAGAGGATGTGCGTCTGCCGGAGAAGGACGAGTTCGCTCATATGCCTCCCTCGGGGTACACCGCTTGCCACCGATACATGTGTTTAAACGGAGCCGTGCCTCCCTTTAACAACTTTCTGCATGAGACTCTTTCGAACTTGGGTATTGCCCTATTTCAGCTTCATCCTAACGGCTACACCATCCTGACTTGCCTACATGTTCTATTCATGCGGACGTTCAATCACGCTCCCAATTTTGATGAGTTACGGTATTTCTGTCATTCGAGATGAGAGATGACTGCCCCTCCTTGATCATAATCGAAGCCCAAAGAAATCGGAAAATCATCCTGCGCTTGTAGAGCAACTTGTCGCAATTCAAGATGCAATATTTCTTTGTTAGATGCCTCGAGGGGTTCAATCGCCGGTGGACGACAGGGGGTAATTTTCTTTTTTCCATTTATCTAGCTTCGATGCGTTGCAATGGAGTTACTAATTAGCCGTATGTCTCTTGCAGTTATTCTAAGGCCAAATAGAGACATGGCTCTTGATGAAGTTTGTCAGACTTTAAAGGCTATCGATGCTGAGGAGAGAAGCATTAAGGTATTACTGACTGATGAAAACTTGCATCGATATGGATTGCTGGCTCCGGGTAGATCCACTGTTCAAGTTGAAATTCCCTCTCCTGCTCGATCCAGGGTTCGTACGAGATCTACTTCCTCCTCCCATGATTCCAAAGAAAGCGCTTCTTAAGAGAGAGAGCCCGTCCGGAGGATCAACCGACGAGGTCCGTGAGGGGGGAGAGGCTGTTGCGATTGGATTAAGCGGCCTGGCTAGAATGCCTCCAATTCCGGAGGAAGAAGAAGAGTTCAAGCAAAGAGAAGGCAAGGCCGCCTTGGACTCAGAAAAGGAAGAAGGGGAGATTGAGAGTAGTAGTGATGAGTCCACTGCTAGTGATTACTTCTTGTCAGAATCTAATGGTGGGGACTCGGAGTCTTGTGATGAGACTCCGGGAATGAGTCTCGTTCTTCCAAGTTCACCTCTTCCCGATACAAGGGACAAAGACAAAGTCCATGAGACAGGAGGGCATCAAGATTTTTTGAGTAAGGACGTCGGAGCGAAGTCCAGGGATTTTAGTGACGTTTATGTTGACTTTGACATGCTCATGAAAGAAGATTTTAAATTTGATACGACGCCTCCCCGCTCGGGTGATATCGCACAAGAAGTTAGCTCGGTTTTGCCTACAACAGCCGAAGTTAGTCCGATTCCACCTACGACGGTCGTCCGACCTGGTTCGTGATGACGTTTTAGGCCTACGTTAGAAACGCACTACACATTGCACTAGGATTACACTCATTTTCATTCATTCTTTCATTCTTGTTGTGTTTATTTTTATGCTTCTGAAATCTTTTATGTATGTTTTATGCCAGATATGACGAGAGGATGAGGTTTCTATGATGACTTCAAGGAGTTTACTAACTCACAGCGGTATTCCAAGCGCACCTCCGGCTGTCATCATTTCCATGAAACGGAGGAGGAATATAGGAGGAGGAAAGAACTTGAAGCTGAAACCCGCCGTCAGGAAGAAAGAGATCGAACCTGATCGTATAAGGGCGGGTATGAGAAGAGGAGATCTTTCGAAGTAAGGGATGAACCATCGAAAGGTCGAAGTTTGACCATCGCCCTCATTCTTTAGAGCTTGCTCCAACACATTCTTCTGTAGGTCAAGAAATTCCTAATACTTCTGCCCCGCTTCCACCTTCGACTCATGTTTCGTCATCTTCTGTTGTTACTGCTACCCCCGGTGCTTCTCGCCCCTACCAGAGACCTGCCTATGTCCTTCCTTCGGGCCCTCCTTAACTTGAGGCAGCGCTTTCTGATTGGTTTTTAAAGGGGGTTAAGTTCGACCGTGATCTACGCCCAGTCCGTAAAGATTCGTATATACCGCACCTCTAGGCCATTCAGAGCGACTTAGAACAGGACGAAGGATGGGAGAAACTCTGTAAACAATTGGCGGATACGAATCGCAATAATTATCAAGAGATCCTCACTTTCAAATCAAAGAAGGACAACTTTGAGAGGGCGTTGGTCGATCGTGACGCCAAGATTAAGCAGCTAGAGGAAGAGAAAGCAGCGGGACTGCAAGAGAGCAAGAGAAATGCTGACTTGCTAAAAGAGGTGAAAGAAGCCCATACCCGAATAGAAATCGTCTGCAGAGATGAAATAAAAAAGGTTCATGCAGAGGTGGAGAAATTAAAGCAAGAAGTGACCGCCTGCAGCGCAACGATTAAGTCTCAACAGAAAACTATTACTGATCATGACCTCATCGTTGAAGGGTACAACAAAACTATTTCTGACCAGGCCTGGATCATCGCTAAGTTACAGGCTCAGGTCGCACAGCTCAGTGCTAATAAGTCTGCCGCTGAAGTTGAGAAAGCTGCCGTGAGAACGAATTATTTGGAACTCCAAAATGCCTTTGAAAGAAAGATGGAGAAGCTTGATGCAACCATTCTGAATTTTTATGTTAACTCCCTGTTGAAAGAGCATATGGATTGTGTATTTATTCTAATATGCAAGTGTAGTCAATTACTAGTTATAAATAATAATGTAAAATAAATAACAGTAAAGAAACAATCACACCAGAGTTTTTATACTGGTTCGGACCTCTCGTCCTACGTCAAGTCCCGAAGTTCCTCTTCGAGCTTCACTAATAAACAACCCTTGTTTTGCCTGGAGGAATAGGCTTGATACAATAAATCTTTTCAAGACAAGTATGTGTTCAGAATAACACTGATTTTGACTGCACAGTACAAATCTTCCTATAATCTCCTTTACATAGAAAAATTCTAAAACATCTTCTGAGCAAACGTCATTTTTCGTTTTTTCCAAATTCGGACATCTTTAGCTCCGTCGATCTTATTTTTCTGCGTTTTTCTTGCATTTTTTGATAGTAGAAAATTCGAATTTTTATAATTCAATCATATCACTGATATCTTTATACCATTTTGATCGTCTCGTCGTGCTGATCTCTACAATATATTCAGTTGTCAATTTTGAAATCCGGTGTGCGGAGAAATCTACGAAACGCCTAGCGCATCGGTTCCGTATTTGGACCTGTGTCCTTGCGTTGCTCTTTGAGATAATGAATAACCAACGGCCATTTGCATTTATTTCCATCAGTTTACGCATGCAACATTTTCAAGACTTTTGATTTTCCTAGCTTTGACTTTTATTTTGGTTCGTTCAAAATTCTCAATGACCATTCAATTGGACATATACGTTAAATATAAGTTATATTTATAATTACTTTGCCTGATTCCATTCTCTTCTTCCCTCATTTTCGTGCCTACTACCCTTCCTTTCTCTTGCAAACATCAACTGCAGTACGCTTCGTCCACATCTCCAATTCTATTTACATCGACCATCCATAGTCTTCCCTCACCCCACAGCCGAAGCCTTCACACCTGAAGCCTATGCCGCGGCCACCATTAGCCTGTACCTCCGCCTGACCCTCCGGCCGCCATGTTGAACTCGCCGCCGTACTCCGCCTCGTCCAATTTGCCCATGCCTTCCACCAACCGCCGCCACGTCATCTCGGCCTGCCACCTTGAAATACCTGTCTACCACCTCACTGAGCCTGCTCACTTACACACCTCCGCGACTCCCTCACCGAATCTGGCATCTCGGCCACTCCACATCAACCGCCGTGCTCACCGGCCTCTGCCACGCTCACAGCCCGAACCCCTTGTCAGCCGCATCAAACTACAACTCACGTGAAGCCCAACTCGGCCGAGCTATGTTTTTCCTTCAGCCGTAAGCTTTCCTCTACACTTCTTTAAAACAATATATATATTTTTAGTTGTGCATTTGAGTGTTTAAAGAAGTACAGTATTGATAAGGGTATACATATATGAATAGGTTATGTTATATAAGGTATATAAAGATATTGCACGTTTTTAAAAGTATATATATATGTTTAAAAGTTTTATTTTAGATTTGGATTGTAACATAATGTAGGTATGTATATGTTCAGATAACATATGTTAATAATAATACTTTGGGAAAATGTACACGTATATTTATATATGTACTTAGGTATATAGAATGATATATGTGATGTTCGTGGCAACAGAGAGCATGGTTCCACATATATATTTATATGTTGAGGTTTATCTATATTTTATTAATTATATTATAGTATAAGTGATGGTATATATTTTATTTACAACAGTATTATATATAATTGCAACATTTAAGTATTAGTTAATATAAGGTTTATATAGATATGTTAAAACAGTCTGGGTATGTTTTTTTTTCTCTGTCGTCCATTGTTGTTTACAGTTTCCTATACATATCCAAGTGTACCCATTTTGTTATACGTATTGATTTAAAATGTTTATATATATAGGTTTATCAAACAATTATTTTAGGTATGGTTTTGCATGTTTCACATATACACGCATATATGTATCACGCCTTGAAATATGAAGATATTTAGTTTTAAATATATTGAGTTTCATGGTGGCCTAGGCAACAGTTCTGTCATGAAAGTTTGTAAATATACAAGTTTTGAATGAATAAATATAGGTTCATGTTTTGATTTCAATAGAGTATGGATTTAAATTAAAGAAATTTCCTTGTACTTTCGGTTGAGTATTTTATATATAATTCCAGCAATTTATAAGTCATATAGGTAGTTTTTCATATGTTAGTTTAGTATTATATATATATATACTCTGTTTAGTAAGTATATAGGTTAGATATAAAGTATATGCCAGTATTTGAAAGTGGTATATATAAGTTGCCTTAGATTACCATATTTCTTATATATTAATTATATAGAAAAGTATACATAGTATGTTTTGCTGTTGATTTGGAAATTTTTGAAAGGAATATGCATGTGTTTCGAATGTATCTTTATACGTTATGTTGTATGAAAACAGATCTTTGATAATAATGGTACGTATGTCATACTATAAATATTTTAATTATACATATGCTATGATTTATAAGGTCTGCATATTTACTATAGGTTGATATTTGAATTGTATAAATATATGTTGATTAACATTTTGGTGTGTGCATATTTATATTGTATGTATGTATTATTAAAGGTTGTTTATTGGTTTTAGAATATGTACAGATTTGTGTTAAAAATGTATTTCAAAAATTATATCGATTTTAGAATAATATAATGGATATATATATTTCAGTTTATGTTAAACTGTTAAGTTTTAAAGGTGTTGATTTAATTCTGTTCTGATTCGATTTCGTCCATTCTTGTTTATTAGTTTGTCCGTCGAACTCTAGACCATCGTGCTTTGCTTCGAAATTCGTGCTTGGATCCATAACTCATTTCACTATCAACTTCTCTAGCCTCGAAAGGTGAGCAATCACTCACGATTAATGTTCTGTTATTTATTAAATTTGATTTCAATTAAAACGACAATTGAAATATGCTGCTATTAGTTATTTACACTGTTATATATGTTATTACCTGTATCAGTTCACCTGTGACATCTGACACCCTTATTTGTTATTTATACAATGATAATCCAGTTTGGTTGATAAATGATTGATTGTTAATGTTTGACATTGGATGTTAAATTGTTAATGTCGAAGTGATAGATAATATGTAATTGAATTTGACGTAGGATAGTTAGATTTAATATATGTGTTAAATTTGATTAAATGACATTTGTATAATATGACCCCTTTAACTGTTAAATTTATTGACACGTAGGATTTGTTTAATTACACCTTGAACCACTGAATGTACGTTGTTAAATTGATGATGTATGAAATTGTAAATAGATGACAATTGAAGAACCGTATAAATATTAATGTAATAATCTTTAATCTACATGAAATGATAGTGTAGATTCTAGAAATAATTTTATTAATTTATACAAATAACAATGTGAATTAATACGATTATTTCGGGATTATTTGAATTGATTATTGGATTGATATTGATTGTTGTTATTGCTTGTTTATTTACTTTGACACCATCCCAGTTATCACACTACAAGTTCTCTTTGCTATGCTTTGATTTTTGAATTGAATTGGAATCGGGTTGAAATGATAAATACACAAATGAACTTGACTTAGGATAGAGAATTAAATAAAACCCGATTGGTCAATGATTTGATAAAAATAAAATGAAGATTTTATTTGAATAAATAATATGGTTTTGAAACGAAGTTGGAATTTGAATTTTAATGACAGGAAATGTTGATATTTAAAATCTGAATCAAAATAGTAACATAGTAGTTGATGAAAGAACGTTGTTTAATTTAATTATTTATTTATTAAGTTTGAAATTATTTAATAATTAAGTTTTGAAATTATTTAATAATAAGCTTGAAATTATTTAATAATTAAGTTTGAAATTGTTTGATAATTAAATAAATTTGAATTCTTTGATAAGTGAAATTGAACTTCTTTAATAAATGAAATCAAGTTTCTTTATAAATTGATTTTTGAGATTTGTAACTAAGTAAATAAATCAGTGAAATTGAATTTCTTTAACAAGAAATAAAATGTGATCTATGTGTTGAAATAAATATAAGACTTGTAAATTAAAGAATTCGATTTGACAAATTTAATTTAACTCAATTTGTAAGTTTTGATATAAGGAAGTTGAATTTAAATAATGGATTTAATGAATTGGAAATTTAATAGAAATTGTATTGAATGGCAAATTTACTTAATGAATAGTGAATGAAGTCGATCAATGAATTTAAATTGATGTGAATGTTAAACTAAATTAATTTAGATGATTTTGGAATGAAACTTATATGCGAACTTGAATCGATATTTGAATTGTTTTAAATAAATTGAAATTGAATTATAAGATTTTGAAATTATGAATGTGGTAGTTTTGAAACGTAAATTATGGAAATGGATTTAGAAAGAGAAATGAAATGTTGATTTATAAATTCTAACTGAAATTGAAATTGATTTGGTTTTTCAAAATATATAAACGACCAATCGGTGTAATAATCACGAAAGTTATTAAAGAGACCGGAATCGGTTAGGGACATACTCATTGTCTAAACCGAATACCACTTTAATAACTAGACGCGAAGTGTGATCCAAAATGAAGTGGTTGGAATGATGTACGTGATGACTGAAGAAAGAGAACGATAATGGATAGCCTTGACACTTGTGTCAAATTGGAAATGACTAAAACAGGAGCCGTGCTAGGCCAAATGGAGGTCAGCTACCTCGAGCGAACACACTTCTTCGAAAACTACTCATTGCTTGTTGTCGATTGGTGCACCCTTGATTTTGGGAGTGTTGTTTCGCGGTGTTGCGATCGCTGCGGCGATGTGTTCTCACCAGTCCGGATCAGGCAAACGGTAGTTTCACTACCTTGGGTATTGCCTCATGTGCCTTGTCATACTTGTATCCATATACGCGACCACTACGATTTGTTTTGTGTTATACCTATGGGGTACTCCCTGATAGCCCACTAGTTTACGGTGGAGTTTACAGTGCTGTATAGACTATAACGCTTATATAAAATGTGTTAAGGGGGATAATGGTAACGCCTTAACACTATTTTGATACCTTATATTACTGATAGACATTATCTACTTAGCGTACATTACTACCTAGTAGATAGTTTAACGGATCCTTAAAGGATGGTTATTCCAAACATCCTTTGAGTTACTTGTATTTCAGTTGCTATTTCACTTGAGTTGGATTTATTGATATAAGAATGTTAATCCTGACTCGAGTGTTTTGTGTTTTGCTTTACGCTCGGGTCAGACTGAGTGTACCAGTATTCAAGACTCACCTTTGGAGTTGGAGCTTTGCTTGAAGATCCAGCCATCTATTCTGCTTTCAGTATTCGATGATTCCAGTGATGTATTCTGATTTGTATTTGATGTATCGTGTTACTCTTCCGTTGTATCTGGTTTAACTCTGATGTAACTTATATATTTATATAGTAGCTTCATGAACTACTATCTCTTTTATCTCCACTGCATTTATTACTCTGTGTCTGTGATCTGTGATTATATCTATATACTGTATATGCTCAGTTTTTCCAAATTTAAATTAACAACGCGGTATTTTGAATTATTCAAGTTCGACATGTGCGGATGCGAATGGTCCAAAATAACGGGTCGTTACACAGCTGTTAGTATAGAAGGGATGCATTGAAAAGTTGTGAAGATATCCCTTTGTTTAAAGAAGATGTCCATTCAACAATGAATCCCGTTACCCAGCACAGGTGTCTGAGCATATGTTCGGACGTCTGAGCTGTTGAATAATTTTCAAACATAACAAATTATAAGACATCTGGAAATAGCAGACAGACGTCTGAGTTTAGTTTTGATTTAAAAATAGAAACTCTTATCAGACGTCTGATATATAAAGTCAGATGTCTGACATTTGTAGTTTTGAGTTTTTCTAGACTTGTTACGTGCAAATGCTTAAGTTTAAACGATATTACTAAAAGGAGATTTTACAATCATATCTAGGCAAATAATAGTACTATATTAGCTTTGATGATTCTTCTCCTTTGTCGAACTATCTTCAAACTAATCTCTGAAAGCCTTTTCCTACAAGTAGATAGACTATATATATGTGTATAGTTGTTGTCATCGAAACCATAGAATAGTGGTTCTAACATTCTCCCCCTTTTTGATGATGACAACTATACAATTTTTATAAACATATGTCTCCCTCTGAATCGATTGCTCCCCCTATAAACATGTAATATAATATTTCTCCCCCTTTGACGTTATCAAAAAGAAATTAAATAGAAAAACGTAGATTTCACAACTAAGAGAGTTTAAGATTACAACAATTCAGAAAATAGAAAGAGCAAAGATACATAAGTAGAAATGATCAAAAATACAAAAAGCTTACTGGTAATCATAATATCCCCAAAATCCGGAGGAGCCTTCATTGTGTTGCCACTGAGATTGGTCAATATACTTGTAACGACCCGGTATTTTGGACCATTCAAATCGACAATAAATCCACACATGTCTGACTTGAATAATTCAAAATAACAGATTGTAATAAAAATTTGGCAAAACTCAGCATATGCAGTAAATAAATCAATCACATAATCACAGACACAGAGTAATACAATAATACGCAGCGGAATAGATAAAATAGTAGTTCATGAAGCTACTATATAAACATCAGAGTTAGAAATAAAATACAACAGACTATCTCAGATGCAATGAAGTCTCCAATCCAAACAGATGACTTCTGTGAACGAATCAACTGGAAAGCTGGAAGCTGAATCAAAAGTTGAATCTCCAAAGGAAGCTCCAAACTCCAAGGATGAGTCTCAAATGCTGTATCACTCAGTCTGACCCGAGCGTAAAGCAAAACACAAAACACTCGAGTCAGGATTAACATTCTTATATAAATAAATCCAACTCAAGTGAAATATCAATTGAAATACAAGTAACTTAAAGGATGTTTGGGATAACCATCCTCTAAGGATCTTCAGAACTATCTACAAGGTGGAAATATACAATATAACACCGTGGTCATTTCAATTTAATTTATACTTCAAAACCCAAATATCATTTCATTTCAAATATAACTATTTTCCAAGATAGTATATATATTAATTAATTTATAAAGTAAAGTATTTATAATTTCCTCAAGTCTCACAAATCGATTCAAATTAACTCAAATTCCAAATTCAAATTTATTCAAAGCTCAATTCATCAATTCAATTCAGTTCTAAATATACCATTTAAATTTTCAATATGTTTCAAAGCTTTAATATTCAACATTTTCAAAGTTAAATTTAACAGTTTCATATAGCTCTTGATTTAACTTTATCATTATTTAATCAGGGAATATTCACTTAATAAATTCAATATCATTTAACTTAGCCTTAAATTTCATTCTTACTAAATATTTCCTTAAATTTATTTAAATAAGAAATATCCATTAAATTATTTAAATTAAACCCAAGTTATAAATCATATCTTAGATCTCAAATTCAATAAGTTTTAAATCGGTTTAATTAAATAAAATTCTTTACTAAATTCAAATTACCTTCTCAACCTTAACTTATTCAAATTATTACTGAAATCTATTTTGAAACATAAATTTAAATACTCAACCATATTATATGTATTTAATCAATCTTAATTAAATTAAATATCATTATTAAATCTACATATATCATTACCATTTATATATAAAATTCTTAAGAATCAACATTTGTTAAAACCATATATTTCTTTCCAAAACCATAGAATTCAATTTCAAAATATTTATATATATGGACCAACGGTGTCTGTATATATATTTATCATAAGGTTAAGTGATACGGATATTTATCATTTCAATCCGAAATTTAAATATATACGGGTAGATATCATTTCGACCCGTAATCCCAATTTCAATTCAAATGAAAATCGCTTGGGTTTATCATTTCAACCCATAACGAAATTCTCCTATTCTAAAGTCCGTTCGGGTATGTATCATTTCAACCCATAGTGAATTCTATACTAACAGGGAACTTGCAGAGTGATAACAGATACAAAAAAAAATATAACAACAGGCATATATCATCAGTATAAATAACAGATACGGGTGTCAGATGTCACAGGTGAACATATACAAATAATAGGAATAACAGGCATATAATACTAGATACTGGTGTCAGATGTCACAGGTGAACAGTTATAGATAATAGCATATATAACAATGTAAATAACTACAGCAGCATATTTCAATTGCTATTTCAAATGAAATCAAATTTAAATAATAAAAGAACGTTAATCGTGAGTGATTGCTCACCTTTCGAGGCTAGAGAGAGAGTTTCAACATACAAAAAGCTACGAATTGGATCACGACCTAGACAATCGAACAAATCCAAACAACAATCTCAAGCGAAGTGAGCTAAGAGTGGATTTGACGGGCAAATCTGAAAGATGGGATTGATGGAAATGGAATCAGAATCATCTAGATGAAAATAGGAAATATATATATATTATTATTGTCATTCCCATGAAATCAATATTTAATTTAAAACAATTATTAATATATATATACACAAAATCATAGTTTTAATTAAACACATAAAATCAACATTTATACATTATATATCTTGAAATAAGTATTTTATATATAATAGAGTGTTCAAACTTTTTATATTAATACAGCTATACATTTTTATATATAACAGAGCATATTCTTTTAAAAGTCAAATTTTCAACTTTATAAAAATACAGACCAGGTAGTAATGTATATAAACTTGAAATATTAACCTTTACATATTATAACTAAATATATTTTATAACAAATCCTATTATATAACATAAAATATATATATATTGTAAAATACTATATAGCATCAAATACATTATAGAATACTAATATAACTTACTATAGTGTTACATAACTATTTATACTCATTAAAACACATAAAAAAAATCAACTTATAAAATGTCAACAGCAAATCTATCACTATATACTACTTACATATCTCAATACCTTATGATATATCACTGTACATAACCTATATCAAACCCAAAAGAACAAAAGTAGACTATATATATAATATACGCATAAAACAACAGACTGCTCATGTATAAAATGAACTAACTCTTATATAACCAGAAATATATTATACATATAATTATACATATATATTCATACGTAATATATAAACAACATATATACGTTATACGAAAACAAACATAAATAGTATCCAATATATGTGAAATAGATTTGCAAAACATTTATATATAGTACTGTCAGAAATTATACATAAACAACTTTTATAACTAAACAAATAAAAGCATATATATATAACTAACCTGTTAATAAAGTAAAATAGGAATGGAACTAGGCACGGAAACAAAAGAGACACACGGCTGGTGTAGAGGCCGGAGGTGCTAGGTGGGCTGTGTTCGAGTGGTTGGAGGAGGCTGCGTCACTGTCAGGGCTGAGGCGAGGTCGGGATGGGGAAAGTGGAGCTTGGGTCAGGCGGTCGTGGCGTGGTGGATTGGCGGAGGTCGTGGAGCCGGGGAGGGGACGGAGGAGCGTGTAAGATGGATGGGAGAGGGAAGAATGGATGGTTTTGGCATTTTGTGAGCTCGGGTTCTGTGTTAGGCGGGTCTGGTTGAGGTAGAGGGTGGCTCACTGGCTCGGTCGAGGTGGATCGGTGGATGATGGGATGTAGGTTGGTGGGAGGGTACTTGTGTGGCGGAGGAAAAAGGAAAGGAGGAGCAGCTCGCGGCGGCTGGAGGAGCTCGAGTGCGGAGGGGTGTTGCACGCGATGTGTTGTTGGTGGTTCGAGTTCATGCGAATGCGGGCGGTGGTGGCGAATAGGGATGCTGAAGGCGAATAGAAGAAACATGCTACAGGGAAATTTTTATATAAATAGGTTTATTAGAGTAGTAGCTTAGAGAAGTGAGAGGAGAGGAATAGCAGTGGACAGGTAATAAAAAAAAATGAATAGTTATATACAATAAAAGAAACAGTGAAAAGGAAAGGTCAGAAACTGTAGAAGTGAAAGGTTGGGTTTTTGGAAGGTTACGAAAGCAATTAGTAGCAATGGTCCCCCATCGATTTAGCAGACAATTTAAAGCAATAAATGGCTCAAATTGGACAACACATTTGAGTTTTGAAACGAAAGGAAGGGATAGCAATAGCAAAGATTTTACAATAAATTGAACGTTGGGATAATAATTGTCATACCTTAAATTTGGAAAACTAAAAGTAACGGCTATTAGATTCACGGCAGCTAATGAATGGACACCAGTAATTCAAAGTTTCAAACGTACCGATACGATAAATCGTTTCATAGATTTCACTACGTACCGGAACTCAAAAAAATAGAAATGAATATACCGCAGAGCTCGGTACGACGAGACGATCAAAACGGTGAACAGATATCAGTGGTACGATTATCCGATCAAAAGTCGATAATCGGTACCGAAAATGCTAATATTTTGTAGACAATAAGATAAACAGAGCAGTAGAAGTCCAAATTTCGTGAAACGAATTTCGCAGTCTGATTCAGAATGCTCTAAATAAATTTTCTCCTGTTGACATATTTTGGTTTCGGAAAACTTTTAAATTCAACTTTTATTAACCGGTTTAAATTGAAATAAAATTTCACAGGAAAATAAACTTCAATATTATCAGATGAAAATTTACCAGTTGCTATATTAAAATAGACGTATTCCAAATAATAGATTTTTATTTTCAAATTTTATTGTTTAAAATTTCACAAAATTTCAATTAACTACGTTATTAAAACCAATCAAAATTTATGGGTCGTTACAATACTCATCATCCTCTTGAATAGATAGACCCTGAAATGATGTGTAATAGTCATAGTCATATGGATCTTGTGACATATGATGTTCTTCAAAATGGTAAGATAAGCCTTCGCTTTCTTCAGTGTCAAGACATATATGTTCTTTTCCAGGATGAGAATGATGTTAAGGTTCCTCTGAAGGTCCTGCTCCTGTAGAAGGTCCGACAGGATAGACTGGTGTGGATGGTGGAGCAGGAGAAGGTGAAGATGATGACCGTGATGAAGAATGACCCCGAACTTTTCGAAGAACTTTACCCAATGTTGTAACAACCTTTTCTAATGTTTTCTCTACCTTTTTCATGCGAGTAGAAAAAGAACGTTCTAGCCATGACATTTTCTTATCAAGCACTTGTTGATTTAAGGAGATAAGTCTTTGGTTTTGAAGTGCAATATCTTGGAAATTCTCTCCTAGACCTGCGGATATCCTAGCTTCTTGTATTTTCGAATCGGAGTAATATTCTGTAGCGCGTGAAGCTCTAGTAGGTTGTGAAGGTCGAGTTAGAGGTGCTTGTTGTTGTTGTTGTTATTGTTATTGTGGAGGTTGATATTGGGTAAAAGGAATAATGCTTGGTGGTACTTCTGGGAGATGCATTAAAGAAAGTAATCGAATTCCACTGTTTTTGATAGGTATTTCTTCATATTGTGAAAGGTATGAAGGAATTCCTAATGATCATATAATTCGCATAATATATGATGCATAGACAATGCTACGATGAGTGGGAGTCCAAAAGCTTTTAATTTGATCAAAGGCATATTGAGCCCAATTGACTTTTATATGACCAAAAATAGTGTATAATGCCTTATGATCATCGTCGTATACTTGTTCATGATTTCCTAGTCTAGGGATGACAATGTTTATTATCATTCGGTTCAGAAGACGTGCTTGTGGATGGAAATTTGATGGTTTTAATTTCCGTGAGTCATCTTCTCAAATTAGGTGAGTAATTGCATCTTGGGGTGCATAACGTTTATCAAGGATTTCCTGTAAACGAGTTCCTTTATATGAACAATTTAGCATTTGGCCAATCATTTCAACACTTAGCTTAGTTACTTGACCATACACACTAGTCTATATCCAATTTACATCATCGGTCGGATTCCAAATAGATATTGAGCAAAGATTAATTAAAAAGAGAAACACTACTAGTTGGTCAATATTACCCGAATTGGCATCATAATCGATTAGGTGATAAAAACCCGCATCTGAGAGTAGTTCATCGACAGCGTAGTGAGCAAATCTTTGGAGAGGGTAGAATGGACCAGTATGGAATGGCTTTTTCTCAAACTCCTGAAGACGTTGTCTTCCAGTTTGTTTCTCGAGAATCCATTAGTCGATATGATGGTCGATGACAAAGTTTTGAGTTGGAGGTTGAGAACTTTGTCCTGTAGAAGGCTTGCGGCGTTTTGCAATAGGGTTTCGTGGTTTTGGAGCCAGGGAAATTGTTTAATTTGGGAATTTAGGGTTTTTAGGTAGGGCTGAAGTAAATGAACGGTATTGAGAAAGGTGGAAGAAAAGATAATTTATAGTGGAATGAATTGGTGCGGCCGATATACGTTCGAACGTCTGGCAATATGGTAACAGAGGTCTGAGCGAAGTGTTATTCGTAGTCAGTGAATGGTAACAGACGTATGGACGTTTAAACAGACGTTTGTCTATGTGAGTTTTTGTTTTCCAGAGAATATTTTCAGACATCTGTTGACATGTATCGACGTCTGTGCTGAAGCTTGCCAAAAAGTAGAAATAACAGGGGTTTCAAAACAGACGTCTGTACTATTAATTCAGACGTCTATGCTGAAAGGTTGAATTTTTCTAGAGAATATTAACAAACGTCTGATTTTTTTCGGCAGACATCTGTTTTAATGATGGTCATATATCCAGAGAATTTGAAAAGACGTCTCAATACTTTTAACAAACGTCTGTGCTGAAGGGTTAATGAAAAAATTAAATTTCTATATCTTTTTTAGGCGTCTGACTTAGGGGGGAAGATATATTTATTCAATGTCATACGTCTGTATCGTCTTTTTAGACCTATGATAGAAAAAAAATTGCTTTCTACCATTGTAATTTTATTCAGATAATTATTTTATTGATGGAAGTAAAATAATACAAATAATTATAAAACGTATACAAATTATTACTTAAGGGAGCTAGAGGAATTGTTTTGTTTTTCCCAAGAATTTGGTTCATCCTTTGTACACTCGTTTAATGGTCGAAATGGGGACCAGTAAGGAGGCACGGGACTGTGTTGAGCTTTCGACGTCCCTTCACCCCATAATTGTCATGGAGTGTTACCTGGATGCTTGGCCCGGCTACAAGATACTAGATGTAGAAGTCAATTTGAATGGTTCGGCCTACGCACACGGGTCAGCCTGTAGACATGGCTCGGTCGGAGTAAAGGGGTTGTATGTCGTTCGGCCAAAGAAGGATGTTGGTGTGAATTCTATATGTATTGCTTGGCTTAAGGTGAAAGTTCATCGTTCGATCAATTATCGTTCGGTGTAGAATTGTTCTAACCTTATAGGCGCATTGTCGTTCGTCGCTCGGTCTGGATAGTACACTGTGTGTCGTTCGGTTAAATGTTTCAGCACTCGTCACTCGGTTAATGAAGTGAAGCCATACATGGTTCGGCTAAGGAGTTTGGTTCGGTCTTATTTCAGTGCTCATGGTCCGGTCATGACCGTTTAGTGCATACCGCTCGGCAACCCTCGTTCGGCCAACGTCGCTCGGTAGAGAGAAAAATGATGATAGGAACTCAACACCATCCTTCGGCTAACACCGCTCGGCTAAAGGTAAGAAGCTAAAGGAGCACAGTACATGTCGCTCGACAAGGGTGGCTCGACATTGGGCCGTTCGGCATAAATGCCTTAGTCACATGCCACTCGGCCATAAAGGGAAGGCTACCTGGCTCGGTGACTCCTCGATCGGCCTTGAAGGGAAGATTTAGTGGCTCGGCCGTGGGGCGTTCGGCATGTAGCCTTGTTCATTTCGTCTCGGTAAGCATCCATCGGCAAGAGTCACATGGCAAGCACTGTTCGGCAAGGCCTCGCTCGGCAAGATTCGCTCGGCAACCACCGTTCGGTATGCCTGGGTCGGCATACAGAAGTTGTCTATTGTGGGCCGAGTCATCTTTGTTCCTAGGTCTGAGAAGGAAGTCCAGCCTATCTTCGCCTATAAATAGAGGGGCAGGGGTGCAGTGAAGGAGGACCTTTTTTCGAGAACTCCGGAGAGACTCTGCCATTTCGAAGACTCATCTATTTTCGATCCAAACTTGTAATCAAGGCGTTAGTGTAAGGATTGTATCTGTATTCAATAGTTTGAAGAAGCAATAAAGATTAATCTCAAAGTGGACGTAGGCAGTTACGCCGAACCACTATAATTCTGGTGTTCTTGTCTCTGTAGTTAATTTTGCATACATTCCTCTATTTTAATTTTCTATCTTCATTAATCTCTCTACACAAATCCTTTCTTGGGTGTTAGTGACCAATTTTGGTGCTAACATTTTGGTGCTTTCACTAAGAATAACATTCTAGGGCTGTTAGGATCTCCTTTGTTGCTACTGGATTGAGGAAATCCCCCAAAGAAGATCTGAGTTCATTCACAAGAAGTCCATTGATTCTACTCAGAGTTCCAACTGATAACTCTACAATGGGAAGACCACATACTAGATCTGCCTCCCACAATGCAGATGTCAACGAGACCGCTAGCGTCCAACAAGTAGGACCCAGCAATCAACAAGCTAATCCGGGCGTAGGGACCATCACCGCCCAAAACCATACGGAAGCTGTCACCAGGACAGAGTTCAACGAGCTGATGAGAGAACTCATGGAAAGCAGGAGACAGCTTAACGAGCAGATTCAAGCTAACGCCAACCTCATCACTCAACTTACTCAACAACAACATCAAAATGCTGGAGGAAGTCCTGCTTTCTACTCCTCGTCAGACAGCTCTGCTTCGTCTGATGAGCCTCCTAGGTGTAGACGCCGTAGAACTGAAACAACGCAAACAGGTGCAGCAGAATGATCAACCAGGGATAGTCTAAGTTCCCTGCCTGGAGCCATGGCCACTCACTTACACCAGGGAAATCGCAACTCAAGCTGAAACAGGAAACTTAGCATCTGGAGCACGAGTGGAAGCTGGAGGACTGGCTCACCAAGGTCATGATGAAGCCAGTCCCCAGGATACACGTTTGTGGATTGCCAACAGAGGAGGCACCAACCGGAACGGTCCCGCAGGACGGATTCCAACTTGCCATCTTCCATACAAACCCCAGACCTATCAGCTATGGTCAGATAGCTGATGAGGGAAAATCAAGGTTTAACTAATGATGATTAGGGCGTATCTAGGAGCCATACTCCGTTCACAGATGTTATCCTACAAGCTGAGTACCCCAGGAAGTTTAATATGCCGACTATCCCGGCCTATGAAGGGAAGACTGATCCCCGACAGCATGTAATGAGGTATGGGTGGATGATGGATTCAGCTAGGGCGAATGATGCAACTAAATGTAGGTGTTTCCCAATAACTTTATCTGGAATCGCTACCATGTGGTTTACCCGACTTCCTCCACGGTCTATCTCCAATTTTGATGAGTTAGCGACGAAATTTGTGGAGCAGTTCAAGATTCATGCCACTCGTCCCAAGGATGTTATGTCCTTGTCTAGTGTAATTCAGGCCCTAGGGGAATCGCTAAAGGAGTACTTACAAAGATTCCACGTTGCTGCTACTGAAGTTAGCAACCCGAATGACCATGCCATTTTAATGGCCGTAATGCGAGGAGTAGATCCGGATTCAGAGTTTGGTGATTGGCTGGTAGGAAAGCCTCCGGCAGCGCTGGAACGTTTTTATTCAAAGGCGCACCAATTTATAAGAAGGGAGGAAGCCAGGTGGACAAGGCGAGATAATGCACCAGGACCCGGCAAGGAGACTGTTTAAAGCAACATTGCTGTAAAACAATCTGGTGATAACTCTAGAAAAGTCCAAGTCAATGTTCAAAACAAGCCTAAGCAGTCAAAAGGATCCGGAGGAGGAAATTCCGAAAAGAAAAGGGAAGCCGGAAAGTGGAAACCAAGGATCCCATCTTACAATGAATACACTCCTCTGAATGCATCTCTGGAAAATATTTACCTATCGACCTATAATACTTTCCAATATTGAAAGCCATGCCCAAAAGAGTCCACCGAAGAGCAAAAGCGGACTGGGAAGTATTTCCACTTCCATGAGATTTACGGGCACAATACCGAGGATTTAGGCACCTCCATGATGCGATTGAAAAGCTAATTCGACAGAAAAAATTACAGGAGTTTGTAAAGAACCCTCAGGAAGGCGGACAAGGGACATCTGACCCCAATTGCGGACAGGTTCCACGATGATTTGAGGAACCCATTTGGACTGGAGGTAGATTAGTCATAAACACGATAGTCGGTGGGCCTCACCCTGCAGATAAGAATTGGCAAGAAATGGAGCGCTATGCTAGCTCCCTAAAGCATGCGGGTTTTGAATGTTGTTCCAACACGGAAGATGGAACTCCGGCTAAGCAACAGCGAATGATGACGGATGATATAGTGTTCAAAAGTAGAGATGCCGATCAGGTAGAGTCATCTACCATTGATCCGATGGTCATCTCGGCCACTATTGGGCCAGCTTTTGTGAGAAGAATACTGATTGACTGTGGAAGTTCTGTTAACATCATCTTCAAAAAAGCATATGACCAGATGAAGATGGAGACAAAGGACCTAAAACCATCTAAAGCCCGTATCCATGGCTTTAATGGTGCGGCTACTGATGCAGTGGGTTTTGTTGAATTACCAGTTGAACTTGGAGAAGTGAACGTAGGAGGGTGCAGATCCTACCATTCATCGTTTTGGATATCAATTCTCCATACAATGTGTTTCTGGGTCGGCCGGCCCTGGAAGAGTTTAGCTTTGGCCCCATGGTGTTTAACCTTGAAGTTTCCGACGGATAAAGGAGTCGGTGTTGTGCATGGCGATCAGGTAACTGGTCATGTGTGTTATGTTGCTGAGCTGAGAGAGGCCCAGCGAAGAGAGAAAGGAAAGGTTGTGGACAACTCCGTCTGCATCCCAGTCACTGAAGATTGACAAGTAATGCCCGAGCCTTGGCTCAGGCAGCATGATCGGATCTATAGAGACATAGATCCGAGGGACGATGATGAGGAACCCAAGGAGGTAAAAGCAACGCCGGCTGAACTAACGATTGACATTCCAGTCAGCCGCGATGACCCATCGCGGGTACTAAAGATTGGATCACAACTCAACCCTTCGATGATCGAGGATCTTACTAATTTCCTTCGAGCGAATCTGGATGTCTTCGCTTGGACGCATTCTGATATGTGCGGGATTTCTCCCACCATTACGAGTCATATGTTGAACATAGACCCGAAATACGTGCCGGTGAAACAAAAAAGGAGAGGTATGGACCCGGAGAGATCCGCTGCTCTCAGAGAGGAGGTGGACAAACTCAAAGCCAATGAGTTCGTCCACGACGCCCTCTACCCAGAATGGGTTTCTAACCCTGTACTAGCGAGGAAAGCGAATGGGAAATGGAGGACTTGCGTGGATTACTCAGATCTGAACAAAGCATGCCCTAAGGATAGTTTCCATTTACCTAGAATTGATCAGCTGGTCGACTCAATAGTAGGGCACGAGTTATTGTCATTTATGGATGCATACTCGGGAAATAATCAAATCTCGATGCACTTTCCAGATCAGGAACATACTAGTTTTGTCAAAAATGTTGGACTGTACTGTTATGTAGTGATTCCTTTCGGATTGAAAAATGTAGGAGCAACTTATCAACGTCTGGTGAATCGGATGTTTAAAGACCAAATTGGTAGGACTATGGAAGTCTATGTGGATGACATGCTCGTGAAGTCACGGCAGTCAAACAACCACATACGAGACTTGGCGGAGATGTTTGATATACTCAGACACTACGGGATGAAAATCAATCCCTTGAAGTGTTCTTTTGGTGTTGCGACGGGGAAGTTTTTGGGTTTTATCGTCAATGCACGGGGAATTGAAGCTAACCCAAAAAGATTCAGGCTATTCGAGACATACAAGTGCCTAGGATCATAAAGCAAGTATAAAGCCTGAACGGAAAAGTGGCCGCGCTAAGTCGATTCATATCCAGAGCGACAGACAAGTGCATTCCCTTCTTCGATGTAATAAAGAAAGGGAAGAGAAATTTTGAATGGACTCCCAACTACGAGGACGCATTCTGAGCTTTGGTAAGACATTTGGAAAGTCCCTCGGTGCTGTCGAAGCCTATAGACCATGAAGTGTTGTATGTATACTTGGTTGTGTCTCAACATGCCATCAGTATAGCTTTGGTTTGCGAGGAGGACCAAGTTCAAAAGCCGTTGTACTATGTCAGTAAACGATTAACGGGATCAAAAAGAAATTATCCTAAAATTGAGAAGCTAGCCTACTGCTTGGTGATTGCATCACGCAAGCTTCGTCCATATTTTCAGGCACATCCGATCAGTGTTTATACTGATCAACCTTTGCGACAAGTACTCCAACGACCAGAGACCTCGGGAAGGTTACTGAAATGGAATATTGAGTTGAGTCAATTCGATATCACCTACTTGCCACGGAGGGCTATCCAAGGGCAGGCTAGCAGACTTCATCGCAGAATTCACCATATCAGACGAACCAAATAGTGATGATGTTATTCCCTCCATTCGATGGAAACTATACACCAACGGGGCATCCAACGACCATTGCTCTAGGGCTGGAGTTATTCTTGTAACCCCTGAAAACCGATCAATTTGTTATGCCTTGAAACTTAATTTCCCAGCTACAAATAACGAAGCTGAGTATGAAGCATTACTTTCTAGCTTAAAACTTATCAAGGAACTTGGAGTAAGATCGGTTGAGATCTTTTGTGACTCATAATTGGTGGTATACCAAGTATGAGGAGATTATCAAGCAAAGGGGCAGAGACTTGCTCCATACCTCGCTCGGGTTCAAGAACTGTTGGCAGACCTTGAATATTACGATATTTTGCATGTCCCGCGTGAACAAAACAGGGAAGCCAATTCATTGGCAAAATTCGCAAGTACTGGCGATGCACAACAGATGGGCTTGGTTCCCGTCGGAGTTTTGCAAATTCTGTGTATAAACAAGATGGAAGTAGATTTTGTGCTAGAAACAGAAATTGAAAGGGAGTCATGGATAACCCCATTCAAACAATACTTACTATATGGGACTTTGCCCGATAGAAAGAACGAAAGATGACAAGTCATTCGCAAAGCTTCACGATATATAATGTAGGACAGAATAATGTATCGGAGGGGATTCTCGGTTCCCTTGCTTCGGTGCATCACCCACGACGAGATAAAATGAGACTTGAGGGAAATTCACGAAGGAGAATGTAGTGACCATACTGGGGGGCAGACCCTAGCAAAAAAGATCCTCTGCTATGGATACTATTGGCCGACTGTAAATCGGGATGCTGCAGACTACGTAAGAAGATGTGACAAATGTCAAAAGTATGCAAAAATCCCGAGAGCTCCGCCAACAGAACTCACACAAATGGTTAGTCCATGGCCATTTGCAATTTGAGGGATCGATATAATCGATTACTTACCAATTTCCAGAGGTGGTGCAAAATATGCAATTGTTGTGGTCGATTACTTTACCAAGTGGATAGAAGCAAAACCTTTAGCTACAATCACCACCAAAAAGGTAATTAATTTCGTTGTACGAAACATCATATGCCATTTCGGCCTCCCACGAACTATCATTACGGACAATGGAACTCAATTTGAAAGTAGGGAGTTCAAAGAATTCTGCCAAAAGTATCACATTGAGAAAAGGTTTTCAATGGTCGCTCACCCTAAAGCGAATGGAAAAGTTGAAGCTGTAAATAAAACAATCAAGTCAATATTGAAGAAACACTTGGAGAAGGCTAGAGGCAAGTGGGTGGATGAGCTTTCGACAGTGCTCTGGGCTTGCAGAACCACCCACAAGTCCACGACTGGCCATACTCCATTCATCTTGGCATACGGCACTGAAGCTGTGATACCCGTGGAACTTGAAATTCCTTCTCATCGGGTAACTTATTATGACCCTAAGACAAATCAGAACCTCCTATTGTAATCGCTGGACTTTGTTGACGAAAAACGTGAGGAAGCTGATTTAAGAGCAGCCGCATATAGGCACCAAGTTGCTCGATATTATAATGAAAAGGTTCGACCGAGAATTTTCGATGTGGGTGATCTCGTTTTGAAGCGAGTCTTTCCGACCCCATCACATCTGAATCCTACATAGGAAGGTCCGTATGTCATCGAACGGAGGCTTGGAGAAGGAACTTTCAAGCTAGCGATCTAGATGGCGTGACACTTCCCCGCGCATGGAATAGCGAGCATTTGCGTCGCTATTACACCTAGTTTATTTCTTTTACATTTTAGTCGCAATTATTTTCAGTGTTTGTTCATTTTGATGTTCTTAGTTTTTAGCATGTAATAAGACAATTCAGTTTGTTTCCATTTGTCATGATCAATAAAGGCTTGAAGCTGTCTTTTCCATGAACTATTTATGTTTCCGTATGTTACAGTTTTGTGACAAAAATTAAATTACATTATTTTATCTGGCACATGAATGCGCACCCAAATTTGAAAATCTCTAAGTCCCCAGAGTGCGGACTAGAGTACTCTGAGTCCCCGGAGTGCGGACTAGAGTATAAACGACTTAAAAACCTCTAAGTCCCCAGAGTGCGGACTAGAGTACTCTGAGTCCCCGGAGTGTGGACTAGAGTATAAACGACTTAAAAATCTCTAAGTCCCTAGAGTGCGGACTAGAGTACTCTGAGTCCCCGTAGTGCGAACTAGAGTATAAACGATTTAAAAATCTCTAAGTCCCCGGAGTGCGGACTAGAGTACTCTGAGTCCCTATAGTGCGGACTACAGTATAAACGACTTAAAAATCTCTAAGTCCCCGAAGTGCGGACTAGAGTACTCTGAGTCCCCGGAGTGCAGACTACAGTATAAACGACTTAAAAATCTCTAAGTCCCCGGAGTGCGGACTAGAGTAAACGACTTAAAAATCTCTAAGTCCCCAGAGTGCGGACTAGAGTACTTTGAGTCCCCAGAATGCAGACGAGTATAAACGATTCAAGTTAATAACTCAGCCTCTGGAGCACAGGCTAAAATATAAGCAATTTAGAAATCTCTAAGTCATGCGGGAACAAACGAGAGTTTAAGTGGCCTATACAACCCTGGATTTCAGATACAAAATGGGTGGTGAAGCTAAGTAGCAAAGATCATCAAAAAACAAAATTTTATTTACTAATTAAGAATTCAGTTTCACTACAACTTCTCCTGAACCCAGAGCAAAAAATCTATTTACAACGACTACGAGAATAAATAGAGATAATTACATAATCCAGGCTTATTTGCGTTGAGCGAGGCATGATGGCTACTTTTTTGACTTCTTTCTCCTTCCTCGGTTTCTCTGAAGACTCCTCCCCCAAGCGTTTATTCCTAGACGCCTTGCTTGCTAGGGAAATGGTGCCTGGGGAAGGAAGAGGGACTTCCTGTTACGAGGTTCCACCGGGGAGTATAACCTTCAGGGGCTTATTCAATGGATCATCAAGCTCCACCACCTGAGGCTCAACCTTAATCTCAGCTTTCTTCTTCTTCTCTTCTATGATTTGCTCCGCCATGCTTGATTTTGAAGTGTGTTCAGAGGCGCCCGTAATCTCAACTTCATCATGTCCCTCCATGGGCGATAAATTTTCAGATTTGTCTTCGTCGAACGCCCCGATCACTTGAGCGTCGGGTCCGGGAGTCTCTCTAGTCTGAGTTTCCTCTCCCATTTTCCCCTCCTTTTCTATGGCAATAGTGCTCCTTGGAGTTGGCTCGGGGTTAGAATGGCCTGCACGAAATCGTAAGAGACAAATGTTAGGATACATTTATTATTCGCAAAAGCGATGGCCCTTTGAACTCTAGGAGGAAAAGCTATGTACCAGTTCCTGGCTGACTCTCGACGGTTCAGGGAGTTTCACCTTCCGGAATAGGAGATAGAGCGTGAATATCAAGTCCAGGCTTCTCTGGTTCATAGCCAATATGTTGCACGAAGGGATCGAGTGATGGGCGACCAGTCGGCTGAATAGGAGGAGGAACGGAGGACTCGGTTCCGGATGGACCGGTAGTGTCATCTTTTCCTTTTGATGAGGAAGAGTCCCTTCCGTAAAGGGCTTTTGCCACAGATAGGTCAATGCGCTCATTCTCGCAAAGTATTTCCTTCACAAGAGACTCCTCATCCACCTCTTCAGTTCCCAATTCGACCTTTTTAATTTTTATCAAAGTGTCCCATGCTTCGGCCAAAGATTCAAGGTAACCCTCACCGAGAAAAGTTAGGTCATGATGCGTGAGCACTCGAGCATTATACTCGGCTATGAGTGGATCAAACATGCACTTAATTTGCTCCCTACCAACCTCAGTGGCCGCCTCGATGCAAGAATCAATTTCCGAAGGCGCCATTCTTTTGCCCTCTTTATGGGCCACATCCTTTAGTGCCTCAACTTTGGAGAGCTCCTCATCAAGCTTTGCTTTTAAGAGTCGTGTGGAGATAATCTCATCACAATATCGTTGTGACTCCTCTTGGGCTGTAGTTTTTTCTTCTTTTTCTTTAAGGAGTAGCTCCTCCAATTCTTTAACTCGCTGAGCGAGAGCATTCTTTTCTTTTTGGATGGAATCCTTCTCTAAGGCTAAAGTGCCACAGCGTTGAACCGCCTCATCAATTTTCTTTTTGTGTGCGGCTTCCAGACGATCAACTGCTTCGGTTGTGTCTTTAGCGGTTTTTTGAGTAGTTTCAAGATGAGATTTATACAAGGAAAGCTCTTCATCCTATGATTTGATAATGTCTTTGTCGTGGATAGCTTCGAGTTTCAAGAGATCGATTTCATGCTGACGTTCCACCGAAACTTCCAAAACTTTTTCCACCAAATGAACAAATGCGTCATGCTGGACGTAGACATCATTACTACAAGAAATGGCACTTTGTTTAACATGCTCCGGAATAGGATGGATCGCCGGAAGAAACTTTAGTCCATCAAAGCATATATTTAGAAATGTGATTTTAAGTTCAGCTAGCTTTTCTGCTATCGACGGATCATGTGCAGGGCTGGAGGAAGTTTGTTTAGTCGAAACTACAGATTTCTTGTGAAGCTCACGGGACTGCCTTGTGCTTGATGAACTGGAATATTGATCATGAGGAGCTTCAGATTGAGACCCCCTTTGAGCAGATTTATTTCTGCTATACTCTGGTTGAGGATCGTTGGGGTAAGAAGAGTGGCTATAAGTTTTCCTTCGAGATGATGAATCTCGAGGATGATAATCTCTATCGCTGTTGTCATCTCTATCTCGGCGTTTTTCAGACCCTGATTTTCGGCTAGAGTGATGAAAGATAGAGGAACCGCGAAGGCGGTCGAAGCCGTGTGAGCGTCCCATGTCACCTGCATAGAAATCAAGTGAAAACAAGTTAGAGATGATCATACGATGGCTAAAACTTAAGTGTGGGGTGGAGAGTGAGTGTTAGTGTGTGTCCTAGTGTTTCCCCCCAATGGACTAGTTTCTTTAGCTTTACTTATCGGAGTTTTTTCTCCTCGATGATGGGCTTGAACACCTTTGTCACCTCTTGCGGGCGAGTGAAGTTTTAGGGCTTTTGGGTCATCGAAGTCGCAATTGATCAAGTCATTGGGAATGGTGAGATCTGTTAAGCCTTTTAGTGAGCCCTCTATGTGTTGTGGAGATGGCTCTTTCTCCATCGGAGTAATTGTGACCTTCGGGGTTCCGCCTACTGTCTTCTTCCTTAGTTTGTAGGCTAGTTTCTTTTTCCCCTTTGATGGGGGAAGCGGTTCATCGATGTCGGGTGCATCAATCACTGGTTCTGAAAGAAGACTTATATGCTCGTCGGACGCTCCAGAAACCCCGGCCTCTCTAATCTCACCTTCCTCGGGCATGTCGAAGGCCCCGCCTATAGGGGGCACTGAAGACCCAGCCTGTTCTTTTACCCTTCTCCACCATGGGTCTAGTTGTAGTAGCGCTGGATGGGAGACTAGTTTGGCAACCTTCCGCCAATAGCCCAAACTTTCGAAGTGACTCATTGGAAATAACGACTTTGATCTCCCGGTCCTCCACGGGAGTAGCACGAATGGCCTCGACGACCTCAGAATACCTCGCACCTTCGGGACGTGGGCTGATGCCTGCAAAAGACTGAAGGAAGTTTAGAAAAAATGCACTTCATGTCCCAGGTAAATAACGAGTCTGGAAATGGAACTTACTCCCTTCCAACCATCTTCTCACGAAACCAGTGGACATCGCACGTAGAACCACTCCTGCTTATATTAGGATAATTTACTCCATGCCCCTGTCAGGATCTGACACTTAGAGTGCAGCTCAAGGAATATGAAAGAAGGGCTATCAGATCGCCTTTTGAACCGATAAATGTAGCGAATATCCTCGAGAGTGGGGAGCCTGGATAAGATGCTCATAAAGAGAATGCAAGTGCCATGGAGAAATGCGTGACTTTTAGGGTGAAGCTGTGCCGGAGCGATCCCGATGTACTGCAGCACCTCTCGAAGAAATGAGTTGAACGGTGGCACACTCCCGACCAAGCACATAAATTTGCTACAAGCTGTATATCCAGTTGGGGGCAGGTGGGGACGATCTTGTCCCGATGGGATTAATACGTCGTCAAAAGGGATTCCATGGATTGAACATAGCCGGCGAAGGGCGGTTTCATTGATTCTTGAGGCTTGAGAATCAGTTGGGTTGTCTAGGATGATTGCTCCATCTATAGCATTAGGTGCCGGGCCAGTAATTACAGTGGATGGATCCAGAATACCCTATGTGGAGGTCGTCGGTGGGTTCGAAGTACCTACTACTTCCCGCTTATCGGAAACTATAGCAGAGCTCGACTTTCTGGACATCTTTAAAGAGAAATGAATGTGGAAAAAGTCATGTTTGAACTATACTTGAAAGACAATCGATATTAGAAATAACGACAAAAATATTCCCCCCGTGTGGTGTGTGGACTAGTGCAAACGTTCAGACATGAGTATAAAAGAATTAAAGCTTTAAAAACCGATGGAGTGTGGTTGAGCGCTAAGCTATTGTCTTCGAAGACCGTCATCGCTGACCGTCCCCGAGGGCTTGTCCTATGATCGGTAGTAGGGATCCTGGAATTGGGCATTGACATCATACGTTGAAGGCTGTTATTTACTTTGGCTAAGTTGAATACATGTTTACATTTTGTTAAAACCGGGAAGTTGTTAGTCCAAATCGGCTATATATGCTCATGTGCTTAAGTTCTCGTCATTGTTCGTTGCTCTACGGTTAGGCATGGGAGTATGCAATCTTGACATATGCCGTGTTTAAGTGGAGATGGTCTTGAATTATCAATGCCGAACCCAAGGCCTAAGGTCGATCGTATCTCTAAGCCTACATACCGAACGACTTATCTACAAGCTACCGAGTGGCCTCCCTATCGAACCTCTATCCTTAACAACTAAACGGCCCCACTCTAACTTTGATCGACCCACTTTCCTAATTCCTTACCGTCCTGTGCTCTCCCTCAAGGCCGAGCGACACTCTGGACCAGAGACACCGACCCACTCGCTCACCTCCATCTCACTTCCTCAAATCACCTAATACTCTCCTAGGTGCCCACCGAACGACACTCTCATTCGTACACTACCCCCACTAGAAACCTAGCGGCTAGTAGGCTTCAACCCAACCTATTGACTTGGTATTGGCACTCAGCCTACACTTTCTAAACTTACTAACTCCTACCGATCAACTTCTACTTCCTTCTCCCTCGTTCCCTATTAGCCGAGCTACATCGTACTAGATCACCAAACCAACTCTACTTCGGTAACCTAACAACCACACTCCCTCACTCGGTGGCCCAACAGGAGCCTACATCCTAGAGACCACCGGCATCCTTTTCCTTTCTCCTCTCCATCTCACCGGCCTCGAAATCAGTTAAAATTGTATCGAGTTCCAACCCCAAGGCATGTTTTAACCTCAGATTCGTTTTCCTCATTTACACGACTCCCACCGTCCGTAATCTGAAGAAAATTCATGAATTCGAATTTCGTACAAAACCCCTAATTTGGGAAAGTCGATCGAATGAGAAGTTCATACCTAAGAGAATGAATCAAAGCTTAGGGAACTGCTTGATTTGGGATTGAAATCCGTTTAGACTCGTTATCGGGGGAAGTTGTGGAGCAAACATACTGGATTCAGGAAGAGAGAGGAAGATGGAGGAGGTAGCAGGAGTTCGGGGGAAGGTAATTTAAAAAGTCCTGTAGAGTTGAATTGAAAGTAAAGGGAAGAAGAGGAGAAGTGTTGGCTTTTATATGAAGAAGGGGAGGTGAACATGCATTAACCAGTGGACCCGATCAAAGTGTCTCACTGGGTCGGTGAACAATCATACCGAGCGATAATGAGTATGCCGAACGAGTAGTCTGACGTGTGTACGTCGACCGAACCGCACCAAAGATGATAGCGCAATGGAGAAACAGATTCCACCCAATAGGTAGAGAAGAATGGGAAGCATGGTTTGTTTATGATTCAAAGCGCATCATGATTGACTCTCACGATACGCTTTGGGGGGCAAATGTTACCTGGATGCTTGGCCTGACTACAAGATACTGGTTATAGAAGTCAATTTGAATGGTTCAGCCTACGCACACGGGTCAGCCTGTAGACATGGCTCGGCCGGAGTAAAGGGGTTGTATGTCATTCGGCCAAAGAAGGATGTTGGTGTGAATTACATATGTATTGTTCGACTTAAGGTGAAAGTTCATCATTCGTTCAATTATCGTTCGGTGTAGAATCGTTCCAACCTTAAAGACGCATTGTCGTTCGTCGCTCGGTCTGGATAGCACACCGTGTGTCGTTCGGTCTAAATGTTTCAGCACTCGCCGCTCGGTCAATGAAGTGAAGCCATACATGGTTCGGCTAAGGAGTTTGGTTCGGTCTTATTTCAGTGCTCGTGGTCCGGTCATGACCGTTTAGTGCATATCGCTCGGCAACCCTCATTCGGCCAACGTCGCTCGGTGGAGAGAAAAATGATGATAGGAACTCAACACCATCGTTCGGCTAACACCGCTCGGCTAAAGGAAAGAAGCTAAAGGAGCACAGTACATGTCGCTTGGCAAGGGTGGCTCGACATTGGGCCGTTCGGCATGAATGCCTTAGTCACATGTCGCTCGGCCATAAAGGGAAGGCTACATGGCTCGGTGACTCCTCGATCGGCCTTGAAGGGAAGATTTAGTGGCTCGGCCGTGGGGCGTTCGGCATGGCGCCTTGTTCATTTCGGCTCGGCAAGCATCCATCGGCAAGAGTCACATGGCAAGCACCGTTCGGCAAGGCCTCACTCGGCAAGAGTCGCTCGGCAACCACCATTCGGTATGCCTAGGTCGGCATACAGAAGTTTTCTATTGTGGGCCGAGTCATCTTTGTTCCTAGGCCTGAGAAGGAAGTCCAGCCTATCTTCGCCTATAAATAGAGGGGCAGGGGTGCAGTGAAGGAGGACCTTTTTTCGAGAACTCCGGGGAGACTCTGCCATTTCGAAGACTCATATATTTTCGATCCAAACTTGTAATCAAGGCGTTAGTGTAAGGATTGTATCTGTATTCAATAGTTTGAAGAAGCAATACAGATTAATCTCAAAGTGGACGTAGGCAGTTACGCCGAACCACTATAATTCTAGTGTTCATGTCTCTGTAGTTAATTTTGCTAAATTCCTCTATTTTAATTTTCTATCTTCATTAATCTCTCTACACAAATCCTTTCTTGGGTGTTAGTGACCAATTTTGGTGCTAACATGGAGTGACCCGATGCACTCTTGGAGGAGTTTCCTTTAAATGAGGAGAACGTACATGAACGCAATCCTTTGTCGGTGAATGACCACAAATGGCAAGGATGCATTTCTCAAGGAAATTTAGGTGAGCTCCTTGGCATCTTTGTTCATAGTACATTTCTTTTTGTGAATATTAGGCTCAGGTCCCTAATAAGTTTCAAAATACACAAAAACCCCAGTAAAAAAAAGTAGGTAAATTAGGTCCTTAGAATTAAGTTACTAAGTAATTGCATATAGTTATGCAATTATTCACTGAATAATTGCAGACATTTATGCAATTATGTCCAAAAGTTGCATAAATTTATGCAATTTTTTCGGTGAATAATTGCGGAAATTTCCGCAATTTTTTTGTGAATAATTGCGGAAATTTCCACAATTTTTTGATGAATAATTGCGGAATTTTCCGCAGATTTTCAATGAACAATTGTGGAAATGTCTGCAATTTTTTGATATAATTGCATAAATGTCTGCAATTATTCACTGAATAATTGCATAAAGTGTATGCCATTATTCGGTAACGTAATTTTAGGGACCTAATTTACAAACTTTTTTTTAATGGGGTTTTTGTGTATTTTGAAACTTATTAGGGACCTGTGCCAAACTGTCCCTTTCTTTTTATACATCCATCATTTCCCTTTGGTAATGGTGGATCTCGTCAACCTTGTCGGATAGGGAGGCTGATTGAAAATTAATTCCATATTTGGCTTTCATTCCTTTCGGAGAGTAGCCAGTATGATATGTAGGAGATGGAACAATGTTGAGTGACGGGGATGATTTAGGAGTTACTTTGGATGGGGAAGTATAAGTACTTCCTGATGAAGGTGAAGCGTAGTCAATAGCAGAGTAAGTGGAGTCATGGTTGGAAGACATTGTAGAAATTTTTAGGTTTGAAAGATATGTAGATTAAAAACTTTGATTGTGGTTTGTAATGAGGTGTTCACACACACACACACACACACACATATATATATATATATATATTCATTTTGCTATTTTAAGAAGAATTCTGTTTTATTTGTTGAAGGAGTAATGGTAAACAGAAAGTGATTGGTTAGAAAAACAAAGGTTATTAAACCATTTGATTTTACAGCTAGCAAAAAAAATAACTTTAATGTTTTTACCATAAAAAGTTTTGTTGTAGAAATGGTAAACTGTATTATATATCATGTAGGGATACAATGCCAAGGTTACGACGGAGCTTAATAAGAATTTGTTCCCTTAGAGGTTTTGTAAAAATATCAGCAATTTGATTTTCGTTGTTTATGAATTTTAGAGTTATTGTTTCCTTTTCGACATTATCTTTTAAAAAATGATGGCGAATGTCTATATTTTTTGTTCATGGATGGTTTATTGGATTTTTTGATAGATTTATTGCACTAGTGTTGTCACAGAAGATTGGAGATTTGTTTATTTCCAAAATCTCTAAGAGTTTGTTGCATATATATTACTTGCGCGCAAGCTAAAGCGGCAGCAATATATTCTGCTTCACAAATTGAAAGTGAAACACAATTTTGTTTTTTACTAAACCACGAAACTAGGGACTGACCGATAAAGTGACAAGTGCCACTCGTACTTTTTCTATCAGTTCTACAACCGCCAAAATCTGCATCGCTATAGGATACAAGTTCAAAAGAGCTATCTTTAGGATAGAAAAGTCCATAATTTTTAGTTCCAGATAAGTATCATAAAATACGTTTAACTGCCCGATAGTGTGAATCTTTAGATTGTGATTGAAATCTTGCACACAGACACCCACTCATCATAATATTGGGTCTACTAGCCGTTAAGTATAGAAGTGATCCTATTATACTTTGAAATAATTTTTGATTAAAATCTTTACCTTTTTCATCTTTATCTAAATGTGTAGTTGTACTCATGGGAGTTGGTTTACCGGTTGTTTTATCCATTCCAAAACGTCTTAATAAATTGTGACAATATTTTTCTTGATTAATAAAAATACCATTGTCTAATTGTTTGATTTGTAATCCTAAGAAAAAATTCAATTCTCCCATATGTGACATTTCAAATTCATTTTTCATAATATTGGAAAACTCATTACATAATTCTTCATTTGTTGATCCAAATATTATGTCATCAACATATATTTGGACAACTAAAATATCATTTTGATTTCTTTTTATAAATAAGGTTGTATCTATTTTTCCAACTTGAAAACTGTAATTTATTAAATGAGTTTTAAGTCTATCATACCAAGCACGAGGTGCTTGTTTTAAACCGTACAGTGCCTTTTTTAGTTTATATACATGTTTAGGGAATTTTTCATGTATGGACAATGGGGGTTGTTCAACATATACTTGTTCTTTTATATAACCATTTAGAAAAGTACTTTTTACGTCCATTTGAAAATGTCTAAAGTTATGATAACATGCAAAAGCAAGTAACGTACATATTGCTTCTAGAAGTGCAACTGGAGCGAATGTTTCCTCAAAATCAATGCCTTCCTCTTGATTATATCCTTGAGTAACTAGTCTTGCTTTATTACATATAATGTTTCCATCTTCATCGGTTTTATTCTTGTATACCCATTTAGTTCCTATTACAGATTGATCCGTGGGTCTTGGTACAAGTTCTCATACTTCATTTCTTTCAAATTGATTTAGTTCTTCTTGCATTGCTATAATCCATGATTCGTCTTTTAAAGCTTCTTTATAATTTTTAGGTTCAAAATTCGAAATAAATGCAACGTGAATTATTTGATTTAATTGATGTCTTGTAGAAACTCTTGTATTTAAATCACCAATTATATTATTAATTAGATGATTTTTCAATATACGAGGTGGTGATCGTAATGCATTATTATCAACTAAATTTTCATTATCGTTTTGTATATTTGTGGTATTTTCTGAAGGTTGTAGTAACTCATCATCGTCGTTGTTTTTAGTAACAGAAAAAATTTCATCAAAGAAACATGTAACTTTCTTCAATAGTACTGGTATGTTTGTTAAATATTCTATAAGCTTTGCTACGGTCTGAGTATCCAATAAAGATACCTTCGTCGGCTTTTGAGTCAAATTTACCAAGATTATCTTTAGTGTTTAGTATAAAACATTTTGAACCAAATATTCGAAAATATACCAAAAAACATTTCATAATAAGTATTTTTAGTTAATAGTCGCAATGTAACACGATTTAATACATAACAAGCACTAGCTACAGCTTCTGCCCAAAAATTCTTTGGTAGATTACTACTGTTAAGCATAGTTCGTGCACATTCTTGTAGTGTACAATTTTTCCTTTCGACGGCACCATTTTGTTGTGGTGTTCGTGGGAATGATAAATTATGCGTAATTCCCTTTTTGTTACAAAAATTTCATTTTCAAATTCACCTACGTGATCACTTCTTATACTTTATATTTTAAGATTCATTAAATTTTAATTCTTTTAGCAAAAAATTTAAACATTTCAAAAGTATCACTTTTATGTTTTAAAATAATGTCCATGTATAACATGAAACATCAACAATAACAAATACATATTTGTTATGATTTATTGATCTTATTTGAGTAGGTCCAAATAAATCAAGGTGTAATAATTCTAAAGGATATTTGGTAGAAATTTCCTTCTTTGATTTAAAAGAACTCTTTTTCAATTTCCCATATTGACATGCATCACATAAATGTTTAACTTTATAATTTACTCTAGGAAGACCTCTAACCAAATTATGTTTAGCCAGTTTATTTAAAGACTTAAAGTTTATGTGACATAATCTTTTTCGCCATATCCATGGATCATTAAATTCTGCAGCTAAACACAATTCACTTGAGTTATTAAATTTCATATTTAAAACATATATGTTTCTTTTCCTTAATCCTCCGAAAATCAAATTTTTATCTTGATCATATATATTGCATTTATTCTTTTCAAAATCAATTTTAAATCCTTTATCACAAAGTTGACTAATGCTTAAAAGATTATGTTTTAAGTTTTTAACTAAAAGAACATTTGTAATAACAGGTGAAGTAGACATACCAACGTTGATGACATCTCCAATTCCTATGACAAATCTTTTCGAATTGTCTCCAAAAGTTACAGTACCGCCATCTTTGTATGTTATATTTGATAACATTTGTGCATTTCCAGTCATATGTTTGAGCATCCACTATCGAGTATCCATTTCTCCTTGTTATTAGATTTTCTTTTGGGTACCTGCAAGATAAATATAGTTTAATTGGTACCCACTTTTTGTTAGGGTCCTAAGTGTTAGAAGGTTGCCATACCCAAGAGGGTTTGGGACCTTTATAAAAATAACTTTTATTATGAACAACATTTTTCAAATACTATCGATGTGTTTTTGTCTAACCAGTTTGTTATTGGATTTCGGAATCCATATTTTAATTAATTTGGTGTTAGACTTCTTTTCTTTAGTATTTGACTTCTTAAATTTGTTATATAGTGAACTAATGTTTTTCTGTATTGAAGATTTCTTAAATCCTAGTCCATTTCGATTTCCGGAAGGTTTTGAAATTTTGATCAAGTTATCCAAGTCTTGCTTACCTTTATTAAATTTTGAAACACTGTTAGTAATCTTGTCTAATTTATCAGAAAGATGGGAAATATTGGATTTTAATGCTTCTACATCGTTCTTTAATATAACATTTACTTTTCTAATCTCATCATTTTCTAGTTTAACTTTTCCTTTGTCAGATAATAACGACTCATTTTGAATAGATAAATTCTTATACTTCTCTTGTGAAGTTTCTAATTCTTCTTCTAGAATTGTTTTCTCATCTTTTAATAATCCTATCTCAAGTTCCAAACGATTAATTTTGGCAACATATTCTTTATTTATTTTTAGTTTCTCTATATTTCATCTAATTCCATGCTAAGTTCTAAAATTTCATCATAGGTAAGATCAGGACATACCTCTTCAGTGTTTGCCATAAAACAAACATTAGCCTGCTCAGAATCACTATTGTTGTCACTATCTGATGATGAGGACGAATCTGAGTCATCCCAAGTCACTTGAAAAGTCCGTTTTCTTTTCTTGAATTTCTCAAACTTGCCTTTCCTTTTGTCATTGTTAAGCTCTGGGCATTGTTTCTTCATGTGTCCGAACTTGTTACACCCATAGCATTTGATTGAAGTTTGGTTGGATGAATTTGAATTTCCTCCATTTTGGGATCTTGTCATCTTCTTGAATTACTTGAATTTGTTGTAATTTTTGGCAATAAAAACTATTTCTTCTTCATCTAAATATGAGTTACTATCATTGGCTTGAAAGGCTATATTTTTCTTTTCATTGATTTGTTTTTCTTGCCTGCAGATTTGCTTCGTATGACATTAAATTCCCTATCAGATCTTCAACTTTTAGTTGAGATAAGTCGTTTGCTTCTTCAATGGCCAGTACTTTTCATTCCCATTCATTTGTTAAGGAATTTAAGATACGTGTAACTAAATCAAAATCTATAAATTTAACTCCAAGTGCTATGGGATCATGTTGAATAGTTTGAAATCTAGCATACATGCCACCAATAGTTTCATTTGCTTTCATTTTAAATGAGGAAAATTGATTTTGTAAAATAGAAATCTTTGTTTTCTTAACTTTGTTTGTGCCTTCATGAGTGATTTGTAGTGTACGCCATATATCATATGCTATAGTGCACAACATGACACGTGAAAATTCATTTTATTAAGTGATCAGAATAAAACATTCATAGCCTTAGCATTGTTTGCTGCTGTGTTCTTTTGGGCATCTGTCCAAGTGCTTATATTTGTTTCTGGTTCTACATATTTAACTTGTGTGGCTTGCTAAATTTCTAAACCATTTGCTTTCATAAAAATACGCATACGTGTAGACCAGTAAGCATAATTTGATCCTGTGAATAGTGGTGGACGTGCAGTTGATTGTCCTTCTTGAAATGTACTTGCCATATTAAATATGTTTCAATTATGAGTCACTATAAATTGAAATAACCAGGCTTCGATACCAAATGAAAGAGTGTATGGATTGTGTATTTATTCTAATATGCAAGTGTAGTCAAATACTAGTTATAAATAACAATGTAAAATAAATAACAGTAAAGAAACAATCACACCAGAGTTTTTATACTGGTTCAGAGCTCCCATCCTATGTCTAGTTCTGAAGCTCCTCTTCGACTTTCACTAATAAACAACCCTCGCTTTACCCAGAGGAATAGGCTCGATACAATAAATATTTTCAAGACAAGTATGTGTTCAAAATAACACTGATTTTGACTGCACAGTACAAATCTTCCTATAATCTCCTTTTAGTAGAATGTGTAAGTTAGGCTTTGATTTAAGGAAGTAATAAAGGCTAATATCGCTTGCTTATGGAATATATAGTATGCATAGAAAATAGACAAAAGATTCAAAAAGTTAGGTAAGTTTTAATCTTAAAAATCTTCGCATATTTATAGAGAATTAAGAGTTATGATGAAAAGTAGTACCTTTTGACTTTGCTTATTCAGTCTAATGGTTGCAGCTGTTAGTATAGAAGGGATGCATTGAAAAGTTGTGAAGATATCCCTTTGTTTGAAGAAGATGTCCATTCAACAATGAAGCCTGTTACCTAGCACAGACGTCTGAGCATATGCTAAGACATTTGAGCTGTTGAATAATTTTCAAACAGAACAAATAATCAGACGTCTGGAAATAGCAGACAGACGTCTGAGTTTAGTTTTGATTTAAAAATAGAAACTCTTAGTCAGACGTCTGACATTTGCAGTTTTGAGTTTTTCTAGACTTGTTACATGCAAATGCTTAAGTTTAACGATACTACTAAAAGGAGATTTTACAATCATATCTAGGTAAATAATAGTACTATATTAGCTTTGATGATTCTTCTCCTTTGTCGAACTATCTTCAAACTAATCTCTGAAAGCCTTTTCCTGCAAGTAGATAGACTATATATATGTGTATAGTTGTTGTCATCGAAACCATAGAATAGTGGTTCTAACACCTGTTGCATCAAGGGAGTCTCAACTATCTGGGCCCGAAGTTCCCGCGCACTCTTGTTCTGGTATGGGAAGAAGTCTTATCCCACTTTTCTGATAGCGGCAATGTCTACACCGAGTAGGAGTTGCAGGACGCCTATCTCAATGACAAATCAAAGAAGGCGTTGCTCGAGGGCCGGGAAATTCTTCGAGTTGAAAGAGAGCAGGAGGCCACTGATGCTGCCTTGACGACCGCCGTCAAAGCGCTCACCAAGCCTTATTTCTGGCGTGGGCGAACCGTCAGAGCAGCCCCACGACCTGCCAGCAAGTTTGAGACTTGAAACTCTCCTTCAGGTAGTGGAGCCATTGAAAGAAGGCGAAGGTGGTGAGTTTGAAGTCAACATTCTCGATCATTCCTCCGGTGCAGGTAATATTCTTGCTTCTTCCGAATTCGGAAATTTCCAACTTACGCCGCAAGAGCAAGAGGAATTTAATGTTTTCATTTTTGATCTTATAGGTCCATCTACCTTCCTCATTAATGTGTCGGCTTCTTCGGCGCCCGGACCCGCCGCCATTTCTACATCCTCCATGGATGTTTCCATTCATGTTCTTGTTTCTACATCCGCATCTGGCTTGCAATCGGGGCCGAAAGCCGAAAAGATAGCCGCGCTCCATGGCCTGGATGACCCTTCTGTGTCTTTGGAAGGCGATATAACAGCAGCAGAGGCCAAGGAGCAGGAAACTCAGACGGAGCAGCCACAGAAGACTCAACATGATCTGGTTACTGTCAAGAAGGAGAAGCTAGAGGCAATCAAGGCCTCAAAGAGCTCTCGAAAATCACGGAAACGCAAAGGCAAGGGAGGCTCTTCTGAGAGGACGGTAGAGGAAGAGGAGGACATTGCCATCGAAGTTTTCATTGATATCACCGGTAGTGACAGCACTCCTAAGGCGAGGCAGAAGCTGCCAACAAAGGGCGGAAAGGGAAGCGGAGGAAAGAAGCATTGAGTAGCTTGCTTGAAGACTACTTTGATTTTGGTTCTTTTCTGAGTCATTTTGTACAAGTGCGGAGTCTACACTTAGAGTTTTTGCTGTGGAGTCTATATTTTCTTTTTGTTGGCCGGTGTTGTGTGGGTACGGCCACCACATTTTGACCCTGTGCAAAGAAAATAATAAGCAATAGATTGATATTTTGACTGTATTCTTATCTGTATGTTCGTACGTGTTCTGTGTACTTGTGCTTGCTTTATTTCATACGTTTCTAGTTCTATGATTATAGCCAAAGCCCTTCATTCGAAGTAACATAACTTAGAAATTAATAGCACTTTGGAAATTAATAGAACTTTGGAAATTGACAGAACTTAAGAATATTTTTTTAACTTAGAAATTAACAGAACTTTGGAAATTAACAGAACTTAGAGACTAACAGAACTTAGAGATTAACAGAACTTAGAAATTAGTAGCACTTTGGAAATTAATGGAACTTCAAAAATTCTCTGTTAAAAATTTTTGTTAAAATTTTATTGTTTTGAGTGACAAAATTTGTGAACTTATTATTTTCACGTGTTTTTGTTCAAGTACCGGTGTATGCCCCCAGTTCATAGGGCTGATTACTTCAAACAATTTTCAAATGATTGAAAACTTAAGGTTTAAATAATTCTTATATCAAACTTGAAATTTGGCTAAGTCGTGGCTTGATTTTCCTTCTTTCGGAAGTTTTGCAACTTTAGCATGTAATCCTAGTTTTTGGCGGTATTCCGGTAAGTATGCAATTTATGCGTGTTTGAGAGGTGCACATTGCATGGGTTAATTGAGGGCGGTTTTAATCCTTAAATGTCTATAGTTGAGACTTTTCTGTTGGTCTATAGCATTCCAATTTCATTGGAGCTGTGCTCATTATTACCGATTATAGGAGCAGTTGGCGCTGGTTATGAGATGCGTGGTTTTTGGTACTCCTCGACGTTGCCTATCTTCGGGCCACGTGAGGAGCGTGTGTTTTAGAATTTAGTGATTGGCTTATGGAGTGAGCGGCTTTTCTTTTTCCTCAGTGTTGCCTATCTTCGAGCAACGTGAGGAGTTATTACCTCAGTGTTGCCTATCTTCGGGCAACGTGAGGAGTTATTACCTCGGTGTTGCCTATCTTCGGGCAGCCAATCTTCGGGCAACGTGAGGAGTTATTACCTCAGTGTTGCCTATCTTCGGGAAACGTGAGGAGTTATTACCTCAGTGTTGCCTATCTTCGGGCAACGTGAGGAGTTATTACCTCAGTGTTGCCTATCTTCGGGCAACGTGAGGAGTTATTACCTCAGTGTTGCCTATCTTCAGGCAACGTGAGGAGTTATTATTTTAGCCTTCTCGATGTTGTCGAAGCAACATCGATTTTTAGAAGGCAAAGACCAGGTTCCGCCGATCTAATGGTTTGAGTCGATTTGCTTCGGTCGACTAGAGGGTAATTGTTATGAACACGGTTTTGTTGGTTCAAGAAGCAAACTTTATTAAGGAAAGTAGGGCAGTTTTTTCCTATGTACAATGCCCTCGGTATCTTGGGATGGCTTATTTGCTAGAAAATAAAAAATACATAAGGTAGCATTCAGACAAAGTAACGGCGAAGCGATTCGCTATTCCATGACCTGGGAACTTGTGTTCCATTGACGGTTGTTAGCTTGAAAGTCCCATTTCTTAGTTTATATTAATGACATATGGTCCCTAGCTCCCAGTTTGATTCGAAGGCCCCTGGGACAGGGTAAACTCGCTTGAGCACAAGATCTCCTACTTCGAAGGTTTGATTGTGAACTTTGGAGTTGAAGTACCGTGCGACCCTTTTTTGGTTGGCGGTAGTTCTTAGCTCTGCTTCTTCTCTTCTTTCATCAACCATATCTAGCGATTCGAGTAGGAGCTGCTCGTTTTTCTTTTGATTGAAATTCTACCTTTGGTGCGAGGAGACTTCTAATTCAACAGGAATCATTGCTTCTGAACCATATGCTAGGGCGAACGGAGTGTGACCGGTTACCGCTTTGTGGGTAGTTCTGTAAGCCCATAGTGCGAGTGGAAGTTCATCAACCTAGTTTCCTTTGGCTTTTGCTAGTCGCTTTTTGATAGTAGACTCGATGATCTTGTTTATCGCTTCCACCTGCCCGTTCGCTTGTAGATGAGCCGCTACGGAAAAGCTCTTCTCAATTTGGAAGCACTTACAGAAGTCTTTGAACTCGGCACTTTCGGATTGGGTTCCATTGTCGATGATGATTTTTTGCAACACACCAAACCTACAAATGATGTTTTTAGTAACAAAGTTAATAACTTTCTTTGTGGTTATGGTGGCCAGCGGTTCTGCTTCGGCCCATTTTGTGAAATAATCTACGGCAACTATAGCATATTTGGCTCCTCCTTTTGCTATTGGCAGGACGCCAATCAAATCGATCACCCGTATCGCAAATGGCCATGGGTTGACCATCTGTGTTAACTCCGTTGAAGGAGTTCTCTTAATTTTACTAAATCTTTGGCAGCGATCACATCTTCTGGCGTGATCTGCGGCGTCGCGATTTATTGTTGGCCAGAAGTACCCGTATCAAAGGACTTTCTTCGCAAGGATCTGCCCCTAGTGTGGTTTCCGCATTCGCCTTCATATACCTCCTTTAGGATTCATCGTGCTTCGTCATCGATCATACACCTAAGAAGCGGGTTTGAGAATCCCCTTTGATAGAGTATTCCATCCTGTATCATGAACCGTGGCGCCTTTCGGAGGAGCTTCTTCCATTGATTCTGGTCAGTTGGAAGGGTTCCTACGAGTAGATAGTTCTTTATCGGTGTCATCCACATATCTAGTTCGATGGTGGTTTCGAGACTCCAATCTACATCCATTTCGTCCATGCTTGGGTTGGCTAGAGTTTTGACTGGGACTAGTCCCAATGACTGAGCTTCTCCTGAACTTACCAGTTTAGCTAAATAATCCACCTTAGTGTTTTACTCCCGTGGGATGTGAGTGATGGTGTAGTGCTCGATGTCGCTTAGCAGTTCCTATACTTTGGACAGGTACGGGGCAAGATTCTTACCACGTGCCTGATACTCCCCTTTTACCTGACAGACGACCAGTTGTGAGTCGCTGTATATGTGAATAGCTTTTATTTTAAGCTTCTTCACAAATTTCAGTCCAACGATCAGTGCTTCGTATTCTGCTTCATTATTTATGGCAGGGAATTCCAAGTGCAAAGTGTAGCTAATGGCTCGCCCCTTGGGGGTTTCAAGCACTACTCCTACTCCCGAACAAAAGTTGTTGGATGCGCCGTCGACGAAGAGCTTCCATTGAGTGTATGTTTCTGACTGAACTTCCTCCTCGTCATCCCGTATAGTAAATTTGACGATGAAGTCGGCTGACACTTGCCCATTGATGGCTTTCCTTGGGTGGTATGTGATGTCATATTGACTCAACTCTATATTCCACTTGAGTAGTCGTCCGGAAGTTTCTGGTTGTTATAACACTGGCTTCAGGGGCTGGTCAGTCAACACTTTAATTGGATAAGCCTGAAAGTATGGATGTAACTTCCGGGACACGATCAAGAGGCAATACGCTAGCTTTTCTAGTTTTGGGTAATTCTTCTCAGCTCCGGTGAATCGTTTGCTAATGTAATACACGGGTCGATGTATTCTCGCTTCTTCTCACATGAGATTGGGGCTCAACACATGTAGGGAAACTGCTAAATAAATGAATAGGTCTTCTCCATCCACCGGCTTTGATAAGATTGGGGGAGCTTCCATGTGTCATAGCAATTCTTCGAAAGCTGTTTGACAAACTTCACTCCATTTGAAGTTTTTCTTTCCCTTCTTTAATGCATCGAAGAACGGTATGCACTTGTCTGTAGCTTTTGAGATAAATCGGCTCAGTGCTGCGACTTTTCCATTCAAGCTTTGAAGTTCCTTCTTATTTCTTGGGGCTTGGACTTCTCATAGTGCTGTTATTTGTTCTGGATTTGCTTCGATGCCTCGGGCACTTACTATGAACCCCAAGAATTTCCTAGAGGCTACTCTGAAATGACACTTGAGTGGGTTGAGCTTCATTCCATACATGCGGAGTATTTCGAACATTTCAGCAAGATTTTCTAGATGGTTAGTAGCTACTCGAGATTTGACCAACATGTCATCCACATAAACTTCCATAGTCTTTCCGATCTGATGTTTGAACATAGTATTTACTAGCCTTTGGTATGTTACCCCAGTGTTCTTTAACCCGAATGGCATTACTCTGTAGCAGTACAGTCCCAAATCGGTGATGAAGTTGGTGTTTTCTTGATCTGGCTCATGCATCAGGATCTGGTTGTAGCTCGAGTATGCATCCATAAATGACAGCAATTCATGCCCCGCCGTTCCATCCACAAGCTGATCGATTCTAGGGAGTGGGATGCTATCTTTCGGACAAGCCTTATTTAGATCCGATAAGTCAATACAAGTTCGCCATTTTCCATTAGACTTCTTGACTAAGACTAGGTTTGATACCCATTCAGGGTAAGTTGCGTCCCGGATGAAGCCGTTAGCCATCAACTTATCAACCTCCTCTCTCAATGCCTTGGACCGCTAAGGGCCCAAGCTACGCCTTTTTTGCTTTACCGGTGTGAATTTGGGGTCAATATTGAGCGCGTGGCAGGCAATTTTAGGTGATCCCCCACACATATCGGAGTGTGTCCAAGCAAATACGTCCAAATTAGCGTGGAGGAATTTGGTTAGGTCTGACCGCATCCTGTTTCCAAGCTGCAATCCAATTTTCAGGACCCGTGTTGGGTCATCCATACAGACAGGGACATACACCGTCAATTCTGCCGGTGCTGCCCGATCCTCCCCTGAGCTCTTCTTTCTAGGGTCCAAAGCCTTGTCGAATCGGCTATGGTCCCCAAGCCAGGGGCAGCTTTGTAGTTGCTATTCGGAGGGTTCTCGGATGTGGAGGGTTTTCCCTACATCCTTTGCCTATTTTCCTTTCTTCTTGACTCACGTAATTCTGCGATGTAGCATCGGCGCTTTGGTCTCCTTTCACAATTCCGACTCCGTGCTATGTAGGGAACTTCATTGTAAGGCACCATTGGGCCAATGCTATTCTGAAGTCGGCTAATGCAGGCCGTCCCAAGAAGGCATTGTATGCTAACATTTCATCTACGATCACAAAAGTCTGAATGAGGGTGACCCTTCGCTCACCCTTTCCAAGCTCCACGGTAGGTCAATTTTTCCCACCGGTTGTTTGGGTTCACCGGTAAACCCCTAAATCTTTGTTTGGCACGTGGATACACTTTTCATGCCAATCTTCATTTGATCGAAAGTACGTTCGAAGAGTATGTTAACGGAGCTGCCACTGTCAACCAACACCCACCGAACTACAGCAGGTCCAATTCCTACCGTCACCACCATCGGATCGAGAGTTGGAGCTTTGATCCCCTCAGTGTCCCGATTTCGAAACACAATATTGTCATTCAAGACCCTTTGCATCTTAGCTGGAGTTTCATCTTCCACAGCTAAACATGATTCCTTTGGAGCGTGCTTCAACGAACTCGGATATCGCTCCATTTCTCCCCAACTTCTTTGTGCGGGATGTGGTCCCCCAGACATTGTTCCGATATTAAGCCTTTGGTCAGTTCGTTTCGACCCTTCTTCATTAGTTCCAGCTTGATTCCTTCGTTCTCTTGGGTGCTGAGGAGTCACAGATTGATCGAGGTTTTGTGGCTGTTTTACATATTGCTGGAGTTTGTTATTCTAGATCAGTTCCTTAATGAGATTCTTTAGGTGGCGGCATTCGTTCGTATTGCGGCCGTGTGTTTTGTGGAAGCAACAGAATTTCCATGAGCACTTCTGCTACTTGGTTGCCTCCTTTCTGGGTGGCTTTTTGCATTCCTCGGTCCCTTGAATTGCGAGAAAAATGTTTTCTGGTGTGTCGATTAGGGGAGTGTAGCCTTCGGGCCTAAACCCTTTAAGCTTTTTATTGTTGCCATTACCATTCTTCTTATTGGAGTTTTGACCTTTTCTCTTTGAATTCCCGTCTTTCCCAGTGGTTCCTTCAACGGTCCGAGAAGTGTGCGCATTTTGATTCATTGCTACATCACTTTGCCCGATGTTCGCCGGTTGCACACTAGTAAACTTCCTTTCCAATTCCTGCGCTTCCTCCAACCTTAGGTAGTGACTTTCTTTACGATTGAAATCTTTCCTGGTGGTAGGTTGCTTCATCTTAATCAACTTTCCGAATTCAGTTTCCAGGTGAATGGCACAGACTAATGCCATAAAAACCATGTCTTCGTTGGGGTTGCTTACTTCCGTCATAGCGGTGTTAAACCTGTTCATGAAAGTCTCTACACCTATCCTTTTTTGTTCTCTTTTTTAAACCCTTGATTTTCTAAAAATAAAGATTTGGCTCAGGATTGCCCATTTTTAGCTCCAGGGTTGCTCCGAAAAATTCATGATTTTTACGAAACAAATTTTCTAAAAATTTATAAGATCTTATAAATTCTACATTGGAATTAGCTCAATTCGCAGAGCTAGAAGCCTTTGCACAATTTGCTTCTGATCTCGATAAAGCTACTCAGAATCAATTGGCAAGAGGTCAACGCAGCTTCTTATCTAATAAATGAAATATAATATCAATAAATCCCATTACTCAGTTTAATGTATTAGTTATTAAATATAGGTGCATCTGTAATATTATCGAATCCTTTCATTTGTGAGGAGCTGGATGAGAAGAAATTTTGATGTCCGGTTCTACATTCCAGTGATTCGTTACGCCCTTGGAACAATCCGGATAGGGACATGACGTCTTTTGGCTGTGTAGTGTGGAGTCTGAACTGATCAAGGAACCTTGTCGCCAGTTGGTCAAAAGTAGAGATAGATCTTGGTGGAAGCCTAGTGAACCACATTGACGCAACCCCTTCAAGAAAGATAGGAAAGCATCTACATCAAACAGCTTCAGAGGCATTTGCTCCATCCATATACCAACTGTATTTGTACAAGTGAGGTTTTGGGTCCCTTGTCCCATCATAGGATGGAATAGTTGGCATTATGAATTTTTATGGATATCTCTCATTCAAGATTTCATCGGTGAAGGGAGTCCGACTTGGCGCAGATCCCCATTCATCATCTCTTCTATCTTTACTATCCTCCATTAATCGTTTAACCATGTTCGTTGTGTATGCCTCTGATGTCCGGTAGTCCTAAGGACGGCAATCAGTCGCTGCGCCAAGTGTTTGACTTTGCAAACGGTCTTGGTGAGTGGGCTGAGACCTAGGCTCTCCTATCTTCGGGAGAGCCGCTCCTACAGGGTCGCGTTGGCTTGCGGTTGGTCTAACTGGAATAGCTTGGGTATTCCTTGCATTATCAAATGCATTGGCATTTTCTTACAATTTATCGTCTTGCTCTCCGTCCTCCGAGTCGGAAAGATCCATAACTATGTCTTCTACGGGGGTCTTTGCCCCTTGGCTCAAATTCAGAATAGGTTTCCTTGTGGCGAATGGAGTACTTGCATTTTCCATCCACGTTAAGTCTCGTAGTCACCCTTTTTGTGGTTGTTTTCTGTTTCATCTATGTAGACCAAAAACAGAGGAATTCTCTTGTTCCATAGTAGTCGTGGGTTCGGGCATAGTCCTTGGAGCGGGATTTGACTGTAGGGTTAGGAGAGCGTTAAGCTTATCCATTAGAGCCTTTTGGCTACTTTCATTTTTTGGTTGATCTCATCAACCATTTTATTTAACTCATCCCTGGTAGCAACTTCATGCTGACTAGAGGAGGCTGGCGCCTGATTCCCTAAGTTAGTGCCATTTACTTCAGTTTGTTGGGGATTAACATCTTCTCCAGCTACTACTGCCCCTATGGATCTTCTAGAGGAAGTTCTTCTTCTTCCAGGGGCCATTGATTCCAAACAGTGGATTCTTCATGCAAAGATTAAGGATCTAATTGCTGGACCTATGGGATCCAAAGTAGATAGCTAGATCTGGATCCTGAGTTGGATTTCTTAGTGAAAGCACCAAAATGTTAACCCAAAAATGGATCAACACCCCGGTTTAATTTTGAAAGCACCATCCCTGTTCTGATAGAGATCATAGATATAGAAAAAGAACAGTAAAAGAAAGAAGATAGAGAATTTTTATAATGGGTCGGCTGTTAATGAAGCCTATGTCCACTTTATAGTTTATTATAGACTGATTGCTGTTACAGGAAGTGTTTGATTACAAGACTTTGATTATTTTTAAGTAGATTGAATCCCTGGAGTTGGAATCCACTGGAGAATCACAGTGAATCCCTCTGGAGATTGTTGTGAGGGAGGTAAAGAGTGAAGAACGATTCCAGCAGAGCTTCTGCAACCAGTCCGGAGAAGCCCCCTTTATGTTGTAGGCAGGATGGTATTTATAGAGATCAAAGGACTTCTGGGCCAGGCCACTTCATCAACTGATCGTGGGTAGGTATAGAATGACCTAGGGGGGTTTAGCTCGCGATCCAAGCCAAAACCCTATGGATCGCTAGCGGCCCATAGAGTTGGCTCGTACGCGAGCTAATGACTTAGCCATTGCATTGCTTGGTTGCCTCGTTGAAGACTCATGGAGAAGCATGGGTCGCTAGCAATCCATGGTGTATGGGTCGCTAGCGACCCATACACTTAGCATTTGTTTTAGCATCCCCCTTACTTCTCTTCTTCACTGCATCACAACGACCTTCCATTTTGCATGGATCGCTAGCGATCCATAGGGTATGGGTCGCTGGCAATCCAAGCACTTAGGATATTTTTGGAGTTTAGAGTTTGAGATGTTTCCATGGTCTTGTATCATCATTGTTTGCATAGTCTCGTCGCATGTTGTTCTGTTTGGATGACAATTTACTAGTTGTTTGCACTTAGCTGCTGATTGGGCTGAAAGAATGGTGGTCTCTTAGTTTAGTCGATCTCAGTTGTTGTTTCAGTAATATAGCTTGGCTCTCGTTAACTCCTTGCCTTTGCCTCTCTGGTTAAGGTTCAGTTCTAAACCATCCTGATGTCGCAGGATTATTTAGTTTCCTGTTGGATCTTGTTGGGTTAAAAACCCGGATAACAACCACCAAATGTAAAAGTTAACTGTATGCCCAACCCAATCGGGTATGTATGGATGTAAAGTTAACCGAATGTCAAATCTAATCTAGTACATATGGAAATAAAAGCTAACCAGATGTCAACCTAATCGGGTATGTATGGATATAAAAACTAACCGAATGCCCAACCTAATTGGGTATGTATTGATACAAAAGCTAACCATATGTCAAACCTAATCAGATATATATGGATACAAACTCAAACCGAATGCCAAACCTAATCGGGTAGATATATAAACTAATCTATAATCAAGACATATTGTTTAACCAAGCGTACCACTAAATATAAAAGTTAATATTTAATCGGGTATGTATGGATACAAAATCAATCCGGATGCCAAACCTAATCGAGTACATATAGATACCAGTTTGTAACTGAGATATATTATTTAACCAAGCATACCATCAAATGCAAAAGCTAACCAATTACTAAACCTAATCGAGTATGTATGGATGTAAAGCTAGCTGAATGCCAAACCTAATCTGATATGTATGGATACAAAAGCTAACCATATGCCAAACCTAATCGGATATGTATGAATACAAAATCAAATCGGATACCAAATCTAATCGGGTACATATAAAAACCAATTTATAACCAAGATATATTGTTTAACCGAGCACACCACAAAATGTAAAAGTTAATTGGATCCCCAACCTAATCGGGTATGTATGGATGTGTTTGCACAAAAAATGGAAAAACACCTCAAAGTCGTATGGTTTAATAGATCTTATGTTGTTCTTAGTGGTTTGGGTGATTTATTCAAATATATAAAAAGCAGGGGCTAAACTGTAAAAAGACACGCAGATTTATAGTGGTTCGGCCAAAATGTGCCTACGTCCACTTTATATGTTATTTCTATTCTCTTGTTTAGATTACAAGTACAAAGCTTTGATACAAGTAAAAGAAAGTTGTTTGAAAGTTCTCTCCGTCCTTGAGCTCTCAAACTTATCCCATGTTGTTGTACCCCTGCCCCTCTATTTATAGAGTGAGGCTGGGGGTAGGGGTCTTGGATATGCATGGCTGCTGGTGGGCCTAGGCTGATCTGATCTGGCCTGGCACGTCTTGGTCCGGTAGCACTCTGGTTCGGCTATGCATGGAAGTGGGGTTTGAACCGGTAGTGAGGTTGGATCAGTGAGGTTGGTTCGGTGGTGAGGTTGGTCCGGCAGTGGTAGGGAGTAGGTTGGTTCGGTAGTGAGATGGAGTAGGTTTGTCCGGCAGTGGTAGGGAGTAGGTTGGTTCGGTAGTGAGACAGAGTGGGTTGGTCCGGCAGTGGTAGGGAGCAGGTTGGTTCGGTAGTGAGACAGAGTGGGTTGGTCCGGTAGTGGTAGGGAGCAGGTTGGTTCGGTAGTGAGATAGAGTGGACCGGTGGAGCTTTGATTCGGTGGTTCTGGTGGAAGAGTTGGTTTGCTTTAATTTGGAGGGTGGCTGGTCCGGTTATTCTGGTCCGGTGGTGAGAATTCGCCCAACATTTGCCCCCCCGAAGTGGGGCGTATGCTGGCATACGGCTTACTTTGTTTCTTGGTCATCTTCATTCGGTCCTTGAGTGCCGGTCCAGTTGGTCCGGTGTCCTTTATTTGCCTATAAGTAGAGGTGTTATGCCTTCGCCATTCCTTATCGAGTGAGATAGCCGAACCAACTAAGTGCAGAATCAAGCTTGAACGAATCAACTGAGCACCGAGTCCCACTTAACTGCCGATCCAGGTGAGTTTGCCTCTGCCGAACGAACTTTTAGGGCCGGAATACCGAATAAACTCGGGGCGTTTTAAGCACCGAACGAACTCGGAGCCTTTGGGCTACCGAATGACCGAATGAACTTTCATACTTGGAATGCCGAATGAGCTTTCACATTTGGAATGCCGAGTGAGCTTTCATATTTGGAATGCCGAATGAGCTTCTATATTTGGAATGCCGAATGAGCTTTCACATTTGGAATGCCGAGTGAGCTTTCATATTTGGAATGCCGAATGAGCTTCTATATTTGGAATGCCGAATGAGCTTCTTGGTTGGGCCTTACTGAACGAATTCGGGGATTCCGAGTGTTGAATGAATCTTCTACCGGATGGAATTTTATACCTGAATCACTAGTGAAACTCTAGATTACATAGTTTATGTGTCTTAACGATATACTTTCTTGTGTCTGCAGATAAATGTCTCACAAAGTGGAAACCCGATCAGAGAAAAAGAGATCTCATGACAGAGAAGAGCCTTCCGCCGTGCCCCCAGCTCAGCCAGGACCTGTCCGTCACGGGCCCACCCCGAGATCATTAGTGGATGGATACGGTCCTCAGGAACTTCTTAACATGCCTCCTGATTGCTTCCCTAGCTTACTCAAGGGCGAGCAACTCGATGTTATATCTCGCTCCTTCGGGATCGACTGAGCACGCATGTTATTGCCGGATGCGGGAGTGATGCCGTATGATCCTCCCGAAGGATATTTTGCCTACAGCAGATACCATTGCATTTGCGGGGCCATCCCGCCTCTCAACGCCTGGGTAGTCAGCTTTCTCACATATCTAAAGGTAGCTCCATTCCAGCTTCAGCCCAACTCTTATGCCATTCTGGTGAGTCTCTTTGTCATCTTCCAGAGGAGATATGGGCGTCCTCCTTCCAACCGGGAGATCCGGTATTTGTACAACTTGAGAGGTTACAAGAAGGGGTCTCCCTACATCAGCTTGGAATCGGCTGTAACTTTTAAGCCGGTCCTGGATTTATACTCCAAGTACAGCATGTTCAAGAAGGAATGGTTCTTTGTCAGGCATGACTCCGTTTCTATTCGGCGCTTCACCTCCGGATGTAAGTCAAAGCTTTATTTTTAATTCCCGTTCTGGTTGCAATACTCTTTCTTATGTGTTTTTATTTTTTGCTAGCGATAGGTGGTTTTGCGGTCGTGGAGAATGACCGCCTGGTTCAGACGGCAGCAGAAATAGAAGCTATTACTGGGAGAGATAGGTCGGCTGCCTACCTGATCAGGAACGCTACACTCTTGGAGTACAGCTTGATCCTTCCACAGCAGTCCGCGGTCAAGCAGAGGGACACGGCTGAAGAGAAGGCTGCCCAAGCTAAAGAAGGGGCCGAGTCGAAGAGCAGTAAAAGGAGGCCCTTTCCAAAACATCCGGTTACCGGGGGGAAGAAGCTCAAAAAGTCTGACGGTCCCTCTCCCAGCACATGTCCAGATATCCCAGAGGAGGGAGAGGTGGAGGAGGAGCAAGGCGAAGATGGAGGAGAAGGCGCCGGAGGTGGCGACGGTGTCGGGGCTTTGTCTTCTGAGCAAGTAGGCAAGATGCAAGAGTGGACGGATGACGCTTTCCGCCAAGCCTTCGAAGGTCTGGAGGGGACGGATAAATCTAAGAGAGCCGATAAAGTTGGGACCGACGTTGATTTATCTTCCGGGAGCGCCTCTACTGAAGCAACTTCGGCGGTTCAAGGTGAATTTCACTTTACTCTTTTAATTCTTGAATGATGGCTCAATACATGTTGGTGACACTTGGTTTTCATATTAGGAGCAGGTAAAACGGCCAAGACCTCAAATCTTCGGCACAGGCTTGAACAATACAAGCTCTCCAAAGCTTCCGCCAAGCTGAAGCCTCCGACCCACCGTTCCGGGGATGTAGTCGGCTACCGTCCTCTTCTCGGGGTTATTGGAGAGGATATTCAAAAGAGAAAGAGGAGTCGCTCCCTATCCGAGCCTTCACCTGGTCCTCAGCCCCCAATTCAGCCTCTTCATGATATCACGGAGGAGGATAGTGAGTTCACACTCTCTCCGCACCCGTCTGAAAATCCTACCGTTACTCAGATTGATCGTCCTGGCTTGGCTCGTAATCCATTTGCGGGTCATCCTGATCTGGATCCAAGTTCTCATGATATTTCCTTCAACGAGGTTACCGGTGAGCACCTTCTTCCTCGCAACCTATGGTAAAGGTGCTTGATGAGGCCAAATCCCTGGACCTTGATTTTCTTACTACTCGGGTTGTCGCTATGGGGAACGAAGCTAAAGCAAATATCGACCGGGTTGCTGAGGAGACCAGGAAGTTGATGGGGCATCATGACCGATTGGTCAAGGCCGGGGAGGAAATTGGGAGTGCCAACATAAGACTGCGGTTAGTGGTTTCCGACCAGGCCAAGCAACTCGTTGATCAGGCCATCCAGATCTCTTAGCACCAGGCCGCCTCCGAACGTCTAAAGAAAACTATGGAAGAGGCCAGCCGGGCCGAACTGTGGAAAATGGAGGCTACTTGCAAGGAACGGATCGATATGGCCATTTCCACGGTGGACGAGGTTCAGAAAGCGGATCTTGAGCAGATAGAGGAGTTATCTGGGAAGCTTGAGGCTGCAGAGCTTGCTCAAGCCAAGTTGAGGGAGGAGATGGAGGCGATGCGGAAATCCCTTCAGGCTGACTGCTCGAGATACCAATTGGAGAGAGATGCCGCCGTCGCAAGGTTGTCGGATTCTGAGGCCCGGGCGAGGGAGTTTGAAGAGAACGAGGGGCTGATGGAGGGGATGCTCCAGGATATGTACTTCCGTACTTGGAGGCAGGGTAACTTGTCCTGGATGGATGATTACCCTCGGGTTATGGCTAGGATCTATCTCAGGGCTCTAGAGGAGGCCCAGGCTGAGGCAGATAAGGAGGGTGGCGTGGCCTTTAGGATGGATGCTGTTACCGCCCAGTTTACCAAGGAGGAGAAGGTGGCGGTGAAGGAGGGCATGCGGTTGCTTGCAGCTGAGGAGACAGGTGTGCAAGCGGAGGATGATGATCAAGTTGATCAAGGAGCAGATGCTGGTAAGTATTCCTTTCTAGTCTTTCCGTTAACTTGGTTTCTTATCACTAACGAATTCTTTTTCTGACCGGACAGGTGGGCAACAGGACAAGGATAAGACTCCGATGCAGCCGGCTCCCTGATTAGACCTGAAATTTTTTTTTGTGGACTTGACATGGTTGTATATGTTAGTCTTAAAACAGTAAAGTAACTCTTAGGTTGTAATTTTTGCTACTTGTAATAAATAGCTCTATTCTTGACGTGTAATTCTTTAACTTAAGCTGATTTTGTCGTCTTTTGAATGTTTTTTTGCTTATTTTGACATGTTGTATGAGAAATATAGCTATGCATATTCTTGTAATCAAATTGTGTTTGATGTCAGGTTCTTGTTTAAAACATAATTTCATGACTTGCAACGTTAGCGTGAGGTGTGAATAAATCATAGTCATGTGTTTACATATGAAAGAAGGAAATACCGCCCTTTATATTTTGCTTGTAGATGGCAGCTTTGAATATCCTGTGTGACCGAGTAAGGGATGCGGTCCAGTATCTTGCTGTGAGTATCCGCTTCGATTAGTGAGTGTCTCCTGTTCTATGTCCTGTACTTCAGGGATTGTTACAGAGGATATGAGAAAAGTATCTTAAGTAAAATTGAAATATGTGAAAAAGTAAAACTTCCAATCACGGAAGGCCGTCGATGTGCTTAAGTTCGTGGCAAACGGGCTTTGTAGTCACTTTCCCTAGCTGTGGGTCTTGGAGACATTTGTCACCCATCTTACGCCTCCACGGGGAGTTAATTCTTTTTTACCACAGCCGCACTTAAGACACATCGGAGCCGAGATCACGCACAGTAACTACCCGGGCCATTATGGCCCATAATCGTGGGTATTATTCGATTTACTGTGGCCGGCTAGCGTGGGTGCCGATCATCAACCGTGAACTGCCCCTGGCTGGCCACACCTTATGTTGGGGCTTATAGTCGGTTCACAGTTGTCGGCGAGCCGAACGCCGTAATGAGCTGCCTCGGCTATAGTCGGCCTTCTCGGTGGCTTATAATCGGCTCATTACAGTTGGCTTTAAGGGCCGTCGCAAGCAATGAGTTAACCTGCAGCAGAGGGATGCCGGACCAAAAGTGTCTCATTGGCGAGGGCATAGATTCGCACAGTACCTGTTAGGTCTTGTCCAGGTGAAGTTGCGCTGTGGAGTGCTTTGAGTGGAAATGCTATGCGCATAGGATTTTGTTCAACAGAAAAGGATAAAGTTAACAAGCAGCCAAGATATAAAGGAACAAGTTAAAAAAGAGACAAGGTTTTTTTAAAGTGGTGCGGCACAAAAAGGCCTACGTCCACTGATTCTCTTTATTAATTCACTTCATATGGGCAGTACAAGTTAAGAAAAGTATCGACGGAGGTGTTGGATGTTCCATGCCCTCTGGAACACCTCACAACACCTCTCCGTCCACTGTTGACAAAATATAAGCTCCATTGTGGAGATCTTTATGAATTACATATGGTCCATCCCAGATTGGATCTAGTGCTCCGGGGCGAGGGAAGATTCGCTTGAGGACAAGATCCCCTTCTCGTAAGGTACGGTGCTTGACTTTGGAGTTGTATTGTGCTGCCACTTTTTGCTTGTGGGCCGCTGCTTTAAGGACTGCATCATTTCTTCTCTCCTCAACTAGATCCAAAGACATGTGAAGGAGTTCTTCGTTCTCTTCCGGGTTATAGTGGATCCTACGGTGGGAAGGCACGATGGTTTCGACTGGGAGCATAGCCTCCGATCCATATGCCAAAGAGAAAGGAGTATGCCCTGTTGATGTTCTGAAAGATGTGCGATAGGCCCACAGTGCCGAAGGGAGTTCATCCACCCAAGCGCCCTTTGACTTTTCGAGTTTCTTTTTTATTAGAGTTTTCAGAATTTTGTTGACGGCTTCGACTTGTCCGTTTGCCTGGGGATACGCTACGGATGAGAAGCTTTTGTGAATTCCGTGCTCTTGGCACCAGTTGGCGAATTCCTCGCTGTCAAACTGAAGTCCATTGTCTGATATGATTTTGAGTGGGACTCCGTACCTGCACAGAACATTTTTGATCAAGAAGTTAATAACTTTTGCTGAAGACACTTTATTCAGAGGTTCTGCTTCCACCCATTTGGTGAAATAGTCGACTGCCACTATAGCATATTTGGCCCCGCCTCGGCCCATTGGCAGTTCGCCGATTAAGTCAATTCCCCATACTGCAAAGGGCCAAGGGCTGGTCATTTGAGTAATCTCAGTTGTTGGTAGCCGCGGAATCTTAGCAAACTTCTGGCATCTGTCACATTTTTTGACGAAATCTAAGGCGTCCTTGTTTAAGGTGGGCCAGAAATATCCATATCGGAGTATCTTTTTTGCTAAAGTTTGCCCTCCGGTGTTTTCTCCACAGCTTCCTTGATGAATGTTGGATAAGATTTCCTTGGCTTCCCTCCCAACGACACACCTTAATAACGGGTTAGAGAATCCGCGCCGATAGAGGATGTCTTCTTGTATTGTGTAGCGAGAAGCTTTCCTCAAGATTTTCTTGACTTCGTTACGCCCGTTGGATAGTGTGCCGCTTTGTAAGTAGTCTCGGATGGGAGTCATCCAAGTTGCTTCTTCAGTTGCAGCTATCAGATTCACTTGCTCAAAACTTGGGGTCAGTTGCTTTGAGATGGTTACTGCTCCGAAGATGGCGCTGTCTCTCACACTTGCTTGCTTTGCCAATTCGTCGGCCTCTTGGTTCTCTTCTCGAGGGATGTGTTTGACTAAGTAGTGGTCCAATCGGTTGAGAAGTAACTTGGTCTTCTTTAAATACGCTATAAGTCGTTCTTCTCGAGCTTGGAACTCTCCTAGTATTTGATTAACAATAAGTTGGGAATCGCTATGAAGACACAAAGAATTGGCTCCGATTTCTAAGGCAAGTTCTAATCCAGCTATCACTGCTTCATACTCTTCATCGTTGTTGGTGGCAGCGAACTCCAACCTTATAGCATAGTGCAGCTTATTTCCCCTGGGAGTGATTATTACTACACCTGCCCCCGAGCCTTGTTCGTTTGATGCACCATCCACAAAGAGATTCCACTTGACGTCTTCTGCTATTTCCAATTGCTCCTTGTCTTCGTTGGTAGTGAATTCTGCAATGAAATCAGCCGTAGCTTGTCCCCTGATGGCGGTGCGAGGGTGATAGGTGATATCATACTGACTTAGTTCAATGCACCATTTGAGTAGTTGCCCAGAAGTGTCGGGACGATGGAGTACCTGCCTCAGTGGTTGATCGGTCAGAACTTTGATGGAATGGGACTAGAAGTAGTGACGCAGTTTCCATGATGTGATTAGTAAACAGTATGCTAGCTTCTCAAGTTTAGGATATCTGACTTTTGCCCCCGTAAACCTCTTACTTACGAAGTAAACTGGCCGCTGCGTGCGGTTGTCTTCCCTTACCAAGGCAGCGCTTAGGGCGTGAGATGACACAGCAAGGTATAGGTATAACTCTTCGCCTTCGCTTGGAGTCGAGAGTACCAGTGGTTTCTGGAGGTGTTCGATTAAGTTAAGGAAAGCGGTTAAGCATTCGTCAGTCCATTCGAACTTTCCTTTGTCTTTCTTTAGAGCTTCGAAAAAGGGGACGCACTTGTTTGTTGCTTTGGAGATGAATCGGCTTAGGGCGGCCACTTTTCCATTCAGGCTTTGCATTTCCTTCCGAGTGGAAGGTATCTTGATATCCCTTAGCGCTCGGACTTGTTCAGGGTTTGCTTCAATCCCTCTGGCATGGACGATGAATCCTAATAACTTTCATGATGATACTCTGAAGGAGCATTTTAGAGGATTCAACTTCATTCCATATTGGCGAAGTACTTGAAACATCTCGCCTAGGTGGCTTACGTGATCGTCGGCTTTCCTTGACTTTACCAGCATGTCGTCCACGTATACTTCTATAGTTTGCCCTATTAGCCTTGCAAACATCTTGTTGACGAGGCGCTGGTAGGTGGCTCCTGCATTTTTAAGTCCGAAAGGCATTACCTTATAGCAGTATAAACCCCGGTCAGTGATGAAACTAGTGTGGTCTTGATCGGGAGCATGCATAGGAATTTGGTTATATCCTGAGTATGCGTCCATAAAAGATAAGAGCTCGTGCCCGGTTGTGCTGTCTACAAGTTGGTCGATCCGGGGAAGTGGGAAGCAATCCTTTGGGCAGGCGTCGTTTAGGTTGGAGAAGTCAATGCATGTTCGCCACTTCCCATTAGCCTTCTTTACCAGCACCGGGTTAGCGATCCATTCTGGGTAGATGGCTTCTCGTATGAAGTCATTGGCGAGTAGATTCTTTACTTCTTCATCGAGGGCTGCTGATCGCTCTGCCCCCATACTTCTCTTTCTTTGTTTTACGGGCGCCTTGGTAGGATCAATGTTTAGTACGTGGCATGCTACGTCGGGGGAGATTCCGGTCATGTCAGCGTGTGACCATGCGAATACATCCAAGTTGTGGCGGAGAAAGTCGATGAGTTGCTCCTTCAACTCTGCTTTTAGTTGGGACCCAATTTTCAACAGTCTACTCGAGTCGTGCTTGTCTACAGATACAAACTCCATAGCCTCTGCAGGCTCGGCGGTGGCCTCCTCCTCTTTGTCCCTGGGGTCTAATTCATTGAAAGGGTCGCTGGTATACCGAAGAGGAGGGGCTTTCTTTAGTTGCTATGCTTCTAGACTTTTCGTGCAGAGGGCAACCTCTACACCCTTCCCTTTATCCTTCCTGTGGTTGTTGCAAAGTTCAGTCACATAGCAGTCTCGAGCAACGTCCTGGTCTCCTTCTACTTCCCCTACTCCATTGTCCGTTGAAAATTTCATCTTTAGGCACCATGGGGCTAGGACAATTTGGAAGTCAGACAAGGCTGGCCTTCCTAAGAAGGCGTTGTAGGCCGAGTGGTTTTCTATTAGCACAAACGTCTGTCTCCGTACAACGGAGCGGGGATGGCTTCCAATTTCAACAAAGAGGTCCAGTTGCCCGAGGGGCATCTTCGCATCTCCAGTGAAACCGTGTAGTGGTTTATCGCAGGGAGATACATCCTTCATTGATAGTTTCATTTTGTCGAATGCATGTTTGAACAGAATATTTACCGAGCTTCCAGTGTCTACTAGAATTCGGTAAACTTCGACGGGACCGAGCCGGGCAGAGATAACCATGGGATCCATGTGAGGGTATTGCCTTCCTTCTAGGTCACGCTTACCGAATGTGATGTCATCACTTTCTTTCCGCTTTGGGTGGCGCTCTTCTATAACTGAATTGACACAGTCTTTATTGTCTCTGAGCGACTTTCCATATCTTTCCATCTCTTTCCAGCTTCTGTCTGCGATGTGCGGTCCTCCCTAGATGGTATGGACCACTATCTTCTCTTGACTAGAGCCGCTAGTGTTGCGGTTTCCTCTGCCGATCTCCGGTGAGGGTAGCCTTGGGTTCTCATTGGCAGGAGCTGGAGTCCTGACCTTTTACATAGCATTCCAGTTTCTTCCTTCTGATGTGTTCCTCAATCAAGTTTCGGAGATGATGGCATTCATTGGTATCATGCCCATGAGATTCGTGGAAGCGGCAGAACTTTCTAGACTTCTACGCATTATCTGATTCCTTCTTGTATGGTGGGCGTTTGTATCTAACTTCGCCTTGGGTGGCAAGGAAGATGTTCTCGACGGTTTCGTTCAAAGGAGTGTAAGTATCGAATCTCGGTCATGGCCGATATAGGCGCTTTTCTCCCTTCTTGCCCCCAGCATTGTCTCTGGAATCATTTCTCCGAACGTCCCTTGCCACAGCAGGTGCGTTGCTGTGAGTTGCCTTATTTTGCTGTCCTGACTGCCCCTCAACGGCAGCATCCTCAAGCCTCATATATTTCCCGGCTTCATGGAAGAAATCGGGTAAAGTAGCTGGCTTTTCTTTTGTCAACCTTCTAGCAAATTTAGTGTCCGGATGCACACCACTACAGAGGGCCATTAGGATAAGCTTCTCATCGGCATCTTGGACTGCGGCCGCTGCGGCATCGAATCGGGTTAGGTATTGCTGCAGTTTCTCTCCAGGTTTCTGTTTGACGCTGGATAAGGAATAAGCGTCCTTAGGTTGTTCCACATGAATGCGGAACTGACTGATAAACTTTTCTTTCAACATTTCCCACGAGCTGATGGATCCCTGGGGTAGATGACAGAACCAGGAGGTAGCGAGATCTGCTAAGAAGAGTGGAAAGCATTTGCACAGTACTCCCTCTGTCGCTCCACTCATGAGCATATGTTGTGTGTATCTCTGTAAGTGTACAACGGGGTCGGAGGTTCCTTTGTAAGGTTCCATTGTTGGCATCTTCCATTCTTGGGGGGTGATAGCAATTTTGATATTGCGGGCGAAAGGGCTGGTTACCCTAGCGCCTATCCCTCGATCTCTTTGCTCCCGTTGGACGCACTCTCTGAATAAGCGTGCCATCCTTTCATCAGAATTTGGAGCAGATAGAAACGAGTTTGGTTCTGTTCTGTGGGATTGATTCCGTCCAGATGACCTATAGGGATGGTATCGTCTATCATTCCTCATATTTTCTAGCGGCTGCCTTTGGTCTTCTAGGAGCATGCTAGGGTCAGCTACAGTTGGCCCTTGCCTTGATCTTCCCCTGCTGGGTTCTGATCTAAGCACTTCCTCGGGTCCAACTTCGGGCTGGACTCTAGCTCGGCCCCGTTCACTGGCGTTTCCGTGGTTAGGCAGTATGACAGGCTCAGCTACAGTTGACCTCCGCCCGGTACCTCCCCCGTGGGGTTCGGTTCCAAGCGTTTCTTCAGGCCTAACTTCGGGCTGTGCTCGATCTCGGCTCCTACCATGGCTGCTTCTACCGTTAGCTCCTTCGAAGAAGGAAGATCTTTGTTGTCTCTGAGATCCTCCAAACTGGGACTCGCCCCATGATTCAGTGTTGCGGTTGGACTCTTCAGCATCCCTTAAGCGTGACATGAGATGGTCCACCAAGGCTTCCTGCTGGGACGTGAAGCGGTTAGTTACTTCAACCACAACCCTGTCTAGATCTGCCTTAGTAATTGCTGCGGGCTGTTCTGCGGTAGGAGTGGTCGGATTAGCCTGTCCTTCATTCGGTACTGCTGCTAGAGGAGGACGATTTACTTGATCCGTGACCGCTGGATCTGGAAGACTGTTGGAAGCGATGTTTTTTCCTTTGTTAACATCTTTTTTCTGCTTGGGAGGCATGTTTTCCAAACGATGGATGATGCTGTTAGGAAAAAAGGTTAAGTGGAAGAAGCTGAAGCTTCGAGCTTCTAGCTCTCAATGAAAGGACCAAAAATGTTTGCACAAAAAATGGAAAAACACCTCAAAGTCGTATGGTTTAATAGATCTTATGTTGTTCTTAGTGGTTTGGGTGATTTATTCAAATATATGAAAAGCAGGGGCTAAACTGTAAAAAGACACGCAGATTTATAGTGGTTCGGCCAAAATGTGCCTACGTCCACTTTATATGTTATTTCTATTCTCTTGTTTAGATTACAAGTACAAAGCTTTGATACAAGTAAAAGAAAGTTGTTTGAAAGTTCTCTCCGTCCTTGAGCTCTCAAACTTGTCCCCTGTTGTTGTACCCCTGCTCCTCTATTTATAGAGTGAGGCTGGGGGTAGGGGTCTTGGATATGCATGGCTGCTGGTGGGCCTGGGCTGATCTGATCTGACCTGGCACGTCTTGGTCCGGTAGCACTCTGGTTCGGCTATGCATGGAAGTGGGGTTTGAACCGGTAGTGAGGTTGGATTAGTGAGGTTGGTTCGGTGGTGAGGTTGGTCCGGCAGTGGTAGGGAGTAGGTTGGTTCGGTAGTGAGATAGAGTAGGTTGGTCCGGCAGTGGTAGGGAGTAGGTTGGTTCGGTAGTGAGACAGAGTGGGTTGGTCCGGCAGTGGTAAGGAGCAGGTTGGTTCGGTAGTGAGACAGAGTGGGTTGGTCCGGCAGTGGTAGGGAGCAGGTTGGTTCGGTAGTGAGATAGAGTGGACCGGTGGAGCTTTGATTCGGTGGTTCTGGTGGAAGAGTTGGTTTGCTTTAATTTGGAGGGTGGCTGGTCCGGTTATTCTGGTCCGGTGGTGAGAATTCGCCCAACAGGATGCAAAAGTTAACCGAATGCCAAACCTAATTAAGTACATATGAAAGTGAAAGCTAATCAGATGCCAAACCTAATCGAGTATATATGGATATAAAAGCTAACCGAATGCCAAACTTAATCGGGTATGCATGGATACAAAAGCTAACGGGATGCCAAACCTATTTGGGAGTGTATGGATACAAAATCAAACCGGATGCCAAACCTAATCGAGTACATATAGAAATCAATATATAACCGAGATATATTGCTTAATCGAGCATACCACCATATAATCAAATACTAACAAATTTAATCATAAATGAAAATTTTAACTGATCTAATCATGTATACAAAATGACAATAGTTAAGCAATATAATCATTAAAGCAAAAACAAATATTCGCAGGATAAATATTCCCCTGGCAAATATTAGGCTGACAAATACTTGCCGGGCAAATATTTGCCTGATCAATATTTGGTTAGTGTAGAACGTAATAAGGATTACATGAACGCAAAATCTAATAAAAAAACATAATCAAATACGTATGGAGGCAAAAGATAGCCTAATACACATCTTGATCAAGTACAAATATAAAACTATTTATATCCAATTTAGAACAATGACTAAGCGAACTTATTTTCAAAAACAATAACTAAAAAACATATTATAATGAAAAAACACACACACATATATATATATACATGACATATGTATAACAAGCAAACATAAACTACTAAATATATTACTAGCAAATATTTTCTTGATAAATATTACCCAGGCAAATATTTACGACAAACATTTGGCAGACTGATAATTACCAAACTGTTATTAACTAAACAAACTAAATTACACTGCTAACCAAACAAATAATTAAAATAACAAAAAAACCATTTAATTCAACAAAACAATACAGAAATTACATTAATAGTTTTCACAATGAAAAGCCAGTAACGTATACAAATTACACTTGATTTCTTAACAAACAAGATCTTTTGTTGTGACCTAATTTCTTACACAAAATACAACCACTACACCAGAAACAGCTTTTAACAGCGTTTCAAAAACGCTGTTATATGATACGACAGCGTTATTATAAACGCTGTATAACGACATGCTGTCGTAGATGCAAAAGTTTTAACAGCAAAATAGAAAACGCTGTAAAAAAATTGATACCACAGCGTTTATTAAACGTTGTTATATGACACAACAGCGTTAGAACAAACGCTGTATAACGACAAGCTATCGTATAAAAAGAACTTACAACAGCTTAATTTTAAACGCTGTGGAAATTATTCTTTTGACAGCGTTTTATTTAGGCTGTTAATATTTTTATTACAGCGTTTAATGCGTGCTGTATTATGTTTTTACACTTGGGATGATGTTTTACTACAGTTTACAACAGCGTTTAATAAACGTTGTTACCCACTATTTAATGATAATTACAACATGAATTAAACGCTGTTGTTTCTTCATTGACAGCATTAAAATAGATGTTGTCTTCTATTTATATGATTTTTACAGCATTAACATTCCACTATATTTGCATATTCCAAAACTACATTTTGAGTATAATCAAGCAACCAGTATATATAACATGTTCTAATGAATAATAATCTGTTAAATAAACTAGCTAAAACAATATTAATATACAAAAAACATCTATAAATCAAGTTTCAATAATATCCATAAACAAAAATAACACAGTAGACCAAGTTATCATAATATTGTTAAACAAAGATAAGGTATATGTTAAACAAAAATATAATATCAATAAAGTAAGTCCGCACCAAATGCCAACAACAAAACGTGCATCTAAAAAGTTTCATATGCTTGCTACTTGCTACGGAAGAAGAATGTGTCATCGCCATCTTTAATTACCTGCGATGAAAAGTAGTTTCAAAACTGTTGTATAGGGAGATTATGAAGTGACAATAAACATGCATGTGATGTAAAGTATTGACTTCCTTATCCTTACCTTTCCTCAAGTGATGCAGAAGTATAGCCCTTATGCTGGTATATATTTTGAAGCAGCATTGCAAAATCTTGCATTACAGACCAAAATAATATAGCTCAAGATTTTACTGCATATTAACAACCAGTTTGTCATTCTTTTTCAGTGTAGAATCGATTGAAATGCCCTTTATTACTGCAGTGAGGTCATCTCTTATCTGCACTAGTTCAGTGGTTTATTTATTCCTCGGCGAATGGTTAGAACTCTATGATGTATTTTGATTATTGCAACTATACCGACCTTTCTACCAAGTACCCGCAAGAAATGGTCGCAACAATCAAATATGAAAAAGTGACAGAAGTCATAAAAAGAAATTTTAATGGATTACGAATTTTAAACTCAAATAGCTCTAAAGGCTTGTCTACGACTTGCAAAATTAAAGTAAAAAACAAGAATACTAAAGTACCAACATATTTTTCATCATTGCAAATATTTATTTGCCTTATGCTACTCTCTGTACATAAAGTAACATTTTCTTCAATAATGTACTCTTCTATTATCTAAAAAAAACTCAAGTTGAAGAAGAAAGAAAATTGCAAAGAAGATAGTGACTGCTGCAGTGAAGTCTTTTGAAATAAAAGCATATGCATTATATAGCAGCATGCACATTACAAAAAATAAAAAGGATGAAGATTATTGTGTCAGGTGCTGAAAATCCAAATGAGAAGAAGAAAAATCATAAAACTGACATCAAATGTAATCAGAAACTATACCAAAATTACTCATGAATTCAAATGAAATTATAAAAAAAAAATGATTTTGTTTAGTTTTTTAAAACCATGTGAAGTTTTTTACTCAGTTTTTAATGGAGTATCACCCAGTTTTTTAATTGAGTAATACTCAGTTTTTAACTATACTTCAGTGGACTATCATGCATTTTGTAGTATTTGGTTTGCATTGATATATACATGATTTTGTCATGATGTTTATCCTAAGTTTTAACTATATTCTTGCTTAGCAGGTTAATGGACATACTGTTCTAACTGAGTATTTTCTGCAGTCTCTTTCCTTCATTGTTGTTACTATAATCCCCAATTAAGAGTAAGGTATCAAAAGCTTTAACCAAATGCTTTGCTCAACCTGAACCAAATACTTCACTCTGCAAGCAGCAACAACTAAGCTGTTGCAACAAGAAGCAGCGAGGCTGCTGTTTGTAGCAAAGTAAAGAAAATCATCAATTTTATGTCAATTTTGGAACTGCAATGTCAAGTTGAAAGAGATGTAAACTTGAATGCTTTCAGTTCTTACTGCTAGGTATATTAAGTCAATCACAAAGTTACTTTCTTCCATAGTTTTGACCTTAACTTGTTAATTTTTCCCCTCATAATTATTCATTTGATCTTATATTCTCTATTTATACTTCGCATAATAAAACTTAAACGATAGCTGAGTTTAAGTTTAGACATGTTAGTTAAGTATTGAGAAAAATATATGCAGTATAATATTTGGACGGATTAGTTAAGTTGTAGGAAAAGAATATGCATTAAAAATAATAAAACTTACACTTATTTTATCTGAAGTTAGCACAAATTTCCTCCTTTCTCTTACCATCAGGTTCATCTTGTATGTGCTTGTAGTTATTCCGAACAACGATACATGTACTGCAATTCAATGTAATCAGTATTACCCATATGTCATTTTTATGTCATAGTATATTACTCTGAAGCTGATAAAGCGTTCTGAAATTAAGAAACTGTATCTCTGCTGCTGTGTCATCAAACCTAAATTAGCTCATATCGCCAAAACTAGCTTGATGTTTTGAAACTATTTTAATTTAGGGTATTCAAACTTGCTGTTTGAATATCAATCTATTTAATTTCACATATTTCTGATATGGGTAAAGCTAATGTAAATTGCTGGTTTCGCTAAACAGTAACTGTTTCAATGTCAACCATTTTCAATTCTTTACAAAGCTTAAATTAATTCGAATCATTCATGATCCTGGTAAATGAGAAGGATAACAATATGCTAAACTCAATTTTTTTATGCTGTCATGGCCGGCTTCCACTAGGACAGCGATTTTATACTAACCTACTTTAATTCTGTGCTCTAGCACACTTGATGTTGTGAGCACTGTTTGGTTGCTGCATGGGTTCTTCTTTGTGCTAAATTTTTTTATTTTTCGTTCCTTTGTTTGATATTTACAGTGTTTGACACATGCGCCCTTCACTTTATTTTGACCACTACTGGTATGGTGCCTCATCTTATGTACCGCAACATTTTCCGCCTCTTTATTTTATGGCTTGCAGCTCTGTGCTTAACTGGATGGACTGTTTTTCAATAGCTCACACCAATTCATGTCTAGTAACACGCCATTCCCACTTACCTCTTTGCCTTCAATGCTTCTATCTATCCTTTTATATTTTTAGTAACCGGATATTTATATTTTAGCTATCTACGAAATTGAAAACATACCGCTTAAATGCAAATCATGTATTTTATACATATGCATTATGGTCCTAATTTATGTATTTTATATATATATATATATTTATTATGGTTTTAATTTTGTAACCTTAGATCGTTAACTTGACGCTCAACAAGTCGGTTATTACTTTTAACAAATATTGTCACTCCTCTTCGTGTGTTTTTTATTTTATTTTAATGAAAAATGATGTATTATTACCATTTCTAAAATTTTGCATTCTTTCAATCTTTTTGATTTTATTCAAATCAAAAATACTATGCTCACTTCAAAAATCATAACAAATCAATTTACATCGATTTACCAACATCAAGAAAATTACAACTTTTCTCTTACTGAAAATTATAATTTCTTCCTTGCTTTTCATATTTCATTTTTTTTAACTTTTTTAAAAAGAAATGAATTATATAAATGCACAAACATATGACAGATTTGAAATTTTGATGGTACTTCTTAATAAAACATGCTTAAGAACCATAAGCTTTATCCAAAACAATTGTTTTAGCTTGAGAAGAAAACTTGGTTAATACGATTTCATGTTTCATGCTTTGGTTCGCTTATGAGAAGCCTAGTGGGCAAGGTATCGAGTGAATATAGAGCATCAACATGCATAGGTGCATGATCACCTACACTTTTAATTATTGAATATAAATCAATGAAAGGATTTATACGGCAAGGAAAATAAATAGAAATATTCACAACTAAGTTGCAAATAAACCACCATAAAAAAGAATTTTGAGGAAGTAGACAAACTAGTCCGATGTTATAGGTGCCGGTAGAATGAAGTTGAAGTCTTATGTATGTGTTGATTGTTTAACAATATACGGGACATTCTACTCAAAAAAGTTTAGTGGTCCGAATAGAAGAACAAATAAATAAGAGAGAATACCACAAAAGACTAACTAATGCATGGAAAACATCATGGTTCTCATAGGTAATGATCATTTGGTTGCATAAATAATTTCACATGCCATAACTTCACTTACCGATTGGATGAACAATTGAATCACCATTACCATATAAAGCAACATTCAGACCTGATAACCTATTACAATGATATTAAATATCAAAAGCATCATTCAATGCATTATAGCATAATGTAAAACAAAAATTTCAAACATTTATTCCACACAACATACAAATATCTTCATATTCATTAATTTTTAGCATGAAATAGGAAATTTGCAATCAATTTTACTATGCAGTATAAATTCAACTAATAAAATTTCGTGCACCTTTGTCAAGTTCCCAAAATGTACCATAGGACTACTTTCAATGCAGTATTGTGCAAATAAACTTAATGGAGCACTAAAAGGGGCATCTGGAATTCGATCAGGGGATGTCCGACTATTAGTTCGAAAATAACACTATATGACTTGCTATCTAAGAAACACATTAATAAGAAATGACTAATATATAATTGACTATATCTAAAATATCTCATTTCTATAAAATTATAGAAATTTAATTTTTGATATATTGATCAAGGTTTATTGACTTTTATTTGTCACATAAACTTTCCTATATTTTTGTAAATATGTAATATAATTTAATTTTTAGCGAACATCTTTCTTCCTTATGTTAACCATAGTTTATTCTGGATTGAACTTGATGTTAGCTTTATTGGATATCTATGGATTATATGAATCGATTTTTCTAGCATCAATATATTTACATGTCCATAAAAAACATTTATATCCCTAAAAGAAAAATAGAATTAATATCCTTTGCAAATATTCTTATTACTTAGCATAAGAAGTGGCATAGACATGACATATATTTCACATAGAACAAAATAAATATAAGGTTTTAATTTTATGGAGAATAACGAACGTTTCTTAATGATTTGAATTTATTATTCGAACAAAATAAATATAACAGCATTAAACTTGCAAAACACACAGGATGGTGTCTAGAGAATCAATTCCAAAAAAATGTGGCATACTTACTTCTCACATAGTTCTTTTCTGGGAATTTATCACATTCTTCGAAGAATATCACTTGCCAGATAACACCAAATCATTGTAAGACTTGTCTAAAGGAACTTTAGAAGGGCTGTATTGATGAGAAGAAACAAAAAAAATGTAAATGAAAAAAGGGCTTGATAACAGTGTATCAAAAAAATGTAACAGAACATCAAATTGTGAAATATAAAATGGATGTTATAAGAAACATGCAGAAACTAACATATCAACTGTCAATCTCTAATGGGGAAGTGAAAATGTACAAGCACGAGACAAGGAAACTACACCTTGGAAACACTTTATAGAAAGGGTACTATTTTCTCAGTCAAATTTAGAAGGGAAATGGCATGTTAGGTGATTTTTACATGGAATGGCAATGAACTAACAAGATTTATTAGTTTAGACGTGCATGTGATTTGTTTAATTGTAGTTTTGGTTCAGAAGGTTTATATATCATTCAGCTTCATAACTGAAGTTTGTTTTAAGAAGATGCTACTACAATTATCATCATTTTTACTTATATCTATATCGATCAAAGAAAATAAGAAATGTTTTTGTGTTTTATATATGGGTTCCTAGACGACATGTACCCGACATCATAGGTTATTATATATTCCCTAATTATATCCACTATACCAAATTCATAAATTAATCATCAAATCATCTTCACTTTTCATTTCATGTTTATTATAGGCATTCAACATTATAAAGAGTAATAAAAAATTAAACTCGAGGCATTAAAACTTTTGTAACCGAACCTAATCTAGGGTAAGAAATAACTCAATTTATGAATGGAAAAACCGAACCTGAATTTTTATACCTAGTTTTTAGAAAGCTCTCCTCGGTTGGAATTTGATGAATGAAAAAGCTGAATTGTATTCAGCTAAAGTTGGACACAACTTGCAAGCAATGAAACCTGCAATTTATATTACTAAGCTGAAAGCCTAGAAAAATCGAGTTAGGGCATATTTGAGATAAGATTTTAAGGGAAAAGGGATAACCAGAATAACAAATGAAGAAATCGATAGAGAAAAATCTTGTTTCTTTTTGGATGTAGGAATGGAACGTCAACACTGACCTCACAGGAACGATTTTTTAGGGGGAAGATGCGAATGAAAGGCGGCAAACAAAAAATATACCTAAATCTGTATTGGGCGGCAAATAAAAAAAGGAGTTAAACCTTAATGCATAATTGACAGCGTTGCAGGCATATAAGTTTCTTCTCAAAATTACTTTTGACCGCAATCGAAAATTAAACGCTGAGAAATGATGCTGTTAGAAGTCAGTTTTGTTGTAGTGAACGTTCGTACTTATTTACCTCACCAGATGACTTAATCCATTCAGAAGAAGGAGGATTTCCTGCACCACTTCTCTTAGGAGGATGAACTTCAACATCTTCAGGTAAAACATCTTCCATTTGAAAATTAACAAATGGATGAATCAGATAAGAATAGGATGCTCGAAAAAAGGACATTTTGAAATAGTCCTCAATATAAGAATAAACATCCAAATCAAAAGTAAGAATGCATCTAATAGCATGAGCACATAGAAACCCATTAATGCCCCATAAGTTACAACTACATCGCCGAATACTTAAATCCACACGATAAGATTGAGTTGATTGAACTTTATAAACATCAATGGTTGATTTAGTAATTTTCCATTGAATATCCTCGAGGTATAAATCCCTTAAATGCTTCTCTATAACATTTCAACTTTTACTTAACTCACGTCTATCAGACATAAGTTTCATAATCTTTAAACGAATTCTATTTAAATATGAAGTGATAGGTAAATACTTTTCATCTAAACCATTGATTAATTTTTTTTGCACAATTAGAACTCATTTCCCATATCGATTGTCAATAAAAAAAACATTAGCAAACTTTTCAAAAGGCAAACCATGCAAGAAATTTTCTACTTTAACCCTGCCAACACTTTTAAACTCAAACAAAGCTTGATTAACTACAACTATTGTAGCAGCATTAGCAACTCGATAAAACAATGAAATAATCTATTTCTTTTTACCTCGAGGACACCTTTTTGTTAAAGTACTCTTCAAATTATTCTTTAAATGATAGTAACAAGAACCATGAGTTAAACTTGGAAAAACATAAGGAGCAACAAGCAAAAGAGATCAGATACAAATGTGAAATAAGGATCATCATCATATAACATTTTCCTAAGCTTCGTTAAAAACCAATACCAATTAGGTTCATCTACACCATATACAATTCCAAAAGCTAGTGGGAAGAAACCTAAAATAAATATAAATACATTTGTCACATAATCAAAATAAAAATAAATGCACAAAATATACAAACTGCAATATCAAAGGTATGTCAAATATTTGCTATAAGAATATGGCAAATATTGGAAATTGAAATATTTAACAACCTAAATCATCCAATATAATAAAGAAATTAAACCATTTAAAAAAAAGTTTTCCAAGTAAATAAAAAAGCGTTTATAATACTAATTTAACAAAAAAAAATCAAAATACACAAACAAAATGAATAAACTGAAACAACACAGGTAATTCAAATATTTGCCATAAAAATATGGCAAATATTTGACATGCAAATATTTCACTATATGAAATACAAATCAATTATATTATATTATAATTTTCAAAACTAGATCGTACCTTGATTACCATTCTTAGCCGTAGCAGACATAATACAATCTTGTCCTCTACCTCTCATAAAAGCTCCATCCAGAAAAATCAAAGGACGACAATAATCAAATCCATTGCATGCTTCAAACCTAATGAAAACCCTTTCAAATTCATGACTAATGGAATCACCTTGAAGTTCAACAGTAACAGTACTAGGATTACACACATCCTCTCTACAAAAAGATTTCAAATGATGATACAAAAGCATATCATTCTCATAAATTTCTTCCAAAGCCAATCTTTTTCCCGTATTTAACACAATATTATAGTAAGTCTGAAATGAATGAACAACATCTTTCATTTTCATAAGAGGATTTGAAAGAATAAAATCAACAAATAACTTCTTGACGCAGCGGATAATTCAAAACGATCTTCAATCGATGAAAGTAGCAGTCGATGGATTGATGAATGCTGAATTGCCCGAATTCGTTGATCCGAAGATACCGAACTCTAGCTATCTCTGACTCGTTGATCCGAAGATACCGGAAAGAGATCTACGATTCTTCGACGTTGATCTTGCGCACAAGATACCGTGAATCGGCTTCAACAAACGATGATCCGAGCGCACTCGAATGACGTTAGTGGAGATAGGAGATACACTCGACTACCAATTGAAATTGAAAGCAACAAGCTAACAAAAGAGAATTTTATTCAATATTCAACAACCTTTACAAATGAGACAACTCGCCTATTTATAGGCTACAACACGCAAGCAGAAAAAAAAGTTCAACTCCTAAGTCGGCAACCGACTTAACAATATCTCCGACTTAACATAAGTCGTCTACGACTTACAACACAGTTCAGAAAAACAAAAAAATTACAAGTGCAATGGTCACACGACTTAAAGAAAAATGCAACGACTTAATGCTGACTCAGTGACGACTTATGGATAACTCGGCAGCGAGCTTCACGATCTACAGATAACTCGGCAACGAGCTATTTTCTTCTTCACGACTTACTGGAGCTTCATGAGTCATTCGCGCCTCAAAATCATCTCGCGCGCGCATATGGAGAAGGCAGGGAGGAGGCTAGGTTGTAATGGAATTGGAGTTAGGTCGTTCACGATTTGACGAGGCGGGGTTAGGTCGGTCGCGACTTTGGGAAGAGGCGTCGTTAGGTCGGTAATGGCGATAGGTCGGAGCATGGAATTAGGTCGTAGGTCGGTGATGTCGACTGGAGATGGAAGTGGAGGTGTGGGAATTCGTTCGCGAAGATAGGTCATAGGTCGGTATTTGGGAATTAGGTCGTCTACGACCTTGGGTAGGTCGGCGATTGGATTGGTAGGTCTACGGCCTTGGGTAGGTCGGCAATTGAATTGGTAGGTCAGCAATTGGAACGGTATGTCGGCAATGGACTCGGCTGGGTGGGAGTAGGTCGCGATGGAGGTGAGAGTTAGGTCGGAGCCTCTGGTCTTCGACCCTAGGTATGCTGCTTCATCATCCTCCCCTTGTTGACAAAAATTCGACCTCGAATTTGTACTTCTCTCTTTTTCACCAAGCTCATCTCCATGGTACGGAATCAAATGTTTAACGTTGAAAACGTCAGCAGTGTGAATGTGATCTGGCAACTTTAACTGATAAACATTGTCATTGATTTTCTTCAAGATTTCTACTGGTCCAATCTTTCGAGCTTTCAACTTGTTGTAAGTCCCAACTGGAAAACGATCTTTCGTCAATACCGCGTAAACAAAATCACCCTCTTTGAAGACTACACTCCTTCGTTTCTTATCCGCCATTTGTTTGTACTTCTCATTTGCCTTTTCCAATCGTTCCTGAATGATTCTATGGCACTCCGTCAACCCTTCAACAAAATCAGCAGCTTTCTTAACTGTCTTCTTTGATTGTGGTATTACCGTTAAATCCAACGGTCCCTTCGGTAAGCTCGAATAAACAATCTGGAATGGACTGAACCCAGTACTTCGATTCACAGCATGATTATGGGCGAATTCTGCCTGACATAACTTCACATCCCAACTCTTTAGATTATCTTGAACAAGACACCTCAACAAGTTTCCCAACGATCGATTAACCACCTCCGTTTGTCCATCAGTTTGCGGATGATAAGCACTACTAAACTTCAGCTTTGTTCCCACCATTTTCCACAAACTCAACCAAAAATGACTCAGAAATCGAGTATCTCTATCTGACACAATAGATTCTGGCAATCCATGAAGTCGATAGATCTCCTTGAAAAATAACTGAGCAACATGAACAGCATCCGCCGTTTTCTTACAAGCAATAAAATGTGCCATTTTCGAGAATCTGTCCACCACCACATATATGGAATCGTTACCTTGTTGTGTCCTCGGTAATCCCAACACGAAGTCCATACTCACATCAACCCATGGTTTATCTGGTACAGGTAATGGCATATATAAACCAGCATTAGTCGCAGTTCCTTTCGAAACCTGACAAATATGACTACGCTCCACAAACCTTTCCACCTCTTTCCTCATCGATGGCCAAAAGTAGGATTGTGAAATCAACTGTAAGGTACGGTCTCTCCCAACATGTCCTTCTTCGTGTAACTCTTTGATAATCTTCATTCTCAGACTACCCTCCGGTATGCACAATCTATTTCCCTTGAAAAGAAAACCATCAATCATCATAAACTCATCAGTCTTCCCCTCATTGTCCCTTTCAACAAATTTCTTAAAATAGGAGTCTTCTGCAGTCTGCTCCGGCAATAATTCAAAACCAGTCACCTCAACTTTCATTGTTGTCAACAAATGACTCCTTCTACTTAAAGCATCAGCCACACGATTTGTCACCCCTGACTTGTGTTTAACAACAAAAGTAAACTGTTGCAGATATGCAATCCACGATGCATGTCTTGCTGAAATCTTGTCTTGCCCTTGTAAATGCTTCAATGCTTCATGATCTTTATACAGAACAAACTCTTTCTGAAATAGATAATGTCTCCAGTGTTTAATAGATTGTACAACAGCATAGAACTCTACATCATATGTACTGTATCGCATCTTCGCTCCTGACAACTTCTCACTGAAATAGGCAATTGGACGCCCCTTCTGGCTCAACACCCCTCCAATCCCAACCTTGGATGCATCAGTATGTAGTTCAAACACCAACTGAAAATCAGGTAGCACTAGAATTGGTGCAGAGGTCAAAAGATCTTTGATTCGTTCAAAAGCAACCTCGGCTTCCTCCGTCCATGCAAACTGTTTACCTTTCATGCAATCTGTAACAGGCGCCATCACACTACTAAAGTGTGGAATAAACCTTCGATAAAATGAAGCCAACCCATGAAAACTACGAACTTCCGTTATCGTCTTGGGCTGCGGCCAATTTCTGATCGCCTCAACTTTACTTTGGTCAACCTGTATTCCTTTCTCTGAAACAACATACCCCAGAAATAACACGCTATGCGTCATGAACACGCACTTCTTCGTTGCAGCATAGAATTGTTCTTGTCGCAATACCATCAGCACTTCTCTAAGATGATTCAAATGTTCCTCTGGACTCCCACTGTAAATAAGAATATCATCGAAATACACCACCACGGATTTCCCAATGAACGGTCGAAAAATCTGATTCATCACCCTCATGAAAGTACTTGGTGCATTGGATAAACCAAATGGCATGACTAACCATTCGTATAGACCCTCCCTGGTTTTAAAAGCAGTCTTCCATTCATCTCCTGGTCTGATACGAATTTGATGATATCCGCTCTTCAAATCGATCTTAGAAAAGATAGTAGCTCCGCTTATCTGATCCAACAAGTCATCCAACCTCGGCATTGGAAATCTATATCTCACGGTAATCTTATTCAATGCTCGACTGTCAGTGCACATCCTCCACGTCCCATCCTTCTTGGGCACCAATAAAGCTGGTACAGCACAAGGACTCAGACTCTCCTGCACACGCCCCTGTTCAAGCAATTCCTCTACCTGCCTCCGCAATTCTTCATGTTCCTTCGGACTCATTCGATAATGTGGTCTGTGTGGCAATACAGCACCGGGAACAAGATCTATCTGATGTTGTATATCCCTCAACGGTGGCAACTCCGTTGGTAACTCATCTGGAAATACATCGTCAAATTCTTTCAGAACTGGTTTAACTTCTTCTGGAATTTCAATCTCTTCACTGCTTTCTCGTCCAATCAACAAGAATACTTCCGGCTCTTCTTCAACTTCTTTAACAAACTCCTTCAAAGTCAATAAAGTTTTCAGCTCTTCGATTTCCTCCACTTTGTTTTCTTCCTGTTGGCGTTTCTTCGGAACCAGAGTAATCTTTGTACCTTCGAACATGAAACTGTAACTGTTGGTCCGTCCATCATGTTGTACTGCTCTATCAAACTGCCATGGCCTGCCCAACAACAGATGACACACATCCATGTCTACTACGTCACACCAAACCTCATCCTTGTATTTCTTCCCAATTGAAAACTTCACACAAGCTCTACGTCCAACTTTCACTTCACCACCCTTCCTCAACCAAGCTAACTTGTATGGTTTAGGATGTTTCTCGGTTTTCAACTCCAACTTCTTCACCGTTTCTGTAGAGATAATATTATCACAACTTCCAGCATCAATAACAAATTTACAAACTCTTCCCAGAATAGTGCATGTAGATTGAAAGATATTGTTTCTCAACCAACTACTTTCCTCCTCTTGCTTCGGTGTTAAACAACTTCTCCTCATCATCAATGCGTACCCGTCATCTCCCGACAGTAAATCTTCCTCCTCTACTGGTAAAGAATTAGAGCATTCAGCTTCTTCATCCTCATCCTCAACCTCAGCAATCATTGCTCTCTTCTTTGGCTTTGGACACTCATTGCTTTTATGACCCAACTCCTGACAGTTGTAACATTTGAAACCGTTGTTAACTTTTGCCTTCTCAACCTCCTTCACCACTGGTTTACTGATAGGTTTAGACACATTAGAACTTCCACCAACACCCTTCACTTGATTATTGGAATTCGTAAACACACCACCTCCTCGTCGTCCCTGCTTCTCCCAAGCCAACGCTTTCTGATGTGCTTCCGCCACAGATCTTGGATCGAACATATTAACCATATCCTGAATCTGCATTCTCAATCCCCCAATGAATCTAGATGTCAGCTGCTCTTCCGTCTCCATAATGTCATTCCTCGCAATAAGCTGGTAAAACTCATCCGCGTAATCATTAACAGTCTTTGTGCCCTGCCTCAAGTTCTGCAAACGTTGATACATCAGAGATTGATAATTGTAAGGTAAGAACGTTGCTTTCATCAATTTCTTCATCTTCTCCCAAGATTCAACTTTTGACTTCCCCATTCGTTCACGTGTAAGTTTAGTTTGCTGCCACCATGCCAAAGCTCGACCCCTCAACCTTGTAGCAACCAACTTCACTCTACGACGTTCTGGAACTTCTTTGAAATCAAAAATTTCTTCAACATTAGCCATCCAATCCAAAAACTCTTCGGCTTGCATACCACCTTTGAATTCAGGAATTTCAGTTTTCATCCCCGATTCCCACTTGTGATCGTACTCCGATTGATTCCTTCCTCGTCCACGTCCTCGTCCATGAACACTACCACCATCATACTCTTCTTCTCCATCCGATGTATATCGATGTCGATCCTGACCACCAACATCTCTACCACCACCATTTCTTCCACCAACATTCCTACGATCCACATTCCTCCGATCTCGATCAGTCACATTTCTATCACGCCCTTGATCATCAACATTTTTATCACAATCTCGATCCACGCTTCTATGATCACTATCAACACTTCTCTCTCGATTAGAATGTGGTGAAACTCTACTTCTTCCATGGCTCGATTCAAGTGAAACCCTTCTCTGATTTTGACTCATTTCCAACATCATCCTCTCTAATCGACCAATCCCTTCCGTAAGCTTCTCATTGAAATTCTCGTTGATTCGTTGCTCTATTTCGTCGGCCTCTTCTCTTCCGTACAAAGCATTAATATTGCGATGACGTTGAACTCGTCTTGGCGGCATGATTGAATTCTTCACAAACACTTCAACAAATTCACACTTCAAGTTTTCAAACGCCTTTCGAACTTTGATCCAAAATGAAATGGATCGAAACTCCAACTTTGTTGCAAAAATATGATGAACACGATGAACACAACTTCAACACTTCAAATTCTCGGCTCCAAGACTCGATTTAGCTATGATTGGCTAAAACAAGCTCCGATACCAAAACTGACGCAGCGGATAATTCAAAACGATCTTCAATCGATGAAAGTAGCAGTCGATGGATTGATGAATGCTGAATTGCCCGAATTCGTTGATCCGAAGATACCGAACTCTAGCTATCTCTGACTCGTTGATCCGAAGATACCGGAAAGAGATCTACGATTCTTCGACGTTGATCTTGCGCACAAGATACCGTGAATCGGCTTCAACAAACGATGATCCGAGCGCACTCGAATGACGTTAGTGGAGATAGGAGATACACTCGACTACCAATTGAAATTGAAAGCAACAAGCTAACAAAAGAGAATTTTATTCAATATTCAACAACCTTTACAAATGAGACAACTCGCCTATTTATAGGCTACAACACGCAAGCAGAAAAAAAAGTTCAACTCCTAAGTCGGCAACCGACTTAACAATATCTCCGACTTAACATAAGTCGTCTACGACTTACAGCACAGTTCAGAAAAACAAAAAAATTACAAGTGCAATGGTCACACGACTTAAAGAAAAATGCAACGACTTAATGCTGACTCGGTGACGACTTATGGATAACTCGGCAGCGAGCTTCACGATCTACAGATAACTCGGCAACGAGCTATTTTCTTCTTCGCGACTTACTGGAGCTTCATGAGTCATTCGCGCCTCAAAATCATCTCGCGCGCGCATATGGAGAAGGCAGGGAGGAGGCTAGGTTGTAATGGAATTGGAGTTAGGTCGTTCACGATTTGACGAGGCGGGGTTAGGTCGGTCGCGACTTTGGGAAGAGGCGTCGTTAGGTCGGTAATGGCGATAGGTCGGAGCATGGAATTAGGTCGTAGGTCGGTGATGTCGACTGGAGATGGAAGTGGAGGTGTGGGAATTCGTTCGCGAAGATAGGTCATAGGTCGGTATTTGGGAATTAGGTCGTCTACGACCTTGGGTAGGTCGGCGATTGGATTGGTAGGTCTACGGCCTTGGGTAGGTCGGCAATTGAATTGGTAGGTCAGCAATTGGAACGGTATGTCGGCAATGGACTCGGCTGGGTGGGAGTAGGTCGCGATGGAGGTGAGAGTTAGGTCGGAGCCTTTGGTCTTCGACCCTAGGTATGCTGCTTCATCACTTCTTAACCAATCTTCTAGAAATAGGTGGATGGTTAACATCTACGGTACTAGCTTCATATGAATGATTATGTTGCATAGTTTTTAATAACAAAAAAACTAGTAGGTTAAACTTACGAGAAGCATGAATACAAAATGTACAACCTTCCCATGAACAAACAGTTGTAACTCGCTCCCTATTATTTTTAATGACATTAACTTTATAACTATTCTTAGTACAATATATCAGAAGATACAATCAGAACTCGTTAATGCCACTAGTAAATCTTTGACCAACACTAGTAAATATTGAATTGCTAAAATCATTTTTTAACAACCATTTCAAAGTAGAAATAGAATCAAATGAAGAACAAACCATTGAAGAAGTAAATGAGCACACTCACTAAAAGAACCAATAAATGAAGAACTATAAGAACCAACATCAGCCGAAATACTTTTACACTGCTTAGATATAATCGAAACAAGTAGAAAATCATCACGGCTATGAATAACAAGTAATAATATACTATGCAAATCAGAAATAGTTTCAATAAATCTTTTCTTATCATCTCTTTCATAAACTAATTCAATAGAACTAGATGTTAATTCAGGCCAATGTTCACAGATGTCATTTCTCAATCTCAATACATAATCACTCAAACCAAGGCGCCTACTATAAGTATCATTACCCAACCGAAAAACGATAAGAACATCAATAGGATCAGACCTGGAGAAACACATATAATATTAAAATAAAAGTACCATAACATAAAAAATAGAAAAAACTAGTATAACAACTATTTGCCAAACAAATATTGTCATGACAAATACATGTCTGACAAATATTTGTCATAATGATAATATCCTGCATAAAACTTCATTGACGTATCCAATTAATTTCATATAATTCAATACCAACAACACACTTGAACTATACTAATAATCATTATAACCAATTTCAATGATAACAAAAACAAACACACCAAATTTAACATAGGTAAATGTATGCCATACAAATAATTATCTTCATAAAAATTCAATGACATATCCTATAATTTTCATATCATAAATAACAAGAACAAACTTTAACTATAAAAATAACAACATAATTAATAATAAACTGCAGCTACAACAAAAAAAACAAAATTTAATCCAACGTGATGCTATAACAAAGATTAAACAAACAAAAATAACTATGATTTAAAAAAATTAACCTCGAACTCATATTATTAAATGCAGGACAGAAGAAGAAGATTTTCAAATCTAATGAAATTAAATAAAAAAAATTCTCATCAGCAATAGATCGAGATGTAGAAGAACTGAAGGTGTCAACAATAGCTCGAGATGTATGCATAATAGCCGAAAGCACGAAAAGCCGAATGAAATTAGGGATACAAACTGAAACGAAAATTATCGCGAACGAAATAAGGAAGAAAATTTGGAACGAAATTGGATATATATAGCAATAAAGGCATTAAATTTAGAAGAACTGGGGTAAAAATGGGAAGATGTATCTATTACTTATAATAGAAAACAGGAAACATGCCTTGCTGAGTTGGACAGTTTGAGATTGCAGCATTTTAAAATAAGTCCTCTTCCGCGTATTCTATCCTTTTAATTTATTGCCCTTCCAATTGCCCCTCCCCCCTTTTGCATCTTTTAATCCTCTCGCATTCTTCCTCCTCCGATTCGTTTCTTACTAGCATGTCATGCTATAACTTGCTTTTATTTCAACAATTTCTCTAACCCCTATATTCGCCTCATCTAGGCTTCTCTGCAAACCTTCGTACGAGGCTGGGTCATTCTTCCTTCTTCCCTAACGGCCGCTTGCCCTGTATTGTTGTCTTCGCCTCTAATTTCTCCTCCTCCGATGGCTAACGTCACGCTACCAATATTTTCCCGCGTATTTACAGCTGGTTATCCTTATCAGTTGTGTGGAGATTACACTGTCCACTTCTAGATTCTCGATGAGTAACCTCAAGTTTTTTTACCACCCGTGGATGCACGTTGTTCACCTTTCTACAGCTTAAAATGATGTATACATCTCCATGTCATATTAACATCTTTTTTTGTCCACTGGCATTTGCCACTTTTTTGTACATCTCAAGGTGTTTGAGTATATGTGTTATACGGTTTGTCCCTTGCACTGAACTCTGATTTATTACTGTCGGTCATCTTTTGTCTAATAAATCGTTCTCTTATTGTTACTGTTCTGCACTGTAGTTGTTTTAGAGAATGTGTTCTTTCATTTGCTATAGTAGAATTAATCTTTATTGCATCATGAATATTATAAACGTCTGCAACTTATGGTAGTATCCGAACTGAAAATCGTTACTATATTAAGGTTTCCTTATTTCGAACCTAAGCTTCTTTTAGTTTGCTAATCCTTTTTGATCCATATACGAATTGAAAATTATAGCTGATTCTAAAATTGGCAAACCATTTTCATTCTACGGCTTTTACTCCTTTCTATATGTACTGGTGATATTCTTATATTGTATGTAGCCATATTTGGAGAATTGCCACCCGAGATAATGTAAAATTATAATCTGCTCGTTGAAATCACCATCAACCCAAAAACATCATATTTTTTTCAATGGTTACTCAGCTTGATCTTCATCCTTCAAAGACTAATGTAGATTTTGTAACTTGGTATATAACAATTACATATGTTAGGTACCCAGTTTTGTTACCTTCCTTGACAGACCATTTATTTTTTCCATTTCTTTGACTGTGTTTCCAACGAATCCTGCTACAGCTTTCCATTTTCTGTTTGCAAATTAACAGTTTCAATTATTTGTCGACAAGAATGGGGCATGCACATGTCATGCTTATGTCTATCTATTTGTTTTTGCTGTGGACTACCATTTATTCCAACCAATTTTCTGAATGTGCTATTTGTATGAACAACAGATTGTTTTTTTTCAAGATTGTTAGAATATGACTATTTGCCACCGAACAAAATATCATCATTTTCAGCGCTATTTTCCCTTTTCAAAATTGTTTAAATACCGGAACTTCCTTCTTTGCCTTTTTTGTACTAATTTCTTTTTATGTCTCTAAAAAAATCATGAACTGTTCATATGTTTTCATATTTAATACTGTTTTCTGAAGGTCCTTTGGTTTACATAACAGTTTAGTTACTTTACATATTAATTGATGTTTCTGTTTTATTTTTGACTTTAACCGAACAATATATGCTTGCACAAACATGATATGAACTTAAAAATTCATCATATACATATATGCACATGATATGACCCAGTTATTTATCGTGCATACATTAGTTATCTTTGGTTTTCTATGCAATATGGCATGAGTCTAAGGTGAAAACAAATAACATGTTTTACGCTGCCCTTTTATATCTTCCAACGAATCTTTTGATCTCCATTTTTTTCTTCTTCTCACGCATTAGCGATTTCAGTTAACCGGGTTATGCACATGTTCTACATATTATTTTATTTTCTTTCATGCTTTGGACTACTCATTGTCATGCTTGCTATATTTTCTTCTGCAAACTTATTACCTTTTTGGTACAGGCATTTACTACATGTATGCATTAAATCATAAGATGTTGGTTGAAGCTAACATTAACCCATTCACCTATAGGACTGTATCCTTTAACTAGAATTTTAATGCGCAGATAAACTAATTTTGTTTGTGTTAACATATCTGTTTTCTTATGTTTCTGTTCATCCGTTATTTGTCGTATAAAAACAGTATTACAACATTGTTTGAATAACTATTAATGTATGTACATATATTTTCCTCTGTTGCCATATCTTATAATATTTCCATCATGATTTCATCCATTTTATTTTTCATTATCAGTCCATAACAGTGGTCATAAGCCTGATGGACGTTTACGTTGGGTCGGAGTTGGTGTTAATTTGGAACCTACTGCCTTAACATTACGGATGACATCAAGAAGGATTTCTGGAATTCATGACAAAGACTGTCGTCGTTTGGTAATTATACTTAACCTTTTAACCATTTTTTTGCTTTCATCTATCTTATGTTCAGGTTTATCTATAACCCAAAAAATGGGTTGTGATGAATCATGAACTTTGTATGAAACTGCAGTAGCACTTACATTTTTTGTTTTTTGTACTTTCTTCCTGTTGTTCTAAATCCAAATTTCCTCCTGCTATATGTTTCAAATTGTTGTAAGCAGTATCATTATACGGTTCAGTGTATACTGACAACTAACTATTGCTACGTATACCAAGTATAACTTTTTTTAATTGATTTATTAGTTAAACAGATACAGATCCATAATTTTGTATTATTTAGCCTTTTATTTAAAAATTGAAATTTGTAGCATCATACAATAATGTTTACAGCTGTACTATGCTCATTCGTGTACTAAATTTTTATTTACTGGGGTTAAAAAGGGAAGAGAAAAGACTCAAAATATGAGATTCGAAAACTTATATTTTTATATTATTTCTTTTTAAACAAAAACTCAAAATAAATACTTCCTCTCACATCTATCACTTATGGCGCATACTTAGTTTTCTACTTTTATGCATGTCAACCAAGTAATGGATAACAAACTAATATACGAATACTGAATGCATATTCACTTCCTTTGTGCACAAAATTGCCACCATCAGGCTGACAAACAAAGTCAGTAATCTTTATTCTCCCTATAACTGTTTGGTTTAGTTTGCTCCCCTTTGTGGATGTTTCACAGTCTACAGTTACTAAAATATATTGACTGATGTTTATCAAAATATAACAATTTTAACACGTGTTTACTTTGGTTATATTTCCAATATATAAGCATACATGCCACGTTGATTCATGTGTTTACTTCATCTCTACCATGGATTGAAGTTCACCCAACATGTATGTTCAATTCTATTTAGTCGAAAACCAAATATTTGCGGATATTGTTTAGGTAATTTTCAAACAAGGACTAATCCTGCTAATGTTGGAGTTATATACATATGTTCAGTTTAGTGTTTAGGAGCTTTGATGCCAAATTCCTACTGTTGTATCATTTATCAAAACTAATAAAATAACAGCTACAATAAATATTTCAGTTAACCTTTTTTGCATTTAGTTTAGAACTTTCATGTTATTGAACTTTCATTTACTGATTTGGAGTTTAGAATCTCATTTTATGTTACATTTATGCGCTTCACTCGGAACAAATCACTGTTATGTTCCTCGAAGTTTTATGCTTACAACTGTCATGTTAATGAGACTCCATGTCCCGTACTTTAATCAACCCACGACGCGAGTGAATGAATCTCTTTCTTCCGTGACTTGCTTCTTGGCACAACATGGGGCTGAATCGGATGACTTTTAGGTTCAGAAATTTCATATGTTGTGAAGAAACTTCACTTAAATATAGGTATATGTGTTTAGCATACAACTTTCATGGTAGCGAAAATTTCAAAAATATATGACGAGTAGATTTGGCTTTTTGGATGATTCACATGTATATTAGTGATTTCAGGATGTAGAGCAAGTGTATCACCATCTATCATAACGCAAAGAATTCAAAATAACAACGTAGAACAGAATCCTGATTTTCCAACAATTTGTTGTCCAGATAAGTTTAGCATTGCATATCAGCATTTCTTTTGTAATTTATTGTCTATTTCATGTGATATTTAACCACAATGTACCCTGTAAAGCTACTTTTAATCATATAATATGTTTTGTCATACTTACTTCAACGCTAGCACTACCTCCTGAAAGTACATAATGCTCCTTTAAGGCAACATGTAATAAAATTAAAAATTTACATGTGAGAGACATCATGAAAAAATTACATGTTAAAAATATTGCAGGCTTCGCACATTTGGACCAATTGATCTCCACCCATTCAGTTAGAGGTTTGGTGACTACTTTGTCTGTACAGTGAAGAAGACTGTTCACCTTGAAGCATTCAGTTTATACTCAAGCTATGGTAAAAATGGCGCTTATCCCAATTATGGTTTTAGTTTTAAGTTTACACTTTGTGCGTATGCCTTATATCCAATCCAAACTTTGAAGTGATGCACAATTTAAATTTAAATGGATGTATAATATTTATTGCTGCCTAAAGTTTGAGAGCTACATGTACTAATATATGGTCAGTATTTCTCATTCAATTTGTTACTATTGTTTACCTATTTCCATTATCTGAAAAGGTTGAATGCAATGTTTTTGTGTTTACAGATGTATATAATCAGATTGGCTGATCGTTGTGGTTTTCCGACAGTAACATGTATACACACAAACATGCCTTTGCCCTTATTTTAGTACTAGGTATGGTACTATTATATTTTTTATGTTGTTCCATGAACTGCGATTTTTGATTTTTTCCAGTTGAAGAAAAATAAATAAAGTCTGTTAAGTTAAAAAATAAAAAATGTCATATAGTAAGAATTTTTGGAAACTTTTTATTTACAGTTCTCAGTGCGGCTATTAAATTCATGCTCAAAACAATTACTGAAAGAGTTCATAAACAATTTATTATCACAAGAGCATGATTCACGGACATTTATGCTATGATATAACAATATACCAAGGTTTCTTAGTCATGGTATAGTCGTAACTCTACGTTTCTAAACTTCCCCATTTTGTATGACAAGCTGACGTTTCTATATTTGTATATTGATCTTAAAACTTACCTTTGTGTACCAAATATGCATACCAAGATAATGTTTGTTTAACGAATTAATGTGTAGGCAGTTAGCTAGGAGAGTGGACAACAAAGCTACTGTTTATGAAGAACCAAGAAAGCGTGGAAGAATTAAAACCCTTCAGGTTCGTCCGTCATTTCAATTTGATAAAAAGGCACATGGATCAAACTATTTATTCTTTACATTACTGTTTAATATGAATATTCATGCTTTGGTAAAATCTTAATATTTAATATTTACATATGATACATATAAAAACAAAACAAACAATTTTACTTACTGCGACTTACATGCATTAAGATACAGTTATGAAAACAATATTGCAAAACTAAATTTACCCAATTTCTTACCAAACCTACATGACACGACTCATTTACGATGAAGAGCGCTTTCGTAACTTATTAATATAGTAAAATTTTAATTAAAGATACCATTTTATTAGTCGAAATATTTTGTTGACATTTTCGACGATCTGTATGCTGATTTTAATACAAATTAAACAGCTTTTACATACCAATCTTAACCTTATTCACACTATACAACCATGAATGCAACTGTCATATCAATATCAATCGTGTTCATCAATTGACGATAAAAAATAACTTCATTATTGTTTACTATTTGTAGAGCACAAGTTCCTAATCCATTACTATAATCTAAGAACATGATACTAATTTCTCCATTTCTATTAACAATGTATCCAACAATTGTCCGTGTGCGAAATACGGGCCCATCTTAGTTTGAAAAATAAAAACAGAAATATAAAACATGATATAAAATTGACAGGTGTATAATTTATAAAATAATAAAAATAAGAATGTGTCATAAATTTCTTTTTTGATATATTCGTAGGTAACAGATGCAGATTTTAATTTTCGGACGGGGACACATATCCTAACCCAAATGCATCCATCGTCTGGGCTAGAGTGGAGACTGAGCATCAGCGCAATCTCAATCACCTATTGTCCAGGTGGGCAAATTTCATTGGCTCCAATGGCGGCACATTCCAATTCCTTTGACTAGCTTCTAAGTCTTATTTGGCCGTCCAACACTTGCAATCATCTCATTGGCATTTACCAATCTTTGAAACACCGAGAGAGACCGCCCCAAATTCTGTTTCCTCGATTTGGGATTTATTTTTAAAGGGTTTTCTCGATTCCACTTTATTAGTTTTCTTTTTCATTTTATACATCCGCTAGAGATCTTTTCCTCTAGCATATAATTGGTTAAAGAAGAAGATGATTTGGTTATTTAATACCAATGATTACAGTATAGAAGATCTTTTTTGATATTTGAGAAACTGAAAATTGAACCGGTAAATGGGCTGCTTTCAGTCTAGAGTTAAAAAGCATTATCGTGGGCACGAAGATCCTGTCCTTCTCGCATCTCAAACCAATTGTAAGATTTCGATTTTTTGATTTGAGACGCGTCCTAATCGACAAGAATCTTTGGTGTTGGTGTATGTGTTTTGAATCTGAATGAATTATTCGAATTTGATAACATTATTTTGGGCTTCAAATCATCTTTATGTTGGCATACACCAAATTTGTTCTTGATTATCATTAATTTTAAAGTTTGTTCGTACAGAAATATCTAAGGCTCTTACAAATTTCATTAATCGAATTCTTGTGGTATACAATAGTAGGTTATGGCATACTTGTTGTTTTCTCTGAACTTCGCCACCTAATGTGGATTGCTAGAAAACATGCCTTCTAGCTGAGAGTAAAGGTTTGAGAGATCCACCTAATACAGGGTTACAAAATTGTTGATTTTATGCTATTACCCATCCCTTGTAGAAAGGCACTGATTCATAAGGTGTTAAGGCAATGTCTATAATACGATATTATATTAGATTTTCAAGTAGTTATACCTTTGATCTTTACCACTTTATACCGTAGCTATTTGTTGTTATTTTAGGCATGCTATTTATGACTCAGATTGAATATGAGACAACTGATCTTGCAAGGATACGCATGGGCGAATCAGATAGATATTTTTCTTTGAAATTTACATAGCATGCTAGAAAGATTTTCCCCTTTTATGAAATGTTGATGAAAAATGTAAAAGAATCATCAGTAAATCTACTGTTGTGATTTTTCTTAAATAAATATCAGTTTTACCACTGTGGGACATGCTATTTCATCTACTATACATATGGGCGAATCAGATAGATATTTTTCTTTGAAATTTACATAGCATGCTAGAAAGATTTTCCCCTTTTATGAAATGTTGATGAAAAATGTAAAAGAATCATCAGTAAATCTACTGTTGTGATTTTTCTTAAATAAATATCAGTTTTACCACTGTGGGACATGCTATTTCATCTACTATACAGCATATATAGTAGATTTCATACTGATTGTTTTTTGTTATACTTGACTTGAATATAAACTGCAATATAATATATAGTCACAGTGAGCGAAGTGGAGGCATTATATGAGCTATATAAGAGCATTAGCAGTTCTGTTTTAGATGATGGGCTCATAACTAAGGTAATTTTTTTTAATGGTTGTTCTATGATCATGGCATCTTTTGTGCACTCTGCCTTTTTTGTCATTGACATATTAGCCTTATCCCCCTAATAATTTGGTGTCAGTTGTATGGAAATACTAGATTTTATTGCTTAATCACGATTTTAAACAATTGTTCAAGTATATTATATCTTTTCATTTGAGTATAGAGCGGTGGTTAAATATTAGTGAAATGGATTTTTTTTCTTTAAAAAAAAGCAGTTAGCAAGTTTGGATGCCTTTTTCATGCAATAATCTATGTTCTAAGAATCAACTTTTTCTTAAAGGTATTTGCTTCTGTTTTTGCTTCATTGTCTTGCATATCATTCGGTATATAAAGTGTTTTGATATTCCTTCAGATATCAGTATGATCATTTATATTTTTCCTACTTCTTAGACGATTAGTGTATTCAACCACGACTTTCATCATTTCCTTCCACCTCTTCCTTTATTTGAGTCTTGAGGGTTTTTCAGATTTAGTAGTGCTGGTTATTTAGGCCTTAGACCATATTTTAATATCTGGACATAGAATCTCAAATCATGGGATGTAGGCTTTTAGCTTCATCTGGATTTTTCTGTCTGCATATGCCCCAATAAATATCATTTCATGTATCCCTTGTGTTTCATAGCTATAAATAGGGTCAGTTTATTTGTTAGTCATGAGAAACACTGTTGTAAAACCTCTCAGTTTCCTTTAATCAGATTTTACACTGTGTTCGGTGATTTCGGCCCACCTTTTTGTCCATTATTGGTTGTGAGGCTTTATGATTGATATCTTCAACAATGCAGCAGTTCCAAACATTGAAACGCGTCGACTACTATCTGCCCACTTCCTCTGTGTCATGATACCTATGCTTTACTTCCTTCGATATTTTTTCATCTTAAGTTGCCATGTATTATGCAATGGATCTTTTAGGATTTTACATCCGGCATCAATCATTATGAACATGAAATCATTTTAGCAGCATACCATCATTTTGCTGATTTGCCTAGACTTTTAATTCTTTACTAAATTTATGCCTATGGGGTTTTTCGTCGAAAGATGTAAATCTGAATTCTTTCTGAAACTATATTCATCTTATTTAATTTTTTAATTGACAATTTATCAGACGAGGGCGGTCCTCTAATTTTATGTTTTTGTTGAAAAAAAATTCAATTACTTCATCTTAGCGCTCAACATCCTTGATGTTTATCTTTTCTTTGGTAACTCTTTTCCATTCGATCAGTGTTTCCTCATTTGCAGTCCAATTTATGAGTTGTCCTCTTAACTTTCAGTTCTGGTTAACATCTGCAAGCATCTCAATTCAAATACAGGTTGCTCAATTTACCATATTTGTGTGGAATAATTAGTTATATAATTTCTAACTGCTTGTAGGGATGAAAAAGAACAGCATTTGAATTAACTTTTATGATACATGATGTGATGATGTGATGATGTAGTAAGTAATGCATGATAGGATACATAAGAGTTTCAATGCTTTGCTAAAACAGGTTACATTCCATGACCTGAAAATTTTGTTATAGTTTGCTATCAAATCATCGAGGAATGAATATCATTTTATTACCAAATACCAACAACAATAGAATGCTAATCAGATTGTTCTTCCTGGTATTGGTTGTTGCTCTAGCGTTTACTAAGTATAGATAGGAACATATGATGTAGACACTGAAATTGCTAATTCTATTCATACACCAGAAAATACTATTTATACACCAAATTTTTTACAATATTCATATACACCAACTTCTACTCAACATACACCATTGTGCAAATTATAGAAGTACCCCTAAAATTAAAATAACACTAACGAATAAACATTTCCTTCTTATCCTTCCCATTCCCTTCTAATTCCTTTTAACCCACCATGCCATCATGTCAAGATCGGATATCCTACAACCTGCTCCCACACCTTCATAGTCGCAGATGAGAATTCGTTGTTCATCTTGGCTGTCGCCATCAAGTAGCATACATTTCTAGACACATTGGGTTAGAGGAATAAATATAAACCTTAGGGGGCCTGGTATTAGGTGGAACCTAGTGCACGGGGCTCCTGCACGATAGCGGGCTCTGAGGAGATTGATAATGTACGCAGTCTTTCCCTCGCATTGCGAAGACGTTGTTTCCGGAGTCGAACTTGGGCGCCCAGATCATCATGCGGATGACCTAACCGTTGCGCCAAGGCTCCACATGGGCCAGTATTAGGTACTAATAATTTAATAATAACCTAGGGCATGTTTTGTGAGATACTAATAATAACCTAGGCAGGTTTTGTGCTGTTCTGTCAACTACCTATGGTAGCCGGCGTCTTGTAGCTGATGATCCGCAAGTGTGTTAAAACCCTCCATATATTTTTCAGGAAAAAAGGAAAAAAAATGAGTAATGATGCGGAAATGCGGAAATGCACATCTTCTTCAGATTCTAATCCAAAACCACCCTCTTCTTCAAATTTCATGATTATATATAAAGAAGTTTATTTTTACCCCCTCTTTCAATGTTTAACTAGGGTTTAAATACTAACATTTGAAGAAATATTTCTTTCATGATTATACCATGTATTTTTTTTGTTATCATTATAATTTATACAAGGGTATTTCTGTCCTAATTTTCAATGCAAATTTAATGTTGCATCTAAAGTACTTTTTGGTGTACGAATAGAATTAACCGGCATTTAATTTGAAGAATGTATCTTTTTCCTTATTTATAATTTTGCTTCTTAAGACATACTTCTTATTATCATTAGTACTTAGCCCGTTCTTTTTGGCATTGGTTAATGTAATAAGTTTACATGATACAAGAAAAAACGGTTCACATGGTACAGAGCTACAGATAGGAATATCTGATATGGGTGTAGTTACATTTTGAGTGTGTTTATTGTTTAATGTTTACATTCATGGCTTACTTTGTTCCTGCAGGCATAGTTTAATGTGGAATTATCCTATTAATGACCTTTGTTGGTATCATGTTCATCCAATTATTTAAGTTTATTCATTTATTTATGCAGGAAGAATTTTTGCTTGCAATATTTAAGAATAGAAAGAAGGAAAACCTTTTCGCAAACAGGGTACCGCTCTTATTGTTCCCTTCCTTTTGGTATTGCTACACTTATTGATACATCAATTCAGTCATAGCGATAAATAAGAGGTTTCAGGACCACTGATTTCTCCCTGCTACAGAATTGATCTATGCGTAGGTTTAGCATTTTTTTCTTTTTTTGTTGTTCTTTGTGATTAAGTAGTAAAACCAGTAAAACTTATACCTTGGTCTAAACAAAGAGTATCCACTTGGATTTATGGATTGGAATTAGAATTATCATATATGAATCGATCTTCAAGTCCAATAACATCATCCCTTTCATTTTCTGTAATGATGCTATGTAGAATATAGAATAATAGACACGAACATAATTAAAAAGATTATTTTTTATGAGAGCAAGTCTGTCTAGGATCAACTGTTATTGCGAATCTTGATTGCAAATTTGCAACCCACAAAAAGCTTTTTCAACATCTTGTCGTTGTCCTTGTATCCTAAGAAATTTCCTTTTAAATGTTTTTTTGACCTTTTTTTGCTGTCCTTGCATTTGTGTGAATTTCTTACCTATCGATGGCTGGATTGAAAATTGGCTCGACTTTTGTACTCTCTTTGACATAATTTCATTGTTAATATTTCCATTATTATAAATTCTATATTCGAGAGTGAAAGAAACAAGAGTTGGCTTTTCTAAAGCAAAATTATTTTGAAAGTGCTCGATAACATAAATATTATTATTCGAACCAAACACTTCAAAAATGCAGATCAAATCCAAAGATCATATGAAGTTGTTCCTTTTAAAATGATAAAGGGTTTATTAGATTTATTGTTGTATGCTTCTTAGTAAGACTTGGGATAATTTCTCCAATTTCAATGCAATCTTAATTGCCAAGAATTTTGAGACACCCTTACATCTAAAGTAACCTTTTAATGTCACCTTCATTTGGAGAATGTAAGTGCTCTTACGTATGATTGTCAACTAAGGTACACACGTACAAAGTGATAAATCTGCTTCCAAAACATTGCGCTCACCCATATGAATGTTCTTGCCATAAACATTTACAATAATTCTGTAAGCTAATATTCTTATTGCAATCATCATTTTTTGTTTCCTAATGAAACCTTGTAATCTCGATGTGTTTATATCAAGGTGTGAGGTATCGGACGGTACCCCGAAATTTCGGTGGTACCGTACCGGTACCGTTGGTCACCGAATCGAAATCGAAGAAGGAATTCGGTTTCGGCTAGGGTTCAAAAAAAATAAAAAATCAACCAAATCAAAGTCTAAATCAGCAGAATCGACGTAAAATGAAATTATTACCCGAGCAAAATTGAACATCTTCAACACTCTTCGTCTTTGACCTCGACTTGAAAGAACGAAGTTTATTTTCTTCAGCTGTAGAGTTTTTTTCATCATTTTTCCTTTTTGCTGGCATGCGTCGACATTTGCCGACATGGATTTTGAGAGAGAGTATGTATGTTTGTGCGGTAAAATCCTAGTGATATTTCATTTATTTTGGGTTGGGCTGGAATGTAAATTATGAGTATGGGAGCCAGTGTGTTATGGTTAGGGATTGGGTGGGCTGGCTTTGGAAATGGAAGGAGGCTGCTGATTTGGTGGGTTGGGCTGCATTTAATTTGATGTAATTTTATGTAGTGTAATTTTAGTTTAGTTTTGATTATTTTGTTCTATGCTAAATTCCATTTCTTTATAGAATATATTTTATATTTTACTTATAAATAACATTATTACATTTCCATTCACAAATTATGGAAAGCGGGACCGAAACCGAAACCAAAAGCAAAACTTTCGAAATTACCGAAATCGTTCGAAACTAAGAAAATTTCAAATGACCGAAACCGAGTTCTCGAACCTTGGTTTATATTGTCAAACAAAATAATTGGTATGCAAAAGTTCTCCTTGAAATTTAGTTAGAAAAAGTGCTTCATACGAAACAATTGTTAAAATATGTTGCAGTTTTACGCAGGGCCGGTCCTATGATTTGGGTTATCTAAGAACGAGATTCATTTTTGTTGCTTACTATGTTGTTAAGTATAAAATAATAAAAAACATAAGCAAAAAGTTAGAATTATATTCAAAATATCATTTGGTTTGCATACAAAATATATAGTTAAGACGATGTTACATTATCGTAACAAATCGTTCCAACCAATTTTTTTTTTCTTGCATTCTTTGTAGCAAATTCTTCAATTATATCATTGTAATTTAGCACGTCCAAATATTCATTTTCAATATAATTCATAGCTAACCCACTTAATTTCTCTTGTGAAGTGATAGTCCGAAGATAAGTTTTAATCAACTTCAATTTTGAAAAACTTCTTTCCACCAAAGCAACCGTGACCGATATAGTCAACAAAATTTTATAAGCCGCCCACACATTCAAAAACCCACTTACACCACGATAAGACTTCTAAAAAAAAAGTCAAGAATGTCAATTGATTTTGTAATTTTGGATTGTAAAATTCTTTTCAAAAGTCAAAGTTCATGAAATAATTCTTCTCCACAAATATCACTCTCTTTGTTATGTTTCAAAAAAGTTTTTAAATTGAAACATTGCTCTTTTAATTCTTCACATTCAATATTTTTGAATTTTGCTTTCAATAGAAACCCAAATGTTCCTTCATAAAACTCAAATTGCTTAAATTGCTCTTTTAGTAAAGAAAGAGCTTGATCGATAATTTGAAAACAAGTAATTCTAAAGTTGTCTTTTGGAGGTTGAACATCGAGAGCATCCACCCCACCCCATATCTTCATCAAATTGTTTCTTTCCGGGAACGATTCTCCTTTCTATTTTAAATTTAGGATCAACAAGACCAATCTTTTCTGCAATTTCCTTGGCCTCATTCATAAAACTTTCAATCCATCTTTTCTAAGTTTTTCAAAGAATGCAATAAGCTCGTTTTCTCTTTGGCAATGACATCTTCTATGTTCATATCCTCTCGTTGAAGTATTTTGCTAACCCAAATTAATATTATCAAGTATTGTATACCAAATGCATAGTTCAAAACTTCAAAATCCTCCAAGCCATTATAACACAAACCTTTAGCCTCCATCATTACGGTATCATCATGGGAATTATTTGCAATTTCAGTTGTTGCATCTCCAAGCTTCAGAGCTTGATTTCCTATTGTTTTCACACTTTCAATATGGCTTTTCCAACATGTAGCAGGCAATGCTTTTGAAGTCAGACCTTTCACATATTCTCTAAGTATATTCAATCGATGAGTTGAACTGGAACATAATGTATAAACTTTCTACGCATATGCAATTTTTTTAATCTTTAATGCATGATCTGACCATATCACAATGCAGAAGATTCAAGCTATGGCATCCATATGAAATGCAAAAAGCCATAGGATCAAAATCAAGTAATTATGAGTGTTTTGCTTAAATTAAGTATCACTCTTTTTATAAAAGAACATCAAGTAGTCTTTCTTTACGCCTTGATGTTTTCCTATAAAATTCGATAAGATTATGATCAACACGTAAGGCTGTTATGATAATGATAACCGTTATCGATACGATTTTTTTTTATCGCATCGATACTATTGGTAAGTCAAAAATGACCATTGATACTTTTCCGTTGCCGTTGGTAAAATGTTCGTTGGTATACCAATAAATTGTTAAACCTAGGGTTGTTATGGTAATGATTACCGTTACCATTTTATAAATACCGTTATCATACCGTTTTTACTGGTAAACTAAAATTGTTTACCGTTACCGTTACCGATTGACTGATATACCGATGACTGGTATACCGATAAACTGGTAACCGTTACACTGATAATGGTAAATTACTGTTTTTCTAGAAAAATAATAAGTTGATATATTTTTACACTGAATGATGATTCATTATATATCTCATTGGGTCACTTAATAAAGAACATAGAAAAGAAGTATATTTATCATCATTTGAGTTGAATTACTGAAATAAATTGAACTGTTTTCTTGCTTCTAAATGCTCATAATACAACATTTTACATGAATATCAATGTATTATGAATGGACTGGTAAATCACCGTTACCGCTGGTTTTGAAAAAATATTACCGATGTTTTACCGTAAAAAATGGTAAATTTACCATTACCGTACCGATTATGCTGGTATACCGACTTTACTTTAAAATGGTAACTGATTGACTGGTAATGGTATGGTAATGGTAAATTTACCGTTTCCATAACAGCCCTAGTTAAACCGTTGATTGATAATGATAAATTTATCAATACATAAGGCTATTAAAATTTTATTATATTAAAATTTTGATAATGATAAAAAGTAAATATTTTGTTAGTAATTCTAACTTCATCAATGCTTATATAAACATTTTATCTTATTTTAGTTGACGTAGAAAATTTTCTTGGTTCATCGCAAAATTATTAACAGCAATATAAAATAATCATTTTGCTAATCGTAAACTTTAATTAATAAAACTAAAAGGAAATATCATTATAAATAATATTATAAAATTTTGCTTAAAATCTAATAAACTTCAAAAGTTTTCGGTGAACCATCTTTGTTTTCTCTTCATTTTTTGATGGAGTGCTGTCGAATTTTGCTTCGCACGATGAGTAAAACCGTATATCGTTTTATCCGGTGGAGTCCGCATAACATAAATTTTCCTATGTGGAGTCCCTCTGAATTTTTTTCCACCTTATCCAGAAATGGAAGTCCCTTTAACAATGTCTTTTTAAAAAAACTAAGTCCTGACGTGTCGTCCATTTTAATATAACCAAAAAAGAATTCCTCAACTTTTGTATTTCTTGCATCATCGACCACCACACATCTAATAATAATCGACATTTGTTCTATGTGGCTCAAATCTAGAGTGCAATCAAGGATAATTGAAAAGAACTTCGCTTTTAAATTTTTGCAAGTATCGCTTCTTTAATCTTCTTAGCCAATAAATGTGTCAATTCATTTTGAATTTTGTATATTGGTTTTATTATTTACCACACGTCTTAAGTGATCTTCTATAACTGGATCAAATTCGACAACAAATTGGATAAGTTGACAAAAGAAGTTCATAGTTCTTTTTTCGTAAGTTCTCTCATTAGATCCACAAAATGATAAACTGTTCTGAGATAAAGTTTTTATGACACCAATGATATGCACATGCACCTGCTTCCAACGTTGTATCTCTTTATCAATTTGAAATTCCATTCTTTTGTTAATTCTCTTCCAACGCTGTATCTCTTTATCAATTTGAAATTCCATTCTTTTGTCAATTCTTTCTTTTTGTTTGAACCCTTTATGCAAGTCAACCTATTTTATGAGATGGCGTGTATTGGGTTGCTTTCATGATTTCTGTTTTGAAGAAAGATTGTGTCAATTATCTATCCCTTCTTCGGTTAACTTTGATGTTTTTTGAGTGTGTTTGAATTGCTTACAACAAAAACAAAAAACTTTGTTACATTCATTTGAAATACACTAGCCGCTTTTTTCAATCGCTTCTCAACGTGGATAGACACCAACATAGTGTTTGGAAGTAATAGGTCTTCGTTTAACTAGCATAATTTTCTTCATGTCGGTAATTTGTCCCCACAATCTTGGGTCATAATTGACATCTTCTTTTTCAAGGTTAAAGCGCTCGGCAGATTCAATGTGGCGGAGGTGCAAATAGTCATAGCGGAGATACAACGATGATATAGCGGGATATAGCGGATGACTCTAAAATAGCATATAAAACTCGTACTTAATTTTTTTACAAATATATAAATGGTAATTAAATGAAAAATTAACATCCAATTGAATTATAATTAATACATAAATAATATTAAATAAAAACATGTGCGAATATACTGTAAATAAACGTAAAACTGTTATATAACATAATTAAATTTAGTAGAATATTAGAGTATTTTCATTTTTGAAAATATATTAAAAATTCAATTGGATAAATTAATTTCATAATTTTTATAATTGTCTAAATGTCATTTTTTTAAATTCATTTCTTTTAAAGAAGATATAGTGGAAATAACGGGATATAGCGGAAATAGCGGGGCTTAAAGCGGAAATGCTATATTTGGGGCTATATGGATAAATCGTAGCGGTAGAAATCCGCTATGAGATATAGTAGGGTTGTAGCGGGGTAATAGCGGGGCATTAATTGCACAGGGTTAAACACAACTTCATCATTAAAATATTCATGGTTAACATCATTGTTATGATCATCCATGAATATATCTTCGTTATGCTTCTCTTCATCCATAACCATGACATTGATATTTTCATCTTCATTTGCTACTTCAATGCATTCAATGCATTCAAGGCCTTCGTCAATCTCACATACCCATTAATATATTCATCTCCGCCATTAGCTTCTTCAATTTTACTTGAAGTTGAAGGTTGGGATCTATGAGCTTTTGCTTGAAATAAATTGGAAAATTGAACCGACTAATGATTTAACTAGTTTGTCTTTCGTTGTTTAACCTTCTTGTTGTAATCTTCGGAATTTGGTTTTTGAAACCTTTGGTTTGTCTTTTCGTTGTTTAACCTTCTTGTTGTAATCTTCGGAATTTGGTTTTAAAACCTTATACGATTTTTGTCATCCTCGTTTTTCATCATTATCCTCCATTTATAATAAGTGTACAATTGTAAAAAAAACCGTGCAGTAAACTTATTTAAAATTTGCATGACAAATATGTCCAAAATTGTTAATAATTGTTCAAATTCAAAATCATAAAGAAGCCTAGCATGCGTTTCTGATTTATTGTTGGTATGAATATGAAGGGAAATTAATACTTGCAAAAAAAAGGTAAAAAAAAAAAGAATATGAAGGGAAAATAATACCAATTAATGCTCCAATTCTACTTCAAATCATACTTTAATTCATCAAATTGTATTCCCTTCAATTCATCAAGTAGGACAATGGTTGGTTGCTAGCTATACCTAAAACAAATTTATAATTTATCATCAATAAAACTGGAAGCCTAATTTAATAATTAGGCCCAAATTGAATTCAAAATAAATAAATTACATGCCTGGCTGCCTAGGTCGATCTTCTCTTGTGAGCTTCTCCGCCTTTTCTCCAAACGCGCCTGCTCTTAGCCACTTCTTTTTTCCTCCCTGCTGCCGTTTTTTCCTGTAGGTGTCGTGTGTTTTTTATTCCGCATGTGTGGGGATTTTCTGTTGAGAAGGGGATGCCCTAGGCAATGTCTTGGTTGCCTTATGACTGGGCCGGGCCTGGTTGTAGGTTGAATTTTCTACTAAGTATTCTTTCAGATTGTTGTATTTTTAATCTTCACGATTTACATACTAATGATCATCTACAAAGCACCATGTTTTTAGAATTTTAATGGTAATTGATAAGATTTAACGTTGATTTTGTTAATGCAACTCCATTTCATCATATTCACTGTGGTTATCCATCATCAGAAATTCTGTTAGGAGTTTAGAAGATAAGAAAGGTGGACTTAACATTATGAATTTTGTAGATGTTTTGGCATATTTATGCATGGAAGGTGTTGAATGAAAATCGAGGGAATCATTTTGGAGAGAACCAATGCATTCCTAGGTGCGTTTTAAATGTGCATCTATGTTGGGTGCTTAGATTGAACTTCTTGTTTGGAAATTTACCTTTGTTAGGTGATTGATTATTCAGTTCCGTAGTCAAAGCTTGGAAACTAGGATTTTGATCCTGTTTCATTATTGAATTTTCACCCATGATATCTCGAATTGGATGAGATGTCGCATGAGATGAGTATATGTCAGATGAACTTCTTGGATTGCCATGTCGGAATTTAGAATTCATCTCAGACTATTTTGGAGTGATATATGTGTTTAAAATCGATAATTTTCAAAGCTTTTTTATCATTGCTATCTTTAAAATCATGGCATATTTGATTTGAACATAAAAGGAGTTATTTTGATGAGAAGCAATGATTGTTTTTTCTTGTCTAAAGGAGGGCGGTAGCTTGGTTGATTGAAAATGGCTACTTTTTTTTGGTTTGGATTTTTTTTTTTTTTTGTTGGTTGTGGCTCAACCAAATATAAACTTAAAACAAAAAACCAGCAAATAGTAATTGGATTGAATAATTTCTTTGGATCCTTATAAAAAGAAAAAATGTATAATGTGAAATGAAAATATATATGTATGTTCAATATCTTAGATTGACATCTTCTAGTTTCCGATTAAGGTTTTAATATCTTGGACAAAGTGTGTGTCAAAGCAGATATTAATGGGATTTGATGTCTTGTTCCTTTTAAGTGCAAAATCAGGACTTCGTTGTAGATTTCAGACGAGATCTCGGATGAGATGAAAGAGATTCAAAACACTTTGTAGCTATTTCCTCCAACCTCCGTTGGAGATGCTCTTATAAACCTGCTTGGTAGAAAGAAAGAAGCATCCATGGCATGAATAAACCTAGCCTAACAACCTTAAGTAGTTTGTGAAAATGTGTTAGATATATAAATCCATGGAGTTTATTGCTTGCACACTCAAAAACATAAGAGTGTCGTTAATATGTTCCTTGTTTTCCTCTTGAAGAATGCATATGTTTTGATCACTTCTTTTCCCGTCTTGGTTGCAGATATTTGACTTGTTTGATGTTAACCAAAGAGGATTCCTTGATTTTGGCGATTTTGTCAGATCATTGAATGTATTTCACCCAAATGTCTCACATGAGGATAAAGTTGATTGTAAGTCAGTAATTTAATTGATAATGTGATTTATTTTCATTATTCCATCTCCAAATAGCTGAATTATTATATTAATTGGCAGTTTCATTCAAGCTATATGATCTGGATGGCTCTGGTTTTATAGAAAGAAAAGCGGTAAAGTTACATTGCTTATTGGGCCTGTAGTTGACTTTTGTTATCATATTGTCTTATCTTTTTTACGAAGTTTCATAATTTAACAACTGAAAATTGCTGAGCTCTAAACAAGTCATGTAATATTTTATTTTAGGAGTATAACGGGGTATAATCTTCAAATTCATGTGCATTTCAATGTATTGAAATACAAGTTCAGCATATATTTTTTATTATAAGTTGGAGGGTGAGACCGATAAATCCTGATGTAAGGCCACACATATTGAAAGCAAAAATTGAGTATGATTACTTGTGTTAATCAGTAGACATCTTTCATGTTGTATGTCACCTAGGTTAATACTCATAATAACAATCTCTGTTGCTGCTGTTTTGCTTTTGTTGTTGTTGTTGTTGTTTTTGTTAGTTTGTTGTTTGTTGAAACAGCAGTAGTAGTTGTCATCTAGCAGGCATTTTTTTCTTGTTGTTATTGTTGTTCATCTAGTAGGCATTTCAATGTCAATAATTTTTAAATCCTATTATATTTAAGTTAATCTTACTTCTTTCGCATATACATGTATAAATTATTCTATTTTACGTGTTTCCTACAATTACTGCTTACCTTTGGCAACTGTTTATCAAATAATAGGTTAAGCAGATGCTAGTTGCTCTCCTATCCGAATCAGAAATGAGACTATCTGATGAAACAATTGAGACAATCTTAGATAAGGTAATGTGCAACTGTGTTGAGTATATTCAATTTGTTTAGTTCGGATACCATTCTTCAATTAAAATGTTTCAAGTTACATAAGCTTGCCATGAACAGACATTTGAAGAAGCTGATGTGAACAGTGATGGCAAGATAGATAAATCAGAGTGGCAAAATTTTGTGTCTCGGAATCCATCATTAATGAAGATAATGACTCTTCCATATCTCAGGTTAGCCGTGCTGTTTTTATATCATAGAGATTTACGGCTTGCTTTTATATTAGTTAAATACAACAATAACGCATGCAACATATAATCCTATTTAGTTATTGACATGACATAACTTGGTTGATATGTCCAACAAAGAGGGGCAAACCAGAATTCGAAGTAAATAAAATCAAGTCAGAGATATTGTGATGATCCATGTGCAATTGAGCCTTTCCTCCCATGATTTTTGTTTTTATAAAAATACACCTTTTCTTCTGTTTAACGTTACAGGGACATAACCACTACATTTCCAAGTTTTGTATTCAACTCAGAAGTGGATGACAGTGCCACATAGAGTTGCCTCTTATTTGATAATGTGCAGTTCACCGAGGAAGTTAGCAAGGAAAAGTATCCAATACCTAACGAGATAGCAATATCTCCTTTTAAAGGAAGCAAATTGTAGTAAATTCGAAAGCAGTCTGTTGTAATATCTCTTGCAAGGTATACGTATTTAAGGTGTTGGATATTTTCTGATCTAAATAGTAGCATTTATGGATTTATTTATTTTTCAGTCAGAAAGTAGGTTTTTTTTTTCTTTTCTTTTTTTGACTTTGTTTTCTGTATGTTTACGCTCTTCATTTATATGACTGGAGGACGGTATGTTTCTGTCAATACAAGTATTTATTCATGTGCATGTTAAATGTAATCATTGTATTTAACAGGGAAATCAAACATTTGAAAAAAATTTGTGGGCGGTATAATGTAAATAATATTGTTTTGACGATTTGATTGAAGATGGCTTTATTTCTAGCCATGGTAGTATGGTCTGCTCTTAAACGCATTGCAAGTATTTTTCAATTGGAGAAGGTTTATATTTGAGTTTAGTCAAGACGCATCAGGCGGTTGTACAAATTGGAGTCCGTTTGAACTATCATTTTGGAGGGTTTGTACAAGTCAGTTTTAGATTGTATTGGAATCTTTACTTTTCACAATTGGAATCAAAACAAATCAACTGGTTAGTCGGTTTGAAAATGAGGTTTATGTTATTGAGTTTTTTAATAGTGAAAATAAGAGGCACATCTCTAAAATCAAACTTAATACACAAAACATTCTCGTAAAAAAATAATATAAATTACATTCATATTTTCAACTACTGCAATTTTCTTTCTTAAAATATCCTATGCTCCATGGCTGAACGTTTGTGGATATTATTCTCACATTCATAATTAAAATTTGCACCTCATTAATTATCAATGAAATAACTTTTTGTAGAAACGACGGATTAATAAACCATTTTCACCATTAAATCACAAATTTTATAATCTTTTTAATGAGTGACATTATGCGTATGTAAAAACAACGGCATGCCAAATTATTATATGCGATGCATAAATTGATGTTTTTCAAATTTTCTGCAATTGTATGGTATGACTGCAGTCAATTCAGCAATTATATGCAATAATTGTAGAAAAGCCTGCAATTATATGGTATAGTTGCACTTTTCTACGATTACTCGATATAATTGCAGAATTTTATGCAATTATTCGATATAATTGCATAAAAGTATACAATTATATGGAATAATTGCAGAAAAGTCTGCAATTATTCCATTTAATTGCATAAAAGTCTGGAATTATATGGAATAATTGCTGACATTTGAAGAAAAATTGATGATTATTTCATATAATTGCAGAAAATAACAAGTATGCGGAATAATTGCAGAAAAATCGGCAATTATATGGAATAATAGCAGAGAAGTCTGCAATTATTCCATATAATTGCATAAAAGCCTGCAATTATATGGAATAATTGCTGACATTTGAAGAAAAGTTGGTTTTTCAAAAATTGCGGAATTCTCTGCAAATATATGGAATAATTGCAGCTTTACCGCAAATATGATTTTTTGGTATCAACAATGGATCTCATTTTAAAGATTGTAAAATTTATGATTTTTTGGTGAAAACGGTATGCTGATCCGATGTTTCTATAGAAAGTTATTCGCGTTTGAAATGCTAAAAACGTAAAGGATATTTGGGTCTTTTGGCGCAGACGGATTTGAAAATAGGGATTATAAACCTAAGTTTATTTGAGGAGGATGTTTTCTCTATTTTGAAACTTAACAAGGATGTGGGCTAAGCTATCCCTTTTTAAATGTATGTTGGCCGACAAGGAAGGAAATTAAGGGTTGGAAAATCCTAGTCATTTTAGTGAAAAGTAGAAGGGAAAGCAAGAAGATGGTTTAAGATATTTTTCAAAAGTTAGATAACAAGCAAAAAGTTATTTTCAGTTTATATGCTAAAACCATTTTTCAAATCGATCGTTTTTCAGCATTTTGTTCTTTTCTGCATGTTTTAAAGTGCAGGTGGAAAAGCTAAATACGTATGTTTTAAAGTACACATTGTAAATGCTAAACATAGAAACCGTTTTGCAAAACCAAACATTATTTTAGCTTTTCTTCCAACACGTTTGTGCAGAAAACTTATTTTGAAACATGAATGCTTCTTTTGAAGTAAATTGTAAAATTGAGGCAATTAGTAGTACAAAGAATTTTAATTCATTAATTCGTCCATTGCTCCTAAAAATCACCAGCTATGATTTCGTAAAAAGACCTCAATGAGTAAATTCGATCACCTCACACAAGAAAGCAAAGAACATTAGGAAACTTGCTAATGAAAACGAGGTCTGGGCTTACGGACTTTTAGAGGTCTGTGTGTTTGGGGAAAGAGAGGAAATTATTCGACTTCTAGTTAATGCACTGGAATGTTCATTTGCTCATGTCATTTGGTTCTTGTCTCTAGACAAATCCGCACATGCATAAGCTAAAAGGTTGGTCCGCTGGTCGATCACGGTGGTGGGCCTGGTGGCCTTAAAGAGCCTTGAGCAAGACCTTCCAGGGATTTCCAAGGTATACTTTAGTGAGCTTGATGATGTTTTGCAATACTGTAGTTATATATAAATGACAGTGGGGGAGGCGGGTTTTACATGCTCTAAACCCGTTTCGTCTTTGTCAAAACCCATCCGGTAGGCTTAGTACAGGTTTTGTATATTCATCTTAACCTATGATCCATACAATTAGGGTTAGCCTTCCCTGTCCCCCCTGTCATTTTCCAAGACTAACAAATAAAGTTGTGTTAGGATCTATTGTAGATGCAACGATGGTAGGAGATTATCATTTAGTTTTGCCTACTGGTGTAGTATTGGTATTAAATAATTGCTATTTTATGAAAGACTTTATTTGTGGAATTGCATCTATTTCTAGATTGTCTGAGACTGGATATGTTTTTCATTGTGCAAACAATGTTATGAACATTAGTTTGAATGGAAACAAGATCTGTGTTGGTGTTCTTGAAAATGACATTTATGCGATCAACACTAATTATGTGTGTTATGTGAATAAATCTTCTAATAATATAAATGAAAATTATCTTTGGCACTATATGTCAGGTCATATAAGTGAGAAACGACTTCACAAATTGAAAATCGAAGGTTTTATTCTGTCACTTGATTTTGAATCATTTGACACTTGTGAGTCGTGTCTCAAAGGTAAAATGACAAAACACTCCTTCAGTGGGATTAATGAAAGAGTTGATCAACTCTTAGGGCTGATACATAGTGATATATGTGGCTCAATGCCTATAGTTACCAAGGATAATAGTTTTTTGTTATCTTCATTGATGATTTCTCAAGACTATATATATATATATATATCTTACGAAGAACAAATACGACGTCTATAAGAAGTTTGTTGAGTACAAAAATGTAATAGAAAATCAAACGGACCGTAAGATTAAAATTCTTCGATCAGATCGAGGAGGTGAGTATGTTGGACAGGATTTCAAATAATATTTAAAAGATAATGGGATTATCTCTAAGGTTACTCCACCCTATACTCCGCAACACAGTTGTGTGTTGGAGCAAAGGAATCGAAGCCTCTTAGATATGGTTCGTTCCATGTTGAGTAAGGCTAAATTACCTCTTTCCAATTGGGGATATGTGCTAGAAACAGCAGCACATATGTTGAACTTGTTATCCACTAAATCTGTGCCCGAAACACCATATGAGTTGTGGTCTAGTAAGAAACCCCAACTCAAATATTTGAAAGTATGGGGTTGTCCGGCATACGTTAAGAACGTTGGTCCAAATTAACTAGAGGCAAGATCGGTACTGTGTAAGTTTATAGGATATCCCAAAACTTGATGGGATACATATTCTACAATACCGAGGAACAAAAGGTTATCGTTTCTCGACATGCTGTCTTTTTAGAAAAGGAATTTCTATTAAAAAAAATTAACAGCGAAGTTTTAGACTTAGATGAGATTCGAGAAACTAACACCGAGGCCGAAATAGTGGGAGAAACAAGTTCACCCGTATACGAAAACATGCAACCTATTAGAAGGTCTAATAGGGAATCTCATGCACCAGAGAGACACTACAGTTTACTCGTAGATGGCAAAAAGGAGGACCGTGTCTTAGATGACAACACTCCTCTGACTTTCCAACAAGCACTACAGAGTAAAGATTCTGAACTCTGGCTTGAAGCTATGAAATCCGAAATGGACTCCATGTATGAAAACAAAGTTTAGACTTTGTCGGACATATCCGAAGGGATGAAACCCATCGGCTGCAAATGCATTTTTAAGAAAAAATTAAATGCAGATGGGGAAGTGGAAACTTATAAGGCAAGACTAGATGCGAAAGGATTTCGTCAAATTCAAGGTGTTGATTATGACGAAACCTTTTCACCCGTAGCCATGCTTAAATCAATTCGGATTATGCTAGGCATTGCAGCATTCTATGACTATGAAATATGACAAATGGAAGTAAAGACGGCTTTTCTAAATGGTGATTTAGAAGAAACCATTTATATGTTGCAGCCAGAGGGTTTTGTGGTCAGTGGGAGTGAAGGCAAAGCTTGCAAGTTGTTAAAGTCCATTTATGGACTCAAACAAGCTTCAAGGAGTTGGAACAAGTGTTTTGATAATGTAATCAAATAGTTTGGTTTTTATCAGAACACAGAGGAAGCGTGCATATACAGAAAGGAACATGGCAATATGTCGATGATCTATTATTGATTGGCAATGACACTTCATTATCACAATCAGCGAAAGCTTGGCTTTCCAAAAACTTCTCTATGAAGGATTTGGGAGAAGCAGCCTATATACTTGGTATAAAGATCTATAGAGATAGATCTAAGGGGCTATTGGGATTGTCTCAATCCTTGTACATAGACACCTTACTAAAAATGTTTAGTATGGAGAATTTCAAGTGTGGAAGTGTTCCAACGCAATCTGGAATCGTCCTTTCTAAAAAGAACGCTCCTCATACCGATGAGGAGAAAGAGAGTACGAAGAGGATTCCCTATGCTTCAGCCATAGGATCCATAAAGTATGTTATGTTATGTACTAGACAGGATGTGGCATATGCATTAGGATGCATAAGCCGATACCCGTCTAATCCCGAAGAAAAACATTGGACGGCTATAAAAGGTATACTTAAGAATTTGAGAAATACTAAAGACTTATTCCTCATATATGGGAATGGAGACCTCCTTATGAAGGGTTATACGGATTCGAGCTTTCAAAGTGATATAGATGATAGTCAATCAGTGTCTGGCTATGTCTTTACACTGAATGGTGGAGCTATTAGCTGGAAAAGTTCCAAGCAAGAAACAGTTGTTGATTTCACAATGGAGGCCGAGTACATCACCCTAAATGAAGCAGCAAAAGAGGCAGTTTAGATGCGAAAGTTTTTGAGTGAGCTCGGAGTGATTCTCGATATCGAGAATCCTATGGCATTGTTTTGTGACAATAATGCGGCGATACAAATCGCAAAGGAACCAAGACCACATAAGAAATCACGACACATTCTTCGAAAGTTCCACCTAATTATAGAATTCATTGAGAAGAAAGAATTTGTGATTCAAAGGGTAGATTCCAAGGACAACATATCAGATCCATTCACTAAAGGCATGGCTCGGTCAGTTCTCGAGAAACTGATTGAAGGGATGGGATTGAGATTTCATAATTGGCCCCAAGTGCAAGTGGGAGATTGATAGAGTTAGGGGTTTGCCCTAGGGGCAATTCTGTAGTTTACTGTAAATTAATAACTCTGAAATAAATTCTCGTTCGAAATAATAGTGTTTCTTCTTTCTATTATATATTTGTTATAAATAATTAAATGTTTAATTAAAATATATTTAACAGAAAATCCATAAACGGTATGTTTTGTGATAATAGTTACAAAGTGTTGTAACCATGAGTAATTTATCACAATAAAATTGAATATACCATTTTGAATGTTCCTAGTCAAGATGCATCGAGACTGGATATTGATGTATCTGTTAAGACTAGAGTACGCAACGCTCTCCAAATATTGGGCAGTGTATTACTCATGACTGTTGGGGGCACCTAAGGGTTACGTACTGATAGTTATTGAATAACTGTAGAATGACTCACTCGATGTTTTCTTTTGGTTAATATAACTAAGGTCAAACAGAAAATATCGATGTCACTAATTTACACAGTTCTCTTGACTTGAGCATACTGTTGATCTTCAATTTGAAACATCCGCTTTGATTTTAGTTAAACCATGGCACAGTGTCCATCGAACGACTATAGCTGGGTCGAATGAAAGCATTGAAAGTGAAACATTATTCAAGAGAGGATTCTCTCCTCAGTTATATAAGGTTAGTATCATGGTCAACTGATGTCAACTCAAAGTCAGAGTCTCTGGCTAGAGCAATTCGGTTAACAATAATCGTTATTATTGAACCAAGGACTATGTGTTTGGACTATAAAGTTGAATGTGGATGATATTGGAATTTTGACCATTACCAAATTCCATAACTCCAAAGCGATATAGTTTTGACGAAGAGAGTTGGTGTAAATAATTGTCACTATCTGGTACCGCTCATAATAAGTAAAATTGGATTTTACCAAAAAAATGTGTAAGCGATAAATTCAGCCAAAATTTCACACCACCTGCTAACCGACGTGTGAACATTAATATTCGAATATTTCAATATTAATCGCTGATTGAATTTACACCTTTGAGTCGCACAACCATAATAATGAATACTATGAATGAACCACATAATTTAATTAATTTATAAATCATTGTAAATTAATTAGTATTTATGAAATATTAATTATTAAACTTCATTTGATTTGTTTGAATTAGTACTTAATAAAATACGTCTATAAAAGTTATAGACGCACATATAAATATTCGATATCAATAAAATATTTAAATTTGATTTAAGTAGATTAATTGCTATGTGTTTTTTGGAATTTTTCATTGAGGCCCACATGCATGATGATAAAAGGGAGAGGTTTCAAACGTGATCTGAAAATCTAAAGGAAGGATTAAAAAAAGGAAATAAATCTCCACTTTAGGAATCACTTAAATATCATTTATGAAATGAACTTTGTCCTTTTCTCTTTATTTTATTCTGCCGAATATATGAAGAGGATGGAAGAGGATTTGGTGATTTAATTTTGGAATTAAATAAGGAAGGTTATAAAGGAGGAAATTGAAAAAGGTTTTAATGTTTTCTTTTAACACATATTCTCTCTCTCATCCTAATTCATGTTTTGTTTTCAGATAGACAATTTTTCCTTCTTTCTTTCTTTAGCTCTCCTCCTCTCCCTTAATGGTCTCCCGAAAAATAAAAATTCCACAAAACAAAACAAATAAATTCAAGGTGGTTCTTGTCTCTTGATCCTTGCAACATTTGGAGGCTGATTTCTAAATCTAGGAGATTTGATTCATTGTTCAAGATACAATTCATTGGCTACATCTAAAGGAAAAAAATTTCAATCTTTCAAGGTGTACTTCAAGACTTTGGAATTAAGGTATGATCTTCTTATTCTAATAATTTTAATATAATGTTTTCATGAATAAAATTGAATATCATAATTTATATGCGTATAATATTGTCTCATTTTATTTGAAAATGGTTTATGTTGTTTGAATTGTTTATTATATGAATTGATTGATTTTCTATATTTAACTAAATCAAAACTGAAACTTGTATATGATCAGACAATATTTTAATTTTAGACCTATGTTTAACCATTCAAATCAAAGCGTAATTCTTTTGATTTGAACGTTTATATGTTCTTATTGTTTGCATTTGTGCTGTAATAGAAACTTACATATGATTAAATGATGCTTTGTTAATAAATTGATTAAAATAAATTTCTTAATTTGTTACCCTATTTGACATCACAATTATCATTCTCTATGTATTCAAAGGATTTAAACATATTGTTTAATTCAATATATATCACCTTCTGTTTTACAGTAATAATGAAAAAAACTTATTTATTCATATAGGTTGAATCTCCTTAGATTTGAAAGTTTATTTGTTCTTATTATCTGCATCTTATTGTAATTGAAACCCACACATGATTAAAGGATGCTTTGATAATAAATGGATTACAATAAATTTATAAATTTGTTACCACATTTGACTTGACTAGTATCTTTCTTTAAGTATTCAAAGGATTATTAATATATTGCTTAATTTAGTATGTTTTACTTTTGTTAAAAAACCATTTCTGATATAGGTTGAATCTATTGATTTAATTGTATATATATATTGTTAACTAATTTAAGTTACATAAGTTCATAAATACATCAGAAAATTTAAACGTAATATGGTTTACTTTGAATGAATTAATTAAGAAGTTTTGGGTTAATCTTTATATACAAATAATTACATCTACATGTATATATACATAAAAAACTTAATATTTATATTTCAAATTATATAATTTAAATGCTTTATTAATATCAAACAATTTTAAATGAGGCAGTAGTATATGCATATGATTACTATTGGCTATTCCTATTCTTGTGTTATAATGATTCATTGATTGCTAATTGAATGCTGCATAAATCAAGTTTAGGGGAAAGATGAATCAATCATCTTTGTCATCTTTTATTTCTTTCCCTTTTATCCCTTATGTGATTGCCTTTAAACTTATTCTTATTTGTCATATACATCATGTTATCAGTTGATCATACTTGCCTTATGTTTAACTGTTCTGTCACACAATTAAGGAATGAATATATTTGATATATTCAAACCTTATTTTTATATCCCATTCTTGATTGTTTTAGAATTAAAAAAATATTGTATTAAATAAAATACCGATTTTATTTAAAAGAAATTTAGATAAGATCTAAATACATTTAGACTTCATAGGCCCATTAAAGATCCAAAATGGCTAAATTTTTTGAAATTCACCCATTTCTTCTGTTGTGGACTGGCCCAGTTCCAACAGAGATGATTAGAAATCATTCTAAATAATAAAACTAGGCGTTCAACACTGTCAATTATGCTTTACTTTGAATAATATCCCCATATGAACAATGCCCAGAATCCAAGGGAAGTCGACGTATGTTGACCAGTCGGGTTCTGAGCATTGACTGGGGCAAGTGCAATGTGTTATCTATGCAAAGCGAGTCCAATGTCCCGAACATCACGAATGGACCATCCTATGTAGATAGCTCGCTTATCCTAGAAAAATGAGCCGCGTCAGACTTCATGAGTACCCTTTTTGGGACTTACCCGTTATCGATGAGAAATCAATGGTGAAACCGCTGTTTGGAGCGATGTGGAATGCTTTTCTTTTTAGGATCACTAAAAGTGCGATAACGAGAAAAGTGAAACGATGGAATCATCCACAATGTTCGATATTGTAATAAATCATTGCTCTGGAATTCAAACGATGATAGAAACTTAGCCAAATTCTCGAAATGAGACAGTTAAAGCCATAGAACAGGACTTGGCTCTGGAACGACGTGCATTCAACTGGGACAAAACATAGCTTTACCGTCGGCCAAGGACAACCCAAAATCCAACCATCTTCCTTCAAAATTTCCACCATCTTGGAATCATCGCGAATTGTTTCTTTACCAACCTAAAGCGCAATGTGATCTCTAGAGTGCAAATTGCATTGCCAATACAAAGGAGTGAAATCTCAAACATAACTAAAACGAACGGTTAACGGACAATCAACTAAGTAAAAGCAACATCCCAAGATGACATCCAAATGATCAATAGGAACTCGTAGGTGGCGGTTCAGGACTTATCTTGATCCAGAGCACACTTTGTGTCCAGTGAAAGCATGCTTTGGGGAAAAATGTTAACTGGGTTTTTGACCAAGTCAATTTCAATCAGAAATTAGAATTTCAAAACGAAGATAAGATGATTTAAGGACTTTGGAAACATCATAAAAAGGCAAGAAGAAGGAAATATCAAAAAATAAGTGGTAAAAGTGGACTTGAGAATTTTTAACTTGGCGCTTGGTATCAGACCTGAGTCGTAGCTGAGCAAAACCTATGAAAAATAAAGGAAAACCCAAGTTATGATTTTACTCGGGTCCGACTCTTAAAAGTCTCGATCAGACTCCAAGTAGCATATAGGTCGGTATCGACATGTGACAACTTAGTACCGACTTGTTTTTTCTCGGATCCGACTCACAAAACTCTCAAACCAGACTCCAAGCAATCATTACTGAGTAGAACTCAGGTCCGACTCACAAAACTCTTAGGTTGGACTCCAAGTAAGTATAACCTGAGTCGAACACACAAAACTCTCAGGTCAGACTCCAAGCACTCCAACCTTTGGACGACCCCAAGCAAGATGAAGACGAAATGACTTGGAAATTGGCGAGCACACTTAGGAGGGGCATGGAAGTGCCTCGGGAAAGTTTCACCCAAAAATATATAACCATAGAGGTCATGGTTGACCTCCCCTAGGTTCGTGTTTTGCACTCAAACTTTGCAAAGGTCATTCCCTATCTTTTCTATGCTTGCTCAAGAGATGTACAAGGGTTTTGAACAATCTAGTGCAAGAGTTGAAGAGTTAGCAGTCAGAACAACAGAATAATTCAAGTGGTAAAGGAACTATCACCAATATCAACCAACTATCCACGAAAACACTATAGGACAACCAAAAATCAAGTAGCATGAAAAGTGCAAAAAAGTTCAACCACAATTAGCAAAACAAACATGTCGGGGTTGGCATGTTTGTACAGTTCGGTGGGTCTCATAATTTTGCACACTAGTTCGGGCCAACATTTGGACTCTGCTCCAACTCAACTTCGGGCCCAACATGACTGCTACCCCTATAAATATAAACCATAGAACAAGTAAAACAAGGGTTGGATTCTACTATCACTACACAGAAAATCTATTTCTTCTTCAGCTCATTCCAGTTCACTATAGTCAACAAGGCAGCCCCTCTAGGAAATTCTAGGACTTAGAACTTATCTAACCCCTATACTTATGACACTTTCTCTCTCAAAACCCTTGTAATCTCCTACAAACAAGATCAAATCTAAAAGCAACAAAGCTATAAAGTGGACGTAGGCCTTAGATTGCCGAACTACTATAAAACCTTGTGTCTCTCTTTCTTATTTCTGCTTATTTTCCTTTTATTGTCATTGCCATATGCTAGATCTAGGTCAAACAGGTTCCATACAACTCTATCTTGGGTGTTGATCCATTTTTAGCATTAACAATAACCATTAGTCTGTATGGTACTTTATTTATATTGTAAATATAGAGAGCAACATTACCTCAGATTCATACTTTCAAAATAACAATGATATTATTGTTTATAAGGAATAATGAGTATTCACAACACCCAACGTCGTAATTTGTCATTGTATACACACACACACAATTATATACATATATGCAGCATAACATCAGGTCGAAAAACGGCGTTTTCCTTTGAAACCACCTCTTCCTCTTTTCTTTTCTTCCTCAACATCTAACACTACCACATCCATCTCGTCCTATCACCAACTCCATTTTTGTTTCACCCTTGCCTTCGCATATATCTCGAACAAAGAAGATACGATAACCTTAACTTGAACTTATAGATCTGGATCTAACACTGGACGCCGATTATTCACTAATGCGCTCTAGAGGAAGTTTCAATGACCATCAAATTACTCGAGCTGTGCATGTGATATCTCCATCGCCTGAATTAATATCTCTTCCTAAACTGGACGATGAATTGCAACTCATAACTTGTATAACTGAACACTTGTCATTAATTCTGCCTAATTCTGCTAGAGGGCCTCTGTTTGATTTGCTTGATGCCATTGCTCCTAGCCTATGATACTGGTGCCAGGAATCATTACTCCCCCTTCAGTCCAACTTGTTTACGATATAAGCACAGAAGATGCTCATAATAATGCGTCGTTAACCTCTGAAATACCTACAGCTGGAAATAACACATCCTTTGTAACATACATAGCTTGGCCTGCTGTTGCCTATCATAATGAACATGCTACACAACTAAAGAATGGAACAAATAATGTTACACAAACTACAACCTCTACTCCAAATTTGTGGACTACGTTATTCACTACTTTGAAAAGAGATGCAAGTGAGCATACTCCTCGTTCCTTTAATATTATTGAAATTGATGGTACGATGGTGCCACTGGTTGGGGTTGTGTAAGCAAGGGTTGATTTTTGGTCGAAATACTTCATTGGTTTCTTCCTTGGTTAGAACCCCCCCTATATAATGCTGTTAAAGATTATTGCCCCCATGTTTGGAGACTTAAGAGAGGCCTTAAACTGCATTTTGATGATTCAGTGTTATATTTTAAATTATCTAATAATGAAGAAAGATGATGTATTCTAGAAGCAGAACCTTCTTTCGTTGATGGCAAATCATTTATTATTACTCTGTGGTGCTTCGCGGTTGATAATGCAAGAGAACAAGTATTATCTATTCCCGTATGAGCACATTTCACACATATCCCTTTTGTATTTCAAAACATGATTCGTCTTATTTTGTTAGCAAGTTTTATTAGGAAGCTTAAGTGTTTTGATGCAAACAATGTGGCTAGGAAGAGGCTTGTGCATGCGAAGGCTTTAATTGAAATGTCTCCAGATAAACCTTTTCCCATAAAGCTTAGGGTACAACCTACTGAAGGTCATTTTGCTATTTTTGATGTTCATTATATCCAATCTCTTGATATTTGTAGACTTTCCACTCCTATGGACACACTAAGTGATCATGCAAGCATGATTTCTCTATCGTTGTTGAAGCCCCTCTTTCTATTCCTGATAAAATATCGCTTCCTTAACATCCTGTTAGGAGGTGGGTCCCCAAGCCTAAGCCTTCCATCTTCTTCCTATGGTAGTTTCTAAAGATGAAATGTTCTCTCTATTACATGTGTTGGAACCGGGCTGGTCTATAATGGGTAAAAAAGGTAGATTTACAAAAAAAATTCCTATTTGGATATAGTGGGCCAGTGAAGTCTAATGCATTTTACTAGATCCTATTTAATTAATTTAAATAAAATCAAGTTTTATTTAATTTTTAATTTAACTAATTAATGTGATTTGATTAATTTAATGTTTATATAGTTTTTGAGTATATCAACATGTACTCATGTGTATAAGCTGTGCACATGCAACATAGTAGTATGTACATAGTTAATGTATATGTATGTAAATGTTGAGAGTTGCATCTATAATGTATATAATCACCACTTATATATGCATTCGTTGTCTCAAAATGTTGTTATGACTGTGTTTGATTTCAAAATACTTTTTATTTAAAAATAAAATATTATAGTATCTATTTTCATTATTGATTAAGTCAATATAATTTGATTTCAAAATATTACATTTAAAATATCTAAAATTGGACTTGGTAAAATATTTTAAAATCAAATCTGGATTTTTAAATATTAATCAAAATATCGTTAATTAACTTAAAAATAATATTTATATATAAAATTAATATTGAGGCTGAAATATTTTTTAATTATTTACACAAACTAATCAATGTATACATTTTATCGTAAAATGAATATTAAAATTATATATATAGTTCCTTGTGGAATTATTTTTAGTAAAGCTAAAAGTTATTATTATAATTATAATTTTATAAATCAAATATATGTGTATATATGTATTTATATATTATTACATATAAACAATGTTCAAACAATGATTAAATAAATTTACTTTATATATTATATCAAATATATAATTCGAGTAGAATTTTTTTGAATTCTAAATACGAATTAAAATATTAATTTAATTTACATACATTTTTAAATACATATTATTATTATATTTGACTTTAAAAATAGTAAAAACAATTTAAAATTATTAAAAATTAATTATGATATTTAGAAAATTATAAAACATTAATATCAAATTAAATATGGCCAAATAAGATTATTATATATATATGTATGTATGTACACACATACGTGGTTTAAACTTAGATCAAATAAGCATGATTAGGTAATGTAACCATTCAATGTGATTTAAACATATATAAATTAGGGAAATAATAAAAGCATACATATACTCGTTCTATGGATGATTAGATGACATATATGATATAAATGTAAAATACAATTATACCTTTTGAACATTAGCCTTTGAATGCACCTTGATTGATAAGATCTCCTTGGTTCAACTTGAATCAATCACTAGACCTTACAATAGCCTAGACTACCACTTGAATTTGTTTTCAATTCATTGTGTATTTGGGCTGTAGAAATGAATGGCTATAGGGTATGAGGGCCGAGGTATGGTGGCCAACGAGCGGATCTTTTCAAGAAAAAATAGTAAGAAGTTAGGTTAATTTATATAAAGGAGGAGGATATACATTCTCCTCCTTTTACCATTACTCTTTTTGCTAATTCTAAGATCAAATGAATTCAAATCATATCTACGAACTTTCCCTTGTTATAGCCAACCATGATTAAGGTTGTATAAGCCTTTAAACCTAATAATTAATGACATTTGAATCATATTTAAATATGTATCGATATGTACGTAATATAACTTTTATATAAGCATCCAATTAATTACTAATGGGACTTAGAAAATATTAATAGCACCCAATACATCAAATAAATAAATAAATAATTAAGTTATAACAATTATAAATCAATTAAATCATGTGGTATTTCAAAAAAATCAAAGCGGTTATGCGACTCATAGGTATAAACTCAATTAGCGACAATATCAAATAATTCGAATATTAATGTTCCTATGTGGCCTGAATTAGTGGTGTGTTAGTTTGATCGAATTTATCACTTATAAATCTTTATCGGTAAAATCTAATTTTACAATTTAAGTGGTACTTTTTAGTAACAATTATTTACACCAATTCTCTTCATCAACACTATATCATTTTAGGACTTATGAAATGTGGTTTGGTTAAAATTCCATCATCATCCATATTCAACTCAGTTGTCCATAGACAATGCCCTTGGTCCAATAGTAACATTTACTATTAACCGTACTACTCTAGCAAAAGATTTTAAATTTGAGTTTACTACAATTTACTCTTATACTAATCTCATATGATTGAGGAGATGAATTCTATATTGAATATTGTTTCACTTCCAATGCTTTAACTCATACCCAACTATAGTGACTCGATGGTTGCCATGCCACTATAATCTAAGTGGACTATCCACATTGAAGCTCAATAGTATTATCAAATCAAGAGAACTATGTAATATCGTTAGTTCAGATTCCCTATTTGACCTAGCTGTTATTAACCAACTGGAAACGCTTGAATGGGTCATTCTATAGTTACCCAGTAACTCTCAGCAGGTAATCCCTTAATTTTTCAGTAGCAATGACTAATAAACTGCCCAACATTTGTAAAGCGCTACGTACTCTAGTATTAATAGATGTATAGATATCCTTTCTCAAAACATCTTGACCGGAAATGTTCAAAGTAATATGTTATTTTATATTATGATAATTTTCTCATGATTACAACTCCTTTTAATTATTATCACATAACATATCATTTAATGATTTTCTATTAAATATACTTTTAATTAATTACTTAATAAATTATATTACAATATAACAAGTATATAATAGAAATCAAATACCTTTATTATGAATAAGATTGGTTATAAAGAGAGATGTATGTAACGAATTACATAATTGTTCCTAGGGTATACTCAAAACTCTCACACCATGTTCATGAGGTTCCTTTATATGAGGTCTTGCCTTAAATGGCTCTAGTTTCTTTTATGCTCCCAGTATTGATGCCGGATATAGGGACGAAAATGTAATGGCTCATCCCCCTTCAAATGGAAACCTTGGAATACTTATTAAAAAGTATGGGTCCATGAGAACTTTGAAATGAGATACGATCCTAAGAACGATAGTTTCTGTAAGTACGTTGGTGGCAATGATAATGAAGAAAAGCGTCTTTTCTACCATGTTATAGGGATAATTCTATTCTTTCTGACTTTGGTGATCTTGGTGACAAGAATAGATCCATCCTTGCCGACACTTAGGACTTCAAATACTTATACTACCAAGATTTGATAGATTTTATTCATTGCCTAACAACTTTGCTTTCTAGATATTTGCATATCCTAGGCTTAATACATCTTCGAATTTGTCTTAACTAACAGACAAGACATTATAGTCTCCCTCATGTTCTCTACTAGGCCACTTTAGTTGCAGAGGCATTTATACCCCACACCTGTTCATATTTACAAAGTGGACAACCACTATAAAACCAGCTCAACTTGGCAAATTATATACATATATATTTATTGCTTAAACTATTATGGGTTTAATTTCGGTTTTTACTTTTAAAATCATGTTATTTTATTTTATTTTATATACATTATAAAAGATTCTCTTATTTAATTATAACAATTATAATTTAATATTAAATATTATATTTATGTATATGTTATTACTAACTAACAACTAATTAATATAACAACCTAATTTGTGACCTTTTGTGAATTACAACATTTATAATTCTATTATAACATAAAATAATAATGGTTTTATGTTGAAAATACATCACAGGAAAAAATTCCTTTTTTCTTCCTTTCTAAACTCAAAAATGGGAGTCCAATAAACCTTTCTTTTTTCCAAATACCAAACCCATTTCCGATTCACCACCCTGCCCTGTTCACAAAAATTACAAACATGCTGTTATGCTCGGAGATCATTAGCAGCAGCATGTAGTGAAGAAATAACTAGAAAATGCAATTCTAGCAATAGATCGTCAGAACTGGCGCCGAAGGTGATCTCAGATGAACCTTGCCATGGAGGTAGAAGCCAGGTTGTCTTTGCACCAAGACTAGAAGCTGTAGAGTAAAGGAACTGAAAGGTGTCGGTTGTGCATGTGTGCACGTGCATAAGCATGCATAGGCATGCACAGGCCTGATTCAGATACAAGACTTGAGTGTTGAGTCATTTAGTAATTAAGGTTTAGAAATTGAGTGGGTCAATGCTTATGACCATTGTAATATCAATATAAGTATAAACTGTATGGGTTTAATGTAATTACAAGTTCAATTATTCAATATGAAACCCTAATTTTCTCTTTTCAATTTTCTGTGCATGTTCTTGTGCATTTCCTCTTATTACTATTTATTTATTGCTTATCATCTAAAACCTATTTCCTTTCTCAAACATCATTGCTTCCTAAACCTAAACTATCATCATAACACTGCTACGCTCAACTCTTGCTTTCCTGATCTTCTACTGCTTGCATTTAAGAATAAACAACCTCCCATCTGCCATACTTTACATGACCAAAACATCAACATCCTCCTTCATTGTACATGACAACAACAAGAAACCAAAATCCCTATCAACTTGGTATCAGAGCAGGATGCAAACGTAGATCCTCCTGCAAATTCAAACCCAGCACAACCATCTCCTACTCCTAAACCCAACAATCAAGATGAAAGCAATCTCATCGTGCCAGGTCTTGATGAAGAAGAAGACCTCTGGGCTAGGCAAGAACATATCAATGAGAGGATCAGTCACACCTTGGATCAACTTCAAGAAGCTTAACAAGAACTTCATCGAAAATTTCAAGAAAGTTCTCAAGAAGTGAATGGTAAGATAGATCTCCTCTCTGCAACCTTAGAATCTTTCATGCAAGAAATGAAACACAATAAAAGTTCTTCTTAGACTACCCTTCAAGAACCACCACATGCTTCAAGAAGCACTCTCTATGCCCTTTCTTTCTAAAGAACAAACATTAGAAGCACATCAAGATCACCCCACCTCAATGATCAAACCCAAAACTCTCATCTAAGATAGCAACTCAATATACTTCCTTCTCCTAGCTTGCTGCAACACACCACAACCAAACTTGAATTTCCTATTTATTCTAGTGATCGCACTACTATAGAATGGTTAGACCAGGTGGAGCAGCTATTTAAATGTCATCATACCCCAGAAATTGAATGGGTGCCAACATGTTCATTCCATATTCAAGGTGATGCTCAAAAGTGGTACAAATGGTTGACCAAGAATGTTTGGCATCATGACCAATGGAGAATATTTAGAGAAGAGATCATTATGAGATTTGCTCCCCCTGAATTGAGGAAACCCTTTGGAGTCTTTGCCAACCTAAAACAACTTACTATTTTTCAATCATACCTCACCAAATTTGAGCAACTATAGGGCCTTCTTGACCACCTATACCCAGATTATGTTTTTGAAAAATTCACAGATGGACCGAAAGAAGTCATTAAAATAAATGTAGAAGATGTTAGACCTTCCAGTTTCAAGGAGGCAGTAGCATTAGCATTAGCAAAAATCTATGAGAGTAGATGCTCTAACCCTAGAAAATCATTCAAACAAAATTTCCCTTCACAACCCTCTTTGTCAAAGAACATATTATCAAGAAACCCTAAATCAAGTTTTCCAGGCCCCTCATCTAACAAGAATATATAGTACTTTAGCAGAATTTGCTAAGAGCAAAGGGTTAACACCAGAAGAAATTTTAAAAAAGAGGAGAGAACTTGTGTTATGAATGTAATGAGAAATGGCATATATGCCACCGATGCAAGAATAAACAAGTGTATGTTATTGAAGGAGTTATGGACTTTGACAATAAAAATGAAGTAGTGAATGATGATGAAAAAGGAGATGAGGAGTCCTCAAAACTTAATGAGGAAGAAGTTAACTGAGCCATCACTTTCCATGCCATGTGTACTTTTCCAACCTTACATACCATTAAAGTCAATGGTTCAATTCATGGTAGACAAGTGCAAGTGTTCATCAACACTTGATTAAACCTCCACTCACAATTTTATAGACTACAAGCTAGCCAAGAAAATTGAGTTTAAGGTGGATGACTGTAAAGTATTTGAAGTAATAGTAGCAAATGGTGAAAATTTGCAATGTGCTAGAATGTGTAGTCAAGTCCTATTAAAATGTTAGAAATGTTGCATGCCTGTTGGCTTACTATATTGCCTTTGGATGGCTATCAAATAGGTCTGGGTGCTCAATTGATGAATACCCTAGGTGAAGTAACCCTTAACTTTTGAAAATTGCAAGTTAAGTTCAAATACAAGGGTAAGCATTATGTATGGCATGACATTCAATCAGATGGAGTAAAAATAATGGACCAGAAAACAATTAAGAAAGACCGCACATCAAGGTCAAATTGCCGTGATGTTGTGTACTCTGCTAGTCATAGAAGAAAGTGTTGAAATTCCCAAGTCAATTAAAATTATTCTCGACAAATTTCCTAAAGTACTCAACCCTTTTAATACACTACCCCCAGCAGACCTCAAGACCACGAAATTCCATTATTGCAAGGGTTTAAACCCAACTGGCTTAAACCCTACAGGCATTGCCATCATATTAAAAATTAATTGGAAAACATCATTCAAGACATGTTAAATTTTGGAATTGTTCGATCTAGCTTCAATGATTACTCAACACCAGTTGTCATGGTGAGAAAGAAGGAAGGTTCTTGGATATTATGCATAGACTATAGAGGGCTGGATAGTATCACTATCAGAGATAAGTTTCATGTACCTTTAGTATATGATTTATTTGATGACTTATATGGTGCAAAATATTTTACTAAATTGGATTTGTGATATAGTTATCATTAAATTAGGGTGCATAAAGAAGACATTCATAAAACTACTTTTAGAACACATGATAGCCATTATGAATTCATGGTTATGCCTTTTGGACTTGTAAATGCTCCCACTACCTTTTAATCTTTGATGAATACCATCTTTAAACCTATTTAAGAAAATTTATTCTAGTATTTGACGATATAATAATTTACAACCAAGCTATGCTTGAGCATCAAGAACACATTAGGGTTACTTTGCGGGTACTTAATGAGAATTAGCTAGTGATAAAGCTTTCCAAATGCTCTTTTGCTAAGGAACAATCAAATATTTAGGTCACATTGTTTCTTCAAAGGGCATAGCAATGGAAAATAGTAAAGTATAGGCTATTAAAGACTGGCCAATTCCCTCTACGCTTAAGGCATTAAGAGGCTTCCTAGGTTTGACTGGGTACTAAAAATAATTGTTAGGCATTATGGGATAATTGTTAAATCACTGACTGATTTATTGAAAATTGACTCTTTTTTCTAGAATGGAAAGGCAACTTAAGCATTTGAGACATTGATGCAATGTCTCATGTCCCCACTAGTTCTCACCATGCTTGATTTTAATAAGCCCTTCATTATAGAATGTTATGCAAGTGGATAGGAGCTGTTCTATTACAGGAAAACAATCCTATTGCATTCTTAAGTAAGGCTTTGCAAGGTAGAAACCTTGATCTTTCAACTTATGAAAAGGAACTACTTGCTTTGATATTGGCAATAAAGAATGGTCACGTACTTATTAAGAAGGCAATTTTTCATAAGAACTGATCATCAGAGTTCAGAGTATTTGCCAACCCAAATGCTACATACTGGCATACAAGGAAAGTGGATTTCTAAGCTTCATGGTTTTGATTATGCGGTGGAATACAATAGTGGTATAAAAAACACACTAATTAATTCACCTTTATATACAGAGATAAAGAAAAAAAATAGAAGAAGGAGATTTCGGTGCCAACAAGTATAAATTAGTGGATGGATTGCTATTTGTAAAAGGAAAAATATTGATAAATCATCATGATCCATAGCTAATTAAGATTCTCATCAATGAATTTTATTCCACACCTCTTAGTGGGCATTATGGCATTAAAGGTACATTGAAAAGAATCAGGGCAGTGTTCTACTGGAAAAAGATAAAAAGACACATAGAAAAGTTTATCAAGGAATGTGAAGTATGTCATAGAAATAAGAGTGAAAACAACCACATACCTGGCCTACTGCAAACTCTTCCTATACTTAATCAGATCTGGACTGACATTACTAAGGATTCATTACTTACCTCCCAAAATGCCCGAGATATATTGTTATTTATGTTGTAGTAGAAAAGCTATCAAAATAAGCATACTTCTTTCCCTTAGCACACCCTTATACAGCAAGAAAAGTAGCCCATATACTTTTTAATGGAGTATTTAAACTCCATGGTGTGCCTTCTTCCATCATCAGTGATAGGGATACCCTTTTCATAAGTGCATTTTGGTAAGTGCTCTTTAGATTACAAGGTAGCACATTAAAGTTGAGTACATCCTACCACCCCAAAATGGATGGGCAATCAGAGGTCACAAATAAGATTTTGGAACGGTACTTAAGGTGTTTTGTTTTCCACAAGCCCTCTGAGTGGTCTAATTGGCTAACTCTTGCATAATATTGGTTCAATACAACATGGAAATCGTCTACAAATATGTCTCCTTTTCAAGCAGTTTATGGTGTTGTCCCTCCTATCCTTCTCACTTATGTGCCAAACACCGCTAAAGTTCAACAAGTGGAAGATGAATTATTCTCTAGAGATCTGATTCTATAATTTGTGAAATATAGTTTGGTGCTTGCTAGAGATAGAATGAAAAAGTTTGTTGATATAAAGAGAACATAAAGAAGTTGTAAGGCTGGGGATTGGGTATATTTAAATTTAAAACCTTATAAGCAACTCTCAGCTAGAAGTCAGAAAACTCACAAGCTCTCTCCAAAGTTTTATAGCCCTTATGGAATAGAGAAAAGAATAGGAGAAGTAGCCTACTAGTTGAAGTTGCTCCAAGGAGTAAAAATACATCCAGTCTTTTATGTGTCACAATTGAAGAAGAGAATAGGGACTGGAGGAATAATACAAGATGATATGCCATCTTATGTAGAGGAATTAGTTAAGGAACCTAAAAGAATTATTGATAGAAGGATTGTTCCCCTCAACAATAAGCCAGTGGTGCAGATTTTGGTTGAATGGAAGGATTTACCAGAAGAGGAGGCTACATGAAAGAATATTGGGAAGTAATTAAGAGATTTTCCATATTGGACCTTCAGACAAGGTCCATTTTTCAAGAGGAGGGGAGTTGTTATGCTTAGAGATCACTAGAAATAGCAAGTATAGTGAAAAAAACTAGAAAATGAAATTCCGACCAAAGATCATCAAAACCGACGCCGAAGATGATCTCAGATGAACCTTGCCGTGGAGGTAGAAGCCATGTTGTCTCTTTAATAAGACTGGAAGCTGCAAAGTGAAGGAACTAAAGGGTATCAGTTGTGCATGTGTGCACGTGCACAAGCATGCACTGGCCAGATACTGAACAAGCTTGAGTGTTGAGTCATTTATGTAATTAGGGTTTAATAATTTACCGTTGTACTATCACTATAAATAAAAATTGTAATGGGTTGATGTAATTACAAGTTCGATTATTCAATATAAAACCCTAGTATCCTCTTTTCAATTTTCTATTCATGTTCTTGTGCATTTCCTCTTATAACTCTTTACTTCTTGCTTATCATCTGAAACCTATTTCCTTTCTCAAACATTACTGCTTCCTTATAAACTATCATCATAACTCTGCTACTCTTAACTCTTGCTTTCCTAATCTTCTACTGCTTGCATTCAAGAATAAACAACCTTCCATCTGCCATACTTTACTCCACCAATACATCAACATCCTACTTCATTGAATATGACAACAACAAGAAACCAAAATAAACAAAAGGGCTCTACCATATGCGCAAGTTGCCAATGCATGTCCTCCGCAGATAATGTCCTGGATTCTCAACTCAAAGACGATCGCAAATCTTGGATTTTGAGGTAAGGAGTAAAACGACTTTGTTTCCGCTGTGAAGATGTGGCGCATTTTGCCAGAAATTTCCGAGTACTCACTAGATGTTTTGACTCTAGATGTTTTGGACAAAAGCATACCTTTTTCCTTCTCTGACGGTAATACGTTTGTTGGGAAATTTCTATAGGAAGAAGAAGGAGAAGAGAGAAGTAACTCCTAATTTGCTAATGGAGATTGAGAGAATATTTTATAAAGGAGGAAATAGATTTATTTTCTTCATACTTTTCTTTTTTGCTTGCTTACAAAAGAAGAGAAAACATTCTTATTTATAGTGTGATACAATCTCTAGACTTTTCTTTTATCTTCCATTTTCTAGATTTTCCTTGACAATGCATATTCTGGAATTCTCTAAATTACATGTTTGGTAAGTCTACACTTTTCTCTATTCTTAATTTGACATTTCCATTAATACAAAGATTATAATCATCAACATAATCGACGTTTCCTAAAAAGCCAACTTGGTTTTGTAACTCTAAGAATGACTCATAATCTTTCAAAGTCATCATGCTTCGATGCTTTTGTGAAGATATCTGCAACTCGGTCTTTTGAATTGATAAACTTTGCTTGTACCTCCTTTTTTGCAATCTTTTCTTGAATAAAGTGGTAGTGTGTATCGATATGCAAACTTCGATTATGAAAGACAGGATTCTTAGCGAGCACTATAGCCGACTTGTTATGCATAAATATTTCCATTGCATTGTGCTATGACATATGCAACTCCTTCAATAAATCTCGAAGCCAAATTGCAGGCCGTATGCAAGTTGAAGCAGCAACATACTCAGCTTCCCAGGTTGATAGTGTCACGATTGGTTGCTTTTTTGAGCTCCAAGTGAATGTTGTATCTCCCATGAAGAAAACAAATCCAGTTGTACTTTTACAGTCATCAATATCTCCAGCCCAATCACTATCACTATAACCAATCAACTTGAAATTATTAGAGTGTGAATACAATAATCCAAAATTAGTAGTACCTTCAATATATCAAAGGATTCTTTTCTTGTCTTCAAATGCAATGTAGTAGGAGCTTCCATGTAGCGACTAATAAGACCCACTCCATAAAGTATATACGGCCTGATGCATGTTAAGTATCTCAAGCAACCACGAACCTGGCTCCGATACCACTGCTGGGAAATTTCTATAGGAAGAAGAAGGAGGAGAGAGAAGTTACTCCTAATTTGCTAATGGAGATTGAGATAATACTTTATAAAGGATGAAAAAGCTTTATTTTCTTCACACTTTTCTTTTTTTGCTTGCTTACAAAAGAAGAGAAAACATTCTTATTTATAGTGTGATACAATCTCTAGACTTTTCTTTAATCTTCCATTTTCTAGATTTTTCTTGACAATGCATATTCTGGAATTCTCCAAATTACATGTTTGGTAAGACTAGATTTTTCTCTATTCTTAATTTGACATTTCCATCAATACAAAGATTATAATCATCAACATAATCGATGTTACCTAAAAAACCAAGTTTATTTCCAACAACGTTCGGGTTCCAAGCGTTCTCGGCCTATGTCAAAGGGAGACCATGGTTTCGAATTTGGGTTAAAGTGCGTGAAGTTGAAACACTTAAATTCTAGTGGATTATGGCTCGATGAGGACGTTAGCATATGGCTCCTCAAGAACGTTTTTCTTTACTTCAGTGCAGTTTTCTGGGATAGGAGTGAAGTATTACAGGCTGGTGATGAGACAGTGTCAGTTTATCGAAAGCCAAGCCTTCAAGATTATTCAATGGCTCCAATGAATCGTTGGGGATTAGAAAAAAATGATGGAGTTGCTATGCTCAACAAATTACCTCAAAAGATTTCATTTGATTCTGCCTATTCGTCTTCTTCATCAGATCCCATCCACTTTGATCCATCAGTCCTATGCCTTTGTAACATCCCGCTTCTAGAGGCTCAAAACTAACTACTACGGATGCTGTAGTCATCCATAGGTGTTATTTCTGATTGACCGAAATCAGAATCTTGAAACTATTGGCAACACAGAAACATAAGAATATGAAAAATTTTAAACTTCAACAAAACAGAATTTCTCATTTCTTATGAATTTCAATTTAATATTTAATTACATAATCTCAGACGTTAACCACGCTCAGATCATAATTGCATGTACAAAATACGATAAGAGCGACATATGAAGATGTCCTCTTATGATGATCAGAGAACTAATAAATATGAACTTTACAGTTCTTAGTACATCACAGCGGAATACACAAAATAACACCTATATAGCTAACACTGCCTCCTGCATGTCTCTGAAAGCTTATTCGTCCAAAAACCTGAAAGTCTCCCACTCTCAGACTACTCAAATTAATTTTGAGTACCCGAGAGTTTGTGGAGAAACACAAACTTCGAGTCAGACAATAAGTCTGGTATGAATAATCGCCTATCATCTCTTATCATAAATAGATATCTAGTGAGACCGTGCCACTTAGCGGAACGGGTTTCCCCCTCACTAGTATCCAAAACAAAACATGCAAATCATTTACTATGCTCCTGAACCCAAAATGATTAGTCTTAACATAATATAAAATAAAGCCATAAATCATATATATATTGGATATCCCATCCACCCATTCATTAGATATTCCATCTAAAAGCAATTTATTAGATTTCCCATCTAAAATCCATTTATTAGAGCTCCCCTCTAAAATCTTAAAAATGACTATCCGTCAAAACTTAAATAGGACTATCCATCCCAAATTCATCAAAATAAATGCAGATTATCCACCGTACATTTTTTTATAAAAGTTGGTGTGGGCTATCCACTGCACACTCCATAGTTTTCCTAGGATGACAATGAACCCTTGGGTGCCAAATCCCGAGGCTAACCACCTCTGGAAAAACATTCTTTTCTTTAGAAATTTGATGTAGGCTATCCACCACACATTCCATGGTTTTCCTAGGTTAACCAAGAACCCATCACTTGGCCAATTAAAACATCATGATCCCCATGATTATTTATAAAAATTCATGATCCCCATGATTAGTTATTTTCCCCAGGTATACCACCTATTTAACCTATTCCCATTGGTAGCAACAATTAGGTTAAATTAAATAAAAACACATTGATAGCCCCAATGTATATTTTCGAAAGCATATTTCTGTTTGTAACCCCAAACTATGTATCGAAAACATTAAACCCACCTCGGTGTCCCCAAGGTTTTATAACATTCAATTTAAATAAGAATCCCCCTTACATATTCAAATAGAGATAAGTATTTTATGCTATAACCCTTCAAAGTTTCCCCTTCGAATTAGCAAAACTTTACTCAAGAAAAATGGCTAAAACAGCCCTTTACAACCCTTCTAATAAAGTCCCATTCAAAAGAAAATAACCCTCCAAAGTTAGCCCATTCGGAAGCCTTCCTTTTTAAAGCATCACAAAATCATACAATTCGACCTTGTCGAAAGGTCCTACTTTTTGATCTTGTCGGAAGGTTTCTTTTCGACCTAGTCGAAAGCCTGGGGATCCCCCCTTATAAAACCACTTATAAACTTTTCAAAAGCAATGGAGCTCAAAACCTTTCGAAATCATTGAAGGTAACTCCTTTGAAAGCATTAAAACATCCAAAGATAGCCCCTTCGGAAGCCTTTCGCCTTTTTTTAAAACATCCCTACCCTTCGACTTTGTCGGAAGGGTGAGGGCTCACCTTTTAACTTAGTCGAAAGGTATAAGTTGGCGGCTTAACCCTTCCTTTGAATATCCCATTCGAAGGCATATAAAACATAAAGCGGAATGAAGTCGGAAGCTTCCCTTCGACTTCGTTCCTTTCAAAGTTCTGAATCGAAAGCATACATCTCCTTCGAAAGTATGGCTTTCGAAGGCATTAAAAACTTAACTTTTAAAACAATGGGAAGGTTCGGAAGTAACCCCTTCCTTTTCCTCTCCTACCTTTCGACTTAGTCGAAAGGTTCTAAAAAATATTTTCGAAAAATATATAAAACAATTCTCTTGAAGGTTTAAACTTCGAAGATCCCCTTCGAAACCCCTTCTTGAGTATAAAAATTTTGGTCTTTTATAAAATGGTAGAGTCGAAGGATCCTCCTTCAACTTATTCGAAAGTAATTATGTTTCAATTCGAAAGCCAAGGAAGCAGCCTCCCCATCCCTTCGCCCCTCTTCCCTTCGACACCGTTCCTACCTTTCGACTTAGGCAGTGGGTAATTGTTTACCTTCTGTCTTAGACGAAGGTACCTTTCAACTTCGTCGAAAGGGTAAAAGCGGGCTTGTTGGAGTTGAAGGTAGAATCGAGCCTACTAAAGTGATATTTTATCTTACTTGTTTAATTTTGATTGGCCGAGGAGCCTTCTCCAATACTTCCAAATAGTAAAAGGTATACAAAAGTTAACCTTTTTCTTAAAACACTATTCTTCTTCCCCAAGTAAATTTCTGAATTGCAGCCTTCCCTCCGAATTGACTAATTCGAAGGCAATTTTGCAGTTTAGCCTTTAGGCTTAAATAATTTAATTACCTTAACAAATCACTAAGGAAAATCCTCAAAAATCACCAAAAATCTGATAAATCATATACTTCAACATATTAAAATTTCAAAGCATATGAAGATCAAAACAACTTGTAATTTAACCAAAACCGAATAAAAACGTGTTAATTAGCCCATTAACAATTAAAACACCTATGTCTTATCCAAACAAAGGTTTAAATGGTTATATCCTAACTAAAATCACAAACATGAATCGGTATAACCCATAACAGATCCAAACGCAGAAAAATGAGATGATAAACATGATTATTCACCTTGATTAGTTGATTAGAGAATAAGATAATTTGCTAGCTTTAATTCCTTAGCTTTTTCTTCAATTTATTGCTCTTCCTGGAGCTTTTAATGGCCGACCAAAATATAGGTGAGGAGTAATGAATGAGAAAGTAAAAGTTCTTTAAGGTGGAGGAAGGGATATATACTAAGAAATGTAGCCCCATTTCCAAGTTTACCCCTTAGGAAAATTCCTCCTTCTAAATTTAGTTAAGTCTTATTTTAGTTCATTCATTATGACATGGCCATTTGATTTATTAATCTCATCTCCCTAACTATTCACATTATTCTATTTAATTTATCCAATTAGATATCCCGAATAATGTTAATTAAAATTCAGGGGCATTACAGACTCCCTCCCTTAAAGAATTTCTTCCCCGAAATTTCAGTAAGGACACAACAACAAGCATATAGCCCATGCAAGCAAAGCTAGTTTAACCTACCAGCCAAATTCTATATAAAACCTATATAAAACATACCATCTAAAATAGCCCAGGAAAAGTAGCGCTAATCCTGTCTTTTGTCTCCCAAGTACAGTCCTTCATGTTGTCGCTCCACTGAACTTTCACCAACTTGACTGTCTTGTTCCTTAGCCTCTTCTCATCTTTTGCCACAACATGAACTGGTTGCTCACAAAAGTCATATCCGATTCCACCACAAAGTCCTCCAGTGCCGTCGGAGCGATAGTAGTTTCTGGATCATGAACATACTTCCTAAGATGAGAAACATGAAGCACATTGTGGACCCCGGCCAAACTGCTCGGTAAATCTACTTGGTACGCGAGTCTCTCAATCCTCTCTGACATAGAAAATGGTCCAACATATCTCGGTGCTAGCTTCCCGATCTTCCTGAACCGAAGCACACTAATGTGCACGTAAATGTGCATATATTTACATCCATATTTTATCTATTTTTATTTAAATAAATGTCATATTTGGGCATTTTGACATATTTAAAACCAAAATTCAATTATTTTCAAATCATCATATATTCATCTTCATTCAGGGGCAAAATGGTGATTTTTGTTCATGTGTCAATTTGAGAATTTTTACTTGGATATTTTTACGATTCTTATAGGAATTTGGATGCATATGGAATAGGCTTTCATGAAGATATATGCACGCACAAGGAAATACAAAGAAATGAAGAGGAAATAATTCAAGCTCATGATAATGGAGGACCCCATCCACTTACCTAAATCTACAATTAGAAGTTAACGGATAACTAAATGGAGGTTAAAGCTTCATGCACTTTTAACGATGGATTAGTTAGTGGCTAATGGTTACTTGGTGGCCACATTTCCTAAAGGGCATTTTGGGAAGCACCCTAAAAATTGAATTAGGGTTTTATGCATGTATAAATAGCCCTCTTATGTACATGTAAACATCTTCTACTCTTTGAAATTAAAAAATGCAAGTTGTAAGCTCTATGTTTCATGAAATAAAAATGGCTTCCTAGCCTCTTTCTCTTCTCTTTTCTACTTGTTTTTCTTTACTTTTATGCTCACTTTTATGCTTATGCTTATATCTATGCTCTTCTCTTTTCATTGTTAGTAGATTAAATTTACATTCATGCAAGTAGTGTAGCTTTTTTTATGCAAGTAGTTAGTAGTTAATCTCTCTTTCTTCCTTTGCTTAGTTTCCATTTCTTTGCTTTTTAATGTTGAAATTTACAAGTGTTGATTTGATAACACAAATGAGTAGCTAACTCCCTTCAATTTAGGGGTAATGAAGCTCTCTAACTTTATGTAATTTCAACATTTCTATGATTTATGATCTCTTTTATTTGTGCTTCATGAGAGTAGATTTTGATGTAAGTTTATACAAGTGGGGTTTGATAGCTTATGTTGCATTTGCAAATGAGCTATTCTTATTCAACATAAACACAATTTACATCATCATTTGCTAATTGATTTTTGATTTTGAAATGAAAGTAAAAACAAACTTTGATGATCTATATTACTAGTTACAATAATAAATAGATCATACTCAAAATAGCTTTTGCTTTGGCTTCATTTTCATGAGAATTTATAAGTGGTTTATTTGTTGTATTATAGTTTGATGGTTTAAGTTATGTTAATCAATAACATAAATAAACCATACTTATGATAAATGCAACAATTATTTCATTTAATATCAAAACTAGAGATCATAAATTATTTGTTTGTTGATTTACAAAAATATGAGAGTGGATTTGCCTCTAAATTGTTCTCTAATCTCATAGTTTTTAATCTAGTTTTAAATCTAGTTTTAGCTTCATTTTGCTTGTAGTTAACACCTTCCTCTCCATTTGGTATAATTTGATTGAATTGATTTTTTAAAAATCTAACAATTCCCTGCGGATCGCCCCGTACTCACCACGTACTAACTTTTGTATGCCGTGCACTTGCGGTTATTTTTTATTTAAAAAATTTAGCGGCGATTTTCTAAACCGATAGAAAATTTGTCGTTAAACAAGTTTCTGGCGCCGTTGCCGGGGAATTATTTTGATTTTTGATTTCTATTCTTCGAATTATTTTTGTTTGATTTTATCGTGTGTTTGTTTTGTGTGTTTTTATTTAAAAAAAAGTTGTGTGATTTATGCTTGCATTTGTTAGTTGCTTGTTGCCATTTCTAATTGCATTTACATATACATTTCTATTTAAAAAAAATAATATATATCAGCGTACACAATATAAAAAAACATTTTTATTCCAATTTTTTTTACACTGCATTTACAATTTATTTTTACAATCTCATTTTTTTTTCTTTGGCATATCCTAAGCTACTATTCACTGTTATTGCACTGTTCTGGAAAGCTGCACTTCGGCCATCCACTGTTACATTCCATTCCATCACTAACATTTCATCACTTCGGCCACACACTTGCATAAACCATCTTCTCTGACCATACAAGTTTACATACCAAATCACTTACAAACCTCATTGCCATTTCAAACCATTCATTCCATTGCATACTCAATAGTCACCAGTTCCTCTCTTATCCATTGCCTGCACACCCACCCAGTCCCACACCTCTGTTACCCTTCTTCCAGCATCAATCTACTTCAGAAACCACCACTTTTCTTTTAAATCAACTGCAGCCATATTACCACCACTTCATCTACAATAAACTACAACCATATCAAATCTTACACGATCGCTTGCATACATATCCACTCGACTGCCGCCACCACTACAACAACCCCACAAAAACCATACAACATTTCACACCACCTCAAATCCACCAGATACATCTTCAAACTACCACACTTCTTCCATACAACTACTGCTGCCATAGCCTTTAATACACTCGGTGCAACCTCCTCCTCATCAACTCATAAACCCAATTGCGTCTCCCACAAAACATATCATAGTGCAACACAACCACTCGACAACAGCTACCCAAAACATCACTGAACAAGCAACACAGAGATCACATATCACGCAGATACCGCCACCGACCTGCTTCCTCCTCCAGCAACAACAGCATACACCACCAACATAGTCTCCTCCATCACCATACAGCAACCCGAACCTCCAACTCCCACTGCCTTTCCAATCTCCACAAATCAAATCAAACTAGTCTTCACCATTATACAATACTGGCGCAAACACTACAAACCATACTTCTTCAAAACTACACAATTCATACTGCCTACACTATTGACCAGAACTCACCAAACCACAAACCAAAAAAAAGAAAGAAAAAAACCCAACCGTAAATTGACAATCATCAAACAAAACATTTGCCTTTGTGCTTCTGTCAGCCGCAACAATCACAACCATCTCTCCTAGCCTAGCACAACAACCATGAACTCGAACATCTCATCAATCGCTTGAAACCAAACATCGCCGTGTCCACTTTCTCCCACCATCGCAAGTGAACTTCGCGACTCGATTCTGAATTGAATTCCTCCAAAATCACCAAACTCCACTTCGAATCTCCTGCTTCATCCGCGACTTGACAGTGGTCTACAACCAGACCAACACCTCAAACTCGAACAACCGGAGCAACCAGAGCCACCAAAAACTCCACAATTAGCCACTTCCTTAAACTTCATCATCCACTACAATTCAAACCCAGCGCATACCCCAAATCGCCTACACTTCAAATTGAACTGCAACCAACCATCAGCCGTCTTCACGAAATCGCCAACATCTTCCCACCTTCGCCTCTCCATGAAATCAACAGCCACGAACCCATCCCCTATTTCCAAATTGCCAGACACCGTTGCCTCGATTGCACTCTTCTGCATAACCACGAATCGACTCCAATAAAAAAAGAGAAAAGCTTTTGTGCGAAAATGAAGTCGATTTGAGATTGATGATTGAGAAACAACAGAAATAAGCTTTCGATTCGATTGTGTGTTAAAAAACACTTTGTTTTGTTTATTTTAAAGTGGGCCGGGTTTGGGTTACTTTTGAAGCCTGTTTTAAAAAAAACAAAAAGAAAAAAATTGTATATATATATCTTTGGTTTTGTTTTAATTCTTTTGATTTCAATTGTTTTGACCTTCCTTTGTTTTAGTTTCATTTCTTTTTTTTCCATTTGTGTTAGTTTTTTGTTTGATATATATATATATATATATAAACAATTGTATATATCTTGTTTTTATTTCAGGGTGCCAATCAAGAAGAATTGCTTTGCTTGCTAAAAAAAAAATCGCCGCTTAAAAATAAATTGCTAATAATTCTGCACGCTCTGGTATCGTGCCCTTTTCCCTTGTTTTTATTTGAATTGCATTGTTGGTTGCTTGCATTTGCATTTATATATAAAATTTCAAAATCCAAAAACAAAAACAAAATTCATTTTAGTTACATTGTAAATTCACGTTTAATTTATGCTTTGCATTCATCTCATCTTATTTTCTTTTCTAAGGCAATACCCCAATTCACATAAGGTGAGGGATTTCATCACCCTTTCCTTAGCCCACAAATCGCATTTCATCGTAGAATTTGACTAATAATAAAGGTTAGACATTCGACTTAAGGGTGTCACGAGCTCATTAAGGGCTTAATTGTATATTCATAATTGTTTTCTTTGAACAATTTTATTTCTTGGTGTCTAGGCTACGACAAAGTAATAACCATTTATAAATATTACGGTGATTCGTAAATATTATAGTAGTTGTTCCTCTGATGGTACTTAAACCTTCGGCTGCATTGCTACGGTGATTCGTGGTGCACCGATAACCCCTGCCCGTTACCTGGTTGAGAAATATTTTTGTTGATTTAAGACAAAGCGTGATTATACAATTTTGGGTTAGGAGCTACTAAGGACAGAAAATTATAATTAAGTCCTTTACATTCATTTAGATGCATTAGTTCATGCATATTTAAAAAAAAAATCAAAAAAATCCAAAATAAAAAAAAATTGTAAATTTTACTTAACTTAGTTTTTAATCCAAAAAAAAATTCCTTTTAAATCTTTTCCTTTGAAAATTTTCAATCAAAAAAAAAATTAAATAAAAATTTTGAAAATTCAAAAATAAAAACAAAAAAATTACCATTTTGAAAAAAAACAAAAGCAAAAAAAAATTTCCTTTCGGTAAATATTCAAAAATCTAAAAAAACAAAAAAATTTACAAAAAAAAAACATATAAAAATTTGAAAAGCCAAAAACAAAACAAAAATCAAACTTCTCTTTTGAAAATAAATTTCATTTGGTAAATATTTTTCTTCCTTAAAAAAAAAGAAAAAGAAAAGAAAAGAAAAACGAAAACAATTTTTCACTTCATTTTCCAAATCTAGTTTCATTCTCTAAACTCAGCTCTAATTTCCTTCTCTTCTCGACTTTCACTTGTGCATGAGAACTCGGACTCTTGACACAATAACAAATCGTTGGACTCGTGACTCAACAACTAATCGTTTAACTCGAACAGACGTTCCTCCCAAAATGGCGAACGAGAACGCCCCTCAAACTCTTATGGATAGAATCTTTCCCAATAGAGTTTCTATTCCATCTTGCATCACGTTACCCGCCCCTACGGGTGACCATTTCGAAATTCACTCGAACCATATTTCCATGCTTCCGAAATTTGGCAATTTCGAACATGATGACCCATACATTTTCTTAACTAAATTCGAACAAGTCTGCGCAACCATTAAACTCCAACAACTTTTCGATGACGGAATCAAACTTCGATTAATCCCATTTGCTCTTACGGATTACGCTGAAAAATGGTTGTACAGCTTACCATCAAACTCGATTAAAATTTGGGAAGAATTCATAAAAGCTTTCTTAAAAAAGTTCTACCCCTTGGAAAAAACGAGTAGAATCCGAAATGAAATTGTAAATTTTCATCAATTCAAGGGAGAACCATTCGGAAAATATTTTAAAAGATTCAAAGAGCTTTTGATAAAATGTCCACACCATAATTTCGAAAAATGGACGATTTGCCAAATCTTATACGATGGACTCGAAAATAGATCACGAACCATGCTCGAATCAATGTGCCAAGGCAACTTTCTTGCCCAACATCACGACGATGCTTGGCAATTTCTTGAAAACCTCGCCGAAAAATCATCCCAATGGGAACGTTCAAACAAAAAATCAATTTACTCACGATCGAGTGCACACTCGATAGGATCTTCTTTTGCTTTGGAAGCTAAGATCGACGCAATGATTAAAAAATCCGATAACGTTTTCTCATCGAATCAAATGAACCAAGCTTCCTAACCGATGTGTTATAAAAGCAATGATCCTAATCGTATAGCCGATCAGTGTCCCAATTCTATCGAACAAATCAATGCTTTCAATAAAGCCAAATACGACCCGTTTTCTCCAACGTACAATCCTGGGTGGAGAAATAATTCAAATCTTGCTTGGAACCAACAATCCCAACACGAATACGGTTCGTCCCAATTTTCAAGCATTCCTGAATAATTCTTTGAATCCTCCCTTTCAGCCCAATAATTTTCAACCAAACTTTGCAGGTCCGTCTCATAATCAACCGCAACAATCAAATTTTCAACCAAATTCTACTCATCCTCCCCAAGACGATAAATGTTTAAGTTCACTTGAGAAAACTCTTGAAACATTGGCTAAAGCAACTACTCAAAGCCTTCAATCAAACAGCAATTTGCAAAATTTATTGACCTCATATATGCAAAACACAAACCAATCGATTGCAAAACTTGAAATGCAAATGAGTCAATTAGCCACGTCTGTAAGTGAATGCGAACGAGGAACATTCCCAAGCCAACCCCTTCCAAATCCCAGAAATCAAAATGCAAATTCAAATCAAGCCTATGGCGTTCAAGATAGCAACGTCACCCAACTGAATGCTATCACAACTTAACGTTCCGGTAAACAAATCGATAATCAAGTCGTTAACCCAAACGATTTACTGGAAACCTCTCTCGACACTTCTAAAACGACGAACGAATCTGAATAGAATGGGGAGCCAATCGTCGAATCAAATGCCAATCAAAATTCTTCTACTCAAGTAGACCCGCCTACTGAGTATTGTGTCCCATTTCCACATCGTCTCCGACCCAAGAAACACTCGGACCAAATGGAGAAGATGTTGGACATTTTTAAACAAGTGAAAGTTAACATCCCGCTTCTTGACATCGTTCAACAAGTCCCCACGTACGCGAAATTTCTTAAGGACTTATGCACCCAAAAGCGACACACTCAAGTGCCCAAAAAAGTCTTCTTACTCGCCAGTTTGAGTGAAGTCTTGTCCCAATCCATGCCTGTTAAATACAAAGATCCTGGCTGCCCTACGATTTTGTGTACAATTGGGGACAAGACGATTAACAAATGTTTGATAGACTTAGGCGCGAGTGTCAACTTGATTCCGTACTCCGTGTACGAACAATTAGGCTTAGGTGAGCTCAAACCCACAAAAGTTATGCTTCAGTTCGCCGATCGTTCCATTAAGAAGCCCGTGGGAGAAATCGTGGACATGCTTATTAGAGTAGGACAATTCATATTCCCCGTTGACTTTATCATTCTCGAAACACAACCCGTGACAAACCCCGCAAGTCAAATTCTATTGATTTTAGGCCGACCATTCTTAGCCACCTCAAATGCCTTAATCAATTGTCGTAACGGTTCGATGAAAATCTCTTTTGGAAATAGGACTTTGGATCTCAACTTTTTCAATCTTGAAAGCCAATCAAATAAACCTTGCGACCAAACATTAGAAGTTAGTGCCATTCACGAAAATTTTGAAAACGAGACACTTGACCTTAACGACGAACGCGAAGCTGAATACAAAAAATTGTTTCACGAAATCCCCAACGAGATTGAATACACTCTTCCCTTTGAATCGCTTCCAGTTGAGTCCGAATCTCAACCCAATTCTTTAATCGAGCAACTCCCGAAGTTGGACCTCAAACCACTTCCCGATCACCTTAAGTACGCATACTTAGGTGAAAACGAAACTTGTCATGTCATAATTTCTAACAATCTTTCTCTTGACCAAGAAGCTTCTCTTCTCTCTATTCTTTCGAAAAATATGGAAGCAATTGGATGGTCGATCTCCAATATAAAGGGAATTAGTCCCGCTCTTGTTTAACATCGCATCCATTTAATCGACGAAGCCAAGCATGTTCGTGACGCACAACGAAGGCTTAATCCAAAAATGAAAGATGCGGTGCGTGATGAAATTCTTAAACTTCTCGACAACGGAATCATTTACCCAATCTCTGATAGTTCATGGGTTAGCCCAATTCACGTTGCACCGAAAAAGTCTAGGCTAACCATTGTCTAGAACGATTCAAACGAACTTATTCCAACTCGTACTCAAACGGGTTGGCGTGTTTGCATTGACTATCGAAAACTAAATGGCGCAACACGTAAGGATCACTTCCCTCTTCCTTTCATTGACCAAATGCTCGAACGGTTAGCCAGCCAAGAATTCTACCGCTTCCTTGATGGTTATTCTGGCTATAACCAAATTCCAATTGCTCCCGAAGATCAAGAGAAAACGACTTTCACGTGTCCATTCGGTACCTTTGCTTATCGACGTATGCCATTCGCACTTTATAACGCTCATGTTACCTTCCAACGATGCATGGTTGGCATCTTTTCTGACATGATTGAGCGCTTTCTAGAAGTTTTTATGGACGATTTCTCTATCTTTGGTGATTCTTTTTCCAATTGTTTATATCATCTTGAGTTGGTTCTAAATCTATGCAAAGAAAAACATTTGACTTTGAATTGGGAAAAATGCCACTTTATGGTCAAACAAGGCATAGTTCTTGGACATATCATCTCAAATAAAGACATTGAGGTAGATAAAGCAAAAATCGATGTCATTGCAAACCTACCCATTCCTAAATCTATTAAGGACATTCGATCATTTCTAGGACACGCTGGCTTTTACTGACGTTTTGTGAAAGACTTTAGCAAAATCACTCGTCCTTTGACGGCTCTCCTCGGAAAAGACGTTCCATTCGATTTCAACTCTGAGTGTATCTCTTCTTTTAAACGTCTTAAGAACGAACTCATTTCGGCTCCAATCATTTGCGCACCCAATTGGGATCTTCCTTTCAAAATAATGTGTGATGCTTCGAACTTTGCAGTAGGTGCTGTCTTAGGACAACGCATCAACAAGATCCTTCACGTTATCTACTACGCTAGTATGACTCTGAACGACGCTTAACTCAACTACACAACAATCGAATAAGAGCTTCTAGCTATCGTTTTGCGCTCGAAAAATTTCGACCTAACTTGATAGGTTCACACATCGCGGTCTACACTGACCATACTGCTCTTCAATACCTTTTTGCCAAAAAGGATGCTAAATCCCGTTTGATTCGTTGGATCCTTTTACTTCAAGAATTCGACCTTACAAACAAAGACAAAAAAGGATCCGATAATGTCATAACCAATCACTTGTCTCGTCTTCCGAATGCACCATCTTCTTTGCCAATCAATGAAAACTTCCCCGATGAACAACTTCTTTCAATTTCTATCGATCCATGGTACGCTGATATAGTGAACTACTTAGTCACTAAAGAAACTCCCTCATCTTGGTCCAAACAGGACAAATGCAAATTCATGTCCCAAGTGAAATATTTCTATTGGGATGATCCTTACCTGTTCAAATATTGTCCCGACCAAATTATCCAACGTTGCATTCCGGATAATGAGATCAGGAGTGTTCTTTCGTTTTTCCATGATCAAGCGTGCGGTGGACATTTCGGTCCTCGAAAAACTGTGGAAAAAGTGCTTCAGTGTGGTTTCTATTGGCCTTCTCTTTTCAAAGACTCGTTTGAATTTTGTAAAACTTGCGATCGATGTCAAATGCTTGGAAAAATTTCTCGACGAGATATGATGCCTCTAAACCCCATTCTTACGATCGAAATCTTTGATGTTTGGGGTATCGACATTATGGGACCTTTTCCCAATTCTTTTGGAAACTTATATATCCTTCTCGGTGTCAATTATGTCTCAAAATGGGTCGAAGCCATTCCTTGCAAAACCAACGACCATAGAATTGTTGTGAAATTTCTCAATGAAAACATCTTTTTGAGGTTCGGCACACCTCGCACAATAATCAGTGACAACGGAACCCATTTTTGCAATCGATCTTTTGAAACATTAATGAAGAAATACTCGATAACCCACAAGTTATCCACTCCATATCATCCTCAAACTTATGGGCAAGTTGAAGTTTCAAATCGACAAATAAAACAAATCTTGGAGAAAACTGTCAACAAAAATCGAAAAGGTTGGTCTCAGAAATTGACCAACGCGCTTTAGGTTTACCCTACTGCTTTTAAAACTAACCTTGGGATGTCTCCATTTCATTTAGTTTACGATAAAGCTTGCCATTTACTCGTTGAAATCGAACACAAAGCATTGTGGGCAGTAAAGAACTTAAACTTTGATCTCGAGAAAGCTGGCGAAAACCGAAAACTACAACTCAACGAACTAGAAGAACTTAGGACCGACGCGTATGAAAACGAGAAAATTTACAAAGAAAAAACAAATTTTTTTCATGACAAGTCAATCCTAAGAAAAACGTTTTCGCCTATCAAGAAAGTTCTTTTATATGACTCAAGACTTCATTTATTCCCTGGGAAACTTAAATCGAGATGGACTAGACCATTTGTGGTACGAATTGTTTTCCCACATGGTGCCGTAGAAATAGAAAACCCTAGGGATGGATCGATTTTCAAAGTCAACGGTCATTGTTTGAAACCTTTCTTGGAATTGCCAAGTAACCAAGAGGAGGAGCTCACGATCCTTCATGAGCCAAGCTACGTCTAGTAAGAATGTTAACCCTCTTTTGTAAATATGTACATATTTTTACCTGTTACACTCATTATATCGTGCATTGACTGTGGGGACACAGTCAAAATTAAGTGTGGGGGTACGGAGTCTCATTTTCATTTTCTTTTAAGTTTCGTGGAATTTTTGACTTTTTATCTTCTTTTCACTTAAAAAAAAGAAAAAATATCAAAATTTCTAAATCTCAAAAACATTTTCTTTTTAGCATGTTGATTTATTTTAAAGAAACACTATGGGATAAGTATAAGTTTTGGTTAATAAATTGAAATTTCTGAAAATTTATTTGTCTTAACAAAAATAAAAATGAAGTTTGATTACAAATAACAATGGTTTAACTAGTATATAGGAAGGTTCATATGTGTTAATTATGAAGTATATTCTAATTGAAAATCTTTGTTTAAAAAAGTGGTAAATTTAAAGTAAAGGATATAACATTTTTATCTTCTAAGTAAATGGTGCTAAGATGATTTTGCAAAACTCTCTCTTTCTAAACAAAAATAAAAAAACACAATATATATATATAAACATTTTTATATATGTATATATTTTTAACACCTAGAGTCATGTGTTCACACTCGTGTGTTCACTCGCCATGCTCTGCACCCTTCTCACGTAAGCCGAGAGGCAGTGCACGATCGGTATATCTAGCCTCAGTTTACCTGAGTTAGGTGTATGTATATAAAAATTCTTTTTAATAACGCCTACAGTCGATAAGTGTTCACACTTGTGTGTTCACTCGCCATGCTCTGTATTCCCCTCACATCAGTCCACAAGGCAGTGCACGGGTAATATATCTGGCCTCAGTTTACCTGAGTTAGGCATATGTAAATATTGTTAATATTAATAAAATTTTCAAATAAGAGAGAGTAAGCAATTGAAATCCAAGCACTATTTTGACTTGTTTGATTTAACTTATTATTGAAAAGAAATAAAAATACCACTTTGACAAACTTTGATGATCAACTAAGGATCCATTTCATAATTACATTGAGTTATCAACCGAAACAACTAGCCAAACTATTGTCTATTTGTTATGACAACTTAATTTTTGTTGGAAGTTTTGACAAGTAAAAGGTCTTAAATTTCTAGATAATGACCAGAACTTATATTTAACTTATTTGTGTCTATTTAAAAGTAAATCTTTCATTTGTAAATATTTTCAAAAAAAAACTTGCATTCATAAATATGGCATTTTGTAAATATTTTCACTTTGCATTCGGATTTTGTGGGTAATATCCGCTGAAAACCCTCACGAGACAACACTCGTCCTATTGGGGACATGAAGAGGTTTAACGGCTTGTTGCATATGCTTAATGCAATTGTACTCCCTACGAAAATGGATTTATTTTAGTTTTCCTTTATTGGAGGATGAATAAAAAGATAAGTGTGAGAGTATTTGATGTGCACGTAAATGTGCATATATTTACATCCATATTTTATCTATTTTTATTTAAATAAATGTCATATTTGGGCATTTTGACATGTTTAAAACCAAAATTCAATTATTTTCAAATCATCATATATTCATCTATATTCAGGGGCAAAATGGTCATTTTTGTGCATGTGTCAATTTGAGAATTTTTACTTGGACATTTTTTATGATTTTTATAGGAATTTGGATGCATATGGAAGAGGCTTTCATGAAGATATATGCATGCATAAGGAAATACAAAGGAACGAAGATGAAATAATTCAAGCTCATGATAATGGAGGACCCCACCCACTTACTTAAATCTATAATTAGAAGGTAATGGATAACTAAGCGGAGGTTAAAGCTTCATGCACTTTTAATGATGGATTAATTAGTGGCTAATGGTTAATTGGAGGTCACACTCCCTAAAGGGCATTTTGGGAAGCACCGTAAAAATTAAATTAGGGTTTTATGCATGTATAAATAGCCCTCTTATGTACATGTAAACATCTTCTACTCTTTGAAATTAAAAAATACAAGTTGTAAGCTCTATGTTTCATGAAATAAAAATGGCTTCCTAACCTCTTTCTCTTCTCTTTTCTACTTGTTTTTCTTTACTTTTACGCTCACCTTTATGCTTATGCTTATTTCTATGCTCTTCTTTTTCTTTGTTAGTAGATTAAATTTACATTCATGCAAGTAGTGTGGCTTTGTTTTTTTTATGCAAGTAGTTAGTAGTTAATCTCTCTTTCTTCCTTTGCTTAGTTTCCATTTCTTTGCTTTTTAATGTTGAAATTTACAAGTGTTGATTTGATAACATAAATGAGTAGCTAAACCCCTTCAATTTAGGGGTAATGACGCTCTCTAACTTTATGTAGTTTCAACATTTCTATGATTTATGATCTCTTTTATTTGTGCTTCATGAGAGTAGATTTTGATGTAAGTTTATACAAGTGGGGTTTGATAGCTTATGTTGCATTTGCAAATGAGCTCTTCTTATTCAACATAAACACAATTTACATCATCATTTGCTAATTGATTTTTAATTTTTAAATGAAAGTAAAAGCAAACTTTGATGATCTATATTACTAGTTACAATAGTAAATAGATCATACTTAAAATAGCTTTTGCTTTAGCTTCATTTTCATGAGAATTTTTAAGTGGTTTATTTGTTGTATTATAATTTGATGGTCTAAGTTATGTTAATCAATAACATAAATAAACCATAGTTATGATAAATGCAACAATTATTTCACTTAATATCAAAACTAGAGATCATAAATTATTTGTTTGTTGATTTACAAAAATATGAGAGTGGATTTGCCTCTAAATTGTTCTCTAATCTCATAGTTTTAATCTTATTTTAATTCTAGTTTTAGCTTCATTTTGCTTGTAGTTAACACCTTCCTCTCCATTTGGTATAATTTGATTGAATTGATTTTTTAAAAATCTAACAATTCCCTACGGATCGACCCGTACTCGCCACGTACTAACTTTTGTACGCTATGCACTTGTGGTTATTTTTATTTAAAAATTTATCAGCGATTTTCTAAACCGATAGAAAATTCATCGTTAAACACACACCTTTCATCGGCGATACCTTGATGAAAACTCTATCTCCAACTGAGAACTCTAGGTCTTTACGCCTTCTGTCTGCGTAACTCTTCTACCTAGACTAAGCTTCCTTCATTCTTTCCCGTATCAACTCGATCTTTTGCGTCGCCTCTCTCACCAAATCTGGTCCTAGGACCAATCCATCTCCGGTCTCCAACCAACATGCTAGTGATTTGCATGGCCTTCCATACAAAGCTTCAAAAGGTTCCATTCCTATAGTAGTTTGATAACTATTATTATAGGAAAACTCCACTAAGTGCAAGTGATCTTCCCAAAAACCACTAAAATCCAACACACAAGCTCTCAACAGATCTTCCAGTACCTTGTTGACTCTCTCTGTCTGCCCATCCGTTTGAGGATGATATGCGGTACTCACCTTGAGCTTAGTGCCTAACACACTCTGCAGGCTCTTCCAGGACTCGCTAGTAAACAAAGTATCTCTATCACTGACCATACTACTAGGAATTCCATGTAGTCTAACAATATTCTTCATGAACAACTTAGCCAAAACAGGTGCCGTCCTGGTTGACCTTATCGGAATGAAATGGGCACTCTTGGTCAATCTGTCCACTATGACGCATATACTTTCGTTACCCCTATTTGACCTTGGCAACCCGTCAATAAAATCCGTGGATATCGAGTCCCACTTCCAACCTAGAATATCCAATGGCTGAAGCAAACCACTTGGCTTCTGATGTTCGGCTTTTACTTGCTGACAGTTCAAACACTGTTTTACCCATAAGCCAACATCCCTCTTCATTCCTTCCCAGAAGAAACTTCTCTTCATATCCTGATACATCTTGGTTCCCCCAGGATGAATTGTAAACTTCGATCGATGACATTCCCTAAGAACTTCCTCCCTAAGGCCTCCAACATCCGGAATACATAACCGTTCCTTCTTTCTCAACCAACCCCTGTGGTCAAGAAAAAAAATCCTTCAAATCATCAATCTTTGGTTCCAGCTTCTAACCTTCTAATCCTCTCGGCTAACACTGGATCCTCTTTCTACCTAGAAGCAATCCGTTCGATCGGAACTGGTCGAACTTCCAAACAAGACATTATGGCGATATTCCGACTAGTTCCAGCAGTCGACCTCGACTGCACACTGCAAGCAGCCAGTGCTTCCAAGTATTTCCATTCCGCCAACATATATAACACCACATTATGATGTTTCCTGCTAAGCGCATCCTCCACCTTATTTCCTTTTCCCAGTGTATACTCGATGCTAGAATCATAAGCTGTAACAAACTCCAGCCATCTCTGTTGTCTCATGTTCAGCTCCTTTTGAGAGAATAAATACCGTAGAGACTTATATCCGTAAATAGCTCAAACCTTTCTCCCAAAAGATAATGTCTCCACACCTTTAATGCGAAGATTACCGCTGCCAACTCCAAATCATGAGTCGGGTATCTCACTTCATGCGGTCTAAGCTGTCTAGAAGCATAGACAATAACCTTTCCATTCTGCATTAGCACAACACCTAACCCAGTACCACATGCATCGGTGTAAACTACCAACCCCTGATTCCCATCAGGAACTACTAACACAGGTACATTGGTTAAAAAATGTTTCAACTTAAGGAATGCCTCCTCACATTTATCAAACCAAACATACTTCACGACCTTCTTGGTTAGCATAGTCAAGGATGCCGCTATCCGCGAGAAATCCTTAGTGAACCTTCGGTAGTAACATGCAAGTCCAAGAAAGCTTCTAATCTCACTTACCATCTCTGGTCTTTTCCAATTGTTAACAGCTACGATCTTATCCGGATCAACTGCTAAACCTTCCTCGGAAACTACATGACCAAGGAACTTCACTTCCTTCTTCCAGAAATGACACTTTGAGAACTTCACTTTCAACCGATGTTGCCTTAACGTCTCCAACACTATTCTAAGATGACCCGCGTGATCCTTCTCATTCTTAGAATATACCAAAATGTCATCAATAAAAACCAACACAAACCTATCCAAGTACTCTCGGAAAACCCGGTTCATCAAATCCACAAAGAAAGCTGGCGGATTAGTAAGCCCGAATGGCATAACCAACCATTCGTAAGACCCATATCTAGTCCTAAACATCGTCAAAGGAATACTGTCCTCTGCCACTCTTAGCTGATGGAAACCTGTCGCTAAATCCTGCTGGGAAAACACTCTAGCCCCACTCAACTGATCGAATAAGTCATCGATTCTTGGCAAAGGATACCTATTCTTGATCGTCCTCTCATTCATCATACGATAGTCGATACACATCCTTAACGACCCATCTAGCTTCTTCACGAATACCGCGGCCGTTCCCCAAAGCGAACTGCTTGGCCGGATGAAATTCTTTCCTTCCAATTCCACTAGCTGCACCTTCAATTCCTTCATCTTGGTTGGTGACATCCTACTAGGTGGTCTACTTACGGGTTCAGCACCCAATACGAGATCTATATGAAACTCGACCGCTCTCTTCGGTGGCAAGCCTGAAATTGGTTCAAACACATCCGCAAACTCTCTTGCAACATAAACCTGCTTCAACTCTGCTTCCGCTCCCATGACACCCAATAATGCATAAGCATTTCCGTCCAAACTCCTTACTTAGTAAATAACTCGGTTACCGCTATTAGGGTGCTTCAATGATATTTCCCCCTCTTGGCAAAATATCCTAGCATCATATCTATCTAACCAATCCATACCCAATATGATCTCGAAACCCACGAAATCAAAAACATATAAACTGCATGCAAACATATGACCTAACAAATCAAGTTCTAACTGGTCATATCTCATTCCCAGAGTTGCATACCCTCCTATAGGATTCACAACCTTAAAGGAATAATAAGGTATAAAGGTTCCAGACATAAGCAATCTACCAAATACTGAGATATAAATGAGTGCGAAGCACCGGTATCAAATATTATCCTAACCAGAGTACTATGAATCATAAGCATACCTTCCATCACAGCTTTTCCTTTCTCAGCAGCCGTTGGTCTAGAGGATGATGGTTCCAACACAAAGACCTTTCCCTTTCCAGCCTTAGCAGCCTCGGGACACTTGTCCTTGTGATGTCCCATCTGGCTACAGTTGTAGCACTTCACATTTGGCCTCACTGCAACTGCTCTTCCATCACCCGAGCGACACTCATTAGCATAGTGCCCCTTCTTGTCACACTTGTAACAGACAATATTAGCCTTGTTCTTCTTGGCTGTTGCCCCCGACTGGGCACCTTTCTTCTTGAAGAACTTTCGCTTCTTACCCTGAAATTCTGGACCTCAGCTGGTTTCCCCTTTCCAAAAGTAGAAAGCATCTCTTCATTCCGAATAGCCATCTCGACAACAATATGACACGAATCCAGAAGGTTTGGCATGGTTGCTTTGGCAATCTCAGGATTCAACCTCATGATAAACTTATCATTCCTCCGAGTGACTGTATCCATAGTAGCATATCCGTAACGGGACAGCTCATCAAATTCTGTAGCATACTCAATCACTGATTTATCCCCTTGGACTAAATCTACAAACTTCCTTAGCAACACTGACTTGGAAAACTTAGATAGAAATCTTTCTTCGAACCTCCTTCGAAATTCAGCCCAAGTCAGGTCTTCCACTGGCTCTCCCATGGTAACTCCGTTCCACCAAAACAATGCTGCTCCCTGCAATTACCTTGAAGCAAGTCTTCTCTTCTGCATATCTGTCAAGCCGAGATATGCAAATATCCTTTCACAATGCAATAGCCAGTTCTCCACTCCTACTGCATCCTCGGTTCCTAGAAAAGGCTTCCCTCCAAGACTAGCGTAATCCCTGCTCAGCTTGGCATAATTATTGCCAACTAGGGCCACTGGATTAGTTCCTCCAGCATTCCCTACAGCCACTCCCCCAGCTGCTCCAGCTTGCATCATATTCATGAAGAATTGATACATTATACCCATATCAACCGGCGGAATATCAGCACCAACATTGGCATTTGCATCTAGGTTTGCATTTGCCTTTCAACCCTGGTTGCTCCTAGTATTGGGTCGAACATCTCAACTTGTTGCGGTGCGTCTTCCACCTTGATTCACTCTTCTGTTTCCTGCCTCCATGTCTTACTTTCCTACTACCTGAAATCCAATCTTGGTAAGATACAGAAGAACGGTCTAAGAGAGTGGGGAATACATACTTAGGTATTTATAGCGAAGTACACATACGTTACTATAACGCTTACCCAAGCCCAACTATATTTTAAATTCATTAGATTATGCTTTAAAATCTTTTAAGGTTTAAATTCATTTTTAGTACATAAACCATGCTCTAATACCAACTTGTAACATGCCACTTCCGAAGGCTCAAAACTGACTGCTACAGATGCTGCAGTCATCTATAAGTGTTATTTTTGAGTGACCGAAATCAGAATCTTGAAACTATTGGCAACACAGAAACACAAGAATATGAAATTTTTTAAACTTCAACAAAATAGAATTGATCATTTCTTATGAATTTCAATTTAAGATTTAATTACATAATCCCAAACGTTTACCATGCTCAGATCACATATACATGTACAAAATACGATAAGAGCGACATATGAAGATGTCCCCTTATGATGATCAAAGAACTAATAAATATGAACTTTACAGTTCTTAGTACATCACAGCAGAATACACAAAATAACTCCTATATAGCTAACACTGCCTCCTGCACATCTTTGGAAGCTTATTCGTCCAAAAACTTGAAAGTCTCTCACTCTCAGACTACTCAAATTAATTTTGAGTACCTGAGAGTTTGTGGAGAAACACAAACTTCGAGTCAGACAATAAGTCTGGTAGGCATAATCCCCTATCATCTCTTATCATAAATAGATATCTAGTGAGACCACGCCACTTAGTGGAATGGGTTTTCCCCTCACTAGTATCCAAAAAAAATATGCAAATCATTTACTATGCTCCTGCACCCAAAATGATTAGTCTTATCATAATATGAAATAAAACCATAAATCATATACATTGGATATCCCATCCACCCATTCATTAGATATCCCATCTAAAAGCAATTTATTAGATTTCCTATCTAAAATCCATTTATTAGAGTTCCCCGCTAAAATTTTAAAAATGACTATCCATCAAAACTTAAATAGGACTATCGGTCCCAAATTCATCAAAATAAATGCAGATTATCCATCGTACATTGTTTTATAAAAGTTGGTGTGGGCTATCCACCGCACACTCCACAGTTTTCCTAGGATGACTATAAACCCTTGGGTGCCAAATCCCGAGGCTAACCACCTCTGGCAAAACATTCTTTTCTTTAGAAATTTGATGTGGGCTATCCACCACACATTCCACGATTTTCCTAGATTAACCAAGAACCCATCACTTGGCCAATTAAAACATCATGATCCCCATGATTATTTATAAAAATTCATGATCCCCATGATAAGTTATTTTCCCTAGGTATACCACCTGTTTAACCAAATTGCCATTGGTAGCTCCAATTAGGTTAAATTATATAAAAACACATTGATAGCCCCAATGTATATTTTCGAAAGCAAATTTCTATTTGTGACCCCAAACTATATATCGAAAACATTAAACCCACCCCGGTGTCCCCAAGTTTTATAACATTCAATTTAAATAAGGATCCCCCTTACATATTCAAACAAAGATAAATATTTTATACTATAACCCTTCGAAGTTGCCCATTCGAATTAGCAAAACTTTACTCAAGAAAAATGGCTAAAAACAGCTCTTTACAACCTTTCGAAGTCCCATTCGAAAGTAAATAACCCTCCGAAGTTAGCCCCTTCGAAAGCCTTCCTTTTGAAAGCATCACAAAATCATACCGTTCGACCTTGTCGAAAGGTCCTACCTTTCGACCTTGTCGGAAGGTTTCTTTTCGACCTAGTCGAAAGGTTCTACCTTTCGACCTTGTCGAAAGCCTGGGGTATCCCTCCTTATAAAACCACTTATAAACTTTTCGAAAGTAATGAAGCTCAAAACCTTTCAAAATCATTAAAAGTTACCCCTTCGAAAGCATTAAAACATCCAAAGATAGCCTCTTCGGAAGCCTTCTACCTTTTTAAAAACATCCCTACCCTTCGACTTTGTCGGAAGGGTGAGGGCTCACCTTTTGACATAGTTGAAAGGTATAAGCTGGCGGCTTAACCCTTCCTTTGAATATCCCATTCGAAGGCATATAAAACATAAAGTAGAACGAAGTCAAAAGCTTCCCTTCGACTTCATTCCTTTCAAAGTTCTGAATTGAAAGCATACATCTCCTTCGAAAGCATGGCTTTCGAAGGCATTAAAGACTTAACTTTTAAAACAATTGGAAGGTTCGGAAGTAACCCCTTCCTTTTTCCTATCCAACCTTTCGACTTAGTCGAAAGGTTCTAAAACATATTTTTGAAAAATATTTAAGACAATTCTCTTGAAAGTTTAAACTTTCGAAGATCCCCTTCAAAATCCCTTCTTGAGTATAAAAATTTTGGTCTTTTGTAAAATGATAGAGTCGATGGATCCCCCTTCAACTTATTCGAAAGCAATTATGTTTCTATTCGAAAGCAAAGGAAGTAGCCTCCCTATCCCTTCGCCCCTCTTCCCTTCGACACCGTGCCTACCTTTCGACTTAGGCCGAGGGTAATTGTTTACCTTTCATCTTAGACAAAAGGTAACTTTCGACTTCGTCCAAAGGGTAAAAGCGGGCTTGTTGGAGTCGAAGGCAGAACTGGGCCTATTGAAGTGATGTTTTATTTTTCTTGTCTAATTTTGATTGGCTGAGGAGCCTTCTCCTGTACTTCCAAATAGTAAAAAGTATACAAAAGTTAACCTTTTTCAAAACACTATTCTTCTTCCCCAATTAAATTTTCGAATTGCAGCCTTCCCTCCGAATTGACTAATTCGAAGGCAATTCTGCAGTTTAGCCGTTAAGCTTAAATAATTTAATTACCTTAGTAAATCACTAAGGAAAATCCCCAAAAATCACCAAAAATTTGATAAATCATATACTGCAATATATTAAAATTTCAAAGCATATGAAGATCAAAACAACTCGGAATTTAACCAAAATCGAAAATAAAAATGTGTTAATTAGCCCATTAACATTTAAAACACCTACGTCTTATCCAAACAAAGGTTTAAATGGTTATATCCTAACCAAAATCACAAACATGAATCGGGTATAACCCATAACTTATCCAAACATAGAAAAATGAGATGATAAACATGATTATTCACCTTGATTAGTTGATTAGAGAATGAGATAATTTCCTAGCTTTAATTCCTTAGCTTTATCTTCAATTTATTGCTCTTCCTGGAGCTTTTAATGGCCGGCCGAAATATTGGTGAGGAGTTATGAATGAGAAAGTAAAAGTTCTTTAAGGCGGAGGAAGAGATATATACTAAGAAATGTAGCCCCATTTCCAAGTTTACCCCTTACGAAAATTCATCTTTCTAAATTTAGTTAAGTCTTATTTTAGTTCATTCATTAAGGCATGACCATTGGATTTATTAATCTCATCTCCCTAACTATTCACATTATTTTATTTAATTTATCTAATTAAATATCCTAAATTATGTTAATGTAAATTTAGGGGCATTACATCCTTGTTCTACCATCATTCAACAATACTACAATCATTTTTTATTTCCTAAAACTAAATGCACACCAAAAATTTATAATGTTTTGGCACTATAAACAGTACTCACTGTTGGAAGACTCGACCGAGGAGGATGTAGTGCAGGGTAGAGGCAGACAAGGGGATGGTATGTGAGCTACGATTGTCAGGGAAGATATACTCAAAGTTAGGCATTATCTCTTAGGTAAATGGTTTTAATAATATGGTGTAGTTGAATGACTTGGGGATAATATTTAATAGATAGACTATTAGAAAAGGAGATATTGTTCATGAGAACATAACAGTTGTAAGTGTTTTGATTATCAATAATTTTGTGTCTATTACATTAATGTAGTATCTGTTAAGGCATTAGATATGATGAGGATAGGTGGTTTGGATATCGATGTGGGGACTATTCATGATGTTGTTGTGTTATGACAGCGGCTGGTGGTCTGATAATGGGTGATGGGGAGCATGGCCTATTTGGTGGTTTGGCTACCAACCTTGTAGGATGTGCCATGTCAGATAAATTGGACGAGGTAATGTGGAAGCTTGTAGGGATTGATAATCTGATATGGGAGAAGGGTTTGGAAGGTGGTTTTGGTAAAGAAGAAAGGGATTTGGCTATTTGTGTTGCACCTGGTTATTTTGATAATGAAGATGTGATTCCTTTTTGTGTTGTGCATGATGAGAGCATGGTTATAAATGAATGTGATGTATATGATGAGTACTCGAGTTTTAATAAAGGGGATGTTGCATGTGCTATTAAAAGAGAATGCATGGGTAAGGTGATATCCGAAGTTTTTAATGAGTGTGGTGACATTTGTAGTTTGCATCTGGCAGGGGAGAATTCGACTAGGGGGTAGGCTCGGATCAGAGCTCTACTAGGAGATTGTGGTTTTGGATTCATCGAACTCGACTTCGATTTTTGGTGCATCTGTGAACTTGAAATGTTCTTTAAGGAGAAAGTCTCTTCATCAAGGTGGCTTAGCTAATAGGAGTTCATTGATGCATGAAGATCCTTTGACAGAGACTATTAGCGCTTCAAGCTCTAGCTCATGTTTGATTGATCGCTTAGGTAGCATTTATTGTCTTACTGTCTTGAATGAATTATTTACTAGTTCTATGTTTGATCCAGCTAGGAAGGTGGGCTTTATTTTTGATATAGATCGGTCTAATATAGAATATATTAGAAGCAAGGAACATGAGAGAGTTGGATCATTTTGATCACGAGATTCATTAGTTGGAATGTTAGAGGTTTACACAATCTAGATAAATGCAATAAAATCAGTTTTTTTTAAAGATAATTACATTGATATAGCTTTTTGAAAGAAATTAAAATACATAAAGGAGCCTGATTACTGTTTCTATAAAAGTTTATGGGGTTATATATATTAGTAATTGGGTATGTCTTCCTACGAGGGGTAGCTTGAGTGGATTAATGGTAGGTTAAAAACATAACTTTTTTAAACTTATGCAAATTGTTACTAACGTTCACTCCATGCATCTTATTTCCATGGATGTAAAAAACAATTCACTTTTAATGTATCTAACATATACGGGTCATATAATAAGATTGATAAAGGGTCATTTGGAGCAAATGTCTAGAGCTTAGGACCCTTACCGTTGGCCCTTGTGTAGTAGGGTGATTACAATGTGACTAGGTTTTTAGAAGAACGTGTGTCTAGGGAAGGCGACATTTCTGCTATGGAAGAATTTGACCAATTTATTATTAATGGTAATTTGATCAAATTACCACTCAGTAATAGGCTATTTATTTGGCCGAACTAAAGAGAAATTCCTTTGATGTCATCACTCAACTGCATTTTCTTAATGAAGAACTAGAAAATAGGTTCCTAGTTTTGCGGGTTAATAGGCTTCCAACAATTATTCTTATTATTATTCTCTCTTACAAGAGCTGCCACATCATTCACATCACTTATAGATTTGAAAAGTGTGGTTTTTAAAATGTAATTTTACCAATTTAATCGCAAATAAATGGATTTCTATTATGGTAACTTTAAATATTCGGGCAATATAGCTAAAGTTTTTGTAAGTAAACTTAAGGATCTTAGAAAGTTTCTTAAAAATGGAATAAATACGTTTTTGGTAGCATTAGGAGTAAAAAAGAGAACCTATTTCAAAAAATTTAAAATTAAATAAATTAGAAGAATATAGAATCTTAAATGTTTTAGAGCAAAATATGCTTTCAAACCCTAAAGAAGAACTCGACAAAGTCATTAGGCAAGAGAAAATAATGTGGAAGCGGAGGTTTAAGGTCCAATGGATGGACGAAAGAGACAAAAGTGCCAAGTTTTCCTATAGAATAGCTACTGATCATAAATGTAGTAATACCGTAAACTCCTTACTTATTAACAGTGTGGAAATTTTTTATCAAAATAAACTCAATAATGCCTTCACTAACTATTACGAAGATATCTTTAGAACTAATAGATGTTATAAAATTAAAGCAAGGTGGAACGATATATATCTCAAGAATATGGGGATTATATTATATGATTTAGATAGTCCTTTCTTAGAAGAAGAGATCTTTAGGGCCATCAACGATACGCCTAGCGATAAATCGTCAAGACTGGATAGATTTCCAATGTTGTTCTATGAGGAATTTTGGCATGTTTTATAATATGACTTAATTATAATGTTTGATGAGTTTCATAATGATATTAACAAGTGAGAAGATTTAATTTAACGTAATTCTGCTTCAAAAGAAAGTGAGGACGATAGAGTTTAAGTATTTTTGGCCTATCCTATAATAAATAGCTCTCTTAAAGTTACCGACCTTTTGAACTTTTAAGACTTGATGTTGGTAAAGCTTTTACTTTTATTGATTGGTTTTTTCTTAAAGTTTTATTATTGGCTAGGGTTTCAGTTCTAGCTGGGTAAGTTGGATTATGACTTTGCTTGAGTATAATGGTTAACGGTATTCTAGGAAATACAATAGAATCTTAGTATGGACTTAGACAAGACTTTCTCTTGTCTCCCTTACTATTCAACTTAGCAGCGAATGTATTCTGTAGGATCATTAAATTATCTATTGCAAACGAAGTTCTAGATAGCATTGTAATGATATCACTAGTGATAGACTTTCTGTTCTTTAATTTGCGGATGATACCATGCTTTTTATCTCACATTTACCTCACCATTTTACATCTCTTAAATTATTTTTATATAGTTTTGAAATGCTTTTAGGGGCTTAAAATTAATTTTGATAAGAGCTTAATTTTAGTATTACCTGCCTTGTTAACTAGGTAAATGTTTGTAAATATAAAGAGGAAGGGGGCCTAGGAATCATAAATCTTCAGAAACTTAACGTGTAATGGCTTTGCAAATTTAACAGTAATAACAAAAATCTTATTTAGAAATAAATGATTTCAAATCAATTTTATAGTAGAACTTATGGCTTTCATCATATTTCCTCTAATTCAAACAACATGCGTCACTTTGGAAATCCATTTTATTTTTTTTTAAATATTTTTAATCCTAGCATTAATAATATAGTTCCTTATGTTAATAACACATCTTTTTGACATGATAGCTAGATTTGTGCTATACCCTTAAGAGTTGAATTCAAAAAACCTTTTTATATCTATATTTAAGAAATGCCTCAATTTACGAGGTGTCTACACCTAGTAACGAATTTCCATGGAACTTTAATTTCAACCCTGCCTTTTATTACGGCCCAAAAAAATTTTAAAATAAAAATTTGATTGTGTGGAGTTATTAAGGGAAAAAATTAAAAGCCATCATACGTTGGGATATTAAAGCTAATACATGAGAATAGGTGACGAAGCTATCACATATTGAAAATAGAGTTATCTCATGTTGAGATATTGAAGTTAATACATGATGATGGATGACATAGCCATCACATATTGGAGACAAACAAATAAAAGCAATCACATGTTGCAATCATGCTATTGAGATAGAAGTTATAAACAATATCGCAGGTTGAAGTCATAAGGGATATCACATGTTGCAGACAAGATATCAAAGGTTGGAGTCATAAAGGTTATCACAGGTTGAAGTCATAAGGGCTGTCGAATGTTGAAGACAAGTTATCCCAGGTTGAATTCACAAGGGCTATCGCATTATGAAGACAAACTACCGCAGGTTGAGGTCATAAAGGCTATCGCAGGTCAAATTCATAAGGCTATCGCATGTTGAAAATTAGCCATCATAAGTTGAAGTCATAGGGGTTATCACATATTGAAGACAATATATCATATGATGAAGTTATAAAATCCATCGCATATTGAGATCAAGCTATCACAGACTGATGGTAAAGGCTATCGCATGTTGAGATCAAGCTATCGCGGGTTCAAGTTAAAGCTACCGCATTTTGATGCCAGCATATGTTGATATTAATAAACGATGAAGCTATCGAACGTTGCAAAGTTGTTATCGCACATCAAGGAATCACCGTAATAAGCATCCCAATTAGCCACATGGAAATTTCCAATTGGGTCAATCATGCCATGTCATCATAAAGAGAATTAATTATAAGTTTTGCCATGTGTCAAGTAGGCAGAGTACCACATTAGCAAAAATGAATTTTTTTCTTATGAATGCCGCATGTCAAAGACCTGAAGGCACAATTTCTCTATAAATAAACATGTACCCCTTACTAAAAAGGAATGAATTCTGAATTATACTTATTCCTCATTTTCATTCTTATTCGAGCATAAATAAAGAGATTAATTTGGGACTTTAATGGTCACCTAGGTCAAATTCTAATTGGGACTTTGTAACCAAGGACTTGCATAATTGACTACTTAACTAATGATAACCTACATACTTGCCCAAGAGTTAACCCTCTTGCCCAAGTACCATTAATTCCCCTGACTTAAGTATATAAGTTAGGCCTAATTTTTTGTCTAAGATTTTTGGTACTTTCACTGAGAATTGAACTCAGGAAAAAGGTTACCTTATTTTACATAAATGGGAAGGGTGTAGCAATCCAACGACTAAGAGAAAGAGGTGGTGCACCACGTAAATCTTGAGGAGAATGTAACACCACAATTTAATGTTGAGAACAGTAAGGTCGGACAAGATTTAATTCCTATTGAGATGATAAATGAGAGTGTTAGGATAAAGGCATGCAAAAGAAACTTTAGTCTATACATGAATTATTGAAATGCTTGTATTTCTGGAATCATCCTGGATAACCAAAAGAACAAAAAATAGCGAAGGCGAGGAGGTCGGATCACCTTAAAGAAATGCTAATATGTTGCATTTAAAGGATAAGAGTCTTGGGAAAGTATTCTTGAGCCTAAGAGAAAAGATGAAGCCGAAGCTTTTAAGTTAGTAAAAGCTCACAATAAGCACTGGTCAAACTTGGGGAAAAAAGTGAAAGAAAACGATTGATCAAACCTAAAGATAAGAAGCCCATGAAAATCTCCATTTGTGCAATCCGCAAGCTCATCTTCTCAAAAGAATACAAGGCATAATGGTGGGATTATAAGAACGATGAAGCATACTTAAAAGATTTTGCTAATAAATTGGTCAAGGATATGACCGATATGAAACGGAAGAGGATGATGGATCGTAGAGTAAACAATAATGATAGGGGGTTCTGTTTACAGAGGAAATAATAGCGGTCCCATAGCCATCTTATGTTAAAGTCCCTTTTATCAAGCATGATTGGTCAATTGACCCAGATGATACTTTTTTAGATTTTGAAAGCTAAATGGACACTTGTGACATGCCAAAAGCAGTAAGGTGTAGACTTTTCCCTACAAATGTCCTTGGTGTAGCCGCAAAATGGTATTGTCAAAGGGAGAACACTACCTATTCTTAGAGGCAATTTGCCTATTAGTTTTTCGCCCTGTTCTACAACTCAAAGGAGCCAACTATAAACTCAAATGTCTTGGGTAACATAAAGCAAAAAACCTAGAGACTTATTCAGTGACCATCCTAAAATTTTTAATTCGAAAGCCATAAGAGTTAAAAAAGTAAGTGATAAGGAAAAGTTGATGGTGGTCAATTGTAGCGACCCAGAATTTAATTGCTATTTAAATGAATATTTAATAATATTTTAAATAATTAATAAATGAATTTTTATTAACAAATAAAACTATTTTAAATAATAACTAATGATAACAAAATCGTTTTCAAAATTTGTTTACCAAATATATAGTTCATAAAGAAATAGAAAATATGACCGGAAATTATTTACCGAAATATTAATTTTTCATTGTTTAAAAGTTATTCAAAAGGTTATAACACTATGTTAAACATACATGCACATAACATAAACTGAGTTAACATGGTCTGTACATGTTTATATATGCATGTGCATGCTTCTCCTTAAATATACAAACACATAAGTTAAAATAAGATTTATTTAATAAATATATATATATATGCATAACATACAAAAATACACATTTTCAACACAAGTACACTAGAGAACATGGCATGAATATTTGAAAGCACCGGGTGGGAGTGGGGGTTGGGGGGTGTAGTGGATGGATTTGAGGGGAGGGAGGAGGTATGGTAGTGCTTGCATACATATATTTTATATTAAACACTTATATAATTTTTAATTAAGATCCTAAGCCTATAAATACCTCTTTATCTTCATGTTCTCATTTTTACATCCTTCTTCTTCATTTCAGTTTCCTACGAGCTTAAGTAAACTTAGCCATGGCTTCCTCTTCATAATTTCTAAAGTGAGAAAAACAACTTCTTTTTGCCAAAAATCTCCTTTTTAATCCACAAAATTACTTCTACATCTTCTACAATACTTTTCTTCCAAAATTCAAGCAAAACAAACACTCTACACCCCATGGCCAAGCCAAAACCCATGATGGCCGAGCCCAAACATCCCTAGGCTGAGCCTAAAGTCCAAAAATTTCAAAGCTAGGAGGCTCGTTTAGGTCGTATTTAAATTCCGGTGAAGTTTGACCTTGTTTTAGCACGTTTTTGTGAGTAAAGTTAACTCTTTTTAAACAATTAGTTAACTTTATTAAAGTTAGCAAATTTAGGATGTATATTGGTGTGTGAATATTATATATGATATGTGCTTGATTACGTGATGATTTGGTGATAATTGTGTACGTCGAAGTTTGAGTAGGTAAGAAAGTCTCTATCTTGTATTTTAGGAAAAAGTTATTTAGCGATTGTGGGAAAAATAGTATTACTTATGTTAGTGTTATGATGTATGTTGAGGAATGGTGTTTGAAATGAGTTATTTGTTGCATATGAGTTCATGACACGAAGTTAGCGATTAGCTAACCAAAAGCGAGGTAGAAATCCACTTTTGTCGAAGGTTTGAATTTGTTTTCAAAAGTTAAACGTTTTCAAGTTTTAAATTTTAGTTTTGCTTCCAAAAGTTCATTTTTATGTTTTAAAAGAATACGAGGTTCAAAGTTGAAGTCTTTATAACTTAGGATCAAATTTTAAAAGTTAGAATTTCGGGTCCGTATAGGATAGTCGCTATACGCGCAGTTCGTTAAAACGAACTAATTTACAAAATGAAAGTGTTTACCCTTAGAAACTTTATAGTAAATGTTTTTCTAACATTATTTAAGTTATTTAAGGTAATTACTAAGTTTTTCATTAATTATTAATTTAATGATTAACTAATTAATCAATCAATCGGTTAAGGTAATTAGCACTAATCACTAGTTAATAAAGGTTGTTTACACTTAACTATTAATCAACTAAGTTAATCATGATTAGATAAGTAATTAAAGTTAATTATTAATAACTATTTAACTAAGGATTAATTAATTTATTATTTTATTAATTAATAATTAATTATTATTTAAAAAAGGTTTAATACTAATTAATTTCTGATTAAGGATAACCAAGTTTTGATCAGAGTTTAATAAGTTTAATTACTATTTAAGGAAGGTTTAAATTTGATTACTTAACTAATTAATAAATATTAGGAGTTCTAATTATCAATTGATTTCAAATATCAATTTATTCCCTTTTCGAAAGTGCTTTCTACTTTCAAATGTTTTAATCAAGGGATTTCTATGTCATTTACCATTAAGTAACCTTGAACAAATATCAAAACCCAAGTAATGTGGTGACATATGTAGGGGAAGTAAGTCATGTTATAGCTAGCACTAAAATCCTATGAGTAGGCTAACCGTCTACCTGTGAGATCCAAAGTTTATCTCTAGGTGAGGGTATGATAAGGTTGAAATGTCGAAAACGTGATAGATATGGGAGATTTAATTTCCATGAATGTTTCACATTTAATTAAGTATATGGTTATCCATATATTAACCTTGTATAATCACCTTTAAATAGCGAATTGTTCGTTGTAGATCACTTGACTTGTTTTGACTCAGGGATTATGGTTGTAAGTTCGAATTCCCCGGTGAGGACTCGAATACATTTGCATACTTCTAAGAGAATCAGAATTGAGTTAGCCAGAATTATCGCTTAGTTTGGAGATGTCGGTTTCAGATAATATGACTATTTTGAACCACTCCAAACTAATAACGTTCATGTTGGATCGTTATGACGTATGTTATGGAGCTATACAATTCTTCATGCGGGTGATTCCAATATGAAAGATAGTAATTTATGACTGTTTGTTCAATCCTGGAACAACTAGTATAGATGAATGCTAGTATTGCATTGGTTGCCTGGAGGGAAATATTCGCATTCCAAGATGGTTTGCTAGGAGGAAATGGTAAGAGCGTGGCCTCTTCGAGCCTCACACCTAGGAAATGAATAAAGCAAGGACATGCGGTAGGGCTAAGTGGGTCGCACCCAAGTAGGGTATGATCATCCCAAATCTAGAGCGATATCCATGTAGCTTCGGGATCCTATTGTATGGTTGTTGATCGCAATCGAGAGGTGATAATATTTGGTGCTACTCGAGAAGGGGGTATTGCCAGTCTTGAGTAGCAGAGGTGCAATGTGTTGTAGCCTCCCGTACATTTTATCTAGAGGTGTACGAATTCGGTGGGTAGACCCTTACCCTTTCATAGTTGAAATCCATTATCCGCTACAAGCCTTAGGATTTTGGTTGTAGAGCCTAGTATGCTGGAATTTAATTAATGCAAAAAAATCAGCTAAGATTCTATATTTTACTTTAAATCTAGACATTATGATAATATCAGATGATTTTAATATGAAATGCTTTGGTTATCGTAAGGTAAAAATCCTTTCGTGTTTATGTGCATCATAGTCTTATGAGATACTATTGTTTAAAGGTTTTTATAAAGTTAAATTTTATGCTTTAGTCACACCAGACCCATGTCTGACTTGGAGTTTATTTTTCTTCTCCCTAAAGTCTTGGGTACTCAATTTTTTTGAGTAGTTGAGTAGTCAGGTTTAGAGAAGCATTTTGGAGTAGGATGGAGCAGGAGTCTTCCCAGCATCTAGTAGTTATATTCTTATTTCCACCGTGTTATGTATATTATGTAATATTAATGGGCAGTTTGATCTAGGTGTCTTGAGGCTTGGATTTGGGGTAGTAGTTGTTATAACTTGATGTAATATTTTGGAATAACTTTATGTACTATTTAGTGGTGTTGTGTATGACTCTCATGTTGTAATAAAATTTGTGTTTTTTATCTTGACTATTATTTCTATACCCCGCGACTTGTCTTTCGAACACTTGAATGACCGGCACAATAATACCAAGGATGTATTAAGTGTCATCTTTACGTGTAAGAAAGGTAGACCTGTTAGTCCTTGAGATGATGGTTTTGATGACAACAACCTTAGAATAGATTATAAAATATAAATACTAACATTACAAGTTTAGATATATATGTATTTGCAGGATCTAACCATGCAGGTATCAAGAATGAAGACTGTACAGTATAGAGATTCAAGATACAGAGATAGAAGACTCATGAGTATCAAGATTATCAAGAGTTCAAGGTTAAGTTTGTTTTATTAGGAATATTTGTTAAAACTTCATAATAGCACTGAAATCTTCACTCCATTTTTCTTTTGGGATGGAACCCATTTCTACCTTTTTAGTGGCTTACAAACCCACGACAAGTAGCTTACAAACCTACGAAAAGTGGCTTGCAAACCCACGAACATCCGGTTTTGTACAAGTTCTCGAGTCCTGACATGATGAGATACTCTGCAGGAAGAAGCTTGCAAAACTACTTCAAAATGATTTTCAAAACAACTTCGGAATGATTTTCAAAATTGTTTTCAAAATGTTTTAGCCTTAAAAATTATCTTTTCAAATGATTTTTCAAAAAGATGTTTTAGCCTTAAATATTCTTGTTTTTAAACATCGTCAGTTTTAAACTCTCTATCCTTATTTTAAATAATTTTAGCCTCAAAACATCTTTAATTTCAAAGTCAAAATACTCTTGATTTTAAATGTCTTTTCAAATAATATATTTAACTTTTGATATTTATACTTAGATTTAAATATAAGATTATAGTTAAATTATGTATTTATTGTTCTTTATATTTACTTATGAATTTCAACTATATTCAAGTATATTTATAAAGTTTTAAATAGTTTTTATATAAGATAAATATTGTTTTTATAGAAATTCAAATTATCATTTTTGGCTGAGGGATGTCGACATGCCCCTAGGTAGTATGTCACATAGTGACAGTTGAAGTTCAAATTCAAATTTCAAAAGAAGTGTCTATTCGCCATAACTCTTCATGAATGGTCATGGCTGTTGGTTTTCTATAAATAGGGGTCGGTTTCAACGAATTTTCAATCATATTTTTCTGATTTTCACTCCTCTTCATCTTCCTCATTTCTTATTACAAAATCATACCATTACTCTGCCGAAATCAACATCGAATCATACTCGATTACTTCTAGTTTGATTCTACATCACTATCTCTACAAGGTTCTCAGTGCTATTCGGAGTTATAGACTTCTTTGTAATATATTAGCGAGAAAAGGTGTGATTGTAGCCTTGGAAATCAATTGGGTGAACTTGTTGCCTCGGAAATCAAGTATCCCTACCTAGAGGATTGGTATTCTGGAGGGTGTACCTCGTAGCCTTGAAATCGAGGGTTGTAATTGTTGAATTGCTTTTGAAAGGAAATCCATACTTAGTTGTACGGGACTGGATGTAGGGTAACTCCGAACCAGTATAAAATCCGGTGTGTTCTTTCCTTTACTGCTTTTACTTTATATTTGCATCTGTGTTTGATTCTGTGTTCATATCTGTGTCTAATTAGTGTATACATTGTTAATAAAGTTAGATAAACTCAAAAAGATTAACAAATTTCTTAAAACACTATTCACCCCCCTCTAGTGTTAATTATAGCCTTAAGATCCTTCATCCGCATTTCTCACATTTGGTATTAGAGCTTAGTTTTCAAAAGTTTCATTATCTGAATTTTGAAAAATTTCAAAATGGCTACTAACACTAGTACTGCTATTACCACCAACACTAGTTCATTTGTAGAAGGTCAGTCCACTGCCAGACCACCACTTTTTAATGGCAGTAACTATGCATATTAGGCATGTAGGATGAGAATATATTTACAATCTGTAGGATTAGATACTTGGAATATCACACAAGCTGAATATTCTGAACCCACAACTAATTTTGCACAGTGGACCACTGAGCAAAAGAATGTTGCACAAAATAACTCTAAGGCAATGAATATTCTGTTTTGTTCACTTGAAAGAAATGAATTTAATAGAGTGTCAGTTTGTAAGTCTACATATGAAATCTGGAAAACTTTGCAAGTAACTCACGAAGGAACAAGCAAAGTTAAACATACCAAAATTTCCATGCTCACAAATCAGTTTCAGTTATTTAAAATGAATACTAATGAGTCTATTTCAGATATGTATAGTCGATTTCAAGATATTGTGCATTCTTTAATATCTTTGGGAAAGGAATTTTCGGAAGAAGATCAAGTTAGAAAAATTTTAAATTCTCTCACTCCAGAATGGGATCAAAAGACACTTGCAATTGAAGAGGCAAATGACATCAGTACTTTAAAGATAGAAGAATTGATTGGAAATCTAATGTCGTTTGAAGTTCAAATGATCGGGAGAAGAGAAAGCAAAGCATCTAAAAAGAAACCAATGGCATTCAATGCATTGACCGATGGATCAGACTCAAACAGTGACAATGATGAAGAGATAGCATTTATGACCAGAAATTTTAGGAAATTTCTGAAGTACAGAAAATTGAATAGTTCCAAGAGAAACAACTTTAAGAATTCCAGTAATCAGACTACAGTACCAAACTTTATCAAATGCTTCAATTGTGATGAACCTGGTCATATCAAAAAGAACTGTCTGTATCCAGAAAGGCAGAATCCTTCTATGAACAATGAACCAGCAAAGAAATAGAAGCATGCATTTACTGCTACTCTAGATGACTCAGACTTGTCCTCAAGTGATGATGATCAGAAGATGGATAACTCGAATTTGTGTTTCACTGCAATTCATGACTCCGACGAGTTCAAAGAAATGAACTCAGAAAAAGGTACACGTTTACAATATAATTGGTTGAAATTGCTTGCATAGAATTAGTTGCTTGATTGTTTGATTGATTGATTTTGAATTGATATGCTGTTTGAATTTTAAAAATTTATTTTGTATTTTTACTATTATTTTATTATTATTTTTATTATTTTTGACACATTCTGAAATATATTATAAGTAAAATAATATTTCAGAAATATAGACATTAATAATAATATTTATATATATGTATATTAGATATCTTAGGAAAATCATATTGTTTGTACCAAAAATGGGCACAACACTCTTCGGAAGTTTTTGAAGAGATAAAAGTGGAAAATGAAAATTAAAACTGTGGATTATCTAACAAAAACTCCAAATAACAGAAAGTAAATTGCAAAGACAAGCGATTTAGAGTGGTTCGGCGTTTTGCCTACGTCCACTATGAAGTTTGATGATTTTATTGCTCGATACTTGAAGGTTACAGTAGTTTATAATGTAATACAACTGAATTTAAATGCTAAGTGTCAATCTAAAGCAGCGGCGGTGTTCTGGAGTAGATCTGGCAGAATCTGGGCGCTCTTCAGTACTTAGAATTCTCCGACCCCTTTTCTGAATGACCAGAGGCTCTATTTATAGGTGTAGGAGGCTGATATTTCGCCTAAAATGAGGGGAGACCAATTCCGGTACGTCAGGGGGCCCACATGGCCGAAATCTGGAGATCCGGGCCCACTTTGGGATCGATTCGACCCTTGGTTCGAATCGATCAAGAAATCATCCAATCGAGCTGAAATTTGGTGTGAACATTCTTCATCATGTGTTTAAGATTCTGTGAAAATTTCATGGCATTTGGACTTGTAGAACTCGAGTTATGATCGATTCAAGTTGAAGATTTTCGTGTCCTTCGTCCCATGGATTCGTTCGAATCGAACTGGTTCGAATCGATACGGTCGAATCCAGGCTTCTGTACGTTAAGGCGCTGACGTGGTGCGCGTGCTTCGGGTCAATTCCTCTTTTTTCTCCGAGTTTTACTGGGTCGAACCCTTGGTTTTAGCTGTGGTGGATTCGAGATGTTTGGATTCGAAGGTGGGAATGGATTCGAGGCAAGGTGCGTTCGAATCGATAATGGTACATACTTGTTGATCGATTCGAAGTCGTTCAAACCGTATGGATTTGAATGCCAGGCATAGGATGGTTCCAGTGTGCTTCGTTCGTATCGATTGTTGGAAAACAATAGGCGATCGATACGAAGTTACCTTTTAAGGATGGATTCGAACCAGCGACACCGGATGGATTCGAAGTGATTTGCCTCTGTGATTTCGAAGGAATTTGTTTCGCTGGGAGTCGAAGACCTGTAGCTCTTATGAATACGAAGTAGATGGAGTCGAACATGATGGATTCGACGCAATGCTCTTCTGATCGATTCGAACCAACCTTTCCTCATGGATTCGAGCCTAGCCTATTTCATCCATTTCCTTTTGGCGATATCTCGAGCATACGAACTCGGATCGTCCTGAAACTTGGAACTTTGGTTTCTACTACTCTGTTGGATGCCCCTTATCGATTGCAGCCCGATCTGGACTCGGACAAATTTCATCGATATCCATAGCGATCCTTGTGTGTTAACTGATTTCCGAGATGATCTGTCACCGGTCTCTAGTCAAGTCCTTGGTGTCACGGCCTTGCCAAAAGGCGGGATAACATTTGCCCCCCAAAGTACGTCTTGTGTAAACATGACGTGCTTTGAAAAGTTGCAATCTCTCACTGGACAGCTATGACATGCTTTACCGAAGGTCGCATTCTGTATCGCAGTAATCGACCGTCGTATAATTGTGACTGGCTGTTAGGTTTTTGAGTCATGACGAGATGAACATTTGATCCCTGTAAATGATAAAGACCAAACATTAGTCAGAAATACGTGCATACGTGTATTATCTTGACTTTGGTTAACGTTGCATGATCGCAAGTCGTTGTCAGTTCGGTTTGCTATCGAAATCTGCATCGGTCCTCTCCTGAACCGGTTTGAGACTCGGGTTAAAACATCACTTTTATGATTGTCTATGATCATCCTCTTGTATTGATCCTCTCCTGAATCGGTACAAAGAATGGACAAGCAATTTTTCATATTGAAACGATTCGTCCATTTGATCGATGGCATTTGATGGATTCGAAGCAATGTTTCTTGATCCGCTTCGAGTTGATGGTTTCGAAGTAGGTACTTCGAATCGATGGGGCACAGTGACCCAGGTTCATCTTCTGTTGACTGCTTCGAATCGATGGTTCTTCGAATCGATACTGTGTGGATTCGAAGTTCTCTGAGTTGGTGGAGTCGAAGTCATGAATGCTCGAACCGATGTCCTTTCGAAACGATGGTTCGTGGGGTTCATGCTTCGAGTCGATGTTGTCTCGCATCGATGTTGTTGAGATGGATTCGATCGTGCAAGAAGGTTCGTAGGAGATGGATTCGAAGCAGTGGCTCACAATGGATTCGTACTTGCCGCAACGAATCGATTCGATTTCCTCACCTGTAGAAGCCGGTCAGGTATACCGGGAGGCGAATCGCCATATTTCCCCTATATATACCGGGGTCCTATTCACTTCTCACTTTTTACTTTCTACCATTGCTTCAGCTGTTTCTTCGAATCGATTTCCCAGAGCTATAACTGACGTGCCTACCATAAATCGATCGAACTCGTCCATGCTTCCACTCGTAATCAAATCAGGTACTCAAGGGATCAATTCGAGATGAGGAAAATAGAACTATCTTCGCCTTAGAAAATTCTGAAAAGTGACGAGATCTGAATGAAATGGGTCGACTCGATGGAGTCGAGGAGTGATGAGATCTGAACGGAGTGGGTCGTCTCCCATTGCTTCGCATCGATCCAGGAATGACCGGTTCGAATCGATCTCGAGGGCAAGGTTTCGAATCGATGACTTGGAGGGAAAGGATATCGATTTGATCGATTCGAAGTGATGTTATCTAGATCGATTCGAAGGAATTGAATACTGATCGATTCGAAGTAATGTGGAGCCCATGGATTCAAAGCGCTCCTCTATCACAAAGTTACATCGAGTCGAACCATATGGATTCGAAGTACCTGGAATCGAACTCCATCGATTCGACCCTTATCGATTCGAACCATATGGATTCGAACGTCTTCGTCCTCTGATACCATTGCTCTTTTGATTTGCTCCATTATCTGAACTACGACCAACTTCAAGTTCGTACTCTGACGAACATAATGAACTTTAGCATACTTGACTCTGACGAGCTTCGGCCTTGCATAATCGAACTTGACTGAAAGACTTGAACTTGAATTTCCTTTGAAGCTCGTCGATGGAACTATGACTTAACCAATAATACAACTGATTTATACTTGAAGTTGGTTCGTAGCGTTTGGATGGTGTGGAAGTGACGGTCAGCGATGACGGTCATTTTCATTCTCAAATTCCCAAGTTATGTTGTACGAACATCTTGCTTCAATCTGTTAAATTTGCCTAAGTAATGCACAGCACTTGCACTGCACGACACGTTCATACACACTTCACTGGGGCATGCACGGGCTGTTTATGAACTTAACGTTGCTTTCTGATGAGTTAGCTAATTATGGAATCTTCGAGCTCCCAACAACAAGAGGTACAGAGCTCGACCCCTCCGGTGCTTGAGATTCCCGATATTCCTACCGATGTAATCGATCCAGCTCCAGATGAATTGCCAGAGGCTATATTTATTGAGGATCCTGTTGATTCGGTTCAATCTAACATCTCCGAATCCTTATTGGGACGAATATGCTTAAAGCATAACATATCTCTAGGTGACGTATTATTGCCCAGTGCCATTGATAGACCGCACAATCCGCCTGAAGGATATACAGCATTCTATCGCCATGCTTGCGCGGCTGGAACTCTCCCTCCTTTCAACCAATATATCAGAGGGATGCTATCCTACCTAGGAATTGCTCCTTCGCAACTTCATCCCAACGGGCACGCATTGCTGAACAGTGCCTTTGTCATATTTATGGACTGTCTCTTTCGCCCGCCGAGGCCCACCGAGATCAGGCACATATTTAACTTTAAGAATAGGGGTGATAGCCCGTCTTTTACATTTCTGGAGGCAGTTAGGAATTGCCAAGTTGTAGTTGGAGCTTGGACCCGACTGAGTTATTTCAAGAACGAGTGGTTCTATGTTCGGTGCCCTCCGGGTTTCGCTAGGCGATGGTTGTCTAGACGTAAGCGCCTTAACCTGTTTTCTTGACCAATAGCTCTTTGGTATTAAAATTGACATTTCATTCCCTTTACAGACATTATCTCCAGACCCGATGGAGGGCATTTCAAGGGTATCGTCCGAAGTCTTCAAGAAGTTCCAAGCGAGTTGAGACATATTGACTCGGTGCTGAACGATTATAACTTAAGAATTCTTGGTTTGATCGACATCAATCAAAGTATAGTTGTCGAGGGATTGGCAAAGCCCACCTCCAGGAAGGAAGATAAGAAGAAAACCAAGAAGAGAAAGGTGAAGAAGTCACTTGGAATCAGAATAATCGAGGCGAGTGACGAAGAAAGAACCCATACGGATTCGGAGCCAATGGCCGACCTCTCGGGAAACTTGGAGGAGTCGGGAGGAAGACGGAAAGGCAAGGCCGCTGTTTCCAAAAAACTTAAGTCTAAGGGGTGGAAATCTGTGGATGTGTCTCCTCCCATTTCTGGAGTTATGATTTCTGAGGCCGCCCCTTCTCATTCGAGAGACATTTTCAAAGGGCTTGACGATATTCCCATCCCAGATTATATATCGATTTCTCATAATCCTGGGTTGGAGGAATTTCTAGATGTCCTAAACATGAACGAGCCCTTTCCTTTAAGTGCGGTCAACACTTCCGGTCGGTTTGGGGGTTTACACATTTACACACACTTCCACAGCACTTCATGACTTTTGCATAATAAACATTGCTTTATGGGATCTTAATCCGTAATTCTTTCTTGTCGCAGGTGAGATGTCAGGACGAGGCTCCACTCTGGATAGGCTCCGGAACGTGCGCCAATCTTCTCCATTTTACGATTCCCGCAGGAGAGAGACAGATAGAGATCATGGGCGAGGCTATTCAAGTCAAGAACGTTATGATAGAGATAGAGATTACTCGCGTGGCCGTTCTGGCTATGATTATTCTGACAGAGACCGGGATACCAGTACCGACCCCGATCTCGCTCTCCTCCGCCTCCCAAGGCCCCAGTAGACCTCCCAGGGCCTTCTCATCAACAGCAGCTGCCTTCTCAATCTTCTCGGCCTGATGCTCAGCGGCCAAGAATGGAACCGACAGCAGCCGCTATAATAGAACAAGCTCCGGTTGAGTTGACAAGCGAGGGAGCTGCTAAACTCGGCCAAATGAAAAATGACTACCCTGAAATTTGCATGGATGGCTATGTCTTCCCTCCTAACTTTAAAAGAATTCCTTCGGACGTTGAGACCACTGCTCATAGTTATATCCGCGACTTCTACGCTCAGTATAAGAAGTGGTACAAGGCAGCCGTGAAGGCTTCTAGAGTAGCTTTTGACCGGGCGAAGATTATCGCTGAACGTGATGCTGAAATTGCTAAACAGAAACGCATCATTGAAGTTCTTCAATCTGAAATGGAGACGTCCCGGAATTCTGAACTTCAAGCTCTCCAGAAGCACGAGGACGCCGTGGCCAAAATGGCTAGGATGCAACAAGAACATTGCGCCACGGTAGAGGAGATGGGCCACCGCAACACCACCATTGCAGCTGAGCGAGACTTAGCCGTTAAAGAGCTAAACAAGCTCAAGGCCAAATTTGCTGAAATGGTAAAAGAGAAGGACGATGCAAACGCCGCTGCACAAGAAGCTTGCGATCAAGCAGTATCTCTCAGGGCCGAACTTGCTGCGGTGGCGGTCAAGGCTAAGTCTGTAGAAGCAAAAATTCAAGAAAAGATCTTGGAGGAGAGGTCTAGGCTAGATGTTGAGTTTGACGATCTCTTAGTCACGTATAACGCTAATGTGCTGGAACACAGAAATTTAGCGTGGCTGGGAGATGACTCCATGATCTTGTACAATGCCTGGACCCGGCTGGTGAATGAGAAAAGAGCAGCGCATCCAGATGAAGCACTTGACGACTTTGTGCTGGAGATGCATTTGCTCACCGAGGATGAGAGGAAGATCCTTCATGAGGCAGTGATTTCTTTAGCAAAAGAGAGGCTTGGTGTTCAACCTTCAGAGACGGGTGAAGGCTCGGGGATCGCGCATCACGAGGAAAATGTTGAGGCTGTAATTCCAACATTACCTGAAACCACCGGTGCGGTTGATCCCCAGCCTATCCTTGCATATAATCCCGACCAGCCACAATTATCTTCCGCTGACGTTCCTGCTCGTGCTCCCGTCCAGACTAAGGAAGGTATTTGAACACTTCCCGTGTTTTAGTTGTGAAGAACCTTAAGCAACGCACTTGGCTAACAATCTCCGTTTTGTCGTATTTCAGTGACTGAAGTCATCGCTTCTGCGCCTCTTGCACCATCGGTTCCATATCAAACGCAAGGGGCTGTTGTTACTGATGCCATCACGACTTCTACCTTGGTTGGCGAAGAGGGAGATGCAAACATGTTTTCTTTCAGCGCTCAAATGATCGAGGAGCTTCTCAATGAACCCATCGATCCCTCTGTCAACCCGTCCGATGCTGTGAGTGGGGCTGCTTCGGCCGTTAGTTCATCTATGCCAGCTATTGGCACATCCGATGCGGCCCAAGTATCCCGTGAGGACGACATTATTGCTGAGATTGATGTCGAGATGGCAGCAGGGAATGCTGGTATGAATCCGCCCGGGCCTGCCCCGTTAATGGTGATTTCACCGGGCGGTACCGTAGTGATTGAAACTGCTCATGTCCCTCCTCCTGCTACTACTCCGATGCCTCCAGCTCGACCTCCTAGAAGAATTTCCGTCGCCTCCAGTTCTGAAGAAGATGTTGATATTATATCGCCGTCGGAGGGCAAGTCTGAAAAGAGTAAGCGGGCGAGGGGAAAATCAGGCAGCGGATCTGGTGGAGCTACCCCGAAGAAGAAGATAAGGAAGAAGAAAGATTGAACTCTTTCTTTAAATCTCTGTTGCGTAGGGTAGCATTTTGTTGATTTTGATTCTTTTTATAGCCATGTATAGATGTGGATTCGGCTCCCACTAGCAGAAACTTTTTGAAACACTTTGTAATCAGATTCTTTTGGTTGATAGTGGAAATGCAAATTTATTCCCTTTTTGTCTTCAACTTGTTATGTGTTATGATTCTGCCCCTAGTATTGGGGATAAGTGTGGAGTTGATGTATGTTTATACTCCGCCTTGTACTCTGGGAGTACGGAGTTGAGTAATGTTTATACTCCAGCTCGCGCTCTCGGAGTCTGGAGTTTGTCGATATTTATACCCAGCTTGCGCTATCGGAGTACTCTGGGGTTTTAGAAAAACGTTTATACTCCGCCTCGCACTCTGGGAGTACGGAGTTAAGTAAAAGTTCGTACCCAGCTCGCGCTCTCGGAGTACTCTGGGATTTAGGAAAATGTTTATACTCCGCCTCGCACTCTGGGAGTACGGAGTTAAGTAAAAAGTTTGTACCCAGCTCGCGCTCTCGGAGTACTCTGGGATTTAGGAAAATGTTTATACTCCGCCTCGCACTCTGGGAGTACGGAGTTAAGTAAAAAGTTTGTACCCAGCTCGCGCTCTCGGAGTACTCTGGGATTTAGGAAAATGTTTATACTCCGCCTCGCATTCTGGGAGTACGGAGTTAAGTAAAAAGTTTGTACCCAGCTCGCGCTCTCGGAGTACTCTGGGATTTAGGAAAATGTTTATACTCCGCCTCGCATTCTGGGAGTACGGAGTTAAGTAAAAAGTTTGTACCCAGCTCGCGCTCTCGGAGTACTCTGGGATTTAGGAAAATGTTTATACTCCGCCTCGCACTCTGGGAGTACGGAGTTAAGTGAAGGGTTGTCGTGTATCAACCATTTCTGGCCTGATGTGATGGCTTGCCCCCGAGCTCGGGTTTCATTTAGCGAGTGGTTGATTGCTTCATAGCCACTCCCTACTTGAATAAATTTCATAGTGTGACGGAATTTAACTCTTCGTGCATCGTGATGTTGTGCATTGTATTTAATGAATCACAGCTCTGGCTCGAAGAGATTGCATTTTATTGCTGAAATAAGAAAACGTGGCAAAGTCAGTTGCCTTATTACAAATTCTAATTCCGAAATGCAGAAACAAATTCTAAAACAGAATTTAAACTAAATAGATAAACATAGCCTGTTATGTGCAATAGCGACGAAGACTTTCGCTATCCAAGGCCTTTGGTGAAGCTAGACCATCAGCGGTCGTTAACTCATATATACCATCCCCGAGCTCCTGCTTAATCTCGTGTGACCCTCTCCATGTTGGTCTTGCGTGTGGGAGTGCCGGATATTCTTTTTTAATGACAATCTCATTGCGTTCAAAAGTTTTAAGTCGGTCCTCGGCATTGCGTAATCGGGCGACTCGATTTCGGCGTATGATCGTTCTCAAGTCAACCTGGTCGCCCTGGACGACTCCAACTCCGTTGACGGTAGGGAACTTTAAGGTTAAGCACCACGGGGCAATTACGACTCTGAATTCAGCAAGGGCAGGTCGCCCTAAGAAAGCGTTGTATGGCGAGACTATGTTCAGTACAGCGAACTGTAATGTCCAAACTCTCCTATGTTCCTCGGATCCCAACTTAACTGGTAACTTCACCATCCCAATAGGTATGGTAGCGCTACCGTTGAATCCATGGAGGTGAGTTTGGCAAGGTTCCAAATCCCTGGCTTTCATCCTCATTTGATTATAAGCATGTATAAAAAGGATATTCACAGAGCTCCCGTAGTCAATTAGTATCCTCTTCATCCAAGCTGGACCTACTTGTGCCGATATCACGAGTGGGTCAGTTGTCGGGCTTCTGACATAATCAGTATCGTTGTCTCGGAAAGTGATGTCGTTAATTATCGCTCTCTTTCGTTTGGTCGAAGGTTTATTGTCCAAGTTATCATCATACTCAAAGTCTGTTCGTCTAGCTAAGTTGTTATATGATTTCATTTCTTCCCAGCTTCGCTTCGCTGGACGAGGATTATCACTTACAACATTAATTACCAGTCTTCCTCCGACACGACCTGGTTCTTCCTGTCCTTCTGGATTCTGTACGTGATTTTGATTTGAGAGGCCCGCCCCTTCAGACTGCGGTGTCCGCACAAACTGGTCTAACTTCCTCTCCCTGATCAACTTCTCAATGAGGTCCTGTAAGTGTCGACATTCATTGGTGTTGTGGCCATAACTTTCGTGGAATCTACAGAACTTCCCTGTTTGAATCTGCCTCTCCGACGATTGCTTCGGAGCCGGCTTCTTGTATTGCATAATATTGCAAGTCTGTAGGTACACATTTTCCAACGATGTATTCACTGGTGTGTAATTATCGAACATTGGAGCCTCACGCCGTGGACCTCGATTTGGATCTCTTTTCTTATTCTGACCATTGTTACCTCTTGGCTGAGTTTGCTTGTTCTGTATGTTCAACTGAACTTTTCCGGAATTGTCACCGGACTGTTTAACTGCTACATTGCTCTGTATTCCTTCGCTTCTAGGTCCCGCATCGTCCTGCTTCCTAGACTGTTTCGCGTCCTCTTGCCGTAAGAATTGTGCGGCTTTGGAGTAGAAACGGTCCAACGATGCGGGTGGTTTTCCAGCTAACCAGTTTCCAATCAATCCCCTTTGTCAATGCCATTAAAATTGAGTTATCGTTGGGATTACTAATCTCCACACATGCCGCATGGAATCTCTCCAAGTAACGCCTTAGCGTTTCCCCACGGGCTTGGGTAACACTGGATAAGGTGTTGACATCTTTGGGCCTAGCGACATGCATGCGAAATTGTTCAACAAATTTCTTAGCCAGTTGATCAAATGAAGAGATAGACCTAGGTGGCAATCTCGTGAACCACATCGTTGCAATTCCACCTAGAGAGATGGGGAAACTTCGACATTTTACTGCGTCATCGGCCCTTGCGGCGCTCATCGACCATTCATATTTCAAGATGTGTTGATTGGGATCAGAATTTCCTTCGTACATAGGAAGAGTTGGCATTCTAAATCGCCGAGGAGGTTCAGCGTACAGTATCTCGTCCGTGAAAGGAGTATGACTTCGAGAAATCCCCCAATCGTCGTTGGTAAGACCTTGGCTTTCGCGGATCATCTGACGTATCATAGTCGAAATGTCAGGCATTGCTACATTTTGAGCCTGCTGTGTTAAGGTGTGGTCGGGTTCCACAGCGCGAGTTCGGACCGGGCGCTGTCGACGGTCCAAATTTCACCTCCTTGGCTCAGTGTCTTCTGGGACGTATGGTTCAGGAGTACGCCCACGTTGCTGATTATTTGGCTCTGAAAGATTTCGGGTATCAACCCTTGTTTCTATTGTGGCAGCTGCGGCATGATTGTCCGCGGTATGCTGTGTAGTAGGGCCTCCTTGTGTTGAGGGCCCGGCCTGAAAGCTGGTCGACGGTCCTGCCCTCAACTGTCCAACAGTCAAAGCGGGTTGATATCCGGCCGTTTGTGCATGACTCCCGTCTAATCGAGGACGGGTAGATCTGTGATAGTAGTCCGATGAGGCGAAACTTTCGGTAGATGAGCGGGAAACATCATCCCTTCTGGACCTCCTACGGCCCTGGCGGTTCAGTTGGTTTGTCAATTCAATATTAGCACGCAACTGTTCGGCCAATTGTTGCCGACTTTGGGTCAGCTCTTGAAGCAACACCTGGAATTCTTGTCTAGTGACTGCCCCAGACGGATCTGAATGGGCAATGTTGTCTTGGTTGGATGGCTGCTGTTGAGCAGGATTCTGTCCATCCCTACCTTCTTGTCCAGCAGCTGTAGAAGTGGTTCTTGTGCTAACCATTTTGAATGGAAGGATGATGAATTAGAGATCTGGATCTTCCTCTTGGATTTGTGCAATCCGGTATCGATGGTAGATCCAAGGAGCAGGAGAAAAAAGCTGGTTTTTCTCAGTGAAAGCACCAAAGTGTTTGTACCAAAAATGGGCACAACACTCTTCGGAAGTTTTTGAAGAGATAAAAGTGGAGAATGAAAATTAAAACTGTGGATTATCTAACAAAAACTCCAAATAACAGAAAGTAAATTGCAAAGACAAGCGATTTAGAGTGGTTCGGCGTTTTGCCTACGTCCACTATGAAGTTTGATGATTTTATTGCTCGATACTTGAAGGTTACAGTAGTTTATAATGTAATACAACTGAATTTAAATGCTAAGTGTCAATCTAAAGCAGCGGCGGTGTTCTGGAGTAGATCTGGCAGAATATGGGCGCTCTTCAGTACTTAGAATTCTCCGACCCCTTTTCTGAATGACCAGGGGCTCTATTTATAGGTGTAGGAGGCTGATATTTCGCCTAAAATGAGGGGAGACCAATTCCGGTACGTCAGGGGGCCCACATGGCCGAAATCTGGAGATCCGGGCCCACTTTGGGATCGATTCGACCCTTGGTTCGAATCGATCAAGAAATCATCCAATCGAGCTGAAATTTGGTGTGAACATTCTTCATCATGTGTTTAAGCTTCTGTGAAAATTTCATGGCATTTGGACTTGTAGAACTCGAGTTATGATCGATTCAAGTTGAAGATTTTCGTGTCCTTCGTCCCATGGATTCGTTCGAATCGAACTGGTTCGAATCGATACGGTCGAATCCAGGCTTCTGTACGTTAAGGCGCTGACGTGGTGCGCGTGCTTCGGGTCAATTCCTCTTTTATCTCCGAGTTTTACTGGGTTGAACCCTTGGTTTTAGCTGTGGTGGATTCGAGATGTTTGGATTCGAAGGTGGGATTGGATTCGAGGCAAGGTGCGTTCGAATCGATAATGGTACATACTTGTTGATCGATTCGAAGTCGTTCAAACCGTATGGATTCGAATGCCAGGCATAGGATGGTTCCAGTGTGCTTCGTTCGTATCGATTGTTGGAAAACAATAGGCGATCGATACGAAGTTACCTTTTAAGGATGGATTCGAACCAGCGACACCGGATGGATTCGAAGTGATTTGCCTCTGTGATTTCGAAGGAATTTGTTTCGCTGGGAGTCGAAGACCTGTAGCTCTTATGGGTACGAAGTAGATGGAGTCGAACATGATGGATTCGACGCAATGCTCTTCTGATCGATTCGAACCAACCTTTCCTCATGGATTCGAGCCTAGCCTATTTCATCCATTTCCTTTTGGCGATATCTCGAGCATACGAACTCGGATCGTCCTGAAACTTGGAACTTTGGTTTCTACTACTCTGTTTGATGCCCCTTATCGATTGCAGCCCGATCTGGACTCGGAAAAATTTCATCGATATCCATAGCGATCCTTGTGTGTTAACTGATTTCCGAGACGATCTGTCACCGGTCTCTAGTCAAGTCCTTGGTGTCACGGCCTTGCCAAAAGGCGGGATAACACATATCATGAAAATTCACAGGCACATGTCGACATGGCCCCTACCACGATGTCGACATGCCTACCTGAATTTGAATTTCAAATTTTGAATTCAAATGTTTGAATTTCCCTCCACCTTTTCACTTCATTTATTTCTCTGAAAAGATACCTTTTGACCAGAGAATATATCCTTTGAAAGTCTATTTATCCACTATCCTTTATCATATCTTTTCACTTTCATTTTCAAATTCAAACTCTCTCTTAATATCTTCAAGCACTCTACTCTCTACTCTAATGGCTTCTTCAAGTAACCCCTCAACCATGAGAATTTCCAGAAAAATCAAAGAGAAATTATTCAATGATCCGAAGGCAATTAAAGCAGACATTAATTATGCTAATTATGCCAAAGTCCATCCCGGAAAATTTGCTATTTTTCAAGATTTTTCTTCTTATGAAATTTATTCTCTTTTTGCAAACAATGGTGTTTTAAGTCTTATTGACTCTTCTCAAAACGATTTTGTTTGCTATCCTAATCTTGTCAAAATCTTTTATGCTAATCTAAATCGTGCTTTTTATCATGGAAATGAGAATGAGATTTGGAGTAGTGTCAAAAGGGACTCAAATTGTTTTGAATTGTGATCTCTTGGGTACCATTCTTAATTGCAAAAGCACGGGAATGGATCTTTCTAGTTTTCAAATCGATGAACATGATCGTGAGACATTTCATCATATTTTTGAAGGAGATGAAAACTTTGAATTTAAAAACCGAAACTTTCGTCCTAAAGCAAGGATTGTCAATCTTCTTTTACAACATACATTGACCCCAAGATCGGGTAATTTTAACAATCCTACTTCAAAAGTGTGCAAAGCACTTTTTGGTATTTTCGGAAATTATGATATCAATTGGGCGCAAGTTATTTTGGATGAACTTCGGCCTAAAAATTTTGAAATGGGAGAAAACACTTTATATCATGGAATTTACCTTACTCGGATTTTTAACTATTTTGGAGTGGATTTCAAAGGTGAAGAATTTGTCTCTAGAAAAGTTTTTAATATCTCAAACATTTCTCTTATGAAAATCCCATACGTTTTTCAACCTTATGAGACTCTTACCGAAAAGGAAGAGCGTTTGGCACATAAAGAAATGGAAGAGGAAGAAGAAGAAGAAGAAAGGGATGAAATGGAAATAGAAGAAGAAGAAGGTGAGACATCCTTAGAAAGTATTGAATATCCTTCCAATCCATCCAACAAAACCCTTCTCAAAAACCAAAAGATAATTATGGAGAATCAACGGATTTTAAAACGATCCGTTAGTAAGAAGTTGGATAACATGTCTTCGAAGATGAACAAGTTCTTTTCAAAAGTCAGCAAGAAACTTGGACTATCTTCATCATCTTCATCTTCTAACTAGTTTTATCTTTTAGTATCTTATTGTATCTGTCTTAGTTTGTTTCGAATGTTCGTGTAGTTCCTTATGTTTAATCATTGTATTATCCAATTATGCAATGAAATTGAATTTCCTTCCTGTCATCTAGCTTATTTTATATCTAGAATAAATGTTAGTATATTATAGAAATATATATACATCATTATTCACAAAATAAAATTATCATCAATTTTCACTGAAATATGTCGACATACCTCCCTTGACCATGTCGACATGTACTGGCCAGAAGTGACTATTGATTTTGAATTTGAAATTTGAATAACTACCAAATGTCTATTCATTTCAAATGAATTTCTACACCTATATATACCTTTGTCTTCTAGAAATCTTCACTGAAATTTATTTCTCATTATCTATATCCTTCATTTCTTTCTCTAATTCAATTATGGCCAATCCTATTCATAATCTATCTGAAAATCTTGAAGAAACACTCAATTCATTCAAGAATATTCTCTCTATCATCCTCCGTAATCAGCGTCACTTAGAATTAATTCAAATGCAGATGATCAAGGAACAAGAGAGACACTTCGATGTAATTCGATGGATGATCTCCTCCCTACACAAGGATGATAACGAAGCACATCCTCTCGTTTCTCTATCTGTTGATAATGAAAATTGGGATGCCATCAAACAAGACCTTATCTTTGGAGAAGAAGGATGGGTTGATGTTCCTCGTAACGTTTAATTTTCTTTCTTTGATTGATTTGTTTGAATTAATTTGTTTGATTTGATTTGGTTTGGATTGATACTTTGTGTGGATTGATTTCATTTGGTTTGAAGTTTGCTGTGTGAAACATGTGTATATATATACATTAAAATGAATATAGTCTTTAGTTATGTTATTATGCTCATAAGTATCATTATTTCTTAATCTATATATATTCCGTTGAATAGTTTATCAATGTAGGTATTAAAGTCCAAGAGTAAGGGGGAGTAAATTTTTGTTGATGACAAAGGGGGAGAAGTATAAAATATGGTAGTTAGGCATAGATTAAGGGGGAGTTGTTAGTTTTAGGGGGAGTTATTAGGATAGAAGTGATATTTTATAAACAAAGGTTGTCATCATCAAAAAGGGGTAGATTGTTAGTCCTTGAGATGATGGTTTTGATGACAACAACCTTATAATAGATTATAAAATATAAATACTAACATTACAAGTTTAGATATATATGTATTTGCAGGATCTAACCATGCAGGTATCAAGAATGAAGACTGTACAGTATAGAGATTCAAGATACAGAGATAGAAGACTCATGAGTATCAAGATTATCAAGAGTTCAAGGTTAAGTTTGTTTTATTAGGAATATTTGTTAAAACTTCATAATAGCACTGAAATCTTCACTCCATTTTTCTTTTGGGATGGAACCCATTTCTACCTTTTTAGTGGCTTACAAACCCACGACAAGTAGCTTACAAACCTACGAAAAGTGGCTTGCAAACCCACGAACATCCGGTTTTGTACAAGTTCTCGAGTCCTGACACGATGAGATACTCTGCAGGAAGAAGCTTGCAAAACTACTTCAAAATGATTTTCAAAACAACTTCGGAATGATTTTCAAAATTGTTTTTCAAAATGTTTTAGCCTTAAAAATTATCTTTTCAAATGATTTTTCAAAAAGATGTTTTAGCCTTAAATATTCTTGTTTTTAAACATCGTCAGTTTTAAACTCTCTATCCTTATTTTAAATAATTTTAGCCTCAAAACATCTTTAATTTCAAAGTCAAAATACTCTTGATTTTAAATGTCTTTTCAAATAATATATTTAACTTTTGATATTTATACTTAGATTTAAATATAAGATTATAGTTAAATTATGTATTTATTGTTCTTTATATTTACTTATGAATTTCAACTATATTCAAGTATATTTATAAAGTTTTAAATAGTTTTTATATAAGATAAATATTGTTTTTATAGAAATTCAAATTATCATTTTTGGCTGAGGGATGTCGACATGCCCCTAGGTAGTATGTCACATAGTGACAGTTGAAGTTCAAATTCAAATTTCAAAAGAAGTGTCTATTCGCCATAACTCTTCATGAATTGTCATGGCTGTTGGTTTTCTATAAATAGGGGTCGGTTTCAACGAATTTTCAATCATATTTTTCTGATTTTCACTCCTCTTCATCTTCCTCATTTCTTATTACAAAATCATACCATTACTCTGCTGAAATCAACATCGAATCATACTCGATTACTTCTAGTTTGATTTTACATCACTATCTCTACAAGGTTCTCAGTGCTATTCGGAGTTATAGACTTCTTTGTAATATATTAGCGAGAAAAGGTGTGATTGTAGCCTTTGAAATCAATCAAGCGAGAAAAGGTGTGATTGTAGCCTTGGAAATCAATTGGGTGAACTTGTTGCCTCGGAAATCAAGTATCCCTACCTAGAGGATTGGTATTTTGGAGGGTGTACCTCGTAGCCTTGAAATCGAGGGTTGTAATTGTTGAATTGCTTTTGAAAGGAAATCCGTACTTAGTTGTACGGGACTGGATGTAGGGTAACTCCGAACCAGTATAAAATCCGGTGTGTTCTTTCCTTTACTGCTTTTACTTTATATTTGCATCTGTGTTTGATTCTGTGTTCATATCTGTGTCTAATTAGTGTATACATTGTTAATAAAGTTAGATAAACTCAAAAAGATTAACAAATTTCTTAAAACACTATTCACCCCCCTCTAGTGTTAATTCTAGCCTTAAGATCCTTAATCCGCATTTCTCACAAGATCATCACATGTGGTATCCGAGCTTAGGTTGAGCAAACATCTAGACCTTGGTTGGGGTTAACTCATTAGAGATAGGGTTAGCAGTACCTTAGAATGAGTTTAGTTTATGAGTGTGTATTTCTATGTTGTTCGTCTCAGCATTTTTATATCTAGCTTTATGATCTTTTCCTAAGCTAACCTCGTCTAAGTATTCTAAGGGTTACCTTACTATATCCAGGTAGTAAGAATAAGCACCAAAGGAAGATGAGGAAGGGGAACTAGCAGTACCACAACCACTATTGGAAGAACCCTTTATGTTGGAAGGGTGGAATAACAGTTGAGGCTGTAGCTCTAGTTTAGCCCAGGGTTAATTCGCTGCATTATGCAAGGATTTTACCAACTTAGGAGGGAAACCATTCAAGGCTACGGAGTTAATTATTGAAGTTCAAGCTTGGTTGAGATCATGTGAGAAAAGTTTCAAAGGATTGGACATATCAGATGAACAGAAAAGGTTCCTGGCTTCATGGCAATTACAGGAAAGTGCCATAGCTTGGTGGGATTCAGTCACCGTAAGCACCCCAAAGGATGAATTCTCATGGGATTCAAGGAGGTATTCGAAGAGCAGTTTATGCCAGTTGTAGGAAAGACAAGGTTATAAAGAAGTTTCATGGATCTCAAACAAGGAGAATTATCAGTAGCTGAGTATGAGGCAAAATTCAATGAGTAATCCCATTTTGGACCCGACCTCATAGATACTCCAATGAAGAAAAATGAAATGTTCATGGCAGGAATGAGAGGGGAGTTCCGTGAGAAGATGACCGGGCATGTGAAGGAACCATTTGTAGATCTAATTGATATGGCCTATAGGTATGAGGCACTTTTGAAAGCAAAGCCACCAGCAGCAGCAATAATCAGTAGGGATAACTTTAATCCAAATAAGAGAAAATTCAACCCAAAATGGAAAATGAAGCAAGGGAAAGGAAAACTCGTAGGAGGTGATTAGGGAAACAAGTACAAAGATGTCGTTTGTTACAATTGTAAGAAGAAGCGACATATTTTAACTTATTGTCAGCAAGCGAAGGCTATCGCCCAGATAGTCCAAAGACTCTTTACAATTGTCATCAACCCGGCCACACGATTAAGGATTTTCCTTTGATGAAGAATGAAGAGCAAGCTAAGGTGTATGCAATTAAGGATGAGCTCTCCACCTCTGAGGATGTGAAAGGGAAGGGAGTTTTAGAAGGTACCTTACTTATTTATGGTGTCTTGGTTCATGTTTTATTTGATACTGGAGCCACTCATAGTTTCATCTCTAAAGAGTTAGTAGGTAAGTTAGTACTTAAACCAGAAATGGTTGAAACCCTTATCAGTGTGTCAAATCCTATAGGAGGTACAACAAACTTATGTTTAGTTTTTAAAATCAAATTAATTTTCAAAAACACCATTTCTTTTTTAATTTGTTCATCTTGGATTTTGGGGGATTCGATGTGATTCTTGGTATGGATTGGTTGTCAAAAATGGAGCAATTGTAGATTGCGTTAAAAGGAGGATAGAATTAAAAGACAGTTCCAGGGATGTGTTGGAGAGTATAAAGGGTAGGAAACCTAATGGATGTATAGATAGTTTCCTTTACTCCTTAGAATCATCTCAAGATGAATTGGAATTGATAGAAGTTGTTAGAAATTTTCCGAATATCTTCGAACCAGTTAATAGTCTACCCCCACATCAGGAAATAGAATTCCGTATTGATTTAGTTCCCGTTGGGAGACCAGTTTTCCAACCCCTACGTAGGATAGCACCAAGGGAATGGCAGGAGTTGAGGGATCAAACCAATGATTTGCTGAGCAAAGGATTGATTAGACAAAGTGAATTGAACTAGGCATCACCAATAGTTTTTGTAGCCAAGTTCGATGGTTCATTAAGGCTGTGTGTAGGTTAAAGAGAACTAAATAAGATGACCATGTTAGGAATTCAATTCCTTTGTTTCGATGATCACAACTATGCAATGGAAAAAAAATGTACATATACAGGAAGTTGATATGGTAACATCACCAAAGAGACAAGAACAAGACTCAAAAGAAGTATCAAGAGGCTACAAGTCGAGAGAATCAAAAAAGAAATGATAAAGGCACAAGAAAAGCAGCATGCACTAATCCAGACGTCTGAGTGCACTGCCCAGACGTCTGGTTAAGTTCTCTGGTTCACAAACTCAGAAGAAACCAGACGTCTGATCCTGAACTCAGACGTTTGAAAGATATCCAAACAGAAAATAGAAATAAAGATCAGACGTCTGGATAATAAACTCAAATGTCTGAAATGCTACCAGACACAAAAAATATATGAAGGCCAGACATCTGAGGTCACTTTCTAGACGTCTGATTATAGGCTCGACTGTGTATTTTCAAACTCCAACTGTCACATTCGAAAAGACACATCCGCTCCTCTTCACCGCAACTCTTCATCACCAACATGAGCAACTATACAACGATTGTTAATGAAGTCAACTACACATAGAAACTCTTCACCACTATAAATAGCATCAGGCATTCAAGAGAAAGTTTCACCTTACTCACTTATGCTCTTATCTCTTGTACTCTGATTTATTCCCGATCTATAAGAAATCAACTACCTGTATTTAATTCTTCCATATATACAGAACTCCTCATTCAAATATTCTCTAGATAGATATATATACTGGAAGCATTTGTACTCAATAGTCAACATCCGTGTTATAGAACACATTCTTGACAAAGAAACTCTGCTATTGTAAACCTATTCCTCCAGGTCAAGTGAGGGTTAGTTGAAAGGAAATTCCGAAGAGGAGCTTCGGGACTGGACGTAGGACGGGAGGTCCGAACCAGTATAAAATACCGATGTGATAATTTTCATTTACTTTGCTACTATCGTTTATCAAGTTATATTATATAGTTAGCTGTTTATACTTGCATATATATATATATATCCTATACGATCCACTCATATAGACTTTCAATTGGTATCAGAGCAAGGTTTGTTTAAAAGAACAGTAACACGTTTTTTTAATCACTCTAATATGGCAAGTATTTTTCAAGAAGGACAATCCACAGCACGACCCCCACTTTTTAATGGCTCTAATTATTCATATTGGTCAACACGTATGAGAATTTTTATGGAAGCTAATGGTTTAGAAATATGGTCAGCTACTCAAGATAAATATGAAGCTCCAACTACTGCTATGAACACATGGACCGATGTACAAAAGTCCTCAACATCAAATAATGCTAAAGCTATGAATGTCTTGTTTTGCTCACTAGACAAAAATGAATTTTCACGTGTCATGTTATGTACAACTACATTTGATATTTGGCGTACTTTACAAATTACACATGAAGGTACAACAAAGGTCAAACAAACTAAAATTTCAATTTTGCAAAACCAATTTTCATCATTTAAAATGAAACAAAATGAAACTATAGTAGACATGTATTCAAGATTTCAAACTATTCAACATGATCTTATGGCATTAGGAGTTAAGTTTACTGATTTTGATTTAGTTTCTCGAATACTCAACTCTTTAACACCTGATTGGGAAAGAAAGGTATTAGCTATTGAAGAAGCTAATGATCTCTCTACTCTCAAAGTTGAAGAGTTGATAGGAAATTTGATGTCCTATGAAGCTAATTTGCAGGCACATAAAGAATTAAATTCGGAGAAGAAGAACATAGAATTTCCATCAATAAAGAATGATGACTCAGATTTAGATGAAGATGAGATAGTATTTATTGCCAAAAACTATAATAGATTCAAAAAATTTAGAAAGATGACCAAGTTTCAAAAAGAAGGAAAGACCAACTCAACAAATCTATCTCAAATTAAGTGTTATGAATGTGATCAATACGGACTCATGAAAAAGGATTGCCCAAAACTTAACAATGATAAAAAGAAGAGAAAATTTGAAAAATTCAAAAAGAAGAAAGCTTTCAAAGTAACATGGGATGACACCGATGTTATCCCGCCTTTTGGCAAGGCCAGGACACCAAGAAATTGATTGGATTCCAAATATCGCTTGTCATGAATATCGATGAATTTTGTCTGAGTCCAGATCGAGCTACAAATGATGAGACATGACTAGGAGAGCAAAGGAAGCCAACGTTCCAAGTTTCAAGACAATCTGAGTTCATATTCTCAAATTATGATGGATACGAGTTGGAGGGAAAAGCATGTTTTCGTATCCATCAATGATGTGTTTTTCGTATCCATCAGGGAACACTGTTTCGTATCGATAAAGGTGGCCATGTTTCGAATCCATCAAGTTCGTATCGATGGATTTCGTGTCCATCGATAATTGGTACAACTCGATTCGATTGGCCGAGTGTCTGCTTCATATCCATCCAGCTCGTGTCCATTATCCACTTCGCATCGGCAAGTCCCCATTGCTTCGTAACGATCAGGTTGGCAACGTTCGAACCCATCGAGATCGCATTGGTCAGATTCGTGTCCATCAACGGCTGACGTGTCTCGCAACCATCAGCTAGTGTCTACTTCGTGTCCATCGGACCAGCGCTCTTCGCATCCATCAGAGGACCTCACTTCGAATCCAGGCCCATTGACTTATTCGTATCCAACAAGTCAACTGACTAGGGTGACGTGTACTCCATCAAACCAACGAGGCGAGATACATGGAGTCGAAGCGGTCAATGCGGAGTGAATACTGGATCGAAACGAAGTGCGCGCGCCACATCATCTCAGAAGCATGTGCAGTGATCGATACGATGAGATCAACTCGAAGCCAGGGAGTCGAACGAAACAGCCATCGATGAACGCCATTTCGTATCGACAATATCTCGCAATCCATTAATCCAAATCCAATGAGATTTTCAGGGAAGCTTGCATACACACTGAAGAATGTCCCTGCCAAATTTCAGATTAATTGGACATCATCTTGATCGATACGAAATGGATTTGTATCGATCGCAGATCGAGGCGAAACTTTCTGGAAATGGTCGCGTGGGCCCCCTCACGTGCCAGACCAAGTCTCCCGAAGTTTGAACGAGATCTGGGCCTCCTACGCCTATAAATAGAGCCCCAGAGCATACAGAAAAGGGATCTTTTGATTCTGAAGCGTCCAGACTCTACCGGATTTGGATTTGCATCTTATTCCTACTGTTGAATTTTAATTCCAAACCGTAATTCATTGTTGTTCGCTGTAATTGCTTGTAATCATTGAGAGAGAATCGATAAAATCATCAAAACTTCATAGTGGACGTAGGCATTACGTCGAACCACTCTAAACTGCTTGTCTTTGCATTTTACATTCTCGTTTGTTGGAGTTTTTGTTAGATAATCTCTATTTTACATTTATATTCTTCATTTTATCTCTTCAAACAACTCCCGAAGAGTGTTGTGCCCATTTTTGGTACAAACACTTTGGTGCTTTCACTGAGAAAACCAGTTTTTTCTCCTGCTCCTTGGATCTACCGCCGATACCGGATTGCATAAATCCAAGAGGAAGATCTAGTATCTGATCCAGAATCCTACCATTCTATTCAGATTTGCGTAAAATCTAGGAAAGGACTCCACCACTAAAAATGGTTAGCACAAGAACTGCCGCTACCGCCGCTGATCAAGAAGGCCGGGATAGACAGAATCCTACACAGCAGCCTTCTTCCAATCAAGACAACACTGCTCACTCAGATCCATCAGGACCAGTCACCCGACAAGAGTTTCAAGTGTTGCTCCAGGAACTGACCCAAAGCCGGCAACAGTTGGCTGAACAGTTGCGCGCCAATGTTGAACTGACCAACCAACTAAACCGCCAGGGCCACAGAAGGTCCAGGAGAGATGATATTTCCCATGCATCTACTGAAAGTTCAGCTTCGTCTGACTATCACCACAGGTCTACCTGTCCCCGGCTAGAGGGGAGTCGCGCTCAAACTACTGGATATCAACCCGCCTTGACCGTTGGGCAATTGAGGACAGGACCGTCGACCAGCTTCCAAACAGGACCCTCGACACGAGGAGGCACTGCTCCACAGTACACCACGGACAACCGCACCACAACAGCCACGGTAGAAACGAGGGTTGATACCCGGAATTTGTCAGAGCCGAACAATCGACAGTGTGGACATACTCCTGAACTGTATGTCCCAGAAGACGCTGAGCCAAGGAGGCGAAATGCGGACCGTCGACAGCGCCCGGTCCAAACTCGCACTGTGGAACCCGACCACACCTTAGCTCAGCATGCCCAGGAATGTGCCAGTGTCAGACATTTCGACCATGATACGCCAGATGATTCGCGAGATTCAGGGGCTCACTAATGATGACTGGGGAATCTCCCGTAGTCATACCCCTTTCACAGACGAGATATTGTACGCTGAACCCTCTCGGCGATTCAGAATGCCAAATCTCCCAATGTACGAAGGGAATAGTGACCCCAATCAACATATTTTGAAATATGAATGGTCAATGAGCACTGCAAGAGCTGACGATGCAGTAAAGTGTCGAATTTTCCCCATTTCTTTAGGGGGAATCGCAACCATGTGGTTTACGAGGCTACCACCCAGATCTATCTCCTCGTTCGATCAACTGGCCAAGAGGTTTGTAGAGCAGTTTCGTATGCATGTGGCTAGGCCTAAAGATGTTAATACCCTGTCTAGTGTCACTCAAGCTCATGGAGAGACGCTCAGGCGTTACTTAGAAAGGTTCCACGCAGCATGTGTTGAAATTAGTAACCCCAACGATAACTCAATCTTGATGGCTTTAACTAAAGGGATTGATCCCGATTCTAAGTTTGGGAATTGGCTAGCTGGAAAACCACCCGCATCGTTGGACCGTTTCTACTCCAAAGTCGCTCAGTTCTTACGGCAAGAGGACGCGAAACAGTCTAGGAAGCAGGACGATGTGAAGCCCAGTATTGAGGGAACACAGAGTAATGTAGCGGTTAAACAGTCCGGTGAGAGTTCCGGAAAAGTTCAACTGAATATACAGAACAAGCAAACCCAGCCGAGAGGAAACAATGGCCAGGATAAGAAAAGAGATCAGAACCGAGGCCCACGACGTAGGGCTCAAATGTTTGACAATTACACACCGTTGAATACGTCATTGGAAAACGTATACTTACAGACTTGCAACACTGTACAATATAAGAAGCCTGCTCCGAAACCCTCATCGTAGAGGCAGGTTCAAACAGGGAAGTTCTGTAGATTCCATGAAAGCTACGGCCACAATACCAATGAGTGTCGACATTTGCAGGACCTCATCGAGAAGTTGATCAGAGAAAGGAAGTTAGATCAGTTTGTGCGGGCGCCGCAGTCTGGTGGAGCGGGCCCTTCGAATCAGAATCGTTCACAAAATCAGGAAAGACAGGAAGAACCCGCTCATACGGGAGGGAGGTTGGTTATCAACACGATAAGTGGTGGTCCCCACCCAATAGACAGGAGCTGGGGGGAAATGGAGTCGTATGCTAGTTCTATCAGGCATGCAGACTTCGAATGTTGTAGTAATTGTAAAGACAGAACTCCGGTTAAACAACAAAAGATAATATCTGATGATATCGTGTTCAGGAGCCGAGACGCTGATAAGGTCGAAGCCCCTACAATCGACCCACTAGTCATATCTGCCCAGGTAGGTCTTGCTTGGATGAAGAGGATCCTGGTTGACAGTGGGAGCTCTGTGAATATCTTGCTTAAACGGGCTTACGACTTAATGAAGATGGAGGCAAAGGATTTGAAACACTGCCTGTCCCGAATCCACGGTTTTAACGGGAGTGCCACGATACCCATTGGGGTAACTGAACTACCGGTTGAGTTGGGGGTTGGAGAATGCTGGAGAGTCCGGATGTTACAATTTGTTGTCTTAGAGATTGATTCACCTTATAATGCGTTTTTGGGCCGACCGGCCCTAGCTGAGTTCAGGGCGGTCATCACCCCATGGTGTTTGAATCTGAAGTTCCCCACCGATCGTGGGATTAGAGTTGTTCAAGGAGATCAGGCCACGGGGAGGGCCTGTTATGTTGTTGAGCTGCGCGGGGCGCAGCATAAAGAGAAGGGAAAGGGCGTAGAGGAATCTCTCTGCGTCCGTTCTATTGATAATTGACAATTGATGCCTGGGCCTCGGCCCGGGCACCACAACCAATTCCTGAAAGACCTTGACCCTAGGGACAATGAGGATAAAGACGAATCTAAGGAGAGTCAAGCTTCTCCGGCCGAACTGACTGTGGACGTCCCAATCAGTGAGGATGATGATTCAAGGATGCTAAAAGTTGGGTCTCAACTGAGCAAGCAGACACAACAGGAATTGGTTGAATTTCTCCGGGCGAATCTCGACGTCTTCGCCTGGACACACTCTGACATGTGTGGGATCTCGCCAAATATTGCAGGTCACTCCCTGAATATAGATCCGCGATATGTCCCGGTCAAGCAGAAAAGGCGCGGTATGGATCCAGAGAGATCTGCCGCCCTTAAGGAGGAGGTTGATAAGTTACAATCGAACGGTTTTATTCGAGACGCCTTGTACCCATAATGGGTGTCCAACCCCGTACTGGTTTGAAAGCCGAACGTGAAATGGAGAACTTGCGTCGATTACTCTGACTTAAACAAGGCTTGTCCAAAAGATAGTTTCCCGCTTTCTCGAATTGACCAGCTCGTAGACTCGATAGCCGGACATGAATTATTATCTTTTATGGATGCTTATTCTGGCTACAATCAAATACCCATGCATTTGCCTAACCAAGAACATACCAGCTTCGTAACCGATCTGGGAGTCTACTGTTACAAAGTCATGCCATTTGGTCTAAAGAACGCCGGAGCAACATACCAACGCTTAGTCAACCGGATGTTCGCCAATCAGATCAGGAAGACCATGGAGGTTTACGTGGATGACATGCTGGTGAAGTCTCGGTTCTCCACAGGTCACGTCAGAGATTTAAATTCGATGTTCAGCATCCTTCGAGAATATGGAATGAAGCTTAACCCATTGAAGTGCCACTTCGGCGTTGCATCTGGAAAATTCCTCGGATTCATCGTTAATGCTTGAGGGATAGAAGCAAATCCCGAAAAGATCTGGGCAATAAGGAACCTACAGACCCCGAGAACTATAAAGCAAGTCCAGAGTCTCAACGGGAAAGTAGCAGCATTGAGCAGGTTCATCTCAAAGTCCACCGATAAATGCATTCCTTTCTTTGATCTGATCCGGAAAGGAAAACGAAAATTTGAATGGACCACGGAATGTGAAGGCGCGTTCCGATCGCTAATTCAGCATCTCTCCATGCCCCCAATCTTGTCAAAACCAGTTGACCACGAGCAACTGTACCTCTATCTGGCAGTATCAGAGCATGCGATCAGTGCCGCTTTAGTTCGAGAGGAAGACAAAGTGCAGAAACTAGTCTACTATGTTAGTAAATGGCTAACAGGAGCTGAAAGAAACTACCCAAGACTGGAGAAACTGGCTTATTGCCTGGTCGTTGCCTCAAGAAAGCTCCGTCCTTATTTCCAAGCTCATCCTCTTACTGTGTATACCGATCAGCCGTTACGACGGGTCCTCACGCGGCCTGAGACGTTTGGTAGGTTGCTCAAGTGGAACATTGAATTGAGCCAATTCGACATCACTTACGCCCCGCAAAGAGCCATTCAAGGACAAGTCTTGGCAGATTTCATAGCTAAATTTACCGTTCCAGAAGACTTGCCCGAAACCAGTGAATCCCCCGAATACATCTGGAAGCTGTATACTGACGGTGCATCAAACGACCGGTGTTCGGGCGCTGGTGTTGTACTTGAAACTCCCGAAGGCCGATCTATATGTTATGCTTTGAAGTTCAATTTTCATGCAACTAATAATGAAGCTGAATATGAAGCCCTCTTAACTGGCCTAAAAATTGCTAGAGATTTGAGGATTATCGCCGTGGAAATTTATTGTGATTCACAGTTAGTTGTGTGTCAAGTATGGGGAGAGTATCAAGCAAGAGATCGGAGGCTGGCTGCTTACTTGGCCCGAGTTCAGGAAGTCCTGAATCAGTTTGACTATTATACCATTTATTATATACCTCGGGAACGCAATCAAAGAGTCGATTCATTGGCAAAGTTAGTCATCACAGGTGAAGCACAGCAGATGAGACTTGTCCCCGTCGAAACTCTATCCTACCCAAACGTCGATCAAATAAAGACGAATTTTGTGTTTGAAACCGCTCCCTGTAGAGATTCTTGGATGACTCCATATCGAAATTACATTGAGAATGGGACGTTGCCCAAGCATAGAAATGAGAAAAGACAAATTCTGTGAAAAGCTTCACGGTTCGTCATTCAAAACGGAGTCATGTATAGAAGAGGTTATTCTGTTCCTCTCCTCCGATGTATCGCACACGATGAAATCAAACGAGTGTTACATGACGTACACGAGGGAGCGTGCGGCGATCACACCGGTGGGCAAGCTCTCGCTAAGAAAATTCTCCGCTATGGATACTACTGGCCGACAGTAAACCGAGATGCAGCGAACTATGCCAGGAATTGCGATAGGTGTCAGAAACATGCCCAAATTCCAAGAGCCCCGCCTACCGAGATAACTCAAATGGTCAGTCCTTGGCCATTCACAATGTGGGGCATTGATATCATCGGCGCTTTACCTCTGGCAAAAGGTGGTGCGAAGTATGCCATCGTCGCCGTTGACTACTTTACAAAGTGGGCTGAGGCTGAAGCCCTTGCAACCATTACGACAAAAAAGTGATAAACTTTGTGGTTCGCAACATCATCTGTCGATTTGGACTCCCGCATACCATCATTACCGATAACGGAGCCCAATTCGAGAGTGCGGAATTCAATAATTTCTGTCAACGGTTTCATATCCATAAAAAGTTCTCGGCTGTCGTACATCCCCAGGAAAATGGACAGGTTGAAGCTGTCAATAAAGTTATAAAATCCATCCTAAAGAAACGACTGGAAAAGGCCGGGGGCAAATGGGTTGATGAACTTCCTATGGCATTATGGGCCTATCGAACGACTCACAAAACCGCAACCGGACACACCCCGTTTTCCCTATCTTATGGCTCAGAGGCCGTTATTCCGGTCGAGACGGAAGTGTTTTCCCATCGCGTGACTTACTACGATCTGAAAACGAACGCTATACTACTGGCCGAATCTTTGGATCTATTGGATGAGAAATGGGAAGAGGCTGATTTGAGAGCGGCCGCATATCGAAGTCGGGTCGCCCGATTGTACAATACCAAAGTTCGACCTCGAAACTTTGAACTCGGCGACCTCGTTCTCAAGAGAATCTATCCAGTTCCTTCACACATGAAACCAAACTGGGAAGGACCATATGTGATTACACGAAGACTCGGAGATGGCACATTCAAACTATCGACCGTTGACGGTCTTGATTTGCCGAGGGCCTGGAACAGCGAGAGTCTCCGTCGCTATTACACATGACAGGCTTTATTTATTTCATTATATCTTTCCATTTGGCAATTTGTTTCTGCATTTTGAAATTTGAATTCTGTAATAAGGCAACTGACTTTGCCGCATTTTCTTATTTCAGCAATAAAATGCCATCTCTTCGAGCCAGAACTGTGATTCATTAAATACGATATACAACATCACGACGCTCAGAGAGCTAAATCCCATCATGCAATGAGACTTATTCAAATGGAGAGTGGCTGTGATACGACCGGCCACTCGCTAAGTGAAACCCAAGCTCGGGGGCAAGTCATTACACCAATATTAAATAGGATGACACACAATAATCCTACATTCGACTCCGTATTCCCAAAGTGCAAAGAGGAGTATAAACATTCGACTCCGTATTCCCAAAGTGCGAAGCGGAGTATAAACATTCGACTCCATATTTCCAGAGTGCGAAGCGGAGTATAAACATTCAACTCCGTATTCCTAGAGTGCGAAACGGAGTATAAACATTCAACTCTGTATTCCCAGAGTGCCAAACGGAGTATAAACATTCGACTCCGTATTCCCAGAGTGCGAAGCGAAGTATAAACATTCAACTCCGTATTCCCAGAGTGCAAAACGGAGTATAAACATTCGACTCCGTATTCCCAGAGTGCGAAGCGAAGTATAAACATTCAACTCCGTATTCCCAGAGTGCGAAATGGAGTATAAACATTCGACTCCGTATTCCCAGAGTGCAAAGCGGAGTATAAACATTCAACTCCATATTCCCAAAGTGTGAAACGGAGTATAAACATTCGACTCCGTATTCCCAGAGTGCGAAGCGGAGTATAAACATTCAACTCCGTATTCCCAGAGTGCGAAACGGAGTGTAAACATTCGACTCCGTATTCCCAGAGTGCGAAGCGGAGTGTAAACATTCAACTCCGTATTCCCAGAGTGCGAAACGGAGTATAAACATTCGACTCCGTATTCCCAGAGTGCGAAACGGAGTATAAACAATCAACTCCGTATTCCCAGAGTGCGAAACAGAGTATAAACATCCAACTCTGTATCCCCAGAGTGCGGGGCGGAGTATGTCATATCAGCTCCAAGCTCCCGGAGTGCGAGCCAGAATATGAACACTAACTTTAAACTCCCGGGATACGGGTTGGAGTACCAACAGCAATCTTAAGTTCCCAGAGTGTGAACAACCGCTTAAGAGATGACTTGTATCCCCAGAGTGTGGATGAAACGATTCATAAGGAAACAAGTGTAGTTCGACCGCTCGGTCCTCACTCAGTGCGATCACAAGCTGATCATCATAACTTAACCCCGGAACTGGGGGCAGGTACAAGTGTTAATCACTACCCGAAACTATATGATGTTCAGCTCCGATTCAATCTCTGATCACAACTCAAGTTCGAGATTTCCAGACTTGGCAGACAAAACAAGCTATGCTTAAACGTTAAAATAATGCTAGTACACCGGACTGAAGTTCGAACACTGCAACATTTAAGCATAAAGGGAATTTAAGTTGAAACAAGAAGACAAAATTTTATTTCAACTAATCAAAAGCAATGGTCCATACACGAGCCTTTACAAAAAATTCCTACTAGCAGAGGCTGAACCCGCATCTATACACGGCCTACAAAAAGAAAAGGATAACAAAATTCCTGACTACAAAAGGGAAACACATGCCTAAAAAAGTCTATCTAATCCTTCTTTTTCCTTAGTTTCTTCTTCTTCGAGGAGCTACTGGAGCCACCAGTGATCTTTCGTTTAGAGCCTTTCTCCTTAGGCGGGCTCCCCTCGGACGAAGGCATGATGTCGACATCATCCTCCGAGCTGGAATCTATGGGGATGCTTCCCGCAGGAGGAGTCGGAGGAACGAGATCTACAGCCGGGGGCGGGGCTGGTGCACTAACATCAACAAGCGTGCCCCCGGGAGATACAATCATAAGGGGAGTAGGGCCCTGCGCTACTGCTTCACCGTCCAAGCTGCCACTATGCGCCGCCGCCGCCATCTCGGCATTGATCTCAGCCAACATCATTGCTTCTCGTTGTGCTCGGGCCTCACTATGCGCTGTAGTGGTTTGGGTTAAGATATCAGAAATAGATGCGAATCCACCTAGGCCGAACGGTAAGTCTGCAAAAGGATCACTCTGTCGGCCGAGGAGCTCGTTTATTATTTGTTCATCTAAGGAAAGTGAGCTCCCCGGAGTTACCTCGACCGACGCAACTGTCACAACGGAGGTCGCCTCAGAAATGATTGCCTCCGGCACTTGGCATGATTCCTGGGCTACGGGAGGCGCCGCTGGTGCAACTTTAGTCACTGATCAAAGAGATAGAAACATTTTGTTAGTGTACACTTCTATATAAGTTCTTCAGTCCAAATATACAAGAAATTAGTTCAGAGTACCTTCCTCGGGTTGGCTCGAGGTCGTCTGAACGATTTCAGAAGGATGCTCCTTAATAGGAGATAGATGTGGTCGGTCTGGATCATATGCCGGTATAGGCTGGGAGTCGATCATCGGAGCTGGCTCAGATTGAGATGACACGACAATCTCAGAATTCATAATATGGTGCTCAGCACCGGAGCTTTCTCCAACTTCCTGAGACTGGGCGCCAAGCCTCTCCTTCTCGTGAGAAATCATGGAGCCATGGAGAACTTTCTTCTCGTCATCATTGAGTATGCGGTTCTCCAGCTCAAATTCATCGATGGTTTCATCAGGGTGCCCAGATTTATCCTCCTCAACCAGTAGGTTCCAGGTGTTGTAGAGATGCGTTGGGTAATCATCGAGCCATGTCAAATCTCGGTGCCTTAGCACGTTGGCATTGTAAGTGACAAGTAGCTCTTCTACTTTGGCCTCAATCCTGGCCTCCGCATGTTGTACCTTCTCATCAACCCCAGCCTCAGCTTCACGGACTTTTTCCATGGCCACTTCTTTCTCCTTCCGAAGCACCACCACCTGATCGCAGGCCTCCTGCGCAGAGACATTAGCCGCATCTTTCTCCTTCACCATTTCAGAGAACTTTGATTTTAGCTCATTAAGCTCCTTGAGAGCGGTGTCTCTTTCGGCAGTAACGGTGGTGTTCCTGTGACCCATGTCCTCGATTGCGGTATAGTGTTCTTGTTTCATCCTGGTCATGGCCGAGTTTACCTCATCGACCTTTTTAAGAGCTTCCATTTCAGACTTACGGGAAGACTCAGCCTTAGTATTGAGCACTTTCATGATTTGGTCTTTGTGACCCAGCTCCTTCTCCAGCTTTTCGATGGCAACACCCCGATCGAATGCTATTTAGGTGCTTTCCTCGCGGCCTTTGCCCACTCCTTGTATTGAAAGAATATGTCTGCAACATAATCATGGATAGTGTTTTCAGCTGTTGGCGGTATTCTTTTCAGATGCAGAGGAAAGACATAACCATGAAAGCAGATGTCAGGAAATTCCTTCCTCATTTGTACAAGTTTAAGTGCTCCTTCCCCGGTCGAATCAGCCATGAACGGTGTAGTAGTTGAGGAGGTGGCTATTTCAGTCCCGCGCGGAGGATCGGACCTCGAAGCTTGAGAGGGTGGCTTAGGCCGTGAATTTTCAGGAGGACAGGCAACTACTACCGTGGGCGGTGCGGAAGTCCTGGGAGGAGGAGAGCGAGATCGGGATCGGTGCATGTATCCCCTGTCTCTGTCGGACCTCTCCTGACCAGAGTGTCCTGAATCATAATCCCTCTCTCCCTCTCTCCTGCGTGGCTCATAGTAACGGCGCTTGTTGCGCAAACTGCCCAGCACAGTGCCTTGTCCAGACATTGTACCTGAAAAATAGAAGACGGAAGATCAGTAACCGTTTGTGATATACTGTTTATAGTTAGAAAACTGTGTTGTGCCGTGAAGAGTGTATGGATGTGTAAACCCCCGGACCAACCAGAAGTGTCGGTCGTGCTAGTAGGAAGAGGCTCGCTAACGTCAAAGGGAGGGTGCCTCCGAGATTCTAAGTCCTGAAAGAGGGCAGTATAAAACCATAGACTTCCGCCTCCCGGATTTGGGCTGTTTAAAGGCCACTGGCTTGCCTTTTCTCTTCTCATCAGAATCCGGGGTTGCATCAGCGGGACCGACCAATGGTTCCTCATCGGTATGAGTTCTTTTGGAGTCGGGATTCCTCGATTACTATGACTTTGGGTTTCTTCCGCTTGACTTTTTCTCTGGAGACATTCTTTAGTGCGCCATCAAACCTTATGCTCTGCCTCCGCCCAATCAGCCCGAGAATTCTGAGATTCCGGTCCGTCAACAGCAATTCAATATTCCTTTCTTCACCCATAATTTCTTGAAGAACCCGGACAATATCTTTATAGTAACCGCCTTCAGGTCGCTGGATTATTGCTGAAAGAAAAGAAAAAAGCAAACATAAGTTCAATTTCATTAATGAATTGCCCAGTCAACTACTTGGGAAAGAGACGATACTCGCGTCTGAATATCCATCTTCTGGCAAACTTTGGAGGGCAACGGACGTAAAACCACTCCGACTTGAAGTAGCTCAGTCTAGTCCAGGACCCCGTAACCACTTGGCAGTTCGTACGGACTCCAGGAATGTAAAAGATGGACTGTCAGTCCGGCTCTTGAAATTAAACAAGTATCTTATGTCGGTCATACGGGGAGGACGATGGAGGTACTCCATAAATGCAATGAACAAGCTGTTGAGCGAAGCATATCCATTCGGGTGTAGCTGAGACGGGGCGATCCCCAGATAAGCCAACACTTCCCTTATATAGTCATTGAACGGGGAAAGCGTCCCGGCTGCACACGCATGACGATTGAATGCGGTATATCCTTCCGGGGGATTATGTGGTCTATCATCTGGCCCCGGCAATAACACGTCATCCATCGACAGATGGTGCCGTAAGCATATCCTCCCTAACATATCTTCGTAAACATTTGACGGGACCGAGTCAGGTGGACTATTGATGAAGGACGCGTCAGGCAACTCGTCCGGAGCTGGACCGATGACTTCGGCCTCGATGTCCGAGATCTCAAGTCTAGGAGTTTCTTGCTGCTGTGAACTTGACGGTTCCATGACTAGCTAACTCACGAGAAATCATCATTAGACGATAAAAAGCCCATGCATCCCCCAGTGTAGAGTGTATGGATATGTTGTGCAGTGCAAGTGTTATGCATAACTTGAACAAATAAATTTCTACGAAATAAGCCTAAGTGTGTGAACAACAAAACTCTGAGAGTCAGGCTGGAAATGACCGTCATCGCTGACCGTCACAACCGCGCCATCCAGATACTGACGATCGATTCAGATAAAAGTTCGTTATGCTTTGTTGGGTTACAGTTCCATCTACGAGCTTCAAAAGGCAGTCAGATGTGCAGTGCTGTGATAAGTTCGATTATGCAATACAGGAGCTCGTAGGAATCAGGTGTGTAGTTTAATTATCAAGTCCAGATAAGCAGGAATGAAGTTCATCGGAATCATGTTTTCAAGTGCTCAGGATTTCGTATCCGTCAAAGGGAGAGTTCGAATCGATCCCAGGAGACTCGTTCGAATCCATCAGGTTATAAGTTCGAACCGATACCAAGCGTCGTGCTTTGAATCGATCATCGGTAGTCTGGTTCGTATCGATCATAGTAGGTGCGCTTTCGTATCGATCATTGGTGGCCTGGTTCGTATCGATCGGGAGGGCTTTAGCTTTGCATCGATAACACTCGAGTCGATACTTTTCGTATCGGTCGCAGTGGCGAAATTCGTATCGATGTAAAGCTAGGGGCTTCAGAGTAGTCATTGACTTATTATTAGTTACTTCATGTCGATACGACCCATCACCACAACCATCGATTCAAAATCACATCGTCTCTACCGACATATCCCAAGAATCGATGCGAAATCCAGGAAAATACCATTGATCTCATCAATTCGAACATGGCTCCCATAATCGATTCGAAATCGCCTTTTCCACCCTTTCTTCTCCAATCTGCAAAAATCACCATGGCTATCATATCTTCGAGCCAGATCTGGTTTTACTAGTTGCCAAAAGGGAAGATTGATGGAGAAAGAGTGGATTCATGACGGCCTTATCATTTAGATTCACAGTCGCTTACCTAGGAATTAAGATTCGAAGATCCGAAGAAATGAGTTTGACCGAGTCGAGGGCACGGAGATGTTATCTCTTCCTGCATCGATCACAAAGAGAACAGAGAGCAACAGTAAAAATAGAAGGTAAAAAAGTGAAAAATGATGAAGTCCCAGCTATTTATATGGAGCCTAGGGTAGAACCGAGTCGATTCGACTCCCAGTCAACCTGACCGGTCGCAACCAGTCAAACAGCGCATCGAAACGAAGGCTCGTTTCGAATCCACTAGACTTCATCGATTCGAAACGCACAGAGAAGCCACCTGGAGACGATGGACTCCATCGATTCGAAGCATCTGTTTTATGAGCCATCGATTCACAACAGAGCAGGTTTATCGATACGGACACAGTATTCGTATCTGTTAGAATCCATCGATACGGATAATCATTTCGTATCCATCAATTCAACCCGCATCGATACGAAAAAATACTTTCCAACTTTTTGCATCGATTTATGAGAGGATCGATACAAGAGGATAGTCAAAAACAACCATCAAATGTCGTTTCAACTCGTATTTCAAATCAGTTCGGGAGAGAATCAAGGCGAAATTCAATAACGAGCTAAACTGGCAATGACTCGCGAACTTGCAGCTTGTCAAAGCACGTCATGTTTTCATAAGACATACTTTGTGGGGCAAAATGTTATCCCGCCTTTTGGCAAGGCCAGGACACCAAGAAATTGATTGGATTCCAAATATCGCTTGTCATGAATATCGATGAATTTTGTCTGAGTCCGGATCGAGCTACAAATGATGAGACATGACTAGGAGAGCAAAGGAAGCCAACGTTCCAAGTTTCAAGACAATCTGAGTTCATATGCTCAAATTATGATGGATACGAGTTGGAGGGTAAAGCATGTTTTCGTATCCATCAACGATGTTTTTTTCGTATCCATCAGGGAACACTGTTTCATATCGATAAAGGTGGCCATGTTTCGAATCCATCAAGTTCGTATTGACGGATTTCGTGTCCATCGATAATTGGTACAACTCGATTCGATTGGCCGAGTGTCTGCTTCATATCCATCCAGCTCGTGTCCATCATCCACTTCGCATCGGCAAGTCCCCATGGCTTCGTAACGATCAGGTTGGCAACGTTCGAACCCATCGTGTTCGCATTGGTCAGATTCGTGTCCATCAACGGCTGATGTGTCTCGCAACCATCAGCTAGTATCTACTTCGTATCCATCGGACCAGCGCTCCTCGCATCCATCAGAGGACCTCACTTCGAATCCAGGCCCATTGACTTATTCGTATCCAACAAGTCAACTGACTAGGGTGACATGTACTCCTTCAAACCAAATGAGGCGATATACATGGAGTCAAAGAGGTCAATGCGGAGTGAATACTGGATCGAAACGAAGTGCGCGCGCCACATCATCTCAGAAGCACGTGCAGTGATCGATACGATGAGATCAACTCGAAGCCAGGGAGTCGAACGAAACAGCCATCAATGAACGCTATTTCATATCGACAATATCTCGCAATCCACTGATCCAAATCCAATGAGATTTTCAGGGAAGCTTGCATACACACTGAAGAATGTCCCTGCCAAATTTTAGATTAATCGGACATCATCTTGATCGGTACGAAATGGATTCGTATCGATCGCAAATCGAGGCAAAACTTTCTGGAAATGGTCGCGTGGGCCCCCTCACGTGCCAGACCAAGTCTCCCGAAGTTTGAACGAGATTTGAGCCTCCTACGCCTATAAATAGAGCCCTAGAGCATACAGAAAAGGGATCTTTTGATTCTGAAGTGTCCAGACTCTACCGGATTGGGATTTGCATCTTATTCCTACTGTTGAATTCGAATTCCAAACTGTAATTCACTGTTGTTCGCTGTAATTGCTTGTAATCATTGAGAGAGAATCAATAAAATCATCAAAACTTCATAGTGGACGTAGGCATTACGCCGAACCACTCTAAACTGCTTGTCTTTGCATTTTACATTCTCGTTTGTTGGAGTTTTTGTTAGATAATCTCTATTTTACATTTATATTCTTCATTTTATCTCTTCAAACAACTCCCAAAGAGTGTTGTGCCCATTTTTGGTACAAACAACCGATTCTTCATCTTCAAAAAGTGATAGCGATAATGACGGAGAACAAGCTAATGTATGTTTTATGGCACAAAACGATGAGGTATGTCCGGAACTTAGCTATGAAGAATTATTTGAACTTAGCATGGAATTAGATGATAAATTTAGAAAAATTAAAAAATTGAACAAAGAATATATAGTAAAAATAAATAGATTAGAACTTGAAGTAGGAATGTTGAAAGATGAAAAAACTATTTTAGAAGAAGAACTTGAAATATCTCAAGAAAAATTGAGAAATAATGTGATAGAAAGTGAGAACATTACTTTAGTAAAACAAAATGTTGATTTTAAAAATAGTATTGAATTATTGAAAACAGAAAATAGAGAATTAAAAGAAAAATTAGATAAAATTACCAATAATGTGTCAAAATTCAACAAAGGAAAACAAGATTTAGAAAATCTTATCAAAACATCAAAACCATCAGGTAATAGAAATGGAATAGGATTTAAAAAATGTTATAAACAAAAAGAAAATAATGCTAAAAATATTAGTTATATAAAAACTAGAAGTTTATCTAAACAAAAATTGAATGTGAAAATTTGGGTTCCTAAAACAAACAATAATTTGATTAGACAAAAGCATATCAGTAATTACTTAGAAAATGTAGTCTATAATAAAAACTATATTTATAAAGGTACCAAACCATCTTGGGTGTGGCTACCTTCTTCTAACAATTAGGACCCTAATCAAATATTTGGGTACCAATTAAAACATTTTTTATCTTGCAGGTACCCAAAATAAAAAATAAGGAGAAATGGATACTAGATAGCGGTTGCTCCAAACATATGACCGGAAATTCAAAAATGTTATCAAATATAACATACATCGATGGTGGAACGGTAACATTTGGAGACAATTCAAAGGGATTTGTCATAGGCATTGGAGAAATCATCAACTCTGGTATATCTAACTCTCCTATTATTACAAATGTTTTATTAGTAGAAAATTTAAAACACAACTTGTTAAGCATTAGTCAATTATGTGATATAGGTTTTCAAATTAATTTTGAAAAAGATATATGTAATATTTTAGATAATAACAAACAACTCATCTTTGAAGGTTTCAGAAACAAAAATATTTATGTATTGAACATGAATATTAATAAAAATTCAAACTTATGCTCAACCGCCAAACATGATGATCCATGGTTATGGCATAAACGATTTTGTCATATTAATTTTAAAAATATTAATAAGTTAGCTAAATATGAGTTAGTAAGAGGGTTACCTAAAATAAGTTACAAAATAGAAAATTTATGTGACGATTGTCAAATTGGTAAACTAAAGAAAAGCTCGTTTAAATCTAAAAATAATATTTCTACAAAACAACCATTATAATTATTACATTTAGATTTATTTGGTCCAACACAAATAAGATCTATTAATCATAATAAATATGTTTTTGTAATAGTCGATGATTTTTCAAGATATACATGGACTTTATTTCTAAAACATAAAAGTGATACTTTTGGTATGTTTAAAATATTTGCGAAACGAATTAAAACTCAAATGAATTTGAAAATTAAAAATATTAGAAGTGATCACGGAGGAGAATTCGAAAATGATCTTTTTTCAAATTTTTGCAATAAAAAAGGAATAACTCATAATTTTTCTTTTCCTCGTACACCCCAACAAAATGGTGTCGTAGAAAGAAAAAATCATACATTACAAGAATGCGCACGAACATTATTAAATAGTAGCGGATGACCAAAACATTTTTGGGCCAAAGCTATTGCTACATCTTGTTATGTATTAAATCGGGTAACTATTCGCCCAATGACTAAACAAACTTGTTTTGAAATATTTTTTGGTAAGAAACCTAAAGTGTCATACTTTAAAACTTTTGGCTCAAAATGCTTTATATTAAATACAAAAGATAAATTAGGAAAATTTGATCCAAAAGCCGATGAGTGTATCTTTGTTGGGTATTCGGATCGTAGCAAGGCATATAGAATTTTTAATAAAATGAATAATACTATAGAAGAGAGCTTACATGTTTCATTCGACGAAAATCCTTTCAAACATCAGACTAATGATGAAGAAGAAATTATTCCACTAACAAATTCAACAAATTCTAGTAATAATGAAGCCAATATACAAAATAACACTATTTTATCATCCCCTAGAATTCTTAAGAATCATCCATTAGATAATATTATTGGAGATTTTAATTCAAGAGTTACTAGAAATCAACTCAATCAAATAAGTCATATAGCGTCTGTATCAAACTTTGAACCAAAGAATTATAAAGAAGCCTCAAATGATAATTTTTGGATAATAGCTATGCAAGAAGAATTACATCAATTTGAACGTAATAACGTATGGGAATTAGTACCAAGACCTGAAGATCAATCAGTAATAGGAACAAAATGGGTATTTAAAAACAAGGCGGACGAAAATGGAAATATTGTTAGAAATAAAGCACGATTAGTTGCTCAGGGCTACAATCAAGAAGAAGGCATAGATTACGATGAAACTTTTGCACCGATAGCAAGATTAGAAGCCATTCGTACTTTACTCTCCTTTGCAACTCATAACAATTTTAAACTATTTCAAATGGATGTCAAAAGTGCTTTTTTGGATGGTTTTATTAAAGAAAATGTATACGTCGAACAACCACCACTTTTTGTTCATGAAAAATATCCCGATCATGTTTTTAAATTACATAAAGCACTATATGGATTAAAACAAGCACCTCGTGCATGGTACGAACGTCTTAAAAATCACTTAATAACATCTGGTTTTCATATAGGAAAAATAGATAGAACTTTATTTATTAAAAGAGAAAATAACGATATTTTGGTTGTACAAATTTATGTTGATGATATCATCTTTGGTTCAACCAACGAAAATCTATGTAATAATTTTTCAAATATTTTGACAAATGAATTTGAAATGTCACACATGGGAGAATTAAATTTCTTCTTAGGGTTACAAATAAAACAACTAGAAATGGAATTTTTATTCACCAAGAAAAATATTGTAACGATTTATTACATCGATTTAAAATGGATAAAACTTCAAGCAAACCAACACCAATGAGTACCACTATTCACTTAGAAAAAGATGAAAATGGAAAAGATTTTGATGAAAAGTTATATCGAAGCATGATCGGTTCTTTACTATATTTAACGGCTAGTCGACCAGATATTATGATGAGTGTATGTCTTTGTGCTCGATTTCAACCAAAACCAAAAGAATCTCATCTACGAGCTGTTAAGCGCATTTTACATTATTTATCTAGTACTAAAGATTATGGTTTGTTTTATCCTAAAGGATCATCTTTTGAACTTGTCTCATATAGCGATGCGGATTTTGGTGGTTGTAGAACAGACCGTAAGAGTACTAGTGGAACATGTCATTTTATTGGACAATCTTTAGTTTCATGGTTTAGCAAAAAGCAAAATTGTGTTTCTTTATCTACTTGTGAAGTCGAATACATCTCCGCAGCTCTAGCATGTGCGCAAGTAATATACATGCAACAAACACTAATAGACTTCGGTAAAATTATCAAAAAATCTCCAATATATTGTGACAACACAAGCGCTATAAATTTGTCAAAAAATCCTGTTAATCACTCACGAACCAAACACATAGATATACGACATCATTTTTTATGAGACAATGTTGAAAAAGGAACTATCTCTTTAGAATACGTAAGTACCGAAAATCAAGTAGCCGACATATTTACAAAACCATTAAACGAACAAACTTTCATAAAACTCAGACGAAGTTTAGGAATTTGTTCACTTCAAGATCTTAACTAAAATTGAATTAAAAACTAAATTTAGTTCACCTCTTCATTACCACAAATTAATGAATTTCTGAACCATTAAAATTTTAGAAAATTAGTTTTCCTATAAATAACATTTTCATTATATATATACACATGTTTACATCACAAATATATACAAAATATCAAATTCTTAAAATTTAGAAAAACAATGTCTTCTGGGAGTTCCTATATATCTATCTCCGTCTCCACACCATCGACGGACAGCTCAGTAGACACACCACAACGCCTTCCGACACCTATGCCAAAGCAAGAACCGACAAATAGGTGGTCCTCGCATCATACAAGTTTTACACCAGAGAATAAGAAAACTAAAAGATCCTTGTTTATTTCTCCTAATACAAAGGAGAAAATTGATGAAATTCATCATTACCAAAAACAACAGATGGATCTTCAACGAGAGCTTTATTTCGAACAAAAGGTTGCGGCACGAAGGCTAAGTTTTCTAGAACAAGTGGCGATGAAGTTTTGCTCATCACGAAAGAAAGATGTACATGAACCACTACCAAAACCTTGTAGTTCATTAGATCCATCTTCTTCGTATCGCACTCCTTCAGATCCTTCCCCAGGACGATATTCTGGCTCCCCACGAACCCACGGACCCACGAACGTAGGAATATATGGTCTCCACTTAAACCATGGAAGGATAACGACTCAGGAAATTCTAAAACTCCGTCACCTAATAAATAAATAAATCAATTTAATTATTGTATATATGTATATGTTATTATATTTTTACGATAATAAAGATCTCTATTACCAACATTTGATAAATAAATATAACCATCAATTTTTAGACTATTTTTAGCAAAACTTCTCCTTTCAGACGTCTAACTATGGTCTTCAGACGTTTGATCCACTGATATATGTCGCAGTTTTAAGCAATGTGCATATATCAGACGTCTGATATACACTTCAGACGTCTGGAATGAAGCTCTGTCTTCTCCAAATTACATTCAGAATATTTCAGACGTCTGAAATAATATCCAGACGTCTGACTTTGTTCTCTGGTTAAACATTTAAACCAAATCAGACGTCTGTGTTTAATTCCAGACGTCTGATAAATCTCTCTGCCTCTAAATTTTCCAAAATGTATCAAACCAGACGTCCAACACATAACAAACAAACGTCTATTTGAATCTTCTGTATAATTTTTAAGGAAAACCAGACGTCTGCTTTCAAATTCAGACGTCTAGAATTCAATCGACCTTTATTATACCCCCAAAATAACGTCATTTTTTACTTTTCAAACTCAAATCAAATTTCCTCCCTGCCGATTTGCAATTCAATTTCAAATTCCACATTATTTCAAACCGAAATCACAATGCCTCCTCGTACAAAGAATATCAAAACTCCAAAATGCAAACAAGATCAACCTATGTCATCTTCAAACCCTCAGATGTGTTCAGATGATCAAATCAAACGATGGATGCTCAAGGCACCTCATTCGATTAAAAGGTATCAAGATATTCAAAAGAAAAAACTTCATATAGGACCTTTCTATAATCTACTTAAGTTTCCTATGTATGATCTCGATGAACTTTGTGAGAATGCTGGATTGGACACTTTAATTTCTTTTACATCCAATGATGTTCAAATAGATCAACTGGCTATATTCTTATTCTACGCCAATCTAGATAGCACTGTAGTTTGGAATACCGAAAACGAAGACAATTGGCTATGGTCAAGCGTTTATGGAAATACTATTCGTTTAACTCCGGGAATAATAGGAAGAACTTTGGGATGCTCCGACACCGGCGAGGATCTACACAACATCCCGGATATGCGTTTTAAACCCAGGAAAAATATCACTCATCAAATATGGGAGGACGAAATGCCGAAATTTACTTCAAAACACTTACGTCCAAAAGCTCGACTCTTGACGAGAATGATAATCAATACAATTGTTCCACGCATGGGTAGTCATGAACAAATCACCGAATTGGAACACAAAGCTCTATATGCCCTTTTTAGTGGAACTCGAGTTAATTGGGCCAAATTCATATTCGATGAAATCAAGCAATTTTGGAATCGATCGCGGCTATCGATCATTTACCCAACTTATATTATGAAACTTCTTCATGCAAACAATATTTCATCTTATCTATCAACCTTCGAAGAAATTTCACCTAAATATGCCTCCACCAAATTCTTCTCCTTGATGCACTTACCCGAAATTCCACCGGAATTCATGTCCTTCGACGATTGGACTCACCATCAACAATATAGAAGGGTTGACCCTCCTCCTCAAATCCATATTGGTCCATCTCAAGAAGAAGAACAAAATCGGGAAATCACTCCCCCACCTCCCGCTTCATTTGAATATCCGGGACAAGATGACATTTTGGAAACTCGAACGGAAACAAATCAAAATGAAAGCATTCGAGATCTAACGCTTCGAAATCAACAAATCTTGTCTCAAAATCAAAAAATTCTAGCAAAACGAATCGACAGTTTCGAGACATCTTTTGCTACAAGACTAGCCACAGTCGAAGAATCTCTTTCGACTGTTTTATCAGTTCTCAAGGAGGCAACAAGTACATAATCCATCTCCATCCTCAGAAGATTGGACAACTCCTGTGCCTTCTCCTCCCGCAAAACATTCGAAACTATTCGAGGGTGAATCATCCAAAGAAGCTTTGACATCTCCTTCAAATACTAACACTTCTGAAAAAATAGAATCAAAGGAAGATGATCCAAAACAAGCTTCTCCTAAGCAACTCTAGAATTTAGGATTTGTTGTCTTTTTTTTGTTCAAATCTATGAATGTATCTCCTTCGTATTATTAATGCAAATTTCTTTTTTGGCTTGAACTTTTATATATTCTTTTTGATAATGTTAAAGGGGGAGAAATATAGAAATAAACTTAAAACAAAAATTAAGCACATATTCAGGGGGAGATTTATAATATATATATAAGTACATTAAATAGTTGTCATCATCAAAAAGGGGGAGATTGTTAGGAATTCAATTCCTTGGTTTCGATGATCACAACTATGCAATGGAAAACAAATGTACATATACAGGAAGTTGATATGGTAACATCACCAAAGAGACAAGAACAAGACTCAAAAGAAGTATCAAGAGGCTACAAGTCGAGAGAATCAGAAAAGAAATGATAAAGGCACAAGAAAAGCAACATGCACTAATCCAGACGTCTGAGTGCACTGCCCAGACGTCTGGTTAAGTTCTTTGGTTCACAAACTCAGAAGAAACCAGACGTCTGATCTTGAACTCAGACGTTTGAAATATATCCAGACAGAAAACAGAAATAAAGATCAGACGTCAGGATAATAAACTCAAACGTCTGAAATTCTACCAGACACAAAAAATATATGAAGGCCAGACGTCTGAGGTCACTTTCCAGACGTCTGATTATAGGCTCGACTGTGTATTTTCAAACTCCAACTGTCACATTCGCAAAGACACATCCGCTCCTCTTCACCGCAACTCTTCATCACCAACAGGAGCAACTATACAACGATTGTTAATGAAGGCAACTACACATAGAAACTCTTCACCACTATAAATAGCATCATGAATTCAAGAGAAAGTTTCACCTTACTCACTTACGCTCTTATCTCTTGTACTCTGATTTATTCCTGATCTATAAGCAATCAACTACCTGTATTTAATTCTTCCATATATACAGAACTCCTCATTCAAATATTCTCTAGATAGATATATATATTGGAAGCATTTGTACTCAATAGTCAAAATCCGTGTTATAGAACACATTCTTGACAAAGAAACTCTGCTATTGTAAACCTGTTCCTCCGGGTCAAGTGAGGGTTAGTTGAAAGGAAATTCCGAAGAGGAGCTTCGGGACTGGATGTAGGACGGGAGGTCCGAACCAGTATAAAATACCGATGTGATAATTTTCATTTACTTTGCTACTATCGTTTATCAAGTTATATTATATAGTTAGCTGTTTATACTTGCATATATATATATATATATATCCTATACGATCCACTCATATAGACTTTCAGACCATTCGAAATAAATACCCATTACCGCGCATAGACGATATGTTTGACCAACTACATGGGGCTAGGATATTATCTCAGTTAGACCTTGCTAATGGTTTCCATCAGTTACGGGTAGTTGAGGTTAGTATACCCTTAACTGCTTTTAGGAATTCAAAACTTTTCTATGAGTGGTTGGTTATGCCTTTCGGGCTGACCAATGCACCTGCATTCTTCGTTGATCTGATAAATCGAGTATTTAGGAATGTTCTAAATAATTTTATATTGGTTTTTATTAATGACATCCTTGTCTGTTCCAAAACTGAAGAAGAACATAAATACCATTTGTAAGTGGTATTGGAAACATTAAGGAAGAACGTTTTAAAGGAAAAGTTTTCCAAGTGCCACTTTTGCCAGTCGGATGTAAGATATCTTAGTCATGTTATATCTGGAGATGGCATTTCAGTGGATCCAGCCAAGGTAGCAGCTATTAGGGACTTTAAGAGACCCCAAAATCCCACGGAAGTGAGAAGCTTTTTTGGGAAGGTAGGATATTATAGAATATTTATCAAAGATTATTCTAAGATTGCCTCACATTTAACTAAGCTGATAAAGAAAGACGTAAAGTTTGAATGGACGCCAAAGTGTGAGAGAGTGTTCCTTAAGTTGAAGGAAAGTTTGACTAGTGCGTTAGTTTTGGCAATTATCGATGGAGGTGAAGGACTGACAGTTTATATCGATCCTAGTAGAGTGGGTTTGGGTGTAGTGCTTATGCAACATGGGAAGGTTATAACCTACGCAAGTAGACAGTTAAAGCCTCATGAGAGGAACTATGAAACTCATGATTTGGAGTTGTTAGTAATGGTTTTTGTGTTGAAGATGTGAAGACACTACTTGTTGGGTAAGGATCCTTCTATTCTTCTTTAGACTATTTCTTTCTTTTAGGAATTCTTGTAGTAACTTCTTTCTTTAAACAGGTGAAAGGTTTAAACTCTTCACAGATCACAAGTCCCTGAATTACCTTTTCACTCAGAAGGATCTTAACTTGAGGCAGCAGAGATGGTTAGAGTTTTTGGCGGCTTACGATTTGGATATCCTTTATACGCCTGGGAAAGCAAATGTTGTGGTAGACACTTTGAGCAGGAATGAAGTCTTAGAACTCTTGGAAGTAAAACTAACTCTTTTGGAAAGGATTTCTAGTAAATAAAGGGAAGATAGTTGTTATCCGGGTTTTTAACCCAGCAGAATCCAAAGGATGTCTGACCAACTTGGTAGAGTCAGAATAGCTCAAGAGCCAACCAAAAGGACTAGAACAACAAGCCGAGAGAAGTTAGAAAAATAGAAAGCTAAAACACGCTAAGGATATGGATCGCTAGCGATCCATGGTATTTGCTCATAGGTCCATCGATCTTCTCGCATCATGATCCAATGTGTGTTCTAAGAACAATGGCTAAGTTTGATGGGATTTTGAGCTAGTTAAATCAAGAGGCAAACTTCCGTCCAATTCAATCAATAGTCTAATTAAACCAGTAAGTAGACCATCATCAAAGCAAGGCAACATGATACGAAACTACATGGACAACACCAACACGAGAAAACAAATTCTACTAAGAAGACAAAGTCCAGAAACTGGCTAGCGATCCATATACTATGGATCACTAGGATCCATGCATTCTCACCAGGTCGCTATGGTCTTTAAGGAACGAGGCGAAGGGAAGCAGTCCAAGTTATTGAGTCGTAATCGAGCCAAGAGCTATGGATCGCTAGCGATCCATCAGTTTAGCTCGCTTCGTGATGAAATTCGCAATGTGCCTTCCTATGGTAATTGGCAAGCATCTGGCAAAAGGCCTGGCCTAGTAGCTCTCCAACCTCTATAAATACTCTCCTAACTGCAACATAAAGGGGATCCTCTGGACTGGCTGCTGGAACTCTTTAGAAACTCTTCTTTACTCTTTTCCTCCCTCCTCATAATAGTCGTCCAAGGAGTTTACTGTGATTCTCCAGTGAACTCCAACACTGAGGACTTAGTCTAATTAAGGATATTCAACAAATTTATAATCCGATTCACCTTGTAACATTAATCAGTTAATAATAAAATCTATAAAGTGGACGTGGGCTTCATTAACAGCCGAACTACTATAAAAACCTTCTTGTCTCCTTACTATTTCTGTTTCTTCTATATCTATTCTCTATATTATTGCTTTGTAAGAACATGGCTGGTGCTTTCACACTCAATTCGGCGCGTTGATCCATTTTTTGGGGTAACATGTTGGCGCTTTTACTAAGAACCCAACTTAGGGTTTAGATCTAGCTATCTACTTTGGATTAGATAGGTTCAGAAGTTAGATCCTGAATCTTTACTCAAAAAATCTGTTGCTTGGAATTAATGGCTCCGAGAAGGAAAAGAACTGCCTCTGGAAGATCTATAGGGGTAGTAATAGCTGGGGAAGAGATGAATCATCAGCAAACCGAAGTAAATGGCACCAACGTAGGAGATCAGGCGCTAGAATCCTCTAATCAACACGAAGTCATTACAAGAGATGAATTGAATAAAATGGTTGATGAAATCAACCAAAAAATGGGAAGTAGTAAGAGAGCTCTAACGGATAAGCTTATTGCCCTCTTGACCTTACAATCACACCCTGCTCCAAGAACTACGGACGAACTCACGGCCGCTGTAGAACAAGAAAATTCTTCTGTCTTTGGTCTAAATAGAAGAAACGGAAAGCAGCCGCAAAGAGGAATGACAGCTGGAACCGTGGGAATCAACGTGGAAGGAAACACAAGTACTCCACCAACTGCAAGGCAACCAGCTATGAACTTGAACAAAGGAGCGAAGACCCCACAAGAGGATATAGCATGGACCTCTCTAACTCAGAAGATGGAGAGCAATTTAACAATGACAAGTTGGAAGGAAATGCCAATGCATTCGATAATGCCAGTAATGTCCAAACTGCCCCAATCTGGCCAACCGCAAGCCAACGGGACCCCGAGGGAATGGCTCTTATGAAGACAGGAGAGTTTAGGCTTTAGTCCACTCACCAAGACCATTCGCAAAGCCAAACGCTTGGTGTGGTGACTGACAGCCGACCCCCAAACTACCAAACTACCAAACATCAGAGGCATTTATCGTGGACATGGTCAAGCGGTTGATGAATGAGAATAAAAATAGAAGAGATGATGAATGGGGATCCGCTCCATGTCGGACTCCCTTCACTGATGAGATCTTGAATGAGCGATATCCATAAAAGTTCACTATGCCAACCATTCCGTCCTATGATGGAACAAAAGACCCAAAACTCCATATGTACAAGTACAATTGGTACATGGACGGAGCGAATGCTTCAGATGTTGCTCAGTGTAGATGTTTTCCATTTTTCTAGAAGGAATTGCTTCCATGTGGTTCACTAGACTTCCACCAAGATCTATCTCTACTTTCGACCAACTAGCAACAAGACGATCAATTTAGACTTCACACAGCACAGCCTAAAGACGTGATGTCCTTGTCCGGCTTATTCCAGCGTTGAAATGAATCTTTGAAGTCTTTTATGAACTGGTTCAATACCGCAGTGATAGAGGTAAGCAACCTGAACGAGAATATGGTTTTCATGGCTTTGGTTCGCGCCATCCACCCCAAAACTGAGTTCGAAAAATGGATCAAGATGAAACAACCTACCACTAGGAAGAACTTTAACCGTAAGGCGAGTCAATACTTGAGATTGGAAGATGCACATGAGTTGAAAAGGAAGTCTACTAGCGTGCAACCGATGAATGTCGGGTAGAGCGACATGACATGAACCAGAACATAAATGCTCCTGGGACTGCTGAAGGAGGTACAGGGAAAGACGGAAACCAAAAAAGGAAGAACCAAAGTTCTAATAAAAGAAATGGTAACAATAAATGGCTTAAAGGCATTAGGCCCGAGGATTACACATCGCTTAATGATACTCCAAACTCTTAACCAACCTGTGGATCCCCAAGCTCCAAGGGATCGGAGAAACAAAGGCAGAACTAGTGAAGAGGGGTCAAGGAAAACTGACCAGAGACTCATCATTGGAACAATATCTGGAGGACCACAACCGCGTAGAGAAGTTGGGGAGAGATGGAGCGGTATGCGAGTTCGTTAAAGCACGCTTCGAAGGAATTGTGTCTCACAAGCGAAGATGGAGCTCCAGCCAAGCAGCGGAAAACTTTGAATGGTGATATAGTATTTCGAAATCGGGATACCAAAGGATCGAAGCTCCAACCCTTGATCCGATGGTGGTGACAATAGGAATCCGGCCCGCTGTGGTCCAACGAGTATTGGTTGACAGCGGCAGTTCTGTGAACATTCTATTTAAGCGTGCCTTTGATCAGATGAAAATCAGCATGAAAAGTGTATATACATGCCAAACAAAATCCAAGGGTTCACTGGCGAACCCAAACAACCCCTAGGGACGATTGACTTGCCAGTAGAACTTGGTGGGGAGGGACCGAAGAGTCACCCTTATTCAGACTTCCATAATTGTAGATGAAACTTTCACATACAACGCCTTCTTGGGATGGCCCACGCTGACAGATTTCAAAATCGCTCTAGCCCAGTGGTGCCTTACCATGAAGTTCCCAACCGCAAACAGAATTAGGGTGGTCAAAGGAGATAAATGCGCCGCCAGGGAATGCTACATTGCAGAGCTATGCGAATCTAAAAGAAGGGTAAATGGGAAGGATGTGGGGAGAACTCTCCACATTCGTGAACATACCGAATAACAACTACAGAGCTGCCCCTGTCTTGGGGACCATAGCCGATTCGACAGGGCTTTGGACCCTAGAAAGAAGAGTTCAGGGAAGGATCGAGCAGCACCGGTAGAATTGATGGCGTCTGTCCCAGTCGACATGGATGACCCAACGCGGGTCTTAAAAATTGGGTCGCACCTTGGAAACAAGATGCGATCGAAACTCACCAAATTTCTTCGCGCCAACTTGGATGTGTTCTCTTGGACACATTCTGATATGTGTGGGGGTATCGCCAGAAATTGCATGCCACACACTCAACATTGACCCCAGGTTTACACCGGTAAAGCAAAAGAGGTGCAGCTTGGGCCCTGAGCGGTTCAAGGCGTTAAGAGAAGAAGTAGACAAGCTGATGACCAATAGTTCTATCCATGACGCAACTTACCTTGAATGGGTATCTAACCCGGTCTTGGTCAAAAAGTCCAATGGGAAGTGGCGAACTTGTATTGACTACTCGGGCTTAAACAAAGCTTTCCCAAAAGATAGCTTCCCTCTGCCCAAAATTGACCAGCTTGTGGATGGGACGATGGGACATGAACTGCTTTCATTTATAGACGCATACTCGGGATACAACTAGATTTTGATGCATGAACCTGATCAAGAAAACACCAGCTTCATCATCGATCTAGGACTATACCGCTACAGGGTAATGCCATTCGGTTTAAAGAATGCCGGGGAAACCTACCAAAGATTAGTAAATATCATGTTCAAGTGTCAGATCGGGAAAACCATGGAGGTCTATATGGATGACATGTTGGTCAAATCGCGAGTAGCTGCCAACCACTGGATAATCTCACCGAGATGTTTGATATACTCCGAAAATATGGAATGAAACTCAATCCACTCAAATGTCACTTTGGGGTAGCCTCCGGAAAGTTCTTAGGATTCATAGTAAGTGCTAGGGGCATTGAAGAAAATCTGAAGCAAATAACCGCCCTACGAGAAGTCCAAGCCCCAAAGAACAAGAAGGAATTACAAAGCTTGAATGGGTAAGTCGTGACACTAAGCCAATTTATCTCAAAAGCTACCGACAAGTGCATACCGTTCTTTGATGCATTAAAGAATGGAAAGAAGAAATTCGAATGGAATGAGGCTTGTCAAATAGCATTTAAAGAATTGCTACGACACATAGAAGCTTCGCCGATCCTATCAAAGCCAGTGGACGGAGAGGACCTATTCATCTACTTGGCAGTCTCACCTCACGCATTGAGAGATGCCCTTGTGCATGAAAAGAAAAAATCCAGCGACCTGTATACTACATTAGCAAGCGGTTCGCTGGAGCCGAGAAAAATTACTCGAAGCTGAAAAAGCTAGCGTATTGCCTCTTGATCGCATCTAGGAAGTTATGACCGTATGTCCAGGCGCACCCGATTAAAGTATGACTGATCAGCCTCTGGAGCAAGTATTGTACCGACCCGAAACTTCTGGGCGATTCCTCAAATGGAATATCGAATTGAGCCAATATGATATCACTTACCAACCGAGAAAGGAAATCAATGGGCAAGCGCTAGCAGATTTCAACGCCGAGTTTACCATACGTGATGACGAAGAAGAAATACCATTGGAAGTGGAAACATGATGGAAACTCTTCGTTGACGGCGCATCTAACAACCTCTGCTTGGGGGCAGGGGTGGTCCTTGAAACCCCCGAAGGACGAGCCATTTGCTAGCCTTATGCCTGGAATTCCCTACAACAAATAATGAAGCAGAATATGAAGCACTAATTGCGGGACTGAAAGTTGTGAAAGAACTCGAAATAAAGTCCATTCACATCTACAGCGACTCTCAACCCATCATCTGCTAGGTAAAAGGCGAATACCTGGCCTGAGGGGAGAACCTTTTCCCATATCTGTCCAAAGTACAAGAGTTGTTGAACGACATCGAACACTATACCATAACTCATATCCCGTGGGAGCAAAACACAAGGCTGACCACTTAGCTAAACCGGCAGGCTCCGGAGAAGTTCAATCGTTGGGACTTGTCCCGGTTGAGACCCTGATCGCTCGGAGTATAAACGAAATGGATATCGATTGGGTTTCTGAAACCACCGTCGAACCAGAAATATGGATGACACCAATCAAAGACTACTTGCTTATAGGAACTCTTCCGACTGATAGGAATCAACGGAAAAAGCTTCTCCAGAAGGCGCCACGATTCATAATATAGGATGGAATACATTACCAAAGGTGATTCTCTACACCCCTGCTTAGATGTGTGACCGAGCACAAAGCTCGAGGGATCCCGAAGGAAGTTCATGAAGGCGAATGTAGAGACCATACTGGGGGGGAAAGCCCTTTCAAAAAAAGTCCTATGGTACGAATATTTCTGGCCAACAGTAAACCGCGATGCAGCAAACTACGCCAGACGGTGTGATCGATGCCAAAGATTCAACAAGATTAAAAGAACTCCCTCAATAGAGCTAACGTAGATGGTCAACCCATAGCCGTTTGCAATATGGGGAATTGACTTGATTGGTGTATTGCCAATAGCTAAAGGAGGAGCTAAATATGTCATAGTTTCCATTAACTATTTCATAAAATGGGCCGAAGCAAAACCACTGGCCACCATTACCACAAAGAGTATTATTAATTTTGTTACTAAAAACATCATTTGTAGGTTTGGCATGCTACAATAAAACATCACTGATAATGGGACCCAATTCGAAAGCGCCAAGTTCAAAGACTTTTGCAAACGCTTCCGAATCGAGAAAAGCTTTTCCGCAGTCGCTCATCCACAAGCAAACGGGCAAGTGCAAGTAATAAACAAGATCATCAAGTCCACCATTAAAAATGACTAACTAGAGCAAAAGGGAGCTGGGTTGATGAGCTTTCACTCACACTATAGGCTTATAGAACAACACACAAAGTAGCAACTGGGCATACTCCGTTCGCCTTGGCATATGGTTCAGAAGAAATGATCCCCATCGAACTAGAAGTCCCTTCTCACCATGGCAAAATTTCAATCAGAAACAAAGCGAGCAGCTCCTGCTCGAGTCGCTTGATATGATTGATGAAAAGAGGGAAGAAGCCGAACTGAGGACCGCTGCTCACCAAAAAAGGGTCGCGCGGTACTTCAACTCCAGAGTTCACAACAAAACCTTCAAAGTGGGAGACCTCGTCTTCAAACGAGTCTATCCCGTGCCGGGAGCCTTCGGACCAAACTGGGAAGGGCCGTATGTAATCAATCAAAAGCTAAGAGACAGAACTTTCAAACTGACTACCGTGGAAGGAATCCAAATTCCCTGAGCATGGAATAGCGAATCGCTACGTCCTTACTTTATCAGAAACTATCTTATATACTTTCTATTTTTCAGCAAATAAGCCATCTTGGGATACTGGGGGCATTGTAAATAGGCTGCCTAACTTTTCTTAATAAAATTGATTTGCTTTCAGAACCAACAAAAATGCGTTCATAATAGTAATCGTTCTGGATCGACGGGCCAGATCGGTCCCAAAAGCCACGCATCCCATAAGCCGTGCACTACCTTTTCGAGCCATGGAATTACACTCACAAAGCATAAACTCCTCACGTTACCCGAAGACTGGCAATGTCGAGAAGTTCCGAAACCGTTCTGGATCAACGGGTCATATCGGTCCCAAAAGACGCACATCCCATAAGCCGTGCACTACCTTTTCGAGCCGTGGAATCATGCTCTCAAAGCATAAACTCCTCACGTTGCCTGAAGATTGGCAACGTCGAGAAGTTTCGAAACCGTTCTGGATCGATGGGTCATATCGGTCCCAAAAGCCGCACATCCCATAAGCTACGCACTACCTTTTCAAGTAGTGGAATCACGCTCTTAAAGCATAAACTCCTCACGTTGCCCGAAGATTAGCAACATCGAGAAGTTCTGAAACCATTATGGATCGACGGGTCATATCGGTCCCAAAAGCCGTGCATCCCATAAACCACGCACTACCTTTTCGAGCCATGGAATCACGCTCTCAAAGCATAATTAAACTCCTTACGTTGCCCGAAGATTGGCAATGTCTAGAAGTTTCGAAAATGTTTTGGATCGACAAGTCATATCGGTCCCAAAAACTATGAACTTAATAAGCCATGCACACTTTTAAGTACCAGAATTGCCCCAGCGATACTGGGAAACTCCTCCATTGCTGGAATAACAAGGGTCAACCGCTCCCATTATCAGGAGTAATGGGCATGAATCTAACAAAATCAAAGTGCTAAAAATTGGCAGAAAATTCTAATTGTTGACCAATAATAAATCTGTAATTACGCCGTTCAAATCATAAGTTCCCAAGGATAGGAACCACAAAGCAAGCCCGGTGATAAAGAAGACAATAATAAACAAACACTTAGTTCAACCAGTCGTTTTTCAAGTGTTCAAAGTAAACAGCCCTGTGAACTTGGAGGCATACACCGGTACTCAAATAGAAATGCTAAAAAAACACTTCACAAGTTCTGCTACTCCAAATAAAGAATTTTGCCGGTAATCACAGAACTAGATAAAATTAAATAACAGCAAATGAAATAGACATAATTATGCAAAACACAGATAAGAAAACATGTAAAGTTACAATCAAAATGTCAGCATTGTATTACTTATAACTTTTTGTACAAGGTCAAAATGTGGGGGCCGTACCCACACAATACCGGCCAATAAAAGAAAAAGTGCATATGCTATAACAAAAGCAGTAAGTGCAGACTCTACACTTGAACAAAATAAAACAAAATGCCTCAAAACTAAGCTCCACTACCATATGGACGTCTCAATGCCTCTTTCCCCTGCTCCCTTTCTCGACTTTGGTTGGAAGTTTCGGCTTATATTTAGGATCCCGGTCAGGAGTAGTGTCGCTACCGGTGATGTCAACTATCTCCTCGGTGCCAACATCTCCTCTCTGCTCTCCAACTTTCTCGGAGGACTCCTCTTTCGTTATGCGCTTCCGAGATTTGCTAGGGCTCTTTGAGGACTTTATCGCATTAACTTTTTCTTTCTTGATGGGAACCAGTTGCTATTTGGATTTACGCGGCTGCTCAATCCCGAGCTTCGGTTGCCGTAACGTCGCCCTCCAAAGATATGGAAGGGTCATCCATGCCATGTAATGTAGCGATTTTCTCAGATTCCGACCCCGGCTACCAGTCGGACATAGACACAGCAACCAGAGCAGCTATGGAGACAAGCATGGAAGTGGTTGAAATAGTGACAGGGTCGGGCATTGAAGAAGCAGGCAGATCAATGGGTAAGGAGGACAGACCTATAAGATCAAAAATGAAAGCGTTAAGTTTATCTTGCTCTTGTGGCGTGAGTTGAAAATTCTCGAACTCGGGAGAAACAAGAAGGTTACCTGCACCAGAGGAGTGACCGAGAATGTCGATCTCATATTCACCGCCTTCTCCTTCCTTGGACGGTTGCAAAATCTGTGGAGAAGCTTCAGGCCCAGAACTTGCCAATGGATCGCAAGGATGCCTCGACGATTCGCCAGATCCGAAAAAAGAGGCTTCGACAACGTTTTGACAGTTGCTTTCATAGCAACATCGGCAGCTTCCTGTTCCTTTTCAATTCGTAGAATTTTCTGGCCTTCTATCAATGCTTTCTTTGATTCCTCATTAAGATAGGCGTTTTCTAGCTCCCACTCAGTGTAGACATCCATGCTATCTTGGAAACGGGTCAAAATTTCCTCCCAAAGCACCACAAGAGTGTGTGGGAACTTGGGGCCCAAGTAACTGAGACTCTACTGATGCAACATGGAGTTGATGTAGAAGTTTAAGATGGCATCATCCATCTTTTCCATTTTCCTCTCAAAGGTGTCTTGTAGCTCCAAATAATTCGTCGTAACGGCAACCTTTTGAACCTCAATACGAGTTTTACCGACGCTGAGCTGCGTAACTCTTTCTTGGAGTAGGGAAATCATCTAGGCTTAATCAGAGATATTTTTATCACGAGACATCACAATCCCTTCATACTCCGCAATTGCCTTGTTATGCCCTTCACATTCTTATCATCATCAACGATAGTCTTCTTCTGTGCTTCGATAATCGTGTTGCGAGCTTCGAGCTCCTCTTTTAACTTGATTTCTTTTGCATGGGCCTTCTTAATTTCATCTCGATAGACGATCTCAATTTTCTCATGAGCCTCCTTCAGCTCTTTCAGCAAGCCGACGCTATTTTTACTCTCTCGAAGCATCGCATCCCTTTCTTCTACCGGTCGTTCAATTCTGGCATCGCGCTCTACTAATGCTTTCTCGTAGTCATCCTTCTCCGATTCAAAGGAGAGGATTTCTTGGTAGTTATTGCAGTTTGTATTAGCCAACTACTTGCATAATTTTCCCCATCCCTCGACCAGCTCCGAATCACTTTGGATCGCTTGAACGGGGGCATATATGAATCTTTGCGGACTAGGCGAAGATCGCGGTCAAACTTAACCTCTTTTAAGAACCACCCGGGGAGCGCTGATTTAAGTCTAGGAGGACCAGATAGAAGAACATAAGCCGATCTCCGGTGAGGGCACGAAGAACCAGGGGCAAGCACCACATGGGACGATGGAACTTGGAATGAAGATGGAGCTTGAATAGAAGAAACTGGAAGTTTGAGACCGACTGAAGTTGAGGCAAAGGCCTGTTGCTCTGAAGGATGAGAACTGCGATCGACCTTTGACTTTTTGGATGGTTCCTCTCGCTTATCAAAATTCTTTCTTTTCTCGTAACTGCCTTTGTACATTCGACTCCGTTCCCTTTCATCTCAGGGATGAGCTTCAGCCTCCGAATCCTTCCGGGTTTTCCATTCCTCCTCTATTTCACGAGGCTGATGACAGTTGGAGGATCATTTCGACCAGCATTGTAAATCAGTGAACTCCTTAAGATCGTCATAGAGACTGCGTCTTATCATGGTACCTAACATGAAGAATAGATAAAGAGCTTTAGTAATGAAAAATAGGCTTGAATAATATGTGTATAAGTGAGTGTGACCCTAGTGAAACATGTAATGTGTCTAGGGGGCCTAAAATGATGTCACAAACCATATCGGGCAGCCATTGTGGTATAAATCGGACTGATTTCAGGCATAACATGGCCCGGACGAGGAGATGTCTCTTCAAATCTGAAATCTTCCCCCATAAGTTCGTCAAAATCGACGTATACGTTGCTTAGATCCCCGAAGTCCATGCCGGCATCTTTAATCGGGGAATCCCAATGTTGCTTGGCTTTTGGGACAGCATCTTTATTGCGGGTCTCTTGGGGAGGTGAGTTCAGAATAACGGGACTCATCCCTAGAGTCCCGTCACATGATTCAGAGTCTTCGTCACCAGAACCCACGTCGAAATCATCATCCCTAGAGGAGGAATCATATCTACTGCTACTCTCAACTTCACCCTCCTCTTTTTCCATTGCCATTGCTGCCTTTCCATCTTGTTGTTTAAACTCTTCTTCCCCTTCCTCTGGAATCGTGGGCATTCTAGCCGGGCGGCTGGCTTCGATCATGACATTTCTTCCCCCATGAGTCCCTTCAACTGACTCGCCAGACAAGCCTTCCTTTTCCTGAAAAGCGCCCTCCTCAGAACCGTGAGACGAAGAAGTAGAGCGCGTTCATATTTTGGAACGAGAAGAAGACGGGACCTCAGCTGCTACGACAACTCTCCTGAGTGGAACAGTCCATACCGAAGCAAGTTTTCATCCATCAGCAAGAAATTAACCTATCTTTCCTCGATATCTACAACCTTTAGGGTATGGAAAGTTTAGTCATGCGATGGGTCTTTATTTGGTTTCGGGATAACTGCAGGAAGCATTTGACTTGTCAGAAATTCCATAGCAGCATATCAAAACATAATAAGTAAGGAAGAGAACTACTCTCCGTTGTCCAAAGGCGAATTCAGGACATCTAACGAAGAAGTATTGTGTCTTGAATTGAGATAAGTTACTCTATAGCTGCAACATGATTTTGCGATTCCTCTGAGCCTTAATCATGATTAGAGATGGGCACTCGTCTCTCCCTTTAAATGAGAGAAAATATCTCAACTCATCAAAACTTGGAGCATGGTTGAATATCTGCATAAACAAAACGTGCAGGCAAGTTAAGATAGAATATCCGTTAGGGTAATCTGGAATGAGGCAATTCCCAAGTTTGAAAGGGTTTCTCTCAAAAAGTCATTGAAAGGGGGCACTTCTCCATTTAGGCACATATATTGATGGCAAGCGATATATCCCGGAGGTAGAATATGGGCGAATTCATCCTTCTCCGGGAGGGGCACGTCGTCCTTCGGAATGCCAAGTTGCAAGCAGATGTTATCCAAAACCTTAGCCAAAATCACGGAAGAAGCTCTCTCCGTGGGTTAAGAAGAACTCTGAAATTCGGTGGAGTTCAGTCCACGACCAGACCAACTGGGACCAGCTGACCGTATTTAGGGCGTGAAGTGAAAGAGGAAGGGGCGACGAACGATGATTCAGCTTCTAAAAGTGTTGGGCTTCCTCCGCTGGACTTACGATGAGAAGATGGATACTTCATTCTAAACAACAAGACTTGCATCCAAAGTGGTCTGGTAATTCTATCTTTAACTAAAAAATCCCCTATAACACTTGAATTTCGAAAGGATATCGATTCACGCCAACATGTCCATTTCAAGTATATACCGGGGCAAGTGCAGTGTGTTACTTATGGGGGGTGAGCTCGGTGTCCTGAACACTACAAACGCTCTATCCCGTGTAGAAAGCTTACTCGCAGTAGAAAGGGAAAAGGACTTTTCATATCATTTTTTTGGAATTACTTCTACTACACTTACCCGTTATCGATCAACGATTGATAACAGATCCGTTCTTGTGGGCGACGCAGAAAGTTCTTCACAGTACAGGTACACTGATTATGTAAAAAACAAGACCAATCTGAATCCTCCGGAAGGGTAAAACCAATTCGTGATGCGTCGTGTGGTATCGACAATGTAACTTAGTACAAATTAATTCTGGTTCAATGGACGAAGACAGCAAAACATGTCATGCACCGGGGCAAGGCTCGAATGTCATTCCATGAAGAACTCAAGACTCGATTTACTATCTTCCTCCATTAAATCGCAATCATCTCGCACTCTTTGCTATAATCATCACCAATACACTATGTCATCAAATAGATAAATGAACGTCAGAATCAGCATAACCCACCTCGAACTAAGAATCAAAAGGCAAAGATAGTCAGAGTTTTCAACTCAGCGATCCAAACACGGTGGATCGGTGGCGATCAAAAGAAGAAAATGATGGAGTTAGGGTTTGGTCGATGACGATCTAAAAGGAGCTTGGATGAAATCAAGGCGGCGACGATTTTTCAGGATAGTCAACGGCGAAGGGCTCCGATGGAGGATATTGGCAGCGTTGATAGATCAGATGGATTTAGGGTTTGATCTAAGGTTGGGTCGAGTTGCAGGAGATAACTCGGATCACAGGAAGAAAGCTTGGGTCGTAGTGAAAGATGGGAAATAGGTTGGCTCGAGGTTGTTAGATAGGGGATTACATGAGAAAAAATGACTAAGTCATTGGATCGCTAGCGATCCATCAAATCTCATATGATCAATCTCGAATTTATCTAGTGAGATCCACGTGCCGATTTGAGGCATTCTAGAAGTTATGGGGTAAAACTTAGTCTGTTATGGCAAGCAACGACAGTTCAGGCCAAAATTTGGCAAGTAACACAACAGCCAATGTCAAATTCGTATGGCCCTACACGATTACTTGAAACTCGACAAGCAGAAACTGGAAAGCAATTACTTCCAGAGCACACCTTGTTTTCAAGAAGACATACTCTGGGGAGCAAATGATATTCGGGTTCTTAACCCAGCAGAATCCAAAGGAAGTCGGAACAACTTGGTCGAGTCAGAATAGCTCAAGAGCCAACCAAAAGGACTAGAACAGCAAGCCAAGGGAAGTCAGAAAAATACAAAGCTAAAAAATGCTAAGGATATGGATCGCTAATGATCCATAGCCCATGGATCGCTAGCAATCCATGATATTTGCTCATAGACCCATCAATCTTCTCGCATCATGATCCAATATGTGTTCTAAGAACAATGGCTTTGTTTGATGGGATTTCGAGCTAGTTAAATCAAGAGGTAAACATCCGTCTAGTTTAATCAGCAGTCTAATGAAACCAGTAAGCAGACCGTCATCAAAGCAAGGCAACATGTGACGAAACTACATGGACAACACCAATATGGGATAACAAATGCTACCTAGAAGACAAAGTCCAGAAATTGGCTAAGTATATGGATCACTAGCAATCCATGCATTCTCATCAGGTCGCTATGGTCTTTAAGGAATGAGGCAAAGGGAAGCAGTCCAAGTCATTGAGTCATAATCGAGCCAAGAGCTATGGATCGTTGGTGATCCATCAGTTTAGCTTGGTTCGCGACAAAATTCATAGTGTGCCTTCCTATGGTCATTGGCAAGCATCTAGAAAAAAGGCCTGGCCAAGTAGCTCTCCAACCTCTATAAATACTCTCCTACCTATAGCATAAAGGGGATCCTCTGGACTGGCTGCTGGAACTCTATAAAAACTCTTCTTCACTCTTCTCCTCCCACCTCACAACGGTCATCCAAGGAGTTTACTGTGATTCTCCAATAAACTCCAACACTGGGGACTTAGTCTAATTAAGGGCAACGAACAATTTTGTAATCCAATTCACCTTGTAACAACAATCAATCAATAATAAAAGCTATAAAGTGGATGTGGGCTTCATTAACAACCGAACCACTATAAAAACCTTCTTGTCTCTTTTCTATTTTTGTTTCTTCTATATTTATTCTCTATATATTGCTCTATAAGAACAGGGCTGGTGCCTTCATGCTTAATCTAGGGTGTTGATCCATTTTCTAGGTTAACAATAGTCCCTTATTAGAACTCGTTCATGGCGTTGAAGAGGGTAGATGTTCAGATTTTGTGATGGACAGTCGAGGTACTTTAAGGATGAACGGACGATTATGTGTTCCAAATGTCGCTGGCCTGAGGCAGGAAGTTTTGGTAGAATGTCATCGATAAAAATTGAATATTCATCCAGGTCTTTCTAAAATGCATCATGATATGAAGAGGGTGTTTTGGTGGAAAGGGATGAAGAGGGATATCTCAATTTATGTTAGCGGATGTTCGAACTATCAAGTAATCAAAGGCGAACATCAGAAGACAACCGGACTATTACAACTCTTGGAAATACCAAATTAGAAATGGGAAATGATATCAATGGATTTTATCGATGGTTTGCCCAGAACCAAAAAAGGAAATGAAGGAGTATGGGTTATCATGGATCGACTAACGAAGAGCGCACATTTTATTCCAGTGAAATGAACAAGGACCGCAGCTTCGTTAGCCAAATTATATATACGAGAGAGATAGTCAGGTTACATGGAGTCCCCATGAGTATATTAAGCGATCAAGACCCAATATTTACTAGTTAGTTTTGGAAGGCACTACAGACAACTATAGGAAATAAATTGAGCTTAAGTACCGCCTATCACCTCCAAATAGACGGATAGATGGAGCAAGTGAATCATATTTTGGAAGATTTTTTGAGGGCTTGTATTCTTGATTTTGGTGGATCTTGGGAAGATCACATGTATTTGGTTGAGTTCTCTTACAACAATAGTTACCAAGCGAGCATCGGCATGGCACCTTATGAAGCACTCTATAGATGTCCGTGCAAATCACCGACATGTTGGGTAGAGATGGGAGATAGATTAATACTTGGGCCAGACATGATCTGAGTGGCTACTGAAAAAGTTGCATTGATTAAGAAAAGAATGAAAAAGGCCCAAGATCAGCAAAAAGTTATGCTAATAAAAGAAGAAGAGATTTAGAGTTTGGAGTCATCGATTCTGTGTTTGTAAAGATAGCTCCAATTAGAGGGGTCGTTCGATTCGGAAGAGCCGAAAAATTGGCACCATGGTACATTGACCATTTAAAGTGATAGAAAGGATTGAACCATTAGCTTACAGAGTTGAGTTACCGAAAAAATTATCAGGGGTTGATAATGTTTTTCATGTATCATATTTAAGGAAAGTGTTCATGACCCATCTTTGATTGTGAAATCATCGGTTCAAGGTGATTTGGAGATAGAGCCGAATCTAACTGTGATTAGGCATCCGGTTCATATTGGTGACCAAGATGAGAAAAGGTTACAGAATAAAGTGGTAAAGTTGGTAAAGGTTCAGTGGAGCGAGGATCCCCGAGATTGTACTTGGGAGACGGTGGATCATATGCGGGAAGCCTATCCGGAGTTAATGTTAGGATAGTCTTTGGTTGTTTGTCTGTATGGTGTATGTTTGTTTGCTATGGATGCTTAGTGCATGTCTTTGTATGTGTTCTATTATATGAATATATAGCCTTTTGCGTATTTTGAATTATCTCATTGTTTGCTAATTTCAGGACGAAATTCTTTTAAGGAAGGGGAGTGTAACGATCCAGAATTTAATCACTATTTAAATAAATATTTAATTATGTTTCAAATAATTAATAAATCGATTTTATTAACAAATAAAACTATTTTAAATAATAACTAACGATAATAAAATTGTTTTCAAAATTTGTTTACCGAAATATATAGTTCATAGAGAAATAGAAAATGTGATAGGAAATTATTTTTTGAAATATCGATTTTTCATTGGTTAAAAGTTATTCAAAAGGTTATAACACTATGTTAAACATACATGCACACAATATAAACTAAGTTAACATGGTGTGTACATGTTTATATATGTATGTGCATGCTTCTCCTTAAATATATAAACACATAAGTTAAAATAAGATTTATTTAATAAATATATATACGCATAACATACAAAAATACACATTTTCAACACAAGTACACTGGAGAACATGGCATGAATAGTTGAAAGCAAGGTGTAGTGGATGGATTTGAGGGGAGGGAGAAAGTATGGTAGTGCATGCATACATATATTTTTTATTAAACACTTATATAATTTTTAATTAATATCCAAAGCCTATAAATACCCCTTTATCTTTATGTTCTCATTTTTACAACCTTCTTCTTCATTTCAATTTCCGAAGAGCTTAAGTAAATTTATCCATGGCTTCCTCCTCATAATTTCTAAAGTGAGAAAAACAACTTCTTTTTGCCCAAATCTCCTTTTTAATCTATAAAATCACTTCTACATCTTCTATAATATTTTTCTTCAAAAACTCAAGCAAAACAAACACTCCACACCCCATGGCCAAGCCAAAATCCATGATGTCCGAGCCCAAACATCACTAAGACGAGCCTAAAGTCCAAAAACTTCAAAGCTAGGATGCTCGTTTAGGTCGTGTTCAAATTTCGGTGAAGTTCGACCTTGTTTTAGCACGTTTTTGTGAGTAAAGTTAATGCTTTTTAAACAATTAGTTAACTTTATTAAAGTTAGCAAATTTATGATGTATATTGGTGTATGAATGTTATATATGATGTGTGCTTGATTATGTGCTGATTTGGTGATAATTGTGTATGCCGAAGTTTGAATAGGCTAGAAAGTCTCTATCTTGTATTTTGGAAAAGTTAGTTAGCGACTATGAGAAAAATATTATTGCTTATGTTAGGGTTATAATATATGTTATGGTATGGTGTTTTAAATGAGTTATTTGTTGCATATGCGTTCATGACATGAAGTTAGCAATTAGCTAACCAAAAGCAACGTAGGAATCCACTTTTGTCGAAGGTTTGAATTTTTTTTCAAAAGTTAAACGTTTTCAAGTTTAAAATTTTAGTTTTGCTTCCAAAAGTTCATTTTTATGTTTTAAAAGAATACAAGGTTCAAAGTTGAAGTATTTATAACTTAGGAATCAAATTTCAAAAGTTAGAATTTCAGGTCCGTATAGCGATAGTCGCTATACGAGTAGTTCGTTAAAACGAACTAATTTACAAAATTTAAGTGTTTACCATTAGAAACTTTATATTAATGTTTTTATATCTTTAATTAAGTTAATTGAAGGTAAATAGTAAATTTTTCATTAATTATTAATTAAGGTAATTAGCACTAATCACTAATTAATAAAGATTGTTTTTACTTAACCGTTAATCAATTAAATTAATCATAATTAGTAAAGTAATTAAAGTTAATTATTAATTAAGTATTTGACTAAGGATAATTTATTAATTATTTTATTATTATTTTACTAATTATTATTTAAAAAGGGTTTAATACAAATTAATATTCGTTTAAGGATAAACAAGTTTTGATCGGGGTTTAATTAAGTTAATTACTATTTAAGGAAGGTTTAAATATGATTACTTAACTAATTAATAAAGATTAGGAGTTTTAATTATCAATTGATTTCAAATATCGATTTATTCCTTTTTTGAATGTGCTTTCTATTTTCAAATGTTTTAATCAAGGGATTTCTATGTCGTTTACTCTTAAGTAACCTTGAAAAAATATCAAAATCCAAGTAATATGGTGACACATGTATGGGAAGTAAGTCATCCCATAACTAGCACTAAAAGCCGATGAGTATGATGACTCTCTACCTATGAGATCTAGAGCTTATCTCTAGCGAGGGTAGGATAAGGTCGAAATGTTCAAAACATAATAGATATGGGAGATTTAATTTCCATGAATGTTTCACATTTAATTGAGTATATGGTTATCCATATATTAACCTTGTATAATCACCATTAAATAGCGAATTGTTCATTATTGATCACTTGACTTGTTTTGACTCAGGGAGTATGGTTGTAAGTTTGAATTCCTCGGTGAGGACTTGAATACATTTGCATACTTCTAAAAGAACCGAAATTGAGTTAGCTGGAATTATCGCTTAGTTTGGAGATGCTGGTTTCAGATAATATGACTATTCTGAACCACTCCAAACTAATAACGTTCATGTTAGATCGTTATGAAGTATGCTATGGAGCTATACTATTCTTCCTGAGGGTGGTCCCAATATGGAAGATAGTGATTCATGATTGTTTGTTCGATCCCAGAACAACTCGTATAGATGATTGCTAGTACTGCATTGGTTGCCTAGAGGGTAATATTAGCATTCCAAGATGGTTTTCTAGAAGGAAATGGTAAGACGTGGCCTCTTCGAGCCTCATACCTGGGAAATGAATAAAGCAGGGACATGCAACATGGCTAAATGGGTCGCACATAAGTAAGGTATGATAATCCCAAATCTGGGGCGATATCCATGTATGCTTCGGGATCCCATTGAATGGTTGTTGATCTCAACCATGAGGTGATCATATTCGGTGCTACTCGAGAAGGGGGTAGTGTCGGTCCTGAGTAGCAGAGGTGTAATGTGTTATAGCCTCCCATACATTTTATCTAAAGGTTTACAAATTCGACAGGTAGACCCTTACCCTTTCATAGTTGGAATCCGCTATGAGCCTTCAGTCTTTGGGTGTATAGCCTAGTATGCTGGAATTTAATTAATGTAACAATTTCGGCTAAGATTTTGTATTTTACTTTAAATCTAGACATTATGATAATATCGGATGATTTTAATATGAAATGTTTTGCCTATCGTAAAGTAAAAACCTATTCGTGTTTATGTGCGGTGTGGCCTTACAAGATACTTTTGTTTAAAGGTTTTTATAAAGTTATACTTTATGCTTTACTCACACCTGACCCATGTATGACCTAGAGTTTAATTTTCTTTTCCCTAATCTCTTGGGTACTCAATTTTTTTGAGTAGCTGAGTAGTCAAGTTCAAAGAAGCACTTTGGAGTAGGATGGAGCAGGAGTCCTCCCAACATATAGTAGTTATATTTTTATTTCCACTATGTTGTGTATATTATGTAATATTAATGGGCAGTCTGATCTAGCTGCCTTGAGTCTTTGATTTGGAGTAGTACTTATTGTAAATTGATGTAATATTTTGCAGTAAATTCATGTAATATTTAGTGGTGTTGTGTATGACTCTCATGTTGTAATGAAATCTTTGTTTTTTTCTCTTAACTATTATTTCTATACCCCCGACCTGTCTTTCGGACACTTGGATGATCGGCACAAGAATAGAGAGGATGTATTAAATGTCGTCGTTAGGTGTAAGAAAATTATATTGTCACATAAATTCAAGATTGATGAAGAATACCATATTATGGAATGAAATCTACCTTCATGGATGTAGGGATTTATGGGACTTTTACTTCCAAGTTGACAAATTCATTCGTATTGATGTGATCTTTCACAAAAATTTAAATCACAACCATAAGGGAGAAAACGGGAAAGATTTGTATTTATAGGCAAGAATAAAAGTGGGAGATGGGATGTAAATCGAAGGCTAACTGCGCTAACTTGAACTAGACCATCTCATATATTTTTACTATAACAAAAGATGAGATGGAATATTCGGTACTAGAAAAGGCCAAACTAACCCAAAACCAAATAAATGAGGTGATTACCATGCCTTTCTTAAGGTAAATGGACATCAGATAGATGATTGTTGAGTCTTAGCTACGATAATTCAAAATAAGATCAGGAGAGGGGTACTCATAGAGTTTTTAAGGGAAACCAAAAATTTCCTCATCCTAATAAAAATGGTGGATCTCTAGCTAATAATATGAATTTCCTAGATAACAAAACCACATAAGAGTTCCCACCACCAATAAATCATATTAATGTGATTCTTGGTGGGCCTTATATCGCTGGAATTAGCAAGGGCACAAGGAACGTACATATTTGCAAAGCTAAAGAGGGAATTTATTCTATATAAGAAGAGCCACTGATGATGATCAACAAGAGCCCAATGCAGAACCCGAACTTAGTAGTCACTCCAAAAGAGTTAAGAGAGGTAAAGAAACTTCATAATGACTATTTCATAATTACTACCCAAATCGAACAATCTCTAGTATCCAAAATCTAGGTTGATACCATTCATACAGTAAATGTCATTTTCAAACACGCATTCAATCAAATGGATATCCATGTGGAAAAGCTTGAGCCTAGCTTTGAGCCCATCCATGGGATTAATAATAAGGTTCTACCCCGATTGGCAAATAAAGCTACATGTGCAAATGAGAATCTTACTCAAAGACTTTGAAACTCTATTCATGGTGATGGATTAATCCTCTGACCACAATGTCTTCTTTGGGAGACTCACCTTGGATGAAGTGTATTCTTTCATCTCCTCAAAGCATTTGGTTGTTAAATATCCCACTAAAACCGGATAAGTGATCATGCGAGGGGAGCAATTTAGTTCTAGGGAAATGTACTTTGCAACCCTTGAACAATGTAATAAAGATAATGATTCTTGTTCTGATGATGTTTCAAAACTAAATAAAACCAAAAGTTACAAGTCCTTAGATATCAATCAGCAATAATTGACATATAAGGCGGTTGGGCTAAAAGCACTAACTGAGAGAAAAAAGCATTGGCTAAGAAGGCCAAACATCCAGAAATGTTGAAATAAATCGAATAAGCTAAGAAGCAGTCACTGAAGAAACTTTAGAAGTAATTATTCCAGTAATAGATTCTAGAGATAATGAAGTTAAAATAAAGTTTATAGAGGAATTAGAAGAGATAAATATAGATCCTTAAGATTCCACCAAAATAGTAATGATTTGGAGAGGGTTAGATAAAGATATCAGGGAAGAACTAATTCATTTTATTTGGACAAGCAAAGATGTTTTTGCTTGGACTCATGCAGACATGATCAAGATTGATCCTACAATAATGTGCCATTTGCTTAATATAGATCCAAGTTTCACTCCTATAAGGAAAAAGAAAAGGCAATTCGATAAAGCATGAACAATTGCATTGCAAGAGGAGGTAAAATGACTACTAGAAAATGGGTTTATCAAAGAAGTGTTCTAACCTGAATGGCCAGCAAACCTGGTGTTAGTTAGAAATTGAATGGGAAGTGGAGAAATTTTGTTGATTACAACAAATTTAACAAAGTATGTCCAAAGGACTATTATCCCCTCCCAAGGATTGATCAACTAGTAGATGAATAAGCGGGCATACGTTACTATCATTCATGGATGCATATTCAATTATAATCAAATTACTGTGTTCAAACCCAGTGAGGAACATACAAGTTTCATAACTTGTTAGGGATCATATTACTATAAGGTAATGCTTTTTCAGCTAAAAAGCATGAGCATATATATGATGTTCAAAACCTAAATTGGGAAAACATGGAAGTATACATGGATGATATTGGTGAAATCCAAAGAAAAGATGGATTATATTAAGAATCTAAATGAGATGTTTTAAGTATTGTGGAAATAAAAGATGAAATTAAACCCCAGGAAATGCTCTTTAGAAATCCAATCTGGGAAGTTCTTGGGATATATAGTGAGTGCATGAGGAATAATATGAAACCTTAAAAGAATAAAAAAAATCAGAGATATGGTGGAGTTAAAGATGGGATGAGTTTAAATGGCCATGTGACAACATTTAACCAGTTTATATCAAAAGCCACTGATAACTATATTCCATTTTCGTTGTGATCAAGAAAATAAAAAATTTAGAATGGATAGAGGAATGCCAAAAATAATTTCAGAAAATGAAAGATCATTCGGTCAAACCAATGATACTCTCTAGTCTGATATAAGGCGAATACTTGTTCTTATATATGGTAGTGTCTAAGCATGCAATCGGTTCAGTCTTAATAAGAGAAGAAAATGGAGTTCAGTTACTATTATATTATACAAGCAAAAGGCATGGGATGTAGAAGTAAGATACCCGGTTGTAGAAAATTTATCTTATTGTTTAGTGTTATCAAACCAGAAGTTAAGATCTTATTTCCAAGCATAAACGATTAAGGTCTTAACTAACTATCTGCTTAAGAAAATCTTTAGTAAACTCGAAACATCTGGAAGGTTAGTGACATAAGAATGGAATCAAGTTAGTACGATATCGAATGTCCACCTCGGGTAGCAATAAAAGGACAACTATTAGCTAATTTTGTAATAGAATATACAAGGTTTAATAAAGAACAATTTGAAAGGAAAAGAAAACTTGAACCAAGATGGTAGCTATTTCTCGATGGCACATCAAATGAACAAGGAGCCGGAGCGAGTATGTGATAATCACACCTGCTAGACATCATTTGCATTATGCAATGAAATTTGATTTACTATAACTAATAACATAGTCGAATATGAATGAATGATAGGTGATCTAACTTTAGCTTAGCAGTTGAAAACTCCTGGATTGAGGTTTTTAGCGACTCATGTTGATGGTGAACAATTTAAACAAAACTTATAAAACAAAAGGTGAATTATTAACCCAATACATAAAGAAGATCAATGAAATGTTAGCCGAATTTGAGGATTTTTCAAGTCATTAGGTGCAAGGGGAAAATCGCTCAAGCAAATTCACTAGCAAAATTAGCCAATTTGCATGGAGCACCAGAAATAAAGATTTTCCCTACTGGATTCCAGCAAAATCAAAGCATTGAGTTTAAGGAAAAGGAATCAAAATACGAAGCATTAGTTTTAAAATGGATCACAAACTCGCCAAATACAGCGTAATGAAGAATATTATGAAGGGAAGGATGATTATGGGACAATCCGTAAAGAAATAAAAAAGTAGGAACATAAAGATAAATATGTAAATAGTTGGATTATGCAAATAGTAGAATATTTACATAAAGGATTACTACCAAAAGATGAGAATGAATCAAGAAGATTAAGGCACTAAGCGCCTTATTATACCATGATGAAGAACTATATAAAAAAGGATACTTGATTCCTTATTTGAGATGCATAACTCCAGAAAAAGGAAAGCAATTATTAAAAGAAGCCCATAAAGGGTTTTGTGGAGATTATTCTATTGGCATGAAATTATCTAAGAAAATAAGGGTACTATTAGCCTCATATGAGTGAGGATGCTTTATTCTATGTAAAATTTGTGACAAATGCCAGAAACTGAGGAATCCCATGCCTACCTCCAAGTGAATTGACCTATGTCACAATCCTATAGCCATTTGACGTTTGGGGAATCGATCTAATATGGCCTTTTCCTATCTTGCGGAGAGACGAAAATTTTGTAGTCACTGCAGTTGACTACTTTACAAAATGGGTAGGGGCTGAATTTTTGTCCAATATAACTACTAGAAAAATCTTAAAGTTTGTGATAAATAACATATTTAGCCGCTTTGGGATCCCAAATAAAATCATTTCTAATAATGGGACTCAATTTGAAAGTGAAAAGTTTACTTTCTTTTGTATAAATGGAATAATAAAGTGTTTTTCTTCAGTTGCTAATCCAAAAGCTAACTGAGTAGTGGAAACTGCAAATATGACCCTTGAGAACATCTTGAAAAAGTGGTTAGATAAAGCATAGGGAATTAGGTAGAGAACTTCTACCAGTTTTATGGTCATACAGAACTTCCTCGAAAATGACCACTAGGCATACCTTTTGACATATGGATTTGAAGTAACATTGCCAGTTGAACTCGAAGTCCCATCACATCGAAGAATTGCGTATGCATATAGACCATCTCAAGAAATGAAAAAGGAATCCATGGATTTGATTAATGAGCTAAGAGATCAAGCTGCACTGAGAACGGCAGGGTATCAAAGAAGAATTACTAAGTATTATAACTCAAAGATAAGGGAAAGAGCCTTCCAAAATGGCTACTCGGTAACTTAAAGAGTAATGAGGAATATCAAAAATCCAACATTTGAATTGCTAAGGCCAATTTGGGAAGGATCTTTAATTATCCATGAACTGATTCCACCAAGAAATTATCGATTAAGAAGGCTCAATGAAAATGTACTAACAAGAACATAGAATGTTGAGTATTTGGTCACACTTCTACGCCTGGCCACAACACAGTGATGGCCAAATTAAGCCTTTGGTCTAGCTTCTACGTCTTGCCAAAGAACCCAACCAAGGAGTAATGGTCGAATTAAGCCTTTGGTCCTGCTTATACGCCTGAACACTGCACCCATCCAAGGAGCGATGGTCGTATTTTTCTTTTAGTCTCCCTTCCATGCCTCGCTAAAGCACCCATCCAAGGAGTGATGGTTATGTTAAGCCTTTGTTTCCACTTCCACATCTGGCTAAAGCACCCATCCAAGGAGTGGTGGTCCCCTTTGGTCATGCTTTTAGCCTGGCCAAAGAACCTATCCAAGGTGGATGGTCAAATTAAGTCTTTAATCTTGCTTATGCCTAGCTAAAGCAACTACCCGAAGAAGGATGACCAGCTAAGCTATGTGGGAAAATAAACATCTTAAAAGAAAGACTATCCAACCATAAAATTGATTGAATCAATGTCCATAAGATCTACCAAAATAAAAAAAGACAAGGTAAGAAGAAAAATCAACATTAGAGGAAAGGAGCAAAGCTTAAGGTAGAAATTCGCTTAAGCTATAACATAAGCATACTTCTTATGAGGAGGGGCAATTATTACACCCTAAAACTTTTCAAAACAAAAATTTAAAGGTGTGGAGTTATTAAGGGAGAAAAGAAAAGGCCATCATATGTTGAGATATCAAAAATATGCATGAAAATAAACGACGAAGCTATCAGATATTGGAAATAAAACTATCCCATCTTTAGATATAAATTTTATAACATGATGATGGATGACAAGATTATCGCGTATTGGAGACAACCTAATAAAAGTTATTACATAATGAAATCAATCTATCAGGATAGAATCATAAAGGATATCATATGGTTGAACTAATAAAGGCTATCACATGTTGAAGGCAAGCTAACGATGGTTGAAGTCATAAAGGCTATTGAGGTTGAAGTCATAAGGGCTATCCCATGTTGAAGACAAGTTATCGCGGGTTGATGTTATAAGGGCTATCACATGTTGAAGACAAGCTATCGTAGGTTAAAGTCATAATACCTATTTTAAGTTGAAGTCATAAAGGCTATCGCAGGTTGAAGTCATAAAGGCTATCACATGGGGAAGACGAGCTATCGCAAGTTGAAGTCATAAGGGCTATCACATGTTGAAGACAAGCTATCATAGGTTGAAGTCATAAAGTCTATCACATGTTATGATCAAGCTATCGTAGGTTGACGATAAAGTCAATGACATGTTGAGATTAAACTATTGCAGGTCGATGATAAAGCTACCACATTTTGAGGCTAGCACTTGTTGATATTAATGAACAATGATGCTATCAAACATTGAAAAGTTGTTAGCGCACACCAATGAATCAATACACAAAGCATCCCAACTAGCCACACAGCAACTTCCAGTTGAACTAGCTGTGCCATGTCATCATGAAGAGAATTGAAATCACATCATGCCACATGTCAAATCGACAGTGTGCCACATTAGTAAAATCTTAATCATTCATTCTCACGAACGCCACTTGTTAAAGATCTAAAGGCCCAATTTATCTATAAATAGGCATGTACCCCTTACTAGAAAAGGGCTAATTCCGAATCATATTTCTTTCTTATCTTCATTTTTATTGAAGCATAAATAAAAAGCTCAACTTAGGATTTTAATGGGCACCTCCGTCAAATTGACAAATGGTGATTCTGCATACATACCCAAGAGTTAACCCTCTTACCCAAGTATCATTAATTCCCTTGACTTAAGCATATAAGTTATGTCACGACCCGTTTTTCTGTACCCTTTGAATCAACAGTAAACCACATATGTCCAACTCAAATTGCACGAAAATACGAAACATGAAGGGTAATAAAGAAAAATAGACAGAACAGAATCTCACACGAATGGAATAACATATAATATCGAACAAATATCTTTACAGCGGAAATTACATATATCAAAGTCTAACCTAAATTCGGCTTGGACAGTTATAAACATCTATCCTTACAATTACTGACAAACATCAAACCAAAACTAAGTACAACGGATAATAGAATATGCCCATACGTAGATGAATATCTCCAGCTCTCTTCTAGAAACTCCAACCGTCTTCGACTAACCTGAAACTACTTGAATCTGACCCGAGCATTGAAAATACCTGGATCAGGCTTGATAAACTAGCGTGAGAAAACTCAATAATAAATGACAGTGTCATATATCAGCCTTTGAATAAAATCCTTTGAAAAGAAAGAGTATCTCATAAGACCACGCCCACACATAAACACGGACGTGTTTTTACCTTATGATAACTAAAACACTTTTATATAAAAACATTTGATATTATTTTTAATGACATCTCTTTGAAAACCTTTGCAAATAAACTTATTAATCTTATCCGAAATGGTTACCCATATATCATTTCGAGGCTATTCATTACGCCAATACAAACAAAACCATAGGTTCTTATTGGAGAATGGATTTCCGTACAAATGACCAGGTGAAGGATCTACCTTCCGAATGGGTACACCTCTAGATGGATGTCCCGAGGCACAGAACATCTGCCCTCTACCAACACAATACCGACCTACCTCTTTAACTAGGTAGTACCGAATATGTCATCCCCCGGTTGTTACCGACCTTTAACCGAGCACTCGTTTCCATACACCACATTAATTTACATCTCGAACGTCATAGTGGAAAGAAATATATCTAGAAGGGGATGATCATACCCTACTTAGGAATGACCCACTTAGCCTTGCCGCATCTAATCCTGTTTCGGTCATTTCCGGTTTGATGAGGCTTGAGGCAACGATTACCTTTTCACATAGCACATATCACATTTCTGAATGCCACATTGCCATTTCCGTTGACTACTAATTGCCTTCCACAAAAATACAACCCTTGAGCTTGTACGTCTCAAGGAAGGGTGTTAAGCTAAGAGAAGTTGCCTTCTCCGCCGCCAAACAGATGTACGTTTGTAAAAACCAATGTTCGTAATCATTAGAAATGCAATGTTAGACAAACGTCCATAAAAATTGTCTAGGAACAGGACAAACTGAAGGCACTCTCCTACTACCACTAGTAGCTAGTAGTCCTTGCAATCTGAAAAATCTCCACAACGAGGAGACCACTACTATATATAACTCTATAGTGGGAGCTACCCAGAGCATGTCAACAAGCAGTCCTCATGCCACGAAGATCCACGGTCTTCAATAATCATCATCTTCAACATGTCTTCACTTTCGAACGTATACGTTGGTTCGAAGTTGTTTTTGGACAGGGATTACCCAAATCTGACCCCGGTTCCTTCGAAGCCAATCATCGACAAAAAAAATGAATATGAGTACATAGGATTTATTAAGTCTCTTTTCACTTTAACTCTTTTCGGATGATTTTGAAATCTCTTTCTTTCGACTTAGAATAATTCTAAGAAATTCATTCTTTTGCTTTGGATAATATTTTCAAATTTCCTTATTTAACTCTTGATCCAAATTCCTTAACTTTTAGGCGGGTCAAAAACAATGTTATTTAAGACATCGTTTACGATAAACCCTAAAATAAATCTTAGCAAACATTTTTGAGTAAAAAGGGTCATAGAAATTATTCTAATTTTAATCAACATTAATTTCCGTATTCAACAAGTGCTATGGGCGGAATAACGGTGAAATCACCTTTTAAATTCCACGAATAGGACGAGTTCCCTCTTCGGATTTCAATACCAAGTATAAGAAGATTATCTCTATGCAATCCAAGTCGTAGTTTGTTCATTTTGGAGATTGCTTAAATTTGATAATACTAATCTTCTTTTATTTTGGAAAACTTAATACAATCTTTTTATCTCAGAGGATCCGGGCTTCCCTTTCAATCTGTTCCACCCCTCGCCTAAGAAAAGAAAACATAGGCCAAGTAAGTTCAGGGCACTGGTTGCTCCATCCCTAACCTTAGTTAAACACCTTGTTTTATCTTCCCAGATCTCACAGGCGGGACAAATGTACTAGTCGTTTCCGCATACTCAGTTATCAACTTTATTTTGGAATTGATTATAAAGATTCCAAATTATCATTTAAACACTTAATTTTACTTTTAAAAACATTCACAATTGATTCAGGGAAAAAATCGTTACATTTAAACTTATTTTCAAAAAGTTATACCATTCGCAGCATAAAAGTGCTGCGGAAAGTGCTATATAAGCTTATTTGATTTAAACAACTTTTAAACATTTGATAATTCATATTTTCCGATTCAAATCTCTTTTAAACTATTTAAATAGAATTATCAAATTTATTCCATATTTTTTCAATATTAAAAACGTTCATTTAAACAGATTTCCGGTTATAGTCACTCAACTACAGAGGCACGATTTTTCTAGAAAATTGATTTGGACTTAATTCAAAATCTACTCAACAAAATTTTGTTTTTCTTTCTTCTTTTAGAAGATATGGATATAATAGTCCGGAATTTTCTTATCTCGAAAAATTCCGAGCTATATTCCACTCTATACACTCGTTTGAACTTTTCGGCGTGAAATCGCGAACTACCTTTGCGCGACGCACCTTGTTTTAACTTATTTTTCAATATTTGAAATAATTTATTCAAATTGAATTCTATCACTTATAAAATCATTAAAAATCATTTTAAATCAATATTTTCACTTTTTAAAGCTTTTAAAATGAATTTTCACTATTACCATATTATAATATTATTTTATTCCTATTATTTTAATATTATATTTTAAATTCCAATTTCAATTCAATTTCAATTCTAACTTCAAATTAAACTCATTTAAAACTTAGATTTCAAACTAATTTCAATTTAAACTTCCATTCAACCTAAATCTCAACTTCAATTTTTCAAAATTGATTTCAATTTCAATTTCACTATTCATCTCAATTTCAATTTCAATTTAACTATCCTTTTCAAATCTATTTCACTTCAAATTTCAAATCCTCTTTTATTTTTACTTTAATTTCAATTTTAATTGAAAAGAGACTTATTTTTCCAAAATATCTCATATCACTAAAATATGGTCTTATTAAGAAAGGATCACTTAATCAAAATGAACATAACCAATATCCATATTCATCACTAACATAAAATCCATTCAAAAAATCACATAACATATGATTTCAAACCCAACATTCACTATTAATACCATAATGGGATATATTATCACAATTCAATTATCTAACCAACTATCAAATCATCCATATTAACAATCAAATAAACATTCATATGTCATACAGATATAAATATGATTGTTTTAACATAACCAAAATATAAATTCAAAAGCGATGAGAATTTCTCACCTTCATATCCACTCCATCAATCTTTTTCATAGGCTATGTGCTTTTCGAACAAATGCGCTTTTCCCGAACGTCTTGAATTCTCGCCTTAACTTATTTTCTTTCCGAACCGCTTTTGTTTTCCTTTCGTTTTCTTTTCTTTTCTTTTTCTTTTCTTTTTTTATTATTTTGGTCGTGGGGTTAAGAGGAGGATGTGTGGCCTAGGCAGGAGGGTACGACCTAGGGTAGTGAGGTGTGTATGGCTTTGGGTAGGCAGGTAGGTGGGGTGTGCATGTGTTTTGAGGTGGGTAGGTGGTTTGGAGGGCTCGGCCTTGGTGGTAAGGAGGGGGTACGGCCTTGTAGGGTGGATGTGGAGCTCGGCCTTGGTGTGGGTGGTGGTGTGGCTAGTGTTTTGGTGAGGTGGAGATGGTGTGGTCGAGAGTAGAGGGGGTTTAGGTGGTGGTGGAGCATGGTGGAAATAATGGAAGAGAATGGAGAGGTGGGATGCCATGGAAATGATGGAAGAAGAAGGAAGTAATGGAAGAGGAAGAGAATGGAGTTTAGAATTTTGTAGGATGAAAATGTAGTGAAGAAAGAAGGGTTTAGGCTTGTATTTATAAGTGGAGTTTGAATGGCTAATGTCCTAAATACCCTTACTGTAACAACCCTATATTTTGTGATTATTTTAATTACTTTAATTTAATTTACTGATTTAAAAACTTTATTTTATTTATTTAAATTAGATAATTTTGTTATTTTAAATATAAATTGTGTTTTGAATGTGAATTATAATTTCAAACATGAATAAATAAGATATTTTCCAAAAATGTGAATTTTGGTCAATATGGTAAAAGTTTGAATTTTAATATAAAATTAAAAAAAAATTGAAATTTTGAAATCTATCTTTATTTTATGAAAGTAAATAATATTTTAAGAATACTGCTTTTCGTTTCGTTGAAATCTGATTTATAATGTAAAAGTTATGCCCTTTTAAATATTGTGTGTAATTTGTTGTATTTAACAAAATTGTTTATTTTAAATTATATAAATAATATTTTATTTGGTCATGTAATTTATGTTTATATGGGTAAAAAAACATGTTATGTATATATTTTAGTTTTAAAACATTTTTAAAAGTGTAATTAACATTTTCCAGTGTCAGTCGTATTCTGTTTATAATTTTTAATTTCCAGTTTCATTTAATTAAAGAAATTCTTTATTTATTTCCTATTTCCTTAAGACTTTATTTATTTTTTCTTTATTTTCATTTCCACTTTATTTTGTTCAGAATTTAGCTTATTTGCTTGGCTTTTTATTTGTTTAGAAGTGTTGTTATAATTTTCCAAAGTTAATGGGATTGTGTTTGCAATTGTCTTAAGCTAGTTTCAATATATTAAGCTATTTCTTTATTTATCTTCATATTTTCCTAAAATATAATTATTTATTTTTCTTTTTTTCACTTTTTTCAGTTTTTTTTATTTTATTTACTGATTTTATTTGTTTTAAAATATTTTGAAGTGAGGTAGATATTTTTCTAAAGCTAGTGATGATTTAATTGTAATTTTTGAACCCTGTTTTGAATTTTTAAACAATTTCTTTAATTCTTTTTCTATTTTCCTTAAACTTATTTATTTATTTCAGTTTATTTTATTTTGTTTTCATTTTCTAAGGCATTTACTGAAATTTCATTTGTTTTTATTTAATTAAAAGAAGTGGAAATTTGAAAGGACTTAAGCTTTAACTTGTGTGACTTTTCATTGCCAAAACATTTTCATTTTCCACGACCTTTCATTAGCTTTGTTTTGGCCGTACACCCTAAATGCTTAGCCGTGAGTTTCTCAAACCATTTCACGTGAAAACATTTCCTCCTCACTTTATTTCTCACGGCAAAAGCAAATGGTAATAGCCTCTTCTCATTTTCTACTTTTCCTTCTTCCTTTTGCATTGTTTTGCTTGGTTTTGACATGATTTCACCTAGCTTTGCTCGACCAAACCCTCCACCATCTCCACCATAGCCTCCACCACCTTCCTCCTCCCCTTCCACGGCTTTAAACCCCTCTCTTCCCCTCTGACCAGATCAGGCCATGGCCTTTAAATGAAGACAAACACCTTAAAAGTTGCACAAAATCTTCCAAATTGCATGCCTAGCCACCTAGTCTTCATCACCTTCACCTTAGATCACCTTGGCCACCTCCCTATGCTCCACCACCACCATGATATAACCATTTACTCTCAGCCATCTCCTCTGTCCGGATTTGAAACATGTATAGCCGAGCCCAAACATCCATGTAGCTGAGCCAAATGTTGTGCAAAACTTCACTAGTTTGCATAAGACTCCTTGTATTCATGTTATGTAACCTCTTCCACTTCCTATTACTTGTAGCCATGCCTTTTTAGGTCCAAACTTGAACCAAAACCATGTTATGGCCAAGCCATATCAACCCCTAGGCCGAGCATGTGAGTGTGGAAAGCATGGCAAAAGCATTTAATTCATTTTTGCTTTTTATTTCAAAAGTTGTTTCAAATTGATGTTGTATTGATTTATAATTTTACTTTGCTTGTTTATGGGTTGTGACAAGATCATTAGCTTGGTTCTCATCCACTTGAATCCATCGTTGTGTCATCGTGCTTTCTGGTATCCGTTGGTGTCATTTGATTTGATAACTCCAGTATAAAAAAAGGTGAGTAAATCTCACCTGACATTTATACTTATGCAAATGTGAATTGACAACAATTGAATGTGTAGAATATTATATATGATGTTATAACTACCTATGATTATTAATTATATGATGTTAAACCTGTTATTTTACCTGTCATATTATCTGTTACTGTTATTTATTGTTAAACTGTTCATTTATACCTGTTTATCACACTGCAAGTTCCCTGTAGATTAGATTCACTATGGGTTGAAATGATACATACCCGAACGAACTTTAGAATAGGGAAAAATCGTTATGGGCTGAAATGATAGGCCTGAACGATTTTTATTTATTTTATTTTATTTATTTTGACTTGGGATTTCGGGTTTGAAATGATAGAACCCGGTTTTTTCTTTGTAAACTGCGGATTGAAATGATACATATCTGTATCACTTGACCTATGTTACAAAACTATATACCGACCCGTAGTTAATTTTTAAAGTGTTTTGAATTATTTTAAATATGTTTGAAAGTGTAAATTTATGCTAATTTGATTTAAATTGGATTTTAAATTGTTTAAATAAAGAAATTATGATTTTTCTATAAGTTAAAAATGTTGAATAAATGACTAGTTAAATTGAAATTGGAAATATAACTTAAGTTTGGAAATTTGGATTTTGGTTTAAAAATGAATTTAAGTTATGACTAAAATGGAAATTTAGTTTTATTTGGAAAATGGGAAATAGGATAATTTGATTTAAATTTGAATTTAAATGACTTGATAAAGTATTATTGATTTTTCTATGAACTAAAATGGTTAAATGAATGAATGCTTAAATGTGAAAATTTAAATTTTAACTTGACTTGGAAATGTGAAATTTGGTTATAATTAAAGGTTTTAATTAATTAAATAAATTGGAAATTTAGTTTAATGTGTGAAATGGTAATTTAAATGTAAGTGTTAATAAATTGTCAAATGCAAAATTTGGAAAATTATACACTTGAATTTAATGAGTGATTTATTGGAAGTTGGATTTTATTGTAAAAAAAATTACCTTATAGAAATCATAAGTTAAAAGAGTATTTTTAATGAACATTTTTGAATGTCAAAATATGATTTTTATAATGTTTAAAAGGTTTAACATTGAAGGTTATTATTTGCTGGAAATACACTAAAATCTAGAAATTACTTTTTATAGCATTCAGAAATGTTATGATTTCCATAAATGAACTAAAACTTAAATAAGAGGCTATTATAGCAGTTCTATAATGCTGTAGTTGCTGAAGTAAATTAAAAGGCTAAAAACATAATAAAGGCCTATTACAACAGTTCTGTAAATGTTGTAGTGGTCTGCTGTCTTTGCTGAATTTAATTAAAACCTTTAATTTGAAACTTGAGCTATTACAGCATAAAAGGAAATGCTGTCTTTGCTGTTTTAAACTAAATTTCAACTAAATTGAGATTTAACAGCAGTTTTAAAATGCTGTCTTTGCTGAATAAAAATGTTCTCAAGAATAACTTATAACAGCTTTTTCTGAATGCTGTGAAAGGCTGGAAATTTCAATGATTATGGTTTTTAACTTAGTAAATGAACTCAGAATAGTTTAAAACTTTGGCTGAACACTTGATTTGAAAGTATAATAATTACACTTTTAAATGGTTTAGATGAATTATTTTGATTGAAATATAAACTATTTAAAAGGTGACTTGAAATGATAATAAATGAATGATATCTTTGAATTTAAAAGGTATTTAAAGTTGAATATTTGGATTTGAACTTAAATAAATGATTTGAAATGAAGTTTTTGAAAGAATATGATATTTTTATATATTAAAATGATTTGAAATGAAGTTTTTAAATGATAGGATGTTTTGATATATTAAAATGATTTGAAGTGAAGTTTTTGAAAGGATATGATATTTTGATATATTGAAATGATTTGAAATGAAGTTTTGAAATGATATGATATTTTAAATATATTGAAATGGTTTGGAATTGATTTAATCTTTATTTTGATAAAGATTTGGATTTGAAATGATATTCTATTTTGAAGTATAAAATATTAATTTAAAATTATAACCACGGGTTATAATAACGATGGGTTGTTAAAGAGACCGGGATCAGATATGGACATACTCTCTGTCGATACCGAAAACCACTTTGACAACTGTGTACGCGGTGGAGTTTCCAGAATGAAGTAGGATGGTGGCGACGATCCTAAAGGTATATACGTGGACCCAACTCCCATGAGTTGGCATAAAGTGGCTAAAATAGGAGCGATTGATGGGCCAATGAGGTAGCACCTCTGATCGGACACACTTCTTCAATACCATTCTATTACTTTGTGATTGATTGGGTGCACCCCTTGATTTGGGAGTGTTGTTCGAGGTGGGCGGTAGTGGCTGCTATGCGTCACCACCAGCCCGGATGCGTAATTGGTATATCTACCCTGGCATTGCCTAGTTGTGCCATGTCACTTACCATAGCGAGCTTTACTACGAGTTTCTATTTGTGTCGTACCTATGGAGTATCTTCCCATAGCCTTTCGAGGTATGCAGGTACTGTATAGACTATTGGCACTATTTGTGTTAAGGGCTATATGGGTAACCCCTTAACGCTATTTAAAAGTATGTTTATTTTATGATTAGACATATTATAATAGCGAATATTACTACATAGTAGATAGTTTAACGGATCCTTAAAGAGTGGGCGATCACAAGCATTCTTTAAGTTATTTGTACCTTTATTACAGTTCACTTGAGTTGGTTTACATTGTATAAGTATGTATGTCCTGACTCGAGTGTTTTGTGTTTTGCTTTACGCTCGGGTCAGACTGAGTGATACAGCATTAGAGACTCACCTTTGGAGCTGGAGTTTTGCTTTGAAGATCCAGATATCTATTCTTTTTGTTATCCAGTTGATTCCAGTTGTATTCTGAGTTGTACCCGATTTCCATACTGTTACTCCTGTTGTATCTTAGTATTCCTATTGTATCTTACTTAACTCTGATGTATTTATATATTAGCTTCATGAACTACTATTTCTCTATTTCCGCTGCATTATATTACTCTGTGATCTGTGATTATTTATTTACTAAATATGATGAGTTTGCCAAATTTTTATTTACAACGCGGTATTTTGAGCAATTCAAGTCCGACATGTGCGGATGCGAATGGTTGAAAATATCGGGTCGTTACAGTTGGTATCAGAGCTCTGGTTTTAGGCAAACTCAGCATATAGGGTAAATTTAATTACAGAATCACTTTCGTTCGAACTTGAATTCCTTCTTCTTCGATTCGGTTTCCTTTGAATTTTGAAACGTTCCCTTTGGTTCCAAAGTCCATTCATGTCCCTCACTATTCATCTTCTTTTGATTCGGTAGTATCCCATAACTCCACTTCGAATGATCTTTATAGTGAATCGGTGGTCTCGCCAATATTCTAAAGACTTGTTAAAGGGGGAAACTCCTTTACAATTAGCATCGACTCACCAGAGATTTTTATTTACCTTTGGTTTAGATGCTAATATCTTTTGTTACTCCAAATTCTATCTCTTGAGATCGAATGTAGATTTACCCCAAAAAATCCACATCAATCTTATTCTTTAAGTCACGGTTGACCCGGTTAAGGTTACCCGCGATTTATATAGGCTTATCCATACTCCCTATTCTGTTGTTTAATCATCTTATCTTTTGTCTCCAACTTATATTCAAATCAGAATTCTCTTTAATTTGAGTCCATCAAATCCGAATCCCTATCCTTATTTTGAAACATTAATCTTGTATTTGAAAATCTTATATTTAAAGATGTTTTATATATTGTGTTGTTTGAGTTATTGATGTTGATTTGGGTTTCTGATCGATTCGTCTGATCAACGCTATCGATAGGATCTCCAAAACACTCGAACAGAGCAAACTGATACAATATGGTTTTCAAATTTAGTAGATAGATAAATTTTGTATAATTAAAATATGTATAAGGTTAATTTTCTGATTTTTGATAATTAATGGAATTGGGTGTTAAGAAATAATATTTAACGTTGTATGTATTTTATAATCATTGGCTTTAGTTTCTTATCTAAATAATTAAACATGGTTATAAATTAATTTGGAAATTTAAATGGATTTAAATCAAGAATGTGAGAATTTAATTTCTGATGATTTTGAACTTTGTTTTGAAAGTTTTAAAAGGATATATTATTTAAAAGTATTTCTAGTAGAAATTGTTTCAAAGGATTTTTAATTTTAAATCAGTGCCCTTTTCTTTGTCGCTGGAAAATAATTTCGGTGATGACTACAGCATCATCGACATTCATTTTCGAGTTTCGAAGCGAAGAGACCATCCTGTAGCTTTGCTACAGTTTTGCTTTGGAAAATTTTATTGATATGAATTTCTAAATATGACTTGACTTATAATGACAACAACTATATAATGAAAATCCAATGTACATATATATATATATATATATATATGTATATGTATGTATATATACAAGAACTTGCTAGAGCAACATCACTAGAAAGACAAGAACAAGGTGCAAAGAACAATACAAGAGACTACAAGCTGATAAGATCAAAGAAGCAACAAGAAACATGCACAGTTTTCAGACGTCTGAGGGCACAAGTCAGACGTCTGAAAATAACCTCTGGAATAACAAAACAGACAAGACCAGACGTCTGGTAGATGCACCCAGACGTTTGGAAATCTACCCTGTGCAAAAAATTGTATACTACCAGACATCTGATACAAACATCCAGATGTCTGATTTCAAACTCGGATTTCAAAGAAGAACTTCAACTATCACATTCGAATAGACATCTCCGCTTCTCTTCGCCGCAACTCTTCATCATCAACAGAAGCAACTATATAGCACTCATTAATGGATGCAACTACTCAACATACCTGTCTACAACTATATAAACAAGAATCAAGAAGGATTAAACAACAACTCGACTCTCTATCTTGATCATCTCTTGTTCTAATCATCTACTTGCTATACAATCTGAAAATCTAAGATCATACACTTCTATATTCTCTCGAACAATATAGTATTCAATCATTCAAGAGATATAGGAAGTTCATTTGTACTACATAGTCAAAATCAGTGTAATAGACAACACATAGTTGACAAAGAAACTATGCTATTGTAAACCTGTTCCTCCAGGTGAAGTGAGGGTTATTTGGTGAAAGGAAATTATGAAGAGGAGCTTCGGGACTGGACGTAGGATGGGAGGTCTGTACCAGTATAAAATCCCTGGTGTGATTATTCTTATTTACTTAGATTAATATTGTTTTAGTTGCATCATATATTTTGCCACATATACTTGCATATACACTACACGATCCACCCCGTAGAACTTTCAATTGGTATCAGAGCCTGGGATTCTAGAGATCGTAACAACATCCTAGAATAAATGGCTATAAAGAGATCTACTCAAGGCAATAGGAAGAGGAAGAGCAATAAAGAAGAATCAAAGGAGTAAACAAACAAATGCTTCATGGCTAAACTCAGATCACAATCTGTATGCTTAGATTCTTTATATAAAGATCTTCTGTTAGCACATGATGAATTATTAAAAGATTGTAAAACCTTGAATAAAGTTAATATAATTGCTTTAGATAAGTTAAAAGATTGTGAGCAAGAAATTTCCAGTTTAAAAGAGGAAAATAATTTTTTGATAAAACAAACTAAATGTTTTGAAAATACCGTTGAAGAACTTGTTTCACAAAAAGATTTCCTACAAAAAGAAAATGAGCAGTTAGAAGAAAAAAACAATGATCTTTTAGAGGAAATCAATGTTTTGCAAAATAAAAATACTATCTTTGATAAAGAAAAGAATTTTTTTTTAAAATAAATTACAGATTTGAAAAGACAAAATTATTTATTACAATCATCTTTAGATAATTCAGAATCTCGAATTTTTCTTCTCGAAAATGAGAACTGTACGATAAAAAGGGAAAATTCTGAATTAAGCAAGCAAATTGATATTTTGAAAAACAGTAATATTTCTTTTGAAAATAATAATTTTGACTTCAAAGCTAAATTTGATAAACTTAACACTAAAGTCACAAAATTTAATAAAGGTCAAAACGATTTAAACATGATTTTATCTAGTTCTAGACCTTTACATGACAAAAGTGGTTTAGGATATAATAAAACTGATCATAGAAATAGCACTAGACACGCTTTCATGTATAGTAAAAATGTTAGTACAAAATTTCGACTAAGATCTAGATCAAATTCTTATAGAAATTCAAATACTGCTATGGTCAATAATATTTATAATTTCTCTAGAAGTACAAAATCATTGAATGGAAATATGAATAAAAATTATCTAAGTATTTGGGTTCCTGTTAATTGGAAAAATAGAGAAAAATACATTGATGATTATTTTGATATGGTAGTTAATAATGAAAACTATATTTATAAAGGTTTTACCACACCCAAATGGGTATGGTTTCCAAAGATCTAACCCCCCGGACCTTAACATAGTAAGTGGGTACCAAAAAATGATTTTTACAGGTTCTCGGAGAAACAAAAGGAAAGATTTTGGAATTTGCAAATATGATTCCCTCATTCTTTTTGATAATGACAAAGGGGGAGAGATAATGGAAATCACATATTCAGGGGGAGATTTATAAAAATTACATATAAGTACATTGTATAGTTGTCATCATCAAAAAGGAGGAGATTGTTAGGAAATCAAATTCATGGTTTTAATGACAACAACTATACAATGAAAATCAAATGTACATATATATGTATATATACAAGAACTTGCTAGAGCAACATCACTAGAAAGACAAGAACAAGGTGCAAAGAACAATACAAGAGACTACAAGTCGATAAGATCAAAGAAGCAACAAGAAACATGCACAAAAAGGACATGCACAATTTTCAGACGTTTGAAAATAACCTCTAGAACAACAAAACAGACAAGACCAGACATCTGGTAGATGCACCCAGACGTCTAGAAATCTACCCTGTACAAAAAATTATATACTACCAGACGTCTGATACAAACATCCAGATGTCTGATTTCAAACTCGGATTTTAAAGAAGAACTTCAACTATCACATTCGAATAGACATCACCGCTTCTCTTCGCCACATCTCTTCAACATCAACAGAAGCAACTATAGAGCACTCATTAATGGATGCAACTACTCAACATACCTGTCTACAACTATATAAACAAGAATCAAGAAGGATCAAACAACAACTCGACTCTCCATCTTTATCATCTCTTGTTCTAATCATCTACTTGCTATCCAATCTGAAAATCTGAGATCATACACTTCTATATTCTCTTGAACAATATAGTATTCAATCATTCAAGAGATATAGGAAGTTCATTTGTATGACATAGTCAAAATCCGTGTAATAGAGAATACACAGTTGATAAAGAAACTCTGCTATTGTAAACCTGTTCCTCCGGGTGAAGTGAGGGTGATTTGGTGAAAGGAAATTCGGAAGAGGAGCTTCGAGACTGGATGTAGGACGGGAGGTCCGAACCAGTGTAAAATCCCTGGGGTGATTATTCTTATTTACTTAGATTAATATTGTTTTAGTTGCATCATATATTTTGCCACATATACTTGCATATACACTACACGATCCACCCCGTAGAACTTTCAGTTACAACTTAGGCCTAACTTTTGATCTAATACCCTTAAATGTATTACACCGACTCAATTTGTAACACTTTGTACTAAGCTTGAATACTATAACTTAGATAGTGAGAGCGATACTAAAATTTGGTGTTGAAAAATAAAAAAAATATACATCAAACTCAATTTACAAGTTTTTTACTTCTTTTAGGACTAAACAAAAGATTTTAATTTTTTTTTGAGAAGTTGATGATTCTCATAAAACAAAGTTGCACATGTGGCTAATCGTACATAATAATAAAAAAGAATTAAACTTTTAAAGAAAAAGAATACGTTTATAGATAAAATAGGTTTTTTGTGATTAAACTTGGAAAATATAACACACTTATATTATACTATTCCCGTAACTAATTATATTCCTATAAACAACCTTACTATTTTTGATTTTAACATAACCGACGCCGATTTTAACAGTGACTGCTAGTAGAACGGTCTTACATTCCAATATATTACTTGTTATAGAATTTTATTTCATACTATCTTGACTATTACTTGTTGTTTGTAACAACGCAGAATTTAATTACCTTAATGATGAATATTTAAATATATTTTTCATTAACTAATTAATGGATTTTTTAACTCAAATAAACTCCTTTTAAATAATAATTAAAGATGGTGAAAAAGTTTTTATAACGGCCCAGAATTTCACTGCTTTGATTTGCGAATATTTAATTAATTTTAAATATTCAAATAATAGATATTTTAATGAAAATAAAACTCTTTTAAATAATATAAATGATAACGAAATCATTTTTTAAATTTTTTTACGAAAATAATTAGTTTAAAGAAATATAGGAAATGTGACCAGAATTCGTTTTCCGAATTTTCGACTTTTCATCGGCTAAAAGTTGTTGAAAAACGTTGTGCACATTTGAATTAACATATTCACATTTACAAATAAGTTAGATATATATTTTGATAAATATATATATATATATATATATATATATACATACACACATTTATTAACTTAAACAAATATAAAGGTGATGTGACCTTTTATGCATTATTTATAAATAAGAAAAGAAGTTAAAAGAAAATGTCATTTCATTAGCAAACATAAAGTACATGAAGTACTAAAACATGTTTAAACATGTTGGAGCATGTTTTTAAGGAGGGGACAAGGAGAATGATGTGTCATGATGGTAGTGGAGGGCATGTACTTGGGGAGATTTTAGTAATTTTATAAATGAACCTTGTATATATAACAATTTCTAAAAAAAAATGTCGTTTTCTATATCATTTTCCACTTCCTAAAACCTTTCTTAAGCTTAAGAAAATATTCCATGGTTTCCTAAAGTATTTCTAAGTATAAGAAATCATAGTTCCTCTTCTAAACTTGCTAGAATACTTCTGCATCCACTACTTCACCTTATCTTCCAAATACTAGCACACATCCACCAAAAACCTTCAAGGCCATACCCATAGTCCTCCATAGCCAAGCTATATAGTTCTTAGGATATGATCATTTCCAAAGTTTCAAAGCAAGATCAAGTCTTTTCCTTAAGATTCAAAAATCCTAAGCATTTTGCAAAAGGTTAAAAAGATTTCGTTAATTCGGTGAGTAAAGCTCGTTCTTATTTCAAAGTTAGCAACTTTACAAATGGTGAATATTTGTTAGTTAAATATGATGCTTGTTTGAGTAGTTATGATGTTGAATTGGTTATGCGTAAGTATACTTGGAAATGGTGTTGATTTGGTTGTATATACATATGCTTGTATGTGGTGTTGTATAAACTTGAAATCGGAAGTTAAGTGTAGTAAATTAATAAGGTATGATCTTGCTTATGTTTGAAATCATGTTGTTGTGATGTGGTTTTGATATTGGTTATGATCTTGGTATATGTTTTTCATGATAATAAAGTTAGTATTTTTGCTAACTTAAGCGACTTATGAAATCCCTACTTGAAAGGTTTGAACTTTGGACTTAAATTTTAAAAATATATTTAAGTTTAAAAATTGTTAAGTTTCAAAACCCACATCTTTATTTTTACAAAACAGCAATGTTTCCAAAAGTTAAAGTTTTAAAGAAGGCTTAGAAAACAAATTTCAAGTTTAGAAATTTCGGGTCGTATAGCGATAGTCTCTGTAAGTGCAGTTCGTGAAAATGAACTCTTTTCAAAATCTAAAAATGCTTTCAGCTAGAAATCTTTTTGGAAAATGTTTTAAAACTTATATTAAGTAATTAAAAAGGTAATTATTAATTAATTAGTTATTTAATGATTATTTAATTCATTAATTAAGAAATTAGTACTTAATCATTAGTTAATAAAAGTAATTAATATCTAAGTGTCAATCAATGAAGTATGATAATTAAATATTGATAAACGAAAGATTACCATCGAAAATGGCATCTTCTTCCTTCTCATCAAATTCGCTCTCGTTCAATCAACATCCATTCGCTTTCTCCTCACATAATTTGTCTACAGATGATCTTCCTCCATACTTATTTCCTTCATCTGTTCGAACCGCTTTTCCTAATTTGGGATCATCCAATCAGTTCCCCTCAAGAAAGCGTTCGTACGCTCAAGTGGTTAGACATTCTTCGACTTTTCTTTCTTTTAGTAATCGATCTGTATATCAGAAGAATTGGATCGATGGCAGAAAAGGAAAAAGGTTTTGTTTTAGATGTGGAGATGTTTCGCACCTAGCTAATGTTTGCAGAGATCCCATTAGGTGTTTCAAATGTGGATATTTCGGTCATAAAAAGGTTAATTGTCGGAAGTCTGTTGTTGATTCAAAGAAAGATTCGATTTCAAAACATGGCTTTTTGTTTTTTTTGAAATGCATGAAGTTAAAGAGAATTCTTCTTGACCATTTATGGATCCAAAGAGAAGAAGGTATTGAATTTCTAGAGGATCTATTTAAACATTTTGATAAGATTAAATCGGTCAATATTGTTTGAAATTTTCAAAAGAAATTTGGGATTTCTGGAGCTAATAGGCGTATTAACTTGAATTCAAAAAATCGAAAGATTAATCGTAGGGTTAATCGAAGAGAATCTGATTTAGTTTCGGATGGGATTGGGGTATCTACTGTTTGTGAATCAAACAAATCTTCATCTTTGGAGAATTCGAGAGGATTTATTGGGGGAGATGCATTAGTTCTTCCTGATTTATATTTGGATATACAAAATTTGGATTTTTTTGATTCTATGCTTGCAGATCCTGTTGGTACATAATTCGATTCAACTTTTCAGCCTCTAGAATCAAATTTTACAGTGTTTGTGTCTAATTCTTCTGATCAGATGCTTAAAAATTCTATTTTCAAACCCTTCAGCAATGTCAAAGGAAAAAATAGGTTCTTGAATAATTTTGAGATTATAACCTCAAACCACTTCGAATGTTTAGAGAATTCAGTTTATTCTGATGTTTCTCAAATGAAAAATGAGAAGATTTTGAGTGGAGATAAGAAGATAGAAATGAATGATGGTGTGGTTGTCGATAATTTTGTTGATGAATCTGTTATAGATTCAGGTCATGATATGGATGATGTATCAAGAGTTAAGTCTGTCAGGTTGTTCGGAGATTTGTTAAATGAACTTGAGTTTTTCGATCTGGATAATGATTGCTCTATTGATAGTCTGCTACAGATTGGGGTTAAGGAGCAACATATTTGTATCGGTGATTATATGAATGTAGATATTTCTAACTCCAAAGCCGTAGATGTAGTGGAAGTTAATTACATGGATGAGATTAATGTTGATGAGACTGTCAGTGATGTTTGCATGGTGAACAGGACTAGAAATTTTGAGAATACAAATAATAATCAACTTATTCTATTCACTGATTGGAAAAAATGGTTGGATGGCATTATTTCTAGGATTAGAGCTTCTATTTCAACTTGTTCAATTAATAATGGTGGTAGTAATTGGAAGAATGCAGAACCAACTGAAGCTTCTAATCTGAATTCTGGATATTCTTTTCAATTTGGAGATGATTGCAAGAAAAATAGAAAGGGGAAAAGAACTACCAAACATAATGCGGTTTATTTTTCTTGTGAACCAAAAACTATTAGAAGAAGTGCACGCCTTGTTAGAGTGAATTCTAGAGCTATAGATAGCTTTAGCTCAGGTATGAATTTTACTTTGGGTAGTACTTATTGTGCATGTGCATTGAATAATTTTTCTACTAATGATATGCATATTCTAGCTAAAAACTCTAGTTTGATTTTTGATGATAGTCAATTAGATATTGAATGTATCAAAAATAAAGAATTAGAACAGGTTAGATCGCTTGATAAATGAAATTGATTAGTTGGAATATTAGAAGACTACATGATTTAGAGAAATGTAGAAAAATTAAGTCTATTTTCAAGGATAATAATATTGATATTGTTTTACTTCAAGAAACTAAAATAGAGATTCCTAACATCGTCTTTTTAAAAGTTTAAGGGGTCATTTTTTTGATCATTGGGCTTATCTTCCTGCTAGAGGTAGTGCAGGAGGTCTTATGATAGGTTGGAAAGATACTTTTGTTAAACTTCTACAATCTATTATTAAAGATCATTCAATGCATTTAATTTTTTCTGACATTAATGATGACTCCATTCTTAATATTAACAATGTGTATGGACCTAATTCTAAATTAGATCGTAGGGACTTATGGTCAGAGTGTTTAGATTTTAGAATAGGCTCCTGGTCCATGGATTTTAGGAGGTGATTTTAATGTTACCAGATTTTTAGGTGAAATAACCCCTAGGGAAGGTGACCTTGAAGCCATGGAAGAATTTGATAAGTTTATTATTAATTGTAATTTAATTGAAATAAAATTAAATAATAGACAATTTACTTGGTCCAATAATAGAGGTGCCTTCTATGGCTTTACTGGACAGGATTTTTATTAGTGATGAAATTGAGGACAAATTACCTTCTTGTAAGGTTGTTGGGCTCCCATATATTTTTTTGGATCATTGTCCAATTGTCTTGTTTTGTTCTAATGCAAATTTTGGTAATAAAATTTTAGATTTGAAAAAATGTGGTTATTGAAAATAGTTTTAAGGATTTAGTAGTTAATAAATGGCTTTCTATGAATAATTACAATTTCAAATTTCCTGGTAATATTTCTAAAGTTAGGGTTAGAAAACTTAGAGATTTAAGATCATTTCTTAGAAAATGGAATATAGAAGTTTTTGGTAAAATTAGAACTAGAGAGGTTAAGCTTATGAATGATATTTTAAACCTAAATAAAATTGAAGAAATAAGAATTTTAAATATTTTGGAGAAAAATGTTCTTCATAATTTAAAAGAAGAATTAAATAAAATTATTGTTCAAGAAGAAACAATGTGGAAACAAAGATCCAGAATTCATTGGATGGATGAAGGTGATATGAATACCAAATTTTTTCGTAAAACACCTAATGGTAGAAAATGAAGCAATTCCATTAATTGTATTTTTTAATGATGTTGAGATTTTTGAACAAGTAGAACTTAATAAAGAATTTACTAATTATTTTAAAGATATTTCTAGTACTATTAATAAACTTAGGAATAAAGCCGATTGGGATTTGCTATACAAAAAAGATTCTAGAGTTGATTTAGCAGGCTTAGGTGATCCTTTTAAAGAGGAGGAAATTTTTAAGGCCATTAAAGATTTGCCTAAGGATAAAGCTCCTGGACCGGACGGTTTTCCTATTTTATTTTATGAGACCTTTTGGAATGTGCTTAAAGATGATTTAATTAAAATGATTAATGAATTTTATAAAGGTTCTTTACAGCTGTGGAGATTTAATTATGCAAATGTAATTTTATTACACAAAAAATTAGGAGCCAATCAATTAAAATATTTTCGGCCAATTTCTTTATTAAATTATTCTTTTAAAATTATATCTAAGGTTTTAGATAACATATTAAATACTAAAATGAATGCATTAATTGACAACACTCAAACTGCCTTCCTTAAGGGTAGGAATATCACAGATGGTATAGCTATGGTTCAAGAATATATTAATTACTATTGCAAGAATAATATCACTTTTACTCTTTTAAAACTAGATTTTGCTAAAGCATTTGATTCTATTGATTGAGGTTTTCTTAAAGAAGTTTGTTTGCACAAAAAATGGGCAAACACCTCCTAGTCGTATGATTTAGTTGATTTTATGTTGTTTTTTGTGTTCTGGATGATTTATGCAAATATGTAAAAAGTAGGGACTAAACTGTAAAAGACACACAGATTTATAGTGGTTCAGCCAGAATGTGCCTACGTCCACTTTATATATTATTTCTCCTTTCTTGTTCAGATTACAAGTACAAAGCTTTGATACAAGTATATGAAAGTTGTTTGAAAGTTCTATCCGTGCTTGAGCTCTCAAACTTGTCCGCCATTGTTGTACCCCTGCCCCTCTATTTATAGAGTGAGGCTGGGGGTAGGGGTCTTGGATGTATATAGCTGCTGGTGGGCCTAGGCTGATGCAATCTGGCCGGACAAGGTTGGTCCGGTACGTCTTGGTCCGGGGGAACTTGGTTTGGCGATGGGTGGAGTAGGTTGGTTTGGTAGGAGGTGGTATGTTGTTTGGACCGGTAGTAGGTGGAGTGTGGGTTGGTTCGGTAGTATGTGGTTCGGTAGTTAGGGGATTTGGACGGGTGGTAGCTTGGGAGAGAGCTGGTTCGGTAGTATGTGGTTCGGTAGTTAGGGGATTTGGACCGGTGGTAGCTTGGGAGAGAGCTGGTTCGGTAGTATGGGATGGAGCCGGTCCAGTGAGACGTTGATTCGGTGGTAGAGATGGAGCCGGTCGAAACATACCCAACATTTGCCCCCCCAAAGTAGGGCATATGCATGTATATGGCGTGCTTTGTTTTAAGCCATTCATGCTATCATCCGGTCTCTAGTGCCGAACCAACTGGTCCGGTCATTGATATTTGCTTATAAGTAGGGGCCCAACGCTTCCGTTTTTTATCAACCGAACCGAACCCCTGTCTTTGCCGAATCAAACTCTCATCTCCGCCGAATCAAACGTGTTAGCCAAACCAGAATCTTACTTTTGCCGAACCAGGTGAGATCCTTTTCTGCCGAATGTGTTTTCGTTCTGGACTACCGAATGGTTTTGGGGACTCGACTCACCGAATGAACTTCGTGGGGTATAAGTGCCGAATGAACTTATATACTTGGATTACCGGATGAACTCAAATCTTGGGTTTTTTATATGTCTACACCCTTTGTTCTAACAACGTGCTTTTTTGTGCTTGCAGATAAATGTCTCATAAGGTGGAAACTCGATCAGAAAAGAAGAAATCACAGGACAGAGAAGAGCCTTCCACAGTGCCCCTAGCTCAGTCTGGATCTATCCGTCATGGGCCCACCCCGAGATCACTAGTGGATGGGTACGACCCTTAGGAGCTCCTGAACTCACCTCCTGATTGTTTCCCTAGCTCACTCAAAGGCGAGCAGCTTGATGTCATTTCTCGCTCCTTTGGGATTGACAGAGCACGCATGCTATTGCCGGGGAAAGGAGTGATGCTGTATGACCCCCCTGAAGGCTACTTTGCTTACAGCAGGTATCACTGTATGTGTGGCGCCATCCCGCCTCTCAATGCCTGGATAGTCAGCTTCGTCACATACCTGAAGGTGGCTCCACTTCAGCTTCAGCCTAACTCCTATGCCATTCTGGTGAGCCTTTTTGTCATCTTTCAGAGGAGATACGGGCGTCCTCCTTCCAACCGGGAGATTCGGTATTTGTAATCGGAGAGGGATGCTGTCATTGCGAAGCTGCGGGCTTCAGAGGTCCGAATGAGGGAGTTGGAGGAGAACGAGGGGATGATGGATGAGATGCTCCAGGATATGTACTTCCGCACTTGGAGGCAGGGTAACTTGTCCTGAATGGATGATTACTCCCGGGTTATGGCCAGGATCTATCTCAGGGCTCTAGAGGAGGCCAAGGCTGAGGCGGACAAGGAGGGTAGCGTGGCCTTCAGGATGGATGTGGTTACTGCCCAGTTTACCGAGGAGGAGAAGGTGGCGGTGAAGGAGGGTATGCGGCTGCTTGCTGCTGAGGAGGCAGGTGTGCAAGTAGAGTATGATGACCAGGATGGTCGGGAAGCAGGTGCTGGTAAGTCTTCCTTTCTAGTCTTTTTGTTAACTTGGTTGCTTATCATTAATGAATTCTTTCTTTGACCGGACAGGTGGGCAACAGGACAAGGATAAAACTCCAACGCAGCCGGCTCCTTGATTTGACCTGGATATCTTTTTGTGAACTTGACATTGTTGTGTATGTTAGTCTCATAACAGTAACGTAACTCTTAGGCTGTAATTATGCTACTTGTAATAAGCGACATTATTCTTGACGTGTAATTTTTTAACTTAAGTTGATTCTGTCATATTTGAATACTTTTGTTATTTTGACATGTTATATAAGAAATATAGCTATGCATATGCTTGTGATTCAATAGTGTTTGATGTCAAGTTCTTGCTTAAAACATAATTTCATGTCTTGCAATGTTAGTGTGATGTGTGAATAAATTATAGCCACATGTTTATACATGAAAGAAGAGAATACCGCCCTTCATATTTCACTTGTAGATGGCAGCTTTGTATGTCTTACGTGACTGAGTGTGGAATGCGGTCTAGTGTCTTGCTGTGAGTATCCGCTTCCATTAGCGAATGTCTCCTATTCTGTGTTCTGTACTTTAGGGATTGTTACAGAGGATAGGAGAAAAGTTTTTTAAATAAAATTGAAATATGAGAAATAGTAAAACTTCCAATCACGGAAGGCCTTCGATGTGCTTAAGTTCATGGCAAACGGGCTTTGTAGTCACTTTCCCTAGCTGTGGGTCTTGGAGACATTTGTCACCCATCTTACGCCTCCGCGGGGAGTTAATCTTTTTTACCACAGCCGTACTTAAGACACATCGGAGCCGAGATCGCGCACAGTAACTACCCGGGCCATTATGGCCCGTAATCGTGGGTATTATTCGATTTACTGTGGCCGGCTAGCGTGGGTGCCGATCGTCAACCGTGAACTACCCCTGGCTGGCCACACCTTATGTTGGGGCTTAAAGTAGGTTCACAGTTGCCGGCGACCCGAATGCCGTAATGAGCTGCCTTGGCTATAGTCGGCCTTCTCGGTGGCTTATAATCGGCTCATTACAGTTGGCTTTAAGGGCCGTCGCGAGCAATGAGTTAAACCGTAGTAGAGGGATGCTAGAGCAAAAGTGTCTCATTGGCGAGGGCATAGATTCGCATAGTACCTGTTAGGTCTTGTCCAGGTGAAGTCGCGCTGTGGAGTGCTTGAATGGAAATGCTACATGCACAGGATTTTGTTCAACAGAAAAGGATAAAGTTAACAAGCAGCCAAGATATAAAGGAACAGTTAAAAAAGAGACAAGGTTTTTTAAAGTGGTTCGGCACGAAAATGCCTACGTCCACTGATTCTCTTTGTTAATTCACTTCATATGGGCAGTACAAGTTAAGAAAAGTATCGACGGAGGTGTTGAATGTTCCATGCCCTCTGGAACACCTCTCAGTCCACTGTTGACAAAATATAAGCTCCATTGTGGAGATCTTTATGAATTACATATGGTCCATCCCAGATTGGATCTAGTGCCCCGGGGCGAGGGAAGATTCGCTTGAGGACAAGATCTCCTTCTTGTAAGGTACGATGCTTGACTTTGGAGTTGTATTGTGATGCCACTTTTTTCTTGTGGGCTGCTGCTTTGAGTGCTGCATCATTTCTTCTCTCCTCAATTAGATCCAAAGACATGTGAAGGAGTTCTTCGTTCTCTTCTAGGTTATAGTGGATCCTACGGTGGGAAGGCACGATGGTTTCAACTGGGAGCATAGCCTCCGATCCGTATGCCAAAGAGAAAGGGGTATGCCCTGTTGATGTTTTGAAAGATGTGCGATAGGCCCACAGTGCCGTAGGGAGTTCATCCACCCAAGCGCCCTTTGACTTCTCGAGCTTCTTTTTTATTAGAGTTTTCAAAATCTTGTTGACATCTTCGACTTGTCCGTTTGCCTGGGGATAAGCTACGGATGAGAAGCTCTTGTGAATTCCGTGCTCTTGGCACCAGTTGGCGAACTCCTCGCTGTCAAACTGAAGTCCATTGTCCGATATGATTTTGAATGGGACCCCGTACCTGCATAGAACATTTTTGATCAAGAAGTTAATAACTTTTGCTGAAGATACTTTATTTAGGGGTTCTGCTTCCACCCATTTGGTGAAATAGTCGACTGCCACTACAGCATATTTGGCCCCGCCTCGGCCCATTGGCAGTTCGCCAATCAAGTCAATTCCCCATACTGGAAAAGGGCCAGGGGCTGGTCATTTGAGTAATCTCAGTTGTTGGTAGCCGTGGAATTTTAGCAAACTTCTGACATCTGTCACATTTTCTGACGAAATCTAAGGCGTCCTTACTTAAGGTGGGCCAGAAATATCCATATCGAAGTATCTTTTTTGCCAAAGTCTGCCCTCGGGTGTGATCTCCGCAGCTTCCTTGATGAATGTTGGATAAGATTTCTTTGGCTTCCCTTCCAGCGACACACCTTAATAAGGGGTTAGAGAAGTCGCGCCGATAGAGGGTGTTCTCTTGTATTGTGTAGCGGGAAGCTTTCCTCGAGATTTTCTTGACTTCGTTACGCCCGTCGGGTAGTGTGCCACTTTGTAAGTAGTCTCGGATGGGAGTCATCCAAGTTGCTCCTTCGGTTGTAGCTATCAGATTTACTTGCTCAAAACTTGGGATCAGTTGCTTTGAGATGGCTACTGCTCCAGAAATAGCGCCATCTCTCATGCTGGCTTGCTTCGCCAATTCATCGGCCTTTTGGTTCTCTTCCCGAGGCATGTGTTTGACTAAGTAGTGGTCCAATCGACTGAGAAGTAACTTGGTCTTCTTTAAATATGCTATGAGTCGTTCTTCTCAAGCCTGGAATTCTCCTAGTATTTGATTAACAATAAGTTGAGAATCGCTATGAAGACACAAAGAATTGGCTCCGATTTCTAAGGCAAGTTCTAATCCAGCTATCACTGCTTCATACTCTGCATCGTTGTTAGTGGCAGCGAATTCCAACCTTATAGCATAGTGCAGCTTATTTCCCCTGGGAGTGATTATTACCACACCTGCCCCCGAGCCTTGTTCGTTTGATGCACCATCCACAAAGAGGTTCTACTTGATGTCTTCTGCTATTTCTGATTGCTCCTTACCTTCGTTGGTAGTGAATTCGGCAATGAAATCAGCCATGGCTTGCCCCTTGATGGCAGTGCGAGGATGGTAGGTAATATCATATTGACTTAGTTCAATGCACCATTTAAGTAGTCGCCCAGAAGTGTCGGGATGATGGAGTACCTGCCTCAGCGGTTGATCGGTCAGAACTCTGATGGAATGGGATTGAAAATAGTGTCGTAGTTTTCGTGATGCGATTAGTAGACAGTATGCTAACTTCTCAAGTTTAGGATATCTGACTTCTGCCCCTGTAAACCTCTTACTTAAAAAGTATATTGGCCGTTGCGTGCGGTTGTCCTCTCTTACCAAAGCAGCGCTTAGAGCATGAGATGATACAGCAAGGTATAGGTATAACTCTTCGCCTTCGTTTGGAGTTGAGAGTACCGGCGGTTTCTGGAGGTGTTCGATTAAGTTAAGGAAAGCTGTTAAGCATTCGTTAGTCCATTCGAACTTTCCTTTGTCTTTCTTTAGAGCTTCAAAGAAGGGGACGCACTTGTCCGTTGCTTTGGAGATGAATCGGCTTAGGGCGGCCAATTTCCCATTCAGGCTTTGCATTTCCTTTCGAGTGGAAGGTATTTTGATATCTTTTATAGCTCGGACTTGTTCAGGGTTTGCTTCAATCCCTCTGGCATGGACGATGAATCCCAAGAACTTTCCTGATGATACTCCGAAGGAGCATTTTAGAGGATTAAGTTTCATTCCGTATTGGCGAAGTACTCGAAACATCTCGCCCAGCTGGCTTACGTGATCATCGGCTTTCCTTGACTTTACCAGCATGTCATCCACATACACTTCCATATTTTGTCCTATTAGCCCTACAAACATCTTGTTGATGAGGCGCTGGTAGGTGGCTCCTGCGTTTTTGAGTCCGAAAGGCATTACCTTGTAGCAGTACAATCCCCGGTCAGTGATGAAACTAGTGTGGTCCTGATCGGGAGCATGCATGGGAATTTGGTTGTATCCCGAGTATGCGTCCATAAAAGATAAGAGTTCGTGCCCGGCTGTGCTGTCTACAAGTTGATCGATTCGGGGAAGTGGGAAGAAATCCTTCGGGCAGGCGTCGTTTAAGTTGGAGAAGTCAATGCATGTTCGCCACTTCCCATTAGTCTTCTTTACCAGCACCGGGTTGGCGATCCACTCGCGGTAGATGGCTTCTCGTATGAAGTCATCGGTAAGTAGGTTCTTTACTTCTTCATCGAGGGCTGCTGATCATTCTGCCCCCATACTTCTCTTTTTCTGTTTTACTGGCGCCTTGGTAGGATCAATGTTTAGTACGTGGCATGCTATGTCAGGGGAGATTCCGGTCATGTCAGCGTGTGACCATGCAAATACATCCAAGTTGTGGCGGAGAAAATCAATGAGTTGTTCCTTCAATTCCGCTTTTAGTTGGGACCCGACTTTCAATAGTCTACTCGAGTCATGTTGGTCTACAGGTACAAATTCCATAGCCTCTACAGGCTCGGCGGTGCCCTCCTCCTCTTTGTCCCTGGGGTCTAATTCATTGAAAGGGTCGCTGGTATATCGAAGAGGAAGGGCTTTCTTTAGTTGCTATGCTTCCAAACTTTTTGTGCAGAGGGCAATCTACACTCTTCCCTTTATCCTTCCTGTGGTTGTTGCGAAGTTAAGTTACATAGCAGTCTCGAGCAATGTCCTGGTCTCCCTCTACTTCCCCTACTCCATTGTCCGTTGGAAATTTCATCTTTAGGCACCATGGGGCTAGGACAATTTGGAAGTCAGACAAGGCTGGCCTTCCTAAGAAGGCGTTGTAGGCCGAGTGGTTCTCTATCAGCACAAATGTCTGTTTCCGCACAACGGAGCGGGGATGACTTCCAATTTCAACAAAGAGGTCCAACTGCCCGAGGGGCATCTTCGCATCTCCAGTGAAACCGTGTAGTGGTTTATTGCAAGGAGAAACATCCTTTATTGACTGTTTCATTTTGTCGAATGCATGCTTGAATAGGATATTTACTGAGCTTCCAGTGTCTACTAGAATTCGAAAAACTTCAACTGGACCGAGCTGGGCAGAGATAACCATGGGATCCATGTGAGGGTACTGCCTTCCTTCTAGGTCACGCCTACTGAATGTGATGTCATCACTCTCTTTCCGCTTCGGGTGGCGTTTTTCTATGACAGAATTAACGTAGTCTTCATTGTTTCTAAGGGACTTTCCATATCTTTCCATCTCTGCCCAGCTTCTGTCGGCGCTGTGTGGTCCTCCCGAGATGGTATGGACCACTATCTTCTCTTGACTGGAGCCGCTAGTGTTGCAATTTCCTCTGCCTATTTCTGGGAAGGGTAGCCTTGGGTTCTCATTGGCAGGAACTGGAGTCCTGTTCTGACCTTTTACATAGCGTTCCAGTCTCCTTCTTCTTATGTGTTCTTCAATCAAGTCCCGAAGATGATGGCATTCATTGGTATCATGCCCATGGGATTCGTGGAAGCGGCAGAATTTTCCAAACTTAATCGCGTTATCTGATTCCTTCTTGTGCGGGGGGCGTTTGTATTTAACTTCGTCTTGAGTGGCCAGGAAGATGTTTTTGATCGTTTCATTCAGAGGGGTGTAAGCGTCAAATCTCGGTCCTGGCCGATATAGACGCTTTTCTCCCTTCTTGCCCCCAGCATTATCCCTAGAGTCATATCTTCGAACGTCCTTTGCTACAGCGGGCGTGTTGCCGTGAGTTGCCTTATTTTGTTGTCCTGACTGCCCCTCAGTGGCAGCGTCTTCAAGTCTCATATATTTTCCAGCTTCATGGAAGAAATCGGGTAAAGTAGCTGGTTTTTCTTTTGTCAATCTTCTAGCAAATTTAGTATCCGGATGCACACCACTATAAAGAGCCATTAAGATGAGATTCTCATCGGCATCTTGGACTGCAGCCGCTGCGGCATTGAATCGGGTTAGGTATTGCTGCAGCTTCTCTCCAGGTTTCTGTTTGATACTGGATAAGGAATAAGAGTCCTTGGGTTGTTCCACATGAATGCGGAACTGGCTGATGAACTTTTCTTTCAGCATCTCCCACAAGCTGATGGATCCTTGGGGTAGATGACAGAACCAGGAGGTAGCTAGATCTGCTAAGAATAGTGGGAAGCATTTGCATAGTACTCCCTCTGTTGCTCCACTCATGAGCATATGCTGTGTGTATCTCTGTAAGTGTACAACGGGGTCGGAGGTTCCTTTGTAAGGTTCCATTGTTGGCATCTTCCATTCCCGGGGAGTGATGGAAATTTCGATATTGCGGGCGAAGGGGCTGGTTACCCTAGCGCCTATCCCTCGATCTCTTTGATCCCATTGGACGCACTATCTGAACAAGCGTGCCATCCTTTCATCAGAATTTGGAGCAGATAGAAATGAGTTCGGTTCTGCTCTGTGGGACTGATTCCGCCCAGATGGCCTGTAGGGATGGTATCGTCTATCATTCCTAATATTTTCCAGTGGCTGTCTTTGATCTTCTGGGAGCATGCTAGGATCAGCTATAGTTGGCCCTTGCCTCGATCTTCCCCTGCTGGGTTATGATCTAAGCACTTCCTCGGGTCCAACTTCGGGCTGGACTCTAGCTCGGCCCCGTTCACTGGTGTTTCCGTGGTTAGGCAGTACGACAGGCTCAGCTATAGTTGACCTCCACCCGGTACCTCCCCTGTTGGGTTCGGTTCCAAGCATCTCCTCAGGCCTAACTTCGGGCTGTGCTCGGTCTCGGCTCCGTGCCGTCTCTGAGATCCTCCAGACTGGGACTCACCCCATGATTCAGTGTTGCGGTTGAACTCTTCAGCATCCCTTAAGCGTGACATGAGATGGTCCACCAAGGCTTCCTGCTGGGATGTGAAGCGATTAGTCACTTCAGCCACAACCCTGTCTAGATCTGCCCTAGTAATTGCTGCAGGCTGTTCTGTGGCAGGAGTTGTCGGATTTGCCTGACCTTCATTTGGTACTGCTGTTGGAAGGGGACGACTTACTTGATCTGTGGCCACTGGATCTGGAAGACTGCTGGTTGCGATGTTCTTTCCTTTGTTAACATCTTTCTTCTGCTTGGGAGGCATGTTTTCCAAGCAATGAATGACGCTGTCAGAAAGAAGGTTAAGTGGGAGAAGCTGAAGCTTCGAGCTTCTTGTTCTCAGTGAAAGCACCAAAAATGTTTGCACAAAAAATGGGCAAACACCTCCTAGTCGTATGATTTAGTTAATTTTATGTTGTTTTTTGTGGTCTGGTTGATTTATGCAAATATGTAGAAAGTAGGGACTAAACTGTAAAAGACACACAGATTTATAGTGGTTCAGCAAGAATGTGCCTACGTCCACTTTATATATTATTTCTCTTTTCTTGTTCAGATTACAAGTACAAAGCTTTGATAGAAGTATATGAAAGTTGTTTGAAAGTTCTATCCGTGCTTGAGCTCTCAAACTTGTCCGCCATTATTGTACCCTTGCCCCTCTATTTATAGAGTGAGGCTGGGGGTAGGGGTCTTGGATGTATATAGCTGCTGGTGGGCCTGGGCTGATGCAATCTGGCCGGGCAAGGTTGGTCCGATACGTCTTGGTCCGGGGGAACTTGGTTTGGCGATGGGTGGAGTAGGTTGGTTTGGTAGGAGGTGGTATGTTGTTTGGACCGGTAGTAGGTAGAGTGTGGGTTGGTTCGGTAGTATGTGGTTCGGTAGTTAGGGGGTTTGGACGGGTGGTAGCTTGGGAGAGAGCTGGTTCGGTAGTATGTGGTTCGGTAGTTAGGGGATTTGGACCGGTGGTAGCTTGGGAGAGAGCTGGTTCGGTAGTATGGGATGGAGCCGGTCCAGTGAGATGTTGATTCGGTGGTAGGGATGGAGCCGGTCGAAACATACCCAACAAAGTTCTAATAGCTAGGGGATTCAGTAATAGATGGATTAATTGGATTTTTTCTTTGCTTTACATGAGTAACTCTAGTATTATGGTTAATGGAATACTAGGAGATAAAATTCAATCTAAACTGGGACTTAGGCAAGGGGACCCTCTTTCACCGCTATTATTTTACCTAGCTGCTGATGTTTTTTCCAGAATCATTAAACTAGCTACCAATAATAAAATTTTAGATTGTATTGGTAATGATATTACTAGTAATGGTCTTTCTGTTTTACAATTTGCAGACAATACCATGATTTTCACATCTCATTTACCTAAATATATTATTGCGCAAAAATTTATTTATACAGTTTTGAACTTCTTTCGGGATTAAAGATTAATTTTGACAAAAGTTCGGTTTTAGTTTTAAATGATATATATAATTTTGAAAATCAAATAGCACTCACTTTAAATTATAATACAATGAAATTTCCTATTGAATATTTAGGTTTCTTAATTAGGCAACGAAAAGTTAAACATGATGATTGGAATACCGTTATTGATAAAATCAATAAAAGATTATCCAATTGGAATAGTAAATTCTTATCGAGAGCGGGTAGAATTATTCTTATTAATTTGGTTTTATCGGCATTATCCATTTATTGGATGTCATTCAATCGCTTTCCTAACTGGGTAATAGATAAAGTTGATAAATTAAGAAGAGATTTTTTATGGAGTGGTGATAATCTAAATAGTAATTCTAAATGTCTTGTAAATTGGGAAATGGTTTGTAAATCTAAAAATGAAGGAGGTTTAGGGATTATTAACTTGCATAATTTAAACATTTCTCTTTTAGGAAAATGGATTTGGAAATTCAGTGATAATAATGTAACTCATCTTTGGAAAGAATTAATATCCAATCAATGGTGTGGACGTACATTCAATTTGTCTCATTTATGTATTAGTAACACTAATAATATATCTCATTTTTGGAAATCAGTAATATTAAATCTTAACATTTATTAATTAAGAATTAATAATATTGTACATTCTGGAAATAATACCTCATTTTGGCATGATTGTTGGTTATCGAGTATTCCTTTTAAAGTGGAATTTGAAGATTTATATCATATTTGTAATTTTAAATATGTTCTACTTTCTGATATTTATAGACCTGATTTAACTTTTCCTTGGGACTTTAATTTTAATCATACATTAACTGTCAATACTATTGTTCAATTTGCAATGTTGTGTGCTAAATTAGAACTATATAATATTGATAATGATAAAGATAATATAACTTAGTGTTGGAATAGTAGTAAGAAATACACATCTAATTCTTTCTACAAGTTTATTAATTTGTCTGAAATTAAAATGAAATTTTTTAAATACATCTAGAAAACTAATGCTCCTCCTAAAGCCAAAGTCCATATGTGGTTAATTTTACATAAAAAGCTGAATACTATTGAGCTATTAAAAAAGAAGAATATTTTTAATGATAATAATTGTTATTTTTGTAATGACCAAAAAGAGGATATATTGCATTTATATTTTAAATGCAAGTACACTATATACATTCTTATAAAAAATCTAAATTTATTCAATTATAATATAAATTTTAATTATATTTCAAGTGAATTATATTGGAATAATATTAGATTTTGCTATAAGGGTTTGAATAGATTTTTACTAGATACCATTTTCACTATTACTTGTTGGTATATTTGGTTTGACAGAAATCAACGTATTTTTAATAATTCTAATTTAAGTTTAGACCTCTTAATATATGCTATTTCTATATTTATTTTAAATTGGATTTCAAATCCTAGCTATAAATGAAATAAAAATTTAAATTTTAAGGTATTTATTAGAAAAACCAAATTTCGTATAGATTCTTTTAGGAATTCATTTTTCCCTAATAATAATAATAATAATAATAATCTAAGCCTTAGTTTAGATTATTTAGATATTCATTCTAAGAATACTCTTAATACTTTCTCTTTATTAGAATATTAATTTTGTTTAATATTTCTATTCATTTTATTTCTTGTATATTTTATTTTTTAAGCTTCATGCTTTTTTGTTTTTAACATATGGTAAATAATTATATGATATAATTCTAATAGTCTGATGATGGTGCTCCTTTTAATACTTTTTTGTTATCTAGTTTTTATCTTTAACATGTGTATAAATTTTAACTTATGGTTTTTTGATATGGTTATTATATCAGTACAAATTTTTCAAGAGTTAGATTTTACTGATTTTTAATTAAGTAGATTCCTATGGTTGTTTTTTTACTTTTTTGACAAATGTTAATAGTTGTTAAATCTAATTTTAAATTTAATTTTAACAGATAAGTATATTAAAATTATATTCCATGTTATAGAGATCAAATATGTGAAAATTGGTACCCTTAAGATTATTTGTTATTCTTTTAAAGTCTTATGATAATTTTTATAGATCTTTATATAATTCATACATGGTTGTACGATTTTGATTAGTGATTCTGGAATATAGAATTATGAATTCTTGGTTGTTTAATTTCTGTTAAATAATAGTACAATTGAATATGTATTGAGGTATTTACTTCTATATACTTAACAACTTTTGTTTTATTTAACTCTTTTCTATAGTTTAGGTGGCATGCTCACTGGTTTCTATGATAGAGATTTTAATTAATTGCTCCTTGTTTGTTTTTTATGTCATTATTTGTTACTTATCATTTTACTGATTACTTTATTCTTTTTGGGTCTTTCTATGGTTAACAGGTCTTTAGTTTATAATATTGAATTATATATTGCTTATTCCTGTAAGGAATTTTTTGTTTACAGAGATTGTTTATATTCAAATTAAGTTCTTGGAATTATGGTGTGTAATTCATACTTGCTTATGGTTTTTATTCTGATCTAAAGCATTGGTTATTCATTTTTTTATTTTATAACATTGTAGTTTGTTTTGCTTTTGCTGTAGGATTATATTAATTGCTGTGATTGGGTATGTGACGCCTCACCTCTATGCTCACAATAACAAAGAGTATTAAAAGAAATACTGTCTGTTATTACGAAGAATAAGGCTGGATAGGAGCGGCCATCCATAGTTGGCCTTACACTAGTATTGGTTACCTCAATAGGAGTGGTATATATTTTTCATTTTTCATCTCTTATTTATTTACTCCCATCGACATACCCAATTCCAGTATAAAACGAACTACGATGGTTCATAATAGTTTAGGACAATATATATATAATACTAACACAGATACATTAAGATGCGGAACACAGATAACAAAAGTCTCATATATATATATATATATAACTGATGTCAGTTACTATATATTTGACACAATACATATGCTACAACTACAACTATCGACTCTAGAAGTTATATATACAAGTACATTATCGACTAATATACATGAATACATATCAACCTAAACTATGACACGACTACTCCAAAAGATATGAAAAGTCTTCAAAGCTCAAACAGCAACCCAAAGCAAGATATCTACAACCTGAAATAACTCGGGTCTGACCCGAGTATTACATTCAAAAGAAAATAATACACGGGTCAGTCTAATTCAAACTCAGTTATTAATGCACAGAAGCAATAACAATCAAATATCAAATAGACGACAGTCATAGAAATCTCGTATATCCAACTTCTCGATAAGAGAATTGGATAACGGCAGATATAACACTAAATAGTGTTAAACAACAAATCAGCAATTCCAAATCATCAACAAAGATAGATTAAAAGATTACCAATGCAGATAATTTAGAAAACAACAGAGTTGCCTAAATAGCAATTTAACAACAAAATCCAATTATTAAATAAATAATTAGACCATCTCAAAATGGTTAAATCAAACCAAACTCTGTGTAGCTGCAGTACACACATGCGTGCACTGCCTCGCCACTACAGTACGTGAAATCATCACAACAGTGAATACTAACAACAATCAAAACTGCAGAGATCAAAGTGAAACCCAAGCCAACAAAACAGCATAAACAACAAATATCTAATTATCAATATGATAATTAGAAAACACATAATCTAACTTATCTAAAAGATAATTAGATGTCAACAGAATCATCAGATTAAACCAAATCAAAATACAACTTCAAAATATTGAATTGAACCAACGAAACAATTCAAATAATCGAAATATCAATTAAATCTGTCAATTCTGCTAGGGCTGTAGTACACGCATGCGTGTACTGCCTCGCCACTACAATAATGCTATTGAAACACAATGAAAGTTCACAATCAAACACAAGGTCAAACCCAGAATACTGGATTCAACTCAAGTGTAGTTAGAAAAACAATCATTTGCATCAATGCAATGCAAACAACAAGGGCAAGACTGCTTACAAACGAAACTGTAGCCATCACAAGAATGCAACAATTCAAGTTCCAAAATGACATGAGAAGATGACAACAGTGGTGCAACAACAGGAAGACAGCAACTGAAGGTGAGAGCACCAAGGATATGGCACCACAACACACAACAGAAAAAGATGCAGAGCAGCCTCACTTGAAAACAATGTCACCGGTGAAGCACAGTGACCAAATGCAAATGAATACAAAGCATCAATGCAGTGTATCAGATTCGAGATCAAAGGTAGTAGTACAACACAGTTCAACTACGACTGCACAGCCACAACTATGCAGAACTACTCCAAACATAAACCAAGCTAAACTCCACATGATAACGAACAAGTGCATTGCAACTCAGTGCTACAAAAGGTACTAGACTCGATTGTATCAAATACAATCATCAAAACCAAATGCACCAGGCTACACTAATGATCAAATAGAATGAAAGGTTTGCCAACACCAATAGACAATGCAGACAACCGTGGTGAGATCAGTTACATGAAGAGCATGAACTCAATAAGCATGTACACAAATTATCAATCTTGTCAGAGTATAAAACTTCCAGGCTTTCACTTAATCAAGTCAATGCCAGAAATTCACGAAATCAAAAATCGTCAAAATTCCCAAAATGGCTGATGTCAACAATTGACAGAGATTCAACTAAATCAGATCAATTGAATTCAAGAGAAGTTGAGACAAGCCAATGCTAACATAAAGTTAACATGTATGCAATAGTAGTGAACATGTATATGATCAAGTTCAATATCACTGCAACTCAAATCAATGAAGAAAACAAGACTGACAACAAAATGCTCCAAGACGGACTCCAACACAATATGTACAAAGTCCATCATGCAAGCAAAATTACATGTATACATATGCAACAGACATGTACATTGGAATCTGATTCAAGGAAGGGTAAATAGCTGAAACAGGACTCGATTGAATCAAGTATAGCAAGATAGCAGTGACACTATCAAGACAACAATGAGAAATATGTTGAAATGACCAAGGAAACAATCAAACCATCCAGGCAAAGCAGGATGACCACAAACTCCACTAACATATGTATAAAAGAGCATATGCAAGAGGCTACAGAACTCAAACTAGCAACAAATCTAAAGTCAACAAAACAGAAGTGAAGACTACAATGCCAGATTTCGAATCAAGCAATGCAGGCAATAGGATTTAGTTCAAAATGCAATGGAGATCACAAGACTCAAGTCTACAACATGTACTTAAGACAACAAGTTTACATAATAGTGTAGTTCAATGACAGGTTCAAAAAAAAAAGATTGACAAGGGATATACACTGGAGCAACCAAATACAACTGCAATTGGCTTAAGTAAGCCAAAATTCATGAAATCAGAGAGTGGAGCCACAAAACAAAAATGCAGATCAGTTGAACTAGACAAGGCATAGTTCAAATCAAGTGAAGTTACTGCAGTTCCAAAACCAAGTAAATGCCGAAGTCACAAAAAAACAATTCAATGTCAAGGCCGATGCCAACAGTGTTATCAAAATCGAAGTTTAGCATCAATTCAGAGATAATAATTTCCAAATATCATAAAATCGAACAAAACATATAAGTGCAGACAAATACAATTTCACATCGTCCAAACGAAATCAAATGACCGAAGTCAAGTGAAACCGAGGTTATCATGAAAACCAACAGTGCTAGAAAATCCAAACAATCAAGGAGTCGAACCATGTCGCAGTTCAAAATCGCATAAAAATCAGAGAAACCAACAACATTCAAAAGATGGAATTGAATTAGATGTGAGTGATGAACACTCACCTTATCGAAGCCAAAAGAAGCAACCGCTCGCCGAAGCATCTTCGATCGAGATAATCGGCAGAAGCCCTAATTTTTGAAAAAGGGGGACGAACGAATTTGAGGCCGCCATTTCTTTCTTCCGCGTTTTGATTTAGGGTTTTCTTTGTTTTGGTTTCGAACGAAAAAAAGAATGGGTCGGGGGAAAAAGAACAAGCATTGATAACCATCTCGGCAACACAATACAACATGGGCCAAACTAAATTTTAAAGCCCGCATAACAATTTTACAAATTTAAAAAGAATTTCAATTTGATTAAAATTCCAATAGCCAGTTGTCAGCACTTTTAATCGTCTAACGACGATAACTGGCTTTTACGAGATACCGGGTTGTTACAAACTCCCCTCCTTATAAAAATTGCATCCCCGCAATTTTCATAATTAAAGCTGTCTATAACGATTATTATTCTAACATAAACTCGTTAAGCTAGAAAAATAAAGATCGAGAACACAAACACCAAAGAAATCTTTTAATTTCATAAGGGAAATTCACAAATTCTCAACAAAGTCTGATTATCAAATAGATAATCAGAAAACAGAGAACTGAATAAATGCAATTATCAGCAACATTCAATTATCATTTAGATAATCAGAAATATAGAAATCACAAAACCGCAATATCTAATTATCGATACGATAATTAGAAAACAACAAAATCTAATTATCAACAAAGATAATTAGAAATCACAAAATCACAAATCGCAAAACCGCAACCATCTAGTTATCAACCAGATAATTAGAAAACACGAACTTCATAATCAACAAACTCTAACTATCAACAGAGATAGATAGAAACAACAATTCAATATAATCAACATAATCTAGAATCAATTAGAGATTAGAAAATCTTATAATCAGCAAAATTAGCAATTATCCAATTATCAAAAATGATAATCAGAAATCTCAAATCAACAAATATTCAATTATCAAAAACGATAATCAAATCTCAAATCAACAAATATTTAATTATCACAAACGATAATCAAATCTCAAATCAATAAACATTTAATTATCAAAAACGATAATCAAATCTCAAATCAACTTCAATTATCAAAAACGATAATCAAATCTCAAATCAACAAATATTTAATTATCAAAAACGATAATCCAATCTCAAATCAACAAATATTTAATTATCAAAAACGATAATCAAATCTCAAATCAACCAATATTTAATTATCACAAATGATAATTAAATCTCAAATCAATAATCATTCAATTATCCAAAACGATAATTAAATCTCAAATCAACAAATATTCGATTATCAAAACGATAATAAAATTTCAAATCAACAAATATTTAATTATCACAAACGATAATCAAATCTCTAATCAATAAACATTTAATTATCAAAAACGATAATCAAATCTCAAATCAACAAACATTCAATTATCAAAAACGATAATCAAATCTCAAATCAACAAATATTTAATTATCAAAACCGATAATCAAATCTCAAATCAACAAATATTTAATTATCAAAAACGATAATCAAATCTCAAATCAACCAATATTTAATTATCACAAACGATAATTAAATCTCAAATCAACAAACATTAAATTATCAAAAACGATAATTAAATCTCAAATCAACAAATATTCGATTATCAAAACGATAATCAAATTTCAAATCAACAAATATTTAATTATCAAAAACGATGATCAAATCTCAAATATCTAATTATCACAAGCGATAATCAGAAACAACAAATCTTTAATTATCAAAAACGATAATCAAATCTCAAATATCTAATTATCACAAGCGATAATCAGAAACAACAGATATTTAATTATCAAAAACGATAATCAAATCTCAAATATCTAATTATCACAAGCGATAATCAGAAACAACAAATATTTAATTATCAAAAACGATAATCAAATCTCAAATATCTAATTATCACAAGCGATAATCAGAAACAACAAATATTTAATTATCAAAAACGATAATCAAATCTCAAATATCTAATTATCACAAGCGATAATCAGAAACAACAAATATTTAATTATCAAAAACGATAATCAAATCTCAAATATCTAATTATCACAATCGATAATCAGAAACAACAAATATTTAATTATCAAAAACGATAATCAAATCTCAAATATCTAATTATCACAAGCGATAATCAGAAACAACAAATATCCAATTACCTGCAGATAATTGGAAACAACTAATATCTAGAAATCAATTAAGATACTCTAGAAAATCAACATAAAAGGTTGGATTGATCCCATCAGATGGCGAGTTTTTAGTTCGCCGCACGTGCATCAATAAATGGCCGAAGCCTACCAAGTACTCAACATAATTTTGGCGCCCAACAAATGACCCGAAGGTCCAACAAATGACCCGAAGGTCTAGTACTGGTATTTGACCCGAAGGTCCAACAAATGACCCGAAGGTCCAACAAATGACCTGAAGGTCCAACAAAGTGGCTCGAAAGCACACGAAATCATCAAATATTTCAATTAACGAGTCCGGAATTAACCAAAATAGCAAACGAACATGTCCCATAACCATGAGTTTTACTAAATCGTTTAATTCTCTTCATCGTTTCCTTGAAAGTGCAAAATCATCAAAATCATCAAAACAACAGATATTTCAATTAATGAGTCCGGAATTAACCGAAATAGCAAACGCACATGTCCCATACCACTTGTTTTACTAAATCGTTTGATTCTCTTCATCGTTTCCTTGAAAGTGCAAAATTTGTGTATTTTGTAAAAATACATTTTACATTCTCAAACGGACAAGTCCGGAATTAAGCGAATCAGTAAAAGAAAGGGGTCATAGTCCACGATTTTGTTGAAACGTTTAAATCGCTTCCTCATTCTTTTGAAAGCGCAAACTGTAAAATTCCTAAAAAAATTTTTATTTATTTTATAAAAATAACAATTCACATTCTCAACTGGACAAGTCCGGAGTTAAGCGAATCAGTAAAAGAAAGGGGTCATAGTCCTCGATTTTGCTGAATCGTTTAAGTCGCTTCCTCATTCTTTTGAAAGCGCAAACTGTTAAATTTTTATAAACAATTTCATTTTAAAACAATTTTCCAATCACGTGATTAAAGCAGCAATATTAGTAACAATTTCGAAAAGGAAATTGTACTTCCCAAAACACCGTAAAATTGTATCTCAAAATCAGCATTGCGGAACAATCGCTTGAAAATCACTTTTTAAAAATTCGACGGTTACTGAAGCCAAAGCGATAGTAATTTTTATACGTCAAAATCTCATCAAAATAATTTACATCAAAATGTAATACCAGTGAATTTTCATTCATAAAAAATGTCACAAAACACCGTGCTTCAAAATTTTAGCATTGGTGTAAAAATCCCATTATAAAAATAACGGCAACAAAATACGTTTCATAACCAAGCATCGGTTCAACGTAAAATAAATGCAGTAACGTGCAACTCAAATTTGCACGTACTACAAAATGAACAAAGAAATCATTCGAATGTATCTTCAATGAAGATAATTCAAAACAGCAAAACCTAATCAATATATGATTAGCATAAAAGAAAACCATCAGAAATTTCAAGAAAAATCATATAACTGTAATCGCTACGAATCCTCAAATCGGATTCGAAATTTTCAAAGAAACAAAAATAAACCCAACTATGTAAACACAAATGAAATCTATTTTAACTTCATATTTTGATTTTTAAATCAAAAAGATTATCAGCTGTATTCAGCGAAGACAGTGTCACTGCTTCCGCTGCGCACTCTGATAAACAGAACACAAATTATTCAATCATCAAAACACAGTTTCACTTTTATTTTTAAATAAAGATATTTAAAAACTTCATCATAATTTCAAAACTTTAGTTTTGACTCAAAGCACAAATAAAACATCGACCAATAGTTGTAACACATGTTCCATCCAAGTTATGTTTTATATTATGTCCATAAACCCCAAGCTCTGATACCAACTGTGACGCCCCACCTCTATGCTCACAATAACAAAGAGTATTAAAAGAAATACTGTCTGTTATTACGAAGAATAAGGCTAGATAGGAGCGGCCATCCATAGTTGGCCTTACACTAGTATTGGTTACCTCGATAGGAGTGGTATATATTTTTCATTTTTCATCTCTTATTTATTTACTCCCATCGACATACCCAATTCCAATATAAAACGAACTACGATGGTTCATAATAGTTTAGGACAATATATATAATACTAACACAGATACAAAAAGATGCGGAACACAGATAACAAAAGTATCATATATATATATAACTGATGTCAGTTACAATATATTTGACACAATACATACGCTACAACTACATTTGTCGACCCTGGAAGTTATATATACAAGTACATTATCGACTAATATACATGAATACATATCAACCTAAACTATGACACGACTACTCCAAAAGATATGAAAAGTCTTCAAAGCTCAAACAGCAACCCAAAGCAAGATATCTACAACCTGAAATAACTCGGGTCTGACCCAAGTATTACATTCAAAAGAAAATAATACATGGGTCAGTCTAATTCAAACTCAGTTATTAATGCACAGAAGCAATAATAATCAAATATCAAATAGACGACAGTCATAGAAATCTCGTATATCCAACTTCTCGATAAGAGAATCGGATAACGGCAGATATAACACTAAATAGTGTTAAATAACAAATCAGCAATTCCAAATCATCAACAAAGATAGATAAAAAGATTACCAATGCAGATAATTTAGAAAACAACAGAGTTGCCTAAACAACAATTTAACAACAAAATCCAATTATTAAATAAATAATTAGACCATCTCAAAATGGTTAAATCAAACCAAACTGTGTGTGGCTGCAGTACACGCACGCGTGCACTGCCTCGCCACTATAGTACGTGAAATCATCACAATAGTGAATACTAACAACAATCAAAACTGCAGAGATCAAAGTGAAACCCAAGCCAACAAAACAGCATAAACAACAAATATCTAATTATCAATATGATAATTAGAAAACACATAATCTAACTTATCTAAAAGATAATCAGATGTCAACAGAATCATCAAATTAAACCAAATCAAAATACAACTTCAAAATATTGAATTGAACCAACGAAACAATTCAAACAATCGAAATATCAATTAAATCTGTCAATTCTACTAGGGCTACAATACACGCACGCGTGTACTGCCTCGCCACTACAATAATGCCAGTGAAACACAATGAAAGTTCACAATCAAACACCAGGTCAAACCCAGAATACTGGATTCAACTCAAGTGTAGTTAGAAAAACAATCATTTGCATCAATGCAATGCAGACAACAAGGGCAAGACTGCATACAAACGAAACTGCAGCCACCACAAGAATGCAACAATTCAAGTTCCAAAATGACACAAGAAGATGACAACAGTGGTGCAACAACAGGAAGATAGCAACTGAAGGTGAGAGCACCAAGGATATGGCACCATAACACACAACAGAAAAAGACGCAGAGCAGCCTCACTTGAAAATAATGTCACCAGTGAAGCACAGTGACCAAATGCAAATGAATACAAAGCATCAATGCAGCGTATCAGATTCGAGAACAGAGGTAGTAGTACAATACAGTTCAACTATGACTGCACAGCCATAACTATGCAGAACTACTCCAAACATAAACCAAGCTAAACTGCACATGAAAACGAACAAGTGCAGTGCAACTCAGTGCTACAAAAGGTACCAGACTCGATTGTATCAAATACAATCATCAAAACCAAATGCACCAGGCTACACTAATGATCAAACAGAATGAAAGGCTTGCCAACACCAATAGACAATGCAGACAACCATGGTTAGATCAGTTACATGAAGAGCAGGAACTCAATAAGCATGTACATGAATTATCAATCAAGTCAGAGTATAAAACTTCCAGGCTTTCACAAAATCAAGTCAATGCCAGAAATTCACGAAATCAAAAATCGCCAAAATTCCCAAAATGGCTGATGTCAACAATTGACATAGATTCAACTAAATCAGATCAATTGAATTCAAGAGAAGTTGAGACAAGCCAATGCTAACATAAAGTTAACATGTATGCAATAGTAGTGAACATGTATATGATTAAGTTCAATATCACTGCAACTCAAATCAATGAAGAAAACAAGACTGGCAACGAAATGCTCCAAGACGGACTCCAACACAATATGTACAAAGTCCATCATGCAAGCAAAATTACATGTATACATATGCAACAGACATGTACATTGGAATCTGATTCAAGGAAGGGTAAACAGTTGAAACAAGAATCGATTGAATCAAGTATAGCAAGATAGCAGTGACACTATCAAGACAATAATGAGAAATATGTTGAAATGACCAAGGAAACAATCAAACCGTCCAGGGAAAGCAGGATGACCACAAACTCCACTAACATATGTATAAAAGAGCATATGCAAGAGGCTACAGAACTCAAACTAGCAACAAATCTAAAGTCAACAAAACAGAAGTGAAGACTACAATGCCAGATTTCGAATCAAGTAATGCAGGCAACAGGATTTAGTTCAAAATGCAATGGAGATCACAAGACTCAAGTCTACAACATGTAATCAAGACACAAGTTTACATAATAGTGCTGTTCAACGACAGGTTCAAAAAAAAAGATCGACAAGGGATATACACTAGAGCAACCAAATACAACTGCAATTGGCTTAAGCAAGCCAAAATTCATGAAATCAGAGAGTGGAGCCACAAAACAAAAATGCAGATCAATTGAACTAGACAAGGCATAGTTCAAATCAAGTGAAGTTACTGCAGTTCCAAAACCAAGTAAATGCCGAAGTCATAAAAAAACAATTCAATGTCAAGGCCGATGCCAACAGTGTTATCAAAATTGAAGTTTAGCATCAATTCAGAGATAATAATTTCCAAATATCAGAAAATCGAACAAAACATGTAAGTGCAGACAACTACAATTTCACATCGTCCAAACGAAATCAAATGACCGAAGTTAAGTTAAACCGAGGTGATCACGAAAACCAACAGTGCCAGAAAACCCAAACAATCAAGGAGTCGAACCATGTCGCAGTTCAAAATCGCATAAAAATCAGAGAAACCAACAACATTCAAAAGATGGAATTGAATTAGATGTGAGTGATGAACACTCACCTTATCGAAGCCAAAAGAAGCAGCCGCTCGCCGAAGCATCTTCGATTGAGATAATCGGCAGAAGCCCTAATTTTTGAAAAAGGGGGACAAACGAATTTGAGGCCGCCATTTCTTTCTTCCACGTTTTGATTTAGGGTTTTCTTTGTTTTGGTTTCGAACGAAAAAAAGAATGGGTCGGGGGAAAAAGAACAAGCATTGATAACCATCTCGGCAACACAATACAACATGGGCCAAACTAAATTTTAAAGCCCGCATAACAATTTTACAAATTTAAAAAGAATTTCAATTCGATTAAAATTCCAATAGCCAGTTGTCAGCACTTTTAATCGTCTAATGACGATAACTGGCTTTTACGAGATCCCGGGTTATTACAGGGTATTTTCAAAATGAGTTTGCTTTTCTTGTTGCTATTGTGTTTCATTTAGGGTATATAAGCCTTTAATGTATGTCTTCGATTCTTTTATGCTATTCAGCAACTTTTAATAAACCATTTCAATTATTTTAAAATCTATTGATCATTAGGCTTATTTTCTCTTTTTTAATCTGTTGATATACAGGCCTTCAGAAGTTATAAACAATTTTAAATTTAGATTATATTTATACATTGTGCAATAGGCATAATATGTTCATTGTTTTAGGATTTATTCATCAGTTATTATGAGTTTATTATAGAAGTTCTATAATGTTTTATACTATTTTATATTATATAACATTGTAGTTGGTTATTCTTATGCTATAGGTTGTTATCTATTGCTGTGAATATGTAATTTTATTATGAGTTTGCTTTTTCTTGTTACTAATGCGCTGCAATTATGATATATAGGTATCTAACCTTTTGAGTTGCTAGCCTTTAGGAGTTAATTGTAGTTTAGATTTAAATATTATTAATTCTGTGCAATAGGCATAACTAGTTCATCATTTTGGGTTTTTTTAATCAAATATTATTTAGATTTTATAATTTTTTTGCTGTAGGAATTATTTTTTTAATTCACTGTTTCAGGTCCATGACTTAAAATGAGTGCAGAATTTTTTTTAAAAACACATTTGCATGAAAATACTTGTGATTATTCTACCAACCCATGCTGTTCTCCCTTTTGATCTGTTACCACAGTTAGTTTTTAATTTTTGAGATGATGATATCACAAATTTCTATTGCATTGGCTTAGGACTTTTTATTACTTCCTACAAATTCATTTATAATTCAAAATGAGACTTATTTTTTTAGTCTATCGATTTGCAGGCTTAGAAGAGTTACAAGCAATTCAGATATAAATATTACTAGTTTTATGCAATGGTGTTACCATTTCTATATCTCAGAATTCTTTTTTGTTTTTTTTTGTTTTTTATTTCTCTTGCTATAGATGTTATAATATTAGATGCGCCTTATGTATGGGTTTCATAATTGTTTGGAGGTAGGTGTATTCTTGTTTTATGGCTTTATATGTAGGTGTTTGCTTGTTTTTACTTCATTTTACTTAGTTTAGCTTTGTTTTTTTATATCTAAAGCACACTTTTAACATATAAGGAGTTGCAATAGCTTGTTTATCATCTACGTGTGATATTACATGTGATCTAACATACGTTGTTCTCCATTTTGAATTTTCAACGCATTTTGTCTTCAATTTTTGAACTGTTGCCATCTCATTGCAGTGACAATTTTTTTACCATTCTCTTGCTTTTAGATTCCTATATTTCTTTTATCTATGGGTTTTTAGTGAGTATGTTATACAGTACTCTTTATTAGTCATATATTAATTTCAAGACATTCTGACTCTTTATATATAATTCTCTTTTACTTAATATTGTTGTTGTGTGTTTCGCATATATATATATATGATTAGTATATATGTTTATATCATATATATATATATATATATATACAACCTCTGTTTTGTCTTTTCTTAGCAGCTACAAGTGTTGGTGTTGCTATTGGATTAGTGATTTGATGCTGATTTAGAAGTCATGAATTTTTGTTTTTTGTATTTTTATATCTTTTTTTGGACATTAGTTATATAGGGTTTTGGGCGGGTTTTTTATTTTATTTTGTCTTATTTAGTAGGGGGGTTCATCTATCTACCAGGCTTGTTGGCATCTCCTCTATAATGTAGAATAAAATTAGATGACCGCTCTCCTCCTTGCGAGGATCACTCATTTTTCTCAAAAAAAAGTGTTAATCAATGAAGTTAATTTTAATTAGTTAATTAATTAAAGTTAATTATTATTTAATTAATAAATAAGAGTTAATTATTTTTAATTATTTATTAAAGATTAATTATTAATTAATTATTTATAAAAAGGGGTTTAATTAATTATTAATAAGTTACTGATTTATTTAAATTTAATGAGGATTGTAATTAAGACTTAACTAAGATTTAATTATTATTTAATAAGGGTTTAATTTATTATTTAATTAATAATAAGTGTTTAACTTATTATTTAATTAATAGTAAGGGTTTAAAATCGCTTTGTTTTTAAAATATTGGTTTTGTTTAAACTGCTTTTCTTTTCGTCGATTACCCTTAAATAACCTCAAACAAATATGAAAACAAAGTTAATTTGGTGGCACATTTATGGGAAGTAAGTCATCCCATAATTAGCACTAATAGCTGGTAAGTAGGTTGATCTCTATCTGTGATATCTAAAATTTATTTCTAGGCGAGGGATAGAGTAAGGTCGAAATATCGAAAACATGATAGATATGGGAGAGCTAATTCCTATCAATGGGTCATGTTTAAATTAAGTATATGGTTATTCAAATGCGAACGCTATATACTTACCCTAAGTAGAAGATTGTCCGCTATTTATAACTTGACATGTAACTTAGGAAGTATGTTGTGTATATTAGAGTTCCCCGGCGAGGACTCGAATACTGGTTACTTACTTCCAAAAGAATCAGAATTTAGTTAGCCGGAAATTATCACTTAGTTTGGAGACACCGGTTCCATGTAAGTATAGTTTATCCAAACCACTCCAAACTAATAACGTTCGTGATGGATTATTGTGAAGTATGTTATGGGGCTATACTATTCTTCCTGAGGGTGATTCCAAAATGGAAGATAGTAAATGTTGAAGGTTTGTTCGATCCCGGAACAACTTGTATGGATAAATGCTATCATTGCATTAGATGCTTGGAGGGCAAAGTTAGCGTTCCAAGATGGTTTGCTAGAAGGAAGGTAAATGCGTAGCCTCAAGCCTCACAACCTGAAGGTAACTGAAACATGGTAGATGCAGCCAGGCTATATGGGTCTCGCCCATTAGGGTATGATCATCGCCAAATCTAGAGCGATATTTACGGTTTATGTATGCTTCAGGATCCCTTTATGGTTGTTGATCGCAACCAAGGGTGATCATATTCGGTATTATCCAAGTTCAGGGGTATGTCGGTTCTTTGTTGGCAGGGGTAGACCAAGTTTAGGGTCTGACCCTAGGTCATTTTATCTAGACGTGTACTATAAGGAAGGAAGTCCCTTAGCTTGTCACTGTTAGAATCCATTTTCCAATACGAGCCTTCGGACTAAATTGTATACCTATTATGCTAGAATTTAATAATGTAACAATTTCGGCTATGATTCCATATTTATTTTAAACCTAGACATTATGATAATATCAGAGGATTTTATATAGAAATGTTTTGGTTATCGTATGGTAAAAAGCCATCCGTGTTTATGTGCGGCGTGGTTTTACGAGATACCTTTAATTTGAAGGTTTTTATAAAGTTAAGCTTACGCTTTACTCACACCAGACCTATGTCTGACCCAGAGCTTTATTTCTTTCCCTTAAACTCTTGGGTACTCAAATTCTTATGAGTAACCAAGTAGTCAGGTTTCTTTGGAGCATTTTCGGAAGTAGTATGGAGCAGAAGCTTTCACGGTATCTAGTGGTTATGTTTATTTCCGCTGTGACCGTACATTATGTATTAATAATTCAGGTAGGCTGATATCACTGTCCTTGTTAGGAATAGTACTTGTTGTAACTTTGATGTAACATTTTGGAGTAACCATTTGTACTATTCTGTGATGTATATGTAACTCTTTCATTTGTGAGAAAAATCTGTATTTATTTCCTTTGTCTTTTATTTTCTTTACCCCACGACCTGTCTTTCAGACACTTAGATGATTGTTATCCGGGTTTTTAACCCACCAAGATCCAAGAGAAGACGGAACGACTTGATGGAGTCGGAATGACTCAGAACTCAACCAAAGGGGCTAAAGAAACAAGTTAAAGAGAGCCAAGTCATATTACAAAAGCAACGACCGAGTTTGACTAAACCAAGAGACAAGCATTCGTCCAGTCCAATCAGCAGCTAAATACAACTAGCAAGTAAATAGTCATCAAAACAAAGCAATGTGCAATGATACTACACGAACAACGTCGATACAAGGCAATAAAAGCATTCCAGACATCAAAGTCCAGAAATAGTCTAAGTGCATTGATCCATAGCGATCCATACACTATGGATCGCTAGCGATCCATACGACATCATTGGGTCACTGTGGCACGAGGGGAGCAATGAAGGCTAAAAGGACAAAATGCAAAATATGCTAAGTGTATGGATCGCCAGCGATCCATACACCATGGATCGCCAGCGATCCATACTTGATCATGGAATCATGGCGACCTAAGCTAAGCAAAGAAGAAAATGCGGCTAAGTGATTAGCTCACACTCGAGCTACTACCATGGATCGCTAACGATCCATAGACCATGGATCGCTAGTGATCCATGCTTTTGGATCGGGGTACGAGTTAAGATCTACTGGATCCTCCTGTGTCCATCTGCAAGCAATTGGCGAACAGGCCTGGCCCAGAAGCTCTTCGATCTCTATAAATACCATCCTACCGGCAACACAAACGGCATCTGGTCCGGACTGGTTGCTGAAGCTCTGTTGGAAACTTTCTTCACTCTTCACCTCCCTCATAACAATATCCAAATGGGTTCACTATGATTCTCCAATGGATTCCAACCTGGGAGATTCAATCTAGCTACAATCAAGAGCCTTGTAATCAAACACTTCTTTTAACAACAATCAGTCTATAAAAGAAATTATAAAGAGTACGTAGGCTTCTTCAACAGCCGAACCACTATAAAATTCTTCTTGTCTTCTTTCTCTTACTGCTTTTTTCTATATCTATTATCTACATTATTACTCTGTGAGAACATGGCTGGTGTTTTCACGCTCAAACCAGGGCATTGATCCATTTTTTGGGTTAACATTTTGGTGCTTTCACTGAGAACCCAACTCAGGGTTCAGATCTAGCTATCTACTTTGGATCTCATAGGTCCAGAAGTTAGATCCTCAGTCTTTGCTTGAAAATCTACCGCTTAGAATCAATGGCTCCTTGAAGAAGGAGAACTGCCTCTGGAAGGTTCATAGGGGCAATGATAGCTGGAGAAGATGTTAACCCTCAATGAGCTGAAGTAAATGGTGCTAACTTAGGAAATCAGGTGCCAACTTCCTCAAGTCATCATGAAGTCGTTACTATAGATGAGTTGAATAAGATGGTTGACGAAATCAATCAAAAGATGGAAAGTAGCCAGAAGGATCTGATGGATAAGCTTAACGTTCTCTTGACCTTGGAGACAAATCTTGCTCCAAGAACCATGCCTGAACCCGCGGCTGTTGTAGAACATGAAAATTCTAACATGAAAATTCTTCTGTTTTTGGTCTAATCAGAAGAAACAAAAAACAACCTCAAAAAATGGTGGCAACAGGAACCATGGGACAAAATGTGGAAGGAAATACGAATACCCCGATCGTCGCAAGGCAACCGATTCTGAACTTGAACCAAGGGGCAAAGACCCCACAAGAAGATATAGCCATGTACCTACGGAGAACAAGACAACCAGTTGGAAGAGAATGTCAATGCATTTGATGATGCTAGGAATGTCCAAACTGCCCCAATCATGCCAACTGCAAGCCAACGGGATCCCGTGGGAGTGGCTCTCCCGAAGACGGGAGAGCCTAGGCTTCAACCTACACGCCATGACCATTTTCAAAGCCAAACACTTGGTGTAGTGACCGACTGCCATCCTTAGGATTACCGGACATCAGAGGCATACATAGCAGACATGGTCAAACGATCAATAGACGAAAGTAAAAATAGGAGAGATGATGAATGGGGATCTGCTCCAAGTCGTACTCCCTTTACCGATGAACTCTTGAATGAGAAATATCCAGAAAGATTCACAACGCCGACTATCCCATCCTACGACGGGACAAAGGACCCAAAACCCTATTTGTACAAGTACAGTTGGTACATGGATGGAGCTAATGCCTCTGAAGCTATTTAGTGCAGGTTTTTTCCCATCTTTCTTGAAGGAATTGCGTCTATGTTCACTAGGCTTACGCCAAAATCTATATCTACCTTTGACCAACTAGCAACAAGGTTCCTTGATCAGTTCAGGCTCCATACCACGCAACCAAAAGAAGTCATGTCCCTATCCGAATTGTTCTAGAGATGCAACGAATAGCTGAAATCCTTCATGAACCGGTTCAATACCGCAGTGACAGAAGTAAGCAACACCAATGAAGACATGGTTTTTATGGCATTAGTCCGTGCCATTCACCCGAAGATTGAATTCGAAAAGTGGATTAAGATGAAGCATCCCACCACAAGGAAAGACTTCAATCGTAAAACAAATCAATACTTAAGATTGGAGGAAGCGTAGGAGCTGGAAAGAAAGTCTACTAGTGCGCAACCGATGAGCATCAGACAGAGCGGTGTAGTAATGAATCAAAACACGCATGCTTTCGGAACCACTGAAGGAGTCATAGGGAAAGATAGAAATCAAAAGAGAAAAAATCAGAACTCCAATAAAAGAAATGTTTATGGAAACAATAAAAGGCTTAAAGGGTTCAGGCCCGAAGATTATACCCCTCTAAACGAGTGTTGGGCGATAGTGGCAGCTTTGTTAATATACTTTTCAAATGAACTTTTGATCAAATGAAGATCGACATGAAAAGCATGTCTGAATGCTAAACGAAGATCCAAGGGTTCACTGGCGAACCCAAGCAACCTATGGGAACAATCGACTTGCTAGTGGAACTTGGAGAGGGTGTTCGAAGAGTCGCCCTCATTCAGACTTTCATAATCGTGGATGAAATGTCCGCATATAACACCTTCTTGAAACGGCCCACTCTAGCAGATTTCAGAATAGCTCTGGCCCAATGGTGTCTAATCATGAAGTTCCCTACTGCAAATGGAATCAGAGTGGTGAAAGGAGATCAGTGCGCTGCTAGAGAATGTTACATTGTAGAGTCACGTGAATCCAGAAGAAGAGAAAAAGGGAAGGATGTGGGGAGAACTCTCTACATCCATGAACCTTCTGAATAGTAACTACAGAGCCGCCTTGGATTAGGGACCATAGCTGATTCAACAAGGATTTGGACCCTAGAAAGAAGAGTTCAGGGGAGGAATGGGCAGCAACGGTGGAATTGACGGTGTCTATCTCGGTTGATATGGACGACCCAACTAAATTCTTGAAATTGGATCGCACCTTGAAACAAGATCCGGTTGGAGCTTACTAAATTTCTTCGTGCCAACTTGGATGTGTTCGCATGGACGCATTTCGATATGTGTGGGGTGTCACCAGAAATCACATGCCACACACTCAACATTGACCCCAAGTTCACACTAGTAAAGCAAAAGAGGCGTAGCCTGGGTCCAAGGTGTTGAGAGAAGAGGTGGACAAGTTAATGGCTAATGGTTTTATCCGTGATGCAACTTATCCTGAGTGGGTATCTAACCCGGTCTTAGTCAAAAAGTCTAATGGGAAGTGGCGAACTTGTATCGACTACTCGGACTTAAACAAAGCTTTCCCGAAAGATAGTTTCCCTCTCCCCAGAATAGACCAACTTGTGGATGGAATGGCAAGACACGAGCTTGTATCATTTATGGACGCCTACTCCTGGTAAAACCAAATCCTGATGCATGGACCTGATCAAGAAAACACTAGCTTCATCCCCGACTTGTGATTATACTGCTATAGGGTAATGCCATTCGGTTTGAAGAACGCCGGGGCAACTTATAAAAGGTTGTTAAATACCATGTTCAAGCGCCAAATTGGGAAAACTATGGAGGTTTACATAGACGACAAGTTGGTCAAATCACGAGCGATTGCCAACCACCTGGATAATTTCACTGAAATGTTTGAAATACTCTAAAAGTACGGGATCAAACTCAATCCACTCAAAAATGTTACTTCGGAGTAGCCTTCGGGAAATTCTTAGGATTCATCGTAAGTGCTAGGGGCATTGGAATAAATCCAGAACAAATATCAGCATTACGAGAAGTCCAAGCTTCGAAAAATACAAAGGAACTGCAAAGCCAGAATAGAAAGGTCGCAGTGCTAAGTCGATTTATCTCGGAAGCTACCGACAAGTGGATACCATTCTACGATGCACTGAAGAAAAGAACGAAGAACTTTGAATGGAGTGAAGCTTGTCAAACAACATTCGAAGAATTACTGCGGCACATGGAAGCTCCGCCAATCCTATCAAAGCCTATGGATGGAGAAGACCTGTTCATTTACTTAGCAATCTCACCTCATGCATTGAGCGCCGCTCTTATGCATGAAGAAGCAAAAATCCAGCGACTCGTGTATTACATTAGCAAGCGGTTCGCTGGAGCCGAAAAAAACTACCCGAAACTGAAAAAATTAGCGTATTGCCTCTTGCTCACATCTAGGATGTTACGATCATACTTCCAGGCTCATCCAATTAAAGTATTGACTGACCAGCCCCTGAAGCAAGTGTTATATCGGCCTGAAACTTCCGGATGACTTCTCAAGTGGAATATAGAACTGAGTCAATATGATATCACATTTCACCCAAGGAGGGCCATCAATGGGAAAGCGTTAGCAGACTTCATCGCTGAATTCACTATATGGGACGATGAGGAAGAAACACAGCTGAGAGTGGGCAAGCAATGGAGACTCTTTGTTGATGGTGCATCTAATAACCTCTATTCGGGGGCAGGAGTAGTGCTTGAAACCCCCAAAGGATGAGCCATTTGCTACGCTTTGCACTAGGAATTCCCTGCTACAAATAATGAAGCGGAATATGAAGCATTGATAGCAGGACTAAAAGTTGTGAAAGAGCTCAAGATAAAATCGATTCACATATACAACGACTCCCAACTAGTCGTCTGCCAAGTAAAAAGGGAATACCAGGCTCGAGGGGAGAATCTTGCCCCATACCTGTCTAAAGTGCAAGAACTGCTAAGCGACATCGAACACTACACCATAACTCACATTCCACGGGAGCAAAACACCAAGGCGGATTATTTGGCGAAACTGGCAAGCTCCAGAGAAGCTCAGTTATTCAGGCCAGTCCCAGTTGAAACTCTAACTACCCCGAGCATAGACGAAATGGATGTCGATTGGATCTCCGAAATTACCGTCGAACCAGAAGCGTGGATGACACCGGTAAAGAACTATTTACTTACAGGGACCCTTCCGACATACCGAAATCAAAGGAAAAAGCTTCTCCGAAAGGCACCGCGATTCATGGTACAAGACGAAATACTATATCGTAGGGGATTCTCAACCCCTCTTCTTAGATGTGTGTCCGATGACAAAGACCGACGAATCCTAAAGGAAGTGCATGAAGGCGAATGCGGGGACCACATTGGGGGGCAAACCCTTGCGAAGAATGTCCTCCGGTATGGATACTTTTTGCCAACAATAAACTGCGACGCTGCAAACTACGCTAGAAAATGTGATCGCTGCTAAAGATTCAACAAAATTAAAAGAAATCCTTCAACAGAGCTACACATATGGTCAATCCATGGCCATTTGCAATATGGGGGATTGATTAGATCGGCGTCCTGCCAATAGCAAAAGGAGGAGCCAAATATGCTATAGCTGCCATTGATTATTTCATGAAATGGGCTGAAGCGGAACCGCTGGCCACCATAACCACAAAGAAAGTCATTAATTTTTTTACTAAAAACATTATTTGCAGGTTTGGCATGCCACATAAAATCATCACTGACAATGGAACTCAATTCAAAAGCACCCAGTTCAAAGACTTCTGCAAACGCTTCCGAATTGAGAAGAGCTTCTCCGCGGTAGCTCATCCGCAAGCAAACAGGCAAGTAGAAGCAATAAACTAGATCATCAAGTCCACTATCAAAAAGCAACAAACTAAAGCAAAAGGAAACTGAGTTAATGACCTTCCACTCACACTATGGGCTTACAAAACTACCCACAAAGCGGCAATCAGCCACACTCCATTCGCCCTGGCATATGGCTCAGAAGCAATGATTCCTATTGAATTAGAAGTCCCTTCGCACCGAAGGCAAAATTTTAATCAAAAGCATAACGAGTAGCTCTTACTCGAATCGCTAGATATGATTGATGAAAGAAGGGAAGAAGCTAAGTTGAGAACCGTTGCCCACCAAAAAAAAAGGGTCGCAAATACTTCAACTCCAAAGTTCACAACCAAACCTTCTAAGTGGGAGATCTTGTGCTCAAGCAAGTCTACCCCGTCCCGAGGGCCTTTGGACTGAACTGGGAAGGACCATATGTCATCAATCAAAAGCTATGGGATGGAATTTTCAAGCTAACGACCGTCGACGGAACCCAAATTCCCAAGGCATGGAATAGCGAATCGCTCTGCCGTTACTTCATTTGAAAACTACCTTATGTACTCTCTATTTTTCAGCAAATAAGCCATCCTGGGATGCCGGAGGCATTGTAAATAGGCAAAAGACTTCCCTGATTTCCTTAATAAAAATTAATTCACTTTTTGAACCGAGAAAACTGTGTTTATAATAACTACCCACCGGGTCGACGGAAGCAATTCGACTCAAACCGTTGGATCGGCGGAATCCGATCTTTGCCTTCTAAAAACCGGTGTTGCCCTAGCAACATCGGGAAGGCTAGAACATACACTCCTCACGTTGCCCGAAGATAGGAAACACCGAGGAATACTAAAAGCCACACATTTCATAAGCCGCGCACTAACTCTTAAAAAATTACACTCTTCACGTTGCTCGAAGATTGGAAACACCGAGGAGTGCGAAAAGCCGCGCATTTCATAAGCCTTGCACTAACTCTTAAAAAATTACACTCGTCATGTTGCCCGAAGATAGGCAACACTGAGAAGCGCGAAAAACCGCGCATTTCATAAGTCGTGCACTAACTTTTAAAACTCAAACTCCTTGCATTGCCTAAAAATAGGCAACGCCGAGGAGCATCGACGCGAAATCACGCTCCTAAAATGTAAACTCCTTATGTTGTCCAAAGATAGGCAACACCAAGGAGTGCCAGAACCGTTCCAGATCGGTGGGACATACCGATCCTAAAATCCGCGCATCCCATAAACCGCACATACTTTCAAGTTTCGAAATTGCCTCGGAAACACTAGGGAACTTATCCATACATGAATAAAAAGAATCAAGCCATTCCCATTGTCGGAAACAATGGGCATGACTCCAACAAAATCGGAGTGCGAAAAACTATTACATTAAACGTTGACAACGTGTACCTGCCCACAGTCAACTATACACTGTGCATATTTCAAACATGCATATGTTGCATACTTACCAGAATATCGCACAAAACTTGGACCAGCGTTGGGAGTCGGTGAATTCCTCAAAATCATCATAATGGTCGTGTCCTCTCATCATACCTGGTACGAAGCATAAAAATAAAAGGTTTCAGAAATGGAAAATAAAAATGAGAAGTGTGTGTACAAGTGAGTGTGACCTAGTAAAGCGTGTGGTGTGTTTAGGAGGAGAGCCTAAAACGATGTCACAAACCGGATTAGGCAGGCGCCGCTATAGGAATTAGACTAACTTTGGATGCGACATGGCTCGAATGAGGGGGCACCTACTCAAATTTGAAATCTTCCCCCATAAGCGTGTCAAAATTGACATAAACATCGCTCAAATCTCCAAACTCTGCGCCAGCATCTTTACTCGGAGAATCCCGACGTCCTCCGATTTCTAGGGCATTGTCTTTGTCACTCGTGTCTATAAGAGATGAGGTCGGAATAATGGGACTCATCCTTGGAGTCTTATCGCACGATTCAGAATCCGCATCATCAGATTCTGCATAGAAGTCATCGCTAGAAGTGGACTCATCTCTGCTACTCCCGATTTCCCCCTCATCTTTTTCTAAGTCCATTGCGGATTTGCCTTCCCTCTGTTTGAACTCCTCTTCTCCTTCTTTCGGAATCGAAGGCATTCTGGTTGGGCGACTAACTCCGGTCGTAGCAACATCTCTTCCATCGCAAGCCTCTTCGGCTGGTTCTCCAGACAAGCGCTCTCTCTGTTGAGAAGCGCCTTCTTCGGAGCTATGAGAAGAGGAAGTGGATCACGTGCGAACCCTAGATCGAGAAGGAGAGGGGACTTCAATTGGAATGGCGGATTTCCTTGGATGCAATAATCCATATCGAAGCAAGTTTTCGTCAATCAGCAATACCTTAAGGGATCTTTCCTCAGATCGATAGCCTTCAGGGTTCGGAAAACTTCATCGAGAGACAAGTCCCTATTCGGCCTCGGGAATACTGTAAGAAATATTCGACTTGTTAGAAGCCCCATAGCGATGTGTGGGAACTCAATAAGTAGGGAAAAGAACTTACTCCCCGTCGTCCACAGACAGTTAAACCCCTTAGGTCATCTGACGGAGAAATACGGAATCTTAAACTGGGATAGGTTGCTCTACAGTTGTAATTCGATTTTTCGATTCCTTTGAGTTTCGATTACGACCAAAGACGGATACTCATCTCTCCTCTTGAATGAAAGAAAGTATCGCAACTCGTCAAAGCTCGAAGCCCGATTGAATGTTCGCATGAAAAGGACGTGCAAACAAGTTAAGATGGCGTAACCGCTGGGATGAATCTGGAACGGGGCAATACCTAAATTCGAGAGAGCCTCGCGCAGAATGTCATTATAAGGAGGCAAGCTCCATTCAGACACATATACCAATGACAAGCGGTATATCATGAATGGGGCATGTGAGAAAACTCGTTCTTCTCCGGAAGGCGTACATCTTCCTCTGGTATGCCATGTTGCATGCAGATATTGTGCAGGACCTTAGCAGAAACCACAGAAGAAGCTCTCTACAGCAGGTTGAGAAGGACTTTAAAATTAGGGGGAGTTCGATCCAAAATAGGTCCTACTAGGACCGACTGGCCATATTCAGCCTTTGAGGTGGAAGGAGAAAGGGCGACGGACGACGACTTGGTTGCCAAAAGTGTCAGGCTTCCTCCGCTTGACTTACGACATGAAGATGGATACTTCCTTCTAAAAAACATAACTCACATCCAAAACAGTCAGGTAATTCTACTCCAAACTAATAGTTTCCCCTACAACACTTGAATTCCGAAGAGACATTGATTCGTGCCAATTCCGAAGAGACATCGCGAATTGGTCCTGGCTCTTACGAAGAATGGGGCATTTGCAGTGTGCTGTCTATAGGGGGTGAGCTCGATGTCCGAAACACTACAAACGCTCTATCCGTGTAGATAGTTCCCTCACAGTGGAAAAGGAAAAGGACTTCCCGTATCGTTTCCATTTGTTTTTACTTCCTCTACACTTAACTGTTATTGATCAACGATCAATAACGGATCCGTTGTCCGAAGCGACGCGAAAGATTCTTTTCAGTACAGGGACATCGATCGTGCAAAAAGCAAGTAAGATAAGTCCAATTCTTCGTAAGAGCCAGGACCAATTCGCGATGTGTCGTGCAATATCAGCTAAGGAACTTGGCACAAGTCAATTTCAGCTCAATGGACGAAGATAGCAAAACGTGTCTAGCACCGAGGCAAGGCCCGAATGTCATGCCAGGAGAAACTCAAGACTCGATTTACTATCTTCCTCCATTAAGCCGCAATCAACTCAAATTCCATACAACAAACATCATAAACGCAACCTCGCCATCAAATCATTAAACGAACATTACAATTAGCAAACCCACCTCGGATTGAACTCTAAACACAGAATTGGTGGAAGACTTAGGATTAGTGAACCAAGGACAAGCTGGCGGTGATCTAAGGATAGGTCGGCGATGATCCAAAGCAAAGGCAAAACTAGGGTTTTTGGTCAGAGGAAACCTGAGAAGGTAGCAACGATGCTCCAGCATTGGCAACGTAAAAGGAATCACGGCGAAGGAAAAGATTGAATTTTTGGAAAATAATGGATCGATTCAAGCAAGCCTAGGTTGAATCACCTGTAAGAAGTTGGATCGAATCACTGCAAGAGGATTAGATTGCACGAAGGAAAGCTCGGGTCGTGGGAAAGTGATGAGATAGGTCGGCTCAACTGCATAAATTGGAAACAAAAAACACGAAAAAATCCTAAGTACTCGGGTCGCTAGTGACCCATCAGTTATGGATCGCCTATGATCCATCAACTATGGATTGCTAGCGATCCATAGGATCGAACATCTGCGACCTCAAACTTGCACTGCGACATCTGCCTACTATTTCAAGATGTACCAAGAAGCTATGAAGAAAAATTTGATTCGTTATAACAATTAGCAATGGTGAAGACCCGAACTAAGTAAGTAGCAGCATAACCTACTTCATACCCGCAAGGCTCTAACACAATTACTTGGAATTCAACAAGTAGAGACTAAAAGCGATAACTTCCAGAGCACGCCTTGTTTCCGACGAAGACGTACTCTAGGGGGCAAATGTTATTCGGGTTTTTAACCCACCAAGATCCAAGAGAAGACAGAACGACTTGATGGAGTTGGAATGGCTTAGAACTCAACCAAAGGGGCTAAAGCAACAAGTTAAAGAGAGCCAAGTCATATTACAAAAGCAACGACCAAGTTTGACTAAACCAAGAGACAAGCATCCGTCCAGTCCAATCAGGAGCTAAATGCAACTAGCAAGTAAATCATCATCAAAACAAAGCGACGTGCAACAAGACTACATGAACAACGTCGATACAAGGCAATGAAAGCTTTCCAGAGATCGAAGTCCAAAAATAGTCTAAGTGCATGGATCGCTAGCGATCCATATACCATGGATCGCTAGCGATCCATACGACATCATTGGGCCACTGTGGCACGAAGGGAGCAAAGAAGGCTTAAAAGAAAATATGCAAAATATCCTAAGTGTATGGATCGCTAGCGATCCATACACCATGGATCGCCAGCGATCCATACTAGATCATGGAATCATGGCGACCTAAGCTAAGCGAAGAAGAAAATGGGGCTAAGTGATTAGCTCGCACTCAAGCTACTGCTATGGATCGCTAGCGATCCATAGACCATGGATTGCTAGCGATCCATGCTTTTGGCTCAGGCCGCGAGCTAAGCTCTACTAGATCCTCTTGTGTCAATCTACAAGCAATTAGCGAACAGGCCTGGCCCAAAAACTCTCTGATCTCTATAAATACCATCCTACCTGCAACACAAACGACATCTGGTCTGGACTGGTTGCTAAAGCTCTATTGGAAACTTTCTTCGCCCTTCACCTTCCTCACAACAATCTCCAAAGGGGTTCATAGTGATTCTCCAGAGGATTCCAACCTTGGAGATTCAATCTAGCAAAGGACAATCAAGAGCCTTGTAATCAAACACTTCTTGTAACAATAATTAGTCTATAAAAGAAATTATAAAGTGGACGTAGGCTTCTTTAAAGGTCGAACCACTATAAAAATCTTCTTGTCTTCTTTCTCTCACTAATTTTTTCTATATCTATTATCTACATTATTGCGCTGTGAGAACATGGCTGGTGCTTTCACGCTTAAACCAGGGTGTTGATCCATTTTTAAAGTTAACAATGATCTGCACATGAATACCGATGATGTATTAAGTGTCGTCTTTAGGTGTAAGAAAGGCAAATCGTCACACTTGGTTTTAGAGCTTAGGTTGAGCAAAGACCTAGGCCTTGTTTGGGGTCAACTCATTAGAGATAGGGTTAGTAGTACCCTGGAATGAGTTTAGTATTTGAGAGTGCATTTCCATGTTGTTCTGATCAACATTTATATTTTGTTTTATGCTCTTTCTCCTAGGATAATCCCATCCATGTATTCTAAAGATATCTTACTTTATTTAGGTAGTAAGAATGAGTACGAGAAGGGGACAAGGAAGGGGAAATAGTAGCACAACAACCACAAATGGAAGAATCTTGAATGTTAGAAGGGGTGGAATAGCTGTTGAGGCAGTAGCTCTAGTGCAGCCTTGAATAAACTTTGCAACCCTATGCAAGGACAACACAGACCTAGGAGGAAAACCTTTCAAGGGTACCAAATCCATCATTGAAGTACAAGCTTGGGTACGGTCATGTGAGAAGAATTATAAGGTTTAGACATCTCCGATGATCAGAAACGGTTCTTGGCATCATGGAAGTTGCAAGAGGGTGCAGCTGCATGGTGGGATTCTATCACTGCAAATATTCCAGAAGATGAGTTCTCATGGGCTAGATTCAAAGAAGTATTCGAAGACTAAATCATACCAGCTGTGGGCAGAACTCGATTATATAGAAATTTCATGGATCTCAGGCAGGAAGACATGTCGATAGCTGAATACGAGTCCAAGTTTAATGAATTATCATGTTTCGGCCCTGGACTTATTGATACACCATTAAAGAGTAACGAAGTTCATATTAGGTATGAGAGAAGAGTTCCATTAAAAGATGACGGCTCATGTGAAGCAATCGTTTGCGAATTTAGTTGATATGGCCTTAAGGTATTAAGTGCTTTTGAAGAAAAAGCCAGCAGCAACAACCAGTGGAGGTAAAACTAACCCACATAAAAGGAAGTTTAATCCAAACTAGAAGAAGCAGGGAAAGGGAAAACCCGTGGGAGGAGATCAAGGAAACCGTTTCAAAGATATTAAATGTTTTAACTGCAAACAGAAGGGTCATACTTCTAAAGTTTGTCGGCAGGCAGGACCAGTCTCTCTGATAGTTCGAAAGACACTTTGTTATAATTGTCAACAGCTGGGGCACATGGTTAAGGACTGCCCACTGTTAAAGAATTGACAACATGCCAAAGTTTAAGGACGAACCCTCAACTTTGGTAGATGTGAAAGGGAAGGGAGTCTTGGAAGTTACTTTCATTATTAATGGAGTTTTTGTTAGAGTTTTATTTGATACCGGGGCTTTCCATAGTTTTATTTCTCTTGATTTAGTTAGAAAATTTCAACTTTCTCTTAAAATCGTAGAAAACCCTCTCTGTGTGTCAAACCCTATAGGAGGCGTAACTAATCTATATATGGTTTGTAAAGATGTGCGAGTTTGTACCTTACCCACTACTTTTCATGCAACTTGTTTGTTCTAGATTTTAAGGGATTTGATATTTTACTTGGTATTGATTGGCTAGCAGAGAATAGACCCATCGTGGATTGTGTTGGTAGAACAATATCTTTGGTAACCAAACTAAGAAGTTTGGCGGTGGTGCCTTATGATGAGCCTAGCAAATTATTTCGTAATTTCTTGTATGCCTTATAATTATCCTAAGAATAGTTAAGATTGATAGAAGCTGTTAAAGATTTCCCTAATATTTTTGAGCCGATTAGCAGTTTGCCTCCCCATCGGGAAATTTAATTTCGTATTGATCTGGTTCCCGGTACGAGACCTGTTATTCAACCCCTGCGTAAAATGGCCCCGAGAGAGAAACATGAGTTAAAGGATCAAACCTATGATTTGTTGAGAAGAGGATTAATTGGGTCGAGCCGTTCAAGTTGGGGATCAATAGTAGTTTTTGTAGCTAAGTTCAATGGTTCGTTAAGATTGTGCGTGGATTATAGGGAACTTAACAAGCAGACCATTTAAAATAAGAAATGATTACTCCGAATAGATGATAAATTTGACTAACTTCATGAGGCTAGAGTATTTTCCCAAATAGACCTTGCTACGGGATTCCACCAGCTAAGGGTAGTGGAGGATAGTATACCCTTAACTGCTATTAGAGGACCAGACTTATTCTATAAGTGGTTGGTTATGCCTTTTGGGCTGACCAATGCACCTGCATTTTTCGTTGATCTTATGAATCGAGATTTTAGGGATGTGAAGAATAAGTTCGTGTTGGTTTTCATCGACGACGTTTTTTTCTACTCAAAAACCGAGGAAGAGCACAAACACCATTTAAAATTGGTGTTGGAAATGTTAAGGAAAAACGTTCTTAAAGCTAAATTTCCTAAGTACCACTTTTGGAAATCAGAAGTGAGATACCTAGGACATATTGTATTTGGTGATGGCATCTCACTTGATCCAGCTAAGGTAGCTACTATGCAGCATTTCAAAAGACGCCAAACTCCCACAGAAGTGGGAAGCTTTTTTGGGATGGCCTGTTATTATAGAAATTTCATAAAGGATTACTACAAAATCGCCTCTCACCTAACCAAGCTAACAAAGAAGGTTGTTAAATTCGAGTGGACTTCGAAAGGTGAGAGTGCATTTCTCGAGTTAATAGAGAGATTGACCAGTGCCCCTATTTTGGCTATTATTGATGAAGGAGAAGGGATAACTGTTTATACGGACACATGTAGAGTTGGTTTAGGTGTAGTGTTGATGCAACATGGAAAGGTTATAGCCTATGCAAGTAAACAGTTAAAGCCTCACGAGAAGAATTATGCAACGCATGACTTGGAGCTGTTAGCCATAGTATTTGCGTTAAAGATGTGGAGGCATTACTTGTTGGGTAAAAATCCTTCTTTCCCACTTTGGTTTATTTCTAATCTTTAGGGGTCCTTGTTAGTAATTTCCTTCTTTAAAAGTTCGAGCTCTTCACAGATCACAAGTCCCTAAAGTACATTTTCACTCAGAAGGATCCGAACCTAAGGCAACAATGATGGTTGGAGTTCCTTGCAGCCTACGACTTGGATACTCTCTACACGCCATGAAAAGCAAATGTTGTGGTAAACGCTTTTAGTAGGTATGCATTTTTGGCACTCTTGGAAGTTAAAAAACTCTTTTGGAAAGGATTGCTAGTAAGCAAAGGGAGGATGAGCGTTTAAGGAAGATCATCCAGGATGTTGAGGGGAGGCAGTCTTCAAGTTTCAAGTTAGATAAGCATGGTATATTACGTATGAATGGAAGGATCTGTGTTCCTAATGTCGTTGGCCTTAGACAAGAAGTTTTATCGGAATGTCATTGATCCAAATTAAGTATCCACCCGGGTGTTTCTAAGATGCATAGAGATATGAAACAAGTATTTTGATGGCCTGGAATGAAGAGGGATGTCTCAATCTTTGTCAGTAGATGTTTGAACTGTCAATAGATAAAGGGAGACCATTAGAAGACAACTGGATTACTTCAACCCTTGGAAATCACAGATTGGAAATGGAAGATGATATCAACGGATTTCATCGATGGTTTACCCAGAACTAGAAAAGGATATGAAGGTGTGTCGGTTATCTTGGATTGGCTAATGAAAAGTACTCATTTTTTTCCAGTAAAGCCGAAAAGAACTATAGCTTCTTTGGCAGAAATTTATATGAGGGAGATTATTCGATTGCATGAAGTACCAATGAGTATTGTTAGTGATTGAGATCCCATCTTCATTAGTCGGTTTTGGGAGGCGTTGTAAGTAGCTTTAGGAACAAAGCTAGGCTTGAGCACAACATATCACCCCCAAACAGATGGACAGACGGAAAGGGTGAACCAGATTCTAGTGATCTTCTGAGGGCATGTATTCTAGATTTTGGAGGATCGTGGGAAGATCATCTCCACTTAGTAGAATTCTCCTACAATAATAGCTTTCAGGCAAACATCGGCATGGCACCCTATGAAGCTCTTTATGGACGTCCATGCAAGTCACCAGTATGTTGGGTTGAGACTAGAGATCGGCTAGTACTTGGACCCGATATGATTCGGGAAGCTACTGAAAAGTTTGCAGTGATAAAAAGAAGAATGAAGGAAGCCCAGGATCGAAAAAAGAGTTATGCCCATAAAAGGAGAAGAGATTTGGAGTTTGAAGTCGAAGACTTCGTATTTGTAAAGATTGCACCAATCAGAGAAGTTTTTTGGTCTGAAAGGGCTGGGAAGTTGGCACCCAGGTATACTGGACCTTTTAAGATTATTAAAAGGATTGGACCCTACAAGGTTGAATTACCAGAAAGGTTGTCGGGGGTCCATAATGTTTTCCATGTATCCTATTTGAGAAAATTTGTTCATGACCTTTCGTTGATTGTAGAATTGTCGGTACTAGATGATTTGGAGATAAAATTGAACCTGACAGTGATTAGGCATCCAGTTTATATGGAAGATTAGGATGAGAAGAGGTTGCACAATAAGGTGGTGAAGTTAGTAAAGATCCAATGGAGTGAGGATCCCCGAGATTGTACTTGGGAGACGGTGGATCATATGAGAGAAGCCTATCCAGAAATGTTGTTGGGTTAGTCATTGTTGTATGTATAGTATATGCACTATTGTATTATGGATGCTTAGTGTATGTCCTTTGTATGGATTTCATGATATATAATATATGACCATTTGAGTTGTTATGAGTTATCTTTTTGTTTGCTAATTTCGGGACGAAATTCTTTAAAGGGGGAAGAGTGTAACAACCCAGAATTTAATTACCTTAATAATGAATATTTAAATATATTTTTCATTAACTAATTAATGGATTTTATAACTCAAATAAACTTCTTTTAAATAATAACTAAAGATGGTGAAATAGTTTTTGTAACGGCTCGGTATTTCACTGCTTTGATTTGCGAATATTAATTAATTTTAAATATTCAAATAATATATATTTTAATGAAAATAAAAATATTTTAAATAATAACAAATTATAGTGAAATCATTTTTAAATTTTGTTTACAAAAATAATTAGTTCAAAGAAAAATAAGAAATGCGACCGAAATTCGTTTTTCGAATTTTCGTCGGCTAAAAGTTGTCGAAAAACGTTGTGCACATTTGAATTAACATATTCACATTTACAAATAAGTTATATATATATATATTGATAAATATACACACACACACCCACATTTATTAACTTAAATAAATATAAAGGTGATGTGGCCTTTTATGCATTATTTATAAATAAGAGAAGAAGTTAAAAGAAATGTCATTTCATTAGCAAACATAAAGTACATGAAGTAATAAAACATGTTGGAGCATGTTTGTAAGGAGGGGACAAGGAGGATGATGTGTCATGATGGTAGTGGAGGGCATGTACTTGGGGGTATTTTGGTAATTTTATCAATGCACCTTGTATATATACCAATTTTTCAAATTTTTTCACATTTTCCATTTCATTTTTCCACTTCCTAAAACCATTCTTAAGCTTAATAAAATATTTCATGGTTTCCTAAAGTATTTCTAAGTACAAAAATCATAGCTTTCTACTTTAAATCCTCTTCGAAACTTGCTAGAATACTTCTACATCCACTTCTTTACCTTATCTTCCTAATACAAGCACACATCCACCAAAAACCTTCAAGTCCGTACCCATAGTCCCCTATAGCCAAGCCATATAGTGCTTAGGCTAAGCACATTTCCAAAGATTCAAAGCAAGATCAAGTCTTTTCCATAAGATTTAAAAACCCTAAGAATTTTGCAAAAGGTTAAAAATATTTCGTCGAATTCGGTGAGTAAAGCTCGCTCTTATTTCAAAGTTAGTAACTTTACAAATGATGTATATTTGTTATTAAATATGATGCTTGTTTGAGTTGTTACGATGTTGGATTGGTTATGCATAAGTATACTTGAAAATGGTATTGATTTGGTTGTACATAACTATGTTTGTATGTGGTGTTGTATAAACTTTAAATCGAAAGTTAAGTGTAGTAAATTAGTAAGGTATGTTCTTACTTATGTTTGGAATCATGTGGTTGTGATGCGGTTGTGATATTGGTTATGATCTTGGTTTTTTTATGCTAAAAAAGTTAGCACTTTTGCTAACTTAAGCGACTTATGAAATCCCTCTTTGAAAATGGACTTAAAATTTGAAAATATATTTAAGTTTAAAACTTATTTAGTTTCCAAACCCACATCTTTATGTTTAAAAAGTAGTATTATTTCCAAAATTTAAAGTTTTAAAGAAGAATTAGAAAACAAATTTCAAGTTTGGAAATTTCGAGTCGTATAGCGATAGTCGCTTTAAGTGCAGTTCGTGAAAACGAACTCTTTTCGAAATCTAAAAATGCTTTCACTTAGAAATCTTTCTGGAAAATGTTTTAAAACTTATATTAAGTAATTTAAAAGGTAATTATTAATTAATTAATTAATTATTTATTTATTTAATGATTATTTAATTAATTAATTAGGTAGTTAGTACTTAATCATTAGTTAATAAAAGTAATTAATTTCTAAGTGTTAATCAATGAAGTTAATTTTAATTAGTTAATTAATTAAAGTTAATTATTATTTAATTAATAATTAAGGGTTAATTGTTTATTAAATATTAATTATTTATAAAAAAGTGGTTAATTTAATCACTAATTAATTACCGATTTATCTAAATTTAAATAAGATTGTAATTAAGACTTAACTAAGATTTAATTATTATTTAATAAGGGTTTAATTTATTATTTAATTAATAATAACTGTTTTATTTATTATTTAATTAATAATAAGGTTTAAAATCACTTTGTTTTTAAAATATTGGTTTTGTTTAAACTATTTTCTTTTCAAAAATGTTTTAAATCAAGGGATTTCTTCGTCGATTACCCTTATGTAACCTCAAATAAATATGAAACCAAAGTTGATGTGGTGGCACATTTTTAGGAAGTAAGTAATCCCACTAAAAGCCGATGAGTAGGCTGATCCTCTATCTATGAGATCTAGAATTTATTTCTAGGCGAGGGATAAGGTAAGGTCAAAATATCGAAAACGTTGTAGATATGGGAGGATTAATTCCTATCAATGGGTCATGTTTAAATTGAGTATATGGTTATTCATGTGCGAACGCTGTATAATTACCCTAAGTAGTAGATTGTCCACTATTTATAAATTGACATGTTTTAACTTAGAAGTATGTTTTGTATATTAGAGTTCCCCGGTGAGGACTCGAGTACTAGTTACATACTTCCAAAAGAATCAGAATTTAGTTAGCTGAAAATTATCGCTTAGTTTGGAGACACCGGTTCTGGGAAAGTATAGTTTATCCAAACCACTCCAAACTAATAACGTTCGTGATGGATTATTTGAAGTATGTTATGGGGCTATACTATTCTTCCTAAGGGTGATTCCAAAATGGAAGATAGTAAATGTTGAAGGTTTGTTCGATCCCAGAACAACTTGCATGGATAAATGCTATCATTGCATTAGATGCTTGGAGGGAAAAGTTAGCGTTCAAAGATGGTATGCTAGAAGGAAGGTAAATGCGTAGCCTCAAGCCTCACAACCCGAAGGTGGCTAAAACAGGGTAGATGCAGCAGGGCTATGTGGGTCTCGCCCATTAGGGTATGATCATTGCCAAATCTAGAGCGATATCTACGGTTTATGTATGCTTCAGGATCCCTTTATGGTTGTTGATCACAACCAAGGGTGATCATATTCGGTACTGTCCAAGTTCAGGGGTAGGTCGGTTCTCTGTTGGCAGGGGTGGACCAAATTTAGGGTCTGACCCTAGGTACATTTTATCTAGACGTGTACTATACGGAAGGTAGTCCCTTACCTTGTCACTGCTGGAATCCATTTTCCAATACGAACCTTCGAACATGATTGTATACCTGCTATGCTGGAATTTAATAATGTAGCTATTTTGGCTATGATTCCATATGTATTTTAAACCTAGACATTATGAAAATATCAAAGGATTTTATATTGAAATTTTTTGGTTATCGTAGGGTAAAAACCCGTCCGTGTTTATCTGCGTTGTGGTCTAACAAGATACCTTTAATTTGTGGGTTTTTATAAAGTTAAACTTTTTCTTTACTCACACCAGATCCATGTCTGATCTGAAGTTTTATTTCTTTCCCTTAAACTCTTGGGTACTCAAATTTTTATAAGTAGCCAAGTAGTCAGGTTTCTTTGGAGCATTTTGGAAAGTAGTATGGAGCAGAAGCTTTCACTGTATCCAGTAACTATGTTTATTTCCCTGTGACTATACATTATGTATTAGTAATTAGGTAGGCTGATATCGTTGTCCCTGTTGGGAATAGTACTTGTTGTAACTTTGATGTAACATTTTGGAGTAACCATATGTACTATTTTGTGATGATGTATATGTAACTCTGTCATTTGTGAGAAAAACCTTTATTTTTTTCCGTTGGATTTTATTTTCTATACCCCACGACCTATCTTTCAGACACTCAGATGATCGGCACATGAATACCGAGGATGTATTAAGTGTCATCTTTGGATGTAAGAAAGGCAGATCATCACATTGTTACTTATGGTTTGAAAAGAAGCAAAGGATGTTCAATAATGTTAACACTCCCTCTAATAATCTGTTTTATGTTATAATTATATTGCAAATCCTACCTACAAATTGTCCAAAATGTTTTCTTTAAGGAATTTCCTAAGAATTAAAATGTCGCATTGATATCTTTAAGGTAAAAATTATTTACAACAATGGGAGACAAAATATGTCCTTAAGTACTAACCTAGTTGATTCTTTTAACGAAGATAACTACACAAATGTTTTACTCTTAATTGAAAGATAATTTCATTTTTCAATCTTTCTAGCATTACTTTTTCACATATATATGTTTATAAACATTTTATATATACATATGTATGTGTTGGACTCACGTTTCATGTTGAGATTATTAAGGTTAAGTAGGCCATTATGGATTGGACTCATTATGTATGGCACTACTGCGGATGGAATGTGGATGTTAAATTGTTGTGATTAGCTACCTTCTAATGGCTCATCTTGAACATTGCATTTTTAGATAACTTATGGCTAGGATAATATTATTTTCCACTCATTTATCTACTTATTATGTTAGCAGTGTTTTGCTGTCCAAGGAATGATACAAATTATTTGGTTGACATCTCTACTGTCTTACTTAAGGTTTTCAACTTATGTTGTTTTGCTTTATTCTTTTCTTGTGTTTATTTAAGTTCCAGTCTCTTATTATCTTCCTTTGGATCTTAGTTTGTAGGTCTTGGGAAAGTATTTTCTTTTCTTTCCATTATAAGGGGTTTGCAACCTGTCAGGCTTGTTGGGAGTACCTTTTTAAGTGTAGAGTAAAATTACGAGTGCTTTTCTCCTTGAGAGGATCACTCATTTTTCAAATAATTTATTTTTATTTTATTTCTTTGTAACTTTTATGATCTTATGCTCAAAAAAATTCAAATTTATTTTTTGTAACTTATATAAATTAAAATTCAAACAATTTTAAATTTGTTCATTTGTAGCCTTTATAAGTATAAATCTGAAACGATTTCAAATTTTATCCATAACACTTACAAATTTTAATTTTAATTTAAAATAATTTTTAAATGGATTTATTTATGACTTTTATTAATATGTATCTAGAACAATTTAAAATTTATACATAACTTTTAAATTTAAAATTGAACCAATTTTAAAATCATATTTATATATTATTCATAATAACATAATGTCAGCTTTGATACCAATGCTGGGTCAGATGAATAGGGCAATGGGGGTAAAAGGTGAAAATTTCAAAAAAAAATCCTTATTAATTCATAATGCACTCGATATTTATAGTGTCATCGCGAATAATGTTGTTAACACTAAATAATGTTTAATATTTTATTAGATGGATTTTATTTGAATTTGAATTTTTATTATATTATCATTACATTAATAGTATTAATTTTACTTACATGTTATTTATTCAAAATATTAAATGAGATAATTTATTATTAATTTAAATAGCATTCACTCAATTTAATAAAATAGTTTTCGTGTTTAATGATTTGTATAAATTTGATTTTGACTAAAAACATTTGAACTACAATAATTAATATAATAAGTTGTGTTATATACTCAAATATCACTTATTTAAATTTAACATTTCATAAATGTATATTATAACTTTAACTAGTTATGATTCATCTTAATTCAAATATCAAATATGTGAATTAAACAAATAGTGTCTTAATATCTATAAATGGTGTTACTTTATTAGTATTTTATGATAATGCCAATATTAGAATATCTAATTCATAGTATCAAAATAAGTGTATAACCTAAGATTAAATAATGTTAGTGTATTCAAAATTTGATCATAAACTCAACAATATAAGTTGTGCATAAACAAAAGTTAATATGTGATGACTATTCATATTTAAAATTCAGGGACAAAATATAAATTATAATAAAACAAGGTGGTTTTATGCAATTTACCTTTCTTTCTTATTCTTGAACCGAAACCCTAGATGCTTGAAAAATAATCGTCACTGCACCTCCTATTGTAATCGACCCACCTAACACTGCCATCTTCTCCACCATTACAAGAAACTATGATCTCGACCATAAATTTCCAGTTCGATCGACTTTAACACCGCTAAGATCACCAAAACTCTAGGTTTGATAGCTTCACATAGTTTGTTGATGAATCATCTGACAACACTATTGCCGACTAGATCATTCCAGTGACACCACTCTGATGATGAACTCCGATAGTGACTGTGTCATTGTGCATGATTGTGATAATGTGCAGATGCATAATATTTGAATTTTGTCTATTTTAAAATGAAATCAAATATGCATGCATACGCATACATACGTACATACATACATACGTACATGCATGCATGCTTGTATGTATATGTATGTATTAGTATGACTTAAAGAAAATAAATTTGTTTTGAAATTTCCTCGACAACCATGTCAGTCATTAATGTTTTGAATTACTAGTTTCACCTATGAAAGAATAATTCTCTAACTCAATAGTAAAGTTACAGAATCACCATTTTGATGTAATTTCTTTTGGAGAAAAAGAATTAAAAAGTTTATGTCCTAAATAGAGGCTCTATTGATCTATTTATGGCATTAGATGTTGGAACGAACTTTATTTATTATTTAGGTTCAATAACCCAATTATAAAAAACCATTTAACTGCTATTACTTGGCTAACCCACTAATTATTAATCATTATTAATAATTTCAACTACCAAAAGTATTTATTTTTTAATAAATATAATTTTCGGCTTATACATATATTTAAACAAATATATAACAATTATATATTTTATTAAGTCATTTTTAGCACTCTAATAATATTAAAAAAATAAATTAACTAATATAACATTATATTATTTCTATATAGTAACAATTAATAACTTTTATAAATTATTTCAATAAATTATTTCCAATTGAAAATTAAGAGTTGCGGTTGAGTGACTCCCAAGTGTGAGCTCAAATATTAAAGTCTCCACGGACTTTGCTGAACAACAATAGTGGACAAGAGTTCACTTGCCTACAGATTATTTAGGTGAAATCTAGTTTCTTATATTTTAAAGCGACATCCTTAAGCAATGATATATTGTCAACGTTTTCTCTTTATCATCACTTTATCACATAGATCTAGGGTTCAATCAATGGTCAATATTTTAACAATATCTGTACTTAATTATGAAGTCCAATATTATAATGACTCGACTTTTTGACCTTCGAATGTCGACACTAAATACATCCACGGTATTAATGTGCTGAGCACCTTTATGCCGGTAAGATAAAAAGTTAGGGTAAATTAAAAAAAGAATAGAACAAGAAAGGAAGAACACAACGAAAAATCTCACAACGGAACGATAATATATAATATCAAAAGATCATTACAAAAGGTTACTCTAAATATAGAAATTCCAGAGTTGCTAAAACCTAAATACTATCATCAGCCTGGACAGTTGTAACTGCATGTCCTCATAATGCTGATATATACAATATAGAAATGTAGTGGAAATATGAATACTACGGTAGGTAAACACCAGCTCCTATCCATAAGCTCCAAAGCATCCGTAGCTAGATTTGGAAACATACACGGGGCTGACTCGAGCATTAAAAGAAAATAACACCCGGATCAGTTTGGTAAACTAGCGTGAGAAACTCAAGAAATAAAAGTGACATATAATAGTACCTTTTTTAGGCCGTACAAATTACCGCAACGGTTTTCCCCTCAAATGAAATCAACCATTCTTTAAGCTTAACATATATTGATATGATTGATAATGTGTAACGACCCAGAAATTAATCGCTTTTTAAATGAATATTTAATTATATTTTAAATAATTAATAATTAATTTTTTATTAATAAATAAAACTATTTTAAATGGTAATTAATGATGATAAAATCGTTTTCAAAATTTGTTTACAAAAATATATAGTTCAGGGAAAAATAGAAAATGTGACCGGAAGTTATTTTTCGAAATATCGATTTTCCATTTGTTAAAAGTTGTTTTAAAGGTCATAACACTATGTTAAACATACATGTACACAATATAAACCATTTTAACATGATAAATACAAGTGTACATGTGCATGAATATGCTCCCTTTTAAGTGTGTATATATAAGGATAAAAGAAAATATTTTATAAAGGAATATATATATATATATATAACACATTTTTCAAAACAAGGACTCACGACTTGAAGTGAATAGTGGAAAGTAAGGGGGAGGGGGTATAGTGCATGGTTTTGAGGGAAGGGAGGGAGTATGGTGTGCATGCATATGTATTTTTAAATATAAAACACTTATTATTATTTTAATCAAATCCTAAGCCTATAAATACCCCCTTACTTTCATTCTTCCCATTTTGCAATCTCTTCTTCCACTTTCAATTTCCTAATAGCTTAAGAAAACATAGCTATGGCCTCCTCTTCGTAAATTCTAAAAATAAGAAATATCACTACTTTCACCAAAATCACCTCCTTATTTCATAAAAACACTTCTACATCTTCTATAACATCTCTTCTTCCAAGTTGCAAGCCATATCCCCAAAACAACATATGGGCTAAGCCCAAAACTCCCAAGGCCAAGCCCATTAGCCCAAGGTTAAGCCCAAACACCACTTGGCTGAGCCCAATTCAAGTGTTCGAGAGTCTAAAAGCTTCAAATTTGCAACATTCTTAAGCGTTTTCAAGTTCTAGCAAAAGTTGCTTTGATTTAGAAAAAAATTCGACGAGTAAAAATTTTGTTTTTGGAAAAGAAATTAACTTGATTTTGATGAACTATATGTTGTGAGGTGAATGTTATGTTGAATTATCATGTCGTATTGATGACAGATGATGATATGTTTATGTTTGAACTTGGATTTGGTGATTGGTTGATATGTTTGGATATGTTTGGATATGTATATGGATATGGATATGTGATATTAGGTATGATATTATGGGGGTATGTTTATGAAAACAAACCATTTGTATATATGCAAATGTTGTGAAGTTTGCACCTTGAAAAGTCACAAAGGACTTGAGATTCGATTTAAAAATGAAAAACTCTTTTTTTTTCTAGCTTAGGATTTTTGAAAATGATTTCCAAGTTTTTACCTTTTATTTAAGTTTTCAAAGCTCTTACAGTTGTGTTTTCAAAAATGTAGTAGCTAAAGTTAAAGTGAAGATTTCACTTAGAAATCAATTCTAGCGATCTGCGTTTATAATGATAGTCGTTATGGATGCAGTTCGAGAAATTTTGCGATTTCAAGTTTTAAAGTATTTTCTTTTGAATTGTTTTGTAAACTTATTTCAAACTTAATTAAGTAAGTCCAAAGTTTAACTTTTAATTATTTAATAACTTATTTATTTAATTTAAATTAATTTGGGCAATTATTAATTAATTAATTAATTAAGTGATTAAGTTAAATAATTAGAGTTTAAGAAATTATTAACTAAGTACATTATTTTTAATTAAGGTTAAATAATGATTAATTAAGATAAATAGAAAATAATTTTTTATTTAATCAAGTTATTTGTTTTAATTAATTATTTAATTAGAAATAATTATTATTTAATTAAAGGTTAATTATCCACTTAACGAGGGTTTAATTTATTAAATAAATGGTAATCAATTAAGGTTATAATTAGGGTCTAATTATAAATAAAATTTGGATTATTAACGATTCAATTTTGATTTAATTAAGGTTTAATTGAGTTTTAAACTTATGATATAATTGAAGTTTATTTGTTTTTAAGGTTTCTTTTAAAACCCTATTGTTTATTTATTTTCAACCAATTTTCTTGTTTAAGTGAATTGTTTTAAAATGAAGGATCTCTTGTCCATGCTATTAAGTATTCAAATGAATTAAAGTAGTTGTAATAAAATGGTGATGCGTTTATTGGAAGTAAGTCGACTTGTACTTATCACAAATACCGCACTTCGGGAAAATGATGAATACAAGAGGGTTAATTTTGATAAGCGGGTCATAATAATCTAAGCATATGGAACGTATGTCCATATGTAAATACTACCTTGATAGTGGAATAGTCCACTATAAACAACTTGGCCTTTTAAAATTATCGAATGTTGGCTTGGAGAGACCGGGATCAGATATTAGTTGTTATCCGAAAACCACTTCGAACCTGCGTGAACGTTCAAATTGGAAATCATAAAGGCAGGTTCCAAGATGAAGACTTTGAAGTGCAAGGGCTATTTGCTACTAACCCTGAGGGTGATTCCAAAACGGGTGTAATGGAAATAGTTCCTTCGGTTCGTTCATCTCCTGAACAACTTACATGGATGAATGCTGACATTGTGTCAACATCTGGAAGGAAATTTTAGCATTCCAAGTGGCAATGCTATAATAAGGGTAAATGTAGCCTCAGGCCTCTTCAACCGAAAATGACCAAAACAGGGTATGCAGCAGTGCCATGTGTGTCCCTCCTATAAGGGTACGTCATCACCGTATCTAGAATCGATATTTGACCCATTTTTTGTATGCTTCGGTACAGTTGCTGATCCCAACCGTGGTGGTGATGTATTTGGTACTACTAGTCAAGTACTAGGCCAGTTCTTTTTAGCAAGGGTACAAGATGTTCTTGTTAGAGCCCAGGTGTATTTTATCTAGAGGTACACCTTTGGAAGGTAGTTCCTTACCTGGTCATGTATGGAATACATTTCCTAATAAGTGCCTTCGGTCTTAGTTCTATACATATTATGCTAGAATTTAATTAATGTAACAATTTTGGCTATATGAATTAATTATTTGAAACCCTAATTATTATGAAAATATCACTGGGTTTCTATCTAAAGTGTTTTGGTTATTGTAAGGTAACCAAAAAAATGTTTTTATGTGCGGTGTGGTCTTATGAGATACCTTTGATTTCAAAGTGTTTATAAAAATAAAATTTAAGTTGTTTGAGTTTTACTCACAGCGACCCATGTCTGACCCAGATTTTTGTTATCTTTTCCTAAAATTCTTGGGTACTCAAATTTTTATGAGTAGCCAAGTGATCAGGTTTCTTACAAAAGCATTTTGAAGGAGCTAGAGCAGGTGGCTTCACCATAGCTTATTATATTTATTTGTGCTGTGTTTATGTATGATCTATGTATTTTGTAAGGATGGGTAGTATAACTGTCCAGTTGAAGTTGTAATGTAGAGACTCTGATGTATTACTATTATGGAATGACCATGTAATACCCTATGTTATCTATTATATGTTGTTCTGATTCACGGTGAGATTCTGTAATTGTTTAGTTTTCTCCTTATCTTTCTTTCTCTTTTACCCTTAATGGCTCGTCTTACGGTGCAAGAAAGGCGGTCGTTACATTGTGGTATCAAAGCCTAGGTTGAGCAAATACTTAGGCTTTGGGTTAAGGTCAACTTCGAGAGTGCGTATTTGTAATTTTTATTCGTATACCTATATATATGTATATATCTCTGATAGATAGATCGGTTTGATAGGTTTGATTAATACCCTTCTTTTAAGATTTATCTCGTCCAAGTATTCTAAGAATTATCTTACTATATCTAGGTAGTAAGATATGAGTAATAGAGGAAGACGAGTTTGGGGAGCAGGTAGTACCACCACTACAAATGGTTGAACCCCGAATCCTGGAGGAGTTCGGATTACCGAAGAGGCAGCGCCAGAGCAGCCAAGAGTGAACTTCGTAGCCTTATGCAAGGATTACACCAACCTAGGAGGGAAAACATTTAAAGGAACCGAGTTTATCATGGAAGTGCAAGCTTGGTTGCGATCTTGCGAGAAGATTTTCAAAGGTCTTGGTTAATCAGATGAGCAGAAAAGGTTTCTAGCTGCATGGCAACTGTAAGAGGGAGCAGCAGCTTGGTGGGACTCCCTTACTGCCAATATTCCAAAAGACGCATTTTCTTGGGCTCGATTTAAAGAAGTTTTTTAGGATCAATTCTTACTGGCAGCTGGAAGGACCCAGATGTACCACAACTTTATGGACTTGAAGCAAGGGAATCTAACTGTGGAAGAATATGAGACTAAGTTTAATGAGCTATCATGTTTTGGACCAGAATTGATCAACACCCCATTGAAGAAGAATTAGATGTTTGTCTTGGGTATGAGAGAAGAGTACCATGAGAAAATGACTGCTTATGTTAAAGGTACTTTTTTGGATTTAGTTGACATGGCTCTTAGGTACGAGGCCTTGGAAAAGAAGAAGCCTACTCTGGTAGCACCTGGTGGAAATACCAGTGGAAATAGTTCTAACAAGAGGAAGTTCAATCCGAATTGGAAAAATTAGGGAAAGGGAAAGCCTGAAGGTGGAACCAAAGGAAGTCGTTTTAAGGAGTTTGTTTGACACAAGTGTCAGCAGAAGGGCCACATCATGAAGTTTTACAAGAATTCTGGAATGCAGCAGCAACAACAACAACAAAGTGGACCTATCTCCCCGATGGTCCAGAAGACTCTTTGTTTTAATTGCCATCAGCCCGGGCATATGGTAAAGGACCGCCCACTTATGAAAAAGTACAGCAACCTAAGGTGTACGCCATTAAGAATGAACCATCTACTTCAACAGATGTGAAGGGAAAAGGCATCCTTGAAGGTACCTTACTGATTAATGGTATTTTTGTTCGAGCATTATTTGGTACAAGTGCCTCTCATAGTTTAATCTCTTATGAATCAGTAGGAAAATTTCATCTTATTCCTAGTATTGTAGAAAACCCTATGTGTGTGTCTAACCCCATAGGTGGTGTGACCCATTTGATTATGATTTGCAAGAATGTGCCAATTTCCTACCTTTCTCATCACTTTTCTTGCAACCCATATATCTTAAACTTTAAAGGATTTGACATTATTCTTGGTATGGATTGGTTATCAATGTATAAGACTGTCTTAAAATGTAATAAGAGAACTGTATCCTTAGTGATTGATATATGAAGTAAAGCTAAGATATCATATAAGGAACCCGGTATTTATATGTGTACTTTCTTGTATGCCCTGGAAGCAGCCCAAGAGAGTTTGAGTTCTATTGAAGTTGTTAATGATTTTCCTGATGTATTCAAAGAGGTTAAAAGTTTACCCCTGCACCGTGAGATAGAATTTCGCATTGATTTGGTCCTTGGTGCAAGGCATGTGGTTCAACCTAAGCGAAGGATGGCTCCAAGGGAGGGAGAGGAGTTGGTAAGTCAAACCCAGGAGTTGTTGAGGAGGATTGATTAGACCCAGCCGTTCAAGTTAGGACCTGCTGTGGTGTTTGACGCAAAGTATGACAGATCTTTAAGGTTGTGAGTGGACTATAGGGAGTTGAATAAGCTGACCTTTTGGAACAAGTACCCCTTACCCTGCATCGATGATCTTTTTGATCAACTTCATAGAGCTACGGTATTTTCCCAGATGGATCTAGCTACTGCATTCCATCACCTAAGGGTTGTTGAAGATAGTATACCCTTAACTGCTTTTAGAGGTCCTAATTGTTTCTTTGAGTGGTTGGTTATGCCTTTCGGGCTAACCAATGCACCAACATATTTTGTAGACCACTTGAACCGTGTTTTTGAGATGTTCTTAACAACTTTGTATTAGTTTTCATCGACGACATCCTTATCTACTCCTAATTCGAGGAGGACCATAAATATCATTTGGAAGTGGTGTTGGAACATTGAGGAGACATGTCCTGAAGGCGAAATTTTCTAAGTGCCATTTTTGAAAATCAGAAGTAAGATTCTTAGGACATATTGTGACAGGAGAAGGTATTTCAGTGGATCTAGTGAAGGTGGAAGCTGTTCAAGAATGGAAGCAACTGTGGACTCCTACCGAGGTTCGCAGTTTCTTAGGTTTGGATGGATACTTTAGGAGGTTTATTCAGGATTATTCCAAGATTTCCTCCAATTTGACTAAGCTGACTAAGAAGGAGGAGAAGTTTGTATGGACCTCTAAGTGTGAAGAGGCTTTTCTGGAATTGAAGAAGAGATTGACCAGTGCACCAATTTTGGCTATTCCAGATGGAAATAGTTGGTTCACGGTTTACACGGATGCATGTGGAGTTGGACTTGTGCTATATTGATGCAGCATGGTAGAGTGATTGCGTATGCAAGCAGGCAGTTGAATCCTCATGAGAAGAACTATGCTACGCATGACCCGGAGTTGCTAGCTGTTGTCTTTGCATTCAAAATATAGAGACACTACTTGTTAGGTAAGGATCCTTTTATTCCTCTTAGTTTCTTTCTAACCCTTAGAGATTTAAGGAGTTAGTTTTCTTTCTTAAATTAAGTGAAAAATTCGAGCTCTTCACAGATCATAAATCCCTAAAGTAGCTTTTTACTCAGAAGGATATGAACCTGAGGCAACAGAGATGGTTAGAATTTCTGGCGGCTTATGACTCAGATATACTTTACACGCCAGGGAAGGCTAACGTGGTGGCAGATGCCTTAAGCAGGAATGTTGTTTTGACTCTTTTGGAAGTTACCCAACTCTCTAGAAAGAATAGCGAGCTAGCAAAGAGAGGACAGAAGCTTCATGGAGATCATCAGAAAGGTTGAGGAGGGGCAGTGTATAAGTTTTGAGATTGATAACTGAGGAGTTTTAAGGATGAATGGATGTATCTGTGTGCCGAATGTCAACGGTCTTAGGCAGGAAGCTTTGTTAGAGTGCCATCGTTCGAAGTTGAGTATCCATCCAGGTGTCTCAAAGATGCATAAGGACATGAAGCGGATGTTTTGTTGGAAGGGAATGAAAAGAGATATCTCTATCATTGTTAGCATGTGTTCGTGCTATCAACAAATCAAAGGCGATCATCAGAAGACAGCCGGATTATTGCAACCTTTGGAAATGGAAAATGATATCAATGGATTTTATTGATGGTTTGCCTAGAACCAGAAAAGGAAATAAAGGAGTATGGGTTATCGTGGATCGGCTAACAAAGAGCGCACATTTTATTCCAGTGAAACTGACAAGGACCGATGCTTCCTTAGCTGAAATTTTTATGAGGGAGATAGTCAGGTTGCATGGAATTCCTGTGAGTACAGTAAGTGATCGAGACCCCATATTTACTACTCAATTGTGGGAAGCATTGCAAACAACCCTTGAAACAAAATTGAGTTTAAGCACAGCATATCACCACCAGACCGATGATAGACATAGCGGATAAATAAGATTCTGGAAGATCTCTTGAGGGCAAATATTCTGGATTTTGGTGGATCATAGGAGGATCATTTGCATTTAGTTGAGTTCTCCTACAACAATAGCTTCTAAGAAAGCATCGAAATAGCACCGTATGAAGCCTTATATGGAAGACCGTGCAAGTCACCAGCATGTTGGGTTGAGATGGGAGATAAAGTAGTTCTTGGATCGGATATGATCTGAGAGGCTACAGAGAAAGTTACAGTGATTAAGAAAAGGATGAAGGAGGCCTAAGATTGCCAAAAGAGTTATGCAGATAAGAGGCGAAGGGATTTGGAATTTGTGATTGGAGACTTGGTGTTCATGAAGATTTCACCAATAAGAGGAGCTGTTAGATTTAGGAAAGTTGAGAAGTTAGCTCCAAGTTATGTTGGACCCTTCCGTATTCTTGAGAGGATCGGATTTCTTGCTTATAAGGTCGAGTTGCCAGAGAGATTGGTGGCAGTTCACAATGTGTTCCACATGTCTCAGTTGAGAAAATATGTTCATGATCCATCTTTAATTGTAGAGCCATCGGTCCAAGAGGAATTAGAGATAGAACCTAACCTGATAGTGGTTATACATCCAGTGTATGTTGTGGAGAAAGATGAAAAGAGGTTGCGTAAAAAGGTTGTGCATAGTTAAGATTCAGTGGAGCGAGGATCCTAGAGACTGCACTTGGGAGACGGTGGATCATATGAGAGAAGCCTATCCCGAGTTAATGTTGGGATAGCTAGTCATAGGTTATATGTATAAGGTATATTAGTTTGCTATAGATTCTTAGTGTATGTATTTGTATGTGTTTTATGATATGAATATATAGCTTTTGTTGCCTAGTTAACTTATCTCCTTGGTTGCTAATTTCGAGATGAAATTCTTTTAAGGGAGGAGAGTGTAACGACCCAGAAATTAATCGCAATTTAAATGAATATTTAATTATATTTTAAATAATTGATAAATTGATTTTTATTAATAAATAAAAATATTTTAAATAGTAATTAATGATGATAAAATCGTTTTCAAAATTTGTTTATCAAAATATATAGGTCATAGAAAAATAGAAAATGTGATTGGAAGTTATTTTTCGAAATATCGATTTTTCATTAGTTAAAAGTTGTTTTAAAGGTCATAACACTACGTTAAACATACATGCACACAATATAAACCATTTTAACATGATAAATACATGTGTACATGTGCATGAATATGCTTCCTTTTAAGTGTGTGTATATATAAGGATAAAAGATAATATTTTATAAAGGAAAATATATATACACACACACACACACACATACATATAAAACACACATTTTTCAACACAAGGACTCATGACATGAAGTGAATAGTGGAAAGTAAGGTGGAGGGGGTATAGTGCACGGTATGAGGGAAGGGAGGGAGTATGGTGTGCATGCATATGTATTTTTAAATATAAAACACTTATTATTATTTTAATCAAATCGTAAGCCTATAAATACCCCTTTACTTTCATTCTTCCCATTTTAAAATCTCTTATTCCACTTCCAATTTCCTAATAGCGTAAGAAAACATAGCCGTGGCCTCCTCTTCATAAATTCTAAAAACAAGAAATATTACTTCTTTCACTAAATATCACCTCCTTATTTCATAAAACCACTTCTACATCTTCTATAACATCTCTTCTTCCAAGTTGCAAGCCACATCCCCAAAAGAACATACTGGCTGAGCCCAAAAATCCTAAGGCCAAGTCCATTAGCCTAAGGCCGAGCTCATACACCACTTGGCCGAGCCCAATTCAAGTGTTCGAGAGTCCAAAAGCTTCAAATTTGCAAAATTCTTAAGTGTTTTCAAGTTCTGGCAAAAGTTGCTTTGATTTAGAAAAAAAATTCGGTGAGTAAAACTTTTGTTTTTGGAAAAGAAATTAACTTGATTTTGATGAACTCTATGTTGTGAGGTGATTGTTATGTTGAATTATCATGTCGTATTGATGATAGATGATGATATGTTTATGTTTGAACTTGGATTTGGTGATTGGTTGATATGTTGATAAGTTTAGGTATGTATATGCCTATGGATATGTGATATTGGGTATGATATTATGGTGGTATGTTTAAGAAAACAAACCATGTGTATATGATGCAAATGTTGTGAAGTTTGCACCTTGAAAAGTCACAAAGGACTTGAGATTCGATTTAAAAACGAAAAACTCTTTTTTTTCTAGCTTTGGATTTTTGAAAATGATTTCCAAGTTTTTACCTTTTGTTTAAGATTTCAAAGCTCTTACAATTGTGATTTCAAAGATGTAGTTGCTAGAGTTAAAGTGAAGATTTCACCTAGAAATCAATTCTAGCGAACTGCGTTTATAGCGATAGTCACTATAGATGAAGTTCGGGAAATTTCGCGATTTCAAGTTTTAAAGTGTTTTCTTTTGAATTGTTTTGAAAAATTATTTCAAACTTAATTAAGCAAGTCCAAAGTTTAAGTTTTAATTATTTAATAATTTATTTATTTAATTTAAATTAATTTGGGTAATTATTAATTAATTAATTAATTAAGTAATTAAGTTAAATAATTAGAGTTTAAGGAATTATTAACTAAGTAAATTATTTTTAATTAAGTCTAAATAATGATTAATTAAGATAAAAAGAAAATAAAATTTTATTTAATCAAGTTATTTATTTTAATTAATTATCTAATTAAAGTTAATTATTTAATTAAAGGTTAATTATCCACTTAATGAGGGTTTAATTTCTTAAATAAATGTCAATTAATTAAGGTATAATTAGGGTCTAATTATAAATAAAATTTCGATTATTAGTGACTTGATTTTGATTTAATTAATATTAATTAAGGTTTAATTGAGTTTTAAACTTATGATTTAATTAAAGTTTATTTGTTTTTAAAGTTTTTTTTTAAAACCCTATCGGCTATTTATTTTTAACCAATTTTCTTGTTTAAGTGAATTGTTTTAAAACCAAGGATCTCTTGTCTATGCTATTAACTAGCCAAATGAATTAAAGTAGTTGTAATGAAAAGGTGATGCGTTTTATTAGGAGTAAGTTGACTTTTACTTATCATAAACACCGCACTTTGGGAATATGGCGAATACAAGGGGGTTAATTTTGATAAGCGGGTCATGATAATCTAAGCATATGGAACGTATGTCCATATGTAAAAATTACACCTTGATAGTGGAATAGTCCACTATAAATAACTTGACCTTTTAAAATTCTCGAATGTTGGTTTGGAGAGACCGGGATTGAATATTAGTTGTTATCCGAAAACCACTTCGAACCAACGTGAACATTCGAATTGGAAATCGTAAAGGCAAGGTCCAAGATGAAGACTTCGAAGTGCAAGGGCTATTTGCTACTAACCCCGAGGGTGATTCCAAAACGGGTGTAGTGGAAATAGTGCCTTCGGTCCGTTCATCTCCTGAACGACTTGCATTGATGAATTCTGACATTGTGCCAACATCTAGAAGGCAACGTAAGCATTCCAAGTGGCAATGCCATAATAAAGGTAAACGTAGCCTCAGGCCTCATCAACTGGAAATGACCAAAACATGATATGCAGTAGGGCTATGTGGGTCCTTACCTGGTCATGTATGGAATCCATTTCCCAAAAAGTGCCTTCGGTCTTAGTTGTATACCTATTTTGCTAGAATTTAACCAATGTAACAATTTCGGCTATGTGAATTATTTATTTGAAACCCTAGACATAATGATAATATCACTGGATTTCTATATAAAGTGTTTTGGTTATTGAAAGGTAAAAACCCGTCCATATTAATGTGCGGCGTGGTCTTACGAGATACCTTTGATTTCAAAGTTTTTGTTAAAATAAAATTTAAGTTGTTTGAGTTTTACTCACACAAGACCCATGTCTGACTCGAAGTTTTATTTTCTTTTCCTAAAACTCTTAGGTACTCAAATTTTTATGAGTAGCCAAGTGATCCAGGTTTCTTACGGAAGCATTTTGAAGCAGCTGGAGTAGGTGGCTTCACAATAGCTTATTATATTTATTTCTAGTGTGTTTATATATGATCTATGTATTTTGTATGGACAGGTAGTATAACTGTCCAGTTGAAGTTGTAATGTAGAGACTCTGATGTATTATTATTATTATGGAATGACTATGTGATACCCTATGTTATCTATTATATGTTGTTCTAATTCATGGTGAGATTCTGTGATTGTTTAGTTTTCTCCTTATCTTTCTTTTCTTCTACCCTTAATGACTCATCTTTCAATGCAAGAAAGGCGGTTGTTACATAATTGTGACGCCCCACCTCTATACTCACAATAACAAAGAGTATTAAAAGAAATACTGTCTGTTATTATGAAGAATAAGGCTGGATAGGAGCGGCCATCCGTAGTTGGCCTTACACTAGTATTGGTTACCTCGATAGGAGTGGTGTATATTTTAAATTTTTCATCTCTTATTTATTCACTCCCATCGACATACCCAATTCCAGTATAAAACGAGCTACGATGGTTAATAATGGTTTAGGACAATATATATAAAAACAACACAGATACACAAAGAATGCGGAACACAGATAAAAACAAAAGTCTCATATATATAACTGATGTCAGTTACAATACAGTTGACACAATACATATGATACAACTACAATTGTCGACTCTGGAAGTTATATATACACGTACATTATCAACTAATATACATGAATACATATCAACCTATACTATGACACGATTACTCCAAAAGATGTGAAAAGTCTTCATAGCTCAAACAGCAACTCAAAGCAGGAAATCTACAACCTTAAATAACTCGGGTCTGACCCGAGTATTACATTCAAAAGAAAATAATACACGGGTCAGTCTAATTCAAACTCAGTTATTAGTGCATAGAAGCAATAATAATCAATACCAAATAGATGACAGTCACGGAAATCTCGTATATCCAACTCTCGATACGAGAATTGGATAACGGCATATATATAACACTAAACAGTGTTAAACGACGAATCAACAATCCAAATCAGAATACAACTCCAAAGCATTGAATTTAACCAACGAAACTATTCAGCAAATCGAAACATCAATTTAAAACTGTCAAATCTGATAGGGCTGCAGTACACGCACGCGTGTACTGCCTCGCCACTATCGCAGGAGATACACAAAAGCTCAGTGAAAGTCACAAATGATCACAAGGTCAAACCCCGAAGTACCGGATTCAACTCAAGTGAATTCGGAAACAAATCCCAACAGGAGGAAAAACTGCAAAACACAGGCAACTGCAGACATAAACGAATACAAAGCAACCACCATGATGAAACTGCAGTGGCAAACAGTTGCAAAGACAATGGCAGAATGCATCTACAAAGAAGACAGTGGCAACAGTTCGGATGACAGTGAACTAAAGTAAAGACCACAAAATACTATCAAGGGCAAAAGCTCGGCAGTGTCAAAGCCAAGAAGAATTACATGACAACTAAATACAATTGTCAAGGCAAGCTACAGAGCAAGCCCAAGTGACTACAAGAATGCACAAATGAAATCATAAACATCAAAGCATCAAGGCTTTAGTGATGAAACAATGCTGCAGATGCAAACAATTATGACAAAGCAACTCATCAAGCTCACAGGTTCGAGACGTACACAGGGCAAATTGAAACAGACTCAACAGATATCACAAGAGATACAAGAGAAGCTACAACATGAAGTACTGCAATTCAAATAGCAGTACAACTGGAAGTGATCTAGAGAACAATATCACAACAGATCAACATGGAAGGACTCAAAGATGGACAAGTATATCAATGCAAAGCTTCAACATACGAAACATCAACATGGATGCAGAGACTGTCACAACAAATATGGACAGTGACATAGTGAAATGCCAACATCACAAACAAACTTATCAAGTTCAAGCCAACCTAGATGAACATATGAAAGGTGCAACAGGGCTTCAATTCACAAACAAACATGGAACACTGCACTAAAAGAATGTATCAAGACTAGGATACAAAAGCAAAAAAGTGATTACTGATATGTCAATGAAACTAACATTTGAATGCAACTACTACAAGGTGAAGACAACCTGGTATTCGAGGTAAATATAACTATCAAATGAAGACTCAACTGTCAATGGCACTACCTCAACAGCCAGAAAACAAACAAAACAACATTGCCACCAGATCACACTTGTGTACATATACCCCGACTGTTCTCCTAAAGCAATAAGTCATAGCAGTTTCGAACAAAGACAGGGGGATTTCAACTAGCAGTGACAATGCCGAAGTCAACTAGAGCAGGTTCGAACAGTTTAAAGTCCACATTATACCAAAATGCAAATCAAAGCCGTAAGTATTTGAACAAACTCGATGTCGAGTTGCTGTTCTAAAACACAGTAGCAATTTCTAGTTGAAACAGAAGTCAAGGACGAACACAACTGGCCAGAGACGAACTCAAGTAAAATAATATGCAGTTCACAATCAAAATTGAAGCCGAATATCAAATGAAGTACAGTTCAATATCTAAACCAATGTCGAAGATAACCAGAACCAAGTTCGAACTATACCAAGTAACCAGGGAGTCACGAAATCTAATCAAGTCAGAACTTAAGTTTATATGCAGATAAACAGTGTAGTGATGGAATTACAGTGGTATGCAAATGCAACATGTAAGGGATGATTCAAAAGCTACACAATATCAAAGTGCTACTAGAGGTAGTGGATAATCATGGCAAAAGTCGAACCAGGCCAACATCACAAAATCGGGTGTGCAGCCGAAGACAACTACAGGTGCAGATACAACAACATGCAGACCCAACTCCTCAAATGACCGAGCAAAGTTCAAAGATAGCGAGCTACACCAACTACAAGCCCAATGTGACAGCAAACACAAATGAAATGCAACCACAAGGCATGGAACCATAGTGGAACAGGTCAAGCAACAACATGAAGCAGTGCAGACTACCCTAAATGAAGACTACACTGACAAGTGCACAGTTACAACATGAACAATGCAACTACAGGTATACAACAGGGATGATACATCACTGATATACTATCCAAGTTCAACATCACAACGTTAAGAGCAACAGAGCTACAAAGAAACAAAACTACAGACCGAAGTCAATTTCTCAAGTAGTTTGACAAAGAACAAAATTCACAGTATAAACGAAATCAGGGGACAACAGGTCAGTGAAGATCAAAGTCATGGTACCAGTGAAAAAGCATCAAAGCCGATTTTTCCATGAAAACAAGGTCGAACAAACTATGCCGAAGACCCAGATACCCAATAAATAGTCCAAGTCGAATTTTAACCAAATCAAACAAGTTCGAATAAATCCAAAGCCGAGGCAGTGATCAAAAATAAAGGCAAGGCAAAAATCGAACAGTAAGGACAAGTCCAAAATCATCAACATCACCGCCATCTAACCAAATTCAAACAAAATAGAATGGCCACAGTAATTTAAAACGAACCCAAACATTCGTATACGAACAAAACCCAAGAATTCAAAGCAGTGGAAATCACAACTCACAGATATATGTGTTTGAATTAGACGTGAGTAATATAATTTACTCACCATTTTCGACGAGGAAGGGTAGCCCTTAATTTGTGAAGTCCTAGTTTTCGGGGAGACGAACGAAAACACCGAGCATGCCCCAATTCGAGACGAGATGAGCATGCCCTAAATTTGGAGAAGACAAGCGAACGGAGAAGAATGGAGCCACCATTTTTTTTCGTTATTTAGTTTAGGGTTTTCGAAAATGAAGAAGGAAGGAACGGTCATCAACCCTAGATAATTATCACAACCCAAAACAATTGAACGTAGGCCAAGGTTCAAATTTGTAAAGCCCACTTAATTCCTAACCAACTTCTTAAAAGAGTTTCTACCAATTTAAAATGCCAATATCAATTAGCTCCCAATTTAATCATCATTGGACGAAAGTAAATCGTTATAAAACTCCGGGTTGTCACAGACTCCCCTCCTTATAGAAATTGCGTCCCCGCAATTTTCATAATTAAGGTTGTCAATAACAAATATTTTTCTAACATAAACTGGTTAAGCTAGAAAAATAAAGATCGAGAACACCAAAACCGAAGAAAACTTTTAATTCCATAAAAGAAATTTACAAATTCTCACAAAATCTAATCATCAAATAGATAATCAGAAAACAACAAAACTGGACAAATGCAATTGTCAGTAATATTCAATTATCAATTAGATAATTAGAATATAGAAATCACAAAACAGCAATTTGGTATAATCAACATAATCTAGAATCAGTTAGAGACTAGAAAATCTTACAATCAGCAAAATTAGCAATTGCCTAATTATCAAAACGATAATCAGAAATCCCAAATCAACAATTATTCAATTATCAAAAACGATAATCGAATCTCAAATCAACAAATATTCAATTATCATAAACGATAATCGAATCTCAAATCAGCAATTATTCAATACAGTATACATGTACACATACTCTCATGGAATTAACTCATTTTAATTCCATAGTTCAGCTCTAAATCTCGATTTATCAATTTAATTTGGTCATATCTCTTTGCCATTGAACACCATGTGTGCATTGCAAGGGACTCAATTCTGTTAACCCTTGCACAAAGGCCTATAGGACTTAAACAAGTCATGCACATACCCATCATACTCCTTATGATGAATAGATCAAGGCTTCTCTCCTAGATTAGTTTTATAATCTAGTGACCAGTCTCATTTCTTATTTCAGAAAATTTCAACTATCCATACTTTCACTCATGAAAATAATGCTTTATTTCATTTCTCCAGTTGTCTCATTCAAAATTTGTTTTATCACTTGCATATCTCCTATATTCAAGAATGTCATGATCTCTTAAACAAATCCAGTAGAATTCTATAAAAATTCTTATACTCAATTCTATTGTGAACATAGGGTAAGGTTTTACAGAAAAACCCATAAAATATTTTAGCTTTAGATCTGAACAAATCAGCACATAAATAATTTATTGCATTGTTCATCTCCAATTTAAAACAATCAGACATAAGCATGAACCTCCTTTGTTCACACTGCCTAGCTTATTTTCCAGTTCCATCTTACATTTTTATATGGTCCAAACTCTTGCCTTTGAACACAAAGTGTGCATTGCAAAGGACTCAATTCTGTTAACCTTTGCACATAGGCCTCCAGGACTTGAACAAGTCATGCACATACCCATCATCCACCTGATGATGAGTAGATCAAGGCACCTCTCCTAAATTACTTGGTAATTTAGAGACCATACATATTTATTCATTTAAGGAATTTTCCTTTTTAACTTCAGAAATACTCTTGTAATCCTTTCTTCATTTCATAAGTAGGGAATTTAATTTCCTTAAAAATCATATCTAAACATACCAACTTTCATGCCAAATTTTACAACCCATTTCAAAGCCATTTCTGCTTGATCGCACTTTTTTTTTTAATATTGCTTTGTTCATATCAATTTTTAAATGAACTAGACATGAGCATAAACCTCTTTGTTCATACTGCCTAATCCATTATTATTATTCAATACCATATTTCTTAGTAAATTTATCAAATTATTTTCTTATAAAAACTGAGTCATAAACTCATTTCTGTAATCAGGTTATATGATTGATTAAACAATTTTCAAAACAAAATTAGCCAATGCCAAAAACAAATCAAAACAGCAACAAAAAATTCAACCAAAATGCCATTCATGATCATCATATATTTATTTAGAGAAATAAAGATTAACAGAAATCATAATATGATTTTCATATAAAATAATTAGCTGCCCTTACTTGGGTCTTAATGCCATAAATCTCATAAGTGATTATCACTCACCTTCCTCTTCTTTTGAAAGTGCAAACTGTTAAAAAAAATTTATAAAACAATTTTCATTTTAAAACGATTTTTCAATTACGTGATTAAAGCAGCAATATTAGTAACAATTTTGATAAGGAAATTGTACTTCTCAAAATACCGTAAAAACAGGTCACAAATCAGCATTGCGGTATAACCGCTTGAAAATCCACTTTTAAAATTTGATGGTTACTGAAGCCAAAGCGACAGTAATATTTTTTTTTTTTAAAAAAACGTCAAAATATCATCAAAATAATTTACACCACAATGTAACACCAGTGAATTTTCATTCATTAAAATTTTCAACTAAACTCCGTGCTTCAAAACATAGCACTAGTATAAAAATCCCGTTATAAAGGTAACGGCAACAAAATACGTTTCATAACCAAGCATCGGTTCAACGTAAAATTAATGCAGTAACGTGCAACTCAAATTTGCACGTACTACAAAATGAACAAAGAAATCTTTCGATTATATCTTCAATGAAGACAATTCAAAACAGCAAAATCTAATCAATAGATGATTAGTACAAAAGAAAGCCAGCGGAAATTTCAACAAAAATCACATAACTGTAATTTCTACGAATCCTCAATTTGGATTCGAAATTCTCAAAGAAACAAAATAATTACAGCTATGTAAACAACCAATGAAATTTTAAATTTCATATTTCAATTTTTAAATCAAATAGATTATCAGTTGTACTCAGCGAAGACAGCTTCACTGTTTCCGCTGCGCACTCTGATAAACAGTACTCAAATCAATCAAATCATCAGAACACAAATTCACTTTTTATTTTTAAATAAAGATATTCAAAAAAATTTCATCATAATTTCAAAACTTTAGTTTTGACTCAAAACACAAAGAAAACATCGACAAATAGTTGTAACACATGTTCCATCCAAGTTATGTTTTATATTATGTCCATAAACCCCAAGCTCTAATACCAACTATGATGCCCCACCTCTATACTCACAATAACAAAGAGTATTAAAAGAAATACTGTCTGTTATTATGAAGAATAAGGCTGGATAGGAGCGGCCATCCGTAGTTGGCCTTACACTAGTATTGGTTACCTCGATATGAGTGGTGTATATTTTAAATTTTTCATCTCTTATTTATTCACTCCCATCGACATACCCAATTCCAGTATAAAACGAGCTACGATGGTTCATAATGGTTTAGGACAATATATATAAAAACAACACAAATACACAAAAAATGCAGAACACAGATAAAAACAAAAGTCTCATATATATAACTGATGTCAGTTACAATACAGTTGACACAATACATATGATACAACTACAATTGTCGACTCTGGAAGTTATATATACACGTACATTATCAACTAATATACATGAATACATATCAACCTATACTATGACACGATTACTCCAAAAGATGTGAAAAGTCTTCATAGCTCAAACAACAACTCAAAGCAGGAAATCTACAACCTGAAATAACTCGGGTCTGACCCGAGTATTACATTCAAAAGAAAATAATACACGGGTCAGTCTAATTCAAACTCAGTTATTAGTGCATAGAAGCAATAATAATCAATACCAAATAGATGACAGTCACGGAAATCTCGTATATCCAACTCTCGATATGAGAATTGGATAACGGCATATATATAACACTAAACAGTGTTAAACGACGAATCAACAATCCAAATCAGAATACAACTCCAAAGCATTGAATTTAACCAACGAAACTATTCAGCAAATCGAAACATCAATTTAAAACTGTCAAATCTGATAGGGCTGCAGTACACGCACGCGTGTACTGCCTCGCCACTATCGCAGGAGATACACAAAAGCTCAGTGAAAGTCACAAATGATCACAAGGTCAAACCCCGAAGTACCGGATTCAACTCAAGTGAATTCGGAAACAAATCCCAACAGGAGGAAAAACTGCAAAACACAGGCAACTGCAGACATAAACGAATACAAAGCAACCACCACGATGAAACTGCAGTGGCAAACAGTTGCAAAGAGAATGGCAGAATGCATCTACAAAGAAGACAGTAGCAACAGTTCGGATGACAGTGAACTAAAGTAAAGACCACAAAATACTATCAAGGGCAAAAGCTCGGCAGTGTCAAAGCCAAGAAGAATTACATGACAACTAAATACAATTGTCAAGGCAAGCTACAGAGCAAGCCCAAGTGACTACAAGAATGCACAAATGAAATCATAAACATCAAAGCATCAAGGCTTTAATGATGAAACAATGCTGCAGATGCAAACAATTATGACAAATCAACTCATCATGCTCACAGGTTCGAGACGTACATAGGGCAAATTGAAACAGACTCAACAGATATCACAAGAGATACAAGAGAAGCTACAACATGAAGTACTGCAATTCAAATAGCAGTACAACTGGAAGTGATCTAAAGAACAATATCACAACAGATCAACATGGAAGGACTCAGAGATGGACAAGTATATCAATGCAAAGCTTCAACATACGAAACATCAACATGGATGCAGAGACTGTCACAACAAATATGGACAGTGACACAGTGAAATGCCAACATCACAAACAAACTTATCAAGTTCAAGCCAACCTAGATGAACATATGAAAGGTGCAACAGGGCTCCAATTCACAAACAAACATGGAACACTGCACTAAAAGAATGTATCAAGACTAGGATACAAAAGCAACAAAGTGATTACTGATATGTCAATGAAACTAACATTTGAATGCAACTACTACAAGGTGAAGACAACCTGGTATTCGAGGTAAATATAACTATCAAATGAAGACTCAACTGTCAATGGCACTACCTTAACAGCCAGAAAACAAACGAAACAACATTGCCACCAGATCACACTTGTGTACATATACCCCGACAGTTCTCCTAAAGCAATAAGTCATAGCAGTTTCGAACAAAGACAGGGGGATTTCAACTAGCAGTGACAATGCCGAAGTCAACTAGAGCAGGTTCGAACAGTTTAAAGTCCACATTATACCAAAATGCAAATCAAAGCCGTAAGTATTTGAACAGACTCGATGTCGAGTTGCTGTTCTAAAACACAGTAGCAATTTCTAGTTGAAACAGAAGTCAAGGACGAACACAACTGGCCAGAGACGAACTCAAGTAAAATAATATGCAGTTCACAATCAAAATCGAAGCCGAATATCAAATGAAGTACAGTTCAATATCTAAACCAATGTCGAAGATAACCAGAACCAAGTTCGAACTATACCAAGTAACCAGGGAGTCACGAAATCTAATCAAGTCAGAACTCAAGTTTATATGCAGATAAATAGTGTAGTGATGGAATTACAGTGATATGCAAATGCAACATGTAAGGGATGATTCAAAAGCTACACAATATCAAAGTGCTACTAGAGGCAGTTGAAAATTATGGCAAAAGTCGAACCAGGCCAACATCACAAAATCGGGTGTGCAGCCGAAGACAACTACAGGTGCAGATACAACAACATGCAGACCCAACTCCTCAAATGACCGAGCAAAGTTCAAAGACAGCGAGCTACACCACCTACAAGCCCAATGTGACAGCAAACACAAATGAAATGCAACCACAAGGCATGGAACCATAGTGGAACAGGTCAAGCAACAACATGAAGCAGTGCAGACTACCCTAAATGAAGACTACACTGACAAGTGCACAGTTACAACATGAACAATGCAACTACAGGTATACAACAGGGATGATACATCACTGATATACTATCCAAGTTCAACATCACAACGTTAAGAGCAACAGAGCTACAAAGAAACAAAACTACAGACCGAAGTCAATTTCTCAAGTAGTTTGACAAAGAACAGAATTCACAGTATAAACGAAATCAGGGGACAACAGGTCAGTGAAGATCAAAGTCATGGTACCAGTGCAAAAGCATCAAAGCCGATTTTTCCACGAAAACAAGGTCGAACAAACTGTGCCGAAGACCCAGATACCCAATAAATAGTCCAAGTCGAATTTTAACCAAATCAAACAAGTTCGAATAAATACAAAGCCGAGGCAGTGATCAAAAATAAAGGCAAGGCAAAAATCGAACAGTAATGACAAGTCCGAAATCATCAACATCACTGCCATCTAACCAAATTCAAACAAAATAGAATGGCCACAGTAATTTAAAACGAACCCAAACATTCGTATACGAACAAAACCCAAGAATTCAAAGCAGTGGAAATCACAACTCGCAGATATATGTGTTTGAATTAGACGTGAGTAATATAATTTACTCACCATTTTCGACGAGGAAGGGTAGCCCTTAATTTGTGAAGTCCTAGTTTTCGGGGAGACGAACGAAAACACCGAGCATGCCCCAATTCGAGACGAGATGAGCATGCCCTAAATTTGGAGAAGACAAGCGAACGGAGAAGAATGGAGCCGCCATTTTTTTCGTTATTTAGTTTAGGGTTTTCGAAAATGAAGAAGGAAGGAACGGTCATCAACCCTAGATAATTATCACAACCCAAAACAATTGAACGTGGGCCAAGGTTCAAATTTGTAAAGCCCACTTAATTCCTAACCAACTTCTTAAAAGAGTTTCTACCAATTTAAAATGCCAATATCAATTAGCTCCCAATTTAATCGTCATTGGATGAAAATAAATCGTTATAAAACTCCGGGTTGTCACAATAATGTCTATTGTGTAGCACATAAATCATATCAAATAGCTGCTGTATGAATGCCACAATAACAATAGGTATACAATCAATACCTCTAAGATGCATTCGCATAGGTCTAAGGATTTCCGTGGAGCTCTCCTCAGATCAAGCCGAATCTGAACTCCAAGACCAGAATCAAGAACTTCCTTTCGAGCGTCGTATATCTCTAGATAGGATATACTCTAAGGCAAACACAACTAGCCCAATGATGAACTATGAGGCACCAAGTATCAACAACTCCCGCGCGCAATATATCGATAAGCATACTCTAGATCTGAAGTTGATATACCCTTATGGGTAAGTAAAACCCAAGATTGTGCATCTTACTCTTATTTTAGTCATTTACAATGTCGAGGCTACATTCGGCATCTTTTGATGAGTTTTTACCACTCGAGCAGCACACAAATCCCCAACTGGATTCCTTCATCTCGAACAGTTCACGAACCACTACATGGATTTGAACATCTCGAATAGATCTTGAAATTCCACATAGCTAGGTTCCCTGCATAAGTCCTCTGACGAATGCTAACAATGTCCTCTCTTTTGGTATTCTCCTCAAGATAGACAGTCTCACACGATAACATCGTTTGAAATGTTAACGCTGACCTCTCCCTTGGACTTAACCTTAGGATAGATATTTCAACTTTATAACATTTCACTTCACAACTACTTCCAGAACATAGATCACGTACATTGTTTTGAAGTGATTATGGGTTTGATTCATCTCATATAAGCACATTCTTCCCGCTTACCGGACTTTCCAAAACCAATCGATTAATTTTTGGTTAACTCAATTTCGGTTGTCTTAGAAGTAAGTGAAAGCTAGAGATGTTTCATACCAATACTCCTCCCCGGGGGTTCTCATTGGTATGAAATTACGAAGTCTTTTGATAACTTCTTAAGTCATATTTGGCCAAGTTCGATAGTCGACTAATCGACTATCTAGTAAAAAACAATTGCTTATACAAATCAATATTCGTATACTTAACTCGTTTCTGACATTCCAACTTAACTATTCCTTACCCAAGAGTAAAGCCAGGTAAGTTAAAGTACTGGTTGCATCAAAGCCTTGCCTAGACACTTCATTCTTGAATATCACAAATAGATAAGTCTACCTTGTTGGCTTTTAGTGTTAAGTATAGTATTAATGATTTCCATAAACAAGTAAGAAATCAACATGATTAAAATGTTTTCGACATTTTCCGACTTACTATTCCTCATTCAAGAGGGAAGCTGGTTAGTTAGAGCTATGTTGCTCCATCTTTACTTGTACATCAGTCTTAACTCTCACAAATAGATAATCCTTACTTCATCGGCCTTTAGTGTTAAGCATAATTAATATCTTTTCAAACAAGCAATTAAACAATTAACCTTTTGACCATTAAGCAATTACTAACCCCCTTCTAAACCTTTTGTTTGTGCTTTTAAAACCCTTTCTAAAATGATATATATATATAGTAATTTTTTTACCAAAACATGATATATAAATAAACATGTCAAAAGATATTTTGCTACATAAGATATAAAATAGTCAACATATTTTCTAAAACTATGTGTACTTAAAAATGCTTTTAAAATACTGTATAATACTTATAATAGGTTTTAAAACATTTACTTAAAATATTACTTGAAAGTAATAATTTTATAATTTCATTAAAAACACGGAAAAACAAGTTTTTATTTTAAATCCTCTTATTTAAAAATTCACAACTAATTCTTAAAAATTCATAAATACCTCAAACCACTTTTGAAATACTTTAATATGAGTCTGTAAAAACTTATAAAAAGAATAAAACAAAATACTTAAATTTCTTTTCAAACCCTTAAAGTCCAAAAATCAAGGCTAAACATGGCAGTTTTTCACAAGTGAATTTTTGGTCACTTTTCGAGATGTTACTTAACTTTTTACTATCCAAACTATGTATAGCAATAAACATACATATAAATCATTATAGATAAGGTGAGAAACCCCTAAGGGTCTCTCTACAAAGTTCCACAGAAATCGCCAAAAACAGGGCAATTCTAAGTCATCCATAGCGACTATTGCTATAAGTGTATTTTTAAATCCAAGTCCAATCTAAACCAAAGTCTATCTATAACCAATGTTCTTTGTTCCAAGGAAGTTCATTCCAAGTCCATAGACATGGTCACATATGCTTCTTATTTTCAAAACAAGAATCAAACTAATGTTTTTAACAATGTCAATAACAATTCAACAACTTAAACACAATCAAAGCACAACATATAAATGTTATATTTTCCATTCAAAGAGGTGTGTTAACTCACCTTTAATATAAAAACAACCAAGGTCCAAGCTAACTAAGTCCAAACCTAACCTTGCAACCACTTTCTTCTTCCTTCCTTGCTTTCACCTAAATTTTCCTTCCTCCTCTCACTTATTTCTCATGGTCATCGTGGATAAGGGGAGTGTGGCTCCACTTCTTCAACTTCTAACTAGGTGGAAGGTATTATAATATTTCCCCAGGGCTTCACTCCAAATTTGAGTTGATTTGGATTTGATTTGCAATTAATTTGCTTTAAGAATTTAGAGAAGAAGAAGAATAAGACATTAAAGAGAGCTTGGTTTTGGTTTGTGGATTTGTGAATAATAACTAAGGGTGTGCACCTCCTTTTATAAGTTTCATATGGTGTTGCCTAAGCTTGCCTTTACCCCCAACCATGCCATGGAAGACTCACCTCCCATCACTTCTCCTTTACATCACTTCTTCTTTATGCTAATTACCATTATACCCCTCTTATTATAATATCTCTTATCCTAATGGAAGCTTCTAGAATGTTCCATGCTTCATTAAGAGGGGGTGTGTATTAATTAGTAGCTAATGTGTTAATTTAATCATTAGACATGTGCACAAGAGTTCGAACAACTTATATCGATGGAAAAGCTGTTTACCGATAAATCGATTTTCGGTCACATTATCGATTTTTCTTCGAAGAATATATTTTTGTAAAAAAATTTCAAAAACATCTAACAAGTTTATAAAATCATATTTATAACATATAATTATATTTTAAAATGTTATGATATTCGAAGATGAAGTGTTTGAATTTCCGGGTTGCTACAAATATTAAAGGCCATGGTCTAATCTCATAAGCATTATTGATTAACCGATTCATTTTGGCCAAAAAAAATTCATGTTGACTACCAATTATGCCGATAACTACCTTCTCTTCGAAGGAGACGAATTCCTTAACATGATCTACATTGTCATATGATTGACCAAGTGTAGTTTAAACACTTAAGATTCATAATATTCTCAAATCAAAAGACTACTATACATTGTTACATGAGATCTTCTATGTGACTCTTAACGTACTAAAGACTCTCGATGAGTCATTCTATAATTGTTCCAACCCTTAGTGCCTCCAATGGTCAAGAATAATTAACCGTCCATCATATGGATAAAGTTGGATACAGTAGTCTTCAATAGATATATCAATATGTTGTTCTTGATACACCTTGACTAGGAATATTTAATGATGAGTATTTATTTTATACGATTCAATACTCATGGTTATAAACACATTCATAAATGCAATTGATTAATCGCCTTTCCTATGGATTTTCAACTTGTATATATTTAATGTATTTAAAACATTAACTATACCCCGATATAACAATATGTACAATAGGAAATAAAACAAAAATCTTACTTTATTTCAAATAGAATTCACCATAGGAGTTAAGTTATATAATCAAGTCACATAATTACCTCTAAGCACACCCTTAACTATATCAATGAGTTCCAAAACCAAGTTGTTATATCTCTATATTCTCTATCTAAAGATGTTGGGATCAATTCCTATTGGAAGCATTTAACCAAGCAAAAAAAGTAAAAGTTAAAACAAAGTAAAGTCCAAATAAAAACAAACCAATAAGTGTGAAACTCTACCCAAAAAAGGTTTGCATTATAGTCGATCAAATTTTTCAACATTAAAATCAAAGGTAGATATTTAATTTACGAAATATTTATAATTCAAAATTAGATGTATTAGTTATTGTGGTTGTGACCCTAAGGATTCATAGAGTGGTATTTCATAACTATATTTCAATATTTGAATTCCATTCGAACCATCTTTAAGTATGATTACTTTTGATTCAAAACTTTTGGTTCAAACTAGAATAGACTAAATCAATCGCAATTTATGTTCCCCTCTAATTATGATGTATATTTATATTCCAATTAGTTAATTAACTAGCTTCAATGTTGTTGATTAATAAATGATCGCTAATTCATGAAATTCGTTTAATTGTTCCTCTAAGTAGGAAGCATGTTCTTTTTGACAGTTCCACTAAAAGTGCCCATTGTTTTCCATCTCGTGTCAAATTCCACTCTTTTGTCCTTTTATTTTAACTTCCACTTGCTTCCACCCTTCTTGTTTCTTAAGAATACACCCTTATTCTATTGAGCATGGCCCATAATGTAAAGACAAGCATGTTGGTATGAGATAAATTTTTAGTAGAATAAAGAGAAATTGGAAGACAATCTCCTTAATTTTCTCTTATACTGGTGAAATTGAAAAACGGTGGAGAACCAACCATTCAGGACAAACATTTGTGTAATTATTCAATAATTTATAAACGAAATGATAATATATTGACAAAAGATATTTACGCTGTTAGTAGGAATACATACATACATACATATATATATATATATATATTAAAGAAAATGTACAACACACAAAAGCACGCACGCATGCATATACATATTTATATACATATTGAGAGAGAAAGACAGTAGATTAAGTTGAAGAATGGATGAAGAGAATAAAGAAAGAATTGAATTAGATCTGAAAATGATGTGATTTTTTCTTATTTTGATAGTTTTACATCCATCTCGAGTCTGGACTGAATGTAAATATAATTATTTTATATGTATTTATGAACTTGGGCTCTGGCCTAAATACCAAATAAAAATACTTACCTATTTTCACACACGCACACACACAGATATATGTGTATATATATATAAAGAGAGAGAGAGAATATTGTCAAAAGACGAGGAATGGTAAATTATATAGATGATAAGTAAAAATAGGAGGAATCAATAGTCGATCGTAGCGCAAACCTCATAAATAGTCGATTTACCAAATACTATATTTACAAAATAAATTTCACATATAAACTCCCAAAAAAAATATTACAACAATATTCCCCATAGAACAATTATTATTGAAATATGAATGGTATTCACTAGATTAGATTTTCATGATAGCTCACTTTGATATATTCATGTGTATATCTAAAAATGCATATGTTCAAATTCTAAAATTATGCTTGTGAAAGCTCATTTCCAAACCTGGTGAAACAGAATCAATTTCTACAGTAAGTTTTCAATAAAGTGTATTTCAGAAATAAATTCGTCTTTGGGCTTATATGTTAAATTTATCCATATCTCAACATGAAAAAATTGTACTTCATTTGATAACATAAGAAACTAGGACTGTCAATGATATTGGTTTTCTAAGCCTAGCCAAATCCCGCACTGTTAATATGAATACTATTCATTTTTGACTACCAATGCCCTAACTCAGGATCGATCGATCATTACTAAGGTCGAAAATTGTTTCATTGCTACTTGATCCAGTTTGTATGAGATCCAATTATCATTTGTGCTTTGTTCCAAAAATATGATCTATGTATTATTTATGTACCATTTATCTGTACAATTATATTACTTTTTGCACACTTTTGATTGGGAGCTAGATTTTATTACTACATAATTTGTTTGTAAACTTTTTTACATACCATTTAAAATGTTGCAAGCTAAGATGATAGTTATGATATCAATATTTAAGATCGAGTACATGACTTTTACTCAACAAATACAAAAAAGCATAATAACTGAACTCAGATAATGGATTTGGAGTACCAAAAGGGTTCAAACCGATGTAGGTTATTATTTTGGTAAATAGGCTCAGTTTCAAATTTCAAGCTACTCGAATCGATCAACACTCATCGATAAGCCTATAAGCACCAAACCAAATCTTATTTGATTGTTAATTTGATGATGTCAAAATATTATAATTCTTCAAAAGACAAAATCCTCACTTTTCTCTTATATAAATGGCTAGAAATATTCCCATTATATAATTTGTAGGAATATACAAGATTTATCAACAATTACATACAGAAAATGTTACCGATATGAAAGAGTGCCCTCGATATAATAAAACACTTTGCTAATATTACCAGGTATCAAAGTTTTGAAGCAACAAAGTTTAATTTTTAACATGTGTACTACATATTATAATTGCAATTTCAATGTTTTTCGATAAAATTAATAATTTTACATGCAGTACACATGATGGACAAAATCTATTCAGTTATGAACCATTAAACCATGACCTCAACTTTCTCTTGAAATAATGATAAAACATTTCGACATGTAATTATTATATTCCATTTTACAACCAACATAATCAATCGGTGAAATCCTATTCATTATCAAGGATGCATTCTTTGTTAAGGGAACAGGACACCCGAAAGGAGAATTCTGAATAGGGCATGAATAGAGAATGTAAGAACCCATAATTTTTGCTTAGTGATTAACTTTAATTAACCACTTAATTAAAGGTTTAACGAACTAGCGACTACAAATAATATTTTTAAAAATGAATAATGTAGGACTCGAGACCTAGTTTGTTGAGTTTATGATATCTTTTGTATATGAAATATATATTAAATTTGTTAAAATCGGATAAAGTTTGCAAAATGAGAAGGAATGAGAAAGGAGGGATAAAATGGTCTTTTGGTCAAAACCTATATCATTATAAAGTAACTCCTCTCCTCTTCACTCTCTTCATTCTTCTTCCTCGTTTTTAAAAAAAGAAAATGAAGGGTTTCAATCTTTAAGCCTTCATAAATTTTAATTTTCTTAACCAAAAATTTCAAAATAAATCTCAAAATTCCAGTTAAAAGATTCTCTACAAGTCTATACCATCAAATTTGCATTTTCGAGAATATTGAAGGACGACCCTAAAATTGGGTTGTATTAAGCTTGGACTTGAAGATTTGGTCAATGGGACCCTTTCCCCAAGTCATGTGACCATTTGATATGTTAAAATTATGTTTCGATACTAATGTTGGTTAGGGCTTGAGTAATAATCTTGATTAGGGATTTTAGAGATGAGAATTTTGTTGAATGAATGTTTTGAATTATAAATTCTATAAATTGATGTGTTAAAATTAAAGCTTATTTGATAAGGATGTGTAGTTTAAATGTTTATTGAGTTATTGATATAAATGATAGGATAGAATTAAATGGTAGTTGAAGTTATCATCGAATGATAAGTTGTGGAGTTGGAATGGTTGGTCGAGCGATTAAACTCGTATGGTTTGTAAAGTGTTTAAGTTTCCTAATGATTCGTCGAATTACTGTCATGTATCACTCATCTCATGTCAGATTATCAAAGATATGAACTCCAATGTAAGGTGTAGTGGACAATATAAGGCCGTGAAGTTGTAAGGCTCAACATCGAGGCAAGGAAAGTCAAAGCGATGCTTTAGCAAAGACTGAAATGGTGGGATAAATTTTCTTAGTGATATTTACCTCATCCAAATTCAAACTGCTCACCCTACAGGTGAATAGTCGACTATCCATTTATCATCAGTCGGCTATTTGAGTAAGGGTGTGCAGGTTTTTGTGGCTAAGAGAAATTAGGCGAAAAATGCCCTTATATAGTCAATTGGTCATACCCAATCAGTCGCCTGATGAAGGAGTCAATTTATTGTTTAGAGTTGACCAGTCGACTATTTAGATGTAGCTAATTTTGGCTACAACAAGTCGGTTAACTAACCGCTTTTGATTGATCAACTAAAAGGCTATTGTTGCAGATTTTTTGTGGTTTTTTCGAAATGTTTTAATGAAATTTGGGATGCGTTATCATTTTCATATGAGGCGGGATCGAGACATAGTTTGGCTCAGTATCCATTAATTTAGGAGGATAACAACACATGAATTTTTGGCAGGTTTTGGAGCTCTTTGATTTCAACGCCCGCATGGGACACACTATGACATATACTCCAAAACTGTAGCTTTTGAAATAGACTAGGAGGGAGAGGTGTTGAACAACACATGGTCATATGTGATGTTGGAAATGCATTTTTATTTTTTTGGTTACTTTTATTGACCCATCCATTGATTTTGAGATGTGACGACTAGAGTATTGTTGTATACAATTCCATGCAATATTTCATATATGGAGTGAGTCCATGACTGTAGGCGTCGATCTTAGAGTTAGATATTAATTGACGGCAGGTATTGTTGTTATATAAGTTGCAAACCAATTACTAGTCTTATAATAGTGACCATACATAGTATTGTTCTTACATTAGTGACCATACATATTATTGGTCTTACATTAGTGACCATATATATTGTTGGTCTAATATTAGTGACCATAGCTTTAGGGTGTTGTAGCTTCGGTCTTATATTAGTAACCATATTTTTTGGGTTTTGGCCTTACCAGGAGACTGGTAGTTCTTTGGCCTTGTATGTGGCATTTGGCTTATAATTGATGCTGTGATGTATTTGTATATGGTAGATTTATCGTATAACATTGAATTATAGTAGAAATGTGCTTATTTATTAGATGTGGCAACGATGTTGGTTGAGGTGGTGCTCTACCACCTCTAATAGTACCACTTTTTATTATTCATGCTATATTAGCATATTGGTAATCATGTAGGTTAGCGACAGTTGCATTTCACCAGACTTTATGTTTGACCATCTCTTTATTGTTTCTTTTTTATCTATTCTTTAAGCAGGTTGACATAGAGGTGGGGACCTCTACTAGTTGGAGGCAATTCATAGAGTCATAGCTATGTTACTGCTATAATTATATCTATCCAGTTTTTTTTATATTAACATATAGATTATATGTATTATTTTGAGATATGTATTCTTATAAGATTTGAGGTACCCTTTACACTTTGTGTTAGGATGTTGGATCTTATGTCTCTTGGTATGATATAAATCTAATCTTCTACATGTTTATGTTGATATTTTATTTTATATTCTTCTGCTATAAATACTGTGTTTTTGAGATAGATATGTTATGTAATATTTCATTGTGTTTTATATATACCTTACCTAACGGAATGTCGTCCGTGATATCGTTAGGGGATCCTTTTCCTTGTATGCATGGATATTGGGTATTGTGGAAGGTAGGTCACTACATTTTGGTATCAGAGCTTAGGTTACCCAATCACCATAAATCTGGATAAGTTGAGAGTGCGTGTTTGTATTTTTTATACTTATGCATAGCATATATGCATTCACATTTTTGCTTCTGGCATCCTATACTATCTTGTGGAAAAAATTTCTAATAGTTTCCACTTACCAATAACTATATTGAGTCATGTCGCTCGTGCAATGGCCACTAAGGACAATGCGAAGAATTCAAATTTTCATATGCCGCATGGTTTCGGAGATAGCCACCTTTTATAGTGCAGGGTCATGTAACCTCTATTGTAAAAATCCTTCTAGGCTTTCGCCTAGGCCACACCTAGGTGCTAGGCTAGCCTTACAGTTTAACTATTTGCCTAATTCGCCTAGATGAGACTTACCATATTATCTAAGCATAAAAACAAGTTTATAATCCTTGCCTAGATGATTAATCCCTAGTCCACGCTTTGCGCCTAGTGTTTGCCTAGCGATTTTTGCAACCTTGCTTGTAATACCCCGTAAATTGAACAATAATTAATTAAAAAGAAATTAAGTAATAATTAGTAACACCGAAAATATAATTTTCAAAAACATTATATTTTGGCTATAAGGCTTGCACTATTCCATTCGTGACGATTTTCTGATCATTTTCAAATATAAAGTTTTCCGATCGGAGTTCAAATGAAAAAATTATTAACATTTGAATATTACTAATCGGAAACAAGTATATATGTAATTAAGGAAATAAATATAATTAACTAACGTTGATTATGTCAGTTAGAGTTAACTGATAGTTAACATTACTTAACCTAAGAATAATCAACGTTATGATAAACTGGTTAAAAACAGGGAGAATAACGTATAGAGGGAAATTAATCAACATACTGAAACAACAAAAAATAATTAATCAAAATACACCATCGATCGACCCCTTAATTGAGATCAGTCAACCGCTAGCATTCGCCCACTAGTACCATAGTGATTGACTAGTGGATAATGGAAAATGTGAATCTGACCTGGGCCGAGCGGCCTGGATTTAAAATAAAAGAATCTAATGGGTGGCATTGATTCGAACCCTTAAATACGTGCCTAACCCTTACTTTTCTTCTCATATTTTCTGAAACAACGACAAAGCTCTACCATTTTTCCTTCTCCACAAATTCTTAAATCTAAATAAATCTATATTTTATATATGTATATAAGTAGAGAATAGCAAAGGATAAGAAAAAAGAAAAATAGGATCAAATTGAATTGCCAAAATCAAGGTAAATTATAAATCTTGATCTCTTCATAGATCCAGATTTCTAATAGGATATGTACGCTTGCAGTATATTTATTCTGATAGGAAGAAAAAAAGGGTTTGAATAATAGGGATTAGATCTAGAGATTTGAAAAGCTAAAAGATTAGTGGGAAATTATATATTTTTATATAATATTTGATTTATATCATTGTAAATCTGTTCTTTGTATGCATGAATATAATTATTTTGGAGTTGTAGGGTTGAAAATATACATGTAATGAATTTGAAAACTTTGCCTACATATTCTTTGAATTGTTAACTCGAGTTAAATATTTCATGTACTTGAATCTGGAAAGTAAGGGTGAAAGTAGTCCTTAAGTTAATAAATTGTATAGTAATTCCAAATTTATTGGGTAAATGTCATGTGTTAGTAAATATGAATTAAGGTTATTATAAGATGAAATTGGATTTAGGTAGTATTTTAATTCATTGGAGTAAAGTGTGTTGCCATGTAAATTTCTATAAATTATTTAGTGTATAAATAAGAATAAAGTGTAACATTTGAAATAACAAGGAATATGCTTAATAGAAAGAGATGTACAAAGTAGGAATGTTACCGTATTTTGCACTGTCTGTTTCAATTATAGCAGAAAAGATAATTCCTCATAATTTTAGACATAACACAAGTCCTCTTTTAGGTAAGTTATGGAAATTTACAGTGTTAACATTTCCTTTTGGAGGATGTAATTTTAGAGCATTAAAATGTAGAAATCCCTAAGTATAAACTAAAGAATTGTAAGAAGTCATAATAACAACAACCTAATTATAAAATAAATATATGCAATAAAGACAAGTTGGAATTTAAATAATAAGTGATAAAATAAAGATAAAGTAATGAAATGAGTAAATAAGAAAGTTTAGTAATCAAAGCAAAATAATAAGAGTTGAAAAGGAACAGTTGAATAGATCTAAAGAATTAAAGGCGAAATAAGCAGCAAAAGACATTTAAATCTTTTATGTTAAAAGTAAGTGGTAAATGACATTAAATTGACACTAAAGAAATACAAAGTCAGTTATGTGAGAATAACTAAATATTGATAGTTGAACATCTGTGGTGTAGTAAATGAATAGGTATGAATATATATTATAGCCTCAAGTATGCATTTACGATGGGTGTGAATTGTTGAATCTAGTCAATAACTTAGATTAATTAGAAATGAATGAGACTTTAAAATGGGTTAGAATGCGAGGTTGGTAGTGTTACACAACAGAAGTATGCCCACCGCAAGGGGCTAGCAGCAGTTGTGTATACATTATACTAATGTGGGACATATCCAAATGTAGGACCCATGGTATTATACATTCGGTTATAGGTGAAGGGAATACCAAGTGGGATGGTTCACCTTGGTCGAAGTGTTAAAGGAGAAGTAAAGTCTGCTTCAACTTTTAGGGGGTATTAAGTAACAAGTGGGTATTTCCTAGATTGCATTAGGTAATCTAATTGGGACGGTGGTCAAGGCTTGACGATATGGCAGTGATATTAGTACCATATATGGAGAGTAGGGGTTGTTTCATTGGCCAATAATGTCATCAGTCCTGAGCAGTCAGTGGAAAGACGAGGGTTACGCCTAAATGGGCTACACCTCCTACTAGTGCAGATCACGTTTAGGTCATGCACTACCACAACTTTTTGTTAGTTTATTTGTTGGAGGTAAGGCTAGATAATCCTTTATGGAGGTCTTTCAAATATGAATAGAATATGGCTATACTATTATGACGTCGTTATTGGAACTACAGTAGTTCCTTGGTGTGCACGATGACGAGGATGTGATACTGCGTTGACGATGGATCTTGACGAGGAGTGGGGTTAGGATACTAGTGGTGAAATTATCCTGGTACAAAGGGGGACTGTTGTACTTATACATACATACATACATATATATATATATATATGTATGTATGTATGTACGTATATACATATATAGTTATTGTCTAATTCGAGTGGATGGGGCATATCGTATGCATACATGGAGATGAGATGACTAAGTAAAATAAAAGACATAACATGTGATGGAAGGCAATTGGCATAAACTATTGTTCTGTATAAAGTGTGTAATTTACCAATCACCAGAACGTTATTCTGACCCTTCCTCATTACAACCCACAAGATAGCTTTAAGGGGATGAATACTAGTGTAACGCGAGAATGGTGGAAGGATAGATTTCTATATGCATGCTCGACACTAACAAGGACAATAAAGATTAAGGGTGTGAACCTTAGTCAGTAATCATTTGTTTTATTAGACTTTACTATTCCAGTGTGAGTTTATATTGATAGCGCTCTGATATACTTTTGTTATTTGCAGGATAATAAACACCAATGATTCATGCTTCGGTGGACTTGGGTTTTACATTTAATGAAAATTTCAGTCCAATGGGGTGCGGGTTATTATAGGCCCCACCTCCAACGGGTGTCCCTTTTGTACTGATAGCTGTTAAGGTGATGCTTATTCCTCCACCACCTCCACCACCCATTCTTTATATTCCCTAGCTATATAGAGATAACCCCTATATGGGAGGAAGACTTATTTAGGGATAAAGTCATTTATTAAGACTCAGGGGTGGCTTCACACTAGTGAACGAGGCTTTGATGATATGATGCTGGAGACTTTGGCAAAGAGTTGAATCGCTTCTAGGAAACTTCGAGAAGAAGTTTTGTGTTGGTGGGATATTGTAATTAGAGAGGCGGGTGAGCATGTTATGATTTGGGAAGATTTCCAACGAAGGTTTGAGGCTCGGTTTATTTCTAAGACCATAAGGGGCTAGAAGTTGAGAAGTTCTTGTATCTCCAACAAGGTAATAAGACCGAATAGGAGTACATAAACCATTTTTCACTATTGGCCAATATAGGATATATATATGATTAACACTCCTGCTAAGAAGGCCAAGAAATTTGCTATGGGACAATCAACCACTCAAGGACCTTTCTCTAAATTATATTCCCATGGATGCTACTTTTGATAGTCCTATGGAAGTGATGTAATACCCCAAAAAATAAACAGGGAATTTAATTAAATTTTGTTATTAATCAATAATAATGCTAAAAAGAGAATTTCGCAAATGTCGGAATTTGGCCACAAAAGTTATACCAATGTGTTCGTGACCATTTTCTGAGAAACTTTCATATATATAAAGTTTTGTGATCAGAGTTCAAATGGAGAAGTTATTAACATTTGAAGTTTTTGAATTTAAAATATTCAAACGATTTTAAATTTAATAATTTAATAAAGTTAGTGTTTGGAACAAAAAGGGTAATAACGATTTCAACATTTAAGGAAAGCTTAACGTTTAGGTAAAACTTTAATATTAAGGATTAACAGTAGGGAATTAAAAATTAATGTAAAAAATAAAAGGTAATAAATAAATTTCAGCCAACACAAACAGTTTCAAACATACTTCAATTCAACAGACAAGTAAAACAACCATTTAAACATCAAGTCAAGGATAGGCCATATTTTTAACAGGATAATAGAAGAGAGGTTATACAATATAAAGTTATCATTTGCTTTCAAAAGCAAGAGGGGTCCAAAGTTTATAACTTTAATTATTTAATGTCACTTGAACTTTATAATTCAAACACAACATATATATACATAATATATTCAAACATGATAGTGTGATAGCTCACTTAAATCAAAGCCAAACACATGCCCAAGCATAAGCCAACTCAAAAACACTTTCAACCATTACCAAACTTCTAAAGATCCAACCATTAACACTTCCAAACCAAGGCAACACCTCCCCTCCTCTTCTATTGCTCGCGGCCCATCCATGATCCCCCTCCTCCTTCACTTTCCTTCGACTTTGAATTTAGATTTAAGCTTACTAATGTGTTCGAAAGTGTTGGCGAAAGTTTGGAAGATATTAGACTGACTTGGTTTGGACTTGAAAAATTTAGAGAAGAATTAGTGGATTAGTGCTTCCACCATTTTTATTTCCTTACTTAGTTTCAAATTTTGTGAATTCATGATTTGTTTTTGTAACAACTCGCAAGTGTATTACTTTAATAAATGTTCTTTTCACTTTATCAATATAATAACAACTTTGTAAATAATTATTAATATTAATTTATATGGTTTTATAAATAAAATATGATCATTTTAATTAGTTAAGAATGATAAGGAAATTTATTTTCAAAATTTGTTTACAAATATATGCATATTAACTAAAAAGAGAAAATATGACCGAAAATTGGAATCGGGATTTGTGACGATACAACGTGTGGAAGTTGTGCAACGTTGTGGAGATGTGTAACATACACATATACATGTACATGTGCATACATGAGACATGCACATAAACATACATATACCAATATAATTAAGTATAAAAGTACAATATAAATATAAGATATTTTAGTTTCCTTACTTCTTAAGCATACAAAAGTCAACATATGTATACCCTAAAGTGATGGGCACATAGGTGATGGGGCTTTTGTCGTGCTTGGGGGGGGGGGAGGGTGTGATGATGAAGGTGATGCAAAAGAAGATGTATGTGTAGATATTTTTTACTCTCTTCTTTGCCTATAAATACCCTACACTCTTCTCTTCATTTTCATTCATCTCCTTCTTCATTTTTCAAAGCTTTGTCCTCCTCTTTAAAGAGTTTAAATTTATATTATAGAGTTATATATACTTAACACCTCAAAACAATCCCAGAACTCCACCTTTTCTTCTTGATTTTCACGACCACCACCGCATTCCATTGAGGCCGAGCCTTCTTCCTCCTCTAACCTAGGCTGTGAGCTCCCTAAACCACCCCAAGCTTTGGCCAAGTCACCAAGGAGCTTAAGTCCGAAGGATCATGACCTTTGAAAACCAAATAGCGGAGCTATAACGAATTTTAATTAATTGTCTAAAGCCCAAGGTGAGAACTCCTAAACTATAACATTATATGCTATTGGATGTTGTATATGTTTGATTATGATTGTTGATGATGATTGTTTTATATGAATGTTGAATATATATGCAAGTCACGGAAATACACGTCGATAAACACAAAGGAAATCACTTTCCTTTACTAAATGAATTGGTGTATATGGAATGTTAAACCTCTTAAAAAAAGTTTAAAAATGAGTTTGAAATGTTTTATAAACATATGAAAGTGTTTTGGTGAAGTTTGAATGATAATTGAAAATTGAGTCAAGAATAAGCGCGTCGCGTAACGGTAGTTTGCAATTTCACGCCATAAAAGTCAAACGAGTATAAAGAATGGAATATACCTCAGAATCTTCGAGATAAGAATTTTCTGAACTAATATATCCATATTTTTCAAACAAAGAAAGAAAATTGAGATTTCGATAAGTAGATTTTTAAATATAAGTAAAACAAGTTTTTGGGAAATCGCGGTTTCGCAGTTCGGAATCCATAACAAGGTTTCTTTGAAATTGATATTTTAAAATAGTTTAAAAATATGAAATAAATACTAAAAATCTTTTAAAATGTTTTAAAAGTTATTTGAGTTATGAAAATGAATTCCCAAGTAATAGAAAAGTATAAAATAAATTCGTATATTGTATGAGATGTTAAAATGTGTAATATACATTATTTAATTTGGTTAGGGTACGATGTGTTCTATTTATATGTGATGATGTTATTTTTTCATTATTCTATCTTGGAAACACCCACATCGCCTCATTCTCCATGTTACTCGATAGTAACACACGGTAATACTCTTGGGTAATATAGGTATAGAGACGGGGTGTTATATAATCATTACCTCAGGCCTCACACCCGGAAATGACCAAAACAGGGTAGATGCAGCAAGACTATGTGGTTCGCAACCATTAGGGTATGATCATCCCTTTCTAGATATACTTATTCCCGCTATGACGTCGAGTATTAAATTATTGTGGTGTATGCTAAGAGACGTCTCTGATAGGTCGATAATGACCGGGGTGTTGACATATTTGGTACTATCTAGGAAGATGCAGGCCGGTCTTGTGTTGGTACATGACCATCAGTTGGGCCTTGGTACATTCCTCTAAAGATGTGATGCCGGAAAGTCCCTTCACCTGATCATTTGTATGGAAATCCATTCTCCAATAAATGCCTGCCATTTTGTTTGTAGAACCCACATTTGTGGCTAGTATGTTGGGATTTAATCAATGTAACAATTTCGGGTAATATTAATAAGTTTACTTACAAATGTTTTCAAAATGTCATTAAAAATAATATCCCTTATTTTTAGGTAATAAAGATTTGGTTACCATAAGGTAAAAACCCGTACGTGTTTATGTGTAGCGTGGTCTTATGAGTTACCTTTTGTTTTCAAACATCGTATTTTGAGTTCTCACACCAGTCCTATGACTGACCCGGAGTTTATTTTGTTTTCCCTTAAAACTCCGAGGCCCTATTTTTTCATGCAGCCAAGTAGGCATGATCCTATTTTGGAGTATTTTGGGTAAAGCATTTTGGAAAAGTTTATGGAGCATGGAGCTGGAGCATCTGATGTGGACATCTATCTATCATTTTATTTTCCGATGTGCCTTAGTTTAGTTTGTACTAGCAATTGTGGGAGTAGGCAGTTATAACTGTTCCAGGCTGGGTTAGTTCGTACCAAAACTCTGATGTACCCTAGTGAGAATGGTTGTATGTACTATCTATCTATAAATTTAAACATAATGTGAGAATTTGTGTTTCTATCTTTTATCTTTACTTCACTTTACCCCTGATAATCTGCCTCCTCGGCACTTGGATTTACGGCACGTGAATACTGTAGACGTGTTAGTGTCGATTTTCAAGAGTCGAGGAGACAGGTCATCACATTTGGTATCAGAGCTGAAGGTTAAGCGAGAACCTTGGCTTTGTTGGGGTATGACTCATTAGAGATAGGGTTAGTAATACCCTAGAATGAGTTTAATCTTTGAGAGTGCGCATTTAGAATCCTTATCCGAATAAAATCAAGTTGTGATATATATCCATTCCCCAAGATAATTTTGTATTTGTGTTCTAAAGTTATCTTACTAAATTCAGGTAGTAAGACATGAGTACTCATAGAGGACGAGGACGGGGAAATAGCAGCACCACAACAACCAACGATCGAGCTCCAACCGCTACTGTAGAAGAAGTAGATCCCGTACAACCCCAGGTTAATTTTGCTACCATGTGCAAGAATTTTACCAGCTTGGAGGGGAAACCATTCGAGGATATAGAAGCTATCATTGAAGTACAAGCTTGGATCAAATCATGTGAAAGAATCTTTAAGGCGTTGGATATTAGTAATGAGAAAAGGAGGTTTTTGGCCTCGTGGAAACTATAGAAGGGGCTCTAGCTTGGTGGGAGTCCATTACCCTAAATGATTCGAAAGACAATTTCTCTTGGGAAAGGTTGGAGGAGGTTTTGGAGGAGCTGTACATGCCAACATCTAGGAAATCTCTTCTTTACAGAAGCTTTATGGATTTGAAGAAGGATGAAATGACTGTTGAGGAGTATGAAAATAAGTTCAATGAATTATTTTGTTTTAGGCCAGGACTGATTGACATGCCTTTAAAGAAAAACGAGAAGTTTATTTCTGGGATGAATGAGAAGTACCGGAGTAGGATGACTACCCATGTTAAAGGATCATTTATAGACTTGCTGGATATGGGATTCCATTACGAAACATTGGACAAGAAGAATCCAGTGGTAGCTCAGACTAACAACAACACCAACAATTGGAAGAAGAGAAAGTTCAATCAAAGTGGGAAAAAGCCCGGGCAAGGCAAATCTGGAGGAGGATCGCAAGGTAACTATTTGAAGGATGTTACATGTTATAATTGCCAACAAAAGGGCCACCTAGCAACCAATTACAAGAACCCTAAGGTTCATAGGCTACCACCAAACTGCTATAGCTGTCATCAACCGGGGCACATGATAAAGGATTGTCCGATTATGAGGAGGGAAGAGCAAGCCAAAGTTTACGCAATAAAGGATGAGTGTTAACCGGTTATTTAGCCCGGTAACGAGAGGCTCGGCACAGAGTTCCCATTTGGCATTCATGGTTCGGCACACAGATGTTACTTGTTTTGGGCTGAGGTATCTTGCCACTAGGCCCACCAGGGAAGTCCAACCCATCTTCGTCTATAAATAGAGAGGCAGGGGCACAGTGAAATGGACCTTTTTTCGAGAACACTGGGGAGACTCTGCCACTTTCAAGACTTATTATTTTCAGTTCAAACTTGTATTCAAGTCATTAATATATGGATTGTATCTGTATTCAACTACTTGTGAAAGTAATGAAGATCAAAACTGAAGTGGACGTAGGCAGTTACGCCGAACCACTATAAATCTGGTGTTCTCTTTTTTGTTGTTCTTTTGGCATTGAATTACACTATTTTTCAGTTCTAATTTATCTTCTTCATTAATCTCTCTACATAATCTTTCTCAATGAGGTTAGTGACCAATTTTGGTGCTAACACTTTGGTGCTTTCACTGAGAATTGAATTCTCGGCTTGATTGGATCTCATCGTCTACTAGTGGATTTCCATATTCGCGAGATAGATCCAGTTGTTTACTAGAAAACTTCCTATTCTACTCAGATTTGAAAGAAATCTAAAGGAAGCTGATAGCCGTAGATTGGATTCACTGATGTACGCAAGATCTGGGGATTGGACGTTGAAGTTTGCACTCAAGTTGAATGAAGGCCGACCCTCCTCTAAAGGCAATTCGGTCGATCGCCCCAGAAATGGCATATGCCGATCGCCCCAGAAAAGGCTTATGCCGATCGCCCTAGAAAAGGCGTATGCCAAACGCCTCAGAAAAGGCGTATGCCGAACGCTCCAGAAAAGGGGTATGCCGAATGCTCCAGAAAAGGTGTATGCCGATCACCTCAGAAAAGCATAGCGCTCCAGAAAAACGACTCCATGCCGATCCACTCCAGCTCCATGCCGAGCCGCTCCAGCTCCATGCCGAGCAAAACCATGCCGAATGACTCAGTGTATGCCGAGCAGAAGCATGCCGAACGACTCAGTGTAGGCCGAGCAGAAGCATGCCGAACGACTCAGTGTATGCCGAGCAGAATCATGCCGAACGACTCAGTGTATGCCGAGCAGAACCATGCCGAACGACTCAGTGTATGCCAAGCAGAACCATGCCGAACGACTCAGTGTATGCCGAGCATAATCTTGCCGAACGAAGTGTATGCAGAGCAGAATCATGCCGAACGACCAAGTGTATGCCGAACAACCTAGTGTATGCCGAGTGACCCAGTGTATGCCGATCCCTCTCTCAAAAAACAATCTGACTGGTCCCTACTCCAAAAAATATGGATCGGGTACAACCCCTATTTTAAAAAAAATATAATTTTGGGTACGACCCAAGTTTCCCCCCGAACCCTAGCCGCAACGCAGTGCCTCCGGATAGTGAATTCAAAGCTTAACTTAAAAAAGAAACATTCTATCCACTTCCCTGACATCCCATGATCGACCAGGGCATAGAGGATCTAGCGGTAGCTTATGAACGACAACAAGGGAACGGACAAGCAACAGCTATTCAAACGGTACTTCCAAAGGTTGGAGAACATAGATGATATGACTCTAGCAAACGCCAAGATGACTCCAAGCACTATTCTTCGCTGACCCAGCACTTCGAATTTAGTGACTCCAAGCAAACCAATGTTTGGCTCTAAGCAATTTGTTCCAAATACTAACAAGGATATCATACTGATCGCGTTTGAGAAGAGTCGACTTCCAGATATATTTTGGTAGCTAGTTAGCTGAAGAGCCTCCTATGACTATGGATCGTTTCTTTTACAAAATGAATCAGAACCGAAGTGAGGAGGAGTGGAGTAGACTAGGAAATATAACAATGCAGGCCCGTCGACTAAGGACACTGATTCTAGTAGACAAAAGCAAGATCTCAAAATTCGACTCATATGCTCTTTGGTAGATTCAATCGATAGCCACTACTTGGAAGCTCACGACTCAGAGTGGTACTGAAAACCAACCTCGAGAGAATCCATGAAAGTCCAACGAAAATCAGGGGAATGTTGTATATTCCAAGATGCACACTGATCCTAACACTAGCGATTACAAACACCTCCGAGGTGTGATCGAAAAGCTTTTTCGGAAAGGAAAGCTTCAATAGTACGTGCAACCCTTCTAGAAGGGCGAGCCAGGAACTGCGGATGCCCATCAATAATGTACTCTAATTAATAATTGAACCATTGGTAGTCGACATCCCGCTAGAAGAGGCTATGGGCAAAGTTGAAAAGCACACAATGCTGCTCCACTTATCAACGAGATTTATACCAATCTTCTTCGGATTATATCTATTTCAGTTTCAATTGTGCTTTAAATTATGACCAACATAAACTAAACTCCTTTCAAAACAACGCAGGTGACTAAGTACTCAGAGTTGGCCGCCAACCAATCCACGCAAACCTTAATCGGATTTGTGGAGTTTCAATAGGACGAGCATGATTCGATCGCCCATCATCAACCATGCGCCTTTGATTTAGGGCCAAGGACTAGAGATTGAAAAGCTCATCACAGTCAGAGCCCAACACAAAGCCAATATGATCGACCATCCATTCATCGACCTCCACATTTGCCTTGCAGACCTAAACAAGGCTTGGAATGAATGTGGCCCCATCATCCAATCCTCGGGTCATAAAGTAAAGTTCGATAAAATACAGATGCCTCTCGTGAAGCTCAACGGTATTGGGATCTAACTAGAGCGGACATGATTTGATCATCTACACATCAAATCCTACCCTGAACATGAAAGGTGGTTCGAAAGCTCGACTTGAAGTAGCTGTGATAGACCGCCTACTTGTTAACCATTGCTCTCAATACATGGACGCGACTGCACCTTGAAACATATGCAACTTACTTTGTCTACCTAGTAATCCATCATCCTTGTTTTCTAGAAAGAGATATGAAGCAAATTGTGCAAGACTTGATTATCCAACCCCAGCATGGATGTGATCCAACCATCTATCATATACCCCCTTCCTTGACTTGATTGGAAGAGCTATAATCACCAAGAGGATGAGAATCAATCTTCTATTTTTCAAGTTTCATCTTTGATGCTGGGGGCAAAGTCCCATTCCATGAGGAAACGCGGTTCGACCGTTCATTCGACAACATTACCCTCGATACGGTAAATGAAATACAAATCAAACGGGTGGAAACACGACTGCTCTCAATAAAAATCTCTAAGTTCCCAGAGTGTGGACTAGAGTACTCTGAGTCCCCAGAGCGCGGACTGGAGTATAAACGACTTGAAAATATCTAAGTCCCCAGAGTGCGGACTAGAGTAATCTGAGTCCCCAGAATTTGGACTGGAGTATAAACGACTTGAAAATCTCTAAGTCCCCAAAGTGCGAACTAGAGTACTCTGAGTCCCCATAGTGGGGACTGGAGTATAAACGACTTAAAATCTCCAAGTACCCAGAGTGCGGACTGGAGTACTCTAAGTCCCCAGAGCGCGGACTAGAGTATAAACGACTTAAGAAAAATCTCTAAGTCCCTGAAGCGGACTAGAGTACTCTGAGTCCCCAGAGCGCAGACTAGAGTATAAACGACTTTAGAAAAATCTCTATGTCCCTGAAGCGGACTAGAGTACTCTGAGTCCCCAGTGCGCGGACTAGAGTATAAACGACTTCAAAAAAATCTCTAAGTCCCTGAAGCGGACTAGAGTACTCTGAGTCCCCAGAGTGTGGACTAGAGTATAAACGACTTCAGGAAAATCTCTATGTCCCTAAAGTGGACTAGAGTACTTTGAGTCCCCAGAGCGCGGACTAGAGTATAAACGACTTCAGAAAAATCTCTAAGTCCCTGAAGCGGACTATAGTACTATGAGTCTCAAGAGCGTAGACTAGAGTATAAACGACTTCAGAAAAATCTCTATGTCCCTGAAGCGGACTAGAGTACTCTGAGTCTCCATAGCGCGGACTAGAGTATAAACGACTTTAGAAAAATCTCTAAGTCCCTGAAGCGGACTAGAGTACTCTTAGTCCCCAGAGCGCGGACTAGAGTTTAAACGACTTCAGAAAAATCTCTATGTCCCTGAAGCGGACTAGAGTACTCTGAGTCCCCAGAGCGCGGACTAGAGTATAAATGACTTTAGAAAAATCTCTATGCCCCTAAAGCGGACTAGAGTACTCTGAGTCCCCATAGCGCGGACTAGAGTATAAATGACTTCAGAAAATTCTTTAAGTCCCTGAAGCGGACTAGAGTACTCAGAGTCCCCAGAGCACGGACTAGAGTATAAATGACTTCAGAAAAATCTCTATGTCACTGAAGCGGACTAGAGTACTCTGAGTCCCCAGAGCGCGGACTAGAGTATAAACGACTTCAGAAAAATCTCTAAGTCCCTGAAGCGGACTAGAGTACTCTGAGTCCCCAGAGCGCGGACTAGAGTATAAACGACTTCAGAAAAATCTCTATGTCCCTGAAGCGGACTAGAGTACTCTGAGTCCCCAAAGCGTGGAATAGATTATAAATGACTTGAGAAAAATCTCTATGTCCCTGAAGCGGACTAGAGTACTCTGAGTCTCCAGAGCGCAGACTAGAGTATAAACGACTTCAGAAAAATCTCTAAGTCCCTGAAGCAGACTAGAGTACTCTGAGTCCCCAGAGCACGGACTAGAGTTTAAACGACTTCAGAAAAATCTCTATGTCCCTGAAACGGACTAGAGTACTCTGAGTCCCCAGAGCACGGACTAGAGTATAAACGACTTCAGAAAAATCTCTATGCCCCTGAAGTGGACTAGAGTACTCTGAGTCCCAGAGCGCGGACTAGAGTATAAACGACTTCAGAAAAATCTCTAAGTCCCTGAAGCGGACTAGAGTACTCTGAGTCCCCAGAGCGCAGACTAGAGTATAAACGACTTCAGAATAATCTCTATGTCCCTGAAGCGGACTAGAGTACTCTGAGTCCCCAGAGCGCGGACTAGAGTATAAACGACTTCAGAAAAATCTCTAAGTCCCTGAAGCGGACTAGAGTACTCTGAGTCCCTAGAGCGCGGACTAGAGTATAAACGACTTCAGAAAAATCTCCATGTCCCTTAAGCGGACTAGAGTACTCTGAGTCACCAAAGCGCGGACTAGATTATAAACGACTTGAGAAAAATCTCTATGTCCCGGAAGTGGACTAGAGTACTCTGAGTCCCCAGAGCGCGGACTAGAGTATTAATGACTTGAGAAAAATCTCTAATTCCCTGAAGCGGACTAGAGTATAAATGGTTGAGAAAAATCTCTAAGTTCTTGAAGCGGACTAGAGTACTCTAAGTCCCCGGAGTGCGAACTAGAGTATAAATGACTTGACAAAAATCTCTACGTCCTGAACTGTGGACTAGGGCATAAAACATTCGACAAATCTCTACGTCCCCGGAGCATGGACCGAAGCATGAACACAAATTGGGCACGAGCCGACCGGGGGAAGAATAACTCTAAGTCACTAGAATGCAGAGTGGCATATAAACTTTGATAAATAGATGAGTGGATTCCGACCATTCTCTATTCTGCAAACATCGGCCTAAAATCGACGGGAGGAGTGTAAACTCGCTAGGGATGGAGTTCGACCATCCGACTTGTGGCTTGGCCAAATCAATGTATGAAGCAAGAGTACAAATCACTAAAAGCTGAATATGACAGCTCATTGTAGCTCTAGTTTGGCATTCTTTACAACTTAAGGCAACAACTGCAAGGAAACCTTAATACAAAGCCAATCGAAAAAGAAATCCAAAGCTACGAACGACCGACTATATCATACCTCAGATTGATGGTCAATATCGATCCACACCAAGCACATACGAATGTGATTCAAATGTCCCTTGAAAAACTTTGACCACCAGAGTGTGGAAAGGAGAGTAAACCATGAAGACTTGGTCATTAATTCTCCAGCACCCTTCTTCGATCCACCAGGAGGAGTATGAAACTGGATGAGCATGACCCGACTACTCTTGAGGCAAATTTACCCCAAGATTTGATTATAGAACATGAACCAAAGTGGACGTGGCTGACCGTCCAGTATCCAACTTACGCCCATACACTGACGACGCATCGGAGTATTCCCCTTGGAATGAAAAACCACAATACAATCCAGGATAGGCGAGACTCACCCTTTCATCAACTGACCTGATCCCACGATTCAAGGGGAAAGAGAGTAAAGCTAAAGAGGGCATGGTTGGCATTCCTACTTATCGGTATGTACCCCAAGCTTGAGGGCACGAGTGAGAAGTAGGATGAATGTGAACCAACTATTCACCGATCAACTCTATGTTTTTGGAGTTTAGGTGGGAATATGAACATAGCTAGGGCGAGACTCAACCGTCCACATAGCACATTTGTCAACCCGAAACTGGGAGAGAAGCGTGATCATCCAAAGCTTAGCTACTATAGCTCAATATTGAAACTTATATATAGTGCTTACAGTTACTCAAGGCTACGACCCAAAGAATGCCTAGAGATAGAATCATTAAATCGATGCCAAAGCTCGTAGGCAACTGACTGTCCCTCCAACCCGAAGGGTGAGTGAAGGATCATGAATGCATTGAATAGAAAATGTGTTACTCGAATGTACAAGCAAATTCAAACTCATAGCAAGATCCAGCTATGCAGTTGCACGCTACTCGAGGCTGACCCGTACTCGACATTTCCTTCAACGTGCTTTTAAGCCTGATCTTTGGCCATTTGCAGATAATCAATTAGAGCATTCAGAGCCCTTCATTATTAGACTTAACAACTCATGACAAGACTCTAGGGTTCGACCAGAGTAACCATCAACGTCTATGCCTACCAGCCATTACGACAGGGCATACAATAACCTGAGACGTCTAAAAGACTACATAAACAGAATATCGAACTAAGCCAATTCGATATCACTTGTTTCCTTCGAAGGGCTATCCAAGGACGGAAATTAGCAGACCTCATACTCAAATTCACTACATCAGATGACTACTCGACGAGTAGTAGAGAGCCAACCAACAGATGAAAAATGTACGCGGATAGAGCATCCAGTGATCAGTGTTTTAGCGTAGAAGTCATGTTAATGACTCTTGAGGAACGATCGATCTGCTACGTCCTGAAACTCGATTTCCCTATAACGAACAACGATGCTTAGTATGAAGCCTCGACCACCAGCCTCAAACTTGCTAGAGGACTTGGAGTGGAAATTTAATATATCTTTTGTGATTCCTGATTAGTAGTATGCAAAGTTAAGGAAGTTGATCTTGCTAGGGGGCATTGTCTTGCTCCTTATCTCGACCAGGTCCAAGAGCTACTAGCCGACTTCACGTATTACATCATTACACACATCCTCAGCGATCGAAATGAAAAGATTCAAGTCACTGGCCATGTTAGCCAGTTTTAGGGACGCGCAACGGACATACTTTGTTTCAATTGAAATACTTAATATTCCAAGCATTGACGGATAGAGATCGGTTAGATCTTGGAGACAGAGCCAGAAAAGGGGTCATGGTTGACTCCTATCAAAGACTATCTACAATGATAAATTCTTACTGAATGGAGGAATGGAAAACGATAGATCCTCCTAAAAGCTTCATGCCAAATCATCCAAGAAGAAGTCACGTGTAGAAAGAAGTTTACCCATTCCCATGCTTTGGTATATCACCCATAATGATATCAAATGAGTCTTGAGCAAAGTATACGAAGAAGAATGCGGCGAGCACATCAGGGGGCAAACCCTAACAAAGAAAATACTCCGCTACAGGTATTACTGGCCAACTATCAATCAAAATGCGGTTGATCATGCTAGACAATGCGATGAGTGCAAGATGTTTGCAAAAACTCTGGGAACCCCGCGATAGAAATTACTCAAATTGCTAGTCCGTAGCCGTTTGCCACTTGGGGGCATTGACATCATCGTCTTCTTTCCAATCCTAAAGGTGGCGTGGAATACGCCATCATAGCGGTTGATTACTTTACCAAATGGGCAGATGAAGACCTATTAACCACAACCAAGATGAAGAAAATAATCAACTTCATTGTCCTTAATGTCATCTGTCCTTATGACCTTCCATGATCCATTATAATTGGTTGAAGCTATGAACAAAATCATCATAAAGTCTATTCTAAAGAGAGGTTTGGAAATGGCTAGAGGTAAATGAGTGTATGAATTCTCAACAGCATTATGGGCTTGTAGAACTACCCATGAGTTCGCGACTGGCCATACTCTATTCGCCCTTACTTATGGCTCCAAGGCCATCATCTATGTAGAACTTAAAGTCCCCTCTCATCGAGTGACTGATGACAACCAATATTACAAAAAAAAATATAATCAAGGAATTGCAATTGAATTGCAATTAAACTAGAAGGAATTGGTATAACTCACGAAAATATAAAACGCATCCAGGAGCCAATGGCAAGAACATGTACCTGAATGTGCACGTTTATAGTAATAAAATTCAACTTCTTGAAATCAACAGAATTTGGATTTTCACATAGGGTTATTAAGAAAAGACTGGATTAGATAGCCGAAGTTTACTAGCCCTAAAATACCAGACACAGATGGCCACTAATGAACTACAATCTTGAATTTATACTATTGGAAATCGACCAAACGTTGGGACGACTAAAGAAGGATACGACACTTTAGGAGGATAAAATTGAAGAATAATGACTATTAAGAAAATATGATGGGTTTATTTCTATAGACTCTAACTTTCTTCGATACAAAGCACGTCATGTATGCAACAAGACGTACTTTTGGGGGTAAAGTGTTAACCGGTTATTTGGCCCGGTAACGAGAGGCTCGGCACAGAGTTCCCATTTGGCATTCATGGTTCGGCACACAGATGTTACTTGTTTTGGGCCGAGGTATCTTGCCACTAGGCCCACCAGGGAAGTCCATCCCATCTTCGTCTATAAATAGAAAGGCAAGGGCACAGTGAAATGGACCTTTTTTCGAGAACACTGGGGAGACTCTGCCACTTTCAAGACTTATTATTTTCAGTTCAAACTTGTATTCAAGTCATTAATATATGGATTGTATCTGTATTCAACTACTTGTGAAAGTAATAAAGATCAAAACTGAAGTGGACGTAGGCAGTTACGCCGAACCACTATAAATCTGGTGTTCTCGTTTTTTGTTGTTCTTTTGGCATTGAATTACACTATTTTTCAGTTCTAATTTATCTTCTTCATTAATCTCTCTACATAATCTTTCTCAATGAGGTTAGTGACCAATTTTGGTGCTAACAATGAGCCTTCAACCTCTCAGGATTTGAAGGGCAAAGGAGTGTTGGAAGGTAATATTTTTATCAAAGAGGTTTTAGTTATAGTATTATTTGGTACATGAGCTTCTCATAGTTTTATTGCTAAAGAAACCATAGATGAATTAAAACTTGAACCTAAATTAGTTGATTCCCCTATCTGCGTGACAAATCCTATAGGTGATACCACTAACCTTCGTATGAATTGTGGAAAAGTCCCAATTTTCCATTCTTCCCATCAATTCCCTTTTGACCTATTTGTCTTGGATTTTATTGTATTCAACATCTTGCTTGGTATGGATTGGTTGACTAAGCACGAAGCTATTCTAGATTGTGTAAAAAGAACAGTTTTAGTAAAAAAAAAGTTAGGGAAGTTTATAGAAATACCTTGTGAAGATCCTAGTCGAAGGAGGGATAGTTTTCTATATGCATTAGATTCATCCCAGAAAGGATTAGAAGCAATACTTGTTGTTAAACAATTTCCAGATGTTTTTGAAGAAGTAAAGAGTTTAGCCCCGCATCGGGAAATCGAGTTTCGTATTGACTTGATTTCTGGTACAAGACCAATTAAACAACATGACCGAAGGATGGCTCCAAAGGAGGAGGAGGAGTTAAATAACCAAACCCAAGAACTATGAAAGAAAGGGTTGATAAGACCTAGTCGTTCAAGTTGGGGGTCGGTAGTAGTTTTTGTTGCCAAGTCATATGGATCTTTAAGGTTGTGTGTAGATTACCGAGATTTGAATAAACAAATGATTAAGAACAAGTATCCTCTACCCTGAATAGATGACTTGTTTGATCAGTTACATGGTGCTCGAGTATTCTCGAAAATGGATCTAACCATGGGATTCCATCAAATAAGGATCGCAGAAGAATGCATCCATCTAACTACATTTAAAGGTCCAAATACTTTCTTCGAGTGGTTGGTTATGCCTTTTGGGCTGACCAATGCGCCCGCTTATTTTGTAGACCTTATGAATAGAGTATTTAGAGATGTACTCAATAAGTTTGTGTTAGTTTTTATCGATGATATCCTTATCTATTCTAGGACAGAAGAAGAACATGAAAGACTTCTAGAAATTGTGTCGAAGATATTAAGGAATAATGTGCTTAAAGCCAAATTTTCAAAATGGCATTTTTGAGAAAAGGAGGTAAGATTCCTTGGACATATAACGTCAAGAGACGGGATTTCAGTAGATCCTGGAAAGGTTGCAGCTGTTCTAAATTGGAAGCAGCCACAAACTCCTAAAGGGATTCGTAGCTTCTTAGATCTGGCAAGATATTACAGAAGATTCATTCAAGACTTCTCAAAGATTTCCTACCACCTAACGAAGTTGACAATGAAGAATGCTAAATTTATCTGGACTCCTAAATGTGAAGAAGCATTCCAGAAACTTAAGAAGAGGTTGAAACCGCTCCTGTTCTTGCAATTATAAATGGAAATAGTGGATTGACTGTTTATACAGATGCTTGTGGAGAAGGAGTTGGTGCAGTTCTAATGCAGGAAGGAAAGGTGATTTCTTATACAAGTAGATAGCTAAAGGTTCATGAGAAAAATTATGCAACACACGACTTAGAATTATTAGCCGTGGTGTTCGCATTGAAAATATGGAGGCACTATTTGCTGGGTAAGAATTTTTCATAGTTTATTTTAATAAAACTTTGAATTGACGTTAGTAAATAAAATTCCCTATTTTAATTAGGTGAAAAGCTGAGCTCTTTACGGATCATAAATCTTTAAAGTATCTTTTCGCTCAGAAAGATTTAAACATGAGGCAGCAACATTGGCTAGAATTTATCGCATCTTATGATCTAGATATCTTACATACACCCGGGAAAGCCAATGTAGTAGCTGATACGTTGAGTAGAAAGAATGCTATTATTTCTTATTTTGTAGTAACTCCAACTCTTCTGGAAAGAATTTCCAACAAGCAAAAAGAGGATCAATTCCTAAAGAAGTTTTTTAAAGATAAATACGAAGGGCAGAATTCAAGCTTTGAATTTGGTATCCATGGAGTATTACGGTTGAATGGGCGAATTTGTGTTTCAGAAGTGGAAAATCTTAGGCATGAGGTGTTAGCTGAATGTCACAAATCCAAACTTAACATTCATCCAAGAGTTAACAAAATGTACAAAGACGTGAAGCGCACATTTTGGTGCAAAAGCATGAAGAGGGACATATCCATATATGTTAGCAGATGCGCCAATTATCAACAAGTCAAGAGTGACCAGTAGAAAATTGCAGGGTTACTTCAACCTTTCGAGATTCCAACTTGGAAGTGGGATCAAATATCAATGGATTTCATTGATGGCTTACCTCGAACGAGGAAGGGAAACGAAGGCATTTGGGTTATCATAGACCAATTAACTAAAGTGCACACTTCATTCCAGTAAAGCTAACAAGGACAGCTGCAAGCCTTGCCGAAATATATATGAAGGAGAATTGTGCGATTACATGGAGTTCGAAGAAGTATAGTAAGCGATCAGGATCCAATCTTTACTAGTTAGTTTTGGGAAGCATTACAGATAGCTTTGGGAACAAGGCTGAATATAAGCGCTGCCTATCACCCCCAAACTGATGGACAGATGGAGAGAGTCAACCACATTTTGGAAGATATTCTAAGAGCATGTATTCTAGACTTTGGAGGCTCATGGGAAAATCATTTGCATCTAGTGGAGTTCTCCTATAACAACAGTTATCAAACTAGTATTGGCATGGCACCGTATGAAGCTCTATATGGTCGTCCATGTAGGTCACCAGCATGTTGGATCGAAACAGGAGATCAGTTAATACTTGGTCCTGATATGATATGAGAAGCTTTAAAGAAGGTCGATATGATTAGAAAGAAGCTAAAGGAAGCCCAGAGCAGACAGAAAAGTTATGCAGACCAAAGGCGTAGAAATATGGAATTCTCAGTTGGAGATTCAGTCTTTTTGAAAGTCTCTCCGATGAGATGTGTGGTGAGATTTGGAAGAGCTAGGAAGTTAGCACCTCGATATATTGGACCTTTTCCCATTCTTGAATGAATCGGCCCACTAGCTTATCGAGTGCAATTGCTAGAAAGATTGACAGGAGTGCACAATGTCTTTCATGTATCTCAATTACGGAAACATGTTCATGACCCAGAGAAAATCATAGAAACAACCACTAAGGAAGACTTGGAGATGGAACCGAATTTGGCAGTTATTAAATAGCCTGTTCGAATCGTTGATAAAGATGAGAAACGATTAAGGAGGAAGGTAGTAAGGTTAGTCAAAGTTCAATGGAGTGGGGATGCTGAGGATTGCACTTGGGAAATAGAGGACAGAATGAGAAGGCATATCCTTAGTTTAGGATTGATGTATAGTTGGTATGAAGCATATAATTATAGTGTACTCACCGCTTGTGGTGTAGTCACTTATCCATATTTTTGTATATATCCCATCGTATCGAATATACTTCCTTTTTGAGCTATTTTTTTCTTATTTTATTTTCGAGGATGAAATTCTTTTAAGAGGGGGAGTCTATAACGACTGCAAGTATATAACTTTAATAAATGTTCATTTTGCTTTATTAATATAATAACAATTTTGTAAATAATTTTTACTATTAATTTATATGGTTTTATAAATAAAATATGATCATTTTGATTAGTTAAGAATGATAAGAAAATTTATTTTCAATTTTTTTTACAAATATATGCATATTAACTAAAAATAGAAAATATGACCGAAATCAGAATCGGGATTTGTGACGATACAACGTGTGGAAGTTGTGCCACGTTGTGGAGATATGTAACATACACATGTACATGTACATGTGTGTACATGAGAACATGCACATAAACATACATATACCAATATAATTAAGTATAAAAGTATAATATAAAATATATAAAATATTTTATGTTGGGCGTGTTTTCACTAGACCGGTATTACCGAACCAAGATGAGGGAAGCCACCACCGAACCAACTCCACTTCCATGCATAGCCGAACCAACTCTGCTTCCACCATTGCCGAACCAATCATCGCTCCACCTACAGCCGAACCAACTCCACTTCCCTGCATAGCCGAACCAACTCCAAAATAGCATTACCGAACCAAAACCAATCTCACTCACCACCGGACCAAGTTCCACCGGACCAAGGCATTCCGGACCAACTTTGCCAGGCCAGATTGCACCAGCCCAAGCCCACCAGCAGCTATATACATCCAAGACCCCTACCCCCAGCCTCACTCTATAAATAGAGGGGTAGGGGTATAACAATGGCGGACAAGTTTTGAGAGCTCAAGCACGGATAGAACTTTCAAACAACTTTCATATACTTGTATCAAAGCTTTGTACTTGTAATCTGAACAGTAAAGGAGAATAACATATAAAGTGGACGTAGGCACATTCTGGCCGAACCACTATAAATCTGTGTGACTTTTACAGTTTAGTCCCTGTTTTCATATATTTGCATCAATCACCCAGATCACTAAAAACAACATAAAATCAACTAAATCATACGACTTGGAGGTGTTTGCCCATTTTTTGTGCAAACATTTTTGGTGCTGTTTGCACAAAAAATAGACAAACACCTCAAAGTTGTATGATTTAGTAGATCTTATGTTGTTCTTAGCAATTTGAGTGATTTATGCAAATATATGAAAAGCAGGGGCTAAACTGTAAAAAAGACACGCAAATTTATAGTGGTTCAGCCAGAATGTGCCTACGTCCACTTTATATGTTATTTCTCTTCCCTTGTTTTTATTACAAGTACAAAGCTTTGATACAAGTAAAAGAAAGTTGTTTGAAAGTTCCTTCCGTGCTTGAGCTCTCAAACTTGTCCCCATTGTTGTACCCCTGCCCCTCTATTTATAGAGTGAGGCTGGGGGTAGGGGTCTTGGAGGTATATACTAGCTGGTGGGCCTGGAATGACGCAATCTGGCCTGGTGGAGCTGGTCCGGTGGTACTTGGTTCGGTGGAAGGAACTTGGTCTGGTAGGAGCTTGGTCAAGTAGGAGCTAGGAGAGGTTGGTCCGGTAGTGGCTTGGTCCGGTAGGAGCTAGGAGAGGTTGGTCTGGTAGTGGCTTCTTGAGACTACCGAATGGGTTTCTATGAGGCATGGATACCGAATGAGTTCCTGCCGAATGGGCCCTGGAGAACGAGAACGCCGAATGAGTTTAGGCAAGCCTGGATGGATGAATCAAGCTTCTTGGTCTCGAGGTCTTATGGGTGAGAACACACCCAACATTTGCCCCCCAAAGTGGGGCATATTCTCGAATATGGCGTGCTTTGTTTGACATTTTCATTTGGTCCTTGGATGCCGAACCAGATGGTCCGGTCGTGTCCTTTTGTCTATAAGTAGGGACCGTACGCCTTTGCTATTTCCTACCTGCCGAACTAAACACTTGTCTTTGCCGGATCAAATTCTTACTTTCGCCGAATCAAAACGTGGTAGCCGGATCAAACGTGGTAGCCGAATCAAACGTGGTAGCCGAATCAAATCCCCTACTTTCACTGAATCAGGTGAGATCCTTTCTATGTTGGACGAATGGTTTACCGAAGGGAGTCGTATACCTGTATAACCGGATGGAGTTGGGAATGCCGAACGAGTTCCTTGAGACGTGACTGCCGAATGGGCTTTGGAGAACGAGAATGCCGAATGGGATTTCCGGACGAGAGTGCCGAATGAAATTTTTACATTCAGTTTACCGAATGACAACGGGAGTTTGAGCATTTTGATTTTATGAGTGAAATTTCATATTGCACACACTCGCTTTTTTACTTCCTTTAGTCTAACGACGTTCTTCTTTGTGTTTGCAGATAATGTCTCGTAAAGCGGAAACTCGGTCAGATAAAAAGAGGTCTCAGGGCGAAGGAGAATCTTCCACAGTGCCCCCTGCTCAGCCAGGACCGGAACGTCACGGATCTACCCCGAGATCTTTGGTGGACGGGTACGGCCCTCAGGAGCTTCTGAACTCCCCGCCTGATTGCTTTCCCAGCTCCCTCAAGGAGGAGCAGCTTGATGTCATCTCCCGTTCTTTCGGGATCGATAGAGCGCGCATTCTGTTGCCAGGGAGAGAAGTTATGCCATATGATCCTCCCGAAGGGTACTTTGCCTACAGCAGATACCACTGCATGTGTGGTGCCATTCCGCCTCTTAATGCTTGGGTAGCCAGCTTCCTCACATATCTAAAGGTGGCCCCATTCCAGCTTCAACCCAACTCCTATGCTATACTGGTAAGCCTCTTTGTCATCTTCCGGAGGAAGTATGGTCGTGCTCCTTCTAACCGGGAGATCCGGTACTTGTACAATCTGAGGGGCTATAAGAAGGGGTCCCCATACATCAGCTTGGAGTCGGCTGTAACTTTCAAGCCGGTCTTGGACCTGTATTCCAAATTCAGCATGTTCAAGAAGGAGTGGTTCTTTGTCAGGGACGACTCCGTTTCAATTCGGCGCTTTACTTCTGGATGTAAGTTGATGCTTTTACTTATAATTTCCATTCCGATTGCGATGCTTCTTCTCATACTTTCTCATTTTTGCTAGCGACAGGTGGCTTTGCGATTGTGGAGACTGACCGCCTGGTTCAGACGGCGGCTGAGATAGAAGCTATTCTCGGGAAATATAGATCATCTTCCTTCCTGATCAGAAATGCGACCCTTCTGGAGTATAACTTAATCCTTCCACAGCAGTCAGTAGTCAAGCTGAGGGAAACGGCGGAGGAGAGGGCGGCTGCTCAGACTAAGGGAGGTGTTACGGTAGAGAGTAGCAAGAGGAAACCTTTCACAAAACCTCCAACCGTCGGAGGTAAGAAACTCAAGAAGTCGGACGGTCCCTCCCCCAGCAATTGTCCACTTACCCAGGAGGAGGAAGACATAGAGGAGGAAAGAGGTGAGGGTGGAGATGGTCGGGAAGGTGATAAAGGTGGCGATGGCATCGGGGCCTTGCTTCCTGGGAAAGCGGGCGAGATTCAGGAGTGGACGGATGATGCGTTCCACCAGGCTTTCGAGGGGCTGGACGAAGATCCGGCTTTGGTAGAGAAAACCGGGAAAGCGGACAAGGCCGGGACCGGTGCAAGCGAGTCTTCTCAGACCATTCTAGCCAAGGTGGCTCCGACGACTCAAGGTGAACTCTTGACTCCTGCATGCTTCATTAATGATAGGGACTTAGGAATATTTTATGATCCGCTCCCGTCCTGGAATGAAATCCAGGACTCATTGCAGTATCCTACTTCTCCCCAGGGTTTGTATAACAGACGTGCTTTCTTTCTTTTTTTTAACTTGTAATTTACCGCGTTTCACGAATCATATAGTGATGTAAGCTTGTGACACTTGTTCTTCATATCAGGAGCAGGCAAGACATCCAAGGCCTTAGACCTTCGGCACAGGCTTGAGCAATATAAGCTTTCCAAAACTTCTGTCAAGCCGAAGCCTTCGACCCACCGCTCCGGGGATGTAGTCGGCTACCGTCCTCTTCTCAGGGTTATCGAAGAGGGTATTCAGCAAAGAAAGAGGAGTCATCCTTTATCCGAACCTTCGCCCGGTCCTCAGCTCCCGGCTCAGCCTCTTCATGATATCACGGAGGAGGACAGCGAGTTTGCACCCTCTCCGCACCCGTCCGGAAACACTTCCGTTACTCATATCGACCGTCCTGACTTGGCTCGTAATCCATTTGCGGGTCATCCTGATCTGGATCCAAGTTCCCACGACATTACCTTTGACGAGGTTACTGGTGAGCACCTTCTTCCCCGCAATCCCATGGTACGGGTGCTTGATGAAGCTAAGTCCTTAGATCTTGATCTACTTACCACTCGGATAGTTACCATGGGAGACGAGGCCAAGGCTAATATTGATCGGGTGGCGGAGGAGACTAGGAAGCTGATGGGGCATCATGCCCGGCTGGTTAAGGCTGGAGAGGAGATTGGGAGTGCCAACATCCGACTAAGATTGATGGTTTCGGACCAGGCTAAATAGCTCGCTGATCAGGCCATTCAGATTTCTCAGCATGAGGCTGCCTCCGGGCGGTTGAGGAAGGCTATGGAGGAGGCTAGTAAGGCGGAACTGTGGAAGATGGAGGCTGCCTGCAAGGATTAGATAAATATGGCCATCTCGACAGTGGATGAGGTTCGGAGGGCGGATCTTGAGCGGGTAGAGGAGCTGTCGGGGAAGCTTGAAGCCGCAGAGCTTGCTCAGGTTAGGCTGAAGGAGGAGATGGAGGCGATGCGGAAATCCCTTCAGGCTGACTGCTCGAGATACCGTTTGGAGAGAGAAGCTGCTGTTGGAAGGTTGTCGGCTTCCGAGGCCCGGATGAGGGAGTTTGAGGAGAATGAGGGGATGATGGATAAAATGCTTCAGGACATGTACTTCCGAACTTGGAAGCAGGGCAACCTATCCTGGATGGATGATTATCCTAGGGTCATGGCTAAGATCTATCTTCGGGCTTTGGAGGAGGCTAAGGCCGATGCGGATAAAGATGGTGGCGTGGTCTTCAGCATGGATGCGGTCACTGCTCAGTTTGCCAAGGAGGAGAAGGTGGCGGTGAAGGAAGGTATGCAGTTGCTTGCCGCTGAGGAGGTAGGCGTGCAGGTAGAGGATGACGATCAGGATAGTCAGGAAGCAGGCGCTGGTAAGTCTCCCTTTTTAGTTTCTCCATCAACTTGGTTGCTTATTGTTAATGAATCCTTTCTCTGACTGGACAGGGGGTCAACAGGACAAGGATAAAGCTCCACTGCAGCCGGCCCCTTGATTATACCTGGAAAAACTCTTTTTGTGGATTTGACAGGGTTGTATATGTTAGTCGAAAAATAGTAAAGTAGCCTCTAGGTTGTAATATTTTGCCACTTGTAATAAATAATCTTATTTTTGACGTGTAATTCTTTAACTTAAGCTGATTTTGTCATCTTTTGAATGTTTGCTGTTATTTTGGCATGTCGTATGAGAAATATAGCTATGTATATTCTTGTAATTAAATTGTGTTTGATGTCGGGTTCTGGTTTAAGACATAATTTCATGACTTGCAATGTTAGTGTGTGGTGTGAACAAATTATAGTCATGTATTTGTACATAAAGGAAGAAAATACTGCCTTTCATGTTCTGTTTGTAGATGGCAGTTTCGAATATCTTGTATGACCGAGCATGGAAAGCAGTTGAATGCCCTGCCATCCGATTGTGAATCCCTACATCCATTGGCGAGTATCTCCTACTCTGTATCCTGTACTTTATGGATTGTTATAGAGGATAGGAGGAAAGCTTTTTAAGTAAAATTGAAATATGTGAAATAGTAAAACTTCCAATCACGGAAGGCCTTCGATGTGCTTAAGTTCGTGGCAAACGGGTTTTGTAGTCACTTTCCCTAGCTGTGGGTCTTGGAGACATTTGTCACCCATCTTACGCCTCCGCGGGGAGTTAATTCATTTTTACCACATCCGCACCTAAGACACATCGGAGCCGAGATCGCGCACAGTAACTAGCCGGGCCATTATGGCCCGTAATCGTGGGTATTATTTGATTTACTGTGGCCGGCTAGCGTGGGTGCCGATCGTCAACTGTGAACTGCCCCTGGCTGGCCACACCTTATGTTGGGGCTTATAGTCGGTTCACAGTTGCCAGCGAGCCTAACGCCGTAATGAGCTGCCTCGGCTATAGTCGGCCTTCTCGGTGGCTTATAATCGGCTCATTACAGTTGGCTTTAAGGGCCGTCGCGAGCAATGAGTTAACCCACAGCAGAGGGATGCTGGAGCAAAAGTGTCTCATTGGCGAGGGCATAGATTCGCATAGTACCTGTTAGGTTTTGCCCAGGCGAAGTTGCGCCGTGGAGTGCTTTGAGTGGAAATGCTATACGCATAGGATTTTGTTCAACAGAAAAGGATAAAGTTAACAAGTAGCCAAGATATAAAGGAACAAGTTAAAAAAGAGACAAAGTTTTTTAAAGTGGTTCGGCATGAAAAGGCCTACGTCCACTGATTCTCTTTGTTAATTCACTTCATATGGGCAATACAAGTTAAGAAAAGTATCGACGGAGGTGTTGGATGTACCATGCCCTCTGGAACACCTCTCCGTCCACTGTTGACAAAATATAGGCTCCGTTGTGGAGATCTCTATGAATTACATATGGTCCATCCCAGATTGGGTCTAGTGCTCCGGGGCGAGGGAAGGTTCGCTTGAGGACAAGATCCCCTTCTTGTAAGGTACGATGCTTGACTTTGGAGTTGTATTGTGCTGCCACTTTCTGCTTGTGGGCTGCTGCTTTAAGGGCTGCATCATTCCTTCTCTCCTCAACTAGATCCAAAGACATGTGGAGGAGTTCTTCATTCTCTTCTGGGTTATAGTGGATCCTACGGTGGGAAGGCACAATGGTTTCAACTGGGAGCATAGCCTCCGATTCGTATGCCAAAGAGAAAGGAGTGTGCCCTGTTGATGTTCTGAAAGATGTGCGGTAGGCCCATAGTGCCGTAGGGAGTTCATCCACCCAAGCGCCCTTTTACTTTCGAGCTTCTTTTTGATCAGAGTTTTCAGAATTTTGTTGACTGCTTCGACTTGTCCGTTTGCCTAGGGATATGCTACGGATGAGAAGCTTTTATGAATTCCGTGTTCTTGGCACCAGTTGGCGAATTCCTCGCTGTCAAACTAAAGTCCATTGTCTGATATGATTTTGAGTGGGACTCCGTACCTGCATAGAACATTTTTGATTAAGAAGTTAATAACTTTTGCTGAAGATACTTTATTCAGAGGTTCCGCTTCCACCCATTTGGTGAAATAATCAACTGCCACTATAGCATATTTGGCCCCGCCTCGGCCCATTGGTAGCTCGCCGATTAAGTCAATTCCCCATATTGCGAAGGGCCAAGGGCTGGTCATCTGAGTAATCTTGGTTGTTGGTAGCCGAGGAATCTTAGCAAATTTTTGGCATCTGTCACACTTCTTGACGAAATCTAAGACGTCCTTGCTTAAGGTGGGCCAGAAATATCCGTATCAGAGTATCTTTTTTGCTAACGTTTGCCCTCCGGTGTGATCTCCGCAGCTTCCTTGGTGAATGTTGGATAAGATTTTCTTGGCTTCCCTTTCGGCGACACACCTTAATAATGGGTTAGAGAACCCGCGCCGATAGAGGATGTCTTCTTGTATTGTGTAGCGGGACGCTTTCCTCAAGATTTTCTTGACTTCGTTACGCCCGTTGGGTAGTGTGACATTTTGTAGGTAGTCTCGGATGGGAGTCATCCAAGTTGCTTCTTCGGTCGCAGCTATCAGATTCACTTGCTCAAAACTTGGGGCCGTTTGCTTTGAGATGGTTACTGCCCCGAAGATGGCGATGTCTCTCATACTTGCTTGCTTTGCCAATTCGTCGGCCTCTTGGTTCTCTTCCCGGGGGATGTGTTTGACTAAGTAGTGGTCCAATCGGCTGAGAAGCAACTTGGTCTTCTTTAGATATGCTATGAGTCGTTCCTCTCGAGCTTGGAATTCTCCTAGTATTTGATTAACAATAAGTTGAGAATCGCTATGAAGACACAAAGAATTGGCTCCGATTTCTATGGCAATTTCTAGTCCGGCTATCAGTGCTTCATATTCTGCGTCGTTATTGGTGGCGGCGAACTCCAATCTTATAGCATAGTGCAGTTTGTTTCCCCTGGGAGTGGTTATTACCACACCTGCCCCCAAGCCTTGTTCGTTTGATGCACCATCCACAAAGAGATTCCACTTGATATCTTCTGTTATTTCCAATTGCTCCTGATCTTCGTTGGTGGTGAACTCTGCAATGAAATCAGCCATGGCCTGTCCCTTGATGGCGGTGCGAGGGTGATAGGTGATATCATACTGACTCAGTTCAATGCACCATTTAAGTAATCACCCAGAAGTGTCAGGACGATGGAGTACCTGCCTCAGCGGTTGATCGGTCAGAACTTTGATGGAATGGGACTGGAAGTAGTGACGCAATTTCCATGATGTGATTAGTAAACAGTATGCTAACTTCTCAAGTTTAGGATATCTGACTTCTGCCCCAGTAAACCTTTTGCTGACGAAGTAAACTGGTCGTTGCGTGCGGTTGTCTTCCCTTACCAAGGCAGCGCTTAGAGCGTGAGATGACACAGCAAGGTATAGGTATAATTCTTCGCCTTCGCTTGGAGTCGAGAGTACCGGTGGTTTCTGGAGGTGTTCGATTAGGTTAAGGAAAGCGGTTAAGCATTCGTCCGTCCATTCGAACTTTCCTTTATCTTTCTTTAGAGCTTCGAAAAAGGGGACGCACTTGTCCGTTGCCTTGGAGATGAATCGGCTTAGGGCGGCCACTTTTCCATTTAGGCTTTGCATTTCCTTTCGGGTGGAAGGTATCTTGATATCCCTTAGCGCTCGGACTTGTTCAGGGTTTTCTTCAATCCCTCGGGTATGGACGATGAACCCTAAGAATTTTCCCGATGATACTCCAAAGGAGCACTTTAGTGGATTCAACTTCATTCCATACTGTCGAAGTACCTGGAACATTTCGCCTAGGTGGCTTACGTGATCTTTGGCTTTCCGTGATTTCACCAGCATGTCGTCCACATATACTTCCATAGTTTGTCCTATTAGCCCCGCAAACATCTTGTTGACGAGGCGCTGGTAGGTGGCTCCTGCATTTTTAAGTCCGAAAGGCATTACCTTATAGCAGTAAAAACCCCGGTCGGTGATGAAACTAGTGTGGTCTTGGTCGGGAGTATGCATAGGAATTTGGTTATATCCTGAGTATGCGTCCATAAAAGATAGGAGCTCGTGCCCGGCTGTGCTGTCTACAAGTTGGTTGATTTTGGGAAGTGGGAAGCAATCCTTTGGGCAGGCGTCGTTTAGGTTGGAGAAGTCGATGCAGGTCCGCCACTTCCCATTAGCCTTCTTTACTAGTACCGGGTTGGCGATCCATTCCGGGTAAACAGCTTCTCGTATGAAGTCATTGGCGAGTAGATTCTTTACTTCTTCATCGAGGGCTGATGATCGCTCTGCCCCCATACTTCTCTTTTTTTGTTTTACAGGCGCCTTGGTAGGATCAATGTTTAATACGTGGCAGGCTATGTCGGGGGAGATTCCAGTCATGTCAGCGTGTGACCATGCGAATACATCCAAGTTGTGGCGGAGAAAATCGATGAGTTGTTCCTTCAATTCAGCTTTTAGTTGGGACCCAATTTTTAGTAGTCTACTTGAGTCGTGCTTGTCTACAGATATAAACTCCATAGCCTCTACAGGCTCGGCGGTGGCCTCCTCCTCTTTGTCCCTAGGGTCTAATTCATTGAAAGGGTCGCTGGTGTATCGAAGAGGAGGGGCTTTCTTTAGTTGCTATGCTTCAAGGCTTTTTGTGCAGAGGGCAATCTCTACACCTTTCCCTTTATCCTTCCTGTGGTTGTTGCGAAGTTCAGTTACATAGCAGTCTCGTGCAATATCCTGGTCTCCTTCCACTTCCCCTACTCCATTGTCTGTTGGAAATTTCATTTTCAGGCACCATGGGGCTAGGACAATTTGGAAGTCAGACAAGGCTGGTCTTCCTAAGAAGGTGTTGTAGGCCGAATGGTTTTCTATTAGCACAAACGTCTGTTTCCGTACAACGGAGCGGGGATGGCTTCCAATCTCAACAAAGAGGTCCAGTTGCCCGAGGGGCATTTTCGCATCTCCAGTGAAACCGTGTAGTGGTTTATCGCAGGGAGATACATCCTTCATTGATAGCTTCATTTTGTCGAATGCGTGTTTGAACAGGATGTTTACTGAGCTTCCAGTGTCTACCAGGATTCAGTAAACTTCGGCGGGACCGAGTCGGGCAGAGATAACCATGGGATCCATGTGAGGGTACTGCCTTCCTTCTAGGTCACGCTTACCGAATGTGATGTCATCACTTTCTTTCCGCTTCGGATGGCGCTCTTCTATAACCGAATTGACACAGTCTTTATTGTCCCTAAGCGACTTTCCATATCTTTCCATCTCTTTCCAGCTTCTATCTGCGATGTGCGGCCCTCCTGAGATGGTATGGACCACTATCTTCTCTTGACTAGAGCTGCTAGCGTTGCGATTTCCTCTGTCGGACCCCGGTGAGGGCAGCCTCGGGTTTTCACTAGACCGATATTACCGAACCAAGATGAGGGAAGCCACCACCGAACCAACTCCACTTCCCTGCATAGCCGAACCAACTCTGCTTCCACCATTTTCGAACCAATCATCGCTCCACCTACAACCGAACCAACTCCACTTCCCTGCATAGCCGAACCAACTACAAAATAGCATTACCGAACCAAAACCAATCTCACTCACCACCGGACCAAGTTCCACCGGACCAAGGTATTCCGGACCAACTTTGCCAGGCCAGATTGCACCAGCCCAAGCCCACCAGCAGCTATATACATCCAAGACCCCTACCCCCAGCCTCACTCTATAAATAGAGGGGTAGGGGTACAACAATGGCAGACAAGTTTTGAGAGCTCAAGCACGGATAGAACTTTCAAACAACTTTCATATACTTGTATCAAAGCTTTGTACTTGTAATCTGAACAGTAAAGGAGAATAACATATAAAGTGGACGTAGGCACATTCTGGCCGAACCACTATAAATCTATGTGTCTTTTACAGTTTAGTCCCTGCTTTTCATATATTTGCATAAATCACCCAGATCACAAAAAACAACATAAAATCAACTAAATCATACGACTTGGAGGTGTTTGCCCATTTTTTGTGCAAACATTTTAGTTTCCTTACTTCTTAAGCATACAAAAGTCAACATATGTATACCCTAAAGTGATGGAAGTGATGGGCACATTGGTGATGGGGCTTTGCTGTGCCTAGGGGGGATGGTGTGATGATGAAGGTGATGCAAAAGATGATGTATGTGTAGATATTTTTTACTCTCTTTTTTGCCTACAAAAACCCTACACTCTTCTCTTCATTTTCATTCATCTTCTTCTTCATTTTTTATAAGCTTTGTCCGTATCTTTATTGGCTTCCACCCTAAGAGAAATTATGGAAAATTTTATTTCAAAAAGAGTTTAAATTTATATTATAGAATTATATATATTTAATCACCTCAAAACAATCTAGGAACTCCACCTTTTCTCCTTGCTTTTCACGGCCACCACCACATTCCATTGAAGGATGAGCCTTTTTCCTCCTCTAACCTAGGCCGTGAGCTCCGAAAGCCACCCCAAGATTTGGCCAAGTCACCTAGGAGCTTAAGTCCGAAGGATCGTGAGCTTGAAAACCAAATAGCGGAGCTATAGCGAATTTTTAGTTAATCGGTTAAAACCCAAGGTGAGAACTCCTAAACTATAGTATTATATGCAATTGGATGTTATATACATTTGATTGTGATTGTTGATGATGATTATTTAATATGAATGTTGAATATATATGTAAGTCATGGAAATACACGTCGATAAACACAATGGAAATCACTTTCCTTTACTTAATGAATTTGTGTATAAGGAATGTTAAACCTCTTTAAAAAGGTTTAAAAATGAGTTTGAAATATTTTATAAACATATGAAATTTTTTTGGTGAAGTTTGAATGATAATTGAAAATTGAGTCAAAAATAAGGGCGTCGCATAACGGTAGTTCGCGATTTTGCGCCATAAAAGTCAATTGAGTATACAGAATGGAATATAGCTCGAAATTCTTCGAGATACGAATTTTCTGAGCTATTATATCCATGGTTTCAAACAAAGAAAAAAAAATCAAGATTTCTATAAGTATATTTTGAAATATGAGTAAAACAAGTTTATTGGAAAATTGCGGTTTTGCTGTTCGGAATCCATAATAGGATTTCATTGAAGTTGATATTTTAAAATTGTTTAAAAATAAGAAATAAATTCTAAAAATCTTATTAAATGTTTTAAAAGTGATTTTATTTATGAAAATGAATTTCCAAGTAATAGAAAAGTTGTTTTAATCAATATAGCTTAAAAAGCACTTTTTGCAGCACTTTCCACAGCGCTTTTCTATAACACCTAAAATATAGCTTTAAACTTAACAATTCGTTTCCAATTCTTTTATAAATGTAACGATACGATTTTTTTCGACGCTCGAAAGTCGACATTAATACGTCCATTGTATCAAATGCCGCGCAATCGAATGCCGGAAAACCGAACCATTAGGAATAAAAAGAAGAGGTAGAAGAAGACAGAAGAAAAGAAAGAATAGATAAACAGAAACAATATCAGAATCTCACATTCGCAGCGGAACAATATATAACAGATGAATCAATAATCTTTAAAACAAAAGACTATATCAGTTTATACATACATCAATCAGAGTCAATATACAACTCAATACAACAATGGACAGTTACATAAACTTGTCCTCATACAGAATACACAGCGGAATAAATAAACAAGTACGGTAGTACGATTCGCCATCCAGCTCATCTCCAAAGCTCCAGAATATCCAGAATATCCTGATAACATAACTCTAGGCTGCCCGTGTGGAAAATTATGGGCACCCAGAGTTTAGAAAGGGAACAATAAACTCAGAGTCAGTCATGGTGACTGGTGTGAGATCATAAAACAGTTATTTTCACAAAGAAAATAAAACAAATTTGCAATGCTTTTTGAAAATGAAACTACCATAAGGCCTCCCGCCACACACACAATGCAAACGCAGAATTGGAGGAAATTTCTCCTTATGATAGTCAAAAATGCTTACTACGCAAATCAGTTGATATTATTATTAATGTCTAGTGTGGAAAACATTTTGAAAGTATAATATCAATCTTAGCCAACATACAACCATTGTTGTATGCCTACTATAGCTACTACGTTCAATAGCAGGTTACCGCCACATTCCATAGCATGTTATACAACCAAAACCGTACAGGGTTCGTATTGTTTCTTTGGATTTCAAACAAATGGTCAGGCAAAGGAACTTCCTTACACCGAAATGGAAACGCCTCTGGAAAGACGCCCCGAGAACCTAATCGGATCTCTGCAAACACAAGGCTGACGCTACCTCACGCTTTAACCAAGCTGTAACTAGGTAGCTAACACACGAGCTATGCCATCCCCCGGTCGTCACCGACCTTTATCCGAGGATCCTCAATCACAAAGCAACAACCACAAAGTATAATAACTGTGCAGCATCAACATAGGTAAAATATATGGGCTCCATACCATGATATCACCTTTTATCCAGAAGGAAATGACATACCCTAGGGGCTCTACCCCTAAAAACCTTTGCCGCAACATTCCTGTTTCGACCATTAATGGGTTGTGAGGCTCGACGAAGTCTCGTCCACAAAGCTACACTTTTTTACAAAGCCACGCTTTTTCACAAAGCCATGCTTTTCCACAAAGCAACGCTTTTTCACAAAGCAACGCTTTTTCACAAAGCAACGCTTTTTCACAAAGCAACGCTTTGACCAACAAATGATCAACAGCATTTCATATGCCACATTACCAAATTGGGAATGTATCACTAGTAACCATCAACTACATAACCTCTGAGCTCGTACGTCTCAGAGAAGGGTGTTAAGCTAAGAGAATAAATTCTCCGCCACCAACAGAAATGTATTTGATAGAAACCAGCTTTACATCTCAAAGTGTAACGTCAGACACACATCCATACAAGTCCGTTCCGGTTCGAACGAAACCGAAGGCACTTCCAAAGAAGCCCTTGCAATCCGGATATTCACTAATCACATCCGGACTTCCCATCACAAGAAGAGTGATATAAATCTCTACACCAGAGCAACTCGGTGCAGAGATATTCGATAGGTTGTCCTTTCATTTTCGAAAATATCCGGTCTTCAATACGATCCATATCGTCGTATCACTAATTCAGAATGGGTTATATGACACAAAGGTCTTTTTCCGGCTAACCCGAATAGTGAGCGTTTGTTTTTAAAAACAAATCAAGTGCCATTTCAAAGGAAAATATTGATAGTCGGCTATTTAACTATCAACAACATTCACAACAATCAACCAATTTAAATAATTTTTCCCAAATTATTTATTTTCAAAATATCTTTACAAGATATATATATATATTTTCCACACTTCACATTTGAAAACCAATTTCAAATCACATTTTCACACTTCACCACAAAATGGTCCATTTAAACCAATTTAAATAAACCCTTATCGATTTATTTCAAATTTACATCCCAAATCTGTAAATTTATTTCCACACTTTAAAAATAAATCAATGTTTATTTTTAAAACAAATTTCCCTTTCCTTTATAAATTCCATTCCGAATTTACATTCCCAAATATTCACTTATACACGATTTTCAAATCGTTTTCCAAATATTTACTTTCAACTCCAAATCAAATTCCAAATTGATTTCCGATTTCTTTTTTTAAACACCAAATCAATTACAAATTTATTACTAAGTTTATTTCCAAATACCAAATTATTTTCAAATCGATTTCCAATTTTATTTCAACACAAATCAATTTTTTCATTCAACATCAAATAAATTTTCATATCGATTTCCCAAAGATTTATTTTCAAATACCAAATCAATTATCAATTGGATTTCAAACAAATTTATCACTTTTGAAAATAAATTCCATTATCTCTTCCAAACCATTTAAAATTCCATTTTTAATAAATTTTCCAACTTTCGAATAATACTATTCAAAATCCATTTATAAAATCCTTTCCCATATTTTGGAATTTTATTCAATATAATTCAAAGACAAAACTTTATCTTTTTCAAACTTCTTTTAAATTAACCCAATTCTTTCAAAAGGAATTTACTAAAAATTTCAACTTTAATTTCAAAAACCCAATTTTATTTATTTCCGGTATACAACGATACCAAAAATACATTCGGCTAAATTATAGCCTTCAACACATTCAATCACAGATATAATCATACACAGATTATAAATAATCAATCACACAACATATGAAACCAATTCAAATGATTTGAGGAATCCGGTTGGATCCCTCCAACCTGTTTCCCTGCATCCACAGATGTTAGCACAATACCAATTCCACTTCGAGGTGGAATATCGCGGTATATGGGATTTATAAAATATCATCTGCTATTATGCGGCGCAATAGGGTCTCATCCGCTATATAATGCGGGAAATCAACATCTCCAATATATACATATGCCAATATATATATTGCTATATACTACTATATATAGTATCACATCCAAGCACACAATCAACACAACATATAATTTTAAATATAACTATTTAAAATTATACCAAACCCTTTATTTGAGTGAGAAGATCTCACCTTAGATTTTTAATTTTGCAATCCATTTCCATTCCGGCTTATCTCCTTTGCAATTTTGACCTTGTATAACAATTTTATACAATTTATTAATATTCGAATTAAATCGAATAACCCATTTTCTAATTTGATAAGTTTCAATTATACAATGATTTTAATTTCAAAATCTATATATTTCCAAACCTTACCTTTATATATTTTCTATAAGAAAAACAGAAATTTCCTTTACTGTTTTAAATTTCTAACCAATATTTATTTTCTTTCCAAAAAAATCAAAACTGTAAATTTATGTACATATACATTTTCAAAACTGCATATATCTCATTGTATATATTCACATATTAATTAAATTTGAAAATAAATTATACCTCACCGGAAAACGAACTCAGGCGAATCCACCTCGGTTGCATGCGGTCCAGGATCTAAATCCTAATCGCAAAGCTTCTGCATCCCTAACTTCGCCTCATCGAAGTCGACTGCGAAACCCTAAGTCGACATCTTCTATGTGCTCGACTTTGCCACAGCACCACAAGAGAAACCCCACTGCCACAAACTACAATCGCACGCGACACTGAATCCACTCGCCTCGAAGCTATCGACTACACCCAGAACTTCGACTTTGCCTCCGCCTAGAGTGTCGCCGCCCTGGCTCGAAGCGCCGCACGCGACCACGAGCTCCTTCCATCGACCATCGCCATGCCTAGCTCACGACGAAATGCTCGACTTCGAACCCACCCCAATTCTCGCATGCCTTGACTGATTTGATTTTGAATTCGTGAATGAAATTGAAAAGAGGGAGGGAAGGAGACGAGAAGAGCACAGCAGCATTCGTTTTATTTTTCTTCGACCATTATTAGATTTTGAAAAGAAAAAAAGAAGCGGCCATTTTTTTTATCTTTTGAACGAAATTTGTTTTTGTTTGTTTATTTGAACGAGATGCTTGATTTTAGAGGAGGAAAAGGGGAACAAACGTACGCGTTATCAGCTGGAAAGGGAACAAGATCTGATGGTTGCGTGATTCTCTCAACTTGCTACAGTAACACGAAGTGAAAGAATTTCAACTGGTTAAACAATGCATCAATTTATTTAAATTCAAATTCGAATTGTATCGATAAACGAAGTCAAAAATTTTGACTTCCTATCAAGGAGTGCCGCTAGGCGTTTATAATGTTATATGCTTATTCCGAACATAATGGAAAAGGTTTCGAGTCCAAATTCGATCGTATGGAGAAGATAGCTTTTTGGACCAGTTATAATATTAAATTTTCGATTTAATTTCAGCGCGTTTGCTTATCGTACGGCCAAACGATCACTCCAAACATTACAAAAATTGAAATCCGATAATAATACAATATTACGGATCCTATGGAACTGGTTTCGTCGAATTCCGAGACTGTGCCCCGGAATGCTATTTTTAAATTCAATTTAAATGATAAATTTCAAAACTGAACAAAACACTTTCAAATTCAATTCTGAAGCTTCTATTATCTTCAGTATAATCAATATGAATTTTCTAAGCCTTCAGATTATTTTTAATCAGCTTAAAATTCCAATTTCAAAATTTTACCCAATTTCAAAACAATTAAATTTACTAATTAAATTGCCAATTTCAAATTTACATTTGAAATTCAAGTTAAACCATCATTCAAATATTTAAAATCAATTAAATATTCTATTTCAAATGTCCAAAAATTCAGGGTCGTTACAATCTTCCCCCCTTAAAAGAATTTTGTCCCGAAATTACAAGTAAAGAAGAATGATCCAATCCCCGTTTATCATTTTACCAAAACCAAACAGTTTTATCAATATTTCAAAACAAATCTTTTTATTAAAGATTCGTTATTACTTTAACTCATTTTCTAAAATCAACCATAAGTTCCAAATAATATGGTTTTCTTAACAATTCAAATTTAAATTCAAATTCAAATTTTGAATTCAAAAATTTCTCAAAAATTTCCTAACTCTCGAAATTTTCGAAAAATTTTGCCAGCGTCTCCTTTGCGCGGCTAACTCGGTACGACTACAAAATGGCCCTACGGACTCCCAATTTCCAAAAGAAAACAAAATGCCAAGTGGCAAAATCAGAAACTCATCAAATTTCATACTGGAATTTTAAATACATACCTTTTATGGAGAAATTCAATTTTATCTTCGAAATCAAAATCCAATTCCATTTTCCTTAGCCTTTACAATCCCTGTATATTTTACTGAACAATAATGTCCAAATTCACTTATTGGATTCCAAATACCCATTTACTTAAGAATTTCATTCTTTATTTCTTAAGTTTAATACAAGTATTTCTTATATTCATTTTCACTTCACAAACGAAGTTATATATTCATTTCCATTCAACTTTGCATTTTCAATTCCATTTGAATTCAATTGACAATTTCAATTCTATTTGGAATTCATTTCAAATCTCAATACTTTTATTTCTAAATTTTTCATTCAGATTTTCATTTCGAAATTTACTTGAATTCGATTCATCTTCTATTTCTGAATATTGAGTTTCATTTACCTCTATCTCAAATTCAATTTGAAATCACTTGTTGTTAAGGGAAAATTTTCAAAAATTCCAAATTTTTTCTAACTCCCAAAATTTTCGGAAAATTTTGGCGGAGTCTCCTTTATACGGAGGAGCTTTTGCAATATGACAAAAGATATGAATATATATACATCGACCCACTCAGTCGGAAAAGCAAAAAAAGTTCATATTTCCTATTTTGTATTGCGTAGGCATACCTTTTTAGCATTTTAAGCAAAGCAGTTATTTATTAGCTTATTAACGCAACCAAAATGCAGCTAAACGGCTTCCAAAACCCTGCACTTACTCAGTTTAAACACGTAAGTGACAAATATAAGAAATCTATTAACATTTCACTTATTTTCAATAGCAAATACATAGATTTCATAAGCAAAACACTCAAATTAATTTCAGTTAGCAATTCATAAGGTTTCAATACAACTTTAATCGCTTTCATCTAATTCATATACCATTTCTATTCAATTCAAGTGATTTACAACTCACCTTCTTATATTCAACTCATTTTTAAGCGAAACGAGTTCATATTCATTTCAGTTGATTCAAAAATCAATTTCTATTTCCTTTTAATAACTCAAAATTTTTGTATAATCTCATTTACGTCAAACGACAACCATTTTAAATTCCAAATTTTCATATTCAATTCATCTCGAATTTACTTCATTAATAACAAGGAAATTTCAATTTTTATTCAACTTTAATTTAATTGATTCAACTTCCAATTCATTACTTCATGAATTAATAAATTATCAAGTTAGTTTACTTGACTTCAATCCATATTATTTTATTTTTCCAAGTTTGGATTTTTATTCAACTTGATTCAAATCAAATCTCACTTCATTATTCAATTTCCAATTCATTTATTTACAATGTAGCTTCATTTGTGCATTCACAAATTCATTCCTTCAATAAATTTTATTTTCAATATTTTTTTTGGAATTCTATTTCCAAATTATAAATCACATTTACAGTTTATATTTACAAATCTCATTCGTATATGAATTTTATTTCTTATTCTTTCAATTCATATTTATAAATTTCATTTGTTAAATGAATTTATCTCCAAATCTTTGGTTATTATTTTAATTTCTTATTCAATTTCCATATAACAATGATAATAATTCAATATTATCACTTCCTAACAACCAAGCATCCATATACAATAATAATTCATAGAAAATCATTTCTTTTCTATACAAAAATAGTTTTGGGCAAAATTATTTCATTTACCCTATTTGAAACAATACCGTGTCAGTTTATCTTGTTTAAGAGTTTAGAAACCCTTATTGATTATAGTTGGCCACCCTGCACCGACCAGAATCTATAAACAATCAACCGATAAGTCAACACAATACAAAACAAATTTTGTATTCACTAACAAATACGTTCTCATATCTATTATTACACTCACACTCATTCTAGAGTACTACTGACTCTATCTCTAATGAGTAACACCCAACAGAGCCAGGGTTATCGCTTAACTGGCTGCTCTGATACCACTTGTAACGATACGATTTTTTTCGTCGCTCGAAAGTCGACATTAATACGTCCACTGTATCAAATGCCACGCAATCGAATGCCGGAAAATCGAACCATTAGGAATAAAAAGAAGAGGTAGAAGAAGACAGAAGAAAAGAAAGAATAGATAAACAGAAACAATATCAGAATCTCACATTCGCAGCGGAACAATATATAATAGATGAATCAATAATCTTTAAAACAAAAGACTATATCAGTTTATACATACATCAATCAGAGTCAATATACAACTCAATACAATAATGGACAGTTACATAAACTTGTCCTCATACAGAATACACAGCGGAATAAATAAACAAGTACGGTAGTACGATTCGCCATCCAGCTCATCTCCAAAGCTCCAGAATATCCAGAATATCCTGATAACATAACTCTAGGCTGCCCGTGTGGAAAATTATGGGCACCCAGAGTTTAGAAAGGGAACAATAAACTCCGAGTCAGTCATGGTGACTGGTGTGAGATCGTAAAACAGTTATTTTCACAAAGAAAATAAAACAAACCTGCAATGCTTTTGGAAAATGAAACTACCATAAGGCCTCCCGCCACACACACAATGCAAACGCAGAATTGGAGGAGATTTCTCCTTATGATAGTCAAAAATGCTTACTACGCAAATCAGTTGATATTATTATTAATGTCTAGTGTGGAAAACATTTCGAAAGTATAATATCAATCTTAGCCAACATACAACCATTGTTGTATGCCTACTAGAGCTACTACGTTCAATAGCAGGTTACCGCCACATTCCATAGCAGGTTATACAACTAAAACCGTACAGGGTTCGTATTGTTTCTTTGGATTTCCAACAAATGGTCGGCAAAGGAACTTCCTTACACCGAAATGGAAATGCCTCTGGAAAGACGCCCCGAGAACCTAACCGGATCTCTGCAAACACAAGGCTGACGCTACCTCACGCTTTAACCAAGCTGTAACTAGGTAGCTAACACACGAGCTATGCCATCCCCCGGTCGTCACCGACCTTTATCCGAGGATCCTCAATCACAAAGCAACAACCACAAAGTATAATAACTGTGCAGCATCAACATAGGTAAAATATCTGGGCTCCATACCATGATATCACCTTTTATCCAGAAGAAAATGACATACCCTAGGGGCGCTACCCCTAAAAACCTTTGCCGCAACATTCCTGTTTCGACCATTAACGGGTTGTGAGGCTCAACGAAGTCTCGTCCACAAAGCTACGCTTTTTCACAAAGCCACGCTTTTTCACAAAGCCATGCTTTTCCACAAAGCAATGCTTTTTCACAAAGCAACGCTTTGACCAACAAATGACCAACAGCACTTCGTATGCCACATTACCAAATTGGGAATGTATCACTAGTAACCATCAACTACATAACCTCTGAGCTCGTACGTCTCAGAGAAGGGTGTTAAGCTAAGAGAATAAATTCTCCGCCACCAACAGAAATGTATTTAATAGAAACCATCTTTACATCTCAAAGTGTAACGTCAGACACACATCCATACAAGTCCGTTCCAGGTTCGAACAGAACCGAAGGCACTTCCAAAGAAGCCCTTGCAATCCGGATATTCACTAATCACGTCCGGACTTCCCATCACAAGAAGAGTGATATAAATCTCTACACCGGAGCAACTCGGTGCAGAGATATTCGACAGGTTGTCCTTTCATTTTCGAAAATATCCGATCTTCACCACCGATCTTCAATACAATCCATATCGTCGTATCACTAATTCGGAATGGGTTATATGACACAAAGGTCTTTTCCCGGCTAACCCGAATAGTGAGCGTTTGTTTTTAAAAACAATCAAGTGCCATTTCAAAGGCAAATATTGATAGTCGGTTATTTAACTATCAACAACATTCACAACAATCAACCAATTTAAATAATTTTTCCCAAATTATTTATTTTCAAAATATCTTTACAAGATATATATATTTTTTCCACACTTCACATTTGAAAACCAATTTCAAATCACATTTTCACACTTCACCAAAAAATGGTCCATTTAAACCAATTTAAATAAATCCTTATCGATTTATTTCAAATTTACATCCCAATCTGTAAATTTATTTCCACACTTTAAAAATAAATCAATGTTAATTTTTAAAACAATTTTCCCTTTCCTTTATAAATTCTATTCCGAATTTACATTCCCAAATATTCACTTATACACGATTTTCAAATCGTTTTCCAAATATTTACTTTCAACTCCAAATCAAATTCCAAATTGATTTCTGATTTCTTTTTTTAAACACCAAATCAATTACAAATTGATTTCTAAGTTTATTTCCAAATACCAAATTATTTGCAAATCGATTTCCAATTTTATTTCAACACAAATCAATTTTTTCATTCAACATCAAATAAATTTTCATATCGATTTCCCAAAGATTTATTTTCAAATACCAAATCAATTATCAATTGGATTTCAAACAAATTTATCACTTTTGAAAATAAATTCCTTTATCTCTTCCAAACCATTTAAAATTCCATTTTTAATAAATTTTCCAACTTTCGAATAATACTATTCAAAATCCATTTATAAAATCCTTTCCCATATTTTGGAATTTTATTCAATATAATTCAAAGACAAAACTTTATCTTTTTCAAACTTCTTTTAAATTAACCCAATTCTTTAAAAAGGAGTTTACTAAAAATTTCAACTTTAATTTCAAAAACCCAATTTTATTTATCCGGTATCCAAGGATACCAAAAATACATTCGGCTAAATTATAGCCTTCAACACATTCAATCACAGATATAATCATACACAGATTATAAATAATCAATCACACAATATATGAAACCAATTCAAATGTTTTGAGGAATCCGGTTGGATCCCTCCAACCTATTTCCCTGCATCCACAGATGTTAGCACAATACCAATTCCACTTCGAGGTGGAATTTCACGGTATATGGGATTTATAAAATATCATCCGCTATTATGCGGCGCAATAGGGTCTCATCCGCTATATAATGCGGGAAATCAACAACTCCAATATATACATATGCCAATAGGGTCTCATCCGCTATATAATGCGGGAAATCACATCCAAGCACACAATCAACACAACATATAATTTTAAATATAACTATTTAAAATTAAACCAAACCCTTAATTTGAGTGAGAAGATCTCACCTTAGCTTTTTAATTTTGCAATCCATTTCCATTCCGGCTTATCTCCTTTGCAATTTTGACCTTGTATAACAATTTTATACAATTTATTAATATTCGAATTAAATCGAATAACCAATTTTCTAATTTGATAAGTTTCAATTATACAATGATTTTAATTTCAAAATCTATATATTTCCAAACCTTGCCTTTATATATTTTCTGTAAGAAAAACAGAAATTTCCTTTACTGTTTTAAATTTCTAACCTATATTTATTTTCTTTCCAAAAAAATCAAAACTATAAATTTATGTACATATACATTTTCAAAACTGCATATGTCTCACTGTATATATTCACATATTAATTAAATTTGAAAATAAATTATACCTCACTGGAAAACGAACTCAGGTGACTCCACCTCGGTTGCACGCGGCCCAGGATCTAAATCCTAATCGCAAAGCTTCTGCATCCCTAACTTCGCCTCATCGAAGTCGACTGCAAAACCCTAAGTCAACATCTTCTCTATGCTCGACTTTGCCCCAGCACCACAAGAGAAACCCCACTGCCATAAACTACAATCGCATGCGACACTGAATCCACTCGCCTCGAAGCTATCGACTACGCCCAGAACTTCGACTTCACCTCCGCCTAGAGTGTCGCCGCCCTGACTCAAAGCGCCGCACGCGACCACGAGCTCCTTCCATCGATCATCGCCATGCCTAGATCGCGACGAAATGCTCGACTTCGAACCCACCCCGATTCTCGCATGCCTTGACTGATTTGATTTTGAATTCGCGAATGAAATTGAATAGAGGGAGGGAAGGAGACGAGAAGAGCACAGCAGCATTCGTTTTATTTTTCTTCGACCATTATTAGATTTTGAAGAAAAAAAATAAGCGGCCATTTTTTTTATCTTTTGAACGAAATTTGTTTTCGTTTGTTTATTCGAACGAGATGCTCGATTTTAGAGGAGGAAAAGCGGAACAAACGTACGCGTTATCAGCTGGAAAGGGAACAAGATCTGATGGTTGCGTGATTCTCTCAACTTGCTACAGTAACACGAAGTGAAAGAATTTCAACTGGTTAAACCATGCATCAATTTATTTAATTCAAATTCGAATTATCTCGATAAACGAAGTCAAAAATTTCGACTTCCTATCAAGGAGTGCCGCTAGGCGTTTATAATGTTATACGCCTATTCCGAACATAATGGAAAAGGTTTCGAGTCCAAATTCGATCGTATGGAGAAGATTGCTTTTTGGACGAGTTATAATATTAAATTTTCGATTTAATTTCAGCATGTTTGCTTATCGTACGGAAAAACGACCACTCCAAACATTACGAAAATTTAAATCCGATAATAATACAATATTACGGATCCAATGAAACTGGTTTCGTCGAATTCCGAGACTGAGCCCCGGAACGCTATTTTTAAATTCAATTTAAATGATAAATTTCAAAACTGAACAAAACAGTTTCAAATTCAATTCTGAAGCTTCTATTATCTTCAGTATAATCAATATGAATTTTCTAAGCCTTCAGATTATTTTTAATCAGCTTAAAATTCCATTTTCAAAATTTTACCCAATTTCAAAATAATTAAATTTACTAATTAAATTGCCAATTTCATATTTACATTTGAAATTCAAGTTAAACTATCTTTCAAATATTTAAAATCAATTAAATATTCTATTTCAAATGTCCAAAAATTTAGGGTCGTTACAATAAATGTTTTCAAAGGAATAATTAAGTGTTTTAATGATGATTTGGAAGCTTTATAGGTTATTTAAAAAGATTTAATCTTGGCTCTAAAAGCCGACGAGTAGACATGATTTTTCTTTTCGTGAGATCCGGAGGTAAGGTGCTTAAACTAAGGAGATGTTCAGGAGCAACCAGTGCCCTGGCTCACTTGGCCTCTTCCCTGGGCGAGGGATAAATAAGGTTGAAATGTCGAAAATGAGTAAAGTATAAAAAGATTTTAAGAAATCAAAGGATTTGATAAGAGAGGTTAATGATTCGGTATATACTGGAAAGAAGTGTTTTAAAGTTATATATCTTTAAAAGATATTTTTGATAAAAGAAATAAAATAATCAAATATTATTCCCCTATTTACTTGACCTCTTTTGTCGATGATTGGTTCGAAGGAACCAAGGTCGGATTTTCATGATTCCTATCCGAAGACCACTTCGAACCAATTTATGTATTCAAAGTGAAGACATAGATATGATATTTGGGATTTTCGTAATGAAGGACTGCTTGTTGATCATTTGAGAATAAACTCCCAATATACATATAGTAGAAGTAGTCTCTTCGTTATGAAATATACAATGCAAGGGTTAATCGCTACTAATCTAGGGGTAACTCCGGACCAGATGTAGTAGGAGAGTGCCTTTAGTTTGTCCTGTACCTAGACAACTTGTATGGACGAATGTCTAACGTTGCATTTCTAGTTACATAAGTGATCTCTATGAATGTATTACCTACTTGGTGGCAGAGAAGGTAACTTCTCTTAGCTTAACACCCTTTTCCTGAGACGTACGAGATCACGAGTTATACGTTGGTAGAAATCAGTTGTGTGATTGTGGAATGACCAAAATAGGGTAGATGCAACAAGGCTATGTGGCTCGCAACCATTAGGGTATGATAATCCCCTTCTAGATATATTTATTCCCGCTATGATATCGGGTATTAAATTATTGTGGTGCATGCTAAGAGACGTCTCGGATAGGTCGGTAACGACCGAGATGATGACATATTCGGTACTATCTAGAAAGAGGTAGGCCGGTCTTTTTTGGTAGAGGACCATCAGTTGGGCCTCGGTACATTCCTCTAGAGATGTACTGCCAGAAGGTAGTCCCTTTACCTGGTCATTTGTATGGAAATACATTCTCCAATAAGTGCCTGCCATTTTTTTGTATAACCCATGTTTATGGCTAGTATGCTAGAATTTAATCAATGTAACAATTTCGACTAAGATTAACAAGTTTACTTACAAATGTTTTTAAAGAAATGTCATTAAAAATATCCCTTATCTTTACATAATAAAGATTTGGTTATCATAAGGTAAAAACTCATCCGTGTTTATGTGTGGCATGGTCTTATGAGATACCTTTTGTTTTCAAACATCGTATTTTGAGTTCTCACACCAGTCCCAGGACTGACGTGGAGTTTATTTTGTTTTCCCTTTAAACTCTAGGTACCCTATTTTTCCGGGTAGCCAAGTAGTCAGGATCCTATTTTGGAGTATTTTTGGTAAAGCATGTTGGAAGAGTTTTTGGAGCATGGAGCTAGAGCATCTGATGTGGACGTCCATCTATCTTTTTATTTTCCGCTGTGCCTAAGTTTAGTTTGTACATGCAACTGTGGGAGCAGGCAGTTATAATTGTTCCTGACTGGGTTAGTTCATACCAAAACTTTGATGTACCCTAGTGAGAGTGGTTGTATGTACTATCTATCTATAAATTTAAACGTAATGTGAGAATTTGAGTTTCTATCTTTTAGATTTACTTTACTTTAACCCTGATAATCTGCCTCCCCGGCACTTGGATTTACGGCACGTGAATACCGTGGATGTATTAGTCTCGATTTTCAAGAGTCGAGGAAACGGGCCGTCACAGTTATCAAGGTTGTGCCCCTTCTTTTATAAGCTTAAAATGGTGTTGCATAAGCTTGTTCTCACCACTATCTCATGTCATGTAAGGCTCACCTCCCATCACTTTTCCTTTACATAACAATTAAGTGTTAAGTCTTTCATTAAAAGCTTATTTTCATAATATCTATAATGACATCATCCATGACATCATCCAAAAGCTTTGTTTCCATAAATGGTAAAAAAAATATATTTCATTTTATTAATTTCCTAAGCAAATATGTTTACACAAAACAAGCTTGAACAACTTCTGACAAGTAAAAAGCTGTTTATCGATAAAACGATTTTCGGTCACATTATCGATATTTTATCAAAGTACTTATTTTGTAAACATTTTTTCAAAATAAGTTTACCATCATTAATTATGATTTAAAAGGAGGTTATAAAAGCTTATTAAATCATGTTAATAACATTAAATCCAATATTCAAATATTTAAATAGTTCAGATATTTAAATACGAAGTGTTCAAAGTTCTGGGTCTTTACATTCTGCCCCACATAGAATATTTCATGCTCTAAATTCTGACATGAGCAACAAAAGAAACAATCACATAGCAATATTTAACAGTATTCAATCACTAGCAAAAAAACTAATGGTTTGCTCAAGTTCAAAATCCTCTCATCACAAAAGGATAATAAACAATCTACTAAGCATATTGTACACTCAACAGCCTTAGGCTATTACTTAGTAGACTATTCATGCTACCTCATAGCAAATCGAAGAGTCGTCTCCTAAACTCCCCATAGGCCAATCAAAACATAGTATGCATATACTAAAGCCCGTACGATGCACATCGACCATCTGTACGTAATTTTTGATTTGATCATTTGCTTGATCACATAAATTTCACTTTCAAACTAGAATAGATCACTTGACCTTTCTAGTGCGGACTCCGATCAATTTCCTTGATTAGAAACCCTTGTTCTACTTCCATAGCCATATACTATGATAGAAACTTTGGGATCATATGAAGAATCCATATCAAGTGTTCGCCATAAAAAATCAAGAGAGAAAAATCCTTCTTTGGACCAGTGTAAACCACCTTGAAATCATGTACTCGAATACTGGATCAAGAACATTCATGCTAATAAAACAATCTACGTACAATTTACATATTTATCCTATTAGCTTCTTATCTATACTAATATCTTTTATCACTTTCTTTTATACAAATAGTATGTCTTATTACTGCTAAAATCATTTATGAACCATTTCATAAAACAAAACTTCATGTTTAATGACATTTTACAACTTAGGTTCGTATTCGTATAAAACTCCAATACATTCTAAAAGTACATTAAAACATCAAATTTAGTTTTACTTAACAAGCATGTACTCTTTTGTTTTAAGTTTTATAACGATTTGGAAGTTTTCGACTGTCCAAAATCGCCGTAAAATCCCATTTCATTTTAACAAATGAAAACCACCAAACAACACATCACAACAAGATGCACATAACATACAATCCTAATGCATAGGCTACATGTTTCCATAATATAGCTTAACAAATTTCAATAATTTATTAACCACACTTTACCCAAAAGGGAAACATAAAAAGCTCCAACATTTGTTCCGGGCTATGGTACTACCACTTGGGCAGCCTACAGAGCATAAATATAAAACTTTTATAAAAAGTTCGTATCAAATTTCTTTTATAGAAAATTTTTAGAACTAAACATCGGTTTTTATTTAAAATCGCTTTGAAATAATAATATATACTTATATCTTTTGTCTAAAAAATCATACTTTTCAGAGTCAAATAATAATTTATTTTACTAAAACAACCGTGTAGCATCCCTCACTTATAAACTTGAAATGAACATCGATGATGCATAAGTCATCATCAGAATTATTTTCAAGCGATAGGAGTGAGTTCAATATGTCCAATTCATGCCTTTTGGACTTAACCAAAATTATTTCAAAACGTTATCAAATACTTCAAAAAATACTAAGTACCATGCTCCCAATTTCATAAACAAATTTCCCAAATAGTTACTTCCAAGTGATACTACCATTATTTTTCCAAAATCTTGAAAAAAAATTTCAAAGACGCCATGATTTAAGTTCTCAAAATATTAGTTAAACCTTCTTGCTTATAAATAATATTTTATAAACCATATGTATATAAAACTACTTTCTTATATAAAATCTTTTCACAAATGTTTATTTTACAAAATATCTTATCTTTTCTCAAATTAAATAAACATCTCTTACTAAATCTAATTTTAACCCAACATTATCATCGAATGTCTTATAGCCAAAGTATGAAACTAAATTCACAAGGTGTTCATTTCAATTCATCGACAAATATTGTCTACCCAATCCATGTCGTGAAAAGGTAAAATTTCGCATAAATGGTTAAGCACAAATCAACAATCAACCAACCATAGTCAATGCTCATAAACTGACCGAGCATGGCTAAACAAATTAATAAGGGGTAACAAATGAACATCATTAATCCCTACATTAATTGAATTATACTTTAATAATTCACATTTATATAAGTTACCTTAAATAAGATTTTTAATTTTCGTGGTTATAATTACCTTTGAGTTATACGTTTATGACAATTACAAATACACACTCATATGTATAATACACTCAACTTATTCTTGGGTGTCGCTTACTCTATCTCTAATGAGTTATACCTCACCAAAGCTAAGTTCCATGCTTAACCTTCAGCTCCGATACTAAGTGTAACGACCGGCCTTTTCAACCCCCGAATGTTGATGCTAATACATCCACGATATTCATGTATCAAGCATCTAAGTGTCGGAAGGACAAATTAATAGTGTAAAAAAAAGAAAAGGAAATGGAACAAGAAAGAAGAGAACAAAACATTAGAATCTCACTAGCAGAACGATAATATATAATACCAAAAGAACAATACAAAGGGTTACTCCGGTACAGAAATTTCGAAGTTATATAACCTAAGTACTATCATCAGCCCGGACAGTTATAATAACCCATCCTTGCAAATGCTGTTATGTACAATATAGTGATGTAGTGGAAATAAGAATATTGTAGTGATGCAATGAAAACCTGTCTTTCTCAAACAACTTGGAAGAGCACGCAAGGAATTTGGGGAAAATAAAAACCAAGCATCAGACATAAGTCTGGTTTAAGAAACTCAAGAAATACGTGATCAGCATATAACGGTACTTTTGAAACTGCATGGAATGTCATAATGGTTATCCCTTAGAAGAACCACCATCTAAGAAGTACATAAGGTGATATAATAGATAATACTTATGGTGAAGAATATAAATATTATAACATAGCTATAATGGTCACATTGGTTACATTCAATAGCATATTAGGAGTACAATCAAATCTAATAAGGAATGTTCGCATTGGATTTTTCGCGGAGACGCATCCAGTAAACTAAAGTAGATCTTTATGCACAAGAATCAAAAAACACCTTCCGAGTGACGGCACATCTCTAGATAAAATATACCATAAGGTAAACACAAGCGATACATCATCTGAACATAAACGTGAACATCGTGAACCAAATATCATCAGCTCCCATCGGCCAACAATCGATAAGTATATCTAGATATGGATTGGATAACACCCTGACGCGGGTCAACTAAACCCTAGGTTGTGCAGCCTACTCAGTCTTTAGACATTTTCAATGTCAAGGTAACGTTCAGCATCTTTCACTCGAGTCTTCATAACTTAAACAAAACACAAATCCCCAAATGGATCCCTACATCTCTAACAGATCTCGAAACCACACATGGATTCCAACATCTCGAACAGATCCACTTTCAAGAGATAGAATGCATATCTCAGTCTTGAAGTGGTTTTCAATAAGTAAAACACTTACTGATCCTTGTCTCTTCAAGACTGAATCGATAAATTTGATCATTTAATAATAATACGGACGATCACATATGGAACCAAGTCTCATATACTTATCACGTTTCCTATATTTTCATCTCATGCTATACCTCGTTCAAGAGTGAAGGCGGTAGGTTAGAGCATTATTGCTCATATCCCTACACGAACATCAGCCTTAATTCCCACATATAGGCAAGCCTATTTCATCGGCTTTTAGTGCTATGTATATGACTAAATGCTTTCCATAAACGAGTAAATTACAAAGTATGATCAAGTCACACAAAGCACGATCAAGTCACATAAGTGACTTTTAATCCTTTTTTGTTTAATTAATCTTTTATTAATTGAGACCTCTTTTATTAGTAAAACTTCTTTTATCTAATAAACTTCATTTATCATTTTTCTACTATTCATTTGTACTCTTTCAATACCTCAAAAAGTATTCATATACTTATCTCAAATGGTATAAGTATATTCACAAATCATTAAAAATATTTCTTACTTTAAACCTTTGCTTTTTCTATCTTTTCCAAAAGATTGCTTATTTATAATTTCCCTCAAAATATCCATTTTAAGGATCTAAGAACTTTCATAAATCCATTCAAAAGGTTTAAGCCTAATGTTACTTAAACACCGTCACTACGAACCCAAAACCATTTCACTTATGCTTATCTTTAAAACATCTTTTAGAGATCTATTTACATTTATAAGTATGATCAAAAAGGGTTAAAGACGAATGTTATTAACACATTTTCACAACAAATCCAAAACCATTTTACTTATATTTATCTTTAAAACAATCTGTTAAAGATCCAATATAATATTTGCTTAAGTTCGATAGTCGAGTAATCGATTATCTAGTTAAAACAATTGCTTATACAAATCAATGTTCGTATACTTAACTCATTTTTCACATTTCAACTTATACTATTCATTGCCCAATAGTGAAGCTAGGGAAGTTAGAGAACTGGTTGCATCAAAGCCTTCCCTAGACACTTCATTCTCGAATCTCACAAATAGATGAGTCTACTTGTCAAATTTAGTATTAGGTATAGTATTAATGATTTCTATAAACAAGTAAAAAAACATGATTTAACCATTTTCAACATTCTCGACTTAACCATTCCTTGTTCAAGAGGGAAGCCGCTAGGATAGAGCTATATTGCTCTGTCCCTACTCGACATCAATCTTAACTCTCACAAATAGATAAGCTTGCTTCGTCGGCTTTTACGTTAAGAAAAGTTAATTACTTTTTAAACAAGTAAGTAAACAACAAGATTAACATGTTTTCGACATTCCAACTTAACTATTCCTCATTCAAAAGGGAAGCTCGATAGGTTAGAGCTCTATATCCACGTCCTTACTCGATATTAATCTTAACTCTCACAAATAGGGAAGTCTACCTTGTCGGCCAGTGTTAAGCCTAGTCAATTACCTTTTTCAAAACATTTAGAAATACTTGTAAATAAATTTTAAATATTTTTGTAAATATTACTTGAAAATAATTATTTTTAATTTGATGAAAAATATGTTTTATATTATAAAACCTCTTTACTTTGAATATATATATATATATATAATTATTAAAAATATATTTAAACTTTAAACCTACTTTAAAATACTTCAAAATATGTTAGAAAACATCTCTAAAAATATTAGAGAAAAATACCAAATTTAAATATCATTTTTAAACACTTAAAACTATAAGCAACTTACTACTGCATTTATAAATGCTATTAAAAGTCCTTATTAAAAACAACATTGAAAAGCACGATCTTTACGACTAGATTTAAACACTTTAGCAAAGGATTTAAGACTTGAAATTTTGGTAGTAATTTCTACACTTAAGGCACTTAAAAACAATGAAAATAAATCCCTTAGAATACCTTCCCAATTATTTAATAAAATTCCTAAAATCAGGCTATATTTACAAAGTGCATTTATAACCCACATTTTTGCTTCAACTTTCGCAACTTTGGTTCACAGTTTCTATAAATTTCCAAACCATTTATTTACTGTCTTATATAGGGGTGGATGCGGGTCGGTTTGGTGTGGTTTGAAATCCAAACCGCTTCCGCACCGCATCAAACGGTTAATCAAAAATACAAACTATTATACTAATCTTTTAAACTGTTCGGTTTCGGTTCGGTTTGAATGTACTACGGTTCGGTTTCGGTCCGGTCTGGTTTGAACCCGTATTAAATATGAAATAAGAAAATTACTTCCATCAACAATCATATTACGAAGGCAACTGTCTGAAGCTTTTACACTTAAAGGTTAAAGCACACAATGTTATACTGAAATGAAAGATTAGTTCTTAACTGTATGAATATTTCAATTTGACATTTAGTTACAAGGGAGATTTTTTTGGTAGATTAACCAAACATCAACATTAATCAAAGCATAATCATCAAAGAAAATGACTAGAATAAGATTATAATTAGCATTTATCCAAAAAAATGAGATGAAAAATATTATACCAAAACTATAACTTCTTCCTTTATGACAGCGAATATTATTAATATAATAACATACGCTAAAAATTGAATATACATCGTTAGAATTTAAAATAAGATAGGAGTTGCTTATACTTTTATCATAAGATTACTAGTGTAAATATTCGGTTCGGTCCGGTTTAATATGGTTGGTTCAATCATTCAAACCGCAACCGAACCGTATCGATGCGGGTCGGTTCGGTTTGGGGTATTTGCTTTGGTTAGAAGATTCGGTGCGGGTTTCCGCACCGTTTTACGGTTCGGTGCGGGCGGTTTCCGTATAGCGGTGCGGTTTATGCCCACCCCTAGTCTTATACACCGAAATATGTGTAGAAAACCACCAAATCAAATCATCCTATGTTAAGATAATAAATATCCAATTTATACAAGTTAAAGTTTATGGAATATCGAAGTGCACTTATAACGACTAATCTCAGTTCAAAAACTTTCAAACATACTTCAATTCAACAAACAAGTCAAACAATGATTTAAACATCAAGGCAGCTTCATGTTTAAGAGGGTAATAGAAGTAAGGTTATACAACATATTTGCTTTCAAAAGCAAGAGGGTCTAAAGTTTATAACTTTAATTAGTTAATGTCACTTTATCTTTATAATTCAAACACAACATACTGTTAACCCGCCTTTTGGCAAGGCCGCGGACAGACGGGTTTAACTTAATCAAACTGCATGTTCGTCGAGGCTAGAGTATGAAGGATTCAATCGACTGGATGGATGGATGATGCAACGTGCGTGGGAGATGGAAATATGATTGGATAAAGATGAATCAACTATAATTTGGGTCTAGGAAATGTGGTTCGGCATGATGGAGGTTCGGCACATATGGTTCGTCTGGTATTCACGTTCGAATAGCATTCAAGAGTACTCGGCATACATAGAGCGTCCGGCATACATGAGTGGTTCAGCATTCCATGAAGCATTCGGCATCCAGGTGGCATTCGGCGTCAAGATACGTTCGGCATCTCGGAAGCTCTCGGCTTTCGGAAGCACTCGGCATCAAGGATCGTTCGACATCGAGAGACGTTCGGCAGGGTATAACGTTCGGCATGTACGAACGTTCGGCATGGCAGAATTGTTCGTCATAAACTATTGTTCGGCCTAACTATTGTTCGGCCTAACTATTGTTCGGCCTAAGTATCGTTTGGCCAGGAGATGGTTCGACCTTGATAGCGTTCGGCCAGAATATCGTCTGGCCTAAGTTTTGTTCGGCAATCAATCATTCAGCACGAATACACTGGATCGGCCTCCGGTATCGTTTGGCGAAAATGCCTCCCACGGCATTCAGTGTGTTCGGCCTCACTTCTGTTCGGCAGGAGGAGATCGTTCGGCATTCACACCTTGTTCGGCATTCAGCGTTCGACATCTATGGTTCAGCATATGGAGACCACTCCATTTTGGGCTGAGGTATTCAGCTACCAGGCCCAACGGGGAAGTCCAACCCATCTTTGTCTATAAATAGAGAGGCAGGGGCACAGTGAAAAGGGATCTTTTTCTGCTTTCTTACTTTCTCTTTTCTAAGGCTAAGGCAACTCTGCCATGTTGTAACTGTAATTGATTATTACAGCAATAAAAAGCAAACTTCTGGAGTGGACGTAGGCCGGAGCTAGCCGAACCACTATAAAATCTGTTGTTCTTTACTGCTTTCATTTCAGTTTTAACTGTTCTTCACATTATTACTCTCTACATACATTCTATCTCTGAGCTGTGACTGGTATTTGGTGCTTTCATCTGGATTTGGGGGTTAGTGACCAATTTTGGCGCTAACACTTTGGTGCTTTCACTGAGAATTGAACTCAGGAATTTGGGAGTTAGGAACTTGGATCTTAGAAAGCAATGGCAAGACCACCAACGAGGAAGCAAGCGGTGGAAAGGAGCAATCAGGAAGGAAGTCAAGTGGCCTCTTCTGGAGCTGGAGAGGGTCATGCATCCATCTGCATAACTCGGGATGAGATGCAGACGATGATGAATTCTATGCAGGAGCAGATGATGAAACGACAAGAGGAGATGATGCAGGCTCTTCTTAGGCAATTTGGACAACCAGGAACTACAGGAGCTCAAGTTCGTGGAACTGGATCAGAGGAACTCAACCGGCGGACAGATGGAGTGATTCAGCAGGAGGCAGCTCCCAATCAACAAATAGCTAACAATCTAGATGGACCTAGACTCGGGGGCATGCCACCAGGTAATACTGGACCGGTTCATGGAGGGATACCGGATGACGCTATGCGGCCTGGCGTAGATAGGAATACAGGAGTACGTGATGAAGAATATGTGCCAGAATTTCCTCGGGGACTTGGGGGGCAGTCTGGATTGGTCGGAAACACTGGATTGGCTGACATTATCAGGCGGACTATTCGCGGAGGTCTGACAAACAGGGATTCAGAGGGAGTTAACAAAAGTCCATTTACCCGGAACATTAGGACAGCTAGGAATCCGCCCGATTTCAAACTACCCACTCTGGAAGTATACAACGGGAAGACGGATCCCACCGACCACTTGATGAGGTACACCAGGCATATGGAAGTACTGGGGGCAACGGAGGAGGTTATGGCCCGATGTTTCCCCCTGTACTTGACTGATATTGCTGCTTGTGGTTCAGATAGCTAGAGGACGGATCCATTGGAGCATGGACGGAACTGGTGGACAAGTTCTTAAGTCAGTTTCGAGTTCACATAAAAAGGCCAAAGAACGTGATGACACTAACGTCAGTCAAACAAGGGGCGGATGAATCACTCAGGACATTCTTAACTCGATTTAACGCAGCAGTTGCTTCGGTGGATCGGTCGGATCCATCAATGGTTCTGATGGCTGCGGCATCAGGAGTCAGAGATAATTCGTTCAAAGTATCGTTGATACAGGACCCACCGTTGGATCTTGGGGAATTCTTTCATGAAGTTGAGAGATTTCTTCGACAAGAGGATGCATGTTTGGACACGAGGTCAAAGGAAGTAAACATGATTAAGGATGGAGGACTACCCGGCGAAAGCTCGGGTGGGGGCAAGGATAAATGGAAAAGGAAGCGCTGGGGAGAACCAAAGTTCTCCACTTACACAGGATTGAACGTAGCGCTAGAGCGGAATTCTTGGATACTCGAGATCGCCTTCCATATCGAAGACCGACGAGGAGGGAGCCCTAAGAACGAGAAAGGGCGTCAGGAAGGCACTGTCTTTTTCATGACCTAGACGGGCATGATACTAACAGCTGCCGGCATTTGAAGGACATAATCGAGGAGCATATAAGGAATGGTCAGTTGCGACAATATGTCGGAGCTCGGACTGCGGCGGTGGAATAGGAGCAGCCACCGCCTACCTTGAATGATGAGGGGTGCGAGGCCCAGGAATGGTGACCGATTGGTCATCAACTAATCTTGATGGTTTGGAATAACTAACAAACTTCGGGCAAACGGTTAAATCACTTACTCATGTACGGGGTCGGAGATAACCCTCAGGCATGCTCTGAGATGATGGCTTACCGAGACGCCCTGGTTTGTGAAATTTGTTTTTTCCTTTGACTTGCACATTTGCTTTTTCTGGTTTGGTTTTGGAGTTTGGTTTGAACTCCCTGTTTTGCTCGTTGTCTGGTTTGAATTCGGTTTTGGATGTTTGTTTTTTGGTTTGGATTTTTGATAAGGGTTTCTGGTTTTCTATTTGGATTTGGATTTCAGATTTGATTTTGATTGGATTTTCTCTGGATTTTGGCTAAAAGGTCATCGAGTATGGAATATACTCGGCAAGGGTCCGAAGAGACCAGGATTCAGCCTAGGACTTAGGCCATATATTATCGGTTACTATTTCAGGTCGTCGAGTATAGACTACGCTCGGCAAGGGTCCGGAGTGACCAGGATTCGGCTTAGGACTTAAGCCATGGCATTATTCGACGTTCAGGGACACTGAACCATGAACACCATGGAATTACTTAACATAGGTCATCAAGTGTGGATTGCACTTGGCAAGAACCCGGAGAGGTTACGGATTTGGATGTTAGCTATGAATAGCTAAGGTTTCGGACAAGGACCCGGAGCGGTCCCGAATTTGGATATCGACATGGAGAGGTCACGGATATGGTTATAGGATGGACTATAAGCTGGTTATCGAGTTCAAATGGACATGGATTTGGTAACTGGATTCGGAATCGGACATCGACTCGGAACAGTCGTGGAAATGGATCAGGATATGGCCGTGGCACTCGGATAAGATGGCTTGGTAATGGATTGGATTATGAATCGGAAAGTATGGATGTGGATAACATACATACTTAGGATATTGGACTTGAGGCTATTCAAAACACACCTTTCAAAGCAAGGCATGTTTTGGGGGGCAAGTGTTAACCCGCCTTTTGGCAAGGCCGTGGACAGACGGGTTTAAATTAATCAAACTGCATGTTCGTCGAGGCTAGAGTACGATGGATTCAGTCGACTGGATGGATGGATGACGCAACGTGCATGGGAGATGGAAATATGATTGGATAAAGATGAATCAACTATAATTTGGGTCTAGGAAACGTGGTTCGGCACATATGGTTCGTCTGGCATTCACGTTCGAATAGCACTCAAGAGTACTCGGCATACATAGAGCGTCCGACATATATGAGTGGTTCGGCATTCCATGAAGCATTCGGCATCCAGGTGGCATTCGGCGTCAAGATACGCTCGGCATCTCGGAAGCGCTCGACTTTCGGAAGCACTCGGCATCAAGGAACGTTCGGCATCGAGAGACATTCGACAGGGTATAACGTTCGGCATGTACGAACGTTCGGCATGGCAGAATTGTTCGTCATAAACTATTGTTCGGCCTAACTATTGTTCGGCCTAACTATTGTTCGGCCTAAGTATCGTTCGGCCAGGAGATGGTTCGACCTTGATAGCGTTCGGCCAGAATATCGTCCGGCCTAAGTTTTGTTCGGCAATCAATCATTCAGCACGAATACACTGGATCGGCCTCCGGTATCGTTCCGCGAAAATGCCTCCCACGGCATTCAGGGTGTTCGGCCTCACTTCTGTTCAGCATGAGGAGATCGTTCGGCATTCACACCTTGTTCGGCATTCAGCATTCGACATCTATGGTTCGGCATATGGAGACCACTCCATTTTGGGCTGAGGTATTCAGCTACCAGGCCCAACGGGGAAGTCCAACCCATCTTTGTCTATAAATAGAGAGGCAGGGGCACAGTGAAAAGGGATCTTTTTCTGATCTCTTACTTTCTCTTTTCTAAGGCTAAGGCAACTCTGCCATGTTGTAACTGTAATCGATTACTACAGCAATAAAAAGCAAACTTCTGGAGTGGACGTAGGCCGGAGCTAGCCGAACCACTATAAAATATGTTGTTCTTTACTGCTTTCATTTCAGTTTTAACTGTTCTTCACATTATTACTCTCTACATACATTCTATCTCTGAGCTGTGACTGGTATTTGGTGCTTTCATCTGGATTTGGTGGTTAGTGACCAATTTTGGCGCTAACACATACAAACATACATATATACATATATATATATATACACACACACACACACACACAACATATACAAACACGATGGTGAGATAACTCACTCAGATTCAGGCCAAATAAATGTTTAAGCACAACCCAACTCAAGAACACTTCCAACCATTACCAAACTCCTAAAGATCAAACCTTTAGCACTTCCAAACCAAGGAAACACTTCCCCTCCTCTTCCATTGCTTACGGCCCATCCAAGATCCTCCCTCGTTCTTCACTTTCCTTCCACTTTGACTTTATAACTAAGCTTCCTAAGGTATTCTAAGGTATTGGTGAAAGTTTGGAAGAGATTAGAGTTGATTTGGTTTAGACTTGAAAATGTTAGAGAAAAATTAATGGATTAGTTCTTAAGCACTTCTACCATTTATATTCCCTTAATTTCAAATTTTGTGAATTTGATATTTGTTATCAAGGGTGTGCCCCTCCTTTTATAAGCTTCAAATGGTGTTTCATAAGCTTGTTTTCACCCCCATCTCATGTCATGTAAGGCTTACCTCCCATCACTTCTCCTTTACATAACACTTAAGAGTTAAGTCTTTCCTTAAAAGCTTATTTTCATAATATCTTTAGTGACATCACCCATGACATCATCCAAAAGGTTTGTCTCCATAAATGGTAAAAAGTTTTATTTCATTTTATTAATTTCCTAAGCAAATAAGTGTAAGCAAAACAAGTTTGAACAACTTTTGACAAGTAAAATGTTGTTCATCGATAAAACGTTTTTCGGTCACATTATCGATATTTTATCAAATTATTTATTTTTGTAAACATTTTTCCATAATAAGTTTACCATCATTAGCTATGATTTAAAAGGGGGTTAAAAATCTTATTAAATTATTTTAATAACATTAATTCCAAGATTCAAATATTTAAATAGTTCAGATGCTTAAATATGAAGTGTCAGAAATTCCGGGTCGTTTCATTCTCCCCCACGTATTATATTTCATCCTTGAAATTTCGATATGGGCAGCAAAAGAAACAATCATACAACAATATTTAACAGTATACAATCACTAGTAAACAAAACTCTTGGTTTGTTCAAGTTCAAAATCCTCTTATCACAAAAGGATGATAAAAAACATACTAAGCATACCATACGCTCAATAGCTTCAGGTTATTAATTAGTAGACATTCATGCTACCTTATAGCAAATCAAAGAATCATGACCTAAACTCCCCATAATCTAATCAAAATATCGTGTATATACTAAAGCCCGTACGATGCACATGGACCATCCGCACGTAATTTTGATCTGATCACTTGCTCGATCACATAAATTTCACTTCCAAACTAGTATAGATCACTTGACCTCTCTAGTGTAGACTTCGATTAGGTTCCTTGATTAGAAACCCCCATTCTCCTTACATAACTATATACTATGATAAAAACTTCGATATCATATCAAGAATCTGCATCAAGTGTTAGCCGTCAAAATTCTAGTGAAAAATCCTTCTTCAGACCGCTGTAAACAACCTCGAAATCATGTACTCGAATACTGGATCAAGAATAGTCATGCGAATAAAAAAATTTACGTATAACTTACATATTTATCTTATTGGCTTCTTAACTATACCAATATATTTTATCACTTTCTTTTATACAAATAGTTTGTCTTATTAATACTAAAATCATTTTTGAACCATTTCATAAAACATAACTTCATGTTTAACAACATTTTACAACTTAAGTTCATATTTGTATACTACTCCACTACATTATAAGAGTATATACAAAACATCAAATTTAGTTTTACTTAACGAGCATGTTTAACCAATTCAAAACTTGTTTTAACTTACTACCTTCTCAATTCAAGCATTATATAAACTCAACTTTTATATCTTCACAAAACACTTTTGTTTTAAGTTCTATAACGATTAGGAAGTTTCTAACTGTCCAAAATCACCGAAAAATCCCATTTCATTTTAACAAATGAAAACTAACAAACAACACATCATAACAAGATGCACACACTAAACAATCCTAATGCATAGAATACATGTATCCATAAAATTGCTTAATAATTTATTAGACACACTTTATCCAAAAAGGGAAACATGAGAAGCTCCAACATTTATTCCGGGCTATCCCACTACCACTTGGGCACCCAACATAATATGCATATAAAACTTTTATAAAAAGTTCATATAAAATTTATTTTAAAGAAAAACTTTAGAACTAAACACTAGTTTTTATTTCAAACCGCATTGAAATAATAATACATACATATAGCTTTTATATAACAAATCATACTTTTCGGACTCAAATTAGAATTTATTTTACTAAAACACCTCTGTAGCATCCCTCACTTTGAAACCCAAAAATGAACGTCGATGATGCAGAAGTCATCACCAGAATTATTTTCAAGCGATAGAAATGAGTTTAGTACATCTAATTCATGCCTTTTGGACTTAACCAAAATTATTTCAAAATGGCATTAAATACTTCATAAATATTACTAAGTACCATGATCCCAATTTCATTAACTAATTTCCCAAACTTACTTTCAAATAATACTACTATTATTTTTCCAAAATCTTGAAAAACATTTTCAAAGACACGGGATCTAATTTCTTAAAATATCAGTTAAATCATTCTTGCTTGTAAATCATATTATATAAACTATACTTATATAAAACTACTTTCTTATATAAAATATTTTCACAAATGTCTATTTTACAAAATATCTTATCTTTCCTTAGATTAAATAAACATCTCTTACTAAGTCTAACTTTTAACCCAACATTATCAGCAAATGTCTTATAGTTAAACTATGGAATTAAGTTCACAAGGTGTTTATTTCAATGCATCTACAAATACTATCTACCCAACTGATGCAATGAAAAAGTAAAACTACCCATAAAATGGTTGAGCACAAATCAATAAGCAACCAACAATAGCTAATGCTCATAAACTGGCCGAGCACGGCTAAACAAATTAATAAGGGGTAACGAATGAACATCATTAATCCCTATGTTAATTAAACTATACTTTAATAATTCACACTTAAATAAGTTACCTTATATAAGATTTTTAATTTTCCCTGTTATGATATCCTTTAAGATATATGTTAATAACAATAAAAAATACGTACATATATGTACAATACACTCAACTTATTCTAGGGTGTTGCTTACCATCTCTCTAATGAGTCATACCCCACCAAAGATAAGGTTCATGCTTAACCTACAACTCTGATACCAAGTGCAACGACCCGCCTTTTCGACCCTTGAATGTCGACACTAATACATCTGCGGTATTCTTGTGTCAAACATCGTAGTTCCGGAAGGATGAATTATGTTGCATAAGTTTGTTCTTACTCCCCTCTCATGTAATGTAAGGCTCACCTCGCATCACGTCTCCTTTACATAACACTTAAGAGTTAAGACTTTCCTTAAAAGCTTTTTTTCATAATAGCTTCGATGACATCACCCATGACATAATCCAAAAATTTTAATTCCGTAAAAGGTAGAAAGTTTTAATTTCATTTTATTAATTTCCTAAGCAAATTAGTGTATGCAAAAAAGTTTGAACAATTTCCGATGAGTAAAAAGCTATTTATCGATAAAATGATTTTCGGTCGCATTATCGATATTTTTTCAAGGTATTTGTTTTTGTTAAACATTTTTCCAAATTTTTTTTACCATCATTAAATTTAAAAGGGGGTTAAAAAGCTTATTAAATCATTTTAATAATATTAAACCCAAGATTCAAATTTTTAAATAGTTCAGATATTTAAATACGAAGTGCTAAAATTTCAGGTCGTGACATTTTTAATCTCCAATTGATTCGAAATTTTGATATGTTGTGTAAAACATTATTTTGAAAATGGATTTCAATTTCATAATTTTCTAAGTTAATATGAATATTTTATGGCTTTCCTAAGATAGAAAAAGTGTTTAGTTCGGGTTTAATTAATAATAATAATTGAATAATTATTTGAGGCTTGAAATTTTTATATAAGAAAGAGTATAGTAATTCTGATTTTTGGTGATTTTTCCTAAGTGATTATGATTTTCTATGAATTTATTAAGCTAGAAAAGCTATTAAATAATAATGTTATTTATATGGGTTTGCAAATTATTTTGAGGGAAGCAAAATGGACTTGCAGCAATTTTTCTGGAAAGAAATTAGTAAAGTATATTATTATCAAATAGAAAATTAACAAGGGACAAGAGTTGGTAAGAAGAAATGGCTTTATTTGAAAATAAAACAGTTTTAGGTTGAATTACAAAATTGTTATGTCATTAGATTTGAGTATTAAAACCCAGGTAATAGTCGATATCCATGTTGCAGCTATGGTCTCTGACATCAACATGAAGGGATGCATATGATATCTACTTAAATAGGTATGAAATGAATCTGTTCATATAGATGTATAGGATATCGACATTACTTTTGACATCAAAGGTTTCGTTACTCAATAAAACATGAATGTGACATCCCTTTTCACCCTTTGTTTTCGACATTCTTTATATTAGTGGCATAAGTAGCTGCAATTTTAAAGAAGACAACATCCATTGCTTTATGGCAATGATGTCGCAAGTCTTAATTTCAACATCAAGTGTTTTATGGCAATTAATATCGTAATTCTTATTTTCCGATGTCAAGTATTTTGTGGCGATGATGCCGGAAACCTTCATATTCGATGTCTTATATTTTATGAGCCGAAAGCCATATATTATGCAAACCAAATGCTAAGTTTTTATGGGTGCGACAACCTATACATTGTATAATAGGATAATCGTGATTTCAACCTTGTGGCCTTATGCTTTATAAAATCAGAATTTTTGTCTTCGAAGCTCAGTATAGAGGTTCGACATCATGTTTTAAAGACATGGATGCTATAAGTTTGCAAAAATGGAATAGTTTTGTTAAATGGCTCAATAAGCCCAATGTTTTAAAGGTGTGACAACCTTAATATGATATTGTAAATAAAGAAAGCTATTTTGAACCGGATTGTATTTTGGCAGAAGATTTTGGCTATGTAATGGGCTATGTTGCCCTTGTTTTAAAGAATGATTTTAAAGGATTAATTATTTATAGAAATAAAGGTTTTCAAGGAAATAAATTAGTGTCTATTCAAAGTTTTATATGAATTTGCCAAGGGAAACTATTACTTAAGGTTAAATAATTTTGTGAAGCCAATAATGATTAATTGAATATATTTTAATGAATGATGTTATATGTTTTATTACTATTTGACCAGTTAACTTACATATTTATCATTGTCATTCTCACATTATTATGACCCAACATTGCATTTTGGGATTTGTGGTAGGGTTACCAATTAGGCAGTCCTAGTAGTGAGTATGTTTAGACTTAACTCCCGAGTGAGTAGAATTGCATCGAGGAGATCAGATGGATCTAATATGTTTGGATGCCCTGAACTGATCAAAAAGATATGACTTAGAGATTTAAAACTAGATAAGACTTTAAGTGGGACTAGTGTAAGATCATGCCTTACGCTTCAGCCATTAGTCCTGGGTTGGTGAAGGTCCGCGTTCCAGTGCGTAGCGCTTTATCATTAATGAGACTAAAAGGATTTGTATGCATGGAAGGGAACTCGTAACTCTATATGCTCATAATATTTCTTAAGTTGTTATCCCCTAACCGTATTTGGGGATTCTCCTAACTATATTGTAATGACCCGGTATTTCGAACCGTTCAAATCAACAATCATCCACTCATGTTAGACTTGAATTGCTCAAAACAACATATTGTTAATTTATATTTGGCAAAACTGAGCTTATACAGTAAATAAAATCAATGACAGAATCACAAACACAGAGTAATAAAACAATAAGTAGTGGAATAGATAAGTAGTAGTTCATGAAGCTACTATATAAACATCAAAATCTGAACGAATACAACAGAAATCTCAAATACAGAGTAGTCTCAAATACAAAGGTAACTGACAAGTCTGCACATAAACTGAAATAAATGAAAGTTGGACCGATGATCTTCAAACAAAGTTCCAATCTCCGAAGGTGAGTCTCAAATGTTGTGACACTCAGTCTGACCCGAGCATAAGAAAAACACAAAACACTCAAGTCAGGATTAATGTTCTTATACGAGTAAATTCAACTCAAGTGAAATGTCAACTGAAATACAAAATAATTTAAAGGATGTTTGGGATTTCCATCCTCTAAGGATCCATGGAACTATCTACTATGTAGTAATATACGCTATTATAATATGTCTATCAGTAAACTAAAGTATTAAAATAGCGTTAAGGCATTACCTATATCCCCCTTAACACATTTTATATATTCCCGTAGTCTATACAATGCCGTAAGCTCCACCAAACCGAAGGTTTACCCAGAGGACACCCTATAGGTACAGTACAAAACAAACTCGTAGAAGGTGCGATAGGGCATGTGAACACGGCATGCGAGGCAATGCCCGAGTAGATATACCGTTTGTAGATCCGGACTGGTGGTAATGCATAACAGCTACTATCGCCCACCTCGAGACACACTCCCAAATCAAAGGTGCACCTAATCAAATCACGAAGTAATAGAATGGTATCAAAGAAATGTGTCTGATAGGAGGAATGACCTCACTTGGCCCGGCGTCGATCCTATTTTAGTCACATCTAAGCTAACTCGTGGGAGTCAGGGCTACGTAAATACCTCATACAAAATCGTCACCAAACCATCCTACTTCATTCTAGAATCTCCACCACGTACACAGTTGTTAAAGTGGTTTTGGGTATTGGCAGAGAGTATGACAATATCCGATCCCGGTCTCTTTAACAACCAAATGCTTATTTCACACCGTCGTCATTTTATAAAATTTCTTTTATAATCATTTTAAACAGTTCATACTTTATATCAAAATATCATATATTTTTTCAAAAATCATACCGCTTTCGAAATCATATCGCTTCCTAAGTTAAACAGTTTAAATATTGAAAATAGTATATATATTAAATAGTTATAAATTAAAATAGTTTATATTTAAAATAGGTTATAGATTTAAAATATTTTACATATTAAAACAGTTATATATTAAAAATAGTTTATAATAAGAAGTATTTCTTCCAATTTCACAAATCAATTCAAATCCTCAGTAAACCATTTTTAATTTATATCGATTTCAAGCCAAGTTTGGATTACAAATCTAACCACTTCCAATTCAATACATTTCAATATTCAAACCATTTTAATTTCGACAGGTTCCAAGTTTTAAATATTCAAACATTTACAATAACTCAATTTGATAAATTTCATTTATATTTCAAATTCAACTTAACTTTTATTTTTATTTTGAAATATTCACTAAATCAATTTAATACCCAATTAAATAAAATCACATATTACCATTTAATAATATTAAATATTCAAATTTCAATTTTATTTAAAGTTGAAAATATTCATTTAATCACTTTTATCAAATCAAGTTATAAAATCCTACTTTTCAAAATCTCAACATTAGTAAGTTCAAATCAAACATTATTTAAATTCAATTCTAGACAAATTTAATTATAAATAAATTCTTATTTAAATTCAATTCTTAACAAAAATCTAATTTAAAATAATAATATAAATTCAAATAAATATTTAAATATATTAATATACTTTTATATAAATACTTAAACATATTATATATATTAATTAAATTAAATTTTATTAAATTAAATCTTATTATTAAATTTATTTTATATTAAATCTTATTTTATATATTTTTAAAATAATAAGATTAGATGTAAAATCTTAAAATTTATATTTTCCAAAACTAACTTTTAAACTAAAATTTCCAAAACATATTATTTAAAAATCTAAAATTTTTACATATATAAAAATAGCATTAATATAATATATTTTAAAAATCAATATTTATTAAAACCCATATATTTCCTTTCAACTTTGGAAATCATTTTCAAAACATAGACCAACGGTGTCCGTATAAAATTTTCTATCCTTTGGTCAAGTGGTACAGATATTTATCATTTCAATCCGTAATTATTTTAAATTTACGGGTATATATCATTTCAACCCGCAATCCCAAAATTTAAATAAAATCGCTTGGGTTTATCATTTCAACCCATAACGATTTTTCCCTAATCTATATGATCGTTCGGGTATATATCATTTCAACCCATAAGGAATTTCTAACTATCAGGGAACTTGCAAAGTGAGAACAATTATGATAATAATATAACATATCAACAACAGGCATATATCATCAGTAACAAATTTAAATATAATATATACTTAGGTTATGGTGTCATATGTCATAGGTAAACAATTGTAGATAATCGCATACCATATTTAACAATTAAATAACTTGACAATTCAAATTTAATAGCATATTTCAATTGTCCTTTCATGTGAATTAAATTTACTAAATATAAGAATGTTAATCATGAGTGATTGCTCACCTTTCGAGGCTAGAGAACAATGGGAAATGAACACGACGCCTACACGGATACGAACATGGACACACAAACGAAGGAACGCAAGAACTACTGCGACAGCGGCAAAGCAAAATCAAAGCACGATGAACTGGATTTGATAAAAAATCAAATCAAAACAAGCTTGATTCAAATGGAAAATATAATTTATATATTTTTCTAAAATCAATATATAATTAACAACACGTATTAAAAATAAAATCTTCATAATTTATATTTATTAAACACATATTATTATAAAATATCTTTAGATTATATTGAAGGTCAATATTTATTAAAATACATATAATTTCTTTTCAAATTCTCAAATAAATATTTTATCGTAATATATATACATTATGTTATAACAAAATCTATTTTGAAAATGTGAATTTTAAATAAACATTTAAACAATATATATACATATATCTAATTATTATAAAACCTATTTTAAAATAACGACATAAATTCAAAAAATATTTAACATATTATATATATAAATTTGTTGCAAAATTTTACTTTTGAATATTAACATAAGTTTTAAATAAATTCTTTAAACCTTATATATATATATATATAATTTTAATCGAAGAAACCAATATATATGTATGTATCATAAGCTTTTGAAATAATTTTTTTTATAAATACAAAGTAAAAGAAGACTGCACTACACCTCAATAATACATGCAGACCGATATATAACATTTATTTTTATAAAGACGGGAAAGCTTACCTGCGTGCTCGAAAAAGGAGGGTGAGTGAGCTGCTGCGGTGATGGTTGACGCTGGTGGGAAGGAAAGGTGCTTGCGTGAAGGGGAAGTAGGCTATGGGTCGCCGGATGTGGTTGGAGTAATGGCGAGGTAGGAGCAGGCTCGAGGGGAGGCGCATGGAGGTGGATATGCCGGCGGAGGAAGCAGGTTTTGTTGACGTGGTTTGCACGTCTCATTTTTTTATATAGTTGGCTGCCGGCGTTCGGAACATGGAGGAGGAATGGCTTGTGGGCTGCATGTGGAGGAGAGGGTGATGAACTGGGGCGGACGACAATTGGATCCGGGTCTGGTTGTGGCCGTTTGGGCGGATGACGTGAGGCTCAGGTTGTGGATGAAGGCGGGTCGAAGGAGGTAGGGTTATGGAGCGGTCGCTGCCAGGGTAGAGGGGAGAAGAGTGCGAGCAGGTCAGGTGCTAGTTCGGCTTGCTTGGAGATGGGTGGTGGGTTGAGCGGAGGGCTTGGAAATATGGCGGAGCCGATTTGAAGAAGTCAAGATGCAAAATATGAAACGAGCAGGCCATGGTGAAAATAGAAGAAGCAAACAAATCTCCACCTGAATATAAGAAAGCAAACTTGCATTATATAGGTAGGAAACGTGCAGGCTTTCAAATTCCATATATATATAACTTAATATATTTTTTCTAAAACAAAGAACAGAGGAGAGGAAAATGAAAAGGCACGAGAATAAATATGAAATTCAATGAAATATGGAGGGCCAAAAGTTGTTTCAAAATTTATTAAAGAAAGGTTACACGGCTGGGAAATTGAAAAGACAAAAGAAAACAAAAAGGCACAAATACGGTACCGGTACGACAAACTGTTTTGTCGTTTCCGTCGCGTACTGGACATCGAATTACAAGAATGAATATACTGCGGAGATCAGCACAATGAGACGAACAAAATGGTATACAAATATCAGCGATACGATCAAGTTATAAAAACTCGACTTTTCGCTGTTGAAAATGCTGCTAAAACGTCAAAAATAAGATAAACGGAGCTATAAAACTCCAAATTTGACGAAACGAATTACGACGTCTCACTCAGAAAATGATTTACATTTTTATTATAGAAAAATGTTCAGTTTTTGAAAATATTTTATTTCCATCAAATTTCAACTGATTTTAAATTGAAATTGGAAATTACACAACAGAACTAACTTTCATATTTTCTAATGAAAATCTGCCAATAACTATTTTTAAATAGACGTGTCCCAAATATCAAATTTTTATTACCAAATTTAATTGTTTATTTTTCATGAAAAATTTAGTTAATTACGTTATAAAAATCGTTAAAAATTACGGGTCGTTACACTCTCCCCCACTCAAAACTTTTTGTCCTCGAAAAGGAATGAGGTAAGAGAGTAGAAATAATAGAAAGGAAAGATAGATTCAAAATATAGAGTAACAGATACAACAATTAATTCAAACCATATAAATTTCATTTATTTTTAAATTGATTTATGTTCAACTAATTGATTTCAATTCATTTTATTTAATCAATAAAATTTATCATGTTCGCATTTGATTGACTTCAATATATTTTTCTTCAGTTGATTTGTTTTCAATTTGTTAACATTTATTACAAAATTTTCACAACAAAATTTGTTTTATTTAACTCATTTATTAAATCTATTTGATCAAACTATAGTTAATTCCACCTCAACATTCAACTTCGACTATTCTTAAGTTCATATTTATTTACTTAAATAGCATTCTCAATATATTATTCAGTTTATCTCAACAAACATTTTTTCATAAGTTAAGTGTATAAACATTTATTATAACAATCAGTTTTTATTTATAATTTCCCTTAACAAAATTTCATTTTGGACATCTTATTACTTACATTTATATTATACATTATTCAATTACATTTCTTATGACATTCAAACTTTTCTAGGTAAGTTTTATTAATGTTTCAGAATATAATCGAACTCTATGCTATTTATCTTTTATTCACAACATTTCTATTAAGCAAAATAATAGTTTGAATATTTTATTACTTAAGTTCTTTTGTATAATCTTCAATTACATATTCACATTAAAATTATAACTTTTTAATATTTCAGGTAAGTTATATATATGTTTTTAGAATGCAATTAAGTATTATACAAATTAATTTTATCCTATTTCAGCTATTTCAAGTTGTTTCAATTCCATTTCTCCAATTATTCAAAATTTTGCTTTATTTCAATAATTAAAAACCATTACTTAACACAGAATTTAAGAGTTAAATTTCCGGTTTCACTTCAAACCATTTTGAAATAAATACATACATACATACATACATACATACATACATATATATATACATATATATATATATATGTATATATATTTATACTTCAAAATCATATACAAGAAATTTGTAACGACCCACTATTTTGGACCATTCAAATCGACAATAATCCACACATGTCTGGCTTGAATAATTCAAAATAACAGATTGTAAATAAATTTGGAGCAAATGAAATTAAATAAACATAATCACAGATACAGAACATATCAGAATAACTCGCAGCGGAATAAAAAAACCATAGTAGTTCATGAAGCTACTATAACAAACTCTCAAAACATAATACATAATATCTGCTTGAAAACATATACAATAGACATCTCAAATAAATAGAAGTTTATGAATACTAGAACTGAAATAGAACAACTGAACTGAAAGGAACAGATAACTAGACAAGCAGGATCTCCAGCGATTCCTAGCTCCAGAAAGAAATCCAAAGCTAAGCTGTAAATACTTAGGCTGACCCGAGCGTAAAGTAAAACACAAAACACTCGAGTCAGGACAATATATACTTATATAATGTAAACCAACTCAAGTGAACTGTAGTAGAAATGCACAATAACTCAAAGGATGCTTGGGATCGCCCATCCTTTAAGGATTAGTTAAAATATAAATTAAATACATCCCGTGGTTAAAATTTCAAAATGGTATTTTATACTTCGAAATCAAATATCATTTCAAAATTCAATATCCTTCAAAAATCCATTTCAAAATATCATATTTCAAAATAGTTTATATTTCGAAACAAATTACTTTATTTTAAATCATAAAAATGAAGTTATTGTATTTAATAATTAAATTATTAAATTTCCAAAATTTTAATCTTTCAAAGTTCATTCGTTCACTTAAATTAATTAAAACAATGAAGATTCAACTTTCGCAGCATTTAGAAAATGCTACGGAAAGTCACATTTAAAACAGTTCAATTTAACAAAAGACAGCATTTAAAATGCTGTAATAGGGTTACATTAGTTTCAAATAAACTTAGTTAAATTCAACCATTATAACATTTACAAAAATGCTATAATAGCCTTTAATTAAATTTAGCCATTTGGTTCATTAATATCAACTACAGCATTTACAAATGTTGTATTATCATTTACATTAGAATTTATAGCATTTCAGAAATGCAGTTAATTAACTTCAAATATTCAGTATAATTTCACAAACAATTATATTTTTATATAAATCATTTTTAACTTATAAAATCATATAATTTCACTTTTAAAACAATCATTCAAATACCCTTATATTCATGATTTTATAAAGTTAAACCTCCATTCAAAAATCAAAATTTAATAATAATTCACTTATTAAATTCCAATATTAAATTATAAATTCATTAAATTAAATTAACTTAACACTTAAGTTTAAATTTTCAAATATAACTTAATTCCATTTTTATTTACTTAACTTAAAATTCACTTTTAAGCCAAATTCACAAATTTCCAATTTTAGTTATATTTCAAAATTTCAACTTAAATATTCATTCATTTCACATTTTAACTTTATTCAAAATCATTAATATAATATAAAAATCATTTAAATTCACTTTAATCCAAATTATCATGAATTTATCACATTTCATATTTAATTTAAATTCCAATTATCACCAAATTAAAATTTCCCAAAATAACTTACATTTCAAATTTTCTAATTTTACCATTAATTTATTTCACTTATATATTTTCAGAAAATCAATAATGCTTTACAAAAATCATTTTTATTTAGTTCAAATCAAAATATTATAATATTTACATTTCTAAAATATTTTAAAAATTTTATAAAACATATTTTAACAATGAGTCTGTATTTCATTTTCTAGCCTAGGTAAAGTGATACGAGTAATTTATCATTTCAACCCGTAATTTACAAAGATACCCGAATTTGATCATTTCAAACCCGTAATCCCAAGTAAATGAAAATAATTGAAAATCATTCAGGCATATCATTTCAGCCCATAACGATTTTCTCCTATTCTAAAGTCCGTTCGGGTATGTATCATTTCAACCCATAGTGATTCTAATCTAAAGGGAACTTGCAGTGTGATAAACTGATAAAAATAATAGAACAACATAATATAACAGTAACATATAATATAATAGGTGTTTAAGCATGGGTGAACATCATAAAATCATAACATAGCAGGTGTAACATGATAATGCATTTTACAGATTCAAAAGGGGTCAATTCACTAGTTATATATGTGCATATTGTCCGGTGAGAATAACTCACCTGTATAAGCTGGAGATGACAACCAAATGCACAAATAAGGAACTTCAAAAGCACGATAACACGACAATGATTTGAGAGTGGGAGAGCCAAGGCTAATTGCCTTGTTAAATATCAAACAAACATGAATTACAAACCAAAATATTACAAACAATGCTAGGAATAACTACACAATTCAAAGCTAGAGCTTTTGTGCTTGCATTTAACCACTTATACTTCAGCTATGGCCTGGAAAGACACTGTAATGGGATTTTTTTGGATCAGGTTTGGATCAGGTTCAGGTCATATATGGGTCACCATAGCAATATAAAGAGGAGATGAAGGATATGTGCTTGAATTTCAAAACAAGGCAACACAACTACAAGCAACAACATAAATTTCAAGGCCTAAATTGGTTCGACCAAGGGACTATTGGGCATGGCCTGATCTGGAAGGATAAAACAGGTGCTACAGAGGTCCAAGGCTCAGGTTGTGGCTGGTGGTGGTGGAGGCCAAGGTGGAGGAGGGAGGTGGTGGAACAAGTTAGGCTAGGCTATGAACATTAAGGTGGAGTTTTGTTTATTTTTAGGTGGATCTTCTTCATCAAGGGGAATGGCCATGGCTTGGGGCTGGGCTGGAGGAGGTGTTGACCAGATGTGGTGGTGGTGGAGGAGGAAGGAGGAGCTGAGCATAGAAGGTGAGAAAACAAGTGCAAAAATCATTATCAAAAATCAATAAAAGTAAACAAAAAGAAAAGGAAGTTTACCAAAATCTTTCACAAGCTATGGCCAAAATTTTCTTTCAGGAAATGAGAAACAAAATTTTACGTGAATGAAAAAATGATAGTCGGCTGAAAGAAGTGAGAAGTAATGGCCAATTGAATGAAAAGTTAAGTTACAAATATGAAAAGGTGGAAGATAAAAGGCCATAGGAAAATCAAAAGTCATAACCTTTTCAAATTTCTTTAATTTCATTATATAAATTTAAATAAATGAAGATACTTATAAATTCAGTTAAAATTCGAAAATATAACAGATAAACAAAATATAAATAAATAATTATTAATTATATATGATTAAAATAAGAAAATAGTACAGGAAATGAAAAATAGTCTAGAAAATTTGAAAATAAATGGAAAAAAACTTAGAGAAAATTGTATGGACTTGGAAAAATATTTACAAATAAAGATAAGAATATAAAATAAAAATGCATTCACAAAAATCAATAAATAAATTTTAATTAAATATAATTTAAATGAAGAATATAGTAGAAAAATAGAAACTAGTCTTTAATAAATGCAATAAATTTTGGAAAAGTTTTATTATCACTTCAAAAATATTAAAAGACAAAAATATACATAAAATAACATATTAACAGATTTTAAAATAAAATATGACAAAGAAAATATGATTTATAAAATTTAAAATAGGCAAAATTGCAAAATAAAACAAATTATACTCAAAATTGAAATGTACATAACTTTTACAATTTAATTCCGTTTTCAACGAAACAAAAAGAAGTATTCATGTTATTAAGTCTATTTTCATAATAAAAGATAAAATTTAAGATTTAAGATTTTAAACAATTTAATTTTGAAGTTTCTAAAAGTCAAAGTTTGACCGGTTTGACCAGAAATCCCTTTTTCAGGAAAATGTTCAATTTATACCAGTTTGAAATTAAAATTCACATAATAATCAACATTTATATTTAAAAATGAAATGTTTGAAATAAAACAAGTTTAAAATAGTTTTCAAAATATAATAAAGTCAAATAAAATATATACAAAATCTAGGGCTGTTACACTCTCCCCCACTCAAATCTTTTCATCCTCGAAAAGGAAGGGAGCGAAGAAACAACTAGAAAGAACAATAGGTTGGAAGACATCTCGAAAGAAGGTAGGGAAGAAAAGTAGCTAGGAGGGAAAGCAGGTTGAAAGAGAAGAATGAACCATTATTTAAAATTGTTGGTTAAAGAGGTAAAATATTTAAAACACTTTAAAATCCTTTAAAAAAGGAAAGAACTGATCAACGTATCATTTATATAATATTTTATCAAAATACTTTTATAACTCGATGTCTTAACAAGTTTATCCTCGTTCCTGCAGACTCTGGCAGTGCGTTGATCAGGCGCAAAGCTAGAATTCTCCGGGTACTTAGTAGACTTGTTTCAACATCCAGTGAAAATACTGGAAAACTTTTAAAAACAGATAAGGAAAGTACAATCCAAAAAAAACAAAACATGTCGATCATGGATCGCGGATACGCAATGGTTTCGCTTGGATCCCCTAGGAAACGTCTGTACCCTTAGGCCGCCCCCCAACCTTGCGATTACGCCATGAAGACTGGTAGTACTACAGATACACAATGGTTACGCCTGGATCTCCCAGGAAACATCCGTACCCTAGGCTCTCGCAGCCCCTACTGATTACGCTACCAAGCGACTCAATAGATCTCAGATACACAATGGTTACGCCTGGATCTCCCAGGAAACATCTGTACCCGTAGGCCGCCCCCCAACCTTGCGATTACGCTATGAAGTCGCGCTCGTAAGACCATGGAGATTGCCATGGAATTCGATGGAAACTCGAGTATCATATCCGGAAAACCAAAAATCAGAGAAATATCGATAGAATGAATCCACAATGTGGCCACAAAGAGGATATCAAGCAGAAGGCACTTTCCATATCTTTACTTCGAAAATATGTATCATATAGTACCTTTTTAAATCACTTTCAAATATCATACTTATATAAAGTCCATTATATATAAGATTTCATTTTCAAATCAAATACTTTCCAAAATCAATAGTATATCAAATCACACTTATGTAGACTTCAATTATATAAGATTTCACTTTTCAAATTGAGTACCTTTTCAAATCCATAGTTTTCGAATCAACATCATAGTTATACAAACCAAATTTTATATAAGTTCGATAACTCCCAAATCAAGTATTTAGTAACATAAGGTTCTCAAATTTCAATTTTGTTTCAATATCAATATAATTTTCAAAATTTTATATGCTTTCACCAAATTATCCTCCCAAATCAAATATCTTCAGTTCCAAAGTTTCCAAAATAATAAATTTAGAAAATAAATCCAAATTTCCAAATTAATATAGTTTAAGTCAAACAATTCATTTCCAAAATCATCTTATATTTACATAAAGTCCATCTTATATAAGGATCAAAATTTTCAAAAATAAATTTCACTGTACGAAGAGCTATATGGGATTGAACATCTTTGCTTACTAAAAGGTTTTGAGTTTAGAATAGTTTTGTATACAAATTAGTTTGTGAAATAGTTTTGTACATAAAATAGTTTTGTAAAATAGTTTTGTATATAAAATAGAATAAAATAGTTTGTTTAAGAAAATAAAAGAAAAATAGAAAAGAAAAAAAATTGGTTTTAATTGATAGTAGTTTTTCATAAAGGAAAAATTCAAATTAAATTACAAAGATATCCAACCCAACAACTTCCAATTTCAGCGTCAAGTATATCAATGATATTAGAATATAAGATGTACATATGTCATCATTTCGCAAAGTCACATTCGATCGCTCGCTCGATCACACAAGTTCGCTTTCGAGCTAGTATTGTTCATTCGACTTCTCTAATGCGGATTTCGATATGGTTTCTCGACTAGAAACCATCAGTCTCCTTGCATAGCCATATACTATGATAGAGAATTCTAGAATCAAGCCCAAAATCCATATCAAATATTCGCCATCAAGAATCAAATGAAAAATCCTAACACGAAATGGTGTAATTCACCTCGAACTTGTGTACTCAAACTTGGATCAATTTAATTATGTGAATAAAACAGCATACGTACAACTTATGTATCTATTCCAACTTTTTAAATATATAGTTTCATAAAGATGTTACTAAGTTAAACATTTAAACTATATTTTATTCAAAATATTTTGAAGACTAAATTCTTCTCAAAACATTTCAAATCTAAATTTCATATTAGAAAAAATTCAAAATAGCCTTATTCATTTACTTAACAAAACAGTTTCAAGCTATTTAAATCATATTACTACATTCTTTAAAAAAAATACATACCAAACTTATATACTTTATACTTTTCAAAATTACTTAGCTTTGAAAAGTTAACCTTGATTTGGAAGTGCTCGAACCTTCCAAATAGTCGAAGAAATCATATTTCAATCCAAGAGTTGGAAATCACAATTAAATCAGTAAATCAATTCCAAAAATAGGGTTATATCAAATCAAATCCAAAACTCAAGGACTGAACACCGGCTCATTTCAAATTTTACAAATATATATACATATATCTTTCGAATATCACATCACACTTCGGAATTTGAAACCAAAATTGGTTTCACAAATCAATCGCATAGCAAAGCTACCGAAGTGGCCTCTCCCTCACTCAGAAACTCGAAAATCAATGTCGATGATGCGTGCACTCATCACCGAAATTATTTTCCAGCGACACAAGTGAGTTCTAGACTTCCATTTACTTTGAAAACTTCTTTGAAATTCCTTCAAAATCATTAAAACCCATTAATATCATTGAAACGTTACTTATTCGGAAAAATAATTTCAAATCATATTATTTATTATTTCAAAATCGTAAAACCAGTTCCAAAATGCCAGAGTTCAATCACTTAAATTCAGATTCAAAACCTTCAGTTATAAATCATTTTATATGAAACCATTTCTTATAAAATTTTCACAATTTCAAATCCTTTCAAAACTTCAAATTCTCATTTTTTTTAAAAGTTAGATAATCCTTATCAAAAACATTTCATCTTTATATAAAAATATGGTCATCCTTATCAAAATAAAAACTATGATGAATACACAATTTTCAAAAGACAATCAACCACAAACTTTCCAAGGGACGATTCAAGGATGGATTTCAAAGCAAAACAGAGATTCAAATTTAGAAGGACTCTAATCAAATAGAATTCTAATTCAAAGATAGGCTCAAACGAAGATAAGATAATTAAATTACCAAATAGAAGATGGATAAGCTTATATGAATCGCGGGCGACCTTAACCGGTCAACCGTGACTTCAGGAATATAATCGATGCGAAAATCTAAGACAAATCGACCTTCGATTGACAGAGATAGAATCTAAATATAGCAGAAGATAGAAAACATCGTAAACCGAGGATACATAAATCTCCGGTGAATCAATGCCAATTATAATCATTCAAAGATTGGCGGAATCGCTACCTAAAGGTCATACAAAGTGGAGTGATGCAATGCTCCAAAATCAAAAGAATACAATTAGGGGAGACAGGAATGGATTTCAGAACAAGTGGGAGCGTTCCAAAATTCAAAGGAATCTTATTCGATAAGAATCCAAACGAAGATTAGAGATATATAACCTATATCGATACAGAAAAATTCCCATTCAAAATTTGGAAAGACTCGAATTCATAACATACGAAAACAGAAGCATAAATATCTTTAGTTGGACAACTTTAGCTAAGCAAAAGATACAACAAAGTTTACTCAAAGCAACCTAACAAACTACTGATTTTTCCATACCCAAAATAGATTCCTACCAACAATGGATCTAGATTAATCAAGAGAGAAATTCAAAATTTTAGAGGATCCTAATCAAAGAAATTACTAACAAGGTGGATATGAAAAGAATGAAGTTTAAGAAATATTTTACTTTCAAAGCAAGGGAATTTATATCAAAATAATCTTTGAAAATTATTTAAAAATTATTTGAAAATCATTTTATACTTCGAAAATACGTTCTCTCACAAAGAAATGATTCTGAGATTGATTTCACTCATTCTAGGGTAGTTCTACCCTATCTCTAATGAGTTTTTGCTCTGCAGGCTAAGGTTTGCCTAAAACCAAAGCTCTGATACCAACTGTAACGACCCACTATTTTGGACAATTCAAATCGACAATAATCCACACATGTCTGGCTTGAATAATTCAAAATAACAGATTGTAAATAAATTTGGAGCAAATGAAATCAAATAAACAGAATCACAGACACAGAACATATAAGAATAACTCGCAGCGGAATAAAAAAACCATAGTAGTTCATGAAGCTACTATAACAAACTCTCAAAATATAATACATAATATCTGCTTGAAAACATATACAATAGACATCTCAAATAAATAGAAGTTTATGAATACCAGAACCGAAATAGAACAACTGAACTGAAAGGAACAGATAACTAGACAAGCAGGATCTCCAACGATTCCTAGCTCTAGAAAGAAATCCAAAGCTAAGCTGTAAATACTTAGGCTGACCCGAGCGTAAAGTAAAACACAAAACACTCGAGTCAGGACAATATATACTTATATAATGTAAACCAACTCAAGTGAACTGTAGTAGAAATGCACAATAACTCAAAGGATGCTTGGGATTGCCGATCCTTTAAGGATTAGTTAAACTATAAATTAAATACATCCCGTGGTTAAAATTTCAAAATGGTATTTTATAATTCGAAATCAAATATCATTTCAAAATTCAATATCCTTCAAAAATCCATTTCAAAATATCAAAATATCATATTTCAAAATAGTTTATATTTCGAAACAAATTACTTTATTTTAAATCATAAAAATGAAGTTATTGTATTTAATAATTAAATTATTAAATTTCCAAAATTTTAATCTTTCAAAGTTCATTCGTTCACTTAAATTAATTAAAACAATGAAGATTCAACTTTCGCAGCATTTAGAAAATGCTACGGAAAGTCACATTTAAAACAGTTCAATTTAACAAAAGACAGCATTTAAAATGCTGTAATAGGGTTACATTAGTTTCAAATAAACTTAGTTAAATTCAACCATTATAACATTTACAAAAATGCTATGATAGCCTTTAATTAAATTTAGCCATTTGGTTCATTATTATCAACTACAGCATTTACAAATGTTGTATTATCATTTACATTAGAATTTATAGCATTTCAGAAATGCAGTTAATTAACTTCAAATATTCAGTATAATTTCACAAACAATTATATTTCTATATAAATCATTTTTAACTTATAAAATCATATAATTTCACTTTTAAAACAATCATTCAAATACCCTTATATTCATGATTTTATAAAGTTAAACCTCCATTCAAAAATCAAAATTTAATAATAATTCACTTATTAAATTCCAATATTAAATTATAAATTCATTAAATTAAATTAACTTAACACTTAAGTTTAAATTTTCAAATATAACTTAATTATATTTTTATTTACTTAACTTAAAATTCACTTTTAAGCCAAATTCACAAATTTCCAATTTTAGTTATATTTCAAAATTTCAACTTAAATATTCATTCATTTCACATTTTAACTTTATTCAAAATCGTTAATATAATATAAAAATCATTTAAATTCACTTTAATCCAAATTATCATGAATTTATCACATTTCATATTTAATTTAAATTCCAATTATCACCAAATTAAAATTTCCCAAAATAACTTACATTTCAAATTTTCTAATTTTACCATTAATTTATTTCACTTATAAATTTTAAGAAAATCAATAATGCTTTACAAAAATCATTTTTATTTAGTTTAAATCAAAATATTATAATATTTACATTTCTAAAATATTTTAAAAAATTTATAAAACATATTTTAACAACGTGTCTGTATTTCATTTTCTAGCTTAGGTAAAGTGATACGGGTAATTTATCATTTCAACCCGTAATTTACAAAGATACCAGGGTTTGATCATTTCAAACCCGCAATCCCAAGTAAATGAAAATAATTGAAAATCATTCCGGCATATCATTTCAGCCCATAACGATTTTCTCCTATTCTAAAGTCCGTTCGGGTATGTATCATTTCAACCCATAGTGATTCTAATCTAAAGGGAACTTGCAGTGTGATAAACTGATAAAAATAATAGAACATCATAATATAACAGTAACATATAATATAATAGGTGTTTAAGCATGGGTGAACATCATAAAATCATAACATAGAAGGTGTAACATGATAATGCATTTTACAGATTCAAAAGGGGTCAATTCACTAGTTATATATGTACATATTGTCTGGTGAGAATAACTCACCTGTATAAGCTGGAGATGACAACCAAATGCACAAATAAGGAACTTCAAAAGCACGATAACACGACAATGATTTGAGAGTGGGAGAGCCAAGGCTAATTGCCTTGTTAAATATCAAACAAACATGAATTACAAACCAAAATATTACAAACAATGCTAGGAATAACTACACAATTCAAAGCTAGAGCTTTTGCGCTTGCATTTAACCACTTATACTTCAGCTATGGCCAGGAAAGACACTGTAATGGGATTGTTTTGGATCAGGTTCAGGTCATATAGGGGTCTCCATAGCAATATAAAGAGGAGATGAAGGATATGTGCTTGAATTTCAAAACAAGGCAACACAACTACAAGCAACAACATAGATTTCAAGGCCTAAATGGGTTCGACCAAGGGACTATTGGGCATGGCCTGATCTGGAAGGATAAACTACAGGTGCTACAGAGGTCCAAGTCTCAGGTTGTGGCTGGTGGTGGTGGAGGCCAAGGTGGAGGAGGGAGGTGGTGGAACAAGTTAGGCTAGGCTAGGAACATTAAGGTGGAGTTTTGTTTATTTTTAGGTGGATCTTCTTCATCAAGGGGCATGGCCATGGCTTGGGGCTGGGCTGGAGGAGGTGTTGACCAGATGTGGTGGTGGTGGAGGAGGCCAAGGTGGAGGAGGAAGGAGGAGCTGAGCATAGAAGGTGAGAAAACAGGTGCAAAAATCATTATCAAAAATCAATAAAAGTAAACAAAAAGAAAAGGAAGTTTACCAAAATCTTTCACAAGCTATGGCCAAAATTTTCTTTCAGGAAATGAGAAACAAAATTTTACGTGAATGAAAAAATGATAGTCGGCTGAAAGAAGTGAGAAGTAATGGCCAATTGAATGAAAAGTTAAGTTACAAATATGAAAAGGTGGAAGATAAAAGGCCATAGGAAAATCAAAAGTCATAACCTTTTCAAATTTCTTTAATTTCATTATATAAATTTAAATAACTGAAGATACTTATAAATTCAGTTAAAATTAGAAAATATAACAGATAAACAAAATATAAATAAATAATTATTAATTATATATGATTAAAATAAGAAAATAGTACAGGAAATGAAAAATAGTCTAGAAAATTTGAAAATAAATGGAAAAAAACTTAGAGAAAATTGTATGGACTTGGAAAAATATTTACAAATAAAGATAAGAATATAAAATAAAAATGCATTCACAAAAATCAATAAATAAATTTTAATTAAATATAATTTAAATGAAGAATATAGTAGAAAAATAGAAACTAGTCTTTAATAAATGCAATAAATTTTGGAAAAGTTTTATTATCACTTCAAAAATATTAAAAGACAAAAATATACATAAAATAACATATTAACAGATTTTAAAATAAAATATGACAAAGAAAATATGATTTATAAAATTTAAAATAGGCAAAATTGCAAAATAAAACAAATTATACTCAAAATTGAAATGTACATAACTTTTACAATTTAATTCCGTTTTCAACGAAACAAAAAGCAGTATTCATGTTATTAAGTCTATTTTCATAATAAAAGATAAATTTTAAGATTTTAAACAATTTAATTTTGAAGTTTCTAAAAGTCAAAGTTTGACCGGTTTGACCAGAAATCCCTTTTTTAGGAAAATGTTCAATTTATACCAGTTTGAAATTAAAATTCACATAATAATCAACATTTATATTTAAAAATGAAATGTTTGAAATAAAATAAGTTTAAAATAGTTTTCAAAATATAATAAAGTCAAATAAAATATATACAAAAATCTAGGGCTGTTACAAAATTCAAATCCTTAATTTAAATTCATTTCGTTATCAAATCAAATCAACTTTCCCAAACCAAAAGTGTAGCAAAGCTACTAAGTGGTCTCTCCACTTCGAGACTCAAAAATAAATGTCGATGATGCTGCAGTCATCACTGAAATTATTTTCCAGTGACAAAAGAGGAGAGTACATACTTACTTCTTTTAAATTATTCGAAAATAATTTCCATTCGAAAATACCTTCAAATAATATTTTTCAAAACTTTGAAAACCAATTTAGAAAAACACCGAAAATTAAATTCTCAAACCCTTAATTTAAATCCATTACATTTGCAAATCAGAATTATAAGCTATATTTATAAAATTTCAACACCTTATAATATACAAAAATAGTTAATGGTTTAGGAATGTTGACAAAATAGCAAATGATAATCTAGTATTATCATTTCTAACGACCAATTCATCTAACTATCTAATTTCATAAAATTATTCTTATATATATAAAATATAATCATACATAAAATTATTTCATTTACCAATTTCGACTTTGCTCTGTTCAAGTGTTTTGAAATACCTATCGATTGCGTTGGCCAGATAAATCGATCGAAACCCAAAATTCAAACTTAAGAACTCAAACAACATAATACAAAAACATTTTGTATTAATTACAAATACACTCCCTCGCAGGATGACCCAAGAATGGATTTTAAAACAAGGACAGAGATTCGAATTTAGAGGAATCTTGATCAAAGGGAATTCAACTACGAATATAGGCTTGAAAGGAAGATAAGATATTAGAATTACAAAAGAGGAAAGGGATATAGACTTATATTAATTACAGGTGAAATTAACCGGGTCAACCAAGACTCCAGGAATAAGATCGATGCGGAATTCAATTTCCCATATAGGAGGTGGAGAGACTTCACCAAAGATCAAGATAATTCATGACTATCGGGGAGTAAAAATTTAATAGGCTAAGAATCAAGCGAAAAGATTAAACTACCTGCATAATCCTAAGGAAATTGACATTCGATCACAAAAGGATTACCCTGGTTGTCTACTGGAGAACGGTTCAGGCTTAGCAAGAGATAACAGCATCAAAACCGAGGATATAGAAATCTCTGTTGAATCGACACTTGTTGTAAAGGAGTTTCACCCCTTTACAAATCATACCAAAGTTGGCGGGGCCGCCGATGAAATTAGTCAAAGATAAAGATGACGTTGACAGTTGAGGTTGGAGCTATGGGATGCTCCGGTATCAAAAAGAACACGAACAGGAAAGACACGAATGAATTTCGAAACGAAAGGGAAAGTTCCAAAATTCAAGAGGAATCCAAATAGAAGAGGAACCTAACCAAGAATCTCAAGCTCGAATGAAGATGATTCTGTAATCAATTCAACTCATTCAAGGGTATGACTACCCTATCTCTAATGAGTTTTTACTCCATATGCTAAGGTTTGCCTAAACCAGAGCTCTGATACCACTTGTAATGACCCGGTATTTCGAACCATTCAAATCGACAATCATCCACTCATGTCAGACTTGAATTGCTCAAAACAACAGATTGTTAATTTATATTTGGCAAAACTCAGCTTATACAGTAAATAAAATCAGTCATAGAATCACAGACACAGAGTAATAAAAAAATATGTAGCGGAGTAGATAAATAGTACTTCATGAAGCTACTATATAAACATCAAAATCTGAACAAATACAATAGAAATATCAAATATAGAGTAGTCTCAAATACAAAGGTAACTGACAAGTCTACACATAAACGACTAGAATAAACCGAAATAACTGAAAGTTGGACTGATAGATCTTCAAACAAAGTTCCAATCTCCGAAGGTGAGTCTCAAATGCTATGACACTCAGTTTGACCCGAGCATAAGAAAAACACAAAACACTCGAGTCAGGATTAATATTCTTATATGAGTAAATTCAACTCAAGTGAAATGTCAACTGAAATACAAAATAACTTAAAGGATGTTTGGGACTTCCATCCTCTAAGGATCTGTGGAACTATCTACTATGTAGTAATAAACACTATTATAATATGTCTATCAGTAAAGTAAAGTATTAAAATAGCGTTAAGGTGTTACCCATATCCCCCTTAACACATTTTATATATTCTCGTAGTCTATACAATGCCGTAAGCTCCACCAAACTGGTGGTATACCCAGAGGACACCCCATAGGTACGGTACAAAACAAACTCGTAGAAGGCGCGATAGAGCATGTAAACACGGCACGTGAGGAAATGCCAGGGTAGATATACCGTTTGCAGATCCAGACTTGTGGTAACGCATAACAGCTACTACTGCCCACCTCAAGACACACTCCCAAATCAAAGGTGCACCCAATCAAATCATGGAGTAATAGAATGGTATCGAAGAAATGTGTCCGATAGGAGGAATGACCTCACTTGGCCCGGCGTGGCTCTTGTTTTAGTCACATCTATACTAACTCGCGGGAGTCAGGGCTACGTAAATACCTCATACAAAATCGTCATCAAACCATCCTACTTCGTTCTGGAATTTCTACCACGTACACAGTTGTTAAAGTGGTTTTCGGTATTCGCAGTGAGTATGATAATATCCAATCCCGGTCTCTTTAACAACCAAACGCTTATTTCACATCGTGGTCATTTTATAAAATTGCTTTTATAATCATTTTAAATAGTTCATACTTCATATCAAAATATCATATTCTTTTCAAAAATCATATCGCTTCCGAAATCATATCACTTCCCAAGTTAAACAGTTTAAATATTGAAAATAGTATATATATTAAATAGTTATAAATTAAAATAGTTTATATTTAAAATAGGTTATAGATTTAAAATAGTTTACTTATTAAAACAGTTATATATTAAAAATAATTTATAACAAGAAGTATTTCTTTCAATTTCACAAATCAATTCAAATCCTTAGTATACCATTTCTAATTTATATTGATTTCAAGCAGAGTTTGGATTACAAATCTAATCACTTCCAATTCAATACGTTACAATATTCAAAACATTTTAATTTTAGCAGGTTCCAAGTTTTAAATATTCAAACATTTACAATAACTCAATTTGATTAATTTCATTTATATTTCAAATTCAACTTAACTTTTATTTTAATTTTGAAATATTCACTAAATCAATTTAATACCCAATTAAATAAAATCTTGTATTACCATTTAATTTAATATTAAATATTCAAATTTCAATTTTATTTAAAGTTGAAAATATTCATTTAATCACTTTTATCAACTCAAGTTATAAAATCCTACTTTTCAAAATCTCAACATTAGTAAGTTCAAATCAAACCTTATTTAAATTCAATTCTAGACAAATTTATAAATAAATTCTTATTTAAGCTCAATTCTTAACAATAATCTAATTTAAAATAATAATATAAATTCAAATAAATATTTAAATATATTAATATAATTTTATATAAATACTTAAACATATTATATATTTTAATTAAATTAAATTTTATTAAATTAAATCTTATTGTTAAATTTATTTTATATTAAATCTAATTTTATATATTTTTAAAATAATAAAATTATAAGTAAAATCTTAAAATTTATATATTCCAAAACTAACTTATAAATTAAAACTTCCAAAACATATTATTTAAAAATCTAAATTTTATACATATATAAAAATAGCATTTATATATTATATTTTAAAATCAATATTTATTAAAACCCATATATTTCCTTACAACTTTGGAAATCATTTTCAAAATTGGGACCAACGGTGTCCGTATAAATTTTTCTATCCTATGGTAAAGTGATACAGATATTTATCATTTCAATCCGTAATTATTTTAAATTTACGGGCATATATCATTTCAACCCGTAATCCTAAAATTTAAATAAAATCGCTTGGGTTTATCATTTCAACCCATAATGATTTTTCCCTAATCTATATTATCGTTCGGGTATATATCATTTCAACCCATAAGGAATTTCTAACTATCAGGGAACTTGCAGAGTGAGAAAAATTATGATAATAATATAACATATCAACAACAGGCATATATCATCAGTAACAAATTTAAATATAATATATACATAGGTTATGGTGTCATATGTCATAGGTAAACAATTGCAGATAATCACATACCATATTTAATAATTAAATAACTTGACAATTCAAATTTAACAGCATATTTCAATTGTCCTTTCATATGAATTAAATTTACAAAATATAAGAATGTTAATCGTGAGTGATTGCTCACCTTTCAAGGCTAGAGAACAATGAGAAATGAACACGACGCCTACATGGACACGGACATGGACACGCACACGAAGGAAAGCAAAAACTCCCGCAACAGAGGCGAAGCAAAAGCAAAGCACGATGAACTGGATTCGATAAAAAATCAAATCAAAATAGGCTTGATACAAATGGAAAATATAATTTATATTTTTTTCTTTCTAAAATCAGTACTTAATTAATAACACGTATTAAAAATAAAATCTTCATAATTTATATTTATTAAACACATATTATCATAAAATATCTTCAGCTTATATTGAAGATAAATATTTATTAAAATACATATAATTTCTTTTCAAATTCTCAAATAAATATTTTATCGTAATATGTATACATTATGTTATAACAAAATCTATTTTGAAAATATAAATTGTAAATAAACATTTAAACATATATATACATGTATCTAATTATTATAAAACCTATTTTAAAATAACGACATAAATTCAAATAAATATTTAATATATTTAACATATTATATATATAAATTTGTTACAAAATTTTACTTTTGAATATTAACATAAGTTTTAAATAAATTCTTTAAACCTTGTATATATATATATATAATTTTAATCGAAAAAACCAATATATACGTATGTATTATAAGCTTTTGAAATATATTTTTTATATAAATACAAAGTAAAAGAAGACTGCACTGCACCTCAATAATATATGCAGACCGATATATAACATTTTTTTTATAAAGACGGGAAAGCTTGCCTACGTGCTCGAAAAAGGAGAGTGAGTGAGCTACTGCGGTGATGGTTGACAGTGGTGGGAAGGAAAGGTGCTTGCATGAAGGGGAAGTGGGCTTTGGGTCGCTGGACGTGGTCGGAGTAATGGCGAGGTAGGAACAGGCTCGAGGGGAGGTGCTTGAAGGTGGATATGGTGGCGAAGGAAGCAGGTTTTGCTTACGTGGTTTGCACGTTTCAATTTTTTTATACAAGAGGCTACCGGCGTTCGGAACATGGAGGAGGAAGGGATTGTGGGCTGCATGTGGAGAAGAGGGCGATGAACTGGGGTGGACGGCAATTGGATCCGAGTCTGCTTATGGCCGTTTGGGCGGAAGACGTGAGGCTCGGGTTGTGGATGAAGGCGGGTCGAAGGAGATAGGTTTGTGGAGTGGTCGCTGTCAGGGTGGAGGGGAGAAGAGTGGGAGCAGGTCAGGTGCTAGTTCGTCTTGCATGGAGATGGGCGGTGGGTTGAGTGGAGGGCTTGGAAATATGGTGGAGCCGATTTGAAGAAGTCTAGATGCAAAATATGAAACGAGCAGGCTGTGGTGAAACTAGGAGGAGCAAACAAATCTGCACCTGAATATAAGAAAGCAAACTTGCATTATATAGGTAGGAAACGTGCAGGCTTTCAAATTCCAATTATATATAACTTAATATTTTTGTTTCTAAAACAAAGAAAAGAGGAGAGAAAAATGAAAAGGCACGAGAATATATATGAAAATTAATGACATATGGAGGGCCAAAAGTTGTTTCAGAATTTATTAAAGCAAGGTTACACGACTGGGAAATTGAAAAGACAAAAGAAAACAAAAAGGCACAAATACGGTACCGGTACGACAAACTGTTTTGTCATTTTCGTCGAGTACCGGACAACGAATTACAGGAATGAATATACTACGGAGATCAGCATGACGAGATGAATAGAATGATACACAGATATTAATAATACGATCAAGTTATAAAAACTCGACTTTTCGCTGCTGAAAATACTGCTAAAATGCCAAAAATAAGATAAACGGAGCTATAACAGTCCATATTTGACGAAACGAATTACGACGTCTCACTTAGAAAATGATTTACATTTTTATTATAGAAAAATATTCAGTTTTTGAAAATATTTTATTTCTATCAAATTTCAACTGATTTTAAATTGAAATTGGAAATTACACAACGGAACTAACTTTCATATTTTCCAATGAAAATCTGCCAATAGCTATGTTTAAATAGACGTATCCCAAATATCAAATTTTTATTACCAAATTTAATTGTTTATTTTTCACGAAAAATTTAGTTAATTACGTTATAAAAATCGTTAAAAATTATGGGTCGTTACTTATATCCTGAGATTATTATTGATTCTCCTAACTGTATCTGGAGTTTGTTTTGCTTACTCCTAGCCGTATTCGGAGATTTGTGTTCCTCCTAACCGTATTTGGTTTAGTTATGGCCCGAGTCAGCCTAATAGGTTATTTGATGACCTGTAAAACCAATAGGTTCATAGTGATCCCACGAAAACTATGTTTTGAGACAGATAGTCCATTTGAGTTGAGACAGATAGTCCATCTGGTTTGAGACAGATAGTCTATTTTGGATAGGGTAAACCTTGGGTGTGCATAGCCCTAGGAGGACAGATTAGTCAGACTTATCTATGTTGCATACATGCATATGATCATGTTATGATTATTCTAACCATTTTGGTTGCAGGTGCATGATATGTGATTGACATATTTGGATAAGATATTAGTGAAGGAAAAACCCATTCTACTAAGCGGTGTGGTCTCACTAGATATCTATTTTGGTTCAAGCTGGTATATTATTATTCACATCAGACTTTTTATCTTACCCAAATTTTCCCCCTAAACTCTTGGGTACTTATTTGAGTAGGTCGAGAGTAGGGATTTCAATGTTAGACCAATAAGCTTCTAAAGACGTGCAGGAGGCACGCTAGCTATTATTAGGAGCTTTTATTTTCCACTGTGTTGTTTCTTATTTAAATACATGTAACGAAAAAAGTTATAACTGTCAAGTATTATACTCTGATCAACCAAGGGTCTTCATATGTCACTCTTGGATTATTTTATAATTATTATATTTTCTCTGAACGTGGGAATGAATGGGATTATGTAGTGAATATGAAATTTTATTTTTGAAATGTAATGTAAAAGTTTATTAAATGAATTGGGTTTTGAAAATTTTCATATTCATGTGCTTTTAATGTTACTGATACTATTAACATGACCGCATTTTGTGACTGGAAGTTAATACTATGGATGACTACAGCATTTGTAGTAATTAGATTCGGGCCTCAAAATGGCTGATGTTACAAAGGGCAAGTGGAACAAGAATGACTAAGGCCAAAAAAAGGAAGGGGTGATCTTTAATAGGTTCCATTTTAAGGGGCACTTCGCTAAAGGTTATATAGTGAACCTCCAAGGAAAGAGATGTTTCAGTTGTGATCAATCGAAATGTTTCAAGGGAAATTGTCTATCTCTTCCAAAGAGTAGGAAAATGGTCAAAGCCTATGCTACCAAGCAACTCCTTATTCAAGCGCTCCGCCAAAGCTTGACAAGGGGAAGAACATCGTCACGGAAGGTGCGATTTCTATTTATGACTTTTTTATTCATATTTTATTTGATAGAAGAGCTTCACATTCTATTATTGTTAGTCATATTGTTGGTAGTTTACACCTAGTGCCCCATTTTATCGATGACTCTCCTACTGTGTAGAATCCTATTGGGGGCCTCATATCTTTCTATGATATGTAGATCATTAAGTTGTCTTTGGGAAGGTCCAAGTTTTCTTGTGATGCTTTTGTGCTTGGGTATTTGGGTTATGGACTTAGTACTAAAGATGGATTGGATGGAGAAGCATCGTGTTTCTATATATTATGACAGTTATGTGGTCTATATGAAGAATAGTGGCAGGAAGGTGATTAATTATATTACGAGCTTGAGAGTTCTATGACGTTGAGTTATTTATACTCCTTAGATATCTCCTATGATGAATTGATGCTAGTTCTTGTTGTTAGGAAATTTGCGGATGTGTTGGAAGAGGTTTGGGTTTACCTCCTCGTTGGGAAACTGAATTCCGCATTGATTTAGAGGGAGATGCAAAGCTGGTTGTCTTACTTATTAGACAGACGACTCTAAGAGAAAGAAGGTAATTAGAAACTCAAATTTTCGAGCTTTTGAAGATGGGTCTTATTCAGAGAAGTATATCAGAGTGGGGAGCACCCGTCGTGTTTGCCACTAAAGTAGATGGTTCCTTTAGATTGTGTGTCGACTATAGAGTGTAGAATAAGCTGACAATAATGAAGAAAACTCCTCTTCTTATTATTAATGATTTGTTCAATAAACTTGGAGGATTGAAGATTTTCTCTTAACTCGATCTTGCTATCAGTTTTGATCAACTATGGGCAATTAAAGATAGCATTCCAAAAATCGCCTTTAGAACTCCCGATATATCATATAAATCTTTGGAAATGCCATTTGGCTTTACGACTACAGAAATATTTTTTATTGATCTCATGAGTCGTGTCTTTCTGGACAACCTTAATAAATTTGTGATGGTGTCCATAGATGATACTTTTATTTTTCAGAAGTGAAGTCTTGAAAGAAGTGTTGGACGTGTCGAGGAAAAATTGCATCAAGGAAAAGTTTTATTAATATCACTTTTGGATTAGGGAAGTTAGTGTAATATCCCCTATCTTGAGGCCCGAAACAAAGCTCTACAGATGCTGCAGTCATCCATAGTATTAACTTCTGGCGATAACATACGGTAATGTTAATGGTATCCATAATATCAGAAGCACATGAATATGAAATAAAATCAACACAGATTTAAAACAACTTTTCTGATTACATTAAAATCAATATTTCATATTCAGATACATAATCCCAAAATGATTCCCATGTTTTGATCAAATATAATTATTACAAAATACGCCAAGAGCAACATATGAAGATGCCCCCTTGGAAGACCAGAGTACTAAATAGACATGTCAATCTTAATACAACACAGCGAAAATAAAACTAAATAGCTCCTATATAGCTAGCTTTGCCTCCTGCACGTCTTTGGAAACTTTATTCGTCCAACCTACTAAACCTGAAAAATCCTTAACCCTCAATCTACTCAAATTGAATTTTGAGCACCCGAGAGTTTAATATTAAGTGAGACCATGTCGCTTAGCAGAATGGGTTTTCCCTCACTAATATCCCTTAAAAAGATATCTTTTTTCAAATCAGAATCCTGCAATCAAACTGATTAAAACAATATTAGTAATACCATATATGCTCATAAATCAGGTAATAAATGGGCTATCTGTCCGAACAATATAGTTTTGTTTGGCTAACTACTAACTATTGGCTGACTCGGCCCTACCAGACAAAATAAATAATCTAACATCTGTTAGACATACTTCTGGATGGTCTTTCCTTAACTTACTTCTCCCAGGGTCACCTAATCCTAATGGTTTTGCGGGCTCACCAATAACCTATCCTCCACCTCTGTATATATATTCCTTTCTGTGTGTAACATCATTTAAGTCTTACCTGTGACTAAGCCCTACACACTGGAATTTTGGACTAAATTAGCTAAGGGCTATAACTAATGTATAGGGTGCGACCCTATATGAGTCCCATATGGTAATCAAATATCTGAGTCATTTACTTAGGGTAAACAACCCTTCAAATTTCCTTACAAACATATCTTGCAAAATGATTTAACCCTTTAAATCAAACTTAAACATGGAAAACATACATTTGCTTTACTTAAATCTCTTTGCCATGATATTTGCTTTACTCAAAACATTGTTGATGAAAACCTTTGAAACCTTTATTTAAAGTCTTTAAACAATCCCTTTCAAAACCTTTGAAAGTACCCCTTTCGAAACTATTGAAAGTACTCCTTTCGAAACAAGTTAACTACTTTACTTTGTAAATTAGGCCGGTAGGCCAAATCATACCTTTCGAAACCATTTACAAAAGACCTTTCGAAAAATTGAAAGTGTCCGCTTCGAAAGCTTTATAAACCTTAGACATCCTCTTTCAAAACATTTCAAACTTGCCTTTCGAAAACATTGGGGAATAACCCCTTCGAAACCTTTATCATATATCTTTCGAAAACCTTGGGGAACCTCCCCTTCGAAACCTTCATTAAATACCTTTCGAAAGCATTAAAGTCTTTTACTTAAACAAACCTTTCAAAAGCATTGGGTTCAAGTGAAAGCTTGTGGAATACAATTTCGAAACCACTTAAAACATTCCTTTCGAAATCTTTGGGTTTAACTTTCAAACTATTAAAAGGGTCTTAAAAGAACCAAGTTGAAAGCGACTCTTTTGAAAGCAATTTCCTAAGTAAAAGAAGTGGATGGTGTCTAAACCAACCCCTTCGAAAGCATTGGAGAAGTGGCTTCAGGGTTTAAAATAAAAGAACCCTTTCAAAGGCATTGCTTCGAAAGGTAAAATGTAGCAGCAGGGGTTTCGACCTCTTCGAAAGCTTCTTTTTAAAACAAAGGCAGCAACCTCTTTCGAAAGCTTTTTTCTTTAAAACAATTGACCAAGTCGAAAGCCATCTCGTTCGAAAGCCTCATTTACAACCAAAATAGTTCTGAGTTTTCAGAAGCTACTTCAACCCCTTCGAAAGCCTTGTTTCGACTCCATACCTTTCACCGAACTCCAATCCACTACGTACCAAAGCTGATACCATGTGTATTGGTTTCGACTTAAATGGAGGCTGCAGTATGATGTCGAAAGATGCTACTATAAGTAGCGAAGCACATAAACCTTATAAAACTGATTTTTAACTTTATAAAGTAATTTCTTTCTAACTAACTTGCTTTGTTTGTCAACATATGATTGGCTGCCAATACTTTTCAAATTCTTTTCCAAAAATGCTGCCGAATTTCAGAGATTAACAATTTAAAACATTTACAAATTGTCCCTTCTCCTTTTATAAACATATAAAACATTTTAGTCCCATAACTTAAATAATTTTATATACTTATTAAACCCTTAGGAAAATTCTCTAAAAAATCCTATAAATCACTTTTAATATGTTTTCTAACATATATAAATTTCTGACCTAAAGCTAGCATATAATAGCTGTAATTAATTTAAACTCAATTTAACCATTTTCTTCACTAGAAAATCCATAATAAATCCACATTAATTCAAAAAATTATAAAACTTGAAACCCATCCCTAAAATAATATTTTTGACCTTATATCAGAATCGCAAGGCATTTGGATGTCATTTGGTAGGTTTTTCAATCATAACTTATCATAAAAATCCATATAAACAAAAAAAATTCATCAACAAGCACACACACACACACACACACACACACATATATATATATATATATATCTGTTTATCATTCAAAACATGGCATAACACTTTGCAAAACATATTCGGATCTGATCTAGAACCGAAAATAAGAAAATATGAGATGTAACCTATTATTCACCGTTGGCTTGTTGTTAAGGAGTTGAGATTTGCTCTTGAATTAAATTGATTAAGCTTCTTCTTCTTCATTTTAGCTTATCTTCCTCTTGCTTTCTCCTAATGGTGGCCGGCCACTCTTGAATTTAGTTTTGTTTGTGAACGTGGTAATGAAAGTGGCATGAGGGTTTAGAGTATAAGAATATAATTTATTAATATTTTACCCTTATCTATTACCCTTATTTCATTTTAATTCCCTTTTTGTTCATTAGTTTATTAGGCATGGCTACCCTCTAATTACACAAATCTCAATCCTTTAACCATTTACATCATTTCATTTCATTTAACTAATTAAATGTTATAAATAATGTTAATTAAAATTAGGGTTGTTACAGATTCCCCTCCTTAAAGAATTTCGTCCTCGAAATTACAATAAGGCATTCATCAAATCAATCATAATGGTAAAACATACCATGAAACAAGTTAGGATATGTATCTTGAATCCTGCTCTCAGTTTCCCAAGTACAGTCTCTCTCGTCGTCACTCTACTGGTTTGTTCCTTAGCCTCTTCTCATCTCTCGCGACTATACGAACTGGTTTTCTAACTATAGTCAAATTCGGCTCTACTACTAAGTCATCTAACACAGTCGGTGCTACAGTAGTCTCTGGGTCTTGGATACACTTCCTTAGATGAGAATTATGAAAAACATTATGTACTTCTGCCAAACTACTTAGTAACTCCACTCTATATGCAAGTTTCTCAATCCTTTCTAAAATAGGAAATGGTCTAATGAATCTTGGTGCCAATTTTCCTAATTTTCCAAATCGAATTACACCTTTCTTTGGTGATACCTTGGCGAAAACGTAAACTCCAACTGAGAACTCCAAGTCTTTCCGTCTATTATCAGTATAACTCTTCCGCCTAGACTGAGCTTCTTTCATTCTAGCTTGAATTAACTCAATCTTTTCTGTAGCTTCCTTAACCAAATCTAGACCAAGAACTAACTATCCCCGGTCTCTAACCAACAAACGGGAGATTTGCATGACCTTCCATTCAAATCTTCAATGGTGCCATCCCTATACTAGCTTGATAACTGTTGTTATACGAAACTCGACTAAGTGTAGATGGTCTTCCCATGATCCACCAAAATCTAGCACGCAAGCTCGTAACAAATCCTCTAAGACTTTGTTAACTCTTTTTGTTTGCCTATCTGTCTGCGGATGGTAAGCGGTACTCATCTTAAGCTTGGTACCTATGGTATCCTGTAGACTCTTCCAGAACTCGCTAGTGAATAAGGAATCTCTATCACTTATTATACTACTAGGAATTCCATAAAGTCTAACTATATTCTTCATGAATAACTTAGCCAAAACATGTGCTGTCCTGGTTGACTTAATTGGAATTAAATGGGCACTCTTGGTCAATCTATCCACTATAACCCATATACTTTCATTTCCTCGATTGACCTTGACAATCCGTCAATAAAATCCATCGAGATAGAATCCCATTTCCATAATGGAACATCTAAAGGCTAAGTAATCCACTTGGTTTCTGATGTTCGACTTTTACCTATTGATGGTTCAAACATGGTTTCACCCATAAGCTTATATCCCTCTTCATAACTTCGCAGAAGAAATTCCTTTTCATACCCTGATACATCTTAGTTCCTCCCAGATGAATAGTGAACTTCGAACGATGGCATTCTTCTGGAAATTCCTTCCTAATGTTTCCCACATTTGGAACACATAGTCCTCCTTTTTTTCTTAACCACCCATTCTGGTCAAGATTGAAAACTTTCAAGTCATTCTTATTTGTTCCATCCCTTAACTTTCTAATCCGTTCAGCTATTAATGGATCCTCCATCTGCTTATAAGCAATCTTTTCGATCATCACCGGTCGAACTTTTAAACAAGACAACATAGCAGTTTTCTTACTAAAACTACACTTAGATCTCCACTGTACTCTGCATGTAGTCAATGCTTCTAAATCTTTCCACTTAGCTATCATTGCCAACACTGCATTATGTTGCTTCCTGCTAAGTGCATCTGCAACCTTGTTTCCTTTTCCTGGTGTGTACTCAATACCAAAGTCATAAGTGGCCAAAAACTCTAACCACCTCTGCTGTCTCAAATTCAGCTCCTTCTGAGAGAATAGATATCTTAATGACTTCTGATCCATACACAACTCGAATCTTTCTCCCGATAGGTAATGTCTCCACACCTTCAATGCAAAAATTACTGCAGCTAATTCCAAATCATGAGTCGGATATATAACTTCATTTGGTCTAAGTTGTCAAGATGCATAGGCAATCACCTTACCTCTTTGCATTAACACAGCTCCTAATCCCATTCCACATGCATCCGTATACACCACTAAGTCCTGATTCCACTATGGAACAACTAACACATGTGCATTAGTCAATAAGTGTTTCAATCTCTGGAATGATTTCTCACACTTATCGGTCCAAACAAACTTCACATCCTTCTGCGTCAGCTTGGTCATCGGTGCTGCTATCCGCGAAAAATCCTAGATGAATCTCCGATAATACCCAGCTAATCCAAGAAAACTCTTTATCTCAGTCACTGTCTTGGGTCTCTTCTAATTATTCACCGCTTCGATCTTGGTCGAATCTATAGACAACCCTTTCTCTGAGACTACATGACCAAGAAACTTTACTTCGTTCTTCCAGAAATGACACTTCGAAAATTTCGCTTTCAGTTGGTGCTGCCTCAACGTCTCAAGCACCACTCTAAGATGAACCTCATGCTCTCTTTCATCTTTAGAGTATATCAAAATATCATCTATGAACACCAACACGAACCTTCCAAGTGGTGTCAAAAAACTCGGTTCATCAAATCTACAAAGAATGCTGGTGTGTTAGTTTGTCCGAACGACATTACTAACCATTCGTACAATCCATATCTGGTTCTAACGCCGTCAAAGGAATTCTATCCTCTGCCACGTTAAGCCGATGGAACCCTGTTGCTAAATTCAACTGGGAAAATAATTTGGCTCCACTCAAATGGTTGAACAAATCACCAATTCTAGGTAAGGAATATCGATTCATTATCGTCTTCTCATTCAACTTATGATAATCGATACATAACCCCAACGATCCGTCCTGTTTCTTCGCAAACACTACGGCTGCTCCTTAAGGCGAACTACTTGGTCTAATAAAAAATTTTCCTTCCAAATCCACCAACTGCACCTTTTGCTCCCTCATCTTGGTAGGGGTCATTCTACTTGGCGGTCTACTCACCGCCTCTGCTCCTGGTACTAAATCTATCCAAAACTCAATGGCTCATTTTGGTGGTAGTCCTACTACAGGTTCAAAGACATCTGCGAATTCTCTAACAATGAAAACTCGATTCAACTCGTCTTCTGCCTCCATAACACCCAACAAAGCATTAACCTCAAAACTAGGGTTTTCTACGAAGTATACTATCTGATCACTACAATCGGGGTGTTTAAATGATATTTTCCTATCATGGCAAAATATTCTAGCATCATATTTACTTAACCATTCCATACCCAAAATAATTCTGAACCCTACGAAATCAAACACATGCAAACTGCAAGCAAATACATGACCTAACAATTCAAACTCTAAGTGGTCACATCTCATCCCAAGAGTCGCATATCATCCCATCGAATTCGCAACCCTTAAAGAAGTAACTTGGTACGAGGATTCTAGGTTAAGTTTATCTACCAAACAAAGAGATATAAAAGAATGCGATGCACCCGTATCAAATAGAATTCTAACTGATACACCATGTATCAAAAGCGTACCTCCCAACACAGCTTTTTCCTTCTACACTGCTGTTGGTCTCAAGGTAGCTGGTTCCAATGCAAACATCTTGCCTTTTCCATCCTTGGTTGGTTCCTTGCACTGGTTCTTATAGTGTCCAATCTGATCACAACTGAAACATCTCACTCCTTTCTTCTCAGCAACTTTCTTTCCTTTACCTATCCGGCATTCATGAGTAGAGTGTCCTTTCTTATCACACCTATAACAGACAACCTCTGCCTTTCCTTTCTTAGTTGCTCCACCCTTCTGATCTCCTTTCTTATGGAAAAACTTCCTTTTCTAGTTTTGTCCTCCTTAAGCCTCCTTTGCCTTGTTACTTTCAAAATAAGCAAGCATCTCTTCCTGCCTCAAAGCCATCTCAACAATAACATCGCATGGATCCCTAACTTGCGATAACGTGGCCTTAGCAAGCTCAGGCTTCATCCCGTGAATGAACTTCTCATTCCTTTTGATGACAGTAACCGTAGCGTATCCGTATCTCGCTAACTCCTCAAATATGGTTGCATACTCAAGCACTGTCATATCTCCCTACTCTAATTTAGTAAACTTCCTGAGCAGAGTAGACTTAGCAATCTCCGACATAAATCTTTCTTCAAACCTCCTCCTGAACTCAGCCCAAGTCATAGTCTCCTCATTGACTCCAACAGTAACACTATTTCACCAGTACAGTGCTGCTCGCTGTAATTACCTAGAATCAAGCATCCTTTTCTGCTCATCATTGAGTCCTAAATCACAAAAAAATCCTCTCGCAATGAAGTAACCAATTCTCCACTTTGATTGCGTCTTCAGTACCACTAAATGGCTTTCCTTCCAACCGAGCATAATCTCTACTCAAAATAGCATAGTTATTAACCACTGGAGCTACTTGATTTCCTCCTTCAGCATTTCCTCCAGCTAACCCCGCAGCAACTCCTTCTTGCGTCATGTTAACGAAGAACTGATACATTCCTCCCATATCGACTTGCAGGACCCTAGCACCCACATTTGCAGCTTGTGCCTAACCTAGGTTCCCCCGGGTATTTGGTCAGGCATTTTTGTTGGTTGTGGTGCTTCCTCTACCAATGTTAACTCTTCCTCCTCTAGCATCCATATCTTACGTCTGTAAGATCTGCATTCGAGTCTTTGTAAGATACAAAAGATAACCAAAGAGAGATGGGAGAATAGAGACAAAGTGTATACTTATATATAGCAAATACAAGTACGTTACTATAGCGTTATCCCATACCCTAGTCTTTTCTCTAATTCCTTAGGATTATGTTTTAAAAATCATTTAAATTTGAAATTCCTTTAAGTTTTTTCATAAACCTATGCTATGATACCAAGTTGTGACATCCCCTATCTTGAGGCCCAAAGTTAAGCGCTACAGATGCTACAATCATCCATAGTATTAACTTCCGACGACAAAATACGGTAATGTTAATGGTATCCATAATATCATAAGAACATGAATATGAAATACACTCAACACAGATTTAAAACAACTTCTCTAATTACATTCAAATCAATATTTCATATTCATATACATACTCCCAAGATGATTTCTAGGTTTTGATCAAATATAATTATTACAAAATACGCCAAGAGCGACATACGAAGATGCCCCCTTGGATGACCAGAGTACTAAATAGAAATGTTAGTCTTAATACAACACAGCGGAAATAAAACTAAATAGCTCCTATATAGCTAGCTTTGCCTCTTGCACGTCTTCGGAAGCTTTATTCGTCCAACCTACTAAACCTAAAAAACCTTAACCCTCAATCTACTCAAACTGAATTTTGAGCACCCAAGAGTTTAAGGAGAAAAACATGTACTTCGAGTCAGACATAAAGCCTGGTGTGAATAATACTATTACATCTTGGATTTCTGATATTAAGTGAGACCACGCCGCTTAGTAGAACGGGTTTTCCCTCACTAATATCCCTTTAAAATATTTCTTTTGCCAAATCAGAATCCTGCAATCAAACTGATTAAAACAATAATAGTAATATCATATATGCTCATAAATCAGGTAATAAATGGGCTATCTTTCCAAACAATATAGTTTTGTTTGGCTAACTACTAACCATTGGCTGACTCGGGCCTACCAGAAAAAATAAATAATTTAATATTTGTTAGACACACTTCTAGACGGTCCGTCCTTAACTTACTTCTCCCAAGGTCACCTGATCCTAATGGTTTTGCGGGCTCACCAATAACCTACACGCCTCCTCTGTATATATATTCTTTTCTGTGTGTAACATCATTTAAGTCTTACCTGCGGCTAAGCCCTACACACTGGAATTTTGGACTAAATTAGCTAGGGGCTATAGCTAATGTATAGGGCGCGACCCTATACCAGTCCCATCTGGTAATCAAATATCTGAGTCATTTACTTAGGGTTAACAACCCTTCAAATTTCCTTGAAAACATTTCTTGCAAAATGATTTAACCCTTTAAATCAAACTTAAACAAGGAAAACATACTTTTGCTTTACTCAAATCTCTTTGCCATGATATATGCTTTACTCAAAACATTGTTGATTAAAAACTTTGAAACCCTTGTTTAAAGTCTTTAAACAATCTCTTTCGAAACCTTTGAAAGTACCCCTTTTGAAACTATTGAAAGTACTCCTTTCGAAACAAGTTAACTACTTTACTTTATAACATTAGGCCGGTAGGCCAAAACATAACTTTCGAAACTATTTACAAAAGACCTTTCGAAAACATTGAAAGTGTCCCCTTCGAAAGCTTTAAAAAACGTTAGACATCCTCTTTCAAAACATTTCAAACTTGCCTTTTGAAAACATTGGGGAATAACCCCTTCGAAACCTTTATCATATACATTTCGAAAACCTTGGGGAACCTCCCCTTCAAAACCTTCATTAAATACCTTTCGAAAGCATTAAAGTCCTTTACTTAAACAAACCTTCCGAAAGCATTGGGTTCAAGTGAAAGCTTGTGGAATATAGTTTCGAACCATTTAAAACATTCCTTTTGAAACCTTTGGGTTTAACTTTCAAAATATTAAAAGGGTCTTAAAAGAACTAAGTCGAAAGCGACTCTTTTGAAAGCAATTTTCTAAGTAAAAGAAGTGGATGGTGTCAAAACCAACCCTTCGAAAGCATTAGAAAAGTGGCTTCAGGGTTTAAAATAAAATAACCCTTTCGAAGGCATTGCTTCGAAAGGTAGAATGCGGCAGGAGGGGTTTCGACCCTTGCGAAAGCTTCTTTTTAAAATAAGACAACCTCTTTTGAAAGCTCTTTTCTTTAAAACAATTGACCGAGTCAAAAGCCATCTCATTTGAAAACCTCATTTACAACCAAAATAGTTCTAAGTTTCCAGAAGCAACTTCAACCCATTCGAAAGCCCTGTTTCGACTCCATAACTTTTGCCCAACTCCAATCCACTACGTACCGAAGCTTATGCCATGTGTATTGGTTTTGACTTAGATAGAGGCGGCAGTATGAGGTCAAAAGGTGCTACTATAAGTGGCGAAGCAGATAAACCTTATAAAACTGATTTTTAACTTTATAAAGTAATTTCTTTCTAACTAATGTAACATCCTTAATTTTTTATAACATTATTCAGAAAATTTAATTAGATAAATTAAATAGAATAATGATGATAAGGAGATTGAGATTTGAATAAATTATACTTATAGTGTCGTGCTCGTTAATAAAATAAATGGGCTTAAAATTGGTTTATAAGATAACTAACTTACAAAAGGCCTTATTAGAAAAAATAGCTACACTTTATATTCACGGCTATACATTTGCCTTTGTCCTTTCACGTTCATTTTATTTCTCAAATCAAAACAAACGCAAGAACACTAATATAGCCGACTATTAACAAGGAAGGGAAAGAGGAAATTTCAATCAAAAGATAAGATCAAAGCTAGGAAGGATTAAGCTACAACAAACTCAATATCCTTATCAACTCTAAGGTGAATAATAATCTTTTACCATCTCCATTTTTATTCAATGATCTATGGTTTTGAATTTATGATTTAAATTCGTTTTTGTTATAAAATGGATGATGATACGCTTGAGTTATATTATGATGATTTGTTTTAATTCATAAGCACATGAATTAGTACGATTTTTGTATAAAACCGAGAATATATGATTTCAGATTACCATGGAAATTTGTTATGTTAAGTAAAACATGGTTTTTGGCATGGGTTTTAATTTTCATAATTTTCCAACCTATTGAAATTTTATTATAAAATTTTGATGAAAGATGTGATATAATTGGGTTTAAAATTTACTTCGAGAAATCCAGGAAGAAATTGGATCTAAAATTTTAATATGTTTGATAACATGATGAAATTGTATTTCTGTGATTTTTGAGGATTTTTCCCAATTGATTTACTAGGGGAAATAAATTATTTTAAAAGAAGGGCTTTTTAGCAAATGTCGGTTTTTGTTTATATGGAAAGGTTTTAACGTTTAATTCCTTTAGTTTTGGATCTGAATAAATGTGGCAGTTTTAAAAAGGTAAAGTATTTGAAAAGTTTCTATGACAGCTGATCAATAGTTTACAAATAGGCAAGTTGTTAGAAAGTAATTACTAAAAGTTGCTATAATTCAGCCTTTAATCCAGAAAAAGGTATTTCGCTCCTATCAGTAAGGACCTTTCGACTCCTTTGATTCCGCCTCATCCTAGTTGAAACCAACATTGTAACAACCCGCATATTTCACGATTAAATATTTAAATGTTTTATTTAAATATAACATCGTTAATTGGATTAAAGTCCGAAATGTTACTTTTTGTAAATAGTCGAATTGGGACTCGAGACCACTTCCATTGGGTCCAAAATAGCATTTACAACTTTTTTGAGTATAAACATCGATATGTTTGGAGTTGAGTAGAATTTTGCTATTTTTCTATTTGGGCTTTGGGTTTGGGTTTCAGCCCACTAACCCATCATAATACCCTAACTCCTCTACTCTTCATGCATTCACTCATTCTATTTCCTAACACTCAAGCTAAAGGAAAAATGGGGGAAAGAAAGGGAAATGGAAATTCCTAAACCCTAGTTTTGATTAGGAAACTCAAATTCAAGTCCAAAATCAAGGAGTAGCTTAGGTAAGCATCCTCTTCATCTTCTCCATCTCTATCTCTCTTCAATTTACAGAAATTCCTATAACCTAACTTAGAAAAAACTTCACCTTTGATAATAGATTGAAGATTCTAGAGGTATATTGAAGAGGAATTGGTCTTGCTTTGTTTTAAAGCTTCTCATTCATGTCTTTGAGTTTTAAAGGTGAGTTCTTTAACTCACATCTACGTCTATAACTTTCATTATTGTTAGGTACGAATTCCTAACATCTATTCATGTTCATTTGCTTTTGATTTGAATTGATTTGGTGAATTTTCCAATTTTTGGTTTTTATGTCCAATTCTATGAAAATCCTACTATGGATGTTCGGACATGATATTTGAGGTGTATCGAAGAGTCTATAAGGCTGGGTTTTCACTTCGCATAAATCCTTAGCCTTCATTGCTCGCCCGATCGCTCCCGAATCGTTTTGGCCATCATGGCCTAGGCAAACTGTTGCTCAGGCCAAGTGACCGGACGTCTAGATATCAAGTCCAGACGTATGATTATGGTACCTGGAGGAGAAAGAAATATAAGATGGCAGAAAATAAAACAGTAGAGACAAATTCCAGACGTCTGATTTATAGGTTCAGACATCTGGTTAGGTCTTAGACATCTGCTTTGAAATTTCAGACGTCTGGGGGTTCTCTGGATTATTTCCAGAACTCAAATCCAGACGTCTGGATTAAACCCCAGACGTCTAGAGCTGTGCATTTTTCCTATTTGCCTATTTTTCTGAGTGGATTTCCAATTTTAATCGATTTTGTTGATCCGGTTAGTTGTTATCACTTATTATCAACTTTGATGAATTCTTTCTTTGGATTTCTGTGAATATCCATTTGATGGATTTGATATCGATTTTTATGGATTTAATTCACATCGTCGTATGTGAATTTTTGGTGATCGATTGTTTCTACAATCGTTTTTCGGTGATTTGTCACTTTTAAAAATACAAAGGTTTCTATACTAGTAGTAAATACACAAACTCTTTCGCAAAAATGATTTCAACGTTATTTTTAATACAAAGCTTGCTTTTAAAACCGTCTTCCAGTCTATTAGTATATACAAACCTTTACCTCATTCGTATGAGAAATCTAATTCAACGGCTTAGCAAAACAAGTGGTATGAAATGCTTGCGTTTACTTCGCCGGTTAATTCTTGGACTTGTTCGATTGAACTCTTGTGACAATTTTCGAGTGGAAATCTACAATCGGTTCATAAATATTTAAGTTAAGCTAGTGGTTATGGGACATGAAGCTAAACTCATTTATTTACTAGCTTAGTGTAATTTACACTTATCGATCAATGATGATCCTTTGGTGATTTAGACTAGCGATGTGCGATGTCTCTTTGTCCGCGTGTGGGACTGTACCTTGTTTGGAGGAGATTCGGCTCATAGTCCGCAAAGGAGGACTATACCCTGTTTGGAGGAGTTTCATCTCATAGTCCGCAAAGGGGGACTATACCCTGTTTGGAGGAGTTTCGGCTCATAGTCCGCAAGGGGGGACTATACCCTGTTTGGAGGAGCTTCGGCTCATAGGAGGAGCTTTGGCTCATAGTCTGCAAGGGGGGACTATAACCTGTTTGGAGGAGCTCCGGCTCATTTTATGGGATAACGACCCATTTGTGATACACATGTTGGGGAGTTTTCATGCTCCCGTTTGTGATAGGCCTTCCCCTTTTGTGATTTCTGGATCACTAGTTGATGATTTCTTGAATTTGTGTTTCACCGATTTTTATGCGATTGGCATTGTTATGTTTTGTCAATATTTGTGTTTTGGTGAATAATTTAAAGAATATGACATTCTTTTAGTGTTTGAGAATATTTGAGATATTGTATGATTTTTGTTGTTATCTGATGTATACTTGTCACAATATGGCATTATTGTTATCATACGTTTTTGTGATATCTCTTATCCTATCTCATTTTATATTATATTTATAGCTAGACTGATTCATTTATTACTTTCTTCTTAAATAATACTCGGGTCAGACATAGGTATTTCAGGTGCTTCTGCTTACCTTCTTATCAGGGTCCGTCACCTGACTTTTGGCTAACTACTTTAGATTAGTAGTTTTTGCTTTTATACATTTGACTTAGAGACTCCTTGATGTATACATATTCTTTTTCTTAGCACTTGTATCTATTCTTTTGTGATGTAGTGGATCTTGTATGACCACTACTTTGATGTACACTTCTATGTGTTATATTCATATCTGTTTTCCGCCTTTGTGATATGAATATCTGTGACTGATTTGTGTTATGCTTATTTCTATATTTGTTTCTGAAGCCCACATAGCCACTGTGTAGTAGTTTTGGGTTTGTATTTGATTTGTCAAATTTCCTCTTGAAATGAAATGCAAGTCATATTATCTGACATATCGGTACTCGCACAAAGCAATTACACAGATGGTCGCTCCTCAACAGCCTTATTCTTCGTGCTAGTCGATGGCATTACCCCGTAGTGTCCTTGGGTAGTGTGAGTATAGAGGTGGGGCATCACAGCTTGGTATCAGAGCCAAACTTCAGAACAATGTAGAATAATCTAGCTAGGATCATTGTCCTAAGTCTTTCTTAGGAGTCGTGCCTTAGGATTTAATTCGAGTCATTGGACCCATACTATCCTATTGTCTTTTGTGATGCCTTGTTTTATCAATCAAGTTTGTTTGATATTCATTCTGAGAATAACCTTTTTCCTCTTCTTTCTTTCTTTCTTTCTTTCTTAAAGAAGAGAAATTGTTAGATCTGGCAGTCCTAGCGCTGGTCAATCCAGTAGTCCTTCTCTGGATGGCGTATTCATGTCTACCCAACAGCTTTTGGATCTTGTAAAGAATCAAAAGTTTATCTTTGCTTTGAGTAAGAACCCTAAAAAGGTTTTACCTCTGAAGCTAGAAGTTCCTTTCGATCAGCTTGTAGATATCACTCTTCGACTTGAAGAGGTCGATAAAGGAAGTGATAGTGATGTTGGAGGTTCCCAAAAGAGCCTCAATAACAACAAGAAGAGGCATATTAAGTTCAAAAGCCCTAATCCCAACAAGAAAGGGAAGCAGGCAACTTCCGTGGCAAAGACTCCAATCCCTAATCATGGACAATGCTACAATTGTGGTTCTAAGGACCATTATGCTAATAAGTGTCCAAAGCCCCTTACTTGTCACTATTGCAAAGGTTTAGGTCATCTTTTATCTTCATGCTCCAAACTTCCAAACAAGAAAGAGGGAAAGCTAAATGTTGTGCAAGCCCCTATTAACACTTCTCTTGGTCAAGGTATTTTTCATTCAGTCCTTGATGGCATTATTTTATTTCTTGATCTTCCTGTTCGATTTCTTTTGATTCGGGTGCATCTCACTCTTTTATATCGAAAGAACTTGTTGTTACTTTTTCTTTAAATATTATGGGCTTAATGACTTCATTGAGAATTGCAAATCCGATTATTGGATCCGCAACACTCATTTTACTTTGTAAAAATGTCGAGATTATTTTATGTGATTATGCTTTCCGATCCGGTTGCTACTTAGGCTTCGGAATGATTTTTGGGAATGGATTGGCTTAATCGATATTAAGTCCACATCCTATGTCCCAAGAGGACTATCCATCTTTGACATTCTCAATCTGTTAAGTAGATTTCTATTGTTCTTAATGATTTTGATTTCCAAATTCGGTGGCATCATTTTATTCTTTAAACCCACTTGATGAGGAAGATGTTATTTCCCTCATTCAAGTAGTTTGTGAATTTTCCGGTATTTTTTTAGCTTGTCTTAGGATTATCACCTAAGCAATCTATTGAGTGGTGCAAAGGTCTTTTTAGCTCGACATTGCCACCGGTTTTCACCAACTACGAGTTGCGGAGGATAGCGTTCCCCTTACCGCATTCTGCACTTGTTATGATTCTTATGAGTGGTTCGTTACGTCATTCGGTTTGACGAACCCTCCAGCTTATTTCATTCATCTTACGAATCAAGTATTCTGCGAATATCTCGATGTGACCATCCTTGTATTCATTGGTTATGGGTGAAAACGTCAATTTAAAATTGCAAATCTTTTTAATAAGATATATTTATAAGTATAATTGGATTTTTTTCTTAAAACGAGCAAAGAATATTCGTAAAATTTTAAGAGACATGTTTATCAAATAGAAGATGATTTTGTGTTGTATTGCCCATTGAGTGCTTTAAGAATTATGGTCAATGCGCTTGATCAACATTATCGATAGGAATCTCCTAAACACTATGATGAGACAGTCAGACACAATAAATTGACTTGTAAAAAGTAATTTTTTCTAAAAAAGGTGATTACATAAAGTTCATTATAATTTTGAATGTCTTAGCTTTTCGGGAAAGAGGATCAATTAAAAGAACTCTTTTCCGATGTTTTTGTTCTTGCGATTCCCGAAGGGAACCAAGACTTGATTGTTTATACCGATTCTTGTCGTATTGGTTTGAATGTTATTCTCATGCAAAAGGGAACGTGTTATCGCTTATGATTCTAGACAATTAAAGCCTGCCGAGACTAGATATGCCACTCATGATCTGGTGCTCGCGGCTATGGTTTTCGACCTTAGAATTTGGCGTCATTATCTTTTGGGAGAGAAATTTGTTCTCTACACTGATCATAAATCTTTGAAGTATTTATTTTCTCAAAAGGAACTTAATTTTCCTCAACAACGTTGGCTCGAGTTCCTTGCATCTTATGATCTTGATATTCTCTATACTCCTGGAAAGGGAAATCGAGTTGTTGATGCCCTTAGTCCTAAGCAACAAGCAGTTGTTTCAATGATGATATCCGAATGGAATGATCTCGAGACTTTATCCACTTGTGAGATTCGAGATCGTGAATCCAATTCATGTTCATCTCTTGTTTTATGTAGCCTTGAGGCTCATCCTTCTCTTTTAGCACCGCTTATCGTCCTCAATCTGGTGGACAACTAGAGCGTTTGAATCAAACTCTTGAAGATCTCCTTCGTGTATGTGTTCTTGATTTTGGTGGAAGTTGGGAAGATCATATTTCTCTTGTTGAGTTTTCCTATAATAATAGCTTCCAATCTAGTATTGGTATGGCCCCTTTCGAGGCACTCTATGGAAGGCCATGCCGGTCTCCTTCGTGTTGGCTTGAAGTCGGTGAGAAGCTGGTTTTAGGTCTAGATTTTATTCGTGTTTCACATATGAAGGGTATTGTGCATTTCAGTCGATCGGAAAGATTAGCACCTCGATATATTGGTCCATTTCCCATCACCGAACGCATTGGTTCCGTGGCTTATCGCCTTGTATTAGCGGCTCAATTTTCGGCTATTCATGACGTATTCCACGTCTCTCAGCTACGGAAATGCCTTAGGGATTCTGATTCTATTCTTGAGCCTGGTGTTATTGAAGAAATTGAGGTTTCACCTAATTTGACTTATGAGCAACATCATATTCGTGTCATTGCTTCGGAGGTTAAATGCCTTCGAAATAAAGATGTTCTGCTTGTGAAAGTTCAATGGTCCTCAAATCCTAAGGATTGCTCTTGGGAATCCAGAGAATTCATCGAGCGAACACATCCGGACTTACTCTCTCGTGCTCTTTTAAGGTGAACTTCTCATTTCAAAATTTCTTCTTTTTTGTTGTTATGCCTTAGTATGGTTGTTACTTTTTAATTTCCTCTTAAGTATTGCAAGGACGCAATTTCTTTAAGGAGGGGAGCCTGTAACAACCTGCATATTTCACGATTAAATATTTAAATGTTTTATTTAAATATAGCATCGTTAATCGGATTAAAGTCCGAAATGTTACTTTTTGTAAATAGTCGAATTGGGACTCGAGACCACTTCCATTGGGTCCAAAATGGTGTTTACAACTTTTTTGAGTATAAACGTCGATATGTTTGGAGTTGAGTAGAATTTTGCTATTTTTCTATTTGGGCTTTGGGTTTGGGTTTCAACCCACTAACCCATCATAATACCCTAACTCCTCTACTCTTCATCCATTCACTCATTCTATTTCCTAACACTCAAGCTAAAGGAAAAATGGGGGAAAGAAAGGGAAATGGAAATTCCTAAACCCTAGTTTTGATTAGGAAACTCAAATTCAAGTCCAAAATAAAGGAGAAGCTTAGGTAAGCATCCTCTTCATCTTCTCCATCTCTATCTCTCTTCAATTTACAGAAATTCCTATAACCTAACTTAGGAAAAACTTCACCTTTGATAATAGATTGAAGATTCTAGAGGTATATTGAAGAGAAATTTGTCTTACTTTTTTTAAAGCTTCCCATTCATGTCTTTGAGTTTTAAAGGTAAGTTCTTTAACTCACATCTACGTCTATAACTTTCATTGTTGTTATGTATGAATTCCTAACATCTATTCATGTTCATTTGTTTTTGATTTGAATTGATTTGGTGAATTTTCCAATTTTTGGTTTTTAACTCCAATTCTATGAAAATCCTACTATGGATGTTTGGACATGATATTTGGGGTGTACCGAAGAGCCTATAAGGCTGGGTTGTCGCTTGGCATAAATCCTTAGCCTTCGTTGCTCGCTTGATCGCTCCTGTATCGTTTTGGCCATCATGGCCTAGGCAAACTATTGCCCAAGCCAGGTGACCAGACGTCTAGATATCAAGTCCAGACGTCTGGTTATGGTACCTAGAGGAGAAAAAAATATAAGAACACAGAAAATAAAAAGTAGAGACAAATTCCAGACATCTGATTTATAGGTTCAGACGTCTAGTTAGGTCTCAGACGTCTGCTTTGAAATTTCAGACGTCTGGGGGTTTTCTGGATTATTTCCAGAACTCAAATCCAGACGTCTAGGGCTGTGCATTTGCCTATTTGCCTATTTTATTAGTGGATTTCCAATTTTAATCGATTTTGTTGATCCGGTTAGTTGTTATCACTTATTATCGACTTTGATGACTTCTTTCTTTGGATTTTTGGGAATATCCATTTGATGGATTTGATGTTGATTTTTATGGATTTAATTCACATCGTCGTATGTGAATTTTTGGTGATCGATTGTTTCTACAATCGTTTTTCGGTGATTTGTCACTTTTAAAAATACAAAGGTTTCTATACTAGTAGTAAATACTCAAAATCTTTTGCAAAAATGATTTCAACGTTATTTTTAATACAAAGCTTGCTTTTAAAACTGTCTTCAAATCTATTAGTATATACAAACCTTACCTCATTCGTATGAGAAATCTAATTAAACAGCTTAGCAAAACAAGTGGTATGAAACGCTTGCGTTTACTTCTCGGTTAATTCTTGGAATTGTTTGATTGAACTCTTGTGACAATTTTCGGGTGGAAATCTACAATCTGTTCATAAATATTTAAGTTAAGCTAGTGGTTATGGGACATGAAGCTAAACTCATTTATTTACTAGCTTAGTGTAATTTACACTTATCGATCAATGATGATCCTTTGGTGATTTAGACTAACGATGTGCGATGTCTCTTTGTCCGCGTGGGGGACTGTACCCTGTTTGGAGGAGTTTCGACTCATAGTCCGCAAAGGGGGACTTTACCCTGTTTGGAGGAGTTTTGTCTCATAGTCCGCAAAGGGGAGCTATACCCTGTTTGGAGGAGTTTTGACTCATAGTCCGCAAGGGGGGACTATACCCTGTTTGGAGGAGCTTCGGCTCATAGGAGGAGCTTTGGCTCATAGTCCACAATGGGGGACTATACCCTGTTTGGAGGAGCTCCGGCTCATTTTATGGGATAGCGACTCATTTGTGATACACGTGTTGGGGAGTTTTCATGCTCCCGTTTGTGATAGGCCTTTCCCTTTTTGTGATTTCTGGATTTCTAGTTGATGATTTCTAGAATTTGTGTTTCACCAATTTTTATGCAATTGGCATTGATATGTTTTGTCAATATTCGTGTTTTGGTGAATAATTTAAAGAATATGACATTCTTTTTAGTGTTTGAGAATATTTGAGATATTGTATGATTTTTGTTGTTATCAGATGTATACTTGTCACAGTATGGCATTATTGTTATCATACGTTTTCGTGATATCTCTTACCCTATCTCATTTTATATGATATTTATAGCTAGACTGGTCCGTTTATTAATTTCTTTTAAATAATACTCGGGTCAGACCGAGGTATTTCAGGTGCTTCTGCTTGACTTCTTATCAGGGTTCTTCACCTGACTTTTGGCTAACTACTTTAGATTAGTAGTTTTTGCTTTTATACATTTGAGTTAGAGACTCCTTGGTGTATACATATTCTTTTGCTTAGCACTTGTATCTATTCTTTTGTGATGTAGTGGATCTTGTATGACGACTACTTTGATGTACACTTCTATGTGATATATTCATATCTGTTTCCGCCTTTGTGATATGAATATATGCGACTGATTTGTGTATCTGCATTTTTAAGATATTAAACATGTATACTATGATTGCATGGATACTTACTACGTTCTGAATAATACTCTCAGAATCTTTAACTTTAGTCTTACAACTAAAATTACTGATTGTGACTACTATTGGAATAATTTTAGATTTAAGTTTAAAATGGAAAATAGATTTTTACTTGATATTTATTCATTATAATTTGTTGGTATATTTGGTTTGAGAGAAATCAAAGAATTTTTAATAATAATAATAGTCATTTTAATAAATTGATTTTTATAATATCTTCATTTTGTTTTAATTGGATCTCAAATCCTAAATATAAATTAGCTAAAATAATCATTTTAAAGAATATCTTAATAAGATTAGTAATGATATTAAGTTATTTAAACATAAAAACAATATTTTTTACATTAGTAATTGTAGCATTAACATTTTTTCAAACTTAAATGATGATTTTACTGATTATCATAATATCCTTTTGGTCAAAGGAGCAAAAGGATAAGTTTTAATTTGTTATAGTTTTTGTTTTTATTTTAGTTTGTTCTAGTTTTAGTTTATAGATTTTTAACTTCTTTTGATCATGGATTCTTTTTTATCCTATTTTCTAATTTTTAACTTTTATTGTTTTCTGTCCTATTATCTTAGCTTTTGTATCTTTACTTTTATTTCATTAATGCATATATATGTATATAAATTTCATTTATACGCATATATATGTATTATTCTTATAATTTTCTTTAGTTTCTTTTACAAATACAGGTTTTGGCCAGATTTGGTGATAAATTCTTTTTGCAGGTTCATAGGATTGCTGATGGCAGGATTGTTGTTTGTAGTGAGGAGTTCTTATCAATTCTTTTACATCTTTAGTGTGGCGTTCTACTTTCTCGATGATTCACTTTTCAGCGAGGCACTCTCTCAGTTCTTCCGAGTATACAGAGTGGCGTTTTTCATTCCAGATCATTCGCATTTCTAGTTCATTCGAATCTGCGGCATGGCGTTTCCTTCTTAGATGGAGCAGCTTTCTAGTATCATTGGTGCTGAGTTGCTTCATAGATTTTTTAGGTACTTCTAACACCTTAATACTGGGCGATGGCCTTGCCGGAGCTCGATATTTGAGTGTAATGGGCGGTGGCCTTGCCAGAGCTCATTCTAGGGGTACGAGAGTTATTTCCTTTGTTATTTGTACTATGATTAGCCACCTGCCAGGCATGTTGGCAGCACCATATCTTCTATGATATATACATATTTACATGTGTGCTCTCCTCTATTCTAGAGGATCACACATTTTTCTCAAAAAATAGTTATATATATGTAAGTACGTATCCTCCGCTCTCTTAGACCATTCTTCTGTATCTTACTAAGGCTTGTATGAAGTTTTACGAGAAAGGAGATATGGAAGCAGGAAACAGAAGAGGAAATCTCGGTAGAGGAAGCACCACAACTAATGGAAATGCTCGACCCACTACCAGGAGAAACCCGAGTCGACCAGCTAATGCTAGTAACCAAAATGCTGAAGCCAATGTGAGTGCTGGAAATCCACCAGTAGATATGGGGGCGATGTATTAGTTCTTAGATAGTTTGATGCAAGTAGGAGCTGTTGCTGGAGTTGCTGGAAATGTAGGAGGAGCTAATCCTGTGGCTCTAGTTGGGAATATTGCTTTGCTGAGTAGAGATTACACTAGTTTGGGTGGGAAGCCATTCTTGGGAATGGAGAGTGCCGTAGAAGTTTAGAATTGGATGTTGCATTGTGAGCGTATATTCACTAATTTGGGTCTGAATGTTGGGCAAAAGAGGAGGTTGGCCTTTATGCAGTTGCAGGGGTTAGCACTGCATTGGTGGAATAGTGTCACTACCAGAGTGTTGAAAGAGAAGTTAACTTGGAATTATTTTAAGACGAGATTTGAGCATAAGTTTGTATCTGAGTTTGCTGAGTCTGAGCTGATGATGAAGTTTATGAATTTAGTTCAAGGAGGGATGTTAGTAGTCGAGTATGCTACTAAGTTTGAAGAGCTGTCTAGATATGGATATGCTATTATAGATACTGACATAACAAAGAATGAGAAGTTCATTCGGGGATCGAGGCTCGAGCTTGCCAGAATGACCATGACCTATGTCCGAGATCCTTGTAATATAGTGGTGGAAATAGGCATTCGCCATGAAGAGTTGCTTGTTGATTTAGTTAAAGAGAAGTCAGTGGAAACTCAGGGTTCTTAGGAGAAGAAGAGGAAGTTCTTTAAGAAGAAGGGAACCCAAAAGGAGATATTGCTAACAAGTCAAAGGTTGAGGTAGATTTCTATATGTGCGATAAGAAGGGTCACTTTGCTAATGAATGCCGGTCAGGAAATGGGAAGAAAACTGCAGTTAAGAAAAATGATAAATGCTTCAACTTTGATCAAGTTAGGCATTACAAGAATCAGTGTTCAGAGCCAGTTAGGGAGGAAAAAAGAAAAGTTTTTGCTATAGGACCAGCTAGGCCTATTGCAGCAGAGAAGGGAAAGACTGTGATGGAAGGTACGTTTTTGATCCATAGTATTTCGGTTAGAGTACTTTTTTATACCGGTGCATCACATCCATTTATATCTCAGTGTTTAGTTGATAGATTATGTCTAGAACCCACCTACCTTGTTACTTCCTTAAGGGTTGTGAATCCAATAGGAGGATATGCAACTCTAGGGTTAAGATGTGACCAGTTAGAACTTGACTTGTTAGGTCATAAGTTTGCATGCAGTTTATATGTTATTGATTTCATAGATTTCAAGATCATTTTGGGTAAGGATTGGTTGGCTAGGTACGAGGCTAGAATATTTTGCCAGGATAGAGAAATATCACTGAGATGCCCTTATAGTCATAACCGAGTGATATTCTCAGTACAGAATACTGACCGGAGTGTTAGCGATATGCTTAATGCTATGAAGGTAGGAAATGAGTTAAATCCGGTTCAAATTGCAGGAGAATTTGCAGATGTTTTTGAGCCAATCACTGGACTACCCTCGAAAAGAGCTGTTGAGTTTAGAATAGATCTTGTGCCAGGAGCTGAACCTATAAGTAGACCACCTAGCAGGATGACACCAACTAAGATGAAGGAATTGAAGGTGCAGCTAGTGGATCTAGAAGGAAGGAATTTTATTAGACCAAGCAGTTCACCTTGGGGAGCAGCCGCGGTGTTTGTGAAGAAACCAGATGAGTCGTTGAGGATATGTATTGACTATCGTAAGTTAACGAAAGGACCATTAAGAATAAGTATCCTTTGCCAAGAATAGATGATCTGTTTAATAGTTGAGTGGAGCCAGAGTGTTTTCCCAGTTGGATTTGGCGATAGCTTTCCATCAATTAAGAGTGGCGGAGGACAGTATTCCTTTGACAGCATTTCGAACTAGATATGGTTCATATGAGTGGTTGGTAATGCCATTTGGATTGACAAATGCACCTGCTTTCTTCGTAGATTTGGTGAACCGATTTTTCCAAGAGTACTTGGATAGGTTTGTACTAGTATTTATAGATGACATTCTAGTATACTCTAAGGATGAGAGAGAGCATGAAGTTCATCTTAGAGTGGTGCTTGAGACGCTGAGGAAGAATTAGCTAAAGGCAAAGTTTACCAAGTGTCATTTCTGGAAGAAAGAGGTATAGTTTCTTGGTCACATGGTTTCAGAGAAAGGATTGTCAGTCAATCCGGATAAGATCGAAGCTGTGAATAATTGGAAGAGACTAGAGACGGTGACTGAGATCTAGAGTTTTCTTGGACTTGCCGGCTACTACTGGAGATTCATTAAGGATTATAGCAGCACCCTTAACTAAGTTAACCAGGAAGGAGGTGAGATTTGTTTGGTTCGAAAACTGTGAGGAGGCATTCCTTAATTTAAAGCATTTGTTGACCAACGCACCAGTATTTGTAGTTCCAGATGGAAACCAAGGATTAGTGGTGTATACTGATACATGTGGAACTGGATTAGGAGCAGTGTTGATGTAGAGTGGTAAAGTCATTGCCTACGCATCTAGGAAGTTTAGACTGCATGAAGTTAGATATCCTACTCATGATTTGGAGTTGGCAGCTGTGATCTTTGCATTAAAGATTTGGAGACATTATCTCTAAGGTGAGAGATTTGAGTTATATACCGATCATAAGTCTTTACGGTATTTATTCTCTCAGAAGGAGTTGAATATGAGACAGCAGAGGTGGTTGGAGTTTTTGGCTACTTATGATTTTGGTATAGAGTATAAACCAGGGAAAGGTAATAAAGTAGCTGATGCTCTTAGCAGGAAACAACAGAATGTGGTGTTAGCTATATTGACGGAGTGGAAGGATTTAGAAGCTTTAGTCAATTGCAGTGTGCAGTTAAAATTGATTGCTGGTTCTAACCAGAGTACTACCATGTTGTCTTGTTTAGAAGTTCGACCAGTATTGATTGAGAAAATTGCTTCTAAGTAGAAGGAGGATCCAATATAAGCTGAGAGGATCAGAAGACTTGAGGTTGGAACAGAGATCGATGATTTAAAGGATTTTAGCCTTGACCAGAGAAGGTAGCTAAGAAAGAAGGGACGATTGTGTATTCCAAATGTGGAAGACTTAAGGAAAGAAGTTCTTGGAGAATGTCATCAATCCAAGTTTACGATTCATCCTAGAGGAACCAAGATGTATCAAGATATGAAGAGGAGCTTCTATTAGGAAGGCATGAAGAGGGATGTTGGCTTGTGGGTTAGACAGTGTGCAAACTGTCAACAAGTGAAAGCTGAACATCAAAAACCGAGTAGGTTAGTACAACCTTTATAGATTCCAGTTTGGAAATAGGATTCGATATCCATGGATTTTATAGACGGGTTGCCAAGGTCAAATATAGGTAATGAAAGTATATGGGTTATAGTGGACAAATTGACTAAGAGTGCCCATTTCATTCCAGTTAAGTCAACCAGAGCGGCACCTTTTTTAGCTAAGTTATTCCTAAAGAACAGAGTTAGACTGCATGGAGTTCCTAGTAGTATAGTAAGTCATAGAGATGCATTGTTCACTAGTGAAATCTGGAAGAGTCTACAGGAAGTGATGGGTATCAAGCTTAATATGAGTACTGCGTATCACCCTCAAATAGATGGGCAAATAGAGAGAGTCAATAAGGTACTCGAAGATTTATTGAGAGCTTGTGTATTAGACTTTGGTGGTTCTTGGGAAGATCACCTACATTTGGTTGAGTTTTTCTATAATAATAGTTACCAGACTAGCATAGGAATGGCGCCGTTTGAAGCTTTGTATAGAAGGCCATGCAAATCGCCAGCATGTTGGTTGGAGACTGGAGACAGATTAGTCTTAGGTCCATATTTAGTTAGAGAGGCGTCAGAGAAGATTGAGTTAATCCGGGAAAGGATGAAAGAAGCTCAGTCCAGACAGAAGAATTACGCAGATAAGGGGCGTAAGGACTTAGAATTCTCAGTTGGAGATAAGGTATTCATTAAGGTATCACCTATGAAGGGTGTGGTACGATTTGAAAAGTCAGGGAAGTTAGCCCCAAGATATGTAGGTCCATTCCAGATTATAGAGAAGATTGGAAAGCTCGCATACAGAATAGAGTTGCCAAGCAGTTTGGCAGGTGTCCATAATGTATTTCATGTATCTCATCTTCGCAAGTATGTGCATGATCCAGAGACTACTATTCCTCCGATAGGGTTGGATGACTTAGTGGTAGAACCTAATTTGACTTTTGTTAGACAACAAGTTCCGGTTGTAGCTAGAAATGATAAAACCGAGGACATATGATTTCAAATTGCCATGGAAAATTTTTATGATAAGTAAAACATGATTTTGGAGATGGGTTTTAATTTTCAGAATTTTCCAAGCTATGGAAATTTTATTATAAATTTTTGATGAAAGATATGATATAATTGGGTTTAAAATTTATTTCGAGAAATTCAGGAAGAAATTGGGTCTAAAATTTTAATATGTTTGATTACATAATGAAATTGAATTTCTATGATTTTTTGGGATTTTTCCCAATTGATTTACTGGGGGAAATAAATTATTTTAAAAGAAGGGCTTTTTAGCAAATGTCGGTTTTTGGTTATATGGAAAGGTTTTAACGTTTAAATCCTTTAGTTTTGGATCTGAAGAAATGCGGCAGTTTTAAAAAGGTAACGTATTTGAGAAGTTTTTATGACAGTCAATCAATAGTTTACAAATAGGCAAGTTGTTAGAAAGTAATTACTAAAAGTTGCTATAATTCAGCCTTTAAACCAGAAAAAGGTGTTTCACCCCTATCAGTAAGGAACTTTCGACTCCTTTGATTCCGCCTCATCCTAGTCGAAACCAACATAGTCGAAACCCATGTAGTTGAAACCAGTACACAAGGTATAACTTAGATGGTATGCAGTGGATTGGAAGGAAGGCGAAAACCATGGCTTCGAAAGGGTAGCTACCGATGGGGTCGAACCCTGCTTTGTTTTCAAAAGTTAAAGCTTGCCTAGTTTTACCTAAAGCTTTCGACACAGTCGAAAGCTATGCTTTCAAAAAGGTTTTATAATTAGCTTTCAAAGAAGGTTGTCATGTGGTGTTTAAGTAATTGCTTTTGAAAGAGTACCCTTTTTCCTTTAAATAATTGCTTTCGAAAGGGTAGGTTTCGTCCCAGTCGAAACCAAGCCGGTAATCCCCCTTTTGACTGCATTGAAGTCATTTATGTTGTCGAAGGGGTTACTTCTGTTTTACTTAAGCCTTTTTCTTGTATGCTTTCGAAGGGGTTGAGGGTTTCGAAGGTGATGGGGTCGAAATGGGTTACGACTCTATCCATCAAAGTTTTTGTTTTAAAGGTTTTGCTTTTGACTTGATGGTTCCGACACTATCAATTTTTCCCCAAACTAATTTTTGTTGGTTTCAAAAGAGATACTTTCATATATAACCATTTTGACCCAAATGATAGTTTTAAAGTGTAAACCCAATGCTTTCGAAAGAGGTACTTTCATTTGTTTCGAAGCTCTATATTTTGAAAGATGATTTGATACCATCGAAAGGTATAATAGGTTTCGAAAGAGAGTGTTTACTAAGGGCTTAGAAAGGTATGTATAAAATGTTTTGAAAAGAGGTCTTTGCTTTCGAAGGAGGCTATCCAAAGGTTTCGAAAGAGATGTTTTATGGTTTCAAAACATAAACCCTATCTCAATTTAAAGTAATAACCATGGCATAAATAAAGATTTTGAAATGTTATTCACATTGCTATTAACCCATAACTGTATTTTAGGGAAAGGGAAGAATAACCGGTTAGGTTAACCTAGTAGTGAATATAACTTAACTGATGTTAAAATTTTAATTAAAGATATTGGCAAGGGCCAAGAGGTTTACAGTATGCCCATGAAAACTGTATGGTATTAGCAGGGGCTAATAGGTTCATAGTCAGCCCATGAAAACTATGATTTGATACTTGCAGGGGCCAGTAGGTTTGTAGTTAGCCCATGAAAACTATATCCGAATTAAGACATTGGCAAGCAGCCAATTGGTTCCTAGTTAGCCCATGAAAACTAGGATAAGAAATAAGATATTGGAGTTACCAATAGGTTCTTAGTGATCCCATGAAAACTATGCAATTGGACAAATAGTCCTTGACATTTAACAGGTTAATAGTAATCCTAGAAACTATAATTGAGACATGTAGTCAGAAAGAATGGGGATGGGTAATCAAGAATTGATTTATTTGTTTTGCATATCATCATAATGTTTTGAAATACTATGTTTTAACCATTGTGGATGTAGGAGCATGGTATATGGTTTTATAAATGTTTTAGGATACTAGTGAGGGGAAACCCCGTTCCGCTAAGCGGCGTGGTCTCACTAGATATCTAAATGGTTTGAGATGGTAAATTATTATTCATACCAGGCTTTATGAATGACTCAAAGTTTTTGTTTTCCCCTTAAACTCTCGAGTACTCAATTGATTTTGAGTAGGTTGAGAGTTAAGGTTTCCAGGTGTTCTTTTAGACGAACAAAGCTTCCGAGGACGTGCAAGTGGAAAGATTATTATTAGCGTTTTTTTATTTCCGCTTTGTGTTTGTTTGTAAAGGAAAATTATTTCTTGCCAATCTATATACTCTGATCTATCAAGGGACATCTTCATATGTCGCTCTTGGCGTATTTTGTAATAATTATATGTTATCTGAACGTAGTCTGCGAATTGGGATTTTGCAATCAATTTGGATTATTTTGAAATGGAATGTTGAATTTGTTTTGCTATTTAATTTTTTCCCATATTCTTGTGTTTGTGTGTATCAATGTATCTAATATCGTCGTGTTTGATTGCCGAGGATTGGTAACTATGGATGACTGCAGCATCCATAGCCATTAGTTTTGGGCCTCCAAATAGGGGGATGTTACAACTAACTTGCTTTGTTTTTCAACATATGATTGGCTACCAATACTTTTCAATATCTTTTCCAAAAATGCTGCCGAATTTCAGAGACTAACAATTTAAAACATATACGAATTGCCCCTTCTCCTTTTATAAACATATAAAACATTTAAGTCCCATACCTTAAATAATTTTATATACTTATTAAAACACTTAGGAAAATTCTCCAAAAATTCCCATAAATCACTTGTAATATGTTTTTTGACATATATAAATTTTTGACCCAAAGCTAACATATAATAACCGCAATTAATTTAAACCCAATTTAACCATTTTATTCACTATAAAATTCATGATAAATCCACATTAATTCAGAAAATTATAAAACTTGAAACTCATCCCTAAAATAATATTTCTAACCTTATATCAGAATCGCAAGGCATTTGGATGTCATTTGGTAGGTTTTTCAATCATAACTTATCATAAATATCTATATAAACAAATTTCATCACCAAACATATATATATATATATATATATATATCATCAAAACATGGCATAATACTTTGCAAAACATATTCGAATCTGATCTAGAATCGAAAATAAGAAAATATGAGATGTAACCTATTATTCACCTTTGGCTTGTTGTTAAGGAATTAAGATTTGCTCTTGAATTAAATTGATTAAGCTTCTTCTTCTTGATTTTAGCTTATCTTCCTATTGCTTTCTTCTAATGGTGGTCGACCTCTCTTGAATTTAGTTTTGTTTATGAACGTGGTAATGAAAGTGGCATGAGGGTTTAGGGTATAAGAATATAACTTATTCCTATTTTGCCTTTATCTATTACCTTTACTTATTTCATTTTAATTCCCCTTTTGTTCATTAGTTTATTAGGCACGGCTACCCTCTAATTATACAAATCTCAATCCCTTAACCATTTACATCATTTCAGTTAATTTAAGTTATTAAATGTTCTAAATAATGTTTATCAAAATTAGGGTCCTTACAGTTAGATCCTCTGGTTATGTTGTATCCGAGCATGAGATTCTGATCGATCTAACTAAGGTTTCTACAATACAAGATTGGAAGTTAACGAGTACTGCGATCGAGGTTCGTAGTTTTCTTGGGTTAGTGGGACATTATTGAAAGTTCATTAAGTACTTTGCAAAGGTTCCTACACCTTTGACCCATCTAAATGGGAAGAGCCCAGTCTTCTTATGGGATGCACTTGTAAAGACTTTTTTATTAACGTAAAGGAATTATTTACTAGTTCTCCTGTTCTTGTTATCAGGGAGGGAGCTAAATCGTTTATCGTATATATCAATGCTTGTAGTATGGGACTCAGTGTTATTATGTAAAAAGGCAATGTAGTTCAATATGCTAGTAGGCAACTTAAGACCTATGCGAAGAACTATCCAACTAATCATTGGAGTTGTCAGCCCTTGTCTTTGCATTAAAAACACGAAGCCATTATTTATTGGGTGAGAAGTTTGAGCTATTCATCGATCATACATCTTTGAAATACTTATTGTAGATACCCCACCTCTATACCCATACTATCCAAGAGTACTACAACGTAATACTATCGGATAATATAGAGAATGGGGCAGGGTAAACACATGAATATTCCCTTGGGCTAACACTAGTATGTATATAAACATTGAATAAATAACTTACCTATATGTACACAGTATTGGAACATAGCAATAAAAACATGTGCCTCCAAGATAGAACAATATACAATAAATAAAATAGAATACAAAGTCATTATCGCAGCGAATACACACGCACATTAATATACAATAACAATGCATGACCAAAATAAACTCAAGAATATACAAACATGTTTTACATCATGTATAATAACATGCAACTATACTATATAACTAACCTCCTGTTGGGAGTGTTTCCACCTACTACCGGACCAAACTTCCTTCCTATGCATAGCCGGACCAACTTCCTTCCCATGCATAGCCGGACCAAACTTCCTTCCTATGCATAGCCGGACCAACTTCCTTCCCATGCATAGCCGGACCAAACTTCCTTCCTATGCATAGCCGGACCAACTTCCTTCCCATGCATAGCCGGACCAAACTTCCTTCCCATGCATAGCCGAACCAGCCTACTCCACCTACCACCAAACCAGCCTACTCCACCTACCACTGAACCAGGCTACTCCACCTACCACCGAACCAACCTACTCCACCTACCACCGAACCAATTCGCTTTCCCAACGTACTACCGGACCAGGGAGTACCGAACCAACACTGCCAGGCCAGATCGCATCAGCCCAGGCATACCAGCAGCTGTGTACATCCAAGACCCCTGCCCCCAGCCTCAATCTATAAATAGAGGGGCATAGGTACAACAATGGGACACAAGTTTGAGAGCTCAAGCACGGATAGAACTTTCAAACAACTTTCATATACTTGTATCAAAGCTTTGTACTTGTAATCTAAACAAGAAAGGAGAAATAATATATAAAGTGGATGTAGGCACATTCGGGCTGAAGCACTATAAATCTGCGTGTCTTTTACAGTTTAGTCCCCGCTTTTTACATATTTGTATAAATCACCCAGATCACTAAAGACAACGCAAAATCAACTAAATCATACGACTTGGAGGTGTTTGCCCATTTTTTATGCAAACATTTTTGGTGCTTTCATTGAGAGCAAGAAGCTCGAAGCTTCAGCTTCTCCCACTTAACCTTCTTCCTAACAGCGTCGTTCATTGCTTGGAAAACATGCCTCCCAAGCAGGAGAAAGATGTTAACAAAGGAAAAAACATCGCAACCAGCAGTCTTCCAGATCCAGTAAGTCGTCCCCTTCCAGCAGCAGTACCAAATGAAGGTCAGGCAAATCCGACAACCCCTGCCACAGAACAGCCTGCAGCAATTACTAGGGCAGATCTAGACAGGGTTGTGGCTGAAGTGACTAGCCGCTTCACATCCCAGCAGGAAGCCTTGGTGGACCATCTCATGTCACGCTTAAGGGATGCTAAAGAGTTCAACCGCAACACTGAGTCATGGGGTGAGTCCCAGTCTGGAGGATCTCAGAGATAGCAAAGATCTTCCTTCTTCGAAGGGGCTAACGACAGAAGCGGCCATGGTAGGAGCCGAGACCGAGCACAGCCCGAAGTTAGGCCTGAGGAAACGCTTGGAACAGAGCCCAACTGGGGAGGTACCGGGCAGAGGTCAACTGTAGCTGAGCCGGCCGTACTGCCTAACCACGGAAACACCAATGAATGGGGCTGAGCTAGAGTCCAGCCCGAAGTTGGACCCGAGGAAGTGCTTAGATCAGAACCCAGCAGGGGAATATCAAGGCAAGGGCCAATTGTAGCTGACCGTAACATGCTCCCAGAAGACCAGAGGCAGCCATTGGAAAATATTAGAAATGATAGACGATACCATCCCTACAGGTCATCTGGACGGAATTAATCCCACAGAACAGAACCGAACTCATTCCTATCTGCTCCAAATTCTGATGAAAGGATGGCACACTTGTTCAGAGAGTGCGTCCAACGGGATCAAAGATATCGAGGGATAGGTGCTAGGGTAACCAGCCCTTTCGCCCACAATATCGAAATTGCTATCACCCCCCGAGAATGGAAGATGCCAACAATGGAACCTTACAAAGGAACCTCTGACCCCGTTGTACACTTACAGAGATAAACACAGCATATGCTCATAAGCGGGGCAACAGAAGGAGTACTGTGCAAATGCTTTCCACTATTCTTAGCAAATCTAGCTACCTCCTGGTTCTGCCATCTACCCCAAGGATCCATCAGCTCATGGGAGATGTTGAAAGAAAAGTTTATCAGCCAGTTTCGCATTCATGTGGAACAACCCAAGGACGCTTATTCCTTATCCAGTATCAAACAGAAACCTGGAGAGAAGCTGCAACAATATTTAACCCGATTCAATGCCGCAGCGGCCGCAGTCCAAGATGCCGATGAGAAGCTTGTCTTAATGGCCCTCTGTAGTGGTGTGCATCCGGATACTAAATTTGCTAGAAGATTGACAAAAGAAAAACCAGCTACTTTACCCGATTTCTTCCATGAAGCCGGGAAATATATGAGGCTTGAAGACGCTGCCACTGAGGGGTAGTCAGGGCAGCAAAATAAGGCAGCTCAGGGCAACACACCCGCTGCAGCGAAGGATGTTCGAAGAAATTATTCTAGAGACAATGTTGGGGGCAATAAGGGAGAAAAGCGCCTATATCGGCCATGACCGAGATTCGACACTTACACTCCTTTGAATGAAACCATCAAAAACATCTTCCTTGCCACCCAAGACGAAGTTAGATACAAACGCCCACCATACAAGTAGGAATCAGATAGCGTGCAGAAATCTGGAAAGTTCTGCCGCTTCCACGAATCTCATGGGCATGATACCGATGAATGCCATCATCTCCGGGACTTGATTGAAGAACACATCAGAAGGAAGAGACTAGAACGCTATGTAAAAGGTCAGAACAGGACTCCAGCTCTTGCCATTGAGAACCTAAGGCTACCCTCACCAGAGATAGGCAGAGGAAATCGCAACACTAGCGGCTCCAGTCAAGAGAAGATAGTGGTCCATACCATCTCGGGAGGACCGCACATCGCCGACAGAAGCTGGGCAGAGATGGAAAGATATGGAAAGTCGCTTAGAAACAATGAAGACTGTGTTAATTCTGTTATAGGAGAACGCCACCCAAAGCGGAAAGAGAGTGATGACATCACATTCAGTAGGCGTGACCTAGAGGGAAGGCAGTACCCTCACATGGATCCCATGGTTATCTCTGCCCGGCTCGGTCCTGCCGAAGTTTTCCGAATTCTAGTAGACACTGGAAGCTCAGTAAATATCTTATTCAAGCATGCATTCGACAAAATGAAACTATCAATAAAGGACGTTTCTCCCTGCAATAAACCACTACACGGTTTCACTGGAGATGCGAAGATGCCCCTCGGGCAACTGAACCTCTTTGTTGAAATTGGAAGTCATCCCCGCTCCGTTGTACGGAAACAAACATTTGTGCTGATAGAAAACCACTCGGCCTACAATGCCTTCTTAGGAAGGCCAGCCTTGTCTGACTTCCAAATCGTCCTGGCCCCATGGTGCCTAAAGATGAAATTTCCAACGGACAATGGAGTAGGGGAAGTAGAGGGAGACCAGGACGTTGCTCGAGACTGCTATGTAACTGAACTTCACAACAACCACAGGAAGGATAAAGGGAAGAGTGTAGAGGTTGCCCTCTGCACAAAAAGTTTGGAAGCATAGCAACTAAAGAAAGCCCCTCCTCTTCGATATACCAACGACCCTTTCAATGAATTAGACCCCAGGGACAAAGAGGAGGAGGCCACCGCCGAGCCTGCAGAGGTTATGGAATTTGTATCTGTAGACAAACATGACTCGAGTAGACTATTGAAAATCGGGTCCCAACTAAAAGCAGGGTTGAAGGAACAACTCATTGACTTTCTCCGCCACAACTTGGATGTATTTGCATGGTCACATGGTGACATGACCGGAATCTCCCCTGACATAGCATGCCACGTACTAAACATTGATCCTACCAAGGCGCCCGTAAAACAAAGAAAGAGAAGTATGGGGGCAGAACGATCAGCAGCCCTCGATGAAGAAGTAAAGAATCTACTTGCCAATGACTTCATACGAGAAGCCATTGGATCGCCAACCCGGTACTGGTAAAGAAGGCTAATGGGAAGTGGAGAACATGCATTGACTTCTCCAACTTAAATGATGCCGGCCCGAAGGATTGCTTCCCACTTCCCCGAATCGATCAACTTGTAGACAGCATAGCCGGGCACGAACTCTTATCTTTTATGGACGCATACTCAGGATACAACAAAATTCCCATGCATGCTCCCGATCAGGACCACACTAGCTTCATCACTGACCGGGGTTTGTACTGCTACAAGGTAATGCCTTTCGGACTTAAAAACGCAGGAGCCACCTACCAGCGCCTCGTCAACAAGATGTTTGCAGGGCTAATAGGACAAACTATGGAAGTGTATGTGGATGACATGCTGGTAAAGTCAAGGAAAGCCGACGATCACGTAAGCCACCTGGGCGAGATGTTTCAAGTACTTTGCCAGTATGGAATGAAACTTAATCCTCTAAAATGCTCCTTCAGAGTATCATCAGGAAAGTTCTTGGGATTCATCGTCCATGCCAGAGGGACTGAAGCAAACCCTGAACAAGTCCCAGCTCTAAAAGATATCAAAATACCTTACACTCGAAAGGAAATGCAAAGCCTGAATGGGAAAGTGGCCACCCTAAGCCGATTCATCTCCAAAGCAACGGACAAGTGCGTCCCCTTCTTCGAAGCTCTAAAGAAAGACAAAGGAAAGTTCGAATGGACTGACGAATGCTTAACCGCTTTCCTTAACTTAATCGAACACCTCCAGAAACCGTCGGTACTCTCGACTCCAAACGAAGGCGAAGAGTTATACCTATACCTTGCTGTATCATCTCATGCTCTAAGCGCTGCTTTGGTAAGAGAAGACAACCGCACGCAGCGGCCAGTATACTTTGTAAGTAAGAGGTTTACAGGGGCAGAAGTCAGATATCCTAAACTTGAGAAGCTAGCATACTGTCTACTAATCGCATCACGAAAACTGCGACACTATTTTCAATCCCATTCCATTAGAGTTCTGACCGATCAACCGCTGAAGCAGGTACTCCATCGTCCCGACACTTCTAGGCGACTACTTAAATTGTGCATTGAACTAAGTCAATATGATATTACCTACCATCCTCGCACCGCCGTCAAGGGGCAAACCATGGCCGATTTCATTGCCGAATTCACTAACAGCGAAGGTGAGGAGAAATCAGAAATAGTAGAAGACATCAAGTGGAACCTCTTTGTGGATGGTGCATCAAACGAACAAGGCTCGGGGGCAGGTGTGGTAATAATTACTCCCAGAGGAAATAAGCTGCACCATGCTATAAGGTTGGAATTCGCTGCCACCAACAACGATGCAGAGTATGAAGCAGTGATAGCTGGATTAGAACTTGCCTTAGAAATCGGAGCCAATTCTTTGTGTCTTCATAGTGATTCTCAACTTATTGTTAATCAAATACTAGGAGAATTCCAGGCTCGAGAAGAACGACTCATAGCATATCTAAAGAATACCAAGTTACTTCTCAGTCGATTGGACCACTACTTAGTCAAACACATCCCTCGGGAAGAGAACCAAGAGGCCGACGAATTGGCAAAGCAAGCCAGCATGAAAGACGGTGCTATTTCCGGAGCAGTAGCCATCTCAAAGCAACTGACCCCAAGTTTTGAGCAAGTGAATCTGATAGCTGCAACCGAAGAAGCAACTTGGATGACTCCCATCCGAGACTACTTACAAAGTGGCACCCTACCCGACGGGCGTAACGAAGTCAAGAAAACCTTAAGGAAAGCTTCCCGCTACACAATACAAGAGGACACCCTCTATCGGCGCTGCTTCTCTAACCCCTTGTTAAGGTGTGTCGCTGGAAGGGAAGCCAAGGAAATCTTATCCAACATTCATCAAGGAAGCTGCGGAGATCACACCGGTGGGCAGACTTTGGCAAAAAAGATACTCCGATATGGATATTTCTGGCCCACCTTAAGCAAGGACGCCTTAGATTTCGTCAGAAAATGTGACAGATGCCAGAAGTTTGCTAAGATTCCACGGCTACCAACCACTGAGATTACTCAAATGACCAGCCCTTGGCCCTTTGCAGTATGGGGAATTGACTTAATCAGCAAACTGCCAATGGGCTGAGGCAGGGCCAAATATGCTATAGTGGCAGTCGACTATTTCACCAAATGGGTGGAAGCAGAACCCCTAAACAAAGTATCATCAGCGAAAGTTATTAACTTCTTGATCAAAAATGTTCTATGCAGGTACGGAGTCCCATTCAAAATTATATCGGACAATGGACTTCAGTTTGACAGCGAGGAGTTCGCCAACTAGTGCCAAGAGCACGGAATTCACAAGAGCTTCTCATCTGTAGCTTATCCCCAGGCAAACGGACAAGTCGAAGCCGTCATCAAAATTCTGAAAACTCTAATAAAAAAGAAGATCGAAAAGTCAAAGAGCGCTTGGGTGGATGAACTCCCTACGGCACTGTGGGCCTATCGCATATCCTTCAGAACATCAACATGGCATACCCCTTTCTCTTTGGCATACGGATCAGAGGCTATGCTCCCAGTTGAAACCATCGTGCCTTCCCACCGTAGGATCCACTATAACCCAGAAGAGAACGAAGAACTCCTTCACATGTCTTTGGATCTAATTGAGGAGAGAAGAAATGATGCAGCCCTCAAAGCAGCAGCCCACAAGCAAAAAGTGGCAGCACACTACAACTCCAAAGTCAAGCATCGTACCTTACAAGAAGGAGATCTTGTCCTCAAGCGAATCTTCCCTCGCCACGGAGCACTAGATCCAATCTGGGATGGACCATATGTAATTCATAAAGATCTCCACAATGGAGCTTATATTTTGTCAACAGTGGACGGAGAGGTGTTCCAGAGGGCATGGAACATCCAACACCTCCGTCGATACTTTTCTTAACTTGTACTGCCCATATGAAGTGAATTAACAAAGAGAATCAGTGGACGTAGGCATTTTTGTGCCGAACCACTTTAAAAACCTTGTCTCTTTTTAACTTGTTCCTTTATATCTTGGCTGCTTGTTAACTTTATCCTTTTCTGTTGAACAAAATCCTGTGCATATAGCATTTCCATTCAAGGCGCTCCACAGCGCGACTTCTCTTGGACAATACCTAACAGGTACTATATGAATCTATGCCCTCGCCAATGAGACACTTTTGCTCCGGCATCCCTCTGCTGCAGGTTAACTCATTGCTCGCGACGACCCTCAAAGCCAACTGTAATGAGCCGATTATAAGCCACCAAGAAGGCCGACTATAGCCAAGGCAGCTCATTACGGCGTTCGGTTCGCCGGCAACTGTGAACCTACTTTAAGCCCCAACATAAGGTGTGGTCAGCCAGGGGCAGTTCACGGTTGACGATCGGCACCCACGCTAGCCGACCACAGTAAATCGAATAATACCCACGATTACGGGCCATAATGGCCCGGGTAGTTACTGTGCGCGATCTCGGCTCCGATGTGTCTTAAGTACGGCTGTGGTAAAAAAGATTAACTCCCTGCGGAGGCGTAAGATGGGTGACAAATGTCTCCAAGACCCACAGCTAGGGAAAGTGACTACAAAGCCCATTTGCCACGAACTTAAGCACATCGAATGCCTTTCGTGATTGGAAGTTTTACTTTTTCTCATATTTCAATTTTATTTAAAAACTTTTCTCCTATCCTCTGTAACAATCCCTAAAGTACATGACACAGAATAGGAGACATTCGCTAATAGAAGCGGATACTCACAGCAGGACACTGACCGCATTCCACACTCAGTCGCGCGAGACATTCAAAGCTGCCATCTACAAGTAAAATATGAAGGACGGCATTTTCTTCTTTCATGTATAAACATGTGGCTATAATTTATTCTCACGTCACACTAACATTGCAAGGCATGAAATTATGTTTTAAGCAAGAACTTGACATCAAACACAATTGAATTACAAGCATATGCATAGCTATATTCCTCATACAACATGACAAAATAACAAAAACGTTCAAAAATGACAGAGTCAGCTTAAGTTAAAAAATTACACGTCAAGAAATATATTGTTTACTACAAGTAGCATAATTACAACCTAAAAGTTACGTTACTGTTTTGAGACTAACATATACAACAATGTCAAGTCCACAAAAAGATATCCAAGTCAAATCAAGGAGCCGGCTGCGTCGGAGTTTCATCCTTGTCCTGTTGCCTACCTGCCCGGTCAAAGAAAGAATTCATTAGTGATAAGCAACCAAGTTAACGGAAAGACTAGAAAGGAAGACTTACCCGCCCCTGCTTCCTGACCATCCTGGTCATCATCCTCTACTTGCACACCTGCCTCCTCAGCAGCAAGCACCCGCATACCCTCCTTCACCGCCACCTTCTCCTCCTTGGTAAACTGGGCAGTGACCATATCCATTCTGAAGACCGCGCCACCCTCTTTATCCGCATCAGCCCTAGCCTCCTCCAGGGCCCGGAGATAAATCCTGGCTTTAACTCGGGGGTAATCATCCATCCAGGATAAATTACCCTGCTTCCAAGTGCGGAAATACATATCCTGGAGCATCTTATCCATCATCCCCTCATTTTCCTCAAGCTCCCTCATTCGGGCCTCAGAAGCACGCAGCTTAGCGATGGCAGCATCCCTCTCTGATCGGTATCGTGAGCGGTCAGCCTGAAGGGATATCCTCATCGCCTCCATCTCCTCCTTCAACCTGGACTGAGCAAGCTCCGCGGCCTCAAGTCTCCCCGATAATTCCTGCACCCGCTCGAGGTCCGCTTGTCGAACCTCATCCACCGTTGTGATGGCCATGTCAATTCGCTCCTTGCAGGCAGCCTCCATTTTTCGCAACTCTGCCCTGCTGGCCTCTTCCATAGCCTTCTTCAGTTACCTGGATGCGGGCTCGTGCTGAGAAATTTGGATGGCTTGATCGGCAAGCTGCTTAGCCTGGTCGGAGACCATTAACCGTAGCCGAATGTTGGCACTCCCAATTTCCTCCCCGGCCTTGACTAGTCGGGCATGATGCCCCATCAGTTTCCTGGTCTCCTCAGCAACTCGGTCAATATTCGCCTTAGCTTCATCCCCCAGAGTTACAACCCGGGTAGTAAGCAAATCAAGGTCCAGGGACTTAGCTTCGTCAAGCACCCGTACCATAGGATTGCGAGGGAGAAGATGCTCACCAGTAACCTCATCGAAGGAGATGTCATGAGAGGCCGGGTCCAGATCTGGATGGCCCGCAAACGGGTTACGAACCAAGCCAGGGTAATCTATCGGGGTGATGGTTGGATTCTCAGACAGATGTGGGGAAGGCATAAACTCAGTATCATCCTCCGTAATATCGTGAATAGGCTGGAGTGGGGCTGGAGGACCAGGAAGAGATTCAAACGTAGATCGACTCCTCTTCCTCTTTTGTATATCTTCTTCAATAACTCCAAGAAGAGGACGATAGCCGACTACGTCTCCAGGATGGTTAGTAGGAGGCTTCGGCCTAGCGGAAGCTTTGAGGAGTTTGTATTGTTCAAGCCTGTGCCGAAGATCTGAGGTCTTGGCCATTTTGCCCGCTCCTGGAATGAAAACCAAGCGTCGCCAGCATGTATTGAGCCATCATTTAAGAATTAAAAAGAATAAAGGGAAATTCACCTTGAATCGCAGAAGTTGCCTCAGTAGAAGCGCTCCTGGAAGATAAATCGGCGCCGGTCCCGACCTTACCAGCTTTCTTGGACTTCTCCGTTTCCTCAAACTCTTCGAAGGCTTGGCGGAGAGCGTTATTTGTCCACTCTTGAATCACGCCCGCCTGCCCGGGAGGCAAAGCCCTGGTGCCATCACCGCCCTGTCCTTCGCCACCATCATCACCGTGGCGATCACCGTCACCTTCTCTACCACTTCCGCTCTCCGCCTCACCTCCTTCACCCTCACCTTTTTCCTCCTCCTGAGCATCTGGATGTGTGCTGGGAGAGGGTCCATCAGACTTCTTGAGTTTCTTCCCCCCCGGCAACTGGATGCATCGAGAAGGGTCTCCTTTTGCTGCTTTTCGCCGTGGCCCCTCCTGTAACTTTGGCAGCTCTCTCCTCCGCCGTGTCTCTCTGCTTAACCACGGACTGATGTGGGAGGATCAGGTTGTGCCCCAGAAGTGTAGCATTCCTAATCAAGTAAGAAGCCGACCTGTCCCTTCCCGTAATGGCTTCTATTTCCACAGCCATCTGAACCAGGCGATCATTCTCCATGACCGCAAAGCCCCCTGTCGCTAGCAAGAAATAAAAACACATAAGAAGAGGCATTGCAGTTATAACGGAAATTATAAATAAAGCTTCACACTTACAGCCGGAGGTGAAGCGACGGATGGAAATAGAGTCATCCCTGATAAAAAACCATTCTTTCTTAAACATACTGAACTTCGAATATAAGTCCAAGACAGGCTTGAAAGATACGGCTGATTCCAAGCTGATGTATGAAGACCCCTTCTTATAGCCTCTCAAATTGTACAAGTACCGGATCTCCCGGTTGGAGGGAGGACGCCCGTATCTCCTTTGGAAAATGACAAACATGATCACCAGGATGGCGTAGGAGTTAGGCTGAAGCTGAAATGGGGCTACCTTCAAGTAGGTGATAAAGCTGATTATCCAAGCATTGATCGGGAGAATGGCCCCACACATGCAATGGTACCGACTATAGGCGAAATACCCTTCGGGGGGATTATATGGCATCACTCCCTCCCCCGACAACAGCATGCGCGCTCTGTCAATCCCAAAGGAGCGGGAGATAACATCAAGCTGCTCGCCTTTGAGAGAGCTTGGGAAACAGTCGGGAGGTGAGTTCAGAAGCTCCTGAGGGCCGTACCCATCTACTAGTGACCTCGGGGTGGTCCCATGACGTCCCGGCTCTAACTGAGCTGGGGGCACTACGGAAGGATCTTCTCTGTCTTGGGATTTCTTCTTTTCTGATCGGGTTTCAACTTTATGAGACATTATCTGCAACACAAAAGAATACATCGTTAAAACGAAGGATATAGAGATATAAACAAGCAAGTGTATGCAATTTGGAATTTCACTCATAATTCAAGTCATAAAAGTGCATTCGGTAGTACAAGGCCGAAAGGTCATTCGGTATTCGAACTCCCCTATCTCGTTCGGCATTTCCAACAAGGGACTCATTCGGCACTCGGATTCATTCGGTAGTCCAAGGCCGAAAGGTCATTCGGTATTCAAACTCCCCTGGCTCATTCGGTATTTCCTACAAAGGTCCATTCGGCATTCAGATTCATTCGGTAGTACAAACCATAAGGGTCATTCGGTAATCACCTGATTCGGTATGATTCGGCGATATGGTTGATTCGGCAGAAAGATCTGGTTCGGCTATCTCACTTGGTAGGGAATAACGAAAGCCTCAAGCCCATACTAATAGGCAAGCACAAAATAGCCGGACCAGATAATTCGGCATTTGGAACCGGATGAGGGCGTCCAGATAAACAAAGCACGCCATACGCAAGCATATGCCCCACTTTGGGGGGCAAACGTTGGGAGTGTTTCCACCTACTACCGGACCAAACTTCCTTCCTATGCATAGCCGGACCAACTTCCTTCCCATGCATAGTCGGACCAAACTTCCTTCCTATGCATAACCGGACCAACTTCCTTCCCATGCATAGCCGGACCAAACTTCCTTCCTATGCATAGCCGGACCAACTTCCTTCCCATGCATAGCCGGACCAAACTTCCTTCCCATGCATAGCCGAACCAGCCTACTCCACCTACCACCGAACCAGCCTACTCCACCTACCACCGAACTAGCCTACTCCACCTACCACCGAACCAACCTACTCCACCTACCACCGAACCAATTCGCTTCCCAACGTACTACCGGACCAGGGAGTACCAAACCAACACTGCCAGGCCAGATCGCATCAGCCCAGGCCCACCAGCAGCTGTTTACATCCAAGACCCCTGCCCCCAGCCTCACTCTAGAAATAGAGGGGCAGGGGTACAACAATGGGACACAAGTTTGAGAGCTCAAGCACGGATAGAACTTTCAAACAACTTTCATATACTTGTATCAAAGCTTTGTACTTGTAATCTGAACAAGAAAGGAGAAATAATATATAATGTGGACGTAGGCACATTCGGGCTGAACCACTATAAATCTGCGTGTCTTTTACAGTTTAGTCCCCGCTTTTTACATATTTTCATAAATCACCCAGATCACTAAAGACAACGCAAAATCAACTAAATCATACGACTTGGAGGTGTTTGCCCATTTTTTGTGCAAACACCTGCACTATGTCTAATAAACACAAGCTAGTCTCATTGTTCATGAACCTGAAATGTCTAATTGACCTGAGTATTACCTAAATAACACACGGTTCAGAGTATATCAAAATTTAGAGGTCAACACATATATAGATATAGAATATGCATAGAATAATAGTGATGACATACAAATAATAATATAACAAAATAGTAACAACCACTAAACTAAGCATAAAGATGTCATCACCCATATAAAATCAGATTAACTATTATTTAATCGAAACAATATCAAATAGGTAAATCATCCATATCTAGAACCATCATCAAAGTCCAAAAATTGTCAAATATGAGATATCATCAAGCATAGTTAGGCTAGCAAATAGCAATGTACAAGTATATCTCTTGATTTCGAGTAATATAATACTAGCAATAATATAAAATATAGGCCGCCTATTTGAAAAATCATATACAATAAAACATATGAGAATCCACTATGCTATGGACACATATCCAAATATATTCTCATCTCCTCACATATAAACAAATCAGAATAAATCATGACGGGGGATGACTGTACGACAGACACAAAGTCCCATGTAGAGTCATATATACATTAATATGTGGGTCACCTACCCTGTATCTATACTTCGGTGAGGTGTATTAATATTATATGCCAATCTACCACTCCGTTAGAACCAGAAGGGAGACTGATGGTCGTATGCTCGCTCCAGGAGACCGGATCTGCTTCTACAGTCTTTGGTTACCTCGACGGACATTATGACACATATCCACCAATGGCTCGTCTATGCATAGCCTTAGTCACGACCCTGCTTTGCCCCTATAGGTAACAAACAGCCGGCCTATACAACACAATGGGCTATAGGGAACCTACCTTATGGGTCACTTAACCCAAATCTTGTGATGTGCATCAAATATAATATTCAATAAAGGTGTCGCAGATCTAGGGCACTACCCTAAAATCAGGCTGCTATGGTGGATTCTAGCTATCCGGGCCTCTCCCACCAATAATCAAGAAGTACATCATGATAGTGGCATATAATATCAATAAATATAATGGCACCTATCCTGTTCAAACCTATGAGAATTACCTTATGTAAGTACAATTTCAAAACGCGATTCCCTTCACATGACTACAATCTACTTACAGTGAATAACCAAATAAACATCACAATAGCATCCCTCACCACAACGTGATACTCAATCGTATATTCACTACTTATAATCTACACTTAATCTCTACAATATCCTATATAATGAGTCCAAAGAATAATAGGAGAAATATTATCGAAAGTCCCATACCAGATGGTATTATAACTCTGTTTATTCTGATTCCTCATCACATAGAATTACATAGTATGGAATCATATAAAGGATGTCATCCCCGTATAAAATCACATCAAACATAGTTAATCAAATCAATATCTAACAGTCAATCATTCATAACAACTAAAGACAATATGGAAGAAATAAGTAATTAGAAAAATGTAGTAAAGCTTCATTAAATAAATATATAGAATAAAGTACTTATTTTTAAAATTATATATACTTTTAAATCAATTGTCGTTTTCCTTTCAATAAGTTAATAATTTTGAATATAACTTTTCTTCAATTAATTTTATATTCCAAAACTAATAAAATCTTGTAAAATATTTATATATCAAATAATTTTACCTCATTTATATAATTACCCATAATAAAGATTTAAACTCAATTATTTACTTTCAAATCCTTGCTTATGTACACATAAAACATTCAAAATCATTTAACAAATCAAATATAATACTTAGAATTTACTATACAGTTTTCTATAATCAGATTCTGTTTTGAAATAATTTATCGCTTCCAAAATAATTCTACCTTTTTCAATCCATTAAACATAATTTAAATCAATCATTTTAAATTCAAAATATTTGTAACTCAACCATAAAATAATTTCAAAACATTCAAATAAGAGTTAGGAAAATAATTATATCTATAAAATGTAATAAAACTTCTTGCTACATTCCAAATTTCAAGTCATTTGGAGTTAGTTTGCTTGAGTTATGGTCGATTGAAGATGGATCAATGGGCGATGACCCATAAAGTCCACATTGTCCAAATGACATGCAATCCATAGGGTAAGCCAAAAAGGATCCCCTAAAGCTACATTTCAAATTTCAAGTTGTTTGGAGTTCATATGCTCGAGTTATGGATTGGTGTTGATGGATTAGTGGTAATTTACCTAAAGTCTGACCCAAGGAAATTTTCCATTTGTTTGGAGTCACACATGGTTTGCTTAGAGTCATGGAAATTTGAAGTGCTTGGTCGGTGATGAACGATGCTTGGAATCAAATTTGTTTTTGCTTGGAGAAAATGAGTCAAGTCAGGGATCGGTATCGATCCTTAAGCACGCTTGGAGAAAATTCTTAGTTTAAACGGGTTTAACTTCGGGCCAAAAATTTTAGGGTCTGCTTCGAGTCAATATCATGGTTACTTAACGTCAGACTTTGGGCCACCCTTAAAGGGAGTTTTCGACGACCATTTCGACGATTTTCAACAACGACCACTTGTGACTCGATGATGGGGATTCTATGATGAGAAGTGATTATTTTAACGATGGAGAACTATACTTTGAGATGTAGAGTAGGTGATGACGAGTTAGATCGAAGGAACTATTGGAAGAAAGTTATGGGACGAATGATGACATTCTATTACTAACGATGGCTGTCTAAAATAGTTCCATACTGCAATGACTTCAAACGGGAGTTGTAAGGACAGTTTCGGAATAAGGATGAGTTCTACTATAGATGAAACATGAAAAGGGATTGTTGATACTCAAGATGATAGGGAACACTCGTGTAATAAGGGTATATGTGGATGTGATTGGAGTCCATTGATGTTAGGACCTGATCTGCCTGTACCCTAAATTCCATTGACAATAGGAACTAGGTGGATTTATATACTACAGTTTGTTGACGTGAGGACATAGTGACGATATGACAGAGTTTGTTGACGTTAGAACCTATATGTACCTTGATGGATCAAGTGGCCAGGGACATTGGGAAGTCCTTGATGAAGAGATGGAGTATATAAGTATCATATATCCAATGCACTGAGTGAGTGAATGTGAGAATGGATGATGGATGCTACGTTTGCTTGATTGTTTATTACTTTAGGGATGTCACACGACGTAGATATTATCGATGCAGATACCTGGACACCACTATTACCTTGATGTATAGTTTACCCTTGATGACTATCACAGAGTAGCATATATCTGTTATATGTGCTAACTCTGTGGATGTAGGAACAAGTCGGATATGATGTTCCAAACCATTTGTCCTATTATATTGACTTTATAGTATTTGATATTTCTACCGCTCGCACCAGACTGTTGTTTGGCATGGGGTTTTATGCTTTTCTTCTTATTACTTTGGGTACTCTTAAATGATTATATTAGGGATATCAGGTCTGGTGAGCACATGGAGCTGGACAGGTGGCGAGCATGAGGTTATTCTCTCGTATTATTTTATGTACTCATTTGCTATTCTGCTGCACAGCACTATGGAGCTTGCTAGTGCCTTACTATTCAGAGATAGTTTTTATAAGTTATTATTTTTTATGTATAACTCTATCACTTATGTTATTAACTTTATGGGTCTATATACTCTTATGCTGTGATTTATTCAGTTATTTACTACCTAGTCTGTTTTATATATGAGATATTTACTATTGTATCTTATCTGATGTGCTATGAGATATACGACAGTTCTGTGTTGCTTATTTACTTTACAACCATTGATGATCGCCCCACATCGACCTAGCACTGCTACAGCACACTATAAAGGTATATTGGGTGTTGGCGGTGTAGGGCGATCATCACATTTAGTATTAGAGCTTAAGTTGCATTGTTAAACATAAGGGATACCATGATCTAGTAGAGATATGGCGGGAGTTCTCGCCTTAGACTGGATCGAGAGTATATATACGAGTGCGCGTACCTGTTATATATTTTGGTTTTTAAAACTATATAGTATATAAGTTGCATTGCATAAATGAGTACTACTTAAGCAGAATTACTTATAGAGAGACTAATCATCCTTATTAAAGATTGAACAATGAGTCGCTAAACAAGGAATACTGCTAGGAACTCTGCCTTTGGAGTTGAAGGAGGAGCAGGCTCGAGGGCTGATAATCCTGATTTGCAGACCATGTTCAAAACTATGAGTGGAACATGATGAAAATGCTCAAGTAGTCACTCCAAATAATGCTGATTGCGATGCTCCAGTGCAGTTGCCCAAAGCCGACTTCGCTAAGCTGAACAAGGACTTTACTAGTCTCGTGACAAAACCGTTCCTAGAAACGGAGTCGGCAATGGAAGTTCAGGATTGGCTCGACAATTGTGAGCACATATTTGATGATCTTGAACTTAATGATGCTATGAACAGGAGGTTGGCCTCGCGTCAATTTTAGGGAAAGGCGATGAACTAGTGGAATACCATGAAAATTGCTACACTCGAGGATCGGTTTACTTGGGATCGGTTCAATGCCCACTTTGAAGAGAAATTTATCTCGACCACTCATAAGTATGTCTTATCCTATGATTTTGTGGATTTGAAGCAAGGAGATATGACGACCTCCAAATATGTTGTTATGTTCGATGAACTGCCAAAATATGGGATGCCTTTCATTGAAACTCCATTGAAGAACAATGAGAAGTTCCTTATCGGCTTGGATGATCACTTAGGAAAGAAGCTCGTGAGCCACATCTATGAGACTTTTGAGATATTGGTCGAGAAGGCTTTGAGGCATGAGAGTCTTTATCCAAAGTCAAAGGCTATTGTTCCAAAAGAATAGCCGAAGCCGCAATTGAGTGGGGAGGCAAGAAGAAGTGGAATAATAAGAAGAAGTAGTTCGAGAACAAGGACGCTCAGAAGAAGAAGCTTAAAGGTGGACCAACTTGTTATAACTGTGGAGGGAAATGCCACTTTAGTAGGGACTGTAGACTCAAGGAAATGAAATGCTTGAATTGCAACAAGGTTGGGCATATTTAGAAAGACGGTCCCAAGCTAATGAAGCAGTAGCATGTGGTCAAAGCATATGCTATCAATGATGTTCCCACTTCATCGAATGCTCCATCAGCGAAAGAGAAAGGGAAAGGCATCGTTATTCAAGGTATGCTTTCCATTTATGATGTTCCTATATGAGTTGTATTTGATACTGAGGCTTCACATTCCTTCATATATAGTGACTAGGTAGATAAGTTAGGATTGGAACCCGAAACTGTTGACCGACCTTTGATTGTGACGAACCCTAATGGTGTATGGTTTCTCGTGCTTTGGTCTTATTGAGTTGTGGATGTTCTTTTGCTTGTGATTGCTATATTTTCAATTTTGTGGGGTTTGGTTTATAATGGCAATGGACTGGCTTCAATGATACGAAGTGATGGTGGATTGTGAGAAGTCATTGGTGACGATACAGATAGATGATGGGCGAATGGTGGTGTTAAATTGCCTTCCAAATGACGATATAATGGTTAGCGTTCTATATTTGCTCGATATCCCATATGACGAGTTATCATCAATGCCTATTGCAAAGGAGTATCCAGATGTATTTGAGGAGGTGAACGGACTTCTGCCACACAGAGATTGAGTTCCATATTGATTTGACAAAAGATGCCAGGCCGATAGTGATACCTTTGAGGGGGATGGCACCTAGAGAGCAAATAGAGCTTGAGGTGCAAGTGAATGACCTTTTGCAAAAGGGGTTCATTCGTAGAAGTATATCTGAGTGGGGAATTCCAGTAGTATTCGCCACAAAGGCGGATGGCTCCCTTAGATTATGTGTTGATTATCGTGAGCTGAATAAAGTGATGAAGAAGAACAAGTATCCACTCCCGCGTATTGATGACTTATTCGATCAGCTTCATGCGCTAGAGTATTTTCTCAGTTGGATCTTGCGACAGCATTTCACCAACTGAGAGTGGAGAAGGAGAGTGTGTCGATTACTGCATTTCGTACGCTATTTAGATTCTATGAGTGGTTGGTTATCCCATTCGGGCTAACCAATATGTCGGCATACGTTGTTGATCCCATGAATCGTGTCTTCAAGGTTCAGCTAAATAAATTTATGCTTGTGTTCATCAACAATATTCTTGTCTATTCATGGATAGAGGAAGAACACAAGACACATTTGAGGACTGTGCTAGAGGTATTGAGAAAACACTAATTGAAGGCGAAGTTTTCTAAATTTCACTTCTGGAAGAGGAAGTGCGATTCTTGGGTCACGTTATTTATGAGCAGGGCATTTCTATTGATCCTACAAAAGTTGCAATATTCCAAGGTTGGATTAGACCTAATAACGCTATGGACATGAGAAGTATCTTGGGATTAGCTGGATATTATAGACGATTCATCCGGGACTTCTCTAAGGTATTAGCATGGATGACTCACTTAACGAAAAAGAATCAGACTTTTATGTGGGCTGCGAGATGTGAGCGGGCATTTGTAAGATTTGAAGAAAAAGTTGAAGAATGCACCAATATTAACTATTCCAAGTGGGAACGAGGAGATGATGGTATACACTGATGCTTGTAGTACAGGATTGGGCATTGTATTGATGTAGATAGGCAAGGTTGTTGCATATGCTAGTCAATAGCTGAAGGTACCTGAGAAGAAATACCCAACCCATGATTTAGAGTTAGCAGTGATTGTGTTCACACTGAAGATCTGGAGGCACTATCTTTTAGGAGAGAGATTCAAACTGTTCACCGATCATAAATCATTGAAGTACCTCTTTTCGTAGAAGGATCTTAACCTTCACCATCAGCGTTAGTTAGAGTTTCTAGCCTCCTATGACTTTGATATTGCATATACACCCAGGAAAGGTAACGTAGTTGCTGATGCCTTGAGTAAGAGACATGCCAGCTTAGGAGCTATGTTCCTAGAGTGGACATAGTTAGAGTATATTGTTGGTTATGATTTCCAACCTAAATGTGAGCTAGAGCCAGAGATGTTGGCGAGTTTGACTATCAAACCTACTCTGATTGAGCGGATTGGTACTAGTCAGAGGCGCGATGCCAAATTAACTAAGATTATTGCAAAACTTGAAACTGGAGTAGAGTCTGAGGATATGAGACATTACAGACTCAACCGAGATGGTTTTCTCCAAAAGAATGGAAGATTGTTTGATGTCAATGGGTTGAAGGAAGAGGTGCTCAGAGAGTGCCACAATTTGAGATTGACTATACATGTCGACAGTAATATTATACTATTTTAATTAAAATATAAGTTTTTGATTTTGATTTCGATAATTACTGTTTGGAATCAAATTAATGTTTAGATAAAGTATTTTTAGTAAAGGAGTTTGTTGTAGTAAAATTTAATTAATTAATAAATTCCTCCTTAGATAATATATTAAACTTTAAATGAAATGTTTCAATAATTATAAAATATTTTAAAGTGCAAATAATTTTATATCCTTGAGATAGATGAAGAGAAGTTTGATCAACAAAGATGAATAATTAGATAGGGTGAACTAATATCGAATTGAATTGAACTGTGTAGTTGTCGAATTATAGTTCGTAAAATGAAATGTAAATGGGTTTAAATTAACTGGAAATATAATTATACAAAAATTAAAAGAGTTTATTAAAAAAGAATATAAAAGGGAAATTGGAAAGGAAGGAAAATAATAATGATAATAAACCAATTCCTTAAAAAAAATAGAGCCTAAGCCCAAATTCTAACCGAAGCCCTTAATAAAACTAAATTCCTCTCTTTCACGAATAGCCTACACCCCTCATCCCAAAACTTGACTTTGCCCTTAGGACCTAAATTCCAAATCAACGATTGAAGGACAAAAAAGAAGAAGAAGAAACAACAAATGAAATTTTGTTCGAGGCCAACGTTGTAAGGGGAGGTGGAACGTGCGATGACGTCGATGAGGGGATGGGCGTTCGTACGTAAACTCTGAAGGCTGGAAGAGGCCGCGCATGACTGGGGCTCGGCATGGAACATCACAGTGGTTGAGGCGTGTGTACGATTGGGTTTGGCGACCTTGATGATGTTGCAAGTAATGGTTGTTTTGATGTGTCACGGGCAGAAGCAAGGAGGAATGGCGAGCACTGGTTTGGATTCTATTGTTCGATAGCAAAGGCTAAAGGTTGGTGGTCGTTGGTGTGCAAGTAGTCGAGGCCGAGGCAAAGATTTATGTTGTGCTTGCCTTTGGATTGAGGTGAGTTAATTTATTTAACTCACATATCTATATTTATAAACGATTATATTCCTTTTGTATGCCTTGTTTGATTAAGAATTGCGATAATATTTGGTAGTGAATTAATGAAATGCTTGAAGTAAAATTGCTTGATATGTTTCAATTGGTTTGATGGATGAATTTGTTGAATTATATGCTTAAGTGTAGAATTTGATTCGATTTTCGATTGTTGAATGTTGCAAATAATCACAAATTCATTGATCATGTAATGCTTTGGTTGATGGATGATAGTGAATTCATTGTTTGTATGACCCGAGTTGTCGGAAAGTAACTCGGGTCGCTAAATAATTCTGTATTATGGAATTATATTTTTAGAGTGATGTTGGCTCTAGATTTTGAATTTTTTATGGGTCTATTGTTGAATTGTTTAAATATGTTTAAAAGATTCTCTAAATGATATTTTATCTATTTTGATCCTTGTTGGAATTTAGTTTATAAAATATAGTTAAATTATATTATAAGCATAACTTTTTTCTTAAGTCAAAATTTCTATTCAAAGCTTTTAAAAACAAGTAATATTTAATTATAAAACCTATTAAAATTTACCGTTCTAAGTATGTTAAAATTTTGGAAATGTTTTAGAGGTAAAAGATAAAATATAGTGTTATTTTATAAAAGCTGTTATGAAAGTAATAATTTCAGTTTCAAGTGATTTTAGTTATATAAGAGGTTTAAATGATTTTGAAAGTGTTCAAAAGCCTTTGTAAATAAATAACTTTTCCTTAAAATGAATTTAAGGATTAAAAAGTGATTTGGGGAAATTATATCTTTGTGTCTATAAAATTAATTTAAAACTCTTTTATTTTATTCATTATAGATTTGAGATTTTATTGAGTTTTGTGCTTTTCTATGAAATAAGGAATTTTAATAAATGATTGAATTGTCAGATCGGTATGGGACTTTTCTTACAATTCTTTCACTTATTATTATAACTTAATAAATAGTGTTCAAGTGGAATTTACTATCTTTTAGTAAGTACTTGAATATCACTAGGTGGTATGGACATTTAATGAAATTCTAGTAATTACTAAAGTGACAATGTTAACACTTTAGAGTTGTATTACCTTAAGGTGTTCGGATTTCAGATCGATAGATCCCCGAGAGAATATAACCAATTTTCATCGACTTGAAAGCCGATACATTCTTAGATTTGGGTAGGCAAACCTATTTTGTGGAATTAGGTTAGTTACGGTGTAACACGGTTGCCTTTTCGTTTCTTGGACATGTGTTTACATGCATGATTAGTCTATAGACCGGATGACTAATACCTATCATTTTATTTTTAGTATACAGTTAGACGATGTTTACCTAGTTCGTTTCATTAGGTAAACTCGCATAGTTAGTCTATTTTGATCTGTTAGACTATTACACTATGTGGCAGGGTCTATTTTGTTTCGTTAGGCTCTGTGTCGCTCTATTAAAATGATAGTTGGCTACCATTATTATTTCATTAGTGATGATTGTTTCTTCAGAGATTTTGGGATGGATATTTAGTATCTTTTGGCTTTGGAGAATTTTGAATTGTTATCACCATATTTATGATGATAGTCCATTTGAGACTTGATATGGATTTATGAAATGGTGATTTTGACTGATATGTCTTATTATGATTTTTGTCTCAGATATATTTTTATTATGGCTTATTTTATTATTAAGTCATATATTTAGGATATTAGTACCTCACCTTTTTATTAAATATAGTCGAACCCATTTATTTTAAAATACTCGGGTCTAGCTGAGACTCTACAGGTACAGGTACTCGTTGACTTTTAGATTTTGTGTTAGCACTGGAGTAGACTATTTTGACCTTTTTAGTTTACTTCATGATTGTGTATATATATATATAGATACTTAAGATGACCTATTATGTACATTATTTAGTAGTTATCCTTTACCCGATATGATAGCTTAGATGTGATGTAGATAATTATGTGGGTCTGGTGCTGATATTTTGTAGACTCATATTTTATTCTATATATAATGTATATTATTCCCTGTGATACGTGACTCTTATTTTGACTCATTTATATCATATACTTTTATGAATATTTTAAACCGGTGGGTCTATCACTTTGTATTGATATTGTATACGTCAAAATTTTCAATTCAGATCCTCAAAATGGTAATAAAGACGTGTAAGTGTTAGTTCAAAGATATAGTCGCATTAGGTCGCTCTTAACCAGCCGTATTCTCCATGTTATTAGATGACATTAGTTGTAATGTTCTTTAATAATATGGCTATAGTGGTGGGGTCGTTACATCTTGGTATCAAAGCTGTGTTCAAAACATTATAGAATATGATTGACACAGAGTCAAGATCTGAACCTAGAAAGACTTAGAGTCTCGTCCCTTGGATGTGCAAGGTAGAATTAGAATTTATACTTCTATTAGGATATAAATATAAATGATTATTGGGAATAATTATCGGGATGTATTTGTAAATATTTTGAATTTATATACAAATTATTGTTATGAAAATTTTATTAAAGTTGGAACTCGCTTTTGGTAAGAGTGAAATTTAATGGATATTATAAATAAGACCTTAGATGACTTAGAATCAAATATTTTTGTGTCCTGATCGGTTAGTGATCAGAGTTGCATAGCAGAAGCGGGTGGAACACTTTCCATTGAGCACATTAATTAGTTATATATGTTGATTTATTGATGAATGATTGGTTGCATTGGAATTGTAAGTATTCATTTAAAAATTAGCATTGAGAAGAAATCATCTCTTTAAAGTTAGAAACCTACTCGATATTAATTATAAAACTTTATGGTATCTTCAATAGTGTAGTTACCACAAGAGGTATTAAAAATCTTATTATGTATAAAATGGAAGATTACATCTTATATAGGGTTAATCGGGATGCGGAAATTCCCCTTGTGATTCCCTTGGAAAAAGAGACCGCGAAGCGATTCCGATTTCGACGAATAGGTTTCCTTGGTCCGACGAATTAGCCTTTTTTCATGTAAACGTACGTAAAATTTAGAATTTGGTTACTAATGAATTATTACGAAGGAATCATTAGTTGTTTATAACTTAGAGATTAATTAAGAAGTAGGTAGTAAAAGTAATTATTTAATTAAACTAAAATTCTTCTGAGAAGAATATATATATATGGGTGTTTAATTATGATTAATAATACGTTAGCTAACGGTTATAAAGGCTCGAGTGTTAAAAGATGTGTGTGTATATATTATATTTAGAAGAATTTAAAACAAAAGGATAGATTATATACATATGTAAACTTGGAATTTAAAATACATATAATTGATTGGATGAATACTTGGTTAAGTAAATTAATGAATATGCTATACTATATTGTTTTGAATACAAATGGTTGATAGTGAATGTGTATATATATAAATAAAATGGAAAGTTAATATTTTTATATAAGTAAGAAAATGATTTTTGGTAAATGATGAATATTAAATAACAAATTATTGGAAGAATTATAATGATTTATTTCGTGTCGATTGGTCCGTTGAGTGGTTTATGAATTCTAGTCGGTAAGAGTAGCTAACATATCGGTAGGAATTTCTAAACACTTAAATGAGGCAGAATCGGCATAGTATTTTGAAAATATAATAGGAAATGTTTTTGCTTAGAATTTATAATGTTTTATAAAACAATGTGTTATTAAGAAAAATGAAAACATTGTCCTTTAAATTTAATTATTTTCGAACAATGTATGCAACCACGGGATTAGCGAAGTTGAGATAATGGCGAGGCATTGTTGATATAAAATTCTAGATAGTCAACATTAGAGCCAATTGGCGAGACGAACTATAAATCCTATGGCACGACGTCGTTGTATATTTCATTATCAATTAATTTGAAAAAAAAAATAACATGATTTATTATTATAATTGATATTATACTCATATCAATTATATGTAGTGTCATGGATTACATATGAGTTATAAATAATTTAAAATTTTAAATGGATGGTTTGGAGTGAAAAGGATAAATAATATATTGACATATAAATTGGTTTCCTTGCGTGCTTTTATATGAATATGAGAATGTTTTGATTATTAAGTTAAGTGGGTATGTCGATAGATTTTAATAAGTTTATGATATTATTTTGAATTATCATGAATGAAATCTTAAGTTTAAGTGTTATTATGAATTTTTGTTGATATTGATTTAAGCGATTATCAATTGATATTGGTTGGATTGCTTTATGGAATTAATTTAAGGAATATAAAATCAAACACTTGATATTGATTTGATATGAATGAGTATACAACATGTTATGCTTGCTGTTATGATGTTTTAAAAAATAGAGTGAACCAAATTGAGTGAGTACAATTAACCCTATCTTATATTACAGTTGGTATAATTTTTTCTTACTTGCATATAATGATGTCAATGAGTATATCAATATTTTGTTTATCAATGAGATTATCTTAAGCTCCATCCCTTTCATTCTTTGTTGGTTTGAAATGTTTTAAGTTACCTTCACACTCCAAGATCATGCTAACTTCTCTGAAAAAAACGGTTTGAATAATTTTGAACAACTTTGAAGTGTTTTAAAATGCGATGAGCATTTATTTTAGTTCCAAAAGCTCATCCAGGCTTCATCTAATTTGTTTCATTATGTGGTAAGTATCTACAGAATAAATTTAAATCAAGTTTGAGTTCACCCATTAGGTTAGGAAATAAATACTTTCCAAAATTGTGAAGTACACTGATCAGAAAAGGAGGATTTTTACATTAATTTCCTCGAAAAAGAATTTTAATGAATCTTCTTTCATTTGAAATATAATTTAATAAATTTTTTTATTCATCACTTTTTGAAATTTTGAAGATAACAAAGATTAAAACATGAATTTAAAATGATACATGTTGTTACCCATAAGTTGGAAACTTTGCGTAAGTTGAACTTTTTCGACCATAACTTACAATTGGTTTATCTGATTTTGCTCTTTCTAGAAAGCCGTGAATATATGTTACAACTTTTGTTTTAAGCATCTTGCAAAATTTTGATGTTTTCTAGGCGAAAATCATGAGTTTATAGGTGGGCCTGCTTATAAATTTGATTGAAAACATGCTAAGCCAATCTATAGAAAAATGGCCATAACTTGAATTGTAATTGACATTTTTGTAATCCAAAAATTGTTTTAGAAAGCTAACATGTTATGAAACAATTCACTCTTTAATATCATTATCTAATGTTGAGTTTATGACTATGCGAAGTTGTCAAGATGTGGCTAAAGATTTTTAATACTATGTTATTGTGAAGTTAAATAAATTCATACTTGTTCTTTCTCTTTTTATATATGCGACTAATGTTTATATTAAGAAAAGAATAGGCATTTAAGAGGCTATTTGGACTTATGAGTGATGATGGCTCTCTTATGCACGCTTAATAGCTAAGTAAATTACTTTAGATGCTAAAATAAAGGTATGCTTTCGGATTAAAATTTTCTAAGTATTAGAAATATTAATATGTATTATGTTTCTGACCACGTGGTCGATGTATAGTGTATATATTATATTTGTGAAACTACAAACAGCTCTTCGTGCAAAGTAGACTCTGTCGAAATTTTCCAAAAATTCTAACCCTTAGAAAAAATTTCAATAAATTTTTGTATGCAAAGAAATGAAAATCTACAAATGAGCCTACTTAAATTTACAACATATGATAGGTTTGATTCTAATGTTAGCCTCTTAGAGTATTGTATAAATTTCAACTTAATTGTAGATTTGGAATACCGTTAATGTTAGTGTGTGTGTGTATGTGTGACGTCTCCTTCTAAGAAATTGGGAGGACGCAATTTTTATAAGGGGGGAGGTCTGTAACAACCCTGTTTTAAAGCGGTAATATTATACTAGTTTAATTAAAATACAAGTTTTTGATTTCGATTTCGATAATTATTGTTTGGAACCAAATTCTTATTTAGATAAAGTCTATTTAATAAAGGAATTTGCTATGGTAAGATTTAATCAACTAATAAATTCCTCTTTAGATAATATATCAAAATTTAAATAAAATGTTTTAACAAATATAAAATATTTTAAAGTGTAAATAATTTTATATCCTTGAAATAGACGAAGAGAAGTTTATTTGATATTTAATAAAACCAATAAATCGACAAAGATGAATAATTAAATAGAGTTAACTAATATTGAATTGAATGGAATTGTGTAGTTGTTGAATTATATTTCATAAAATGAAATGTAAATCAATTTAAATTAAATGGAAATATAATTATACACAAATTAAAAGAATTTCTTGAAAAGGAAAATAAAAGAGGAATAGAAAAGGAAGGGAAAATAATGATGATAATAAATGAATTCTTTAAACAAAATAGAGCCCAAGCCCAAATTCAAACCCAAGCCTTTAATAAAACTAAATTCCTCTCTTTCATGAATAACCTATACCCCTCATCCTAGAACCCGACTTTGCCTTTATGCCCTACTAAAAGTGATCGAAGAAAAAAAAACAAGAAGAAACAACAAATGAAATCGCATTCGAGGCCGATGTTGCAAGGGAAGGTGCACATGCAATGACGTCGATGAGGGGATGGGCATTCGTACATAGACCTTGAAGCCTAAAAGAGGTCGCGCTTGACTGGGGTTCAGCATGGAACATCACGGTGGTTGAGGCATGCGAACAATTGGGTTTGGCAACCTCGATGATGTCGCAAGCAATGGTTGCTCTAATGTGTCATAGGCAGAAGCAATGAGGAAAGGTAGGTGCTGGTTTGGATCTATGGTTCGATTGCAATGCTGAAGGTTGGAGGTCGTTGGTGTGCGAGTAGTCAAGGCTGAGGTGAAGATTGATGTTGTGATAGCCTTTGGATTGAGGTGAGTTAATCCATTTAACTCACACATCTATATTTAAAAATGATTATATTCCTTTTGTATGCCTTTTTTGAGTTTGAAATGCGATAATATTTGGTAGTGAATTAATGAAATGCTTGAAGTAAAATTGCTTGCTATGTTTCAATTGGTTTGATGAATGAATTTGTTAAATTGTGTGCTTAAGTGTAGAATTTGATTTGATTGTCGATTGTTGAATGTTGCAAGTAATCACAAATTCATTGATCATATAATGCTTGGGTTGATGAATGATAGTGAATTCATTGTTTATATGACCGGAGTTGTCAGAAAGTAACTCGGGTCGCTAAATAATTTCATATTATGGAATTATATTTATTTTAGAGCGATGTTGGCTCTAAATGTTGAATTTTTTGATGGGTTTATTGTTTGAATTGTTTAAATATTTTTAAAAGATTCTTAAAATGATATTTTATCTATTTTGATCCTTATTGAAATTTAGTTTATAAAATATAGTTAAATTATATTATAAGCTTAACTTATTTCTTAAGTCAATTTCTATTCAAAGCTTTTAAAAACGAGTAATATAATTGTAAAACCTATTAAAATGTACCATTCTAATTATATTAAAATTTTGCAAATGTTTTAGAGGCAAAAGATAAAGTATAGTATTATTTTATAGAAGCTCTTATGAAAGCAATAATTTCAGTTTCAAGTGATTTTGGTTATAAAAGAGGTTTAAATGATTTTGAAAGTGTCAAAAGCCTTTGTAAATAACCAACTTTTACTTAAAATGAATTTAAGGATTTAAAGTGAATTTGGGAATTATATCTTTATGAATATAAAATTAATTTAAAACTCTTTTTTTTTATTATGGATTTGAGATTTTATTGAGATTTCGTGCTTTTTTATGAAATAAAGAATTTTAATAAACGATTGAATTGTCGGATAGGTGTAGGACTTTCCTTACAATTCTTTTGCTTATTATTATAACTTGTTAAATAGAGTTCGAGTGGAATTTACTAGCTTTTAGTAAGTACTTGAATATCACTAGGTGGTATGGGACATTTAGTGAAATTCTAGTAATTACTAAGGTGATAGTGATTAACACTTTAGAGTTGTATTATCTTAGGACGTTCGGATTTCAAACAAATATATCCTTGAGAGAAGATGACTCATTTTCATCGACCTTAGAGTCAATACATTCTTAGATTTTGGTCGGCAAACCTATTTTGTGAAGTTAGGTTTGTTGTGGTGTAACACGATTTTCCTTTCGTTTCTTGGACAGGTGTTTACATGCATGATTAGTCTGTAGACCGGATGACTAATACCTATCAGTTTATTTTTGCTATACAGTTAGAGATGTTTACCTATTTTTTTTCATTAGGTAAATTCGCATGGTTAGTCTATTTTGATCCATTAGACTATTACATTATGTGGCGGGGTCTATTTTGTTTCATTAGGCTTTGTGTCACTGTATTAAAGTGATAGTTGACTACTATTATTATTTCATTAGCAATGATTGTTTGTTTAGAGATTTTGGATGGATATTTGGTATCTTTTGGCTCTGGGGAATTTTGAATTGTTATCACCATAATTTTGATGATAGTTCATTTAAGACTTGATATGGATTTATGAAATGGTGATTTTGACTAATATGTCTTATTATGATTTTTGTCTCGGACATATTTTTTTTATGGCTTATTTTATTATTAATTCATATATTTAGGATATTAGTATCTCAACTTTTTATCAGATATAGTCTGACCCATTTATTTTAAAATACTCGGGTCAGGCCGAGACTCTACAAGTATAGGGACTCGCTGACTTTTCGAGCTAGCACTGAAGTAGACTATTTTGACATTTTTAGTTTACTTCATGATTGTGTATATATATACTTGAGATGACTTGTTATGTATATTATTTAGTAGTTATCTTGCACTTGATACCGTATCTTAGATGTGATGTGGATATTTATGTGGGTCTAGTACTGATATTTTGTAGACTTATATTTTATTCAGTATATGATGTATATTATTCCACTGTGATCTATGCTTTTATTCGGATTTATTTATACTATATACTGTTCTAAATAATTTAAATTGGTTTGTTTATTACTTTGTATTAATGCTGTACATGTCAAAATTTTCAGTTCAGATCCTCAAAACGGTAATAAAGACGTGTCGGTGTTAGTCTAATAATATAGTCACATTAGGTCGCCCTTTACCAGCCGTATTCTTCGTGTTATTAGACGACTTTAATTGTAATTTGCAAGTAGGTTAAACCAAACCCCAAGCTTCTTTTTTGATTCATTGGATTATGTTTCAAAAAATCAATTTAAGTTTGAAATTTCTTTTAAGTTTTTACAATCATATAGTATGTTACCAACTTGTAACATCCCCTACTTGGAGGCCCAAAACTAATGGCTACGGATGTTGCAGTCATCCATAGTTATTAATCCTCGGAGACCAAATACAGTAATATTAGATACATTGATATAACAGAAACACATGAGTATGTAAAAAATTTAAAATTATCAAATAAGTTTCACATTCCATTTCAAAACATTTCAAGTTCATTACATAATCCCAACACGAGAACCACGTTCGGATAAAATATAATTATTACAACATACGCCAAGGGCGACATATGTAGATGCCCCCTTGGATGATCAGAGTATATAGCTAGGCAATAAAAAAATTTGCCTTCACAACCAAAAACACAGAGGAATCAAAAAATAGAAAGGAACTCCTACTAATTAGATTGCCTCCTGCACATCTCCGGAAGCTTATTTGTCTAAGAAGAACCTGAAATCCTCAACTCTCAAACTACTCAAAATCAATTGAGCACCCGAGAGTTTAAGGGAAAAACATAAACTTCGAGTCAGACATAAAGCTGATATGAATAATAATTTACCATCTCGAACCATTTAGATATCTAGTGAGACCACGCCGTTTAGCGGAACGGGTTTTCCCTTCCCTATTATCCTAAAACCTTTATAAAACCATATACTGTGCTCCTACATCCACAATGGTTAAAACAATTCAAAAAAATATGATGATATGCAAAAAAGTAAATTAATTCTGGATTACCCATCCCCATTCATTCTGACTACCTATCATATTTATATTTTCTAGGGTCACTATTAACCTATTAGTCTTAACGGGCTTACTAATAACCTGTTTAATGTTTATGGACTCCCTGTCTGATTTCATTGCTTTCATGGGATCACTAAGAACCTATCGGTAACTCCAATATCTTTCCTCTTATCCTAGTTTTCATGGGTTGACTAGGAGCCTATTGGCTTTTGTCAATATCTTAATCCGGATATAGTTTTCATAGACTAACTACAAACCTATTAGCCCCTGCCAATATCAAATCATAGTTTTCATGGGCTTACTATGAACTTGTCTTCCTGACATATTTGTTTATACATAGTTTTTATGGGCTTACTATGAACCTATTGGCCCGTGCCAATATCTTTTGCTATACACAATTTTCATGGGCTTACTATGAACCTATTGGCCCCTGCCAATTCTTTACTTAATATTTTAACATCCTTAATGTATATTCACTACTAGGTCAACCTAGCTGGTTATTATTCCCTTCCCAAAGTACCATTATGGGTTCATACAATGTGAATAAATATATCAGAAGAAGCAAACATAATAACATAGAAATATCAACATTTGTGGTTTAATATCCTTGAAATCATTTTCATATAAAACATGGTTAACCCCTTTAACTTATTATTTATCAAGGAAAGCTTCTTCAAAAACTTCATACTTAAAAGCCATTTTAAAACTCCTTTATTATGCCACGGTTTTCCTTTAAAAATGAGATTAGGTTATTTGTTTTAAAAAAATAAGGCTTTCAAAACCTTAAAACTTTATTTTCGAAATCCTTGTATAACCTCCTACGAAAGCATGTAAATCTTCTTTTCAAAACACTAACATGTACCTTTCAAAACACTTTAAAACATCTTTTTCGAAACCATTAAGCCATACCTTTCGAAAGTATTCAAGCATTACTTATTAACTCTTATAAGCATAGCTTCGAAACCATTGAAAGTATCCCTTTCGAAACTATTGGGTTTATCTTTAAAAATATCTTTTGGGTCAAAGTGAATATAAACAAAAGTACCATTTTGAAAGAATTTTGGAAATGGCTAAGCATAAGTTTAAAACAAAAGCACTGTAACGACCCGTAAATTTAACTGGTTTTAATAACGTTATTAATTGAAATTTTGCGAAATTTTAAACGATAAAATTTTGAAATATAAATTTGATATTTGAAATGCGTCTAGTTAAACAGAGCAACTGGTAAATTTTCGTCCGAAAATATGAAAGTTTATTTCGCGCGTAAATTTACTTCAATTTAATCAGTTAAAAAGCGATGAAAATAAAATGTTTTCGGAACCTAAATATTTTTACATTGAAAAATTCTAAATCATCTTCTGAGCAAACGTCGTTTTTCGTTTTTCCAAATTCGGACTTCTTAAGCTCCGTCGATCTTATTTTCTTACGTTATTCTTGCACTTTTCGCCAGTAGAAAATTTTGAATTTTTATAATTCAATCATACCACCGATATCTGTATATCGTTTTGATCGTCTCGTCGTGCCGATCTTTACGGTATATTCGGTTATGCATTTCGGAGTCCGGTAAACGGCGAAATCTGCGGAACGATTTCTGTACCGGTTCCGCAAATTTGGCTTTTGATTTTCCTTGACATTTATTTTTTCACGGTGTGTAACCCAACGGCCCATTGTCAATTAATATTTTTTTTGAAACCTTAGCTATTCCCTATTATCAATAAATTGCATTCGCTCCATTCGACATAATTTGCTCATTTTTCGTTCCATTCAATAAATTGCATTTCGTCCAATAATTTCTGGAACCTTTCCCCTCCTCTTACCCTTTTTCTTCATCCACCATATCCCTCCAGACATCTGCTCACGAATTCCTCCCTAGCCTCGAGTCTCCTCACCATTTAAGTGCGCCCAGACCGTAGCAGCCGTGTCCACCCTTGCAACCTACCGACCTGACCACCAAAGCGTGACAGCTCAACAACCACTCACCCTCCACTCACTTGAAATCCACCTCAAACCCGAGACCATGCCTAGCTGATCTCCAATGTCATTTTCGCCTCTTCCCCTCTTCCCTCCATGCGAGACAACTGGCGACCTCCTTCCTTTCCCCGCACAGCAGTGTAGCGTTCGCCGCAGCCAAACAGCTGTGCTCCACCCTATGATTCGCGGCAACTCCTCTCTCTTTTGCCTGCATATATATTGCATAGGTATCTTATATATATATTTTCATATTATATATAAAGTTATGTATTATTTATATACCTTAGTCTATATATATAATGCTTGCTGTCATAGGTATATTTTATAGATTATTTAAGGTTATATGTAGATAGTCCCAGCTGTTCTACTTAAGACTTGTATATATATATCAGTTAAGGGTTTGGTGTTCAAGTGAAGTTTTGACGTTGTTCAAGTTGATTTTTTTAGCTATATATAAATGACTTTGCATTTGCATGAGTCGCTTTAAAAAGACGTAAGATATTAAACAAATAACAGTTTTATTATATTATTATTAATATATATGTAGCGTTATATATAATATTTTAAAGATATATAGCAGCACATACGGAAGTTGCATGTTCACATTATGAAATTTTCGTACTGTAGGATCGAACATGAGTATTGATATACAAGGATATATAAGGTGAAAGCTATTTATGCGTTGGTACTTAGGTTGTTGACAGCTGTTTTATTGAGGCATGTTAGTATTGTTCTTTACATAAAAGTTATGTTGATGGTTGGTAGTGAGTAATGCATAATATATATATGGATCTGGTATTTTTATAAGTGTATATTGATGGTATTGATATAAAATATAATATGTTACGCGTAAGTTACTCTAGTGTAAATTGTAATATGTTATGTAAATAAGGATTTCTACATAGTAAGTTTACTTGATTTTAGCAAATGTTTTTACAATTTTCATCAGTGCGATTTCTCTAGGTGGAGTGGGCATTTCAAACATAATTAACAAGATTGGGAATCATGAGTACATGGGTTTTGATAATATATGTAAATATGAGGTGTAGGATATAGTTCTCAACGTAGTATAATTTGTTGTTATAAATTATTCCTTTCGGGCAAGGCCATCATCACCTCTAGTCACAACCAGGATAGCATAAGAGTTTTTTAAAAGTAGTGGTCAATATAGGCACATAAATTTAATTACAGTTGTGATATAGTTGTCAATGTAATAATACAAAGTATGTATTGTTGCTTTATGATTTAAAAAAAAAAGATTTTAGCAAATGCTAGTTTTATATATAAGTTGCATTTTGATTTGAAAATAAATATGTATATTTTATTTTAGCATATGTTGAGTTAATATATATGATCCTATATATATAGTTATATATAAGTTTACTTGTATTTATTATCTTCATCAATACAGTCTGATTTATTTTGCCGATTCCTTATTATCAGCTTTGTCATCAAATTCGCGCTCAATCGTGCTTCGTTTTGAAATCCGTGCTTGGGTCGTAGCTACTCTCATTATCGAATATCTCTAGCCTCGAAAGGTGAGCACTCACTCACGATTAACGTTCTTTTATTTATTAAATTTGATTTCAATTGAAACGACAATTGAAATATGCTGCTGTTAGTTAATTACACTGTTATATATGCTATTACCTGTATCAGTTCACCTGTGACATCTGACACCATTATCTGTTAATTATTTATGCGATGATAATACAGTTTGGCTGATAATTGATTGATTGTTGATGTTTATATTGGACGTCAAATTGTTAGTGTTAAATGATAAATTGTATGCCAAATTGAAATGGATATAGGATAGTTAACGATTTTAAAACTGATTTATATGTTAAATTTGATTAGTTGAATATGACCCCTTTTAATTGTTAAATTAATTGACATGAAGAATAGTGATAATTACACTTTGAACCATCGAACGTATATTTGATTAATTGTTGAAATGTTAAAATTGAAATCGAATGACAATTGAAGAACCGTATAAATATTAGTGTAATAATCTTTAATCTACATGAAATGATAGTGTAGATTCTAGAAATAATTATATTAATTCGTACAAATAACAATGCGAATTAATACGATTATTTCGGGATTATTTAAATTGATTATTTGATTGTTATTGGTTGTTGTTATTGTTTGTTTATTTACTTTGACACCATCCCAGTTATCACACTGCAATTTCCCTTTGTTATGCTTTGATTTTGAATTGAATTGGAATCGGGTTGAAATGATAAATACCCAATTTGAACTTTGACATATGATAGGAAATTAAATAAAACCCGATTGGTCAATAATTTGATTTAAAAATAAACGAAGATTTTATTTGAATAAATAATATGGTTTTGAAATGAAGTTGAAATTTGAATTTTAATGAAAGGAAAATGTTAATACGTAATAATCTGAAACAAAATATTAACAATGTAATTGATAAAAGAATGTTGTTAAATTTGAGAAATGATGGAATTAAGTTTGAAATTATAAGTAAGTTTGAAATTATTAAACTTTGAAATTATTTAATAATTAAGTTTTGAATTATTTAATAATTAAATAAGATTGAATTATTTAATGATGAAATTAAATTGAATTTGTGAATAAGTGAATTTTACTTCGTAAATAATTGAAATTGAGTTTCTTTATTAATTAAGTTTGGAAAATTATTTAAGTAAGTAAATAAGTGAAATTGAATTTCTTTAACAAGAAATAAAATGTGATTTATTGAAATTAATGTAAGACTTGAAATTTAAAGAATTCGATTTGATGAATTTAATTTAATTCAATTTGTAAGTTTTGATATAATGAAGTTGAATTTAAATAATGGATTTAATGAATTGGAAATTTAATAGAAATTGTTTTGAATGGCAAATTTACTTAATGAATATTGAATGCAATCGATAAATGAAGTTAAATTGATTTGAATGTTAAATATAATTAATTTAAATGATTTCGGAATGAAACTTGTATCCGAACTTGAATCAATATTTGAATTGTTTTACATAAAATTGAAATTGAATTATAAGATTTTGAAATGATAATTTGGAAGTTTTGAAACGTAAATTATGGAAATTGTTTTAGAAAGACAAATGAAATGTTGATTTACGAATTCTATTTGAAATTGAATTTGATTTGGTTTTGAAATATATTAAACGACCAATCGGTGTAATAATTACGAAAGTTATTAAAGAGACCGGAATCGGTTATGGACATACTCTCTGTCTAAACCGAAACCACTTTAATAACTATACGCGGAGTGTGATCCAGAATGTAGTAGTTGGAATGATGTTCGTGATGACTGAAGAAAGAGAACGATAATGGATAGCCTTGACACTTGTGTCAAATTGGAAATGACTAAAACAGGAGCCGTGCCGGGCCAATGGAGGATTAGCTACCTCAAGTGGACACACTTCTTCGAACTACTCATTACTTGTTGTCGATTGGTGCACCCTTGATTTTGGGAGTGTTGTTTCACGGTGTTGCGGGCGCTGCGGCGTTGCGTTCTCACCAGTCCGGATCAGGCAAACGGTAGTATCACTACCTTGGGTATTGCCTCATGTGCCTTGTCATACTTGTATTCCCTATTCGCGACCACTACGAATTTGTTTTGTACCTTTAGTATATGGATTGCCCTCTGGTGACTTCCGGTTTTGGGGAAACTACGGTCTTGTATATACTTTTGGGAATAAAAATGTGTTAAGGGTGGAATGGGCCATGACTTAACACTATTTTGATATCTTTATATTACTGATAGACATTATCTACTTAGCGTACATTACTACCTAGTAGATAGTTTAACGGATCCTTAAAGGATGGTCATTCCAAACATCCTTTGAGTTACTTGTATTTCAATTGCTATTTCACTTGAGTTGGATTTATAAATATAAGAATGTTAATCCTGACTCGAGTGTCTTGTGTTTTTGCTTTACGCTCGGGTCAGACTGAGTGTACCAGTATTCGAGACTCACCTTTGGAGTTGGAGCTTTGCTTGAAGATCCAGCCATCTATTCTGCTTTCAGTATTCGATGATTCCAGTGATGTATTCTTATTTGTATCTGATGTATCGTGTTACTCTTCCGTTGTATCTGGTTTAACTCTGATGTATCGTATTACTCTTCTGTTGTAAACTCTGATGTATCTTATATATTCATATAGTAGCTTCATGAACTACTATCTCTTTTACTTCCGCTGCATTTATTACTCTGTGTCTGTGATCTGTGATTATATTTATTTACTGTATATGTTCAGTTTTGCCAAATTTAAATTAACAACGCGGTATTTTGAGAAATTCAACTCCGGCATGAGTGTCTACCTATACACTTATAATGGATGCGAATGGTCCAAAATGTCGGGTCGTTATAGTTGGTATCAGAGCTTTGGTAGCTCTAGTCAAAACTTAACATATAGGGTAAATGTATTTACAGAATCACTTTCATTCGAGTTTCAATCTCTTCCTTCTGATTCGATTCCTTTGAATTTTGGAACGTTCCCTACGATTCCAAAATTCATTCGTGCCCACTCACTATTCGTCTTCTTTCAATTCTGGAGCATCCCATAACTCCATTTCGAATGACCCTTATAATGAATCGGTGATCTCGCCAAATTTCGAATGATTTGTAAAGGGGTGAAACTCCTTTACAATAAGCATTGATTTACCGGAGATTTCTGTATCCTCGGTTTGCGATGCTATCTATCTCCTGCTATGCTTAAAATTCTATCCCCTGAAATCTGATGTTGATTTACCTCGGAATTCAGCATCGATCTTATTCTTGAAGTTACGGATGACCCGGTTAAGGTTGCCCGTGAATTAAATAAACTCATCCATCTTCCGATTGTGATAATTGAATTATCTTATCTTCTGTTTCAAACTTATTTTCGAATCAAATTTCTCTTTGATTTGATCCCATCAAATTTGAAACCCTATCCTTATTTTGAAAATTCATTCCTGTATCGTCGAGCAAAGAAATGTATTTGTAGACTAATGTATATAAATGCTTTAAATATATGCTGTGTTGTTTGAGTTGTTGAGGTTGATTTGGGTTTCCGATCGATTCGTCTAATCAACGCTATCGATAGGATTTCCAAAACACTTGAGCAGAGCAAACTGACACAATATCGTTTTCAAATTTGATAAATAAAATAGAAGTTTTATGTGATTATATTATATATAAATATAAGTTTTCTGAAGTTAAATTGTTAATGAATTTGTTGTCTGAAATAATAATATTTGATTTTTATTTATTGTTTTGTAAACCATTGACTATTGCATAATATAAATAAATGAATTTATAAACTTGGTTATAAATTGATTGGAATTTGAAATGAATTAAATTCAAAAATTTGAGAATTTAGTAGTTTCCGTTGATTTCGAACTTTGGCTTTAAAAAAAAATTAAAAGTATATAAATTGAAAGTATTTTCGAATAGAAATCGTTTTCAAAGAACTTTTAAATGTTGAAATCAGTGCTCTTCTCTTTGTTGCTGGAAAATAATTTCGGTGATGGTGGCCGCATCATCGACGTTCATTTTCGAGTTTCGAAGTGGAGATACTATTCTGTAGCTTTGCTACGGTTTGTTTTGAAAAATATTTTGATTTGAATTTCTTCAGTATAATTTGATTTATATATATATATATATATATATATAAGTATCTTATTTTAAAATTTAATTTGATTGATATAATATATGATATATAACTCTAAATTGTTTAAAGTTAATATGAAATCTAATTCTTAAATTTTTTTAAAAGGATGATTTTAATTATAAATAAAACCAAAATTTTGGAATAAATATTTAAACTTGAATAATTGAATAGGGAAAAATTTTATATTGTTCAACTGCATTCTAATACAACTTACCTAAATCATTCAGAAGTTGAATATGTAATTGGATAATATATAAGATAAATTGGATTTATAAATAAAATCTGAGTGTTTATAATAAATGTTATACACTAAATTTTGATTATAAAGATGTTAATAGAGATAAATAGAATAATAAGATAAATTGGAAAATGAATTTTGTTTTGAAGGTTAATTAATAAATTGAAATTAGATCAACTTATGAAAATACCTTAAATTTAAAATCAATTAATGAATATAAATTAATTTAAATTAAAATATATACGGTTTAAATTAATTTATATGGTTTAAATATATGTAATAAGATATATTAAGTGAAATAAACTTAATAAGAATTTGGAATAAAGAAGAATTTAAATTGCTGAAAAAATATGATTATAATAAAAGACTATTCAAATTTATGGTTTTAGAAATTGTAAATTGAAGAAATGGGATAATAAGATAATGAATTTAGAAATAGTTGAGATTGATTTTAGTGAAATCAAATGGATTAAATCAATTATTGAATATCAATTAATTTAAATTTGAATTTATATGGTTTAAATTAATTGTTATTTTGTATTTCAAATCTGTTTTCCTTTCTAGTTGTTTCTATTCTTCTACCTCGTTCCTTTTCGGGGACGAAAAGTTTTGAGTGGGGGAGAGTGTAACGACCCGTAAATTTAACTGGTTTTAATAACGTTATTAATTGAAATTTTGCGAAATTTTAAACGATAAAATTTTGAAATATAAATTTGATATTTGAAATGCGTGTAGTTAAACATAGCAACTGGTAAATTTTCGTCCGAAAATATGAAAGTTTATTTCGCGCGTAAATTTACTTCAATTTAATTAGTTAAAAAGCGATGAAAATAAAATGTTTTCGGAACCTAAATATTTTTACATTGAAAAATTCTAAATCATCTTCTGAGCAAACGTCATTTTTCGTTTTTCCAAATTCGGACTTTTTAAGCTCCATCGATCATATTTTCTTACGTTTTTCTTGCACTTTCCGCCAGTAGAAAAATTTGAATTTTTATAATTCAATCATACCACCGATATCTGTATATCGTTTTGATCGTCTCGTCGTGCCGATCTTTACGGTATATTCGGTTATGCATTTCGGAGTCCGGTAAAGGCGAAATCTGCGGAACGATTTCTGTACCGGTTCCGCAAATTTGGCTTTTGATTTTCCTTGACATTTATTTTTTCACGGTGTGTAACCCAACGGCCCATTGTCAATTAATATTTTTTTTGAAACCTTAGCTATTCCCTATTATCAATAAATTGCATTCCCTCCATTCGACATAATTTGCTCATTTTTCGTTCCATTCAATAAATTGCATTTCGTCCAATAATTTCTGGAACCTTTCCCTTCCTCTCACCCTTTTTCTTCGTCCACCATATCCCTCCAGACATCTGCTCACGAATTCCTCCCTAGCCTCGAGTCTCCTCACCATTTAAGTGCGCCCAGACCGTAGCAGCCGTGTCCACCCTTGCAACCTGCCGACCTGACCACCAAAGCGTGACAGCTCAGCAGCCACTCACCCTCCACTCACTTGAAACCCACCTCAAACCCGAGACCATGCCTAGCTGATCTCCAATGTCATTTCCGCCTCTTCCCCTCTTCCCTCCATGTGAGACAGCTGGCGACCTCCTTCCTTTCCCCGCACAGCAGTGTAGCGTTCGCCGCAGCCAAACAGCTGTGCTCCACCCTATGATTCGCGGCAACTCCTCTCTCTTTTGCCTGCATATATATTGCATAGGTATCTTATATATATATTTTCATATTATATATAAAGTTATGTATTATTTATATACCTTAGTCTATATATATAATGCTTGCTGTCATAGGTATATTTTATAGATTATTTAAGGTTATATGTAGATAGTCCCAGCTGTTCTACTTAAGACTTGTATATATATATATCAGTTAAGGGTTTGGTGTTCAAGTGAAGTTTTGACGTTGTTCAAGTTGATTTTTTTAGCTATATATAAATGACTTTGCATTTGCATGAGTCGCTTTAAAAAGACGTAAGATATTAAACAAATAACAGTTTTATTATATTATTATTAATATATATGTAGCGTTATATATAATATTTTAAAGATATATAGCAGCACATACGGAAGTTGCATGTTCACATTATGAAATTTTCGTACTGTAGGATCAAACATGAGTATTGATATACAAGGATATATAAGGTGAAAGCTATTTATGCGTTGGTACTTAGGTTGTTGACAGCTGTTTTATTGAGGAATGTTAGTATTGTTCTTTACATAAAAGTTATGTTGATGGTTGGTAGTGAGTAATGCATAATATATATATGGATCTGGTATTTTTATAAGTGTATATTGATGGTATTGATATAAAATATAATATGTTACGCGTAAGTTACTCTAGTGTAAATTGTAATATGTTATGTAAATAAGGATTTCTACATAGTAAGTTTACTTGATTTTAGCAAATGTTTTTACAATTTTCATCAGTGCGATTTCTCTAGGTGGAGTGGGCATTTCAAACATAATTAACAAGATTGGGAATCATGAGTACATGGGTTTTGATAATATATGTAAATATGAGGTGTAGGATATAGTTCTCAACGTAGTATAATTTGTTGTTATAAATTATTCCTTTCGGGCAAGGCCATCATCACCTCTAGTCACAACCAGGATAGCATCAGAGTTTTTTAAAAGTAGTGGTCAATATAGGCACATAAATTTAATTACAGTTGTGATATAGTTGTCAATGTAATAATACAAAGTATGTATTGTTGCTTTATGATTTAAAAAAAAAAAGATTTTAGCAAATGCTAGTTTTATATATAAGTTGCATTTTGATTTGAAAATAAATATGTATATTTTATTTTAGCATATGTTGAGTTAATATATATGATCCTATATATATATAGTTATATATAAGTTTACTTGTATTTATTATCTTCATCAATACAGTCTGATTTATTTCGCCGATTCCTTATTATCAGCTTTGTCATCAAATTCGCGCTCAATCGTGCTTCGTTTTGAAATCCGTGCTTGGGTCGTAGCTACTCTCATTATCGAATATCTCTAGCCTCGAAAGGTGAGCACTCACTCACGATTAACGTTCTTTTATTTATTAAATTTGATTTCAATTGAAACGACAATTGAAATATGCTGCTGTTAGTTAATTACACTGTTATATATGCTATTACATGTATCAGTTCACCTGTGACATCTGACACCATTATCTGTTAATTATTTATGCGATGATAATACAGTTTGGCTGATAGTTGATTGATTGTTGATGTTTATATTGGACGTCAAATTGTTAGTGTTAAATGATAAATTGTATGCCAAATTGAAATGGATATAGGATAGTTAACGATTTTAAAACTGATTTATATGTTAAATTTGATTAGTTGAATATGACCCCTTTTAATTGTTAAATTAATTGACATGAAGAATAGTGATAATTACACTTTGAACCATCGAACGTATATTTGATTAATTGTTGAAATGTTAAAATTGAAATCGAATGACAATTGAAGAACCGTATAAATATTAGTGTAATAATCTTTAATCTACATGAAATGATAGTGTAGACTCTAGAAATAATTATATTAATTCGTACAAATAACAATGCGAATTAATACGGTTATTTTGGGATTATTTAAATTGATTATTTGATTGTTATTGGTTGTTGTTATTGTTTGTTTATTTACTTTGACACCATCCCAGTTATCACACTGCAATTTCCCTTTGTTATGCTTTGATTTTGAATTGAATTGGAATCGGGTTGAAATGATAAATACCCAATTTGAACTTTGACATAGGATAGGAAATTAAATAAAACCCGATTGGTCAATAATTTGATTTAAAAATAAACGAAGATTTTATTTGAATAAATAATATGGTTTTGAAATGAAGTTGAAATTTGAATTTTAATGAAAGGAAAATGTTAATATGTAATAATCTGAAACAAAATATTAACAATGTAATTGATAAAAGAATGTTGTTAAATTTGAGAAATAATGGAATTAAGTTTGAAATTATAAGTAAGTTTGAAATTATTAAACTTTGAAATTATTTAATAATTTAGTTTTGAATTATTTAATAATTAAATAAGATTGAATTATTTAATGATGAAATTAAATTGAATAAGTGAATAAGTGAATTTTACTTCGTAAATAATTGAAATTGAGTTTCTTTATTAATTAAGTTTGGAAAATTATTTAAGTAAGTAAATAAGTGAAATTGAATTTCTTTAACAAGAAATAAAATGTGATTTATTGAAATTAATGTAAGACTTGAAATTTAAAGAATTCGATTTGATGAATTTAATTTAATTCAATTTGTAAGTTTTGATATAATGAAGTTGAATTTAAATAATGGATTTAATGAATTGGAAATTTAATAGAAATTGTTTTGAATGGCAAATTTACTTAATGAATATTGAATGCAATCGATAAATGAAGTTAAATTGATTTGAATGTTAAATATAATTAATTTAAATGATTTCGGAATGAAACTTGTATCCGAACTTGAATCAATATTTGAATTGTTTTACATAAAATTGAAATTGAATTATAAGATTTTGAAATGATAATTTGGAAGTTTTGAAACGTAAATTATGGAAATTGTTTTAGAAAGACAAATGAAATGTTGATTTACGAATTCTATTTGAAATTGAATTTGATTTGGTTTTGAAATATATTAAACGACCAATCGGTGTAATAATTAAGAAAATTATTAAAGAGACCGGAATCGGTTATGGACATACTCTCTGTCTAAACCGAAACCACTTTAATAACTATACGCGGAGTGTGATCCAGAATGAAGTGGTTGGAATGATGTTCGTGATGACTGAAGAAGGATAATGGATAGCCTTGACACTTGTGTCAAATTGAAAATGACTAAAACAGGAGCCGTGCCGGGCCAATGGAGGATTAGCTACCTCAAGTGGACACACTTCTTCGAACTACTCATTACTTGTTGTCGATTGGTGCACCCTTGATTTTGGGAGTGTTGTTTCACGGTGTTGCGGGCGCTGCGGCGTTGCGTTCTCACCAGTCCGGATCAGGCAAACGGTAGTACCACTACCTTGGGTATTGCCTCATGTGCCTTGTCATACTTGTATTCCCTATTCGCGACCACTACGAATTTGTTTTGTACCTTTAGTATATGGATTGCCCTCTGGTGACTTCCGGTTTTGGGGAAACTACGGTCTTGTATATGCTTTTGGGAATAAAAATGTGTTAAGGGTGGAATGGGCCATGACTTAACACTATTTTGATATCTTTATATTACTGATAGACATTATCTACTTAGCGTACATTACTACCTAGTAGATAGTTTAACGGATCCTTAAAGGATGGTCATTCCAAACATCCTTTGAGTTACTTGTATTTCAATTGCTATTTCACTTGAGTTGGATTTATAAATATAAGAATGTTAATCTTGACTCGAGTGTCTTGTGTTTTTGCTTTACGCTCGGGTCAGACTGAGTGTACCAGTATTCGAGACTCACCTTTGGAGTTGGAGCTTTGCTTGAAGATCCAGCCATCTATTCTGCTTTCAGTATTCGATGATTCCAGTGATGTATTCTTATTTGTATCTGATGTATCGTGTTACTCTTCCGTTGTATCTGGTTTAACTCTGATGTATCGTATTACTCTTTTGTTGTAAACTCTGATGTATCTTATATATTCATATAGTAGCTTCATGAACTACTATCTCTTTTACTTCCGATGCATTTATTACTCTGTGTCTGTGATCTGTGATTATATTTATTTACTGTATATGTTCAGTTTTTCCAAATTTAAATTAACAACGCGGTATTTTGAGCAATTCAACTCCGGCATGAGTGTCTACCTATACACTTATAATGGATGCGAATGGTCCAAAATGTCGGGTCGTTACAGTTGGTATCAGAGCTTTGGTAGCTCTAGTCAAAACTTAACATATAGGGTAAATGTATTTACAGAATCACTCTCATTCGAGTTTCAATCTCTTCCTTCTGATTCGATTCCTTTGAATTTTGGAACGTTCCCTACGATTCCAAAATTCATTTGTGCCCCCTCACTATTCGTCTTCTTTCAATTCTGGAGCATCCCATAACTCCATTTCGAATGACCCTTATAATGAATCGGTGATCTCGCCAAATTTCGAATGATTTGTAAAGGGGTGAAACTCCTTTACAATAAGCATTGATTTACCGGAGATTTCTGTATCCTCGGTTTGCGATGCTATCTATCTCCTGCTATGCTTAAAATTCTATCCCCTGAAATCTGATGTTGATTTACCTCGGAATTCAGCATCGATCTTATTCTTGAAGTTACGGATGACCCGGTTAAGGTTGCCCGTGAATTAAATAAACTCATCCATCTCCCGATTGTGATAATTGAATTATCTTATCTTCTGTTTCAAACTTATTTTCGAATCAAATTTCTCTTTGATTTGATCCCATCAAATTTGAAACCCTATCCTTATTTTGAAAATTCATTCCTGTATCGTCGAGCAAAGAAATGTATTTGTAGACTAATGTATATAAATGCTTTAAATATATGTTGTGTTGTTTGAGTTGTTGAGGTTGATTTGGGTTTCCGATCGATTCGTCTAATCAACGCTATCGATAGGATTTCCAAAACACTTGAGCAGAGCAAACTGACACAATGTCGTTTTCAAATTTGATAAATAAAACAGAAGTTTTGTGTGATTATATTATATATAAATATAAGTTTTCTGAAGTTAAATTGTTAATGAATTTGTTGTCTGAAATAATAATATTTGATTTTTATTTATTGTTTTGTAAACCATTGACTATTGCATAATATAAATAAATGAATTTATAACTTGGTTATAAATTGATTGGAATTTGAAACGAATTAAATTCAGAAATTTGAGAATTTAGTAGTTTCCGTTGATTTCGAACTTTGGCTTTTAAAAAAAAAATTAAAAGTATATAAATTGAAAGTATTTTCGAATAAAAATCGTTTTCAAAGAACTTTTAAATGTTGAAATCAGTGCTCTTCTCTTTGCCGCTGGATAATAATTTCGGTGATGGTGGCCGCATCATCGACGTTCATTTTCGAGTTTCGAAGTGGAGATACTATTCTGTAGCTTTGCTACGGTTTGTTTTGAAAAATATTTTGATTTGAATTTCTTCAGTATAATTTGATTTATATATATATAAGTATCTTATTTTAAAATTTAATTTGATTGATATAATATATGATATATAACTCTAAATTGTTTAAAGTTAATATGAAATCTAATTCTTAAATTTTTTTTAAAAGGATGATTTTAATTATAAATAAAACCAAAATTTTGGAATAAATATTTAAACTTGAATAATTGAATTGGGAAAATTTTTATATTGTTCAACTGCATTCTAATACAACTTACCTAAATCATTCAGAAGTTGAATATGTAATTGGATAATATATAAGATAAATTGGATTTATAAATAAAATCTGAGTGTTTATAATAAATGTTATACACTAAATTTTGATTATAAAGATGTTAATAGAGATAAATAGAATAATAAGATAAATTGGAAAATGAATTTTGTTTTGAAGGTTAATTAATAAATTGAAATTAGATCAACTTATGAAAATACCTTAAATTTAAAATCAATTAATGAATATAAATTAATTTAAATTAAAATTTATACGGTTTAAATTAATTTATATGGTTTAAATATATGTAATAAGATATATTAAGTGAAATAAACTTAATAAGAATTTGGAATAAAGAAGAATTTAAATTGCTGAAAAAATATGATTATAATAAAAGACTATTCAAATTTATGGTTTTAGAAATTGTAAATTGAAGAAATGGGATAATAAGATAATGAATTTAGAAATAGTTGAGATTGATTTTAGTGAAATCAAATGGATTAAATCAATTATTGAATATCAATTAATTTAAATTTGAATTTATATGGTTTAAATTAATTGTTATTTTGTATTTCAAATCTGTTTTCCTTTCTAGTTGTTTCTATTCTCCTACCTCGTTCCTTTTCGGGGACGAAAAGTTTTGAGTGGGGGAGAGTGTAACGACCCGTAAATTTAACTGGTTTTAATAACGTTATTAATTGAAATTTTGCGAAATTTTAAACGATAAAATTTTGAAATATAAATTTGATATTTGAAATGCATCTAGTTAAACATAGCAACTGGTAAATTTTCGTCCGAAAATATGAAAGTTTATTTCGCGCGTAAATTTACTTCAATTTAATTAGTTAAAAAGCGATGAAAATAAAATGTTTTCGGAACCTAAATATTTTTACATTGAAAAATTCTAAATCATCTTCTGAGCAAACGTCATTTTTCGTTTTTCCAAATTCGGACTTCTTAAGCTCCGTCGATCATATTTTCTTACGTTTTTCTTGCACTTTCCGCCAGTAGAAAATTTTGAATTTTTATAATTCAATCATACCACCGATATCTGTATATCGTTTTGATCGTCTCGTCGTGCCGATCTTTACGGTATATTCGGTTATGCATTTCGGAGTCCGGTAAAGGCGAAATCTGCGGAACGATTTCTGTACCGGTTCTGCAAATTTGGCTTTTGATTTTCCTTGACATTTATTTTTTCACGGTGTGTAACCCAACGGCCCATTGTCAATTAATATTTTTTTTGAAACCTTAGCTATTCCCTATTATCAATAAATTGCATTCCCTCCATTCGACATAATTTGCTCATTTTTCGTTCCATTCAATAAATTGCATTTCGTCCAATAATTTCTGGAACCTTTCCCCTCCTCTCACCCTTTTTCTTCGTCCACCATATCCCTCCAGACATCTGCTCACGAATTCCTCCCTAGCCTCGAGTCTCCTCACCATTTAAGTGCGCCCAGACCGTAGCAGCCGTGTCCACCCTTGCAACCTGCCGACCTGACCACCAAAGCGTGACAGCTCAGCAGCCACTCACCCTCCACTCACTTGAAACCCACCTCAAACCCGAGACCATGCCTAGCTGATCTCCAATGTCATTTCCGCCTCTTCCCCTCTTCCCTCCATGCGAGACAGCTGGCGACCTCCTTCCTTTCCCCGCACAGCAGTGTAGCGTTCGCCGCAGCCAAACAGCTGTGCTCCACCCTATGATTCGCGGCAACTCCTCTCTCTTTTGCCTGCATATATATTGCATAGGTATCTTATATATATTTTTTCATATTATATATAAAGTTATGTATTATTTATATACCTTAGTCTATATATATAATGCTTGCCGTCATAGGTATATTTTATAGATTATTTAAGGTTATATGTAGATAGTCCCAGCTGTTCTACTTAAGACTTGTATATATATATCAGTTAAGGGTTTGGTGTTCAAGTGAAGTTTTGACGTTGTTCAAGTTGATTTTTTTAGCTATATATAAATGACTTTGCATTTGCATGAGTCGCTTTAAAAAGACGTAAGATATTAAACAAATAACAGTTTTATTATATTATTATTAATATATATGTAGCGTTATATATAATATTTTAAAGATATATAGCAGCACATACGGAAGTTGCATGTTCACATTATGAAATTTTCGTACTGTAGGATCGAACATGAGTATTGATATACAAGGATATATAAGGTGAAATCTATTTATGCGTTGGTACTTAGGTTGTTGACAGCTGTTTTATTGAGGCATGTTAGTATTGTTCTTTACATAAAAGTTATGTTGATGGTTGGTAGTGAGTAATGCATAATATATATATGGATCTGGTATTTTTATAAGTGTATATTGATGGTATTGATATAAAATATAATATGTTACGCGTAAGTTAATCTAGTGTAAATTGTAATATGTTATGTAAATAAGGATTTCTACATAGTAAGTTTACTTGATTTTAGCAAATGTTTTTACAATTTTCATCAGTGCTATTTCTCTAGGTCGAGTGGGCATTTCAAACATAATTAACAAGATTGGGAATCATGAGTACATGGGTTTTGATAATATATGTAAATATGAGGTGTAGGATATAGTTCTCAACGTAGTATAATTTGTTGTTATAAATTATTCCTTTCGGGCAAGGCCATCATCACCTCTAGTCACAACCAGGATAGCATCAGAGTTTTTTAAAAGTAGTGGTCAATATAGGCACATAAATTTAATTACAGTTGTGATATAGTTGTCAATGTAATAATACAAAGTATGTATTGTTGCTTTATGATTTAAAAAAAGATTTTAGCAAATGCTAGTTTTATATATAAGTTGCATTTTGATTTGAAAATAAATATGTATATTTTATTTTAGCATATGTTGAGTTAATATATATGATCCTATATATATATATAGTTATATATAAGTTTACTTGTATTTATTATCTTCATCAATACAGTCTGATTTATTTCACCGATTCCTTATTATCAGCTTTGTCATCAAATTCGCGCTCAATCGTGCTTCGTTTTGAAATCCGTGCTTGGGTCGTAGCTACTCTCATTATCGAATATCTCTAGCCTCGAAAGGTGAGCACTCACTCACGATTAACGTTCTTTTATTTATTAAATTTGATTTCAATTGAAACGACAATTGAAATATGCTGCTGTTAGTTAATTACACTGTTATATATGCTATTACCTGTATCCGTTCACCTGTGACATCTGACACCATTATCTGTTAATTATTTATACGATGATAATACAATTTGGCTGATAATTGATTGATTGTTGATGTTTATATTGGACGTCAAATTGTTAGTGTTAAATGATAAATTGTATGCCAAATTGAAATGGATATAGGATAGTTAACGATTTTAAAACTGATTTATATGTTAAATTTGATTAGTTGAATATGACCCCTTTTAATTGTTAAATTAATTGACATGAAGAATAGTGATAATTACACTTTGAACCATCGAACGTATATTTGATTAATTGTTGAAATGTTAAAATTGAAATCGAATGACAATTGAAGAACCGTATAAATATTAGTGTAATAATCTTTAATCTACATGAAATGATAGTGTAGATTCTAGAAATAATTATATTAATTCGTACAAATAACAATGCGAATTAATACGGTTATTTCGGGATTATTTAAATTGATTATTTGATTGTTATTGGTTGTTGTTATTGTTTGTTTATTTACTTTGACACCATCCCAGTTATCACACTGCAAGTTCCCTTTGTTATGCTTTGATTTTGAATTGAATTGGAATCAGGTTGAAATGATAAATACCCAATTTGAACTTTGACATAGGATAGGAAATTAAATAAAACCCGATTGGTCAATAATTTGATTTAAAAATAAACGAAGATTTTATTTGAATAAATAATATGGTTTTGAAATGAAGTTGAAATTTGAATTTTAATGAAAGGAAAATGTTAATATGTAATAATCTGAAACAAAATATTAACAATGTAATTGATAAAAGAATGTTGTTAAATTTGAGAAATGATGGAATTAAGTTTGAAATTATAAGTAAGTTTGAAATTATTAAACTTTGAAATTATTTAATAATTAAGTTTTGAATTATTTAATAACTAAATAAGATTGAATTATTTAATGATGAAATTAAATTGAATTTGTGAATAAGTGAATTTTACTTCATAAATAATTGAAATTGAGTTTCTTTATTAATTAAGTTTGGAAAATTATTTAAGTAAGTAAATAAGTGAAATTGAATTTCTTTAACAAGAAATAAAATGTGATTTATTGAAATTAATGTAAGACTTGAAATTTAAAGAATTTGATTTGATGAATTTAATTTAATTCAATTTGTAAGTTTTGATATAATGAAGTTGAATTTAAATAATGGATTTAATGAATTGGAAATTTAATAGAAATTGTTTTGAATGGCAAATTTACTTAATGAATATTGAATGCAATCGATAAATGAAGTTAAATTGATTTGAATGTTAAATATAATTAATTTAAATGATTTCGGAATGAAACTTGTATCCGAACTTGAATCAATATTTGAATTGTTTTACATAAAATTGAAATTGAATTATAAGATTTTGAAATGATAATTTGGAAGTTTTGAAACGTAAATTATGGAAATTGTTTTAGAAAGACAAATGAAATGTTGATTTACGAATTCTATTTGAAATTGAATTTGATTTGGTTTTGAAATATATTAAACGACCAATCGGTGTAATAATTACGAAAGTTATTAAAGAGACCGGAATCGGTTATGGACATACTCTCTGTCTAAACCGAAACCACTTTAATAACTATACGCGGAGTGTGATCCAGAATGAAGTGGTTGGAATGATGTTCGTGATGACTGAAGAAGGATAATGGATAGCCTTGACACTTGTGTCAAATTGGAAATGACTAAAACAGGAGCCGTGCCGGGCTAATGGAGGATTAGCTACCTCAAGTGGACACACTTCTTCGAACTACTCATTACTTGTTGTCGATTGGTGCACCCTTGATTTTGGGAGTGTTGTTTCATGGTGTTGCGGGCGCTGCGGCGTTGCGTTCTCACCAGTCCGGATCAGGCAAATGGTAGTATCACTACCTTGGGTATTGCCTCATGTGCCTTGTCATACTTGTATTCCCTATTCGCGACCACTACGAATTTGTTTTGTACCTTTAGTATATGGATTGCCCTCTGGTGACTTCCGGTTTTCGGGAAACTACGGTCTTGTATATGCTTTTGGGAATAAAAATGTGTTAAGGGTGGAATGGGCCATGACTTAACACTATTTTGATATCTTTATATTACTGATAGACATTATCTACTTAGCGTACATTACTACCTAGTAGATAGTTTAACGGATCCTTAAAGGATGGTCATTCCAAACATCCTTTGAGTTACTTGTATTTCAATTGCTATTTCACTTGAGTTGGATTTATAAATATAAGAATGTTAATCCTGACTCGAGTGTCTTGTGTTTTTGCTTTACGCTCGGGTCAGACTGAGTGTACCAGTATTCGAGACTCACCTTTGGAGTTGGAGCTTTGCTTGAAGATCCAGCCATCTATTATGCTTTCAGTATTCGATGATTCCAGTGATGTATTCTTATTTGTATCTGATGTATCGTGTTACTCTTCCATTGTATCTGGTTTAACTCTGATGTATCGTATTACTCTTCTGTTGTAAACTCTGATGTATCTTATATATTCATATAGTAGCTTCATGAACTACTATCTCTTTTACTTCCGCTGCTTTTATTACTCTGTGTCTGTGATCTGTGATTATATTTATTTACTGTATATGTTCAGTTTTGCCAAATTTAAATTAACAACGCGGTATTTTGAGCAATTCAACTCCGGCATGAGTGTCTACCTATACACTTATAATGGATGCGAATGGTCCAAAATGTCGGGTGGTTACAAGCACCCTTTGAAAGCATTGATGACTTCAATACACTCGAAAGGTAGAAGAATAATGGATGGGTTTCGACTAGGTCGGAACCACTATTTTCGAAAGAATTCTTTTATAAATAAAGTAACCCCTTCGAAAGCCTATACTTTTAAAACATAAAACGGCAATCCCCTTCGAAAGCTATTTCGAAAACTCCTTTCAAAAACATATCTTTCGACTACATCGAAAGCTTTAGGTAAAACAAAGAAGGCACTTAACATTTGAAAACAAAACCAAGGTTTCAACCTCATCGGAAGCATTGCTTTCGACACCATGGCTTCCGCCTTTCCTCTAATCCACTATGTACCATCTAAGTGATACCTTGTGTATTGGTTTCGAATAGGTAGGTTTCGGATGGGTTGGCTTCGACTGAGTCAAAGCGAAAGCAAAGGAGTCGAAAGGTACTTCTAAAGCAGGCGGAACCTACTATTTTGAATAAAGGTTGAAATCATGCTAATTTTAGTAATTGCTTTTGTAACAACCCGTAAATTTGCGATAATTTAAATTGTTAATTTAATTAAATTTTTGTTATTTAATATTGGGAAAAACATAAATTTGTGATTTATTGATGGAAATTAATAACTGGAATGAGTTGTAGCAATATTAGTGTAAGTAAATTATTAACCGCTTCTATGAAATTCCAATTAATTGAATTAGTGTAAATGTTATAAATTGGTTATAAATTGAATATAAGAATACAAACGTAAACATTTAATTAATTAATGAATTAATATATGATAAATGGTAATTGAATAAAATCAATGTTCTGTAAGTAAGTTTAATATTGTTTGAAAGTAATAAACTTGAGGGTAATAAAGGGTAAAGGTGACAAATGGTTATATGTTACCAATTTAATGAGTCAATTGTAAATAAATGTTAGATTAATGTGGAATAAGACAATAACTGTAGTGTGAACGTAATAAAGGGTATAGAAATGTAAAATTTATTTACATGACAATAATTGATATAATAAAAAGAATGAAACCAAGATAAAATAATTAATTGGGATTTTAATTATAATAAATGTGTAAATTGACCAAAAATCCTATAAAATTGAAATATAGTAATTGATACAAAGAAAAAGATGGAAATTGAAGAATATTAATGTAATGAAATATAAAACAAATGTTAACTATGTTATTTAATTTATAATTGATTGAATATAAAGATTGAAATCAAAATTAAAACAATTTATTGAAATTAATTTGTAATTAATTGGATTAATTGTAGTTGAAATTTGAACAATGAAATTGGTAAAATAATTAACTTTAATTTGATGAGTAGATTTGTTTAAACTATTGTAATTATACAAGAAATTGGAAATGATGAAAATTGTTAGTTATTAAATTTGAAATAAAATTGTAATTTTATTAATATAATACTAATTTATTTAATTAACTGAAATAGCCATTTTGGCCACTGACTCGGATTTCAACGAAAGCAGTTTCATCGGATCCGTAATAGTGAATTATTGTTGGATTTCAAGTTTCGTAATGATCGGACTTGTCATTTGATCGTACAGACTCGAAACGCTTAGAAATTAATTTAATTGAAATCAATTGAAATCAATTTGAAATAAGCTGATTTTATAATAACTTCTTCATACGATTGAATTAAGATTTGAAACATGTTCCATTGAATTTAAAATTTTTGAAAACATCTATTTTGATATATAGGATGACCCATTTTCATTCCGGAGGCAGAACAGGCTTTTCAGGTCGTTTATCGTTCTAATTCAAATCAATCTAGCCCATTCTTTCTATTTTCAGCTCTACCTATAAATAGATCGCTATAAACCCTAATGTTCCTCAACTCAGTTTGTCTGTACGTACAATTTCATTTGTTCTTCTCTTTCTAATGGCAGACAAACCCTAAATTATCCAATTCAATTTCAATTCAAAATTCAACTTCAAAATCAAATCTTCTCAAACTATATCAAATTATATATCAGTTTTAAGCTCTCGACGAGCGCATGTCAGATCCGTGATTTGTTTTTCTATCCGAGTTTCTGTGTGCCCAGAATTTGATGGTGAATTCTCGGTCGTTCATCACTTTTCGATGAACCACGTCGGATCATCAAATCGTTGATACCGTATTGTGGAGAGTCGTGAGGGGATCGCATCTACCTAGGTTATTCGAGGGTTTGACGGTCGGATTTGCTGCTAAAATTCGATTAGGTCAGAGATATAAGCAGTGGTTGAAGGCTTGGAGGCACTGTTTAGTGGGGTCGCATTGATCGCCATTAGTCCAGGAGCCTTCGCTGAGTTCGGCGATCGCGTGGGTGATGTCTGGAGGCGCGCGGTACAATATTGGCGATGGTGGCTACGAACGTAGGCGGTTAGGGTTTCGAGCTGAAACAGTGCGCACACGTAAGGAACAAAGGTAGCCGACGTGTTCTTCATTTCCTTTTTCTATTATTTAATTTAAAAATTTATATTATAAATCGTATGATGTTCTAATGTGCATATCTTTCGCATACGAGGTCCAATTCACGCGTGGTTTGATCTGCTGGGATCGTATTGAAATTACGGACATTTTGACGCTAGTTTGGACGAATTCTGAGACCGTTCAAATTTTTTGTTTAAATTGGATTTAAATTCGATTTAAATTCAAAGGTGAGTGTTTTAACCCACTAACAAGTTCTAAAATTTCTTATGTTTGTTAAATTAAATTTATGATGTGATTAGAAATTTATTTATGACTGTTAGGTATATTTTAAATCATCATCTCAGTTAATTTGAATTTATTTGAATTAAATCGTTATTTAATTTATTATTGAATATAAATTGCCAGTTAAATACCTATTATTGATTATCAGTTCTATATTGATATGTATTGATTGATTTGGATGATGATTGTAATGGATGTTGATTGTTGATATTGGATGAATGGATGTTGTATTTTATATCGTTATAAACTACAAGTTCACTATGGGTTGAAATGATACATACCCGAATGATCAATAGATTAAGGAAAAATCGTTATGGGTTGGAATGATAGACTCGAGTGATTTTATTGATTTTATTACTAATTCGGGATTGCAATTTGAAATGATATATATAACCGTAACATTTTAAATTGCAGATTGAAATGATAAATATCTGTATCACTTGACCCTAGGGTAGAGAATTATATACGGACACTGGATTGGTTAAATTTAAATGATTTTGAATCCTTAAATTTTTCTTTGAGTTAAATGATATTTTTGAAATAAAAATTTTGATTTATATAAATTGAATTCTTATCGAATTTCGAGTTTTATACTAAAATTGAATTGTTTTAAAAGAATTGTTAAAGGAATACAATTGAAATTTTATAGTGAATTTGAAATATAAGTGAAGTTTATTGAAATTGAGTTATTAAAATTGTTGAAGTATAACTTTGAAGTATATTGAAACTGGAGTAATTAAACCGATGTTTCAACATTGATTTGAAGCGATATTGAATTAAATATTTTATTGAGAATTTGAATTGGAAGATTTGAAATTTGGTTTTGGGACATTAAAATGGTCCAAATGTATTGGAATGAAATAAATAGTTTAAATTGATAAAATTATCAAATTCATATTTTTTATATAAAGTTTTTTAAAAATAAATTATTTAAAGACTTTAATTATTAAGATTTTTCAAACTTTTAAACTAATTAACCCACTCAGCTTATTTTAAATCTAATTAATCTATTTTAAAGTTATTTAATCTATTTTATTTATATTTAATCTATTTTTAAAATCTATATAACTATCTTAAAGCAGGAAAACATTTTTAAATCTATATTAAACTATTTTAGAGTATTTGACTATTTATAACTATTTAAACTATTTTTCTAAAATTTTCAAACTAAGGAAAAGGGGAAGTGGTTATATTCAATTCATTGGTTAAAAGCGAATACGGCTAAATGATGTTATAAATTAAGTTGAGACTTAAATGACATAATTAATTGAATAAGATGATTTTGATGTAAGGATTAAAAATTATTTGGGAAGATGATTTTTGGAGGAAATTTTGATTTTGGAAACGATATGATTTGAAAGAGAATATGATTTCAAGTGAATATGATTTCAAAAGTGATGGTTTTGAGGATATGATATTTTGATATAAATTGTGAATTGACTTTTGAAATGTAAAAGAACCATCCGGTGTGAAATAAGCGTTTTGGTTGTTAAAGAGACCGGGATCGGAAATGGACATACTCTCTGTCGATACCGAAAACCACTTTGACAACTGTGTACGCGGTGGAGATTCCAGAATGAAGTAGGATGGTGGCGACGATCCTATAAGGTATATACGTGGACCTAACTCCCGTGAGTTAGCATAAGCTGGCTAAAACAGGAGCAATCGACGGGCCATGTGAGGTCATTCCTCCGATCGGGCACATTCCTTCGATACTATATTCTGATTCGTGATTTTTGGTGGCCACCCTCGATTTTTTGATTTGGGAGTTTGTTCCGAGGTGGGCGGTAGTAGCTGCTATGCGTTACCACCAGTCCGGAAGTATAATTGGTATTTCTACCATGGCATTGCCTAGTTGTGCCGTGTCACCTACCCTAGCGCGCCTTCTACTAGTTTGTTTTATGTCGTACCTATAGGGTATCCTCTAGCTGCCCCATTTTTCGGGGAGTTACGGTACTGTATAGACTATTGGCATTATAAAATGTGTTAAGGGTGAAATGGGTAACGCCTTAACGCTATTTTAATAGTTTATCTTACTGTAGACATATTATAATAGCGTATTGTACTACATAGTAGATAGTTTAACGGATCCTTAGGAGATGTGAATCCCAAACATCTCTTAAGTTACTACACTCACGTTAGACACCGGATAAGAGATGTCAAACCCTATAAACATCTCCGACGCCATTTACACTCATATTTATTTGCCGTTGATTTAACTCACATAAAATCTTTTAGTTCTGACTCGAGTGTTTTGTCTTTTCAATTCGCTCGGGTCAGCCTGAGCATTTCAGGATTTGAAGACCTTATTTCTGGAGGACGAAGACGAAGATTTGTACTGCTATTATTTACTATATTATTCCACTGCATCATACTGTTCCGCTGCATTTGAATATTTATTCTCTGTTTATGTGACTCTGATTTTGTATTGTGTAAGTATAATCAAATGTTTTGTATATAGCTTCATTAAATTGTTATTTGATATTTATATTTTGTCATCCCGCTGCGAGTTTCTGTTTTTTTTCCTTTCTCTGCTTTTTCTTATTCACCCCAATAACAATCCGCCTTTCTGTATGGTTTGAGTCGGCATGTGTGTCTGCTTAAATCATACAAAAAGGCGGAATGTTACAGCTTTATAACTAACCTACCTATTTGTAATCTTTTAATTGGTTGCCTTAAACTTTTCAAATCCTTTATAAAAATAACTGCTGCATTTATCAGATCTAAATCAAGGGAAAAATTAACGTTTAAGCCCCTCTATTATGCAAAACCAATTATTACACATAAGTCCTTCTTTCAAAATAATTTATTTTCTGTAGCACCCTATATCTTTGGTAACATTATTTAGGATATTTAATTAGTTAAATTAAATAAAATAATATGTTGATTAGGGGATTGAGATTTGATTTTATTAAGGGGTAGCCGTGCCATCTAACCAATGAATTAAAATAAGATTAAAATGAAATAGAGGAGGGGTAAAATAGGAAAGAGGCCATTCTTATACCCTAAACCCTCGGTCATGTATCCTATACACGTTCATTTTCACTTATCAAAACTTTAAAAGCTTAAGGTTGGCCACCATTAACAAGAGAAAGAGGAAGATGATTAAGAAAAGCTAAGGAAGAAGCTTAATCAAATCAAATTCATTCACATCTCAATCTCTTTAATCTCAAAAGCTTAGGTAGTGTTTGATTTAAAAACGAATTTTGTGTTTTTGATTTTCAATATGTATCTCAAATATGAGAAGAATGGAGTGACGATGGAGGGAATGAAAGAAAAACGAATGGGAGGACGGAGGGGATAGAGGGACGATAGAAGAATAGATTGTTTCACGTGCTTATGTTATTTCTCAAAACACGAAAAACAAAAAAAAATTGTTTTCTATTTTGTATATTAACTTCGTTTTCTAAATTGGTCTTTTTCGGCAAGATACATGCGTCATGTGCATTTTTGTATAGACGAAAATCCAAAACTAAAAACAACAAACCAAACAATACCTAAAAGGTGAATAATGTTTACATCTCATATTTCTTTTGTTTTCAGTTTTAAGAAGAAATCCAAAATATTTTGCATTGATTTGCCATGTTTTTGAATGATGGAATGATTATATATACTTGTTAATGATTTATGGTTGTTCATATAGATTTTATGATATGTTTTGGTATGAAAACCCTATTAAATTACATCAAAATGCCTTGCGAATTTTTATATAGACCGAAAATATTATTTTGGAGATGGGTTTCAATTTTCATAATTTTCTGAATTTATGTGGAATTTATATAAATTTTGTAGTGAAGAAAATCTTGTTTTGGGTTAAAAATTATTTACGGTTAAATAATTAATGGTTTGTGTCTGAAATTTATATATGTTAGAAAACATATATAAAGTGATTTTTTGGAATTTTTGTTGAATTTTCCTAGGTGTTTTAATGGGTATATAAAATTATGTAAGGTATGGGACTTAATTGTTTTATATATTTATAAAAGGTAGATAAATTCAAATTTTTAATTCTGGAAAGTAGGCAGTACTTTTAGAAAAGAGAAACTTGCAACCAATCATCACTTGACAAACAAAGCAGGTTAGGTACAAAGAAATAGTTTAAAAAGGACTAATATACATGTTTTTCACCGTTTCGATGCTTTCGGCACCAAGTTCCGACTCCTTACCTTCACCTCCGACATAGTCAAAACCAATGCACATCGTATTAGGAAACTGGTACGCAGTGAATTGGATGTAGGCTGAAGGTATAGAGTCGAAACCAGGGGTTCCGAGGGGGTTGAGGCATTACTTTGCTTTTAAAAGAAATGCGCATGCTTGCTTTCGACTATGTAGCTTTCGACTTGGTTAGCTTTTGACTAGGTCAAGTTGATTTAAAGAAATGGTTTCGATTGGGTTGCACTTTTGTTTTAAATGAATGTTATTGACTAAGTCGAAACCTTTTGGCTGCTGCTTTCTACCTTTCGACTCAGATGGGTTTCGAAAGGGTTGTTTTGCTTTGTTTTGCATTTTAAACTTAATCACTTCTCCAATGCTTTCGAAGGGATGGTTTCGACACCATCACTTCTTTACATAGGAATGATTATGAAAGAAATGCTTTCGACTTTAATGGGTTTCTGATCCTTTTTCTCCACTTGAATGCATAATCCAAATGGTTTCGATCGAGATGGTTTTCAAAGGTTTCGAAGGAGTAAATTTTTGAATGGTTTCAAAAGGTTTCCACATGTTTTAAATTGAACCAAAGGCTTTCGAAAGGTTTAGTGTTTTAATTCTTTCGGACGGGTTTAAATGAAGGTCTCGCAGGGGTGGTTCCCCAATGATTTCGAAAGGTTTTGAAGGAAGGTTTTCCAATGGTTTCGAAGTAGTCGAAAGGAAAGGTTTTTCTGGGTTGTTTCGAAAGGATTAAAAGGAAGGGTTTTCCTAAGGTTTCGAAGGGCAATGTCTAAAGGTTTTAAAAGAAATATGTCTAAGGTTTTTAAAGCTTTTGAAAAGACGGGTTTCCAATGGTTTCGAAAGGGTTTTGGGAATGGTTTCGAGAGAAAGGTATTGGACTTTCGGCCTAGATTAAATAAAGGGTTTTACTTGGTTTAGAAAGAGGTACTTTCAATGGTTTCGAAAGGGGTACTTTCAATAGATTTTAAAGGGAGACTTTCAAAGGTTTAAATGTTTTCATCTACTAAGATTTGAGTAAACTATGTGTGTGTGTGTATAACATGGCAAGATGATTTTGAGTAAAGCATAGAATATATATATATATATATTCCTTGTTTGAGTTTGATTTAAAGGTTTTAAATCATTTTGAAAAGTTTCTCAAGGAAAATTATGGGAAGGGATCCCTAAGTAAAGTGACTCGGATATTAGAATACTAAATGGGACCAGTATAGGGTCGCGCCCTATACATTAGCTATTAGCCCCAGCTAATTTTGTCCAAAATTTCAGTGTGTAGGGCTTTATCACAAGTAAGACTAAAATTATGATTACACACAGAAAGGAATATATGTTTGTATACATATAGGTTATTGGTGAGCCCGCAAAACCATTAGGATCAGGTGACCCTAGGAGAGGTTAAGTTTAGGACAGATCGTCCAGAAGAGAAGTATTTAACAGATAGTTAAGGACAGACCGTCCAGAAGAGGAGTGTCTAACAGATGTTAGATAAATTTTGATATATTGCCTGGTAGACCCGAGTCAGCCAAAGGTTAATAGTTAGCAAAACAAACTATAATGTTCGAACAGATAGTTCATTTATTACCTGATATGTCTATTTACATAATGATGCTTTACATATTTTAACCAGTTTTGGTTGCAGGAAAAGATATGCAAAAGATATGTTTTAAAAGGAGGTTAGTGAGGGGAAACCCATTCTGTTAAGCGGCGTGGTCTCACTTAACATAAAGTAACTGAGATGTATAGTATTATTCACACCAGGCTTTATGTCCGACTCGAAGTTTTTTTTTCCCTTAAACTCTTGGGTGCTTAAAAATTGATTTGAGTAGACTGAGTGTTGAGGTTTTCAGTTTTTAGTAATTTTGGCAAATAAAGCTTTTGGAGATGAGTAGGTGGCTGACGGATAGCTAATATGGAGTTACAGTTTATTCTGTTTGTTTCCGTTGTGTGTATTAAGTCAAATATGACTGTATTGACTCTGGTCAACCAAGGGGCATCGTCATATGTCGCTCTTGACGTATTTTGTAATTAATATATTGGATCAATGCCTGGGAAATGTTAAGGGATTGTGTAACTTGGATATGAATTATTGTTTTGAAATGTAATCGGTAAAAGGTTGTTTTTTGAAATCTGTGATTTGTTCATATTCAAGTGCTTCTGATTTTATGGATGCCATTAGCATTACCGTATTTTGTCACTAGAAGTTAATACTATAGATGAGTGCAACATCTGTAACGCTTAGCTTTTGGCCTCGAGATATGGTTATGCTGCTGTGGACACAGTGATGAAAAGGAATGATAAGTTTATCAGGGGATTGAAGCCTGAGTTGGCCAGGGCTACCTTACCGCACATTAGAGATCCTTGTGATGTGATTGTGGAGATGGCATTGAGACATGAGGAGATGCTTGCTTGTCAGGAGAAGAATAAGGTGAAAGAAATCCAGGTTGGGCAAGGTCAGAAGAGGAATTTCTTTCACAAGAAGGGTGCTCAGAAGGATGGAGCAGCCATGAAGGTGAAGTCTGAGGTGGTCTGTTTCAAGTGCAACAAGCAGGGTCATTTCGCCAATGAATGTCGTACTGGAAAGGCAAAGGAGGTGGTCAGAAAGAAGAACATCAGATGCTTCAACTATGACCAGATAGGCCACTATAAGAATCAATGTAAGGAGCCCGCTAAGGATGGAAAGGGAAAGGTATATACATTGGAGCCTGCTGCTTCAAGCCCACAGCTCAGGAGAAGGGAAAGGCAGTTTTGGGAGGTACACTTCAGATTTATGGTATGCTTGTTAGCGTTCTATTTGATACTGGTGCATCGCATTCTTTTATATCTGGATGTTTGATAGATAAACTTAACCTAGAACCCACATATTTAGTTACTTCCTTATGGGTTGCGAATCCAATATGAGGGTATGCAACTCTAGGGTTGATATGTGACCAGTTAGAGTTTGACTGGTTAGGTCATGCCTTTGTTTGCAGTTTTCATGTGTTTGATTTTATGGTGTTCGGGATTATTCCTGGGATGGATTGGTTAAGTGAGTACGATGCTAGGATATTTTGCCATGATAGGAAAATATCTCTTAGACCCCCTTATTGTAGTGACATGATTGTTTATACCATGGGAAGCCTTAGCAGTGAGGTTAATGCATTGTTGGGTGTTATGGAATTGGAAGATGAGCTGAATCGAGTTTTCGTGGTTAGAAAATTCATGGATGTTTTTGAGCCTGCAGTAGGATTGCCTTCGACATGAGCCATTGAGTTTCAGATAGATTTGGTTCTAGGGGCAGAACCAGTGAGTAGGCCGCCAAGCACGGTGACCCCTACAGAGATGAGGAAATTGAAGGTGTAGTTGGTTGATTTAGAAGGCAAGAGTTTTATCAGGCCAAGTAGTTCACCTTGGGGGGCAGCCGTAGTGTTTGCTAAGAAGCCGCATGGATGGTTGAGGCTATGTATCGATTATCGTAAGTTGAACAAAAGAACGATAAAGAATCGATATCCATTGCCCAGAATTGACGATTTGTTTTACCAGTTGAGTGGAGCCAAGATATTTTCTCAGTTAGATTTGGCAATGGGTGTCCATCAGCTTAGAGTAGTAGAGGATAGTATACCTTTAACGTCATTCAGAACAAGGTATGTATCATAAGATTGGTTAGTTATACTGTTCAGACTCACTAATGCACCTGCTTTCTTTATGGATTTGATGAACCGAGTTTTTCGAGAGCACTTGGATAGGTTTGTATTGGTTTTCATAGATGATATCTTGATTTACTCTAAGGATGAACGAGAGCATGAAGTTCATCTTAGAGTGGTGCTAGAGACGCTGAGGCAGCATCAGCTGAAGGCAAAGATTTTGAAATGTCATTTCTGGAAGAAGGAAGTGAATTTTCTTGGTCATGTAGTCTCAGAGAAAGGGTTGTCAGTAGATCCGACTAAGATTGAAGTAGTGAATAGTTGGAAGAGACCCGAGACAGTGACTGAGATAAAGAGTTTTCTTGGATTAGCTGGTTATTATCGGAGGTTCATTAAGGATTTTTCACAAATAGCGGCACCGATGACCAAGCTAACAAGAAAGGATGTGAAGTTTGTGTGGAACGGTAAGTGTGAGGAAGTATTCCAGTGTTTGAAACACTTATTGACCCATGCACCTGTGTTGGTTGTTCCAGAAGGAAATCAGGATTTTGTGGTTTATACAGATGCTTGTGGAATAGGGTCACAAGCTGTGTTGATGCGGAGAGGTAAAGTGATTGCCTATGTTTCTAGATAGCTTAGATCGCATGAGGTCAGATATCCGACGCATGATTTGGAATTGGCTAGAGTTATTTTTTCTCTGAAGGTGTGGAGACATTACCTTTTGGGAGAGAGGTTTAAGTTATATACAAACCATAAGTCGTTGAAGTATTTATTCTCTCAGAAGGAGCCAAACATGAGACAACAATGGTGGTTAGAGTTTATTGCTGCTTATGATTTTGGGATTGAGTACACACCAGGGAAAGGCAACAAAGTTGCAGACGCACTTAGCAGAAAGCATCATAATGTAGTGTTTGCAATGATTGCTGAGTGGAAAGATTTGGAAGCATTAGCAGATTGCAGAGTGCACTGGAGATCTGAGGCTGGGACTAGTAGAGAAACCGTAGTATTATCTGTTTGGAAGTTCGACCAAGGATGATTGAAAGGATTGCTTCTAAACGGGAGAAGGATCCAGTGTTAGCTGAACGGATCAGGAAGTTAAGAAGTCGAACCGAGAGCGATGACTTAAAAGGTTTCGGTCTTGACCAGAATGGATGGTTGAGAAAGAAAGGGAGATTGTAACGACCACCTATTTTGGACCATTCAAATCGACAATAAATCCACATGTGCCGGACTTGAATAATTAAAAACAATAGATTGTAAATATAAATTTGGCAAAACTCAGAATATACAGTAAATAAATCACAGACACAGATGTAATAACCCTAGAAGAAAAGAAAATAAAAATGAAAAAAAAAATAATAATTTTATATTAAGAAATTCTGAAATTATAAAATGTATATATATATATATATTGCATTAAAACAGAAAAGAAAAATTGGCAATAAATAAAATTGCATGGGAGCCTCTGTTTGATAAAATGCAAGGAGTTAAGGTGATTAAAAGAAAAATTGGAATTTAAAATAAATATAGTTTCATGCCTAAAGAATTACAAAAATACATATATTTAACATATGAGGAATTTCCTGTTTTACCTAAAATAAAATAAAATAAAATAGAGTTTTATAAGGACCAAATGACTTATGTATTTATGCTAGAAATAATTAGCATGATATATGTGATTTATACCACATAAATGTGTATGAGGAGTTGTTGTTTTCAATTAAAGTCAGAATAAAAACAAATGCAGGATCAAATAAGAATTTCTATATCTTATAATCATTCCCAGCAAACAATATAGTGAGACAGATTTCTTACATCACATGATTATGTATGATAGTGTACCTGATTAAATGGAGATAATAGCTAGAGAGAAAACACAAGAAGTTTACAAATTCTTTAAACTTAGAAAAAAAAATGAACAAAGGGTCACATGCATATGGCATGAATAAAATGGAGACATGAAAATAGCATGCAGTGTTTAAAATGTTTGATTCCCGAAATAAACAATTAAAGTAACCTAATGTGTGCATTTCCAATTTAGGACCACACAGGAATGTGATATGTACATGAACATCTAAGGGTATCAGGGGTATTACCCATTTTCTTAAACCCTAGAATGATTTTATAAATAACTGTACATAACCATATCCATCATTCTCTCGGGATCAAAACAAAAAAAAATATAGGAGAAGCAATAGCTTAAAACACTGAAAGGATCTGCTGTTCAGAGGAGCAAGACAGTAAAAGAAAACACTAGGTGAGTATTTATCCTTTGTATGCAATGGCATTAAGTCCTCTTGCAGGCAGCCTAAAATATTATAAGTCATTTAAATCTCTGAAATGATTTGTTATGTGTAATATGGATGTTTGTTTGTGCATTCTTGTTTGGAGTTTTAATTTGTATGTGGGCTTTTAGGGTTAAAATGGTTTGAGCATTTTTGTTCTATCTTATCATCATTAAAAATGGATATAGATTATTTAGGGAATAGGCAGCAAGACAGTGATCTAGCTCATGTTTATTTCTTGGATAATGAAGCATGAAACTAAATGTTCATATCATAAGTTGGAGGGGAAATTCTGGGTAGTAGGACAGTGATGCTTAAACTATTTTTAGGAAAGAAATTCATTATAAGCAAACTGGGGTATATTCTGTAATAAGGAAAATAAATAGGGGAACATGGGGTTGAACCAGAAAGTATTAAAGAAGATAGTCTTTCTGAAACATGAATGAACTATGAGTTTTTATGATGGAATTCTTAAGTAGGAGCTTAATAAAACAAGCTGAAACTAGATGGGATTTATCAAAGAAGAACTAAAATGGTCATTTGGGAGTTAGTCAATGATCTGCTTGCTTCAGGTGGGAGCAAGTATATGCATGGTGCAACTGCACCCTGGGGCCTTTGTGTGTTGGAATAAATTAAGTAACCTGGGAGTTTCCTTCACAATGCATACATGGTGTTCATTTGACAAGTAGTTAAAGACCATAAAATAAATGGGGACAGGGGTTTAAAAATCTGGGTTATAAATATCCAGATATGGTGTTAAATTAATCAAGATAAATATTTTCATTGTTTAATTGCTGAGTGAAATTGGGAGTATAAAACCTGAGTCTACTTATCTAGAAATGGAGAAAATGAATCAAGAATTGTATATTTATTTATTTATTTTGACTGTTTGCTGTGCATTGTTTAAATGAATGAATGTGTCTTTGTATCACTTTGTACTAACCAAAACATGCTAAGTATAAAAAACTATCAAACTAGGAAGACACTGCAGGATTACAAACAAAAAATTTATGAATATGTATACAAATTTGATGAATGCTCATACCAGTGAAAACTGACCCTTTTGGTTGCCCTTGCAATCATTTGGGTGTCTCATTAAAATTGGGGCAGCTCAGTGATTTGCTTGCAGGAAGATGAAGTTGGCTTGATGGATGAAGATGGCAATTAGCTGCTAGTATAAATAAAAGAAACCAGTTTTAAAAATTTGTAGTTGCTTTGTAATGAATTTATTAGCCAAATTTTATGTTGTAACTGAAGTTTCTTGTAAGGAGATTGCTAAGTATTTGGATTAAAAATATGTACTAAAGTCAACCTGTTATGAAAGACTATTGATGATGTTTGGTTAATTGTTGATTTCATGAATGTCTAATTTAAAAAAAAATATAATAATAAGGGACAGACATATCATATAAATATGATATGTGCATGTGATGATCTCTTGTTTTATTGCCTGAGCTTATTATATAATTTTTGAAAAAAAATAATGGAGTTGACAAGATTTGGATAAGAAATATTCAAGTGGAATAAATGTATGCATGGCAGATAATTGATACTGATTTGTGCATATATTCTGATGAGTCTATAACATTGCAATAATGTACCTGATTTCAAGATAAAAAAAATTTATAAAAGAAACAAACCTGGGAGCATTTTGTGTTTTTTGGTTGTTAGCATAAATGGATGAATTCTCAGGAATATACATAAGGAAGAAATATGCTAGTGTTAGGAGAAGCTTTTGAAGAAGTTTATTTGAGAAACATGGGTCTGAAAGTGGTAGATAAGGGACTATGGCCGGCCTAGATGGCCATGGGTCAAACTCTTTGAGCCTGGAACCACTTCATTTCAATTAATGAAGTGTAAGTGCTCCCGGGACAAAACAAAGAAAACACCAAGCAGCCCTTAAATAACACCAAGCATTTCCAGTAAAACACCAAGTATTTAAGTCTGCACCATGTTAAACTTAAAAATGCAAAATGACTTCAATTGTTCAACCTGAAATGATAAATGGAAATTAGTTCCAATATCCATGACTGCAAGTATAATTTGTAAGTAATTTCATGTAAACACTTGATGACTATCATAAGGTCAATTAAATATTATTTTAGTGTTAATAGAATTAGTTAGGCAGAAAGCCTAGATGGCATAAAAAAAAGATGTACTGTGCTCTGCAAGTCAAATATATACATATAGTGTTATAATTTGCCAAAATGTACCTCTGGCAGTAGAACAAGACTTAGAAAAGAAATAAATGGCTATGTCAATAACTTGTATGGTATTTTGATTTCTGTTTGATTTAAATTCCCCCTGATAAAAAAAAGAAACAATTGTATATCATCAAATATATGATTGTCTTAATTTGTTTGTACACTGATATGATTATATTGGTAAGTCCAGGGTCTTGAGAAAAATATTTGGAAATTATATAAATATTCAAATATAAAAGAAATGGGGTTTAGTGGTGAATTCCTCTTGGATGTTCAGGAAAAAAAAATCTATGTGTTTTAGAGTGAGGGTCACCACAGTTGGTATCAGAGCTATGTTTTAAATAACATAGTAAATGTTGTTGTATGCATATGGATGTTTGAATGCATTGTTTGAATTATTGGTGTTGAATGCTTTTGTTTTATGTTAAAAAAATATATGTGAGTGCATGTGATACATGCACAGTGTGCACAGGAATAAAAATGAACAAAGTAAAGACACCAAGAATGATGGGGGTAAATAAACTAACATAAAAATCACATTTATAGCATTATGGTAGGACCAAGGCATCACACAGGTGCAGGATCATCACGTGAGCCACCTGTGATGAGCATGGAGGATTTTGTGAGAGCTTTAAGGGATGGAATGGCACCAAGGCAAGACAATCCTCATGAGGAACTCTCCAAACTGCTTAAGACATGTACTACTTTGGGAGGAAAGGATTTTGAAGGCACTGAAGGAGCTATAGGTGTCCAAACTTGGATAAGAACTATGGAGAGGGTCTTCACAGATATGCAAATCAATGACCAAAGGAAGAGACAGATAGCTTCAAGGAAATTGAAGGGGGTTGCACTGGATTGGTGGGAGGTTGTGACAGCAGGAAGACAAGAGGATACCATCACTTGGAATAATTTCAAGGACATGCTTGAGGCCAGATTTGTCCCAGCATCTGCCAAGGCCACACTGCTTGAAGACTTTATTAGGTTAAGGCAAGGAGGCATGAGTGTAAATGAATACACTCAGAAGTTTGAAGCATTATCCAAGTATGGAATGGTGTTAATAGGGAATGCAGAAGCAAAGAATGCAAGGTACATTCAAGGCTTGAACCCTAGTCTGTCAAGGGCAATGTTGCCATACAAGGACAAAACCTTTGATCAAGTAATTGATCTAACTCTCTCATTTGAGCAACATGACACTGCAAGGGAGAAATTCAGGAATATGAAGCTCAATAAGAAGAAGGGTGGTCAGAACAGAGTGCAACCTTATGACAAGAACAAGGCAAGTAAAGGAGTTAAGAAAGGGGAAGGAGCAATAGCATCTGAAAGCAAGAAATTCACTCATTGTTTTAATTGTGGAAAAGCTGGACATTATAGTAACCAATGCCCTGACCCTAAAATACCAAGAGGAGGCTGCTATAATTGTGGAAAAGTGGGTCATCTAAAGAAGGACTGCCCAGAGACTAATAAAAGAACAGCAAGGATAGGAGCTTTGGCAGCCAACAACACTGGAAATGTTGGGCAACTTGAAGGTATAATTTTTATTCATACCCAACCAATATCAGTAATATATGACACTGGTGCCTCACATTCACTAATATCTTTGGAAATTACAAAGAAGTTAGCACTTGCTTGTGTTTCTATTGATCAGCCCTTAATTGTACACAGTCCCATAGGGAGTCATCGTATGTTAGGGATGAAGTGTATGGGTCTGAAATTAACTATAGGGGGTTATGAATTTAATTCAGATCTATATACTTTAAATTATCCTGGTATTGGAGTAATTTTGGGGATGGATTGGTTAATGAAAAATAAAGCAATTTTAAATTTAGAAAATCTTACTATTTCTTTGGAGACAAATGAAGGCAAAAGAATTACCATCTTAAGTGAAATAGCAAAGAATACATGTTTTAATAAAATCTGGAGTATTAATGAAGTCCAAAAGGAATTAAAAATAGAGGAAATCCCAGTAGTCAATGAATATATAGATGTGTTTGGAGAAGTGAAGGGAATTCCTCAAAACAGACCAGTTGAATTTAAAATAAATTAATGCCAGGGACTAACCCAATCATTAAGAAGCCTTATAGAATGGGTCCAAAAGAGTTAGTAGAATTAAAACACCAACTAGAAGAGTTAGAAGAAAAGGGGTTCATAAGATCAAGCAGTTCTAGTTGTGGTTCCCCAGTGCTTTTTGTTAAGAAGCATGATGGAACAATGAGGATGTGTGTGGATTATAGGGATTTAAATAAGGTGACCATCAAGAATAAGTACCCACTGCCTAAAATAGATGATCTATTTGACCAATTGCATGAAGCTAAAATATTTTCAAGGCTAGACTTAGCCTCTGGATTTCACCAAATGAAGGTTGCAGAGGAAAGCATTGAGTACACAGCCTTTAACACAAGATATGGCCTTTATGAATTTCTAGTAATGCCATTTGGTTTAACCAATGCTCCCTCCTATTTTGTAGACTTGATGAATAGAATTTTCAGAGACTTTTTGGATAAATTTGTTCTGGTATTTATAGATGACATATTAATTTATTCAAAGTCAGAAAATGATCATGCTATGCATCTACATTTGGTATTATCCAGACTTAGAGAACATGAATTAAAAGCCAAGTATTCAAAATGTATATTTTGGCAGCATGAAGTGAAATTCTTAGGACACATAGTGTCACAGCAAGGGGTGAGTGTGGATCTAAGCAAGGTCATTGCAGTTCAATCATGGTGTAGACCCAAAACAGTGACTGAGGTGAGGTCATTCTTAGGTTTGGCAGGGTACTATAGGAGGTTCATCAAGGATTTTTCAAGAATAGCCGCACCAATGACCAAGCTAACAAAGAAGAACCAACCATATATGTGGACTGAGCAGTGTGAACAAGCTTTTGAGAAGTTGGAACAAGCACTGGTGGAAGCTCCTGTATTGCAAATCCCAGAGGTAAATGAAGGAATGGTTGTATACACTGATGCTAGTGGATCTGGGTTAGGTGCAGTGCTCATGCAACATGGCAAGGTGGTGGAATATGCATCAAGGCAGCTTAAACCCAATGAGACCAAATATGCAACTCATGATTTAGAACTAGCTGCAATAGTGTTTGCATTAAAACTATGGAGGCATTATTTGCTTGGGGCAAAGTTTGAATTGTACATAGATCATCAAGCATTGAAGTATTTTTTTTCTCAAAAAGATTTAAATATGAGGCAAGCAAGGTGGTTGGAGTTTCTAGCTGCATATGATTTAGATATTTTGTACACCCCTGGGAAAGCTAATAGGGTGGCAGATGCTTTGAGTAGAAATCATATTAGATTAGCAAGTTTAATGATTGATGAATTTAAAAACCTTGCAGTGCTTGGGGAGGCAGATATTTATAGCAGGGATGGAGAAAATTTCAAAGAGCATGGTGATATGGTAGAGTATGGTACATTGGGAATAATCACAGTGAAGTCTAATCTGGTGGAGAAAATTGGTGGCATGCAAGATCAAGATCAAAGTCTAAAGGAGAAGAAATAAATGTTATCAAATAACATTGAGTCAGAGAATTTTAAAATAGATTCCCAAGGTTATTTGAGGAAAAATGACAAGCTTTGTGTACCAGACATTGCAGAGTTGAAGGAAGAAATCATGAATGAGCATCATAAGACCAAGTACACCATACACCCTGGTGGTACTAAGATGTATCATGATTTAAAAAGAAGCTACTGGTGGCCAGGAATGAAGCAAGCAGTGGCAAGATATGTGGCAAAGTATTTCACATGTCAACAAATTAAAGCAGACTACCAAAAACCCTCTGGCATGTTGCAATCTTTGGAGGTACCTCAGTGGAAATGGGAAAGTATTTCCATGGATTTTGTGGATGGTTTGCCTAGAACTAAGAAAGGCAATGATAGTATATGGGTAATTGTTGATAGACTAACCAAATCAGCTCACTTTGTCCCTGTCAGGTCAGATAGAAATGCATCTAGGCTTGCACAATTATTTATTAAGGAAGTGGTGAGGCTACATGGTATACCCAAGACTATTGTAAGCGATAGAGACACTTTGTTCACCTCAAGATTTTGGGAGAGCTTCCAAGAAGCAATGGGAACACAACTTTGTTTAAGCACTGCCTACCATCCTCAAAGTGATGGGAAAACAGAGATAGTGAATAAAATATTGGAAGATTTACTTAGGGCATGTGTGCTTGATTTTGGGGGTAATTGGGAGGATCATATCCACTTGGCAGAATTCACTTACAACAATAGCTATCAATCAACAATAGGAATGGCTCCCTTTGAAGCCTTGTATGGGAGACCTTGCATGTCTCCTGCCTGTTGGTTGGAAGTAGGAGAGGGTGTAATATTGGGGCCAGATCATGTTAAAGAAACTTCCAACATGATTGAATTAGTTAGGCATAGATTGAAGGCAGCACAATCAAGACAAAAGTCTTATGCAGATAGAAAGAGAAAGCCAATGGAGTTTGAAGTAGGAGAGCATGTTTTTCTGAAGGTATCACCAATGAAGAAGGTGTTCAGGTTTGGGAAATCTGGTAAGCTCTCACCAAGATTTGTAGGACCATATGAAGTCATACAGAGAATTGGTACCATGGCCTATAAGCTTAAATTACCAGAAGAATTGAGTGGTGTACACCCAGTGTTTCATGTTTCTCAATTGAGAAAGTGGATACATGATGAAGGAGCAATCTTAGAGTCACCTACTCAAATTCAAATTGATAAAAACTTGGTCTATGCAAATGAGCCAGTGGGGATTGTTGCTAAGGAAGAAAAGAGGCTGAGAAACAAGGTGATTAAACTGGTAAAAATTCAATGGAGCTTGGATCCCAATGATTGTACATTGGAGGTTGAAGACAAAATGAGGGCTAAATACCCCAATTTGTTTCCTGATGGAGAGGTATGTTTTAAGTAGCTTTATGAAAGCTTTCTGAATAATTTTATATATACACTGCTTACTGTCATAAAAGTGTGAGCATGGAGTTGAACAGACTATGCATTAGTATTTTCATTTGAAAAATTAGAAATAAATTATGGGGACATAATTCCTTTAAGGGGGAGGGTATGTAATGACCCTAGAAGAAAAGAAAATAAAAAAAAATGAAAAAAAATATATATACATTTATATTAAGAAATTCTGAAATTATAAAATGTATATGTATATATATATTGCATTAAAACAGAAAAGAAAAATTAGAAATAAATAAAATTGCATGGGAGCCTCTGTTTGATAAAATGCAAGGAGTTAAGGTGATTAAAAGAAAAATTGGGATTTAAAATAAATATAGTTTCATGCCTAAAGAATTACAAAAATACATATATTTAACATATGAGGAATTTCCTGTTTTACCTAAAATAAAATAAAATAAAATAGAGTTTTATAAGGACCAAATGACTTATGTATTTATGCTAGAAATAATTAGCATGATATATGTGATTTATACCACATAAATGTGTATGAGGAGTTGTTGTTTTCAATTAAAGTCAGAATAAAAACAAATGCAGGATCAAATAAGAATTTCTATATCTTATAATCATTCCCATCAAACAATATAGTGAGACAGATTTCTTACATCACATGATTATGTATGATAGTGTACCTAATTAAATGGAGATAATAGCTAGAGAGAAAACACAAGAAGTTTACAAATTCTTTAAACTTAGAAAAAAAAATGAACAAAGGGTCACATGCATATGGCATGAATAAAATGGAGACATGAAAATAGCATGCAGTGTTTAAAATGTTTGATTCCTGAAATAACCAATTAAAGTAACCTAATGTGTGCATTTCCAATTTAGGACCACACAGGAATGTGATATGTACATGAACATCTAAGGGTATCAGGGGAATTACCCATTTTCTTAAACCCTAGAATGATTTTATAAATAACTGTACATAACCATATCCATCATTCTCTCGGGATCAAAACAAAAAAAATATAGGAGAAGCAATAGCTTAAAACACTGAAAGGATCTGCTGTTCAGAGGAGCAAGACAGTAAAAGAAAACACTAGGTGAGTATTTATCCTTTGTATGCAATAGCATTAAGTCCTCTTGCAGGCAGCCTAAAATATTATAAGTCATTTAAATCTCTGAAATGATTTGTTATGTGTAATATGGATGTTTGTTTGTGCATTCTTGTTTGGAGTTTTAATTTGTATGTGGGTTTTTAGGGTTAAAATGGTTTGAGCATTTTTGTTCTATCTTATCATCATTAAAAATGGATATAGATTATTTAGGGAATAGGCAGCAAGACAGTGATCTAGCTCATGTTTATTTCTTGGATAATGAAGAATGAAACTAAATGATTATATCATAAGTTGGAGGAGAAATTCTGGGTAGTAGGACAGTGATGCTTAAACTATTTTTAGGAAAGAAATTCATTATAAGCAAACTGGGGTATATTCTGTAATAAGGAAAATAAATAGGGGAACATGGGGTTGAACCAGAAAGTATTAAAGAAGATAGTCTTTCTGAAACATGAATGAACTGTGAGTTTTTATGATGGAATTCTTAAGTAGGAGCTTAATAAAACAAGCTGAAACTAGAGGGGATTTATCAAAGAAGAACTAAACTGGTCATTTGGGAGTTAGTCAATGATCTGCTTGCTTCAGGTGGGAGCAAGTATATGCATGGTGCAACTGCACCCTAAGGCCTTTGTGTGTTGGAATAAATTAAGTAACCTGGGAGTTTCCTTCACAATGCATACATGGTGTTCGTTTGACAAGGAGTTAAAGACCATAAAATAAATAGGGACAGGGGTTTAAAAATCTGGGTTATAAATATCCAGATATGGTGTTAAATTAATCAAGATAAATATTGTTCATTGATTAATTGCTGAGTGAAATTGGGAGTATAAAACCTGAGTCTACTTATCTAGAAATGGAGAAAATGAATCAAGAATTGTATATTTATTTATTTATTTTGACTATTTGCTGTGCGTTGTTTAAATGAATGAATGTGTCTTTGTATCACTTTGTACTAACCAAAACCTGCTAAGTATAAAAAACTGTCAAACTAGGAAGACACTGCAGGATTACAAACAAAAAATTTATGAGTATGTATACAAATTTGATGAATGCTCATACCAGTGAAAACTGACCCTTTTGGTTGCCCTTGCAATCATCTGGGTGTCTCATTAAAATTGGGGCAGCTCAGTGATTTGCTTGCAGGAAGATGAAGTTGGATTGATGGATGAAGATGGCAATTAGCTGCTAGTATAAATAAAAGAAACCAGTTTTAAAAATTTGTAGTTGCTTTGTAATGAATTTATTAGCCAAATTTTATGTTGTAACTGAAGTTTCTTGTAAGGAGATTGCTAAGTATTTGGATTAAAAATATGTACTAAAGTCAACCTGCTATGAAAGACTATTGATGATGTTTGGTTAATTGCTGATTTCATGAATGTCTAATTTAAAAAAAATATAATAATAAGGGGCAGACATATCATATAAATATGATATGTGCATGTGATGATCTCTTGTTTTATTGCCTGAGCTTTTTATATAATTTTTGAAAAAAAATGATGGAGTTGACAAGATTTGGATAAGAAATATTCAAGTGGAATAAATGTATGCATGGCAGATAATTGATACTGATTTGTGCATATATTCTGATGAGTCTATAACATTGCAATAATGTACCTGATTTCAAGATAAAAAAAAATTATAAAAGAAACAAACCTGGGAGCATTTTGTGTTTTTTGGTTGTTAGCATAAATGGATGAATTCTCAGGAATATACATAAGGAAGAAATATGCTAGTGTTAGGAGAAGCTTTTGAAGAAGTTTATTTGAGAAACATGGGTCTGAAAGTGGTAGATAAGGGACTATGGCCGGCCTAGATGGCCATGGGTCAAACTCTTTGAGCCTGGAACCACTTCATTTCAATTAATGAAGTGTAAGTGCTCCCGGGACAAAACAAAGAAAACACCAAGTAGCCCTTAAATAACACCAAGCATTTCCAGTAAAACACCAAGTATTTAAGTCTACACCATGTTAAACTTAAAAATGCAAAATGACTTCAATTGTTCAACCTGAAATGATAAATGGAAATTAGTTCCAATATCCATGACTGCAAGTATAATTTGTAAGTAATTTCATGTAAACACTTGATGACTATCATAAGGTCAATTAAATATTATTTTAGTGTTAATAGAATTAGTTAGGCAGAAAGCCTAGATGGCATAAAAAAAAGATGTACTGTGCTCTACAAGTCAAATATATACATATAGTGTTATAATTTGCCAAAATGTACCTCTGGCAGTAGAACAAGACTTAGAAAAGAAATAAATGGCTATGTCAATAACTTGTATGGTATTTTGATTTCTGTTTGATTTAAATTCCCCTTGATAAAAAAAAGAAACAATTGTATATCATCAAATATATGATTGTCTTAATTTGTTTGTACACTGATATGATTATATTGGTAAGTCCAGGGTCTTGGAAAAAATATTTGGAAATTATATAAATATTCAAATATAAAAGAAATGGGGTTTAGTGGTGAATTCCTCTTGGATGTTTAGGAAAAAAAAATCTATGTGTTTTAGAGTGAGGGTCACCACAACAGAGTAATAAAAATGCAGCGGAAGCAAAGAGATAGTAGTTCATGAAGCTATTATACATATACATCAAAGTTAAACAAGATACAACAGAAGTAATAAGATACAACATAAGTCTCAATATGATAATCGAATACAAATCTAAATACATCACTGGAATCAACTAGATAACTAAAAGCGAAATAGATAGCTGGATCTCCAAGAAAAGCTCCAACTCCAAAGGTGAGTCTCGAATGCTGTATCACTCAGTCTGACCCGAGCGTAAAGCAAAACACAAAACACTCGAGTCAGGACATACATACTTATACAATGTAAACCAACTCAAGTGAACTGTAATAAAGATGCACAAGTAACTTAAAGGATGCTTGGGATCGCCCTTCCTTTAATGATCCGTTAAACTATCTACTATGTAGTAATATTCGCTATTATAATAATGTCTAATAATAAAATAAACTTACTTTTAAATAGCATTAAGGGGTTACCCATATAGCCCTTAACACATAATAGTCCCAGTAGTCTATCCAGTATTAGCATAACCCCAGATCGGGAGCTACCCTCAATACTCCATAGGCTACGGCACAAATCCAAACTCGTAGTAAAGCTTGATATGGTAGGTGACACGGTACAACTAGGCAATGCCAGGGTAAATATACCAATTACACATCCGGGCTGGTGGAAACGCATAGCAGCCACTACCGCCCACCTCGGAACACACTCCCAAATCAAAAATCGAAGGGTGGCCACCAAATAAATCACAAAGTAATAGAATAGTATCGAAGAAATGCATTCGATCAGAGGTGCTAGCTCATTGGCCCGTCAATCGCTCCTGTTTTAGCTACCTTATGCCAACTCACGGGAGTTGGGTCCACGTTCATACCTCAATAAGATCGTCGTCACCATCCTACTTCATTCTAGAATCTCCACCGTGTACATGGTTGTCAAAGTGGTTTTCGGTATCGACAGAGAGTATGCCCTATCAGATCCCGGTCTCTTTAACAACCAATCGTTATTATAACCCATGGATATTTATTTCAAAATAATTTATACTTCAAAACCAAATATCATATCCATTTCAAACCTAATTTTTGCCTCAAAACCAAAATATCATATTCAAAACAATTCTTAATTAAATACTATTTTAAATAAATTCATTTCCAAAAATCATAGTACTTTCAAGGTTATAACACCTTTGAAACCAAACAGTTTGAAACCATACTACTTTGAAATCATAACCCTTTTGAAATGTTATTACTTGGAAATCATAATGTTTAGAAAAAATCATAACGCCCTTAAAGTAATATTCATTAACAAAGTTACAGGCTTACAGCATTTCAAAGATCATTCATTTAATTATAAAATTTCCAAAACATTGTATTTTTCAGTTACAACAGCACTTATAAAATGTTACGGTAGATATATTAACATTTCAAAGTCATTATCAAATTCAAAACAGCAGCACTTATAAAGTGCTACAGTAGATATTTTAGTGCTGCAGACAGTTCAGTTTAAGAAACAGCAGCACTTACCAAGTGCTACAGTAGATATTTAGTTATTTTCAACCAGCTTAGTTTCAGAAACAGCAGCACTTATAAAGTGCTTAATAGGTATTTAGTTGTTTCAAAACATAGTTAAATTTCAGAACAGCAGCACTTATAAAGTGCTGTAATAGCATTTGGTTATTTCAGAACTTAGTTAAATTTCAGAAATGATAGCACTTAGCAAATGCCATCTTAAAACCACAACATTTTATAAATGCTACCAATAAAATTCCAGATTTTATTAAAACTTTTCAGAAACATTAAAACTTCAATTTTAGCCATTTTAAACTTATAAAATCATATTTCATGCTTCAAAAACATTCATTTGGATATCATTTAACTTATGATTTAATAAAATAAAATTTAATAATTAAATATCCAATTTAAACCATAATTCATTTATTAAGTCAAAATACCCTATTTTACTTAGCTTTTATCTTTGTACCACTAACCTAACACTTTATTTTAAATACCCATTTCATAAATAAAACTAAATTTCTATTTATTTACTTAACTTAAAATTTCCATTTAAAAAACCAAATTCCCAATTATCAAGTTAGGTCATAATTAAAGTTACATTTTTTTCTATTTAAAAATCATAACTATTTATTTTACAAAACATAACATTTCACAAAAGGATATTTTATCAAGTTAAGGTAATAATAAATTTTCTTTTAGATCTATTCATTTAGACATCAATTAACTATGATTTTCTAGTTAAATACATTTTATTACAAAATGTCCAATTAAAACTGTATACCATTTATCAGTTCAAAATACGTAATTTATTACACAAAACATGTCTGTTTCATAAAGTAAAATTCATTACCATTACTAGGTTAGATTTAAAATTCCATATTAAGTCAAATTATATTATTAAGTTATTTATCATCAATAAATGTTTTTAAATTCAATTAAAACCAACACATCTTTAAAATTTCCATTAAAGCCACTTATTGACTTATAAAGTCTTAACTTATAGAAAACCAACATCTTCTTATATTTAAGTCATTTAAATCAAATCTTTTAGCTCAAATTTCATATATTTAAACATTCAAAATATTCAATAATTTTTAGGAAAATATTATTTTAAAATATAACCATGGGCCTGTATAATATTTTCTAACCTAGGTCAAGTGATACAGATATGTATCATTTCAATCCGTAATTTAAAAAGAAAAATTCGGGTTCTATCATTTCAAAACCGCAATCCCAAGTCAAATAAAATAAAATAAAAATACAATAAAAATCACTCGAGCCTATCATTTCAGCCCATAATGATTTTTCCTTATTCTAATATCCGTTCGGGTATGTATCATTTCAACCCATAGTGATAGGGAACTTGCAGTGTGAGATACAGTAATTAAAATGAACAGTATAACATATAATAACATATCAGGTAATGTAACAGGTATATAAACAACATTTAACATCATATAAAATATCATAGGCATGTATGAATAACGTATCAATTTATACAGATTCACTTGTCATCATTTCACAATAATATAAGTACATATGTCTAAAGTGATAAAACTCACCTTTTTAAAGATAGAGATCAAATTCAAAACACACAATTGAAACTCCGAAAAGCACGACAAAGCACGAATAAGATTTTTTGTAGATGGAGAGCCAAGATCCAAACTTGTATGCAAACAAATATCACAAACATAAGTCTATAATTCAACATACAAGATTAGGAATCAAAACGATGAAAAGAAATAAGAATTAAAATGACATAACCTTGCTTTACAAATGCAAGTGGCTCGGCCATGATTGGATCTAGGGTCAAGGCAAACTAAATACACGACTAGGGGATGGTAAGGTCATGGCAAAGCAAATAGGTAGTGCTTGGAATTGGTGGTCGCGGCTAATAGGGAAGAGGAAGTGGTGAACTATGGTGATATAGGCTATGTTTTCAACAAGTTTTGGTGGAGTTTGCATATGGTGGTCACGGCTTGGTTTGGTGGTGGTGATGGGGAGATGGAGGTGATCATGGAGGAGGTGGAGAGGAGACGAGGTCGGAAATATGGTGGAGAGGTCGAGCATAGGAGGAAGAAAAACAAAAGAAAATAAAATAAAAAGGAGAAAGAAAAAGAAGAGAAGCCATGGATCTAGAACTCTATATTTTTTTCTCAGGAGATGAAGTGAGAAGTGATGAGATGAGAAATATTTTGTACGTGAATTACAACTTAGTGGCTGCTAGGGTTACAACAAAATGAACGGCTAAAGATGTGTAGTGAATGGCTAAGGCAAATAATAAAGAGGCTAGGCAATAAAGTCAAGAGTTTGAATGGTTTGGAAAATAAAAAGGCAACACTATAAAACAAATAACCTGATGTATTTAATAAATTTTCTCCCTTGTTTGCATGCAATGAAAAAAGGAGTTTGAGGAATGTTTTGTGCGTGATTGATGAGAGGAATTCACGGCTAAGGAAAGATGAGAAGGCAAGAAAAGAAATGGCAACAATTAAAGGAGAAAGATCTTGTATATATTCTATTCTTAAATTTGTATAAAATGTTACATTTCTAAATGTGCAATCTTGTCAATTGTACACATCAATTAATATTTAAAACCAATTAATTAATTAACCTTAGTTCCATTCCTTTTTCCCATTTATTACTTTATAAATAAATTTACGTTTCTATCTATTTTATACATTCACACCTCCCGTTACTGCATAAATTCTCATTAATGACATTAAAGAGTTTTTAATTAATTTATAGACTAAATAGGCAACTTATAATAGTTGCTGTCACTACCCTTTAATTTACACCTAAGTTTATCATATATTCAACTAATTATCATAATTACTTACCTAATATTGAATTCATTCAATTACTATCAATTATACAAATTTATTTATTTATACACCACTTACCCTTATTTACTTATATTTAAATTTATACTCAAATATAACTGTTATAACTAAATTAATAGGCCAATTAAATAGTAACTCACACCCGTTACTATTACTTTAGTCCACATTAATGAATCCATTATTATTTACAACCCAAATGTTACAATTACTCAATTAACACTGATTTACTTCAATTTTTATTTATCACATATTATCTCATTATTGATTCAACATTCACACTTGTTTCACACTTGTTTCTTACATTCAAATTTATAACTAATTTACATTATTTCATCATTGGGACTTCATTTCAATTGTTACTAATTAGTTCTAATTACCATTGTTCAATTATTAATAGATAAAGTATTTTTTTATATTAAATCACCCAAAACTTATTAACCTAACAAATTAAATTATTGAAAATTTTACGGGTCGTTACAGAGATTATGTGTTTCGAGTGTAGGAAACATAAGGAAAGAAGTTTTGGAAGAATGCCATCGTTCGAAGTTCACTATTCATCCGAGAGGAACTAAGATGTATCAGGATATGAAGAAAAGTTTCTTCTAGGAAGGTATGAAGCGGGATATTGGTTTATGGGTAAAGCAGTGGTTAAATTGCCAACTGGCAAAGGCCGAACACAAAAAGTCAAGTGGAATGCTTCAGCCATTAGATATTCCGGTTTGGAAATGGGATTCTATTTCTATGGATTTTATAGACTGGTTTCCAAGATCGAACAGAGGAAATGAAAGCATATGGGTTATAGTGGACAGATTGACGAAGAGTGCCTATTTCATTCAAGTTAAATCAACTAGGACGACACCTATTTTAGCAAGGTTGTTTATGAAGAATGTAGTTAGACTGCATGGAATTCCTAGTAGTATAGTTAGTAATAGAGATTCCTTATTCACTAGCGAGTTCTGGAAGAGTCTACAGGAAGTTTTGGGAACCAAGCTCAAGATGAGTACCACTTACCATCCACAAACAGATGGGCAAACGGAAAGAGTTAACAAAATCTTAGAAGATTTGTTAAGAGCTTGTGTATTAGATTTCGGGGGATCATGGGAGGACCATCTACATTTAGTTGAGTTTTCATATAACAATAGTTATCGGACTAGTATTGGGGTGGCACCATTTGAAGCTTTGTATGGAAGGCCATGCAAATCTCCCGTATGTTGGTTGGAGACCGGGGATAGGTTGGTTCTTGGTCCAGATTTGGTCAGAGAAGCTATAGAAAAGATTGAGGTCATTCAGGCTAGAATGAAGGAGGCTCAGTCTAGGCAGAAGAGTTATGTAGATAAAAGATGGAAAGATTTAAAGTTCTTAGTTAGAGATTAGGTTTTTGTTGAAGTATCATCGATGAAGGGTGTGATTAGATTTGGGAAATCAGGGAAGTTGGCACCAAGATTCGTTAGACCTTTTCCTATTGTTGAGAGGATCTGGAAACTCGCATATAGAGTCGAGTTATCGAATAGTTTAGCAGGAATCGATGATGTTTTCCACGTTTCTCATCTCAGAAAGTGTGTTAGAGACCCGAAGACTACTATTGCACCGATTGTGCTAGACGATTTAGTGGTAGAACCAGACTTGAATATAGTGAGAAAGTCTATTCGTATTGTTGCGAGAGATGAGAAGAGGCTTAGGGACAAGACAGTCAGATTGGTGAAAGTCCAGTGGAGTGACAATGAGAGAGAATGTACTTGGAAAACGAAAAGCATGATTAGAGATACTTATCCTGACTTGTTTGATGGTATGTTTTACCTCTTTGATTGATGTGTAGTGTACCTTATTGTAATTTGAGGACGAAATTCTTTAAGGAGGGGAGTTTGTAACACCCAATATCTTTGGTAACATTATTTAGGATATTTAATTAGTTAAATTAAATAAAATAATGTGTTGATTAGGGGATTGATATTTGATTTTATTAAGGGGTAGCCGTAGGAGGGGTAAAATAGGAAAAAGGCCATTCTTATACCCTAAACCCTTGGCTGTGTATCCCATACACATTCATTTTCACTTATCAAAATTTTAAAAGCTTAAGGTCGGCCACCATTAACAAGAGAAAGAGGAAGATGATTACGAAAAGCTAAGGAAGAAGCTTAATCAAATCAAATTCATTCACATCTCAATCTCTTTAATCTCAAAAGCTAAGGTAGTGTTTGGTTTAAAAATGAATTTTGTATTTTTGATTTTCAATATGTATCTTAAATATGAGAAGAATGGAGTGACCGAGGGAATGAAAGAAAAACTAATGGGAGGACGGAGGGGATTGAGGGATGACGGAAGAAGAGATTGTTTCACGTGCTTGTATTATTTCTCAAAACACGAAAAACAAAAAAAATTGTTTTCTATTTTGTATATTAACTTCGTTTTCTAAATTGGTCTTTTTCGGCAAGATACATGCGTCATGTGCATTTTTGTATAGACGAAAATCCAAAACTAAAAACAACAAACCAAACAGTACATAAGGTGAATAATGTTTACATCTCATATTTCTTTTGTTTTCGGTTTTAAGATGAAATCCAAAATATTTTTCATTAATTTGCCATGTTTTTGAATGATGTACTTGTGATGATTTATGGATGTTCATATAGATTTTATGACATGTTTTGGTGTGAAAACCCTATTAAATGACATCCAAATGCCTTGCGAATTTTTTTATAGACCGGAAATATTATTTTGGAAATGGTTTTCAATTTTCATAATTTTTTGAATTTATGTGGAATTTATATAATTTTCTAGTGAAGAAAATGTTATTTTAGGTTAAAAATTATTTACAGTTAAAAATTATTTACAGTTAAATAATTAATGGTTTGGGTCTGAAATTTATACATGTTAGAAAACATATAAAAAGTGATTTTCTGGAATTTTTGTAGAACTTTCCTAGGTGTTTTAATGGGTATATAAAATTATTTAAGGTATGGGACTTAATTGTTGTATATATTTATATAAGAAGAAGGGTCTTTTTTTAAATAAATTCAAATTGTTAATTCTGGAAAGTCGGCAGTACTTTTAGAAAAGAGAAACTTGCAACCAATCACAATTTGACAAACAAGGCAGGTTAGATACAAAGAAATAGTTTAAAAAGGACTAATCTACATGTTTTTCACTGTTTCGATGCTTTCGGCACCAGGTTCCGCCTCCTTACCTTCTCCTCCGACACAATTGAAACCAATGCACATCGTATTAAGAAACTAGTACGTAGTGAATTGGATGTAAGCGGAAGGTATAGAGTCGAAACCAGAGGTTCCGAACGGGGTTGAGGCATTACTTTGATTTTAAAAGAAAATGAGCCTGCTTGATTTTGACTAAGTGCTTTCGACTTGATTAACTTTCGACTAGGTCAAGTGGATTTAAATAAATGGTTTCGATTGGGTTGCGCTTTTGTTTTAAATGACTGTTATCAACTAAGTCAAAACCTTTTGGCTGCTGCTTTCTACCTTTTGACTCAGATGAGTTTCGAAAGGGTTGTTTTTCTTTTTAAACTTGACCACTTCTTCAATGCCTTCGAAGGGATGGTTTTGGCACCATCACTTCTTTACTTAGGAATGATTATGAAAGGAATGCTTTCGACTTTAATGGGTTTCTGATCCTTTTGCTTTACTAGAAGGCATAATCCAAATGGTTTCGATCGAGATGGTTTTTAAAGGTTTTGAAGGAGTAAATTTTTTAATGGTTTCGAAAGGTTTCCGCATGTTTTAAATTGAACCCAAAGGCTTTTGAAAGGTTTAGTGTTTTAATGCTTTCGAAAGGGTTTTAAATGAAGGTTTCGAAGGGGTGTAAATTCCCCAATGATTTCGAAAGGTTTTGGAGGAAAGTTTTCCAATGGTTTCGTAGGAGTCGAAAGGGAAGGTTTTTCTGGTTGTTCAAAAGGATTAAAAGGAAAGGTTTTCCTAAGGTTTCGAAGGGCAATGTTTAAATATTTTAAAAGAAAGATGTCTAAGGTTTTTAAAGCTTTCGAAACGAAGAGATTCCAATGGTTTTGAAAGGGTTTTGAGAATGGTTTTGAGAGGAAGGTTTTGGCCTTTCGGCCTAGATTAAATAAGGGGTTTTACTAGGTTTAGAAAGAGGTGCTTTCAATGGTTTTGAAAGGGGTACTTTCAATAGATTCGAAAGGGGGACTTTCAAAGGTTTAAATGTTTTCATCAACTAAGATTTGAGTAAAGTGTGTGTGTGTGTGTGTATAATGGCAAGGTGATTTTGAGTAAAGCATAGAATATATATATATATTCTTTGTTTGAGTTTGATTTAAAGGTTTTAAATCATTTTGAAAAGGTTTTCAAGGAAAATTATAGGAAGGGACCCTAAGTAAAATGACTCAGATATTAGAATACCATTAGGGACTGGTATAAGGTCGTGCCCTATACATTAGCTATTAGCCCTAGCTAATTTTGTCCAAAATTCCAGTGTGTAGGGCTTTGTCACGGGTAAGACAAAAATTATGATTACACACATAAAGGAATATATGTTTGTATACAAATAGGTTATTAGTAAGCCTGCAAAACCATTAGGATCAGGTGACACTGGGAGATGTTAAGTTAGGGACAGATCGTCCAGAAGAGAAGTATTTAACAGATAGTTAAGGACAGACCGACCAGAAGAGGAGTGTCTAACAGATGTTAGATAAATTTGATATGTTGTCTAGTAGGCACGAGTCAGCCAAAGGTTAATAGTTAGCCAAACAAAACTATAATGTTCGAATGGATAGTTCATCTATTACCTGATATTTATGTTTACATAATGATGCTTTACAGATTTTAACCTGTTTTGGTTGCAGGAAAGGATTTGCAAAAGATATGTTTTAAAAGGATGTTAGTGAGGGTAAACCCATTCCGCTAAGCGGCGTGGTCTCACTTAGCATAAAGTAACCGAGATGTATAGTATTATTCACACCAGGCTTTATGTCCGACTCAAAGTTTTTGTTTTCCCCTTAAACTCTCAGGTGCTCAAAAATTGATTTGAGTAGGCAGAGGGTTGAGGTTTTCATGTTTTAGTAATTTTTGGCGAATAATGCTTCCGGAGATGAGCAGGTGTTTGATGAATAGCTAATAAGGAGTTACAGTTTATTCTGTTTGTTTCCGCTGTGTGTATTAAGTCAAATATGACTGTATTGACTCTGGTCAACCAAGGGGGCATCGTCATGTCGCTCTTGGAGTATTTTGTAATTAATATATTTGATCATTTCATGGGAAACGTTAAGGGATTATGTAACTTGGATATGAATTATTGTTTTGAAATGTAATCAATAATTTTTTTTTGAAATCTATGATTTGTTCATATTCAAGTACTTCTGATATTATGGATACCATTAGCATTACCGTATTTTGTTACCAGAAGTTAATACTATAAATGACTACAGCATCTGTAGCACTTAGCTTTTGGCCTCAAGATACGGGATGTACATTTTCCATAGCAAATCAATTAGGAAAAATCCTTAAAAATCATAGAAATTCACTTTCATCATGTTATCTAACATATTAAAATTTCAGACCCAATTTCTTCCTAAAATACTCGAAATTAATTTTAAAACCAATTATATCATATTTTCCTTTAGAAATTCATAGTAAATTTTCCATAGCTTGGAAAATTACAAAATTTAAACCCATCTCCAAAGTCATGTTTTACTTAACATATAATTTTTCCATGGCATTCTAAAATCATTATCTATCAATTTTTCCCTAAACCCATATAAATTCATATGTAATTGAATTGATTTAAATCAAACATAATATAACTCAAGCATATCATCATCCGAAACATCAAAGAAACGAATTTAATCTTAAACCCGAAAACATAAGATCATAAAACAAAATAGAGATGGGATAAATTATTATTCACCTTGATTAGGATAAGGACTTTTAGATTTGATTGAGATTAATTCCCTTTGCTTAAATCCTTAGCTTTAATTTCAATCTCTAGATAGTATATTTCCCTTAGGTTTGGTCTCAATCCTACTAATTTCCTTCCTAGATCTGCTTAGTCTTCTCTCAAAAAGCTAGATCTTCTTTAATCTCGTTCTTTAATTTGAATTTTATTTTTGTTTATTTATATGTAATTATAAGAAATAATGGAGGAGAGGTAAGAAGATGACAACAACTAGGATTAGAGAGAAGAGTCAAGAGTTAGGTTAGGTTAGTGGTTTAATTTATAGGAGATCTATATTAATCCTAACCATTGATTGATTGCTTTATTTTCAAGTAATCTTATCTTATTAAACCTAGACCATTAGATTTAATCCAATGAACCTAGACACATTTTTAAATAATATGTCAAATCTCCTTCTAAGGTTAACAATATGTGTACATGCCTATAACATTAATCAATCCATAAATCAATAAATCAATTTTTATTTACTTTCCTTTCTAAATAAAATCTTCCCATTGCCATCATTTATGTTACGCTAATTATTCATTTATACCAATTTAGTCCATAATACTTATTCACATTTTACACTTTACTACTAAAATTAAATATGGAAAAGTACCATGTATTTAATTCAGAAGTATATTCATACATATACAAACATATACACACACATGTTGGTTTCCTCTTTACTTATTGAAGAACTCCCGTGAAGATTTATTTATACCAAAAATCATTTCTTTATTCGTGTCCCTTTATTTGTATAAATAAACCCTTTTCCTTTTCCAAAAATTACATTGCCCAAATCAGTGCAACAAATTTACCACTTAAGTCAGTTAATTAAGATTCTAATCTTAATTAATACTCTTAATTTCCATTCCATATTTTGTTAACTAACATCTTTTCTCTATATTTCCCTTAAAACAATTTATTATCCAAACATATAATTTTTAAACATATCTTTCAAAATGTTTAACTTTTATTAAACGCCGAATTTTAAAAATAAATGTCACGACCCGGCTTCCTACGCTCAGGAAGACGTATCGTTTTTAAGAAAGAAAAGGGTGAGAAAATAGAAAAGATAGAGAAGAAGAAAGAAACAACATCAGAATCTCAACAGCGGAACGAATAAAATATAATATAACACATAAGATAATACAATGTATCATATACATTAGAGTTACACAAGACATACAACACATACTAGGCAGTTATAAACACCTGTCTAGTTAACACAACATGATACAACTCAAATACAACACAGCGGAACCACCTATATATATCTACGAACGCTGAAGCCTCCTGCTCCATTTGCTCCTCCAGTATTCGTCAAAGCAAACCTGAAACCCTTGACTACCCGTAAAAATTTGGGTACCCGAGAGTTTAAGAAAAACAGAAGATAAACTCCGGGTCAGACATGGGTCTGGTATGAGTAACAGGTTAAAGTTGCTTAACTTTGAAAATCATTTGAAAAACAAAGGTATCACGTAAAACTTCCCACAAATAAACATGGGTAAGTTTTTACCTGACGCTAACCAAAACATTTTTAGGAAATCCAGTGATATTATAATAGTGTCTAGGGTTTTCAAGTAAAATACAGAAATAGCTGAAATGCTTACATCTCACATTTCAACATAGTTGGGCACAATCAAAACGTACGGCGCTTATTGGAGATTGGATTCCATACAATGGCAGGGCTACTGGGGTACCGCCCGTCACAGTACCTGGCCTAGATCAGCATACCGAGGACCCACCCTAAGTCCCCTGCAACACAAGGCCGGAACCATTCCTTACTGAACAGTTCCAAATAAGATAACCCCGCAGATGGCTGCAGACCAACTGCCACTAAGCCGAAATAAAAAGGGACATCTAGACAGGGGAAAATCTTACTCTCAAGTGGGTGCTACCCACGAAGCCTTGCTGCACCTCCCCTGTTTTAGCCATTCCCGGTTGATGAGGCTTGAGGTCACGATTACCTTTATAGAACTCGTCACTTAGAATGCTCATCGTCCGCCTGACGATGTGCTGAAAGCATTCAATCCATACAAGTTCGTTCCGGGTTCGAACAAAACCGAAGGCATTATCTCGTTACACTTATATTAGAATCACCCTCAGAGTTAACGACGACAACCCTTGCACTCTGAATCTTCATCTTCACTTGATTAACGACCTATCGTTAATTTGGATCGATGTGGTTTTCGGACTTCCAAATATGGAAAACCCGATCCCGGTCTCATCGAAATCCAAAACGCCATCTTTTAAGGCCAAGTTGTTTTAAAGCTTAAAAACAGTTTTCAATTCATTATCTATATCAATACAGATAGATAATTCACAATATTACAACAAATAATCAACATCACCATAACAGATAATTCACATCATACTTCAAATCAAAGCATCCATATCATATAGCATCAATTATCTGATATCTGAGATCTCAAACCATTTAACAGTAAATAACATCCATATATAAGCAAGAATTAAATAATCATAATATAATTAATTTAAAATGAATTAAATTAATTACTACCTCTTTAATACTTTAAAGTAAATTAAATTAATTACTTCATCAATATAAACTTGCTTACATAACGAGTAACTAATTACCAATCAATTAATTAATCATCAGTTACTTACGTATTCCAATTAATCATCTTTGATTAATTCTTCTACTTACATTCCAAAATTTCCTTTACTTTATTCACAGTGATTTATCTTTGAATAAATCCATAGATTAACTATTTATAATTAATTCCATTCATTCTTAATTTATTACATTGTAATTATCTTATTATTATTCCCGAATTATTCAATTTCTAATTACATCATTAATTATAATAATTAATGACCTCTAATTAGTTATTTTATTAACTTATTATATTAAGAAAAACTTAAGCTTCAAATCACATATATTAATCGTCTCTGATTAATCTCATACAGTAATTAACTTCCTTAGTTTATTACTCCTCAACGAACTTAATTAATCCCTTGATTAATTTCAAGTAATTATACTTCAATTACTTCCATCAACAAAACATCATTTAATCAATTACATTCCGTAATTATTCATCAATTTCTTCACTAAGTAATTGTACTTCCAATCCACAAGTGATTAATCTAAATTAATTAAACTTAATTAATTAACTCAAATTAACTCAATTAATTACAATAAGTAATTAATTCCTTAATTACTTCCCAATAAGTAATTACATTTAAACTATTACAATGATTATTATTAAATTAATCAATCTAATTAATTATTGAAAATTAATCACCTTAATTAATTATAAGAATAATCTAGTTAATGACCTTCTTTAACATTTATTAATTACTTTTCTGAAATAATTAACTTACATTAATCATTATTAATTATAAGTTCGATTAACCATTAAAATTCATTAATTAATTTAAAGTCTAATCTATGGTTCTTAATTACATATTAATTTCTTATTCCATTATTTAAACTTTAAATCGATATATTCAACTTATAATTACAAATTTAATTAATATAAATTATCAATTATCTGTCCAATTATTTTTAATGGCTAATGAATGTAAATCCTTAATCTTCATTTACTTAAAGTAAACTTATTCTTATTGTTGATTTAAATTCACTACAAATATGGTTGAAACTTTTATTCCAAATTTACTTCCTAAATTTCATTTTAAATTTTGAGATTTAAAATAAATTCCAATAAAGTTTTAAAATTAATCTCAAACCCCTTTAAATTCGCAAATTTGAAAGCATACTTTGACACTTAAATCTTATCAATTATAAAATTTTATTTTTATTTCCAAATCTAGAATTTCAAATTTAAGTTCTGATTTTAATTTTTGAAGTTAACTTTGTTTAAATCTTTTCTTAACAATTTAGATTTCATTTTTGAATTCAACTCTTTTCGAATTCACTTAACTATTAAGCACTTTTAAGTATTTAAAATAATTTAAATTATAAAACTTTATTTTTTCCCCAACTCAGTTTCAAAGCTAACTTGAATTTTCATATTTAAACTTTTATTTATAGACTCAGTTTGCTTTGATTTTAAATTTAAAACTAAATTTAAAACTGTTCAAAACTATTACCAGTTTAAACTCTGATCAAACTTCAACCCGAGCCTCCCCCTTATCTACTTCGAGCAACACGTGAAGCTTCCCCGAGAAAATCACAACCTGCTTCGAGTAATCCAACCCCAACTCAAAACTAACAAACAAAATCAACCCCACCATAAACAACCCACCGTGCACATGCACGGTGGCTCCGATCATCTGTGGCCGTCGCCAAAATCTCCAATACCACGGTGATCATCTCCACATATGCTCTCGACCACCATAATTCACGCAGTCGCTCGAAATCAAAATCGAGACTTCACCCTAAACCTGGAGCTCAAAACCAAAACTGTCAACGTCAATTACTCGACGCTCCGACCATCAGACAACCAGCGCCTCCGGCCGTAGCCTCTTCTACCTCCCATCTACCTTCCCTCGGAACCCTGTGGCACTCGATCCACCATCGACGTAGAACGAATCAAAACATCAGCCATGTCCAAAACTAGGTCACCATACTTCGAATGCCTTCTGCCGCCACCATGGTCATCGGTCGACCATCACTGCATTTTTCCTGTGACCACCCTAGGCTCCTCTATCTCCACGAGGCAACTCGACCTCCCTAGATCATCACAGCGCCGGAAATTAATCGAAATACCCACTCCGATCAACTTCAAACTGCTACCAAACCACCTCACTAAAAATCATAAAATCCACCTTAAAAATCTTCGCTTCTGGTATGAATTCTAGTTAGATACCTGAATCAATGATCGGTGACGTTCGAAATTTGGCTAATCTTAAGTTTGTTCAAAAATTTGGGTTTCCAGAGAAATTTTTTGAGTGTTTTAATCTTAAATAAATTCCTAAACTTAGTTTATAATGATACAAACAACTTTTGTTTAAATCTCAAGTTCAACCATCAACTAGAAAGAGAGTAATTGATTTTTGAAATCAACAGTTTGAGTTTATGAACTAAGAACAGAGATAATTTAAACAACAGCATGCATAACATACTTCCAGCTTTCCATATATATATATATACATATAATTATATAAGCACGCACATACATATCTTAGATATACTTGCACAAATTTAAACCTTTTAATTTTTTTAAAAGACAATTGTTACTCACCGTTTTTATGAAAAAGAAGAACAGAGGCTTCAAGATGAAACAGGGTTGAATATACATGCTGAAAACAAGATTTTCTTTGATCCTCAGTTTGATTTGCTTGATGATGTTTAAATGAAGTTTTGTCTTAGTTTTAAAAAGAAAGTTTGCTTGTATTTGCTCAGCTCGAACAGATATGAAAAGATGATATAGGAAAAAAAATAGACAGGGTGATATTTTTATATTCAATACAGTGTATATTATTGTACAAGACTGTATACATTTGTACAAAAATCTGAGAATCCTCTATTGTTTGATTGATTTAGCAAATATTGTTCTCCCCTTAGGTGGCTGAGAAAAGAAATAAGGTGGCTAGCATTTAATGCTCTTGTTTAAATTTACACATTTTATATTTGTCAAACATTGTTTTGTACACAATTCGTATCTTATTTCCCCTTAAAATTTTCAGCCTGCACACTTACAACTTGAAGATCATTTGTTTACAAACCTACCCTATGCAAGCTTACAATATATACTTATATTTTTACTTTGGTGGCTGATAGATATATTAGGGTGTGCTATAGATATGGGCATTTATTGCAGTTGTCTTCTTTTACAAGCCTACATACTTGCATATTATTTCCATTGTTCATTTGGCTATGCAGTTTTCTTGTTGTCTTCCAGGTTACATACCTACGTTCCAATTTGTACATACTTAAATGTATGTTGTATCTTGTTTGGTGATACTTGAATATATTTCTACTTTTCCTTAGTCTCATTACTTTAAACTATACATGGAATCTTATTTTCAACATGATATTTGAATTAGCTAATGTATTGACTTTATTTTCTACAATTTATCTTATATATTTAATTTCAATTTCTAACTTAAATATTGATTTTTAACTTAGATGCTTATTGTCTAAATGTATATTTATTTTTATATTTATTTTAAACAATATATTTGTTTTATACTTATGCTTAATGTTTACCAAGCTATTTTAAAAAAAAATAGAACAAATCTTTTGGGTTAAATAAATTTTAAATTTAAACTAAAGCTAGAATAAATTTTAAACTATTTAAACATTTATCATATATATTTAAAACCATATAGTTGTTTATTAAATAGCTTTGAAAATCTTAATATTAAATAAATCATAATTTCCAAATCACTAAAACGTATGTTAGAAATTTGAAAACACAATTTATTTGTTAAATTTTAAAACAAAGCTTTCCTATTTACAATGTATACAAATATATACATATATAAATAGAAGACAATCAATTAATTTTAAAAGATAAAATTCACCAATTAGATATTTATTAAAAGAAAAGATCGATTCAAATCTTATAAATCAAAGATATATCAGATCAATTTAATATTTAATTCAGATTATTAAATTGATATTGCTCAAAAATTCCGGGTTATCACAATAAACCTTTTCCTCTTGCATAAACTGTTATCCTTTCCAAACATGCATTAATATATTTCTTTTCTTATTACCTTAATTTGTTGCCTAAATAAACATTACTAATTTTCCCTCATTAATGGGACGGTTACATAATTCTCATTTATGTCATTAATTTCATTTCCTATCAATCAATTTGAATTCATACCAATCTTATTAATTGGTATCTAACTACATATGCATAAATAATAAATCTTGCATTACGCCTTTTAATTACGCAATCAATTTTGCAATTGATTGTATTTATTAACGCCTACAATTCAAGTCTAGGTTATCCTTTTTAATTAATATCATATCTTTCCTTTTTCTTCAAGAAATGCTTCCCTTAATCAATCGGTAAATCAGTTAATTCATATCCTAATTTGTATTTGATAAATCAGATTTATTAATGCATGCAAGAATTATTAACTATTTTAAACATATATATGTATGTATACATTAATAACTAGCACTTTTTATCTACGCATTTCCTTTCAATAATTCTTTATTTAAATGTATACACATTTATTCTAATTTCAAATAATTCCAAAAAGGGTCATTAATGCTCCCTCTCTATATGCATTAATTATTTTCGTTCCATTCTTTTTAACATATTCAACCTTTCAAGTGTAGCAATTAACACTTCCCACTTAAAGCATTTTCATATTTATGCACAAGTGCACATTTAACTTGTTTCTTAATAATTAAGTTTTACCAGATTTTGGCATAAATCCCTTATTTTCAAAATAGACGCAAAACACAAAGCTACAGTAAATGCTTCGTATCTTCTTTATACGGTATCCATTTCTGTCAAATTATATTTATGAATTTGGGCTAGAAAAATCTACTAAATACAATGGAAAAGTGTAATGGCCTGTTTTTCTGTACCCTTTGAATCGACAATAAACCACACATGTCTAACTCAAATTGCACGAAAAGACGGATCATTAAGGATAGAAAGAAAATAAAGACAGAATAGAATCTCACACGAATAGAATAATATATATTATTTCAATAATAATCTTTACAGTGGAAAATTTTAAATACAATTTCAGAGACTAACCTAGATTTAGCCCGGACAGTTATAAACCCATGTCCTTACAAATGCTGAAAACAAAAAAACAAATGCAATAGATGTAGCGGATAATAGAATACGTCCATACGATGATGAAGATCACTAGCTCTCCTTTGGAAACTCCAACCAACTTCAACCAAACCTAAAACTACTCGGATCTGACCCGAGTATTAAAAATACCCGGATCAGGCTTGATAAACCAGTGTGAGATACTCGAAATTTAAAATGACTATGTTATCAAAACCTTTGAAAAGAAGGGTATGTCATAAGACCGCGCCCACACATAAACACGGACGGGTTTTTACCTTATGATAACCAAAAAACTTTTATACCAGAATACACTTGATATTATTTTTAATGACATTCTTTTAAAAAATCTTTTCAAATAAACTTATTCAAATAAGGTATCAATACCCGGACTAAGTCTAAGGTAATATATTCGGACTGGGTAAACGGAATATACCGAGCGGACTATATGATACCAAAAAGGGGTAGCTAAAATGTTTGTAAGTCATTACAGCTATTTTGGAAATACAATCAAAACCGTAAAGCTCATATTGAAATTTGATTTTCCAACATGATAGGGAACCTCGATAACCACACATAGTAACCAGAATCCGGTGGTTTTTCATGCAAGGACTCACGTACCACTATTCCTCATATTGCCACACTTCTTGATATTCGGTGGCTTCTCATGCAAGGACTCACACGCCACTATACCATACAATAAGGGTCCCATCTGGACACCTTGGTGACCTAGATCATACGCCGCCAGTCACCTTGAGGGATCGTACACCACCCTCGTCATACTTAGCCTGAAATATGTAACATAGTTCCCGTATCATTTCCGAGATGTGAGGCTTAGGAGTAAGGTTACGCCCAACTTAAACAAAGCCATGCTTTTCATACAAAGCCACACTTTTTCATAACAGGTTCCACTTGAATGCCACATTGTCATTCCTTAATCACTATTTGACTTCCATAAACATACAACCTCTAAGCTTATACGTCTCAAAGAAGGGTGTTAAGTCAAGAGAAGTTGCCTTCTCTGCCACCAAACATATGTACGTTTGTAAAAGTCAACGTTTGTGACTTCGCAATACAATGTCAGACACTCGTCCATACAAGTTCGCTCTAGGATTGAACGAAACCGAAGGCACTTTGCTCGGCCATTACTAGGCGAGAAGCCCTTGCAATCCGAAAAAAATTTCCTCAATAAGGAGACCACTGCTATAAATAACTCTATAATGGGAGCGACCTAGAGCATGTCAACAAGCAGTCCTCACGCTATGAAGACCCTCAGTCTTCAATAATCATCATCTTCAACATGTCTTCACTTTCGAACGTATACATTGGTTCGAAGTGGTTTTCGGATAGGCATTACCTAAATCCGACCTCGGTTCCTTCGAAGCCAATCATCGATTTAAAAGATGTTAAGTTCATAAGTGGATATCAATCTTCAATCAATTACTTCATCTTTTATAAATATTTTTCTTAGATATATTCTTTTCAATTTATTCCATTTTCTTTTCAAGAGTATATGGAATCAGTAAGCCTCATTTTTTTAACTCATTTGATTTATTAAACCTCATTAGATCATGGAATAATTCCAATCATTTTCTCTTTTACTTAGGAAAACCTTTCCAAATCATTCATTAAATCTTAATCAAAGATTTCTTTTTAACTTCAAATCATATTCTTGCTAATCGAATATTTTCAGAACAGAGTACTACTTCCACCTTAGATATGGTAAATTTCACCTCCAGGGACTAATGGCAAGTAATCCTACATCATGAAGATCTTCATCTTCAATGATCTTTGTCTTCAGTATGTTTTATCTCAAAAATTAGTTTGAAGGGGTTTTCGGACAGGAATCACCCAAATCTGATCCCGGTTTTTTCGGTAGGAATCACCCAAATCCGATCCTGGTTCCTTCGTACCAATCATCGAATAAAAGATGTTAAGTGGTTAATTAACATTCAAAGAATTTGTTTCTTTTCTTTTATCTTGGAAAAACTTAAATATGATCTTTTAGAGCATCCGGACTTTCCTTTCGATCTATTCTACCCCTCGCCTAAAAGGAGTAAACATAGACCAGGTAAGTTCAGGGCACTGGTTGCTCCATCCCTAACCTTATTTACAACCTTGTTTTACCATTTAGCTCTCATAGGCGGGACAAATGTACTAGTCGTTTCCGCATACTCAATTATTAGCTTTATTTTGGAATTAATTTTAAGATTCTGAATTATCTTTTAAAAGCTTAATTTTCCTTTTAAAAACATTCATAATTGAATCTAGGAAATATCATTACGTTTAAACTCATATTCAAAAGGTTATAGAAATCGCAGCATAAAAGTGATGCGGAAAGTGCCTAATAAGCTTATTTGATTTAAACAACTTTCTAATATTTGAAATTCATATTTTCCATTCCAAATCTCTTTTAAACTATTTTAATAGATTTATAAAATTTATTTCATATTTTTAATCATTTAAAAATATCATTTATAAAGAAATCCCTTTTTGGATTCTGAACTACAAAACCGCGATGTTTTTAGAACATTGTTTTAGACATATTTCAAACTCTACTTGATGAAATTTTGATATTCTTTCTTTGTTCAAAAACTATTATCATTATGTACCAAAGAATTTTATTTCGAAGAAATCCGACTTATAAATCATTCTCTACGTTAATTTGATGTTACGGGTCGAAATTTACGAACTGACGCTACGCGACGAGCTCTATTTTGATCAATTTTGTGAATTGCTTCGAAACTTATCTGAAATACTTAAAATTTGTTTTAAACCATATTTAAACTATTTTAACTCATTTAAAACAATATTTTCATCATTTCAAACTCATTTTTCATTTCATTTCATACTATAATATTATATTATTATAATATCATTTTCAATCTTTTTAGATATTTTGAAATCATTAAGAGGCTAAATAATTTCCATACACATTTATATGGATTTAATTTTCATTGTATTAACTATACTTTGTGACGACCGCCCATGACCCCTGCACCGAATCTAGAGAAAATGCGCTGTAAAGTGTGCCAGGCGACCATGGACGATTGTCAAGGTAAATAAAAAAAACAACAGAATCTATCGTATTGCTCACAGCGCATGGACAAAATACAATAGAACATATGTATAGTGAAGCTTTACAGAACAAAATGCCATCATATAAAACTCCATAATAGTTGAATACAAGCATCCAAATAGTCAATACATCAAGCCTCACTACATATCTCTCAGAGAATACAAATCAGCGGAACATCCAGTACATATAATAAGAAGATAATATGCAACCCTCCAGTTCGTCTTCGATATCAGCATCGTGAGAAGAGAACAGCACCTGTCACCTGCTACCTAGTCTGCCCGTCCCAACAATGGACGAACAGCCCAAGGCAATAAGAATTAAAAACATAAAGCCTTGAGTCAGACAACAGTCTTAGTGAGCAGTAAATTAACTAACAACATACCAAAAGAGCATAAAGGAAAAGGAATAGGAATACAACCCTCCCACTCCAACCTCATTCTACAGTGATAGCCCCAGACATACACTAAGTAGAAGCAAACATAGCAGAGCATACAATTTAAAGTAAAGCTACTATCACTCGAGTCAAGGGCGATGTTTTCCAAGTACCAAGGCCTAAATCAGATAAGTACCCAGAAAATACCGCTCTTGAGTTCGAATAATGATACAACCAAACATCCATGACTCTGGCTATCACTGTTATCACTGCTTCGATATCACCGTTAATTGAATGACCGGCACATTCTTTCAACCGTCCGTCAAGGGCTAATGGAAACCCCGGTTCTAGACATAACTCCCGCACGTCGTCGCAGCCCGTGCCTAGGACTATCGAATCTGCCCAGAGTACTCGACCATCAACAGTTGGCCGTTGGGACTATCGAATCTGCCCAAACGTACTCTTGCTTAGAGCATGCTAGAACCTTCAACAACGATGCTATCCAAGCCTCCTAGTCATCCTCCTCGACGACTATTCTCATATCCATTCATTATTCTCAACTCGAATCATATCACCGAGTTATCAACATGCTTGGAATGATCCCGTCTGGATTAGACCAAGTCTTCATCATATGATGCCTCGCTTCATTACATCCTCGCAAAGCCTCATCTCAACATCACATCATCAAATCTATGCATAAGAGCTTCATCATCCCGCTACATATGCCACGAGCAGCTTTCCCAATTCAAGAGCCTTTCCCTTAGCTTTTGAATCATCTTCGATCTAAATCTAATCATCAATCATCAAGTTCATAACAAGCAATCAAATCAAACATCAATCCAAGCAATCAAGCATTCAAATATGATCTAAGTAGACAATTATAACAATAATGGCATTTTCGTAATTAAAGAGTTGAAAGTCCAATAAGCATGAAAACATGAATTATATCTCTACAAACTTGATGAATGAACTTGCATAGGTTAACATATGATAAATTGGATGTAACATCATCATGAACAACAGATCTATATGGATCTACACTTAGGATGAAGAAAATGCATGGAAATCACAATTTTTAACACCAAATCGAGCCAACAATCCGATATACTCCTTTGGATCCGTGTGAGAGATAATCACCACTCACCAATCACCTAAACAACCTCAAATCAATACGCTTCAGATCTGGACAGCGAAGGATCAAGCTTGATCTATCACGAATCCGCTTCAAACGATGAAATCTCTCTTGAAAAGATGAAGATCTTCAACTTTAGCTCTTGAATCTTCAATCTTGATCTTCAATTTGGATGGAAGGAAGCACTAGATTAGAGTGGAGAAAAGAAGTGAAGAAGTGTAGAAGTCGAGCTCTCAAAATGGCAGCACTTCGTCGCTTCAAAATCCGGATCCCAAAAATGAAGAGAAGCTCTCCTATTTATAGCAGAAAATACCCTAAGTCGTAACTCGTCCGCCTTCATGAGTCGTCTACGACTTACGACTCAACACCCTTCGACTTAACTTCTGGCTTCAACGACTTATCACACTTCTGCCTATGACTCACGACAAAACAGCTATCTCCTAAGTCGTCTCCGACTTATAGCATGTGCCTACGACTCACCAGACCCCTTGTCTACGACTTAAATGCACACGCCTTACTTGGTTAGACGACTCAACTACTAACTCGTATACGACTTATCACAAAGGCTACGACTCATCCACTTGCACGAGTTATCACCTACGCGCGACTCAACAGCTTATGACTCATCCCTTAACTCGTCCACGACTCAACTGGTTAGACGAGATAACCCATTCTACGACTTATCAAATAACTAGGTACGACTCATCAGATAACTGAGATACGACTCATCGGATAACTGGGGTACGACTCATCAGATAACTGGGGTACGACTCATCAGATAACTAGGGTATGACTCATCAGATAACTGGGGTATGACTCATCACTTAACTCGGTCAGCTCTTATGTCGTAAATCCCTAGGTCGGTCATTTACTTAGGTTGTCTATCCCTTAACTCGGCGACGACTTACAACCTACGACTTAACACTTGCCGAGTCAACTTCGACCTACTGACTTAGCCCAGCTACGACTTATCCCCATAGGTCGCACTTTCCTTAAGTCGGTCAGTCAATTTAAGTCATCCCACGACTTACTTCCTACACGACCTAGGCTCCAAACATTCCAACTCTTAAGTCGTTCAAATGACTTAACTCCAAGTCCTGGGTCACTCCTCTCCTAAGTCGTATACGACTCACGACTCATGCTAAGTCGTGAACGACTTAGGACTTAGGCAAAATTTGCCTAAAATCTGAAATGGCTCAAAATGCTAAAACTCCAGATTTGACGAACTTTTCGATCCGTGAAAATACGGGTCGTTACATTCTCTCCCCCTTAGGAATTTCGCCCCCGAAATTCCAAACAAACAAAGCAATCAAAGATTATTCTGTACGCCTACCAACCATAACAACCAGCAAACCATGTATCCAATTCTAGCTTAGCGTACAGAATTCTAAGACTTAGAACAAGTTACAATGTTGTTAGATGATACGACACCTTAGGGCCATACCTTGAAGAGTTCAGGATGAGCTGCTTTCATCCTCTCTTCCACCTCCCACGTACAGTCGTTATCATCATCACTCCATTGTATCTTGAGCAACTTAACTACCTTCCTCCTAAGCTGTTTCGTGTCTGTTTCAACAACACAAAGCGGCTTACGAGGTCTTCTATCGACTGGATTAACTTCGAAATCTTCATAGCTATCAGCAGAAACCACCGTATCCGAGTCATGCACATACTTCCGTAGATATGATACATGAAAAACATTGTGCACACCTGACATCTTCTCTGGCAACTCCAATCTGTAGGCGAGCTTTCCAATTCGCTCGATGATCGGGAATGGTCCGACAAATCTCGGAGTCAATTTTCCTTTCCTCCCGAATCGAATAACATTCTTCAGTGGAGAAATCTTCACAAAAACCATATCTCCTGCGTCGAATTCCAAATCCTTTCGACGCTTATCAACATAACTCTTCTGATGGTCTTGGGCTGCCTTCATTCGTTGCCGAATGATCTCTATACAATCTGAAGTCTGACGAATCATCTCTGGCCCAAGCATCAACTTTTATCCAGTTTCCAACCAACATGTCGGAGAGTTACACGGTCTTCCATACAATGCCTCATACGGTGCCATACCAATACTTGACTGGTAACTGTTGTTGTATGCAAACTCCACCAAATGAAGGTGATCTTCCCATGATCCTCCGAAATCTAAAACACAAGCTCTAAGAAGATCTTCCAAAACTCGGTTGACTCTCTCGGTCTGACCATCCGTTTGGGGATGATAAGCTGTACTTAAACACAACTCGGTTCCCAAGACTTCCTGGAAGCTCTTCCAAAATCCACTAGTGAACAATGGGTCTCGATCGCTCACTATACTCTTCGGAATACCATGGAAACGAACTATCCACTTAACATACAACTCAGCCAACTTCGACGCAGTCCTAGTCGATCGAACATGAATGAATCTCGCACTCTTGGTCAGACGATCCACAATGACCCAAATCCCTTCATTTCCCGTTCTTGTTCTAGGTAGTCCATCAATTAAATCCATTGATATCTGCTCCCACTTCCATGTAGGAACTTCTAATGGTTGAAGCAATCCGCTTGGCTTCTTCTGTTCGGCCTTCACCAACTGGCAGTTCATACACTTGGAAATAAAATTTCCAACATCCTTCTTCATACCTTCCCAGTAGTAGGTTTTCTTCATATCCCGATACATCTTATTTCCACCTGGATGAATTGTCAGCTTCGAGTGATGACTTTCCTTCAGAACTTCACTCCTCAATTCATCTATATCGGGAACAACTAGTCGTCCTTGCTTCCGAAGCCAACCCTCTCGATCGACCTCGAATCCTTTATCCTTTTCTGGATCCAATCCAGATTCCAATTCACGGATAATCTTGACAAGCTTATCGTCTCGCTTTTGGCTCTCACCAATCCTTTCCACAAGAGTGGGTCTTATTGATAAGTTTGCCAACATCTCAGGTTCCAATTCGCATCTAGGCCTGAAGTCAAATCCAGCTAAATACTCGAGACTCTTCCATTCTGAAAACATGGCTCCCAATCCTGCATGTCTTCGACTTAACGCATCTGCCACTGCGTTACCTTTTCCCGGAGTATAAGCTATACCAAAATCATATGATGCCAAAAATTCTAGCCAACGTTGCTGCCGAAGATTCAAATCCTTTTGGGAGAAAAGATACTTCAACGACTTGTGATCCGTAAACAACTCGAATCGAACTCCCAACAAATAATGTCTCCACATCTTCAGAGCAAATACAATCGTCGCTAATTCCAAATCATGAGTTGGGTAATTCCTTTCATGCGGCTTCAGTTGTTGACTTGCATACGCAACAACTTTATCCTTCTGCATCAGCACTGCTCCAAGTCCAGTACCACATGCGTCGGTGTAAACCACCATCTCATCATTCCCACTAGGAATAGTCAAAACAGGAGCACTCGTCAATCGCTCTTTCAGGATTCCGAAAGCTTGCTCACACTTAGCATCCCAACTGAACACTTGGTTCTTCTTCATTAATCCTGTTAACGGTGCAGCTACCTTGGAGAAGTCTTTGATAAACCGTCGATAATATCCTGCTAATCCAAGAAAACTTCTCACATCTGATGCATTCTTAGGTCTAACCCAATCCTGGATTGCTGCCACCTTAGCGGGATCAACCGCTATTCCATTTCCAGAAATCACATGGCCTAAGAACCTCACTTCACTCTTCCAGAAGTGACACTTCGAAAACTTAGCCTTCAGCTGATGTTTCCGTAAGATTTCCAAAACAATACGCAAGTGCGTCATGTGCTCTTCTTCAGTTCTGGAATAAATCAGAATATCATCCACGAACACAAGTACGAACTTGTTCAACTGATCTCTGAACACTCTATTCATAAGATCCACAAAATATGCTGGCGCGTTAGTCAATCCAAACGGCATTACCAGCCACTCAAAGAAACCAGATGGTGTCCGAAAAGCAGTCTTCGACACACTATCCTTAGCCACTCTCAACTGGTGAAATCCCATTGCCAAATCCATCTGAGAAAACACCTTAGCTTCGTGAAGCTGATCAAACAAGTCATCTATTCTTGGCAATGGATACTTGTTCTTCTTAGTCACCTTATTCAGCTCACGATAATCCACACACAATCTCAACGATCCATCCGCCTTGGTTGCGAACACAACTGATGCACCCCACTCGGACACACTACGCCGAATGAATCCTTTCTGTAAAAGGTCATCAACTTGCACCCTCAACTCTTGCTGTTCCCTAGGCGCCATCTGCCTAAGATACATCACAATAGGTCTGGCTCCTTCAACTAGATCTATACGAAACTCGATCTCTCTATGCGGCGGCAACCCTTTGACTTCGTCAAAGACATCCTCGAATCCATTAGCAATCGGCACTGATGACAGTCCATCCCGTGGAACAACCAGCGAATACATGAAGCTCATGAAGACGCCTTCCTCATGCTTACATCGTATCACAACCTTTCTCCCCTCCACATTCTTGACTGTCACTTCCAGCTTTTCGCAATCAACCTTTGCCGCATACTTCCTAAGCCAGTCCATACCCAAGATAATTCCGAACCCCGCAAAGTTCAGAACAAAACAATCACAAACAAAAGAGCAACCATGACTCGATACAACTAGACCACGGCATAACATACACAAACAAGACGAACCCCCAACTGGATTAGTCACAACCAATGGCCTATCAACAATATCCGGCTTCAAATCTAACCGGCCTACTAGTTCATTACAAACAAACGAATGCGATGCTCCAGTATCAAACAAAACTCTAACTGGAATACCACATAGGAAAAGAGTACCTTGAACCACCACACTCTTTCCCTTCTCTTCAGCAGTAGGAGCTTTCGAAGACGACAGAACAGCTCCCAAAGCATAAGCTTGCACAATCTGCTTGTCCCTCCTCGGTTCTGGACAATTCTTCCTGAAATGTCCCGGCTTGTCACAGTTGTGACACTTCATCGGCACCTTAGGAGTCTTACAATCCTTCGAGAAATGGCCCTTCTGCTGACAGTTGTAGCAAGTCACCTCGCCTTTCGGCTTCTTCTGACCATCCTTACCCTTCTGCTGCTGCTGCTTCCTCTTCTTGTTTCCACCCTGCTGGGGTTTAGACTCTTCCCTGGTCACAGCAACAACAGATCCATCCTTAGGAAACAGACTCTCATGCCTGAGAGCTTTCTCCACAAGCTTCTCAAATGAATCGTCCAAATGATCCACCAACTTCCTCCCAAGATAACTATCCAAGCCGGTGACAAACTTCTCATTCTTCTGATAAGCAGATTCAATATATGACCGGGCATACTTGGACAAAGCTTCAAACTCAGAAACATACTCAAGAACAGATCTCCCTCCTTGCTTGAGCTCCACAAACTTCTTGAACAGAACAGACTTCTGAGCTGTAGAAATGAACTTAGCTTTAAACCTAACTTGGAATTGCTCCCAAGTAATCTCTTCTTCCGGAGTAGTGATGGTAATAGAGTTCCACCAATCAGAAGCTCTCCCTTGAAGCTGCCTCGATGCCAACTTCCTCTTAGTTGCATCATCAATTCCCAAATCACCAAAGATCCTTCTACAAGCATCTATCCACCTCTGGACCTCAATGGTAGATTCTGTTCCCAAGAAAACCTTCCCTCCAAGAGCAGTATAATCCTTGCACAGCTTAGCAAAATCCACTGGTTTCGGAGTTTGGACTTGAACTCCAACATCAACTGCTGCCCCCGGAACTGGTATCCTTCTCATGATCGAAGTCATCATAGCTTCGAACATGGCTGCATAATCAGCAGTCTCTTCACTAGCACGGCCTTCCCTAGCAGCTGGTCTCCCTCTTCGACTCATTCTCACTATCTATAAAAAGAATGATTAGAACATCTAGAGAAACAACTGCATAAAGGACTCAACTCTACTAAACTACTATATTATCTATAGTATTCATCCATCAAAATACAATTACGTCTCTCATACGTAGTTACGACGGCGAGCGTTGGGTAAAATCGATTAACCAAGGCTCTGATACCAAATGTGACGACCGCCCATAACCCCTGCACCGAATCTAGAGAAAATGCGCTGTAAAGTGTGCCAGGCGACCATGGACGATTGTCAAGGTAAATAAAAAAAAACAACAGAATCTATCGTATTGCTCACAGCGCATGGACAAAATACAATAGAACATATGTATAGTGAAGCTTTACAGAACAAAATGCCATCATATAAAACTCCATAATAGTTGAATACAAGCATCCAAATAGTCAATACATCAAGCCTCACTACATATCTCTCAGAGAATACAAATCAGCGGAACATCCAGTACATATAATAAGAAGATAATATGCAACCCTCCAGTTCGTCTTCGATATCAGCATCGTGAGAAGAGAACAGCACCTGTCACCTGCTACCTAGTCTGCCCGTCCCAACAATGGACGAACAGCCCAAGGCAATAAGAATTAAAAACATAAAGCCTTGAGTCAGACAACAGTCTTAGTGAGCAGTAAATTAACTAACAACATACCAAAAGAGCATAAAGGAAAAGGAATAGGAATACAACCCTCCCACTCCAACCTCATTCTACAGTGATAGCCCCAGACATACACTAAGTAGAAGCAAACATAGCAGAGCATACAATTTAAAGTAAAGCTACTATCACTCGAGTCAAGGGCGATGTTTTCCAAGTACCAAGGCCTAAATCAGATAAGTACCCAGAAAATACCGCTCTTGAGTTCGAATAACGATACAACCAAACATCCATGACTCTGGCTATCACTGTTATCACTGCTTCGATATCACCGTTAATTGAATGACCGGCACATTCTTTCAACCGTCCGTCAAGGGCTAATGGAAACCCCGGTTCTAGACATAACTCCCGCACGTTGTCGCAGCCCGTGCCTAGGACTATCGAATCTGCCCAGAGTACTCGACCATCAACAGTTGGCCGTTGGGACTATCGAATCTGCCCAAACGTACTCTTGCTTAGAGCATGCTAGAACCTTCAACAACGATGCTATCCAAGCCTCCTAGTCATCCTCCTCAACGACTATTCTCATATCCATTCATTATTCTCAACTCGAATCATATCACCGAGTTATCAACATGCTTGGAATGATCCCGTCTGGATTAGACCAAGTCTTCATCATATGATGCCTCGCTTCATTACATCCTCGCAAAGCCTCATCTCAACATCACATCATCAAATCTATGCATAAGAGCTTCATCATCCCGCTACATATGCCACGAGCAGCTTTCCCAATTCAAGAGTCTTTCCCTTAGCTTTTGAATCATCTTCGATCTAAATCTAATCATCAATCATCAAGTTCATAACAAGCAATCAAATCAAACATCAATCCAAGCAATCAAGCATTCAAATATGATCTAAGTAGACAATTATAACAATAATGGCATTTTCGTAATTAAAGAGTTGAAAGTCCAATAAGCATGAAAACATGAATTATATCTCTACAAACTTGATGAATGAACTTGCATAGGTTAACATATGATAAATTGGATGTAACATCATCATGAACAACGGAACTATATGGATCTACACTTAGGATGAAGAAAATGCATGGAAATCACAATTTTTAACACCAAATCGAGCCAACAATCCGATATACTCCTTTGGATCCGTGTGAGAGATAATCACCACTCACCAAATCACCTAAACAACCTCAAATCAATACGCTTCAGATCTGGACAGCAAAGGATCAAGCTTGATCTATCACGAATCCGCTTCAAACGATGAAATCTCTCTTGAAAAGATGAAGATCTTCAACTTTAGCTCTTGAATCTTCAATCTTGATCTTCAATTTGGATGGAAGGAAGCACTAGATTAGAGTGGAGAAAAGAAGTGAAGAAGTGTAGAAGTCCAGCTCTCAAAATGGCAGCACTTCGTCGCTTCAAAATCCGGATCCCAAAAATGAAGAGAAGCTCTCCTATTTATAGCAGAAAATACCCTAAGTCGTAACTCGTCCGCCTTCATGAGTCGTCTACGACTTACGACTCAACACCCTTCGACTTAACTTCTGGCTTCAACGACTTATCACACTTCTGCCTATGACTCACGACAAAACAGCTATCTCCTAAGTCGTCTCCGACTTATAGCATGTGCCTACGACTCACCAGACCCCCTGTCTACGACTTAAATGCGCACGCCTTACTTGGTTAGACGACTCAACTACTAACTCGTATACGACTTATCACAAAGGCTACGACTCATCCACTTACGCGAGTTATCACCTACGCGCGACTCAACAGCTTACGACTCATCCCTTAACTCGTCCACGACTCAACTGGTTAGACGAGATAACCCATTCTACGACTTATCAAATAACTAGGTACGACTCATCAGATAACTGAGATACGACTCATCGGATAACTGGGGTACGACTCATCAGATAACTGGGGTACGACTCATCAGATAACTGGGGTATGACTCATCAGATAACTGGGGTATGACTCATCACTTAACTCGGTCAGCTCTTATGTCGTAAATCCCTAGGTCGGTCATTTACTTAGGTTGTCTATCCCTTAACTCGGCGACGACTTACAACCTACGACTTAACACTTGCCGAGTCAACTTCGACCTACTGACTTAGCCCAGCTACGACTTATCCCCTTAGGTCGCACTTTCCTTAAGTCGGTCAGTCAATTTAAGTCATCCCACGACTTACTTCCTACACGACCTAGGCTCCAAACATTCCAACTCTTAAGTCGTTCAAATGACTTAACTCCAAGTCCTGGGTCACTCCTCTCCTAAGTCGTATACGACTCACGACTCATGCTAAGTCGTGAACGACTTAGGACTTAGGCAAAATTTGCCTAAAATCTGAAATGGCTCAAAATGCTAAAACTCCAGATTTGACGAACTTTTCGATCCGTGAAAATACAGGTCGTTACATACTTACTAACCATTTCTCTTATCATTTATCAAACCAAGTTATTATCCATATCACAAACATATAATGAACCATAATATCAACCAAGTTATCATCCATTAAATCATCCAACATATAACAAACTTTTCATATAATTAACTTGAAATATTTTTTAAGTTCTGTAACTTAAAATATGAGTACTCACCTTTAACTAAATCGTTTAACTTCCTACCAACATCCATTTAATCCAACACTTCACTAAATCATCTTATCTTCACCAAACCATCACCTAAACAACTCCACTTCACTTCCTAGTTCTCGGCCATCACTTCACTTCCACTTGCTCTCGACCACAAGTCTTTCCCTCTTCTTTGCTCTTGGCGAAACCTTCCAACAACACCAATAGGGCTCAGCCTCCCCTTGATCCTCCTCTTCCTCCATCATTTCTTCACTTCATAGATGCTAAACCATGTTTTGATGATATTCTAAGGTCTTTGTCAAAGTTTGGTGGAGTTTGACTTTGTTTGATATGGTTTTGAAAAAGTTAGTAAGGAAATGGAAGAGAAGAAGCCACTAAAGCTCTAAGGAAGAAGAAGAGAGCTTAGAAAAGGAAGAAGAAGAAGAAGAATGGAAAGTGTGCGGAATTTGTGAAAGAAGTGGTAGGTATTTATAGAAAAAAGTTTGAAATAAAATATTATTATGTAAAATGACCAAAATACCCTTTACTTACTTTTTAAGCAACCTTATTTTTTCAAAACTTAACATCACATTTCAAATCATTACTTTATGTCATTTTCACTTAAGTATTAAGTAAAGAATATAATAATTATGTTTGTTTGATTTGATGTTTACTTTTTTGACTTTTATAACACTTTTTGTCTTTTTATGCTCACTTTTTGTTAAGTACATTCTAGAATTTACTAAGTATGTTTAGTAAAAGAAAATTTGATTAGTGAATTAATTAATACTCATACTATTTGAATATATGTTCATATATAAGAAAATAAAGGTGCGACGACGTTGCGACAACTTTTAATTGACAAAACGTTGATTTTCGACAAAATGTTTTACGGTCACATTTTGACGTTTTAGTTAAACTATTTATTTATGTAAATAAAATTTAAAAATAAATTTGTATAATGTTATTTAAAAATATAAACACTTATAAATTAATTAAAATAATTTATTTAACCATCGAAACTTACTTTTCTAAAATCAGCATTTTGTCACTTTTGTCGATATAAGCAAATGTTACTATTCTTGTGTATACTTCTCTTTCCAAATCCTATCTAATATTGTTTGAATCATAAAACCTTACCTATTTTATATTTAAAATCACTTTAAATAGTATATTTTAAAGTGGTCAAATTCTGGGTCGTTGCAAAAAGTCAAAATTCCCAAATTCATTTATTTGTGAAAATTTACTATTTCGTTCTTTTATGTAAATTTACATTTTAATTCATTATTAAAACTCATGAGATGTTATAAAGACGGTGAAGTTAGTAAAATTTCAGTGGAGTGATAATGAAGGCGATTGCACATAGGAGACCGAGGAGAGCATGATGACAACATATCAAGAGTTCTTTACTTAGTGAGACTTTCTATTTATCGCTTTTACTTCCACTTATGATATCATGAATGTACCATGGCATAGTGATCTACATGCTAGGATAGCCTTAGATGTTTTCTTTTTCCTTTATTGCTATGTATGCATGTTTTGTATACGATTGTTAGGCATGCGAATGACCTTATTGACTTGATTATGGAATTTCGGGGGCAAAATTCCTAACAAGAGGGAGAATGTAACGACCCATATTTTACGTATCGTAGGATCGTTAAATATTATTATTTATTTCATATGAGGTCGTATGACTCCGATATCTTGGAAATGACTCTTAGGGACATTTCCTACATCTATGATTTTTGTCGAATTTCTTTGTGAGCATTTTGACCCTGAAAATCTTTTATGACCCATAACTTTTGATAGGAGATGAATTAGGGTCTGAAACAACTTCTGTTGCTTCAGGATGATGGTTTCACTTTCCATAGAATGATTATAATAGGAAAACAGACTTACCATTTGAGAGATATCGCTGGTTTAATTTTTCAGGGCTTCCGAATAGAATATGGGTAATTAAGCAGGCCCAAACCCAAGCCTATTAGCCCATTTTGGATTTTGGAGCTAGTAAGGGGTGTTAGGGTTGAGATGATTCACTTTTCATCTTTCCATAACATCTTCAAAACTCCATTTATCATCTTTTCTTAAAAGATCCACCTTTTCTTGTCTAAATCTAACCTAAATCTTCATTAGAGGGGTAGCTAGTGAAGAAGGATCTTTGATTCATCATTTTTGTGCCAGGAAATTTGGGTTGCTTGCTGTCCAATTCAGAATCAAGGGGAAGAGTAGTAAATTTGGTACTTGGTGAATGATTAGATCTCTCACTTGCTAATTAGGTCATTTTACACCCTAAATAATGCTTTAAAAATTATTTAGAAATACTAAAAATGTTTTTAGACCATATTACACCATAAATGTGAATTTTAGATTATTTGGACTTGATTTTTAAAAACATGTTCTTATGGATCAGTATGTATGGGTCGGTACCGATCCATAAAAATTGGTCCAAATAAGGTGCGATCGATGTGGGGTGACAAGGAAGCCCCATGATGCTACATTCCAAATTTTAGGTTATTTGGAGTTAGTTTGCTTGAGTTATGGTTGACTATAGATGGATGGATCAGCGATGACCCATAAAGTCCACATTGTCCAAATGACATATGTTCAATAGGGTAAGCCAAGAAGGACTAGTTTGGAGTTCGTATGCTCGAGTTATGGTCAAAAGAAGACGGACCGGTGGTAATTTACTTGGAGTCCGACTCGAGGAAATTCGGCATTTGCTTGAAGTCGCACATGGTTTATTTGGAGTCACAGAAATTTGAAGTGCTGGGTTAGTGATGAATGATGCTTGGAATCAAATTCATGTTTTCTTGGACAAAACGAGCCAAGTCAGGGATCGGAACTGATCCCTAAATGCGCTTGGATAAAGTTCTGAGTTTACACGGATCTAACTTCGGGCCAAAAATTTTAGGTCTGCTTCGAGTCAATATGGTGGTTACTTCAGGTCTGACTTCAGGCCAACCCAAAAGTGAGTTTTTCGACGACCGTTTTGACAATTTTTGACGACAACCACTTATGACTCGACGATGAGGATTCCATGATGAGAAGTGATGGCTTTGACGATAGAGAGCTATACTTTGAGATGTAGAGTAGGAGACGATGAGTCAGATTGAAGGAAATATAGGAAGGAGATTACGGGATGAACGATAAAATTCTATGACTAACGTGGCTGTCTAGAATAATTCCCTATCATCACGACATCAAGTGGGAGTTGCAAGGTCAATTCTGGGATAAGGAAAAGCTCTACTACAGATGACGTGTGCAAAAGGATTGTTGATACTCGAGATGTTGGGGCACACTCGTGAGATAAGGTTATCTATGGATGTGATCAGAGTCCATCGATGTTAGGACCTGATTTGCCCATATCCTAGAGTTCGTTGACGTCAGGACCTGGGTAAGGTTATATACTATAATCCATTAACATGAGGACATAGCGACAATATGGCATAGTTTGATGACGTTAGAACATGTCTGTACCCTGATGGATCGAGTGGCTGAGAATGCTGAGTAGTCCTTGATGACGAGATGGAGTATATGAGTATCATATATCCAATGCATAGAGTGAGTGAATGTGAGGATGGATAACGGATGCTATGTTTGCTTGATTGTTTATCACCTTAGGGATGTCACATGACATTAATATTATCAATGTAGATACTTGGACGTCCTTATTACGTTGATGTATAGTATACCCATGATGACTATCATAGACTAGTGTATATCTATTATATGTTCTAACTCTATGGATACAGGGACAAATCAGGTATGATTTTCCATTCCATTTGTCCTAGTATATTGACTTTATAGTATTTGAGATTTCTACCGCCTACACCAGACTATCGTCTGACCCGGGGTTTTATACTTTACTTCTTATTACTCTGGATACTTTTAAATGAGTAGATTAAGGATATCGGGTCTGGTGAGCAGATAACGGAGGCTATTCTCTCGTATTATTATATATACTCGTTTGCTATTTCGCTGCATACCACTATAGAGCTTGCTAGTGCCGTACTATTTAGAGACAGCTTTTATGAGTTAATATTTGATGTATAGCTCTATCAGTTATGTTATTTACTCTACAGATCTATATACTCTGTTGTTGTGATTCATTCAGTTATTTACTGTCTCACATGTTTTATATCTGAGATGTTTACTATTATATTTTGTTTGATGCGCTATGAAATATACGATAAGTTCTGTGTTGTTTATTTGCTATACAACCATTGATGATCACCTTGCATCGACCGAGCACTGCTACAACATACTATACAAGTATATTACCTGTCAGCGGTGTAGGGAGGTCATCATAAATTGGGCAAGTAACTACTGCACATAAAATGTATACATCTTTAGAAGCTAAAAAGGCAGTGCAACTAAGGGATCATGTGAAGTACACTCACAACTAGTCGTAAGTAGTGGGTGAAAAAAACCACACGGGCTTGTTGAGGCAGTAATCTATGTAGAGGGTGAATCTAGAAGGGGTTACCAACGAGTATTCCTGCTGGGAACTCAAAGAAGAGAGTTAAGATATAACTCTCCTTTATATTTATCGACCTCGTAAAGTATATGAACATTGTTTAGATATGTGGTTGAAAAAGACCATGCTATGGTAAACAATGAATATGTACAATGTTAATAGTTTAGATATGCAGGGGAAAAAAACCATACTACGGTAAAGAATAAAATCAAACTCCGGAGACCTAAAAGCAATGTAGTTGAATTTAAACTGAAAGCAACTCATATAATATGAATAGATTCTGATATCTCAGTTGATTAGAGTTGTAGCTATGAGTCATGATGATTAGAGCCATGACACTTGTGTTAAAATGTTTTAATGAAATGCGAGCAGGATATTATCTATTGTGAGTGACATCGTTGTGTTTGATTGATATGTCACGTATTTGTACCCAATACAACACTTATATGTTATTCTGAAGCAGTATTATACTTAAAGCTAGATTTCTAGCCTGACTCAGGATTTGTTATTTGTTTAACAACCTAGGGTCAGTATGAGGTCGTTTTACCGGTGAATATTATGACTGTATGCTGTTATTGGGCTACAATACGGAGTTGGAGCAAATAATGATGGCGAATATTTGTTTTTTCTGTATTGAGATTCCATTATATTAATTGATGTATTCATGTTATGAGTTGTATATACATGGGATGATGTATTAAGTTTTCAGTTCAGATATGATATATAATTCATCATTTTTGTTCACTCCAATTCTGTTAGTTGGGAAATTTTTATTTGTCTCTAATACCGTATTCTTCAAGTCTATAACTCGTGTACTTGCTTTGTATCGAGATGAGATATGTATTGTTTTCAATGTATTTAACTATTGAAACGTATTCGTGTTGACTCAAAGTAGTGTAAACGAGAGGTCGCTCCTTCTGTACATATTGATTCGAACTATCTGATAGTAAACTCCCTCTGATATTTCGGTCACTGAAGCTAGGGCATTATAGAAGCTCTTGATTTTGTCTCTTCTTGTATTTTTGACGCATCTGAGTTCAAATGGCTTTGTAAACACCATAATTGATCTTAGAATGCTCGAACACTCATAATTGATTTATATCCTTTATATCTTGTACTTGTGTATATATATGCCATCGTGTTGAATTATAAACCTGTATTTTTTTCTTAAATGATCTGGATACTTGATAAAATCCTTAGTAGCATTGTTGTAATATTATCATCATCAAAAAACTAAAATAATTTTTGTAACATGCGATTCTATATGATACTACGTATACGGAGTGAGCCTGCCTCTTTGTTTTGACCTTGGGATTGGATACTAATTGATGATGGGTATTGGTCTTATATTTGTGACATAACTAGTATTGGTCATATATTAGTGACTATACATGGTATTGGTCTTACAGTAGTGACCATAAGTGTAACAACCCGCACTTTAATGGGCCCGAATTTTGACAAAAATCGAAACCCAAGTCCACTATGGTAAAGATAATTGGTTTTGGTAACCTGTAATAAACTTGAGCATATTAGAGATCGATTAAACTAAACACACAGTAGAAAAGAAAACATAATAGGATATAAATACTGACTCAGACCACTATCTAGGAATCAATGGTATTTCATGGACATCCAATCGCCTTGTCGGTACTGAGCATGAATAAGAAGAATTCTCCATCAATTGTTCCATCTTGCTCCATTGACATGTTCCTCTAAATCAATCATGTGGGTTGTAATGAGGATGAGATCAAAAAAATTCTGGTGATTGGAAAATTGCATACTTTATACATAACACAAACTTATACCAATTGGTTTCCATTTAAATGTTATGTCTTATTATTTACGGTTAATCCGTTTAATGCATGTACGATTTGTCTACCTAACCTTCTTTGACGTATAATACTAACATATGCCTATTGTGCATACACTACCCAAAACCTAGCCATTTAATACTTCTTGAATAGGGAGGAGGCAGACCTAACGGGCATTTAATACCTCATTCACAAAGCGGAGACAGATGACTTCTATATACGTCTTTATAATATATAAATTATGCATCTATCGCTAATAATGTCCTAGCCATGTGAGAGATAATACCCAACCCACTTAATTCCTTTTAATGTTATTAGGCAGGCTCTAACCATTTAATACCTTATTTAAGGCAGGTCCTAATCAATTAATACCTAATCCCAAGGTGGCCTCCTCACCGGTACCTATCTAGTTGATATTGCGCGTAAATCTCTTCGGCCACTTAATACTTCCTATTGAAGCAGACCTTACTAAGATATCCTTTACCATGCCTAACCGTTAACCTTGACTATTTAATATTTCATATAAGGGAAGGTGGACCCTCAAACAACCACTTAATACCTTCAATCCTCAAAGCAGGTCCTATGTTTTAAGCAAATTCCTTTCCATGGGTCATATAGATGGAGATGTCTAACATTAGTAATAGTGTCTCATATCATCCTGCCATAAGGCATATGGCCTCTAAAGAAAGGCGAGATTTGGATAACTAGATTTCAGAGCTATTACATAAGGGATTTATTCGTCGTAATACTTCAGAGTGGGGTGTGCCAGTTATCTTCACCACAAAGGCAAATGACTCTTTAGGGATGCACCAACAATCAAAAGCTTAGCAAGCTGACTAAGATGAATAAATATCCTTTACCTAGGATAGTTGACTTGTTTATCCAGCTCATTCAGGCCAAAGTCTTTTCCTAACTAGACTTAGCCACGTGATTCCATCAAATAGAGTATCCAAAGATAGCAAGGAGAAGAATGCTTTTCGCACTTCAGATAGACTATATGAATGGAAGGTAATACCTTTTGGATTGACTAATGCCTCTGCATATTTCATGGACTTAATGAGCAAGGTCTTTAGGAGGCAACTGAATAAGTTTATTATAGTGTTTGTTGATGATATTCTAGTATTCTCTAAAAGTGAGGTTGAGCATGAGAATCACTTAAGGGAGGTACTAGAGACCCCGAGTGAATTCAGCTAAAAGACGAATTCTCAAAGTTTCATTTTTGGAGGAAGGAAGTAAGCTTTCTCGGTCATATTGTCTTCGAGAAAGGGTGAGCTGCTGACCCTACAAAGGTAGAAGTTATTCCAGAGTGGAAAATTAAGAGGAACGCAACGGAGATTAGGAGTTTTCTTGGGTTACTATAGGAAGTTCATTAAGGACGTTAATAGTAGCCCTATCGACTTGCCTAGCCAGGAAAAATTTAGTCTTTACATGGGATGAGAGATGCACGGAAGCCTTTGAGAAGTTAAAGGAGCTGTTGCCTAGTGCACACGTACTAACTATTCCGAATGGCCTAAGCCTTTCACCATTTGCGCCAACACATGCGATATGGGATTAGGAGCTATTCTTATGCAAGAAGGAAAGGTAGAGCCCGTGCAAGTAGGCGGTTGAAGGATCATGAGAAGAGGCATCCCACTCATGATTAGTATTAGCAGCTATCGTATTCGCTTTGAAGATGCAAAGGCACTATCTTTTAGGGGAAAGATTTTAGTTATTCATCAACCACAAATCCCTTAAATACCTATTATCCCCAAAATATTTGAAGCAAAGACAGTAGTGATGGATAGAGTTTATAACATCATATGACTTTGAGATTCATTATAACCCAAGAAAAGGGAATGTGGTTACCGACACCCTTAGCCATAGTTATGCTACTCTTAGTGCTATAAATAAGCGGAGGCAGTTGGAACTCCTCATGAATTTCAATTTCCAACCACCATCAGAATTCACTTTGGGTTATCTAGCGGCTATGGAGGTAAGACTAGCATTGATAGACTGCATCGATCAAGAACAGAAGAGAGATGAAACAATAGTTGGCATTTTTGACAAGTTAGGTAAGGGAGAGCATTTTCTTAACATCCATAGGTATTAGATTAATGAAAGAGGATGGCTAAGGAGAGATGGATGCCTATGTGATCCAGTAGTGGAGGATGTTCTAGAGGATGTTCTGATGGAGTGCCACTACTCTAAGATGATTAATCATCCCAATGAGGATAAGATGTAGTGGGATATGAAGTGGATTTTCTATTGTCCAGGAATGAAGAGTAAAGTCACGGAATATGTTATTAAATGTTTGATGTGCCAAAGGATAAAAGCAGAACAAGGGAAGCCCGGAGGTCTGTTATGGCCGTTAGAGGTATCGACTTGGAATGGGAGCATATTTCGATAGACCTTATAAATGGGTTGGTTAAGAATCAATAAGGCAATGAAGCTATATGGGCTATAGTGGATAGACTCACTAAGAGCGCCCACTTTATTCCTATAAGGGGTTATATAGTGGCAGCATCTCTATCGCAAATTTATATCAAAGAAGTGATACAATTACATGGAGTTCCAGTCAGCATTGTTAGTGATAGTGACCCTTTATTCACTAGTTAATTTTCGAGGAGTTTGCAATCAGCCTTAGGAACAACATTGAATCTTAACATCGCTTTCCACCTGTAGACCGATGGACAAATAGAATGGGTGAAAATAATTTTTAGGATTTATTGAGGGCTTGCATCATGGATTTTGGTGGACACTGGGAACAATATTTACCCTTAGTAGAATTCACGTACAATAATAGTTACCAGGGAATGATTGGTATGTCACCCTTTGAAGCCTTATATGAGAGGCTGTGCAAGTCACCTAACTATTGGTGGGAAACTACCGACAAAGTTCTACTTAGATTAGGTTTGATTCGCAACACTATAAAAATAGTTGAGATGATTAGGTGGTGAGTGAAGGCCACTCAGGATCGACAGAAGTTCTATGCTGACAGGCGAAGAAAAGAGTTAGTGTTTTCGGTTGGAGACATGGTACTTGTTAAGGATTCCCTTCTTAGGAAGGGTATGAGGCTTTGGACATCAGGAAAGTTTGCACCAAAATTTGTTGAGCCTTTCCCAATTTTGGAAACAGTACGAAAACTTGCATATCGAGTAGAGCTTCCGAAAAAGTTAGCAGAAGTCCATGATGTTTTCCATGTATCACATTTGATGAAATGTCTGCAACACACTGCCCCTATAGTAGTGCCTGATCAGTCAGCAGATGTAGAGACGAACCCAATAGCACCCCATGCCATGCCACGTATAGTGAAGCATAGAGTTAAGAAACTTTTTAACAAACAGATTAGACTGGTACGAGTTTAATAGGGAGATAATCTGGTGGAAAGCACATATGGGATAGAAGAGAAGATGAAGGCATCTCATCCAAAGTTTTTCTGTTATAAATTTTCTCTCTCCAAAATTTAGTATTGTATAGGTTTTAGTTGCATCGTGGTTGCTATATTGGATAGTAGGAGATGGTTTGTCACACTTTTTACAGTTATTTTTTCACTCAAATTGAATCTTATGCATATTTAGGATGGTTGCATACATGCCTATATGTCAATATTTTGCATTTATGCTAGGGCTGAACTCACCTATAGTATGATGCACACATAATCACACTGCATTTTTGGTTGAGTAGATCGTTGTGTAGATAACTTGGTTGTACAACATGGTTAGAGAGTACGCGTTAAACTATCTGTCCCTTAGTGATTTCGAGGAAGAAATCCTTTTTACAAGGAGAAGAATGTAACACCCCGTAAAATAAACAAAAAATTTAATTAAAAAATTATTAATTAATAATAAGGCTAAAAATGAGAATTTCACAAATGACAGAATTTCGCTACGAAAGTTACACCATTATATTCGTGGCTATTTCCTGAGCAACTTTCATATATAAAGTTTTACAGTCCGAGTTCAAACGGAGAAATTATTGACGTTTGAAGTTTTTGAATTTGAATAATTCAGGCGAATTTAAATTTAAAAATTTAATAACATTAACATTTAGAACTAAAAACAGTAATAATGATTTTAACATTAAAAGTAAGCTTAATGTTTAAGTAAGACGTTAACATTAAGGATTAACGGTTGGGGGTTAAAAATTAACACAAAAATAAAAGGCAACAAATAAATTTTGGCCAGCACAAGAAGGCCGATCGATGGCCTTCACTGGGTCGATCAACCGCTAGTAGTCGACCTCCCTTGGTAGGCCAATCGACTGGTTTAATCGTATAGTCAACCGCTAGTAGTTGACCTCCCAAGGTCGGTTAACCGCTAGTGGTTGACCTCCCAAGGTAGGTAAGTAGTGTTTTGCTGGGCCTGAATGGCCCAGATTTTATTATTTTAAATGGACTTTAAGCGTACAGTCTAGACGCATTCTAACCATTATAAATAAGATGCCAACCACCTTAGTTTTATTCACAAGAAAATAGCAATGCTGGTGAAACTCTGTCAATTTTTTAGAATCAAGATTCAACTTTTAGGGAAGGAGTCAATCAAATTAAGGTAAAAGTTTTATGTGTGTATATATCCTTATTTTAATTCTTCCTTAATTCCAGAATTTTGAATCTAATCTACATATAATTGAATAGTAGTATATTTAAAATAAAAAATAAGATTACTAAAGTAGGAATTAGTTGAGGGCGTGGAATTGAATCCGATGGAGATAGGGGAAATCTATTTGTTAGTGGAAATCTTAGTTTTTTTCCTTTTAGTAATTTGCGTAGTAAAAGTTTGGATTTGTTTTGTGCCTTAGGAAATTTTGTATATGAAAACCTTAAACCTGAAACCCCAAAATTTCCTCAATAAAATGTTAATTCTTAGATTAGTTGGAACCTTAATTGTTTTATGTTAATATAGTAGAATTTAAATTGTTATTTGCAATATGAATAATTTTTGTTCTATACAACTTCCACTTTCAAATTTTTGTTTTTGTGACGAGGGGTTCTCAAAGAAAAGAATTCGGAAATGGTGTGCAAAGTATGGACTTTTCTATTTGTAGTTTGCACTTCCTATTCCTATAATTTCAGTAAATATGAATCCCTTTTTCACTTCAAACTTGTATATGTAAAAGTTGAATAGAATATAAAGGATTTAAATTGTAAAGTTTTGTTTCCTTGAAATAAAGGCATTGATTATACTATGTTAATGTAAAATAAGGTAGCTATTTTGATTTCATTTTTGGATATGCAAGTTTGTTTTGTTTAGCTAAGATATTAGCTATTTTGTAAACTATTGTATGAGTTGAGACTTGTACGAATATGGAAGTATTGGCATTTTAACAACTAGCATAGAAAACCTTAGTGTAGGAATATAGTTTTCGTACGCTTAGGAATATATAGTTAAAATCTGGTTAGCCTAAAATTTATGTTAAGTATAAGTATATTAATATTGTATAAATAGTTATGTATGGGGTGTATTGTAAAAAATAAATAGGTTAATCGATAGCATTAAGCCCTATAGGAAGGAAGTTAAGAGTAATTATGGAAAGTAATTCATAATTAAAGGTGAAATAAGGAGTTCCCTTATATGGCCTTAATGCATAAATGTGGGCGACGTGTGTTTGTGTGTATATATGTATGTATGTATGTATGTATGTACATATAGTATGTATGTATGTATGTATGTATGTATTTATGTATATGTATATATGTATATATTGATGTCGAAGAGCGGATATATGACTAAGTTATAGGGATGTGAGGCCAGTCAAAAGTACATAGAAGTTTGCTCATGTAACAACCCAAAATTTGAGCTATAATAATTAATTAATGAATTAATTAAATAATAAAATAAGTTTGTGAAATTGTCAAAATCGAGCTATGGAAGTTGCACCATTGGGTCCATGGCGATTTTCTGATCAATTTCCATATATAACTTATCAAAATCCCAGTCAGTATGGAGAAGATACGAGAGAAATAAGAAATCAACTAAAACGAAAAAAAGAAAAATAAACTGCAAGGCATGGGTCGACCAATGCCAATGGTCAGGTCGACCTTAGGGTCGACCCCCATTATACATAGGTCGACCTTAGGGTCGCCCCCATAGAAGCTTGGTCGACCCGCCTTAGTTAATGAATGTAGATTCATCCAGATTGAAGCATACACGTTATAGCTTGATTTTTCTCAAATCATGTGCGTTCGTGCTTCCATCCGACGGTTCCTAGAGAGCCTATGACATGGTTACACCAGATTTAATCTTCAAATTCAGCGGTCTGAGATCCTTAAGTCACGCTATAAATAGAACCCTAAGCCTAGCTATTTTCTCATTCAGATTTTTTTCCAATTGGGTTCATTGCCTGGGGCTGGACCATAAATAGAAAAAATTTCTAGGGAGAATATCTTTTTGATAAAATTATTCTACGCCATAGAAGTGGATCCGGGAAGGCCAAGGAATAGAGCTAAGGACCACAGGTGAGTTTTTTGTAATTATTTTAGATTTTTAAGCAATTTAAAATAATAGGGTTATGAATAGTTGTAGTTTTTCTACAATTTTGAGACAGTTTTTATGTAAGTTTATTTACAGTCGGTTTTTAAGTAAATTTCAGAATTTCTTTTCAGTCTATTTTTAATCAGCTATTTTATTCAGTTATTTTCAAGTTATTTATAGTTATTTACAGTTATTTATAGTTATTTACATCGGTTTTAAGTTAGAATTTAGCCTGTAAATGTTAGATTCTTTTTATAAAGATTTAATCCCTTTTTACGCGAATAAATTAAAAGGAGAAGAATTCGCTAATATGGATTAAAATAGAAAAACAATAAATTTACAGAAATCAGATGTAAAATAAGAAAAAATAATTAAAATAGAGATGGACTAAAATAGGCAAATTTAAGCTATTTGCAAGCATAATTATAACAAGTGGTTATAACTTAAAAGAGAAAATAGAAGAGTAACAGTTGCAAAAATAATTATAACATAGGTTATAATTAGAAAGAAAGAAATAACAGAAGAGGCTTATTTTAAAACTTAGATCTTGGATTAAGTTAGTAAGAAAATATAGTAAAGATAGAAATAACAAAAGAGGCTTATTTTAAAACATAGATCTCGAATTAAGTTAATAAGCAAATAAAGCAAAGAAAGAAATAATAGAAGTGGCTTATTTTAAAACTTAAATCTTAAGTTAATAAGCAAATATAGAAGTAGTGGCCCGTACTGGTAGCATTCCCTTTAAGATCTAGGACTGATGGTTTCACAACAGATAGGTGAGGCTGGGACATGCTTATGCTGATTAGGGTAAATAAGTGGCCAATAGATAGAAGCTCAAATCTGGGGATTTGGGCAAGGGGCGCAAACTAGAATTTGTTTTTTAGAACCAGTACTGGCAGCATTCCATTTCAGGACTAGGACTGATGGTCTCACAACAGCTTGGTGAGGCTGGGCTGCATTCCCTTTCAGGTCTAGGACTGATGGTCTCACAATAGTTGGGTGAGGCTGGGCATGCTTATGCTGATTAGGGTAAATAAGAGGTCACAATAGGGGGCGACAGTTAGTGTGTACCGGCGATGACCGAGCGTGCGGCATCGATTAGGGTAAATAATTCGCTACTGCATTCCAAGCGCTAAGAGGTGTCTTTTACTGTGACCAACAAGATTGGTTCACAGTGGCACAACAGAGATAGAAGGCCGATCAACGGGTAGAATTAGGATTTCAGCCTAATCAAATTAGTAACTGAGATAGGATTAGGGTTTCGGCCTAATCACAGTAGTTTAAGACAAGTGCAAACAATTGAAACAATAAAAAAAACAGTCAAACAGAATCAGAAATAGTATTTTACCCCAATTTTATCTTTTCTGTATTTCTTTCCATACTAGAACTATTGCTTAGTCTATTATCTTTATCTTGCTTAGAAATGATAGTAATTACTTTCACTCGCCTGACTTATTGTCTGACCCACTCCTCTATTTCCCCCTTTTTCCCCCAATAGGCCAGCAGAGTTGAGTAGATTCAGGTTGCTTGGAGATTCATTCCCAGAGTTCTCTCGTTTCAGATGTATTCTTATGCTTTTCATCTTTTTCGTCTTGCTTATGATGGATTCGACACTTGTGAGAGGAATTATGATTATTATTGTTATCTTTGTACTCTGATTATGCGAGACTAAGATGTATTTTCATGCGACATGTTTTATGACTTATTTTGAAATAAAGTTTAATTTTGAATGACAAGTTATTATTTAAATGTTTCCGCTGTTATTACCTATTTGTCTTGTGAATCTTAGGCTCTGTGATGTTTTAGCTATACCTATAACACATAACATTCTTTAGTGTGCCCTTTTTGGGTATACTAAAGGGTGTGGGGTGTTTCATATAGTATTAGAGCCTAAGATTACAGGATTCCTAAAAACTTGTTTTAAAAGTAAAGTATTTTTCAAAGGTAACATATTTTCAAACTATTTTTCAGAAAGAAACTCTTTGAAATAGTTTTCAAGCATAAGAGAGTTTTTATAAAAAATCCCCTCAAAGTCCAGTTCAACCTTCTTTCGATTCTTTCAAGCCTAAAATCTATTTTTCTTTGCATAGTATGGCCCCCAAATCTTCCAGAGGGTGTCCGAGCCACTGCCTGGTTCCGTAGATACCACCAAGCTATGGCACCAGAGGTGCAAGGGCAAGCGCCCAATGCAGCACCGGTGGGTGGAGATCCCGTTAATGCACCTGCAGGGGCCAATTTTTCTAAGCTATGCAAGGACTTTGCTAGTCTAGGAGGCAAGACATTTTCTAGCACGGAGGATTTCGTAGAGGCACGAGCTTGGTTGAGAAATACGGAGCGGATATTTGGGCCGTTAGGATTGGAGGACCGACAGAGAGTTCAACTTGCATCTTGGCAACTGAATGGAGAAGTTCATTTGTTTGAAGCAAGGGAGTCTTTCGGTAAAGGAGTATATAAATCAGTTTAATGAGTTATCGAGGTTCGGGATGGAGCTTGTTAATACACCTCATAAGAAGGCCATCAAGTTTGCTAAGGGTTTGAACCAGCCCCTCCAAGGATTGGAACTGACACAAGTACCTATGGGAGCGACATATGAGTCACTTGTGGAAATGGCTCTCATGTCAGAGGTAGCTAAGGAAGGAGAAGTTAAGGAGGTTCCTAAATCAAAAAACTCTAAGAAGCAGTGGTAGAAGAATAAAAAGGATAAGGACAAAAAGAAAGGAGGAGGATCTCAAAAGCAGATCAAGAAGGGCAAAAAATGTCATAATTGTGGATTGGTTGGGCATTTCACAAAGGACTGTAAGAAGGACACGATGAAAGGAAGGTGCTATAATTGTGGGCAGCCTGGGCACCTTAGTGGAGCTTGTCCTCAGAGGGCAGGGCAGAGAGCAGGCGCACCTACAGCGCAAGTACAGGCTTTGGATGCAGCACCTTTTAGTGGACCGGATCGAGGTAGGAAAGTCTCTGTAGAAGGTTTGATCTCTATTTCATATTTTCCTATTCGGACTCTTTTGACTCCGGAGCATTGCATTCTTTCATTTCTAGTTCCTTGGTAGATTGATTGCACTTAGATATTTCTCTAGTTATAGACCCTATAGTTGTTTCAAACCCCATAGGAGGATCGACACATTTATCCATGATTTGTAGGGGTTTAAAAAAATTTATACTAGGCGTAGAGTTTGATTGTGACGCCTATGTACTGGGATTTTCGGGATATGGGTTGATTTTGGGGATGGACTGGTTATCCACTTATGGTGCGATATTGAACTACGAGAGGAGAGTTGTTAGACTAGAGACATGTAGCGGAAGGACTCCCGAGATTTCTTGCGACTCACAGGGGTCAGTCATGTTGAGCTTCCTTTATTCCCTTGATTCATCACTAGGAGAGTTAGATTCAGTTCCAGTTGTTAGAGATTTCCCAGACGTTTTTGAGGAGGTTAGGGGAGTGCTCCCTAAAAGAGAGATTGACTTTAGGATCTATCTAAAGGACAATGCTAAGCCAGTGACATTGCACGTGAGACATATGGCTCCTAGGGAGAGGAAGGAGTTCAGTAAGTAGATTGGTGAGCTATTGGAGAAAGGCTTCCTCTGACAGAGCATATCTGAGTCGGGAGCGCCATTCGTCTTCGCTACAAAGGCGGATGGTTCCCTTCGACTTTGCGTAGACTATAGAGAGTAGAATAAGCTCATAAAGAAGAACCGTTACCCACTTCCTAGGATAGACAGTCTTTTCGATCAATTGGTTGGCGCTTCAGTATTTTCTCAGTTTGACTTAGCCACTGGATTTCATCAGCTTAGGGTCGTTGATGATAACATCGATAAGACAACATTTAGGACAACCGATGGATTCTTTGAGTGGTTGGTTATGCTGTTTGGGCTGACCAATGCCCCTGCCTATTTTGTAGATCTGATAAGCCGTGTTTTTCGAGATGTCCTAAATAAGTTCGTTTGCGTGTTTGTGGACGACATTCTGGTGTTTTCCAAGAGTATGAGAGCATGTTATTCATCTTGAGGAGGTTCTTCGTACACTTTGTGTTCATAAGTTGAAAGCAAAGTTCTCGAAGTGTCAATTTCGTGTAAGGAGGTGCGTTTCTTGGGGCATGTAGTCTTAAGAGAGGGTTTAGCTATGGATCCCGCTAAGATGGTGGTAGTACAAGATTGGAAGGCCCCCAAGAATGTTACCGACGTTAGAAACTTCCTAGGTTTGGCTGGTTATTATAGGAAGTTTATCAGGGATTTTGCTAAGATTTCAGCACTTGAGGTTAAGCCTACCCTCATAGATCAGATATGCTCAAGGTAGCGAGAGGATTCAAAGCTTGTGGATATTCTGGATAGGATTAGCAGAGGAGAGATCCCTAGACATCTCCAACGTTATTCCATATATAGTAAAGGGTGGCTAAGGAGTGATGGAAGACTTTGTGTCCCCTGCACTAGTGATTTGATGAGAGCAGTTCTAGCAGAAGCACACCATTCTTGAATGACTATTCATCCGGGTGGTGATAAGATGTATAGGGACATGAAGAGAGTATTTTATTGGAGTGGCATGAAGAAGGATGTCACAGAGTTTGTGACTAAGTGTCTTGTATGCCAAAGGGTCAAGGCAGAGCAGCAAAGGCCTGGCGGATTACTTTAACCATTGGATGTACCTGAATGGAAGTGGGATAGTGTTTCGATGGACTTCATAGATGGTTTACCCCGATCTTGAAAGGGGAATACCAGTATTTGTGTGATTGTAGATCGTTTGACTAAGAGCGCCCACTTCATTCCAGTCAAGAGTAAGAGGACAGCACCTTATTTGGCATACATATACGTTCGTGAGATAGTCCGACTTCATGGAATTCCCTCTAGCATAGTGAGCCACAGAGACCCTATCTTTACTAACAAGTTTTGGAGAAGCTTGCAAAAGGCTTTAGGGACACAGCTTAGATTGAGTACGGCCTATCTCCCTCAGATAGACGGCCAAACGGAGAGATTTAATAGAGTTCTTGAAGATTTGTTGAGGATGTGCATTCTTTATTTTGGAGGAACTTCGGAGGAGCACCTTCCTTTAATGGAATTCGCATATAATAATAGTTTTCAGGCTAGCATTGGGATGGCTCCTTTTGAAGACCTTGCAAGTCGCCTTCATGTTGGTTTGAGTCTACAAAGAGATTGCTACTTGGTCCCGACATGGTTAGAGAGACTTCAAAAAAGATTGATTTGATTAGAAGAAGAATAAAGACAGCCAAAGATAGACAGAAATCTTATACAGAAAAGCGGAGAAGGGATATTGAGTTCGAGGTAGGAGATTCGGTATTCATCAAGGTGTCTCCATTAAGAAAGTTAGCGAGGTTTGAATCAAGTGGGAAACTTGCTCTCATATTCGTAGGACTGTTCCCCATTGTGGAAAGAGTAGGGAAGATGGCGTATCGGATAAAGGTACCGAAGAGACTCGTGGGAGTTCACGACGTTTTTCATGTTTCGCACTTGAAAAAGTGAAACACCCCACACCCCTTAGTATACCCAAATGGGCACACTAAAAGATATGGTGCGTTATAGGTATAGCTAAAGCATCACAGAAACTAAGATTCACAAGACAAATAAATATAAACAGCGGAAACATTTAAATGGTAACTCATTATTCAAAATAAAACTTCATAAAGAAGTCTGAAAAACATCACATGTCTCAAATACCAAATACACATGTCTTATGAAAAATACATCTCAGTCTCATAAAATCATAGCACAATAAAATAATCATCCCTCTCATAAGTACCAGTACATCAAAAACCAAATGAAAAGAAAACTGAAAAGAAGAAGAATACATGAAGAACTCTGGGAATGTATCTCCAAGAAATCTGAATCAACTATCCTTGCCTCTGCTAGCCGATGGGGGGAAAAGGGGAAATAGAGGAGTGTGTCAGACTATAAGTCTGGTGAGTGAAAGTAATTACTAGTATTTCTAAGCAAGATAAAGATAATGGACTTAACAACAGTTCTAGTATAAAGGAAATAAAACTGGGATAAAATATTGTTTAACTTTTTGCTTTGATTGTGATTGTTTGCACTTGTCTTAGATTGATGTGATTAGGCTGAAATCCTAATCCTATTTTAATTAGGCTGAATCCTAATTCTACCCATTGATCGGACTTTTATCTCTGTTGTGCCACTGTGAGCCAGTCACATCTTGTGGGTCCCACAGTAAAAGACACATGTTTAGCGTTTGGAACGCAGTAGCGACTTATCTACCCTAATCAATGTCGCATGCTTGGTTATCGCCGGTACACGCTAATTGTCGCCTCCTCTTGTGACCTCTTACTTACCCTAATCAGCATAAGCGTGCCCAGCCTCACCTAATCTGTTATGAGACCATCAGTCCTAGTCTAAAATGGTCCTGCCCAGCCTCACCTAAGTGTTTTGTGAGACCATCAGTCCTAGTCTGAAAGGGAATCCTGTTGGTATGGGTCCTAACAAACAAAATCTAGTTGCGCCCCTTACCCAAATCCCCTGATTTGAGCTTCTATCTATTGGCCCCTTATTTATCCTAGTTAGCATAAGCGTGTCCCAGTCTCACCTAACTATTTTGAGACCATCAGTCCTAGTCTGATAGGGTCCTGCCCAACCTCACCTAATCTGTTGTGAGACCATCAGTCCTAGTCTGGAAAGGAATGCTGTTGGTATGGGTCCTATTTCTATTCTTGCTTATTTACTTAGTTTTAGTTCTAAAAATAAGTCTCTTCTGTTATTTCTGCTATGTTTGCTTATTAACTTAATCTAAGTCTTAAAATAAGCCTTTTCTGTTATTTCTAATTCTAACCTATGTTATAATTTGCTTATTAACTTAGTCAAAGTTTTAAAATAAGCCTTTCTGTTCTTTCTCTTAATTATAAATTACGTTATAATTGTTACTCTTCTGTTTTATCTTTTTAGTTATAACCACTAGTTATAAACATGCTTGCAAATGTCTCAAATTTGCCTATTTCAGTCTATCTTCTTTTTATTACAGTTTTTCTTATTTTACATCTAATTTCTGTAAATTCAGTGTTTATTTCTATTTAATCCATATTAGCGAATTCTTCTCTTTTTAATAATCGTATATTTTATTCGTGTAAAAAAGAATAAAAAGAAACTAACATTTACAGGCTAAATTCTAACGCAAAATAGATGTAAATAAATACAAATAACTTTAAATACCTAAATAAAATAGACTGAAAAGAACTTTAAAAACTAACTGTAAATAACTTATATAAAAAATGTCTCAAAATTGCAGAAAAACTACAACTATTTTGAACCCTATTATTTTAAATTACTTAAAAATCTAAAATAATTACAAAACACTCACATGTGGTCCTTAGCTCAAGTCCTTGGCCTTCCTGGATCCACTTCTAGGGTGTGAAATATTTTAATTAAAAAGATCTCCTCCCAAGAAAAATTTTCATTTTAGGGTTCAGCCTCAGGCAGTGAACCCAATTGGGAAAAAATATGAATGAGAAAAGTAGCTAGGTCTAGGGTCTTATTTATTGTGTCACTTAGGGATCTCAGGCCGTTGGATTTGAAGATTAAATTTGGTGCAACCCCGTCATGGGCTCGCTAGGAACCATCGGATGGAAGCACGAATGCACATGATTGAAAAGAAATTAGAAAACACGTCATTGTTTAACCTGGATGAATTCACACTCAAATACAAAGGCGGGTCGACCTGGGTGTCGACCCAAATATGTGGAAGGTTGACCTATGCACATTAGAGGTCGACCCTAAGGTCGACCTGACCTATATATATATATATTCTTGTTTAATTCGTATCTTCTTCATATCAACTTGGATGTTGACAAACAATATATGGAAATTGACCAGAAAATTACCACGGATAAAATGGTGTAACTTCCGTAGCCCGATTCTGACAATTTCACAAACTTATTTTATTATTTAATTAATTCGTTAATTAATTATTATAGCTCAAATTTTAGGTTGTTACATTCTCCCCCTCCTTAAAGGATTTCGTCCCCGAAATCTCCAAGGATAGAAGAATGAAATAAATATTTTCATCCAAATTCTACAACCATATACTCAACCACCATCCATTACATCCATTGTCCTTAAGTTTTCTAATGAAATTTATGATATATGCAATAGTGTAGTGTCAATGTCCCTAACAATGCAAAAGATTAGGTAGTCTACTGATTCAGTCGACCTCCTTTTATGCAATCATGTCCGTGCTATGTATCCAAATGAATGCAAATTCCCTAATGATAACTGATAGTTATACATGGATGTTACAATCATCATCCAAATGGAACAATTATATAATAATCATCCATTTATAGCAACCATAGAAATAAAATAAAAATGCAAATGAGCACACATCTATATGCATATGCTTTAGTGACCTAGTTAGGCCGATCCCTAAGAGATAATAGTGCCTAGTGTGTATATATATGCGTCCATTAGCATCCACTAGCAAACACTTGCAACCACTAGCATCCATCATACATAACATGTTCTAGTAACATGTTTACATTCAGTCCTACCATCCATAGGTTAAATCATAAGATCTACCCTCCCAAAGGATACTAAAGGAAAGAACCTTTCCAAAACTAAAGATGGAAATAGGAAATTCAAAACGTACCATTGAAAAGATACAGATAAGAGGTACATATTTTCTCTTCAGCCTCCCAAGTAGCATCTTCAATGCTATCTCCCCACTACACCTTAACCAAAGGTACTTCCTTATTCCTAAGCTTCTTGATATCATGCTCAACGATCTTGGTAGGAATGCGATGAACCGATGCTTCTCTCTCCACTTCATCTTCTTCGTGTTGACTAGGTTCCACTACCTCTGCTGAATCATGTAAGCACTTTCTTAAGTGTGAAACATGGAAAACATCATGAACTCCTGTGAGCCTCTCCGGTAGCTTTATCCGATACGCCATCTTCCCTACCATTTCCACAATGGAGAACGGTCCTACGAATCTGGGATTCCCACTTGATCCAAATCTTACTACCTTTCTTAGCGGAGATACCTTAATGAAAACCAAGTCTCCTACCTCAAACTCAATATCCCTTCTCCGCTTATCTACATAACATTTCTGCCTATCTTGGGTCGTCTTCATTCTCCTTCTAGTCAAATCAATCTTTTCCGAAGTCTTTCTAACCATGTCGGGACCAAGTAGCAATCCCTCTGTAGACTCCAACCAACATGAAGGCGACTTGCAAGATCTTCCGTAAAGAGCTTCAAAAGGTGCCATCACGATGCTAGCCTAAAAGCTATTATTATATGTGAATTCCACTAAAGGAAGATGCTCCTCCCAAGTTCCTCCAAAATCAAGAATGCACATCCTCAACAAATCCTCAAGAACTCTATTAACTCTCTCCGTTTGGCCGTCCGTCTGAGGTTGATAGGCCGTACTCAATCTAAGTTGTGTTCCTAAAGCCTCTTGCAAGCTTCTCCAAAACTCGCTAGTAAAGATAGGGTCTCTATCGCTCACTATGATAGAGGGAACTCCATGAAGTCGGACTATCTCACGAACATATAAGGATGCCAAATAAGGTGTTGTCCTCTTAGTCTTGACCAGAATAAAGTAGGCGCTCTTAGTCAAACGATCTATAATCACCCAAATACTGGTATTCCCCTTCCTAGATCGGGGTAAACCATCTATGAAGTCCATCGAAACACTATCCCACTTCCATTCGGGTACATCCAATGGTTGAAGCAATCCACCGGGCTTCTGCTGCTCCGCCTTAACTCTTTGGCAAACAAGACACTTGGCTACAAACTCTGCCACATCCTTCTTCATGCCGCTCCAATAAAACACTCTCTTCATGTCCCTATACATCTTATCACCACCCGGATGAATAGTCATTCGGGAATGGTGTGCTTCTTCTAGAACATCTCTCATCAAATCACTAGTGCGGGGGACACAAAGTCTTCCATCTCTCCTTAGCAACCCTTTACTATCTATGGAATAGCGTTGGAGATGTCTAGAGACCTCTCCTCTGCTAATCCTATCAAAAATATCTACAAGCTCTGAATCCTCTCGTTGCCTTGAGCCAATCTGATCTATGAGGGTAGGCATAACATCAAGTGCTGCCAATAATCCAAGGGTAATGTCCGTAGAGGGCTTAAAATCAAAGGTGGAAATAAACTTTGGGTTTTTCCACTCTACGAACATTGGGTTAAGAGTTGCGTCCTTCCTACTTAACGCATCCGCAACCACGTTCCCTTTACCAGGGGTATAGGCTATCTCAAAAGTCATATGATGCTAGAAACTCCATCCAACGCTGCTGCCTCAAGTTTAAATCCTTCTGAATATAGGTACTTTAATGATTTATGGTCAGTAAAAAGCTCAAACCTCTCTCCTAGCAAGTAATGTCTCCAAGACTTGAGCGTGAAAACAATAGCAGCTAACTCCAAATCATGGGTAGGGTAGTTCTTCTCATGAGTTCTCAACTGTCTACTTCCATAGCATACTACCCTACCCTCCTGCATCAATACTGCCCCAAGACCCATCCCACATGCATCAGTGTATACTGTAAAAGGCTTAGCTCTGTCGGGTAAAACTAACACTGGTGCATTAGTAAGGGCCCTCTTTACCATCGTGAAGGAATCCTCACAATCTACGTCCCACACAAATGCCGCATTCTTCTTAGTGAGGCGAGTAAGTGGTACTGAAATCTTAGCGAAATCTCTGATAAACTTCCTATAATAGCCAACCAAACCTAGGAAGCTTCTAACTTTGGTAGCGTTCTTGGAGGCGTTCCAATCTTGCACTGCTACTACCTTAGCGGGATCAACAACTAGACCCTCTCTTGAGACCACATGCCCCAAGAAACGCATCTCCTTACGCCAAAAGTGACACTTCGAGAACTTTGCTTTCAACTGATGAACATGAAGTGTACAAAGAACTTCCTCAAGATGAATAGAATGCTCTTCCATACTCTTGGAAAACACCAAAATGTCGTCCACGAATACTACCATGAACTTATTTAGGACATCTCGAAAAACATGGCTCATCAAATCTATGAAATAGGCTAGGGCATTGGTCAGCCCAAACGGCATAACCAACCACCCAAAGAATCCATCGGGTGTCATAAAATGCTGTCTTATCTATGCTATCGTCAACGACCCTAAGCTGATGAAATCCAGTAGCTAAGTCAAGTTGAGAAAATACTGAAGTGCCTACCAACTGATCGAAAAGATCGTCTACCCTAGGAAGTGGGTAACGATTCTTCTTTACGAGCTTATTCAATTCTCTATAGTCTACGCAAAGTCGAAGGGAACCATTCGCCTTTGTAGCGAAGACGATTGGCACTCCCACTCAAATATGCTCCTTCTGATGAAGCCTTTCTCCAATAGCTCACCAATATGCTTACTTAACTCTTTCCTCTCCCTAGGAGCCATATGTCTCACGGGTAATGCCACTGGCTTAGCATTGTCATTCAGATAGATCCTAAAGTCGATCTCTCTCTTAGGGGGTAGTCCCCTAACCTCCTCAAAAATGTTTGGTAAATCTCTAATGACTGGAACGAAATCTAACTCTCCTAGTGATGAATCAAGGGAATAAAGGAAGCACAACATGACTGACCCCTATGGTTGCAAGAAACCTCGAGAGTCCTACCACTGCATGTCTCTAGTCTGATGACTCTCCTCTCGCAGTCCAATATCGCTCCATAAGTGGATAGCCAATCCATCCCCAAAATCATCCCATATCCCAAAAATCCAAGTACATAGGCGTCACAATCATACTCTACGCCTAGTATAAAAAATTTCAAACCCCTACAAATCATGAATAAATGTGTCGATCCTCCTATGGTGTTTGAAACAACTATAGGGTCTACTACTACAGAAATATTTAAGTGCAAACAATCAACCAAGGAACTGGAAATGAAAGAATGTGATGCTCCGAAGTCAAAAGGAGTCCAAATAGGAAAATCCAAAATAGAGATCAAACCTTCTACAAAGACTTTCCTACCTCGATCCGGTCCACTAGAAGGTGCTGCATCCAAAGCCTGTACTTGCGTTGTAGGTGCGCCTGCTCTCTGCCCTGCCCTTTGAGGACAAGCTCTACTAAGGTAACCAGGTTGCCCACAATTGTAACACCTCCCCTTCATCGTGTCCTTCTTACAGTTCTTTGTGAAATGCCCAACCAATCCATAATTTTGACATTTTTCGCCCTTCTTGATCTGCTTTTGAGGTCCTCCTCCTTTCTTCTTGTCCTTATCCCTCTTATTCTTCCACCACTACTTCTTATAGTTTTTTGACTTAGGAACCTCCTTAAGCTCTCCTTTCTTAACAGCATCTGACACGAGATTCATTTCCACAAGTGACTCATACGTCGCTCCCACAAAATCCTCCGTGCTAGAAAACGTTCTGCCTCCTAGATTAGCAAAGTCCTTGCATAGCTTATAAAAATTGGATGGTGCACGGGGATTAATGGGATCTCCACTTGCCGGTGCTGTATTGGACGCTTGCCCTTGCACCTCTGGTGCCATAGCTTGGAGGTATCTACGAAACCATCCAGGGACTTGGACACCCTCTGGAAGATTTGGGGTGTCCATACTATGCAAAGAAAAAGAGAATTTAGGCTCGAAAGAATCGAAAGAAGGTTGAACTAGACTTTGAGGGGACTTTTATAACAACTCTCTTATACTTGAAAACCATTTCTATAATAAGAGTTTCTTTTTGAAAAATACTTCTAGTTTGAAGATATCTTATTTTTTTGAAAAATACTTTACTTTTAAAACAAGTTTTTTAGGAATCTTGTAACCTTAGGCTCTGATACCAAGTGAAACACCCCACACCCCTTAGTATACCCAAAAGGGGTATACTAGAAGATATGGTGTGTTATAGATATATAGCTAAAGCATCATAGAGACTAAGATTCACAAGACAAATAAATATAAACAATAGAAACATTTAAAAGGTAACTCATTATTCAAAATAAAACTTCAAAAATAAGTCTGAAAAACATCACATGTCTCAAATACCAAATACACATGTCTTATGAAAAATACATCTTAGTCTCATAAAATCGGAGTATAATAAAATAATCAACCCTCTCATAAGTACCACTACATCAAAAACCAAATGAAAAGAACACTGAAAAGAAGAAGAATACATGAAGAACTTCGGGAATGTATCTCCAAGGAATCTAAATCAACTATCCTTGCCTCTACTGGCCTATGGGGGAAAAGGGGAAATAGAGGAGTGGGTCGGATTATAAGTCTGGTGAGTGAAAGTAATTACTAGCATTTCTAAGCAAGATAAAGATAATAGACTTAACAACAGTTCTAGTATAAAGGAAATAAAGGAAAGATAGAACTGGGATAAAAAACTGTTCAACTGTTTGCTTTGATTGTGATTGTCTGCACTTGTCTTAGATTGCTGTGATTAGGTTGAAATCCTAATCCTATTTTAATTAGGATGAATCTTAATTCTACCCGTTGATCAGCCTTCTATCTCTGTTGTGCCACTGTGAGCTAGTCCCATCTTGTGAGTCCCATAGCAAAAGACGTCTGTTTAGCGTTTGGAACGCAGTAGCGACTTATCTACCCTAATCAATGCCGCATGCTCGGTCATCGCCGATACACGGTAACTATCGCCCCCTTTTGTGACCTCTTACTTACCCTAATCAGCATAAGTGTGCCCAGCCTCACCTAATCTGTTGTGAGACCATCAGTCCTAGTCCGAAAGGGTCCTGCCCAGCCTCACCTAAGTGTTTTATGAGATCATCAGTCCTAGTCTGAAAGGGAATGCTGTTGGTATGGGTCCAAACAAACAAAATCTATTTGTGCCCCTTGCCCAGATCCCCCGATTTGAACTTCTATCTATTGGCCCCTTATTTACCATAGTTAGCATAAGCGTGTCCCAGCCTCACTTAACTATTGTGAGACCATCAGTCCTAGTCTGAAAGGGTCCTGCCCGGCCTCACCTAATCTGTTGTGAGACCATCAGTCCTAGTCTGAAAGGGAATGTTGTTGGTACGGTTCCTATTTCTATTCTTGCTTATTAACTTAGTGTAAGTTCTGAAAATAAGCCTCTTCTGTTATTTCTGCTATGTTTGCTTATTAACTTAATCTAAGTCTTAAAATAAGCCTTTTCTGTTATTTCTAATTATAACCTATGTTATAATTTGCTTATTAACTTAGTCAAAGTTTTAAAATAAGCCTTTCTGTTCTTTCTGCTTAATTATAACCTACGTTATAATTGTTACTCTTCTATTTTATCTTTTTAGTTATAACCACTAGTTATAAACATGCTTGCAAATATTTCAAATTTTCCTATTTCAGTCTATCTTCTTTTTATTACAATTTTTCTTATTTTACATCTAATTTCTGTAAATTCAGTGTTTATTTCTATTTAATCCATATTAGCGAATTTTCCTCTTTTTAATATTCTTATATTTTATTCGCGTAAAAAGGAATAAAAAGAAACTAACATTTACATGCTAAATTCTAACATAAAACAGATGTAAATAAATACAAATAACTGTAAATAACTGAATAAAATAGCTAAATAAAAAGGGCTGAATAAAATAGACTGAAAAGAACTTTAAAAACTAACTATAAATAACTTATATAAAAACTGTCTCAAAATTGCAGAAAAACTACAACTATTGAGAACCCTATTATTTTAAATTACTTAAAAATCTAAATAATTACAAAACACTCACCTGTGGTCCTTAGCTCTAGTCCTTGGCCTTCCCGGATCTACATCTAGGGTGTGAAATATTTTAATTAAAAAGATATCCTCCCAAGAAAGTTTTTCCTTTTAGGGTCCAACCTCAGGCAATGAACCCAATTAGAAAAAAAAATCTGAATGAGAAAAATAGATAGATCTAGGGTCTTATTTATAATGCCACTTAGGGATCTCGGGCCATTGGATTTGAAGATTAAATCTGGTACAACCACGTCATGGGCTTGCTAGGAACTGTCAGATGGAAGCACGAACGCACAGAATTGAAAAGAAATTGCAAAACACGTCATCGTTTAACCTGGATGAATTCATGCTCAAATACAAAGGCAGGTCGACCTGGGTGTCAACCCATATATGTGGAAGGTAGACCTATACGACCTATAGGTCGACCTATGCACGTTAGGGGTCGACCCTAAGGTTGACCTGACCTATATTTTTTTTCTTTTTTTTTCTTATTTCTTGTTTAATTCGTATCTTCTTCATATTAACTCGGATTCTGACAAACTATATATGGAAATTGACTAGAAAATTACCACTGATACAATGGTGTAACTTCCATAGCTCGATTCTGACAATTTCACAAACTTATTTTATTATTTAATTAATTCGTTAATTAATTATTATAGCTCAAATTTTGGATTGTTACAGAAAATGCTTGCACGATTCAGAAGAGGTAGTGGAACCTAGCCAACTTGAGGAAGTTGAAGTGGAGAGAGAAGCGTCAGTTTGTCGCATTCCTACCAAGATCATTGGGCATGATATCAAAAAGCTTAGGAATAAAGAAGTCCCTTTGGTTAAGGTGCAGTGGAGAGATAGTATTGAGGACGCTACATGGGAGGCTGAGGAGAAAATACGTACCTCTTATCCGCTTCTTTTCGATGGTTCGTTTTGAATTTCCTATTTCCATCTTTAGTTTTGAAAAGGTTCTTTCCCTTAGTATCATTTGGGAGGGTAGATCTTAGGATTTAACCTATGATTGTACAACTGAATGTAAACAAGTTACTAGAACATGTTATGTATGTTGGACGCTAGTGGTTGCAAGTGTTTGCTAGTGAATGCTAATTGACGCATACACACACACACGGCACTATTATCTCTTAGGGATCGCCCTAACTAGATCACTAAAGCATATGCATATGGATGTATGTGCACTTGCATTTTTATTTTTATTCCATGGTTGCTATAATGAGTAATTACCATATGATTGTTGCATTTGGATGATGATTGTATCATGCATATAGAACTATCAGTTGTCATTAAGGAATTTGCATTCATTTGGATACATGGCACAGACATGAACGCATAAAAGGAGGTCGACTGAATCAGTAGACCGCCTAATCTTTTGCATTTAGTTAGGGACATTGACACTACACTATTGCATATAACATAAGTTGCATTAGAAAGCTTAAGGACAATGGATGATGGTTGAATATGTGGTTATAGAATTTGGATGAAAATATTTATTTCATTCATCTGTCCTTGGAGATTTCGGGGACGAAATCCCTTAAGGAGGGGAGAATGTAACAACCCAAAATTTGAGCTATAATAATTAATTAACGAATTAATTAAATAATAAAATAAGTTTGTGAAATTGTCGAAATCGAGCTATGGGAGTTGCACCATTGGGTCCGTGGCGATTTTCTGATCAATTTCTATATATAACTTGTCGAAATCTGAGTCAGTATGGAGAAGATACGAGAGAAACAAGAAATCAATTAAAACGAAAAGAAAATAATTGTGAGGCATGGGTCGACCCATGCCAATGGTTAGGTCGAGCTTAGGGTCGACCCCCATTATACATAGGTCGACCTTAGGGTCGACCCCCATAGAAGGTTAGTCGACCCGCCTTAGTTAATGAACGTAGATTCGTCCAGATGGAAGCGTACACGTCATAACTTGATTTTTCTCAAATCCTGTGCGTTCGTGCTTCCATCCGACGATTCCTAGAGAGCCTATGACGTGGTTGCACCAGCTTTAATCTTCAAATCCAACGGTGTGAGATCCCTAAGTCACACAACAAATAGAACCATATGCCTAGCTATTTTTCTCATTCAGATTTTCTCTCAATTGGGTTCATTGCCTGAGGCTGGACCCTAAATAGAAATTTTTTCTAAGGAGAAGATCTTTTTGATAAAAATATTCTATGCCATAGAAGTGGATCCGGGAAGGCCAAGAAATAGAGCTAAGGACCACAGGTGAGTGTTTTGTAATTATTTTAGATTTTTAAGCAATTTAAAATAATAGGGTTCTCAATAGTTGTAGGTTTTCTACAATTTTGAGACAGTTTTTATGTAAGTTTATTTACAGTCGGTTTTTAAGTAAATTTCAGAATTTCTTTTCAGTCTATTTTTAATCAGCTACTTTATTCAGTTATTTTCAATTTATAGTTATTTATAGTTATTTATAGTTATTTGCAGTTATTTACATCGGTTTTAAGTTAGAATTTAGCCTGTAAATGTTAGAGTCTTTTTATAAAGATTTAATCCCTTTTTACGCGAATAAATTAAAAAGAGAAGAATTCACTAATATGGATTAAAATAGAAAAACACTAAATTTACAGAAATCAGATGTAAAATAAGAAAAACTGAATAAAATAGAGATGGACTGAAATAGGCAATTTTAAGATATTTGCAAGCATAATTATAACAAGAGGTTACAACTGAACAGAGAAAATAGAAGAGTAACAGTTGCAAGAACAATTATAACATAGGTTATAATTAGAAAGAAAGAAATAACAGAAGAGGCTTATTTTAAAACTTAGATCTTGGATTAAGTTAATAAGCAAATATAGCAAAGAAAGAAATAACAGAAGAGGCTTATTTTAAAACTTAGATCTTGGATTAAGTTAATAAGAAAATATAGCAAAGAAAGAAATAACAGAAGAGGCTTATTTTAAAACTTAAATCTTAAGTTAATAAGCAAATATAGAAGTAGTGGCCTGTAATGGCAGCATTCCCTTTCAGATCTAGGACTGATGGTTTAACAACAGATAGTTGAGGCTGGGACACGCTTATGCTGATTAGGGTAAATAAGTGGCCAATAGACAAAAGCTCAAATCTGGGGATTTGGGCAATGGGCACAAACTAGAATTTGTTTGTTAGGACCAGTACCGACAGCATTCCTTTTCCGGACTAGGACTGATGGTCTCACAACAACTAGGTGAGGCTGGGCAGCATTCCCTTTCAGGTCTAGGACTAATGGTCTCACAACAGTTAGGTGAGGCTGGGCACGCTTATGCTGATTAGGGTAAATAAGAGGTCACAACAGGGGGCGATAGTTAGTGTATACCGACGATGACCGAGCGTGCGACATCGATTAGGGTAAATAATTCGCTGCTACGTTCCAAGCGCTAAGAGGTGTCTTTTGCTATGACCAACAGGATTGGTTCACAGTGGCACAATAGAGATAGAAGGCCGATCAAAGGGTAGAATTAGGATTTCAGCCTAATCAAATTAGCAACTGAGATAGGATTAGGGTTTTAGCCTAATCACAGCAGTTTAAGACAAGTGCAAACAATCGAAACAATCAAAGCAAACAGTCAAGCAGAATCAGAAATAGTATTTTACCCAAGTTTTATCTTTTCTGTATTTCTTTCCATACTAGAACTATTACTTAGTTTATTATCTTTATCTTGCTTAGAAATGCTAGTAATTACTTTCACTCACCGGACTTATTGTCTGACCCACTCCTCTATTTCCCCCCCTTTCCCCCCCAATAGGCCAGTAGAGTTGAGTAAATTCAGGTTGCTTGGAGATTCTTCCCGGAGTTCTCTCGTTTCAGATGTACTCTTCTGCTTTTCATCTTTTTCGTCTTGCTTATGATGGATTTGGCACTTGTGAGATGGATTATGATTATTATTGTTATCTTTATACTCTGATTATGTGAGACTGTGATGTATTTTCATGAGACATGTTTTATGACTTATTTTGAAATAAAGTTTAATTTTGAATGACAAGTTATCATTTAAATGTTTTCGCTGTATTTACCTATTTGTCTTGTGAATCTTAGTCTCCGTGATGTTTTAGCTATACCTATAACTCACCACATTCTTTAGTGTGCCCTTTCTGGGTATACTAAGTGGTGTGGGGTGTTTCAGCTCGGCTAATCTGGCTACCAGTAGTGTGACTTTGGTACTGATGTGAGACATTGTCTATAATAAGTACCCATGGTGGAGGCGAGGTTAGTCCCAACTCTATACGGCAAGTTAGCCCAACTAATCTGGCTACCAACACCTACGAATAGTCAAACTAATGTGAGACATCAGGGGTTGGATTATGGGTCATAGAAAGGATATCCCAGTATGGGCCTGCTTTTTGGTTTGAGGCATTAAATGGGTGTTGTAGGATCTGCCTCATTCCCACTCAAGAAGTACTAAATGGTCGGGATTATCTTTTAGCTGCGGTAGTGGGAAATCTATAGAAGGGGTTCGATTTGGGGTTGGAGGTATTAAATAGTTATTTTAGTCTCCGCCTCTTCCACATTAAATAACTATTAAGTGGCCTTATGGGATTTCTTACGAAGTCTGCTAGGAAGTACTAGATAGGGTCTGGCTTCGGTCTATGTATTAAATAATGGGGCTCTGCCTACGATATAGGTATTAAATTATCAGAGTTTCCTACTTTCCATTAAAGAGATATTAAGTGGCTGAGGTGCTTTCTCTTGCATCGTTAGGACATGGTTAATAGGGATGGTTCTTTGGACCCAATACATTCCATAGTTGCTTACACTTGCGTCGTAGTTATGAAGTTAGACTGGGACGGGCCTTTGTCATACAGTTTGAGATACACTATGAAGCTAGACTGGAAGAGCCTTTGGCTTACATTATGAGAATACCAAGTAGGATGTGTAAGACATAATTTTTATCTAAATGATACTGCCCAAATACTACTATAGTAAGATTTGAGATTTTCATTCACTAGACATTGTTACTTTGACTCCCTTCTTATTAGAACCCACATGTTAGGGGGAACAATGCCGATGAAGAAGATGAAGGAGGCGGTGAAGACTTATGGAAATTTAGTTGTTTATCTATATTTTTGATGTTTTTGGATGTACCTAGATTTTTAGACATGTTAGAGATTTATTTTGAGACATTATATTATGGATATTTAGGATGTTGTATTTTTTGATTTGGCATATGCGAAATGGGTACTTATTTTTGTTATTATATTTTATCCCTTACACTATGAGATTCTGAAAGTATAGATAGATAGCTCTACGTATTTTATTTTACCAACTAGCAGCCAGCTCTGGAATATATTTAAGGTTCGATTGGGCTTTTATTGGGTCGAAAATTAGACCCATTCCAAAGAGGGTTGTTACAAGTGGCTTTGTTAAACTCCATTTCTTAAAGGGATTCTAAAGATCAAGAAGCTAAATTGGAATTCAAGTCGAAGTTCCAAGGTAAGAGGAAGGACAAGAGGAATAAGAATGACCAAGGCCAAAAGAAGGAAAGGGTGATCTCTAATAGGATTCATTTTAAGGGTCACTTTGCTAAAGATTATAGAGTTAACCTCTAAGGAAATAAATGTTTCAGTTGTGATCAACCGAGATATTTCAAGAGCAATTGTCTACCTCCTCCGAAGGGTAGGAAGATGGTCAAAGCCTATGTTATCCAAGCAACTCCTTACTCAAGCACTTTGCTAAAGCTTGACAAAGTGAAGAACATCGTCATGGAAGGTGCGATTTCTATTTATGACTTTTCTATTCGTGTTTTATTTCATAGAGGAGCTTCGCATTCTTTTTTTATTAATCATATTTTTGGTAGTTTACGCCTAGTGTCCCATGTTATCGATGACTCTCTTATTGTGTTGAATCCTATTGGGGGTCGGAATATCTTTCTATGATATGTAGATCATTAAGTGGTCTCTATAAGGGTCCATCTTTTCTTATGATGCTTTTGTGCCTGGGTATTCGGGTTATGGACTTAATACTAGAGATGGATTGGATAGCGAAGCATGGTGTTGCTATAGATTATGATAGTCGCATGGTCCATATGAAGAATAGTGGCAGGAAGGGGCTTAATTGTATTGTGAACTCAAGGGTTCTATGACGTTGAGTTATTTATACTCCTTAGGTATCTCCTATGATGAATCAATGCTAGTTTCTGTTGTTAGGAAATTTGCAGATGTATTCGAAAAGGTTTGGGTTTACCTCCTTGTTGGGAAATTGAATTTCATATCGATTTAAAGCGAGATGTGAAGTTGGTTGTCTTTCTTATTAGACAAATGGCTCTAAGAGAAAGAAGAGAAGTAGAAACTCAAATTTTCAAGCTTTTGAAGATGGTTCATATTCAGAGAAGTATATCAGAGTGGGGAGCACCAATCATGTTTTCCATTAAAGCAGAGGAATCCTTGAGATAGTGTGTCGACTATAGAGAGTTGAATAAGCTGAAGATAATGAAGGAAAATCCTCTTCTTCTTATTGATGATTTGTTCGATCAACTCGGAGGATTGAAGATTTTCTCTCAACTCGATCTTGCTATCGGTTTTGATCAACTAAGGGTAGTTAAAGATAGCATTCTGAAAACCACCTTTAGAACTCTCGATGCATCTTATGAATCTTTAGAAAAGCCATTTGGCTTTATGACTACACCAATATATTTTATTGAACTCATGAGTCATGTCTTTCTAGACAACCTCAATAAATTTGTGGTGGTGTTCATAGATGATACTTTTATTTTTCAAAAAGTGAAGAAGAGCACAAGTTAATCTTGAAAGAAGTGTTGGACGCGTTGAGGAAAAATTACTTTAAAGAAAATATTTCTAAATATAACTTTTGGATTAGGGAAGTTAAATTCTTGGGTCATATTGTATCCAAGCATGAGATTTCGATTGATCTAACTAAGGTTTCTACAATGCAAGATTGGAAGTTCACGAGTAGTGCAACCGATGTTTGTAATTTCCTTCAGTTGATGAGATATCATTGAAAGTTCATTATGGACTTTGCAAAGGCTTCTGCACCTTTGACCCATCTAAATGGGAAGAACCAAATCTTCTTATGGGATGCATATTGTAAATACTTTTTTTATTAAGTTGAAGTAGTTATTGACTAGTGCTCCTATTCTTGTTATCAAGGAGGGAGGTAAATTGTTTATTGTATACATTGAGGCTTGTAGTATGGGACCCGGTGTTCTTATGCAAGAAGGCAATATAGTTCCATATGCTAGTAGGTAACTTAAGACCCATGAGAAGAACTATCCAACTAATCTTTGGAGTTGTTAGCCCTCGTCTTTTCTTTGAAGACACAATGGCATTATTTATTGGGTAAATTTGAGTTATTCATCGCTCATACATCTTTGAAATACTTATTGTAAACATCCTATCTCCATACCCATACTATCCAAGAATACTACTACATAATAATGTCGGGTAATATGGAGAACGAGGCTATATGGGGCACACACATGAATATTCCCTTAGGCTAACATTAGTACGTATTTAAACATCGAATAAATAACTCACATATACGTATATAGTATCAGAACAAAGCAATAAACATATGTGCCTCTAACATAGAACAATACACAACATACAATAAATAACAGACAACACATAGTCATTGTCGCAGTGAATATACACACACACACATATATACATACATACATACATAAATATATAATATACTATTTTTGAAAAGCGTACTTAAGAAAATGCATGCACAATGCTTAATTTTTTGAAAAGCATAACGATTAAGCGATTAGCGCTTAAGCATGCTTAATCGACGCCTATATGTGCTTTGCTTAAATTTAAGCAATTGTGGCGACCCACCTTTTTGGACGATTAAAGTCGACAATAAACTAGACATGTCTAACTCAAACCGTTCAAAAGGGAGGATTGTCAGTGGGATTTAATAAGAAAATAAGAGAAAAGAAGGAAAACAAAATACATAATCTCGCAGTGGAATAACAAAATATAATAATCAAATAAACAGTTCATGAAGTTGTTTTACAATATACATTTGATTACACGGTTTTTACAACATAATCAGAGTACAATCAATAAACATATTCAAAAATAATGTAGTGGAATAATAATAGTAAATACGGTCTAGCAAACTCCATCTTCATCTTCAAGGAATATTATCTTCAAATACTGAAATACTCAGGCTGACCCGAGCGTAATGAAAAGACAAAACACTCGAGTCAGAACTAAAAGTTCTAATGTAAGTTAAATCAATAACAAGTAAATATGAGTGTGATAGCTTCTGAGATGTTTAGGGGATTTTCCATCTCCTATCAAGTGTACAACGTGAGTGCGATAACTTAAGAGATGTTACGGGATTTTTCATCTCCTAAGGATTCGTTAAACTATCTATATGTAGTAAGATACGCTATATATGTAGTGTCTATTAGTAAAGTAAAGTATTAAAATAGCGTTAAGTCTTTACATTGATCCCACTTAACACACTTTTAAGCAGGTAGTCTATGCAGGTCCTGTAACACAACTAGTAACATCGGTAGCCAGTGAGTCCCTATAGGTACCATACTAAAACAAAATCGTAGTGGGCGTGTATAAGGATAAAAGTATGACAAGGCATGTGAGGCAATGCCCAAGGTAGGATTCTACCAGTTTACCCTTTCTGGCTTGTCGTAACACATCATTGCAACGACTGCCGACCGAGTCCACCACCTCCAAAATCAAATCAATGTGCACCGATCAAGTCAAAAATCAATATAATACGAAGAGGTAGGGGCCCCTAAAGGTAGCTAACCCCTTGGCCAGACATAGGCTCCTGTTTTAGTCGTTTCAAATTGACACAAGTGTTGGGGTCATCCATCATCGTTCTCTTTCTTCATTCCAGTAAACGTCGCCAATTCAACCTCTACATCCTGGATAACTTCCACTGTGTACACAGTTGTTAAAGTGGTTCCGGTAGAATGACAGAGAGTATGTCATTCATCCGGTCCCGGTCTCACCAATCGTCCATTTTACACACTAGTCGGTTCTTTTAAATTTCAAGAACAAGTCATACTTCATATCAAAATATCAGATTTGCTTCAAAAGTCATTTCGAATCCAAATAGGTCCTTTCAAAACATTTGTATTTAAATCAATGATTTAAATCTAAACAATTCCCACTTTTAAAACGGTTCGAATATTAAAAGTGGTTTTGAATAATGAAAATAGTTTGAATATTGAAAATAGTTTGGGTACAAGTTTAATGTTGGAAATAGTTTGAAATAATTAAAATAGTTTAAAGACTGAAAATAATTTGAATATAAAATAGTTTAATATTGAAAATAGTTTAGATAATTAAAATAGTTTATATATTAAAATAATTTGATTATTAAAATAGTTTTTTTATTAAAATAGTTTATATTAAAACTGTTTCTTTCTTTCACAACAATTTGAACTCATGTTCCAAATCACAACGAAATCAATTTTTTTGATTTCCAATTCAAGTCAACTTCATATTCGAAATTCAATTTAAATCATCCTCAATTCAAAACGATTTTAACTTTACTTCAAATTCAATTTAAACGGTCCTAGTCAAATGGCTGAAAGTTTCAATTCAATTCTCATTTTTAAACAATTTAGTTTAAATCCATTTCACATCCAAAACTTGGAAATACCAATTTAAACCACTTTAATTTAAATAAATTCAAAGTTTAAATTAAAATTTAAACCTTTAAATTAACTCACTTTCAATAAATTCAAATCATATCTCAATTTCAACTTTAAGATTTCAGATTAAATCTTTAAATAATTACATTTACACAGTTTCAATTACAACATTTCAAATCTTGACTTAGAAAATGACTCAATTCATGTAAAGTAAAATTTTATTTTCTTTAAAACAGTATCATTTAAACCAATTCAAATTTAAGATTTGTAACCATTTAATTTAACCAATCCAATGTCCGTATATAATTTTTTACCTTATGGCCAAGTGATCAGTTAATTCAATTTTAATTACACTGATGGATATATATCATTCCAACCCAAAATTAAATGACATAGATATATATATCATTTCAACCTATTTCTTAGTTTACTTGAAATAATTCAAATGACAATTTATAGGATGTTAAATAATAAATGGGGGTAATAACAGGAATATATCAAAATAAATCCACAACCATAAATCCAACATTAATCAATAGGCATCCAATAACAATCAACGTCCAAATCAACCAATATATCATAACAGTTACTAATTATCAATTTTAGGCGTTTAACTAGCAATTAAATTCAATATTAATTTAAATGTCAATTTAATTCAATATAAAATTCAAATTAATTTAAGTGTTAATTTAAACTACCAAACAGTAACCAATAACATTTTATCACTTCATGATCTCAATTTAACTAACATAAGAAAATTTAGTATCGCGCGAGTGGGTTAAATCACTCACCTTTGATTTTAAGTCCATTAAATTCCAATAAAAGCCAAAAATCTGAATAGTCTCCAAATTCAACCAAACTAGTTTTATGTTGTTCGGAATTTCGATAAAAATCCAAGGAAGAAACCGTGCGTCAATCGGAGCTCGTATGCAAAAGTTATTCGAGTTAGAAGTTTGAAATTTAAATTTTAAATTAAAATAAACGAGGGGCAAAATTGTAATTAGTGATACCTCTCTTAACCCTACACAGTCGTGCTCAAACCCATCAATGACGCCGCGTACATGCTACATACAGAAAATAGAATACAGCTAGTTTAAATTTACAGTTAGTTTTTGGATTGATTTGAGATCAGTAATAAGGGTTTTAGGATAAGAACCATTGAGGAGGAGCAGATTAGAACTGAAATGTACATACAGAAAATAGAATAGAAAGCTGCTAGGGTTTCTAACAACATATATATAGACAAAGATTGAATATGTAACGACCCGATATTTTGGACCATTCAAATCGACAATAAAACCACACATGTCTGACTTGAATAATTCAAAATACCGAATTGTTAATTTATATTTGGAAAAACTCAGAATATACAGTAAATAAATAATCACAGATCACAGAGACAAAGTAATATAATGCAGCGGAAACAAAGAAATAGTAGTTCATGAAGCTACTATATAATACATCAGAGTTAAGTAAGATACAATAGGAATACCAAGATACAACAGGAGTAATAGTATGATAATTAGGTACAACTCAGAATACAACTGGAATCATTGGATATCAAAATGAATAGATATCTGGTTCTTCAAAGAAAAACTCTAACTCCAAAGGTAAGTCTCGAATGCTGTATCACTCAGTCTGACCCGAGCGTAAAGCAAAACACAAAACACTCTAGTCAGGACATACATACTTATACAATGTAAACCAACTCAAGTGAACTGTAATAAAGGTACAAGTAACTTAAAGAATGCTTGGGATCGCCCATTCTTTAAGGATCCGTTAAACTATCTACTATGTAGTAATATTCGCTATTATAATAATGTCTAATATAAAATAAACATACTTTTAAATAGCATTAAGGCTTTATATTTTCCACCTTAACACGTAATAGTCCCAGTAGTCTATCCAGTATTAGCATACTCCCAAAATGGGGGCTACCCTCGATACTCCATAGGCTACGGGAGAAATCACAACTCGTAGTAAAGCTCGCTATGATAAGTGACACGGTACAACTAGGAAATGCTAGGGTAGATATACCAATTACGCATCCGGACTGGTGGTGACGCATAGCAGCCACTACCGCCCACCTCGAACAACACTCCCAAATCAAGGGGTGCACCCAATCAATCACAAAGTAATAGAATGGTATCGAAGAAGTGTGTCCGATCAGAGGTGCTACCTCATTGGCCCGTTAATCGCTCCTGTTTTAGCCACTTTATGCCAACTCATGGGAGTTGGGTCCACGTATATACCTTAGGATCGTCGCCACCATCCTACTTCATTCTGGAAACTCCACCACGTACACAGTTGTCAAAGTGGTTTTCGGTATCGATAGAGAGTATGTCCATATCCGATCCCGGTCTCTTTAACAACCAATCATTATTATAACCCGTGGTTATAATTTTAAAATAATATTTTATACTTCAAAATAGAATATCATTTCAAATCTAAATATTTATCAAAATAAAGATTAAATCAATTCCAAACCATTTCAATATATTTAAAATATAATATCATTTCAAAACTTCATTTATTTGAGTTCAAATCCAAATATTCAACTTTAAATACCTTTTAAATTCAAAGATAGCATTCATTTATTATCATTTCAAGTCACCTTTTAAATAGTTTATATTTCAATCAAAATAATTCATCTAAACCATTTAAAAGTGTAATTATTATACTTTCAAAACAAGTATTCAATATCCAAAGTTTTAAACTATTCTGAGTTCATTTACTAAGTTAAAAACCATAAACATTGAAAATTTCAGCCTTTCACAGCATTCAGAAAAAGCTGTTATAAGTTATTCTTGAAAACATTTTTAATTTAGCAAAGACGGCATTTTAAAACCGCTATTAAATCTCAGTTTAGTTGCAATTTAGTTTAAAACAGCAAAGACGACATTTCCAGAAATGCTGTAATAGCTCAGGTTTCAAATTAAAGGTTTTAATTGAGTGAAAATTAGGGTTGCATCCCTAAAACCAAACGTAATACACAAAAACTCCTTCCGTTCGAAACTTTATAAATCCAGTCCCTAATTTTGTTTCAGCTTAATTCTTTTCCATAAATACCCTCGTTTATACCGTGCTCCATTTTTTCTATCTGTGATTATTTGGTTTATATTGAACGATAAAATTATCCTTGCTTAATGATTTATCTGTTTGCAATAAAAGATTTTTACTGAAGTACTGTGTAAGTTCGTACCTATAGATTAATCTAATTTTTTTTGATTTGGAGTAAGCATAATTCCATATGTACGGGTACGAACTAATCGTAATGCTTACTCTGTGTGTGTATTCCTTAAAAGATTCAAAGTTGAGCATGAAAGCATAAACGCACTATGCTCTCCTTCCACTATTTGCAATAGTTGCATCTCTGCAACAATATGCAATAGTTGCAGAAATGTCTGCAACTATATCCAATAGTTGTAGACATTTCTGCAACTATACCATATAGTTGCAGAAATTTCTGCAACTATATGCAATAGTTGGAGATATTTCTACAACTATTAGCAATAGTTGCATTTCTGCAACTATATGCAATAGTTGCAGACATTTCTGCAACTATTTGCAATAGTTGCAGACATTTCTGCAACTATACCATATAGTTGCAGAAATTTCTGCAACTATATGCAATAGTTGCAGATATTTCTGCAACTATTTGCAATAGTTGCATTTCTACAACTATATGCAATAGTTGCAGAAATGTCTGCAACTATATGCAACAGTTGCAGACATTTCTGCAACTATACCATATAGTTGCAGACATTTTTGCAACTATACTATATAGTTGCAGAAATATCTGCAACTATATGCAATAGTTGCATTTCTGCAACTATATGCAAAAGTTGCAGAAATGTCTGCAACTATATTCAATAGTTGCAGACATTTCTGCAACTATACCATATAGTTGCAGAAATATCTACAAATTTGTGCAATTTGAAAAAAAAATCGAAAATGTTCAATATTTGCTGAATTGTCTGCAAATATTTGAAATAATTGCACCTTTAATACAAATATAAATTTTTGGTATCAACAATGGATCTCATTTTAAAGATCATAAAATTTGTGATTTTTTGGTGAAAACGTTATGTTGATTCGGTTTTTGTAAATAAAGTTATACACGTTTGAAAAGTTAAAAACATAAAGGGTATTTGGGTCTTTTTGCGTGCGTGAATTTGAAAATAGGGAGCGGAAACGTAAATGTTGGTTGTGAAGGATGTTTTCTCTATTTTAAAACTTGTTAGGGACGTGAGCCAAACTTACCCTTTAATTAAATTCAGCAAAGACAGCAGACCACTACAGCATTTACAGAACTGCTGTAATAGGCCTTTATTAAGTTTTTAGCCTTTTAATTTACTACAGCAACTACAGCATTTTAGAACTGCTGTAATAGCCTCTTTATAAAGCTTTTAGTTTATTTACAGAAAACATAGCATTTCTGAATGCTATTAAGAGTATTTTTCAGATTTTAGTGTATTTCCAACAAATACTAAACTTCAATTTAAACCATTTAAACATTATAAAAATCATATTTTTAACATTAAAAAAATGTTCATTAAAAATACTGTTTTAACTTATGATTTTTATAAAGTAATTTTTTTACAATAAAATCCAACTTCCAATAAATCACTCATTAAATTCAAGTGTATAATTTTCCTAATTTTGCATTTGACAATTTATTAACACTTACATTTAAATTACCATTTCACACATTAAACTAAACTTCCAATTTAATTAATTAATTAAAACCTTTAATTAAAACCAAATTTCACATTTCCAAGTCAAGTTAAATTTTTAAAATTTCACATTTAAGCCTTCATTCATTTAACCATTTTAGTTCATAGAAAAATCAATAATACTTTATCAAGTCATTTAAATTCAAATTTAAATCAAATTATCATATTTCTGATTTCCAAATAAAATAAAATTTCCCTTTTATTCATAATTTTAATTCATTTTTACCAAAATCCAAATTTCCAAACTTAAGTTATATTTCAAAATTTTCAATTTAACCATTTATTTATTTACATTTTTAACTTATAGAAAAATCATAATTTCTTTATTTAAACAATTTAAAAATCTATTTAAATCAAATTTCCATAAAATTTTCACTTTAAGAATACTTAAAAATAATTCAAAACACTTTAAAAATTAACCACGGGTCTGTATATAGTTTTCTAACCATGGTCAAGTGATACGGATATGTATCATTTCAATCCGAAGTTTACAAAGAAAAATCCGGGTTCTATCATTTCAAACCCGCAATCCCAAGTCAAAATAAATTAAATAAAAACCGTTCAGGCCTATCATTTCAGCCCATAACGATTTTTCCCTATTCTAAAGTCTGTTCGGGTATGTATCATTTCAACCCATAGTGATTTCTAAACTAACATGGAACTTGCAGTGATGAACATATATAAATGAACAGTTTAACAACATATATCAGTAACAGATAATATGACAGGTAATAAACAAGTTTAATATCTTATAAATAAATCATCACAGGCAGTTATAACATCATATATAACTCTACACATTCAAATGTTGTCGCTTCACAATTGTATAAGTATAAAATGTCGTGTGAGATTTACTCACCTCTATAAGCTGGAGATTGCAATACAATTGACACAATGGAATCAAAAGCATAATGACAAGACTTCGAATTCGAGTGGAGAGCGAGATCCAAGCTATAGATCTTGTGTTACAACCCAAAACAAAACCAAACAAATTATAAATTTCAATGCAACTTGAAATGATATAACTTTGGAATAAAAACAAATATGAATGCAATGACTTTTGCTTTGCTTTCTCTATTCTTTTGCATGGCCTAGGGGCACATTTGGGTCGGGTTTGGGCATGGTTAGGAATGGGTATGGACAGGGAATAGCTCGGCTATAAGGCATAAAATACGGAGGAGTTTATAACATGAGAAGGTGAAGGGTTTTAGGCAATGTAGTGTGGTTTTTGGCCAAAACAAACGCTCGGACATGCATGTGTGGGCTCGGCCTGGGGTGCAACATGACTGGTCAGAGGTAGGAGGGGTGAGTAAGGGTCTGGACAGAGGTGGTGGTGGTGGCCTAAGGTGATGGTGGTGGTGGAAATGGAAGTGGTGAACAGAGGGTGGTCAAACAACATGCATTCAAGGCTTTAGGTTGCATTTTGGTGGATTTTATCATCATGGTGGGCTCGACTATGGTCAAGGCTGAAGCGGTAGGTGGTGATGATGGCAGGGAAGAGGTGTAGGGGTGGTGGCCGTGGCTATGAAGTGGAGGAAGTACAAAAGAATCCAAGAAAACAAGGCAAAAAGCATGAAAATGAGAAGAAAAGTGAAAGAATAAGAGGCCATTACCAATATTTTTGCTTGGCCATGGATGGAGATGAGAAATAAAGTTTCTTTACGTGAAATGAGAAAGAATACACAGCAAGCAATGAGTAGTACACGACCAAACAACATAAATGAAGCGTTATGGCAAATGAAAGGACATTGGAGATGAAAAGACTTAAGTTAATAAAGCTTTTAAAACCTTTCATATTTCCTTTCTTTAATTCAATTTAAAACAATAATAAAATCAGTAATTTACTTTTAAAACTGAAACAAAGTAATATAAAATAAAAATAAATAATAAAATTTAAAAATGGAAAAAAAATTAAAGAAATTGCTTAAAATTCAAAACAGGGTTCAAAAATTACAATAAATCATCATTGGCTTTGGAAAAAATATCTACTTCATTTTAAAAATATTCTAAAGCAAAACTTTGAAATAAATAATTAATTTATCATTTCTAAAGTGAAATAAATAATTAAATTTAGAGAAAATTGAAAAAGAATAAAGAAATAGTTTATTTAATTTAAAAAAGGCTTAAAATTACAAATAAAACATTACTTGCTTTATAAAATTTCTATTTCACTTTAAAACAAATAAAAAGTCAAATAAGTAAAATAAATGATGAACAAAATAAAGTGGAGATTAAATAAAATAAGGTCTTAAGGAAATAGAGGAATAAATAAAGAATTTCTTTAATTAATTGAAACTGGAGATTAAAAATTGTAAACAAAATATAACTGACACTGGAAAATGTCAATTACACTTTTAAAAATGTTTAAAAACCAAAATATATACATAGCATGGTATTTACCCATATAAATATAATTTAGAACATTACATGACCAAATAAAATATTATTTATATAATTTAAAATAACAATTTTGTTAACTACAGCAAATTACACACAATATTTAAAAGGGCATAACTTTCACATTATAAATCAGATTTCAACGAAACAAAAAGCAGTATTCTTGAAATTTTATTTACTTTCATAATAAAAGATAAAATTAAAAAATTTAAACTTTTAAAATTTTAAATTAAAAGTCAAAGTTTGACCATAATGACCAAAATTCACATTTTTGGAAAATACTCTATTTATTCTTGTTTGGAATTATAATTCACATAAAAATCAAAATTATATTTAAAATAAAAAAATTTATCCATTTAAATAAATAAAATAAAGTTTTTAAATCAGGCAATTCAATTTAAAATAATTACAAAATACAGGGTTGTTACAGGATAGGAATGGATGGAATAGATCGATTCGGTCAAAGTGATAACAATGACCCGCAAAACTAGTTTCGTTCCCGAAACGAAAATAGGTCATTCAATATGTCGAAATATAGGTTTTCAATATTTTTAAATTCAATGGAACTAATTTCAAATCCTAATTCTATTGTATATAGAAGTTAGCTTTAAAAATTAAATTATATTTATTTTTGTACAGTAATTTAACAAATTATTATAAAATTGGTTTAATCACTTTTAAATTCTAAAGTTAAAGTTTATGTCATCATTTTTGATTAAACAGGAATTAATAATCATTTAAAATACAATTTTCCATGTTAAATCCAAGATATTAAATATTAAATTAATTTCAACTACAATAAAATCCTAGTTCATTATATTTTATATTCAAACAAATTCTCTTATTTTGATTTAAATGTTCTTCATATTAAATCAACAATTACCTTATGTAATCATTAAACATAAGTTATCATTTATTACACTCATAACTCTACATTTAACGTCATTTCAAATATTAATTGAAATATTTCAATTACATTAATTTTCCCATTGATTATTAATTTCAAACAGATTTAATAATAAGATGAGAAATAAATAAATTATTACTTTTAAGTAATTTAAACACATTTATAAATTTATTGTTTACAAACAAAGGTTAATGAATTTACGTACTAAATAATTGATTCTTATTGCACGTTAAAACCAATTAAATTAAATAACCTATGATTTCTCTTTTTAATACATGATTTAATTTTATTCCTTATTTAACCCCACAATTATATCCAAATTAAACTTTACATTTATATTTCAATTAGAAATAAAAAATCATTTCATTCTTTAAAACATTAACATTAATTATTTACAATCGCTGAAATTTACATTCAAACAATTATTAATTACATTCAAATAAATAACATTAAATTATATTCTAATATTCATTACCATCTTTACCTCATTGAAATTTGTCGTATTAGAATTCATTTAAGAGTTATATATTTTAACAATTTTTTACATTAATAAATCATAAATTTTAATTTCTGACAATATTAAATTCCAAAGTCTGATTTAATTTAATAATTTTTAATTGTCAAAAATACGGGTCGTTACAATCTCCCCCACATAAAACTTTTCGTCCCCGAAAAGGAATAAGAAGGAATCAAGAAATCTGATATATTTTATTTAAAATAGTCAATTTATAAACAATTAATCTTACATAGTTAAGTTTAATAAAAATTTGAAAATACTCAACTTCCACGAAAATTTTCTAAGTCCTAAATTTACGAAATATTTCGGCAGCATCTCCTTTGCGCGGATAGGTCTGGAAAAATAACAGTATCAATAATTACATGGTATATATCATATTTCAATAATAAAGCATCCCAAACCATGGGGAAAAAATAAAATACCGCTACAAAAAGGGTAATCCGTAAACATACCTATTTGTCGGGCAAACAAAGCTCTATTTATGAAACCAAAAGGAACTGCTATTGCTTCCATAAACCTGTATTTCGCTTAGATAATCCAAATTAGTTAAAACTATGTAAAAAGAATGATATATTAGTTGTTCCAATCAATAGCACAAGCAACACAACGTAGATAATAATCATATGCAACAAAAGCAGTATGACCATTATATGCAACAAAAGAATCCATCACACATCCATAACAATAAAAAACAATGTTTTATTTGGTTTAGAAACTTTTCATCGTACACTGTGATAATAAACTACCAAGTGTACCTTACGCTCAACGGCCTTAGATAATTACTTAATAGATTATTCATACAACCTCAAACAATTTGAAATGTCATTTCCCAAACTTTCCATCAACCAAACAACATATAATTTAAATATTATTTAATTTTGTACAATGTACCTATATCATTTGTTCACAATATCAATTATGATCGCTTGTTTGAATACACAAATTTCACTTTCGAGCTAGTATTGTTAACCCGAGTACCCTTGCGGACTTTGATCCGATTTCTTGATTAGAAATCTCCATTCTCCTTGCATAGCCATGAACTATGATAGAAAACTTCAAATCATATCAAAAATTCGTATCAAGCATTTATCGTCAAAAATTGGGCGAAAAATCCTATTCGGAATAGTGTGAATTTCCACAAATCATGTATTCGAGTCTGGACCAGAACTGTTATGCGAATAAAATGATCTACGCACAACTTACATATTTTATTCTATTGGTTTCTTTAACACATTATTGACTTTTCATTTATTTTAATTATCATTCATTCATACAAGATCATCTTTTATTAATTTTCATTCATTTACTTACATAGATTATTTCTCACTCAATATTTAAAATCGTCAATGGATAAATTCTTAAAGTATTACATATATTTCTTTGCAGTTTAACTCGCATTTATTTACTTATATGACTTGATTTCCATTTAATATTAATATTCATTAATGAATCATTTCATACTTAAGTTTTTCTACTTTTTAATTCACATTTGTTCCTTCATATATAGTAGCATTTAATATTAAATCTATTTATGAGCCATTTCAACATTTTTTTCCAAGTTTATAATCATTTACTTAAATAGTATTCTTTTTTTACTATTTAATTTAATTATTAATCATTTCAAACATTAAATTAAGTTTATAATGTTTCTTGTAACATCTTAACTCTTTATTTATAGACATAATTTCATTTTGAAACACTTATATTACTTAAGTCCTTTACTTGTATAATATTCCATTACCTTTTAATTTACAAGTTACAAAACTTCAATTTTTATATTTTCATTAAACACTTAGCTTTTATTTCGATTTTCAATTTGAAAGTTTCTAGCTAATTAAACTAGTCGAAGATTCCATTCTATTACAATAATTGAAAACATTGATTAACAGAAAACTTAAGAACTAAATACTGGGTTTCATTGCAAATCATCTTGAAATAATATATACTTATACCTTTTTATATATTATCGACTCATACTTGATGGAAATTTAAATCAAAATTTGTCTATCAAAACAAATATGTAGCAAAGCTACTATATAAGTCTTCCCTCTTTGAAACTCGAAAATAAACTTCGATGGTGCCGCGATCATCATCGAAATTATTTTCCAGCGATAGAAGAGGGGAATACAGAAACTTATTTTTTTTAAAATTCTTTTGATAACATCTCCTTTAAATCTAATTGAAAAATACTTTTATCCGAAAATACTTCCAAATAATACTAATATAATTTCTTCTCAAAGTCTTTGAAAACCAATTTCAAATTACCGGAATTTAAGTTCTCAAATTTTCAATTTATATTCATTTTATTTGTAAATCATAATTAATAAACCCTATTTATAAAATTACATTAATAAATCATAAATTTTAATTTCTGACAATATTAAATTCCAAAATCTTATTAAATTTAATATTTTTAATTGTCAAAAATACGGGTCGTTACAGCAATGCTTCAGTAATACTTAGCAAAAAAATTATTGTTTTAAAACAAAACAAATTGGGATTATGTCAAATAAACAAAATTCCTAACAAAATTTTCTCATTTTCTACGATATGGATCAATGGATGGTATACATTAAGATATGATTGTTTTATTTAACAAATGTGCACACTTTGTACTAAACTAGAGTACACTAACTTTTAAAGAATAGCGAAAGTCTAACTCAACTATTGAAACCTATGAATTTATAAGTTAATGCCAAAGTTAAACTTTAGTTCTTTGTGATGAATTTGGGCATACACATAAAGTATACTTGTATACATACATTACACTTAATACAATCTCGTTATAGTAGATTTATATATGTATGGATAAAGTATGCAAAAACTTATGAAATGCTTAACCAATGCTTAAGCGTTGGTTAAGCGACATTAAGCGAAGTGAGATTTCTATCGCCTTACCTTGCTTAGCGCTTATTATAATATAGATAATATACTATAATAATGCATGTCCAAAATATAACTTAAGAATATACAAACATGTTGCACATCATATATAATAACATGCAACTAAACTGTATAACTAGCCTCCACTATGCCTAGTAAACACAAGCTGGTCTCATCGCCCATGAGCCTGAAATGTCTCGGTCTCGAGTATTACGTAAATAACACATGCGTCATACTATGTCAAAATTTAGAGGTCAACACAAATATAGGTATAGAATATGCATAGAATAATAGTGATGACATACAAACAATAATATAACAAAATAGTAACAACCACTAAACTAAGCATAAAGATGTCAACACCCATAGAAAATCACATCAAATATTATCTAATCGAAACAATATCAAATGGGTGAATTGTCCATATCTAGAATCATCATCAAAGTCCAAAAATCATTAAATGTGAGATATCAACAATAGTATAATGAAATAGTAATAATCACTAAACTAAGCATAAAGATTTCATCACCCATATAAAATCATAGTAAATATTATCTAATCGAAACAATATCAAATGGATGAATCATCCATATCTAGAATCATCATCAAAGTCCAAAAATCATCAAATATGACATATCATCAAGTATAGTTGGGCTAGCATACAGAAATGCCCTAGTATATATCTTAATCTCGAGTAATAGAATACTAACATCAATATAAAATGTAGACTAACTATTTGAAAAATCATATACAATAAAAGATACGAGAATCCACTATACTCTAGACACGTTTCCAAATACAATCTCATCTCCTCATATATAAACAAATCAAAATAATTTATAATGGGGAATGACCAATAGACATGAAATCCCATGTAGAGTCATATATACATAAATATGTGGGTCACCTAACCTATATCTATACTAAGGTGGGATGTATCAATAGTATATGCCAATCTACCACTCTGTTAGAACTAGAGGGGAGACTGATGGTCGTATGCCCGCTCCAAGAGCCCATGGTCACATAACCAGATCTGCTCCTACAGTCTCGGTTACGTCAACGGACATCATGACACATATCCATCAATGGATCGTACGACCCAGCTTTGCCCCTATAGGTAACAGATTGTTGGCCTATAGAACACAAAGGGCGACAGGGCACCTACCCTATGTGTCACCTAACCTAAATCTAATAATGCGCATCAAATATAATATCCAATAAAGGTGTCGTGGATCTGGAGCGCGACCCCAAAATTAGGCTGCTAGGGTGGATTCTAGCCATTTGATCCTCTCCGACAAATAATCTAGGAGTACATCATGATAATGGCATACGATATCAATAAATATAAGGGCACCTACCATGTTCCCACCTATGAGCATTACCTCATGTAAGTACAATCTTATAATACTATTCCCATCATGTGACTACCATCTAATTACACTGAAAAACCAAATAAATATCACAACAGTGTCTCATACCACAGCGTGATACTCAATCGTTTATTCACTGCTTATAAACTACACTTAATCTCCATAATATTCTATATAACGAGTCCAAATAATAACTGGAGAAATATTACCAAAAGTCCTATACCAGACGGTATTATAACTCTACTTATTTTGATTCCTCATCACATAGAATTATATACTATGAAATCATATAAAGGATGTCATCACCGTATGAATCACATCAAAAACAATTAATCAACTCAATATCTATTCGTGAATCATTCATAATAACTAAAATCAATATGGAAGAAATAAGTAATCAAAAAATGTAGTAAAGCTTCATTAAATAAACACATAGAATAAACAATTTATTCTCAAAATTATAAAAACTTTTAAACCAATTATCGATTTCCTTTCAATAAACTATGATTTTGAATAGAACTTCTCTTTAATTATTATATTCCAAAACTAATAAAATCTTGTAAAATATTTATACATCAAACAGTTTTACCTCATTTATATAATTACCAAAAGTAAAGATTTAAACTCTATTATCTTATTTCAAATCTTTGCTTATGTACACATAAAACATTCATAATAATTTAAGGAATCAAATATAATTTACATAACTTACTATATAATTTTCTATAACCAAATTCTATTTTGAAATAATTTGTATCTTCCAAAATAATTCAACTTTTATTTCAATCCATTAAACATAATTTAAATCCATCATTTGAAATTCAAAATATTTGTAACTCAACCATAAAATAATTTCAAAACATTCAAATAAGAATTAGGAAAGTGATTATATTTTTAAAAAGGTAATAAAACTTCTTAAATCAATTTTATATTTTGAAAACAATAAGAAACTTAAAATACATATTATATATTGAATAATTCATTCACTTTATTTATATAATCCCAAAATAAAGATTAAAATATTAAATTTTACATTTAAACATTTACTTGTATATTTCAAAACATTCATGATCACTTTATAAATCAAATATCACCCAAATCTATCATTTCATTATTTTCTATAATTAAATACAAACTCCAGATCAATTTTTATAATATTCTGATCAATCATTTTTATTCCAAATTCCATATATACATTTTCTAAAACCTTATAATTATTTTATAAAAAGAATTCTATATTTTTCCATAGTTTGAAAACTCTTTCAAATTATTTAAATAACCTTTATAATAAAATCTCTTTGAGATAATATTATTGTTTGCATAATGTATTTTGCAAATAGCAATATATTTTATTTTTCCGGTAAAACTATTTCAAACTTATAATATATTATAATATTGATTGTAGAATATGTTCTATAATTGAAAGAAAACTATATTTATACATATAGTTAGAATATATATTTTTGTGTAAAAATAGATAAATAAGATAAAATTTTAGTAAATTATTTATAAAATACATTTTTACTATTTTCAAAGTCCTTAAATAATATATTTTCCAAAGCTTTTCAAAAATTTCTCATAACAGGAAAATATATAAATATCTGAATATATAAATAATAGAGTAAATTGCTCCAAGAATATTTATCAACCAATCAACGCTATGAATTTATCATGTTACCCGAGTTGAATTTTGTCGAACTCCAGACTTCATAAAATGCACACATTAACATACTAATATGTATATAGTTCAATTCGCAAACAGACAAAGTTTCGTTTGCAAATTAACACTTCAAATCAATACAATCAACTAACATCCAAACAACAATCAATCCCAAACCAATGTACCAAACAATCCTTATGACAAATTAATTTAAGCAATGTACGATATAAATATTGCATAGCAATAAAGATATGGATATAGTGTGAGTTTAAAACTCACCGAAATGATGCTTGAATTCCAAATTAGCAACTATCATCATCCCAAGAACAATACTGCCATTGACGTCACCCAAGAATATCCCGACTACAATTTTGTAGCTGCTAATTGCCATTACCACAATGCCTGCGTCATCCAACATTGCTCTTGAATCGTCAGCTACCTTTGATTGCCAGCCTCTGCATCATCGTCAATGACAACTTAGCACACATTAATCACAAACTAGCCGTGTCACCAACCTCCAACATCAGCTGCCATGCCTTCCACCACCTTCACCACCATAGTCTCCTTCAATCGTCACCCACAATCGAATGCGTCTCCAGCTCACGGTGTTACACCAACCACGTCATTCTAGGTTGCAACGATCTTTCCAAACAGCCGCAGTCACCGCGGTCTCCTTCACTCGCGCCTTATGTTAAGCAGTGCACCTTCGTGCGTAGTATTATTGTATTTTTTGCGCTCAATTTTGTGAATGAGTATAGTTTTTACTTTATTTTTCATTCAAATTTTAATTTTTAACCATTGATATTTGTTTATAAATATATTTCAATCTAGCTTAAACTGATTTACACTTCCTTCTACAAATTATATTTTGATAATTGGACAATTTTATTCAATTCAATGCCCGCTTATTTTTTTTCACCATTTTAATCACATAAAAATTATTTACACCTTTAGAACATTTTATATTTAATTAAAACATTTATTCAATTTCATTATTCGAAAAGAAATTTATTAATTTAATTCAAATTGTTAAATCAAAATCTTTTATTAAATTGACTTTAAATAAATAAGAATTTATTTTTAAAATAATAAATATTTAAAATCAAATATTCCTATTTTAGTTAAATTTATTTACTTTATGACGCAAAAAGCAGGATTGTTACACTTATTCTCTTTAAAAGATCTTAATCTTAGGAAACAAAGATGGATTAAATTCCTAGCATCGTATGATTTTGGAATTTCCTACACACTTGGAAAGAGGAATGTTACGGCGGATGCATTGAGTAAAAGGCATGCTATTTTGGGTTATATGTTTAATAAATGGAAGGTTTTGGAGCTTACTACAGAGTTTGAGTTTCTACCTTCCGATGATGTGTTTCCCAGTTTGTTAGCAACATTAGAACTTAGAACCTCATTTATAGACCGGATCAATTCTAGCCAAAGACTTGATGCAGGCATTGTAGAGACATTGGATCGGATTGGAAAAGAAGAGAGTCTAGCCATATTGACTGTATTCCATTTATGCGAAGGGTTGGCTTTGTAGGGATGGAAGGTTGCGCGTTCCTAAAGGGGAGAGTTTGATTTGAGGTGCTTCGAGAGGTCATCTATCTAGGATGACTATTCATACCAATGACATCAAAAGTACAATGATGTAAAGCACATTTATTATTCGAAGCATATGATAAGACATGTTTCAGAGTCCGTAGAAAGGAGTATGACTTGTCAACGTGTCAAGACTAAATAAAAGAAGCCTGGTGGTTTCTTATTTCCTTTGGAAGTTCCATATTGGAAATGGAAGAAAATTTCAATGGATTTTTTCAGATGGTTTGCCTAGAGTTGGAGAGGAAATGAGGGCATATGGGTCATTGTGGACCATTTGACGAAAAGCATTCATTTTATTCCTATGAAGGTTTCTATAACCTCTCTATCTCTAGCGACATATGTGTGAGAGATAATGAAGTTACATGGTGTACCTTATAGCATTATGATAGAGTGAGACCTACTCTACATGAGTGAGTTTTGGAACAAGCATTAGGCCTGAGCATGACTTATCTTTCTCAAACCGATGGCCAAACCCTAAGAGTGAACCATGTACTTGATGACTTATTTAGAGGTTTTATGAAAGACCTTGTAAGTCGCCTAGATGTTGGTTGGAGACGATCAAAAAAGTGATACTTGGACCAGAGATGATCCATGAGACTTTAGAGAAAGTTAAGTTGATATAGAAAAGAATGAAAGCAATGCAAGATTGGAAAAAATATAATGCTGAGAGGAGACGTATTAACCTTGAATTTGAAGTGGGTGATATAATCTTTATGAAAACATCACCATTGAAGATATTTGTAAGATTTGGCAATTCCGAATAGCTTGCCCCTATGTTCGTTAGGACATTTTCTATAGTGGAATAGATCGAAAAGTTTGCATATCGGGTTAATCTTCCTGAAAAGATGTCTAGAGTGCGCAATGTGTTCCACGTTTCACACATGTGAAAATGTGTACATGGCACAAGCATAATGGTTGAGCCAAGTCAATCAGAGTAAGTGGGTACGGAACCAAAGTTTCTATGCCTAGGGACCTATTCAGATTATAGAGAGTAGTGTCAAGAGTTTGAAACAATGTTGTGTAGCTTGTTTGAGTCTAATAGGACGAAGAATCCAAAAGTAGCACTTGAGGGCCGAAAGAGAAAATGTAGGCATCCTATTTGGAAGTTTTTACTCATATGACTTCATTTATTCTATGTATTTTGTTCCATTAAGTGGTTATAATAGCATGCAAGTGTAGAATTTTCTTTGTATTTGTATGATTCATTTGCTAGTTTTGATTGTGCTAGTTTTGGTTGTCCTGGTTTGGCTGTGCTAGTTTTGCTAAGTATGTGTGGTAAGGCACATGAGTGTTAGTGTGATACATTGTTTCACTCTTGATGATTTCGAAGGAGAAATCTTTTTAAGGGGAAGAATGTAATATTCTATTTTTTTTCTTAGTAATTAATTGCAATTAACCAATTAAATGAAGCTTTAGCAAACTAATGACTCAAAAGAATAATTATTAGATGTGAATGAATTAAGACTCGAGACCTATATTCTTTTAAGTTCGTAATGGCGTTTATATATAAAATACACATTTATTTTGTTAAAACTGGATAAACTTTGCATAAAAAGAAGGAAAGAGAAAAGAGGGGCAAAATGACCTTTTGGCCAACAAATATACCATTTCTTAAATAACTCCTCTCCTTTTAATTCACTTCATTATTCTTCTTCCTCATTTCTAAAAATTTAAGAAAATCAACGGTTTTAATCTTTAAACATTCATAACTTTTGATTAACTCAACCAAAATTTTCAAGAAAATCTCTAAATTCTAGGTAGAGTATTCTCTACAAGACTATACCATCAAGTTTACATTTTAAAGAAGATTGAAAACAAAATTTGGAAATATAAGGATTTGAAATTGGGTTTCATTGAGCTTAGTTGGTGAGTGGTATCTCTTCTCTAAGCTATATTATCATCTAATATGTTACAATCATGTTTCGATGCAAACATTGGTTAAGGCTTGAGTATTGAACTTGATTTGGGATTTTAGAGATGAGAATATTGTTGAATGAATGATTTAAATTATAAAAAATATAAATTGATGTTTTAGGAATTGAATGTTATTTGATATGGATGTTAAGTTTAATTGTTGATGGAGTTGTTGGTAGAAATGATAGGATTGTATTGAATCATAGTTTAAGGTGTCATTAAATGATAGGCTATGGGCTCGGGATGGTTGGTTGAGTGGTTAAACTCGTATCATTTGTAAAGCTTTGAGTTCTAGAATGATTTGCTAAACAATATTCTAATGGTATTTATATTATGGTGGATTGTCTAAGATGGGACTCGAGTGTAAGCTGTAAATGACTTAAGGTCATGAAGTAGTGAGGCTCAACGTCGAGGCGAGGAAAGAGGAAGCTTGGTTAAGCAATGATTGAAATGGTAGGATAAATTTCAATAAGGAAATTAAACCCATCAAGGTTCAATTTATGCCTCCTATAGGTGAACAATCGACTGACTAGGTCGATTGTTCAAGTAGGGGTATGCAACGTTTTGTGGCCGAAAGAAATTAGGTCAAAATGGCACTAACAATCGACTGGTCATACCCAACCAATCGACTAATAAAGGGGCCAGTTGGCTGGTTGGAGTCGACCGGTAGGCAACTTTAATTAGCCAGTTTGAATTACAACAAGTCAGTTGACTAACCACTTTTAATCAGTCGATCGACGAGCTGCTGTTGGAGATTATTTTGGGGTTTCATTCAAAATGTTTCAATGAACTTCGGGACGGGATATTTTTCGCATACGAAGTCGGATGACATGGTTTGGACTAGTAATCATTATTTTTAGAGTTCAATGACCTGTGGAGTACTTTAATTTTGGAAACCATACGAGACCCCCTCCGACATGTATCCTAAAGTTTTAGCTTTTGAGACAGACTGGGAAGATGTATCGGAGATGTTGAATAACATTAAGGTCATACGTGAATTTGAAGACACGCTTTGATTTTTATGTTAACTTTTATTGAGGTGTCCAGTGATTTTGAGACATTAGGAGTAGGGTATTGTTATATACGATGTTACTCGCTATGCACGGGATCGGACATGGCTAATAGTAATAAATAATGTAAATGCAACGGGAATAATAAAGTAGATTGCATAGACGATTTTATACTGGTTCAGAGCACCTCTCCTTCGTCCAGACCCTAAGCATCTCTTTGGAATTTCATCGGTAATACCCTCACTTCACTCGGAGGAATAGGTTTACATATGCCGCCTGAATAACCAAATAGGACTTCAACCTTGCCGACTTCTCGAACTTAGACAAAAGATAAATTCATGTTGACTTAAATTGTGTAAAAAATATACAAATTAACACACTTTTAGTACAAATCGCATATAACCACCACAAACAATATAGAGATGAATGAACAAAGGGTATAGGAAGTGATAAGACCTTTATTAGATAAAGTGGGTGATAATGTGAGGCCTGGAGTGTCTTAATTTGTTGTTTTAAATGATTTAGAGCTGAATGCACAATAAACAGCAATTAGTGTTTTTGATTTGAGAATATAAAAAGCAATTTCAATTAAGAGAAAGAAAACTTGAGTGCATATGATTGAGTAATTGTTTTGGGTATGATGGGAGACCTATATAAGAGTGAAAAAAATCCATTAAATGGATGTAACCCTTATGAAATTTGTTTGGGGAAAAGAGGTTATTGAATATATACAAGACACCTTTTCAGAAATACAGCCATTATAGGAATTTTAAATGCACTATTTTAGATAGCATGGTATATTAGCATTTTACTTTAGAAAACGCAACGAAAAGTCTGATCAGAATGTTGCCTTTGGAACTTCTAGTAGTATTTTTACTGCTGCTTTTTGCTGCTATGACAAAAACTAATGATATATTAGCTAAATTTGACATTTTTTAATCACTTTTCTTGTATTTAAAAGTTCTAGAAAAATCTTGAAAAGAATCTCAAATATAATTTAGGATATTAGTGGTTTGATAGAAATTTGAAATGGTTTGAAGTTTGTTTGTGGGGTTTAAACAATTCAAGACTATAATGACTCGATATTGACTCAACTTATGATAAACATTCTTTTGAAGCTGTAACATCCCGTTTCGGGATCAAAATAAAATAAATATATTAAATTGGATTTTGGGAATTTAATTGAATATTTAAATTAGAAATTAGATTATTTGATTATAAAATTTGGAATTAAGATTTAATTTGAGTTTAAATGTTAATAAAGTATTTTAGATGGCTAAATTAAATTAAAAAGGCTATTTTGGATATTTTATTTAATTAATTCAATAAATTGAACTTTTGGATTTAACTGATAATGAAAAGGAGAATATTGATTTAAAAATTCAAATTTAAAATTTGGATTGTGTTATAAATATCCAAAAGTTGTTTGAAATTTTATTTTGGCAAAAGTAAATCTTATTTGTGAAGTTTTGAAATTGTTTTGGGAAAAGAAACAATTATTTTAAAAATTGTTCAAATGTCAAAAAGCGGTATTTTGGCAATCGAAAAATTATTTCGCATAAAAATAAAATTGTCAAAAATATTATATTAACTTGAATGAATTTACTTAATGTCTAAATGATTAAAATAAGTTGAAAATGCGTTGGTTGCCTTGAAAATAAATGGAAATTCATTTTTAGTTCGATGGGCCTAAACACATGCCCAAACCCAATAACTCGCTCCTCATTCCTAAAGCGTGTGATACTTATCCTTTCACCTTATCCTTATCTTAATCATCTCTAATTCAAAGCCTTAGCCTTTTATCAAATTCAAAGTCGGCTAATAAATGAAAAAAGAGGGAAGTTGCTCGCATTCCAGGAGGAGAAGGCATGCTTGACCAGAACAAGTGATGTTAGGAGTAGGGGGTCGACAATAATGGTTTAGCGATGTTGTTTGGTGCACACGATGTGAAAATGAGGCACATAAGACTTGACCAACTAATGGAGGAAGGTGACATAGGCAGAATGGAGGCAACCAACGCTGGTGTGCGATGGATGATGGGTTGACATTGACGACGGGAAGCAATTAACAGATTTGGATGACTGTTAAGGCTAAACGTGGTGATTTAGGTGAGTATAACCTAATCTATACGATAATTTAATTTTATATAAAGCAATATTGGAGTGAGCTTGTTGTTTTGAACTGCGACTGAATACTATGTGATGCTAATGGTGGCAATTTGAATTTGAATATTTGTTTTGATTAATATAGTTTCATGATAGAATTATAAACATGATACAAATTGATAAAAGTTAGATTTTTATGAAATGATTGAAGGAATGGCTATGAACTGTGAATATAACTATACCGTTTGATTTTTGAAAATTAATTAAATGTATATGGATCAATTATTTTTAGTGATGAATGAATTAAATAACAATTAATGAATAAGATCTATGTGTTAATTAAAGTGATTATTGTTTGCATGAAGATTAGATAACAAATATTGTTGTTAGGATATTGATTGTATTGTATGTTGAAAACTTAATTGGATTGAGTAATTGTATTGAATTTCATATCAACGTTGATTTGAACGAAGATTTTAAGTAAAAAAGAATATTTTAAATAAAAAGCTTGAATTTTATTCAAATTTAGTTTTTGAAGGATAAAGAGTGTTTTTATACTTAAATTCTTTAAAAAAGAATTCTATGAAATTTTATAACTAGAAAAATGATTTTGAAGTATTTTTAAATTAATAGAATTAGAGTTTGAATTATTTTCAAGTGGAGAATTATGGGATTTCAATTAAAATTGAATTTAAAATCCAATATGAATATTTTTATTTGGATTTTGAAGTCAAAAAGCTTTTCATAAAATAATGATTGATTTAGTTTTGAAATGATTTAAAATTCGAATTTAAACCATAAGTGATAAAGGGTTTAAATATATAAGTTTTTCTTTAAAGAGAATTATGAAGAATTACTGAGTTAGTACCGATAATAATTTATAAATGAATTGGACATTGACTTGAATATCAAACGATGTGAAATAATACTTGGTTAAATTTGAATGGATTTTTCGTATGGTTTTAAAGAAAGAAAAACAAAGCATAAACTCTATATTTTGGAAAACATGGGTATATTTTATTAAGTATGAATTATGAGTTTAGCTAGGTAAATAAAAAGAATTTGTTTGATTTTGATTCAAGATACCGGTCATCTAATTTGCGCATAATTTGTTATACTCATGTTAAATAAATTAAAACTTGCTTGATTTGAATAAATAAAATAACACTCGACCTTGAATATTCTGTGAAATCTATATTGCCGAGTACAATTGAAATGCAAGTTTAATTGGATGAATTGATGGTTGATTGAATTTGAGTGATTTTAAATGCTTGTTCGATTCTAGAAATGCAAGTATAGATTCATATTTTATAGTTCACCTTTAATATATTGATACGAGTTTATTATATCCTAGTTATATTGATTTAAATGGATGAATTGTTGTGTTTGAATTGAAATGCTTGAATGCACTATTGTTTGATAATTGAATTGAATATCCATAACATTTATTTAAGAATGTGACATCATTTGAGAAATAATGATGTTTTGAGGAAACAAATGTATTTGAACGATAAAATTTAACATTTAATGAAATCGTTTTGAGGTATTGACTACTAGATTGCTAGAATCCATCCTAGCGAACTGATCTGAGAATCGCAACCCAAATTGTGATGACTTTGTCCCTCGTCACAAAGTCTAATGATCTATTGCACAGCAATATGATAAATAGTATGACATTGGAGACGTAGTGCCATGGGAGCTAGCACCGCAAGATGGAATTAGGCAGGTGACTATAGCACATAAACTGTACACATCTTCAAAAGACAGAAGAGAAGTGCAACTAAGGATCGTGTGAAGTGCACTCACAACTGGTCATAAGCAGTGGGTGAAAAAGACCGCACGGGCTTGTTGAGATAGTAATCTATGTAATGGGTGAATCCAGAAGGGATTACCAATGAGTATTCCTACTGGGAACTCAAAGAAGTGAGTTAAGATATAACTCTCCTTTATATTTATCGACCTCATAAAATATATGAACATCGTTTAGATATGCAGTTGAAAAACACTGTACTATGGTAAACAATGAATATATACAATGTTAATTATTTAGATATGAGGGTGAAAAAGACCGTACTATGGTAAACAAAAAAATCAGACATCGGAGCTCTAAAAGCAATGTTTTTAAATTTAAACTGAAAGCAACTCATATAATATGAATAGATTGTGATATGTTAGTTGATTAGAGTTGTAACTGTTAGTCACGATGATTAGAACCGTGACATTATGTTAAACTTTCATTATGAAATGTGGCTGGAATATTATTTGGTGTGAGTGACATCGTTGTGTTTGGTTGATATGTCATGTATTTATACCCGATACCGCACCTATATATTGTTATTGAGAACTATTATACTCACGGCTAGATTTCTAGCCTGACTCGGGGTTTGTTATTTGTTTAACAACCTCGGGTCAGTTTGAGGTTATTTTATAGCTCAATATTATGACTGTATGTAATTTGTGGGCTACGATATGGAGTTAGAGCAGATGATGATGATAAATATATGTTTTGTCCGTATTGAGATTCCATTATGTTAGTCGAGTGATGTGTTCGTGTTGTGAGTTGTAAATATATGGGGTGATGTATTAAATTTTCAGATATGATATAAAATTCATCATTATTGTTCACTCTGATTCTATTAGTTGGGAAATTTTTATCTGTCTCTAATACTGTATTATTCAAGTCTATAACTCTTGTACATTGCCAATCGTCGAGACGAGATGCACATTATTTCAGTTGTATTTAGGAATTGGAACGTATTCATGTTGACTCAAAGTAGTGTATACAAAAGATCGCTCCTTCCATGCCCATTTATCCGAGCTATCAGATGGTAAACTTTCTTTGATATATTTGTATCCTTTATATCTTGTACTTGTCTATGCATATGTTATCATGTTGCATTATGAACTTGTGTTTGTTTCTTGAATGACTTGGATACTTGATAAAATCCTTAGTAGCATTGTAATGTTGTTATTATCAAAATACTAAAATAATTTTCCTAACATACAATTCCATATGATATTGTGTATACGTAGTGAGTCTGTACCTCTTTGTTTCAACCTTGGGGTTGGATACTAATTGACGATGAGTATTGATCTTCTATTTGTGACATAACTAGTGTTGATCTTATACTAGTGACCATACATGGTATTTGTTTTACATTAGTGACCATACATGTAACAACGTGCACTTTAATGGGCTAGAGTTTTGATAAAAATTGAACCTAAGTCCATTAGGGTACAGATCGTTTGTTTTGGGCATCTGTAATAAACATGAGCATATTAGAGATTGAAAGTAAACTCACAGTGGAAAAGAAAATATAATAGGATATAAATACCGGCTCAGGCCACTACCTAGGAATCAATGGTATTTTGTGGACATCCAATCGCCTTGTCGGTATGGAGCATGAATAAGAAGACCTCCCCATCAACAGTTCCGTCTTGCTCCAGTGCATGCTCCTCTAAATCTATTATACAGGTTGTAATGAGGAGTAAGAACATTGTTCTGTTGATTTGAAAATTGCATACCTTATCCATAGCACAAACTTGTACCTATTGGTTTCCATTTAAATGTTATGTCTTATTATTTACGGTTAATCCGTATAATGCGCGTACGATATGTCTATCTAACCTTCTCCAAGGTATAATACTAATATATATCTATCATGCATACGCTACCCAAAGCCCAGCAACTTAATACTTCTTGAATAGGGAGGAGGCAGACCCAATGGCCATTTAATTCCTTATGCCCTGAAGTGGGCTCTTCGCATCATCAACATTGGTATATCGGTCCTGGCTATAGAGACCGATGACTTCTATATACGGCTTCATGATATATAATTTCTGCATCTATCACTAATATTATCCTAGCTATTTAAAAGATAGTACCCAGGCTACTTAATACCTTTCAATGGAATTAGGCAGATTCTTACCATTTAATACCTTATTTAAGGCAGGTCCCCATCATTTAATACCTAATCCTAAGGCAGACTACTCACCAATACCCATCTAGTTGACATTGCATGAAAATCTCTTCAGCCACTTAATACTTCCTATTAAAGTGGACCTTTCCAAGATATCCATCACTGTGCCTAACCTCTAGCCCTGACCAAGTAATACTTCATATAAGGGAAAGAGGCTAGCCTTTGATCAACTACTTAATACCTTCAATCCCTAAAGCATTTCCTATGTTTAAGCATATTCCTTTCTCATGGGTCCTATGGTTGGAGATGTCTCACAACAATAATAATTGTACACAACTGCTGGTAGCTTCTAAGTGATGGAAAAACTTCTATTGTGTAACTCCACTGTTCTCGCATCTCAATCCACTAAGTCCTATTAATTATTCTAAGCTTTATTATTGGACAAAGCCCACTAATCTCTATTTGCATATTTAAGGCTATAATTTGTTCTAATGATAATTATGCTGCCTTATAATTTTTAATAGCTACCTAGCATGTTTTATTTATTATCCCCATAAATGTTCCTTTGTCCATAATAAATCATTATTATCTTAACGGATGTTTCCAGAGACATTCATTTACTACTTCAAAACTCACCATTATTTCTTTCTTATCTTTTCCATGATTAACCTACCAATTTCATTAATCGGTCCCATTTTATCCATTTATAACTTATTTAAATTAATGTAGCTCTTAATTTATTGCACATTTATTGTCTATTCATTTTTGGAGTTACAATCCTTCTATCTTTATTTTCCAATTCTACCATTTATTACACGATCTATTCTAACGTTCAAATTACTTCTAATGCTAACATTGATGTATATTGCATTATATTGATTATATTTTTATTTTTGAATGTTTTAGCGCGGTTATATATGTTTATAAATTTATTATTGTGTTTCTAGTTATTAATCCTTTATCTTGAATATTTCATCCTATATTTTAATCAGTTAGAATTATCTCTCCAAAAAGCTTTTCCATTATAACCTTCCATAAATTTACCTAAATTAAGGGATTTTATTAGTTTGAAATTGTAAGAAATTATTTATTTCCTTTTTATCAAAATAGACAGTGTAAAGTATGGAAAGAAAATCCATACTTTACATATCTTTTTCCTCTTTTAATGTATGTTCCTTGTCCAATCAAATGTTGCCCTTTTTAGGAAATTAGGATACTATAAAAATTCATAGAGATTAAATGGATAGTTTTTCCAATAAATTAAAATACAAAACTCACATTTTAAATAGAATCAGAGCAAGTCTAAATTACACTAATATTTTTACAACCCAATTATTGATATAGAAACAATTTTACATCTTTATCCATATTCAACCTTTAATAACTTAGGGACTGATTTCCAGATCTCAGTGTAAACAATTTTCCTATTTAATTATGGTTTATGTGGGTGGTGTTTTATGGACTTAATTCAAGCCTACAACTCTTTAGATATTTATTTAGGCATAAACATCAAAAAAATTCCAACAAACTAAATTCCAATGTTATAAGTAAACTATATGATTTCCCATTATTCTTTAAAAGCATTCCAAACCTCCATTTTTAATCTGATTCCTTGAATCTACTCATTTTCCTTTCCAATCCCAAGAAATATGTATACAAGTGTATACACATACCATAAAAAGTATAGATCTAATAAGAGATTTGGGAAAGAGGGGAATATAAATTTATAATATTGAAATTTACAATTTTATTTGCGCAAACGCTAATCCGCTCCTTCTCTTCTTCTATTTATTTTTTACTCTTCTTCAATTTATATAAATACAAATTATTTTAAAGTTAGGAGGAATAGTGGAGAAGAGGAAATGGCAGAGCTTCGCTGCCCTAGATCAGAAAATATAAGAAGAGAAGGGGGTTAGGCATGTATTTATAAGCTCTCGGATTAGTCATATCCTTAGAAATTATTAAATCTGAGTCGTTGGTCGAGGTTCAAACCACAGTCGAAATGCCTTGACCGATCGACTGCCTGATGCAGCGCGAGCTACAAAGTTACAAGGTTTGAGTCGCCCACGACTTAACGTAAGTCGCCCACGACTTAAAGAAGAAACTTCACGACCTAACTTGTTGATAAGTCGAACCCGACCTAACAGGGCAAGAGATAAAGGGCTATGACCTAAGGAAAGTGAAGGCTTAAGTCGTCTACGACCTAACGAGTTAAAGAGAAAGACACTGGAATGACCTAACATACTGTTAAGTCGTATGCGAGCTAACGAGCTGAAGGAAAAGGTGCTACGACCTAAAAAGAAGCGACTTATGTTAGGTCGCAGGAAAATGGAACGACCTAAGTTAGGTCGCGAGAAGATGTGGAGAGATAGGTCGCTCACTATAAGTCGCGAAGTCTTAAGTCGCGAGGACTTAGGTCGTGAAGGCTTAGGTCGCAAAGATTTAGGTCGCGCAGTTTTTATGAAGCCGCTCTTTTAAGTCGCTGATGAAGGGATGCCGTTCATTTTAGGTCGCTCGCTCCAGATGCCGTTGATTATGTTAAGTCGCGGAGAATGTTATGTCCCTGCTGTTGAGTCGTTGGGCCTGTTAAGTCGTAGGTCGCAGGTTATAGGTCGGAAACGACCTAAGTATTGTAAATTCGTGATGTGTTGTATGTGTTGCTTTGTTAAGTCGCTATGATCTATATGTTGTATTGTTTCTTTGTACATGTTGTTAAGTCGTTCTGTTATCAGTCTTAAGTCGTGATGTTTGTGTTGTGATCTGATAAGTCGTGAACGACTTATGGTAAGTCGTATACTTTTGAGTCGTCTATTTTAGGTCGTGGTGTTATAAGTCGTACACGACTTAAGAGTTGTATAGATTTGTGTTGAGATTTGTAACTTCTATAAATAGGCCGGTGGTGCCATTTGCAATAGTTTAGTTGATTTGAAATAAAACTCTTGTTTTGTTAGCTTTGTGCTTTCACCCAATTGGTAGTTGAGTGTAATCTCCTATCTCCTCTTTCGGTTAATCGAGTGCGCTTGATTCAACGACTGCAGAAGCCGATTCACGGAATCTAGTGCGCTAGATCAACGTGCGAAGAATCGCAGATCTTTGAACCCGGAATCGTGTGCGATCAACGAGTTCGGGATAGCTAGAATTCGGTATCTTCGGATCAACGAATTTGGGCATTTCAGTATCTCTCAATCCACCGATTGCTACCTTCATCGATCTACATTGGTTTTGTATAATCCGCTGCGTCAGTTTGGTATCGGAGCTTGTTTAGCCAATCATAGCTAAATCGAGTCCTTGGAGCCAATTCTTTTGAAGAAGTTTGAAGTGATTAGTCGAGCTTGAAGTGTTGAGCCGTGCAATTTTTCTTGAAGTGTTGAAGTTGTGTTCGTCGTGTTCATCATATTTTTGCAACAAAGTGGGAGTTTCCGATCCATTTCATTTTGGATCTAAGTTCGAAAGGTGTTTGAAATTTGGAGTGGAGCCGAAAATCAAAGTTTTGAAGAATCAACCATGCCGCCGAGAAGAACTAATCGTCACCAAAACGTAGAAGCTTTATATCGAAGAGAAGAAGCTGATGAGATGGAGCAAAGAATTAATGAAAACTTTAGTGAAAGGCTTAACGAAGGGATTGGACGATTAGAGAAGATGATGTTAGAGATGAATCAAAATCGGAGAAGGGTATCACCTGAATCTAACCATGGGGGAAGTAGAGTCTCACCACATTCCAATCGAGAAAGAAGTGTTGATGATAATCAAAGACGTGGGAGAAATGTGAATGAACGAGAACGGAGGAATGTAGATAGAAGGGATGTTGGTGGAAGACGTGATGGTAGTAGAGATGTTGGTGGTCAGGATCGACATCGATATACATCTGATTTTGAAGAGGAGTATGATGGTGGAAGTGTTCATGGACAAGGACGTGGACAAGGAAGAAATCAGTCGGAGTATGATCACAAGTGGGAATCTGGGATGAAGACTGAAATACCGGAATTCAAAGGTGGTATGCAAGCTGAGGAGTTTTTGGATTGGTTGTCTAATGTGGTGGAGATTTTTGACTTCAAGGAAGTTCCAGAACATCGTAGAGTGAAGTTGGTTGCTACAAGGTTGAGGGGTAGAGCTTTGGCGTGGTGGCAGCAAACCAAACTTACACGTGAACGGATGGGGAAGTCAAAGGTTGAATCATGGGAAAAGATGAGGAAAATGATGAAAGCCACATTCTTACCTTATAACTATCAGTCGCTTATGTATCAGAAGTTGCAAAACTTGAGACAAGGGACGAAATCTGTGAATGACTACGCTGACGAATTTTATCAACTGATTGCAAGTAATGATATTATGGAGACAGAGGAACAATTAACAGCTAGATTTGTGGGGGGGTTGTGAATGCAGATTCAGGATATGGTTAACATGTTTGATCCCAGATCTGTAGCAGAAGCACACCAGAAAGCGTTAGCCTGGGAGAAACAGGGAAAACGAGGAGGTGGTATGTTTACAAATTCCAACAATCCAGTGAAGGGTGTTAGTGGGAGTTCTAATGTTTCAAAAGCTGTTGCGAAACCAGTTGTGAATGAGGTTGGAAAGGTGAAAGTCAGTAATGGTTTCAAGTGTTATAATTGCCAAGAAATGGGCTATAAAAGTAGCGAATGTCCACAGCCGAAGAAGAGAGCTATGATAGCGAAGGTTGAGGATGACAATGAAGAAGCTGACTGTTCTAATTCACCACCTGATGAGGAGGAATAAGAAGTGTCGGGAGACGAAGGTTATAATCTAATGATGAAGAGGTCCTGTTTAACACCAAAGCAAGAGGAGGATTGTAGTTGGTTGAGGAGCAATATTTTTCAGTCAACATGTACCATTCTGGGGAAGGTTTGCAAATTTGTTATTGATGCTGGAAGCTGTGATAATATAATTTCTTCAGAAGTTGTAAGGAAGTTTGCATTGAAGACTAAGAAACATCCGAAACCGTACAAGCTAGCTTGGTTGAGGAAAGGTGGAGAGGTGAAGGTTGGACGAAGGGCTTGTGTGAATTTTTCAATTGGGAAGAAATATAAAGACGAAATCTGGTGCGATGTGGTAGATATGGATGTCTGTCATTTGTTGTTGGGGAGACCGTGGCAGTATGATCGGGCGGTGCAACATGATGGACGTACCAACAGTTATAGCTTTATGTTTGAAGGCACGAAGATTACTCTAGTTCCAAAGAAGCGACAACAGGAAGAAAACAAACTGGAGGAGATTGAAGAGCTGAAAACTTTATTAACCTTGAAGTAGTTTGTTAAAGAAGTTGAAGAGGAGCCGGAAGTATTCTTGTTAATTAGGCGTGAGAGCAATGAAGAGGTTGAAATTCCAAAAGAAGTGAAACCAGTATTGAAAGAATTTGAGGATGTATTTCCAGAGGAGTTACCAAAGGAGTTACCGCCACTGAGAGACATTCAACATCAAATTGATCTTGTTCCGGGAGCAACGTTGCCACACAGACCACATTATCGAATAAGTCCGAAGGAACATGAAGAATTAAGGAGGTAGGTGGAAGAGTTGCTTGAGCAGGGACGTGTGCAGGAGAGTTTGAGTCCGTGTGCTGTACCAGCATTACTCGTACCCAAGAAGGATGGCTCATGGAGAATGTGTACGGATAGCAGGGCACTGAATAAGATAACTGTCAGATACAGATTTCCGATGCCGAGGCTTGATGATCTGTTAGATCAAATCAGTGGGTCTGTGATCTTTTCGAAGATTGATCTTAAAAGCGGTTATCATCAAATTTGAATTAGACCAGGAGATGAGTGGAAGACAGCATTCAAGACAAGGGAAGGATTGTATGAATGGCTGGTCATGCCGTTTGGTCTATCGAATGCACCGAGTACATTCATGAGGGTGATGAACCAACTTTTCAGGCCGTACATTGGGAAATTTGTGGTGGTTTACTTTGATGATATTCTGATCAACAGTGCTAGTACAGAAGAGCATGTTCAGCATTTGAGGAAAGTGTTAATTATCCTTCGTGAAGAACAATTCTATGCTGCTACGAAGAAGTGTGTTTTTATGGCGAGGAGTGTTTTATTTCTGGGGTATGTTGTATCGAAAGAAGGAATACAGGTGGACCAAAGTAAAGTTGAAGCTATCAGAGATTGGCCGCAACCCAAGACGATAACGGAAGTTCGTAGCTTTCACGGGTTGGCTTCATTTTATCAAAGGTTTATTCCACACTTTAGTAGTGTGATGGCGCCTGTGACTGATTGTATGAAGGGTAAACAGTTTGCATGGACGGAGGAAGCCGGGGTTGCTTTTGAGCGAATCAAAGGACTCTTGACATCTGCACCAATTCTAATATTACCAGATTTTCAGCTAGTGTTTGAACTACATACTGATGCATCCAAGGTTGGGATTGGAGGAGTGTTGAGTCAGAGGGGACGTCCGATTGCATACTTTAGCGAGAAGTTATCAGGAGCAAAGATGAGATACAGTACATATGATGTGGAATTTTATGTTGTTGTGCAAGCTATTAAACACTGGAGACATTATCTATTTCAGAAAGAGTTTGTTCTTTACACTGATCATGAGGCATTGAAGCATTTACAAGGGCAAGACAAGATTTCAGCGAGACATGCATCATGGATTGCATATCTGCAACAGTTTACTTTTGTTGTTAAACACAAGTCAGGAGTGACGAATCGTGTGGCTGATGCTTTGAGCCGAAGGAATCACTTGTTAACTACGATGAAAGTTGAAGTAACAGGATTTGATGTGCTACCAGAATTATTTGTCGATGATCCTTACTTTGCAAAGTTTGTTGATAAAGTCAAGAAGGGAGAGACAGATGAATTTTTGATGGTGGATGGTTTTCTGTTCAAAGGAAATCGATTATGCATACCTGATTGTAGTTTGAGAATGAAGATTGTAAAAGAGCTACATGAAGAAGGACATGTTGGGAGAGATCGTACATTGTAGTTGATTTCACAGTCTTACTTTTGGCCATCAATGAGGAAAGAAGTGGAAAGGTTTGTGGAACGATGTCATATCTGTCAGGTTTCGAAAGGAACTACGACTAATGTTGGATTATATATGTCGTTACCTGTACCAACTAAACCATGGATTGATGTGAGTATGGACTTTGTGTTGGGGTTGCCGAGAACGCAGCGTGGTAATGATTCCATTTATGTGGTGGTTGACCGATTTTCGAAAATGGCACATTTTATTTCTTGTAAGAAGACGGCGGATGCTGTTCATGTTGCTCAATTATTTTTCAAAGAAATCTATCGACTTCATGGATTGCCAGAATCTATTGTGTCGGATAGGGATACTCGTTTTCTGAGTCATTTTTGGCTAAGTTTGTGGAAGATGGTGGGAACGAAGTTGAACTTTAGCAGCGCTTATCATCCGCAAACGGATGGACAGACCGAGGTCGTGAACAGATCGTTGGGAAATTTGTTGAGGTGTCTTGTGCAAGATAATCTGAAGAGTTGGGATATAAAACTATGTCAAGCAGAATTTGCTCATAATCATGCTGTAAACCGTAGTACGGGTTTCAATCCATTTCAGATAGTGTATTCAAGCTTACCGAAGGGACCGTTGGATTTAACGGTAGTGCCACAATCAAAGAAGATAGTTAAAAAGGCTGCTGAATTTGTTGATGAGTTGACTGAATGTCATAAAATCGTCCAGGAACGATTGGAGAAGGTGAATGAGAAGTATAAACGCTCTGCAGATCTGAAGCGAAGAAGTGTTGGGTTCAATGAAGGACTTATGGTGTATGCTGTGTTAACAAAGGACCGTTTTCCAGTGGGCGCTTATAACAAATTGAAAGCCAGAAAAATTGGTCCTGTAGAAGTCATGAAACGGATTAATGAAAATGCTTATAAGTTGAAACTGCCAGAGGATGTGTACACGTCTGACGTATTCAATGTTAAGCATCTCGTACCATATCATGGGGATGAATTTGTTGTGGAAGAAGAGAGTGCAAATTCGAGGACGAATTCTTCTCAACCTGGGGAGGATGATGCAGCGCGGGCTACAAAGTTACAAGGTTTGAGTCGCCCATGACTTAACGGAAGTCGCCCACGACTTAAAGAAGAAACTTCACGACCTAACTTGTTGATAAGTCGAACCCGACCTAACAGGGCAAGAGATAAAGGGCTACGACCAAAGGAAAGTGAAGGCTTAAGTCATCTATGACCTAACGAGTTAAAGAGAAAGACACTGGAACGACCTAACATACTGTTAAGTCGTATGCGAGCTAACGAGCTGAAGGAAAAGGTGCTACGACAGTACGACCTAAAAAGAAGTGACTTATGTTAGGTCACAGGAAAATGGAACGACCTAAGTTAGGTCCCGAGAAGATGTGGAGAGAAAGGTCGCTCGCTATAAGTCGCGAAGTCTTAAGTCGCGAGGACTTAGGTCGTGAAGGCTTAGGTCGCAAAGACTTAGGTCGTGCAGTTTTTATGAAGCCGCTCTTTTAAGTCGCTGATGAAGGGATGCCGTTCATTTTAGGTCGCTCGCTCCAGATGCCGTTGATTATGTTAAGTTGCGGAGAATGTTATGTCCCTGCTGTTGAGTCGTTGGGCCTGTTAAGTCGTAGGTCGCAGGTTATAGGTCGGAAACGACCTAAGTATTGTAAATTCATGATGTGTTGTATGTGTTGCTTTGTTAAGTCGCTATGATCTATATGTTGTATTGTTTCTTTGTACATGTTGTTAAGTCGTTCTGTTATCAGTCTTAAGTTGTGATGTTTGTGTTGTGATTTGATAAGTCGTGAACGACATATGGTAAGTCGTATACTTTTGAGTCGTCTATTTTAGGTCGTGGTGTTATAAGTCGTACACGACTTAAGAGTTGTACAGATTTGTGTTGAGATTTGTAACTTCTATAAATAGGCCGATGGTGCCATTTGTAATAGTTTAGTTGATTTGAAATAAAACTCTTGTTTTGTTAGCTTTGTGCTTTCACCCAATTGGTAGTTGAGTGTAATCTCCTATCTCCTCTTTCGATTAATCGAGTGCGCTTGATTCAATGACTACAGAAGCTGATTCACGGAATCTAGTGCGCTAGATCAACGTGCGAAGAACCGCAGATCTTTGAACCCGGTATCGTGCGCGATCAACGAGTTTGGGATAGCTAGAATTCGGTATCTTCGGATCAACGAATTTGGGCATTTCAGTATCTCTCAATCCACCGATTGCTACCTTCATCGATCTACATTGGTTTTGTATAATCCGCTGCGTCACTGCCACAGCAGGGGTCGACCGGGGATCCCGGTTAAATTATATTTTATTACCAATTTTGTTATTTAATTATTTTAGTTTTAATTTCTTTAGTAGCTCGTAACTTCTTCGTTTGAACTCCGATCGTGAAACTCTAAATATAAAAGTTTCTCAAATAATCGCCACGAACCTAATCGTGCTAGTTTTGTGGCCAAATTCCACCGTTTGCTCAAATTACATTTTTGGAGCCTAATTAAATGTTAAATTATTATCATAAATTTACAAAGTGTTACATTCTTCCCTCTTTAAAAGAATTTCATCCTCGAAATTACTCCAATGATTAAAACATGGGGTAATATAGTAACCATCCTAAACTACCTAGACAATTGTTATACAACCAATTTTTCTACTAAGAATGCACACGTGCATAGTATACCATAACATAGAAAACATGTATGCAGAATGATTCTAAATCGGGTCCTCCTATATGAATGTATTCTTTTAAAAACATTTTTGAAAATATGATGCAAACAACCTATATGTATTGGAAGTTCTATATGTATGCAGGTTTTGAAAGGTCTTTTCATATAAAAATTCCATACTCCTACGAATGGAAGCATGGTTCAACCAACTTTACATTAAATTCCTACCATCTAGAAATCTAACGCGTTGTATTTTCGTATCCTAGACGTTTACTCTGATGCCGGGAAATGGAATTTAGGTGGAGAATTTTACATTTTTACCACTTTATTTAGTACCCATTGTACCTTGAATATTTCCTTGTCGCCCTAGATTGTCTCTAAATTTTTCCATATACAATATGTATAAGGAGGGTTGTTCCAAGCTCTAAAATGGAATTGAATCCAAAAACAGATTCTGGTACATCGTTGACAAGGTATGCAAATAGAAATTCCAAGGCTAAAAAAATTTCCCTTATTCTCATGCATGTTTATCCTAGCGTCAACCTTAATGCACCGCTAAATTCATATTTATTAACCCATTTATCTTTTCTACGCTCAGTATGTAGCATTAGGAAACCAAATTTTTAGCATAAAAAGACTTTCCACTTTCCAATCAAATTTGCACATGGTTGGAAAAGTTAAACTTCCAAAAAAATTAAACACTAATTTCTTTTAAAACATTTGGACAAAAACGTCCAGAAATTATTTGAATGCCAAAAGTAATTTAAATGCAAAAAACTCTCTTTTTTTAACGCAATTTTTCAAAACATTCAGCTTTACCATTTAAATAGGTCAATCCACATTTCAATGTAGTTGGAAATCAGTTATGAGTTAATGCATGTGTTCAATCCTAGTCTTCCATAATTAATTCATGACCATTAAACTCATTCTTTTATTTTAATATAGTGACTCATTAATCAATTTGTAAATTTTAGCTTTTCAAGGAACATGAATAATGACCTATGATTTCACTACAACCTTTGCATGTCCTTCGCTCACTAAAATTTATTATTTTATAAACTTCCAGTCTTATATTGCATTTACCGTTAGTTAAGTGTCTTTATGAGATTTTACATATTTATGTCGTTTCTTCACAAAATACATATAGGAGCGGTCTATGTCTTCAGAAACAATAGTACAGTGAATAAACAAGAACACATCTCATAACATACAATATGTGTCTTTTATACAAGAGACAACCAACGATTACAACCCAACAACCAAAAGAAAGAAAAGGATAAATGCTGGAAGAAAAATCACAACACAACACTACTAAACCCAAAATACTACCTAAAATTATGGGATGGTCCCGATCCTCTCGAGCCATTGCCACAACCCCGGAATGGGCGTACATAGCAGCATGCACCCGAACTCGCGGCTCTGGCACTACTGCTCAGCTCGAATCTCTCGGATCTCGTCCTTGACTTGTCGGATAGCGACTAACTCGAGGCTTCGGTATCCTCTAATGCCCTGTCCTTGCCTTGCCTCCTACTACGGCCTACTCTTCTGCTGCTGGCGCCGTACCCCAGTTGGTGGCTTAGGGATTCCCATCTTCTTGAGAGAGGCTCTGTTGAATGCATGAGAGACTTTCTTCTGGATCAGCTCTCTAGAGAGGTTCGCTCTGTATTTCCTAAAGACACGAGTAAAGAGATAGCAATACAGATTGTTGCTTCGAGGAGTACTGACTCCAGGACTAATACAGTGGCTTATAATAGCACAAGCCCAATTGACAGCCTTAAAACCCATGAGGCCATGATGGTGTAGGTGGCCTTCTGTACCAACAGATAAATCTAATCGAAACCTTCATCTTTGGAATGATGTTCTATTGAACTATGCAAACGGCAAGGCGAGCAATAGACCGCAAATTGTCTGACCTCTAAACACCAACTTCTCCAAAAGAGATCTGCTGCAAAATCTCTAGATCATTCATCTCCACATCATCCAAATATGCTCCCTCTATGACCATCCTTGAGATATCATCGAAATTATCTTCAGACAAATCGATCTGGACTCCCTTCACTCCCAACTGGAGATTACTAAGGCATTCATTAAAGTTATGTGCTCAAAATTGCATCAAATAGATGAATGCAATGTGGATAGCATTCCCTCTTAAGAGTGTTGTAGTAGAGGATTGGTGCTAATCTTATCATCGAGAAAAATTCCTCGAGTCTAAAAGCGGAAAAATCCCTAAATTTGACCGGCTGACCCTGAAGAAAGGAAAAATTTGCTACAACCAAGTAAATGGAGATTTTCTAGTTGCTTAGACCAAGCCAAGTGATCTCTTGGGGGGTGAGACTCGAATGGCGTAAGGAAGAGCCGGAGGTTTGAGGTGGTGCCATGGACTGAGTAGAGATCAAAGAGGGGAGATTGGGTTCAGATCTTGATAGGTAGTAAGGCTTGATCTGATGCGTAAAAATTGGCGCTTGGGAGGGGAAGCTGCTATTGGAGTGGGATTTATAGCAGTGGAGATGGAGGTGGCGTTGCTCGTCATCGCGGAGGAGAAAGAGGAGGAGCGACAGCTTTGAACGAAGGAATTGGGTTCGGCTGTGAGGAAGAGGAAGGAAATGATGGGGGAAGCCGGCTGAACGAACGCGACTTGTAAAGTCGCGTTACAAGTTGGGGTGACACCCTAAACCCATTAGCTGGTCAACCGCTCCTAGGGCAACCGGTCGACTGCTGCTGGTCGACCAGTCGTCGAGTTTCGCGCAGAGATTAAACCTGGACCCTATTTGGGCTAGGTTAATTAATAATAATGACAATAATTATTGTTTGCGCCATTTTCTTCGATCTGACGCGATTTGAAAAATTCTTGTCCTTTTCACAACTGTGCCCTAGCTTATCATCTAGCTCTTTGAATCCTTTCCTCAATTATTTGAAGTATTCCTAACTCATACTGCTACTACCATTAATAACTACAAGAAATCAAAAACTTTCCACTATTATTCTCTATATTATTTTATATGGGAATATTCCTCCTATTTTCTGGCACGTTACTCTACACGTCCTAACAATATACCCCAACTGAACTAAATGTCATTTCTATTTCATCCCCCTTTAAAAGAGAATTTTTTAAAAGCGTTTCAATTCTTTAAACAGAAAAAATCGTCGGGCTATACATACGTCTGCTTTCACTTTGTTGCCAAAATGGAAAACTCTTTTTCACCTAAAAACTTTTTTAACCAAAGTCAAACTCTTATTTTATTATATATATTTAAGAATTTCAAAACTTTCTTATTAAATTAAAGCTTTTCAACACAAACAAAATCATTGTTGTATATATTTCTTAAAATAAATTTTTAGAACTCTCTTACTTTCCAAACAACAGTTTCCAATTGGACCCTTGGAAAAAAATTATATATAATTTTTACATATAATTTTTTTAGGAACTCATTTAAATATTTCAAGGTATTCTCACATGGGATTGGACTAAGAAATGGGATTAACTTCTCTTCAATAAAAATCTGGTTCGTCATCTTGAGGTGATTGATGAACATTCTCTTATGAGAACATGCCTCTAGATGTCAGTGACATATAGATTCTTAATTCTCGCTTGTCTAGATAAAATGTGCGTCTTCAGTTGACAATCCATCGAAATCCACAATCGTAAGGTAGATAAGTCCCAATAATCAAGTCAAACACCATCCAACCTCCGGGATCTTTCCATATGTCATGATCATGCTCTTCAAAGTTAATGCTTTACGTACAACCCATGCTTCGTGGGGGTAATCAGGGTAGCCACGTAATTTGTAACTCTATAAAACTTTCCAACTCATAGTCGCCTCGTCCATCCTTTAAAAATATGGTCGCAACTATTCTGTAATTTGAATTTATAAAGCTCATCATAGATTTAGATAGAAAAATACAAATATGTACTCTCAGTATATCCTAATCCCTATGATCGACTAACTAGGCTCTGATACCAAATGTAACAACCCGCACCTTAGTAGGCCAGAATTTCAAAAAAAAAAAAAATCCAAGTCCATTAAGGTATAGATCGTTGTTTTTGGTAACCTGTAATAAACATGTGCATATCAGAGATCGATTAAACTAAACTCACATCGGAAAGAAAATAATTGGATATAAATACCGACTAAGGACACTACCTTGGAATCAATGGTATTCCCTAGACATCCAATCGCCTTATCGGTACTGAGCATGAAAAAGAAGACATCTCCATCAACTGTTCCATCTTGCTCCAATGACCCGTTCCTCTAAATCTATCATATGGACTATAATGAGGAGGAAGTAAGAACAACATTCTGGTGATTGAAAAATTGCATACTTTATCTATAACACAAACTCATACTGATTGGTTTCCATTTAAATGTTGTCTTATTATTTACGGTTAATCCGTTTAATTCTTGTACGATATGTCTACCTAACCTTCTCCAAGGTATAATACTAACGTATGCCTATTGTGCATACGCTACCCAAAACCTAGCCACTTAATACTTCTTCAATATGGAGGAGACAAACCTAGCGGCCATTTAATACCTCATTCCCTGAAGCGAGCCCTTTGCATTGTCAACTTTAGTCTATCGGTCCTAGTACAAAGACCGATGACTTCTATATACGGCTTTATAATATATAATTACCGCATCTATCGCTAATAATGTTCTAGCCATATGAGAATAGTACCCAAGCCACTTAATACTTTTTAATGGAATTAGGCAGATTCTGACCATTTAATACCTTATTTAATGCAGGTCACCATCATTTAATACCTGATCCCAAGGCGGACTCCTCACTTGTACCTATCTTGCCAACATTGCACAAAAATCTCTTCGGTCACTTAATACTTCCTATTGAAGCGGTCCTTTTCGAGATATCCTTTACCGTGCCTCACTGCTAACTCTGACCATTTAATGCTTCATATAAGGGAAGGAGGCTAGCCCATAAATAACTACTTAATACCTTCAATCCTTGAACTAGGTCATATGTTTTAAGCATATTCCTTTTTCATGTGTCCTATAGTTGGAGATAACTCACATCAGTAATAAATGTACACAACTCGTGGTAGCTTCTGAACGAAGGGCAGACTTATGTTATGTAATTTGTAACGACCTCGAATTTTATATAAATTTAAATTGATAATTTAAATAATTTTTGAATAAAAGTTTGTAAAATAAATTTTTAAATGGATTAATTGATAGCGAGTTTCCCCGATCGTAATAAAAATTCTGATGTTGAATCATTCAAATTTAAAATATTGTATATATACGTGAATATATATGTATATATAATATACGAGTAAACTTGAAATTTTATATATAAGTATATATTGATTTGAATTTAAATTTCAAGTAAATGGATTTTAAAATAAATATATAGAGAAATACAATATAATTGGTATTACAGTAAAAATAACAAAATAAAATATTAGAACAAATAAAACAAAAATATAAAGATAAGTATATAGGCTGCAAAAGGAACACATTCAAACATTAACAAATGACAATAACAACTTTATATTTTTACATGAAAGGAAAAGGGCAACCTGGCCAAGGGAAACAAGCTAACAAAAAGCACAAGTATAAAACAAATATAAGTGTCTTTAGCCACCACAATAATTTCAGCCGAGACAAGCTTGCAAAGGCAAGTAAAAGAAGTACATATACAAATCATTCCATCCCACCAAAACATAGCTGCAGCCACCATAAAGTAAGCTTTGTCAAAGATAAAGTATGAACAAACAAATTAAAATATATATACTTTGTACGAGTCATTAATGCTCCTACCTCTAGCATGGTCGAAATCATCTCAGCCTAAGAAATGCAAAGCTAAGAACAAAGTATAAAATGAAAATATAACAAGGTAAGTATAGGAACATAGGGTACATATGCATTAAATGCCATATCCTCTAGCATACAAAAAGAAGATTTTCAGCCGAGTCAACAAGCAAGCAATGAAAAATATCTCTGATATATTTGTACAAGCCAAAATAATGTGTTACCCTATTGTAGAAACAATATGAAATACCCTGTACACTTCTTTTTATCATATATCAACTGTTCTCAATTCAGTTCGTTCATTTCAAACTGAGATAATATCACTTGTAAACAAATAAACACCTCAAATAAAAGCATCAAAGCAATCGAAGAAAACAAGAGAATCAAAGAAAGGTTTCAGCTTACAATTTTCAAAACCTGGTTCAAAGAATAAGCTCTGTTCACTCCTAAATCACGGTGAGCAAACTACCATTTACATTTCTAATCTGTGGTTGATCTTGATGCGGTGAGTAAATGACCTGTTTTCGAGATTTAAGTTGAATTTAAATATGTGTGAATGGTTCATGATTCAAATAGTGTTTGGTTTTGAGTGTTCTCTTCAGCTTTCACTCGGTCTACAGATACAAACATGTCTGTGTACTCTTGTTCTCTGTTCTTTTTGGTTTTCAGGATAGAAAATCATTAGGAAATCCAACATCACTTCGTTTAATCACCATTGGACTCTGAGGTTAAACTAAAACGAGTTTGTTTTTACTTCAATTAAGATCTGGAAATAGTTCTAGCAGCTAAGTATTTTGAAGCATCGAGAAAAATTATTTTTACAGGGAGGTTTCAGTTTTCGGTAATATTCGAATGCAACGATTTGCTACTTCAATCATATAACTCGAATCCTTATTAAGAAATAGGATTTTTAGGCCTTGTTTGACGATTTTTAAGCGTGTGGTTCAAGAGCAGTTTGTCGACGAACGAGAAATGGTTTTTGGTCAAACTGCGGTGGTCGAAGGCACTAGGGAGGCCGGAGTTTCTCGAGGAGGTGGAGAAGCTTACGGGGTGTCGAAGAAAAATGATCGGAGGTGTCCTCATTGATGGCGGTGGCGACGGCGACCGTTTAAATTTTTTTAACCTAGTTTTGTAAAGCTGAAAATATTTGATTCGTTCGACGTCTGTAGGCGATCGAGTTCGACGCGATCTTGGGAGGTGGTAAGTGAGATGTTGACGAAGGGATGGCCAGAAGTTCAGGGGTTCTGTGGACGAGGTTGTGTGATCGGCGAACATCCAAGTTTGGGTGAAGAGTTCTGATGAGTTCCAGATTTCGATCGAGACACTTATTTTCGATTTAGTGTGGATGTTGTCGAATCGAGACCTGATTTGGAGTATAAGAAGGATTCGCGACTTGCCGTTGTTGGTGGAGTTCGCCAGAGCGGCGGCGCCACGTCGTGCACGTGCACGAGTATCACTGTATATTGGCTCGTATATATAATTTGGGGAAGAAGCAGTTTCCCCAAGTATGTCTCGAGTTTTTCGTTCGAGTTACTCGAAGCAAGAGTGGATTGCGAGTGTCTCGGGGTTGGGCTCGAGTATTCCAGGCATGGGCTCGGGTCTGTTGATTTTGTTTTAAAACAGTTTTTAAAACTTTAAACTTAAATCAAGTTCTATCCAAATAATCTGTTTAAAACACTTTTAAATAATAAGTGTTGTTTATGTCTGAGATTAAATAAAGGTTTTAAAAATGGAGTTGTTTTGAAAGTTTATTTTAAATAAACTAAATAATGTTAAAGGTTAGTTAATTAATGTAAAGAATGTTTTAATGGTTAATTAACTTTTAAAGTTTAAAGTTAATCTATTTGTTGAAGGAAATTAATTACTTGAAGTGAATTACTTAATAAAAGTAATTAAGGTAAATTTGTTAATAATTTAAGTTTGATTAACCAAGTAATTAAAGAATAATTAATTAGAGGATAATTAATTATGTGATTAATTAATTAAGGTTGATTAATTAATAAATAAATGTTGATGAATTATAATTAAAGGTTAATTAATTTATTATTAATGGTTAATTAATAAATGATTAAAGAATAATTAATCAAAATGGTTGAGATTAATTAATGTTAATTAACCAGGATTAGTGATTTATTCATAAGTAATAAATCTGATCTAATTTAATCAGATAATTAAATTGATCCTATCTATGGATGTTTGGATTTCTTTGAATGGTTGAATTGTTTGATATCCCTGATATATGATGCTTTGTGATACATCCTGATTTATGTTGTGATCTGTTACTTATTTGCGATATATATATATATATCTGTTTCTGTGATATATTACTATGTGAATATGAAAACCCTTGACCCGTAAACGACATTTGAATTTCGATGCGACAGGGAGTCGGATTCCAGTTGGTTATCCGAAACCCACATCGAATTATAACTGTGAATCTTTGTGACTGATAAATTTATTTTATCTATGAATCTGTGAATGAAGATAAGCGTTGTGGATTATACCGCTTATCGATATTGATATATCTGTGATGATTGATGTTGTGCACTATTGTGTGTAAAACCCCTGGACCACACTTATACACACACAAATATGGATTTCACGTGGAAATCGGTTAAGTCACAGATGATTTAAATTTAATGTTTTTGAAATTGAAACTTTAATTTCAATTGATTTTGAAATTGGAAATTGGGGTTTAATATGAAAAGCTTTTGAAATGGAATTTCAAAGATAAAGTTATTATGAATAACTTAATCGAGTTTTGAAAATTTAAATAATTTGATTTAAATTTGAATTCAAGTTTGAAATGGAATTCTATGATTTGAAACTAGAGATTAAAGATGCTGTACAAGTTATATATGGGTTAAACCATTTTAAAGGTATTGATTTGGGAATTTGAATTTAATTCAAGGGTTTTAACTCGTGCAAATATAACTGGATTTTTATGAAACGAAAACTACTTGTTTTCAAATAGTAAAAGCTTTCACATAAGTAATGAACTTCCAATTTGTGTTGAAAGATTTCAAGTTTGAAATAAAATTGAACTGTTTTGAAATTATGAAATGAGTCTTTGATTTCAAAGACCGGATGAGTTAATCTAACTTGAAATGGAATTGTTTTGAAAGACTATGAATGAATCTTTGGAAATGAGTTTTGAAAGCTATAAGTTAAATCTTGATTTAAAGATTTAACGAGTTAATCAAATTGAAATGGAAATTGTTTTGAAATCCATGAATGAATCTTTGTGAATGGGGTTAACTTTGTGAATTGAATCTTTTTGTTTAAAAGATTAAAAGTGTGGAAATTGTTTAAACCATTAAAGGTTTTTGAAATGAATCTTTTTGTTTAAAAGATTGGAAATGGTAATTTGTTTTAACCATTCGAATGAAAAGTTTTGGGCTTTTAAGCTGTGATTTAACTGAGACCCCAGTATCCATATGATTTTTTAATTGCGCTCGTTATTCGGTTTAGCCGAGAGAGGACCTTTGTGTCATATAACCCATTCCGAATAGTGATAAGACAATATGGATCGCATTTGAAGACCGGTGGTGAAGACCGGGTATTTGCGAGAGCGATATGATGACCTATCGATTTTCTCTGCATCATGGCTCTGGTATAGAGATTCCCTAAGTGATGGGAAGTCTGATCGAGATTGTGAATACCCGGATTTGCAAGGGCTTCTTTGGAAGTGCCTTCGGTTCTGTTCGAACCCGGAACAGACTTGTATGGATGTGTGTTTGACATTACACTTTGAGATGTAAAGCTGGTTTCTATCAAATACATTTCTGTTGGTGGCGGAGAATTTATTCTCTTAGCTTAACACCCTTCTCTGAGACGTACGAGCTCAGAGGTTATGTAGTTGATGGTTACTAGTGATACATTCCCAATTTGGTAATGTGGCATACGAAGTGCTGCTGATCATTTGATTGATCAAAGCGTGGCTTTGTGAAAAAGCGTGGCTTTATGAAAAAGCGTAGTTTTGTGGACGAGACTTCGTCGAGCCTCACAACCCGGTAATGGTCGAAACAGGAATGTTGCGACAAAGGTTTGTAGGGGTAGCGCCCCTAGGGTATGTCATTTCCTTCTGGATAAAGGGTGGTATCATGGTATGGAGCCCAGATACTTACTCATGTGGATACACTTTATTTATTATGTGTGATGTTGGTTACCGAGCGCTCGGATAAAGGTCGGTAACGATCGGGGGATGACATAGCTCATGTGTTAGTTACCTAGTTACAGCTGTACCGCGTGAGGTAGCGTCAGTGTGTTAGTTACCTAGTTACAGCTATACAGCGTGAGGTAGCGTCGGCCTTTTGTTTGCAGAGATCCGGTTAGGATCCGGGGCATCTTTCCAGAGGCATTTCTAATTCGGTAAGGAAGTTTCTTTGCCTGATCATTTGTTGGAAATCCAAAGAAACAATACGAACCCTGTACGGTTTTTAGTTGTATTACCTGCTATGGAATGTGTCGGTAACCTGCTATTGAACGTAGTAGTTATAGTAGACATACAACAATGGTTGTATGTTGGCTAAGATTGATATTATATTTTTGAAATGTTTTTCTACACTATGCACTAGTAATAATATCAAAAGAGTTTTGATTTTGCGTAGTAAGCATGTTTGACTATCATGAGGAGAAATCTCCTCCAAGTTTGCGATTGCATTGTGTGTGTGGCGGGAGGCCTTATGGTAGTTTCATTTTCCAAAAGCATTGCGGATTTCAATGTTTAAAAGATTTTGTTGTTTGTTTAAAGATAAACTGTTTTTGTTGCTCACACCAGTCCCATGACTGATCCGGAGTTTATTGTTCCCTTCCTAAACTCTGGGTGCCCTCTATTTTCCACACGGGCAGTCCAGAGTTGGGTTTTTCAGATATTCAGGTTGAATAGATTATCTGGAGCTAGTCAGTCCTTAGACGACTGACCTTGCTTTCCGCTAGCTATGGATTGGAGCATTCTATTGGAGACATTCTATCCGCTGCTGATGTTATCATTTTCTTTTCCGCTGCTATTTCTTGTATCATATCTCTGATGTATATTGATATCTGTTGTATCACTCTGTTGTATCAGATTTTGTATCTGTCATTGTATCAATGTTATATATATTGATATCATCTATTTCTTTCTTCCGCTGTGTTGTTATACTTAATTGTGTTATAAGCTCCGGCGAATCGGATTTGAACCGTCGAATCTACGGCATTCTAGTACAAGGTGAAGTACGGATGTTGATTTTCGAACGCGAAAAATCCGTATCGTTACAATTGGTATCAGAGCTAAGGTTGAACTTTAGCTCAGGAGTATAACACGTTAAGTAGCTCATTAGAGATAGAGTAAAGTAAACTCTAGAATGAGTATTCCTCAGATATCTGTTCGAACGCCTCGGTAAATTCTCTTGCTATCCACTGATAGTAAGTATGAGTGTAAGAAGAGGATGGGATAGGGGACAGGGAAATACGACTATAACTGGTCAATACCCTGTAACAAGGAAACAATCTTTTCTCTATCAATCTCTTTTGATTAGCTTTTTTTTCTCAATTCTTCGATAGTTCCTGGTTGATCCAGGGAGAAGAAATTTGATATATTTGATATGGGACGTAAACTCCGGATGGACCAAAATTGTTTGTATGAATGAATTGGTTGCTTTGTTGCTATGGTTGATAGGTATAATTTGGTTTTTAAACTAAAAGTTTTGAAATTGTATCAATATATCTATCTATTCTTTGGGTTCCGATATATTCTACGAATGGTTAGTTATTCTTTCGAACTAACCGATGCCACTGTATATTTCGTAGATCTGGATAACCCGAGTATCTTCTGAAGTGTTAAAACAGATTCGTTCATGTATCTATTATTGATATTCTGATTTGATAAGCCAAATGCAGAATAGATGCTCAGTTTGATTTGATGAAATATTCTTCATCTATCTTTGTGTCTCCTTGGTAATTTCGAGGACAAAATTCTTTTAAGGGGGTAAGTCTGTAATGACCTCGAATTTTATATAAATTTAAATTGATAATTTAAATAATTTTTGAATAAAAGTTTGTAAAATAAATTTTTAAATGGATTAATTGATAGCGAGTTTCCCCGATCGTAATAAAAATTCTGATGTTGAATCATTCAAATTTAAAATATTGTATATATACGTGAATATATATGTATATATAATATACGAGTAAACTTGAAATTTTATATATAAGTATATATTGATTTGAATTTAAATTTCAAGTAAATGGATTTTAAAATAAATATATAGAGAAATACAATATAATTGGTATTACAGTAAAAATAACAAAATAAAATATTAGAACAAATAAAACAAAAATATAAAGATAAGTATATAGGCTGCAAAAGGAACACATTCAAACATTAACAAATGACAATAACAACTTTATATTTTTACATGAAAGGAAAAGGGCAACCTGGCCAAGGGAAACAAGCTAACAAAAAGCACAAGTATAAAACAAATATAAGTGTCTTTAGCCACCACAATAATTTCAGCCGAGACAAGCTTGCAAAGGCAAGTAAAAGAAGTACATATACAAATCATTCCATCCCACCAAAACATAGCTGCAGCCACCACAAAGTAAGCTTTGTCAAAGATAAAGTATGAACAAACAAATTAAAATATATATACTTTGTACGAGTCATTAATGCTCCTACCTCTAGCATGGTCGAAATCATCTCAGCCTAAGAAATGCAAAGCTAAGAACAAAGTATAAAATGAAAATATAACAAGGTAAGTATAGGAACATAGGGTACATATGCATTAAATGCCATATCCTCTAGCATACAAAAAGAAGATTTTCAGCCGAGTCAACAAGCAAGCAATGAAAAATATCTCTGATATATTTGTACAAGCCAAAATAATGTGTTACCCTATTGTACAAACAATATGAAATACCCTGTACACTTCTTTTTCTCATATATCAACTGTTCTCAATTCAGTTCGTTCATTTCAAACTGAGATAATATCACTTGTAAACAAATAAACACCTCAAATAAAAGCATCAAAGCAATCGAAGAAAACAAGAGAATCAAAGAAAGGTTTCAGCTTACAATTTTCAAAACCAGGTTCAAAGAATAAGCTCTGTTCACTCCTAAATCACGGTGAGCAAACTACCATTTACATTTTTAATCTGTGGTTGATCTTGATGCGGTGAGTAAATGACCTGTTTTCGAGATTTAAGTTGAATTTTAATATGTGTGAATGGGTCATGATTCAAATAGTGTTTGGTTTTGAGTGTTCTCTTCAGCTTTCACTCGATCTACAGATACAAACATGTCTGTGTACTCTTGTTCTCTGTTCTTTTTGGTTTTCAGGATAGAAAATCATTAGGAAATCCAACATCACTTTGTTTAATCACCATTGGACTCTGAGGTTAAACTAAAACGAGTTTGTTTTTACTTCAATTAAGATCTGGAAATAGTTCTAGCAGCTAAGTATTTTGAAGCATCGAGAAAAATTATTTTTACAGGGAGGTTTCAGTTTTCGGTAATATTCGAATGCAACGATTTGCTACTTCAATCATATAACTCGAATCCTTATTAAGAAATAGGATTTTTAGGCCTTGTTTGACGATTTTTAAGCGTGTGGTTCAAGAGCAGTTTGTCGACGAACGAGAAATGGTTTTTGGTCAAACTGCGGTGGTCGAAGGCACTAGGGAGGCCGGAGTTTCTCGAGGAGGTGGAGAAGCTTACGGGGTGTCGAAGAAAAATGATCGGAGGTGTCCTCATTGATGGCGGTGGCGACGGCGACCGTTTAAATTTTTTTAACCTAGTTTTGTAAAGCTGAAAATATTTGATTCGTTCGACGTCTGTAGGCGATCGAGTTCGACGCGATCTTGGGAGGTGGTAAGTGAGATGTTGACGAAGGGATGGCCAGAAGTTCAGGGGTTCTGTGGACGAGGTTGTGTGATCGGCGAACATCCAAGTTTGGGTGAAGAGTTCTGATGAGTTCCAGATTTCGATCGAGACACTTATTTTCGATTTAGTGTGGATGTTGTCGAATCGAGACCTGATTTGGAGTATAGGAAGGATTCGCGACTTGCCGTTGTTGGTGGAGTTCGCCAGAGCGGCGGCGCCACGTCGTGCACGTGCACGAGTATCACTGTATATTGGCTCGTATATATAATTTGGGGAAGAAGCAGTTTCCCCAAGTATGTCTCGAGTTTTTCGTTCGAGTTACTCGAAGCAAGAGTGGATTGCGAGTGTCTCGGGGTTGGGCTCGAGTATTCCAGGCATGGGCTCGGGTCTGTTGATTTTGTTTTAAAACAGTTTTTAAAACTTTAAACTTAAATCAAGTTCTATCCAAATAATCTGTTTAAAACACTTTTAAATAATAAGTGTTGTTTATGTCTGAGATTAAATAAAGGTTTTAAAAATGGAGTTGTTTTGAAAGTTTATTTTAAATAAACTAAATAATGTTAAAGGTTAGTTAATTAATGTAAAGAATGTTTTAATGGTTAATTAACTTTTAAAGTTTAAAGTTAATCTATTTGTTGAAGGAAATTAATTACTTGAAGTGAATTACTTAATAAAAGTAATTAAGGTAAATTTGTTAATAATTTAAGTTTGATTAACCAAGTAATTAAAGAATAATTAATTAGAGGATAATTAATTATGTGATTAATTAATTAAGGTTGATTAATTAATAAATAAATGTTGATGAATTATAATTAAAGGTTAATTAATTTATTATTAATGGTTAATTAATAAATGATTAAAGAATAATTAATCAAAATGGTTGAGATTAATTAATGTTAATTAACCAGGATTAGTGATTTATTCATAAGTAATAAATCTGATCTAATTTAATCAGATAATTAAATTGATCCTATCTATGGATGTTTGGATTTCTTTGAATGGTTGAATTGTTTGATATCCCTGATATATGATGCTTTGTGATACATCCTGATTTATGTTGTGATCTGTTACTTATTTGCGATATATATATATATATCTGTTTCTGTGATATATTACTATGTGAATATGAAAACCCTTGACCCGTAAACGACATTTGAATTTCGATGCGATAGGGAGTCGGATTCCAGTTGGTTATCCGAAACCCACATCGAATTATAACTGTGAATCTTTGTGACTGATAAATTTATTTTATCTATGAATCTGTGAATGAAGATAAGCGTTGTGGATTATACCGCTTATCGATATTGATATATCTGTGATGATTGATGTTGTGCACTATTGTGTGTAAAACCCCTGGACCACACTTATACACACACAAATATGGATTTCACGTGGAAATCGGTTAAGTCACAGATGATTTAAATTTAATGTTTTTGAAATTGAAACTTTAATTTCAATTGATTTTGAAATTGGAAATCGGGGTTTAATATGAAAAGCTTTTGAAATGGAATTTCAAAGATAAAGTTATTTTGAATAACTTAATCGAGTTTTGAAAATTTAAATAATTTGATTTAAATTTGAATTCAAGTTTGAAATGGAATTCTATGATTTGAAACTAGAGATTAAAGATGCTGTACTAGTTATATATGGGTTAAACCATTTTAAAGGTATTGATTTGGGAATTTGAATTTAATTCAAGTGTTTTAACTCGTGTAAATATAACTGGATTTTTATGAAATGAAAACTACTTGTTTTCAAATAGTAAAAGCTTTCACATAAGTAATGAACTTCCAATTTGTGTTGAAAGATTTCAAGTTTGAAATAGAATTGAAATGTTTTGAAATTATGAAATGAGTCTTTGATTTCAAAGACCGGATGAGTTAATCTAACTTGAAATGTAATTGTTTTGAAAGACTATGAATGAATCTTTGGAAATGAGTTTTGAAAGCTATAAGTTAAATCTTGATTTAAAGATTTAACGAGTTAATCAAATTGAAATGGAAATTGTTTTGAAATCCATGAATGAATCTTTGTGAATGGGGTTAACTATGTGAATTGAATCTTTTTGTTTAAAAGATTAAAAGTGTGGAAATTGTTTAAACCATTGAAGGTTTTTGAAATGAATCTTTTTGTTTAAAAGATTGGAAATGGTAATTTGTTTTAACCATTCGAATGAAAAGTTTTGGGCTTTTAAGCTGTGATTTAACTGAGACCCCAGTATCCATATGATTTTTTAATTGCGCTCGTTATTCGGTTTAGCCGGGAGAGGACCTTTGTGTCATATAACCCATTCCGAATAGTGATACGACGATATGGATCGCATTTGAAGACCGGTGGTGAAGACCGGGTATTTGCGAGAGCGATATGATGACCTATCGATTTTCTCTGCATCATGGCTCCGGTATAGAGATTCCCTAAGTGATGGGAAGTCCGATCGAGATTGTGAATACCCGGATTTGCAAGGGCTTCTTTGGAAGTGCCTTCGGTTCTATTCGAACCCGGAACAGACTTGTATGGATGTGTGTCTGACATTACACTTTGAGATGTAAAGCTGGTTTCTATCAAATACATTTCTGTTGGTGGCGGAGAATTTATTCTCTTAGCTTAACACCCTTCTCTGAGATGTACGAGCTCAGAGGTTATGTAGTTGATGGTTACTAGTGATACATTCCCAATTTGGTAATGTGGCATACAAAGTGCTGCTGATCATTTGATTGATCAAAGCGTGGCTTTGTGAAAAAGCGTAGTTTTGTGGACGAGACTTCGTCGAGCCTCACAACCCGGTAATGGTCGAAACAGGAATGTTGCGACAAAGGTTTGTAGGGGTAGCGCCCCTAGGATATGTCATTTCCTTCTGGATAAAGGGTGGTATCATGGTATGGAGCCCAGATACTTACTCATGTGGATACACTTTATTTATTATGTGTGATGTTGGTTACCGAGCGCTCAGATAAAGGTCGGTGACGACCGGGGGATGACATAGCTCGTGTGTTAGTTACCTAGTTACAGCTGTACCGCGTGAGGTAGCGTCAGTGTGTTAGTTACCTAGTTACAGCTATACAGCGTGAGGTAGCGTCGGCCTTTTGTTTGCAGAGATCCGGTTAGGATCCGGGGCGTCTTTCCAGAGGCGTTTCTATTTCGGTAAGGAAGTTCCTTTGCCTGATCATTTGTTGGAAATCCAAAGAAACAATACGAACCCTGTACGGTTTTTAGTTGTATTACCTGCTATGGAATGTGGCGGTAACCTGCTATTGAACATAGTAGTTATAGTAGACATACAACAATGGTTGTATGTTGGCTAAGATTGATATTATATTTTCGAAATGTTTTTCTACACTATGCACTAGTAATAATATCAAAAGAGTTTTGATTTTGCGTAGTAAGCATGTTTGACTATCATAAGGAGAAATCTCCTCCAAGTTTGCGATTGCATTGTGTGTGTGGCGGGAGGCCTTATGGTAGTTTCATTTTCCAAAAGCATTGCGGATTTCAATGTTTAAAAGATTTTTTTGTTTGTTTAAAGATAAACTATTTTTGTTGCTCACACCAGTCCCATGACTGATCCGGAGTTTATTGTTCCCTTCCTAAACTCTGGGTGTCCACTATTTTCCACACGGGCAGTCCAGAGTTGGGTTTTTCAGATATTCAGGTTGAATAGATTATCTGGAGCTAGTCAGTCCTTGGACGACTGACCTTGCTGTTCGCTAGCTATGGATTGGAGCATTCCATTGGAGACATTCTATCCGCTGCTGATGTTATCATTTTCTTTTCCGCTGCTATTTCTTGTATCATATCTCTGATGTATATTGATATCTGTTGTATCACTCTGTTGTATCAGATTTTGTATCTGTCATTGTATCAATGTTATATATATTGATATCATCTATTTCTTTCTTCCGCTGTGTTGTTATACTTAATTGTGTTATAAGCTCCGGTGAATCGGATTTGAACGGTCGAATCTACGGCATTCTAGTACAAGGTGAAGTACAGATGTTGATTTTCGAACGTGAAAAATCCGTATCGTTACATAATTCTACCGATCTCGCATCCTAACACACTAAGTCCAATTAATTATTTTAAGCTTTATTATTGGATAAATCCCACTAATCTCTATTTGCTTATTTAAGGCTATAATTTATTCTAATGATAATTATGTTGCCTTATAATGTTTAATGGCTACCTAGCATGTTTTATTTATTATCCCCATAAATGTCTCTTTTGTCCATAATAAATGATTATTATCTTACCAGACGTTTCCAAAGACATTTATTTACTTATCCAGACCTTACCATTATTTCCTCCTTATCTTTTCCATGATTAACCTACCAATTTCAATAATCGGTCCTATTTCATCCATTAACTTGTTTAAATTATTGTAACTCCTAATTTATTGTACATGTATTGCCTATTCATTTTTGAAGTTACAATCTTTCCTTCTTTATTTTCCAATTCTACCATTTTTTACACGATCTATTCAAACGTTCAATTTACATTTAATGAAAATATTAATGTTTGATGCGTTGTATCGATTATATTTTTATTTTGAATGTTTTAGTGCGGTTATATATATTTATAAATTTATTTTATGTTTTCAGTTATTAATTCTTTAACTAGAATATTTTATCCTATATTTTAATCTGATAGAAATATCCTTCCAAAAAGGTTTTTCATTATAACCTTCCATAAATTTACCTAACTTAAGGGAATTCTTAGTTTGAATTTGCAAGGATTTATTTATTTCCTTTTTATTAGACAGTGTAAACTACAGAAAGAAAATCCATACTTTACAGATCTATTCTCTCTTTTGATGTATATTCCTTGTCAGATCAAACATTGCCCTTTTTCTAGGAAATTAGGATACTAGACAAATTCAAGGAGATTCAACAGATAGTTCTTCCAAATAATTAAAATACAAATCTCACGTTCTAAATATAATCAGAAAAAGTCTAAATTACACTAATATTTTTACAACCCAATTGTAGATCTGGAATAAATTCTACATCTTTATCCACATTCAACCTTTAATAACTTAGGGACTACTTTTCAAATCTGGGTGTAAACAATATTCCTATTCAATTATAGAATATGTAGGCAGTGTTTTATGCGCTTAATTCAAGCCTGTAACTCTTTTGATCTTTATTTAGACATAAACATCAAATAAAATTCCAACAAAATAAATTCCAATGTTATAAGTAAATTACATAATTTCCCATTATTCTTTAAAAGCATTCCAAACCTCCAGATCTGAATCTGATTTCTTGAATCTACTCGTTTTCTTTTCTAATCCCAAGAAATATGTATAGAAGTGTATACACATACCATTAAAATTATAGATCTAAGAAGAGACTTGGGAAAGAGGGGAATATATATTTATAATATTGAAATTTACATTTTTATTTGTGCATTGTTGATCCACTCCTTCTCTTCTTCTATTTATTTTCTACTCTTCTCCAATTTATATAAATACAAATTATTTTAAAGTTAGGAGGAATAGTGTAGAAGAGGAAATGGTAGAGCTTCGCTTCCCTAGATTAGAAAATATGAGAAGAGAAGGGAGGGGTTAGGGGTGTATTTATAGGCTCTCAAATCAGCTGTATGCGTTAGATTAAATTTATTAAATCCAAGCCATTGGTCGAGGTTCAAACCACAGCCGAAATGCCTCAACCACTCCCCTATGAGTGGTCGACCGCTTGAGGTCGACTGCCCTATAACAAGGGTCGACCGATTGGGTCCCGATGTAATTATATATTTATTACCAATTTTTTTATTTAATTAATTTCATTCTAAATTATTTAAACGCCCATTACTTCTTCATTTGAACTTCGATCACGAAACTCCAAAACGAAAATTGCTCTGAAAATCGCTACGAACACAATGGTGTAGGTTTCATGGCCAAATTCCACTATTTGCTCAAATTTCATTTTTGGAGCTTAATTAATTATTAAATTATTATCATAAATTTACAAGGTGTTACAATACATATTATTGATCTTACAGTAGTGACCGTACATATTATTAGTCTTATATTAATAACCATAGCGTTAGGGCGTGATAGCTTCAGTCTTATATTAATAACTATATTTGTCAGGTTCTGGCCTTACTAGGAGACTAGCGGTTTTATAACCATGTGGGTGGCATTTGGCTTATAATTGATCTATGATGTATTTGTTTATGATAGATGTAACGATCCGTATTTTACGGATCGGATGATCGTAAAATATTAATATTTTTTAATGACGGGCTGTATGATTCTGTAACTTTGGAAAATGACTACTAGAGACATTTCTTAGAATTTTTATCGGATAATTTTGACCCTGAAAATCTTGTATGACCTATAGCTTTTGACAGAAGCCAAATTGGGGTTTGAAACTACTTCAATTATATCGGGATGATGGCTTCACATCCTATAGAGTTCTCATAATAGGAAAATGGACTTACCGTTTAGTGGTTATGGATATATGAAGTTTCACTTGATTTTGGATAGATAATGAATAATTAAGGGGATTAGTGACTAAACCCAAGGCCCATTTTGGGATTTGCACCCAAATGGGGCTGATGGGACTTTCCCTTGTCATTTCAAACCTCCTAACATTATTTGAGAAGCCACCATTAACATTCTCTAGCCTAAAACCAATCTAAATCCTACTTTAATTAGTCATATCTTGTCATTAGAAGGAGATTAGTGAGATTAGATCTTAGATTTGAGGAATAGCTATTCGAAATACTTTGGAGCTATTGCTCATCATGGGATTTAAGATCTTTCAGATTGCTTTGCATTCTATGTGAGTTGTTAGGACCTCACACTTACTAATTAGTTAATATACAACTTAAAATGATTTTTGGACCCTAAAACATATTTTAAACCTTAATTAATTACATATGTTGACTTGAAATGATTTTACAAAATTTTGTGAATTTGTTTTCTTATGGATCTCCCTTGTTCTTGTGGTTCATCCTTCTTCTACACTTAGATTTAGGCTATAATTTGATGTGCATGAATGTTTTCTTGTTTGTATATAGTACATATATTAAATGCTTGAATGTTTGAAGTTTGTTTGGTTAAAAACGCCAATTGAATGTTGATTTATAATTAGGTATAGTGTCATGGATTGTCAGTGTCTAAGAATTTCACTTTACCCAAATTATGCAAAATGTGTGAGGCAATAAGGAAGGCCTCAAAAATCTATGCTTCAAGTCGTTTGGAGTTTGCTTGCTCGAGTTATAGGCAAATGAAGTTGGATTGACAATGATATGTAAGGGTTAGATTGGTGGTGATTGCTTCAAGTTACATGGAAGCCTACGTTGAGCCCTTAAGAGTTTGCTGCAGGAAGATTTCATATTTGCTTTGACTTTTACTTGGAGAGCAAAAGTAGACCAAGTGTCAGATCGATGGGGGTGTTCTTGGATCAATGAAAGATAGATTGATAGGGCTTGGATGGATTAGGTTAGCATCATGGATCAGTGGTGAAGGTTGGATTAGTTATGGGGTTGGATTGGTAGCATCACAGACATGTGGTGAAGGTTGGATCTGTGATGAGGACAGATCGGTGGCATCATGGACCAATAGTGAAGGTTGGATCGATGATGAGGTTGGATCGGTAGCATCATGGATCGATGATGGAATTTTAGTTGATAGGGTGCTTGGGTCGGGGTAGTTCATGGGTCGATAGTGTTTACCTTGCCTGGCTAGATCGGTGAACTCAAGGATCAAGGATGTATATCGTTCGGTGGTAGGGAGAGTTGGAGCTACTTTGCGTCATAAGCATGTTTACTTTAGGACTAAGGGGAGTGAACTTTAGTCAGCAAGTTGCTTTGCGTTTTTGAGGTGTTCGTTTTGGGTCTTTATGGCATTCACCTCGTGTTCACACCCATTTTAGCGCTCGACCATATTTTGGTTAAGTCTTGATTCAACACCGAGTTGTGCGACACTCAGTGGCGAACTTTCGACGATAACAGTGCATGACTTAGCAATGATGATTCCATGATGGAAAGTGACGGATTTAAAGGTGGGATGGCTATACTTCGAGATGTAGAGTAGAGGACTACGAGTCGGATTGAAGGAACTGTTGTAGGAAAGTTACATGACAAACGATGATATTCGACGACTAATGGTGACTATCAAGAATCATCCCAAACCACGAGGACTTCAGACAGGAGTTGTGAGAAAAGTTCCAGTATACTCGGACTGTGCAAAGGGAATTTGTACTCGGATATTTCGAGGTCTATTCATAAAGAAAAGGTATGTGAGGACGCTCACTTGGGTATATGGGTGCCTCGGATCACACGATGTCTTGAACCGTTTAACTTGGGCTATTTATGGGGATGCAGTCTAGTTCCTGACCTGTTGAGTGGCATGGATTTGAGTACTGAGAAACCAGGACATTGAGTAGTCCTTGACTATACGAGGAGGTCCTCATTTATACAACGCCAAGAGTGAGTGAGTATGAGGATGGTTCATGGGTGCTATGTTTGCTTTGGTTGCCTGTTACCCTAGGGATGTCACAAGACGTAGATATCTATACACCTATTAGTACTTTGATGTATAGTACACCTATGATATAGGGTTTCATATATCATGTGTTATGTGCTAACTTTATGGATGCATGGATATGTCAGGTATGATTTTCCATACCAGTTGTCGTAATATATTGACTTTATAGTATTTGAGTTTATCTATAGCTCACAACACTGTTGTTTGACTCAGGATTTTATGCTTTTCTTCCTATTATTCCAAGTACTCTTAAATGAGTAGATTAAGGATACCAGGTTTGGTGACCACATAGAGCTGGATAGTTAGAGAGCACGAGGCTAAGTTCTCAAGTATTATTTTATCTAGCTATCATTGCTTATTATTCTGCTATGCGGCACTATGATGCTTTATAGTGCTTTTATCTATTTAGAGATAGTTACTTATTTAAGTTTATTGTCAGTTGTATAAACTATATCACTTTTGTTATATATCTATATGGATCTGTGTACTTTGATTTCTATGGTTCCTTTGGTTATTATTGTTTCTCATGTTTTATATTTCTAATGTTTACTATTATATTTTATTCGATGTGTTGTGAGATATATGACAATTTATGTGGTTGATTTACCTTATTATAACCCTTTATGATTTTTTTACATTGGTTAGGCACCATTACAACACAGTCTACTATATAGGTTATACATTTGGATGTTGATGGTGTAGAGCGGTCGTCACATTTGGTATCCTAGGTTAAGTGATTTGACTTAGGTTAACTCGCTTAATTCTAAGTTGATACCCTGATCCATTAGAGATAGGATATGAGTTATTGCCCTAGACTGGATTGAGAGTGTGTGTATGTATATATATGAGAGTGCGCACTTGTTATATAATTTTGTTTTCAAAAAAATACAGTAATATATATATAGTAAGAAGTCTCACTGCACACACAAGTACTATTTAAGCAGAATTCCCTATAGAGACCAGCCGTCTTGATTATAGATTAAGGGATCAGTTGTCAAACAAGGAATGCTGCTAGGAACTCCATTTTCAGAATCGAAGAAGGAGTTGGCTCGGGAGCTGCTAACCCAAACCTATAAGCGATGTTCAATACCATGATGCGAAACATGTTGCTGAATGCTCAAGTAGCTGCTCTAAATGTTGCTATTAATGGAGGTGCTCTGGTGAAGTCACCTAGAGACAATTTTGCTAAGCTAAAGAAGGACAGTCTTGTTGGCAAACCATTCCAAGGAATGAGGTCGACAATGAAAGTGCAGGATTAGCGTGACACCTGCAAAAGGATTTTTGATGACTTAGAGTTGAATTATGCTATGAAAAGTCGATTGGCTTCCCGATATCTTCAAGAGCTAGCCATGAGCTGGTGGAACATAGTGAGGGCTGATACTCCTGAGGATCAATTTACTTGGAACCAGTTCAAAGCCAGATTCGAAGAGAAATTTATTCCAGCAGCTCAGTGGTCTGTTTTGTTCTGTAATTCACGGATCTAAAGCAAGGGGATATGATTGTTCTTGAGTATGTTGTCAAGTTCGATGCCTTATCAAAATATGAGATGTCTTTCATTGACACTCCATTAAAGAAGAATGAGAAGTTCATCATTGGCTTGGACGACTATTGGGGGAGCGAATCATGAGCCACACTCATGATACTTTTGAGATGATAGTCGAGAAAGCCTTGAGGCACAAGAGTCTATATCCAAAACGAAGATTGTTGTTCCTAAAAAAGAACCAAAGTTTCAATCAGACGGGGAAGGCAAGAAGAAATGGAATAAGAACAACAGGAGAAAGTAGTTTCATAATAAAGATGGCTAGAAGAAGGTCAAGCAGGTACTAGCTTTCTACAAATGTAGAGAGAAGGTTCGCTTTAGTAGAGACTACAAAGCGGAAGAGAGAAAGTGCTACAACTGCAATAAGCTTGGGCATACCAAGGACTGTCTAGAGCTACCTAAGTAGAAACAAATAGTTATAGCATATGCTCTCAACACTGTTTTGACTTCATTGAGTGCTCCATCGGCGAAAGATAAGAGGAAGGGTATCGGTATTTGAGGTGTGCTTTCCATCTATAATGTCCCCATATGTGTTTTGTTTGATACCGGGTCTTCACATTCCTTCATATCTAGTGACTTGGTAATTACGTTAGGATTGGAACTCAAAATTGTTGACCGACCTTTGATTGTGACGTACCATGATAGAGGCTCTACTAGCCTATGTATGGTTTATGGTAGTTTGGTCTTATCAAGTCAGGGATGTGCTTTTTATTATGATTGCATTGTTTTGAGTTTTGCGGGCTTTGGTATTATTTTAGGTATGGACTTGCTTCATAGATACGAAGTGATGGTGGATTGTGAGAATTCATTAATGATGATATGGGTAGATGATAGGAGTACGATAGTGTTAGGCTGCCAACCAAATGATGAGGTGATGGTTAAATTTCTTTATTCGCTCGATATCCTAGAAAATGAGTTATCATCGGTGATTATTGTTAGGGAGTATCTGGATATATTCAAGGAGGTAACCAGACTTCCGCTACATAGAGAGATTGAATTCTGTATTGACTTAGTTAAAGATGCCAGACCGATAGTAATGCCTTTGAGGAGTATGGCACCTAGACAATAGCGGGAGCTCAAGGTGTAAGCGAATGACCTATTGAGGAAAGAATTCATTTGCAGAAGTATTTCTAAGTAGGGAGCGCCTATAGTATTCCCTATGAAGGCAGATGGTTCCCTTAGACTGTGTGTCGATTACCATTAGCTGAATAAAGTAATGAGGAAGAAAAAGTATCCACTCCTACGTATTGATGACTTATTCAATCAACTTCATGGTGCTAAAGTATTTTCTTAGTTGGATCTTACAATGAGATTTCAATAACCGATGGTAGCAAAGGAGAGTGTGCTAATTACAGTGTTTAGTACGCCATTTGGGTTCTATGAGTGGTTGGTTATGCAATTTGGGCTAACCAATGCACCGGCATACTTCAATGATCTCATAAATTGTGTTTTCAAGGGTTAGCTAAATAAATTTGTGCTTGTGTTCATCGATTATATTCTTGTCTACTCAATAAAAAGGAAGAAAACAAGTCGCATTTGAGGATTGTGCTTGAGGTGTTGAGAGCGCACTATCTGAAAGCAAAGTTTTCGAAGTACCACTTTTGGAGGAGGGAAGTGTGATCCTTGTGTCATATTGTTTTTGAGCAAGGCATTACCGTTGATCCTGCAAAAGTTTCCAGCACTCGAAGATTGGATCGACCCAAAAATGCTACAGCGTGAGAAGTTTATCTAGGATAAGCTAGATATTATAGACGATTCATCCAGGGCTTCTCCAAAGTAGCCGCACCATTGACTCGATTGACAAAAAAGAATTAGACTTTTACTTGGGATGTAAGATGTGAACATGCATTCGTGAGTCTGAAAGAAAAGTTGACAAGTGCACCTTTATTGACCATTCCAGTAGGAATAAAGTTATGACGGTATACATTGATGCTTGTGGTTTCAGATTGGACGCGGTATTGATGCAGAAAGGCAACGATGTTGCATATGCTAATCGACAACTTAAACTGCACGATACGAAATACCAGATCCATGATTCGAATTTAGTAGTGATCGTATTTGTGCTGAAGATTTAAAGGCATTATATTTTATGTAACAACCCTTGTTTGGAGATTATCGGTATACATTAAATTATAAAGGAAGTTATAATTTAATATTGTAAATTAAAATATAATTGGAAAATTTAAATTGTTTATTTGGAATAAACAATGAATTTTGTAAATAAAATGAGAAAATTAAGTTTGGAACTCTATTTTGTTTATTTGGGTATAAATATGGGATTAAATATTGATTGGATAAGTATTTGGTTTAAATAATTTGAAGCTAATAAATTAATTAGGTGATGTATTTCAACGTTAATTGTTGAAATAAATCTAAAGTAATGAAAATAAAGTTTTAAAAACTTTATTTTGAGAACTGAGTAGAAAATAATCAAATTGCAATTTTATTTGGGTAATTACAACCATATTGGAAAACATTGTCACTATGAATCTTTTATTGAATTTAAAACGAGAAATATGAAGATAGTATGTGTTTTATTAAAATAAAAGATGAAATATTGTTTGAAAAATAATATTTGACGATTTAAAAGAGTTAAAATGATTTATGGTAGTTTATTTGACAAGAAATCAATTTTTGTACAAATTGTTGGATTAAAAATGGTGTTTTGTAATAAAATAGTGTAAATTGTGTAAATTATAAATTATTTTTGAAAATATGGTTTTATTTGTAAAAAGAACTTTTTATTGTTGAAATAAAATTTTATTTTGTTGCAATAACAATTTTATTTGTAAACAAATAGGTGTATACATTTTATTTGGCCTAAAAATGAAGAAAAATGTGTATATGTTGATTATATAGGTTAGAAAGTGTACATAACTCAATTTTCTTTATGTAATAATGGTTTTGGGCTTTTAGAGTTAGGTTTAAAACCCAAACTCCATTATCCAGATGTTTCTAGACAGAGATAAACTACTGTACGTAGTTTCTTCTTCCTCCCTAAACAAAAGTTTTCAGTAAAGCGACAAGAAAAAAAAGGGCAATCTCCATCTAAATTCAATTTTCCACTCAAATTGCTGACAATCAAAGAAGATAATCACTAAAATCAGATAATAGAAGGTAATCTCCATCCAATACCTATAAGTTTTCATCAAAATCTTTGAAACAAAGTATGAATTTTGTCTGTAACAATTTCTTTTGTTTTGCATGTCCTTATTTTGCAATCTACAGGCTCTTGAAGGCCATTTCCCTTCAAAATCCATCATATTGTTGCTGAAACCATTGCTAAATCAAGTGGTAAGCATGGTAAGAGTTTCTTACAGCAAGCTAAAGCTAAAAAAATCAAACTTTGCTATCATTTGTTGATGGAATTGCTCTATTTATCTTCTTTGTTTTCTGTTCTGCTGGCTGAAAAAGCCCCATGTTCAAAAATTTGTATCTTCTCCAATTTACATAATTTGAGTCTGAGTTTTTCACATGTTTTAGTACTTGGATTGGGCAATGTTACTAGAAATTTTCAATGAATTTGGTGTTGTTTTGGTTTGGAAAATTTGTGTTTGAAAATGGCCAAAAACTGATCTCTGATTTCTGGCCGAAAATACATCATATTCAAAAAATCATATATTCTTCAATTTTTTTGCAAATTGATCTCAGTTTTTGGTATGATGTTGTAGTCAGGTAATTCTACAAATCTTTAATTTTCATTGAATTATATGTTGTTTTGATATATAAAATTATTAGTTGAAAATGGCCAAAAATATCTCTCTGTTTATAGGCCGAAAATGCACCATAATCAAAAAATTATGTCTCCTTCAATTTTTGGTAAATTGATTTCAGATTTTGATATGTTTTTATAGTCAGGGAACTCTACATTTCTGTAAATTTTCACTGAATTTTATGTTGCTTTGATATATAAATTTAATGGTTGAATTCGGCCAAAAAATTGATTTCTGTGTTGGCCGAAAATACATCATTTTATAAAAATCATATCTTCTTCATTTTACAGCCATTTGCTCTCAATCTCTGATATGTTGTAGTACTTGGACTGTGAAATGTTAATGAAAATTTTCATGAAATTTTGAGTTGCTTTGATATAGAAAATCACTGGTTCAAAACAGCCAAAAAATCTTGTTTTTCTTTGTGTTTGCTGAAAAGTGCAATGTTCAAAAAAAAAAAATCATAACTCTTCCGCTTTGCAGCGAATTGCTCCAAATTTTTGATACGTTATAGTTTTTATGTCATGGTTTAATGCCACAAAATTTGGCTGAAATTTGGATTTTTATGATGAATTGATGATGGTTGTTATGTTTAAGATGGACTTTTACTTGTCGATGAAATGAGACAAGTCTTGATGTCACTTTAAACTCATCGAAGTATGAGACACGATGAGTTGGGTGCTTTACACTCGCCAATGAGATGAGGCAGTGTATGTTTGATTTGGATTTTTATGAATGTTTTCTAATGTGGCAACGACTGAGGATTAGTAAACCAATAGGTGCGAATGTATGGTATGGGACGTACATTAACACCCATTGGGTTCCTATTCGAGACGTTGTGACACATTCCAGATGTTATTAGTACTACAAACCGAGTATAAGATTGGAATCATTACGTTGTTCTTGATGTTATTACTAGATTCCAATCATCATGATGTTTTGCTCGGATTTTATGATTTGGGTGTCATCGCGATATTCGACTATAGTCAATCAAGATGATCACGATGCTAAGATGTTAATGACCCAAGTCATCACGACGTATGGTACCAAATAATAGTAGTACTAGTCAAGATGAAAAGCACGTGCAATTTTCTATGAAGTTTTCTATGTTCGATTTCACCTTTTTATGATGTGTTATTTGAATATGGCCTTGAGTATGATATAGGCTACATTCATATTATTCTATATGGTGATTTCGATTATGATTTCCTTTAACTCTTAATGAGTTCTTATGATAGATTATGATGATTTGATGTTTCCTTATGAAGTTATTATATGGTTCTCATCCCTTATCCACTTTACTTAGAGATGTCCTTAAGAGAAACCATATGCATGCTACTTATTGAATTTCTTTGAAATAGATAGATAAATCCCCGATGTCCCCTGTCTTATAAATGATATGATGAATAACATGTCGTTCCATTGGCAACAACGGAGTGATTCTCACCACTTTCGCTTATTACTGAGATCCTTACTACTAATAAGTTCTAGCCTGCCTGACCCGTGTGTTTTTCACTCGGGTCAGACCGAGTTGTTTCAGGTATCATCTATTGGACTTAGCTTGAAGTTGATGTTGGACATTAGCTTATATATCGCTTGAGTAGTTGATTTCTTCCGCATACTCTGATGTATTTATATTTGATTCAATGTATATGGTGTGGTCGAGTACCACATTTATTGTATTCATATTGTATTGTACTAAACATGTATCAGTGTATATGTATATATATGATGTTGATTACTGTTCTGTGATGTGCTTTACATTTAGTTATTGTATTTTGTTCTGATAGATCCGTTAGCCACCTATAGTTTTGGATTAAGCATTTACTGGGTATGCCGATCCATTGAGATAGAAAAGAAAAATCATATTGCATTTATCGACGTATTCAGTAGATGTTTAAGACAAAGTTATAGATGGTCGCCCTTAACCAGCCCTATTCTCCGCTTTAGTAGACGGAATTACTTGTTAATTCTCTTTACTAAGGTGGGTCTCGGGGTGGGGCGTTACAGCATGGTATCAGAGCTGTGGTCAGAACAAAGTAGAATAAACATAGAACAGTACGTATATCACGATACGTCGAAGTACAATATAAGTGAATCATTGTCCTTTATTCGAGCTTGTTTTTAAATCGTGCTTTGATTCTTCTTCGAGTATTGGGATATGTTGAGATGGAATATGTCTAAGAATATATATTGTATTCCGTAGTATTCCATAATTGAGTTTGATGTTATCTTATCTTATGAATAATCTTATTTAGGATTATTCTATTCTTATTTTTGTCGATGCGAGTGAGTTCGTATCGATGAAGCTTATTGATTCCTTTGAGTATTTTTGTTGTGTTCCTTTGAGAGTTGTGAATCATATTGAGGGGATCCACAACGATTGGCTCGTTGTGAGCATTCTGAGATTTCTATTTGATCTTGCTTTTGTGAGTATTTGTTTGTTACTCACAATCTTGAGGTGCATTTGATTTTAGATGGATTAACTTATTTGATATTAAGTCCAATCTGTTGTTTTATAGGATCCTATATTTATTTAGGTTTCCTATTTTGATTGGTTTACTGTTTCTATCACTTTGGAATGTTAATAATGATTCCGAAGTTTCTATATTCACTCTTGAGTATCGAGATGTTGACGATATATTTTGAATTCCAGTCAAGGTGACATTGTTGAGTTTTGTGAGTCCGTTTGGATTTGACATCCAATTGGGCAATCGAGTGTTGAGGTAAGCATTTTCCAGGCTCTTAGCTCTTCGGTTATCCTTCCACGAGGATATCCACTAAGGAATGAGGTGAGTTTCTATATTGGTTGAGCTTGATTGGGTTTATCATTCAGTTTCTTTGAGTTACCCTTTTTGGATACTCAATCGGTGTTATCCTTTGTAGCATTACTTTGTTTGAAGTAATGATTTTTTTTGTGTGCTTCTTCTCCTTCGAGAAGAATATCTTGCTTATCTTGTGTCTTGATGATTTCCGAGAGTGGCTCGTCATCTTGTAGGAGTTGACGAACACTCCATCTCCTTAGTTGATTTTGTGAATCGAGTATTCTAGGAATATCTCGATGCATTCTCTTAATGTTCTTTGGTGAGTTTTTGAAGCTATATATATATGAGTTTTTTTTCTATAAAATAAAAATAAAAAATAAAAAGAGAAATTGGACTTTGAGATTTTTTTTTAAAAAAAAGAAAAATTCAAAGAATGTTTTGAGAATATAATTATATGAGTAGTATTCTTTTATAGAAATAATTTGAGAGTGTTGGGGTTATCCATCGAGTAGTTAAGAGTTCTGGTCGATACGCCTGATCAACGTTATCGATAGGAATCTCCTAAATGCTATGATGAGGCAATCAGACACGATGGTTTGTGTTTTAAAATTGAGATTTTGAAAATAATATTTTGAGATTTTAGAATTTATATTATATACATTGGATGTTTTAAAAGAAGAGTTATAAGAGGATTAGAAGATTGTTTTTAAACTATTTAAGTGGTTTAATAAAAAGAGTAAAGAGAATTTAAACCCTTAATTTATTTTGAGGAATATTATTATGGATTTACAAAATTCTTTGAAAATTAATTTTGAAGTAAGAGAAGAAATTTGGACTTTTAATTTGAGTTTTATATTACTTACTAAGTAATATAGTAGAGAGTTTGAAAATTTTCAAATGTTGAAAATTGAGATTTAAATTTAAAAGATGTTGAGAAAAAAAAATTCTAAATATCTTGGACTGAAAAGTAATTTGAGCTCATATTCTTGTTCTTGAGTTCACTCTATTCTTATGCTAATGATAACGACGTGCATTTTCGCGGTCGTTCGAGTTTGGTGGCCTCATGAGAAACCATTTTGTGTGATTTATCTATATTGTCTATTGAGTCTATCCTTGTTGTGAGGAAGTTCTTTCCGTAGTATTAAGCGGAAAATTGTGTTGATGATCATTTTTGTTGCTTAGAGTTCGGGTTTGAATGAGTTTGATCCCAACTCTATTCGTAAAGTTTTGAGAAATCTATCTTATTTGATAGATTATTTGTTGAGCTTTTTATTGAGTATTGGTTCGAAGATGGGATATCTTCGAAATTCTTTCTAGTTGCTTGGAAAATTCGATGGTTTGCTAATCACTATATTAGCATATGATGGACCATTGGACTAACCAAGGGAGTTTTTCCTTATTTCTCTCTACCATTCTATGCTGGGAGTATGAATGGTTTGAGTTTCGAGCTTGTTTATCACCTTTGTTGATTGAATTTTTATGTTGTTTACAACTATTTTCCTAGAAAATTGCGAGGACGCAATTTTTGTAGGGGGGAGTCTGTAACAACCCTGGTTTGGAGATTATCGGTATACATTAAATTATAAAGGAAGTTATAATTTAATATTGTAGATTAAAATATAATTGGAAATTTTAAATTGTTTATTTGGAATAAACAATGAATTTTGTAAATAAAATGAGAAAATTAAGTTTGGAACTCTATTTTGTTTATTTGGGTATAAATATGGGATTAAATATTGATTGGATAAGTATTTGGTTTAAATAATTTGAAGCTAATAAATTAATTAGGTGATGTATTTCAACGTTAATTGTTGAAATAAATCTAAAGTAATGAAAATAAAGTTTTAAAAACTTTATTTTGAGAACTGAGTAGAAAATAATCAAATTGCAATTTTATTTGGGTAATTACAACCATATTGGAAAACATTGTCACTATGAATCTTTTATTGAATTTAAAATGAGAAATATGAAGATAGTATGTGTTTTATTAAAATAAAAGATGAAATATTGTTTGAAAAATAACATTTGACGATTTAAAAGAGTTAAAATGATTTATGGTAGTTTATTTGACAAGAAATCAATTTTTGTACAAATTGTTGGATTGAAAATGGTGTTTTGTAATAAAATAGTGTAAATTGTGTAAATTATAAATTATTTTTGAAAATATGGTTTTATTTGTAAAAAGAACTTTTTATTGTTGAAATAAAATTTTATTTTGTTGCCATAACAATTTTATTTGTAAACAAATAGGTGTATACATTTTATTTGGCCTAAAAATGAAGAAAAATGTGTATATGTTGATTATATAGGTTAGAAAGTGTACATAACTCAATTTTCTTTATGTAATAATGGTTTTGGGCTTTTAGAGTTAGGTTTAAAACCCAAACTCCATTATCCAGATGTTTCTAGACAGAGATAAACTACTGTACGTAGTTTCTTCTTCCTCCCTAAACAAAAGTTTTCAGTAAAGCGACAAGAAAAAAAGGGCAATCTCCATCTAAATTCAATTTTCCACTCAAATTGCTGACAATCAAAGAAGATAATCACTAAAATCAGATAATAGAAGGTAATCTCCATCCAATACTTATAAGTTTTCATCAAAATCTTTGAAACAAGGTATGAATTTTGTTTGTAACAATTTCTTTTGTTTTGCATGTCCTTATTTTGCAATCTACAGGCTCTTGAAGGCCATTTCCCTTCAAAATCCATCATATTGTTGCTGAAACCATAGCTAAATCAAGTGGTAAGCATGGTAAGAGTTTCTTACAGCAAGCTAAAGCTAAAAAAATCAAACTTTGCTATCATTTGTTGATGGAATTGCTCTATTTATCTTCTTTGTTTTCTGTTCTGCTGGCTGAAAAAGCCCCATGTTCAAAAATTCGTATCTTCTCCAATTTACATAATTTGAGTCTGAGTTTTTCACATGTTTTAGTACTTGGATTGGGCAATGTTACTGGAAATTTTCAATGAATTTGGTGTTGATTTGGTTTGGAAAATTTGTGCTTGAAAATGGCCAAAAACTGATCTCTGATTTCTGGCCGAAAATACATCATATTCAAAAAATCATATATTCTTCAATTTTTTTGCAAATTGATCTCAGTTTTTGGTATGATGTTGTAGTCAGGTAATTCTACAAATCTAGAAATTTTAATTGAATTATATTTTGTTTTGATATATAAAATTATTAGTTGAAAATGGCCAAAAATCTCTCTCTGTTTATAGGCCGATAATGCACCATAGTCAAAAAATTATGTCTCCTTCAATTTTTGGTAAATTGATTTCAATTTTTGATATGTATTTCTAGTCAGGGAACTCTACATTTCTGTAAATTTTCACTAAATTTTATGTTGCTTTGATATATAAATTTAATGGTTGAATTCGGCCAAAAAAATTGATTTCTGTGTTGGCCGAAAATACATCATTTTATAAAAATCACATCTTCTTCATTTTAGAGCCATTTGCTCTCAATCTCAGATATGTTGTAGTACTTGGACTGTGAAATGTTACTGAAAATTTTCATGAAATTTTGAGTTGCTTTGATGTAGAAAATCACTGGTTCAAAACAGCCAAAAAATCTTGTTTTCTTTGTGTTTGCTGAAAAGTGCAATGTTCAAAAAAAAAATCATAACTCTTTCGCTTTGCAGCGAATTGCTCCAAATTTTGGATACGTTATAGTTTTTATGTCATGGTTTAATGCCACAAAATTTGGCTGAAATCTGGATTTTTATGATGAATTGATGATGGTTGTTATGTTTAAGATGGACTTTTACTTGTCAATGAAATGAGACTAGTCTTGATGTCACTTTAAACTCATCGAAGTATGAGACACGATGAGTTGGGTGCTTTACACTCGCCAATGAGATGAGGCGGTGTATGTTTGATTTGGATTTTTATGAATGTTTTCTAATGTGGCAACGACTGATGATTAGTAAACCAATAGGTGCGAATGTATGGTATGGGACGTACATTAACACCCATTGGGTTACTATTCGAGACGTTGTGACACATTCAAGATGTTATTAGTACTACAAACCGAGTATAAGATTGGAATCATTACGATGTTCTTGATGTTATTACTAGATTCCAATCATCATGATGTTTTGCTCAGATTTTATGATTTGGGTGTCATCGCGATATTCGACTATAGTCAATCAAGATGATCACGATGCTAAGATGTTAATGACCCCAAGTCATCATGACGTATGGTACCAAATAATAGTAGTACTAGTCAAGATGAAAAGCACGTGCAATTTTCTATGAAGTTTTCTATGTTCGATTTCACCTTTTTATGATGTGTTATTTGAATATGGCCTTGAGTATGATATAGGCTACATTCATATTATTCTATATGGTGATTTCGATTATGATTTCCTTTAACTCTTAATGAGTTCTTATGATAGATTATGATGATTTGATGTTTCCTTATGAATTTATTATACGGTTCTCATCCCTTATCCACTTTACTTAGAGATGTCCTTAAGAGAAACCATATGCATGCTACTTATTGAATTTCTTTGAAATAGATAGATAAATCCCCGATGTCCCCTGTCTTATAAATGATATGATGAATAACATGTCGTTCCATTGGCAACAACGGAGTGATTCTCACCCCTTTCGCTTATTACTGAGATCCTTACTACTAATAAGTTCTAGCCTGCCTGACCCGTGTGTTTTTCACTCGGGTCAGACCGAGTTGTTTCAGGTATCATCTATTGGACTTAGCTTGAAGTTGATGTTGGACATTAGCTTATCTATCGCTTGAGTAGTTGATTTCTTCCGCATACTCTGATGTATTTATATTTGATTCAATGTATATGGTGTGGTCAAGTACCACATTTATTGTATTCATATTGTATTGTACTAAACATGTATCGGTGTATATGTATATATATGATGTTGATTACTGTTCTGTGATGTGCTTTACATTTAGTTATTGTATTTTGTTCTGATAGATCCGTTAGCCACCTATAGTTTTGGATTAAGCATTTACTGGGTATGTCGATCCATTGAGATAGAAAAGAAAAATCATATTGCATTTATCGACGTATTCAGTAGATGTTTAAGACAAAGTTATTGATGGTCGCCCTTAACCAGCCCTATTCTCCGCTTTAGTAGACGGAATTACTCGTTAATTCTCTTTACTAAGGTGGGTCTCCGGGTGGGGCGTTACATTTTAGAAGAGAGGTTCTAGCTGTTCAACGACCATAAATCATTGAAGTACCTCTTTTCATAGAAGGATCTTAATCTTTAGCAACAATGGTGGTTAGAGTTCCTAGCCTCATACGACTTTGGAATTACATATACACTGGGAAAACGGAATGCAGTCGCTGATGCATTGAGTAGGATACATGCCAGCTTGGGAGCTATGTTCCTAGAGTGGATGTAGTTAAAGTATATTAGTGATTATGATTTTCGATCAAGATGCAAGACAGAGCCAAAGATATTGGCATGCTTGACTATCAGGCCTGCTCCAATTGAAGGGATCAATACTAGTTAGAGGCATGATTCCAGATTAGCTGAGATTATTGATGAGATTAAAGACGGAGTAGAGTTTGAAGATATGAGAGAGTATGGACTTGAACAAGATGGTTGGCTCCATAAAGATGGGAGATTGTTTGTTCCTGATGTCGATGGGTTAAGAGATGAGGTGCTACAAGAGTACCATCATCCGAAATTGACTATTCATACCGATGGTAATAAGATGTACCATGATATGAAGTAGACCTATTATTGGGAAGCGATGAAGAAAGACATTGGGACATTCATCTCAAAATGCATGAACTACTATTTGGTTAAAGTAGAGCAAAAGAAGCCTAGTGGATTGATTGAACCACTAGAAGTTTCCTAGTGGAAATGGGAACAAGTATCGATGGAATTTATCGAGAGGATTATCGTGGACTAGAGGGGGTTACAATAGAATTTGGATCATAGTCTATTGATTGACCAAGAGTGCTAGATTTACAGCTATCAAGTCAAGTAGAACGGAAGCCAAACTGGCCAAATCGTATGTAAAGTGGATAGTATAATACCATGGTGTGCAGAAGAGCATTATGAGTGACCGAGATCCGTTGTTCACTAGTGGGTTTTGGAAGAGATTACAAGAGGAGTTAGGACAAAAGTTGCATCTCAGTACAGCTATTACCCTCAAACTGACGGCCAAACTGAATGAGTGAATTGTATCTTAGAGGATCTCTTACGGGCTTGTATACTTGACTTTATAGGATCGTAGGACGATCACCTACATCTCATTTAATCTGCATACAACAACAGTTATCAATCTAGTATCGGTATGGCACCATTCAAGGAATTATATGTCCGAGCATGTAACGCTCCTTCATGTAGGTGGGAAGTGGGCGAAAAACCGATACTTGGGCCAGACATGATTAGAGAAACTACGAAGAAGATCGATATCATTTGACAACGAATGAAAGCTACTCAAGGCAGACAAAAGAGCTACGCTAATAAGAGACGTAGTGATCTAGAGTGTTCTGTCAGAGATATGGTTTTCGTCAAGACCTCTCCATTGAGGAATGTAATTCGGTTCACTAGTAAAGGGAAGTTGGCACTGAGATTCGTATGACTTTTTCCAATACTAGAGAGGATTAGGAACCTTGCTTATAGAGTCAACTTACCTTAAAGAATGGTGGGAGTGCACAATGTGTTCCACGGTTCTCATATGCAGAAATTTGTGCATGACTTAGGCATGACTATCGCATCGAATCAACTTGATGGTATGGAGATTGAACCGGAAGGTTCGAGACCTTGTAGGCCTACTAGTATTATTTGACGTGATACAAAGCAATTTAGGAAGAAAACGATGGAGTTGGTAGAAGGTTCTGTGGAGTGAAAATGAAGGCGATTGCACCAGGGAGAACAAGAAGAGCATGAGAACAGTTTATCCGGAGTTCTTTATTTGGCAAGAATTTCTATTTATCACTTTTACTTATGATATCACAAAATATACCTTATGATAGTATCCTGCATGCTAGGATATGCGTGAATGTTTCTTTTATATATTTTTTGTTGTGTATGCATGTATGATGTGCGATGGTTGCCTACGCTTATATGATTGTTAGGCATGTGGGATAAACCTAGTGAATTTGTTTAGGATTTCGAGGGCGAAATTCCTAAAGTGGATAATGTAATGATCTGTATTTTACATACCGTAGGGTATTAAAATATCAATATTATTTTTGAATAGGTCATAGGATTCTATTACTTTGGGAAATGTCTACTAGAGACATTTTCCATCCTTAGAATTTTTATCAGACGATTTTGATCCTGGAAATATTATATGGCCTATAACTTTTGATATGAGCCAAACTGGGGTTGAAACCACATCCATTAGATTGGGATGATGGTTTCCCTTTCTATAGAATGGTTATAATAGGAAAATGGACTTACCATTTGGGAGTTATGGCTGTTTGAAGTTTCACTTGATTTTGGACGGCTTAGTGGGTAATTAAGAGGGTTAATGGCTAAGCCCAAGGCCCATTTTGGGATTAGCACCCAAAGGAGGCTGATCGGATTTCTCCTTGTCATATCGCACTTCCTAAAATAGTTTTAGAAGCCACCATTAACATTCTCTAGCATAAAACCGCTCAAAACCCTACTATAATTAGCCAAATCTTGTCACTAGAAAGATTGGCGAGATTAATACTTAGATTTGGGGGATTTGCCGTTGGAGATACTTTGGAGCTATTTTTCAACTTAAGATTGGATCTTTTGGATTGCTTTGGATTCTAGTTGAGTGATTAGGACCTCTCACTTCCTAATTAGTTAATATACACCTTAAAATGATGTTTTAAAATGATTTCTGGACCCTAAAACGTGTTCTAAACCTTAATTAATCACATATGTTAATTTGAAATGATTTTACAAATTTTAGTGAATTTGGGTTCTTATGGATCTCTCTAGTTCTTATGGATCATCCTTCTTCTATCCTTAGATTTAGGCTATAATTTGATCTGAATGAATATTTGCTTGTTTTTATATAGTATATAGATTAAATGCTTAAACGTTTGATGTTTGTTTTGTTGAAAACACCAATCGAATGTCGATTTAAAATTAGATATAGTGTCATAGATCGTCAATGTCTAAGAATTCCACTTCACCCAAATTTGATGCAAAATGTGTGAGGCAAAAAGGAAGGCCTCAAAAAGCTATGCTTCAAGTTTCAAGTCGGTTGGAGTTTGTTTGCTTGAGTTATAGGTAAATGTAGTTGATTCGGTGATGATGTGTAAGGGGTTGGGTCAGTGGTGATTGCTTCATATTACATGGAAGCCTACTTTGAGTCCTTGAGAGGTTTGCTTCAAGTAGCTTGCATATTTTCTTGGAGTTTCACTTAGAGAGCGAAAATAGACTAAGTGTAGGATCAATGAGGGTGTGCTTGGATTAGTGAAAGATAGATCGGTGGGGCTTGGATAAATTGGAGTAGCATCATGGATCGGTATGAAGGTTGGATCGGTGATGAGGTTGGATTGGTAGCATCATGGATCAGTGGTGAAGGTTGGATTGGTGATGAGGTTGGATCGATAGCATCATGGATCGGTGGTGAAGGTTGGATCAGTGATGAGGCTAGATCGTTAGCATCATGAATCGACGATAGAGTTTTAGTCAATAGGGTGCTTGGATCTTGATAGTTCATAGATCGATGGTGTTTGTCTTAGTTGGCCAGATCGGTGGACTCAAGGATCGGGGATGTATGTGGTTCAGTGGTATGAAGAGTTGAAGCTACTTCGGGTCATGAGCATGTTTACTTCGGGATTAAGGGGAGTGAGCTCTAGGCAGCAAGTTGCTTCGGGTTTTTGAGGTATTCATTATGGGTCTTCATGGCACTCACTTTATGTTCATACCCACTTTAGCGCTCGACCACTTTAGCGATTTAGAATTAGATACAATGTCATGGATCGACAATGATCCAATAATTCGACTTCACCTAAATTTGATGCAAATTGTGTAAGGCAAAAGGAAGGCCTCATAAAGATAAGCTTCAAGTTTTAGGTTATTTGGAGTTCGTTGGTTGAGTTATTGGCAAATGAAGTTAGATCGACGATGGTGTGAAAGGGGTTGGATCGGTGATGATTGCTTCGAGTTGCATGGAAGCTTACTTAGGTTGCTGGAAAGGTTTGCTTTGGGTCACTTGCATATTTGCTTGGTGTTTCACTTGGACAGAAAAATTTGACTAAGTGACGGATCAATGCGGGTGCGCTTGGTTTGGTGGATGATGGATCGGCGGGCTTGGATGGATCGGGGTAAAATCATGGATCAGTGGTAAAGGTTAGATCAGTGATGGGGTTGGATCGGTAGCATCATGGATTGGTGGCGAAGGTTAGATAGGTGATGAGGTTAGATCAGTAGCATCATGGATCGGTGATGGAGTTTGAGTTGATGGAGTGCTTGGATTAGGTTAGTTCATGGATCAGTGGCGTTCGTCTTTGTTAGTCAGATCAATGAACTCATGGATCGGGGATGTATATGGTTTGATGTAGGGTGAGTTGGAGCTACTCCAGGTCGTAAGCATATTTATTTTAGGACTAAGAGGAGTGAGCTTTTGGCAGTAAGTTGCTTCAGGTTTTTAAGGTGTTTGCTCCGGGTCTTCAGGCATTCTCTTCGGATTCACACCCACTTTAGCGCTCGACCATATTTTGGTTAAGTTTGGATTCGACACCAAGTTATGTGATTTGGTGGAAAACTTTCGATGACGATGACGCATGACTTGGTAATGATGATTCCACAATGGGAAGTGACAGCTTCGACGATGGGATGGTTATACTTCAAGACAAAGAGTAGAGGACTAGGAGTCAAAATAAAGGAACTATTAGAGGAAGATCACGGGACAAACGATGATATTCTACGACTAACGATGATTGTCAAGAATTATCCTAAACTACAATGACTTCAGACGGGAGTTGTAAGAAAAGTTCTAGGACGTGCACTGTTGTAGGCGACATTGCAAAGGGATTGTTGATACTTAGAGATTTCACGGTGTACTCATGAAGCAAGGGTATGTGAGGATGCTTACTTGGGTATACAGGGACCACTAGATCACACGATGTTTCGATCTGTTTACCTTAGGTTATTTATGGGAATGCGGTCCAGTTCCTGGCCTACTGAGTTGCATGTATTCGGGTAACGAGAAATTGGGACGTTGATTAGTCCTTGACTATATATCATATATCCAATGCACTAAGTGAGTAAACACTACACCAGAATCCCCATTTCGCAACGGCTTTGAGCCGTTGCGAAATGGGCAGTGGTAAAAATTTCGCAATGGCTCAAATCCGTTGCAAAATATACTTTAGCAACGGCTTGTAGCCGTTTCGGATTTTATTTTGCAACGGATTAAAGCCGTTGCTAAATGTAGATGTATAACTGATGTTTTAAATATTAGCAACGGCTTTAATCCTTTGCTAATTAATATTTAATTTTTAAAAAAATATTCGAAATTTTTCTCTGCACCAGCGATAGTCATTTCATTGTCATAATTAATACAAAAATTTGCAAATTTAACAGTATCACAAAAGAAAGATTATTAAACCAAATATTTTTCATAGACTAAACACAAAAACCAAACATAACAAATGTTTGAATTATAATGTTCAACATCAACACATACCACTATATAGTTCAACAAGTGTACATAACATACATAGTACAACAACGACATCATTACATAATACTACATGCATAGTACAATACATACGGTACATAACGTCTTCCTCCAATCGTCTAATGCTCCCGCCAGCATAAGTTTCATGCCTGCACACAAAACAAGAAATTGATGTTTGTTTATAAAGAGGTCACTAGTGCAAACATATGTACGGCAATTTGGAGCAAACATCAATTCTATCCATGATTAAACCACACAAGGATTCCAAGTTTACAAATAAATAGATACATGTTGCAGTATCAATAATGTACACAAAATGCAACAATGAGTCGGTTACTACTGTTATTCTTCCTAGCCTACCACTTACAGTACATAACGGCTGCTTCAAAAATCCACCAACTTCCTCCCCACAAACTTCATACTTCTGTCAATAATAATCACTCAACCACCAAACTTTCTCTGTTACTTCACCACCTATAACTTTACTATCATTCAACTCCTACATATTCAAAGTTCTCACCACCACCTATAACTCCTCAACGCTAATACAGAAATTTCAGCAGACTGAGGTTGTGGATCTATTGGTGTTTTAGTAGCATCAGTATTTGTCTGGGCAGAATTTTCAGCAGGCAAAGATAAGCAACTTTCATTGGAAGAGAAACAGGAAAAACGGTTTGTAGTGGGGAGTTTGACATTGACTTGTTGCTTGCATTTTTGAGTGTTTACATTTATATTTTGTTTTGTAGAATCAATAGTGTCAGAAGTAGCACCCCTGTTAGTCTTGTTTTCCGCTTGTTCAAGAGGGGGAGCAGACCTCCCATTGGACTCTGATGTATCAGTACTTTCTTGTTGAGTAGTTTCAGTTTGTTGTGCCTTTGCTTCCCAAGCAGGTTGAAAAACTGTCACAATTTCATGCGATGTGTCCAAATACTCGACCTAGACAAAAGGCAGTCTCGTTTGTGACATGATTCCTAGTTTCCACATCTTTAAAATGATAATTCTTGAATTAAATGTGTGTGGCCCAGACTTGATTATCCTCACACTATCATCCTGCTGCTCAAATCGAATAATAATAAAACTAGATTGGTTGTAGTAAATATCAAAATTGCCATTCGGTTGCCATATTTTCTCTACAAACGTGCATAATTGGTTATAGAGGCGTCTACTGCCAATTACATAGGCAACCAAGGAGTTCCGCCATTTGGATTCAGCATTTTCTGTATTAGAATCTAGGATTTGAAAAATGAATTTACTATTCTGAACGTGTGAAGGAATGAACTGTAAATCAAATTCCGACAGAGCGGAGTCTTCAGAAGTTACACCACGAACTGTATCTACATATTCAAAGTCCTACAAACCATCCCACTGCCTATGTTCACAAACATCTTTAAACTCCTCAACACTAACATCTACATCATCTGTCACCACTACCTTAACTCCTCCAAACTTTCTATACCTTCATCTGATACTAGTATCAAACCACAGCATGCAACTACACAACCACAAAACTTCAGCCATACTTCCTTTACTTCATACCACTGACCGATATCATCCACTCCCCCTACAGCAAGCAACTAAACCTATGAACATTTTCCACCAAGAAAAATGTTAACTGGCCAACATTCAATCACCAGGTCAATTCCCATCTTTAGTTCAACAGCAAACCAGTCAAGCAACCACCATTTGGCTACAAAGTGCAACATCAGTTCACTTTCTCATCTGTGCATACTGTGCATTGCTTCCACTTTTATACTAAAATACCTAACTACTAAAATTTGACGGACTAAAAGAAATGAAACTTAATCAATCATGCATATGCAACAACTATTTTTCAGAAAAGGAAATCAACAAGGGACAAATAATCTAAAGCAATAACCACAAAACTCAACACTACTCCACCACAACCCAACTACCATCAGTTCATCCATTCAGTACTGCTGCTGCCACCATAGGGTCATCATACACCTGCTTTGAAAATCTATCACGAACATTAACTTTATTAAATAGGGACATGAGAAATGGGATTCATTTAGAGCATATAATTGAGATATAGTTTAGTAGCATCATTGATAAATGAAATTCAAAATGCATCTGAATTAATTGGAAAATATGATGCACTTGCACGGAGATAAAATAGACAGGCAGAAATGAGAAAAAAATTCAAAGTCTTACATACAGCCAATCCTATACTACATGGTTATCATGTTGAAAAAATTCTGAAATATTAATAGATTTACACACACGGCAATAATTTTGGGATTAATTTTTCCAATTTTTTATATTAATATTTAGGTGCTAAGAGAGTGCAAGAAACACATAAGAAATTAATAAGTAAACCTACTCATATGATGTTTGTAACGAACTATAAATTCTACCATTAAAAATTAAAAGCAGGAGTTGAAGAGCATGATACCGAGGATCAATGATGCATCGATGAAAAGCAGTTGCAGTAAAGGTTCCCTGCTTCTCTTCGTTGTAACATCATGTCATGGTGGATCAAAGTACGGATTAGACAATGAAAACATTTATGTACCCTGAATAGGTAGACAAAGTTAGCCTGAGTCAATGGTTTAAAAATCAAGAAAAGGTGATAGAGTACAACGGAATAGTTATTACTGATCGCATCCGTAAGATTTAGCCAATGTTAATTCACCTGCAAAACAGTATAATTCTCTTCTATATTATGCATATAACACATCAATCTAAAAGACCAAAGCAGAGGAAAATACAAATGATACCATTATAATTGTACATTGAAATTGGCTTGTATATTTATGATATACCACAAGCACATGTGTTAAGATGGGAACAGTTTACCTTTCCATACAAACAAACAATGCCTTAACGTACCTTAACATATAAGAAAGAATTTGCATAAATTGTAATTTTAGTCGAAGTCATCTCCAACAGCTACAAAGGTTACAAATTCAACATTTATAATATTAAACTTACATTGATAAATTTAAACTAAAGGTCTGTTTAACAAGCTTACAACATTATACTTATATTAAACTAACATCTAATTCTGTTTGTTTTAGACCTTTAGTGGTTGAACCATACCTAGGTGCATGTTTAGCAGATAGCTATAGTATGATTGCTTATTTAGTTGACGTCAAACTAGACTACATTCTACTTCCATGAATTCTTCCTTAGATTACAAATTGTACTATTAGAAGATGAATTTAAACTTATATTGCAAATTTGCAAGATATGCACTTACATTTTAAGGTACTCATATATTTAAGTTTTTTATTAAGTCCCCTAATCCTATATTATGTAGCACACATAATTGTTATAGAAACAGGACAAAAATCATGTTTAAAAAGTAAGATTATATTGTCTTTTCTTACACTATACAGCTTATGTAAGATTCAACCATTTAGGGGATTTAACAACATTTATATGACAAATGTCATTTAAAAATTGTACAGGCTCCTACAGGACCACGCTATTCACATTGATAGGCAGCAAATCCCAGTCTAAGGAGACAAACAGTCAAACTACTTATAACCTCTTGCTAAAACATCCCCTAACAATCCTATATTTTTCTTTGCACTAAACTGTTTATTTGAAACTTCTAGGCAGCACTGTTTCACAAAAATTTTAAAGTGTGAAATAAAGCAATCAAAACTGTGCAGAAACACATACACTGACAACGACCATGAAACTAAGATAGAAATATTTCTTAATATGTTTTCCACAAGTAAAAGTGAACAAAACATCACCAAGTTATATTCTGCCTACCACAATTTTTTTTTAAACTCTCACTCACTAAAATTTGGAAAATATGACAAAAGGGAATTCTACTCCCTCAACATTCATAGTAATACAAACATCTTCCATCACAAAACCACTTTTTATGCTAGAGATAAAACAATGGAAAGAGATATTTGTATGTCTCCTCCATCTCATGGCTGCTCTTCAGATAGATGGAGAGCGAAAAAGAAACAAAAAGAAGGAAAATGTGGAATGAGAGTGGAAGTCCAAAAGAAGAGAGTAATGGTCGTCATTGACCAAACAACAAGAGCAAAGCATGCGATGATGTACGCCTTAACTCGCGTTGTTAACAAAGGAGATATTATAACTCTTCTTCATGTCATAACTCCCTACCAAGACTGTGAAGGAGATTGCCATCTGTCCAACTTAGCCAACTCTCTTGCTTCTGTTTGCAAAGCTTGCAAGCCAGAGGTACGTACATGCTCAACTTTTAAGTCTACTACTATTATTTCATGTTGGTTATATATTTCAATTCAATCCAAAGTGTGGCTAAGTGGATAATTACTTCCTTTAATTATTTTTGGCAATAATAAGACGAGGGTAGACATCAAACTTGTCCTTATCATGTAGGTTAAAGTAGAAGTACTTGTGATGAAAGGGCCAAAATTAAGAACAGTTCTCGGTCAAATCAAGAAGCTAGAAGCATCTGTTCTAGTGCTAGGCCAAGCTAATCCTTCCACATTTTGTTAGCAATCCTAACTTGATTATTTTGGTAAATTTTCTTAGCAACAACTATGTATCAAACATCAGGGACGAATGAAATCTAGGCATCAGGAAAATGAACAAATCAAAGCAAGGGCGTGATAGATTTTCAAAGCAACAGGGCATCGCGTGACCAATTTCAAGACAATAGGTTAGTTTACAATTAGCAACTGAGTGCATATAAACAGCAATGACAATGGATCATCAATAATCACCTATCACTAAATTCAACCAGCACTTAATATCAATACAAAAGGCGAGTTTTACTCATCTGAAATCTAACGAATGCAGCAAGATAGAGATAGATTATTGCTAGTTTCTTTTAGCTCTTAGCTCTAATTAGACACGCAAGAAGGAATAGGCACAAATAAATTAAATAACTAAAGTTAGAGACAAAACAAATTAGAATAGGGATTTCAGGTTGGAGAGGAATTACTTGAAAAATTATCTACAGGATTCAGCACACAAAAATGAAGAGAAGTGGAAAGAACGTGGAGCTAGGTTTTGTGGGATTTGGGGAAATCGCCCTGATGCCAGAAGAAATTAGGAAGGAGGCGCGGGAGGAAAAAAAATGAAGGGTACGGGGCGTTGTTTTGAGGGCGTGCTATTATTCGAAGACACCACACGTAAAGCCCTAACCCGTTCTAATATAGCAACGGCTCAAAGCCGTTGCCAAAGGGTTCGCAACGGTTCAAAGCCGTTGGAATATTGCAACGGCCTAAGTCCGTTGTGAATTTGCCGCACTATGGTGTTGCGAAATTGTTTATATGGTGTAGTGAAATGTGAGGATGGCCGATGGATGCTATGTTTGTTTTAGTTGCATGTCACCCTATGGATGTCACATGATTTAGATATTTAGACACCCTTTAGTACTTTGATATATAGTACACCTATGATATAGAATAGTATATATCATGTGTTATGTGCTAACTCTGTGGATGCAAGGACACATTAGGTATGAATTTCCATACCATTTTTCCTAGTATATTGACTTTATAGTATTTGATATCTTCTACCACTCACACCAAACTATTGTCTAACTCGGGATTTTATGCTTTGCTTCCTATTATTCCAGACACACTTAAATGAGTAAATTTGGGTATTAGGTCTGGTGAGCAGTGGAGCTGGACAGGTGGAAAGTAGGAGGCTATATTCCCATGTATTATTATAGCTAGCTGTTATTGCTTATTATTTCGCTATGCAACATTATGGAGCTTACTGGTGCTTTTATCTATTTACAGACAATGAATTATTTGAGTTTATTATTAGTTGTATAAACTCTATCCTTCTGTTGTACAGCTGTATGAATTCGTGTACTCTGATTTTTATGGTTCATTCAATTATTACTGTCTCGCCTATTTTATATCTATGATGTTTAATATGATATTTTATTTGATGCATGGTGAGATATATAATAGGTTATGTGATTGATTTACCTTATTACAACCCTTATGATCGTACTACATCGATTGGGCACCATTACAGTGCACTCTATTATACAGCTTATACATTTGGGTGCCGATGGTGCGAGATGGTCGTCGTAATAGTTTTATCATATATCGTAGCATGATAGTAGAAATGTGCCAACATGTTAGATGCATGCAAAGATGTAGGTTGAGTATGGTTCGATTACCTCGAGTAGTATTACTTGTTATTATTCATGATATATTAGCATATTGGTAATCATGCAAAAAAGTTATATTTCCATTTCATTAAACTTTAGTCTGACCATCTCTTTGTTGTTTCTTTGTTACCTATTCTTTAAGTAGGTCGAGTAGGCATTGGGATCTTTGTTAGTTGGAAGCAATTCATAAAGCCATAGTTATATTACCGTATGATTATATCTATCTAGTTTTTGGTGTATTGACATGTATACCATATGTATTATTTTGAGACATATATTCTTATGAGATTTGATGTACCATTTTGGTATGGTGTAGAATCATATGTCACTTGATATGATATCCATGTACTCTTCTACATATTTATGTTGATATTAAATTTGATATCCTCCGCTATGAGTACTAGTTTGAAGAGATAGATATGCATTGAGATATTCATTTATATATACCTTATACTTAACAAAACATCGTTCGTGAGACTATTGTAGATTTTTGTTGCTTATATGCATGGATTTTAGATGTTACGGAAGGCGGGTCGTTACAAAGAAAGTTTAGCGAAAGGGGAATGCATTCTTGTGCTGCAAGCATGGTAGCCAAAGGGGTATCAAAAAAGGAATGAATGTTTCTATGATTTGTCACTTTAAAATACAAAGGTTTTTATACTAGTAGTAAATACTAAAACTCTTTCATAGAAATGATTTCAACATTACTTTTAATACAAAACTCTTTTTAAAACCATTTTCCAATCTATTAGTATATACAAACCATTACCTCATTCGTATGAGAAATCCAATTAAATGGCTTAGCAAAACAAGTGGTATGAAATGCTTGCGTTTACTTTGTCGGTTAATTCTTGGACTTGTTCGATTGTAATCTCATGACAATTTTCGAGTGGAAATCTACAATCTGTTCATAAATATTTAAGTTAAGCTAGAGGTTATGGGCCATGAAGCTAAACTCATTTATTTACTAGATTAGTGTAATTTACACTTATTGATCAATGATGATTATTTTGTGGTTTAGACAAGCGATATGCGATGTCTCTTTCTCCGCAAAGAAGGACTATACCCTGTTAGGAGGAGCTTCGGCTCATAGTCCGCAAAAGGGGACTATACCCTGTTAGGAAGAGCTTCGGCTCATAGTCCACAAAGGGGGACTATACCCTGTTAGGAAGAGCTTCGGCTCATAGTCCACAAAGGAGGACTATACCCTATTAGGAGGAGCTTCGGCTCATTTTATGGGTTAGCGGCCCATGGGATAGCATCCCGTTTATGATACATGTGTTGGTGAGTTTTCATGCTCCCGTTTATGATAGGCCTCCCCCGCTCTTTTTTTACGATTTCTAGATTTCTAATTGATGATTTCTGGAATTTGTGTTTCGCCAATTTTTGCGATTTTCATTGATATGTTTTGTCAATATTTGAGGTTTGGTGAATAAGCTAAAGAATATGAAATTCTTTTTGGGTATTTGAGAAAACTTGAGATATTGTAGGATTTTCATTGTTATCAAATATATACCTGTCATAACATAGTATTATTGTTGTCATATATTTTTGTCATATATCTTATCCTATCTCATCTTACATGATAATTATAGCGAGACTGATCTGTTTATTATTTTTCTTCTTAAATAATACTCGGGTCAGACCGAGGTGTTTCAGGTGCTTCCACTTGACTTCTTAGCAGGGACTATCTTCTGACTTTTGGCTAACTACTTTAGCTTAGTAGTTTTTGTCCTTCATGTATACGAGATAGAGACTCTTTGATGTATACTTATTCTTTTGTGTAGTACATGTACGTATTCTTTTGGCTTGTAGTGGATCTTGTATGACCACTACTATGATGTTCATTTCTATGTGTTATATTCATATATGTTTCCGCCTTAGTGATATGAATATCTGTGACTGATTTTGTATTATGTTTATTTTATATTGATTTCGAAGGCTACTTAGCCACTGTATAGTAGATTTGAGTTTGGATCGGATATGTCGGATTTCCTCTTGAAATGAAATGCATGACATACTATCTGACATATCGGTTCTCACTCAAATCAATTGTATAGTTGGTCGCTCCTCAACAGCCTTATTCTTCGTACTAATTAACGACATTACCCAGTAGTGTCCTTGTTTAGTGTGAGTATAGAGGTGGGGCTTCACAGCTTGGTATCAGAGCCAAACTTCGGAACAATATAGGATATTATGACAGGGATCATTGTCCTGAGTCTTTCTTAGGAATCGTGCCTTAGGATTTAATTCGAGTCTTAGGACCCGTACTAACCTATTTCCTTTTATGATGCCTTGTTTATCAATCTAGTTTATTTGAATTCATTCTGAGGATAACCTTTTTCCTCTTGTTTCTTTCTTTCTTAAAGAAGAGAAATGGTTAGACCTGGTTGTCCTTGTGCCGGTCAACCCAGTGCTACTCCTCAGGATGGCGTATTCATGTATGCCCAACAACTTTTTGATCTTGTAAAGAATGCCCAAGGTGCTGGACCCATTCCTGAGCGTACTCATCCTAAATCCGGGTTTGCACGCTTGTGCAGTGATTATACCAATTTGGGTGGAAGGCCATTCAAGGGTTCCAAAGCATTATAGAAGTCCAAGCTTGGCTTAGAACATGCGATCACATCTTTTCTCGCATGAATCTTGTGGATCTACATCGAGTCCAAGTGGCTTCTAGCATGCTCCAAGAGAGGGCATTAGATTGGTATGAGCTTTTGGTTTCAAAAATTGTTGAAGCAGATCTTACTTGGGAGCAATTCCGGGAATGGTTCGAATTAAAGTTTGTGCCGGAAGCTGAAAGAGTAACTTTAGCCCGACGCTTTATTGACCTTGTTCAAGGTGAATCTTCTGTGATGGATTATGTCGCATCATTTGAATCCCTCTCTAAATATGGGGTCGAGTATATTAATACCCAATTGAATAAAAATCAGAGGTTTATCTATGGATTGAATAAGAATCTCGAAAAGGATTTACTTCTAAAACTAGAAATTCCTTTCGATCAGCTTGTAGATATCGCTCTTCGACTTGAAGAGGCCAATAAAGAAAGTGATGTTGAAGTTGTGGGTGCCAAGAAGAACTTCAATAGCAACAAGAAGAGGCATCCCGATAATAAGTTCAAAAGCCCTAATCCCAACAAGAAAGTGAAGCAAGCAACTTCGGTAGCAAAGACTCCAATCCCTAATCGTGGAGAATGCTACAATTATGGTTCTAAGGACCACCATGTAAATAGGTGTCCAAGGCCTATTTCTTCCCGCTATTGCAAAAGTTTGGGTCATTATATATCTTCATGTCCCAAACTTCAAAGCAAGAAAGAGGGAAAGATGAATGTTGTGCAAGCCCCTAGTAACACTTCTCTTGGTAAAGGTATTTCTCATTCTGTCCTTGATGGCATTACTATGTTTCGTGATCATCCTATTCGAGTTCTTTTTGATACGGGTGCATCTCACTCTTTTATATCAAAGGATCTTGTTGATATTTTGTCTTTAAATGTTATAGGCTTGATGACTTCATTAAGAATTAATAATCTGGTTAGTGGATCTGCAACACTCAGTTTATTTTGTAATGATGTTGAAATTATTTTATGTGATTATGCTTTCCGTGTCGATTTGCATGTTATGCGCTACTTAGATTTCAGAATGATTTTGGGAATGGATTGGCTTAATCGTTATGAAGCCCACATCCTATGTCCCAAGAGGACTATCCATCTTCGACATCCCCAATCTGTTAAGCAGATTTCTATTGTTCTTAATGATTCATATTCCAATTCGGTAGCATCATTATATTCTCTAAATCTGCATAGTGACGATAATGATGATAAGGAAGATGTCATTTCCCTCATTCACGTTGTTTGTGAATTTCCCGACATCTTTGAGCCCATTTTAGGATTACCACCTAAGTGAGCAATTGAGTTCAGAATTAATCTAATCCCTGGAGCTCTACCTATCACTCGTCCTCCTTATCATATGTCCAATAAGGAAAATGAGGAGACGCATAAACAATTATCCGAATTGGAAGCAAAACAGTTTATTCGTTCTAGTTCATCTCCTTGGGGAGCTTCAGCTATCTTTGTAAAGAAATCTGATGGTACACTTAGGCTTTGCATTGACTACCGCAAGCTTAATGATCTTACCATTAAGAATAAATATCCCTTGCCTCGGATTGATGATCTATTCGATCAACTTAGTGGTGTTAGAGTCTTTTCACAGTTAGACTTAGCAACCAGCTTTCATCAGCTTCGTATTGCAGATGATAGCATTCCTTTGAGATCGTTCCGTACTCGTTATGGATCTTATGAATGGCTTGTTATGCCATTTGGTTTAACGAATGCTCCAGCTTATTTCGTTGACCTTATGAACCGAATTTTCAAAGACTTCCTCAATCGATTTGTTCTCATATTTATTGATGATATTCTTGTTTATTCTAAAACCGAGGAAGAGCATGAAAAACATCTTCGAATTATGTTGGAAACCCTTAGGAGTAATCAATTGAAAGCAAAATTTTCTAAATGTCACTTTTGGCAATCCCATGTGAAATTTTTAGGACATATTATTTCTGAATCTTTAATTTCCATGGATCCCTTAAAGATTGAGACGATTCAAAATTGGAAGAGACCGGAGAATGTGATGGAAATTCGTAACTTTCTAGGATTGGCGGGCTATTACCGTCGGTTCATAAAATACTTTTCTAAAATTTCCGTACCTCTTACTAGTTTGGCAAAGAAGGGAGTTAAGTACATTTGGTCAGACAAATGTGAAGCTGCTTTTCAGAAATTAAAAGAACTCCTTTCTGATGCTCCTATTCTTGTGATTCCTATAGGGAACCAAGACTTGATTGTTTATACTGATGCTAGTCGTGTTGGTTTGGGAGTCGTTCTCATGCAAAGGGAACATGTTATCGCTTATTCTTCTAGGCAATTAAAGCCTGCCGAGACTAGATATACCACTCATGATTTAGAGCTCGTGGCCATTGTTTTCGCCATTAAAATTCGGCGTCATTATCTTTTGGGAGAGAAATTTGTTCTCTACACCGATCATAAATCTTTGAAGTATTTGTTCTCTCAAAAGGAACTTAATTTGCATCAACAAAGTTGGCTCAAATTCCTTGCATCTTATGATCTCGAAATTCTTTATACTCCCGGAAAGGGAAATCGTGTTGCCGATGCCCTTAGTCGTAAGCAATAAGTTGTTGTTTCCATGATGATATCCGAATGGAATGATCTCAAGACTTTGTTCACTTGTTAGATTCAAGATCGTGAATCTGATTCATGTTCATCTCTTGTTTTATGTAGCCTTGAGGCTCATCCAAGCATGATCCCGAATTATCACATCTTAGCCAAAGTTATAGGGATAGAAATATTGATGGTTTGAAAGACTTTGAAATCGACGCTCATGGAGGCATTCGAAAATTTGGTAGACTTATTGTGCCAAATATTAGTGATCTTCGTAAAGACATTTTAGAAGATTCTCATCGTTCTAAATTTACCATTCATCCCGGTAGTAGTAAAATGTATGCGGACATGAAACGACTTTATTATTGGGATGGAATGAAATCTGATATTGCTAACTTGACTTGCCAACTCATAAAGGCCGAGCATCAAAGGCCCAGTGGGCTATTGCAACCTTTAGACATTCCCGTTTGGAAGTGGGATCAAATTTCCATGGACTTTATTGACGGTCTTCCCCGTTCTCGTTGGGTCATGACAGTCTATGGGTGATTGTAGATAGACTTACAATGCCTGCCCATTTTATTCCCGTTCAGTCCAATCGGACCGTACCTCTTTTGGCCAAACTCTATGTTAAAGAAATTGTTAAATTGCATGAAGTTCCTACTTCTATTATTAGCGATCGTGATCCATTATTTACTAGTGGATTTTGGAAGGGTCTTCAAAAAGCTTTGGGAACGAAGCTTAATTTTAGCACCACTTATCATCCTCAATCCGATGGATAAACCGAGCGTGTGAATCAAACTCTTGAAGATCTCCTTCGTGCATGTGTTCTTGATTTTGGTGGAAGTTAGGAAGATCATATTTCTCTTCTTGAGTTTTCTTATAATAATAGCTTCCAATCTAGTATTTGTATGGCACCTTTCGAGGCACTCTACGGAAGGCCATGCCGATCTCCTTCTTGTTGGCTTGAAGCCGGTGAGAAGCTGGTTTTAGGTCCAGATTTTATTCGTGATGCCACAAAAAAGATTGACCTTATTCGTCATAGGATGAAAGAAGCTTAAAGTAGACAAAAATCTTATGTCGATAACCGAAGAAGGAATTCGGAATTTTCTGTGGAGATTTGGTATTCATTCGTGTTTCACCTATGAAGGGTGTTGTGCGTTTCAATCGATCGGGAAAGTTAGAACCTCGATATATTGGCCCATTTCCCATCACCGAACGCATTGGTTCCGTGGCTTATCGCCTTTCATTACCGGCTCAATTTTCCGCTATTCATGACGTATTTCACGTCTCTCAACTACGGAAATGCCTTAGAGATTCCGACTCTATTCTTCAGCCAAGTGCTATTGAAGAAATTGAGGTTTCACCTAATTTGACCTATGAGCAACAACCTATTTGTATCATTGCTATGGAGGTTAAACGCCTTCGAAATAAAGATGTTCCGCTTGTGAAAGTTCAATGGTCCTCAAATCCTAAGGATTGTTCTTGGGAATCCAGAGAATTCAACGAGCGAACACATCCAGACTTACTCTCTCGTGCTCCTTAAGGTGAACTTTTCATTTCAATTTTTCCTTTTGTGTTATTATGTCATGGAGTGGTTGTTATTCTTTATTTCTTCTTAAATATTGCAAGGACGTAATTTCTTTAAGGAGGGGAGTTTGTAACAACCTACAATTTTACGATTATATATTTAAATGTTTTATTTAAATATAGCATCCTTAGTTGGATTAAATTCCGAAATGTGACTTTTTGTAAACAGTCGAATCCGGACTCGAGACCACATTATTGAGTTCAAAACGACGTTTACAACATGTTTGCATATAAACATTGCTATGTTTGGAGTTGATTAGGATTGTGGTATTTTCATTTGGGCTTTGGGTTGTGTTCTAGCCCACTAACCCAACAAGAGAACCCAAACCTTCTACCAAATACCTCCCACTCCACTCCTCTTCATTCATTCCATTTCTAATTTCTTAATACACTCAAGCCCTAGGAAAAATGGTGGGAAGAGGAAACTAAATTCCTAAGCCCTAGTTTCTCTTAGGAATTCAAGTTCTAGTTCTAAAATCAAAGAGAAGCTTAGGTAAGTATTCTCTTCATCTTCACCATCTCAATCCCTCTCCTATTTTCATAATTTCCTATAACCTAACATAGGAAATATTTGCATATGATCATAGATTGGAGCTTCTAGAGTTGTGATTGAAGTTGAGTTGATCTTTCCATGTTTTAGAGCTTCTCAATTGTTGTTTTTGAGTTTAAAGGTGAGTTCTTGAACTCACATCTATGTCTATAGCTTTCATTGTTGTTAGGTATGAATTCCTAACATCTATTTCATGTTCAATTGCTTTTGACTTGAATTGGTTTGGTGAATTTTCCAATTTTGGTATTTTGAAGTCAAAATCTTTAAAGATTCTATCTTGAATGTTTGGACATGATATTTGGGGTGTATCAAAGAGCCTATAGGGCTGGGTTGTCATTTAGCATAAATCCCTAGCCTCCATCGCTCGTCCGATTTCCTTCGAATTGATTTGGCCATCATTGGCCTATGCAAATTCTGCCCAGGCCTAGGAAACCAGACGTCTGGTTGAATTTTCCAGATGTCTGGTAGGGGCTTCTGAGAAAATAAATAAATAATAAAAACGAAAATAAATTTCCAGAGCCTAGGACCAGACGTCTGGTTAAACCCAACCAGACATCTGGGAGGCTTCAGGAAATAAAAAGAAAAAGGAGAAAAAATTATAAATTTCCAGAACCCAGGGTCAGATGTCTGGTTAAACCTACTAGATGTCTGGTTAAACCTACTAGATGTCTGGTTAGCGACCCATGGGATAACGTCCCGTTTATGATACACATGTTGGTGAGTTTTCATGCTCCCGTTTATGATAGGCCTCCCCCCTTTTTTGTGATTTTTAGATTTCTAGTTGATGATTTCTGCAATTTATGTTTCACCAATTTTTGCGATTTGCATTGATATGTTTTGTCAATATTTGAGGTTTGGTGAATAAGCTAAAGAATATGATATTCTTTTTGCTAATTTGAGAAAACTTGAGATATTGTATGATTTTCATTATTATCAAATATATACTTGTCACAACATGGTATTATTGTTATCATATATTTTTGTCATATCTCTTATCCTATCTCATCTTACATGATAATTATAGCTAGACTGATCCGTTTATTATTTTTCTTCTTAAATAATACTCGGGTCAGACCGAGGTGTTTCAGGTGCTTCCATTTGACTTCTTAGCAGGGACTATCTTTTGACTTTTGGCTAACTACTTTAGCTTAGTAGGTTTTGTCTTTCATGTATACGAGATAGAGACTCTTTGATGTATACTTATTCTTTTGTGTAGTACATGTACCTATTCTTTTTGCTTGTAGTGGATCTTGTATGACACTACTATGATGTTCATTTCTATGTGTTATATTTGTATCTATTTCCGCCTTAGTGATATGAATATATGTGACTGATTTTTTGTTGTTTTATTTTATATTGATTCTGAAGGCCACTTAGCCACTGTATAGTAGATTTGAGTTTGGATTGGATATGTCGGATTTCCTCTTGAAATGAAATGCATGACATACTATCTGACATATCGGTTCTCGCTCAAATCAATTATACAGTTGGTCGCTCCTCAATAGCCTTATTCTTCGTACTGATTGACGGCATTACCCAGTAGTGTCCTTGGTTAGTGTGAGTATAGAGGTGGGGCGTCACATATTGGGTTTATCCTTAAAATAACTTTTGGGTCAAAGTGAATATAAACAAAAGTGCCCCTTTCAAAACCATAACATTTAAGTAAAAGTGATTTGGGAAAACTGATGGCTTCGAAACCATCCTTTCGAAAGTTTTAATCATTTGAATAAAACATTTGGAAGGATTGCTTCGATACCCCTTTCGAAGCCGTTGCCTTCAAAACCTTTAGTATAAGTGACTACTGGAGCCCTTTCGAAAGCATTGAGAAGCAGCTTGTAAAACAAAAACTTTCCTTTCAAAAGCATTGAAACTTCAGCCTATTTGAAATGTATGAAGACAGAAGCAAGGTTTCGATGTGGTTTAAAACTAACCCTTTCGAAAGCTTTTCTTTAAAACATAATCTAAGGAAACTCATTCAGAAGCTACCCTTTCAAAACAAGAAGGCGACAACCCCTTTGAAAGCTATACATAAGACCCTTTCAAAAGCATTCATTAAAAACAAGGCAAGTGGCACCTCTTTTGAAAGCGAAACAATAAACCTTCGAAAGCTATTTAAATTGGTCTCGACTCCTTCGAAAGCATGGTTTCGACTCCATACCTACCACCTTTCTCCAATCCACTTCGTACCAAAGCCTTGATACCTTGTGTATAGGTTTTGACTTGGTTGAGCTGGAAGTATAGGGTCGAAAGGTAGCTACTGGAAGTAGCGAAACAATAAACTTGTGCAAAACTGTTCTTATTGCCTTTTTTAAGTAATACTTTTCAACTAACTTTCCCATTTGTAAAAATATGATTGGTTACCCTAAACTTTAACAAAATATTTTCTAAAAGGCTGCCGAATTTATTCAAGAACTAAATAAAGATAATTAACAAAGAAGCCCTTCCCTTTAACAAAACAATTGAGTCTTTTAAATCCACCATCTTAAATAAATAAATTTACCTAGTAAATTTCTTAGGAAAAATCCCCAAAAATCATCAATATTCACTTTTATTATGTTATCTAACATATATAAATTTCAGACCCAAATTTCTTTATATAGTTACCGAAATTAATTTCTAAACCCAATTATTCATATTCTCCTTTGAAAATTCATAAAAAAACTATCCCTAACTTGGATAATTACGAAAAATTAAACCCATCTCCAAAATAATGTTTTACATAACATATTAAATCTTTATGGCATTAAAAACCCAATATAAACGATTTTAGCCTTAAAATCGAGTAAAACATTAATCAAACAAACTTGTTTGAATATAACATACCATATAATCCAAGCATATCATCATCAAAAATCATCATAATGGATTTAAACATAAACCCAAAATCTAATGCTTTTTAAAAACAAAAATGAGATGGTATTGATTATTATTCACCTTGATTTGGATAAGGACTTGAGATTTGTGCTTAATTCTCCTAGCTTGATTCCTTAGCTTTTAATTGAATTTCCTCTTCTTTTCCCCAGGTAATGGACGGCTTGCTCCTTAGTCTAAGTGTTAGAGTTTTTGAACTTATGAAATGAAAATCGGGATAAGGGTTTAGGGGTTAAGGGTTATGGTGGACGGCCTTTCCCCATAACACCCTTGCCTTATTCTCTTATTAGTCAACTTAGAAAACCATTTACATAATTCCATTCTCTTTAGTTTATACTTAGTTAAGCACGACCTTTATTTTAAGTTTTCAAATCTCAATCTCCTTATCTCTCTAATCTTTACATTATTTTATTTAATTTATCTAATTAAATCTTCTGAATAATGTTATTAAAAATTAGGGGTGTTACATTAGAAAATTTATTCGTTAACAATTTTATAAAAAGTTTTATATGGTTAACGTATTTAAAAACAATGTTTTGCAAATTATTTGAATTTCATAAACACTTTTAAATGGATTATTATTTTTCAAAATTAACAAGGGTATGTCGACATAACCAACCTAAGTATGTTGACATATAGACCGTTGGAGAGATGCGTTTTGAATTTTGAACGGTTGTGATTTTTGGTTACATCTCTTCGTAAATAGACACATCCCTTCATACATTATTAAAAGGGGACTAGAAAACGAATTTTAATAACTACTTTCTTCTTACTCCAAATTCTCATTATATATTTCACAAAATCCACTTTCTATACTCTTCAAATTCAATATCTACTTTACTACATTCATTCTCTACAATTTACTCACTGATTTGAAATTATTCTCTTTGCGATTCAAAGATCAAAGTGCTATCAAAGGGCTATAGGATATTTTTTATCTAAAGCACAACTATTTATATTTTTAAATTAACAACTCTTTACTATTATTTGTTTGGGTGTGCTTGTTGCCTATTCAAATTAAATGGGTTTGCTTGTTGCTCGTCCAAACCAAGTGGGTGTGCTTGTTGCCCGTTTAAATCAAGTAGGTGATCTTGTTGCTCGATTAAATCAAGAGAGTCTACCCTAAACTCATAAATCGGGAGGGTGTATCTCATTGCCTTGAAAGCAAGATTATATTATGTTTGTTTGCTACCTGTTTAAAGTAGGGGTTGGGAAGGAAATCTGTACATACACTGTACAGGATTGGATGTAGGATTGGTTAATCCAAGCCAGTATAAAACTCCTGGTGTCATCTCTCTTACTTTTACTTTAATTTTACTACATTAATATATATTTTTGATTGCCTATTAGTGTATATATATATGTGTGATTGATTATCTATGTTTGATTCAAAACTTGAAATAAGTTAAAAAGTTCCATAAAGGTTATAAAACACAATTCACCCTCCCCTCAATATTAAAGTAGCCTTAATATCCATTCACACTAGTATAATCTATACAGCACCGCTTCCTACAAATGGGATTCTATTGACGAGACAACGATGGTGTTACAAATTATGTTAATGTGTGTGGTAACTGGTTGCTTTTTTAAGTGAATATGTAGGTTATCACGTTTTGGAGAAGTGATTTGATGATGAATGTGAACGTGAACGAGTCTATGGCGCTTGTAGATGTCACGGTATATGGATATAGATATAGATAGAAATGTGGATATGGATACAGATACAGATACAGATATGGATATACAGATACATATATAGGCAGATACGTATATAGATATAGATGTGAATGCAAACTGTGACATAACTGGGTGATCCAGGCATTATGTTGCTCCCCTATAGATCTTCAACAGGCAGAGTGGAGGTGGTAGATGTTAAGCAACCCTATAGGCTATAGGTGGACCAAGGCGTTGTAACGACCCATATTTTGCGTATCAAATCGTAAAATATTATTATTTAATTCATTTTAGTTCACATGACTCTAAAACTTTAGAAAATGACTACTAAGGACATTTTCCACCTTTAGAATTTTTGTTGGATAGTTTTGATGTTGAAAAGTATTGTAAAGCATATAACTTTTGATAGGAACTGAAATGGGGTTTGAAACAACTTCCATTATATTGGGATGATGGTTTCTCTTTCAGTGGAGTGATTATAATAGAAAAACAGACTTACCGGTTAAGACATATGGTCGTTTTAAGTTTGGATTGCTGCTGGCAAAATTAGTGGGTAGTTAGCTAAGCCAACACTTAAGCACACTAACCCATTTTGAGATTTATGCCTAGTAAGGGATGATGGGATACATCTAATCACTATTCACACTTCGCAAAGCATGTCTAAACCTCTATTAACTAATTTTCCATCAAAAAGCTCCTCTTTTCTATACTTCAATTTGCCTAAATCATCATTAGAGAGTAACTAGCAAAGGGGAAATCTTAGATCTATAATTTGGCTACCTAGGGAATTATTCTCTTGTCCATCATGAATTTAGAGGATAAAGTTAGGTAATTCTAGAACTAGGTGAGTGGTTTTGCACTTCTCACTATTCAATACCAATTGACATGGTAAAAATTAAACTTTAATGTGATTATGATGCTAAAAATGTTTTCCAATCAAATCTGTCTTTAATACCATGTTTAGGCTGAATTTAAAAAGTTAAAAATGTATTTTATTCATTTTGCACCCCTTTGCTAATCATGTTGCCATTTTAGTATAAAACTAGATTAAGGTAATATTATGTTCGCAGATCGTGTTTGGATGAATTTGACATGTTGTTTGGATGTTATTGATTGCTATTGTATGATGTTTACCCTTGTATGAATTATTTGGTGTGTTTGCTAGTGGTTTCAAATAGTTAGGAAATTGCTACGTCAATCGGTGCAAACGGTATCAAAGTGGTTGGAATATGGTTGATTTTGGATATGATATGCTAAAGGAGTGCAGAGTCTTTTTTGAAAATTTCGAGTAGAATGGAGTTGATTTGCTGGTCGAAAATTAGGTTGGAAAGCCAAGAAAAGGAGTCCGTGGAGGGTGGTTCTGGTGGCATTTGGCAAAATGCTTCGGGACTTGGGTAGAGAAACTTCGGGACATGTATGAGGCAACGCAACAATGGAAGTTTTGGGGATTTAGCAAAATTTTGGAGAAGAAAAAACCACTCGGTACCAACATGATTTTGTCTGATGAAAGCTAGAGCAAAGGACTTTGAGGCACGAAGGGAAGGACTCTAGGCAAGCAAAAGGTTGAAAGAGTGATGCAGCCCAGTATGGGATAAGACACAACAGGGTACAAACAACACATCAAGTTTCAGGTCGAAGGTCGCGTGCCCCAAGTCGCCAGCGATCTAGTGGGTTACGACCTAGAGAAATACGAGAGACGGATAATGAAGAGTTCCATGATGAGTCGCCCAAGCGACCTAACCATCTTATGCCGCTCCTTATTAAGACGTTCCAGTGGTTATGTTGCAAGTTCATGAAGTATAAGTCGTTAAGTTTTAGGTCGCTCAAGCGACTTAACAAATTAAAGGCCATTTCCTTAGGTCGCTCACGACCTAACGAGTCATAAGATAAAGAGTTACGACCTAAAGAACTATGACCTAAAGAGTTACGACCTAACAAGATAGGTCGCTCCAATATGCAGATAGGTCGTTCCAATATGCCGCTTGACTTAGGTCGCGAACGACCTTCCGTCCTTAGGTCGCGAACGACCTTCCGTCCTTAGGTCGCAAGAAGTTATGTCGCTCGTTCTTATGTTGCTATCTTCCTTAAGTCGCTGCCGTGTTTCTTATGTTGCTCCTACCTTGAGTCGATCGACCATAGGCCGCATCAATCTTAGGTCGCTCAAGCCTAGGTCGCTCAACTCCTTATGTCGCTCGTCCTATAGGTCGCATAAGTCATTCCAGAAGCTGATTCTCCTCATGTCGCTGAAGCTTATGCCGCGTGGTGTTGTAGTTTTAGGTCGTTATGTTGTAATTCCTTATGTCATTTGTATGTTGTATTTGTTAACTCGTGTTGTATATATGTTGAGTCACTTTGCTATAAGGTCGTGTGTTGTAAATACTGTAAGTCGTTGTTATGCTATTTGGTTGAGTCGCAAGGTAGTTGTAATATTGCTCTGTGTTAGGTCGCAGATATGTTTGTATGTGTAATTCATAGGTCGCGCATGATGTTAGGTCGTTAACGACCTATGTTAGGTCGCGTATGCCTATGGGTATTAAGTCGTGTACTCTATTGAGTCGTGTGAGTTGTAACCCTATAAATAGGGATGTGTGTCATTTGTAATAGTTAGTTGATTTTGAATAAAAACTTTGTTTGAGAGCTTTGTGCCTCTTCTTAAATTGGTAGTTGAGTGTAATCTCTTATCTCCACCTTCGGCATTCGAGTGCACTCGAATCAACGATTGTTGAAGCCAATTCACGGTATCAAGTGCGCTTGATCAACGTTCGAAGAATTGTAGATCTTCTTTCACGGCATCGTGCGCGATCAACGTGACGAAGATAGCTAGAATCCGGTATCTTTGAGATCAAAGGATTTGGGCGTTTGGTATTTTCAATCCACCGATTGCTATTTTCACCATTTCATTCAATTCAGTTATCCGCTGCTGCATCAAAGAGGCCACTGTTGATGTACTTAGCCAAATTGGCTAAGTAATTCATGTCGGCATCGACATGAGCAATTCATGTCGGTACCGACATGAATGGGGTTCATCCAAATTTAGCCAAACCCTCTGGGGATGTTAAGTGTGTCTTGGGGAACGCGTTGAAGGTGTTTTCTCATTCGTTTGACCTTCGGTTTTGACTGGTGGTGTAATAAAAATTGATTATTAACGACGAGGAAAAGGCGGGATGCTTCTACGTAATGGATTTGGAACTTTGTTGTGCTGATCCTATGGCTTAAATGAAATGTCTAGGGTGGTTTTGATGGTGATGACTCGAAGGATCAGAGTCGTAATGGTCCAAAAGGGGGATTTTAAGGATGAGATCTCATGAGTAGAACAAAGGATGAGTTCTACTATGGACAAATGGAAAATGACAGAATAATTAAGGGTTTGGAGATGCGTGCGAAGGGATCGTTAGCACTTAAATATTTTTGAGGGGTACTCGTACATCAGGGGTATGTGAGGATGCCCACCCGGATTATGCAGGTTTCGGTCCCTTATGTGGATGGATTACCCTGGACTTTATGTGGATGGCCTGTTCCATGATTGTATATAGTGGTAGGATGCAAGTACCAAGAAACCAAGACTTTTCCATTGGTCTTTGGCTTATGTGGATGTCGTTCGAGCTATCTTATATCCAAAATGCATTGAGTGACAGTGAGGATTGTTTGGTGTTTTTCGTGATTGCTTTGCTTGTTCCTATTGCTCTAGAGATGTCACATGATGTAGTATTCAGGAGGACGATACCTAGAAACTTGGATGATTGTATACTTTATGATGATGATGATAGAGTAGCATATTATAGTTGTTATGTGCTAATTTTTGGATGCGAGGACATGTCAGATATGATTCTTTATACCTTTGTTCCTTACTATATCGACTTGTATAGTATTTTGAGATTGCTTATCACTCACACCAAACTATTATTTGACTTGAGCTTTTATTCTTTGCTCCTTATTATCTCAGGTACTATTAAATGAGTAGATTAGATTGCAGGTTTGGGTAATACACTTTGCTATATAAAGGACGGGTAGGAAGTGGTGCTTTCTCCTATTATATATGGACTTACTATTGCTTATTTCATTATGCACTACTGTGGAGCCTAGGCAGTGTCTGCAATTTATTTGAGATAGTTATCTTTAAGTTTATTTCCATTTGTATAAACCCTATTACTACTTTATATAACTCTGTGAACCCGTGTGCTCATTTTGGTTCATATAGTTCTTACTGTCTCTCATGTTTTATATCTATGATGGTTATTATATATTATTGATGCACTATGAGATATACGATAGGTTCTATGATTGTTTTCTCAACTTTTCAACCTCGACAATTGTCCTACATCGTTCGAGCACTGTCGCAGCGCACTATACATATATATTGGGTGTAGGAGGTGTAGGGCGGTCATCATAAGTGCAACGAACCAAATTTTCGACCCTCGAAAATCGACACTAATACGTCCATTGTATCACATGCCGAACATTCAAGTGCCGGAAATACCGATTTGTTAGGGTGAAATAAGAAGGTAGAAGATAGAAGAAAACTAAACAACATGGAATCTCTCACAACACAGCGAATAATATATAATACAATAATGATCTTTACAAAAAGGAAACATCTTTATTCATATAACATCAGAGTACACAAGTCTTATCCTAAATTTGGACAGTTATAGAAACCTGTCCTTACATTGACAAACAAACACAGTCTATAATACAGCGGAAGAAAAATATACGTGAATACGTCTTAACCATCCAGCTCCTCTCTAACTCTATGGTATCCAGCTAAACCTGGGAATACATGCTTGGTCTGGCCCAAGAATTACATGGAATAATGCCCGGGTCAGTCTGGTAAACCAGCGTGAGTAAAACTCGATAACAAGTAACAACCAAACTGATTTCTACATTTGAAAACCTTTCGAACAAAGGGTATCTAGTTAGACCACACCGCACATAAAAATGGATAGGTTTTTACCTTACGATAATCAAAACATTTTATATCAAAATCAAGTGATATTATCATAGTGTCTAGGTTTAAAGTAAATAGATAAAATAGTTGAAATGCTTGCATCTCACATTCCAATGTACTAGGCTCTACAATCAAAACCATAAGGCACGTATTAGAGATTGGATCCCAACAATGGCAAGGTAAGGAATTGCCTTCCGATGATACACCTCTAGAAAATGCACTGATGCTAACACAGAGTCGGCTGCCCCTTTAACATGGCATACCGGATTACCTCACCCCTTTGACACCGAGGCCTTATATTACCATGGTATTTGTGTGCAACCCAACTCTGAAAGGGACATCTAGAGTGCGGTGACCGCTCCTAATGGTAGCTAACCACATAGCTCTGCTGCATGCTCTGTTTTTGCCATTCCTCCTGGTTGTGAGGCTTGAGGCTACGCTTTACCTTTCTGAATAGCAATCCATCTTGGAATGCTAACACTACCCTCTAAGCGTCAATGCAATGCCAGCATTTATCCATACAAGTTCGTTCTGAGTCTGAATGAAACCGAAGGCACTACTTCTACTACATCTATTTTGGAATCACCCTTAGGATTAATAGCAAGCAGCCCTTGCACTTCAATAGCTTCGTCTTTGATTCCATATGTTTCAAGATGTCTTTAATTTGAAATGGTTGAGTTGGATCGAAGTGGTTTTCGGATAATGTAACGACCCGTAATTTCACCACTTTGAAAATGGGATATTTAATTATTTTAAATATTCAAATGTAGAATTTTCAAACTTAAACAATCATGTTTTATAAATAATAATGGTAAACTTAATTTTGATATTGAATAAAGATTTTGGATTTCCATTGTAAAATTGACAAAAGTCGGATTTCGATAAAGTTAGGATAAATATTCGAGAATTTTTCTTTAAAGGATAAATAATTCTTTTTAAATATATACAATCCATATCAAACTCATTTGGTAATAATAGTAATTTAATTTATAATGGTTCGATAAATATATAAAACTTGTTCTATAAAAGTTGACAAATTTCGTCGCATATCGATACATCCATGTCGTATTTTCATAAATAGATTTGGATTTTGTTTTATATTATTTTATAAGTCAAATATGCTTGTTTTAATTATTTAAAAATAATAAAAAATTTATTTTGAAATTTGGTTTACATGAATAAATAGTTTAACATAAATGTCAAAATGTGACCGGAAAATGTTTTGTCGAAAATCAACGTTTAGTTCAAAATAAGTTATCGCAACATCGTTGCACCTTTGTTAACATGTTTTAACTATTACATATTTTAATAACTAAACATGTTTACTTTTACTAAATATAATTAGAAAACTTCTATAAGTCATTATGGAAAAGTAAGTAAAGATTAACAAAAGTAAGAAAAAGTAAACATCAAATCACATCAAATCAAAGCCAACATAATTATGATATTCTTTAATTAATCTTTAAGTGACTAAGACATAAAGTAAGGATGTGAAAGATGATGTTATGTATTGGAAAAGTGGAGATTGCTTTAGGTTGAAGTAAGGTTAGTTTGGTAATTTGGTAAGAGGTTATTTTGGTAAATTTACCACTTCTTTCTTTTTCTATAAATACCCACCTCCTTCTTCACTTTCGTTCATGCTTCTTCTTCTTTTCTCAATCTTCTTCATCTTCTTCCTCTCCTCTTTAATTTCTTCTAAGCCATAGGAAAAAATTAGAAAGAAATAATGTCAAAATATTTACAAAATATTCAAAAGAAATCAATGTTCATTCTCTTTAAATCAAACTCATCTTTTCTCCATATTTTACCTCTTCTTCTCTCGGCCATAACTTCTTCAAAACAGAACCATAATACTATTAGCACCAAAATTGGTCACTAACCTCGTAGAAGAAGATTGTGAAGAGATATAAGTGATGAAATCAAATTAAACAGAGAAGACAGTGCTAATCTAAATACAGAAAGTAAGAACACCAAATTTATAGTGGTTCAGCATAATTGCCTACGTCCACTTTGAGGTTAAACTTTATTGATCTTCTCTATAGTTGATTACAAATACAATTCGTGAATCAAATGCTTGAATGCAGTTGTTAAGTAGAGAAGATGAGTCTTGAAAATGGCAGAGTCTCCTCGGTGTTTTTTCTCCAAAAAAGGATCCATTTCACTGTGACCCTGCCCCTCTATTTATAGGCAAAGATGGGCCGGACTTCCCAAGTGGGCTGATTGCCGAACGCTCCAGCCCGAGTACACTGGTCGCCGTATGCCGAGCAAGGTTCGCCGTATGCCGAGCAAGGTTCGCCGAACGCTCTGCGCCGAACCATCCCTTCTATGCCGAACGGTATGTTGGTGTCGTGCTGAATGTCTCCTGGATGTCGAGTATTACGCCGAACACCATGGGATGCCGAGTACTCCTGTTGCCGAGTAGTCTCGATGCCGAGTGCTCCTTATGCCGAGCAGCCTTGATGCCGAGTACTCTTGTATGCCGAGCAGCCTTGATGCCGAGCGACCTTGTATGCCGAGCGGTCTTGATGCCGAGCGACCCTGTATGCCGAGCGGTCTTGATGCCGAGCAGCCTTGATGCCGAGTACTCTGGTATGCCGAGCAGTCTTGATGCCAAGCATTCTTGTACGCCGAGTACCTGTTGGATGTTGGGTGCTTCGCCGAACACTCCTGGAGGTCAAGTGCCTCGCCGAACACTCCTTGATGCCGGACACTATGGATGCCGAGTACTACGCCGAGTACTCATGGATGACAGTTGCTTCGCCGAACACTCCTGGATGGCCAGTGCTTCGCCGAACACTTCTTGGTGCCGGTCACTCTCTAATGCCGAGCACTTATTGTCGAGTACTAATTGCCTGGTCAAATCCCCAGGAAACACTTGCCCCCCAAAGTGTATTGCGTGGCCGAACGTGATGCGCTTTGAATCTGGTACAATCTACCTCGGAGGTACCTTCTCGAGAATGCTAGCGAAGGAGGTGCAAGACGAACGAGATTTAGATGCCGAACGATATGCTCGAAGCCGAACGTACCTCGTGTGCCGAACGTCACTCTGCTACGATGCCGAACCTTTCGGTGTTGACCGGTTCTACCGGGTATAGCCTCTTCAACTTCTACCTCCCTCTATATAACCAGGTCTTCACCGTCTCTTTTCCTTTTACGCATTCTTTTCAGTCATTCCTTAGAGACTTTTAATTCTTGCCATCCTACCAGATTTGAGGCCTAATTGATCCTTCCTCAATTTCGACTTCCGAACTAGGTATCAATCCTTCTGTGATTTAGATTACTTCAACACAAAACTTAGGTTGTTTTCATGGGAAACGTGACCTTTACATGATCGTATAATATGCGTCAAGTAGAAATGGCTCGCGTGCTTGGAGTCGTCTAGTTAGGGCTAGCTCCTTTGCGCCGAACAAGAATGGAAGGAAAAGGAAGATGGGATGCTGAACGGTGTAGTCTTCGCCGAGCGATCTGCCCCTAACGTTCGGCGCAGACGGAGATGGTGTAGGGTGAAGTTGACATCGTGGTGGAGAGCCGCTTTTAGCCGAATGATGATCCAGACCAAATCGGTTGACATGCCGAACATTAAAATCAGCCGAACAATTGACATGCCGAACAATATAATTGCCGAACACTTGACATGCCGAACAATGCAATTGCCGAACACTTGACATGCCGAACAATACAATTGCCGAACACTTGACATGCCGAACAATACAATTGCCGAACACTTGACATGCCGAACAATACAGTTGCCGAACACTCTTTAAACCGAGCCAAACACAGCCGAACACTATACTTAGGACGAATAATCTTGAATGCCGAACATTACTTAAATGCCGATGAGTTATAAATGTCAAACTACACTTAGGCCGGTTACTTTAGAAATCATATGTCTTTTGAATCTGGAATTGTAATCACCTCAAGGCGGGCTTTTTGAGACGGTCAACGATGACGGTCTTCGAAGGCGATGATTCGAAGCTAATTATTATATCTTTTAAAACATTCTTATTGTCTGTACACAATTGCTTGCACTAGTTCACACACCACGTGGGGGGAAAACTCGTGTTGCTAATTCTAACGTTCAACGTTTTTCAAGTATAGCTTTCTCAAGCATTTAGCCAGGTTCATTATTTATTTGGGATGTCGAGAAAATCTAGTTCTGCCACCATATCTGACAGACCTGGGCCGTCAGCAAGGCAAGGAGCCGCTGATTCTTCTAATCCGTCAATCTCTCCCGCTCATAACTTGGCGCCCGATGCTCTGGAGTCAACCATCTTACTGGACAATCCGATTGATTCTCAAGCCTCGAAGATCAACGAGGCCGCTCTGCGACGGATATGTTCCATTCACGGGATTCCCTTTGCTGACGTGTTAGTTCCTTCGAGACACGACCGCCCTCATCTGCCCCCAATCGGGTACACAGCCTGCAACAAGTTCATGTGTTGGATGGGCAGCGTGCCTCCATTCAATTTATTTCTCCGAGATGTGCTGCAATATATAGACATAGCTCCGTCGCAGCTGCACCCGAATGGCCATGCGTTTCTATATGGGACTTATTTACTTTTCATGGCCGTCTTCTCCAGACCTCCAACCCCCGGTGATATCCGATACATTTATATGTTCAAGAGACGGAAAGATAGCCCTTCCTTCATGTTCCTCGAGCCATACCACAAGTGCCAGATCTTGACAGGGGCCTGTAGCAAATTCGCCCTGTACAAACAGGAATGGTTCTATGTGCGCTGCCCTTCCGGTTTCGCTAGGAGATGGGTTGAAGGCAGTAAGTCTCTATGCCGAGTTACTATTCGTATTTAACCCGAGCATGTCTTTCCTAACTTTTCGTTTCATCTCTTCAGGTATCAGCCCACGCCCGGAAGGCCGAGGATATTCTGATGCTGTCGATGCGATTAGAGCTCTTCCGGTCGAGGATCGAGATATCCGAGCTATCATTTCAAATGAATCGCTGTCGGGGTTCGGCTTGCTAGCCCCTGGTCGTCGGATCAGCCTTCCAGAAGGTGTTACAATTCCCAAACCTCCATCTGGTAAAGGGAAAAAACTTGCCGGACCGTCGTCGCGTCGCGCTCCCGACACGCACAAAGAAGGCGAGCGCAAAGAGGATGATGCCCCCGAAACTCAGGGCGAGAACGTGGGTCCCGCTTGGAATCCGGCAATCAAAGTTCATGATATTGAGACATCATCCTCCCCTTCGAAGGGAAAGAAGAAGTTGAAATACACGGTTCAAAAGGAGAAAGTTGGTGGCACCTCAAAAGTCACGCCTATCCTTCCTGAGAAAGAGGCTTCTTCGCAGCACCTGGAAAGTTCTCTGAGGGGTCTGTCCAACCTGTCTATCCCCAATGATTTTCTTAATTATGGGTTCGATGATCCTGAAACCCTCAAATTCTCTTCGCCCGCGAGGGGCAACACAGGAGCTCAACTCCCGGCTCAAGGAGACAATACTCCGATTAGCAAAGATAAACGAACGGGTCCGTCGGGGGGAACACTAGGACACACATGCACATGCGCATTCCATAATATACTTCAAGTCTTTTTAATTTGTGAATTCTCCTTAACTCGTTGTTATCTCCATTCTTTGCAGGTGATATGGGCCGCTCACACGGACTTGATCGCCTTCAGGGGTCTTCTATATTCCATCACTCCGGACGGGATTCCGGTTCAAGCAGACGCCGGGACCGAGGTGATTATGAAGATAGGGACAATCGTCTGCGCGAGTCGTCTCACCGAAAGAAAGCACACTATCAATCTTCCCAGTCCCGCGATCTTCCTCCTACAACTGAGCCGGATAAAGAGAAGTCTTTGCAGAAGGGTCATCAGTCTGATGCTGCTCGAGAACAACATTCCAGTTCATCGAGTACGAGGCAAGTTCGAGAGCAACGTAAAAGAACGGAATTCTCTAAGCCTCCTCCTCCTATTCCTGCCGTGGACCCAACTGTTGCGGAAAAAATGGTCGACCTTAAGGCCAAGTTTCCGAAAATCTGTTTTGACGGTTTGAAATTCCTCCCGGCCATCCATCACATTCCTGGGCACATGAAGCAAAGTGTCATTACCTGCAACAATGACGTCTATGTTCAACATGACGCATTCGTGCACTTGGTGCAGAAGATCTCGGAAGTATCTGTCGAGCGTCAACACGAGATTGATCGTCTGAATCTGGAGGCTGACAGCGATAAGAAAATCATCAAACTCCAAGACGAAGAGTTCGCTTCGTATAAGTCAAAGCTAGAAGCCGCTGAACAAGGTGCGAAAGATACTGCTGAGGCAGTTGCTCGCTTAGAAGTGGCTCACAAAAAGGAGCTTGACGAAGCAGTTCAACGCAGCGACGCCCTTGCCCTAGAAAAAGACTCTGTCCAAAAAGAAAGGGACGCGCTCGCTACTCAAGTCAAAGAGCTGAAAGAACAACTCTCCAAGGAGAAAGAAGACAAAATAGCTGCTCAGGAAGAATCGCAGCGATATTGTGATGAGATTGTTGCTACCCGACTCCTGAAGACAAAGCTTGACAACGAACTTGCCGGGTCGAGAAAATGAAGGATGAGGCCCGTGAGGAGGGCAAAAGAATGGCTGTGGAAGAGCTTGATTCTCGCCTTGAGGCGGCCGCAGAGGCCGGCAGGGAAGAGGTCAAGAGTATGTTTGACCCGCTGATCGCCGAGTACGGAGCTCGCGTCCTTATGCACCGCGACCTAACATTCTTGGGCGACGGCTACCACGAATCCCTGGCTGAGGCATGGGAAACTCTGATAAAGATCAAGAAAGTCGAGTCAGGCTCCAAAGAGATCGACGAGGATGCATTGGTGAAGGAGTTCCTGAGGGGGAATGAGCCATCGGATTTATCCGCAGCATTGGCTCTTTATGGCAAAGGCTCTTCCCCTTCGAAAGAGAAGAACGACGAGGCTGGCCCGTCAGAGGCCGACGCTACTACTCCTCACATCGCCGCTCCTTATGCTACTCAATCGGCCGGTCGGTCGACGCTTGATCCATTCGAGCAGCATGCCAGTTATGATCCCGAAGATCCCGGGCTTGGCGTTCATGTGCTGTCACCTATCCTGGAGGGTGAAACCCCGCGCGCCACCGATAGCCAACCGGATCCTGGTAGGAAAAACTTCTTTCTCTAGAAGTCGAAGAGATCCTGTCATTTTTCAGCAATGGTTATTCGTTCTAATGCCCATTTCTTATATTTTTATGTAGGTCATTCTGACGCCGAGCCAACTCCGAGGAGCGATGACGCCAAGGAGGATGCAGAGAAAACAAGCGACGTTGCTCACGCAGGAGTAACTCCCGGTCCAGACGCTCAAGTGATCGAGGCGCTTGATGATGACAAACTTGATACTTCGTCTCCTGTCGAAGGAAGCGATGAAATTAAAATCACTAGCGCCTCTGAGCATACTTCAGAGATGAGCATGAAGGACCGTCTTGCCGACGAGGAGAAAAGAAAAGTCAAAGTCAAAGTCGAGTCTGAAGTACTGGAACTCACTGACCCGCGGAATCGACCTTTGAAAATCATTCTCCCGGGCAGGTCCAAACCACTAGATGTTCCGTCTCCTACTCCTGACTCCGTCTCTCTAGCAAGCAAAAAGTCTAAGAAAAAACGTGAGGGAGAGGAGTCGTCGGAAACACCAAAGGCAGACAAGAAGAAGAAGTCGAAGAAATAATCGATTCACTTGTTCAACAAGTTTCCTGATTAAGTTTTGTACTTGTTTTTATCTCCCATGATTTGTAGTTTGTATAGAGAGGTCTGAATTTTGTAGGAGTGATCATGTATCCCCATTTTGGACTTATCGAATAAAGTTTTAGTTTCCTTTTTTTTTTGAATGATTCTCTTGTCTTTATTTGGTTTGCTGACTAATTGTAGCCATAACTCAAGCTCTTATGAGTTGCATTATCTCCTGGTCCATTCTTGCGCTGTTCAAACATTTTTGGACGTGGCGTATCTCTCGCCCCACATCTTTCGAGTACTTGGACTTCTTGCTGACTCTGTGTCCCGGGGACTTAGAGGCTTGAAATAGTTTATGCTCTAGTTCGCGCTCTGGGGACTTAGAGTACTCCGATCCGCGCTCTGGGGATTCGGAGATTTGGAATCGTTCATACTCTAGTCCGCGCTCTGGGGACTTAGAGTACTCCGATCCGCGCTCTGGGGATTCGGAGATTTGGAATCGTTTATACTCTAGTCCGCGCTCTGGGGACTTAGAGTACTCCGATCCGCGCTCTGGGGATTCGGAGATTTGGAATCGTTTATACTCTAGTCCGCGCTCTGGGGACTTAGAGTACTCCGCTCCGCACTCTGGGGATTCGGAGATTTGGAATCGTTTATACTCTAGTCCGCGCTCTGGGGACTTAGAGTACTCCGATCCACGCTCTGGGGATTCAGAGATTTGGAATCGTTTATACTCTAGTCCGCGCTCTGGGGACTTAGAGTACTCCGATCCGCGCTCTGGGGATTCGGAGATTTGGAATCGTTTATACTCTAGTCCACGCTCTGGGGACTTAGAGTACTCCACTCCGCACTCTAGGGATTCGGAGATTTGGAATCGTTTATACTCTAGTCCGCGCTCTGGGGACTTAGAGTACTCCGATCCGCGCTCTGGGGATTCGGAGATTTGGAATCGTTTATACTCTAGTCCGCGCTCTGGGGACTTAGAGTACTCCGATCCGCGCTCTGGGGATTCGGAGATTTGGAATCGTTTATACTCTAGTCCGCGCTCTGGGGACTTAGAGTACTCCGATCCGCGCTCTGGGGATTCGGAGATTTGAAATCGTTCGTACGTTGGTCCGCATGTTGTGAATGATAACGTAATTTATCATCCAGTTAAGAGATATAGAAACTTCATAAAAAATATGGCTTCAAGCCTTTATTAATGAAAATCAATTGAATTGCTTGATTACAACTTTCACAAGGAAACTAAGTCATTATTGAATGGAAACATGCAGGAAATAACAATGCCTACAACAAGAAAGGAAAACATGCTAAATGTAATAGTGCCGCAAATGTTCACTGTTCCATGCTCGGGGGAGTGTCGCGCCATCAACGGTCGCCAGCTTGAATGTTCCTTCTCCAAGCTTCCGTTCAATGGCGTATGGACCTTCCCAGCTGGGATTCATGCGTGATGGTACCGGGAAGATTCGTTTCAGAACGAGATCTCCCACATCAAAGATTCTTGGGCGGACTCTGCCGTCATAGTAACGCTTGACTCGATGTCTGTGCGCCGCCGCCCTTAATTCAGCTTCTTCCCGCTTTTCATCGATGCAGTCCAGTGATTCCAGCAAGAGGTTTTGGTTCGTCTTGGGATCATAGTATGTCACTCGGTGCGATGGAACTTCAAGTTCCACGGGTATAACGGCTTCAGAGCCGTATGCCAAGGCGAACGGAGTGTGGCCGGTCGCGGACTTGTGGGTAGTTCTATACGCCCATAATGCTGTCGGGAGTTCATCTACCCACTTGCCTCCAACCTTCTCCAGACGCTTCTTTAGTATGGACTTGATTATTTTGTTAACGGCCTCGACTTGTCCGTTAGCTTTTGGGTGTGCAACGGCGGCGAACTTTTTCTCGATGCTGTACTTTAAACAGAACTCTTTGAACTCTCTACTTTCGAATTGCGTTCCGTTGTCCGTAATGATGGTGCGTGGAAGGCCAAAGCGACATATAATGTTTCGTACAACGAAGTTAATGACCTTCTTGGAGGTGATAGTGGCCAAAGGTTCTGCCTCAGCCCATTTCGTGAAATAGTCGACTGCAACTATTGCATATTTCGCACCACCTTTGGATAGAGGCAGAGAGCCGATTATGTCGATTCCCCAGATCGCAAATGGCCAGGGACTGATCATTTGTGTAAGTTCCGTTGATGGAGCCCTCGGGATTTTTGCATATCTTTGACACTTGTCGCATTTTCTTGCGTAGTCCGCGGCATCCCGGTTTACGGTGGGCCAGTAATATCCATAGCGGAGGATCTTTTTTGCTAGCGTTTGCCCCCAGTATGGTCGCCGCATTCCCCTTCGTGGACTTCTCTCAAGACTCGCTTTGTTTCATCATGAGCGATGCACCGCAATAATGGGACTGGGAATCCTTTTCGATACATTGATCCATCCTGTATTATGTATCGCGCGGCCTTTCGAAGGACCTGCCGTCTTTCGCTTCTTTTTTCTGGTAAAGCCCCGGTCGTTAGGTACAGTTTGAACGAGGTTATCCATGATTCCTTCTCGATTTCTGTTCCCAACACGCGATCGACTTTCATTTCGTCTATGCTCGGGGCATGCAAGACTTCGATGGGATACAATCCCATTTGTTGCGTATCGTCAGTACTTGCAAACTTGGCCAATAAGTTGGCTTCTTTGTTCTGTTCGCGCGGGATATGTGAGATGTCATAACGCTCAAGATTTGATAGTAGTTCTTGGACCTGAATGAGGTACGGAGCAAGCTTCCGTCCCTTTGCTTGGTAGTCTCCTCGTACTTGGTAAACCACCAACTGCGAGTCACAAAAGATTTCGACTGATTCGATCCCAAGTTCCCTGACGAGTTTCAAGCCAGCGATCTGTAATACCCCAAAATTTTGTGAAAAATCATTTTTGAAAAATGATTTAATTTTGAAATATTTAGATTTAAATATGGTGAAATTTCTGGAATAAATAGTGTGCAAGTATATGTGTGCACGTGCACACTGAAATGGCACAAGAAAGAACTCCAGATTTCTTGGATTTAAAACAAGAATTAAAGAGCAATACAAACATGATTTTGCAACATGGTTATTTGATTTCTGAGATTTTATGGGTCATCTTAGAAAATAAGAAAAGTAAGTTTTACTTTAGATCAGTAAACAAATTTATTTAAAACCTAGAAAAGAAAATAATATATATTTGTAAACTTGTATACATATAGGTGCATATGTTTCTGAATTTAAAAGAGGAATTAAAATAAGCTTAGATAAGATATGTATACAAATATACATTTTTAAATACTGAAAAGTACATATATATATATTAGCAAGTGAAACCATAACATTAAAATGACATGAAATGTGATACAAGTCAATATGCTTGTGTAGGCAAAAATAGCAAAGGGGATTTTCAGAAATAATTAAAATAAATAGAATAGTCACACTTTTGACATGACTAAGTGAGTGGCCATTTTCTGAAAAAGTAAAAGAAAGAAAATGCAGCCTTTAAATTGGTTAATATGGCCGGGGTAATATGAATGAAAAATGCATGATGCTAAGCCAGGACAGAAATGGAATTCTGTTTCAATAAAACCCTAGAGGAAAAATGCTTATAAATAGGCAGTTTAGCCAGTAGAATTATTTTACCCCGAGCTGCATAAAAATAAGAAAAGAAGAAGAAAATATTGAAAGGAAGGAGAAAACACTCAAACAAGAATTTTCTGGATTAATAAGAAGAAACATTTAGGTGAGTAATCTCACTGAGTTCATGGCATTAAGACCTGAGTTGAGGCAGCCACTTTTTATATTGCCATTTATGTATTTCTGGTTTTGATGTATATGATTTCATCAATGCTTTTTGGATGTTTTATTTTAAATCTGATATGATTTAATATGGATGATTTTGATGATCTTTGATTGGTTGAGACATTTGTCTTTGGATGAGTATCATACTGTTTTATTTATACTCATAAATGTTAAAGTTTAGGATCTTAAAAATTATATAGAGAATACTCTCAACTGTTATAGATCTAAGGCATGGAAACCTTATAAAAATGATTGGAGCTGCATTATACTTGGTATAAGTGCTGAGGCTTGAAAAGAAAAATGTTAAGGGTGCAATAGAAATTTTCTAAGTGCTGAGCCCTTAATCAAAAAAAAAAACCCACAAGCTAAAATTATGATTGAACCAGATCTTGAATCTGAATCAATCATAAAGGCTTGCAGATCAGTATAACATGCCATGCCTCTTTTACAGTTGAAAATGTTCTTATATTTACTAAGATCAAGACATATTGACCCCATTTAGGAAATGTCTGTCTGATTATTTCTGAGGGGAAATTATGCTAGAAGAAATTATGGATGTTTCCATGTTTGCAGTGAGATGTTCACTTAGCATATTTGATGTTAGGATTTAAGACAATACACTAGTAAATAAACTAGGGAAGGGAAGGCCAAGATGACTGCTGGAATGCTTGTCATATTTGAAGTATGCAAGTTGGCACATGGTTTGTTTAAGCCCTGAGATCTTTGTGCAATGATGTGAATTAGTTCATTGCAATGTGTCCCAGTGATTCCTTAATAGCAGATGAGGCAGGGATTTAAATTGAATATTACAACCTGTAAATGAAGAAATAGGAATGTGGATATTTCTTAGGTTGAATGGTATGGAACCAAGATGATTCCAGTAAATGAAATTGATGCCAATAGATAATCATGTTTGCATGATTATGTATGCAAGTGAAGGAATGATAAGTGAATATATCATACCTGAATCAACTTAATTATACTATGTTAAAATATTTGATTGCAGAAATTTGCTTAAATAACAAGTCAGTACCCTTACATTCTCTATTGCTTAATATCATGAATGAATTGATGTTACTCATACCAGATCATAGATCTGACCCTTGTTTGCTCATGGCATCTGGGGTGTCTCATTTTAAAATGAGGCAGCCACTCATGCTCTTTCAGGTATCCCAGGCACTAAGTAAAAATGAAGTAATGGCTATTATGGAGGAGTGAATGAACATGCTAGCTAGTTTCAATAAGAGCTTAAATTGATTATATCTGCATGTATTCAGGAAAAAAATATTATGTTTCTAAGATTTCCAGTCATGTATTGAATATTTTATGGTTAGTGATCAAGTTGCCCTTATGATCTGTAAAGTGTCAGATTAAAATTTGTTGTTCTGTGGAAATGGTTGTGTGTTAAGGTTTGATTTGTTTATGAGGTGGTGTCTGAAATATAAACAAGAGAAATATGCTCAAGTAGGTTTATATAAATAAAAATCTGGAAGAAATATACAATTATGTGATAGCATAATTCATATATGTATTAGCTAATCTTGTGACATAACAGAGCACTGAGTTTTAGAACAAAATCTGGATTTAGCAAGAAGAAAACTTAAAGGATTTTATTTTCTTTTACTGAAATGCTTTGTAAATAAGTTTGAATTCATTTCTGAGTTGTATTGAGAAAAGTAAAATGTTTTTCTAAAAGCTTCAGACAGAATGTAAAGAAAGGTATCTCCATTGCTTTGAACTAATGTGGTAGATACAGGATCCATGAGTTAACCAGCTCCAAATGAATGAAGTATTGGTTGATCATGATAGATTGTATTCTGAGAATAAAAGTGCATTTCAAAGCTTAGTACCTTTAGTAATTGTTTCACCCAGTTTTCTGGAAAATAAGCAGAGATATTGACATGTACATGTATATCTGTGTACATGTTGATATTTGAGCAAAAATATAATTATAATTCCTAGAACAGCTATAGGAATGGGATTCATGTTTAGTAAAGTAAGAAGAATTGTTTTGTATGTTAGGTTATAGGCAAACATTAAAAATATATGTACAAAGATAGGGAGATATCAGATTACAAACCATACAAAAAAAAAAAAAAAATTGTGTTTGAACCGACCTGCATAGTACTCGAACCAGTGACCTCTTGTGTATAAGTTAGGCGCGTTTCCATTACGCCTAGATGTTGCTTGTGTTCACTTAGGATCCACTTTCTTTTATACTGAATTTGATACTATCCAGACTTTAACACAATCATCTATATTGAAAGCTTGTTTACCACTGATTATTACTTGATCATTTCTAAATTATAATGACAGTCTAAAATACATGTTTCCAGTGGATTTTAGGTCCAAAAATCAGGGTGCAATAATTAATCTGAAGTGCTAAAAATCTAAATCAAACAGGATGTTCTTGTACAAAAAAAAAGATAAAGTATATACTCTGAATTTAAACAAGAAGAACACATACATCTTCATATGTATGTGTATGTTATTAGATATACACTGATATATTTATATTGGTAAGTTATTTTGATCCTGGATATATTTTGTTTATTAGAAAAAGAAAATGACCCTGGGAAATATATTTGTAAAGAATGATATATCTGTATATCATCTCTTAGCAAAAAAAAAATCCTTATGAAATTAGGGTGGAAATTAGGAGGGTCATTTCAGTTGGTATCAGAGCACTTGGTTGCATTGATTGTTAAGTATTATAGAAATGTATAATGTCTGTTTGTTTTGGATGAAATAATTTAGATAAGAAATTAGAAATTATAGAAGCACTCATAATATACTAATACCATTTACCCAGAATTTAGTTAGCAGACCATGGTAGGAAGAGGATCTCATCACAATGCAGGACCCAGTGCACCTCAAATGCTTGATATGCAAGAATTTGTGAGGGTTTTAAGAGATGGAATTGGGCATAGGCCTGAGAACCCACATGAAGAGCTTTCAAAATTACTGAAGACTTATTCCAATTTGGGAGGCAAGAGTTTTGAAGGAACAGAGAGTGTGATGGAAATTCAAGCATGGTTGAGAACACTTGATAGGATTTTCAATGACATGCAGTTGGATGACCAAAGAAAGAGGCAAGTAGCTTCTAGACAACTGAAAGGGGTAGCTTTAAGCTGGTGGGAGGTGATCATAGCTGGAAGAAATGAAAATGAAATCACTTGGAATCAGTTCAAGGAGATGTTGGAGGCAAGATTTGTACCAGCATCAGCCAAGACCATTTTGCTTGAAGAATTTATCAAACTTAGGCAGGGAACTTTGAATGTCACTGAATACACTCAAAAGTTTGAGGGGCTATCCAATTATGGAGCAATGTTAGTGGCAGATGAAGCATCCAAAAATGATAGGTATATAAAAGGACTGAACCCAGGACTTAGCAGAGCTATGCTACCTTATGCAGATAGAACATTTGATCAAGTAATTGATCTGGCTTTGAAACTGGAACAACATGACAAAGAAAGAGAGAAATATAGGAATTTTAAGAGCAACAACAAGAAGGATAAGGGAAGATATCACCCTTATGATAAAAAGAAGGAGGAGGCAGACAACAGGAAGAGTAAAGATACTAAAGCCAATGATACTAAGAAGAAATTGGTTTGCCATCATTGTGGAAAAGAAGGACACATCAAACCAAGGTGCCCAGAGTTAAAAGGAGGAGCCTTCAAATGCTACCTATGTGGGAAAGAGGGGCATATGAAGAGGAACTGTCCTGAGAATAAACAGCAAGGGAAATTGGCAACTTTGGAAGGAAAAGGCAAATCTGCAGTGAAAATTGATGCTGAAAATCATGGCCAAGTGGAAGGTACATTACTCATTTGTGCCATACCCATACCAGTAGTATATGATACTGGAGCAACACACTCTTTGATTTCCTATGAATTAGTTAAAGTGTTAAAATTAAACTGCAAATTGGTTGAAACCCCATTGCTTGTACAAAGTCCCCTAGGGAGTTCTAGTGTTTTGAACATGAATTGTGTGGATGTGGAGTTAAACATAGGAGGAAATATTTTTATTTCCAATTTATATGTTTTAAATTACCCAAATATAGGAGTTATATTGGGGGTAGATTGGTTAAGGCAATTTAAAGCCATAATTAATTTAGACTCATCCACCATATCATTGCAAGATTCTAGAGGCCAGAGAATCACAGTTCTATGTGAAATAGCTAAGGAAGGGAAATTGTATCATTTAGTTGACTTAGAAAAAGATCTGAGTGAACTAACCATTGAAGAAATTCCCATAATTAATGAATACTTGGATGTGTTTGGGGAAGTTAAGGGTGTTCCACACCACAGACCAGTTGAGTTCCAAATTAATCTCATTCCAGGAGCAAGTCCAATAATCAAGAAACCTTATAGAATGGGGCCAAGTGAACTGAAAGAATTGAAAAATCAGTTGGAAGAATTAGAAGGCAAGGGATTTATAAGGCCAAGCAATTCCTGCTGGGGTTCTCCAGTAGTGTTTGTAAGAAAACATGATGGTACCTTGAGAATGTGCATAGATTACAGGGAACTAAATAAAGTAACCATCAAGAATAAATACCCATTGCCTAGAATAGATGATCTCTTTGACCAACTCAGTGAAGCTAAAATATTTTCTAGGCTAGACTTAGCATCAGGATTCCATCAAATGAAGGTTGAAGACTCAAGTGTTAAGTATACTGCATTTAACACAAGATATGGCTTATATGAATTTTTGGTCATGCCATTTGGTTTGACAAATGCTCCTTCATATTTTGTTGATTTGATGAATAGAATATTTAGAGATTATTTAGACAAGTTTGTACTGATTTTTATTGATGACATTTTGATTTATTCTAAGACAGTGGAAGAGCATAAAAATCATTTGCATTTAGTTTTGTCAAGACTAAGGGAAAATGATTTAAAGGCAAAATTTTCAAAATGTGCATTTTGGAAAGAAGAAGTGCATTTCCTTGGGCATGTCATCTCTGCCAAAGGAATATCAGTAAACCCTAACAAAGTAGTGGCAATCCAAGCATGGAAAAGGCCTAGCACCATCAGTGAGATTAGATCATTTATGGGGATGGCAGGATATTATAGGAGATTCATAAAAGATTTCTCAAAAATATCATCACCACTTACCAATTTAACTAGAAAGAACCAAGCCTTTGTATGGACAGAAAAATGTGAACAAGCTTTTATCAAAATAAAAGAAGCCCTGATTGATGCACCAGTATTGAGAGTGCCAGAAGGAAATGAAAATTTGGTTGTGTACACTGATGCAAGTGGCTCTGGGTTAGGGGCTGTGTTGATGCAGCAAGACCAGGTGGTAGCCTATGCATCTAGGCAATTAAAGCCACATGAAACCAGGTATGCAACCCATGATCTTGAACTAGCAGCAGTTGTGTATGCTTTGAAACTTTGGAGACATTATTTGTTAGGTGCCAAATTCATTTTGTACACTGATCATAAGGCACTGAAATATTTATTCTCACAAAAAGATTTGAACATGAGGCAACATAGATGGGTAGAGTTCCTAGCTGCCTATGACCTAGATATACTGTATACACCAGGCAAGGCAAATAAAGTTGCAGATGCCTTGAGTAGACAACATGCCAAGGTAGCCATGTTGATGATGAAAGAGTTTAGGGATTTGTCTATACTTACTGATTTGGAAATTGAGGAAAACAGTGAGGAACAAAGGATGTCCATTGAAGAAGGTGAAGGTAAAGGAAAATTAAGTATGATATCTCTGCAATCAGATTTACTTTTTAAGATTGGGAAAATGCAGGAACAAGACCTAAACATGGTGGAAAGGAAAATGCTCATATCAAAAGGGGAGGAAGTAATAAATTATCAAGTTGATAAAAATGGATATTTGAGGAATAAAAATAGGATATGTGTTCCAGAAAATATAGAATTGAAAGAGGAAATATTAAATGAGTACCATAGGAGTAAATACTCCATACACCCAGGTAGCACCAAGATGTATCAAAATTTGAAAAGAAATCTTTGGTGGAAGGGGATGAAGTCAGATGTGGCCAGATATGTTGCAAGGTGCATGACTTGCCAACAAGTCAAGGCAGAGACACAAAGGCCATCAGGACTATTGCAACCCCTTAGTATACCACAGTGGAAGTGGGAGGATATATCTATGGATTTCATAGATGGTCTTCCTAGATCTAAGAAGGGAAACACAAGTATATGGGTAATAGTGGATAGGCTAACTAAGGTAGCACATTTTATCCCAGTTAAAACAGAAAGAAATGCTCCAAAATTGGCTCAAATATTCATGAAAGAGGTAGTAAGGTTGCATGGCATACCCAAAACCATTGTGAGTGATAGGGATACCATCTTCACCTCAAGGTTTTGGAAAAGTTTTCAAGAGGCTATGGGGAGTGAATTGTGCTTAAGCACTGCCTACCATCCACAATCAGATGGTCAAACTGAGGTGGTGAACAAAGTCTTAGAGGATTTGTTGAGAGCATGTACACTGGACTTTGGAGGCAACTGGGAAGACCACCTCCATCTAGCTGAATTCACATACAATAACAGTTACCAAAGCACCATAGGGATGGCACCATTTGAAGCCTTATATGGCAAGCCATGTTTATCACCTATATGCTGGGTAGAGGCTGGAGAAAGGGCTATTCTTGGACCTGATTATGTTAAAGAAACCACAGAGAAAATTGGGTTAATAAGAAAAAGAATAGCAGCAGCTCAAGATAGGCAAAAGAAATTTGCAGATAGGAAGAGAAAGCAAGTGGAATATGAAGTGGGAGACTTTGTTTTCATCAAGATTTCACCTATGAAGAAAGTCATGAGATTTGGCAAGCAAGGTAAGCTTACACCAAGGTATGTTGGACCCTATAAAATTCTGGAAAGAATTGGTTCATTGGCTTACAAATTAGAACTACCAGAGGAGATGAAAGCAATGCATAATGTTTTTCATGTGTCCCAACTTAGAAAATGGGTACATGATAAGGAAGACATTTTGGAAAAGCCTACCAAAATTCAAATAAATCCTGACTTGGTTTATGAAAAAGAACCAGTGGGGATTATAGCCAAGGAAGAAAAGAAATTAAGGAGCAAAACCTTGAAACTAGTTAAGATCCAGTGGAGTAGTGATCCTAATGACTGCACATGGGAGTTAGAGGATAAGATTAGATTGGATTATCCTAAGCTTTTTGCAAATTAAAAGGTAATTTTTTTTTTCTTCTGGAAAAATTATTTGTTATGCATGGTTGATATGGTTGAATTTGTTTGCTTATGCATATATTTGATAAGTTTTCAGAAAAGAAAAATGATGCTTACTAAATGTTAGAAAAATTGTGAGGACACAATTCCTAAAAGGAGGGGTGAATGTAATACCCCAAAATTTTGTGAAAAATCATTTTTGAAAAATGATTTAATTTTGAAATATTTAGATTTAAATATGGTGAAATTTCTGGAATAAATAGTGTGCAAGTATATGTGTGCACGTGCACACTGAAATGGCACAAGAAAGAACTCCAGATTTCTTGGATTTAAAACAAGAATTAAAGAGCAATACAAACATGATTTTGCAACATGGTTATTTGATTTCTGAGATTTTATGGGTCATCTTAGAAAATAAGAAAAGTAAGTTTTACTTTAGATCAGTAAACAAATTTATTTAAAACCCAGAAAAGAAAATAATATATATTTGTAAACTTGTATACATATAGGTGCATATGTTTCTGAATTTAAAAGAGGAATTAAAATAAGCTTAGATAAGATATGTATACAAATATACATTTTTAAATACTGAAAAGTACATATATATATATTAGCAAGTGAAACCATAACATTAAAATGACATGAAATGTGATACAAGTCAATATGCTTGTGTAGGCAAAAATAGCAAAGGGGATTTTCAGAAATAATTAAAATAAATAGAATAGTCACACTTTTGACATGACTAAGTGAGTGGCCATTTTCTGAAAAAGTAAAAGAAAGAAAATGCAGCCTTTAAATTGGTTAATATGGCCGGGGTAATATGAATGAAAAATGCATGATGCTAAGCCAGGACAGAAATGGAATTCTGTTTCAATAAAACCCTAGAGGAAAAATGCTTATAAATAGGCAGTTTAGCCAGTAGAATTATTTTACCCCGAGCTGCATAAAAATAAGAAAAGAAGAAGAAAATATTGAAAGGAAGGAGAAAACACTCAAACAAGAATTTTCTGGATTAATAAGAAGAAACATTTAGGTGAGTAATCTCACTGAGTTCATGGCATTAAGACCTGAGTTGAGGCAGCCACTTTTTATATTGCCATTTATGTATTTCTGGTTTTGATGTATATGATTTCATCAACGCTTTTTTGATGTTTTATTTTAAATCTGATATGATTTAATATGGATGATTTTGATGATCTTTGATTGGTTGAGACATTTGTCTTTGGATGAGTATCATACTGTTTTATTTATACTCATAAATGTTAAAGTTTAGGATCTTAAAAATTATATAGAGAATACTCTCAACTGTTATAGATCTATGGCATGGAAACCTTATAAAAATGATTGGAGCTGCATTATACTTGGTATAAGTGCTGAGGCTTGAAAAGAAAAATGTTAAGGGTGCAATAGAAATTTTCTAAGTGCTGAGCCCTTAATCAAAAAAAAAAACCCACAAGCTAAAATTATGATTGAACCAGATCTTGAATCTGAATCAATCATAAAGGCTTGCAGATCAGTATAACATGCCATGCCTCTTTTACAGTTGAAAATGTTCTTATATTTACTAAGATCAAGACATATTGACCCCATTTAGGAAATGTCTGTCTGATTATTTCTGAGGGGAAATTATGCTAGAAGAAATTATGGATGTTTCCATGTTTGCAGTGACATGTTCACTTAGCATATTTGATGTTAGGATTTAAGACAATACACTAGTAAATAAACTAGGGAAGGGAAGGCCAAGATGACTGCTGGAATGCTTGTCATATTTGAAGTATGCAAGTTGGCACATGGTTTGTTTAAGCCCTGAGATCTTTGTGCAATGATGTGAATTAGTTCATTGCAATGTGTCCCAGTGATTCCTTAATAGCAGATGAGGCAGGGATTTAAATTGAATATTACAACCTGTAAATGAAGAAATAGGAATGTGGATATTTCTTAGGTTGAATGGTATGGAACCAAGATGATTCCAGTAAATGAAATTGATGCCAATAGATAATCATGTTTGCATGATTATGTATGCAAGTGAAGGAATGATAAGTGAATATATCATACCTGAATCAACTTAATTATACTATGTTAAAATATTTGATTGCAGAAATTTGCTTAAATAACAAGTCAGTACCCTTACATTCTCTATTGCTTAATATCATGAATGAATTGATGTTACTCATACCAGATCATAGATCTGACCCTTGTTTGCTCATGGCATCTGGGGTGTCTCATTTTAAAATGAGGCAGCCACTCATGCTCTTTCAGGTATCCCAGGCACTAAGTAAAAATGAAGTAATGGCTATTATGGAGGAGTGAATGAACATGCTAGCTAGTTTCAATAAGAGCTTAAATTGATTATATCTGCATGTATTCAGGAAAAAAATATTATGTTTCTAAGATTTCCAGTCATGTATTGAATATTTTATGGTTAGTGATCAAGTTGCCCTTATGATCTGTAAAGTGTCAGATTAAAATTTGTTGTTCTGTGGAAATGGTTGTGTGTTAAGGTTTGATTTGTTTATGAGGTGGTGTCTGAAATATAAACAAGAGAAATATGCTCAAGTAGGTTTATATAAATAAAAATCTGGAAGAAATATACAATTATGTGATAGCATAATTCATATATGTATTAGCTAATCTTGTGACATAACAGAGCACTGAGTTTTAGAACAAAATCTGGATTTAGCAAGAAGAAAACTTAAAGGATTTTATTTTCTTTTACTGAAATGCTTTGTAAATAAGTTTGAATTCATTTCTGAGTTGTATTGAGAAAAGTAAAATGTTTTTCTAAAAGCTTCAGACAGAATGTAAAGAAAGGTATCTCCATTGCTTTGAACTAATGTGGTAGATACAGGATCCATGAGTTAACCAGCTCCAAATGAATGAAGTATTGGTTGATCATGATAGATTGTATTCTGAGAATAAAAGTGCATTTCAAAGCTTAGTACCTTTAGTAATTGTTTCACCCAGTTTTCTGGAAAATAAGCAGAGATATTGACATGTACATGTATATCTGTGTACATGTTGATATTTGAGCAAAAATATAATTATAATTCCTAGAACAGCTATAGGAATGGGATTCATGTTTAGTAAAGTAAGAAGAATTGTTTTGTATGTTAGGTTATAGGCAAACATTAAAAATATATGTACAAAGATAGGGAGATATCAGATTACAAACCATACAAAAAAAAAAAAAAAATTGTGTTTGAACCGACCTGCATAGTACTCGAACCAGTGACCTCTTGTGTATAAGTTAGGCGCGTTTCCATTACGCCTAGATGTTGCTTGTGTTCACTTAGGATCCACTTTCTTTTATACTGAATTTGATACTATCCAGACTTTAACACAATCATCTATATTGAAAGCTTGTTTACCACTGATTATTACTTGATCATTTCTAAATTATAATGACAGTCTAAAATACATGTTTCCAGTGGATTTTAGGTCCAAAAATCAGGGTGCAATAATTAATCTGAAGTGCTAAAAATCTAAATCAAACAGGATGTTCTTGTACAAAAAAAAAGATAAAGTATATACTCTGAATTTAAACAAGAAGAACACATACATCTTCATATGTATGTGTATGTTATTAGATATACACTGATATATTTATATTGGTAAGTTATTTTGATCCTGGATATATTTTGTTTATTAGAAAAAGAAAATGACCCTGGGAAATATATTTGTAAAGAATGATATATCTGTATATCATCTCTTAGCAAAAAAAAAATCCTTATGAAATTAGGGTGGAAATTAGGAGGGTCATTTCACGATCAGTGCTTCATATTCGGCTTCGTTATTTGTAGCCGGGAAATCGAGCTTCAGGGCGTAACAGATCGATCGGTTTTCCGGAGTTACAAGAACTACGCCCGCGCCGGAGCAACGGTCGTTTGATGCACCGTCAGTGTATAATTTCCATCGAACGGGGGGAATGATGTCGTGATCGTCCGGTTTGATGGGTATGGTAAATTCAGCGATGAAGTCTGCTAACGCTTGCCCTCAGATGGCTCTCCGTGGTAAGTACGCGATATCGAGTTGGCTCAACTCGATGTTCCATTTTAGCAATCTTCCAGAAGTTTCCGGTCGTTGGAGTACCTGCCCCAGGGGTTGATCGGTATAAACACCGATTGAATGCGCTTGAAAGTATGGGCGTAGCTTGCGTGATGCAATCACCAAGCAATAAGCCAATTTCTCGATTTTAGGGTAATTCTTCTCTGCCCCCGTTAAACGCTTGCTAACATAATACACCGGCTTCTGGACTCGATCCTCCTCACGAACCAAAGCTGCGCGTATCGCATGAGGGGATATAGCCAAGTAAACGTACAACATCTCATGGTCAACTGGTTTTGATAGCATTGGTGGGCTTTCCATATGCCTTACCAGATTCCGGAACGCTTCCTCACAGCTAGACGTCCATTCGAAATTTCTCTTTCCTTTCTTTATTATGTCAAAGAACGGGATGCACTTGTCAGTTGCTTTGGATATAAATCGACTCAGCGCAGCTACTTTTCCGTTCAAGCTCTGTACCTGCTTTATAGTCCTGGGCGCTTGTACATCTCGAATAGCTTGGATCTTTTCTGGGTTGGCTTCGATTCCCCTAGCATTGACGATGAATCCTAAAAACTTCCCTGATGCAACGCCGAAAGAACACTTCAGCGGGTTGATCTTCATTCCATAAAACCTGAGTATGTTAAACATTTCAGCTAAGTCTTGAATGTGGCCGTTTGACCGTCGTGACTTCACGAGCATGTCATCCACATAGACTTCCATGGTTTTTCCCAGCTGGTCCTTGAACATTCGATTCACCAAACGCTGATAAGTCGCTCCAGCATTCTTCAATCCAAAGGGCATCACTACATAGCAGTACAGTCCGACATTTGTAACGAAGCAAGTGTGTTCCTGATCCGAAATATGCATTGGGATTTGGTTGTATCCTGAGTACGCGTCCATGAATGACAACAGCTCGTGTCCTGCGGTGGAGTCGACTAACTGATCGATCCTAGGCAACGGGAAACTGTCCTTTGGGCATGCTTTGTTCAAGTCGGAATAATCTACGCAGGTCCTCCATTTCCCATTCGCTTTCTTTACTAGCACGGGGTTGGAGACCCATTTCGGGTAGAGGGCGTCGTGGACGAACCCATTTGCTTTGAGTTTGTCCACCTCCTCTCCAAGAGCAGCGGACCTCTCCGGATCCATTCCTCTCCTTTTTTGCTTGACTGGGACGTATTCCGGGTCTATGTTCAACATATGACTCGTGATGGCGGGAGAAATCCCACACATATCAGAATGCGTCCAGGCGAAAACATCAAGGTTCGCCCGGAGGAAGTCGCTAAGGTCTTCAGTCATTGCGGGGCCTAGCTGTGATCCGATCTTCAGTATTCGCGAAGGGTCGTCACGGCTAACTGAAATGTCAATTGTTAATTCAGCCGGTGCCGCCTTCTCTTCCCTGGGTTTCTCATCGTCGTCTCTCGGATCTATATCTCCGTAGATCCGAGAACTATGCCCGAGCCAGGGCTCGGGCGCTACTTGTCAATTATCCGCATTGAGGATGCGAACGGGGTTGTCCGCAACCTTTCCCTTCTCCCTCCGGTGGGCCTCTCGGAGCTCGGCCACATAACAGGAACGACCAGCTGCTTGGTCACCGTGAACAACGCCTACTCCTTTGTCAGTCGGAAACTTCAAAGTTAAGCACCATGGGGCTAATGCCGCCCTAAATTCAGCCAGGGCCGGCCGACCCAAGAAAACATTATACGGAGAGTCCACATCCAAAACTACAAAGGGTAAAATTCGTACCCTCCGACGCTCGCCTTGTCCCAGTTCAACTGGTAACTCGACATATCCTATTGCATCAGTCGCAGTGCCGTTAAAGCCGTGGATACGAGCTTTGGATGGTTTCAAGTCTTTTGTCTCTAGCTTCATCTGATCGTAGGCCTTTTTGAAGATGATGTTGACTGAACTTCCACAATCAATCAAAATTCTTTTTACATATGCTGGTCCGATCGTTGCAGATATGACCATGGGATCGATGGTCGGAGCCTCTACCTGATCAGCGTCTCTATTCCTGAACACAATATCGTCTGTCATCATGCGCTGCTGCTTAGCAGGGGCCCCGTCCTCTACGTTCGAACAACACTCAAAATCTGCATGCTTCAAGGAGCTTGCATATCGTTCCATCTCTTGCCAGTTCTTATCTGCGGGATGAGGTCCGCCGATAATTGTATTTATGACCAGTCTTCCAACAGTCCGGGCAGGCTCCTCAGGATGACGTGGAGCTGGTGCACGACCTGGGTTGGACGTTCCCTGTCCTCCTTCCTGTGGATCCTTTATAAATTCTTGCAACTTCTTTTGTCTGATCAATTTCTCGATAGCGTCATGCAGGTGTCTGCATTCTTCCGTGTTGTGTCCATAAGTTTCATGGAAGCGGCAATATTTCCCAGTCCGCTTCTGTTCTTCAGTTGATTCTTTTGGACGTGGTTTTCTGTACTGAAAAGTATTGCAGGTGGATAGGTAAATGTTCTCAAGTGGGGCGTTCAGCGGAGTGTACTCGCTGTAGCTTGGAATTCTCGACTTCCACTTTCCCGCTTCTTTCCTCTTTCCTTGACTTCTTCCTCCGGACTCTTTGGGCTGCACAGGCTTACTCTGGACATTGACTTGGACCTTTCCCGAATTGTCTCCAGATTGCTTCACAGCAATGTTGCTCTTGATTGACTCTTGGGCAGGTCCCGGTGCCTTATCTCGTCGCACCCACCTAACTTCTTCTCTTCTTATGAACTGGTGTGCCTTGGAGTAGAAACGCAGTAGCGTGGTCAGAGGTTTTCCTACCAGCCAGTCTCCAAACTCAGAATCCGGATCTACACCTCTCATTACAGCCATTAGAATTGCATGGTCATTAGGATTACTGACTTCAGTTGCCGCAACGTGGAATCTTTGTAAGTACTCCTTCAGCGACTCTCCGGGATTTTGGATTACACTTGACAGAGACATCACGTCCTTCGGGCGTGTAGTGTGTATCCTGAACTGCTCAATAAACTTCTTTGCCAACTCCTCGAAGCTTGATACGGATCGCGGAGGAAGTCGGGTGAACCACATAGTAGCGATCCCAGATAGAGTAATCGGAAAGCACCTACACTTGGTGGCATCATTTGCTCTGGCTGAATCCATCATCCATTCATACCTCATTACATGTTGTCTGGGGTCAGTCTTTCCTTCGTATGCAGAAATGGTTGGCATGCTAAACTTCTTGGGGTACGCCGCTTGCAGCACAACATCCGTGAACGGAGTATGACTTCTTGACACTCCCCAGTCGTCATTTGATAAGCCCTGATTTTCTTTCATCAGTTGCCTGATCATGGCTGTCAGATCGGGTGTCTATATGGAAGCTGGGAGGTTGGAGTCAGTTCTACGCGCCTGTCCATGCTGATGCCTCCTTTCCTGGCGATCTGCCAATCGTGCGTCGTGAGGTTCAACATTGTTAGCATTTTGATGATCTGGAGCTCCATCCTCCATCTGTACTCCGGTTCGGAAGCTTCCAGTTCTGGCTTGATCGCGGTCTCCAGCTGTTCGAACAGCAGCATCCACCCTTGCAGCTTCAGTCTTACGGCGTCTACGCCTGGGTGGTTCATCAGAAGAAGTAGAGCTATCAGATGAGGAATAAGCAGCTGGATTGCCCCCAGCATTTTGTTGCTGCTGTTGAGTGAGTTGTGCCATCAGGTTGGCATTAGCTTGCATCTGTTCTCCCAGTTGTCTCCTGCTTTCCCTAAGTTCTCTCATCAAGTCATTGAACTCTACTCTGGTGACAACTGGAGTCTGTTCTTGAGTGGCAATCCCTGCACTCGGGATCGCTGGTTGATTGCTAGGTCCTGCTTGTTGCACGCTAGCAGTCTCTCGGGCATCCGCATTAAGAGAAGCTGACCTGGTACGTGGTCTTGCCATTGTAGAGTTATTGGTATGAACTCTGAGTAGAATCAACGGATGTCCTATCAGTAAGTCGGATCTTCTTTGGGGGATTTGTTCAATCCAGTAGCTTCAAAGCAGATCCTTGAGGTCTGAGAATTCGATTCTCAGTGAAAGCACCAAAGTGTTAGCACCAAAATTGGTCACTAACCTCGTAGAAGAAGATTGTGAAGAGATATAAGTGATGAAATCAAATTAAACAGAGAAGATAGTGCTAATCTAAATACAGAAAGTAAGAACACCAAATTTATAGTGGTTCAGCGTAATTGCCTACGTCCACTTTGAGGTTAAACTTTATTGATCTTCTCTATAGTTGATTACAAATACAATTCGTGAATCAAATGCTTGAATGCAGTTGTTAAGTAGAGAAGATGAGTCTTGAAAATGGTAGAGTCTCCCCGGTGTTTTTTCTCCAAAAAAGGATCCATTTCACTATGACCCTGCCCCTCTCTTTATAGGCAAAGATGGGCCGGACTTCCCAAGTGGGCTGATTGCCGAACGCTCCAGCCCGAGTACACTGGTCGCCGTATGTCGAGCAAGGTTCGCCGAATGCTCTGCGCCGAACCATCCCTTCTATGCCGAACGGTATGTTGGTGTCGTGCTGAATATCTCCTGGATGTCGAGTATTACGCCGAACACCATGGTATGCCGAGTACTCCTGTTGCCGAGTAGTCTCGATGCCGAGTGCTCCTTATGCCGAGCAGCCTTGATGCCGAGTACTCTTGTATGCCGAGCAGCCTTGATGCCGAGCGACCTTGTATGCCGAGCGGTCTTGATGCCGAGCGACCCTGTATGCCGAGCGGTCTTGATGCCGAGCAGCCTTGATGCCGAGTACTCTGGTATGCCGAGCAGTCTTGATGCCAAGCATTCTTGTACGCCAAGTACCTGTTGGATGTTGGGTGCTTCGCCGAACACTCCTGGATGTCAAGTGCCTCGCCGAACACTCCTTGATGCCGGACACTATGGATGCCGAGTACTACGCCGAGTACTCATGGATGACAGTTGCTTCGTCGAACACTCCTGGATGACCAGTGCTTCGCCGAACACTCCTTGGTGCCGGTCACTCTCTAATGCCGAGCACTTATTGCCGAGTACTAGTTGCCTGGTCAAATCCCCAGGAAACAAATACAAAATTCTTTTTTCAAATCATATATTTTTCTAGTGCTTACAACTTTCAAATTGACCACTTTGTCTCATTCTAAACTTGACCATGTCAGAAATCCACCTTTTCCAGTGCATTTTCTAGCCCAGTTTTTAAGACAGAGAATAGCCTATTTTGTTTTAATCATAAATTAATCATAACTAACCCAAATTAAGAATTTTTTTTCAATCATATGAAATTCCAGTGGCTACAACTTTTATGTTGATCACTTTTTCCAGTTTTGAGGTTTACTATACCTGAAACTCAATTCTTTGAAGTGCATTTTCGGGTTTCATTTTTGTCAACCCGACAATACCTCTTCTTCATTCTATCATATCTCCCTCAAAAAAACTTGGATTCAAATGATTCCTTTTTACAAATTCAAGAGAAAAGAATTTTAAACAACTTTTTATTAAAAAACTTTTCTAAATTTTGAGATGTAGAGGGTCTAAAATCAAATACAAAATAACCTATTTTTCGGATCTAAATCTTGAGAATTCAAGTTCAAAGCTCTACCGCTTCTTCTCTATACTTTCTGCCAACCTCCATCTCAAGCCTCGGCCAAGCTATTGAAAGGAAGAGGGTGTTGTTTGCTAGTGTTTAGTGGAGTAGGAAGTAGTTAGTGAAGTGTTGGTTGATTAGAATGTTGGTAGGAAGTTTATCTCTTTGGTTTATGTTGAGAAACTCTATTTAACATCTATATTTATATATATATATATATACATGTTTGATGATGTGTTATGATTGCTATGGATGCTTATGTATAATTTGATCATCAAGTATTGATTGTTTGATATGACTATTAAATTGTTTTACCAAGTCACATTAATACATGCCGATAAGCACAAAGGAAATCACTTTCCTTTTGAAAATGAAATAGTGTATATGGAATGTCTAAACTTTTTGGAAATAGTTTTAAAATGAGTTAGAAATGTTTTATAAACATTTAAATATTTTTAAGGAAATAAAGAAAGAAAATCAAGATTTCATCTTGTATATTTTGAAATATGTCCAAAACAATTTTCTAGAAAAATCGCGCTTTCGCAGCAAAGTGACCAAAGTTTAAAATTGATATTTTAAATATTTTAAAAATATAAAATAAATCCTAAAAATCCTTTAAAATGTATTAAAAGAAATTTAAGTTGAAAATATGGATTTCTAAATGATATAAAAGTCGTTTGAAAGAATATAGCTATTAAAACACTATTTGCAACGCTTTTCGCAACGCTTTTCACCGTAGTTTTTAATAGCTTTTGAAACGTAGTCTTAAACTCAACAATTCTTTCCTAAATCTTTTGTGAATGATTTTAAAAGAATAATTAAGTTATTTAAAGATGATTTGGAAGTTTTAATAAGAGTTTGAATAAATGGTTAAGAGGAATTGTTTATAACACTTATACAATATTTGAAGAATATTGAATATAATAACAAATTGAGTATGCCGAAATGACTAGTACATTTGTCCCGCCTCTGAGAGCTAAACGGTAAAATAAGGTGCGTAACTAAGGTTAGGAATGGAGCAACCAGTGCCTTGAACTTACCTGGCCTTTGCTTTGTCTTTTAGACGAGGGGTGGAACAGATCGGATGGAAAGCCCGGATGCTCTAAAAGAACGTATTTAAAGTTTTTTCCAAGATAAAAGAAAAGATCTTCATGATGTAGGATTACTTGCCACTAGTCCCTGGATGTGAAATTTACCATATTTAAGGCGGCAGTAGTGCTCTGTTATGAAAATCTTCAATTTGCAAGAATATGATTTGCAGTTAAGAAAGGAATCTTTGATTTAGATTTAATGAATGATTTGGGAATATTATCCCTAAGTTAAAAGTTATAACATGAATATAAGAAATCTTTGATTAAGATTTAATGAATGATTTGGGAATGTTTCCTTAAGTAAAATATGAACTGATTTGAAACTATTCTAAGATAAAAGAAAGGTAAATAAACTAAATAATTTGATAAATGAGGCTTAATGATTCCATATACTCATGAAAAGAAAATGAAATAAATTGAAAAGAATATATCTAAGAAAGATATTTGATTGAAAGGAAAAATAAAGTAATTAATTGATGATTGATAATCATATATGAACTTAACATTTTTATTATCAATGATTGGATTCGAAGGAACCAGGGTCGGATTTGGATGATTCCTATCCGAAAACCACTTCGAACCAATCTACGTTCGAAGTAAAAAGTGTTTGAAGACAAATGATTTTGAAGATGGGGATCTTCATGATGTATGGTTGTTTGCCACTAGTCCCTCGAGGTGAAAATTACCATATTATATGGTGGCAGCAGTGCTCTATTATGAAAATCTCTGATGCAAGGACTACTTGCTACTAATGAAGTAGGAGATTACCTTCGGTTTCGTTCAGTCTCATGACGAACTTGTACGGACGAATGTCTGACATTGCATTTCTAGGATCATAACGTTGACTTTTACAAACGTACATCTGTTTGGTGGTGGAGAAGACAACTTCTCTTAGCTTAACACCCTTCTTTGAGACGTACGAGCTCAGAGGTTGTATGTTCATGAAAGTCAATAGTGTTATCAAAGGAATGGTAACGTGGCATTAAAAGTGAAGAAGATGTGCTATGTAAAAGATAATCATTTACCTCAGGCCTCATCACCTGGAAATGACAAAAACAGGGTAGAAGCAGCAAAGCTAAGTGGGTCGTTCCCAATTAGGAGATGTCATCATCCTTCTAGATTTACTCTACACATGTCTAAGTATTTGGTGAATGTATGACTCGGGTACCCATTAAAGGTCGGTAACGACCAGGGTGATGACATATTCGGTACTATCCAGCGTGATGGGTAGGCCGGTCTTGTGTTGGTTTAGGTGCCCAGTATCTGGACCCTAGGTGCATCCCTCTAGAGGTGTACTGTCGGAAGGTAGTCCCTTACCTTTTCATTTGTATGGAATCCATTCTCTAATAAGTGCCTTCGTGTGATGCCCCACCTCTATACCCACGCTAACCAAGAACACTACAGTGTAGTGCTGTCAATTAGCACGGAGAATAAGGCTGTTAAGGAGCGACCATCCATGTAACTTCTTTGTGCGAGTACCGATATGTCAGATAGTATAGAATGCATATCATTTAAGGAGGAGATCCGACGTACCGATACAAACTCAAAGCTATCACACAGTGGCTATATATATAATCTTCGGAAACAAACATAGAAATAAACATAACATAAATCAGTCACAGACATCCATATCACAAAGGCGGAAGAAGATATGAATAATAATATCACATGAAAGTGTACATCAGAGTAGTGGTCAGAAAGATCCACGATAATACAAAAGAATAGATACAGGTGCAAGACAATAGAATATGTATACATCAAGGAGTCTAATCTCAAATGTATACAACAAAAACGACAAAACTAGAGTAGTTAGCCAAAAGTCAGATGGTAGTCCCAGATAAGAAGTCAAGAGGAAGCACCTCTAAAATCTCAGTCTGAACCGAGTATTATTTAAGAAGAAAATAATAAACGGATCAGTCTAGCTATAATTATCAGATAAAATGGGATATAAGAAGAGATATAATAAAAACGTATGATAACCAAGAATGTCATACTACGTCAAGTCTACATAGAAAATCAACTAAAGGCATACAATATCTCAAGAATCTCATAGCATCAAAAGAATGTCATATTCTTTATTTAATTCACCAAGCCACAATAAAATGACATACTCATCAATGTCAATGGTAAAAGCTGGTGAAACATAAATTCCAGAAATCACAACAAGAAATCCAGAAATCACAAGAAAAGGATGGCCAATCCTATAAAAATGAGCCGGAGCTCCTCCTGACAGGGTATAGTCCCCCATTGAGGACTTTGAGCCGAAGCTCCTCCTGATGAGCCGAAGCTTCTCCTGACAGGGTATAGTCCCCCATTGCGGACTTTGAGCCGAAGCTCCTCCTGACAGGGTATAGTCCCCCATTGCGGACTTTGAGCTGAAGCTCCTCTTGATGAGCCGAAGCTCCTCCTGACAGGGTATAGTCCCCCATTGCGGACTTTGAGCCGAAGCTCCTCCTGATGAGCCGAAGCTCATTAAAACGAGGAACAATCCTCCACGTGGACAAAGAGACATCGCACATTGCTAGTCTAAATCATAAAATGATCATCATCGATCATCAAGAAGTGTCGATTACACTAAGCTAGTAAATATAAGAGTTTAGCTTCATGTCCCATAACCACTTGCTTAACTCAAATATTTACGAACAGATTGTAGATCTGCACTAGAAAATTGTCACAAGAGTTTCAATCGAACAAGTCCATAAATTAACCGACGAAGTAAACGCAAGCATCTCATACCACTTGTTTTGCTAAGCCGTTTAATTATATTTTCTCATACGAATGAAGTAAAGATTTGTATATACTAATAGATTAGAAAATGGTTTTATAAAAGAGCTTTGTATTGAAATTAGAGTTGAAATCGTCCTTGTGAAAGAGTTTGAATATTTACTACTAGTATAGAAAACCTTTATATTTTGAAGTGACAAATCATAAAAGTGATTGTAGAAACAATCAATCATAGAAATTCACATTCGAAGACGTGAATAAAATCCAAAGAAATCAAAATGGATATTTCCAATAATTCCCAAAGAAAATGTCATCAAAGTCGATAATAATTGATAACAATAAGTCGGATCGACAAAAATCGATAAACCTTGGAAATTTACTCGAAAATAGGCAAAATAGGCAAAATCAGCAGTTCAGGCGTCTAAATATTTAATTTAGACGGCTAAATATGATTACAGACGTCTAAAAAGTTTTGTTCAGACGTCTAAGAGGTGTAAAATTGAAACAGAGAGTAAAAAACATTTTGAACTATATTCAGACGTCTAAATTTTTGTTTCAGACGTCTATATTTGGTTTCAAACGTCTGAATTTTTATTTCAGATGTCTATATTTGGTGACAGACGTCTGAAATTTATTTCAGACGTTTGAATTTTTCTGCTAGGCAAAAATAAACAGCCTAGCTCAAAAACGACAAATCCAAATCGAAATTCGATCGAACGAGCGACGAGCACTAAGGGTTTACGCCAATCGGCAACCCAGCCCTATAGGCACTTCGATGCATCCCCAAAAACATGTTCAAACATCCATAAAAGGATTTTCACAAAAATTAAACCAAAACACCAAAAATTGGAATATACACAAAATCAATCCAAACCAAAATCAAATGCACATGAATAAGTGTTAGGAATTCATACCTAACAATCAAAGATAATCATAGGCTTAGATGTGAGATAAAAATCTCACCTTTGAACCCAAAACAAATGATGAAGAAGCTATAGAACAATGGCAAGAGCAATCACACTTCAATTCCAACTCAACAACCTTGAATTCAAAGCTTAAAATAAGAACATTCCCAAAGTTAAGTTTAGGAATTTCTGAAATTGGAAGGAGAAAGAGTTGGAGAAGAAGAAGGAGATGCTTACCAATGGGTTCTCTTCGAATTTGGAGCAAGAAGTTGGATTTGCTAATGAAGACTAGGGTTTTGAATTTCTATTTCCCATTCTCTTCCACCATTGTTGCTTAAGAACTGAAATGAGGAGGAAGTGAGGGAGAATGGGGAGAAGTGGTTCAGATTTGGGTGTTAAGTTGGCAAAGGGGCTGAACCCAAACCCAAACCCAAAGTGCAAATGGTCAAATTTTTAGCTAGCTCCAAACATATCGAAGTTTATACTTAAAAGATTGCAAACGACGTTTTGAACTCAATGGAAGTGGTCTCGAGTCCTAATTCGATTGTTTGCAAAAAGTAGCTTTTTGGACATCAATCCGATTAACGATTCTATATTTAAATAAAACATTTAAATATAAAAATCGATAAATATGCGGGTTGTTACAGACTCCCCTCTTTAAAGAAATTGCGTCCTCGCAATACTTAAGAAGGAAATAAAGTGTAACAACCATAAAAGCATATCAACACAAAAGAAATTTGAAATGGGAAGTTCACCATAGAGAGCATGAAAGAATAAGCCTGAACGGGATCACTCGATGAATTCCCAGGATTCCCAAGAGCAATCCTTAGGATCTGAGAACCATTGAACACTCACAAGAAGAACATCTTTATTCCGAAGGCGCTCAACCTCTGAAGCAATGATGCGAATGGAATGTTGCTCAAAAGTCAAATCTGGTGAAACTTCAATTCCTACTATAACACCAGGCTCAAGAATAAAAATCGGAAACCTAAAATCATTTCCATAGTTAAAAGATGTGGAAAACGTCAAGACAGAAAATTGAGCCGGGGCAACGGCGCAGTATAGTAACAATACGCCCGAGAAACTGGAAACACGAATAACTCCGAACACCGATGTAGTACAATAACGGTACGTCCAATGAACGGAAACTCAAATAATTCGGAACACCGACGTGGTACAAAAACGGTACGTCCAATGATCCGAACACCATAAAAGAACATCGGACGCTAGTCCATAAAAGAAATGAGATAAAACTCAATAAAACGAAGTATATCAAAACGTCTGATGGACTTGATAAAAAGATAATTCCATTCAGACATCATCAAAGAATCAACCACTTGTTGTTTACAACAAAGTGCATTGGCAACACGGTTCCTCCTTCCGGGAATATACAAAGAACATCAAGATCATAAGATGCAAGGAACTCGATCCAATATTAAGTTCCTTATGAGAAAATAAATATTCCAAAGATTTATGATCGAGGCGGAGAGCAAATTTCTCCCCCAAAAAATGATGATGCCAAACTCTAAAAGCGAAAACAATGGCCGCAAGCACTAGATCATGAGTGGCATACCTAGTCTCGATCGGCTTTAATGATTTAGAGGCACAAGTGATAGCACGTTCTCTTTTGCAAGAGAACGGCATCCAAACCAATACGATTAGCATTAGTACAAAAGATAAAATCTTGGTTCCCTTTGGGAATCACAAGAATAGAAGTATCCGAAAAGAATTCTTTCAAATAATCTTCTTTCCCGAAAAGCTAAAACTTTCAAAATCACAATTATCTTTATGTAAAATTCTTTCTAGAAAAATTTGCATTTTACAATTCAATATTTCGTGTCAAATTGTCTCATCAAAGCGTTTAGGAGATTCCTATCGATAACGTTGATCAAGCGCATCGACCAGAATTCTTAAAGCACTCAATGGGCAATACAATCACAAAATCATTTTCTGTATGATAAACATGTTTCTCAAAAACCTTTAAGAATATTCTTTGCTCGTTTAAGAGCGAAAATCAAATTATACTTATAAATGAATCTTATGAAAAAGATTTGCAAAATTTTAAATTTCTATTTTCATCCAAAATCAATATATACAAGAATGGAGTCATCGAGATACTCATAGAAGACTCGATTTATAGAATGGATGAAATAAGTTGGACAAACTAAATGACATAATAAGTCATTCATAGGAACCATAACGAGTGCGGAATGCGGTAAGTGGATGCTAACTTCCGCAACTCGTAGCTAATGAAAATCGGTGGCAAGGTCGAACTAAAAAGACCTTAACACCACTCAAAAGATTGCTTAGGTGATAATCCTAAGACAAACTCAAAAATACCAGAAAATTCTCAAACTACATAAATGAGAAGGATAACACTTTCCTCATCATGCGGTTTTAAAGAATAAAAATTGATGCCACCAAAAATTTGAAATTGGAATCACAAAGAAAAATAGAAATCTGCTTAACAGATAGGAAATGTTGAAAATGAATAGTTCGCTTGGAAAAATAGGATACAGGCTTCACAATTAAGCCAATCCTTTCACAAAAGTTAATTCCGAAGCCTAAGTAGAAATCGGCTCGGAAAGAAAATTCACGTAAAATAATTTTGACATCAATAAAAAGCAAATTGATTGTTGCGGATCCACCAAATCCGGATACGCAATCCTCAAGGAAGTCATCAAGCCCAGAAATGTTTAAAGAAAATGAATCACAAGTTCTTTTGATAAAAATAATGAGATGAACTCATATCAAAAGGAACTTGAATAAGATAATCACAAAATCAATGTCATCAAGGATAGAATGGATACCTTGACTAAGAGAAGAGTTGCTAGGGGCTTGCACAATATTTAGGTTTCTCATGTCCTTGTTCAAAAGTTTGGGACATGCAGATAAAAGATGACCCAGTTTCTTGCAATAGCGACAAGAATGGGGTTTCGGACACATATTCGCATAGTGTTCTTTAGAATTACAATTGTAGCATTGTTCACGACTAGAGGTAGGCGACTTTGCTACCGAAGTTTCTTTCTTGCTTAGAAGTTTGGAGCATGCAGAAATATGATGACCAGAATTTTTGCAATAACGGCAAAAGAGCGGCTCCGGACACTCCTTTGCATAGTGGTCCGTGGAACCACAATTGTAGCATTCTCCACGATTAGGGATTAGAGTCTTTGCCACCAAAGTAGTTTGCTTCACTCTCTTATTGGGATTAAGGCTTTTGAACTTAATATGCCTCTTCCTGGAAATCCCAATATTACTATCACTTCCTTTATCAACCTCTTCATGTCGAAGAGTGATATCCACAAGATGATTGAAAGGAACTTCAAGTTTCAGAGGTAAAACCATTTCGGGGTTCTTACACAAAGCACAAATAAACTTTTGATTCTTTACAAGATCCAAAAGTTGCTGGGAAGACATGAATACGCCATCCAGAGAAGGACTACTGGATTGACCAGTGCTAGGACTGCCAAATCCAACCATTTCTTTTCTTTAAGAAAGAAAGAAAAGAAGAAGAAAAAGTTATTCTTAGAATGAACATCAAACAAACTTGATTGATAGAACAAGAAATCATAAAAGAAAATAGGATAGAACGGTACGAAGACACGAATTAATCCTAAGATACAACTCCTAAGAAGGACTTAGGACGATGATCCTTGTTAAGTTATTCTACATTGTTCCGAAGTTTGGCTCTAATACCAAGCTCAGACGCCCCACCTCTATACCCACGCTAACCAAGAACACTACGGTGTAGTGCTGTCAATTAGCACGGAGAATAAGGCTGTTGAGGAGCGACCATCCATGTAACTTCTTTGTGCGAGTACCGATATGTCAGATAGTATAGAATGCATATCATTTAAGGAGGAGATCCGACATACCGATACAAACTCAAAGCTATCACACAGTGGCTATATATATAATCTTCGGAAACAAACATAGAAATAAACATAACATAAATCAGTCACAAACATCCATATCATAAAGGCGGAAGAAGATATGAATAATAATATAACACATGAAAGTGTACATCAGAGTAGTGGTCAGAAAGATCCACGATAATACAAAAGAATAGATACAGGTGCAAGACAATAGAATATGTATACATCAAGGAGTCTAATCTCAAATGTATACAACAAAAACGACAAAACTAGAGTAGTTAGCCAAAAGTCAGATGGTAGTCCCAGATAAGAAGTCAAGAGGAAGCACCTGTAAAATCTCAGTCTGACCCGAGTATTATTTAAGAAGAAAATAATAAACGGATCAGTCTAGCTATAATTATCAGATAAAATGAGATATAAGAAGAGATATAATAAAAACGTATGATAACCAAGAATGTCATACTACGTCAAGTCTACATAGAAAATCAACTAAAGGCATACAATATCTCAAGAATCTCATAGCATCAAAAGAATGTCATATTCTTTATTTAAATCACCAAGCCACAATAAAATGACATACTCATCAATGTCAATGGTAAAAGCTGGTGAAACATAAATTCCAGAAATCACAACAAGAAATCCAGAAATCACAAGAAAAGGATGGCCAATCCTATAAAAATGAGCCGGAGCTCCTCCTGACAGGGTATAGTCCCCCATTGCGGACTTTGAGCCGAAGCTCCTCCTGATGTGCCGAAGCTCCTCCTGATGAGCCGGAGCTCCTCCTGACAGGGTATAGTCCCCCATTGCGGACTTTGAGCCGAAGCTCCTCCTGATGAGCCGAAGCTCCTCCTGACAGGGTATAGTCCCCCATTGCGGACTTTGAGCCGAAGCTCCTCCTGATGAGCCGAAGCTCATTAAAACGAGGAACAATCCTCCACGTGGACAAAGAGACATCGCACATTGCTAGTCTAAATCATAAAATGATCATCATCGATCATCAAGAAGTGTCGATTACACTAAGCTAGTAAATATAAGAGTTTAGCTTCATGTCCCATAACCACTTGCTTAACTCAAATATTTACGAACATATTGTAGATCTGCACTAGAAAATTGTCACAAGAGTTTCAATCGAACAAGTCCATAAATTAATCGACGAAGTAAACGCAAGCGTTTCATACCACTTGTTTTGCTAAGCCGTTTAATTATATTTTCTCATACGAATGAAGTAAAGGTTTGTATATACTAATAGAATAGAAAATGGTTTTATAAAAGAGCTTTGTATTGAAATTAGAGTTGAAATCGTCCTTGTGAAAGAGTTTGAATATTTACTACTAGTATAGAAAACCTTTATATTTTGAAGTGACAAATCATAAAAGTGATTGTAGAAACAATCAATCATAGAAATTCACATTCGAAGACGTGAATAAAATCCAAAGAAATCAAAATGGATATTTCCAATAATTCCCAAAGAAAATGTCATCAAAGTCGATAATAATTGATAACAATAAGTCGGATCGACAAAAATCGATAAACCTTGGAAATTTACTCGAAAATAGGCAAAATAGGCAAAATCAGCAGTTCAGACGTCTAAATATTTAATTTAGATGGCTAAATATGATTACAGACATCTGAAAAGTTTTGTTCAGACGTCTAAGAGGTGTAAAATTGAAACAGAGAGTAAAAAACATTTTGAACTATATTCAGACATCTAAATTTTTGTTTCAGACGTCTATATTTGGTTTCAGACGTCTGAATTTTTATTTCAGACGTCTATATTTGGTGACAGACGTCTGAAATTTATTTCAGACGTCTGAATTTTTCTGCTAGGCAAAAATAAACAGCCTAGCTCAAAAACGACAAATCCAAATCGAAATTCGATCGAACGAGCGACGAGCACTAAGGGTTTACGCCAATCGGCAACCCAGCCCTATAGGCACTTCGATGCATCACCAAAAACATGTTCAAACATCCATAAAAGGATTTTCACAAAAATTAAACCAAAACACCAAAAATTGGAATATACACAAAATCAATCCAAACCAAAATCAAATGCACATGAATAAGTGTTAGGAATTCATACCTAACAATCAAAGATAATCATAGGCTTAGATGTGAGATAAAAATCTCACCTTTGAACCCAAAACAAATGATGAAGAAGCTTTAGAACAATGGCAAGAGCAATCACACTTCAATTCCAACTCAACAACCTTGAATTCAAAGCTTAAAATAAGAACATTCCCAAAGTTAAGTTTAGGAATTTCTGAAATTGGAAGGAGAAAGAGTTGGAGAAGAAGAAGGAGATGCTTACCAATGGGTTCTCTTCGAATTTGGAGCAATAAGTTGGATTTGCTAATGAAGACTAGGGTTTTGAATTTCTATTTCCCATTCTCTTCCACCATTGTTGCTTAAGAACTGAAATGAGGAGGAAGTGAGGGAGAATGGGGAGAAGTGGTTCAGATTTGGGGGTTAAATTGGCAAAGGGGCTGAACCCAAACCCAAACCCAAAGTGCAAATGGTCAAATTTTTAGCTAGCTCCAAACATATCGAAGTTTATACTTAAAAGATTGCAAACGACGTTTTGAACTCAATGGAAGTGGTCTCGAGTCCTAATTCGATTGTTTGCAAAAAGTAGCTTTTTGGACATCAATCCGATTAACGATTCTATATTTAAATAAAACATTTAAATATAAAAATCGATAAATATGCCGGTTGTTACACTTCGGACTTGATTGTAGAACCTAGTACGCTGGAATTTAATATGTAACAATTTCGGCTAAGATTAATATGTTTATTTGCAAATGTTTTCAAAGATATGTCATTAGAAATAATATCTAATGTTTTGATATATAAAATTGTTTTAGTTATCATAAGGTAAAAACCTATCTGTGTTTATGTGTGGGCGTGGTCTTATGAGATACTCTTTCTTTTCAAAGGATTATTCCAAGGATGATATATGATGATGTCATTTATATTTGAGTTTCTCACGCTGGTTTATCAAGCCTGATCCGGGTATTTTCAATACTCGGGTCAGGTCCGAGTAGTTTTAGGTTTAGTGAAGACTGTTGGAGTTTCCAAATGAGAGCTGGAGATATTCATCTACGTATGGATGTATTCTATTATCCATTGCAGTTGTTTGATATTTGACAGCATTTGTAAGGACAAATGTTTATAACTGTCCAAGCTGAATTTAAGTTAGACTCTGATATATGTATCTTTAAAAAATTTCCGCTGTAATGATATTGTTCAATATTATATATTATTCCATTCGTGTGAGATTCTATTCTATCTATTTTTTTCGTTTTCTACCCTTAATGATCCGCTTGTTCGTGCAATTTGAGTTCGACATGTATGGTTTGTTGTCGGCTCAAAGGGTATGGAAAATTGGGTTATTACAGGTAACATATCTGATCCCGGTCTCTTTGAAACAACATTCGATAATTTCCGGTAAACTCAACCCCGGTTCTTTAAGAAATAAATAGACAAAGGATAAGAGCGGAGATCACCTCCTAACCGTTAGTGGACGGATTTTCCTTATCATTTATTTTAGAAGAATGAAACGAGATTTATATGCATAGTACAACATCATTGGGGATTACTTTGCCATATAACTCATGTGTTTCTCCTAGATATTTCCAAAGTTACATTTTGGTCCAGGTTTGGTAATCGGTTATTTAACTAAAAAATAAACAATCATTCAAACATTGATTTAATTCCATATGGGATTCACTAAGCTTTTATTAATTTAATCTTTAGTTAATAAAATCAATTTATAAAACTTGATCAAAAGATCTTTACACAACACTATTTCCAAAACCCTTACTTACCCTTTTTTTTACTTGGAAAATATTTATACTTATCTTAGAGGTATAAGTATATTATCAAAACATTTGGAAAATTCCTCCTTTCAAATTTCTATTTGAAAACATTACTTGCTATAAACCGATCCACTTATCCTTTATAAAAGTTCCCTTGAAAAGCTCTCTTAACATTTAAATACCTTTATAAATTCCCAAAATCAATTTATAAAACACTTTTATAAGTCTACAAGTCAATTTACAAAACCTCTTTACAAACCTCTAAAATTATTTATAAAACATTTCCCTATTTAAAACTCCTTTTATAAACCTTCTTTAAGAAAAATCTTTTATAAAATATCTTTTGCAACTCATCCTTTTAAATCACATTAAATAAACCTTTTTTTACTTAGTAAAACCCATTTTTATAAACAAGTTATTATTTATAAATACCTTTATAAAATAATAATATAACTTGAAAAAAATCATTTATAAACCTTAAACCGATTAAAGAATTGATTTTTATTCAAAACCATACTTTATAATTTCAAAATAAGGCTTAGCAAACCCAATGGTAGTAATTTAAGTTACCATTTAACATCAATTTCACTTTCAAGCCACTTAACCATTTATTTACATAAGTCAACATATATGTAAATGCAATTCATATCCAAATCAGGGAATAACATGTCAATACAACTCAACTAGCATACACATGTCCAAACAACATAATAACAGGATGGTGATTTGTCCTGCTAAATAGATGTCCAAACAATTCACTACTTAGAGCAAAGTGGGAATTTATTCTACTAAACATATGTCCACATAATAAACAATTACATTATAGCAGAACGGGGATTTATTCTGCTAACAGATGTCCAAACAATCAACTTATAGCAGAACGGGGATTTATTCTGCTAACACATGTCCACACAATCAAACCATTTACATAACTCATTCACAATTGTTTTTCTACTTAATGGTATCAATATTTGAATCCCCTGTGTTCAAAACCATCTTTGGAAAAGAAGTACCTTTAAAATAATTTGATTCTCGAAACAAAGGATTTAAAACTTAAATATCCCTTTTAAAATGATTAATTACAAGTTAAGCTCTTTATTAAATCATAATTAATCTTTATTAAATTTGAACTTAATTTAATTATAAATTAATAAATAATTAAACCTTTAATAAATAATTTATTTATAAATTAAACCCTTAATTAATCCTTTATTAATTATTAAATAATAATTTAAACCTTCATTAATAATTAACTATTAATTAATCTCAATTAATTAATTAATTCATCTTTTAATTAAAAGTTAAATAATAAATTAAACCTTTAATAAATAATTATTTTAAATTAAAACCTTAATTAATTTATTATTAAAAATAATTAAACATTACCTTAATAATTACCCTATATTAAATTAATAATTAATTAAAAATAAATCATATACTTAACTCATAATTTAGTTAAAAAAATTAATCTTACTTTAATTAATAATTAATTAAAATTAATCTTACCATTGAAAGATAATTAATTAGTAACCGATCCTAAGTTAATTAAAATTAATAAACCTTGTTTAATACTTAATTAATTAATAATTATCAAAACTAATTGATAAATAAATAAGTATTAAATTCTTAATTAACTTTCCTTAAACATCATTGTTAAGTTTCTAAAACACTTTTAATTGAAAAAAAACAAATTTTGCAAAAATCAGATTTTTAAGCGAAACTGCATCCATAGCGACTATCGCTATGGATACCCATAATCTTGACTTTGTTTTCTTACTTTCTACTTTGATAACTTATCACTTTAAAACTTTCTAGCTTTTTGAAAATATAAAGTAAGTATGTTAAAAACAAAACAAAGTTTCTAACTTTAAAAATGATTTGACTTCAAAATCAAAGCTCATGTTTTCACATAAGGTTCTTTGTCGACAATCCAACTCAAAGCGCTAACTTCTAACTTACTAACTTAACTATTCATTTTTGTTTTCTAACTTAGCTTGACAAGTTACTTATTAACTTGACTTAACAAGTTAATTACTAACTTGACTTGACTTACTAACTTAAGTTACTCACTTTCTTACTTATTTCACTTACCACCCTTCCACTTACTAGTTTAACTTACTAGTTCACAACTAGTTTACTTACTAACAAATGTCTATACAACATATTCATGCCACAAACCAACCATAAGCAAGATTACATCATATAAACAAGTTTACAACTTTCCAAAACAATAATATAAACAACGTCATCTCATGTCAACCATATCAAAAGCAACCAAGCATGTAATAATCCAACACAAATTTGAATATCATTCAACAATATAATCAACATAGAAAAGTTAAATAAAAATTAGTTTAAACTAAGTTCACTCACCAAATGCCGTCCAAACAAGACCAAACAAAGCTACCACTTGAATCTAAGCTAGAACCATGCTTTCCCTTCTAGAAAGATGAAGTTTTTGGTGGCCTTATAGGCCAAAGTAGGTTCGACCTTACTAAGTGAGCTCGGCCATGGCATGTTTTAGGAGGTGTGTGAGCTTGATAATGAAAGGAGAAGAGGTAGGAAGGAAGAAGAAGTGATTTAAACAAGTTTTACAAAAAGATTTCAAAGAAGGTTTTGATATTTATTTTTAACTTTGAAATTTTTAAAAGGAGAAGCCATTAGAGCTTCTTTAAGAAGCTTAAGAAAGTAAATATAAGAAGCGAGGAAATTAAAAGGAATAAGGAAGGATTGGTTTTATAAGAATACAAAGCTTCCAAAAGAAGCTTCTTTATTTAATTATTTTTGGCAGCTTATGTTGGAAGCTTCTTTATTTAATTATTTTTGGTATCTTATGTTGGAAGCTTCTTTATTTAATTATTTTTGATAGCTTATGTTGGAAGCTTCTTTATTTAATTATATCCTTAATCATATATACATATATTCACATGCATTCATACATGTCTACGTAAGCTATAAAAGTGTGTTAGTGTATACGAAAGTGTTATGGAATTTTTGATAACTTTTAGCCGACGAGAAATTGAAAATTTGGAAAACTAATTGCTGTCACATTTTCAATCTTTCTTCGAACTAATTATTTTTGTTAACTAAATTAAGAAACTATTTCACCAACATTCTTTTATTATTTAAAAGATTTTTATTTTAGTTATAAACTTATTATTTGAATATTTAAAATTAATTATATATTCGCAAATTCAAGTAGTGAAATTCTGGGTCATTACAATAAGCGTGAGTCCAATTAGCTCGAGGACAACAGGCTTTCCTGTAGGCTTTTGGCGGTTTAAGTGTAACGACCGAAAGATTTTCAATTCCTGAAAATCGACACTAATACGTTCACTGTATAGAGTGCCGAGAAATCGAGTGCCCGAAATACCAGGTTTTTAAGGTTAAGATGAATAGAGATAGACAAGAAAACAAAAAACAACACAGAATCTCACATCACAGTGGAACAAAATATAATATACAACAACAGCTTTTATACAAAAGAAAGCTATAAATTTTATTATACATACAAGTTACCAGAGTACAATCATCAATATATAAAACTGGACAGTTGTAATAACTTGTCCACAAATACTGAATATACAGCCTATAGTACACAGCGGAATATCATCAAATATATGCAATACGTCTCTACCATCCAGCTCGTCTCCGAGCTCCAAAAGCGTCCTCTCCTGAAAATTCTGTAATACTCGGTCTGACTCGAGCATTACAATAAAGTAACATCCAAGTCAGGCTGGAAACCAGCGTGAGTAAAACCCACTAAATCTGAAATACTTAAGTTATAAAAATCTTTGGAAATCCAAGGTAACTCGTACAAACCGACGAGTTTTTATCTGATTATTACAAAGATAGTTTTGCAAAAATCCATCGATTTAAAAGTAATGTCTGGTACAATACTTATTTAAAATGGTCAAATTTATTAATTTTATTAATTTCCAGCCTATTAGACTCTTAGTCAAAATGGTAGAGGTTCGTAATTATTATCAAATCGAAGTGGCTCCGGATAACACTGATATCCGATTTTGGTCTCTTCGAGTCTAAGCGATAAATTTAGAGGCTAAATTGTTTAAAATAACAATTTATATTTAGGTGACAATATTCATATAAGGGAATTTATTAAAATGTATCAACGTTTTACTCTAGCCATTTAATTTCGCTTGGCTACTAAATGGTACAGTTAAGAACAATTCAATAAATATCCAAGAAAAATAAAGCCAAGCGTAGATCGTAACTAATTTTAATGATTAATAATTAATATTTGTCTCTTTACAAATCAGAATTTAATCAATTTAAATTAAACCAAATCTACTTATATTTTAATCCAAAATTACTTATAAATTAATAAATTATAAAACAATCTATTATTAGTTAATAAAAATTTAAAACCATATATTTAATAACAAATTTTGTTAACTAGCATAAGTTTTAATTAATTAAAAATTTAATTAACTACCCACTTTAATTATTATAAAACAATTTACTTTTCTTTTACACATAGTTAACAAATAAATTGAGCTTAAAAAAGATTAGGTGGTAGATTTAAAATGCAAATATTTCATGTTGATTGGGTTTAAAATAAAAGAGGGAATATGTTTTAAGTTATAAGATTTTTAAAAATAAAACCTTTTAAATATAAAATGAATTGAGCTTAAAAATTTGAGCCGAGCCCACATCGTTCGGCCCAAAGAAAAAAAAGGCTCCAACTCCTTCCTCCTTTATTTCCCATTCCCCTCGCTTATCCTTTCCCTTTTCTTTCTTTCCTCCTCTGCTCATCATTTGAGATACACGAACATATACGAACTATGCGACGTGGACATGTACATACCCACGGCCAACCATTCCTTACCGCCGACTATCCTTACAAGTCGCCCTCGGTCATCTCCTTCCACCTGCCTACCTGGAACTGTGCCAGTCCCTTTGGTTCGAAATCGAACCCTTTCACCCCTAAACTGATGAAGCCGAGCCACCAAAATCACCTTGCCCACGCCACCATAGTCCATCGTTCACCACCTGACTCTACCCCGTGCTCCGCCACAACCTTCCCCTTCTTTTCCCCTTGGACCGCACCTCCCTTTTCACCTCTCGTCGCCACCATTGCCTTGTGCCCAAAACCAAAACAAAACCCAATTCAAACTCTAAACCCGCCTCGCTTGGCCAGCCCAGGCCGGAAGAAAATCTCTCACCATTTTTCATGGATGCGCTACCTTCTGGGCCACCTCCACGTCAACCGCTTCGCCCCAAAATACGCCACTTCGCCGTAGTTTGACAAAAAACCCACCTCCGTTCATCTATCGATTTCTACCTCCACACATACTTAAAAATCTTCAAACCACCTTTAAAATTCATGTTTTTCCAACAACAACACCACTGTGCAATCCATTCCCTAATTAATGAAATTCGAATTTCGTTCATTTCCAGGTTGCTTATTGTAAGATGTAATTTTCTCTCCCTACACTAGATGAAATTTCATGAAACAAATTTTAAAATAACCTATATTCAAACACAAATAACCTTGGTTTTGGAATCACATGCTAAAATCGATTGGAAGATGAGCATTTGATTTTTAAAGCTAGGGGTTTTGGAGAAGGTATACAGAGTTATTGAGTTTAAAGTGATACTGTCCATGTTGATTTTATATATATTCATACTTAACATTCATATATACATGACATAAATCCAAGATTTAACCCAAAAATCGCAATTATATATCCATATATGTTATATCCAGTAAACAACCTAAAATGTTTACTCACGGTTTTTAAGCTGTGTTGAACTACTGCTTGGCTTTTGTTCCTCTATCTTGATCTTCTTACTTTATTTTTCTAATGGAAGATTTTTTTTCGTTTTTTAAGTAGGATGTATATATGAAAGCAAACAAAGCAGTGATATGTATGTGTGTATATATAGGGAGTGGAAGTGTAAAGTGCAAGCTAAGGAAAAGAGATGTATACCTGTACAGCCCACTTTTTTCATTTTGTTTTTATTTTCATTCTTTTTCTTTTGTTTATTTTGATTTGAAAATATGTAGACTTGATTTGAATAAAATGATGATTTGATTTATCATGTTGATTAGCCATTTTATGTGCTTGAATTGATATGCATTTATTACAATGTTCCTTTGTGTATAAACATTTATACATATATTTGTAGATATATGCATTTACTCTATCTACTATGTATATTCACACACTTACATATATTTGTCATCATATATATATATATATATATTTACATTTATTTATGTACACATTTACACATTTATTTACCATAAACACTTATATATATACATGTGTCGATATGCGTACATATACAATATACCTTCTCTTTTTTTGCTTTGTCATACTTACATATATAGATGTGTGTATATATATATCCATATGCACTATATTTTATAAACATATACCTATATATATATATAGATATATATTCATAAGTTTTGAAATTTGCCATTTTGGAGTTTATACATTCACGTATACATACATACATATATATATATATATATTGATTTTCATATACTATATTTTTATAACCATGTATATCTAGAATTATATATATATATATATATTTAAACATCATAAAGCTTGTATATATTTATATATATATTTATATATATATATATATATATATATTTATATATATATATATACGTTTATGGGTTTTTTGACCTTGAATTTAAATGGTGGAGTTTATATACATCTATATATAAATTTATCATATCCAGAATTATATTTAAAATTAACATAGTTTTCAATCAATATATAGATTCAGATATTTTAAATATCGAAAAACTCATCTATTCAACTTATAAAAAATTAATACTAAAATCAGCTAATTATTCCACCATCCGATGGTTAAAATCCGGGTCGTTACATTCCTCCCCCTTAGAACTTTTCATCCTCGAAAAGGAACAAACAAGAATTTGAATTTTGATGTGTGTTATTAAATAATCATCTTTAAACATTTAAACTCCTTACTCTTTTATTATACATTTTATAAATACAACAATTTAAATTATATAGTATTACCAAGCTAGTTTTATATTTAAAATATTTTTCATAACTCGATGTCTAAAGAAGTCCATCCTTGTTCTTACAGAAATTTAGTCATACGTTAATCAGGCGTAGGACTGAAAATATATAAGTACTTAGTAGACCCGTTTTCAACACATAGTGAAAATACTTGAAAAACTCTTTTCAAAAATGCTATGGAAAGTATCACCCCTTTTCCCACCATGGATCGCAATTAACTCGATGATTGCGTCGCCATCCCGGCGAAATCATAAGAAAACCGTAGGCTTCCGCACCTCTCAACTTTCGCCATGGGAACACCACAGATCGCAGCTACAACAAGGTTGCATTGCTATCACAGCAAAATCGTAAGTAGTCTGTAGGCAATCACTGCCCCTCGAATTACGCTGTCAAACGAAACTTTACCACATAGATCGCAGGCTACACAAGGTTGTGTCACTGTCCCAGTGGAACCCAATGTAGACTGTAGGCACTCGCTGCCAATAGAATTATGCTATGGAACCAAACCACATAGATCGCAATCTACTGATGTTACGTCGCTCTCCCAGCGAAATCAAACGTAGATTGTAGGCAATCACTACCAACCGACTTACGTTATGGAACTGTGATAGATCGCAGTTACACAAAGGTTACGTTGCCATCACAGCAAAACCCAATGTAACTATAGGCATCAACACCACTCGACTTACGCTTCCAGACAAATGATCACCAGGAACTCATTGAGTATTGTCTGGACGTCCTCTAGGATCCTAATTCTTATTGAACCCACCCTTTGGATTCTTAGGCAGAACCACCCAGTGGATCTCCTACTCTAAGTTTCGACTCTCATAGGGGTGCCTTTCCATACCTTTGTCTCAAAATATATCATACTATATACATATACGGTACCTTTCAAATCATGCTCTTTATAGGTATCACATATAGACTTTATTCATACAAAATCGATATCTTCAAAATCGATAGTTTTCAAAATTTGGTGTACCCAATTTTCCAAAATTGACTATTTTCCCAAAATCAAAAGCCTTTAAAAATCAATGGGTTCCAAAAACTTTTCAGTTTCATTCTCATATACATATAAAATTATTCTTTCCCACTCGAATAATTTTCGAATCAATAATTTCTGAGTCCACCTCATACTTATATAACCTCTATTTAGTATTCCAAATATCTTTCAAAGATCATTTCTCCCATGTTATAAATTCAATAAGTGAAGTTTGAATATATACTAATATATATAACCTTATTTATGCCAAATCAAATTTTTCCTAGTTCGATTACTTACAAAGTTATTTGTCACATTTCTTACCTCTTATAGAGTAAGTTTCAATTATAGTAACAATCCAATCTTTATTTTAAAATCATCCCATTTACTCAAATATGCTATTTCACTTCAAATCATTTTTGCCTTAATATCTCGATTCTGGTTCCAATTCAGAATTGCTTCGAATTTCCATTTGGGTTTTAACTTCAATTTATCCAAATTCATATTTAAATCCATAATTTAAATATAATTAATTCCACTCTGACTAGTTTGGATTTAGAAAATAGCTTGAATAGTTTAAAATAGTTAAAAAGTTAATATACGATAGTTTGAGTTTTAAAAAGAATGGTTTGTATAGTAAATAGCTTGGAAAATCAAAATAATTTGAATATTTAAAAGGATAGATTCTTAAATAGTTTATATTAAAATAATTTGTTTTAAAATAGTTTCAAAGTCAAACTAATTCAATTCCCAGTCTCCAATTCAACTCAATTTCAATTTCCATTCCCATTGAAATTGATTCAATCTCGATTTCAATTCGAATTAACTTCGATTCCCATTCTAATTCAAATCAATTCCCATTTCGATTTCAAATTAATTCAACCCAATTCTAATTTGAATTAATTCCAATTCCATTCTCAATTCTAAACCATTCCGATTTATATATAAATTCGAGTTCAATTTTTTAAAATATCAATTTAATCACTTAAATCAAATTAACCCTTAATATTTAATTTAACAATCTAAATCTTTAATAATTCAACTCCGAGCCGAAATTTTGAAGTATTTTTTAAACTACTTTTACTTGGACTTATTTCAGGTTTCGAGTAAGAGTTCAAATCTTTTTAAACAAATCAATTTCCGGAATTCGATTGATTTCCTAATTATAACTTCGAATTTTCAACCCCAATTCTTTATACAATTCCGGTTGACAAGTTCATTTTTAACATTTCAAATTTAAGTTCAAAATGATTCCATTTCCATAAGTTCAATTTTTATTCCTTAAAATCAAAATCATTTAATAGTTTCAAATCAAAGTTTTATTTTTATTTAATTTCACGAATGGATATATATCATTTCAATCCATTTCTTAATCTATTTGAAATAATTCGATTTACAGTTTTATACTCTGTAAATAACATACAGGATGATAGCAGGATATATCAAATATACAAACATCCAAATCATATAAAACATCAATCAATAGCATCCATCACAAATTTCCAAAATTCGAAATCTGTTTTATTTCAAAAATCGTTTTGAGATCATCTATACATAACTCCTGTTTCAACTTCTTCTCAAATCTATACCTTTTCTTTTACAGTTTTATTTATTTACTTCCATAAGTTAAATTTTTATTTCACCTTGAAATTTTTAATTCCAGGTTATTAGTTCAAAACTTATTTAACTTGGCCTGAGTTAAATCCTAATTCGTTTAAACTTGCTCAATTTAAATTTTTACCTTCCAAATTTAAATTTCTTATCAATACCACTTCCAACGTATAAGTCCAAAAACTTACCTTTCTTTTATGTTATACTTCTCATTTCAAGGGGGATTCCAGAATTCAAACACCAGTATTTATTTCAAATCACCTTGAAACTATATATATATATATATATATGTATATATATATGCACATTTATATCCCATTCACATACCAAATCACACCTTTAAATTTTAACCAACTTTGGTTTTTATCCAAAACAAATCCCTTCAGAATTTTTAAAACAACTCTTGTTTAAAACAAGAATTTCCTATATCAAAAAATTTCTAATTAATATTATCTATTATTCCTTTAACACTATGAAACAAATTTCAAAATTTCCGGGACTTTAGATTCAAAACTTCTCAATTTAGATTCATTTTAATTTATAAGTCATATTTACAAATTAAGCTTATATAATTTCACTTCCTTAAAATATTTCACTCTGTTTCATCACTGTTATTCTATAATAAACATCCTTTTATTAAGACACAACAACCATTTTATGATAATAATCAATATTATCATATCTAGAAACCAAACACATCATATTTTCTACAAAATTTTTGGAAAATTACTTCTATATATAAAGTGTAATAAGGGTAAACTTATTTTGTCTTTAAACACTTTGAAAACACTTTTTGCAATTTCCGGAATTTTAAATTCTGGTTTGAGTCTACTTTTAGCTTAACTCGTTTGCATAATTCATTATTATTCAAATCTCTATTTGGTTATATACATATTTAACCACTTTAATCTTATAATCTTATTTGATTATAATAATAACAACCAATCACCTTAATATACCATAATGATTTAGAAATATTATTTCTTTTTTTATATCAAAATATAATCTTATATAAAAATTATTTAAAAATCGTTTTTAGAATCATTATATAAGAAAATAACAAGTACGCCCTTATATATAGTACACTCAACTCATTCTAGGGTACTACTGAACTTATCTCTAATGAGTAATCCCCCTCAGAGCCAAGGTTCTTGCTTAACCTTTAGCTCTGATACCACGTGTAATGACCGAGTGATTTTCGATTCCCAAAAATCGACACTAATACGTTCACCGTATAGAGTGCCGAGAAATCGAGTTCTACAAATACCAGGTTGTTAGGGTTAAGAAGAATAGAGATAGAAATGAAAGCAGAAAACAACACAGAATCTCACATCGCAGTGGAAAAAAATATAATATACAACAACAACTTTTATACAAAAGAAAGCTATAACTGTTATTATACATATAAGTTACCAGAGTAAAATCATCAATATATAAAACTGGATAGTTGTAATAACTTGTCCTCAAATACTGAATATACAGCCTACAGTACACATCGGAATATCATCAAATACGTGCAATACGTCTCTGCCATCTAGCTCGTCTCTTGAGCTCCAAAAGCATCATATCCTGAAAATTCTATAATACTAGGTCTGACCTCAGCATTACAATAAAGTAACACCCGAATCAGGCTAGAAACTAGCGTGAGTAAAACCCACTAAATCTGAAATACTTAAGTTATAAAAATCTTTTGAAATCCAAGGTAAATCGTACAAACCGACGAGTTTTTATCTGATTATAACAAAAATAGTTTTGCAGAAATCCATCGATTTAAAAATAATGTCTGGATACAATACTTATTTAAAATGGTCAAATTTATTAATTTTATTCAATTCCAACCAATTAGATTCTTAGTCAAAATGGTAGAGGTTCGTAGTTATTATCAAATCGAAGTGGTTCCGGATAACACTGATATCTGATTTCGGTCACTTCGAGTCTAAGCGATAAATTTAGAGGCTAAATTGTTTAAATTAACAATTTATATTTAGGTGACAATATTAACATAAGGGAATTTATTAAAACATATCAACATTTTACTCTAGTCATTTAATTTCGCTTGGCTACTAAATGGTACAGTTAAGAACAATTCAATAAATATCCAAGAATAATAAAGCCAAGCGTTGATTGTAACTAATTTTAATGATTAATAATTAATATTTGACCCTTCACAAATCAGAATTTAATCAATTTAAATTAAACCAAATCTACTTATATTTTAATCCAAAATTACTTATAATTTAAGAAATTATAAAACAATCTATTATTAGTTAATAAAAATTTAAAACCATCTATTTAATAACAAATTTTGTTAACTAGCATAAGTTTTAATTAATTGATAATTTAATTAACTACCCACTTTAATTATTATAAAACAATTTAATTTTCTTTTACACATAGTTAACAAATAGATTGAGCTTAAAAAAATATTAGGTGTTAGATTTAAAATGCAAAGATTTCATGTTGATTGGGTTTAAAATAAAAGAGGGAATATGTTTTAAATTATAAGATTTTTAAAAATAAAACCTTTTAAATATAAAATGAATTGAGCTTAAAAATTTGGGCCAAGTCCACATCGTTCGGCCCAAAGAAAAAAAAAGAGGCTCCAACTCCTTCCTCCTTTATTTCCCATTCCCCCTACATCTCCTTTCCCTTTTCTTTCTTTCCTCCTCTGCTCATCATTTGAGATACACGAACGTATACGAACTGTGCAACGTGCACATGTGCACACCCATGGCCAACCATTCCTTACCGCCGACCATCCTTGCAAGTCGCTCTCGGCCATCTCCTTCCATCTGCCTACCTGGAACTGTGCCAGTCCCTTTGGTTTGCAAACGAACCCTTCCACCCCTAAAATGATGAAGCCGAGCCACCAAAATCACCTTGCCCATGCCACCATAGTCCATCGTTCACTACCAGACTCTACCTCGAGCTCCGCAAAAACCATCCCCTTCTTTTCCCCTTGGACCGCACCTCCCTTTTTGCTTCTCGTCGCCACCATTTCCATGTACCCGAAACAAAAACAAAGCCCAATTCAAACCCTAAACCCACCTCGCTTGGCCACCCCAGGCTGGAAGAAAATCCCCCACCATTTTCCGTGGATGCGCTACCTCCTGGGCACCTCCACGCCAACCGCTTCGCCCCGAAATACGTCACTTCGCCGGAGTTTGACAAAAAACCCACCTCCGTTCATCTATCGATTTCTACCTCCACACATACTTAAAAATCTTCAAACCACCTTTAAAATTCATGTTTTTCCAACAACAACATCACTGTGCAATCCATTCCCTAATTAATGAAATTCGAATTTTGTTCATTTCCAGGTTGCTTACTGTAAGATGTAATTTTCTCTCCCTACACTAGATGAAATTTCATGAAACAAATTTTAAAATAACCTATATTCAAACAAAAATAACCTTGGTTTTGGAATCACATGCTAAAATCGATTGGAAGATGAACAATTGATTTTTGAAGTTAGTGGTTTAACTTTTTTTTAACAAAATAAACATAACAGAGGAGTTTTGGAGAAGGTATACAGAGTTCTTGAGTTTAAAGTGATACTTTCCATGTTGATTTTATATATATTCATACTTAATTTTCATATATACATGACATAAATCCAAGATTTAACCCAAAAATCGCAATTATATATCCATATATGTTATATCCAGTAAACAACCTAAAATGTTTACTTACAGTTTTTAAGCTGTGTTGAACTACTGCTTGGCTTTTGTTCCTCTATCTTGATCTTCTTACTTTATTTTTCTAATGGAAGATTTTTTTTTCGTTTTTTAAGTAGGATGTATATATGAAAGCAAACAAAGCAGTGATATGTATGTGTGTGTATATATATATATGGAGTGGAAGTGTAAAGTGCAAGCTAAGGAAAAGAGATGTATACCTTTACACCCCACTTTTTACATTTTATTTTTATTTTCATTCTTTTTCTTTTATTTATTTTGATTTGAAAATATGTAGACTTGATTTGAATAAAATGATGATTTGATTTATCATGTTGATTAGCCATTTTATGTGCTTGAATTGATATGCATTTATTACAATGTTCCTTTGTGTATAAACATTTATACACATATTTGTAGATATATGCATTTACTCTATCTACTATGTATATTCACATACTTACATATATTTGTCATCATATATATATATTTACATTTATTTATATACACATTTATTTACCATAAACACTTATATATATACACACGTCCATTCGTGCAAAATTTTGTAGAGACAAAGATTTATAACTGTCTAGGTTGAATATATGTTAGACTCTGATATATGTATGTAAAATTTCCACTGTAAAAGATTTCAGGATTAATAATATATGTTATTCCATTCGTGTGAAATTTTGTTTTCTACTCTATTTCTATCTTTATTTTATTTTCTCTTAGTTATTCGCTTTTTCGTTCTAATTGGGTTGGACATGCGTGGTTTATTATCAACTTAAATTTACGGAATTGTGGGTCATTACAGTTGGTATCAGATCTTAGGTTGAGCAAACACCTAGCCTTTAGTGGGGTAAAACTCATTATAGATAGGGTTAATAATACCCTAGAATGAGTGACTCATTAGAGATAGTGTTATTAACACCCTAAAATGAGTTTGAGAGTATTATATATATAAGCACGTATTTGTTATTTGACGATATAAAAATGTTTTGTGTTAATTTATTTGTTGAGTATTTTATGGATTCTAATAGGGATTCCTAAACACTTAAACAAGGCAAACCGACACACTGATTTTAAAATTTTTGGGTAAATGAAATAATTTTACCTAGGATTTTATTTTATATATGAAGAAATAACTTTCAAAAATTGGTATAGTTATTTATAGTATGTTATTTTGTGACTTAGGGAAAGATAATATTGTCATTTGTTGATTAAACAAACACTTTGTGAATTAAGTTTCACGATTTGACTATAAGATGTTTGATAATAATATGGGTTAAGGTTAGTGAATTTGTATAAGATAACAAAATAAGGACGTAGTATAAAAATGTATTTTACACAAATAAAATAATTTTAAGATGGATATGAAAGATATGTTATATAAATTTTGACAAACTAAATTTTGGGTATCGTGGAAAAGAACTATGAAATTTTAAAAGGAAGTAAGTTGATATAAGATGGTTTTATAAAAGGGATTTATAAAATTGGTTTTATAAACAAAATAATCTCTAATGGATTTTTGAAAAGAAATTTCAAATAAGAAATTTGAAAAGTAAGAAAGTCTCAAATGATAACTAGTTTGAGTGGCTTAAAAATAATTAAAAATGGGTAAGAGATATGTTCGGATGGTAAACACTTCTTTTAAGTGTTACCTTTATTATTAAGGGGATATAGGATACTATTGATGATACTCAGTTCCTTGGTATTATTTTGGAGTTACTCGATCTATATAATTTTTCTTAAGTTAACAGGATAATTTTGAATTATTAATTGATAAATTAACATCAAGGTTTGTTAAAACGGAATATAATATAATAAGAGAAGTTGATTGTAATTTTGAAAAATAAAAGTTAAATTATCTTTTAAATTGAAATGATTCCTTTGGGATGAAATGTTTTCCTTTAAGAAAAATATTTGGAAATAAAGATTTAGAGTGATTATATATAAAGAAGCATCTTTGAAAGATAAAAATTTTATGAAAATTCTTCATAAAGATTTTTGAATGTTAATAAATACATATGAGTTACATAGATCATTTCGTCACATGATTTTGATCTAAGATTCGAGTACGGAACTTTGAGGTGTTTACACCATTCCGAAAGAAGATTTATCTCTCGATTCTTGACGGTAAATATTGATGAGGGTTTATAATTGGGTACCTGATTTTTCTATCATAGTTGAGGGCTATGCAAGGGAAAAAAGTTTTCTGATTAAGAAGCCTGATCAAAGTCTATGCTAAAGAATCGAGGAATTGATATCGGTTTGGAAGTAAAGTTGTAGATTCAAATAGTAAATTGAACCAAATATTACGTACGGATGGTCTATATACATCATACGGGTGTAAGTTTAAAAATAAATATTTTGGCAAACACCTGTGTATTTTTCGTTCTAATTTCGAGGATGAAATTCCTTTAAGGGGGGAGTCTATAATGACCCACAAATTTATCACTTTGATAAATTTTATTTACTTTTGAAATATTCAAATATAACCTTTTTTAACATAAACTATGATATTTTGATCAGTGAATAATAATGAGTAAGTATTTACAAAAATATATAATTTGGAAGAATATAGATAAAATGGCTGAAAATCATTTTATCGATAAACCACTCTATAATCGCCAGAATTCACGCAAGGAATTGGATACATACACTTATTTATCTATTTAAACAAGAATATGAAATAAAATTATTTATTTTAATTTTGGAAATAAAATGTGTTTATGGCATCATCCGTAATGTCATCATATTTAATAATTAATTAATGAACTTAAATTGAGATTTTAATGATTTAATAATTATTTAATTATTCAAATCATTGTTTTAAAATGATAATAATTCATTTTAATTAGTTATATAGTAATGATAAATCATTTGTAATAGTTTTACAAAGATATATACTTGATTCAAAAATATAAGAAAATTCATAACGATTTATCGATACAATAGCACTTTTTGTAAACAATTGTTTAATATGGATTTTTATGGTTTTATAATTCAAACGTGATCATTTTAATTCATTTATAATGATGAGAAATTAGTTCATTTACAAATATACGTATGTTAACTAAGAAGTAAAAATTTGACCTAAGATCGAAATCGGAATTCGTAACGATCTAATAAATAGAAGTTGTTTTAAGTCATTGCAACCTTAGGATAAATATGCACCCATATATACATACATATGCTTGTCATACATGCTCATACACATACAAATAAACATACATACATGTATATAAAGGAAACAAATATCATGATATTTCTCTTAATACTTCATCTTTAAGCATACAAAAGTTAATGCACATGCTATGATATGATGGTGATGATAGAATGGGGTGCCGGCCAAGCACATGGAGGGTGATGGGGGTAGAAAAGTAATAATCCTTTAATTAATCACATTCAGTAATTATCCATTAATTACTTATACTAAGTAATTACACTTTATTAGTTACATTTTTTAGTTATCCCTTAATTAATTATCCTTTAATTAATTACATAAAGTAATTAATCCTTTAATTAATTACATTGATTAATTATCTTTTAATTAATCACATTAACAAATTAACCTTTAATTAATCACATTAATTAATTAATCACATTAATTAATTAACCTTAATTAATTACATTAATTATTTATCCTTTAATTACAAATTTATGATCCCTTAATTAATAAAGTAATTATCCTTTTAATTACTTAAAACCTTTATTAATTAAAGATAATTTGTTAATGTGATTAATTAAAAGATAATTAATCAATGTAATTAATTAAAGGATTAATTGCTTTATGTAATTAATTAAAGGATAATTAGTTAATGGATAATTAATAAATGTAATTAATAAAGTGTAATTACTTAGTATAAGTAATTAATGGATAATTACTGAATGTGATTAATTAAAGGATTATTACTTAATTAATTATAATTAAATAAGCTTAAAAATTAATTAATGAAAGTATATATATATTAAAACATTTTAAACTTGATTAACAAAATTTACTATTGTTTTTAAACCTTGTTCATCTTTTTATGCTTATTAAAAACTTGATTAAAACATTTACATTATTTTAAAACTTATTAATACTTGAAAACTTGATCATACTTTTATTTTAATAACCTGGTTACTTAAATACAAAACAAAACCCGAGCCACACTCACAAAACACTCGAGCCATACCCCGAGTTACACGAACATCACCTTCCTTCGAGACCAACACATGAAAACTTCGAACCAGATCGTCAGTGCACGTGCACGAGGTATCAATGATGCTTGGATAACATTGTTGTTTGGGGAAGAAGGAAGTAGCTCGGGTCTGGATCGAAGTTTTCATGTGTTGGTCTCGAAGGAAGGTGATGTTCGTGTAACTCGGGGTATGGCTCGAGTGTTTTGTGAGTGTGGCTCGGGTTTTGTTTTGTGTTTAAGTAACCAGGTTATTAAAATAAAAGTATGGTCAAGTTTTCAAGTATTAATAAGTTTTAAAACAATGTAAATGTTTTAATCAAGTTTTTAATAAGCATAAGAAGATGAAAAAGGTTTAAAACAATAGTAAATTTTGTTAATCAATTTTAAAATGTTTTAATATATATATAATTTCATTAATTAATTCTTAAACATGACTATAAGCGATGGAGAGGATGTGAGATATTATGGCTAAGTTGCTTAAGAACTAAGTCTTGAAAAATCTATAAATACATGCACTTATTCACTCCTCCATTCACTCATTTCTTCATCTCCACCTTCTTCTTATGAAGCTTTTTAACGACTTCTTCGTGTTGAGAAAAGTTATAAAAAATTTATGATAAATATATACATATATACATACATCATCACTACACTTCCAAAAACAAACGAAAACCATTCCTCTACCCCTCTACAACCACGGTCGCGGCCACTTCCACCCTTGGCCGAGCTCCACCACCATTCCAAGGCAAGGCCGGGGGCATTAGGGGTAATGGGTGGCAAGGCCGTGAGCACTAGGGCTGAGGGAAGGCTATGGTCCAGAGCAAGTAAAGTAAAGAAGGATTTAGAGAAGCGTTGATTTGTTTGAATTTTGGTAGGAAGTTTGTGTTTGGATAAAGGTGAGAACACTTGCTTAAGTTAATTTTAAATTTAGTTAAAAATAATGATATGAATGTTTGATTAATAAATTAATATGTTTGGTAGGAAATTGGTCGATAACTTAATTGATGATTATATGGTTGGTTATATGGTTGATAACTTGGTTGAGATAAATTATGAGAAATCATCATAAGAAATGGTTAAGTGATTAACCATGGTTTATTTATGGAAAATAAATCCATAAAAATATGTGTATGAAGTTTATTGAGCCTCTTAATTGTTTTGAAATATAAAAAGGTTGAAAATGAATATAATAATAATAAAATATTGTGAAATAGTTTAAAAGAGAATATGAGATTTAATATGGAAAATATTAATTGAAATGGTCTAAAATGGTTAATAAATGTTTTGTAAACATTAAAATTCAATTTCAAGAAGTTTTGACAAGTTATAAAATTGAGTCAAAAATAGGTGTGTCGCGTAATGACAGTTCGCGATTTTGCGCCGTAAAAGTTTAAATTCATTTATACGAAGGAATCAGAGTCGGAATTCTTTAGAATAAGAATTTTCCGAACTCTTGTACTCATAGTTTTCAAACATAAGAAAAGGATCGAGATTTAGATTTTGAAATACGAGCAAATCAAGTTTTCAAAATAGTCGTGGTATGGCAGTTCGGAAACCAAAGCGATAAATTCTTAAAAATTGATATTTTTAATTCTTAAAAAATATGGAATAAATTCTATAAATATATTAAAATGTTTTAAAAGAGATTTGAGTTATAAAAATGAATTTCTAGATGATCGAAAGTCATTTTGATCAAATAAGCTTTTACAGCACTATTCGTAGCACTTTTTGTAGCACTTTTAAATAAGTTTTGAAATAGGGCTTTAAACTTAGGTATCCTTTCCAAAATATTTTATTAATGTTTTAAAATAAATAATTAAGTGTTATAAAGATAATATGGAGGCTTTATAAATTATTTTAAAAGAGTTTAAATAAATGATTCGAAGAAAAGCTGTTATAAATAAGTGATTTAATCATGGCTCTAAAAGCCTATGAGTAGACGGGGTTTTTCTATTCGTGAGATCCAGATGCGAGGTGCTTAAACTAAGGAGATGTTTAGGAGAAACTAGTGCCCTGGCTCACCTGGTCGTTTTCCTTGGCGAGGGATATATAAGGTTGAAATGTCAGAAACGAGACAAGTATAAACGATTTAATTTTCCAAATTCAAATAACTTCGATTGTATAAAAATAATTTTCTTGTACTTGGTATTAAATTCCAAGGAGAGGATTCATACTATCCATGCGAATTTAAAAGATGATTTCACCTTTATTCGACAGATAATAAAGGTTGAATACGGAAATTGATATCGAGTAGAATTATTATAATTTCTATAGATCCTTTTCTACTCAATACTAAATGGTTTGGGTTTATAGTAAATAATGTCTTAAATAACATCGTTTTGACCCATTTAAAGGTTATGATTTGAACTTGGAAAATCTTTGTTAAGATTTAAGAGGTTATGATTTGAAAATAGAAATCTTTGTTAAGATTTAAATAAATAATTTGGATACATTTTCCTAAGTAAAAGGTAAAATGATTTGGAAATTATTCCAAGATTAAAAGGGTTTAATTAACCAGAGAATTTGGTAAATAAGGCTTAATGATTCCATATACACTTGAGAAAATAAATGGAATATTTAAAAAGAATATATCTCTGAAAGATAATTAAATGAATGGAAAGATTAATCAATTGGATTATTTTTGATAATCACCTATATACTTGACATCCTTTTATCGACGATTGGCTCGGAGAAACTGGAGTCGAATTTGGGTGATTCATTTCGGCAAACTACTTGGAACCAATGTATAAGTTTGGAAGTAAGGACATGTTGAAGACAATGATTTTAAAGACAGAGATCTTCATGATGAAGGGCTGCTTGCCACTAGCCCCACGATTTCATATTATATATATATATATATATGGTGGCAGTAGTGCTCTATTATGAAAATCTTTGATGCATGGACTATTCACTATTAATCCTAGAGACAATTCCCGATAGGATGTAATAAAGGAGTAGCTTCGTTTTGTCTTGTTCCTGGACAACTTGTATCGATGAGTTTCTGACATTGCATTTCTAAAACCACATACATTGATCTCTACAAACGTACATTTGTTTGGTGGTGTAGGAGGTAACTATTTTATACTTAACACCCTTCTTTGAGACGTACGAGCTCAGAGGTTGTACATTTGTGGAAATTAATAATGTGTTGTTAGAAATGGCAATGTGGCATTAAAAGTGGAACCGGTTATGAGAAAGGCAAAGCGTGGCTTTGTGGAAAGAAGAACGTAGCCTCACGAGCCTCACATCCCAAGAATGATACGGTATACTATATGGTCAGTTGGATATTTTGGACTATTGGTTTTATTGAGGAATGGGCATATGTTGCCTTATGGGTAGGTATTGGAGGCTCGATTGAGAAAAAGCAAAGCCACAGAAATACGCTGTCCATAGTAGTGTGACAATGTTATACGGAGGCTTGCTTGAGATAAGTGAATATTCATCGGAATTGCTATGCGTGGATTTCCTATCGGAGAAAAGACACCAGTTCACTATCATATTGGAAATCCAATTCCAATACGAGCTTTGCAATTTTGATTGTACTCCCAAAATAGCTGTAATGCTTTGCAAACATTTTAGCTACCCCTTTAGTATCATATACACCATTTGACATTATCTGGGTATTTGTACCTTCTTTATATATTTGTTTGAAAAGTGTTTTCAAACAATGTCATTAATGATAATATCAAATTTGTTTTGGTATAAATTATTTTAGTTATCGTGAGGTAAAAATCCATCGTGTTTATGAGCGGCATGGTCTTGCGAGATGCACTTCTTTTCTAAAGGTTTTGATTAACATCAATCCGATCTATACATTTATAATTCGAGTTTTCTCATGCTAGTTTATCAAGCCTGATCTGGGTATTTTTAATACTCGGGTCAGATCCGAGTGGTTTCAGGTTTAGCTAAAGACCCTTAGAGTTTCCAAAGAAGAGTGGAGATCTTCATCAGTGTATGGATGTATTCTATTTAATTCCGTTGCATTTGTTTTGTTGTTTTTCAGCAATTGTAAGGATAGAGATTTATAGCTATCCAGGCTGAATATAGTTTAGACTTTGATACATGTATGTAAAATTTCCACTGTAAAAGATTTCATGATTAATAATATATGTTTTACCATTCATGGGAGACTCTATTTTCTACTCTGTTTCTATCTTTATTTTCTTTTTCCTCTAACTATCCGCTTTTTCATTCAAATTGGGTTGGACATGTATGGTTTATTGTCAACTTAAAATGTACGGAATTATGGGTCGTTACTGGAAGTGAGTCCATATAGTGGTGAAGCGATAAAAGTAGATGTGTACGATAGTTAGGCGTGATGTGATGACAAGACATGAGGTGACCAAGTGATAGACTCATATCATGTTATAGTATTATTTTTGAATATATGTATAGTAAAATTAAGGCTCATTCACCAGACTTATATCTAACTCTCTCTTATTTTTCACATTATATATATATATATATACACATATATATATCCAGACTAATGGAGTTTGTAAATTTACCATTTTGCCCCTCCTTATTATACATTTATTTAATTAATTTAACAAATCCAATATTTATCATGTTTTCATAATTTAATTAACATGATTTTTCAGAGTATTACATGGAGAGGGTAATCAGGCTGTTGGAGGATTTGTTGAAAGCTTATATACTGGATTTTAGAGGATCTTGGAAATATCATTTACCTCTTGTAGAATTCACATATAATAATAGTTACTAGGTGAATATAGGCATGGCATCGTTTGAAGCGTTTTGGACGACCGTGTAAGTCACCTTTATGTTGGTGGGAGTCTACACAAGATTATTTTGGGTCCAAATATGGTTAGAGATACTGCAAAGAAGGAGGAACTCATAAGAAAGAGGATGAATGCTGCACAAGATGGATAGAAACCATATGTTGATAGAAGGAGGAAATAATTAGAATTCGATGTGGGAGATTTGGTTTTATTAGAGTTTCTCCATTGAAGAGAGTTGTAAGATTCGGAAGCTTGGGGAAGTTAGTCCATAGATTTGTTTGTCCATTTATAGTGCTAGAGAGGATAGGAAGTTTGGCATATAAAGTGGAGCTTCTAAAGAAGATGGCATAATTCAATAATGTGTTTTACATGTCATGTTTGGGGAAATGTATGCACGATCTAACAAACGTGATTGCACCTAGTCAGTTGGAGGAGGTAGAATTGGATTTTGAGTTGAGTTTATTCAATGGTCTAACCTGTATTGTTGTTGCGTGAGGTGAAATGACTTATAAATGAGGTAGTGAAGTTGGTTAGATACACTAGGGGAACGATTCGGTGGAGAGTACATGGGAGCCTAAAGAGAAGACGAGAGCTACTCATCCTCAACTCTTTTCTGGTATATTTCCTGATTTGATCAGATTTCCTTGGTTAAGACCATCCTAGGATTAGGATTTGGATGCCTTGGATGAATGGATTGTTAGATTTATATATATGATTGGATCTGCATTCATATAGAAATATGTATATGTTTTTATTCAGATATTATGCATCATGCCTAATATGCAATCTTATTGCATTCATATAGGTTGTATTAGCTGCATTTCTGCATTGTAAGAATAGAAACGACAAGTACATGGCATTATTTTATATAAATAATGTTTACCATTTGTATCCATATATAGTTCGCATAAATTTGATGATATGTTTTATAACTTGGTTGTATATGTTTTACGAGCGAACATTATATTAAATTTTACGTTCCTTAGGAATTTCTAGGATGAAATTCTTTTAAGAGAGGGATAAAATGGTCATTTCCGAACTTTGGAATTTGATGATGAAACAAGCATCATTGCAACCGTCTTGTTTTTCTAATTTGTGCAATATCCTGATTTGCCTCATTTGGAGTTTGTATGAGGAAATTATGGTCGAAATGGTATTGGATCGAATGGGCGTCAATACTTGTGGATTGAAATTTAAATTTGAGTAGACAAAATGTTCCCTCCTTTGGTTTAAAACAGAAACTCACATACTCTATAATTCAGTTTTAGAATGGATGCATACCTTCTTCCTCCTTCCTTCTTCCTCTTAACATACCAAGAATCAAAACACAAAAATCTCACTCAAAACTTAACCAAAATTCACAAGACCAAAAGCGCTATGAAGTTATCAAAGAGGACTGCACACCAGTAGTGATATGGAGGCAAAAATATGAACCACGAAGGCGTAGCAGTCCGGACGGCAGGGGGTCGGGAAGAAAGCATTGATTTGGTGGGCGATTCATCTTTTTCTCTTCATATAATACAATCATGATCCTCTAATTATGATATGTTTGTTATAATAGAGTAGATATTCACCTATAAATATTTAAATTCAGAGTCAATGGGAATTTAGGAGGGATTTGGTTAATAACAGCAACTTAGAAACTAGGTTATGTTAAAATATAGTAAATTGATAATTACATGTTAAGTTTGAGAAAAAAAATTGATTAACTGGATTTGAAAACATAGAGCTAGAGACATTCTCAGGCGACTAGAGGTGGCGGAAGGCAGAAACGACAACGAAAATCATCAATTTCTCCAATTTGGCGATTGCCAGGATTCACATGCACCGGTCCATCGGTAGGGGCGACTTGGACACCGATGGCCTATTCCGGGCTCAAGTCGAACCTAGACCCTGAAGAGGCCTTATAAATAATAAACTATCGATTCAAATCTTGTTTCTTTTGTGCTTTGGTAGATAATTGGAGGTTATTGACGAGGCAAACAATAACATTACGAATTGAGTGAATGTGTGTGATGATTGGTTGCTATTTGAAGTGAATACATAGGTTATTGCGATATGGAGAAGTGATATGATGATGAACGTGAACGAGTCTGTGGCGCAGGTAGACGTCACATGATATGGATATGGATATGGATATGGATACAGATATGAATATGGATATGGATAAAGATATGGATACTTATATAGGTATGAATACAAATATGGATAAGGATGCGAATGTAGACCTATGACACAAGTGGGTGATCTAATCATTATATTGCTCCCCTATAGTGCTTCAACATGCCAGGTGGAGGAGGTAGATGTTAAACGATCCTATAGGCTATCGGTGGACCAGGACATGAGTCCAATTAACATGAGGAGAACGGGCTTTTCTGTAGGCTTTGGGCAGTCCAGGGAAGTGAGTCCTATATGCGATTTACGTGACGATGAGCAACAGGCAACCCAATAGGGATGAGATTGGTCTAGGGATGTGAGTCTGTATAGTGATAATGCGGTACAACTAGATGTGTATGGTAGTTAGCGTGACATGATGACAAGACATGAGATGACCAAGCGATTGACTCATATCATGTTATAATATTATTTTTGTAGTATATATAGAGTAGAAGTATGGCTCACTTACTGTAACGACCGTGATTTTATTACCGTCGTAATAAATATTTTATATAAAAAAAAATTTAATTAAAATTTGAAAAAAAAAGTTGAAATAATTTTCTACTTGTCGTTCTTAAGCCAAGTTGACAATTTTATAAAATAAATTTTTCCTATTAAAACTATGGTCTAAAATGCAAAGTGAAATGTCTGTTGGAAAAATATACTTCAACACATTTTGCGTTTTACTTTTATCATTGCTGAGCGTATGCGTTGCTGTCAGTTATGTAATAAATCAAGTATGAATGCATATCACAATTACTGTCACCACAACATTTTGTAAAAGCAAACATTCCCCTCTAATGCACGTCTGCATTAATTATGTTTGTACAAAATGATAGTCGTGCCTTATTCCTTTCCATAAGCACGTTCTGCCTTTAATGCATATGTACCCTAGTGAAGAGCAGTTCATTCTTTTGTTGACTTATGCAACATTTGAAAAGAGAGTAGAGCCATCATCAATTCCTGTAGCCTGTTTTTCTCTTGATTCTTCCTGTTGCTCTGAAATGCATTAATGGCAGCTTCCACATTTTTTGCTTGCTTGCATCTCCGGTTCTAACTGAATTCGAAACAAGTTAAGGTGAGTTATACTCACACTTCTAATTTCTGGTTAGTAACTCTCTACCTTTGCTTTGAAACATGGCTTTCTTTGATTTTGGAAATTTATTCTGTTGTGATTTTTGCATCACTGCAACCTGTGCTTTTGTACTGCAATCTTTTTCCCACAGTGATTTCGAAATTATACTTGAATGCTTTCAGATTTGCATATGTATTCATGCACGTATGTATGGGTTATCATCATGTACAATTCTTTCTAGAGTAGTTTTCAATGTGTGGACTACATATATGATGTATATACGTGCTATCTGGTCCTAAAATTTCTTGGCATAGCTATTTGTTTGAGGAGGTATATTTGAGACAGTTGCATTTTAGCTAGTATATTGGGGTATATTTCACAGGTCAGGTCGTTATACGCCTGTGCGCATGTATTAAAATGCGTGCGTACCCTATGAAGTGTGAAAATATGCCCAGAACAATGTTTAAATACATGTGTGCGTACCAGTCTTGATGCAAGCATGTGTACCAATTTTGTAGCTTGAATATAAATTTTGTTTTCATTATATAAGGGCATCTCCAGTGGTATGTCCAGATTCTGAATTTGGATAAAAAACACTCCCAATCGTCAAATTCAGGCTTAATATTAAGCTGAAAGTTCAGGATCCAATTCAGGATCCTGAACTGGGGTTGGGCGCCCATTTAATGGGCGCCCAAGCCCTGGCGCCCATTTTATGGGCGCCAGACGTCTGGCGCCCATAAAATGGGCGCCCAAGCCCCCCAATTATGGGGGGCCTCAGGCACCCATTTAATGGGTGCCTGGCCTCAGGCACCCATTTAATGGGTGCCTGGAAATCAGGCGCCCATTAAATGGGCGCCTGATGCCAAGCGCCCATTTAATGGGCGCCTGAGGCCAGGCGCTCATTTAATGGGCGCCTGGCCATTGGGTGCCCGCCCTGGATTCAGGGCTGAATATTCAGCGGGCTGAATATTCAGCCCTGAATCCACTGGAGATGCGTAGTACATGTGCAAGTTGCTAGTGTAAAAGTAGTGCAGGCTTCTTCATTTTGTTGTACATAAATACAAACTGTGCCTTCAAGCATATGTGCGTACCCTTGCATGAACAATATTCATGTGAAATAATTTATGCTTTTATGTCCAGGTCCATTTGCGTTTAGTAATACTTGCATGGGAAAAATATAGTGAGGCCAGGTCACGTTTTTAGCTTTACATGCGTATTGTAGTGTTGAATGTATTAATGCAGTTTAGGATGGATTGACAATCTTCACTATATTTTTTAACGTGAGAAACTAGAGTGAGACCCGGCTATATCAATATTTTCCACTTTCATCCTACACGTGAGTTCGGTTGATTTACGTGAACCAGTGTTTGTTTTAAGAAAAAAAATTGGTTACTGTTATTTTTATAACGAATTTTACACCGGTATTATATTTTGATGCGAATTATTTAGATGAGTTTTTGACGTATAAAAATTACTGTCGCTTTGACTTCAGTAACCGTCAATTTAAAGTGGATTTTTAAGCGGTTATCCCGCAACGTTGATTTGGTATCCGTTTTTACGGTGTTTTGTGAAACGCAATTTCCTCGTCGAAATTGCTATAGATGTTGCTGTTTTAATCACGTGTTTTAAAAATCGTTTTAAAATAAAATTGTTTCTAAATTTTTTACAGTTTACGCTTTCAAAAGAATGAGGAAGCGATTTAAATGATTCGGCAAAATTAAGGACTATGAATCCTTACTTTTACTGATTCAGTTAATTCCGGACTTGTCCGTTTGAGAACGTAAAATGTTAATTATATAAAATACCAAAATTTTGCACTTTCAAGGAAACGATGAAGTGATTTAAACGATTTAGCAAAAGTGCGGAGTATAGAACCATACTTTTACTATTTCGGTTAATTCCAGACTCGTTAATTGAAATATTTGTTGTTTGATGATTTTGATGATTTGGTTGGGCTTTCGAGCCACTCTGCTGGACCTTCGGGTCATCTGATGGACCTTCGGGTCAATTACCAGTACTAGACCTTTGGGTCACTCTGCGGACCTTCGGGTCATCTGATGGGCGCCAAAAAAACTATAGTACTTGGTAGGCTTCGGTCATTTGAGATGCACGTGCGGCGTAGCTAAAACTCGCCATTTGCTGGGATCGATCCACTTTTATGCTGATTTTCTTGTTATCTTATTTTTGATTTCTAGATTTTGCGACTGCTGATTTTCTAGTTATCTATTTTGATTTCTAGATTTTGTGAATTGCTGCTTTGAATTCAATATGAATTTGGAAGTTGAGTTTGGGTATAGTCTTATCTAAGATTATAAATTTGCGTATTGCAGTTTTGATTTCAATTGTGAATTTGAAAATTTATTTTGATGGAGTTTAAATTGAGATTTCTTCATTTGAACTATGTTGATATATTATGTTGAATAGCCTCATTCGAGACTATAATTATTTGATTAAGTGTTGTTTATCATACACTTATTTCTGAGAATAAATTAGACTGATCTGTTTATTATTTTCTTCTAAATAATACTCGAGTCAGACCGAGTTATTTCAGGGTAATCACTATCTCTGATTCAGTTGCAGCTTCAGCTTTTGGGATTTCATTCCATCTTTTGTCTAGTCTCCGAGGAGTACTTTTGTTTTATTGACTCACATCTTATGTATGTTGATGTATATGTATATGTACGTTTGGTTCATGTGAACTATCGATTGTTGTTGCATGTATTCCAGACATGTCTTCCGCTATATATCTGATATTTCTATACTGATGTGATTATATTTATCATTGTTGTTGTTATTATGAGTTGTTCTAAATTTTTCTTTAGCCACTGTAGTTTCATTTTAGATTTGGATTGAATTTATATCTTTGGGAGTAATTTACACAACTACTATCGATGTAATCAATACTTGTTTAAGGCATAACTTACGGATGGTCGCTTCTAACAAGCCTTATTCTTCGCGATAGCAGATGTTATTCCTTACAATAACCTTTTTTATTGTGAGCATAGAGGCGGGGTGTCACACTTACCATACTTATGTTTAACCCCCTTCTATTTCTCCACATATATATATATATATATTTATGTATGTATGTATTTTGTATGGTATAAATAAGTGGTACGACCTAGATTGGACTATGGGTATGGATTTTGTGTGGTTGTAATATTCAAACATACGTATTTGACAAAGTAGACATGTTAGGATGACGTGACCATGGTTATTATTGTTGTATTATATTTTACTTCATTCCGCTGTAAGACTTTGAAAGTATATATAATTATTAGATACTGTTAGTTAGAACTATATCTGATATCTAGTATCTACCAATAGTGGTATATATGTTATCTCAATCCCCAATTACTTGTTCTTTCGGTTTTCAGGTTCAGTAGTGGTTGGGAATTGGACCCAAGGTCGAAAGGGCAGGTTGTTACACCTGCATTAAACCTTAAGAATCACTCTAGTGTTATTTTTCTTAGAAAAATAATAATTGACATTCAAATTAATCTTTGAATTAATATTATTCATCACCGTTCAAATTAATGTCATTAATTGACATTCAAAATAGTGTTATTAATCCACACTCTAATTAATTCTATCGATTAACATTGTAACTAATCTCGTTAACTCACATAAAATAACATTATTAATTAACACTCAAATTAATGATTAATGCTATTGATTTGCATTTAAATTAACAATCATATTAGTATTATTAATCGACATTTAAATTACGCACCATTCAATTTAACGTTATTTGTTAACTTTAATATTAACATTTATACTAATACTCAAGTTATGACATTAATGCACTAAATAAATCATTCAATCATTGATGCAATAATTGAAGAATTTCTTAAAGCGTTAATTTCAACATACTTAAGATGGCAAATATTAATGGATATCTTTTTTATAAACATTGCGAAAACAATTTATTGGCTTAAAGTATATAATTAGTCAAAAAATTTAGGAAATACTTTTACTAAGTAAGGAATTTACTGATTCATTCATATTAATTCCATGCATGGATAATGCTCAAAAAGTAGTTCCAACACAAATTTGTCGACATAAGGATCAAATTTATTTCACCTAGATTATGTGGTAAGAATCTTCCCATGCATGCTCAAATTCCAAAATAAAATGTTCAAAATCACATTCAACAAATGAACATGACAACTTTCAAAATATTCATTAATCAAATATTGGCAAGTATAAACAAAACAAACACATGCAATATAAATAAACATAAATTGAAACCTATAATAAGTAACATATATATATATAATCCACTCAATATACCCAATCAACAATCTACGACATGAAGATTAACCCATGATCTAACATGACAAATTTTTATATAATTTAATATATACTTTAGATCTAAACCAAATAACTATATACTAACACATAATAATTTAAGTAATAAAAATTATTCACTTTATCTTAGCCAGATTCATTTGACATCAAATTTATTCCTTAATAGCTTCTTAATATAAATCAATATAGATTTAGAGTAAAATAAGTAAAATTAGGAATTTGAATACAATAACTAAGGGTTAGTAATTATCTACCTAATTCAATCAATAAATCAACATATTTAATAAATCAAAGTATTTAACAATGATCTAAACCAATATTCTCCATAAATTCCATCTTCTCCCTTAAATCATACAACTTAGTTTAAATTAAGTAAAATATAAAGTAAATTAATATAATAAGGAGAGTGATTGCTCACCTAAACAAGATATCTATCTAGCATCAATGACCAAAGATCCAAGTTATTGGTCAAATCCAATCTCATTATTGAATCTAAAGGTGTAGAAACCTCTAGTATTTTATGTAGATAGGTGGAGAAGATCAAGAGAAGGTTATTGTGATTTTCCTTATGTCTTTATGATTTTCTTTGATTTATTATGATTATTTTAGAAGTTGGAGGTTAGGGGAGGAAATTGGAAGAGATTAGAAAATAAGAGTAAGATAGAATTTTAAGATTAGAGAAAAAAATTATGAAGTGATGGCTAAGGTTCCATGGCCTCATTTATATAGTCATATAGCTGGGTTATGAGTCGTGCACCTAGTTTGACCCGAAATAGTTACGTACGTCATTTCTAATTCATAAATCTCTTATCTCCTAAATTTAACAAATTTATAGTTGTGATAACCCTGATTTTTGTGAGTAATTTCATGATTTAATTTAGTTTATATTTGTTTAAAATTGCATTGAAAAGATAGGAATAGGAAACTGATTTGCAGATACATGGTTTAAAACATATACATGTGCACAAGATAGTGCACATACATGCACACAATTTTCTGCATAATAAAATTAAGCAGAAATCAATATATAAATTAGAAATAACTAATTTAGAAATACGTATGCATGAAGATCGGATTTTATCTTTAAATAAATCTGGCACAAAGAAAATAAAGCTAGGCAGAAGTAAACTTGAAATTATTTAAAGAAAGAAAGAAGAGACTTAAGCAAAATAGGCATACATGTACATTTGTTGGAAGAAAACAGGAATTGCATGGAAATGGCATGAATACACTTTATCCATTTCCAGTAATTTCTTTAATTTAGGAAATAAGAAGTCATGCATATAACATAATCTGGGAAAGATTAAAAGAATGAGGCTTATTTCTAAAAATAAAGACAAGGACCACATACCCTCTTATTTTCTTGAATCAAATAAGAGGCAGACTATGTTTTGTATGGGGTAGAACTGACATTGGGTAATTCCATAAACCTTAGTAACAGCCAGGATTTATATAAAGAGGCTTAGTGTAGTGAGATCATACCCATTTGTTCTTCATAACCTAAAAAAAAAAATATAAGCCAGAGAAAATAAGGAGCATCGACCATTAGAGTTAGAGGAAGGCAGAGGATCAAAAGAAAAGAAAGGCTTAGGAAAAAAGAATTAATGTGAGTAATCTCACTGAAAACTTTGGCATTAAGTCCTGAATATTGAGGCAGCCTATTTGAATTAATAATTCACTTTTGCAAGTTATGTTCATTTTATGATTTGATAACTTTGGTTTGTTAATGATCTGCTCAAGTATATAACCCATCATGGTGATTTACCCAGAAAATGAGTCATAGATTTCATGTTTAAAATGATCATATGTGATGTGGATTAACCTTGAGATGAAATGTTTTCTTTTATGAGTTTTCTCCATACAGTTATTTATTTAAATCCCAGGGTTTATGTTGTAAATCTATGGTTCAAAGAAAAAAAATAGGACTGCAGCATAGTGTTGTTGCTTATGTCTCATATTAATTGAACAAGTAAAAATGTAGGAGTGCAATGTTATACATGTGCTGAGCTTCTATGTTTTACAAATAATCCAGATCTGAACATATACTTGTGGTTTAGCCAGATCTTATAAATTGATGAGTATCTGATTAAACCAGAGGTAAAAAGGAGGCAACCAAAGAAACTATCTATGACCATATATTTATAAATGATCCATTGAAACCCATGAACAAAATAACATGTATACTGAGAACTCACATCTGCTTGTTTGATTAAATGCATGTTTATGAGAACATGACTTACCAACCCTTGAATAAGTACATGTTGGTTGAATTGATTATTTTTCTCTGATTAGACTGTGATATGCAGAGGGGATTAGCACAATTGTGAAAAAGGGAAAATTAACACTTAGTAATTTAACTAAGGATTTTGGATCTTAGGGCTACAAAATATAGCTTGGCAAGGTGAACATTGCAAGCTCACACATGGTATGTTTATACCCAGGGGCCTGAGTGTGCTGGGTTAACAGAGAGATGTCCCAGGCAGTGTGTGTAAAAAAAAATAAAGTAGCTAAAGACCCTATTATATTTGATAGTGAACTTTAGATATAGGTTCAAGAGAGGCTTGGGAAAAATCCCTGATGGCCAGTAAATTTGTAAAGGGGGCTTGATGACTGAATTGATGATTGCATTGATTAGTTTATGATGTTTTATTGGTGAATCTTATGATTGTTTTCTTTGAACTAAATCACTGTGATCATATATAATTTGTTTAGTATTGATATGAATGCACATGCCTCACAAAAACATGCACAAAGATGATACTGAGTTTCTTAATCCATTCCAAGTATTTGAATATAAATAAAAGTCATATAAAATCATGTTTTCAGGTAGATTACTCATACCAGACATTAGTCTGACCCTTTTGTGTTTATGCACCATTGGATGTCTCATATTTGTATGAGGCAGTTCATGGTGATTATGCAGGTAAATAGGAATTTTGTTGATCAGGCTTTGGATGAGTTAACTGCTTAAGGAATTGGATGCTATTTTAAAGACTTTGCTGAAGTTAAATTAGATATTTTGTTTAAGTTGCTTAGAAAAACCAATGTATTGTTATTTACTATTTTGTAAGTGTTGAACTTATATGTATCAGCTGCTATGTGCTTTGTTTTTCAAAATGCTTTGCTAAGAAATGAAACTCTAAAACTTTTAAAAAGAACAGTTAGTTTAAATAGTTGAGAATCTGAGATTGAAAGGATTTGTGGTTTGAATATATATCCAAAGAATTGATATAAGAAAATCCATGTTTAAGTCAAAAAAAATCTGACAGCAAGGGTTTGAGTTGCCTTAGAAAAGAAAACAAAATAACATGTGTTTTGTTGAGAAATAGTGCAAACTGAATATGGCTAACATAGCCATTTTATTGAGTCTGGGTTAAGCCAGCACTCAAGAACTTTTAAACTACATTTTCAGTTATGTTATTTTACAACCCAGACATAGGAGAAACTCAGTCACTTTGGATAACAAGAAGAAATAGAAAACTAAACACTTGGAACTTCTTCTGACACACACACATGCACAGGAACATGCACACACACATGCACAAGCAAAAACACTGTTCATACAGTAATAAAAATTATGGAAATTCATGCAAGATGATAAGTCTTGAGACATGAAATCAATAGTTATGCAGTAACCCAAGTATACTTTGAAAATCAGGTTTTTAGATACACTATTGCTATGTAAAGAGTATTACCTTTAAGTAATACCCAAACAGATTTCTACTTACAAATTTATGTACTCTGATTTAAGTAGAGAATGACTTATATATCTTCATATATGTAAGTTTAAGATGAAATGAGTAAACCAATATTTTTATATTGACAAAAGGTCCTGGATAGAAGAAAAATTGGAATGCAATGTTTTCTTGATTAAATGGCCACTGTATATATAAAAAATTAAGTGGGTCATTTCATTTGGTATTAGAGCTATGTTGTTAAATAACATAGCAAAATTTTGTATGAACTTGTTTGCATTGGATGTATGGAAGTGTTGACTGCTTTGGTTGCTTTGTTTGTTTATGTTTACACTATTAATATCTATTATGACAGAATAAGTGATAGATTAAAATGAATTAATCTATAGAGCATTAGGCAAAACCGACTAACCTAAGTGTTATATCCATAGAGCTATGGTAGGACCCAGACATCAAAATGTAGGAACAAGTGAACAACCCATGGTGAATGTGCAAGAATTCATGAGAGCCATAAGGGATGGAGTAGGCAATAGGCAGGAAAATCCACATGAGGAGCTTTCCAAACTACTCAAAACTTTTACCAATCTTGGAGGCAAGACTTTTGATGGCACAGAAGGGGTTATGGGAGTTCAAAATTGGCTCAGAATTTTGGAAAGAATCTTTACAGACATGCAAGTTGAAGACCAAAGGAAGAGGCAAATTGCATCCAGGCAATTGAGAGGAGCAGCTTTGGATTGGTGGGAGGTTATCATAGCTGGAAGATCTGAAGGAGAAGTGACATGGGATCAATTTAAAGCAATGTTGGAAGGCAGATTTGTCCCTGCATCAGCCAAGGAATCTTTGCTAGAGGAATTTATCAAATTAAGGCAAGGGACTATGAGTGTCACTGAGTACACTCAGAAGTTTGAATCATTGGCAAAGTATGGTGCAATACTCAGCACTACTGAGGAGGCTAAGAATGGCAGATATATTCAAGGGCTGAACCCTAGCCTTAGTAGAGCCATGCTACCATACAAGGACAAGACTTTTGATCAAGTTTTGGATTTGACTTTGAGCATTGAACAACATGATAAAGCTAGAGAGAATTTCAGGGCATTCAAGAATAACCAAAACAAGAAGGGAAAGGGTAAATTTCACCCTTATGATAAGAAGAAAACAGACATAGCTTCCACCAAGAAACCAGAAGAAGTCAGGGCTACTGAAATTAAGAAGAAGATCACTTGTTATAACTATGTCCAAGAGGGGCATATGAAGAATAGATGCACGAATGTTAGGCATGCATCCTTCAATTGTCACCATTGTGGGAAGGAAGGTCACATAAAGAGGAATTGTCCAGATTTTAAGCAAGGAAAATTAGGAGCTTTGGAAGGAAAAGGCAAGGCAGCTGAGGGATCAAGTGTTGAAAAGCATGGTCAAGTTGAAGGTACTTTGCTTATTCACTCAATACCTTTTGCAGTAGTGTATGATACTAGGGCTACACACTCATTGATCTCCCATGATATTGCACAACAATTAAAATTGAATTGTATGATTGTTGATAAGCCACTGTTAATTAGAAGCCCTATAGGTAGTTCATGTGTTCTGGGTATGATATGTATGCAACTAGGATTAAATATAGGAGGACATGTGTTTGAGTCAGACCTATATGTGTTGCAATATCCGGGCATAGGGATTATTTTAGGAGTTGATTGGTTGAGTAGATATAAGGCTATCATAAATATGGAGACATCCACCATATCATTGAAAGTTTCTGATGGACAAAGAATGGTTGTTCTTTGTGAGGCAAACAAGAATAGAAGTATAGCCAACCTTTCTACATTGTCTAATGAAAAACCCATGCCTGCATTAGAAGAAATCCCCATAGTGAATCAATATGTTGATGTGTTTGGTGAAGTGAGAGGAGTTCCAAACCACAGACCAGTTGAGTTTTCAATCAAAATAATTCCAGGAGCTAGCCCAGTAGTTAAAAGACCAACTAGAATGGGGCCTAAGGAGTTGATGGAACTGAAAAAGCAATTGGTTGAACTAGAAGAAAAAGGTTTTATTAGACCCAGTAGCTCATCATAGGGAGCACCAGTAGTCTTTGTTAAGAAACAAGATGGATCCCTTAGGTTATGTATTGACTATAGGGAATTAAATAAAGTCACAGTTAAAAATAAATATCCCTTACCAAGAATTGATGATCTCTTTGATCAATTGAGTGGTGCAAAAATATTTTCTAGGCTTGACTTAGCTTCAGGCTTTCATCAGATGAAAGTAGAAGAGGAAAGCATTAAGTATACAGCCTTTAACACAAGATATGGACTTTATGAATTTTTAGTAATGCCATTTGGTTTGACAAATGCTCCTTCCTATTTTGTTGATTTGATGAATAGGATTTTTAGAGAATACTTGGATAAGTTTGTATTGATATTTATTGATGACATACTAATTTATTCTAAGTCAGTTAGAGAGCATGAAAATCATTTGCATATGGTATTCAAGAAACTAAGACAGGAAGACTTAAAAGCCAAATTTTCAAAATGCACTTTTTGGCAAAATGAAGTGAATTTTCTAGGCCATATTATATCAGAAAAAGGAATATCTGTGGATTCCAATAAAGTCATTGCAGTGCAAGCTTGGAAAAGGCCTACTAATGTCACTGAAGTCAGATCATTCATGGGAATGGCTGGTTACTATAGGAGATTTATAAAAGATTTTGCAAAAATCTCAATTCCATTAACCAGATTGACTAGGAAAAATCAAGTGTTCACTTGGACTGAAGAGTGTGAGAAAGCCTTTGGGAAATTAAAGGAAGCACTAGTACAAGCTCCAATTCTTAAAGTGCCTAAAGGAAATGAAAACTTGGTGGTGTATACTGATGCAAGTGGACAAGGGCTTGGGGCAGTATTGATGCAACAACATCAAGTGATAGCTTATGCTTCTAGGCAGTTGAAACCACGTGAGGTAAGGTATGCTACTCATGACCTTGAATTGGCTGCTATAGTGTATGCTCTTAAGTTATGGAGACACTACTTGTTAGGAGCAAAATTTGAAGTCTATACAGACCATACATCACTTAAATATTTGTTTTCACAAAAAGAATTAAATATGAGGCAGCAAAGATGGATTGAACTCTTAGCCTCATATGACTTTGAAATATTGTACACACCTGGTAAGGCTAATAAAGTAGCAGATGCCTTAAGTAGACAACATGCTAACATGGATAGATTGATGGTAAAAGAGTTTAACACTTTATCATTGTTAATTGATTCAGAAATAGAAAGTGATAATGTAGAAAACATGAGCCTATGCAGTGAGCATGTAGAAATGGGAAAATTAAGTTTTATTACTCTAGGGTCAGAATTGAAGAATAAAGTTATAAAGCTACAAGACCAAGATCCATTTTTATTTGAAAAGAAGACTCAGATATTAAATGGTGAGGCAGTGGAAGGTTTTCAGTTGAATGATCAAGGCCATTTGAAGAAAGGAAAAAGAATATGTGTTCCAGCAATTGATGAGTTGAAGCAAGAAATCTTGGATGCTTACCACAAAAGCAAATACACTATACACACAGGAAGCACAAGAATGTATCACAACCTCAAGAGGGATTATTGGTGGAGTGGTATGAAGAGTGCAGTGGCAACCTATGTATCTAAATGTATGGTTTGCCAACAGGTGAAGGCTGAGTATCAAAAACCCTCAGGGATGCTTCAACCTTTGCAAATACCACAGTGGAAATGGGAAGACATATCAATGGATTTCATTGATGGTTTGCCTAGAACTAGGAGGGGAAATGACAGTATTTGGGTAGTGGTTGATAGGTTAACCAAGTCAGCCCACTTTATACCAGTGAAATCAGAAAGAAATGCAAGTACATTAGCCTAGTTGTTTATTAAAGAATTAGTCAGACTGCATGGTATACCAAAGACTATAGTAAGTGATAGAGATACCATCTTCACTTCAAAATTTTGGCAGAGTTTTCACAAGGCAATGGGGACTGATTTATGCTTAAGCACGGCATACCATCCTCAATCTGATGGCCAAACAGAAATTGTGAACAAATTGCTTGAAGACATGTTGAGAACTTGTGTATTGGATTGGGGAGGAAGTTGGGAGGATCATATCTTTTTAGCTGAATTTGCATACAACAATAGCCATCATAGTAGCATAGGCATGGCACCCTTTGAAGCTCTCTATGGGAGACCATGTTTATCACCCTCAAGTTGGCTTGAATCTGGGGAGAAAGTGGTCTTAGGACCAGAAAATGTGAAGGAAACTTCTGAAAAGATAGCTTTGATCAGAAAAAGAATTGCTTCTGCACAAGATAGGCAAAAGAAATATGCAGATCAAAGAAGAAAGGCAGTACAATAAGATGTTGGAGATTAAGTATTTATCAAAATATCACACATGAAAAAGGTTCTAAGGTTTGGGAAACAAGGAAAGTTGATTCCTAGATATATAGGGCCATATAAAATTTCAGAAAGAATAGGAACTATAGCCTATAAGCTAGAGTTGCCAGAAGAAATGAGAGCAATGCATGATGTTTTTCATGTGTCTCAACTTAGAAGATGGGTTCATGATAAAGAGGCAATCCTAAAATCCTCTAAGGATGTGCAGATTGATCCCAGAATGATATATGAAAAGGAGCCAGTGGGCATAGTTTCTAGAGAAACCAAGAAATTGAGAAACAAAGAAATTAAATTAGTGAAAGTGCAATGGAGTCTTGACCCAAATGATTGCACATGGGAAGTGGAGGATAAAATCAGAAATGATTATCCACAACTATTTGATTAAATGAAAGGTAAATTTATATATTGATGAATGTTTTGATTGAATATGCATTACGATTTTTTTATGCATAGTGTTTAATCAAAGTGATTGGCTTGACAATGGTTTGAGGTCAGAAAATTGATTTTTCTGGAGTAATGATACTTAAGTTAAGTATGAAAGAATTGTGGGACACAATTCCTAAAAGGAGGGGTATATGTGATAACCCTGATTTTTGTGAGTAATTTCATGATTTAATTTAGTTTATATTTGTTTAAAATTGCATTGAAAAGATAGGAATAGGAAACTGATTTGCAGATACATGGTTTAAAACATGTACATGTGCACAAGATAGTGCACATACATGCACACAGTTTTCTGCATAATAAAATTAAGCAGAAATCAATATATAAATTAGAAATAACTAATTTAGAAATACATATGCATGAAGATAGGATTTTATCTTTAAATAAATCTGGCACAAAGAAAATAAAGCTAGGCAGAAATAAACTTGAAATTATTTAAAGAAAGAAAGGAAAGACTTAGGCAAAATAGGCATACATGTACATTTGCTGGAAGAAAACAAGAATTGCATGGAAATGGCATGAATACACTTTATCAATTTCCAGTAATTTCTTTAATTTAGGAAATAAGAAGTCATGCATATAGCATGACCCGGGGAAAGATTAAAAGAATGAGGCTTATTTCTAAAAATAAAGACAAGGACCACATACCCTCTTATTTTCTTGAATCAAATAAGAGGCAGACTATGTTTTGTATGAGGTAGAACTGACATTGGGTAATTCCATAAACCTTAGTAACAGCCAGGATTTATATAAAGAGGCTTAGTGTAGTGAGATCATACCCATTTGTTCTTCATAACCTAAAAAAAAATATAAGCCAGAGAAAATAAGGAGCACCGACCATTAGAGTTAGAGGAAGGCAGAGGATCAAAAGAAAAGAAAGGCTTAGGAAAAAAGAATTAATGTGAGTAATCTCACTGAAAACTTTGGCATTAAGTCCTGAATATTGAGGCAGCCTATTTGAATTAATAATTCACTTTTGCAAGTTATGTTCATTTTATGATTTGATAACTTTGGTTTGTTAATGATCTGCTCAAGTATATAACCCATCATGGTGATTTACCCAGAAAATGAGTCATAGATTTCATGTTTAAAATGATCATATGTGATGTGGATTAACCTTGAGATGAAATGTTTTCTTTTATGAGTTTTCTCCATACATTTATTTATTTAAATCCCAGGGTTTATGTTGTAAATCTATGGTTCAAAGAAAAAAAAAATAGGACTGCAGCATAGTGTTGTTGCTTATGTCTCATATTAATTGAACAAGTAAAAATGTAGGAGTGCAATGTTATACATGTGCTGAGCTTCTATGTTTTACAAATAATCCAGATCTAAACATATACTTGTGGTTTAGCCATATCCTATAAATTGATGAGTATCTGATTAAACCAGAGGTAAAAAAGGAGGCAACCAAAGAAACTATCTATGACCATATATTTATAAATGATCCATTGAAACCCATGAACAAAATAACATGTATACTGAGAACTCACATCTGCTTGTTTGATTAAATGCATGTTTATGAGAACATGACTTACCAACCCTTGAATAAGTACATGTTGGTTGAATTGATTATTTTTCTCTGATTAGACTGTGATATGCAGAGGGGATTAGCACAATTGTGAAAAAGGGAAAATTAACACTTAGTAATTTAACTAAGGATTTTGGATCTTAGGGCTACAAAATATAGCTTGGCAAGGTGAACATTGCAAGCTCACACATGGTATGTTTATACCCAGGGGCCTGAGTGTGCTGGGTTAACAGAGAGATGTCCCAGGTAGTGTGTGTAAAAAAAAAGTAGCTAAAGACCCTATTATATTTGATAGTGAACTTTAGAAATAGGTTCAAGAGAGGCTTGGGCAAAATCCCTGATGGCCGGTAAATTTATAAAGGGGGCTTGATGACTGAATTGATGATTGCATTGATTGGTTTATGATGTTTTATTGGTGAATCTTATGATTGTTTTATTTGAACTAAATCACTGTGATCATATATAATTTGTTTAGTACTGATATGAATGCACATGCCTCACAAAAACATGCACAAAGATGATACTGAGTTTCTTAATCCATTCCAAGTATTTGAATATAAATAAAAGTCATATAAAATCATGTTTTCAGGTAGATTACTCATATCATACATTAGTCTGACCCTTTTGTGTTTATGCACCATTGGGTGTCTCATATTTGTATGAGGCAGTTCATGGTGATTATGCAGGTAAATAGGAATTTTGTTGATCAGGCTTTGGATGAGTTAACTGCTTAAGGAATTAGATGCTATTTTAAAGACTTTGCTGAAGTTAAATTAGATATTTTGTTTAAGTTGCTTATAAAAACCAATGTATTGTTATTTACTGTTTTGTAAGTGTTGAATTTATATGTATCAGCTGAAACTATGTGCTTTGTTTTGCAAAATGCTTTGCTAAGAAATGAAACTCTAAAACTTTTAAAAAGAACAGTTAGTTTAAATACTTGAGAATCTAAGATTGAAAGGATTTGTGGTTTGAATATATATCCAAAGAATTGATATAAGAAAATCGATGTTTAAGTCAAAAAAAAATCTGACAGCAAGGGTTTGAGTTGCCTTAGAAAAGAAAACAAAATAACATGTGTTTTGTTGAGAAATAGTGCAAACTGAATATGGATAACATAGCCATTTTATTGAGTCTGGGTTAAGCCAGCACTCAAGAACTTTTAAACTACATTTTCAGTTATGTTATTTTACAACCCAGACATAGGAGAAACTCAGTCACTTTGGATAACAAGAAGAAATAGAAAACTAAACACTTGGAACTTCTTCTGACACACACACATGCACAGGAACATGCACACACACATGCACAAGCAAAAACACTGTTCATACAGTAATAAAAATTATGGAAATTCATGCAAGATGATAAGTCTTGAGACATGAAATCAATAGTTATGCAGTAACCCAAGTATACTTTGAAAATCAGGTTTTTAGATACACTATTGCTATGTAAAGAGTATTACCTTTAAGTAATACCCAAACAGATTTCTACTTACAAATTTCTGTACTCTGATTTAAGTAGAGAATGACTTATATATCTTCATATATGTAAGTTTAAGATGAAATGAGTAAACCAATATTTTTATATTGACAAAAGGTCCTGGATAGAAGAAAAATTGGAATGCAATGTTTTCTTGATTAAATGGCCACTGTATATATAAAAAATTAAGTTGGTCATTTCAATAGTTAAAACTAATCAGATCGGAAAGTCCGCGAAAAAGTTATAAATATGATAGTCAAATCACTCTAAAATTAAATATTTATTTTAATTAATATAATATTAACCGTATCGAATTTATAGGTTGCCACATTCTCTCCCCTTAAATGAATTGCGCCTGTAGTTCCCTAAATACAACCCTCAACCAAATCAATAAAGTATCCTAATGAGCTTAGTCATAAAACATGGGGAAGTATACTAACTTCCAAAAAACTACCTCTAGAGTAGTACATGATAACCGCATAACACAATGAACCATGACATAGTAAAGTTCATTCACAACAACGTATGCAATTCTCTACACATACACACTATAGTAACACATACATATGCATAATCATGCAATCTAAACTATAACTTGTGAAAATAATACTCCATCAACAAAGTGTGAAACAACCTCAATCACATATCAAATTCATCTATATGTCATATCATGCATCTGAAACATCCAAACATAACAGCCCATTACAAAAGTTCACAACAAAACCCAGATTGGTTCAAAAATGCATGTACAGATATATATAAATCAAATATTGGTATAGCTCATCATATAAAGCACAGATACTCAAAACACCAAGGTATCATCATCACACTAACATACCAATAAATAACACATATATGCTAAAGATTGTTCCGACTAAACACCTACAATAATATGTGTACTCCCAAAACTATCGATGAACTTCCTTGTTGTCTCATCCTCAAAAATGGTGTAACATTTTATACTTACACCTTCCAATATCATGTGCACCTACTTATGTTTGCAATCTCAGAAATATATGTGCCTACTCACAGCTACATCTAAAGAGGGTTAGGGGTATGTCCTAGGGGTATGTTGTAACAACTTGGGTTTTGTAAAAATTCATTTTCGTCATTTGGCGATTAATTCTATTGGCTAATTGCTATTGAGAGTTTTGAATCCAGTTTAAATTCTTTTATAAATTAGTTAAGGGTTGTGGGCTTTAAAATTTTCTTGGCCCATATTTTTGTTTGAAGCCGTGATTAAGTGAATATTGTTCCCCTCTCTCTCGATTCATTATTCATTTTCAAATTAGGGCTTTGGAAATTTGTTGATCGATTATGGTTATTGGCGTATTGCTTTGTCGACCGGTGGATTCTTCGTTTGGCTCACGGCTCCATCAAATCGCGTCGTGAAAGGTGAGTGATTTTCTCACTCACATCTTCAATTCAGACCCATTTATTCATGAATTTCATTGCTTAATTCTTGTCTATCACTGCTTTGAATTTTAGTGATTTTGTCTATACTGGGCTTCGGCCATTCGATTTCGTTTAGATGCTTGAGATGATTTTGAGCTGTTCGTTTTCGTGGTCATCACTGTTTTGATTTTGGCTTGACGATATTGATTTTGTTTGTGACCACCACGGTTTCGATTCTGTTGACTTTGGTCACTGGAGTTGATTATGTTGATTTTGTGCAAAATATTTTAGATGAGAATCTGCTTGACTTTGCAATTGCTTTTAGTGTTGACTTCGGTTGTTATTTTGGTTTGAAACTGTTATACTACGATTTGTTGGAATCTGTCTGTTTATCTTGTTCCAGCCGTAGTATTGTAGTCTTCACTTTTGTTGCTATCTCTGGCATATTAGTCCCTCGGTCCATTGGTGTTCATTCTTGATTGCACTGTCCTGTTTCACAGTTGCAATTCATATGTATGTTTCCATCTGAGTTGTATTCAGTGTGATTGTGCATCCACGTTGTCCAGACCGGAATGTACAGTCTTTGGTTGTGAATTGTGTTCGATCATTGATGTTGTTCATTGTAGTTTCATTTTTGTTCTTGTTCGAATTGCAGTAGTACTGCTTGCACTCTGGTCTGTTTGGCACTGGTTCATGTATATGCATAGTTTCACTTTGTGTTGTAGTTGTTTCTGGTTCATCTGTGTACTTCACCGAGCATTACTACTTCCTCTGATCTTTTGTTCAGTGTTGCATCTGTCCATTCACTGTGCACATTGTATCCTTGGTCCCTTGATGATGGTATGTTTGGTTCACCTGAGTTTTGAGTCTGATTCATGTAAATTGGGAGTCTGGATTTGGGCTTTGGTAGTCAATTATGCATCCCTTACCTGTTGTACTTGCAGTGTATTGATTATCTGCACTTTGTCCTGTTTACTCAAGTCTGTTAGTCGAGTTGCACACTTGTGGTCTTCATTTGCACACTGTGCATCGTTGCAGTTGCTTATACATTGAAGTATTAGCCTCGAGCTCTGTAGCATTCCTGTAGTTTGTTTTTGCTGTCGAGGCTGAAGCACCGTTGCTTGTTTCATTATCTTGAACTGGATTATTTCATGTTTTACATTTTTAAAGTTGTACCTGAGTTGAATCCAGTCTCAAAGACTCGGGTTTGACCTTGTACTCGGTTGTGAACTTTTATTGTGTATTCGTGTGCACTTCGTTCATTTTGATTTAAGTTGAGTTGCCTTTCAGTTTTTGTTGTGCATAAATGCATTCAATTTGAGGCCTACTTCATACTTTGTTGCATATCAACTTGTTGAAGTCATTTTCTTGCATCACACATCTCTAGTCTTTGCTTCATGTAGGCACTGCCTGTGTGCATTTCCAGTTGCAAGTGCATTTGTAGAATTAGCTCTTGTTTGGATTTTTGGTATACATGCTTCTGATTCATATTTGAGGTAGTTTGCATTTATGGGCTTGATTCATATTTATGCTGTGCATTGAGCATTGCTTTGCATTTTAGATTTCCTGACCACTTTGATTGTTTTTGTGGTCTGGTTCCTTCATGAATTTTGTACCACTGTTTCGATTTTGATTGGAGACCATTTGCATACTTGTTGACATCACTGATGCACTGATTTTGTTCGGCTGTGACTTTGATGCTGGCTTGCATTGTCATTTAATCTATTTGCTTTCGCCCTCCTATGTGTACTGTCTAGTTCGCAGTTGTATATACATATTGGTTTGGTTTCAGGGTGGTCCACTATACCACTGTTGTCATCTTTTCTTGACATTTTGGAACTTGAACTGTTGCATCCAAGGGGTGACTACAGTTTCATTTTTTATGCAGTCTTGCCCTTGTTGGTTTGCATTGCGTTGATGCAGTTGGATTTGTTTTTCTAATCGCACTTGACTTGAATCCGGTATTTCGGGTTTGACCTTGTGCCCGTTTGTGAACTTGATCTTTTGCATATTTCATATGCTGTATTGGCGAGGCAGTGCACGCGTGTGTGCACTGCAGCCAAACAGAATTGACGTTTTAATTGATATTTCAATTACTTGAATTGTTTTATGTGTTCAATTCAATATTTTGAAATAGTATTTTGATTTTGTTGTTAATTGCTGTTTAGGCAATTCTGTGGTTTTCATATTATCTTCATTGATAACCTTTTTACTTATCTTTGTTGATGATTTGAATTTGCTGATTTGTTGTTTAACACTGTTTCGTGTTATATCTACCGTTATCCGATTCTCTTATTGAAGAATTGGATATACGAGATTTATTGTGACTGTCATCTATTTGATTATTTGATTAGTATTTCTTCTGTGCATTAATAACTGAGTTTGAATTAGACTGACCCGTGTATTATTTTCTTTTGAATTTAATACTCAGGTCAGACCGAGTTATTTCAGGTTGTTGATATCTTGCTTTGGGTTGCTGCTTGAGCTATAAAGTCACTTCATATCTTTTGGAGTAGTCGTGTCATAGTATAGGATGATATATATTCATGTATATTATTGTCAATAATGTACTTGTATATGTAACTTCTAGTGTCGACAGTTGTAGTTGTATCATATGTATTGTATCACATGTATTGTAATTGACATCAGTTATATATATATGAGACTTTTATTATCTGTGTTCCGCATTTAGCTTATCTGTGTTATTATTATATATATTGCCCTAAACTATTATGAACCATCATAGTTCATTTTATACTGGAATTGGGTATGTCGATGGGAGTAAATAAATAAGAGATGAAAAATAAAAATATATACCACTCCTATCGTGGTAACCAATACTAGTGTAAGGCCCAACTACGGATGGCCGCTCCTATCCAGCCTTATTCTTCGTAATAACATACAGTATTTCTTTTAATACTCTTTGTTATTGTGAGCATAGAGGTGGGGCGTCACAGTTGGTATCAGAGCAAGGGGTTTATGGACATAATATAAAACATAACTTAGATGGAACATGTGTTACAACTAATTGTTGATGTTTTTATGTGTGCTTTGAGTCAAAACTAAAGTTTTGAAATCATGATGAAATCTTTAAATATCTTTATTTAAAAAATAAAAAGGGAAATTGTGTTTTGTTGATTGATTAATTTGTGACTGTTTATCAGAGTGCGCAGCGGAAGCAGTGACACTGTCTTCGCTGAGTACAGCTGATAACCTTTTTGATTTAAAAATCAAAATATGAAATTGAAATAAATTTTATTTGTTGTTTACATAGCTGGGTTTATTTTGTTTCTTCGAAAATTTCGAATCCGATTTGAGGATTCGAAGTGATTGCAGTTATGTGATTTTTGTTGAGATTTTTGATGTTTTGAATATCTTCATTGAAGATACATTCGAATGATTTCTTTGTTCATTCTGTAGTATACGTGCAAATTTGAGTTGCACGTTACTACATTAATTTTACGTTGAACCGGTGTTTGGTTTTAAACGTATTTTGTTGCCGTTATTTTTATAACGGGATTTTTACATCGGTGCTAAATTTTTTAAGCATGGTGTTTTGTGACATTTTTGATGAATGAAAATTCACTGGTATTATATTTTGATGATAATTATTTTGATGAGATTTTGACGTTTAAAAATTACTGTCGCTTTGACTTCAATAACCGTCAAATTTTAAAGTGGATTTTCAAGCGGTTATTCCGCAATGCTAATTTGATATCCGTTTTTACGGTGTTTTGAGAAGTGCGATTTCCTTATCGAAATTGCTATAGATGTTGCTGTTTTAATCACGTGTTCTGAAAATTGTTTTAAAAATTTTATAGTCTGCGCTTTCAAAAGAATGAGGAAGCGATTTAAACGCTTCAGCAAAATTGAGGACTATGAACCCTCACTTTTACTGTTTCACTTAATTCCGGACTTGTCCGTTTGAGAACGTAAAATGTTATTTATTTAAAATACAAAATTTTACAGTTTGCGCTTTCAAAAGAATGAGGAAGCAATTTAAACGCTTCAGCAAAATTGAGGACTATGAACCCTCACTTTTACTGTTTCGCTTAATTCCGGACTTGTCCGTTTGAGAACGTAAAATGTTAATTATTTAAAATACACAATTTTGCACTTTCAAGGAAACGATGAAGAGATTTAAACGATTTAGTAAAACACGTGGTATGGGACATGTGCGTTCACTATTTCGGTTAATTCCGGACTCGTTAATTGAAATATTTGCTGTTTTGATGATTTTGTGTGCTTTCGAGCCACTATGTTGGACCTTCGGGTCATATGATGGACCTTCGGGTCATATGATGGACCTTCGGGTCAAATACCAGTACTAGACCTTCGGGTCACTCTGCGAACCTTCGGATCATTTGTTGGGCGCCAAAATTATGATGACAGTACTTGGTAGGCTTCGGCCATATGTTGTTGCACGTGTGGCGTAGCTTAGACTCGCCATATGATGGGATCCATCCACCTTTTATGTTGATTTTCTAGATTATCTTAATTGATTTCTAGATATTTGTTGTTTCTAATTATCTGTAGGTAATTAGATATTTGCTGTTATGAGATTTAATTATCGTATCGATAATTAGATATTTGCTGTTATGAGATTTAATTATCGTATCGATAATTAGATATTTGCTGTTATGAGATTTAATTATCGTATCGATAATTAGATATTTGCTGTTATGAGAATTAATTATCGTATCGATAATTAGATATTTGTTGTTATGAGATTTAATTATCGTATCGGTAATTAGATATTTGTTGTTATGAGATTTGATTATCGTTTTTGATAATTAGATATTTGATGTTTTCTGATTATCGTTTTTGATAATTAGATATTTGTTGATTTGAGATTTCTGATTATCGTTTTTGATAATTAGATATTTGATGTTTTCTGATTATCGTTTTTGATAATTAGATATTTGATGTTTTCTGATTAACGTTTTTGACAATTAGATATTTGTTGATTTGAGATTTCTGATTATCGTTTTTGATAATTAGATATTTGATGTTTTCTCATATCGTTTTTGATAATTAGATATTTGTTGATTTGAGATTTCTGATTATCGTTTTTGATAATTAGATATTTGATGTTTTCTGATTATCGTTTTTGACAATTAGATATTTGTTGATTTGAGATTTCTGATTATCGTTTTTGATAATTAGATATTTGATGTTTTCTGATTATCGTTTTTGATAATTAGATATTTGTTGATTTGAGATTTCTGATTATCGTTTTTGATAATTATATATTTGATGTTTTCTGATTATCATTTTTGATAATTAGATATTTGTTGATTTGAGATTTCTGATTATCGTTTTTGATAATTAGATATTTGATGTTATCTGATTATCGTTTTTGATAATTAGATATTTGTTGATTTGAGTTTTCTGATTATCGTTTTGGGTAATTAGATATCTGCGGTTTTGCGATTTGTGATTTGTGATTTGTGTTTTCTAATTATCTTTGTTGATAATTAGATTTTGCTGTTTTCTAATTATCGTATCGATAATTAGATATTGTTCTTTTGTGATTTCTGTATTCTAATTATATAATTGATAATTGAATATTGCTGATAATTACATTTATTCAGTTTTGTTGTTTTCTGATTATCTTTTTTATAGTTAGATTTTGTTGAGAATTTGTGAATTTCTTCTATGGAATTAAAAGATTCTTTGGCGTTTGTATTCCTGACTTTTATTTTTCTAGCTTGACCAGTTTATGTTAGAAAAATAATTGTTATTGACACCTTTAATTATGAAAATTGCAGGGACGCAATTTTTATAAGGAGGAGAGTCTGTAACAACCCGGGGTTTTGTAAAAATTCATTTTCGTCATTTGGCGATTAATTCTATTGGCTAATTGCTATTGAGAGTTTTGAATCCGGTTTAAATTCTTTTAGAAATTAGTTAAGGGTTGTGGGCTTTAAAATTTTCTTGGCCCATATTTTTATTTGATGCCGTGATTAAGTGAATACTGTTCCCCTCTCTCTCGATTCATTATTCATTTTCTAACCCTAAACGAAATAACGAAATAAATGGTGGCTCAATTCTTCGAAGCCGCGACTTCCTTCTCGTTCGTCTTCAAATTAGGGCTTTGGAAAATTGTTGATCGATTATGGTTATTGGCGTATTGCTTTGTCGATCGGTGGTTTCTTCGCTTGGCTCACGACTCCATCAAATCGCGTCGTGAAAGGTGAGTGATTTTCTCACTCACATCTTCAATTCAGACCCATTTATTCGTGAATTTCGTTGCTTAATTCTTGTCTATCACTGCTTTGAATTTTGGTGATTTTGTCTATACTGGGCTTCGGCCATTCAATTTCGTTTAGTTGCTTGAGATGATTTTGTGCTGTTCATTTTCGTGGTCATCACTATTTCGATTTTGGCTTGACGATGTTGATTTTGTTTGTTACCACCATGGTTTCGATTCTGTTGACTTTGGTCACTGGAGTTGATTATGTTGATTTTGTGAAAATATTTTAGATGAGAATCTGCTTGACTTTGCAATTGCTTTCAGTGTTGACTTCGGCTGTTATTTTGGTTTGAAACTGTTGAACTACGATTTGTTGGAATCTGTTTGTTTATCTTGTTCCGCCCGTAGTATTGTAGTCTTCACTTTTGATGCTATCTCTGGCATATTAGTCCCTCTGTCCATTGGTGTTCATTCTTGATTGCACTGTCCTGTTTCACAGTTGCAATTCATATGTATGTTTCCATCTGAGTTGTATTCAGTGTGATTGTGCATCCACGTTGTCCAGACCGGAATGTACAGTCTTTGGTTGTGAATTGTGTTCGATCATTGATGTTGTTCATTATAGTTTCATTCTTGTTCTTGTTCGAATTGCAGTAGTACCGCTTGCACTCTGGTCTGTTTGGCACTGGTTCATGTATATGCATAGTTTCACTTTGTGTTGTAGTTGTTTCTGGTTCATCTGTGTACTTCACCGAGCATTACTACTTCCTCTGATCTTTTGTTCAGTGTTGCATCTGTCCATTCACTGTGCACATTGTAGCCTTGGTCCCTTGATGATGGTATGTTTGGTTAACCTGAGTTTTGAGTCTGATTCATGTAAATTGGGAGTCTGGATTTGGGCTCTGGTAGTCAATTATGCATCCCTTACCTGTTGTACTTGCAGTGTATTGATTGTCTGCACTTTGTCCTGTTTACTCAAGTCTGTTAGTCGAGTTGCACACTTGTGGTCTTCATTTGCACACTGTGCATCGTTGCAGTTGCTTATACATTGAAGTAGTAGCCTCGAGCTCTGTAGCATTCCTGTAGTTTGTTTTTGCTGTCGAGGCTGAAGCACTGTTGCTTGTTTCATTATCTTGAACTGGATTATTTCATGTTTTACATTTTTAAAGTTGTACCTGAGTTGAATCCAGTCTCAAAGACTCGGGTTTGACCTTGTACTCGGTTGTGAACTTTTATTGTGTATTCGTGTGCACTTCGTTCATTTTGATTTAAGTTGAGTTGCCTTTTAGTTTTTGTTGTGCATAAATGCATTCAATTTGAGGCCTACTTCATACTTTGTTGCATATCAACTTGTTGAAGTCATTTTCTTGCATCACACATCTCTAGTCTTTGCTTCATGTAGGCACTGCCTGTGTGCATTTCCAGTTGCAAGTGCATTTGTAGAATTAGCTCTTGTTTGGATTTTTGGTATACATGCTTCTGATTCATATTTGAGGCAGTTTGCATTTATGGGCTTGATTCATATTTATGCTGTGCATTGAGCATTGCTTTGCATTTTAGATTTCCTGACCACTTTGATTGTTTTTGTGGTCTGGTTCCTTCATGAATTTTGTACCACTGTTTCGATTTTGATTGGAGACCGTTTGCATACTTGTTGACATCACTAATCCACTGATTTTGTTCGGCTGTGACTTTGATGCTGGCTTGCATTGTCATTTAATCTATTTGCTTTCGCCCTCCTATGTGTACTGTCTAGTTCGCAGTTGTATATACATATTGGTTTGGTTTCCGGGTGGTCCACTATACCACTGTTGTCATCTTTTCTTGACATTTTGGAACTTGAACTGTTGCATCCAGGGGGTGACTGCAGTTTCATTTTTTATGCAGTCTTGCCCTTGTTGGATTGCATTGCGTTGATGCAGTTGGATTTGTTTTTCTAATCGCACTTGACTTGAATCCGGTATTTCGGGTTTGACCTTGTGCCCGTTTGTGAACTTGATCTTTTGCATATTTCATATGCTGTATTGGCGAGGGTTATATCATCATTGAATTGATATTTCAATTACTTGAATTGTTTTATGTGTTCAATTCAATATTTTGAAATAGTATTTTGATTTTGTTGTTAATTGCTGTTTAGGCAATTCTGTGGTTTTCATATTATCTTCATTGATAACCTTTTTACTTATCTTTGTTGATGATTTGAATTAGATGATTTGTTGTTTAACACTGTTTCGTGTTATATCTACCGTTATCCGATTCTCTTATTGAAGAATTGGATATACGAGATTTATTGTGACTGTCGTCTATTTGATTATTTGATTATTATTGCTTCTGTGCATTAATAACTGAGTTTGAATTAGACTGACCCGTGTATTATTTTCTTTTGAATTTAATACTCGGGTCAGACCGAGTTATTTCAGGTTGTTGATATCTTGCTTTGGGTTGCTGCTTGAGCTATGAAGTCACTTCATATCTTTTGGGGTAGTCATGTCATAGTATAGGATGATATGTATTTATGTATATTATTGTCAATAATGTACTTGTATATGTAACTTCCAGTGTCGACAGTTGTAGTTGTATCATATGTATTGTATCACATGTATTGTAACTGACATTAGTTATATATATAAATATATATATATGAGACTTTTATTATCTGTGTTCCGCATTTAGCTTATCTGTGTTATTATTATATATATTGTCCTAAACTATTATGAACCATCGTAGTTCGTTTTATACTGGAATTCGGTATGTCGATGGGAGTAAATAAATAAGAGATGAAAAATAAAAATATATACCACTCCTATCGAGGTAACCAATACTAGTGTAAGGCCCAACTATGGATGGCCGCTCCTATCCAGCCTTATTCTTCGTAATAACAGACAGTATTTCTTTTAGTACTCTTTGTTATTGTGAGCGTAGTGGTGGGGCATCACATATGTCCTAGGGGTAATTCTGTAATTTATTATAAATCATTGACTCTATAATAAAATCTCATTTGAAATAAAAGGTGTTTGTTTTCTACTATACACTTGTTATATTATGATATATTAATTAAAAAATTAATTTAAGTGTATTAAATAGGAAAAACTTTAAATAATATGTTATTTGATAATAATTACAAGGAGTTTTAATCATGAGAAAATTACCACAATATAAAATAACATATTATTTTAAAAATTCCCGGTCAAAGATTTTTCGAGAAAGGATACGGATGCATCCATTAAGAGTAGAGTATGTAAAGCTCTCTCAATGCTAGCAATATATTACTCATGGCTATTGAGGATACCAAGAGGTTATATACTGATAATTATTAGATATTTTTGGAATGACTCACCCAAGAGTTTCATATTGGTTAATAACAACAATGTCAAATAGAAAATACCAGAGTGGCGATATTACACTATTCTCATGATTTGAGAATACGATTGAGCTTCAATATGGATACTACACTTTGATTATAGTTAAATCATGGTATGGCGGCCATCAAGCAATTATAGTTGGGTTTGAGTTGAAGCATTGGAAGTGAAACACTATTTAATAGAGAGTTCATCTCCTCATTTGTACGATGTTAGTATCACAGTCAACTATAGTCAACTTAAAATCAAAATCTCTAGCCAGGATTGTAAGGTTAATAATAAATACAATTACTGAACCAAGGACTTTGTTTTACGAACTAACTGAGTTGAATATGGATAATATTAGAATTTTGACCAAAAATAAATTTCATATGTTTGAATGTTATATAGTATTAACGAAGAGAATGTTTATAAATGATCATTACTAAAAGGTACTACTTAAATTATAATATTAGATTTTACCAATGAAGATTTATAAGCGATAAATTCAACCAAACTGTCACACCACTAGCTTAGATGATGTGTGAACGTTAATATTCAAATTATTTGATATTAATTGGTGATTGAATTTACACTTATAAGTCGTACAACCGCGTTGTTGATTTCTCCAAAGTACCATATGATTTAATTGATGCTATAAATTAATTAAATTAATATTTATAAAATATTATTTATTTACTTGATGTATTAGGTGTTATTAGTATTTGTCGATGCTATTAGTAATTAATTCGGTGCATATATAAAAGTTGTATATGTAAGTATCAATATACGATATCGATGCGCATTAAATATGATTTAAATGATATTAAGTAACTAACAGGTTTAAGTTTTTTATTGGCCTATATAGCCATATAATGTAGTCGACCATGGCATAGGAAGGAGGGAAGGGTTTTGGTTTGAATTTCAGGTATGAGTTTGAGAATCGATAAGAGAAGAAAGAGTAAAAGGAGGAGAATTTGTCTCCTTTCAGTGCAAAAATATATTGAACTAGAGACCGACATTTTTTATTTATAACTATCTTATTTAGTCTTTGAAATAAAATCAAAGACAGATTATAGAATGAAATGTTATGCTCTAAATCCTTAGTCTTAAAAGAAAATTGAAACTGAATTTCCAGTCTTAAATTGCAGAGGCTGAAATATCACTCTTATACCTTTTTAAAGACTAACACTTAAAGATTGGATTATGATCTCTATTCATTCTTAAATCATGTACATTTTAAATGATAGATAATTTAATTTTAATTTATTTGAAATTTTGGGAAATATATTTGAGTTTTGTGACCACCATCGTATAAATATGTACTTACATCAAAACATTTATAAAAGAAAGTTAAAAGTACAAATTGAAATGAAAAGGAGAAGATAACAAAGATCAAACTATTTACTAATGAACAAATTTACTATACAACAATAAGGATGCAACATTAATTGCATCATTAAATCACATTGAAATTCATGAGCTAATTTTCCTTTTCTATCCTTATAATTCATGCACTTACTTCCTTAATTTAAACCATCGCTCTTATTTCAATTTTATAGTCCATGTCGTGTCTTATATTCAAAATCAATCCAAAATTTTAGCATTATTTTCATTTTAGCTTGATCGTATTTGATTTTACATATTCATCACTATTAACTTGTGTAATATCCCTAATTTACCACTCTTGCATATAATTTGATGCTTCAGAATTCTTGCCTAAAGGTAGACAAGTATGATATTTCTAGTTGCTCAAGGCAAATGACATGATTATTTGGTGGAACCTCCTTTATACATTAAAATCATTCTTATTCCTATAGTACATTTTTTAATCAAAATGAACTATTTTACAAAATACAACATATATAAAGATTAAACACATATTGCTGCTCTTTCCATAAAATTCAACATAACATTACCCATTTGGTGTTGGATATCTTCAATGGTTCGAGTTTGATGATGAATCAATTACTATACTTCTAATTTCAAGGATCTACGTTGTAGATTCTTTTGGATAATAAGTGTAACGACCCGTAATTTAACTTCTTTAGAATATGGATATTTAATATATTTTTAAATAATTAATTAAATGATTTATAACTAAAATAAAACACTTTAAAATAATGGTTAGTGATGGTTAAAGGGTTTTCAAATTTGTTTACAAAAATATTTAGTTCGAAGAAAAATCAAAAATACGACCGGAAATCGTTTTCCGAATTTTCGACTTCACATCTTCTAAAAGTTGTCTAAAACATTCTGAACAATTTAGTATACATAAAAACAAACATTAATAAAGAAAATTAGGATTTAGAAATTATAATAAAAATTTATATATAATTTAAGAAAAAAAAGATGATGTGACAATTTCCTAAGTTTAAAATTAAAACAAAAAGCAAATGTCACATCAATGAAACAAGTTTAAACATGATTTGATATTTTGGCAACTTGGATTTTAAATACATATTGGTAAGGGGGAAACAAGTATTGTCATGTGTCAACCATGGATAGGAGGGTATAAGTGGAATTAGCCACTTTGCATGAGAATATAAATAGCAACTCCATGCTCTCATTTTCATTTTCTTTGCAAATTTTACCTCCTCTTCTCACGGCCATAGCTCCCTCAAAAATACTCCAAATTAAGAAATTATTTTCTTCAAACTGAAGAGAATTAAGTTGGCTACAACTTTCATTTATATCATTTCTTCAGTTCCAAGTGTTATTAGGCCAAAATTTCATTTCTTTGTAGAGTATTTTCCAACGTAGATTTTCAGGTCCGAAAATACCTCTTCTACTTCTTACTATATCTTCCTCAAAATAAATCCAAATTAAGTAATTCTTTTTTTTAAATCGTAGAGAAAATAATTTCCAAGAACTTTCTTTTTTATTACTTCTCTAGATTCCAAGAGAAACATAGCCAAAACTTGTTGAGAAGATGATCAAATTCTATGTTGTTTGGTTAGCTTTTAGGTAAGTAAAGCTCGCCTTTTTAACTAAAGTTTTGGACTTTATTTCTTTCACATTATTGTAACTATTTAAGTCACTTGATTATGCATGTTTTTTGTAATGGTTGTTACTTGGTTGCTTGTTAAAAAGTTGACACCTTGAGTAGTCAGTAAGTAATCAAAAATAGTTTGGTAGTTCGAAGTAAATTTGTTTAAGTGATGCCTTCTTTATGTTCATAAATATTATTTACTTTTTTTATATGCCATGCCTATGTTATGTGATGTTAAACTTGGATGGAAATTAATATGACATGAAAGTAGTTCTCAAAGTGTCCGTATAGCAACTATCGTTATATCGGCACTTTCGGAAAACACCATCTCTTCGACATCTTTTGTTTTACTTTCGAGCTTGGGTTTTACTTTACAAAGTTAATTAAGTTTTTGAATAAGGATGGATTTAAAATTAATTTACTATTTTAATAACAATTTAAATTTAATTAATTATTTTAATTAATGAGGATTAAGGATACTTAATTATCTTAATAACGATTTGAAATTAATTAATTACTTTGTTAATGATGTTTAAAATTAATTAACCATTTTATCTAATGCTGATTAAGTTTAATTAATATCTTAAATAATTATTTATTAAAGTTAATTACTTATTTTAATTAATGGTGTTTAAAAGCTAATTAATCATTTTTAATTAATTACTTTTAAAGTTAATTAATCAGTTTAAATTTAATTAATCTTTTCCATTAATGATATTTTAAATTAGTTAATCCTTTTTAGTAAATAATGTTTTAAAATGGATTAATTTGCTTAATTAATGAGATTTAAAATTAATTAATTAATTTAATTAACGATGTTTTAAAATGACTAACCCTTTTTAATAATGGGTATTTAAAGTTAATTAATAAAATTAATTAACGAAGTTTAAAGATAATTAATAATTCTTATTAATGTTAATTAAAGATAATTAACTGATTTAATAAGGATGTTTTAAGTGATTAAATCTTTTGATAATGGTGTTTTAAAGTTAATGGACCATTTTTATAAAGTTGTTTAAAGTTAAAAACTTGTAATTAGAAGCCCAAGCACGAGTTTGGTTTTAAAAAGTAAAAGTTCGATTCGGTTATGGAAAAGAAATTTCCATAAACGATATCGCTTATATGGAAAGAATATTGTCATACTCTTGGAACTAAATGTCGAGGTATGGAAACTTCTCGCTATCTCGAAAGTTAAAATTATCGTCAAGGCAATGCCTACAGGTAACACTACCTTCACTTGCCCGGCTTCATTTTTAACCAAGAAATGGTACAAGTTTGAAATTGATGAGTAGTGATAGGATTATGAGGTTTACTGTCCATATACGATCATTTTGTTATCTTCGATAGTTGGTTTGTCGACTATCGATTACCTCAGCCTTCTTCATATTTCGTCATTCTAAGACGATGTGTTGCTCACTTAAGCTTTTTTATCCTTTTTCGGAAATGACTAAACCCAAAGAGCGAGTGGAAGCCAAGCTATGTGGGGTTGCTCCCACTAAGGTATTATCACATCTACTCTAGATTTGGTTCGGATATTTATGCACCAAAGTGTGAATTACTCGGATTCTCGGTAACCGTTGGCGGGGTCTGGCTTGGACATGTCCGAGAGCCATCGGAGTTCTCAAGTATATATTCTAGAGGTATACTTTCGGTAGGGGGGTGCACCCTCCTAGTCATTGTTGGTAAATTTCCTTTCCTTATTGATTCGAACCTTCAAATTTGTTTACTTAATTACATCGGGAAGAATATAACACTCTCTGTGATGTTAATTATTTGTATCCATTCTTTACATTTAGACCTTATTCTTGTGAAAGGAAACCCATTCCACGTTTGGCGGTGTGGTCTCAAATGTGGTTGTTTAATTAGACTTATTATTTAGAGTTTTACTCATACCAGACATATTGCCTGACCCGAGTTGTTTGTTTTCACTAAACTCTCGGGTACTCAATTATATTTGAGTAGTCCGAGAGTAGAGGTCTTTTGTGGGCTCTTCTGAAGACGGCGTTCAAGCAAGAGGGCTTAATCTATTTAGTCGTATGTTTCTGCTGTTTGTTTAGTTCTTGTAAGTGTATTTTGTTTCAACATATGTAAAGGCAGGTTGTTATAACTGCCTAAGCTGATTGTAGTACTTTTGTGTAACACTGATAACTCCAAGTTAGGGAGTAGCCTTGTTACTCATAAAATTCACCTTCCGCTTAAGCTATGAGGACTTAAACAGAGGAAAGAAAGGAAAAGAGCAAGATCAGACCTTCCGAAGAGATCGAAGGGATGCAGCCAATAATATGAAGCGGCTCAAGACCTTTCATGGAAGAAGTAAAGTGTTATTCTACAATGATCAGGAGGTGCTTACCCTTCGGAGGAAGGAAACAGAGACGTGGCCTCACGCCAACCCTTCCGAAAATGCAATGAGCTTTTTAGGCCAGATAATACACCTACAAGGCACCTTCCGATGTTACCGAAAGGTTTAGATAATAACAGCATTTATAAGTCAATGGAAAACAACCTTCCTCTATCACCCAGGGAAGATACAACTTTCGGCAGTAGTCAAGCAGGAAAAAGAGACCTTCCGCTAAAGCCAAAGGGTTCACAAAGGCTATAAACCTTCCGGTGGGATCGAAAGGTTCACGTGCTATGCATATAACAAACCTTCTGGTAAAGGCAACGGCTTCTTGAAAACAAGTGAAGGAAAAACCTTTTAGCAGCATTCGGCAGACCATGATGATACACAATCAACGAACCTTCCGACAATAATGAAAGGCCTACAACCGTGTACAAGAAACTATCTTCAGGCAAGACTGGAAGGTTTACAACCGCATACCAAAGGCAACCTTCCATACTGGATGAAGGCATAAGGCCGATGGGATGCCACCCGCATTTATAAATAGGACCCAAGGGGTCCAGTTTGCGGGGACTTTCTCCTCATTCCAAAACTTGTAATTTCTTGGTCACAATTCTGTTACCCTAATTGGGGATTTGATTTGGGAAAATTCAATAAAAGTAAAGTCTTATTATGGATGGAAAGGGAAGTCTTCTGATTTCGTGAATCATTTTATCAATTACTTATCTCTTTGCTATTATAACATTGATTTACAGGATAAGTTCCTCCAAAAGGTTCATGCCGATAAGTTTGAAGGGCCGACAACTGATCTGGGTCGATACAAGTAGTACCTTCCCGAGTTATTAGCATTGTGATTGAAATTCTTCAACCAAAATTAGTAGATACTTGTGCCCAAGCAGTAACCTAACCTTCCGCGGACATTAGTCCACCACTGAAACCCTTCGGAACAAACTAAGTACAGGATAATAAGGTCCAATCTGACAGTTAGTATTCTAATACCTTCCGGCTAGGTTAAGTCCAACCTCCTAAGAGTGATTAATCTTTACAATAAGACCAAAGGTTCTCACACACTACCAAGGATTTCTTTATTTACCTTATTTTCATAGGGACCAATCATTCAAACCTCTCGGGAGTTCTGGAGCACAACTTTAAAAGAGTGTATCTAGTTAATTTTCGTTCATGTTAAAAAGAAATGCTTCATGAAGATTCTAAATAAGTTTTTCTCTGATAGATAACTGTCCGCTTGAAAGGCTAAACCTTCCAGTCACATTGTGATTCTTCAGATTTGCATTCGGCAGTTATTGAAGCAAAGAATAGAGACGATAATTAAGGCTAATGTCCCATTCTACTTAACTAACCACCTCTTTCTGCTGAAAGTGTTATTTGGGGTGTTGACCAAAAATCTGGTTAACATTTTGGTGCTAGAAGGAGGGCTTGACCTCCGACTTGTTAGATCTTCCGACACTACAGTTCTCCGACCCTCATCGAGCTAATTTCACATTAAAATCACTTATTACTGATTCAATTATGGCTAAAAGATTCAAAAGGTCCGAACAAGGATCTTCTGAACCCCAACTCACAAGATTTTCCTATGTGGACAACAAAGATTCTAATCAAAATGAGGAACACAGGTTAAGGCTTGAAGCCCTGAGAATTATAAACAGAAAGAATGCGGAATCCTATGATCCAGAAAAATAGCTTAAACCCCTTCCACATGGGACCAACCCCGATCTTTGCACTTGGAAGAGAAGTAAATAGAAGCGATAACATTTTTAACAAAATGAGGAAAACCATCCAATCATATTCCCAGGGAACCATCTTTGAAAAAGAAATGATAAAGGATTATGACAATTTCTCAAACAAATGGAATAGGAACATAAGTGAGGCCTATCACCCCGAGAAAGCTATGAGCATTTGGAAAAATCTGCGGCTGAAAAAGTAAGATGGGTAAAAGAACTGCCTGGCGGAAACATAAGAATCACCAAGATATTTCTAACTGAGACCTCGAGATTGGATGGAAAGACTTTGGAGGAAAGCCAACAAGCCATGAAAAGAAAGTTCATTCCTCAAGAAGAAGTATTTGGACCAAGCCACAAAAGGTTTAGACGCCAGTCAAGAACGGCTCAAAAATCAATACTTCTTGGAGAGTACAATTTTACGATGTCAATCGAGGACATATATACTAAAACCAAAGAGGAATTGAACTATTGGCCGTCTTAAAAGAAAAGGCCGGGGTTTGAGAAAAGGTCCAAAGGAGTATATTGCAATTTCCATCTCATGAACAAACATAATACTAACCAATGCAAAGTACTTACAAAAATGGTCCTACACTTTCTACAACAAAGGAAGCTAAAATAGTTTGTAAGGGATTAACCAAATGAAATAAAAGCTCTATTTTTGAAATAATAAAATTCTACATGATCGGGAGAAGAGTTCTCCCTAAACTTGGACTACCTAAAAAGGTAGGCTACCAATGATGGTAGAAAGCCCTTGGTCGCACCAAGATGGCCAGGTCAAGGCACCTCCTGGAGGAAAGGCGTAAGCCCTTATCCACCAAAATCAAAAATGGCCAGGTTAAAGCTGCACAAGCCCTTGTCCGCGTCACGCTATGGCTAGGATAAGGCACCTCCTGGAGGGAGGACGGGTAATCCCTCGATCCCGCCACGCTATGGCCTGGCCAAGGTACTGAACAAGCCCTTAGTTGCGTCACGCTATGGCCAGATTAAGGCACCTCCTAGAGGGAGGACGGTTAAGTCCTCGGGCCCTGCTTCAGATTAAGCTAGCCGAGCACACCGAAAACCCGGATGAAATGTCCGGTGGACTAAGAAAATTCCATGCCTGAAATAGGCACCGCCAGAAATTGGCATCGCTTAAAATAGCAACAACCAAAGAGGTCGGTATTATCAAAGATGACTAACAGCCTGAAACAGGATCTGCATAAATAAGCACAAAACTGAATAAATGAGTCCTCGCCTGAAATAGGCCAAAAGCAAATAACAAATGAATAAAGAAAATTAGGGCCCGGTAAAGCAAAAGCATGCAAGATATATTCAAAGCCTAAAGATGGCATGTTCAATGAACAAAGTTGGAGAAAAATTTTGGACCTCCGCCAAACGGTATTCTGGTCTTCTATTATTAGTTGCTAGAAATGGTATTCTGGTCTTCTATTATTAATTGTCGGAAATGGTATTCTGGTCTTCTATTATTAATTGCCGAAAATGGTATTCTGGTCTTCTATTATTAATTGCCGGAGATGAAATTCTGGTCTTCTATTCTTAATTACCAGGAATGGTAGTCTGGGCTTCTATTATCAGTTGCTAGGAATGACATTCTGGTCCTTTGCTATTAACTGTCAGAAATGGTATCTTGGTTTCCTATTATTACATTCCAAAAAATGGGTTTCGGGACTTCTATCATTAATGTCTAAAATAACGCTCTGAACTGCAACTATCAAATGTCCGCAAAGAATATTACGATCGGTAATTATTTATTACCAAAAGTGGTTTATTGAACTTCCATTATTGACGCTGAATTGGTTTATTGACTTTCTATCACTCATTATTAGGATGTACACTTCCGTTCCTCTAACACTTATTACCAGAAACGATACTCTGGTCTTTCATCACTTGTTATTAAAGAATAATATTCTGACCTCTCAATATGAAGATTCTGAGAGTGGCACTTTAGTCTTCTATCACTTATTATCAAGAATGGTAGTTCCATCTTTTGTTGCTCATCACCAGGCTAAATCTCTAGTCCTTCGTTGTTAACTGCCAATATGAATAAATTTCTGGTGTTTTATTAATCATCTAGTGCTATACAATGAACTTTGAACCTCTGATACTTAATTACTGCGTACGGCTTTCCGGACCTTCATTCTTTATTCCAGATTAAAGGCCTCAGTCTCTTACCAGCAAATATAAATTTCTATCCTTATGTTGTTCATCATGGGAAATAACACTGATATGCCAAAGAACGACTGCCGTATGATTTTAATATTTCTTAATACCCTAGTCTGGGCCCGATGGCGTTTTGTAAAAGTCCATCATTAATACCGAAAGGTTTGTATCCCAAGGCTACATGTTATTGAAAGCCCTAATCTGGATATGAAATCTTTGGACTTCTACTCATCTTAAATAATTTGACCCAAGTCAAAGAATATTCTTAGAAAGGGATTGCTGCCAATAGAATCTCCTGAAGGATACTTCAAGCCTTTTTATTCTCAGATTCCCTTAATAACATGGAATAAATCCAAAAACTACACTATCAAGATCTCAGTCATAAATGTCCCCACATGGTCTTTATTGAATGAATATTAGAATTCAGTAATTATGTGCAGCTTAGAATTAACTATTTCCAGGAATGCCGAGCAAGTGAAAGGAGCTAAATCTACGATCATCCCTCATCATAAAAAAAATAAGGCCTTAACATTTTAAATGAATTCCTTTTATATTTATATATAATTGCCACAAAGATTTTTTAATCTAGGCATATGGTGCCTTTCAGGTTTGTTTGTAATTTTCAAGCTAATAATTAAGAATGCAACGTGCTACATGTTTCGTAGAAAAGTCAGAATAGCATGGGATTTAGAGAGAAGCACATCAACCCTCGAAGGGAGTGTCTAAATCAGGGACAAACAAGGTGTGAATGAAAAGCAGCAAAACAGGTAGAATTTGCAATATTGTAAACGTCACATCACGTTATGAAACACGGTGTTATTATGGTATGGAGAATATATCATATATATTAAGATGCTCAAGATTTGGCTAACCATTCATGTGAAACTAGTAGGTATCATGAAATTGGCACTCTAAACAAGATTACCAACTATGGTTCTAAAGGTTTGTTACCACTTGTAACGACCCGAACTCGATGTCCGACAAACAACATCAAATTCGTATCGCCGGAGCTTATAACAACATCAGATGAAAACAAACAGCGGAAATAAACTGAATATCATACAACACAGATACAACATCATCATAATATCCATACTACATCAGAGTTCATAATACATATGTCATCCATACTAGAGCACTACATATAGATACAATAACAGGTAGATAATAACTCCACAACGGAACAACAGATACTCCAAAAGTTTCCAACATACTTCAACTTGATAAGGCCTTCAAAAACTCCAAGCACTTCGAAAGATATCCAAGACAAAAGCTTCCCAAAATCTGATAGCTTCTAAACCCAAAAAGACTCCAAAATCCAGCTAACACCAAAGCACGGAAAACCTGCTACTAGGCTGCCCGTGTGGAAATTATGGGCACCCAGAGTTTAGAAAGGAAACAATAAACTCCGGGTCAGTCATGGGACTGGTATGAGTAAACAAAAGCAGTTGCTTTAAATAAACAGATTTCTAAAAAGAATCGTTCATTCTTTCGGAAAATGAAACTACCATAAGGCCTCCCGCCACACACACACAATGCAAACGCAGAATTGGAGGAGATTTCTCCTTATGATAGTCAAATATGCTTAATACGAGAAAAATTCTTTGATATTATTACTAGTGCATAGTGTAGAAAGCCATTTCGAAAATACAATATAAATCTTAGCCAACATACAACCATTATTGTATGCCTACTATAGCTACCATCTAAACAGTGGTGACCACCATAAGTAAATGGCAGGTTCTACAACTAAAACCGTACAGGGTTCGTATTGTTTCTTTGGATTTCCAACAAATGGTCAGGGAAAGGAACTTCCTTACCGAAATAAGAACGCCTCTGGAAGGACGCCCCGAAAACCTAACCGGATCTCTGCTAAACAAGGCCGACGCTACCTCACGCTTTAATCAAGCTGTAACTAGGTAACTACCACACGAGTATGCCATTCCCGGTCGTTACCGACCTTTATCCGAGGATCGTCAATCGCAAAGCAACAGCCACAAAGTATAATCAACATAGGTAAAATATCTGGGCTCCATACCATGATATCACCTTTTATCCAGAAGGAAATGACATACCCTAGGGGCGCTACCCCTACAAACCTTTGCCGCAACATTCCTGTTTCGACCATTACCGGGTTGTGAGGCTCGACGAAGTCTCGTCCACAAAGCAACGCTTTTTCACAAAGCCACGCTTTTTCACAAAGCCACCATTTTCACAAAGCCACCATTTTCACAAAGCAACGCTTTTTCAGCTACCAACTGTAACGACCCGACTTCCTACGCCCAGGAAGACGTATCGTTTAAAGAAAGAAAGGGGTGAGAAATAGAAAAGATAAAGAAGAAAGCAGAAAACAACATCAGAATCTCAACAGCGGAACGAATGTAATATAATATATCACATAAGAGATTACATATTATCATATACATCAGAGTTACACAGATAATACAACACATACTAGACAGTTATAAACACCTGCCTAGTTAATACAACTCGATACAACTCACATACAACACAGAGATACCAACACAGTGGAACACTATATATATCTACAATGCTGAAGCCTCCTGCTCCATTGCTCCTCCATAATTCGTTAAAGCTAACCTGAATCTCTTGGCTACCCGTAAAAATTTGGGTACCCGAGAGTTTAGGGAAAACAGAAATAAACCCGGGTCAAACATGGGTCTGGTATGAGTAACAGGTTTAAGTTGCTTAACTTTTAAAATCTTTTGAAAACAAAAGGTATCACGTAAGACTTCCCACACATAAACATGGAAAAGTTTTTACCTTACGCTAACCAAAACTTTGATAGGAAATTCAGTGATATTATAATAGGTCTAGGGTTTTCAAGTAAATAAGAAATAGCTGAAATTGTTACATCTATTAAATTCCAGCATACTAGGTTTACAATCAAATCCGTTGGCACTTATTGGATTTTGGATTCCATACAATGGCAGGGCTACCGGGGTACCACCCGTCACAGTACCTGGCCTAGATCAGCGTACCGAGGAGTACGCCCGCTCCCCTGCAACACAAGGCCGGAACCATTCCTTACTGAACAGTTCCAAATAAGATCACCCCATGGTTGTCACGACCAACCGCACACTAAGCCGAATAATAAGGGACATCTAGACAGGGGTAAACCTTACTCTCAAGTGGGTGCTACCCACGAAGCCTTGCTGCACCTCCCCTGTTTTAGCCATTCCCGGTTGATGAGGCTTGAGGCTACGATTACCTTTAGAGAACACATCTCTTAGAATGCTCATCGTCCACCTGACGATGTTCTGAAAGCATTCAATCCATACAAGTTCGTTCCGAGTTCGAACGAAACCGAAGGCATTATCTCGTTACACTCATTTTAGAATCACCCTCAGAGTTAACGACAATAACCCTTACACTCTGAATCTTCATCTTCACTTGAGATTCACGACCTATCGTTAATTTGGATCGATGTGGTTTTCGGATATCCAAATCTGGAAACCCGATCCCGGTCTCATCGAAATCCAAACCGTATCTTTTAAGGCCAAGTTGTTTTAAAGTTAAAACAATTCATTTCAATTCAATTCAATACTTTGAATTCACACAGCATTTAACACAGATAAATATCACACATTTATCACAGATATATCCAATATCACATCACAGAATATCACAACATATCATCCAATAGATATCATCCAATTCAGATATAAACAAGGATTAATAATCACACCATTTATAATTAATTTAAAATGAATTAAATTTTTCCATTTACTTACTTCCTAATTACACTTATGAACATTTTTAAAAAAACAATATTTAGTTAATATAAACACCTTCCCTTTAAACACCATAATCTAATTTAGTTTGTATGAAGAGGGATTGAATTTAGAGTATTTTGATCTGTTGATAACATAACAGAGACATGCTTACAAATATATACACCAACTCATACTGATATACATGCAGAGCATATTCATTCATCCATCATATGCAACAGAATATTAAATAGACTTAGCTATAAAGATGAAGTTTACTCACAGTTCTTTTGGGAAAGAAACTCTGTTGCTTATGTATTAATGAATGATATTGATTTCCTTGAATGGTTTGAAATCTTAGATATGAGATAAGTAATGCTGTATGATATGGTTGCTCTGATACCAAGTGAAACGACCCAACTTTCTACTACCAGAAAGTTGCATCATCTTAAAGAAAGAAAGGGGTGAGAAATAGAAAAGATAAAGAAGAAAGAAGAAACAACATCAGAATCTCAACAGCGGAACGAATGAAATATAATATATCACATAGATATTACATAATATACAACATCAATCAGAGTTACACAGATAATACAACACATACTAGACAGTTATAAACACCTGCCTAGTTAATACAACTCGATACAACTCACATACAACACAGAGATACCAACACAGCGGAGCACTATATATATCTACAACGCTGAAGCCTCCTGCTCCATTGCTCCTCCATAATTCGTCAAAGCTAACCTGAATCTCTTGGCTACCCGTAAAAATTTGGGTACCCGAGAGTTTAGGGAAAACAGAAATAAACCCGGGTCAGACATGGGTCTGGTATGAGTAACAGGTTTAAGTTGCTTAACTTTTAAAATCTTTTGAAAACAAAAGGTATCACGTAAGACTTCCCACACTAAACATGGAAAAGTTTTTACCTTAAGCTAACCAAAACTTTGATAGGAAATTCAGTGATATTATAATAGGTCTAGGGTTTTCAAGTAAATAAGAAATAGCTGAAATTGTTACATCTATTAAATTCCAGCATACTAGGTTTACAATCAAATCCGTTGGCACTTATTGGATTTTGGATTCTATACAATGGCAGGGCTACCGGGGTACCGCCAATCATAGTACCTGGCCTAGATCAGCGTACCGAGGACCCACCCAAAGTCCCCTGCAACACAAGGCCGGAACCATCCCTTACTGGACAGTCCCGAACGAAACAACCCCAGCAGTTGTCGCGAATCAACTGCCCACTAAGCCGAATATAAAGGGACATCTAGATAGGGGAAAATCTCGCTCTCAAGATAGACACCACTCCAGATCTCTGATACCACTGTAACAGCCAAGATTTTTCATACACGAAAAATCTGACCATTTAGGTAAAAAGAAAGAAAGAGGTGGAAGAAGAAGATAGGAAACAGCATTAGAATCTAACCATCGCAGCGGAATAAAATATAATATATACAAACAGATCTTTACACAAATTAAAACTATATCTGTTTTATACAATACATCATCAGAGTACATTAACATCCATAACATACACTGGATACACAGTGGAACAATAATCAAATACGGAAGTACGTATCGCCATCCAGCTCATCTCCTGAGCTCTACAGCACTATCCTGTATCCTATAATACTCGGTCTGACCCGAGCATCATATAAAACGATACCCGAGTCAGTCTGGAATACCAGCATGAGAAAATCACACTCAAATTGATTATTAAAGTTTCAAAATCCTTTGAAAACAAAAGCATCTCGCAAGACCATGCCACAAATAAACATGTCGGGTTTTTACCTTACGATAGCTAAAACACTTTTTATAAAATCCTCTGATATTATAATAGTGTCTATATACAAATACTTATTAAAATAGCCGAAATTGTTACATTCATTAAATTCCGGCATACTAGCCACAACGTGGGTAATACAAACAAAACTCATACAAGGCACGTAGGGAGAATGGATTTCCAACGAATGACTAGGCAATGAATAGCTTTATTTTATTTTCCCTAAAGAGTAATTCATAAAAATAAACACCTATGTTAGAAATAAGTATGAAAAGGAAAATGTATGTTTATGTAAGCACATAAGTAGACACATTTCCTAAATTCTAACAATATAGTCTATAAGAATACTCACATATGTTTGCAAGGCTGAAAACATCTTGTATATATGTAACCTATAAGTAATTATGTAAGGCAAAAATAAACAAAGTGTAAAAGGGAAAGAATACCTTCATGTTGTACAGATGAATAGTTAGGAACACTTAGAAATTCTGGAAACATAAGTTTGCAATGCCTGGCAAAAGAAACAAATATGTATTCATGCAGGTAGTATAAAATATGTATGTACCCATAGACAGAAAAATAAGATATAAGTACATACGAAATGTAAATTAAAGGATGTATTTGAAGACATAAGGACATAAGCATTAAATGTTTGTATCTTTAGTACATTATATATCTCATTTTAGCCCCCTCTATAGAAAAAATCTCTGACTAATGTTAGTAAAATTTTGTACCAGTGAATAAACAATACCCTGTAAAACATCTATCTATTTATCAATCTCCACTATCTTCTTCATTTCATTTCGTTAAAAAAAAGAAACTTAGCATTCTAGTAAAGTAAATACATTAACAAATGAAGCTTCAGATCTACTCAACAAAACATGGAGATTTAACAAGTTCCAGTTGCAACTTTTAAAAGCATTACCAGTTTTCAAAATAAAAAGCCTGTTTCAAAATGATGCTCTGTTCTTCCTCTTTTAAAAACTGGTGAGTAACATCACACTTTTGAAAGCTTTAATTTGATTTTGGTTGCATGTCAAGTTCTGGAATGTTGTTTTCTTTGTGAATATATTTGTATGGTGAATCTCTGCATATATATGGATGTGTTGATATGTGAATATGCTTAGTTCCCTGTATCACCTCTGTTACTAGTTTGTTTCAAGCTAAAGACTTATTCAAAAACCAGTATCTCTTGATCCAATCTATGTTTGGATTTAAGTATTAAACAAAATTTGTTTGTTTTATCATAGAGTAGGTTTAAATTTTTTAATAAAGTTATATAAAATTGAAATGGTTCTGGAAATCCAAAAAGACAGTAATACTTGAGTTTTGTCAAAAAAATTCAAACATGTTAATTTAACAATTCAGTAATATAAACTGAATCTTTATACCAAATACTGATTTTTAAAACGAAAATCACATTTTTTAGTAAGGGTTTGAAAGAGCATTTCTGGGTTGACCAGAATTGGAGTTTTTGGGAATCACTGGTGATCCCAGTGATTGGAGAGGTTGAGTTTCTCTCTGATGGTGGTGGGATGTCTGGAGAGTTAGGCAAAAATGGCTGGTGGTTGGTCTGAGCATGGAGGTGGCAGTGGTTGACATTTTGATTTTCTAAACCTAGTTTGGTCGGGGTGGAGAATTTGAGTCAGTTCGAACTCCAGGAAGCATCGAGTTCAACGAGCTCTCGGGGGTTGGTTAAGGGGTGATTGTCGAAGTCATAGCCGAAGTTATACGTTTTCTGGTGATCGGTGCGGCGAGAATGGCGCGTTGCCAGGTTTGGCATCGTTTGAAGTGTCGAGTTCCAGGTTTGGGATTAGCTACTCGATTTTCGATTCGAGCTACGATGGTGGATTCCGTTGGTCGTGATCGAGTGAGTGGGTGGTCGTTGATGTGGGGAAGGTCTAGAGGATGGTCGGAGATGACCAGAGCCACGGTGCACGTGCACTGTGCATTTTGATTTCTGGTGAACTTGGTAAAACAGAAGGGAGTGCACTCGGGTGTTACTCGAGTTATTCTAGGGATTTACTCGAAGTAAATAGAGTTTGGACTCGAAGCAAAGTGTTAAGGGCTTGGGTCATATATTTTAGTGACAGGGTTACAGACCCGTCAGTTTAAAGTTTTAAAGTGATTTTAAATTATTAAGCAAGGGTTTAAATATGTTTTAAATCAAAGTTTAAATATAGATTCCAGTTAAATATAAATCTTAGCTGGAATGAATAAAGTTTTTTTTCTTTAGTCAAATTGTTTTAAAAATTTAAAGGTATTTAAGAAGTAAAGTATAATTAATAGAATCTGAATTTAAAATGGAATTTAAAAATATAAGGAAGAATTTAAAACCAAGTTTAAATCAGAATTTTAAATCTGAATTCAGATTGAATTTGAATCTTAGGTTTTGAAAATAGACTAAAGTTTATAACTTTAAATGATGTAAATAAGTTTAAAAGTAAAAGTATACTCTAATGTTTTGAATTTAAAGGGATTTTAGTTTAAAATCTTTAACTTAGAATTTAATGATTTGGATTCACTAAATTATTAAGTTAATTAAAATGGATTAATAAATTTAATTAATAACAGGATTAATTAAGACATTATGAGTTTTAAACTCATTAATTAAGTTTAAGTTAATTAATTAGGAATAATTAATTTGGAGTTAAGAATCATTAATTTGATAAGGTTAGACTTTAAATTAATGGTTAAATGTTAATTAATCAGGTAATTAAAGGTTAATTAAGTTACAGTTAAAAACTTAAATTAATTAAATAATTAGTGGTTAATTAATTGGTTATTAAGGATAAATTAAATTGTAATTAACATTGATTAATTAAGTTTAATTTCTTAAGAAAAGAAATTAAGAATTGTAATAGTTAATAAAGGTCATTAACTTAAGACTATTAAATAATTAATATATTTATGTGATTAATTTTAATAATTAATTAGATAAATTAATTAAAGATAAACATTTGTGAAAATGTTTAAGTGTAATTACTAAATGGAAGTAATTAAGGAATTAATTGAGGTTAATTTGATTTGTTTAAGTTAATTAGTTTAGTTTAATTAATTTAAATAAATCATTGGATGATTTGATACGTATAATTGCTTAAATGTAATTAATGAAGTGTAATTACTTAATGAAGTAATTAATGATAATTACTATATGTAATTGGTTGAAGATGTTTCGAGTATGATAGTAATTTGGATTAAATTACTTTATGAAATTAATCAAGGGTTTAATTTATAAAAATTAATTAAGGGGTAATTAATTTATTAAGTGAAGTAATTAAGGGTAGTTAATTTCTAAATGGGATTAATCAAGGATGATTAATAATTATGGTTAAGTAAAGATAAATTACTCAATGTAATTAATTTAGAATGGAATAATTAATTAAAATGTAATTAATGATAAAATTAAAGGTTGATTAATTTAGATTAATTAATCAATAATAGGTGATTTGGGTAATTAATTAATTAATGTAATTAATTAAATATTAATGTAATTAATTATAGTTAATTAATTAATGAAGTAATTAAAGAGTAATTACTGTATTTGGTTATGAATAATTATTTGTGAAATTAATTAAAGGATAATTACTGGAATGTAATTAAAGGTCAGTTAATCAAAGATGATTAATTAAGAAGGAAATTTGAGGATGACTAATTAATTGATTTGTAATTAATTAGTGGTTATATAAGCAGGATTTATAATGATAAAGTAATTAATTTAATTTACTTTAAATTAATTAGAGATGAAGTGATTAATTTAATTCATTTTAAATTAATTATAAATGGTGTGATTATTAATCCTTGTTTATATCTGAATTGGATGATATCTATTGGATGATATGTTGTGATATTCTGTGATGTGATATTGGATATATCTATGATAAATGTGTGATATTTATCTGTGTTAAATGCTGTGTGAATTCAAAGTATTAAATTGAATTGAAATGAATTGTTTTAACTTTAAAACAACTTGGCCTTAAAAGATACGGTTTGGATTTCGATGAGACCGGGATCGGGTTTCCAGATTTGGATATCCGAAAACCACATCGATCCAAATTAACGATAGGTCGTGAATCTCAAGTGAAGATGAAGATTCAGAGTGCAAGGGTTATTGTCGTTAACTCTGAGGGTGATTCCAAAATGAGTGTAATGAGATAATGCCTTCGGTTTCGTTCGAACCCGGAACGAACTTGTATGGATTGAATGCTTTCAGAACATCGTCAGGTGGACGATGAGCATTCTAAGAGATGTGTTCTCTAAAGGTAATCGTAGCCTCAAGCCTCATCAACCGGGAATGGCTAAAACAGGGGAGGTGCAGCAAGGCTTCGTGGGTAGCACCCACTTGAGAGTAAGGTTTACCCCTGTCTAGATGTCCCTTATTATTCGGCTTAGTGTGCGGTTGGTCGCGACAACCGTAGGGTGATCTTATTTGGAACTGTTCAGTAAGGAATGGTTCCGGCCTTGTGTTGCAGGGGAGCGGGCGTACTCCTCGGTACGCTGATCTAGGCCAGGTACTGTGACGGGCGGTACCCCGGTAGCCCTGCCATTGTATGTAATCCAAAATCCAATAAGTGCCAACGGATTTGATTGTAAACCTAGTATGCTGGAATTTAATAGATGTAACAATTTCAGCTATTTCTTATTTACTTGAAAACCCTAGACCTATTATAATATCACTGAATTTCCTATCAAAGTTTTGGTTAGCGTAAGGTAAAAACTTTTCCATGTTTATGTGTGGGAAGTCTTACGTGATACCTTTTGTTTTCAAAAGATTTTAAAAGTTAAGCAACTTAAACCTGTTACTCATACCAGACCCATGTCTGACCCGGGTTTATTTCTGTTTTCCCTAAACTCTCGGGTACCCAAATTTTTACGGGTAGCCAAGAGATTTAGGTTAGCTTTGACGAATTATGGAGGAGCAATGGAGCAGGAGGCTTCAGCGTTGTAGATATATATAGTGTTCCGCTGTGTTGGTATCTCTGTGTTGTATTTGAGTTGTATCGAGTTGTATTAACTAGACAGGTGTTTATAACTGTCTAGTATGTGTTGTATTATCTGTGTAACTCTGATTGATGTTGTATATTATGTAATATCTATGTGATATATTATATTTCATTCGTTCCGCTGTTGAGATTCTGATGTTGTTTCTTCTTTCTTCTTTATCTTTTCTATTTCTCACCCCTTTCTTTCTTTAAGATGATGCAACTTTCTGGTAGTAGAAAGTTGGGTTGTTTCACTTGGTATCAGAGCAACCATATCATATAGCATTACTTATCTCATATCTGAGATTTCAAACCATTCAAGGAAATCAATATCATTCATTAATACATAAGCAACAGAGTTTCTTTCCAAAAAGAACTGTGAGTAAACTTCATCTTTATAGCTAAGTCTATTTAATATTCTGTTGCATATGATGGATGAATGAATATGCTCTGCATGTATATCAGTATGAGTTGGTGTATATATTTGTAAGCATGTCTCTGTTATGTTATCAACAGATCAAAATACTCTAAATTCAATCCCTCTTCATACAAACTAAATTAGATTATGGTGTTTAAAGGGAAGATGTTTATATTAACTAAATATTGTTTTTTTAAAAATGTTCATAAGTGTAATTAGGAAGTAAGTAAATGGAAAAATTGAAATGTATAGTGAAAATCAATTTAAGTCAAAAATTTCGATGATCATAAATCTGTGTTTTGATTTCATAACTCGATTCGAAATTGATAATGATGATTTAAGAAAATCATTTCAAGATTTTTAGACTTTTAAATCGTGGGGTTTCTCGAGTTGATCAATTTGGGTCTTTTCGTCTATTGCCGACAATCGGTGATGAGTTAGATGACGTGATGGTTGCTGGAGGTGGTCGGGGGTCTAGGGATCACCGGAAAAATAACAGTTGAATTTATTAATGATCGGGGTGATGGTACGACGAAGGGTTAGGGTTTAAGCCCAAATTTTTAGTTAGTGATGGAATTTGATCGTTGCGTTGTCAGGGGTGGACCGGAATTGACCGAACTTGGGGGGATCGATGCGTGGGATGGTGACGAAGCTTCGGTCTGGATGGCATGGATGATCGAGGCTGGGATCATCGACTAGGGGGTGGTTTTGTTGACTAAGCTGGTTCCAGGAAGTTGCGTAATAGCTCGATTTCGATTATTAGGAGAAATCGTCAAACTGGGTGGTCTGAGGGATTGAGATGGTCGACATCGACTTGTCGAAGGCGTCGACGTTGGTCTGAGCGCTGGCGAACTCTCGTACACGTGCACACGTAGGTTCATATGTCTGGAGAAGTTGTTAACTGAGGAAGGCGAGTTTTCTCGGGACGATCTCGAGAAGTTTTCGTGGATTACTCGAAGCAGTGGGTTTGTGAAGTGCACGTTGATGTCTGGGTGATGAGGAGTAGAAGGATGACTCGAAGTTAACCTCGGGTTTTGGTTTGTTGGTTCGAGATTGTCACCGGGTTGTTTGTAGAAGCATTATATGTTTTAACAGTTTAAAGGTTTTAAACATAGCAAAGAAAAAGGGTAAATTTTGTTAAAGTTTTAAAATAAAAAAATTTGTGAATAAGATTTTAAAGGCTAAAAGGGAATAAGTTTTCAAGTGGATTTGTTAAACAAGTTTTCAAAAGAGAAGATAAACCAGGTTTCCGAAGAAAAAGTTGATAAAGCAAGTTTTAACAAATTTCAAAGATTTAACTTTTAATTTAAATACTTTTAAAATTGCTTGGGGTTTTGAATAATTATATTGGAATGATTATTTAAAATATTCTTAAGTGTTTCAAATAGGAATTGATGAGGTGATTTAATAAGTAATTAAGTTGACGTGGTTAATTTTAGTTAATTAATTTAAGTTTAATTAATTAAAGGTAATCATTTGATGTTAGGTTAAGTATAATTAATTTAAGGTAATTAATGAGGTGTAATTACTTAGTGAAATAATTAGTGGATAATTTCTTGGTGTAATTAATTAAAAGGAAATTACTTGATGAAAGTAATTAAAGGATAACTACTTGGTGGAAGAAATTAAGTGATTATTACTTAGTATAATTAAAGGATTAATTAATATAATTAATCAAGGAGTTGGTTTAATTGATGGAGAAATTAAGGAGAGTTAATTTCTGATTTCGATTAATCAAGGTTGATTTATGAATGTAATTAAGTTAAAGGTTAATTATTAAATGTAATTTAAGAATAATTAATTAATGAAAGGAATTAGAGGATCATTAATTAACGTAATTAATGGAAGTGATCAATCTTGCTTATGAATGACTGGATGATGATGAGTGCTTTGGATTGGTTGATCTCTCTGGTATGAATTGCTGTGTAGAAGTGTTATCCGGAAATTAAAGTTGAATTGTATTTAATTGGATAACTTGGGTTAAGATGTCATTGATTCGAAGAGACCGGGGTTGGGTATTTGTAATTTCCCGAAACCACTTCGATTTGTAGATCTATAGTAATTATTTATAGACTTGATATGTTCAATCAATAGGCTGGAGTTATGAATTTGTAAATTGACATGAGTTACCCCGGGATTTATGTAAGTTTTAAGTTGCTTGTATTTCATGTTAGATGGATTTACTCACGCTGGTTTCCAGCCTGACCCGGGTGTTACTTTGATGTAATGCTCTAATACCATTTATTTATTTATTTTATTTTTTATTTATTTTTTTTATTTTTATTTTTATTCTATTCTAACTATCAATATTTAAATTAGATTTATATGTTTTACTTATATTTTATATTTAAATTTTATATTGAAAGAATTTGATTTTAAATTTAAAATAAAATCTCTTAAAAATATTTACTATAAAATCTATCTTATATAATTGAATTAAAATGTTCTATCTTATTTACATTTGATATATATATATATATATATGTGATAATGTTTAAAATAAAATCAAATTCTTTCAATATAAAATTTAAATATAAGATATAAGTAAAACATATAAATCTAATTTAAATATTGATAGTTAGAATAGATACCACTGTAACAGCCGGGATTTTTCTTACACGAAAAATCTGACCATTTGGGTAAAAAGAAAGAAAGAGGTAGAAAAAGAAAATAGGAAAACAACATCAGAATCTCACATCGCAGCGGAATAAATTACAATATATAGAACATATCTTTACACAAATGAAAACTATATCTGTTTAGATATACAATACATCATCAAAGTCTATCACAATACAATCAACAGCAATCAGTCAGAAAATCTCAACAATCACAACAGCGGAATATAAACAAGTACGAGAAATAGGTCTCGACTCCAGCTCCTCTCCTGAGCTCTATAGCAACCTATCCTGTAAATATACTCGGTCTGACCCGAGCATTATAATGAAATAACACCCGAGTCAGTCTGGAATACCAGCGCATCATAAATACACCCAATTGATTATTAAAGTTTCAAAAATCCTTTGAAAATAAAAAGCATCTCGTAAGACCACGCCACAAATAAACTGTAACGACCCGTATTTTTACGGATCGAAACATCGTAAAACAGTTGTCATTGGGTCGTATAGAAGATAAGCCATGTGTAGCTTAGGTCGTTTGGAAGATAAGTCGTGTGGTGGCTTAGGTCGAGTGAATGACTTAAGAGTTAACGACCTAGTAGTTAGCGTATTGGTTTAGGTCGTATTGGTTTAGGTCGTATTGGTTTAGGTCGTACTGGTTTAGGTCGTATGCTAGTCTGGGAAGACTTATAGGATTTGGCCGACCTAAGGAATAGGCGACTTAAGGAAGACGGCGACCTAAGAGTTAGCGGTATAAGAAACTGGGCGAGTTGGCGACTTAAGGGGTTAGCGACCTAAGGGTTGAGTGAGTTAACGACCTAAGGTAGTTAGGTCGTGGACAAGTTAAGTTATTAGGTCGTTGAGTCTATGCCGTGTTAGTTAGGTCGCTAGACAACCTAAGAATGTTAGGTCGTGAGTTGTTAGGTCGCGACTTCTGTTAGAATCTCAGTTAGTCGTGTAGCGTTAAGTCGCTAAGCCGCATATGTGTGTTAAGTCTTAGGTCGTGACATTTTTAGGTCGTGACATAGTTAGGTCGTGGCTTCTGTTAAGTCATTAGGTCGGCACTGTTGCTAAGCCGCTTGAGTGTGTAGGTCGTAGGTCGCGCGCATATGTTAGGTCGAATATGTGGTAGGTCGCGCGCATGTGTTAGGTCATAGTGTTTTTAGGTCGTGGATAGTTAGGTCGTGGACGACCTAAGGGGGGCGGACGACCTAAGGAAATCAGCCTATAAATAGGCGGGTTTTTCTTCACTTTTTGGGATCCGGATTTTTAAGCGACGAAGTGCTGCCATTTTGAGAGCTCGAGTTCTACACTTCTTCACTTCTTTTCTCCACTTTAGTCTTATGATTCCTTCCATCCAAATCGAAGATCAAATCGAAGATCCAAGAGCTTAGATTGAAGATCTTCATCCATCGAAGAGGGATTTCATCGTTTGAAGTGGATTTGTGATAGATCGAGTTAGATCCTTCGCTGTCCAGATCTGAAGTGTGCTGCTTTTGAGGCGTTTAGGTGATTTGGTGAGTGGTGATTATCTCTCACACGGATCCAAAGTAGTATATCAGATTGATGGCTTGATTTGATGTTAACTAGTGATTTTCATGCATTTCCATAAACTTAAGTGTAGATCTATTGTTCATGATGATTTGACATCCATTTTACTATATGTTAACCTATGTAAGTTCATTCATCAAGTTGTAGAGATATTGCTCATAATTCATGCTTGTTAGATTTGGACTCTATATTTACAAGATTGCCATTATTGTTATAATTGTTATTTAGATCATATTTGAATGCTTGATTACTTGGATTAATGATTGACTTGATTGATTGTTATGAATTAGTTGATTGATGATTTGATTTAGACAAGATGGTCGAAGATGATTCAAAAGCTAAGGGAAAGGCTCTTGAATTGGAAAAGCTGCTCGTGGCATATGGGGCGAATGGCGAAGCTCATATGGATAGATTTGATGATGTTGATGTTGAGATGAGGCTTTGCTATGATGAGATGAAGCGAGGCATGGTATGAGATAGCCTTGGTTTAATCCAGACGGGATCATTCCAAGCATGTTGATAACTCGGTGATATGGTTTGAGTTGAGGATAATGGTTTGCTCGAGAGGCGCTTGAGCTAGTTTGGAAATAGTCGTCGAGGAGGATGACTAGGAAGCTGAGATTTCATCGTTGTTGAAGGTTCTAGCAGGCTCAAAGCAAGATTACGTTGGGCAGATTCGATAATCCCTAAAGACTATGATTGTAGTCGAGTACTCTGGGCAGATTCGATAGTCCTAGGCACGGGCTGTGACGACGTGCGGAGATCTGTCTAGAACCGGGGTTGCCATTAACCCTTGACGGACGGCTGAAAGAATGTGCCGGTCATTCAATTAACGGTGGTATCGAAGCAAAGTTAACAGTGATAGCCAGAGTCATGGATGTTTGGTTGTATCGTCATTCGGTCTCAAGAGCAATGTTTTCTGGGTGCTTATCTGATCTTGGTTTAGGCCTTGGGGGTTTGTACTTGGAAAACACCGACCTTGACTCGAGTGATAATTGCTTTACTTTAAATGTCTGCTTTGCTATGTTCATTTCTGCTTAGTGTGTCTGGGGGCTATCACTGTAGAAAGAGGTAGAGTGGGAGGGTTGGATTCCTATTCCTTTTCCTTTATGCTCTTTTGATATGTGTTAGTTAATTTACTGCTCACTAAGACTGTTGTCTGACTCAAGGCTTTATGTTTAACTCTTATTGCCTTGGGCTGTTCATCCATTTTGGGACGGGCAGACTAGGTAGCAGGTGACAGGTGCTGTTCTTAGTTTCCGACGATGCTGATGACGAAGACGAGCTGGAGGCTTGCATATTATTCTCTTACTATATGTACTGGATGTTCCGCTGCTTTGTATAATTCTCTGAGTGATATGTAGTGAGGCTTGATGTATCGACTATTCAGATGTTTGTATTCAACTATTATGAAGTTTTATTGATGAGATTCTATTCTGTGAAGCTTCACTATATATATTCTCTATTGTATTTTATCCATGCGCTGTGAGTAATACGATAGACTTTGCTGTTTTAATTTACCCTGACAATCGTCATGGCTGCCTGGCACACTTTACAGCACACTATCTCTAGGTTCAGTGCGGGGGTCATGGGCGGTCGTCACATAAACATGTCGGGTTTTTACCTTACGATAGCTAAAACACTTTTTATAAAATCCTCTGATATTATAATAGTGTCTATATACAAATACTTATAAAATAGCCGAAATTGTTACATTCATTAAATTCCAGCATACTAGCCACAAAGTGGGTAATACAAACAAAACTCGTAAAGGCACGTAGGGAAAATGGATTTCCAACGAATGACTAGGCACTGGGGTACCACCTGTCACAGTACGTGGCCTAGATCACAGTACCGAGGAGTACGCCCGCTCCCCTGCAACACAAGGCCGGAATCACCTATGGGCAATTCCGAATAAGATCACCCCACGGTTGGGATCAGCAACCGCACCACTAAGCCGAAATAAAAGGGACCTCTAGGCAGGGATGACCCTACTCTCCAATGGGCGCTACCCACGAAGCCTTGCTGCATATCCCCTGATTTTCAGTCATTCCCGGTTGATGAGGCTCGAGGCTAAACGATACCTTTATAGCACATATCCCTTAGAATGCCCATCGTCCACCTGACGATGTCACGAAAGCATTCGTCCATACAAGTCCGTCCCAGGTTCGAACGGAACCGAAGGCACTACTCCTACTACATCCATTTTGGAAATATCCTCAGGATTAGTAGCGACTAGCCCTTGCACTTCACAGCTCCATCTTCGACTCCGAACACGTTTCACGAAACGTACAAACCGGATCGAAGTGGTTTTCGGGAAATAAATCCCGATCCTGGTCTCTTCGAAACGATCAGCGTTTTTGTCCAATATTGATAGTCGGTGATTTAACTATCAATTCACATTCACAAACATCCATAAGCATCCATCACACAATAAATAATTTCCATATTATTTATTTGTCTCTAATATCTTTCAAAAGATATATTTTCAAATTTTCAAAGCTCACTTGGAACAATTTCCAACATTTCTTTCTTAACCCGGTAAATCCCTTTACCATTTATTCCCAATGGAAATAACCAAGCATAAAACATTTTGTATTTTAAAGCAGTTAAAATACTTTATACTGAAATATACTTTAAAATATGTAAATTACTTCTATCTATTTACTCAAAATATAAATTTAGAATAGGTGAAGAAAAACTATTATTAAGATATAAACTTTGATTTAAAATAAGGGTTTTTGTTTAACTAAATTTAAAATAGCGTTATAAAAAGAATAATATTAATCTCAATAACTTAAGTCAAAACCAACCTTAAAATAAATCCATTTGTAAAAAGAATTACTAATATATCCTCAAATCATTACGATTTCTAAATTATTAATTTGTTACTTTAAAAATAACAATTTCTTAAAAATACTCTTTAAACAACTTAAAACTTTAACCTTTAGTTAAATAAAATCTTTAAAACACTAACTTGGTTTTTCCCAGGGAAACACCTTCCCATTCAAACATCCCAAAGAACCCATCTAATAAATCCGGCCAATTTATTTCAATTTAATTTATGTTTACAACATAAATTCCCAATTCCATACTTATCTATAACTTCATCCGAAGTTCAAACTCAATTTTCCATATCCGGAAATTCATTTTTAAAAATATAGGTTTAAATTATTTTTAAATAAAACATTTGAGAATTTATTAATTGAAAATCCATATTTACAATTTGCTCAAATGAAATCCCAATGAAGAAATCGGCTTTTCAACATATTCTATTAACACCTAAAATTGTAAATTTATATTCGGAAGCTTTATTTTAACATATTTTAATTTCCCGGATAACACTATTCATTATTAAAATAAACCATCGTTATTTTAAACAATTTATAATTTCCATAGAATTCATTTTCAGAAAATTTATATTTCACATTTATCAATCGATAAATTTTTCACTACATTTAACTCCCAATTTTTACCAATTTACATTTTCCATCCAAACCAGATTTCAAATTTTATTCTTGAATTTCTTATTTTAACAATTCATTTTGTTTCGTAAAAACCCCATTTAATCCATTCATAATTAAATTCAGGATTTATAGTTTTATACAACAATTTCACAGAACAATTTTAATTCCAGATTTTATCAATCACAACATATAAACAGGCATCACTATCAATTATAAAATAATTGCTACATTGTGAGGAATCCAGTTGGATCCCTCCAACCTGTTTCTCCCTGCATCACAAATATTAGCACATCACAATATGAATATCAATTCCGACTGATAACAACAGTTATAATCAACCAATCACACAGATATTTAAATATCAACTATTTAACCTATCTAGCATCCAGATGTGAGTGAGGATAACTCACCTTGAGTTTCTGCGAGCGTTCGAAATTTTAAATTAAATCGAACGACGTTCGATTTAACCCAAATTTCTACTTGCTCGGAATGAATCCGGATCTGCATCATCGCGTAATGTTCGTCTCTGCGATTCCAATGTCGCCAGTTTCGTTAAATTCTGGCAATATATGCTCAAGTTATAGAATTATAAAGTTTTATATAAATTTAAAACAAAAACTCTTTTATTTTATTATTTTACCACAAAGAAATCAAGCCCGTTCATTAACAAAGAAATAAAGCCGCTGAAGACTTCTTCTTCTCCACGCGAAACAACAGTAGCACGAACCCAAACACGCGAACCCTAGGGCTCGAAACCGCACCCAAATCGCTCGACTTCACGTCGATCGGAACCTGCCCTCACGGAGACCACGGTCAGCTCCACCACCTCCCCACGCCTCGTTGAGCTCGCACGTCGCTATGCCTAGATATTCGCGTGCGAACGAAGATGAACGGCGGCTATACTCGTCCAATTTCTGACTTCCATCGGCGATGATAGGCAAGATCTACCGTTGGATCTGAAGTACTCTCCATGCTCTACGACATTCCAGTTGGAAGCATCATCTAAAACTAGACGGATTGATCACAAATTGGGGAAGAAGGTCGATAATTTCCGGCCATTGAACATTATAAGCGGCGGCTACTGAGAATGATTAGGGTTTTGAATAAAATGTTAATATATATATATATATATTATTTAATAGTTTTAATATTATTTAATTAATAAAATTTCTCGATTTAACAGTTAATGCAAATGACCTCCAATTCTCACGTTCCGACAGGCTATCCTGGGGTTTTTCCGCGTTTCGGACACAATGGAACAAGTTTCGCAAGCTAATTTGGTCGTAGGCGCGAGTTATGGAATTAAACGATCAATTTAAAATTAAATCGGTTAAATCGATTTCTATGCGTTTCGAGCTGCCACGGTTAAACAACAACTCCGATTGCCACGAAAGTTGAAATCTGATAATAACTAACTATTACGGATCCAATGAAACTGGTTTCGTCGAATTCCGAGACTATGCCCCGGAAGGCTATTTTAACTTGTCTATTAAATCGGGCGATTTTCAAAATTGTCAAAAAAAACGCTTAAAATTTCACTTTTAAAATCTTACTAACTTAACAATAAATCATATAAAATTTATAAACACATTAAAAATCATTCTGGCTCATTCCTGACCAAAATCTGATTAAATTACATTTTAATAACATTAAATTCATTTTTAAATTAATATAAAATCCCAAATATTAATTTATCAACTTTAAAATTCATCTAAAATTCAACATTATTGTTTATAACCAATTGAACTTAAAAATACATTTAAACACCATTTTTATAATCATTTACCCCAAATTCACCTTTTATCCCAATTTCGAATATTTAATTATTATTATCCAAATTAAATTTGAATTTATAATTTATTTTAATGATTGAACCCGAATCCATCCATTTCAAAATTAATTAAGGGTCCACATTAAACATTTAAAATGAATTAAATGTCCAAAAATCTAGCAGCCAAAATCTGGGATGTTACATTGTAGTACCAAACTAACTTTTGAATTCTTATTTCTAAGATGGACGTTCCAAGTTGAAAATTAGTATATGAACCATTTACTTTATAATTCTCTATACCGAGTCACTTTTGAAGAAGGTTTTCCCCTATTGGGCATGTTGATTGGATGGATCTCTTAAGGTAACTCAAGTCAAGAAACAAGTAATCTGGGAAACCTCGTACAAACTAGCCAAATATAAGATGTTCAGTGAGAAATGTATATTCATGAAAATAGTTATGTGTCGTGTGTTTATGATCGTCCCTCCGGTTTACACAAAGTGGACCTAAGGAAAAATTTGAAAGCAAGCTTATATTGATAAACCAGAACCCTTCTAAAAAAAGGAAAAAGAGAATAATAATAATAATAATACGTCGAGTCAGGGCTACTGTTTGCAGATTTTCATCGAATAAGGTTTAACTAAAAATTATTTTCAAGTTATAAAATACAACAATAATCATGAAAAACGACAAAAGCCATTAATGAAAGAATTCTAGAGAACGAAAGAACATCTTATTTTTTGCACCAAAATCATTGACACAATCTGTTCAGCTTCCTCCTTCTCTCCTCTCCAATTTTCGTTATATAGGCATTTATTTCTAAAAAACCAAAACAAAACAAAAGAGGAAAGAATCAATGGCTGCTTGCAACCTCCATCAGATTCATCCCAATTTCATCAATGCGGAAACACCCCATTGTTGTTGCTGCTTTGCATTGAGCATCTTAAACCTTCCGCAAGAAGCAGAAGAGGTTTCTAGCGCGCAATCCAGTAATGCTGCTCACCCGCAACCAAATTTTCCCAATCCACATATAAAAGCAACGTACTCTTTGCTTTTTGACTTGGCTATGAACACATTTTGGATGGATTTGGCCATCTGGGATGTTTTGGGAGAGAATCCAGCTTTAATAACTTATTCTCCATATCAGCCAATATGGGTTGAGCCCATTGTCATCAACTCCATTGACTTAGCTCCACAACTTCCGCCATTTCCGGGGGGGGGGGCGTATAATAAAGAGAAAGAAGACATGTTGCTATTTTTTGGTCACTTTCGGTGTTTAATTTTAGGATGTTAATGTGATAGATCATTTTGAAAAGTGTAGTACGAAGTAGTATATGTATGTGTGTATATATATACGAATATTTAGATGTATGGATGAATTTCTTAAGTTATGTTGAATAGTTCAAGGTGAATTTATATACTTGTTACTTAATTATATGATATTTTGAATAGCAGGAAGAAATCGGAAGGTTTAGGACTTTCTTATTCCAGTAAAAGCTTGTTGACGGAAGGATTAAGCATTAGGCCATTTAAACCTACCGACAGTAAGGTAAAGTAAAAGCTGAAATACCTTCCGATCCCATCGGAAGGTTTAGCGCTACAACTTTAAAATCTTTTGGAGATGCAAAAAGAACTCTTTAAATTACCAAAATGGAGTTTAGATGAATCTCGAATCATATTATTAACTCGATGTTAAGAATAGATCTAAACCTCACATTTGTTGGAAGATGGCCCCCTTGTTATAAATCAAGTTTTATAAAAGAAAATGAATGAGAAATGACTTCCTTATTTTGAAGAAGGTGAAATTGTTTAAAAGGGTTCTTTTACTTGTACTTGGAATTTATGTTTGCAGGAAGAGGAAGCCAAAAACTCCACGATTCTTAGAAAGAATGACTTGGAAAGTCAAGTGCATCCCTTCGCATGGGGGGAGGGGCAAATGTTACTTAGAAAATTCACCTTCCGCTTAAGCCATGAGGACATAAACAGAGGAAAGAAAGGAAAAGAGCAGGATCAGACCTTCCGGAGAGATCGAAGGGATGCAGTCAATAATATGAAGCGGCTCAAGACCTTTCATGGAAGAAGTAAAGTGTCATTCTACAATGATCAGGAGGCGCTTACCCTCCGGAGGAAGCAAACAAGAGGAAAAAAGACGTGGACACACACCAACCCTTCCGAAAACGCAATGAGCTTTTGAGGCCAGATAATGCCCTTCAAGGCACCTTCCGATGTTACCGGAAGGTTTAGATAAAAATAGTGTTCATAAGTCAACGGAAAACAACCTTCCGCCATCACCTAGTGAAGATACAACTTTCGGCAGTAGTCAAGCAGGAAAAAATAGACCTTCTGCTAAAGCCAAAGGGTTCACAAAGGCTATAAACCTTCCAGTGGGATCGAAAGGTTCACGTGCTATGCATATAACAAACCTTCCGGTAAAGGCAACGGCTTCTTGAAAACAAGTGAAGGAAAAACCTTTCGGCAGCATTCGGCAGACCATAATGATACACAATCAACGAACCTTCCGACAATAATGAAAGGCCGACAACCGTGTACAAGAAACTATCTTCAGGCCAGACCGGAAGGTTTACAACCGCATAACAAAGGCAACCTAATGTACTGGATGAAGGCATAAGGCTGATGGGATGCCACCCGCATCTATAAATAGGACCCAAGGGGTCCAGTTTTGTTGGACTTTCTCCTCATTCAAAAACTTGTAACTTCTTGGTCACAATTCTATAACCCTAATTGGGAATTTGATGTTAGGAAATTCAATAAAATTAAAGTCTTATTATGGATGGAAAGGGAAGTCTTCTGATTTCATGAATCATTTTATCAATTACTTATCTCTTTGCTGTTATAACATTGATTTACAGGATCAGTTCCTCCGAAAGGTTCATGCCGATAAGTTTGAAGGGCCGACAACTGATCTGGGTCGATACAAGTAGTACCTTCTTGAGTTATTAGCATTGTGATTGAAATTCTTCAACCAAAATTAGTAGATACTTGTGCCTAAGCAGTAACCTAACCTTCCGCGGACATTAGTCCACCACTGAAACCCTTCGAAACAAACTAAGTACAGGATAATAAGGTCCAATCTGACAGTTAGTATTCTAATACCTTCCAGCTAGGTTAAGTCCAACCTCTTAAGAGTGATTAATCTTTACAATAAGACCAAAGGTTCTCATACACTACCAAGGATTTCTTTATTTACCTTATTTTCATAGAGACCAATCATTCAAACCTCTCGGGAGTTCTGGAGCACAACTTTAAAAGAGTGTATCTAGTTAATTTTCGTTCATGTTAAAAAGAAATGCTTCATGAAGATTCTAAATAAGTTTATCTCTGATAGATAACCTTCCACTTGAAAGGCTAAACCTTCCAGTCACATTGTGATTCTTCAGATTTGAATTCGGTAGTTATTGGAGCAAAGAATTGAGACGATAATTAAGGCTAATGTCCCGTTCTACTTAACTAACCTCCTCTTTCCTGTTGAAAGCGTTATTTGGGATGTTGACCAAAAAACTTGTTAACAAGCCTTATGTACTATTTTACTCTTATGTTCTATTTAACAGTTTCGTTGTGAGATCTTCTATTCTGTTCTTTATTTTACCCCACGACAATTCATCTTTCGGATGCTTGGGCAACGGCACACAAATACATGGATGTATTAAGTGTCGTTCTCACTGGTCATAAAGGTGGGTCGTCACAGTTGGAATCAGAGCTTCGGTTGAGCGAACACCCTAGCCCCATTGGGGTACAACTCATTAGAGATAGGGTGAGAAGAGCCCTAGAATGAGTTAATCTTGAGAGAGCGTCTTTTTTATCACCCATCCTTATGATTTGTTTTAGGTCCTTTGGTGTTGTTTCTCTTTAACCATTTTGGTCCTATCTTTGTATCCTAGTAGTACATGTCATTATTCAGGTAATTGAAAATGAGTACAAGAGAAAGATGAGGGAGAGGACCTGGAACCAGCATGGCTACAAGAGAAATAGGCCAGTTGTAGAGCCGGTAGAAGAAGTAGTAGCACAAGTTCAACCACCTCAGAACTTTGCTACTCTATGCAAAATTATACTGCTTTCAGTGGTAAACAATTCATTGGAACTGAAGATATTCTTGGTGTTCAAACATGGCTCCGCTCTTGTGAAAGGATATTAAGGGATCTTCGGTTGGAGGATGCAAGGAAGCAATTGTTGGCATCACGACGGCTTCAGAAGTCAGCAATGGATTAGTGGGATTTAGTGACAGTTAATACCCTAGAGGAAGATTTTACTTGGTCAAAGTACACTAGAGTGCAGATCCTAGAGATTGCACTTGGGAGACTGCAGATAGTATGAGGGAAGCATACCTTGAATTGATGTTAGGATAGTGTTGTTTGTTTGTATAGATTATGTATGCACTGTTTGAGATATAATTATTTAGTGTGTATTTGTTGTATGGGTTTCAGGATATATATATATATGCCCTTTTTGAGTTATCTCCTTAAGTCTTAATTTCGGGGACGAAATTCTTTTAAGGGGGGAGAGTGTAACGACCCGTAATTTAACCTCTTTAAAATATGGATATTTAATATATATTTAAATAATTAATTAATTGATTTATAACCAAAATAAAACACTTTAAAATAATGGTTAGTGATGGTTAAAGGGTTTTCAAAATTTGTTTACAAAAATATTTAGTTCGAAGAAAAATAAAAAATATGACCGAAAATCGTTTTTCGAATTTTCGACTTCGCATCTTCTAAAAGATGTTCGAAACATTGTGACCATTTTAGTATAAATAAAAAATATATTTATAAAGCAAATTAGGGTTTAGAAATTATAATAAATATTTATTTATAATTTAAGAAGAAAAAAAGATGATGTGACAATTTCCTAAGTTCAAAAATAAAACAAAATGCAAATGTCACATCAATGAAACATGTTTAAACATGATTTGATATTTTGGCAACTTGAATTTTAAATGCATGTTGGTAAAGGGGAGACAAGCATTGTCATGTGGCAACCATGGATAGGAGGGTATAAGTGGAATTAGCCACTTTGCATGGGAATATAAATAGCAACTCCATGCTCTCATTTTCATTTTCTTTCCAGATTTTGCCTCCTTTTCTCACGGCCATAGCTCCCTCAAAAATACTCCAAATTAAGAATTTCATTTTTTTTAAATTAAAGAGAATCGAGTTGGCTACAACTTTCATTTATATTATTTCTTCAGTACTCAAGTTCTATTAGGCCAAAAATTCATTTCTTTGAAGAGTATTTTCGGACACAGATTTTCAGGTCCGAAAATACCTCTTCTTCTTCTTACTATATCTTCCCCAAAATAAATCCAAATTAAGTAATTAGTTTTTTTAAATCATAGAGAAATGAATTTCCAAGAACTTTCTTTTTGATTACTTCTTCAGATTCCACGAGAAACATAGCCAAAAATTGTTGAGAAGATGACCAAATTCTAGGTTGTTTGGTTAGCTTTTAGGTGGGTAAAGCTCACCTTTTTAACTAAAGTTTTGGACTTTATTTCCTTCACATTATTGTAACTATTTCATTCATTTGATTATGCATGTTTCTTGTAATGGTTGTTACTTGGCTGCTTGTTAAAAAGTCGACATCTCGAATAGTTAGTAAGCAATCAAAAATAGTTTGGTTGTTCAAAGTAAATTTGTGTAAGTGATGCCTTCTTTATGTTCAAAAATTTTATTTACTTTGTTTATATGCCATGTCTATGTTATGTGATGTGAAGATTGTATGGAAATCATTATTACATGAAAGTGTTCTCGAAGTGTCCGTATAGCGACTATCGCTATATCGGCACTTTCGGAAAACACCATCTCTTCGACGTCTTTTGTTTTACTTTCGAGCTTGGGTTTTACTTTACAAAGTTAATTAAGTTTTTGAATAAGGATGGTTTAAAATTAATTTACTAATTTAATAATGATTTTAAAGTTAATTAATTTAATTAATGAGGATTAAGGATAATTAATTATCTTAATAATGATGTGTTTAAAATTAATTAATTACTTTGTTAATGATGTTTAAAATTAATTAACCATTTTATCTAATGGTGATTAAGTTTAATTAATATCTTAAATAATGATTGATTAAAGTTAATTAATTATTGTAATTAATGGTGTTTAAAAATTAATTAATCATTTTTAATTAATTACTTTTAAAGTTAATTAATTAATTTAAATTTAATTATTCTTTTCCATTAATGATATTTTAAATTAGTTAATCCTTTTTAGTAAATAATGTTATAAATGAATTAATCGACTTAACTAATGAGATTTAAAATTAATTAATTAATTAAATTAATGATGTTTTAAAATGATTGACACTTTTTAATTATGGGTATTTGAAGTTAATTAATAAAATTAATTAATGAAGTTTAAAGATAATTAATCATTCTTATTAATGTTAATTAAAGATAATTAACCTACTTAATAAGGATGTTTTAAGTGATTAAATATTTTGATAATGGTGTTTTAAAGTTAATGAACCATTTTTATAAAGTTGTTTAAAGTTAAAAACTTGTAATTAGAAGCCCAAGCACGAGTTTGGTTTTAAAAAGTAAAAGTTTGATTCGTTTATGGAAAAGAAATTTCCGTAAACGATATCGCTTATATGGAAAGAATTTAGTCATACTCTTGGCATTAAATGTCGAGGTATGGATACTTCTCACTATCTCAAAAGTTAAATTGTCGTTAAGGCAATGCCTAGAAGTGACACTACCTTCACTTGCCCGGCTTCATTTTTAACCAAGTAATGGTACAAGTTTGAAATTGACGAGTAGTGATAGAAATATAAGGTTTACTGTCCATATACGATCACTTTGTTATCTTCGATTGTCAGTTTATCAACTATCGATTACCTCAGCCTTCTTCGTATTTCATCATTCTAAGACGATGTGTTGCTCACTTGAGCTTTGTTATCTTTTTTCGGAAATGACTAAACCCAAAGAGCGAGTGGAAGCTAAGCTATGCGGGGTTGCTCCCATTAGGGTATTATTACATCTACTCTAGATTTGGTTCGGATATTTGTGCACCAAGGTGTGAATTACTCGGATTCTCGGTAACCGTTGGCGGGGTATGGCTTGGACATGTCCGAGAGTCATCAGAGTTTTACGTATATATTCTATGGGTATACTTTCGGTAGGGGGGTGCACCCTCCTAGTCATTGTTGATAAATTTCCTTTCCTTATTGATTCGAACCTTCAAATTTGTTTACTTAATTACATCGGGAAAATTATAGCACTCTTCGTGATGTTAGTTATTTGTATCCGTTCTTTACATTTGAATGTTGTTCTTGTGAGCGGAAACCCGTTCCGCTTTTGGCGACATGGTCTCACATGTGGTTGTTTAATTACACTTATTATTTAGAGTTTTACTCATACCGGACATATTGTTTGACCTGAGTTGTTTGTTTTCACTAAACTCTCGGGTACTCAATTATATTTGAGTAGTCCGAGAGTAGTAGGTCTTTTATGGGCTCTTTTGAAGACGTTCAAGCAGGAGGCCTTTATCTATTTAATCGTATGTTTCCGTTGTTTGTTTAGTTCTTGTAAGTGTATTTTGTTTCAGCATATGTAAAGGCAGGTTTTATAACTGCCTAAGCTGATTGTTGTACCTTTGAGTAACTCTAATAACTCTAAGTTAGGGAGTAGCCTTATGTACTATATTACTGTTATGTTCAATTTAACAGTTTTGTTGTGAGATTTTCTATTATGTTCTTTATTTTACCCCACGATAATTCATCTTTTGGATGCTTGGGCAACGGCACATGAATACGTGGATGTATTAAGTGTCGTTCCTAGTGGTCAGAAAGGCGGGTCGTCACAGTGTAAAAATTGGCCACTTTGCAAATCAGTATCCAAGTGTCTCTTATTACAACTGCGGTCCGTTGGGACACATGAAGAATGGGTGTTGTTTCCCAAAGAAGAGGGCGCAAGGACAAGCTTTTGCTATTAAGGAAATACCATCCACTTCTATAGATCAGAAGGGAAAACAGGTGTTGCAAGGTACCTTATCCATTTCTAATATTCCTATAAGAGTGTTGTTCGTTACCCGTGCTTCCCATAGTTTTATTTCGTATGACCTAATGAACCGGTAAACCTTAAGTATGTTATTCTAAATAACCCTCTTTGTGTAATAAACTCTATTGGGGGTCCGACAAATCTTGACACTATGTGTCTAAGTGTTCATGTTTCCTGTCGAACCCATTTCTTTCCTTTTGACTTGTTTTTTCTTGGGTTCATGGGTTATGGGTTGTTGTTGGGAATGGATTGGTTGTCTAAATTTAAAGCGATCATAGTTTTTGATCGAAGGATTATCAGAATAAGTGATGCTGGAGAGGTTGGTGTAGATATAAATTGTGGGAGGCCAAATGAGTTCATGAGTAGTTTTCTCTATTCACTTGAAGTGGCTAAAGAGGAGATAAAAGATATACTGGTTGTTTGGGACTTTAAGGATATTTTCGATGAAGTACAGGGTTTACCTCCTCGTCAAGAAGTGGAGTTCCGTATTGACTTGATTCCAGGAATGACAACAACCGTACAACCTCCTCAAAGGTTGGCTCCGAAAGAAAGAAGGGAATTAGAGAACCAAACGTTTGACCTATTGAAAAAAGGTGGGTCGTCATAGTTGGAATTCACATTTAATTTTATTATATCATATTAATGATGTTAAAATCATTTAATGATTGTTGGGATGTTAGTTAAAATTGTTTGATTGCTTGTTTGGTTGAATTTTCGTTTGGAAAATGGATGACATATTAATTTGATCGTTATAAACCCATATGATTATCTATATATTATCGGTAACCATTGTTTTGCAGGGGAAATCTGTAGAGAGACCCAAAGGGGGTTTCTCGACCATAAATTATTTATTACATCATTATGTTGTAATATTGATGGTTTATTGAAATTAATTATTGATATTCCCTTTTATAGTTTAAATGTCGTTATAGCGATTTTCGCTATATAGTCATTTATTAAATTTCAACTCAAGAACCCTATCATATGAACTTGAGCTTGTGTTTCCACTAAAAAGAATATTGAAAATTTATTAATCATTTTGATTAATGATAATTTAAATTAATTAATTTGAGATTAATTAACCAATTTAACAAATGATGATTAAAATTGGTTTATATTTAGATTGAATTAATCATTTTTGCTAATGATGTTTTATACTTGATTAATCGTTTTAACTAATGATTATTTGAGTTTAATTAATTAATTAATGATATTGGAGTTTAATTAATTAATTAATTTATTTATTTATGATAATTGATATTAATAATCATTTTAATTAATGATATTTAAAAGTAATTAATCATTTTAAATAATGATATTTGAATTTAATTAATCATTTTAATTAATGATTGTTTCAAATTTAATTAATTGTTTTAACTAATGATTTTTGGAATTTAGATAAATCATTTTAATTAATGATGTTTTATAATTAAATAAATCATTTTAACAAATGATGTTTTAATTAATCGGTTTGACTAATGAAGTTTGGATTTAATTTGTTCGATTAATTTATGATTATTTTGAACTTAATTAATTGTTTTAATCAATGAAATTTAGAATTACTTATCATTTTAATTAATGATGTTTGAGATTAATTATTCGTTTAATTATTGACTATTTGAATTTAATAAATCTTTTTAACTAATTGATTTAATAAAGGTGATTAAAGCAAATTATCTAATATAATAAAAATTGCCTTAATAAACTAATTTAAAGTTAATAAACTGATTTAATGAAGATTTTGAAAGTTAATTTACCAATGTTATAAAGGTGGGTCAACCCCTTAGGTAAAAACCGGTTATCAAGTTATTGGCTTTTAAGATTCAATGAAACCTTCTAATAGTGTAATTGAACTCAAGATTTGTACGCCTTTGATTCGGCCAAGAACACTCTATATTTTAGAGGTGGATTATGAATATATTAAAGATCAAAAATGAAGAAGAAGAGGAAAAACTCATTCTGGAAATGAATTTTGTATGCCTTTATATAGGGAGGTTGTAAAAACGTCATGCTCGTTCATTTGCAATGGCCATGTCGATTCATCTACAATGGTTGTGCCCATTCAAAATTTCCTGCCATTTGCAACTATTCAAAATTCAAAATTTTAGGCTTGTATACGGGCTGAAAAACCCACTAAAAATGTAATCTGGACCCAAACCCGACCCAATCAGTCAGATGATGGTGGTAGCACGCGCATGTGTGTGTTGACATGCATGGCATCTCTCTTCAACCCAAGAGAAAACATTTAGGTGCCCAAAGGTCCCAACCTTCTCTTAGGAATCCACTATGTGAACGAAGTTATCTTTGTTTATCCCAAGATATGGGACTAAAGTCATATTCTCTTCTCCTTCCTTCTTCTAAAACAATGCCCAAATTATACCTATTTTGAAAATTTACAACATTTTTCTCACATTTTCAAAATAAAATTAAAATAAAAGGAATTAATGCATCAGCTGATTGCCTACATACCTAAGTGGGATTAAGATGATGTAGTTCAATGATTGAGAATATGCATCATCGTGGAAACCAGTACCTAAATGAGAGGTTTCTTTTGGGTTTGAACCTTCACTTAGTGTAAACCTTTTAAAGTTCTAATGAGGTCATTGATGAACTAGTCTTGAACCAAGTACCCCTATGATAAAACCGGAATAGTCACACATATTGATTTCCGTAAGTAGAGTGTTCGTATGCCCAGCACATTAATGGTCATGTGCTTTTATTTCTAAGTTCATGAATATACTTTAAAAACGGTCTTATTTTCATAGGAAATGACCTGATTTCCAAACTCATATATGTAAGGCTCTTAAGGTAGTTTTGCAATACATGTTAGATATCTAGACTTATTAAGGATCTTCATCCATCCTGATTCATGTAGATTCCAATGCTAATTTATAGGAAATGTTTTTGTGTTCCATAACCATTCTCTTAACTTGTTGGTACCCATTAAACCTTTCCATCCTTTTCAAAACATAGGTTGGTTTTTTGTTAAGGAAGATCAACATTCATTCTCATACCATAGTCCCATCTCTTTTGATTTTATATAAACCACTGCCTTTGGAAGACTCTTAGTTAGTAGGCCAACCAAGTTTTTCTTTAATTCTATATAATCGACTGTTGATGTGCACGTAAATGTGCATATATTTACATCCATATTTTATCTCTTTTTTTAAATAAACATCATATTTGGGCATGTGTACATGTTAAAACCAAAATTCAATTATTTTTCAAATCATCATATTTTCATCTTCATTCAGGGGCAAATTGGTCATTTTTGTGCATGTGTAAATTTGAGAATTTTTACTTGGACATTTTTGATGATTTTTATAGGAATTTGGATGCATATGAAAGAGGCTTATATGAAGATACATGCATGCACAAATGAATACAAAGATAAGAAGAAGGAAATAATTCAAAGTACAAGATCATGGAGGACCCCACCCACTTACCTAACTTCCAATTAGAAGCTAAGCACATGCTAAAAGGACTTAAAGCTTCATGTACATATTAAGTGGGGGATTATTGAATGTTAATGATTACTTGGAGGCTACACCACCTCAAGGGTATTTTGGGAAGCTCCCTAAAAAGAGAATTAGAGTTTTATGCATGTATAAATAGCTCTCTTATGTACATGAACATGGCATCTACTCTTTCATTTTACTTAGGAAATTAAGAGATCAAATTGTAAGCTCAATGTTCTATGAAATAAAAATGGCTTCCAAGCCTCTTTCTTCTCTCTTTTCTACATGTTTTTCTTTGTTTTATTGTTAATGTTTATTTCTATGCTCTCTTTCCTTTAATGTTCATAGCTTAGATTTACATTTATGCAAGTAGTGTAGCTTTAATTTTTATGCAATTAGTTATTAGTTAATCTCTCTTTCTTCCTTTGCTTAGTTTTCATTTCTTTGCTCTTTCATGTTGAAATTTACAAGTGTTGCTTCAATGCCACAAATGAGTAGCTAAACCCTTCAATTTAGGGGTAATGAAGCTCTCAAATATTATGTAATTTCAACATTTCTATGATTTATGATCTCTTTGTCTTATGCTTCATGAAAGTAAATTTTGTTGCAAGTTTATACAAGTGGGTTTGATAGCTTATGTTGATTTTGCAAATGAGCTATTCTTATTCAACATAAACACAAGTTGCATCATCATTTGCTAATTTATTTTTGATTTTGAAATGAAAGTAAAAATGAAATTTGATGATCTATATTACTAGTTACAATAGTAAATAGATCATACTTAAAATAACTTTTGCTTTGGCTTCATTTTCATGAGAATTATAAGTGGTATAATTGTTGTATTATAGTTTGATGGTTTGAGTTATGTTAATTAATAACCTAAACAAACCATACTTATGATAAATGCAACACTTATTTCACTTAATATCAAAGTTAGAGATCATAAATTCTATGTTTGTTGATTTACAAAAATATTAGAGTGGATTTGCCTCTAAATTGTTCTCTAGTTTAATAGTTTTTAAATCACGTTTTAGTTTTAGCGTTAACAATTCCTCCTCCATTTGGTCTAATTTGATTGAATAGATTTTTAATATCTCATAATTTCCTGCGGATCGACCCGTATTCGCCACGTACTACAAAGTGTACGCCGTGCACTTGCGGTTATTTTATTTCTAAATTCGTTCGACGGTTTTCTAAACCGATAGAATTTCCGTCGACGAACAAGTTTTTGGCGCCGTTGCCGGGGAGTTGTTTTGATTTTGATTTTCTATTCTTCGGATTATTTTTGTTTGATTTTATCGTGTGTTTGTTTTGTAAAAAATTGTTATGTGTATGTTTTTTTTTGTATGATTTAGTTTGTGTGCTTGTTTCTTGTTTTTTATTTTGCATTGCATTTGCATATTTTCTTAGTTTAAAAAGAAAAAAAACAGCAACACAATTTTTTTTTAAACTCTTCATATTGCATTTACATCTTTCATTCTCTTTTCTTTTCTATAGATTTACAAAAAAACAAACTAACTAACTGTGCACACTTCTCTGTTCCACCCCAAAGTGTTTCACTGTTCAGTTACTGTTTTAATTACAAGCTCACACCACTGTCATATGTTATCTTCTCCACTGTTAACTTCCTTAACTTTCACTACATTTCACTCATAACCTCCTGCTGTCTTCCCCTCTTAACAACTACACAACCTATCCAACATTACTTCATACATCAACACCCCACTCTACCACAACTGCTCCTCCCCGAGGAACACATTCAAAGAGCTTGCTGCCTTGTTCCTCAAAACATTTCCTCAAAACATTTCTATCAAAAAATTTCCATTTCACCTGACCTGGCCAACATACATTTGACATAGCAACTTTACCTTACTGATCACCCTTCTATCACCATACCACTCTTACAACATCACATTACCGACCACTGTCCATCCTCCTACTTTACTATTAACTCTACAAGCAGCCAATACCCACTCCATCATCATCAATACCTTGCCTGCACACTACTCCATTCATACATCTACAAAACACAGTGCTAGCCATTGCCTTTCATACAACCACTTATCAAAACTGCTCATTATTGTTTCATCAGTTCACTGCCCACCTCATTCTTGCCTTCAACACACGCCATCCGATTACTTCAACTTCACTGAACATCCCTTTGTCACCTCTTACCAATCCGCTACCAATTGCTACTCATCATCAGACTGCATATTGCCAAACCCGGCAAGTAACAATATTGCCCAAAAGCACAACCAACTGACAACTACCCTTCTCTGTTTTACATTTCAAAACAGTTCACACATCTGTGCACATTTCTATACATCAACCTGCACATACCCCGACCAACTCTCACCTACTTGCTCCAACCCAGTCACCAAAAACAAACAACTACAGCAAACCACCTGTTCTTTGTAGAATTCACTGCCTCTGCCTACTGCAAGTTCACCACTCTCCGATAACAGTGCAGCGACAAACCTTCATTCACACAATATCATCTCTGCCTCAACAACTATCTTCTGACCACTACTGCTCCAATCAAACTGCTGTCTCTGCTTTCAGCCATACCCTGTCGTCTCACCCAAAAAAAAAAGACTTACATCCTCCACCAAAACCATCGACAAATCCCTGACTGCTGCATCTCCCTGTTAACAACTCACTGTCTACTGGCCATCTTCCACCACTGACACCCTACTTCCTTCATCACCTCACTATGTTAATACATCATCTTCTAACCATTCAACCACAACTCGAACTCAACCGCATCTAATTCTACAACGCTGCCGCTACCTTCACCAGTCGCCTGCACCATAAAATCAAAGACCATGAAGTTGACCAATCACCATCGTCCAACAGCCAACCTCGACCACACCAGAATCCCCAATTCGCCAATTCGCGACCAATTCACGCAATTGCCTCTGCAATCAAATCACTGCCTCCTCTCAACTTGCATCGCCTCTCACTTCCGTGACCTTAGCCAATCGCCACTCAAAAATCACTTGATTGAATCGAAACCCTTTGTTCCCAAGCGATTGCAACCTAATCGAACTCGAGACCAAAATCCCCAAACGAATTTCGATCGAGTTCAGCTCGAACGATGAACGAGTTTCTGGCGATTCCTCATTTCTTATTATTTTTGTTTGCGTTCGAGCGTGTTAATTTGTGTTTGTGGTTTCAGTTGTTTTAACAGAGAAAATAATATTGTGGTCGTGGGCCTTTTGAGTTGTGGGCCGCGGAATCATTTTTTTCATTTGTTTTGATTTGTTCTTCTAATTTCTTCTTCTGACATATATATATAACGTTTTTTCTTTTGTTTTATAATAAGTAGTTTTGTTCTATTCTCCTTCTATCAAAATTTTTAGTCCAATTCACAAAAAAAGAGATAAAATATGGATGTAAATATATGCACATTTACGTGCACATCAAATACCCCCACAATTATCTTTTTATTCGTCCTCGAATAAGGAAAACTAAGATAAATCCGTTTTCGTAGGGAGCACGATTGCATTGAGCGTATGCAACAAGCCGTTAAACCTCTGGGTGTCCCCAGTAGGACGAGTGTTGTCTCGTGAGGGTTTTTAGCGGATACTACCCACAAAATCCAGATGCAAAGTGAAAATATTTACAAAATGCAAGATTTATATACAATGGGATGAATGCAAGTTCTTGAAAATATTTACAAATGACGGATTTACTCTTAAATCGACACAAAGAAGTTAAATATAAGTCTTGGTCATTATCTTGAAAATTTAAGTCATTACTCATCAAAACATCCAACAAAAATCAAGTTATCATAGAAAATAAACAATAGTTTAACTCGATGTTGCGGTTGATAACAAAGTGTAACTATGAAATAAATCCTTAGTTGATTATCAAAGTTTATTAAAGTGGTATTTTCATTTCTTTTCAATAACAAATCAAATCAAATAAGTAAAAATAATGCTAGGATTTCAATTGCTTGCTCTCTTATTATTTGTAAGGAAAAAAATTACACACCTAGCTCAGGTAAACTGAGGCCAGATATACCACCCATGCACTGCCTTTCGGGCTTATGTGAGGGGAGTACAGAGCATGGCGAGTGCACACACTTTCATGCATACACCTATCGACCGTAGGTGGTTTTTTTATTAAGTCTGTTCTTTGTTTTTTTTTGTTTTTTTACATGTGTTCCATACATGCATAACCGTGAGGACTTTTAAATGAGTATGAAAGCACACAATTAAAGATTCCAAGTAATTCACCCATGCATAACCGTGAGGACTTTTAAATGAGAGTGAATACTTTGGATGTTATTTTTTTATATATATATATTTAAGAGAGAGAGAGAGTTTTGCAAAATTATCTTAGCACCATTTAACTTAGAAGACAAAAATGTTATATCCTTTACTTTAAATTTACCACTTTTTAAACAAAGATTTTCAATTAGAACATACTTCATGATTAACATAGATGAACCTTCCTATATACCAGTTAAACCATTGTTATTTGTAATCAAACTTCATTTTTATTTTTGTTAAGACAAACAAATTTTCAAAAATTTCAATATATTAACCAAAACTTATAATTAACCCATAGTGTTTCTTCAAAAATAAATCAAAATGGTAAAAAGAAAATGTTTTTGAGATATAGAAGTTTTGAGATTTTTTTTTTGAAGTAAGAAGATGAAAATTCAAAAATGCCATGAAAAACCATGAAAAACTAAAAAAAATGAAAACAAAAACAAAAACAAAAACGTTTTCAAAACTTCTTTCATTCTCCAAACTCGTTCCTAATTTCTTTCTCTTTTCGACTTTCACTTGTGCATGAGTACGTGGAATCGTGACACAACAACAAATCGTTGGACTCGCGACCCTTCTACAAACCGTTTAACTCGAATAGACGATCCTCCCGAAATGGAAAACGAAAACGCCCCCCGAACTCTTATGGATAGAATCTTTCCCGATAGAGTTTCTATTCCATCTTGCATCACGTTACCCGCCCCTACGGGTAACCATTTCGAAATTCACTCAAACCATATTGCCACTCTTCCGAAATTTGGCAATTTCGAACACGATGATCCATACATCTTCTTGACTAAATTCGAACAAGTTTGTGCAACCATTAAACTCCAACAACTTTCTGATGACGGAATCAAACTTCGATTAATCCCATTCGCTCTTACGGATTACGCTAAAAAATGGTTGTACAGCTTACCATCGAACTCGATTAAAACGTGGGAAGAATTCGTAAAAGCTTTCTTAAAAAAGTTCTACCCTTTGGAAAAAACGAGTAGAATCCGAAACGAAATTGTAAACTTTCATCAATTCAAGGGAGAACCATTCGGAAAATATTTTGAAAGATTCAAAGAGCTTTTGATAAAATGTCCACACCATAATTTCGAAAAATGGACGATTTGCCAAATTTTATACGATGGACTCGAAAACAGGTCACGTACCATGCTCGAATCAATGTGCCAAGGCAACTTTCTTGCCAAACATCACGACGATGCTTGGCAATTTCTTGAAAACCTTGCTGAAAAATCATCCCAATGGAAACGATCGAACGAAAAATCAATTTACTCACGATCGAGTGCAAACTCGATAGGATCTTCTGTTGCTTTGGAAGCAAAGATCGACGCAATGATTAAAAAATTCGATAACGTTTTCTCATCAAATCAAATGAACCAAGCTTCCCAACCGATGTGTTATAAATACAACGATCCTAATCATATAGCCGATCAGTGTCCCAACTCTGTCGAACAAATCAATGCTTTCAATAAAGCCAAAAACGACCCGTTTTCTTCAACGTACAATCCTGGTTGGAGAAACCATCCCAATTTTGCATGGAACCAAAACAATCCCAACACGAATACGATTCGTCCCAATTTGCAAACATTTCCGAATAATGCTTCGAATCCTTCCTTTCAACCCAACAATTTTCAACCAAACTTTACGGGTCCATCTCATAATCAACCGCAACAATCAAATTTTCAACCAAATTCGGCTCATCCTCCCCAAGACGATAAACGTTTAACTTCACTTGAGAAAACTCTTGAAACGTTGGCTAAATCAACCACTCAAAGCCTTCAATCAAATAGCAATTTGCAAAATTTATTGACTTCATATATGCAAAACACAAACCAATCGATTGCAAAACTCGAAATGCAAATGAGTCAATTAGCCACTTCTGTAAGTGAACGCGAACGCGGAACATTCCCAAGTCAGCCCCTTCCAAATCCCAGAAATCAAAATACAAATTCAAATCAAGCCCATGTTGTTCAAGATAACAATGTCACCCAATTGAATGCTATCATAACTCTCCGTTCCGGTAAACAAATCGATAATCAAGTCATTAATCCAAACGCTTTACCAGAAACCTCTCTCGACACTTCTAAAACAACGAACGAATCTGAACAGAATGTGGAGCAAAACGATGAATCGAATGCCAATCCAAATTCTTCTTCTTCTGCTCGGGTAGACCCGCCTACCGAGTATCGTGTTCCATTTCCACATCGTCTCCGACCCAAGAAACATTCGGACCAAATGGAAAAGATGTTGGAAATTTTTAAACAAGTGAAAGTGAATATCCCGCTTCTTGACATCGTTCAGCAAGTCCCCACTTACGCGAAATTTCTTAAGGACTTGTGTACCCAAAAGCGACACACTCAAGTACCCAAAAAGGTCTTCTTAGCCACTAGTCTTAGTGAAGTCTTGTCCCAATCCATGCCCGTCAAATACAAAGATCCTGACTGCCCTACGATTTCATGTATAATTGGAGACAAGACAATTAACAAATGTTTGATTGACTTAGGCGCGAGCGTCAATTTGATTCCATACTCCGTTTACGAACAATTAGGCTTAGGTGAGCTCAAACCCACAAAAGTCACGCTTCAATTTGCCGATCGCTCGATTAAGAAACCCGTGGAAGAAATCGAGGACGTGCTCATTCGAGTTGGGCAATTCATATTCCCAGTTGATTTTATCGTTCTCGAAAAACAACCAGTTACAAATCCTGTGAGTCAAATTCCATTGATTTTAGGCCGGCCATTCTTAGCCACCTCAAACGCCTTAATCAATTGTCGTAACGGTTCTATGAAAATTTCTTTTGGAAACATGACTTTGGATCTTAACATTTTCAATCTTGAAAGCCAATCAAATGAACCTTGTGACCAAGCATTGGAAGTTAGTGCCATTCACGAAAACTTTGAAAACGAGACACTTGATCTTAACGATGAACGCGAGGCCGAGTACGAAAAATTATTTTATGAAATTCCCAACGAGATTGAATACACTCTTCCCTTTGAATCACTTCAAGTTGAATCCGAATCTCAACCCAATTCTGCAATCGAAAAACTCCCGAAGTTGGACCTCAAACCACTTCCCGATCACCTTAAGTACGCTTACTTAGGTGAAAACGAAACTTGTCCTGTCATCATTTCTAACAATCTTTCTCTTGACCAAGAAGCTTCTCTTCTCTCTATTCTTTTGAAAAATAGAGAAGCAATTGGGTGGTCCATTACCGATATTAAGGGAATTAGCCCTGCTATTGTCCAACATCGCATTCATTTGATTGAAGAAGCCAAACCCACTCGTGATGCACAACGGAGGCTTAACCCAAAAATGAAAGATACGGTTCGTGATGAAATTCTTAAGCTCCTCGATAACGGTATCATATACCCCATCTCCGATAACCCATGGGTTAGCCCAATTAATGTCGTGCCTAAAAAGTCCGGACTTATCGTCATAAAAACCGACGCTAACGAACTTATTCCAACTCGTACTCAAACGGGTTGGCGTGTTTGCATTGACTATCGAAAACTAAATGCCGCAACACGTAAGGATCATTTCCCTCTTCCATTTATGGACCAAATGCTCGAACGTTTAGCCGGCCATGAATTCTACTGCTTCCTTGACGGTTATTCCGGCTATAACCAAATTCCTATCGCTCCCGAAGATCAAGAGAAAACGACTTTCACCTGTCCATTTGGTACCTTTGCTTATCGACGTATGCCATTCGGACTTTATAACGCTCCTGCGACTTTCCAACGATGCATGGTTGGAATCTTTTCCGACATGATTGAACGCTTTCTAGAAGTTTTTATGGACGATTTCTCAATCTTTGGCGATTCCTTTTCCCAATGTTTACATCATCTCGAGTTGGTTCTAAATCGATGTAAAGAAAAACATTTGACTTTGAATTGGGAAAAATGCCACTTTATGGTCAAACAAGGCATAGTCCTTGGACATATCATCTCAAATAAAGGCATTGAGGTAGATAAAGAGAAAATCGATGTTATTGCAAATCTACCCATTCCCAAAACTGTTAAGGACATTCGATCATTTCTTGGACACGCTGGCTTTTACCGACGCTTTGTGAAAGACTTTAGCAAAATTGCTCGCCCTTTGACGACTCTTCTTGGAAAAGACGTTCCTTTCGATTTTAACTCTGATTGTATCTCTTCTTTTGAACGTCTTAAGAGTGAACTCATTTCTGCTCCAATCATTTGTGCGCCCAATTGGGATCTTCCTTTCGAGATAATGTGTGATGCTTCAAACTTTGCTGTTGGTGCTGTCTTAGGACAACGCATCAACAAGATCCTTCACGTGATTTACTATGCGAGTATGACTTTGAACGATGCTCAACTCAACTACACAACAACCGAAAAAGAGCTTCTAGCTGTCGTTTTTGCTCTCGAAAAATTCCGACAATACTTGATAGGGTCACACATTACTGTGTACACGGACCACTCCACACTTCGATATCTCTTCTCTAAAAAGGATGCCAAATCCGGCTTGATTCGTTGGATCCTTTTACTTCAAGAATTTGACATTACAATCAAGGACAAAAAAGGATCCGATAATGTCATAGCCGATCACTTGTCTCGTCTTCCGAACGCACCATCTTCTTTGCCGATCAATGAAAACTTTCCCGACGAACAACTCCTTTCAATTTCTATCGATCCATGGTACGCTGATATAGTGAACTACTTAGTCACTAAAGAAACTCCCTCATCGTGGTCCAAACAGGACAAATACAAATTCATGTCCCAAGTGAAATATTTCTATTGGGACGATCCATACTTGTTCAAATATTGTCCCGACCAAATCATCCGACGTTGCATTCCGGATAATGAGATAAGGAGTGTTCTTTCGTTTTGCCACGATCAAGCGTGCGGTGGACATTTTGGTCCTCGAAAAACTGCGGAAAAGGTGCTTCAGTGTGGTTTCTATTGGCCTTCTCTCTTCAAAGACTCATTCAAAATTTGTAAAACTTGCGATCGATGTCAAATGCTTGGACGAATTTCTCGACGAGATATGATGCCTCTAAACCCCATTCTTACCATCGAAATCTTCGATGTTTGGGGTATCGACTTTATGGGACCTTTTCCCAATTCTTTTGGAAACTTGTATATCCTTCTTGCTGTTGACTACGTCTCAAAATGGGTCGAAGCTGTTCCTTGCAAAACCAACGACCATAAAATTGTTGTGAAATTTCTCAAAGAAAACATCTTTTCGAGGTTCGGCACACCTTGCACAATAATCAGTGATAACGGGACCCATTTTTGCAACCGTTCTTTTGAAATTTTAATGAAAAAATACTCGATAACCCACAAGTTATCCACTTCGTATCATCCTCAAACTTGTGGCCAAGTTGAAGTTTCAAATCGACAAATAAAACAAATCTTGGAGAAAACTCTCAACAAAATTCGAAAAGATTGGTCTCAGAAACTGACCGACGCGCTTTGGGCTTACCGTACTGCTTTTAAAACTAACCTTGGGATGTCCCCATTTCGTTTAGTTTACGGTAAAGCTTGCCATTTACCCATTGAAATCGAACACAAAGCGTTGTGGGCAATAAAAAACTTAAACTTTGACCTTGAAAAAGCTGGCGAAAACCGAAAATTGCAACTCAACGAACTAGAAGAACTTAGGAATGACGTGTATGAAAACGAGAAAATTTACAAAGAAAGAACAAAAATTTTCATGACAAGTCAATCCTAAGAAAAACGTTTTCGCCTAACCAGAAAGTTCTTTTATATGACTCGAGACTTCATTTATTTTCGGGAAAACTTAAATCAAGATAGACAAGACCATTTGTGGTACGAACTGTTTTTCCACATGGTGCCGTAGAAATAGAAAACCCCGGGGATGGATCAATTTTCAAAGTCAACGGTCATCGTTTGAAACCTTTCTTGGAATTGCCAAATAACCAAGAGGAGGAGCTCATGATCCTTCATGAGCCAAGCTACGTCTAGTAAGAATGCTAACCCTCTTTTGTAAATATGTACATATTTTTCCCATTACATTCATTATATCACGCATTGACTATGGGGACACAGTCAAAATTAAGTGTGGGGGGGAGTCTCATTTTCATTTTTTTTAGTTTTTCATGGCATTTTTGAATTTTCATCTTCTTACTTCAAAAAAAAAATCTCAAAACTTCTATATCTCAAAAACATTTTCTTTTTACCATTTTGATTTATTTTTGAAGAAACACTATGGGTTAATTATAAGTTTTGGTTAATATATTGAAATTTTTGAAAATTTGTTTGTCTTAACAAAAATAAAAATGAAGTTTGATTACAAATAACAATGGTTTAACTGGTATATAGGAAGGTTCATCTATGTTAATTATGAAGTATGTTCTAATTGAAAATCTTTGTTTAAAAAGTGGTAAATTTAAAGTAAAGGATATAACATTTTTGTCTTCTAAGTTAAATGGTGCTAAGATAATTTTGCAAAACTCTCTCTCTCTCTCTTAAATATATATATAAAAAATAATAATAACATCCAAAGTATTCACTCTCATTTAAAAGTCCTCACGGTTATGCATGGGTGAATTACTTGGAATCTTTAATTATGTGCTTTCATACTCATTTAAAAGTCCTCACGGTTATGCATGTATGGAACACATGTAAAAAAACAAAAAAAAACAAAGAACAGACTTAATAAAAAAACCACCTACGGTCGATAGGTGTATGCATGAAAGTGTGTGCACTCGGCATGCTCTGTACTCCCCTCACATAAGCCCGAAAGGCAGTGCATGGGTGGTATATCTGGCCTCAGTTTACCTGAGCTAGGTGTGTAAATTTTTTTCTTACAAATAATAAGAGAGCAAGCAATTGAAATCCTAGCACTATTTTTACTTATTTGATTTGATTTGTTATTGAAAAGAAATGAAAATACCACTTTAATAAACTTTGATAATCAACTAAGGATTTATTTCATAGTTACACTTTGTTATCAACCGCAACATCGAGTTAAACTATTGTTTATTTTCTATGATAACTTGATTTTTGTTGGAAGTTTTGATGAGTAATGACTTAAATTTTCAAGATAATGACCAAGACTTATATTTAACTTCTTTGTGTCGATTTAAGAGTAAATCCGTCATTTGTAAATATTTTCAAGAACTTGCATTCATCCCATTGTATATAAATCTTGCATTTTGTAAATATTTTCACTTTGCATCTGGATTTTGTGGGTAGTATCTGCTAAAAACCCTCACGAGACAACACTCGTCCTACTGGGGACACCCAGAGGTTTAACGGCTTGTTGCATACGCTCAATGCAATCGTGCTCCCTACGAAAACGGATTTATCTTAGTTTTCCTTTATTCGAGGACGAATAAAAAGATAAGTGTGGGGGTATTTGATGTGCACGTAAATGTGCATATATTTACATCCATATTTTATCTCTTTTTTTTTAAATAAACATCATATTTGGGCATGTGTACATGTTAAAACCAAAATTCAATTATTTTTCAAATCATCATATTTTCATCTTCATTCAGGGGCAAATTGGTCATTTTTGTGCATGTGTAAATTTGAGAATTTTTACTTGGACATTTTTGATGATTTTTATAGGAATTTGGATGCATATGGAAGAGGCTTATATGAAGATACATGCATTCACAAATGAATACAAAGATAAGAAGAAGGAAATAATTCAAAGTACAAGATCATGGAGGACCCCACCCACTTACCTAACTTCCAATTAGAAGCTAAGCACATGCTAAAAGGACTTAAAGCTTCATGTACATATTAAGTGGGGGATTATTGAATGTTAATGATTACTTGGAGGCTACACCACCTCAAGGGTATTTTGGGAAGCTCCCTAAAAAGAGAACTAGGGTTTTATGCATGTATAAATAGCCCTCTTATGTACATGAACATGGCATCTACTCTTTCATTTTACTTAGGAAATTAAGAGATCAAATTGTAAGCTCAATGTTCTATGAAATAAAAATGGCTTCCAAGCCTCTTTCTTCTCTCTTTTCTACATGTTTTTCTTTGTTTTATTGTTAATGTTTATTTCTATGCTCTCTTTCCTTTAATGTTCATAGCTTAGATTTACATTTATGCAAGTAGTGTAGCTTTAATTTTTATGCAATTAGTTATTAGTTAATCTCTCTTTCTTCCTTTGCTTAGTTTTCATTTCTTTGCTCTTTCATGTTGAAATTTACAAGTGTTGCTTCAATGCCACAAATGAGTAGCTAAACCCTTCAATTTAGGGGTAATGAAGCTCTCAAATATTATGTAATTTCAACATTTCTATGATTTATGATCTCTTTGTCTTATGCTTCATGAAAGTAAATTTTGATGCAAGTTTATACAAGTGGGTTTGATAGCTTATGTTGCTTTTGCAAATGAGCTATTCTTATTCAACATAAACACAAGTTGCATCATCATTTGCTAATCTATTTTTGATTTTGAAATGAAAGTAAAAATGAAATTTGATGATCTATATTACTAGTTACAATAGTAAATAGATCATACTTAAAATAACTTTTGCTTTGGCTTCATTTTCATGAGAATTATAAGTGGTATATTTGTTGTATTATAGTTTGATGGTTTGAGTTATGTTAATTAATAACCTAAACAAACCATACTTATGATAAATGCAACACTTATTTCACTTAATATCAAAGTTAGAGATCATAAATTCTATGTTTGTTGATTTACAAAAATATTAGAGTGGATTTGCCTCTAAATTGTTCTCTAGTTTAATAGTTTTTAAATCACGTTTTAGTTTTAGCGTTAACAATTCCTCCCCCATTTGGTCTAATTTGATTGAATAGATTTTTAATATCTCACAATTCCCTACGGATCGACCCGTATTCGCCACGTACTACAAAGTGTACGCCATGCGCTTGCGGTTATTTTATTTCTAAATTCGTTCGACGGTTTTCTAAACCGATAGAATTTCCGTCGACGAACAACTGTGATTACTCCTCTTTTGAGTAAATATCTTATCATCTGATGTCTAAAACTCACATGTCTAACTTCCCATTATATATTTTGATAGAAACATTATAAATCATAGCCCGTTTATCATAATTAATCATGACTACATGATAAGGCTTTTTCCATAAAGGAATTTCTATTAGAAGATTCCTAAGCCATTCAGCCTTTTAACATGTATTCTCTAATGCAATTAATTCTGACAACATTGTTGAATCAAAAATACAAGTCTGCTTCTTGGAACCCTAAAACATAACATAATCTCCTATTGTAAAGATCCATCCAACTGTAGACACGGATTTGGATTATACATTGTTCTAGATTGTATCACTATATCCTTCTAACACAGCAGGATATCCTTTGTAAAATAAACCATAGTCTATGGTACCTTTCAAATAAGCTAGAACTTTAGAAATAGCTTACCAATGTTCATAATTGGATTATTCGTAAATCAACACAACACGCTTATTGCATGTGCTAGTCTGGTCTAGTGCAATGCATAATATATATATAAGACTCCTAATAATACTGGAACATTTAAGTTGAGAAATAGTTCTCCGGTGTTCTTCACTAATTTAATACATGGATTTAAAGGAGTTGGAGTTGGTGTGTCATTGTAATGGTCGTACTTCTTTAGGAACTTCTCGGTGTAGTGAGATTGTGTGATGACCACCCTACACCTCTGGTACCTAGTATATATGTATAATGCATTGTGGAGGTACCCGACCGATGTAGGATGGTAGCCAAGGGTATAAAGTAACAAAAATCCTAGCATAGAACCTATAGAACATCTTACGGTGCATAGACAAAATATAATATAATGACACAGATGAAAAATAGGCGAGATAGTGATATTATCAAATGAACCATAAGTATGAACATTAAAGTGCAATAGGTTCACAGTCTATACAAAAACTGAAATAATATAGTTTATACATCCTAAATCTCCCAAAATAAACTCCAAACTGTCTCTAAGTGATACAAGTACTAGTATAGCTCCACAACACTACATAGTGAAATGTAAGTGATATTAAGCTTCAAATATAAGTATATGAAAGCGTAGCGTCCTGCTTGTACTCCGTACAACTACATGCGCTATCCAGACCCGCTCTCCCTAATCTACTCATTTAAGAGTACCCAAGATAATAAGAAGTAAAGCATAAAACCTCGGGTCAGACAACAGTCTGGTGTGAGCAATTCATCATCTCAAAATACTATAAAAAGTGTATATAGTAAATAGGGGCATAAAGTATGAAGAACAATGCCTGGCCTGTCCCTACACCCAAAGAATTAGCACATAACAATAGATATATGCAAATCTACTATCACAACCATATAAGTGTAACAATCATAGTACAATGCCCATTGTCTAGGTATGTGGTTGGAAATACCTACATCATATGACACCCTAGAGTGATAAACAACCATAGCAAACATAGCATCCATCAAACAATCCTCACCATCACTCATGTGCATTGGAAATGATAACTCATATGGAATAATCACAAACCAGGCACTCAATTGAAATCCTGGCTTCATTGGTGCTCTAATCCATGCCACTGCATATGGCTAGGAACTAGGCTCACAATCGCAAAGCCTGGGGTAATCTACTACCGAAGATCCAAACACGATCGCAAATTCAAGTGGGCATCCCTACATACCCCTTCTTTACGAGCACATTAGAAACCTTCCAGTTATTAACTATCCCTTTGCATGCATCTCCATAATGGAACTCAATCGTTATTCCATCCCGGCTGTCTCCACAATAGAACACGGTCACAAATTCTACTCGCGAGCCCCCATCGTTAAACTTGCCCTTGTGGATCACCGTCATGACTCCCATCGTTAAGTCGTCATCCTCAGAATGCCTCTCGACATATATCGTAAGTCATAGAGCTATCATACCAAAGTTCTGAAGTTGTCATCAGCATTGTCATCTCGAAGCATTATGCCATTGATTCACTAATCGCCAGACGAGATCCAAAGTCATCCCGAGTCGTTTGGAGTTTCCTACTTCACTCTACATCACCCACAAGAACCGCGAAGCATGCCATGAAGAAATTCCCAAAGTATCGCCACACCATGAAGAAAATTTCTCAACTCACATACTTTGATAACTGAAACAAGCCCGATGTTTCTGAAGCCAAGACTTGAAGCAGCCAATCCTTCAACTCAAAGTACCCCTAAAAGCACCAGATCGAATTTCTTGCTTGGGCCCGGACAGACCATGTCCCCACAAACCAAACTCCAAGCATACCCCATCCTCCTGTCCCCCTCCCCCAAACCATGGCATCACCGGATAGAAAATCATGTCTGGTCCCTTCGAACTATAGCACCATTGGACAAAATTTGTTGTTCAATTTTCATCCTACCGATCCAAAGTAAAACCCGAGCCGACCCATCCAAAACTCGGAGCACTCCTAGCACCGAGCAGACCTCCCCCAAACAAAAATGCTGTAGTAACTCCCACTTCCATTTTTGCATCGATTTCATTACTACGCTCCATTCCTCAACTGTGTGCCTCTTGTATGCATCGATACGACTCTTAACAACCCCAAGTCAATCCATCGAAGCCCAGTTTCACGTTTCCTAGCTCTAAGTCGCTTCGATGAGTGTTTCAAGTGTACAAGCAAACATCATACATGCACGAAACAACATTCAAACATTCAAACATATAATTATTCATGGCAAATCATCATGTAATATGTTTTTAATGTTGCCTAACACACATTAAGGAAACCATACATCAAATTAACATGATCAAAACACTTTAAAATATTTTTTAATTTGTTTTTTACTTCAGGTTTAACTTTAAAAAAGTCCCAAAACATGATTTGACTTTAAAAATGAGTTTAAATAATGCCAAATCCTATAGATACATATATAGTAAGGTGAGAGATGATAAATCACTCAGTGAAACCTCCAGAATCCAATTTCTGCATGCAAACCGATGTAAATCCGAAAATAAACAGCAAAGATGTAATTTCCCTCCCCAAAAATATAGATTTGAAGATTCCTAATAAATCCTCTTGCTAATCTACCCTTAGTATATGATTTAGACTTGATTTGGAGGAGAAAGAGAATGTTTTGGGTAGAGAATGCGTTAATGGGAGCTTGGATCGATTTGAGAAGTGGTAAAAGTGATTTGGGGATAATGGTTCAGCCTCATATAGCCTCCAAACCTAAAATAGGTTAGTGGGCTTGCCCCCAAACCTCACTAATTATCCACTAAACTGCTCCAAAAAATACTAAATCTTCAAACAGCCATATCTCCTAACCAGAAAGTCAAATTCGCTATTATGAACACTCTAAGAGAAACCATTGTATCTTTCCAATAGAAGTTGTTTTGAATGCTAATTCAGCTTCTATCAAAATTTATAGTCGTTACAAGTTTTTAGGAATAAAATCAAGTGGAAAAATCCTAAATATAGGAAATGTTGCTAGTAGGTATTTCCAAAAGTTATAGAGTCATATGACCTCATATGAGTTTAAAAATAATATTTTACGATCATTTGATACGTAAAATACGAGTCATTACACTCTCTCCTCTTTAGGAATTTCGTCCCCAAAATCCCAATACAAACAAGGTTACATCAAACATAGCTATACTGCATGCCTAACATCCATGAGCAAACATATCAAACATTAAACATGCATATAGAAGCGGGTAATGATATATACGCTTACCCTAGCATGCATGATACTAAATTATCCTATGATATTAAAAGTGAAAGTAAATGTGATAAACAACTCACTAAGTAAAAAGCTTTGGATAAGCGGTCCTCGTGCCCTCCTCGGTCTCCTAAGTACAATCGCCTTCGCTCTCACTCCATTGGACCTTCACTAGCTCTACCATCTTCCTTCCAAGCTGCTTTGTATCATGTCGACGATATGAATAGCTTCGAGGTCTCGATGCTTTTGTTTCAATCTCGATATCATCAAGCTGATTCGGTTCAACTATCATGCCTGAGCCATGCACAAACTTATGCAAGAGAGATGTGGAACATGTTATGCACGCCTACTATCTTTTGAGGTAAGTCAACTTTGTAAGCCAGGTTTCCAGTCCTCTCAAGTATCGGAAAAGGACCAACAAATCTCGGTGCCAACTACCCCTTAGTATCGAACTAAACCACATTCTTCAGTGAAGAGATCTTAATAAAAACCATATCGCCAATGGATAACTCTAAGTCATGTCTTCTCCTATCGACGTGGCTCTTCTATCTATCCTGAGCAGCTCTCATTAGTTGTCAAATGACCTCAATCTTCTCTTGAGTCTTTCTAATCATATATGGCCCTAATATCAGTATCTCGCCCGCTTTCCACCAACATGAAGGAGCATTGCATGGTTGGCCATATAATTTCTCAAATGGTGCTATGTCGATTTTGGACCGATAACTATTGTTGTATGCGAACTCTACTAAGTGTAAATGATTGTCCTACAAGCCACCGAAAACGAGAATGCAAGCTCGCAAGAGATCCTCTATGATACGATTCACCCTCTCAGTCTGCCCACTAGTTTGTGAGTGATAAGTTGTACAAAGATGTAGCTCTGTCTGCAATGCCTCTTTTAAGCTCTTCCAAAACCCGCTAGTGAATAAAGGGTCTCGATCGCTCACAATGCTCTTCGGTATACCATGAAATTGCCCAACCATTTCTCATACAACTCGGCCAATTTGGATGTCGTTCTACTAGACTTTACGGGTATAAATCTAGCGCTCTTTGTCAATTTATCTATTATGACCCAAATGTTATCATACCCTCCTCTGGTTCTTGGCAATCCATCGATGAATTCCATTGAAATTTGTTCTAATTTCCACTCAGGAATCTCGAGCGATTGTAACAAACCACTCGTCTTCTTCTGCTCTGCCCTTACCAATTGACAGTATATACACTTCGAGATGAATGCCTCAACATCCTTCTTCATCCTTTCCAGATAAAATGTTTGCCTCATATCATGGTACATTTTATTACCATCGGGATGTGTAGTCAATCCCGAATGATGGCACTCACATAGCACCTCATCCCTCAACCTATCGACATCAGGAACAAACAATCTCCCATCCTAACGGAGCTTACCATCACAGTTGAGCCCGTACTACTTCATCTCCTCAGACTCTACTCCTTCCTCTATCTTCGCCATGACCTCTGCTAGTCTAGCATCTCGCCTCTGACTAGTACTAATCTGCTCAATTAGGGTAGGTCTGATCGTTAGGCTAGCCAACATTTCCGGCTCTAGCTCACATGGAGGTCTAAAATCATAGTCCGCGATAAACTCCAACTACTTCCACTCTAGGAACATCGCTCCTAAGCTGACATGTCTCCTACTAAATGCATCATCAACTGCATTTCCTTTACCTGGGGTATAGGAAATGTCAAATTCGTAGGATGCTAGGAACTCTAACCATTGTTGCTAATGAAGGTTAAGGTCCTTCTGGGAGAATAAATACTTCAATGATTTGTGGTCCATATACAACTCAAACCTCTCCCCAAGCAAATAATTTCTTCATATCTTCAAAGCGAATATTATTACCGCCAACTCCAAATCATGAGTCGGGTACTTCTTCTCATGCGGTTTCAGTTATCGACTAGCATAGGCGACAACCTTTCCCTTCTACATCAACCCCGAACCTAATCCGGTACCACAGGCATTTGTTTATACTGTCAACTCCTTATTCCCGCTCAGAATGACTAACACCGATGTGTTGGTCAAACTCTCCTTCAAATTCATGAATGCGTGTCCTCACCTCGCGTCCCAAATAAAAGTCTAATTCTTCTTCATCAAGTTGGTTAACGGTACTGCTACCTTAGGGAAGTCCTTGATAAATGTTTATAGTATCCCACTAAGCCAAGGAAACTTCTCATGTCTGTAGTAGTCTTGGGTTAATCCCAGTCCTGTACTGCTGCCTCTTCACAGGATCTACAGCAATACCCTGCTCAAAAACAACATGACCTAAAAATCGCACTTCCTTCCCTCAGAAGCGACACTATGAAAACTTCATCTTCAATCTATACTTCCTCAACACCTCGAGCACAATCCTCAAATGCTCCTTGTGCTTTTCCTCTGTCCTTGAGTAAATAAGAATATCGTCAACGAACATAAATACAAACTTATTTATTTGATCCATGAAAACATGGTTTATAAGATCAAAAAAGTATGTCGATGTGTTGGTTAGCCTGAATGGCATAACCAACCACTCATAGAATCCAAACAGCATACGAAACACTATGATTAACACACTCTCCTTTGCCACTCTCAGCTGATGAAACCTCACGGCAAGGTCCAACTGAGAGAGCACCCTAGCATCATAGAGCTGATTGAACAAGTCATCAATACGCGAGAGTAGATACTTGTTCTTCTTCGCCACCTTGTTCAACTCACGGTAACCCATACACAACCTCAGAGAGCCATCCACCTTTGTAGTCAATACTATGAGTGTGCCCCACTCAGATATGCTTCTATGAATGAACCCTCGCATCAATAGGTCATTCACTTGCACTTCCAACTCCTTCTGCACTCTGGGTGCCATACACCTCAAAGGTATAACTATTGGTCTGACATCCTTTACCAAATCTATACGGATTGGTAATCTGGCCACCTCCTCGAATATGTCTGGATACTCCCTCGCTATAGGCATAAATGATAACTTGTCATGTGGGATCTCGAGCGAGTACAAAAAGCTAACCATCACCTCATCATTAGGTAGGCAGCTTGTCTCCAACCTACGCCCATTATCCATCCCTATCACCACCAACAGCCTCTCACAATCCACCACTACTTCATACTTCTGCAGCTAGCCAATCCCCATAATAATATCGAACCCTACAAAAATCAAAACAAAGCAATTATAAGCAGACAAACATCTATGACTCAATAAGGTCTAGTATTGACAAACCATGCAAAGGCTAGTCGATCCTCCAACAGAGTTTGTGACAATCAAAGGTTGGTTAAAAATCTCAGGTTTCAATCCCAATCCATTTTCCAAATCACTAGACATGAAGAAATATAAAGCCCCGGTATCGAATAAAACACATACATGTGTATCAGAAATAGAAAGCATGCCCTATATAACGACGCTCTTCCCCTTCTCCTTCCCTAATGGAGCACTCAATGAAGTTGGAACAACGTTCAAAGCATAAACAGACACAACCTACTTATTCCTCGGTGGTTCTGGGCAATCCTTCTTGATATGCCCTAACTTGTTGCAGTTGTAGTACTTCTAGCCTTCCTCCTTGCAGTCTCTAACGAGATGGCCCTTCTTTCCATAATTATAGCAAGTAGGCTCCCACTTTTCCTTCTTCAGACCACTCTTCTGAAAATACTTCTTCTTCTTATTGTTGTCCCATTTCCTCTTGTCTAGCCCGCTAGCATGCGTCTTTGGCTCATCCTTGTGAACAACAACCAATTTAGGCTTAGGATACATACTCTCATGTCGAAGTGCCTTTTCCACCAGCCTCTCAAAGATCTCATCGATATGTCCTACTAGCTTTTCTCCAGGATAATCATCCAAGACCATAATAAACTTCTCGTTCTTCTTGAGTGGAGTATCGATAAAAGATAGACCGTACATCGACATCATGTTGAACATAGCCACATACTCCGGCATAGGCATATCCCCCTATCTCGAGTCAGCAAACTTCCGGAAGAGCACCGACTTTTGAGAGGCCGGTATATACTTCTCTTCAAATCTTACCGTAAATAGCTCCCAAATAATCTGATCATCATGAGTAGTAATCTTGATGGTGTTCCACTATCCCATAGCTTGTCCTTGAAGCTGTCTGGAGGCCAGCTTCCTCTTCATCACATCCTCTAACTCTATATCATAAAAGATGCGTTCCCAGGTGTCTGACCAATCCTGCACTTTGATGCTTGATTCCATTTTGAGGAACAGTTTGCCTCCTAGAGTAGGATATTCTTTGTTCAGTTTTGCAAAGTCAGCCCTCGGCGCTTACACTAGAGCAACACCACCAACAGTCGCAGCAGGAGCAACTTAGGCATTCTAAACCATGTTTCGTACCTTCTCAATGAACATGTTCTACAAATCGGGGTTAGCAGCCCCGATCCTGCCCTTTCCTCAAATCCAGAGTCAGAGTTCCTAGCAGCATTCCTCGTTGGCCAGCTAATTCTTACAGGTTGTAGAAATAATAACAGTCTCTCTAAAAGGAATAAGTGGTATCCATTAATGCATTGCGACTTATATCTTATATATATGTAACAACCCGGGATTTGCATTACCAACTAATAAATAAAAGTTAGGATTTTTATTTATTTTAATGAAGCATAAAAGAATTTGGAATAACAAAATTTATGTGAAAAAGGCTATTTTAATTAAATGGGAAATATGGGATTTTAAAATGAGGATAAAATGTTATTTTTGGAAAGTTAAATATTTTAGGAGAGATTTTAAAATGGGTTTGGATAAGAAAAATGAGTTTTATAAACATACATGAACACTTAGACTAATTTTTGGAAAACATATAAATAACTCTCTTCTTATTGGGTTTCTAAACCTAGCCCAATAACCCACCCTAAACCTCCTCTATAAATTATCTCATACTCTCCAAACCTCATTCATTCCAACCCTAATCAAATTCCTAAAACCCTAAACCTAAAAATGGACTCCATGCTTAGGAAAGCTCCATCCTCTCTTATATTGGCTTAAGCTAGTTAAAGTAAGGGAAGGTAATGCAAAAACCCTCTTGTAATCCATTTATAACTCTTTTTAATTTCTGGAAATCATGTTTTAACTCTTGGTTTTATGTGTTTTGGTATTTTTCTAGCTCCTTGATCATCATCTCTTAGCTTTGGTTAGTGCCATATAGGTGTTTGTTCTTTTGCTTGAGAGGAATACTAGGTAAACCCTCTCCTAATCTATGTATAAGCATCTCTTAATTTCTGAAATTATTTTGTAATCCTCTTTTTTTGTGCATTTAGATTGTGAAACTCTTTGATCTTCTTTTCATTGCTTGGAAAGAGGTAATATATGCTAGCTGAAATTATAATTAGTTTATTATTGTTAGTAAATTAGGCATATCTCATTCATCTTAAATCGGAATTAAGATTTTCTTGATGTTCTGGAAAGCTTATTCTATAGGCTATAACTTTTTTGTTTTGAGCTTTGCCTAATTTTGTGGTTTGAATGGTCGAAATCACGTTTGTTTGTCGCTGACCTGACAACAAACTACAGGGTTGAGAAACTAAAAACCTGAAATTGATTTGGCCATAAGTTACTCGTTTCTTATCCCAATCTAATAATTTTGGATGTTCTGGAAAGCGTAGATTTAGGGCTAAAACGTTCATGTTTTGAGTTTCATGAAATTTCAAAGTTAATTTTGTCAAAACTATGCATTCTTACCACTGTCCCGAGAGCACAACGACAGTGATATAAAATTTAGATCTGAGAATTGTTTTAGTCATAGAATTTTCATCTCTGGTCGGAATTTGACGATCTTGGTCATTCCGGAAAGCTTAGAAACTAAGCTACAACTTTCATTTTATTCATTTTGCCAGAATTTGAAGTTTACTATGCCAAAATTGTGGTTTTTCATCTCTGGCCAGTTAGTGCATAGCTATAGGCCTTGGTCTCTTTTCTCCCGTTGTTTTCAGCGTAGAACCCCGACTTTGCGACGCCATCCCGGGCTCGTCCTTTGTCGGATTTCATCGTTTTTGGTCTCGTTAAAATGATGAGATCGAGATCTTTAACCATGCAAAGTTTGGTTTAGATCTGGGTGCATTAGATACTTCGTTTCTATTGCCGAAGTAGCACCCATAAACTGTTTTACAATAGTGATCATTTTCAGTTATCGTCGGACCAACTTTGAAACATTGGCGTTTCTTCATTTCAAGTTGAAACCGAACGATTCTTGTTGCATATCAAAGTAGGAGTACTTTACTATGCTCCTGCCAATTTTCATCAAGATCTGAGTTCATGTGACCCTTCGACCATGTCGTCGAAGTGGGACCTTTACACTGTTTTGACACAGTAAAGTTTTATGATTTTTGTCCGACTTTGAGACGACGCCGTTTCTTCGTTTCAAGTCGGAATTTCCCAATTCTTTTTGCAGTTTGGAGCAGGGATGTTGGACTATATGTCTACCCATTTTCATGCCATTCGGATTCAGTTTGCTAGTCCGAATAATTTTCCGAACTTGGGTTCGCGTCATTTTCGGACTATTTTCCCAACACTTAGAATATTTTCAGTGATTTTCTGGTTTTATTGATTTCTTTGAGATTTGTCTCCAGATTTCGTACACGGGTTTTATGAATTATTTTCAAAGGATTTTTCACTCCTAAATGGCTTTAGAAATTATTATATAATATTATTTTTAATTATTAAATTAATTACTCCATAATAGGAGAGTTTTCAAAAGCCGTTTTAAAGTGATTTCAAAATCAATTATAAATCCGTTTCGCACCATTATTTTCTATAATAAAAATCTCACACTCACTTTTTAGCACGTCGAGCGAAGTGGAAAGGTGCTTAAACGGTTAGGAAATCTCCGGCCTATGGAACCGTGTGTATTTCCTTTCCGGTTAACCCTGACCTATTCGATTGATCGTTTTGACCTTTGGGTCTAGTTTACCGATGATACGAGGTGGACTTTTTATTATTTGGAGTGTGAGCTTGCTATTGGTTAGTAAACCGTTTAGTGCGAACGTGGGGTATGGGACTCATTGTTAACACTTTACGGGTTCCTCTCCAAGAAGTTGGTGACACATTAGCCTTTGGGCGGCCAGTACTGGACCTCTGGTTCACCACGCCTCTGGGCAACCGTCTCTGGACACCTGCTCTATGGAGCAGTTTATTTTTTCGGCATGCGCCTCTGGGCCTTTATCCTTCTGGGAAGGATCTTGCCGTCTCGCGCGTTTCGCATCTGTGCGAGTGATTGATCACAACTCTACAGTACTTGGCAACAACGACTCTGGTCGGTGTACGTGCAATATTGGTATTATTTGATGATTTTTACATCCATTCGAGTACCGCCATTCGGTGTTGGTTCTATGGAATCATACGATGTAAGTGCGATTATCTTGTGGATTCATAGTGTCTCTGGACATTGCTTTTCAGTGTTGGATTTCATTGACTTTTCAGTATATCCCCATTGCTCTTTGGAGCATCGATCTTTGCTTGGGCATTGATTACAGACTCTGGTCACTCTTGGGATTATTGCCTATGGGCATCTTTTTATAGCTTTGGCTACGCCGATGATATGAGGCGATTTTATTTATTTTACACTTTGGTGTTGATTTTTCTTTGGAGATTTTTATTGTTTATTGATGATTAGGGATCGTCATTATATTCATGTGGTTCATAATATACATCTCTTTGGATAAGTACTGTTTTATTTATGTACCACATTATGATATATCTCAGTTATTACTGATTGTTTAGCTAGCCTGACCCGAGTGTTTTCGCTCGGGTCAGACCGAGTTGTTTCAGGTTAGGTCTCTGGACTTAGCTTATGTGCTTCTGCTTTGGACTTATCTGCTATGCTTTTGAGATAGCTTATCTTAGTGTCCGCTTATGTTATTATTCAGACTTTGCTATGTACATATTTTTGACTCACATGTGTGAGCAGTGGCTTTGTACCCACTTATGATATTTGGATCTGTATTGACGTTGTATTGTCCTGAGATTTTATATTTGTCATGTGATTCTGTTCTGTGATGTTTTATCATTTATTACTATGCTTGTTTCTGATAGGTCTTTAGCCATTGTAATTTCGTTATAAATATTTATTGAATATGTCGAACCACTTGAGAAAAATATATATATACCATCCTTTCGACGTATTCAGTAGATAGTTATAGCTTGATTACAAATGGTCGCTTCCACTATACTCTATTCTCCGCTTTAACAGACAGTATTACTCCCGTAATACTCTTTGTTACAGTGGGTCTCGGAGTGGGGCATTACAGCTTGGTATCAGAGCCTGGTTTCAGGAATAAGCATAATAAACACAGAACAGATACACTTAGTACAATACATTTTAAATTAGATCCGAATTAAATCAAATCCCTTCCTTAGGTTTATTGATAGATAAGTTAGGAATATGTATAGGAATCCGTTATATTCCGTAGTATTCCTTAATTAATTATCTATCATTGAATCATGTCTAACTCTAATTCCCATTACGACATGTTTGACCAATTGAGCGGTGCGAAGGTCTTCTCTCAGCTTGACCTTGCCACCGGATTCTATCAGCTACGAGTCGTGGAAGACAGCATTCCTCTTACATCATTTCGTACTCGTTATGGTTCTTTTGAGTGGTTGGTCATGCCGTTCGGCTTGACGAACGCTCCGGCTTTCTTTGTTGATCTTATGAATCGAGTATTCCGGGAATACATCGATAGATTCGTTCTGGTTTTCATCGACGATATTCTTATTTATTCTAGATCCGAGGCAAAGCATGCTCATCATTTGCGGATCGTCTTGGATACTCTTCGTCGACATCAGCTTAAGGCCAAGCTCTCCAAGTGCCATTTTTGAGAGAGCAAGGTCAAGTTCTTGGGCCATATTGTATCATCTGAGGGTATTTCCGTCGATCCTGCCAAGATCTAAGCTATTCAGAATTGGAAGCAGCCCAAGAACGTTCACGATATTCGCAGCTTCCTTGGGCTGGCGGGTTATTACCGTCGGTTTATCAAGGATTTCTCTCGAGTTGCACTTCCCCTAACGACTCTGACTCGTAAGGGGGTTCGTTTTATTTGGTCTGATAAGTGTGAAGCTTCCTTTCAGCGATTGAAGGAACTTCTCACCCATGCTCCTATTCTTGTGGTTCCTGAGAGTAACCAGGATCTTGTTGTTTACACCGACGCTTGTGGTAGCGGCCTCGGTGCTGTGCTTATGCAGAAAGATCAGGTAGTTGCTTACGCTTTTAGGCAGCTACGTCCGAATGAGGTTCGCTATCCGACTCATGATCTTGAGTTGGCAGCTATCGTCTTTGCTTTGAAGACGTGGCGTCACTTTCTATTAGGCGAACGCTTCACTCTTTACACCGATCACAAGTCTCTGAAGTATTTATTCAGTCAGAAGGATCTCAATATGAGGCAGCAGCGATGGCTCGAGTTTCTCGCCTCATATGACTTAGACATTCAGTATACCCCTGGCAAGGGTAATCATGTGGCTGATGCACTCAGTTGCAAACACTCGGCAGTTGTTTCTATGATGATAGCCGAGTGGGATATTCTTGAGACTCTTTCTATGTGTGATATTCGAACTCGAGCTTCGTCTTCTGATTCTCGGATCTTGTTATTCAGCTTGGAAGCTCGACCTATTCTATTGGATCGCATTGCCCATGCTCAGCGGCAGGATCCAGACTTGTTGCGATACATTCATCTACTTGAGTCGGGATCCAGTGATGAGACATTGTTGGATTATTCTATTGATTCTCATCGGTGTCTTCGCAGGAAGAACCTTATTTTGGTACCATCTGATTTATCACTTAGGCATGACATTCTAGACGAGTGTCATCACACTAAGTACACTATACATCCCGGGTCGAGTAAGATGTATGTCGACATGTGTCGCCTATTTTATTGGGAGGGCATGAAGAGCGATGTTGCAAGTTATGTAAGCCGTTGCATGACTTGTCAATAGATCAAAGCTGAGCACCAGCGTCCATCCGGTCTTCTTCAGCCGCTAGAGATTCCATTGTGGAAATGGGATCAGATATCCATGGATTTTATTGACGGTCTGCCTCGATCGAGGTCAGGCCATACTTCTATTTGGATCATCGTCGATCGCTTGACCAAATCAGCTCATTTCATTCCTATTAAGTCCACTCGGACTGCTCCTCAGCTTGCCAAGTTATATGTGAAGGAAGTCGTTCGACTCCATGGCATTCCTAGCTCTATCGTCTGTGATCGAGATACTATCTTTACTAGTCACTTCTGGAAGTGCCTACAGTCAGCTTTGGGCTCAAATCTGAATCTCTCGACTGCTTATCATCCTCAGACCGACGGTCAGACGGAGAGGGTGAATTGTGTTTTGGAGGATCTTTTGCGCTGTTGTATTCTGGATTTCGGAGGTAGTTGGGAGGATCACTTACCGCTTGTAGAGTTCTCCTACAACAACAGCTTTCAGTCTAGTATTAGCATGGCTCCTTTCGAGGCTCTTTACGGAAGGCCATGTCGTTCTCCTTCGTGTTGGTTAGAATCTGGCGAGAAGCTCCTTCTTGGTCCAGATTCAGTTCGGGAATCTTCTGAGAAGATTATTCTTATTCGTCAGAGAATGAAAGAGGTGTAGAACCGTCAGAAATCCTATGCGGACAACCGCAGGAAGCCTCTTGAGTTCTCCATTGGTGATCATGTCTTTATTCGGATATCTCCTTTGAAAGGGGTTGTGCGTTTCAGCTCTACAGGGAAGTTGGCTCCTCGCTATGTTGGACCATTTCCTATTACGGAACGCATTGGCCCCGTAGCTTATCGTGTGGCTCTACCTGCTCACTTCTCTGGAATGCACGACGTGTTCCATGTTTCCCAGCTTCGCATGTGTGTCCGCGATCCTAATTATATCTTTGAGCCGCATGTTGTGCCTGATTTGGAGATCTTACCTGATTTATCTTTGGAGCAGCAACCTCTTCGTGTGCTTGATTCGGAGGTTAGACGCCTTCGCAACAAAGAGGTTCTACTCATGAAGATTCAATGGTCACCGAATCCTAAGGACTGCACTTGGGAGACCAGAGAATCTATCGAATGCTCTTATCCTGGCTTTCTCCCATCTTCTTCTACGGGTGAGAATTCTCTATTTTATCTCTATCACTTCTTTTGTGGATTTAACGTTATAGACGACATCTATCTTAAGGAATTGCGGGTACGCAATTTTCTTAAGGGGGGGAGTCTGTAACAACCCGGGATTTGCATTACCAACTAATAAATAAAAGTTAGGATTTTTATTTATTTTAATGAAGCATAAAAGAATTTGGAATAACAAAATTTATGTGAAAAAGGCTATTTTAATTAAATGGGAAATATGGGATTTTAAAATAGGATAAAATGTTATTTTTGGAAAGTTAAATATTTTAGGAGATATTTTAAAACGGGTTTGGATAAGAAAATTGGGTTTTATAAACATACATGAACACTTAGACTAATTTTTGGAAAACATATAAATAACTCTCTTCTTATTGGGTTTCTAAACCTAGCCCAATAACCCTCCCTAAACCTCCTCTATAAATTATCTCATACTCTCCAAACCTCATTCATTCCAACCCTAATCAAATTTCTAAAACCCTAAACCTAAAAATGGCCTCCATGCTTAGGAAAGCTCCATCCTCTCTTATATTGGCTTAAGCTAGTTAAAGTAAGGGAAGGTAATGCAAAAACCCTCTTGTAATCCATTTCTAACTCTCTTTAATTTCTGGAAATCATGTTTTAACTCTTGGTTTTATGTGTTTTGGTATTTTTCTAGCTCCTTGATCATCATCTCTTAGCTTTGGTTAGTGCCATATAGGTGTTTGTTCTTTTGCTTGAGAGGAATACTAGGTAAACCCTCTCCTAATCTATGTATAAGCATCTCTTAATTTCTGAAATTATTTTGTAATCCTCTTTTTTTGTGCATTTAGATTGTGAAACTCTTTGATCTTCTTTTCATTGCTTGGAAAGAGGTAATATATGCTAGCTGAAATTATAATTAGTTTATTATTGTTAGTAAATTAGGCATATCTCATTCATCTTAAATCGGAATTAAGATTTTCTTGATGTTCTGGAAAGCTTATTCTGTAGGCTATAACTTTTATGTTTTGAGCTTTGCCTAATTTTGTGGTTTGAATGGTCGAAATCACGTTTGTTTGTCGCTGACCTGACAACAAACTACAGGGTTGAGAAACTAAAAACCTGAAATTGATTTGGCCATAAGTTACTCGTTTCTTATCCCAATCTAATAATTTTGGATGTTCTGGAAAGCGTAGATTTAGGGCTAAAACGTTCATGTTTTGAGTTTCATGAAATTTCAAAGTTAATTTGGTCAAAACTATGCATTCTTACCACTGTCCCGAGAGCACAACGACAGTGATATAAAATTTAGATCTGAGAATTGTTTTAGTCATAGAATTTTCATCTCTGGTTGGAATTTGACGATCTTGGTCATTCCGGAAAGCTTAGAAACTAAGCTACAACTTTCATTTTATTCATATTGCCAGAATTTGAAGTTTACTATGCCAAAATTATGGTTTTTCATCTCTATCCAGTTAGTGCATAGCTATAGGCCTTAGTCTCTTTTCTCCCGTTGTTTTCAGCGTAGAACCCCGACTTTGCGATGCCATCCCGGGCTTGTCCTTTGTCGTATTTCATCGTTTTTGGTCTCGTTAAAATGATGAGATCGAGTTCTTTAACCATGCAAAGTTTGGTTAAGATCTGGGTGCATTAGATACTTCGTTTCTATTGCCAAAGTAGCACCCAGAAACTGTTTTACAATAGTGATCATTTTCAGTTATCGTCGGACCAACTTTGAAACATTGTCGTTTCTTCGTTTCAAGTCGAAACCGAATGATTCTTGTTTCATATCAAAGTAGGAGTACTTTACTACACTCCTGCAAATTTTCATCAAGATCTGAGTTCATGTGACCCTTCGACTATGTCGTCGAAGTGGGACCTTTACACTGTTTTGACACAGTAAAGTTTTATGATTTTTATCCGACTTTGAGATGACGCCGTTTCTTCGTTTCAAGTCGGAATTTCCCGATTCTTTTTGCAGTTTGGATCAAGGATGTTGGACTATATGTCTACCAATTTTCATGCCATTCGGATTCAGTTTGCTAGTCCGAATAATTTTCCGAACTTGGGTTCGCGTCATTTTTGGACTATTTTCCAACACCTAGAATATTTTCAGTGATTTTCTGGTTTTATTGATTTCTTTGAGATTTGTCTCTAGATTTCGTACACGGGTTTTATGAATTATTTTCAAAGGATTTTTCACTCCTAAATGGCTTTAGAAATTATTATATAATATTATTTTTAATTATTAAATTAATTACTCCATAATAGGAGAGTTTTCAAAAGCCGTTTTAAAGTGATTTCAAAATCAATTATAAATCCGTTTCGCACCATTATTTTCTATAATAAAAATCTCACACTCACTTTTTAGCACGTCGAGCGAAGTGGAAAGGTGCTTAAACGGTTAGGAAATCTCCGGCCTATGGAACCGTGTGTATTTCCTTTCCGGTTAATCCCCGACCTATTCGATTGATCGTTTTGACCTTTGGGTCTAGTTTACCGATGATACGAGGTGGACTTTTTATTGTTTGGAGTGTGAGCTTGCTATTGGTTAGTAAACCGTTTAGTGCGAACGTGGGGTATGGGACTCATTGTTAACACTTTAAGGGTTCCTCTCCAAGAAGTTGGTGACACATTAGCCTTTGGGCGGCCAGTACTGGACCTCTGGGTCACCACGCCTCTGGGCAACCGTCTCTGGACACCTGCTCTATGGAGCAGTTTATTTTTTCGGCATGCGCCTTTGGGCCTTTATCCTTCTGGGAAGGATCTTGCCGTCTCTCGCGTTCCGCATCTGTGCGAGTGATCGATCACAACTCTACAGTACTTGGCAACAACGACTCTGGTCGGTGCATGTGCAATATTGGTATTATTTGATGATTTTTACATCCATTCGAGTACCGCCATTCGGTGTTGGTTCTATGGAATCATACGATGTAAGTGCGATTACCTTGTGGATTCACAATGTCTCTGGACACTGCTTTTCAGTGTTGGATTTCATTTACTTTTCAGTATATCCCCATTGCTCTTTAGAGCATCGATCTTTGCTTGGGCATTGATTACAGACTCTGGTCACTCTTGGGATTATTGCCTATGGGCATCTTTTTATAGCTTTGGCTACGCCGATGATATGAGGCGATTTTATTTATTCTACACTTTGATGTTGATTTCTCTTTGGAGATTTTTATTGTTTATTGATGATTAGGGATCGTCATTATATTCATGTGGTTCATAATATACTTCTCTTTAGATAAGTACTATTTTATTTATGTACCACATTATGATATATCTCAGTTATTACTGACTGTTTAGCTAGCCTGACCCGAGTGTTTTCGCTCCGGTCAGACCGAGTTGTTTCAGGTTAGGTCTTTGGACTTAGCTTCTGTGCTTCCGCTTTGGACTTATCTGCTATGCTTTTGAGATAGCTTATCTTAATGTCCGCTTATGTTATTATTCAGACTTTGCTATGTACATATTTTTGACTCACATGTGTGAATAGTGGCTTTGTACCCACTTACGATATTTGGATCTATATTGACGTTGTATTGTCCTGAGACTTTATATCTGTCATGTGATTCTGTTCTGTGATGTTTTATCATTTATTACTATGCTTGTTTCTGATAGGTCTTTAGCCATTGTAATTTCGTTATAAATATTTATTGAATATGTCGAACCACTTGAGAAAAATATATAGATACCATCCTTTCGACGTATTCAGTAGATAGTTATAGCTTGATTACAAATGGTCGCTTCCACTATACTCTATTCTCCGCTTTAACAGACAGTATTACTCCCGTAATACTCTTTGTTACAGTGGGTCTCGGAGTGGGGCGTTACAATATAGTTAGAAAACTAAAATATAACAAGTACGCCCTCTAATATATCCCTCGATCGATTCTAAGGCCATAGCTCCTTCCTTATCTCTAGTTGATCTAAGTATCAACTTAGGTTGTCTATGCAACCTAAGCTCTGATACCAAATATGACGACCGCCCTACACCATCGGTACCCAATATACATGTATAACACGCGGTGAAGGGACTTGGCCTATAAAAGACGATAGCCAAGGGTATAAAGTAACAAAACTCCTAGCATAGAACCTGTAGAACAACTCATAGTACACAGACAAAATATAATATAATGACATAGATGTAAAATAGGCGAGACAGTGATATTATCAATTAAACCATAAATATGAATATCAGAGTGCAATAGATACACACACTATACAAAAAATGAAATAATAGAGTTTATACATCCTAAATCTTCTAAAATAAACTCCAAACTGTCTCTAAAGTAATATAAGTACTGGTATAGCTCCACAGTACTACACAGTGGAATCTAAGCGGTAGTACGCTCGAAATATAGGTATATGAAAGAGTTGCCTCCTACTCGTACTTCGTACAGCTCCATGGGCTATCCAGACCAAATATCCCCAATCAACTCATTTAAGAGTACCCGAGGTAATAAGAAACAAAGCATAAAACCTTGAGTCAAACAACACTCTGGTATGAGCGATACATCATCTCAAAACTACTATAAAAATCATATATAGTAAATAGGGGCATAGGGTATAAAGAACCATACCTGACCAATCCCTGCATCCAAAGAGTTAACATATAAAAATCAATATATGATAATCTACTATCATAACCATATAAGTGTACTACAGGCGAAGTACAATACCTAATGTCTAGGTATGCAGTCGGAAATACCTACCACGTGTGACAACATAGAGTGATAAACAACTATGTCAACATAACATCCATTATATGATCCTCACCATCACTCGTGTGTGTTAGATATATGATAAATCGTATGGCACAATCGCAAACCTGAGACTCAATCAGAATCACGGCTTCATTAGTGCTTGAATCCATGCCACTATGTAAGGCTAGAAACCAGGCTCACAATCGCAAAGCCCTGGGTAATATACTATCGCAAGATCTGGACATGGTCGCAAATCCATGTAGACGTCCCCACATACCCCTTCTTTACGAGCATATTAGAAACCTTTGAGTTATCAACAGTCCTTTGCATACATCTTTATAATGGAATTCAATTGTTATTCTATCTCAGCTATCTCCACAGTAGGACATAGTCGCAAATTCTACTTGCAAGCCCCCATCGTTAAACTTGCCCTTGTGGGTCACCATTATAACTCCCATCGTTAAGACGTCATCCTCAAAATGCCTTCCAACATCCATCATAAGTTGTAGAGCCATCATAGGAAGGTTCTGAAGTCATCGTCGACATTTCCATCTTGAAGCATTACGCTATTGGTTCACTAATCGCCACATGAGATCCAAGGTCACCCCGAGTCATTTTGAGTTGCCTACTTTACTTCACATCACCCCTAAGAACCTTGAAGCAAGCCACGAAGAAATTCCCAAAGTATCACCATGCCATGATGAAAATTCCTCAACTCCCATACTCTATTCAGTAGTAACCAAACCAAGCCCGAAGTTGCGGAAGCCAAGACTGGAAGCAGCCAACTCTTCAACTCGAAGTACCCCCATAATCAATGGACCGAATTTCTTGCTCAGGCCCAGACCGAGTCCTCCCAAACCAAACTTCAAGCATACCTCGTCCTATCCAATCCCCTCTTCCCTCGAACCATAACATCATCGGATAGGAAATTCTATCTTGTCTTCCTGAACAATAGCATCACCAGAAATCATTTACTATCTAGTTTTCTCCCTATTGATCCAAAGTAAACCCAAGCCGACCCATCCTAAACTCTGAGCACTTCTAGCACCGAACAGACCTCCCCCGAACAAAAATGTTGTAGTAACTCCAACATCCATTTTCACGTGATTGCACCACTATGCTCCATTCTTCGACCCATGTGCATTCTGTATGCATCGATACAACTCTTAACCACCCCAAGCCAAACTGTCGAAGCCCAAGTTTATGGTTCCTAACTCTAAGTCGCTTTGATAGGTGTTTCAACCATACAAGAAAACAACATACATGCACTAAGCAACATCCAAACATGCAAACATACAACAATTCATGGAAAATCATTCTATAATATGTCTCTAACAAAGCCTAACACAGATCAAGGCAACCGTCAAATTAACATGATTAGAGCACTTTAAATATTTTTAATTTGTTTTTACTTTAGTTTTCACTTTAAAACAGTCCCAAAACATGATTTTGACTTTAAAATTAAGTTTAAAATATGCCAAACCTATAGAAATATATATAGTAAGGCGAGAGATGATAAATCATTCACCAAAACCTCCAAAATTCAAATTTTGCATGCAAATCCGAAAATGAACAGCAAAGAAGTTATTTTCCCTCCTCAAAAATTTAAATTTGAAGACTCTAATGAACCTACTTGTTGATCTACCCTTAATTTATGATCTAGACCTAATTTGGAGGAGAAAGAGAAGGTTTTGGGTAGAGAATGGGTTAATAGGAGCTTAGATCTATTTGAGAAGTAGTAAAAGTGATTTGGGGATGATGGTTTAGCCTAATATACCCTCCAAATCTAAAATTGGTTAGTGGGCTTGCCTCCAAAGTGATTTGGGTGCTAATTCGGCTTTTATCAAAAGTTATAGCCATTACAAGTTTACTGAGGTTAAATCGTCCGGAAAAATCCTAAATATAGGAAATGTCCCTCGCAGGCATTTCCCAAAGTTATAGAGTCATACGACCTCATATAAATTTAAAAATTATACTTTATGTAACTTTGATATGTAAAATACAGATTATTACAGACTGGGTTAATACCAATTGTTCCTCTTTCCCTATGATTTTGGTCCCTAAGATCACATCAGCCTTCCTCGGATCTTTCATATCAAAATTAGAGGATATGGTTTATTTCACATAAGATATATCAAAGCCAAATATTAGAATGTCATCAACATATAAATAAATTATAACATAACTCTTTGTAATAACCCTCCTCGGAACTGGTCAAATATTCGACCCAATAAAAGCCTATCGAACCTCGATCCATTCCAAGGCTAGTTGTTGGTTGGTAAAACTGATAAGATGAACAACATACAGAAGTATCTACCTATGCTATCGGAATCTTATAGCGAAAAGAAAAAAATTATAATATCGGAAATAAATACCCATTTTATAAAAATATAAATCTTAGTACCACAACATATCATCTCAAATATCTAAAATACGTTATCCCAAAAATAACAACATGTTTGAAACTGGGTACATAAAAATATATCAAAAACATAAATAGATAGATAACTGCAACAAGAGTTTGTCTCCGCCTTCATCTTCTAAATTAGCTTCGCTCCCTTAACTGTGTGTTGTAATGAGTAGGATGTCAAAATAACAATGTCTGGTGAATGAGAATATCAAGTCTTACCATAATAGTATTTGGGCAGTATCATTAGGTAAGTAATATGTCTTACACATTCTATACTATATCCTACCAAGTATACCTCCAACTATAAGCTCGTAGACTTTTCTAGTCCAACTCCATAACTTACGCTTTTCCAGTCCAACTTTATAACTTACCTTCAACTATAGGCCAAAGGCCTTATCTAGTTCCATGCAACTACCGTTAGTCATGTCCTAACAATGTGAGAGAAAGAACCCAAGCCACTTATTACCTTTTTAATGAGAATTAGGCAGACACTGACCATTTAATACATGTATCCTAGGCAGGTCTCGATCATTTAATACCTGACCCAAGACGGTGCCCTCTCTAGTACTCCTGAACTGACATTGCTTGAAATCTCATCATGCCACTTAATACTTCTTTATGGGAAGAGGCAGACTCTATAATAGCCGCTTAATACTTCGACCCCGAAGCAGACCCCTCTCAGGATTCCCTACCGCCGCACCTAAATGATAATATCGACCATTTAACACTTCTTAAGTGGGAAGGAGGAGGACCCTACAACATCCACTTAATACCCCCGGCCCAGAAGCAGGTCCTAAGCATTATGACCTGTAACCCAAACTATGACGTCTCGCATTATTCCGACTATTTGTAGATGCTAATAGCCAGATTAACTGGGCAGACTTAACCTATAGAAGTAGAAATAACCTGCATCTACTGTGGGTACTGATTATAGACGATGTCTCACATTAGTCTCAAAGTCACACTACTGGTAGCCAGATTAGCTAAGTAGACTTCTTTGTGCTTTTGACTGACCTCGCTTCCCTATAACTTAGTCATAATTCTATTATCCTAAAATACAACCATATATTTGGTGAATTACTAGTTTGTGAATGGATGTAGGCGGTATCAATCAAAGGATTGAAGAGATGCAAGCAACATGAGCATATTGATCAAAGCACTCTACTCCAAGTATTTGCTTATAACCCTTAGCAACTAATATGGCTTTAAATTTATCGATGGATCCATCTATATTCAACTTTTTCTTAAATATCCATTTACATTCATTGGTTTAGCACCAGGAGGAAAATCTGTTAGAATCCAAGTTTGGTTTGCTAAAATTGAATTCATTTCATCATTGATAGCTTCTTTCTAGAAAATAGCATCCTAGGATGTAACGATATGGATTTTCACGTTCGAAAATCGACATCCATACTTTACATCGTACTCGAATGCCGTAGATTCGACCGTTCAAATCCGAGTCGCCGGAGCTTATAACAACATTAAGTATAACAACACAGCGGAAAAGAAAGAATATATCAATATATATAACATTGATACAATGATAGATACAACAGAATGATACAACAGATATCAATATACATAAGAGATATGATACAAGAAATAGCACCAGAAAGAAAATAGATAACACCAGCAGCGGATAGAATGTCTCCAATAGAATGCTCCAAGATAAGCAACGTCAGTCCATGAACTCCAAGAACTGAATTAGCTCCAGATAATCTACTAAACCTGAATATCTGAAAAACCCAACTCTAGACTGCCCGTGTGGAAAATTGTGGGCACCCAGAGTTTAGGAAGGGAACAATAAACTCCGGGTCAGTCGTGGGACTGGTATGAGCAAACAAAAACAGTCTATCTTTAAACAAACACAAAAGGCTTTTAACATTGAAACCCGCAATGCTTTCCGAAAATGAAACTACCATAAGGCCTCCCGCCACACACACAATGCAATCGCAGAATTGGAGGAGATTTCTCCTTATGATAGTCAAACATGCTTACTATGCAAAGGAAAACTCTTTTGATATTATTACTAGTGCATAGTGTAGAAAAACATTTCGAAAATATAATATAAATCTTAGCCAGCATACAACCATTGTTGTATGCCTACTATAGCTACTACGTTCAATAGCAGGTTACCGCCACATTCCATAGCAGGTAATACAACTAAAACCGTATAGGGTTCGTATTGTTTCTTTGGATTTCCAACAAATGATCAGGCTAAGGAACTTCCGTATACCGAAATAGAAACGCCTCTGGAAAGACGCCCCGAGAACCTAACCGGATCTCTGCAAATACAAGGCCGACGCTACCTCACGCTGTACAGCTGTAACTAGGAAACTAACACACTGACGCTACCTCACGCTGTACAGCTGTAACTAGGTAACTAACAAACGAGTCATGTCATCCCCCGGTCGTAACCAACCTTTATCCGAGGATCCTCAATCACAAAGCAACAGCCACAAAATATAATCAACATAGGTAAAATATCTGGGCTCCATACCATGATATCACCTTTTATCCAGAAGGAAATAAACATACCCTAAGGGGCGCTACCCCCAATAACCTTGCTGCATCTTTCCTGTTTTGACCATTCTGGGTTGTGAGGTTCGACGAAGTCTCGTCCACAAAGCCATGCTTTGGGTCAACAGATGATCAAAGTAATGATCACAAAGATATAAAATCAAATAAATGATCATATCACAAATGATCAAATAATGATCATCACACAACAACACTCAGCATGTCACATTACCAAATTGGGAATATATCGCTAATAACCTTCAACTACATAACCTCTGAGCTCGTACGTCTCAGAGAAGGGTGTTAAGCTAAGAGAATAAATTCTCCGCCACCAACAGAAATGTATTTGAAAGAAATCGGCTTTATATCTCAAAGTGTAATGTCAGATATGTAACCATACAAGTCTGTTCTGGGTTTGAACAGAACCGAAAGCACTTCTTACAAAGCCCTTGCAAATCCGGATAATTTCCAATCACGTCCGGACTTCCCGTCATTAAGGAAATCTCTATACCGGAGCCATGATGCAGAGAAAATCGATAGGTCATCCTATCGCTCTCGCAAATACCCGGTCTTCACCACTGGTCTTCAAATGCTATCCATATCGTCGTATCACTATTCGGAATGAGTTATATGACACAAAGGTCCTCTCCCGGCTAAACCGAATAACGAGCGCAATTAAAAATCATATAGATACTGGGGTCTCAGTTAAATCACAGCTTAAAGCCCAAAACTTTTCATTCGAATGGTTAAACCAAATTACCATTTCCAATCTTTTAAACAAAAAGATTCATTTCAAAAACCTTCACTGGTTTAAACAATTTCCACACTTTTAATCTTTTAAACGAAAAGATTCAATTCACAAAGTTAACCCCATTCACAAAGATTCATTCATAGAATTTCAAATCGATTTCCATTTTAATTGAATTAACTCGTTAAATCCTTAAATCAAGATTTAACTTATGGCTTTTAAAACAATTCCATTTCAAGTTGGATTAACTCGTTCGGTCTTTGAATCAAAGACTCATTTCATAAATTTCAAAACATTTCAATTCTATTTCAAACTCGAAATTCTTTCAACACAAATTGGAAGTTCATTACTTTTGTGAAAGCTTTTACTATTTGAAAACAAATAGTTCATTTCAGAAAAATCCAGTTATATTTACACGAGTTAAAACCCTTGAATTAAAATTCAAATTCCCAAATCAATACCTTTAAAATGGTTTAACCCAGATATAACTTGTACAACATCTTTAATCCCTAGTTTCAAATCATAGAATTCAATTTCAAACTTGAATTCAAATTTAAATCAAATTATTCAAATTTTCAAAACTCGATTAAGTTATTCGAAATAACTTTTATCTTTGAAATTCCATTTTCAAAAGCTTTTCATATTAAACCCCAATTTCCAATTTCAAAATTAATTGAAATTAAAATTTCAATTTCAAAAACATTAAATTTAAATCATCTGTGACTTAACCGATTTCCACGTAAAATCCATATTTGTGTGTGTAAGAGTGTGGTCCAGGGGTTTTACACACAATAGTGCACAACATCAATCATCACAGATATATCGATAAGCGGTATAATCGATAACGCTTATCTTCATTCACAGATTCATAGATAAAATAAATTTATCAGTCACAAAGATTCACTATTACAATTCGATGTGGGTTTCGGATAACCAATCGGAATCCGACTCCCTGTCGCATCGAAATTCAAATGCCGTTTTACGGGCCAAGGGTTTCATATTAACATAGTAATATATCACAGAAACAGATATCACAGCTCAGCACAAAGTAATTTATATCACAAAGCATCACAATCGCAAACAGGGATATCAAACTGCTCAAAGCATTTCAAAAATAATCAATCATCTAACAATTAGATGAATTAATAGTGTGAGTGTAAACAATCTATCACATAATTATAAATCTATATTTTTCTTTAATTAAATCTTAATCATCTTCATAGATTAACTATTTCTTAATTAATTGCCTTAATTAATTTATCACATTAATTCATTACCTTTAATTAATTACAATAAGTGATTATTCTTAATCACTTAATCATCTTTAACCATTAATTAATTACTTTTAATTAAGAAATAAGTCGACCTTTAATTATTTGAATATCCTTTAAGTAATCACCTTAAGTAATTAACTTTTAATTACATACATTAATTAAGCATCTTTAAATTAAGGATAAACCATTTACTTAATTAATCACTCAATTGCCATTTAAATCTTATTTAATTAGAAGTAAGTTCTTTAAAACTTAACTAATCCCAAAATTTAAAATAAAGCATTTATTATTTTAAAAGGATTAACAAGAAGTTGTTTAAATTGTTTTAAATTTAAATTTGGAAAAACATGTTTAAAACAAAATTGTTTTAACATCAACCTGAGACCTCTTCGGCTCTCCACTCGAGTCAAGTACCCAATTCCCCCGAGTCTTTGCAATCACTCATCTGCTTCGAGTAACTCCTTCACTCGCACGAGACAAACCCCGAGATCAACGTTCTTCCCCAAACTTCAACAAATCCAGATACCCAAATGGCACGCGTGCACGTGCACAATCGAGCGACGACGCTCCGGCCATCGTCGCCATCACTGACAAGTCACTTACCATCTGCCCAAGTCTCCAGTGCAATCAGATCGTCGAGTTCATGAGCCAAACCCAATTTAGCATTCTGGTCCAAGCTGAAGCAAACCGCGATTATCAGAAATCGCCTCGTACCCCCAATCTCTGACCACCGGAGGTCACGAGACTCTACCCAAGTCTTCGGCAACGTCATATGCTCCTATTCGATCAACCCCGATGATGCTCGATGCGTCGACGAGTTCAGTAACGCCTCGCAAAGACCTTCGACCCAGTATTGAGCTAAAACCCTACGATGACGAACTCCTGCCGCCACCGCGAATAATAAAATCACCTCGCATTTTTGCCGAGTCCACCCACCTTCCACCTACCTTCAGCGAAGTTCCCATCCACCTCGACGCTACCGTTCGCCAGGAATTGAACGAAACCCAAAATCCGATCATCTTATCATATCTTGTGATTTACATAGTTAAAAATCATGATATTAATCTCATAAATCATAGTTTTCAAATTCGAAATCGATAATATAAACAAACCATGAAATTTTAATACCTGATTTTTCTGATTTAAAACACTCATCACTGTGATTTCAAATTCTCAGAATATTTATTCAATAATTATACTTGTGATTATTTTTAAAACTGGTATTACGACATTACAATCACTTTTCATTTTGAAATCAAAGCCTAATATTGATTGGTTTGGGTGATATGAATTTTTCTTTTGAATTTATTAGGTCTGTAAAACCAACAGAAGTCTGTGTGTATATATATATACAGACAGGCACATCTACATTCTCATATATATACATGCAGATATTCATACAACATTTTTCAAGTCATCATCATCATCACAGGCATGCAAAATCAAGCAACAACATATAAATATATTGGAGGTTGAAAGTTTGCTCACAAATTTGCCAGGGAAATGAAACAGAGCACTTTATGTTGGAACAGGCTTTGAAATTGAAAGCTGGAAACCTTCTTTTTTGATCTTTGATAAATCTGGTTTGTAGAGTTGTTTTGAAATGAAGTTTTGTTTAAGTTGAAGATGAGATATGCTTCAAATTTTTTTCTTAGCTCATGGACGAACTGATGAAGATGAGATTGATATATGGAAACGGTTTACAGGGTGATATATTTGTACAAGTGATATTTCCTTTAGTACAACATATCAATGATATTTTTCCTTATCTCGTGGCTGATAGGTACCATTTGGGGGCTGCATTAATTTGCTTTGTACTAATATACTTATCCTTCTTCTCGGCTGTACATATATTATCTTGCTTTTGTGCTAGTACTAATTGCCATTGTACCCTAACAAGTTTACATCCTTACCTCCTAGATTCATATGTACTTAGATTATTTTCTTATTTCGGCTGAAAATAATTTGGTGGCTAAAGACAATTGCATTTATTAAGTGTACCACATACATTTTTTTTATACGGCTGTGCAATATGAAGATAGGTGTTGGATTCTTTTACAAGCCTTTATATACATGTATTTTATTTTCTTTTGTTTCCCTTTTTAACTTGTCTTCATACATACATATTTTGTTCATATTTAAGTATATATATTTCTCTCTTTACTTTGTAATATTACTTTAAAATATAAATAAATTTCTATTTTAATTTTGTTGTTAGATTTTAGTCAATTCGTTACTTCATTTTATAGCTGATCTTTTTTTATCTCTATTTATAACTCAAATATTTATTTCTCTTCTATTTTTAGTTTAAATATTTATCATAAATTTTACTTTAATAATTATTGTTTTATATCTCTCCATATACACATATATTCACATTTATACAATATTTACAATTTAAATGATTTATACCAAATTTATTTGAGTTCGGGGAAACTCGCATCCCTTTAATCGATAAATTTCACAATTTTAATTCAAACATAAAATTAATTATCAATTTAAATTTATATAAAATTCGGGGTCGTTACATAGGAACTCGTTGCATCGGTATAAGTTTTAGGGTCATCATTCACATTCATTATGTATTTAGTTATATTATTTCATCCTTATTTCCTTCTACTAGATATGTAATAAAACCAGGACTATGGTGTTAATACTTTAGTTATTGATTTTAATGACCACAATCTTATACAACCATATAACAAATATATAAAATATAGATACTAATGTTTTGCCAAGTTATATAATATACAATATAGAATATTACACAGGTGCTGAATCGAAGATTATATAGTATAAAGACTCAAGTGAAAGACATGAATACCAGACCAAGATATGAAGATCTCAAGATTATAATTTAGTGTATATAGTTATAGCATATATTGTTAAAGTCCTTGATAGCAATCTTTGACCTCTATCTCCAATTTTCTAACCTTTTATAGTTTTAACCAAAATATATTTCAAAATATAGTGCAAAATATTACCCAAGTGTTGAATTGAAGACTGTACAATATAAAGACTCAAAAGATAGACATGAAGACCCATGAGTACAAAGATCAAAGATATAAAGATCTCAAGATTATAATTTAGTGTATAGACTCATAGTTTATATTGTTAAAGTCCTTGATAGCAATCTTTGATCTCTTTCTCCTATTTCTCTACCTTTTATATTTTTAAACAAAATAAATTTTCAAAATATATTTCGAAATATTTTATAAAAAAATTTCAAATTTGAAATTGTTTATAAACTATGTTCAAACTATTTTACAAAGTATCAATTTTTTTACAAAGTAAAGGATTTTCAAAACATTTTAAAAGAAATAAGTTTTCCAAATATACATGCATATGTTGACATATAGGCAGATGGTATGTCGACATATATGCCGCTAAGTGGTTTTTCAAGTTTTTAAAGGAAGTGTCTATTCGTCGCAACTCTTCACGAATGAAAACATATGTTGATTTTCTATATAAAGGGGAGTGCAAATGAATTTTTTGATAACTAATTACTTATTTTCTTCCCTCCTCTTACTCTCTTGAAAATTCCATTGAAAAATATACTCTATTCTCTTCAAAACCGCATAGAATCAATTCATACTTCATTGTATTGATTCAATACTACTCTCTTACTATTTTGCAAACATCTCTCTCTCAAATCAAAGATCAAAGTGCTATTCAAGAGGCTATAGGATCCATTGTATCCAATGTTTAAGAAATTGACTTTGGAAAAACTATCAACTCTATTTGTATTTGCTTGGTTGTGATTGTAGTCCGTTGAAATTAAGTGGGGTGCTTGGTAGCCCGGAAATCTATGGGATGTGCTTGTAGTCCATTCAAATCAAGCAAGTCTACCGTGAGCTTGGAAATTCAGGATGGTGTGTCTCATAGCCTCGAAATTGAGATTGTATTTGGGTTTTGCCTTTTGCCCGGTTAAAGATTGACATTTGAAAATAAATCTATATAAGCAATTGCACGAGACTGGATGTAGGAGAAATCCAAACCAGTATAAAATCCCTGGTGTCATCTCTCTAACTCTTTACTTTACTTTACTGCCTTTATTTTTATCCGTGATTGCATCTGTGACTATTTGATAGTATAATCATGTGTTGTTAATCTGTGATTTAATATTTAACTTGAATGAAATTTAAGAAGATTTACCTGAGTTAGAAAACACTATTCACCCCCCTATAGTGTTTATTTAGCCTTAAGATCCATAACTCTGCAACCCACAGATGTTACTGAAGATAACGGCGAAGTCAAATGTGCAGGAGAAGTTTGCTTCGATCATGATGGAAATCTTATGGAACAAAAAGGAATCTTTTGCCTCCATTATCCCTTTTGTCCCATTCATAAATCTCCCATAGTTAAAAAGCATTAAATTACATGTTTAAGTTTGGTATTTCCAGGTTTAGATTTGATTTGATTTGGATTGATAGTACTATTAGGTTGTGAATTGTTTTGGTTTGTTTATGTTTGTTTGGATTGTATAGTTTGTTTGAATAAATAAAATCTTATTTTATTTATTTAAAGTTTCAATGCATTAGTCATCATATCATATTGCATATCATTATACGTTAGTCCAAAATTATTAATTTTGACTCTACAGTTTCTAAGTATTTTATTAAGGAGAGTTTTTATTTTTCACCCATTTTCGTTGATGACAAAGGGGGAGACAAATATAAAATATACACATGCATATATTCAGGGGGAGTTATCTAACTCAGGGAGAGTTATATTATATTCATATATAGTAATATATAATGATTGTCATCATCAGAAAGGGGAAGATTGTTAATACCTCGGTTATTGATTTTGATTACAACAACCTTATACAACCGTATAACAAACTAATGTTTTGCAAAGTTATATAGTATATAGTGCAGAATATTACACAGGTGTTGAATCGAAGACTGTACAATATAAAAACTTGAGAGATAGACATGAAGACTCATGAGTTCAAAGACCAAAATATGAAGATCTTAAGATTATAATTTAGTATATAGAGTCATAGCCTTGATAGCAATCTTTGATCTCTATCTCCAATTTTCTAATTTTTTATATTTTAACCAAAATATATTTCAAAATATTTTATAAAAGTTTTTCAAAGTTCAAAATGTTTATAAACTAAGTTCTAACTATTTTATAATGTATCAAATTATTTTACAAAGTATAGAATTTTTAAAATAATTTAAAAGAAAATAGTTTTCATTTTAAACTAACATATGTCGACATATAGGCATAGGGTATGTCGACATACATGGCACCAAAATTTTCAAATTTTGAAAGAAAGTGTCTATTCTTCGTACCTCTTCACGAATGAACACATCTGTTGATTTACTATATAAAGGGGAGTGCAAATGAATTTTTTGGCAACTAATTACTTTCTTTCTTCCCTCCTCTTACTCTCTTAAAAATTCCATTGAAAAATATAACCTCTTTTCTTTAAAATCACATAGAATCAATTCAGACTTCATTGTATTGATTCAATGCTATTTTCTTACTATTTTGCAAACATCTCTCTCTCAATTAAAAGATCAAAATGTTGTCCAAGAGGCTATAGGATCCATTGTACCCTATGTTCAATAAATTATATTTGGAAAAACTATCAACTCTAGTTGTATTTTCTTTGGGTGTGCTTATAGCCCATTCAAATCAAATGGTTGTGCTTAGTATCATAAAAATCTTGTGTGTGTGTACTCGTAGCCTGATCAAATCAAGTGAGTCTACCCCTGTGCTTGAAAATTTAGAAGGGTGTGTCTTGTAGTCTTGAAATCGAGATTGTATTTAGGTTTGCCTTTTGCCCGATTAAAGATTGGCATTTGAAAAGAAATATGTACAAGCAATTGTACGAGACTGGATGTAAGAGAAATTTGAACTGGTATAAAATCCATGATGTCATCTCTCTAACTCTATACTTTATTTTATTGTTTTTATTTTTATTTGTGATTACATCTATGATTGATTGTCGGTATATATCTATATTGATATTCTATGATTTAATATTAATCTTGAAAGAAAGTTAAAAAGATTTACATAAGTTAGAAAACACTATTCACCCCCCCTCCTCTAGTGTTTAATTATCCTTAAGATCCATAGTTCTACAACCCACATATAGTCATTTTCTATTCTCGCTCTTTTACTTTTTCTACGTATAGTATTTTCTTCTAGTGTTGAGATTTCATCGTTGTTTTGAGAAGAGATATAATCTTCATCATTGTTATCGTTAGTTTTCAGATGTTCTGGACTAGATGATATCGATGAGCCCTCGACAAGTTAATTTCCAGCTATACATGCTTTTTTTTTTGAAAAAGTCTACATCTACATATTTTATTACTTCAAAAGTGTCAAATATTATGAATCGGTAGGTTATACCATGAGGTAAATAACTAATAAAAGCACACTTAAATGCTCAATTTTCTAATTTTGGTCTTTTAGTTTCTGGTTTCTTACATACACCAAACAACCCCAAACTTTGAGTCTAAATAAATTAGGTTTTCTTTTAAAACAAAATTCATAAGTGAAATATTCTTTTTTTCAAAGGATCTCGGTTTAAAATATAACAAGCAGATAATATAGCGTCATCCCATTAAGTGTTTGATAAATTAGAACTAATTAGCATAACTTTTACCATTTAACCAATATCATATTTTACCTTTCAGCAAATCCATTTTGTTGAGGTGTATAGGGAGTAGTAAATTGATGTATTAAACCATGTTGGTTATAAAATAATGTGAAATCATTTGGAAAGTGTTCACCACTAAGATTAGAATGCAATAGCATTATAAATTTTAAACTTAACAAAAACTACATCTTGGGTTTTCATTAGATAAAAATATGCATATCTAGAATAATCAATAAATGTGACATAATATTCATTACCCCTATAAGTTATACGATCTTTCAAATCACCAGCATCACTATATAATAATTCAAGGAAATTAGTTTTCCTTTCTATAGATTTAAAATATTTCCTATGTATTTTTGCTTGAATACAAACTTCACATTTAGAAATAGAATCAAAATTGTAATTGGAATTAATCCTAACTTATGCATATTCTTAAGAGAACCATAATTAACATTCCTAGTCTAGCATGCCATAAATTAACATAATCAATATTAGCAGAAGTGTTCTTTATTAAATTCAACTTTATCATGCCATTACAAGAGTACCCCTATCCAATGACTCAGTCGTTCTTAGATAACACCAACTTGTCAAACCCACACAAGCACACACTATCTTGAATCATCCATTATTCAGAAGGTATCAAGAGACCAAATTATTACAAATATTTGGTACATGAAATACATTGACTAAAGTAAGAATCTTTCCAGAAGTGAATGAGTGTTCTATAGTGCCATTTCTAGTTACTTCACTTCTAGTATTATTTTCTCCATTAACTTCATGTCTTTCTCTACTAATTTCTTTTGTAAAGACTATGGCCTTTCCGTACATGAATTCTCACTCCAATAGGAATCCACCTATCATTGTCCATGCCCCTAACGGAGTTTGACACAAGTGGATCTTCGACCACATTTGCCTTTAGTTCTTTCTTTCGTAGATGACAGTCACGAGCATACCGGTAAAGATTGTTACAAATATAACAAGTGCCCTTCTTTTTATCATTCTTGAAAAGACCTTTTTCTTAAACCGTGTCCTATTCTTAGGCTTTAAACTATTTGTTATTTCAACATTATTTACCTTAGAATGAAACTCAAATTGCAAACTATCAATTAGTTTCTGTTTTACGAGAGTCCTTTCATATTTGAAGATGTTGCTGTAAACTCTCTAAATCATAATCTGTTTCTACGTGCTTCAATATTTTCTTATAGTTATTCCAAGAATGAGGGAGCCTAGAAATTATTACTCTAATGAATGATTCAGGGAGATCAATCTTGGCATCTTTTAGTTGATTTATTATATACAATATTTCACTAACTTATCCAAAAATGGACTTATTATTAGTCATTATAAAATCAATAAAATTACATATTAGGAATTTTTTGTTGATTAGCTCCAATGTACGGTATTTTTTTAATACAGTCTAGAGTGCTTTTGCTATTTCTTGGATTTGATGTGCATTGTAGACAGAAGTTAAAAGTGCACTCAGAATGTGTCATCTACATAGAAAATCATCCTCTTTGCACTTTGCACATTTCATCTTTAGTACCTCATTATTGGTAGGTATTTCGTCGGGGATTACCTCCAAGCCATCTTCTAGAATGTAGAATAGTTTGAAGGATATTATGAAGAGCTTCATCATCTCTTGCCATCAGTTGAAGTTATCTCCGTCAAAGCTCTCCAAATATTTCTTATCCAATTCATGACTTGTAGGGCGTTGACATTGCTCAAACTTTCCATAGTTGAGATTATTGTCTCAAAATTATTGATATCTTCAATGGTTCGAGCATGATAATGAAGTGGTTCCTATACTTCTGACTTCAAGGATCTACATAGTAGATTCTTTCAAATAATAATTTAATCCACCAGGCACAAACAAATAATTGAATTATAGACTTTTAGGATTCAATGAAACTATATATGACCAAATTTAAGGTTTGTATGCATTTGATTCATCCAAGAACACTCTATACTTTAAAGGCAGATGGTGTAATACAGTGGAGATCAGAGATGAAGAAGAAGATGAAGAAAGCTAATTAGGGAAAATAATTTTGTATGCCTTTATATAGGCAATGAAGAGGTGGTTTAAACTGTCGCGTCCGTCCAGAGTTTCCACATTCAAAATTTCATCTCCTGACGTTTGCAACTGTTTAAAATTCAAACTTTTGGGCTTGTTTACGAACTAAAAAACCCACCAAAAAAATTACCTAAAATAAGCTTTGGAACTAAGCCTAAATCGGAACCGATCGGTCGGACGACAATGGTGGCGATGTGCGTGTATATTGACATACATAGCTTCCCTTTTCAATCCAAGAGAAAAATATTTGGGTGCCAAAGGACCTAACCTTCTTTTGAGAACTCGCTATATAAACAAAGTTATCTTTATTTATTCCAAGATGTGGGACTAAAGTCCCACCCCTCTTCTTCTTTCTTCTTCTAAAACAATGCCCAAAACATACCATTTTGGAAATTTACATTCGGATATAGGAATTCCTAAACTTAAGATAATAATCTAAACCAAACTAAGCTTTTTCTAAACATGCATAAAATACCTATTAAACTCCATAGCAAAGAGATACTTACTATTGCATTATGCTCTTCATCCAAAGAGTAATTGGTTCATAGACTTAATCAGGATCTTCTTCGATGTTATCTTCGTTATTGAATTTGAATCGTTGTCTTCATTTTGAGTTAAAAACCTTTATTACTATTTGAAGAAGAATAAAAACGAGAGGGAAAAGCTAGCAGAACTAAATGCATTGTGTGAGACTAGGGGTGAGCAAACGGTCGGTTCGGTTTGGTTTTATGTACAAATACTGAAACCAATTCAAAACCGAATAATACTTAAACCAAACCAAACCAAACCAATTCGAATTAAAACCAAACTCGAACCAAACCAAATTAAATTGGTTCAGTCCGGTCGGTTAGTTCGGTTACTGCTTGTGTTATTTTTAGCGTTAATCAATATACTATTGGAACGGATTCAACAGAATATTGAATATTGGTATTGGATATTGAAAACTGAATATTGATCAATGCCCCAAATAACTGAATATTGAAAATAACATAAACTTACAATGCCCCAGAATATTGATCAATCCCTCAACTGAAGTCTGAAAATACTGATCAACTGAAAATATGCAAGTGCAACAGAATATTGATCAATGCTCAATATGCAACAGAATATTGATCAACAGATGAACAGAATATGCAACAGAGCTACAGAGCATTGATCAATGCAACAGAATTATAAACAACAGAATATTGATCAATATGCAAACAGCAATAAACCCAAACACAATTATAAACAGCAATAAAAGTTTTGCAAACCAAAATAACCCAAAACACTGTCACAGTGAAACTGACCCAAAACACATTCATTTTGCTAAGTAAGGATATATCGTACAAATGAAACTACACTACTAAAAATCATATGTTGGAGGCCTTCAAATCCTTGTCAACATGCAGTAGCAACTAGCATCAATAGACAATAAGTGCCAGTGGTATGGTATCTGACCTGTTGGAGCAAAACAGAAGTCATATTTTGCTTATCACAGATTCACATGCAATATCAAAACAATAAATCAGTGAACTTACCATTATTTTCCGACAAACCAGCATTCAACATATCAACCTTTTCACATGTTATTAATGGGATCCAAGGCTAGCTTGCTCACATCTGCATATAAAGTAAACATGATAGACTGATAGTTATAAATAGAAGACATGCATGAGTAAATAAAATTATAGAAAAATATTATAATTATTTACCTGCCTCTAACTGCTCCATATTACTTAAATCTTCTTCTAGATCAATTTTACTCGCAGAAAAAGAATTACGCAACCAATCTTCTGTACAAATAAGCGACTGAACTATTTTAGGTGTAAGTGAACTTCTAAACGGATCAAGAACACATCCACCAGTGCTGAATATAGACTCAGAGGCCACTGTTGATATTGGAACAGCTAAAAGGTCACGAGCCATTCTTGAAAGGATAGGGAATCTTAAACTATTAACCTTCCAGTATTTTAATATATCGAACTCCTTAGAATCATTTTCATTATCTTCATTGAGATACTTCTCCAATTCTGACCTGTTTACTCCATAGTTATCTAATGCTTTTAACCTTTTAAAACGTGCTCTCAAATCTAGAACATCATCATCATTCTCAATATTTTCTATCTCAGTGGTTTGATCGAGACATCCATATTGCAATTTATACTCACTGAATAGTTGAAAAGTAGCATCTTTAATAACTTGTATTTTTTCATGGTAAGTTGCAGGATAAAATGTTTCTAAACAAAACTCTATAAAACCAAATTTCCAGCGAGGATCAAGCACAACAACTATATAGGTTAATATATTCATTTTCTCCCAACAACCCCAATACTTATCATATTTCTCTTGCATCCTTGTTGCCATGTTTTGTAATTGAATATCATCACTCGAATGCATCTTATTCAAACCTTCAAGTACTTTACTAATTTCATGCAAATGAAGATTGCTGGTAATATATGAAGAGCCAGATACACGTAATGTGAGTTCATAAAACCTGCAAAGAAATCCACATAATTTTCGAGCATTTTCCCAATCAAACTCCATAGGCACCCCTCCTCCTTTTTCTAGCTCACTCCTATAAAATCGATCCTCAATATCAAACCTTTCAAAAGCTTGTTCATATTGTTGTGCTGCATTAAGCATTATATATGTGGAATTCCACCTAGTTGGTACATCTAAACATAGACCACTTTTATATTCTAGTTTTTCAAGCAAAACACAATGTTTGAATTTCTCAAACCTAGATGGAGATTGTCTAACATATCTAATTGCTGCTCTTATACGCAAGATAGATTCTCCAACCTCTTTAAGCCCATCATTCACAATTAAATTTATAATGTGAGCAATACAACGCATGTGTAAATATTTTCCTTCTAAAATGGTTCCTTTCAAATTATTGAATCTATGTTTCAAGTAACTAATCATGACATCGTTTGAGCTAGCATTATCAACAGTAATAGTAAATATCTTATCAATACCCCAATCCGTTAAACAACTTTCCACAGCTTTACCCAAATCTTCACCTCTATGACTAGATACAGGGCAAAAATTTAAAACTCTTTTTTTAGTTTCCAATTGTCATCAATCCAGTGAGCAGTTAGGCACATATAATTGACTCTTTGTATTGAAGTCCATGTATCAGTAGTAAGACATATAGATTGACATGAGTCATGTAATATTGATTTTAATTTTTCTTTTTCTTCAAGAAATATCTCATAGCAATATCTTTGAATGGTAAATCTAGATGGTCGATGAAACTGAGGTCCAAATGCAACAGATAAAAGATTTTTGAAACCAATACCTTCAATCGATTTAAATGGAAGCTCGTCTAGAATAAAATAATATGATATAGCTTTTCTAATCTCATTCGCATCAAATTTCCATGGTTTTAAAGATCCACCACTACCATTTTCCCCCACAGTGAAATTTATTTGTGCTTGTGTTGCATCTTTGTTACAAGCAAAAGCCTTACAAACAAACATGTGAGTATTTAAAGCTGACGTACCATTTTTATTTGTATCAGAACAGTACTCTTTTTTGCAGTAATTGCAACGAGCTTTAGATTTACCATCATCGTCTATGAATGAAGTGAAGTGATCCCATACTTTTGATCTTTTCCTAAAAGGTATCTCCTTGTTCCGGGTTTATTTTGAGAACCAGTAGCTAAATTGTTTGCTGTAGTAACTTCATTGTTGACCTATTAAAATGACATATGCAATATTACTATATTAGTACAAATGTAATAAAGGGAAGTATGAAAAAAATGAGCGGCACCTTTTGTGCTTTAAATCTATACTAGCTTACTTAAGTGCTAACAAAAACTTACTTGTACATTTGTTGGATTTGGAGTTGTACTTGAAGCTGCATGAACACTTGTAGTTTGATCAGATGCTGGAGATGACATTTCTTGTGTTGACATCATGGCATGAATCTGATAATATATTTCCTCTCTGAAAATACAATAAAAAGCAATAAGTATTTCACATACAATGATACAATCACTCACTATTTCATACAATAATATCAGAATTTGGATATGAAGAGTAAATCAGTAACGTAATCAGTAAATCAGTAACGTAATTTGGATACAAAGACTCGAAGAGTAAATCAATATCACTATTTCATACAACTTCATTTTGTTTTCACTGCCTGTTCAGAGTTCAACATTGGCTGGGCACTATGAAACCAACAATCAACCAAGAGTTTGAGCAGTACTTCTATAGTAAACTGGTGTCTATTGAAATTACTAAAAACCATATTACGTAGGTGTATTTGTGAATAATCTACACAAACCATATTCTGTAGTCCACAAATAATCTACGCTTAGTTGTGTTGCTTTATTGTTTATCTGTAGTAAACTGGTGTCTATTGAAATTTTTATTGCACTTATTCGGAAAAATATGAAGATGAAGTACTCAGAATCGTAGCAGCCCTAAATCAAATCATACAACAATAAATCAAAATTTCTTACCTATGTTGATCGCAGCCGCAGCCCTAAATTAACGTCGCCAGTCGCCAATCGCAGCCACTGTCGCCGGCTTGGAAGTTGGATATGAAGAGAAAATCGAAATTAGTAGATCTGAAAATTGGATTTGGGTTGTTGAATTTGGGCAAAAGATGAGTAAATATAACAGAGATGAGAGAATAGGAAATGTTGTTTCCTTTGGCTTTGAAAATTGAAATTTGAATCCATGGAGATTGCTTCGTATTCTTCAATAGTTTCAAAAATTGGAAAAAACAAAAAGCTAGCTGGGTCAGTGTGTAAGCGTAAATGGGAAAGAAAGATGAAAGAAACGTGAAAATGAAATGCCTCTTCATTTTCTTCGGTTCTATCGGTTGAACCGAAGTTTTCTGTTAAAATCCAAAACCAACCAATAAACCAAATTAAACTAAAAATAAAAACCAAATCCAACCAAACAGCAAAGACAACCAAACAAAACCGACCAAACCAATTTGGTTCGGTCGGTTAATTCGGTTTGAACCAAACAATGCTCACCCCTATGTGAGACTATGAGATACATAATTTAAGGAGGTAATGGTATTATTTATTGCATTTTATTTTTTTGAAATATAACAAATGCATGTAAAATATATAACAAGTGCATGTAAAAGGAAGTAACTATAAATTTATTTCTTAAAATAAATTATTACTTATTTATGTTGTACACAACTTAAAGAAGGAAAGTTAATTTTTAAATTGTTTCAAATATTATCACTTGGATCACTAAATTTCACCTTTGGATTTGAAAATATAATTTCGATCATTAGAATTATATTCTTTTTTAAAACTGATTAAAAACTAAGTTAGAGACTAAATTTTGGTATCTATATAGTCTTAAATTATTGGAACCGATTACAGACTGAATTTTAGTCCCTAATCTTTAAAATTAAAAGCTAAAATTTTCAACCTATGATCTGTCTTAAATTAGTAACTAAAATAAATCAGACTTTAAATTCTAGTCTTTAATTAGATGGTTTTTGGTAGTGCCATCTCTTTCTATTTAAACCATAACATGCCCTCACTTTGGTGCTCCACCATACCTTGGTCGAATTTGACACCATCCCTCCTCCATAGCCGAAAGAACATTTCTATAGCACAAACACGTCCAAATATAAAATAAAGCATTGGTACTCTAGAAAGTTGCAAGGTCCAACGATTGGTTCAAGCTGAATCTAGGAGATCTCACTATCAAGGTGCATTCAAGGGCTTATCTTCAAGTATAAATTTTTATTTACAATCATATATGTGGTAATTAGATCCTTATAATGATTTTGTACATGTAATGACTATCACACCAACATGGTAAATAAATTTTGATCCTGTAATATAATTATATTATATAAAGCAGTTCTTTGATTCATAGTTTAAAAATATAAAAAAATTACAAACATATTTAATTCGGCGATGCGTATTTTCTAAAATACATTTTATGATTTTATAATAATTTAATTAATTAAAAATGTTTTTGAATAGTTGTTTGCTGACTTTAAATCAATATTCATTGGTATATATATTTAATTTATTTAAATCAATTATATAAATTAAATATATTTCAAAATAGCTTTCAGTAAAAAAATATAATTTTTTATATTTGGTCAAACCATTTTTAAATGAAATATATATATATATATATATTATTACTTTAAAACATTATTTACATTAATGACAACATATATATATATATATATATTATTTATTAAAAAATTTACCCATTTAAAAAAATCATGGTTGAACTAAAGTTATATATATGTGTGTGTATGTGTGTGTATTTTAAATTATTTATCTTATACGTGTGTGTGTGTGTCTATATATATATATATATATATATTTGTACACATTTTAAATAGTTTATATATCGAAAAAGTATTTATCACAAAGTATTTTTAGCTCAACATTATTATATTCAATTATACGTAAATTTAAATTAATTATAAATGTTTAAATTTGTAATTTTGAAAATCTAGATTTAAATTTAAAATATTTTACCAGGTCTTGATAAGATATTTTAAACACAAAATTTTCGAAATTTACATATATTTACACACACACATATAAATAATTTTGAGATTGTCAAAAGATGTGTAAATTATGAATGTACACATTAAGGATATAAATCCCAATATACGCACATACAGTAATTATGCACACATTGATATGTTGCACATGCACATTATATACACATGAACACACACACACACACACACTCTTAAAACTATATAAACATTAAATTAATTAAATCACATTAATTAATCAAGTTAAGAAATTAAATAAATTTTGGTTTTATTTAAATTAATTAGATTAGATCTAGTAAAAACCATTAGAGTTCGTAGACCCACCATGATCCAAATAGGGATTTTTTTTGAAATTTACCTAATTTACCCACTTCCAACCGCGCTAGTTTCAAAGATGGTATTAGAGTCTAAATGGCCTATATGGTGTAATAGCAACTTTATGGCCAACTAACTAAAGCTTAACTATCTGACTGGATGTGTAGAAAAGTACTGTCTAGGCTTAGGGTTGAATAACGAAGTATTCTCCCCTCCCTGACTATCGACTTGGCCCGAATGGATGGAGTAAGTCCAAATGGCTGACTCAATTATAAGCCTAAATTAATTTGGGTCTTGGGTTAATTTTCAAAATTAAGTTTGAAAATTAAAATATATTTTAAATTTAAAAGCTAAGTATTAAATATAAAATGAAATTTTATAAGTTATAAAATAATTCAATATTTTTAAAATAGGAAGATATGAAGAAGGACAAACTTCAACCACATTTTTGAATGAAAGATACAAGTTTTAAAATTTAGTCTGAAGGACACCGAACATTATATTAATATACCATCGGATAAAACAAAATACTATATCAACTATGAAAGCAGATGCTATATGAACTTAGCATTATATATGTGTAATGTTATATAAATTTAGCATTATATATGGTAATAATATACTAATTTGGCATTTCTTCAACTGTGAAAATGAATGTTATTTTAGTTTATCTAGTGTATTTCATATGATGCAAGTTTAATTTAGTATTTTATTTATCAAATGCTAGTTTGATATAGCATTATATTATATCTAATGTTATATTGATATAGCGTTAAGTGCCCTTCAAACAAAATTTTAAAACTTGCATACTTCAGACTAAAAGCGAACTCAAGTTTTTCCTTTAAACTAATTCCCTCTTTCAATAATTATTTAATATTTACTTAACTAAATTAATTAAGTAAAAGTTAATTAGTAAAATAAACATATGTATTGATATATGTATACATACATATACATATACATATACATATACATATACATATATACATATATACATATACATATATATATATAACTATAAATGTTATAGTTCAATATATATATATATATAATTATTAAAGGGGCATTTCGCTAGAAGGACAAACTTTGCAGTCCAATTAGTTTCTAGGACACACATTCAAAGAAATTACTTTCAAGGCCAAAGTCGGCAGAATATTACTTTCAAGGACAAAGTCAGCAGTCCAATTACTTTCAAGGACATAATTTCATAGGTTTTTAGGCCCTAGAAACCAATTATTTTACGTTTTGTCCTTGAAAGTAATTATTTCAGTTGTGTGTCCTGGAAACTAATTCCACTTACTAAAGAGGCCCTTGTGGCTAATTTCCACATTATTAAAGGTAATTAAAATAATATTTTCGAATTTATTAAAAAATATTTTTTTTTAATTAAACAAATTAATTAAATGATAATTGATAAAACACACATACACATATAATGATATGTGTATATAAAACTATAATTGTTAAAGTTTATGTTCATCTTAAATTGTTTACGATAAATAAAATTAATTTTTGGATTTTTTAAAATAATTTAATTGATTTGTTAATTAAATTAATAAATTAAAATTGATTGAATATGGTTTAATTAATAACATACATATGGATATTATATAAGTTGATTAAATTGTAAATAATTATAAACAAATATAAACTTATAGTAATATATAAAAATAAGTGGAACCATAAGAAACCTAACTTAGTTTAAGGAATAAATATGTACGTATTGTATTTACCGTGTTTTTAGATGGGTTTGAAACTTGAATCACGAGGGTATTTCATAAGAAATACATTATTTCCTATATTGATATCACAACATAAATATATTAAAGATTATGGATCTCTAATATGCAATGTTGTCCTCTACTATTTATATATTAATATATTACTTGCATATTCTTTGGTTATTGAGCATAAGCTAGATGTTATGTGTAGTGCTATTAATATATTGCTACACGAGGTAAAATACATGTGCGTATTTGTTGAAAAAACTCAAGGTACATGCATTATACTTAGGTCGTTACGAAACATTTTGTGCGGCATACCCTTTTCCCCTAATAAACAGTTGTGCACTGCTACCGGGTAAGTGTTCAGTTATGTGTGTACCGTCTATTGTTTCGATAAATTTTTTGAAAAAAATGTAATATGTATTAGAAGTTCTAGTTTGGTTTGGCCTTAAATTTTGCATCATCCAGTTTAATGATACCTTTTGACATTAACCTAACAGTTTTTGGAGCAACATAAAAAAATAAACAAATGGTGCTGCTTGATCTTTGAAGCTTTTCGTAACTTGACATGTTTGAAGGGACAAAGTGATAATGTATAAAAATAGTAAGTTGCTAAAGGCACCACAAAAAATGCCTACTAATATTAATCCTTAAAAAATTTAAGGAGCTACCAAAGGCATCAATTTTTACTTATTTTGTACGACAAACGACCGTCGACCAGCACCATTTTCTACGGCAATCAACAATTGAACTACTGTAATTCGATGGTTGATGGATGTGAAAAATAGTGTTGGTCGGCGACTATTTGCCATGCAAATTGAGTTTGGTCGGTGGTTGATGACCATGTAAAAAGGCTTTGGTATTAGGAAGCATGCAAATTTTATTATGTTTATTAATTTTTTATGGTATTTGTAAGCTTTTTTCATGCATTTAGAACCACACTAAAAATATTACAACCATTTTTTTAACACCAAAGTTTCTTTGTGGGCTGCAAACCGTAAGATTCTAAATGATCACACAACGTAATGAAACATAATATTTTCATTTAAAAGTTTTTTTGACAACGCTCTCGCTGTTTGGGAAAGAATATCGTTGACCCAGCGCATGCCAATGAAAGTTGAGGTGTGAATCGATATATATCTGTTTTTCTTCTTGTCAAAAATTCATTTATTGCAATAAAGCCTTCGAAATTATCATAGTTGGAATCTTTATTTGTCATTGATTTGTAAGAAGTGTAGAAGAGAATGTAAGAAGAAAAAGTAGTTAATTGTAGTTAAGGAAACAAATTTGGTTTATATAAGAGAAAGAAAATTAGATTGTTTGAACTTGACGCGTCGGACGACTCTGGACACATCCAACGCATCAAGTCGGATTGCTAACAACGAAAGAATGGGAACTCAAGAACAATAGATTATGCTAGTGAAGCAGATTGCAGCTGTTTTCTTAGCTTGGAATACACATCCTTACAATTCTTATTAAAAACAATCTCCATCTATTGAACTCACATTTGGACATTTTCTTATATACTATTAATGCCATTGGTGTTTTCATGGTTAAATATGTAGACTATAATAAGAGCACGTTCGACAACAACTTACTTTGAAACTGCTTAAATGGAGATTTAAATAGTAACTTCTAAGTAGTTTTAAATAGTGGTTTATAAGTAGAAGTGTTTTGATGCAATTTGATTTTTGAGTTAAAATAAATAAAATAATTTATTGGAACTAGTTATAAAATATGTCCATAAGTCATAAGCAGTTGTTGTTTTTCACATTTTGACTTATTAGTCATTTTTGTAAGCTTCTAATAAGAAGTTGTCAAACACTTGAATTACAATGAGTAGTTGTGACTAGGGGTGTTATGGTTGCGGTAACCGTCTTTATTACCACCAACTGTAACCGTAACCGTTGTTGATGGTTATAAATTCTTATAACCGTTACCGCAACCGTCTATGACTGTTAACCGTCATATTCTCAATTTTGAAGTATTTTGTACATATATTTTCAATCATATGCATTATTGATGATAAATTCATATAGTTCTAACTGGTTTTTGCAAATTTATTTATTTGTTTATAACATGACTAATATGCATGCACATGTTATTAGTTCATGAAGACACATATTATCAATGTACAAAATATTCCTTTAACTTAAATTACTAATTTTTATATTTTAATGTTAGATATTATACAAAACAGTCATGTATGGTTAGTATGGTTAACCACGGTCATCGAATTCTTCAACCGTTATCGTTATAGATGATAACCGCATGAACGGTTGGTACGGTTGAGCGGTTGATGGTTCAACCGTAACAGCCCTGGTTGTGACTAAGTGGTTGCCAAACGTTCTCTAGCTTCTCCGACGAGCTACTTATAGGGTCTAATTTTCTTGCGGGGCATAAAAGGGTTGAAAGGACATCTATATTAGATAACCATTGTAATTCTTTTTCGTAGACTCAACCCATCTTGCTTTTCAATACAACATAATCTCTGAGTATCATGTGAAATTCTGATTTTATCAATCCGTGCTTTTTTTTGCTTTGATTTCTCTCTATTTCCTTCCGCTTTGATTCCTACTACGTATCGGCTTTCACTTTGAGGTACGCTGACCTATATCATTATTGTGCGAATCCTCCTTTTTTTAGATTTTTAGCAATGGTAAAATGCAATTTTTGTTATATTGCTTGGGGGGACAAACTAATTCTATATAGTAGTTTTATGTATCGTGTTCTCCATACGAGAGGCTTTTGGGAGCCATTATTTTCAGGAAACTTGTTTATATGCCTTTGACATTTCACACAATGAGCTAGAAATGCTAATCTCTTCTGGAAAATTAGGTAGTGTTTGGTTTAAAAACGAATTTTGTGTTTTCAGTTTTCAGTTTTCAATATGTATCTCAAATATAAGAAGAATGGAGAAACGGCGGAAGGGATGAAAGAAAGACGAATGAGAGGACGAAGGAGATAAAGGGGCGATGGAAGAATGGATTGTTTCACGTGTTTGTTTTATTTCCTAAAACGCGGAAAATAAAAAAAAGTTGTTTTCTATTTTGTATATTAACTTCGTTTTCTAAATTGGTCGTTTTCGACAATATAAATACGTCGTGTGCATTTTTGTTTGAACGAAAACCCAAAACTAAAAATAACAAAGCAAACACTACCTTAGATATGCCGTTCTTATTTCATCCACGTTTCTTTCCAGTAATCGCTCAAATCAATATAGTATAAAAATTTAAACTGAAATTAATGGAGGAAACTCATGGTAATCCTCATCTTATGAACCACTCTTAAAAAAATATTGAAACTGTTTTGGTTGATGAATCTACAGATGAGGTATGGGAAGCAATGAACAGTTATTAGAAGTTAGGTGGTTTTCCTGATGCTCGACTCATGGATCGAGTTATCATCAAACTTTTACTCATCAGCGCATTATTGGTTTCAAAAGCGGATAGTACCATAGTTCTGATGGTTTTAAAATGTCTTTTTGGTTAAATGGATCAATTCTATAATATATTTATTTTTTAGCCCTGACATAATAAAATTATAAATTGAGCTCTTTCATTTAATAAAAGTACATTAATATCCTTTTTATAATTCGATAATTGTGACAATTCTTAATTTAAAACATATCCACGTAATATGATAAGAAGATATTTTAACTAGTAAGAAGATATTTTTATATTTCAAAAATAAAAGTGTACCTTCATTCAAAATATAAAAAAAATAAAATTTGATTTTCATTATGTATCAAAATTGACATATGTATCACAACAACAGAACTGTATACATATATAAGAACCGTTATACACATGTATTAGTACATACACACATATATCATGTTTGTATTGTATATACGTACGTATCAATTTTGATAAATATCTACATAAAAAATGAAATTTTGGTTTAATGTATCTGAAGTTATTTTGAAGTTGAGCGTAGTTTTATATTCAAATCAGAACTGTTATGTACATGTATCAGAACTTGTGTGTGTATATGTATATATGTGCATGTATGTATTTATACATGTATGTATAAGAACAAATATATATACATACACACATATATCAAAGTTTATAAATATCAGCATCACGTATGAAATTTGGATTTAATGCATCAAAAGTTATTGTAAACCTAAACATAATATAACATCCAAGTTAGAACTGTTAGATATGTGTATCAGATTTGATATATATACATACATACTGTCACGATCCAAATTTCAGCGTTCGAAAATCGACACCCGTACTTCACTTGTACTCGAATGCCGCAGATTCAATCGTTGAAATTCGTCTCGTGCCGGAGCTTCTAACACAGTAAGTATAACAACACAGCGGAATAAAGAAATGGATAATATCATATACAACTCCAATGAATACAATATCCAGAATGATATACAACAATATCATAGACAAATAATAATGCTACAGCGGAAAACAGAAGTGATCCGACAAAGAGAATGAGACCAATAACTCCAACATCAAGCTCGAACCACCATCACATTGCACAAAGATAAGCAAGGTCAGTCGTGAGTGAACTCCAAAAACTGAACTAGCTCCTGATAACCTACTAAACCTGACTCTCTAAAAAACTGTGACGACCCGGCATTTTGGCCATATTATTTTAATAAATATTTAATCCAGTTAAATAAAATGTAAACTCATCGTTTTAAAATGAACAAATCTTTTGGAAATATTTGCCATTTATTTATATAGATTTGTAATTTTTGCAAGGGAATTTGATTTGTAAATTTAAATTAAATCTCTTAATAATATTTATAATCAAATTTATCTTATATAATTGAATTAAAATGCTTTATCCTATTAACATTTGGTATAAAATATATGAATGATAATGTTGAAATAACATCAAATTCTATCAATATAAAATATAAATATAAGTAAGTAAGCTTATGAATATGATTTAAATATTGATAGTTAACATACAAATAGAATTAAAATGAAAACAAGAATTAAGTGGGTTTGGTATGCATGTAACATAACTTTAAAATTTGTAAGTAAAGTATAAAATGAAATAACTCAAACAAATTATCTTCATCTACAAGACCAAAGTCCACCTGAAAATGAATATATACAAATATCTTCATACACATATCTACCTGCAAAGTGATGGTTGACAAAACAAATGTCTTCATACAAAATATCTTCATAATAAAGACCAAGTGGTTGCCTGCAAATGCATTCTCACATACAAATATCAACCAATATTAAATAGATGTAAACTAATATGGAGACATGCATTTAATTAGCACAACAATTTGTCATTTCAGATTTACTAAGAAATCTTTCAGCCGAAATAAGCAAATATCATTTCCATTTACAGTAACACAAAAATCTTGTCTGGGCATAACAAGTAAGACCTGTACCAGTTATAACCTACTGTCCAAAGCTATTTCTATTTATATATCATCTTATTTTAAGCTTGTTCACCGCTTAGCTAACCTGAAAAATAAATAAATAACATCATCTTTACTTGCAAGCTCAAACAATTCTTTCAACAACAAGGCTGAGGAGATTTACAGGGGATTAAATTCAAACTGCAGTTTTTTTTCAACAACAATTATCCTCTGTTTCAATAGTAATTTTAGGTGAGTAAACATATCAATTTAAAACTTAAATCTGTGCAGGTGATTCATGGATAATATTGTGTTTGCATATGTATTTTTTTGAATGTAGGTCTGTGTATATATGAGTTGTACTGTGTAAATTTAATATACCTGTTCTTCTCTGTTGTTAGTTACAGAGTTGAATAGTTAGTCAAAGTTCAAAATACTTCCATCCAACCATTGTTAGGCTTAGAGTTTAAAACAAAATAAGTTGTTTAAACATAGATCAAGATTTTAAGATTTGTTTTAATCATGTTGGTGAAGTATCACCACTGGGAAACTTGTTTTACAGAGCAACATGTAATATTGAGTTGAATTCGAGTGTTATAAATTGCTAATTCAATTACATAACTTGAATCCACTCTTTAAAATAGGATTTTTATAATTAAAATGGTGATTTTTAGTTCACTATGTTTTGAACAGTACTGAGTTGACCAGAAATGCTTATTACTCAATTTCCGTCGATCAAGTGAATATTGGGTGCTGAAACTTTGCTCGAAGCAAGATTAGCAATCATTTATGTCGGGAAAATTGTTGATTTATTTTTCTATTGCACGAGATGTTGGGACGAGGACGAGTTAGGGTTTAATTCATGGTTTTGGACGAGATCTGGAAACAAGGTGATTTCATCACCTATGATCGATCGAGTTGTGCATTCTTTGGGGAAACAGTGGCTTGGAGTGTTATGAGTTAGTGGCCGGAGGCGATAAGCTTATGATGGCCGGTGTTGTGATCGCGGAACGATTCTTTGGTCGGAGGTCTGGGACGAATGGCTTGAGCCATACTCGATTTCGATATGGGGATGTTTGAGTTTCTGGGTTGATCTGAGATTGATGTTGAGATGGACGTTGATGCGTCGGGATCGCCGAAGGTGATCGGAGGCCTCTGATGAAGCTATGCACGTGCACGATTTTAATTGCGTGCCTGTCGATTTCAGGCATTGAGAAGAAGACGTGGATTCTCGAGGAGGACTCGAAGCATTCGAGTGATAATCTCGGGGGTTTTGGGAATTTGCTCGGGTTTTCGTTTGCATAGGCTTGAGTAGTTTTACAGAGGAAGAAGAAGGGTTGCATCCAGGGGAGTTCTCGGGGAAATGCGTGAGGTACATGAAGTATAACTCGAGTTAAAAAGGGGTAGTCATGGGTTCTTTTTTTTAAATGCAGTATTATATAAAGATAAAGTAAGCCGCTTGTTTTTTTTCAAACAAGTTAAGCATTGTAAACTTACTAAAGGATCAACAATTTGAAGTCCTTAATACAAGTTTTAAGTATTTTAGTTAATAACAATGTTTTTATCACCAAATTTATTATTTTAGGTTAAGTTAAGTTGAATATTTAATATCAATTAATTATTTTGATGGAAAAAAATTAAGAATAATTACTTCATATTTGTAATTAGAGTTTGGATTAATTAATGATTAATTGATAAATAAATTTGTAATTTACTACTTAAAGTTAATTAACGAATGATTAGTAGTTAAGTAAATTAAGTAATTTAATTAACTGGTGATTAAGGCTACTGTAACGACCCGGGTTTTTCCTACACGAAAAACCGGACCATTTTAGTTAAGAAGAAGAGGTAGAAGAAGAAAAATAGAAAACAACAGCAGAATCTCACATACGCAGCGGAATAAAATAGAATATATATCAACCAATCTTTACACAAATCAAACTGTATCTGTATATATATATATACATCCAAATACATCATCAGAGTACATCACATCAATATCATACAACTGAATACACAGCGGAAAAATAATAGCAAGTACGAGAGTACGTATCGTCATCCAGCTCGTCTCCTGAGCTCCACATCATCATATCCTGTAACCTATAATACTCGGTCTGACCCGAGCATCATATAAAACAATACCCGAGTCAGTCTGGAAAACCAGCGTGAGAAAATCACACTCAAATTGATTATTAAAGTTTCAAAATCCTTTGAAACAAAAGCATCTCGTAAGACCACGCCACAAATAAACATGTCGGGTTTTTTTACCTTACGATAGCTAAAACACTTTATATCAAAATCCTCTGATATTATAATAGTGTCTACAGAAAGTAAAATATAATCTAGCTGAAATGCTTGCATCTCACATTTCAACAATAGTTGGGCACAATCAAAACCGTACAAGGCACGTAGGAAGAATGGATTTCCAACGAATGACTAGGCACTGGGGTACCACCTATCACAGTACGTGGCCTAGATCACCGTACCGAGGAGTACGCCCGCTCCTCTGCAACACAAGGCCGGAACCATCCCTTACTGGATGATCCCGAATAAAATCACCCCACGGTTGGGATCAGCAACCGCACCACTAAGCCGAAATAAAAAGGGACATCTAGACAGGGATGACCTTACCCTCCAGTGGGAGCTACCCACGAAGCCTTGCTGCATAACCCCTGATTTTCAGTCATTCCCGGTTGATGAGGTTCGAGGCTAAACGATACCTTTTAGAGAACATATCCCTTAGAATGCCCATCGTCCGCTGACGATGTTTCGCAAGCATTCGTCCATACAAGTCCGTCCCGGGTTCGAACGGAACCGAAGGCACTATTCCTACTACATCCATTTTGGAAATATCCTCAGGATTAGTAGCGACTAGCCCTTGCACTTCACAGCTTCAATCTTCGACTCCGAACACGTTACACGAAACGTACAAACCGGATCGAAGTGGTATTCGAGTCTCCAGACCTAGAATCCCGGTATACGGAAACCCGATCCCGGTCTCTTCGAAACGATCAGCGCATTTGGCCAATATTGATAGTCGGTTATTTAACTATCAATTAACATCCACAAGCAACCATCACACAATAAATAATTTCCCACATTATTTATTTACCCAAATATCTTTCCAAGATATATTTCCAAATTTTCAAACTCCTTTTGAAAACAATTTCAAAACAGTTTCCGCTTACGGAAAACATTTCCCAAATAATTATTTCCACTGAATCACCAAGTACAAAATACTTTTATTTTTAAAATAATTTAAAAACACTTTATTTTAAATATATTTTATAACATTGAAATCAAACTACTTTAATACTTTATTAAAAATATATACTTTAAAATAAACCACTTTATAAATATAAACTAAATTTCTCTTTTTAAAACAGAATAGCAAATCCCTTTTATATAATTACTACAATAATAGATTTTTGAAACTTCTTACTTTAAAAAGTTAACATTTAAAAATAATCAATTTTCTAAAACATGTTTTTAAAAACATATTAAAACTTTTAACTTATATTTAAAACTACCTTGAAAACGTACTTGGCTATCCAGAGAAATACACTTCTCATTTCCATCCTTTAAAAATAAACCAACATTTATTTTAAACCAATTCATATCCCTTTTTAAATTCCCACCTTGAATTTATATTTTCTAATATCCACTGATATTTTATTTTACTTTATAAACCCAGTTTATAAATTCCAAAATCTCACTTCTCTTTTAAAATTCCAATTTTAAACAACTAAATCAATTTTCAATTGATTTTCCAATTTACTTTACTTTACTTTGAAATAAATTTCCTTTACTACTTCATTTATTTCAAAATACATTAACTTTTAGATTTATTCCTTTATTTGAGTTAAAACCCTTTTTAACTGAAAATACCAATTTTAAACTTCCAAAATTCCTTCTTTAGCCTTTAATTAAATTTAATCCTTACATTCAAAATAAATCCTTTATTCTTTAAATTTAATATCACTTTAGTTTAAAGTTAATATTTCCCTTGTTATTTCGAAATTCCCTTATTCCAATTCACTTGAATTATTTACTTAAATTTTACTCTTTTATTTCTTTCAAAATCCAATTCAATATATTTTGATAACTCCTTTTATTGAAATATTCAATCCAACCATATCATCCAATATTTCAATCATCAATAAAATCATCACAGGATATCAATATTCATAACACAGAATATCAAATAATCTAAATAATTTTGAGGAATCCAGTTGGATCCCTCCAACCTGTTTCCCTGCATCCACAAACGTTAGCACCATATAAAATACCAATTCCACTTCAAAGTGGAATATCGCGGTATATGGGTTTTATAAAATATCATCCGCTATTATGCGGCGCATAGGGTCTCATCCGCTATATAAATGCGGGAATATCAACAACTCCAATATATACATATGCCAATATATATATATTGGTATATACTACTATATATAGTATAGCACATCAATCAATGCAATCATCCAATCAATTATTTAAATTTAACCATTTAAATTTAAATCTAACTGAGTGAGATTAACTCACCTTTGCCTTTGATTTGCAATCCATTCCAATATTGCCTTGGTTCTTTACCAGTTTTTGACCCTAAATAAACAATTTATATGATTTATTAATATTTGAAATCATCGAATACTCAAATGCCATTTTAAAATCCTAATTCAACTAATAATTTAATTTTTTAAACTAATGATTTTGGTTTAAACATATTTCTTCCGATGACTTTTAATTTAACTAAAAATTTAATTTAAACTAAATTCCTTTTACAAATTTATATTTTAATAACCATATTATTTTAAAATAATAAATTTCATTTAAAAGTCTTTTACCTTGTTGTAAAACATATCTTTATTTGAAACATAATAATTTAATTAACTAGTAATAACTTTTACTTAAAAATAAATCCTTTAATAACTAAACAATTAATTAAGTTAATTAAATAAGTTCATCACCATAATTCATTTCTTTAAAATAATCCAGTAAACGAAAACATGTATGTAAATAAAATTCTTTTATTTTAAATTCGACTAATAAATTTAATGTCAAACTAGTGATTTAATTTTAACCAAAGAGTTTAAGCTTTATATTAATTCCCTGTAATATAAATCTTATTATCATTTAAATCAGTAAAATATATTTAAGTAAAAACGAAAAGGAAGGGGAAAAGCGAATAACTCACATGCCCTGCGAACCCAAACAAGCCCTCGACCGGATTCACTGGCTCGAATTCGAACTTCGAACTCCCTCCCTGAATCGTGACCCTCCATCGTCGCAGCTCCAAGTCGTACAACCCCAGACCTCGCGAACCCTAGCTCCGCCTGCTCCACTCGCGAGCGACCCTGTCTTTGCCGCGAGGTTGATGATTCTCGCGAATCCTTCCTAGAACCCAATCTCGACCTCGTCCATACGAACGTGACTTCGATCCTGTCACCGTGTCATCTACTCGACTCCGCTTCTCCTCTCGTCGCCGCCTAATTCGCGCCTACTAGGTCCTCAAATCAGCAGTAGAAAATATCGCGTAGGAGCAAAGACGAGCCAACGATGGCTGATGGAATAGCCAAGTTCGCAGCGATGATAAATTAGAAGGCGTTGATTTTTGAAACCCTAGTTGATCGAACAAGGAGGCGACCATGGAATTTATTTTAAAACACTCGGCATATTTTTAAACTTTATCCTTCTCCGTGGAATAAATAAAAAGAAGGAAACACGTGTATGCGATTAGAAAAAAGTAGGTGTCATGTTTCAGAAGACACTGTAGAGTGGTTTGGAAAAGAAAAGAATAAGGATGTAGATAAGGATTTTGTTAAAATATTATATTTGAATTTAAATTTTCGATATAAATTCCTGCGCGTTCCTATATCGTACGCTCCCACATCAACTCCAAATACTACAAAAATTGAAATCCGATAATAACTATCTATTACGAATCCAATGGAACTGGTTTCGTCGAATTCCGAGACTGTGCCTCGGACGGCTATTTTTAAATTCAATTTCAACGATATATTTTTAAAACTGAACAAAACTCTTTAAAATTCCATTTTAAAAGTTCTATCATCTTCAGTATTAACAATATAAATTTTCTGAACCTTTGAACTATTTTTAACAGGCTTAAAATCAAGATTCAATATTTTACCCAATCCCGATAATTAAATTTAATAATTAATTATCCAAATAAATACTGTATATTTGAAATTAAAGTTAAAATTTAACCTTCGAATATTTAAAATAACTTAAATATTCACATTTCAAATATACAAAAATTCCGGGTCGTCACATTCCTCCCCCCTTAAAAGAATTTCGTCCCCGAAATTACCAGTTAAGAGAAATGATTCGATACCCGTTCTTTTTCCCAATCCAAATAGTTTTAACAACTTTCCATAACAATCTTTTATTAATGATACACTAATCATCTTTTAACTTCCCAAACTTATTCATAAGTTCAACTCATACCACCTACTTATCCATTCAAATTTAAATTTGAATTCAAATTTTAACTTATCAAAATTTTCCAAAATTTTTCTAACTCCCTAAATTTCCGAAAAATTTCGCCAGCGTCTCCTTTGCGCGGCTAGCTCGGTACTACTACAAAATGGCTCTACGGCCTCTCAATCTCAAAAAGAAAACAAAAAGCCAAGTGGCTGGATCCAAAAACCCAATCAAATTTCATATAGAAATTCAAATACATACCTTTTTGTCGGGCCATTAAATTTTATCTTCTAAAATCAAAAATCCCAATTTATCCATTGCTTTTATACACCTGTATATCCTATTAAGCAATAATATTTAATCACAATTCCAAAGTCATTTTTTTACTTTTCTTTACAAATTTTCAATATTTGCTTTACTTAAGCCCGTACGATGCACATATATCATCCGTACGCAATATCATATTCGATCGCTCAATCGATCACACAATTCCACTTCCGAACTAGTATTGTCCACCCGACTTCCTAGTGCGGACTCAGATTTGGTTTCTTGATCAGAAACCGTCATTCTCCTTGCATAGCCACAAACTATGATAGAGAATATCCAGAATCAATCAACAATCCATATCCAGGTTCGCCGTTGAAAATCGAGTGAAAAATCCTGATTCGGATCGATAAAACTATCTCGAAATTCTGTGTTCGACATCTGGACCAAATAGCTATGCGAATAAATAATATACGTACATCTTACGTATAAATTCCAATTGATTATTAGTCATATCAATTCTCTTTTATTCACATTCCCTTTTTTTTTTTTATTGTTATCCCCTTATTCACAACTATCTCATTTCACAATTTACAGTCTCACCTTAATTCAATTATTCACTTAGCATACTTTCAGTACCACATTTTCTTAAGAATTCACTATTCATTTCTTAAGTTTAAGATAAACATTTTACATACTGCTTATACATATTTTCACTTCACTATTGAAGTTCCTATCCATTTCTATCCACTTTTGCCTTTACATTTCCACTTGAATTCAATTTATCTTCCACTTTGAATATTGAATTAGTTGCACTTACTAATTAATTTAAATCTCAATTAAAAGTTTGTTTGCAAGCTTTACTTTCGTTAGTTCCTTCGATTTCACTTACTTTACTTTCACATTTTAAATAGATTTCAATACTCAGTTTCAACCTTATTTGTTTAACAAATTTTAAATCATTTGTTGTCAGTGAAAATTTCCAAAAATTTTCAAAAATTTTCTAACTCTCAAAATTTCTAGAAAATTTTGGCAGAGTCTCCTTTGTACGGAGGGACTTCTGCGATATCGCAGGATGCACAAATATGTATATACATCGGCCTCAGGCCGGAAATCACAATATATATCAATATATGCAGTTCATATCTCCTATTAAATTCTTTTGCGTAGGCGTACCTCTATTTTAGCATTTTTAAAGCAAGCGGCTTATTATTTAGCAATTAATGCAACCCAAAATCAGCTATACGGCTTCCCTGAACCTGTACTAACTCAATTAAAAAGTGTAAGTGACAAATATAGGAAGTTCATAGCATTTCACTTATATTTAAATAGCTAAAATATGGATTCTATTACAATGCATGTTATATACTTCCATAAACACGTATGAAATGTTCCAACACTAATTTTAATTGTTTCCCAACAACATTTAAACCATCCCATTCAATTTAAATGATTTTACAACTTCCTTTCTTAACTTCAATTTATTTTTAAGTCCAAACAAACTCATATCATTACAATTTATTTAAAACAAATTTTATTGTTTATATTAACTCAATAGATTTATACAATCTCATTTTCATTGCATTTTGAATTCGAACCCTTTAACTACTTAGGTTCATCTTCATTACCAAGTGGATTTCCTTTTTATCTTAATTCATTCACAACAATTATTTAGCTCGACGCATTCCAATTAAATGTTATCTGTAACTCACCTAAATTTAGTTCGATTAAAATTTATTTCCACTTAGTTGGATTCTATTTGCAATTCATACCATTTCTATTTTAACCCAATTTCATTTTTATATGATACAATTTCAATTATAATTAATTTGTTAACACTTCATGTTAACTTTTAATTTATAACTCGAGTTCTAGATCCACTACCCGTTTCCAATCTACTTATTTCTAATATTTGATTTTTTTATTTCAAAAACACTTTACTATTTTCAAGTGTTCAATCTATTTTATAATTTAAATTTCTGGATTATATTCCTTACTATTACAAACAGTTTTATTTGGCTTATTTATTTTACTCCCAAATTTTATAAGTCCCAAATTTATTTATATCTATATTTTATTCATTTACAATCGATTTCATTCACATTTTAATACTTTACTACAGGATTTATATTTTATTTAGTTTGGCATATTTATTATTCCATATAAACATTTTAAATATGATTCCAGAGTTTAAACAATTCTCCAAAATTCCAAAAATCATTTTTGAAATCAACTTCATCCAAAACCCTTGAAAATTTTCATTTCCCTTTGGAATTTCAAAACCAAACCTAGTTCACAAACAATTCCAATTTAAAACAGTTTGGTAGCAATTTTTCTTTGGAGACTCGAAAATGAACATCGATGATGCTGCAGTCATCATCGAAGTTATTTTCCAGCGACCGAAAGAGAATTTAATGCTTTCATCTCTTTAAAAATATTTCAAATACTTTTAATTTCCAAATCTCACAAGATTTCAAATTCAACTCAAAAATATTCCTGAAATAATACTATTAGTTCTCCAAAATCTTTGAAAACCATTTCCAAATCCCAGGAATTTGAATTTTTTCCAAAATTCCAAACTTGAACTCCATTCCGATTTATTTTCAACATTTCTCTGGAATCCTATTTCCAATTATAAATCACATTTGTATATGAAGTTCATTCAATTCATTTATAACCGATATTCTCCGATTTCCATTTGTTATATCAATTTATTTTTCAACTTGGTTATAAACTTTCAATTTTTTTATTCAATTTACACTTAAATGATAATAATCTAATATTATCACTTCCTAACAACCAAGCAACCGAATATATATATTTACAAAAGTTATTTCTTTATATACAAAAATAATTTGGGCAAAATTATTTCATTCACCCTATTTAAAACAATACTGTGTCGAATTGTTCTACTTAAGTGTTTAGAGATCCCTATCAATGACGTTAATTACTCGTATTGACCAGAATCCATAAACTACTCAATAAACCAACCAACACAATATAAAACCATTTTATATTTACTAACAAATACGCGCTCATATCTATTAGTACTCTCAAAATTCCCAACAGAGCCAAGGTTATCGCTAGCCTAAGCTCTGATACCACTGTAACGACCCGGGTTTTTCCTACACGAAAAACCGGACCATTTTAGTTAAGAAGAAGAGGTAGAAGAAGAAAAATAGAAAACAACAGCAGAATCTCACATACGCAGCGGAATAAAATAGAATATATATCAACCAATCTTTACACAAATCAAACTGTATCTGTATATATATATATACATCCAAATACATCATCAGAGTACATCACATCAATATCATACAACTGAATACACAGCGGAAAAATAATAGCAAGTACGAGAGTACGTATCGTCATCCAGCTCGTCTCCTGAGCTCCACATCATCATATCCTGTAACCTATAATACTCGGTCTGACCCGAGCATCATATAAAACAATACCCGAGTCAGTCTGGAAAACCAGCGTGAGAAAATCACACTCAAATTGATTATTAAAGTTTCAAAATCCTTTGAAACAAAAGCATCTCGTAAGACCACGCCACAAATAAACATGTCGGGTTTTTTTACCTTACGATAGCTAAAACACTTTATATCAAAATCCTCTGATATTATAATAGTGTCTACAGAAAGTAAAATATAATCTAGCTGAAATGCTTGCATCTCACATTTCAACAATAGTTGGGCACAATCAAAACCGTACAAGGCACGTAGGAAGAATGGATTTCCAACGAATGACTAGGCACTGGGGTACCACCTATCACAGTACGTGGCCTAGATCACCGTACCGAGGAGTACGCCCGCTCCTCTGCAACACAAGGCCGGAACCATCCCTTACTGGATGATCCCGAATAAAATCACCCCACGGTTGGGATCAGCAACCGCACCACTAAGCCGAAATAAAAAGGGACATCTAGACAGGGATGACCTTACCCTCCAGTGGGAGCTACCCACGAAGCCTTGCTGCATAACCCCTGATTTTCAGTCATTCCCGGTAGATGAGGTTCGAGGCTAAACGATACCTTTTAGAGAACATATCCCTTAGAATGCCCATCGTCCGCTGACGATGTTTCGCAAGCATTCGTCCATACAAGTCCGTCCCGGGTTCGAACGGAACCGAAGGCACTATTCCTACTACATCCATTTTGGAAATATCCTCAGGATTAGTAGCGACTAGCCCTTGCACTTCACAGCTTCAATCTTCGACTCCGAACACGTTACACGAAACGTACAAACCGGATCGAAGTGGTATTCGAGTCTCCAGACCTAGAATCCCGGTATACGGAAACCCGATCCCGGTCTCTTCGAAACGATCAGCGCATTTGGCCAATATTGATAGTCGGTTATTTAACTATCAATTAACATCCACAAGAAACCATCACACAATAAATAATTTCCCACATTATTTATTTACCCAAATATCTTTCCAAGATATATTTCCAAATTTTCAAACTCCTTTTGAAAACAATTTCAAAACAGTTTCCGCTTACGGAAAACATTTCCCAAATAATTATTTCCACTGAATCACCAAGTACAAAATACTTTTATTTTTAAAATAATTTAAAAACACTTTATTTTAAATATATTTTATAACATTGAAATCAAACTACTTTAATACTTTATTAAAAATATATACTTTAAAATAAACCACTTTATAAATATAAACTAAATTTCTCTTTTTAAAACAGAATAGCAAATCCCTTTTATATAATTACTACAATAATAGATTTTTGAAACTTCTTACTTTAAAAAGTTAACATTTAAAAATAATCAATTTTCTAAAACATGTTTTTAAAAACATATTAAAACTTTTAACTTATATTTAAAACTACCTTGAAAACGTACTTGGCTATCCAGAGAAATACACTTCTCATTTCCATCCTTTAAAAATAAACCAACATTTATTTTAAACCAATTCATATCCCTTTTTAAATTCCCACCTTGAATTTATATTTTCTAATATCCACTGATATTTTATTTTACTTTATAAACCCAGTTTATAAATTCCAAAATCTCACTTCTCTTTTAAAATTCCAATTTTAAACAACTAAATCAATTTTCAATTGATTTTCCAATTTACTTTACTTTACTTTGAAATAAATTTCCTTTACTACTTCATTTATTTCAAAATACATTAACTTTTAGATTTATTCCTTTATTTGAGTTAAAACCCTTTTTAACTGAAAATACCAATTTTAAACTTCCAAAATTCCTTCTTTAGCCTTTAATTAAATTTAATCCTTACATTCAAAATAAATCCTTTATTCTTTAAATTTAATATCACTTTAGTTTAAAGTTAATATTTCCCTTGTTATTTCGAAATTCCCTTATTCCAATTCACTTGAATTATTTACTTAAATTTTACTCTTTTATTTCTTTCAAAATCCAATTCAATATATTTTGATAACTCCTTTTATTGAAATATTCAATCCAACCATATCATCCAATATTTCAATCATCAATAAAATCATCACAGGATATCAATATTCATAACACAGAATATCAAATAATCTAAATAATTTTGAGGAATCCAGTTGGATCCCTCCAACCTGTTTCCCTGCATCCACAAACATTAGCACCATATAAAATACCAATTCCACTTCAAAGTGGAATATCGCGGTATATGGGTTTTATAAAATATCATCCGCTATTATGCGGCGCATAGGGTCTCATCCGCTATATAAATGCGGGAATATCAACAACTCCAATATATACATATGCCAATATATATATATTGGTATATACTACTATATATAGTATAGCACATCAATCAATGCAATCATCCAATCAATTATTTAAATTTAACCATTTAAATTTAAATCTAACTGAGTGAGATTAACTCACCTTTGCCTTTGATTTGCAATCCATTCCAATATTGCCTTGGTTCTTTACCAGTTTTTGACCCTAAATAAACAATTTATATGATTTATTAATATTTGAAATCATCGAATACTCAAATGCCATTTTAAAATCCTAATTCAACTAATAATTTAATTTTTTAAACTAATGATTTTGGTTTAAACATATTTCTTCCGATGACTTTTAATTTAACTAAAAATTTAATTTAAACTAAATTCCTTTTACAAATTTATATTTTAATAACCATATTATTTTAAAATAATAAATTTCATTTAAAAGTCTTTTACCTTGTTGTAAAACATATCTTTATTTGAAACATAATAATTTAATTAACTAGTAATAACTTTTACTTAAAAATAAATCCTTTAATAACTAAACAATTAATTAAGTTAATTAAATAAGTTCATCACCATAATTCATTTCTTTAAAATAATCCAGTAAACGAAAACATGTATGTAAATAAAATTCTTTTATTTTAAATTCGACTAATAAATTTAATTTCAAACTAGTGATTTAATTTTAACCAAAGAGTTTAAGCTTTATATTAATTCCCTGTAATATAAATCTTATTATCATTTAAATCAGTAAAATATATTTAAGTAAAAACGAAAAGGAAGGGGAAAAGCGAATAACTCACATGCCCTGCGAACCCAAACAAGCCCTCGACCGGATTCACTGGCTCGAATTCGAACTTCGAACTCCCTCCCTGAATCGTGACCCTCCATCGTCGCAGCTCCAAGTCGTACAACCCCAGACCTCGCGAACCCTAGCTCCGCCTGCTCCACTCGCGAGCGACCCTGTCTTTGCCGCGAGGTTGATGATTCTCGCGAATCCTTCCTAGAACCCAATCTCGACCTCGTCCATACGAACGTGACTTCGATCCTGTCACCGTGTCATCTACTCGACTCCGCTTCTCCTCTCGTCGCCGCCTAATTCGCGCCTACCAGGTCCTCAAATCAGCAGTAGAAAATATCGCGTAGGAGCAAAGACGAGCCAACGATGGCTGATGGAATAGCCAAGTTCGCAGCGATGATAAATTAGAAGGCGTTGATTTTCGAAACCCTAGTTGATCGAACAAGGAGGCGACCATGGAATTTATTTTAAAACACTCGGCATATTTTTAAACTTTATCCTTCTTCGTGGAATAAATAAAAAGAAGGAAACACGTGTATGCGATTAGAAAAAAGTAGGTGTCATGTTTCAGAAGACACTGTAGAGTGGTTTGGAAAAGAAAAGAATAAGGATGTAGATAAGGATTTTGTTCAAATATTATATTTGAATTTAAATTTTCGATATAAATTCCTGCGCGTTCCTATATCGTACGCTCCCACATCAACTCCAAATACTACAAAAATTGAAATCCGATAATAACTATCTATTACGAATCCAATGGAACTGGTTTCGTCGAATTCCGAGACTGTGCCTCGGACGGCTATTTTTAAATTCAATTTCAACGATATATTTTTAAAACTGAACAAAACTCTTTAAAATTCCATTTTAAAAGTTCTATCATCTTCAGTATTAACAATATAAATTTTCTAAACCTTTGAACTATTTTTAACAGGCTTAAAATCAAGATTCAATATTTTACCCAATCCCGATAATTAAATTTAATAATTAATTATCCAAATAAATACTGTATATTTGAAATTAAAGTTAAAATTTAACCTTCGAATATTTAAAATAACTTAAATATTCACATTTCAAATATACAAAAATTCCGGGTCGTCACAGCTACTTAATTTGTAATTAAGTTGTGTTAATGAATGGATACAATTAATTAAGGATAATCATTCATGGAGTTGGTTAAGTATAATTACTTTATGGAAGCAATTAGAAATGACGATAATCTTAATATAATTAAAGATGAATGATTATGGGATGGAAAATCAGTTGGGTTGTAATTAATTAATAAGCAGGACTTAAAGGTAATTGATTTAACTCAATTTTGTTTAATTAGATTTATTCGAGATGGTGTGATTGATTATCTTGCTTATGTATGATATGATGGTTTATATGCCCTGAATTGATGGATACCCCAGATATGAAATGGTTCGTGATATGATGTGTTGGGTGGGCACTGATAATGGGGTTATGTATTAATAATGGATTGCTGAGTAAAGGTGACATCTTTTATTTAAAATTGAATTGCATTTCACTTGAATAACATGTGTTAAGATGAACTGAATTCGAAGAGACCGGGGCCGGGTATTGGTTAATACCCGAAACCACTTCGATTCTTTATAAATTGATATGTGAAATCAATAAGTTGGAATGGAATGATTTAAGTGAATTGGACCATTTAATCTAAGTTTGGTACTTAGAAATTGAGATGTGAAATAAGTGATGTCTCTAACAATTTGTAAAATTGTAAATTGACACGAGTTACCCCGGATTATGTAAGTTTTATGCTGTGTATTCCATGTTAGATGGGTTTACTCATGCTGGTTTCCAGCCTGACCCGGGTGTTACTTTGATGTAATGCTCGGGTCAGACCGAGTATTACAGATTTTCAGGTAAGGACGTTCTGGAGCTCAGGAGACGAGCTGGATGGCGGGAACGTATGGAGTGTATACCGTTGTGATATATTGTAGTTGGTCTGGGACATGTTGATTGTATCTGTCCAGTGTTTGTGTATATGTTGTAACTCTGATGTATTTAAATGTAATCAACTGATACAGTATTCTTTTGTATACTGTTATTATTTGATATTATATTTTGATCCGCTGCGAATGTGAGGTTCTGTGTTTGTTTTCTATTTCTTCTTCTTCTATCTCTTTCTTCTTTTCTTAACTATCTGGAATTTTCGGGTTCGAAGATTCCGGGTCATTTCACTTGGTATCAGAGCGAAGGTTAAGCGAAAACCTTGGCTCTGGTGGGTGTACTCATCTAAAGATAGGGTCAATAGTACCCTAGAATGAGTTGAGTATATATATATATATGAGAGAGCATACTTGTTATTTTCTTATATAAAGATTTTAAATGATTTTAAGTAAGGATATATTTTGATATATATAAAGCAATATTTCTTACTAATAAATGTTAAAGTAATTGGTTGTTAAAAATTATTGGAATAAAATAAAATAATGAGAATTAAGTGGTAATAGTAATACAACCAAATTGAAATTGAATGAAGATAAATTTGAAATGGATCCAAACTGAAATTAAAATCCTGAATTTGTAGAAATGTTTTCAAAATAAAGATAATAATAAATTGATTTCCAGATATGATAATCTTGGTTATTATCATAAATGGTTGTTGTGTTTAATAATGAAATGTTGTTAATGAGTAGGCAAGATGAAATGTTATATGGAAGTAAAACATTTAGGCAAGTATGACTTATAAATTGGAACGGAAGATGATATAAATTGTGAAGTTTTAAATCTGAGCCAGAATTTGAAAAATTGTTTCAAAATGATAAAGAAATAATAAATAATATTTGAATGAAAGGGCTTAAGTCAAACAGGAGTTGTTTGAAAATTTAAAGGAATTTGATTGAATTAAAAACCCAAGGTGGTTTAAATTTTAAGGTATAACTTGGTGTGTAAAGGAAATAAATATGTATAAATGAGGATATACATACACTACAAGAAGATTAATGATTTCCGACGGCTGAAAACCGTCGGCGGCCGTCGGAAGCCGTCGGCGGCCGTCGGAAAAAGCCGTCGGAAACTACTGCGTCGGGAAGCAGTATTTCCGACGGCTTCCGACATAGGGTGTCGTGTGATTTTCCGACGGCTTCCGACGGCAGCCGTCGGAAGCCGTCGGAAATCTGCTATTTTTTTTTAAAAATTTCTGCAAATGTAGCCTTCCATCCAAATTTCTCTTCCAAACACAATTATATCAATATTGCACAATCATCCAGTATACAATATTTCAATCAAATATCGAAACTCAAACTACACAATATTTAATAAACACACAAATAAATAAAATTAAATCAACATAAAATATACATATATACAAGTTCGCTTTGAAAGTGAGCAAAGAATGAGTTTATAAACATACCGCCTTTAGAAGAGCCTTGAATGGGTTTCAATGCAGACAACATTTCTGATCTGTATCCTGATATAAACAAGTTTAACACAAGATCAATGATAGGTCATCTAGGCTTTAATTTTATACATGGATTTTAAATTTTTAACAATGTAAAAGGGTAAAATAAACTATGAGTGTGCTCCTAAGTACCACTCTTGCTATAAAAAAAAGTAAAATAAACTAACCATGAAGGTGGAGAAACAACAACAACAATAGACCAAAATGACAAATATGTGAGAAATTATGTCATACAGCAATGAAATGCTACTTCAGATTTAATTATAATTACATGCCTAATCAAAACCATTGGAATTAGTTGCAATAAACTTATGGGGTCCAACTCTAATATATTCTAACTATGGCTATATGTATTATATATCATTTATTGATGTTTTTTCAAGGCATACATGGATACATTTTTTAAAGTCTAGGTGAAACATGTAAAGTTGTTATTCATTTATATCCCTAGACATATTGTTGAGACAGATCTTACTTTATTAGCTCAAGCATCATTGCCATTGAAATTTTTGCCCGAGTCTTTTAATACAGCTGTTTATCTAATTAATAGATTGCCAACAAAGGTTCTCAAAGGAATATCACCTATAGAAAAACTATTTGGAGTTAAACCTGATTATCAGTACTTGAGAACCTTTGGATGTTTATGTTTTCCCTACTTAAGGTCTTACAATAGCAATAAATTAGATTTCAGATCAAAACCATGTACATTCTTGGGGTATGGAACCAATCAAAAAGGTTATAAATGTCTTGATGATAATGGAAGGATATATGCTAGCAGACATGTTGTTTTTAATAAGCAGGTATTTCCTTTCAGCAATTCCGCAATAAAAACAAGAAGAAAGATTTATAATCCAAATTTAACCATACCTGACATACCTATATATGCTGATGATCTGCAAACATGGAAGACTGAAAGGACTGTTGGAGCTGATGATTCTCAACACATAGTTCTTGATCAACCAGGTCATGAATCATCTGAGCAGTCCAACTATCACAGCCAACCTCCTGCAAATTCAAATATACAATCACAACAAGTAAGTGAAAGCTACACAGAAAATCAGGAAGATTAATCAGAAAATAGCAATACAAATAAAGAAGTACAACCATAAGCAAGAGCAGGTCATCCCATGATCACAAGAGAAAAAGTGGTATTTTCGAACCGAAATTATTTACTGCTGTAACTAGTATAGAAGAGCCTGAAACTTTTGACCAAGCTATTGTTGACCAGAACTGGAAAGCAGCTATGGATAAGGAGTATAATGCTCTCATGAAAAACAAAACATGGAGTTTAGTATATCCTCCAGAGAATAAAAATATAATTGGATGCAAATGGATCTTCAAAATAAAAAAATCCAAATGGAACAGTAGCTAGATATAAGGCCAAACTTGTGGCTAAGGGTTACACATAGGAGTATGGATTTGACTACAATGAAACCTTTTCTACTGTAGTCAAACCCACAACCATAACAATTATTTTGACTATTGCTTTATATGAACATTAGAATATTATACAACTTGATGTTAATAATGCTTTTTTGAATGGCGCTTTGCAGGAAGAAATATTTATGGAGCAACCTCAAGGGTATAACCAAGATATGAATCTTGTCTGTAAATTGAATAAGGCCAAATTAAACATGTTTTTCACAATTTCACGCTAAAAGATGAAATAAGTATATCATTGAATGCTAGAAACTATTGTAACACAATTAGAAACAATTTCAATCATCAATTAACCCTAATCTATCAATTTATGCAAATCTAGAATTAGGGTAAAAACTCAATTTTTCTCGAAAATAAGAGATTATACCTTAGCTGGAGAGCAATATACGTTGATTATGCAGCTGGGGAGGATCCGAATGCTCGAAATTGATGATTGGAAGTTTGGGGAAGAGGTTTGGGGATTTAGGGATTTTGATTTTCGTATGAAAAGTGAGGAGGAAGAAGGCTCGGTTGAGCCTGTAAATCAATAATTTCCGACGGCTTTCGACGGCCGCCGACGGCCCGTCGGAAACCGTCGGAAATAGGCCGTCGGAAGCCGTCGCCCCCCTCCGTCGGTATTTAGCTTTTTTCTAGTAGTGATAATATCAAAGATGATTTGAAATAAACTCTAAATGTTGAGTTTTAAATTTGGAATGAGATGTGAAACCCAAGGTGATAAGTTTTGAACTTATAAGATTATTAATGTAAAGTTTAAAATTTGAAATGGGAATTCAAATATAGTTAAGGTTGGCTAGACTAAGTAAATTGAATTTAACTTTGGGTAAGTTAAATAAGTTAACAAACAACCTGAATTGGAAATTTCAAAATAAAATTGGAAGTTAACTTGGAAAGTTAAATGGTTAATTTGAATTGGGAGTTTGTGTGATCTCAAAATGGGTTTGAGATCTGAAAATTTAAAATGGATGTATTAAATTGGATGATGTCATCCTATTGTTATTAATAATCTTTAAATTGTGAGTTGGATTTGTCCAAATGAATGAGGAATGAAGTGTGATAATATATCCATTATTGTGATAAAAGGGAAATTAAACTTTAATTGGAAATTACGGATATGGAATTACACTGAACTATTTGAATAATTGAATTTGTAAATTAAAATTGTTTTGAATTCTTATTTGAACTTGAAATATGTTAAGTAAAGATAATTTAAAATGGAATTTTGAGAATTGAACTCAGAATTAAATTGTTTAAAGATTGGATTGTTAATTTGATTTAAGGGGTTAAATCAACATTTGAAAATTTAACTCGAATTTATATAATTCGAGATGGTTTAAAATTGAGATTTAAATTGAATTAGTTCAAACTAAACTTGATTTGAATTAATGGGAATTGTGATTTAAGATGGATAAGTTTAAAATTAAAATGGAAAATTTGAATTGGATTAATTTGAATAATTTGAAATTGTAATTAAAGTGAATATATTTAAAATCAAATGGAATTTGATTTGAATGTGGAAAGAAGTTGAGGTTATTTCAACTTGAATTGGGGATAAATCAAGTTCAAGGGAAATTGAAGTTATTCAAATTAGAAGCGAGTCAATTTAAATGGGTGTGGAAATTTAAATTGAATTGATGGGAAATTGAACAGTTTGACTCTGGACTATTTTCAAAATAAATTGTTTTAATATAAAACTATTTTTCCAAACTATTTACTACACTACTTTTCTTTTTAAACCAAAAACTATCTTAAACTTATTTTACAATTACTTTTGGAACTATTTAACAATTTTACAACTGATTTGTAAACTAATTACTATTTTTCTACTATTTTATAACTGATTACTGTTTTACAACTATTTTACAACTACTTAACTATTTTACCATCTATTTTTCAAACTAATAATTATTTTTCAACTACTTATCAATTTTTAAAAAATTTCAAACTATTTTCTAAAAATAACTTGGTCGGAGTTCAAACTGTTTATGAGTAAATACCCAACTGAGATAAGAATTGAAGTGATAATCCAAATGGGGATTAAGGCAAATGTGATTAAGTGAATAAAAATCAAAGTGAGGATGAATAGAAGGAAAATTGATTAAACTGATAATCAATGAAGATAAATACGTAGGATGTACGTATATTATTCTATTCGCATAGTGGTTTGATCCAGATTTGAGCACAGAATTTTGAGATAATATTATCGATCCGAGTTGGGATTTTTCGCTCGATTTTCGATGGCGAACCTGGATATGGGATTTTGATTGGTTCTGAATATTCTCTATCATAGTTGTGACTATGCAAGGAGAATAACGGTTTCTGATCAAGAAACCAGATCTGAGTCCGCACAAGGAAGTCGGGTGGACGATACTAATTCGGAAGAGAAATTGTGTGATCGAGTGAGCGATCAGATTGATATCGCGTACGGATGATATGTGGACATCGTACGGGTTTTGAATGAAATTGGCATTGAAAATTTATGGATAAAAATTGAAAAATGGTTTTTGAAATGAAAAGTATATTTCGTGAAATATATGATGAGGTAAAATGGAAATTGGAAATTTCTATGATTATAGATTCACTTTATGAAGAAGGTAATGTGGTTAATGACTTTATAAAAGAGTAATCAAATTTGAATATTTGATTTGGAATAAACAAAGTTATATATCATTGTTATATAAGATAAAACTCCCATTATTGAATCTATTGCTAGAAGGAAATGATTTTTGAAAATATTTGAAGTATAAAAGTGAATTTATACAAGAACAAATTGATTCAAAGATTTTTCAAAACATTTATATGTATGTATTTATAAAAAGGATTTGTGAAAATGATTTTGAGGAAAGGTTTTGGGAACCTATGGCATTTGGAAAAGCCTAATATGAGAATTATCGATTTTGAGAATCGATTTTGTAAAGGAGCTTTATATGAGATTCATACTTGGTGTATGATTTGGAAAATACTATATGTGTATAGTATAAAGTGTTTTGAAAGTGGCTCTGGGGAAAAAGGCGCTCCCTTGAATGAACTTCTCAGGAGTGCCACTGAGTGGTACTGCCTTGAGCCTCTAAAGGGGAGGTTCTAAAGTTGATCCTGTGAGGAGTCCGGACAAACTAGTTCCTGAGGATTATTTGGTAGCAAAAGTCGATGGCGCTGATGCCTACATGGGCATTTGGGTTATGCTGTGACGACAGTGTGACTCGATGTCGCTGCGATCTACTGTGTGGACCATAGCGAAAATCGTGTGGAGGATGAGTGCCAATAGTCTACACTTGATTTTGCCGGGATGGCAGCGCAACATAGGTAGACTGCGGTCTATGGTCAAGTGGAGGAGTTTCATTCTTTTGGCAGCGAAATTCGGTGGCGCTGATGCCTACAGTTATATGGGTTTGTGCTGTGATAGCAACGTAAGGCCCGGGTATAACTGCGATCTGTAGCGGGTTCCATGGCGTAATCGAGGAGCGCAGAGACCTACAGTTATCTGTGGATTTTGCCGGGACGGCAACGTAACCATCGGGTTAACTGCGACCATGGATGGGGGTAATGATTTCCAGAGCATTTTTACCAAAGATATTTGCTTTATTTTCAGAAAAAGTTTCTATATTTTCAATAAAATTATTTTCGAAATATTTTCACTGGATGTTGGAAACGGGTCTGCCAAGCACTTATAGATTTTCAGTCGTACGCCTGATCAACGTATGACCGAATTTCTGTAAGAACGAAGATGGACTTGTTGAAACATCGAGTTATAAAAGTATTTTTATAAAAACTATTTTGGAATAATATTATATAGATATTAAAAAGTGTTTTAAAAATGATAAAAAAATATTTATCTGACTGTAAATATTTTCATAAATTCTGGCTTCGTTCCTTTTCGAGGACGAAAAGTTTTAAGGAGGGAGGAATGTGACGACCCGGCATTTTGGCCATATTATTTTAATAAATATTTAATCCAATTAAATAAAATGTAAACTCATCGTTTTAAAATGAATAAATCTTTTGGAAATATTTGCCATTTATTTATATAGATTTGTAATTTTTGCAAGGGAATTTGATTTGTAAATTTAAATTAAATCTCTTAATAATATTTATAATCAAATTTATCTTATATAATTGGATTAAAATGCTTTATCCTATTAACATTTGGTATAAAATATATGAATGATAATGTTGAAATAACATCAAATTCTATCAATATAAAATATAAATATAAGTAAGTAAGCTTATGAATATGATTTAAATATTGATAGTTAACATACAAATAGAATTAAAATGAAAACAAGAATTAAGTGGGTTTGGTATGCATGTAACATAACTTTAAAATTTGTAAGTAAAGTATAAAATAAAATAACTCAAACAAATTATCTTCATCTACAAGACCAAAGTCCACCTGAAAATGAATATTTATATACAAGTATCTTCATACACATATCTACCTGCAAAGTGATGGTTGACAAAACAAATGTCTTCATACAAAATATCTTCATAACAAAGACCAAGTGGTTGCCTGCAAATGCATTCTCACATACAAATATCAACCAATATTAATTAGATGTAAACTAATATGAAGACATGCATTTAATTAGCACAACAATTTGTCATTTCAGATTTACTAAGAAATCTTTCAGCCGAAATAAGCAAATATCATTTCCATTTACAGTAACACAAAAATCTTGTCTGGGCATAACAAGTAAGACCTGTACCAGTTATAACCTACTGTCCAAAGCTATTTCTATTTATATATCATCTTATTTTAAGCTTGTTCACCGCTTAGCTATCCTGAAAAATAAATAAATAACATCATCTTTACTTGCAAGCTCAAACAATTCTTTCAACAACAAGGCTGAGGAGATTTACAGGGGTTTAAATTCAAACTGCAGTTTTTTTTCAACAACAATTATCCTCTGTTTCAACAGTAATTTTAGGTGAGTAAACATATCAATTTAAAACTTAAATCTGTGCAGGTGATTCATGGATAATATTGTGTTTGCATATGTATTTTTTTGAATGTAGGTCTGTGTATATATGAGTCGTACTGTGTAAATTTAATATACCTGTTCTTCTCTGTTGTTAGTTACAGAGTTGAATAGTTAGTCAAAGTTCAAAATACTTCCATCCAACCACTGTTAGGCTTAGAGTTTAAAACAAAATAAGTTGTTTAAACATAGATCAAGATTTTAAGATTTGTTTTAATCATGTTGGTGAAGTATCACCACTGGGAAACTTGTTTTACAGAGCAACATGTAATATTATGTTGAATTCGAGTGTTATAAATTGCTAATTCAATTACATAACTTGAATCCACTCTTTAAAATAGGATTTTTATAATTAAAATGGTGATTTTTAGTTCACTATGTTTTGAACAGTACTGAGTTGACCAGAAATGCTTATTACTCAATTTCCGTCGATCAAGTGAATATTGGGTGCTGAAACTTTGCTCGAAGCAAGATTAGCAATCATTTATGTCGGGAAAATTGTTGATTTATTTTTCTATTGCACGAGATGTTGGGACGAGGACGAGTTAGGGTTTAATTCATGGTTTTGGACGAGATCTGGAAACAAGGTGATTTCATCACCTATGATCGATCGAGTTGTGCATTCTTTGGGGAAACAGTGGCTTGGAGTGTGATGAGTTAGTGGCCGGAGGCGATAAGTTTCTGATGGCCGGTGTTGTGATCGCGGAACGATTCTTTGGCCGGAGGTCTGGGACGAATGGCTTGAGCCATACTCGATTTCGATATGGGGATGTTTGAGTTTCTGGGTTGATTTGAGATTGATGTTGAGATGGACGTTGATGCGTCGGGATCGCCGAAGGTGATCGGAGGCCTCTGACGAAGCTATGCACGTGCACGATTTTAATTGCGTGCCTGTCGATTTCAGGCATTGAGAAGAAGACGTGGATTCTCGAGGAGGACTCGAAGCATTCGAGTGATAATCTCGGGGGTTTTGGGAATTTGCTCGGGTTTTCGTTTGCATAGGCTTGAGTAGTTTTACAGAGGAAGAAGAAGGGTTGCAACCAGGGGAGTTCTCGGGGAAATGCGTGAGGTACATGAAGTATAACTCGAGTTAAAAAGGGGTAGTCATGGGTTCTTTTTTTTAAATGCAGTATTATATAAAGATAAAGTAAGCCGCTTGTTTTTTTTTCAAACAAGTTAAGCATTGTAAACTTACTAAAGGATCAACAATTTGAAGTAAGTCCTTAATACAAGTTTTAAGTATTTTAGTTAATAACAATGTTTTTATCACCAAATTTATTATTTTAGGTTAAGTTAAGTTGAATATTTAATATCAATTAATTATTTTGATTGAAAAAAATTAAGAATAATTACTTCATATTTGTAATTAGAGTTTGGATTAATTAATGATTAATTGATAAATAAATTTGTAATTTACTACTTAAAGTTAATTAACGAATGATTAGTAGTTAAGTAAATTAAGTAATTTAATTAACTGGTGATTAAGGCTACTTAATTTGTAATTAAGTTGTGTTAATGAATGGATACAATTAATTAAGGATAATCATTCATGGAGTTGGTTAAGTATAATTACTTTATGGAAGCAATTAGAAATGACAATAATCTTAATATAATTAAAGATGAATGATTATGGGATGGAAAATCAGTTGGGTTGTAATTAATTAATAAGCAGGACTTAAAGGTAATTGATTTAACTCAATTTTGGTTAATTAGATTTATTCGAGATGGTGTGATTGATTATCTTGCTTATGTATGATATGATGGTTTATATGCCCTGAATTGATGGATACCCCAGATATGAAATGGTACGTAATATGATGTGTTGGGTGGGCACTGATAATGGGGTTATGTATTAATAATGGATTGCTGAGTAAAGGTGACATCTTTTATTTAAAATTGAATGGCATTTCACTTGAATAACATGTGTTAAGATGAACTGAATTCGAAGAGACCGGAGTCGGGTATTGGTTAATACCCGAAACCACTTCGATTCTTTATAAATTGATATGTGAAATCAATAAGTTGGAATGGAATGATTTAAGTGAATTGGACCATTTAATCTAAGTTTGGTACTTAGAAATTGAGATGTGAAATAAGTGATGTCTCTAACAATTTGTAAAATTGTAAATTGACACGAGTTACCCCGAGTTATGTAAGTTTTATGCTGTATATTCCATGTTTGATGGGTTTACTCACGCTGGTTTCCAGCCTGACCCGGGTGTTACTTTGATGTAATGCTCGGGTCAGACCGAGTATTACAGATTTTCAGGTAAGGACGTTCTGGAGCTCAGGAGACGAGCTGGATGGCGGGAACGTATGGAGTGTATACCGCTGCGATATATTGTAGTTGGTCTGGACATGTTGATTGTATCTGTCCAGTGTTTGTGTATATGTTGTAACTCTGATGTATTTAAATGTAATCAACTGATACAGTATTCTTTTGTATACTATTATTATTTGATATTATATTTTGATCCGCTGCGAATGTGAGGTTCTGTGTTTGTTTTCTGTTTCTTCTTCTTCTATCTCTTTCTTCTTTTCTTAACTATCTGGAATTTTCGGGTTCGGAGATTCCGGGTCGTTTCAAAAACCCAACTCTAGACTGCCCGTGTGGAAAATTGTGGGCACCCAGAGTTTAGGAAGGGAACAATAAACTCCGGGTCAGTCATGAGACTGGTATGAGTAACAAAACAGTTTATCTTTAAAACAAACAACAAAGGAATTTTAAACATTGAAATCCGCAATGCTTTTTGGAAAATGAAACTACCATAAGGCCTCCCGCCACACACACAATGCAAACGCAGAATTGGAGGAGATTTCTCCTTATGATAGTCAAATTGCTCAATACGAGAAAACTCTTTAATATTATCACTAGTGCATAGTGTGAAAGCATTTCGAAAATACAATATTAATCTTAGCCAGCATAGGTACCATTATACTATGCCTACTATAGCTACCATTTTAAATGGTTCTACAACTAAAACCGTACAAGGCTCGTATTGTTTCTTTGGATTTTTCCAACAAATGGTCAGGCTAAGGAACTTCCTACTGCCACATGGGAACGCCTCTGGAGGGACGCCCCGAGAGACAACTTCTCTCTGCCAACACATGGCCGGTTACCCCCTTCCCGGGTAGTAAACCTGAGATATGCCACCCCAGTCGTTTGCGACCTTTATCCGAGGCACCTCGAGCACAAAGCAACAATCACACAGTAAATGAGATTGGAGCAACCACACAGGTAAAATATCTGGGCTCCATACCATGATACCACCTTTTTCCAGAAGGAATGGACATACCCTAGGGGAGCTACCCCTGAAACCTTGCCGCATCTTTCCTGTTTCGACCATTACCGATTTGTGAGGCTCGATGAGGTCTCGTCCACAGAGCTACGCTTTACACGAAAGCCATGCTTTGATCAACAAATGATCAGCAACACACAGTTACACTTAGCATTCCACACTACCAAATTGGGAGTATATCACTGATTACCTTCAACTACATAACCTCTGAGCTCGTACATTTCAGAGAAGGGTGTTAAGCTAAGAGAATAAATCTCTGCCACCAAATAGAAATGTATTTGAAAGAAATCAGCTTTATATCTCAAAGTGTAGTGTCAAACATACAACCATACAAGTCTGTTCCGGGTTCGAACAAAACCGAAGGCACTTCCAAAGAAGCCCTTGCAATCCGGATAATTCCTAATCACGTCCGGACTTCCCACCACATATGGAGTCTCTATACCGGGGACCAGTCGATGCAGAGACATTCGACGAGTTGTCCTTTCGTTTTCGAAAATATCCGGTCTTCACCACCGGTCTTCAAATGCTATCCATAACATCGTATCATTATTCGAAATGGGTTATATGACACAAAGTCCTCTCCTGGCTAAACCAAATAATGAGCGTGATATTTAAAACTATATGGATATGGAATTTCAATTAAGTCACCATTTATTACCCAAAACTTTTCTTTCAAATGGTTTAACAATTTACCATTTTAATCTTTTACACAAAAAGATTCATCTCACAAAGTTCACCCAGTTTCACAAAGATCTATTCATAGATTTTCAAATTAATTTCCATTTCAATTTGGATTAACTCATTAAATCTTTAAATCGAAGATTTAATTGATAGCTTTCAAAATAATTCCATTTCGACCTTTTATACAAAAGGTGCACCTTTCCAATTTCAAAACAAAGTTCAACAATCTTTCACAAAGATTTATTCATAACTTGGAAAATCATTTCCAATTCAAACTTGAAATTCCTTTAATTTAAATTGGAATTCCATTTCTTATATGAAAGCTTTTATCATTTGAAAACAAATAGTTTTCATTTCGGAAAATCTAATTCATTTATACAAGTTAAAGTCTTTGGGTTAAATTCGAATTCTCAAAACCATACTTTTAAAATGGTTTAAATTCATATAAACACATTTATAACATCTTTAACCATAATTTCCAACCATGGAATTCAATTCCAAATTTTGAATTCAAATTAAATTATTTAAATTGGAAACTTTACCAAGTTATTCAAAATAACTTTTATCTTAAAAACTCCTTTTCAAAACATTTAACCCAAATCCATTTCCAAAATCAATTGAAATTAAAATTTCAATTTCAAAAACATTAAATTTAAATCATCTGTGACTTAACCGATTTCCTCATGAAATCCATATTTGTGTGTGTATAGTGTAGTCCAGGAGTTTAACACAATAGTGCAACATCAATAAATCATCACAGATCAAAATACAGAAATATAATTGATAAGCGGTATAACTATAACACTTATCTTTTATTCATAGATCACAAATCACAAATATATATATTACAGATAATAAATTACATTCATCCTAGATAAATAACTACATTACAGGTCACACACAAATCAGAATATATCACAAAGCATCACAGATCAGGAAATATCAACAATTCAATCATTCAGTCAGGTCCAAACATTCACAAATAAACTTATTAATCAACTGATTAATTTAAATCAAATGTATTATTTAGGAATGAATCATTAATCTGGGTTAACCATCATAGTTAATTACAAATTATTTGAAAGAAATTTCCCTTTCAAATTCATTGGTTAACCTTTAATTATTAACTAATCATCCTTAATTAATGAATCAATTAACTTTTAATTATTTAATAAATCTTAATTAATCACATTCATTAATTAATCCTTTAATTATTAACAAATAATTATACTCACATTACTAATCATCATTCAATTAATTACATCCAGTAATCATTTATTAATTACTTCTCTAAATAATTATACTTTCCAAATCATCAAGTGATTATTCTAAATTAATTTAAACTTAGTTAATCAACTCAAACTAATCAAATTTAAGTTAATTAATTACAATGAGTAATTAATTCCTTAATTACTTCCATTAAGTAATTACACTTAAACAATTTCACAATGATTATCTTTAATTGATTAATATAATTAATTATTAAAATTAATCACCTTAATTAATTATTTAATAATCTCAAGTTAATGATCTTCATTAACTATTAACAAATCTTAAATTGCTTCTCCTAAGTAATTAATCTTAGATTAATCATTTTTAATTACAAGTTAATTAATCTTTAATTACCCATTAATTAATCTCAAATTATTATATTAATTAAGTGTTTAATTATAACTTAATTAACCCTTAATTACTTGATTAATTAATTCTTAATCATTAATTAATAATCTAATCTTATCTAATTAATGATCCTTAATTACAAATTAATTATTCCTCGATTAATTAACTTAAACCTTAATTAATTAAATTTAAATCCTTAATTACTTAATTAATGAATCCAAATCATTAATTAATTATATTATAAAGTTATAAATCATAAAAATCTAATTTATCTTTGATATAAATCACTTCTTTTATTAATGATCTAATTATCATTAACTTAAGCATTTGAAAACAATTTGTTTTTAAATTCACTTTAAATTCTATTTCAAATTAAGGTTCAAATCAAATACAAATTTAATTCTAACAAAATTTAAACAATTTAGAAGCCTTTTAAATCACATGTTAAAGACATACTTATACTATAAAAGAAATTTAAAAGAGTTTTAAACCCAAATTCAATTTAAATTCAAATCACTTTAAAATACACTTTAAACATTTTTAAAGTTGTTAAAACAATCTAAAATTTATAAAACTTTATTTATTTCAAAATTAGGATTCAAATTTAATTTGAATCTATTTTTAAACTTGATTTTAAAACCTTTTTCAAAATCTGCTTTCCATTTTTTTTTCATTTTAAATTTTAAACCGACAGGTTTTCTAAAACCTGTAACCAGAAATCTACCCGAGCCACGCGAAAACCTGCTTCGAGTCGAACATGGGAAATCTTCGAGTAAATCACTCGAGTTACTCGAGAAAAACTCGAGTTCACCCTGATACCCAAAACCACACAACATCAGATCACCAGAACTCGTGCACGTGCACGTCGCCGCCGCACCCCTCTAGTCGACTCCTCTTCAACGAGCAAGTCGTCGATCACCTACGAGTGATTCTCCGACCACCTAAACTTCTCCATCATCTCGAATTCGAAATCGAGTTCGAGCTCGAAACCTGGAAAATGAACTGGAAAGCACACTCAGACCTAGCAACGACTCGTCCTCGCAACCTCGACCACCGGAGACGCCCAAACTTCATCCACTCCACGACAACACGCTACACTCCCACTCCCTTAAATCTCGTGAAACTCGATCACGTATTGGGGACGGACACACTTCGTTACAGACACATCCAGAAACTCGAAACAAAGCCCTAAATCGACCTCGTACCGTTAATTCACGCAATAGAAAAATTATTCCATAATTTACTCGAGATCACAGATGTTTATACTAGCTTCAAACCAAGTTTCAACATTTATAATTGGATCGATCACCAGAAATTTGTAAAAGTGCAATATTTTTTCAAATACAAACTGCTCTTTAATCCTAGCTCTAAAAATTATGATTAACTTTAAAAATTATATTAAAGTATACGAATTCAGTCTATATACCTGAAATCGTAAATTAAGAAATTTAAATTTTTGACTTATATAAAGTCTTTGCTCAGTTCTTTGATTTCCAAAGGCTTTAACAGGTTATTTCAACTTAAATTGATTTTTAAAGCTTAGTTTATAATCAAACAAACATCTGTTGTTTTAACATCAAGTTCAAACAACAAGTAGAATAGGAAGAATTGATTTTTGAATCAAAATTTTGTGTTTATAATTGTAGATAGAGAACACAGGTGAATAATAGCCTGCACACAGTTCATTCATCATTCACTTATACACAGAGGATTAAAATATATATATATATAAACACACTTATTAGAGATTTAACTTGCAACAGATCCATATTTTAAAATTTTAAAAAGTGAAGTTACTCACAGTTGTGTTTGAGAGGATGAACAGAGTTGAAACAAGCTTGTTGAAACTGCAAGCTGAAGTCTTCTTTTTGCCTTTAATTCTCTTGTTGATCTCTGAGTTTAGTTGAGGTATTTGTTGTTTGATTGAATTTTGTTTATGTTTAAATGATATTTTACTTTCATTTTTCATAGCTTGGAATGGAACGAACTAAGATGAAGTTGATGTATATGAAAAATGAAGTTACAGGGTGGAGATGATATTTGTACTAGAGGATAATACGGGTTTGTACAATGTTTAGCAGGGATATTTTCTTGTTTGTGGCTGAAATGATATTGTGGTGTACAAGCATTAATTATCTTTGTACAAATTTACATATAATACTAGTATCTTCTTTTGCAAGCTTCATTCATATATATATTTCTTGTGGCTGATAGATTATTTACATACTAATATTTATATTTGTTTATCTAGCTTGAATGTATTTTTTGTTTACTTGTTTTCTTACTTGTTCATATTTGAGTATACTTCTACAACCTTGATTTTATTTCATTTATACATACTTGTATAATTTTTATTTATTTTTCTTTAGTCTTATTAATTTGTAATATAAATGAAGTTCTATTTATTAACATGTTATTTGAATTTATTTATGTATTTATTTTATTTTATTTTTATAATTTATCTTATATATATTTATTGATTTCTATTTCTAACATAAATATTTATTATCTTATATGTCTATATATATTTATTTTTAAACCATTTATTTAAGATTTAAATTCAAATCTAATATATATATATATATTCAAATCTACTCATATATGCACATATACATATATATTCACATATATACATATATATACAATATTTAAATTTTAAATGATTTAACATAGAATTTATTTGAACTTGGGGAAACTCGCATTAATTTACAATAAATTTTACAATTTTATTACAAAAATTCAATTAATTATCAATTTAAATTTAATTAAAATCCGGGATCGTTACAGTTTCCCCCCTTAAGAAATTTCGTCCCCGAAATTTGCTAGGGAGACACAAAGATAGATGAAGAATATTTCATCAAATCAAGTACATATCTATTCTGCATTTGGCTTACCAAATCAGAATATCAATAATAGATACAAGAACGAATCTTTTTAATTTTTTCACAAGATACTCGGGTTATCTAGATCTACGAAATATGCAGGGGCATCGGTTAGTCTGAAGGGATAACTAACCATTCGTAGAACATATACGGACCCAAAAAAATAGATAGATATATGGATACAATTTCAAAACTTTTAGTTTAGAAACTAAAGTATATCTATCAACCATAGCAACCAAAGTAAACAATACATCCAAACAAACAATTCTGACCTATTTGGAGTTTATGTCCCATGCAAATATATCAAATCTTCTTCCTGGATCTACTAGGAACTATCGAAGAATTGAGAAAAGATGAAGAACAAAAGAGATAGATAGAGAAAAATTGTTTCCTTGTTGTTGCAAGGTATTGACCATTTATAGTCGTATTTCCCTGTCCCCTATCTCATCCTCTTCTTGCACTCATACTTACTATCAGTGGATAGTAAGAGAATTTACTAAGGTATACGGACGGGTATCTTAGAGATTACTCATTCTAGGGTATACTTCACCCTATCTCTAATGAGCTACTTAATGTGTTATACTCCTAGTCTAAAGTTCAACCTTAGCTCTGATACCAAAATGTCACGATCCAAATTTCAGCGTTCGAAAATCGACACCCATACTTCACTTGTACTCGAATGCCGCAGATTCAATCGTTGAAATTCGACTCGTGCCAGAGCTTATAACACAGTAAGTATAACAACACAGCGGAATAAAGAAATGGATAATATCATATACAACTCCAATGAATACAATATCCAGAATGATATACAACAATGATATCAATATGATACAACAATATCAGAGACAAATAATAATGCTACAGCGGAAAACAGAAGTGATACTCCAAGTGATCCGACAAAGAGAATGAGACCAATAACTCCAACATCAAGCTCGAACCACCATCACGTTGCACAAAGATAAGCAAGGTCAGTCGTGAGTGAACTCCAAAAACTGAAATAGCTCCCGATAACCTACTAAACCTGACTATCTAAAAAACCCAACTCTAGACTGCCCGTGTGGAAAATTGTGGGCACCCAGAGTTTAGGAAGGGAAGAATAAACTCCGGGTCAGTCATGGGACTGGTATGAGTAACAAAATAGTTTATCTTTAAAACAAACAACAAAGGAATTTCAAACATTGAAATCCGCAATGCTTTTTGGAAAATGAAACTACCATAAGGCCTCCCGCCACACACACAATGCAAACGCAGAATTGGAGGAGATTTCTCCTTATGATAGTCAAATATGCTCAATACGAGAAAACTCTTTAATATTATCACACTACGCCATAAATGGCCTACTGCAACACAAAAAAAATGTTGGCTCAGGCCCGAAAAATGTTGCCATAGGTCTATGGCAACACTTTTAGGGTGATGCAATTTTTGCCGTTGCCTTAGACCTCAAAGGCAACATTTTGACTATCTAAGGCAACATAAGTAATATTGTTGCAATAGAACCCTATTTGGGTCTATGGAAACACCCATAGGTATCTGTAGCAACATTCCAAAATGTTGCTATAGATATGAACTTTTTGAATTTGTGGGGCCCACAATGTAGAGCATATTTGATTTTTTAATAAAAATAAATATTTATTTAATAAAATGCTATTACACAGAATTTGATATTTAAACAGTAATTTATTTAAATAAATATTTTATTTCAACATTTGAAATAGTACAAATTCCTGACTCCACTATTTTACAATTCAATGATATATAACACCGATATTCACATATACAGATATTCCTCACTACATCACTCAGTTCACTCATTACATATGAAGTTTCAATTTATACATACACCGACACTGACAAATATATGCCGAGCCGAAGGCGAGCCGAGTGCCGAGCCGAAGGCGAGCCGAGAAGCGGGTCCGGGCGCAGCGCCGGCGGGGGTCCGGGGCACCGCAGTCCCGGCGGGTCCGGGCGCAGTCCCGGCGGGGGTCCGGGGCACCGCCCGATTCATCCGATTTCGGAAGATCGAGCCTTCTTTGAAATGACGTAAAATGATGCACAAATGAAGACTGAGCTTAATTCCTATCCTCCATCTCCTCGCCTAAATCTGCTTGAATCCCCTACGGCCAAACACCAAAACTCTACTGCAAACTCTTCAATTTCCAATCACCACATTAGCTTCTCTCCGTAACCAATACACAACAGCACTCTACCATTGTCAAACTCCAAACTCCGTCTACATCTCTCTGCCAACATTCAGGCATCACACTGCCAACTAAAACTCCTCTGCATCACCAACTTCCACCATCACTTCCATAACTTACCAAACCAACCAACCAACCTTCAACCAATACAACTACATCCAGATTCAATGGTGAACCAACCAACCAGATTATGAACTTGCGATGGACTCGCGATGGAGGCACAGGGCATCCAGAAGCAGTACATACCCAGCCAGATTCTGAAACATTAACAAGTGTTAGAGGAGCATTTGCACAAACATATGGGGGGCATACTATCTTATTGAAATTACCAGTACCAAGTGAAGCAACCGCAATCATAGGGGAAAGTATGAAGAGATCAGCCTGGGATCTGCTCTGAACTTGCGATGGAAAGTACGAAGTGAACCAAAATCTCGAGGGCAGCAGTTCGGGTTTTGGGAGAAATTAAGGCGCTAGAAGGGTTTTCAGGTGAAGTGGTCTAAAGGAGAAAGGTAGAGGGGTTGGTGGCGAGCAGGTCTTCTGTTGGAGGCGAGAGCTGATGGCGACGACAGCGGTGGCAAAAGGGGTTTGAATGGAAAACTTTGTTTGGCTTTGGGTTTTGGTGTCGTGACAGGGCTCTGGTTGGAGCTAGATGGTCGCGATGGTTAGGGGGTAGCTGGGAGGAGGCGACTGGGAGGAGGCGACTGGGAGGAGGCGACTGGGAGGAGGCGACTGGGAGGAGGCGAATGGGAGCGACTGGGAGGAGGCGAATTGGAGGAGACGAATTGAAATGAAAACCAAAAGGGGATCTGAACTAGTTTAGGCGGGAAAACGAAATTTTGGGCCAAATTGCAGTGGTGATCCATTTTAACAACCAGATTAAATGTAGATCGTTGGATCGTATTCACGCGGATTGCTAATTTTATTAATTTTTTAATCTGAATACATCTATTGCAACACTATATAAAAATGTTGCATCGTGTTACACTTGTTTAGCTAGAGCAACACATTTTTATGGTAAGGTAACACCAAAAATGCAACGTTGCAGTAGGACCAAAATTTTATAGCTGTCGCAACATTTTAGCTGGCAACACCTTGCAAAAGTGTTGCAGAAGGTCATTTATGGCGTAGTGTCACTAGTGCATAGTGTGAAAGCATTTCGAAAATACAATATTAATCTTAGCTAGCATAGGTACCATTATACTATGCCTACTATAGCTACCATTTTAAATGGTAGGTTCTACAACTAAAACCATACAAGGCTCGTATTGTTTCTTTAGATTTTTCCAACAAATGGTCAGGCTAAGGAACTTCCTACTGCCACATGGGAACGCCTCTGGAGGGACGCCTCGAGAGACAACTGCTCTCTGCCAACACAAGGCCGGTTACCCCTTCCCGGGTAGTAAACCTGAGATATGCCACCCCCGGTCGTTTGCGACCTTTATCCGAGGCGCCTCGAGCACAAAGCAATAATCACACAGTAAATGAGATTGGAGCAACCACAAAGGTAAAATATCTGGGCTCCATACCATGATACCACCTTTTTCCAAAAGGAATGGACATACCCTAGGGGAGCTACCCCTGAAACTTTGCCGCATCTTTCATATTTCGACCATTACCGGTTTGTGAGGCTCGATGAGGTCTCGTCCACAAAGCTACGCTTTACATGAAAGCCATGCTTTGATCAACAAATGATCAGCAACACACAGCAACACTTAGCATGCCACACTACCAAATTGGGAGTATATCATTGATAACCTTCAACTACATAACCTCTGAGCTCGTACGTCTCAGAGAAGGGTGTTAAGCTAAGAGAATAAATCTCCGCCACCAAACAGAAATGTATTTGAAATAAATCAGCTTTATATCTCAAAGTGTAGTGTCAGACATACAACCATACAAGCCTGTTCCGGGTTCGAATAGAACCGAAGGCACTTCCAAAGAAGCCCTTGCAATCCAGATAATTCCTAATCACGTCCGGACTTCCCACCACATATGGAGTCTCTATACCGGGGACCAGTCGATGCAGAGACATTCGACGAGTTGTCCTTTCGTTTTCGAAAATATCCGGTCTTCACCACTGGTCTTCAAATGCTATCCATAACGTCGTATCATTATTCGGAATGGGTTATATGACACAAAGTCCTCTCCCGGCTAAATCGAATAATGAGCGCGATATTTAAAACTATATGGGTATGGAATTTCAATTAAGTCACCATTTATTATCCAAAACTTTTCTTTCAAATGGTTTAACAAATTACCGTTTTAATCTTTTACACAAAAAGATTCATCTCACAAAGTTCACCCAGTTTCACAAAGATCTATTCATAGATTTTCAAATCGATTTCCATTTCAATTTGGATTAACTCATTAAAACTTTAAATCAAAGATTTAATTGATAGCTTTCAAAACAATTCCATTTCGACCTTTTATACAAAAGGTACACCTTTCCAATTTCAAAACAAAGTTCAACAATCTTTCGCAAAGATTTATTCATAACTTAGAAAACCATTTCCAATTCAAACTTGAAATTCCTTTAATTTAAATTGGAATTCCATTTCTTATATGAAAGCTTTTATCGTTTGAAAACAAATAGTTTTCATTTCGCAAAATCTGATTCATTTATACAAGTTAAAGTCTTTGGGTTGAATTCGAATTCTCAAAACCATACTTTTAAAATTGTAACAACCCGGGATTTTGTAAAAGTCAGTTATTGTCATTAGACGATTAAAAGTGCTGACAAATTGCTATTGGAAGTTTAATCGAATTGAAATTCTTTTATGATTTGGTGAATGGTATGTGGACTATAAAAATTTAATATGGTAGCCCATGTCTTCATTTGTTTGTTTTATGCAGTGTTAACTATCAAAGAAAAAAAAACCCGACCCCTTTTCATTCATTTTTCATTTAAAACCCTAAACCAAAAAGCAAATCATACGAACGAAAGAATTAGAAATGGTGGCCTCATCCCCTTTGCAAAAACTAGGGCTTCGTGAAATCAAGGGCGCCGATTTTGATGTCTCAATCGAATGCAAAGGTGAGTGATATTTTCACTCACATCTAATTCTTGATTTCATTTATATAAGTTTAACCCTTTATTCTCGTTCGTATGAATCTAGTTGAATTTGTCAATCGATTTTGCTTGGCCGCTTGATTATTTTTCAATATTATGCTTTTGGCCGTTTGATCATTGCTTGGATGCTTGAGATTTCACTGTCTGATTCAAATTCGTATATTTTCGTGTAGTTTGATACTTGTTTCCCACAGCTTCGAATCTGAACTGTTCGTTTCCTTACCACCACGTCTCTGACCTATCATATGCGTATATTTTTGGTTGGTTTAACACGGTGTTGAATTCCCTGTTTCTTAGCCACCACGGTATTTTGATTTCTGACATTTTCTTGATTCCTTGAATCTCTGGCTTGACTTGAATTTGAGTTTGTTGGATGAAAGTTGACTTGTTCATTCACATCTGGCTTTGATTGTATTTCAAACTTGCCATGGTTTTTACTGCTTATTTGTTCATTGTCAAGTGCACACTTTGTTGTTCAGTCTGCATTCATGTATAAGTCTGGTTTAAGTCACTGTTCTCTGTAGCATATCTGTATGTCTTCATTTAGCCTTCTTGTGATGTTGCTCTACTTTGTGTTAGCATTGCTTTGTCTTGACTTCATTGGTGTCACTAGTATACTCGAGTCAGTGGTTTTCTTCATTATGGCCTGGTCCGGACATTGTTGTATTTTGTACATTGCAATGTCTTGAGACTTGTCTCTGACCATTCTTGTACTACCTGAACTAGTCTTTGATTCTCCTGACTTGAAACTTGATTAACTTGTATGATTGCTGCCTTCTGCATATACTCTCTGATTTTGAACTGCACATGCTTCTTTAGTTTTGTTGTATCTGGACTTAATTCATTTGTGATTCTACCATGGTTGCGTTTTGGTTTGTGGCTTGTCTGGTTTGATGTGTCATGTATTGATGCACTTGAACCTGATTTGAGATTATTTGTATTCATCCCTTACCTGTTGCATTTGTAGTGCCTTGACATTCATGTCTGCACACTTTCATTTGATAGTTGCTTGTGAGTTGCATCTACATATTTTCATTTGTGCACTGCTATGTATTGGTTTCTTGAGACTTGTGAACTTCCTTTGTTCCTGATTCTTGTTTGCCTCTGTTATTGCCTGTCCTTCGAGGCATGTTATCATGAGCACTTGATTTAAAAATTGTACTGCTCTGGCTTCTAGTTGCTTTGAGCATTTGGGTCTGTTTAATTGCAGTCTACATTTCTGATAGTGGACTTGCACTTGAACCTCTGGCCAGTTGCACTATAAGTTTCATTTAGTTTGTAGTTGTATATACATATTGGTTTGGTTTCAGGGCGGTCCACTATACCACTGTTGTCATCTTTTCTTGAAATTTTGGAACTTGAACTGTTACATCCATGGGTGACTTCAGTTTCATTTTGTATGCAGTCCTGCCCTTGTTGGTTTGCATTGCATTGATGCAGTTGGATTTGCTTTTCTAATCGCACTTGACTTGAATCCGGTATTCGGGTTTGACCTTGTGCTCATGTTGTGAACTTTCATTGAGCTTGTGTGTATTTTGTCACTGTAGTGGCGAGGTAGTGCACGCGTGCGTGTACTACAGCCCTATCAGTATTGATGTTTCAAGTGGTATTCCAATTGCTTGAATTGTTTTGTGTGTCCAATTCAATATTTTGATATTGTATTCTGATTTGGTTTGATTTGATCATTTTGTGGTTTTCTAATTATCTATGGATAATTAGATTCTGAGTTTCTAAGTATTATTAAATAATTTGATTTTGTTGTTAATTGCTGTTTAGGCAATTCTGTGGTTTTCATATTATCTTCATTGATAATCCTTTCTTTTATCCTTGTTGATAATTTGAATTTGTTGATTTGTTGTTTAACACTATTTCGTGTTATATCTACCGTTATCCGTTTTCCTTGTTAAAGGAGTGGATAGACGAGATTTCTATGACTGCCGTCTATTTGGTTATTTAATTATTATTACTTCTGTGCATTGATAACCGAGTTTGAATTAGATTGACCCGTGTATTATTTTCTTTTGAATTTAATACTCGGGTTAGACCGAGTTATTACAGGTTGTAGATATCCTGCTTTGGGTTGCTGCTTGAGCTATAAAGTCTCTTCATATCTTTTGAAGTAGTCGTCATCATTTTGTAGTAGTCAGTGTATCCAATCTAGGTTGATATGTATTCATGTATATTAGTCGATAATGTACTTGTATATATAACTTCCAGAGTCGACAGTTGTAGTTGTATCATATGTATTGTGTCAAATGTATTGTAACTAACATCAGTTATATATATATATATATATGAGACTTTTATTATCTATGTTCCGCATTTTTATTATCTGTGTTATTATTATATATTGTCCTAAACTATTATGAACCATCGTAGTTCGTTTTATACTAGAATTGGGTATGTCGATGGGAGTAAATAAATAAGAGATGAAAAATAAAAATATATACCACTCCTATCGAGGTAACCAATACTAGTGTAAGGCCTAACTACGGATGGCCGCTCCTATCCAGCCTTATTCTTCGTAATAACAGACAGTATTTCTTTTAATACTCTTTGTTATTGTGAGCATAGAGGTGGGGCGTCACAGTTGGTATCAGAGCAAGGGGTTTATGGACATAATATAAAACATAACTTGGATGGAACATGTGTTACAACTATTTGTCGATGTTTTTAGTTGTGCTTTGAGTCAAAACTAAAGTTTGAAGTTATGATGAAATTTTTAAATATCTTTATTTAAAAATAAAAGTGAAACGGTGTTTGGGTGATTGAGTAATTTGTGTTCTGTTTATCAGAGTGCGCAGCAGAAGTAGTGACCCTGTCTTCGCTGAATACAGCTGATAACCTTTTCGATTTAAAAATCAAAATATGAAATTGAAATAAATTTCATTTGTTGTTTACATAGCTGGGTTTATTTTGTTTCTTTGAAAATTTCGAATCCGGTTTGAGGATTCGAAGCGATTGCAGTTATGTGATTTTTGTTGAGATTTTGTTGGTTTTCTTTTATGCTAATCATATGTTGATTAGATTTTGCTGTTTTGAATTATTTTCATTGAAGATACATTCAAATGATTTCTTTGTTCATTTTGTAGTATATGTGCAAAATTTGAGTTGCACGTTACTGCATTAATTTAACGTTGAACCGGTGTTTGGTTTAAACGTATTTTGTTGCCATTATTTTTATAACGGGATTTTTACATCGGTGCTAAATTTTTGAAGCACGGTGTTTTGGGACATTTTTGATGAATGAAAATTCACTGGTATTACATTTTGATGTGAATTATTTTGATGATATTTTGACGTATAAAATTACTGTCGCTTTGACTTCAGTAACCGTCAAAGTTTAAAAGTGGATTTTCAAGCTGTTATTCCGTAATGCTGATTTTGAGATTCGTTTTACGATGTTTTGGGAAGTGCAATTTCCTTTTCAAAATTGCTACTGAGATTGCTGTTTTAATCATGTGTTCTGAAAATTGTTTTAAAATTTTTACAGTTTACGCTTTCAAAAGAATGAGGAAGCGATTTAAACGCTTCAACAAAATTGAGGACAATGAACCCTCACTTTTACTGTTTTGCTTAATTCCGGACTTGTCCGTTTGAGAACGTAAAATGTTAATTATATAAAATCCAAAAAATTTACAGTTTGCGCTTTCAAAAGAATGAGGAAGCGATTTAAACGCTTAATCAAAATTGAGGACTATGAACCCTCACTTTTACTGTTTCGCTTAATTCCGGACTTGTCCGTTTGAGAATGTAAAATGTATTTTTACAAAATACACAATTTTGCACAACGATGAAGAGAATCAAACGATTTAGTAAAACTCGTGGTATGGGACATGTGCGTTTGCTATTTCGGTTAATTCTGGACTCGTTAATTGAAATATTTGATGTTTTGATGATTTTGTGTGCTTTCGAGCCACTATGTAGGACCTTCGGGTCATATGATGGAGCTTCGGGTCAAATACCAGTACTAGACCTTCGGGTCACTCTGCGGACCTTCGGGTCATTTGTTGGGCGCCAAAATTATGATAAGTACTTGGTAGGCTTCGGCCATTTGTTGATGCACGTGCGGCGTAGCTAAAAACTCGCCATCTGATGGGATCGATCCACCTTTTATGTTGATTTTCTAGTCATCTTAATTGATTTCTAGATATTTGTTGTTTCCAATTATCTGCAGGTAATTGGATATTTGTTGTTTCTGATTATCGTTTTTGATAATCGGATATTTGTTGTTTTTGATTATCGTTTTTGATAATCGGATATTTGTTGTTTCTGATTATCGTTTTTGATAATCGGATATTTGTTGTTTCTGATTATCGTTTTTGAAATCGGATATTTGTTGTTCCTGATTATCGTTTTTGATAATCGGATATTTGTTGTTTCTGATTATCGTTTTTGATAATCGGATATTTGTTATTCCTGATTATCGTTTTTGATAATCGGATATTTGTTGTTTCTGATTATCATTTTTGATAATCGAATATTTGTTGTTTCTGATTATCGTTTGTGATAATTAGATATTTGTTGATTTCTGATTTTCATTTTTGATAATTAGATATTTGTTGATTTCTGATTATCGTTTTTGATAATTAGATATTTGCTGATTTGAGATCTGATTATCGTTTTTGATAATTAGATATTTGTTGATTTCTGATTATCGTTTTTGATAATTAGATATTTGCTGATTTGAGTTCTGATTATCGTTTTTGATAATTAGATATTTGTTGATTTCTGATTATCGTTTTTGATAATTAGATATTTGCTGATTTGAGTTCTGATTATCGTTTTGATAATTAGATATTTGTTGATTTGAGATTTCTGGTTATCGTTTTGATAATTAGATATTTGTTGATTTGAGATTTCTGATTATTGTTTTGATAATTAGATATTTGTTTATTTGGGATTTCTGATTATTGTTTTGATAATTAGATATTTGTTTATTTGAGATTTCTGATTATCGTTTTTGATAATTAGATATTTGTTGATTTGAGATTTCTGATTATCGTTTTGATAATTAGATATTTTTTGATTTGAGATTTCTGATTATCGTTTTGATAATTAGATATTTGTTGACTTGAGATTTCTGATTATCGTTTTTGATAATTAGATATTTGTTGATTTGAGATTTCTGATTATCGTTTTGATAATTAGATATTTGTTGATTTGAGATTTCTGATTATCATTTTGATAATTAGATATTTGTTGACTTGAGATTTCTAGTTATCGTTTTTGATAATTAGATAATTGTTGTTTCTGATTATTGTTTCTAATAATTTGATATTTGTGTTTTCTGACTATCGTTTTGATAATTGGATGTTTGCTGATTTTGTTGATTATGAAATTTTCCAGTCTCTAATTGATTCTAGATTATGTTGATTTTATTGAATTGCTATTTCCTATCTATCTCTGTTGATAATTAGAGTTTGCTGATTATGAAGTTTGTGTTTTCTTGTTAACTGTTGGATAACTAGATGTTTGCAGTTTTGCGTATTGTGATTTGTGTTTCCTAATTATCTTTGCTGATAATTAGATTTTGCTATTTACTAATTATTGTGTGATAATTAGATATTGCTATTCTGTGATTTCTGTATTCTAATCATCTAATTGAAAATTAGATGTTGCTGATAATTGTATTGATTCAGTATTGATTATTTTCTGATTATCTATTTGGTAATTAGATTTTTGTTGAGAATTTGTGAATTTCTTTTATGGAATTAAAAGTTTTTTTTTGGGCTGTTGTGTTCTCGACCTCTAGTTTTCTAGCTTAAACAGTTTATGTTAGAAAAATAATTGTTATTGACAACTTTAATTATGAAAATTGCGGGGACGCAATTTTTATAAGGAGGGGAGTCTGTAACAACCCGAGATTTTGTAAAAGTCAGTTATCGTCATTAGACGAGTAAAAGTGCTGACAAATTGCTATTAGAAGTTTAATCGAATTGAAATTCTTTTATGATTTGGTGAATGGTATGTGGACTATAAAATTTTAAGTGAATATTAGGCTCGGGTCCCTAATAAGTTTCAAAATACACAAAAACCCCGGTAAAAAAAAGTATGTAAATTAGGTCCCTAGAATTAAGTTACTAAGTAATTGCATATAGTTATGCAATTATTCATTGAATAATTGCAGACATTTATGCAATTATATCCAAAAGTTGCATAAATTTATGCAATTTTTTCGGTGAATAATTGCGGAAATTTCCACAATTTTTTTGGTGAATAATTGCGGAATTTTTCCGCAAATTTTCGAAAAAATTGCGGAAATTTCCGCAATTTTTTGGTGAATATTTGCGGAATTTTCCGCAATTTTTTGAAAAAATTGCGGAGATTTCCGCAATTTTTCAGTGAATAATTGTGGAAATGTCTGCAATTTTTTGATATAATTGCAAAAATGTCTGCAATTATTCACTGAATAATTTCATAAGTGTATACCATTATTCGGTAACTTAATTCTAGGGACCTAATTTACAAACTTTTTTTTACTGGGGTTTTTGTGTATTTTGAAACTTATTAGGGACCTGTGCCAAACTGTCCCAAAATTTAATATGGTAGCCCATGTCTTCATTTGTTTGTTTTATGCAGTGTTAACTATCAAAGAAAAAAAAACCCGACCCCTTTTCATTCATTTTTCGTTTAAAACCCTAAACCAAAAAGCAAATCATACGAACGAAAGAATTAGAAATGGCGGCCTCGTCCCCTTTGCAAAAACTAGGGCTTCGTGAAATCAAGGGCGCCGATTTTGATGTCTCGATCGAATGCAAAGGTGAGTGATATTTTCACTCACATCTAATTCTTGATTTCATTTATATGAGTTTAACCCTTTATTCTCGTTCGTATGAATCTGGTTGAATTTGTCAATCGATTTTGCTTGGCCGCTTGATTATTTTTCAATATTATGCTTTCGGCCATTTGATCATTGCTTGGATGCTTGAGATTTCACTGTCTGATTCAAATTCGTATATTTTCGTGTAGTTTGATACTTGTTTCCCACGGCTTTGAATCTGAACTGTTCGTTTCCTTACCACCACGTCTCTGACCTGTTCATATGCGTATATTTTTGGTTGGTTTAACATGGTGTTGAATTCCCTGTTTCTTAGCCACCACGGTATTTTGATTTCTGGCATTTTCTTGATTCTGTGAATCTCTGGCTTGACTTGAATTTGAGTTTGTTGGATGAAAATTGACTTGTTCATTCACATTTGGCTTTGATTGTATTTCGAACTTGCCATGGTTTTTACTGCTTATTTGTTCATTGTCAAGTGCACACTTTGTTGTTCAGTATGCATTCATGTATAAGTCTGGTTTAAGTCACTGTTCTCTGTAGCATATCTGTATGTCTTCATTTAGCCTTCTTGTGATGTTGCTCTACTTTGTGTTAGCATTGCTTTGTCTTGACTTCATTGGTGTCAGTAGTATACTCGAGTCAGTGGTTTGCTTCATTTTGGCCTGGTCCGGACATTGTTGTATTTTGTACATTGCACTGTCTTGAGACTTGTCTTTGACCATTCTTGTACTACCTGAACTAGTCTTTGATTCTCTTGACTAATTGAAACTTGATTAACTTGTATGCTTGCTGCCTTCTGCATATACTCTCTGATTTTGAACTGCACATGCTTCTTTAGTTTTGTTGTATCTGGACTTAATTCATTTGTGATTCTACCATGGTTGCGTTTTGGTTTGTGGCTTGTCTGGTTTGATGTGTCATGTATTGATGCTCTTGAACCTGATTTGAGATTATTTGTATTCATCCCTTACCTGTTGCATTTGCAGTGTCTTGACATTCATGTCTGCACACTTTCATTTGATAGTTGCTTGTGAGTTGCATCTAAATATTTTCATTTGTGCACTGCTATGTATGGGTTTCTTGAGACTTGTGAACTGCCTTTGTTCCTGATTCTTGTTTGCCTCTGTTATTGCCTGTCCTTCGAGGCATGTTATCATAACCACTTGATTTAAAAATTGTACTGCTCTGGCTTCTAGTTGCTTTGAGCATTTGGGTCTGTTTAATTACAGTCTACATTTCTGATAGTGGACTTGCACTTGAACCTCTGGCCAGTTGCACTATAAGTTTCATTTAGTTTGTAGTTGTATATACATATTGGTTTGGTTTCAGGGTGGTCTACTATACCACTGTTGTCATCTTTTCTTGACATTTTGGAACTTGAACTGTTACATCCATGGGTGACTGCAGTTTCATTTTGTATGTTGTCCTGCCCTTGTTGGTTTGCATTGCATTGATGCAGTTGGATTTGCTTTTCTAATCGCACTTGACTTGAATCCGGTATTCGGGTTTGACCTTGTGCTCGTGTTGTGAACTTTCATTGAGCTTGTGTGTATTTCGTCACTGTAGTGGCGAGGCAGTGCATGCGTGCGTGTATTTCAGCCCTATCAGTATTGATGTTTCAAATGGTATTTCAATTGCTTGAATTTTTTTGTGTGTCCAATTCAATATTTTGATATTGTATTCCGATTTGGTTTGATTTGATCATTTTGTGGTTTTCTAATTATCTATGGATAATTAGATTCTGAGTTTCTAATTATTATTAAATAATTGGATTTTGTTGTTAATTGCTGTTTAGGAAATTCTGTGGTTTTCATATTATCTTCATTGATAATCCTTTCTTTTATCCTTGTTGATGATTTGAATTTGTTGATTTGTTGTTTAACACTATTTAGTGTTATATCTACCGTTAACCGTTTTCCTTGTTAAAGGAGTGGATAGACGAGATTTCTGTGACTGTCGTCTATTTGGTTATTTAATTATTATTACTTCTGTGCATTGATAATTGAGTTTGAATTAGACTGACCCGTGTATTATTTTCTTTTGAATTTAATACTCGGGTCAGACCGAGTTATTACAGGTTGTAGATATCGTGCTTTGGGTTGCTGTTTGAGCTATGAAGTCTCTTCATATCTTTTGAAGTAGTCGTCGCATTTTGTAGTAGTCAGTGTACCCGATCTAGGTTGATATGTTTCATGTATATTAGTCGATAATGCACTTGTATATATAACTTCTAGAGTCGACAGTTGTAGTTGTATCATATATATTGTGTCAAACGTATTGTAACTGACATTAGTTATATATATATATGAGACTTTTATTATCTATGTTCCGCATTTTTATTATCTGTGTTATTATTATATATTGTCCTAAACTATTATGAACCATCATAGTTCGTTTTATACTGGAATTGGGTATGTCGATCGGAGTAAATAAATAAGAGATTAAAAATAAAAATATATACCACTCCTATCGAGGTAACCAATACTAGTGTAAGGCCTAACTACGGATGGCCGCTCCTATCCAGCCTTATTCTTCATAATAACAAACAATATTTCTTTTAATACTCTTTGTTATTGTGAGCATAGAGGTGGGGCGTCACAAAAATGGTTTAAATTCATATAAACACATTTATAACATCTTTAACCATAATTTCCAACCATGGAATTGAATTCCAAATTTTGAATTCAAATTCAAATTAAATTATTTAAATTGGAAAATTTACCAAGTTATTCGAAATAACTTTTATCTTAAAAACTCCTTTTCAAAACATTTAACCCAAATCCATTTCCAAAATCAATTGAAATTAAAATTTCAATTTCAAAAACATTAAATTTAAATCATCTGTGACTTAACCGATTTCCTCATGAAATCCATATTTGTGTGTGTATAGTGTAGTCCAGGAGTTTAACACAATAGTGCAACATCAATAAATCATCACAGATCAAAATACAGAAATATAATTGATAAGCGGTATAACTATAACACTTATCTTTTATTCATAGATCACAAATCACAAATATATATATTACAGATAATAAATTACATTCATCCTAGATAAATAACTACATTACAGGTCACACACAAATCAGAATATATCACAAAGCATCACAGATCAGGAAATATCAACAATTCAATCATTCAGTTAGGTCCAAACATTCACAAATAAACTTATTAATCAACTGATTAATTTAAATCAGATGTATTATTTAGGAATGAATCATTAATCTGGGTTAACCATCATAGTTAATTACAAATTATTTGAAAAAAAATTCCCTTTCAAATTCATTGGTTAACCTTTAATTATTAACTAATCATCCTTAGTTAATGAATCAATTAACTTTTAATTATTTAATAAATCTTAATTAATCACATTCATTAATTAATCCTTTAATTATTAACAAATAATTATACTCACATTACTAATCATCATTCAATTAATTACATCCAGTAATCATTTATTAATTACTTCTCTAAATAATTATACTTTCCAAATCATCAAGTGATTATTCTAAATTAATTTAAACTTAGTTAATCAACTCAAACTAATCAAATTTAACTTAATTAATTACAATGAGTAATTAATTCCTTAATTACTTCCATTAAGTAATTACACTTAAACAATTTCACAATGATTATCTTTAATTGATTAATATAATTAATTATTAAAATTAATCACCTTAATTAATTATTTAATAATCTCAAGTTAATGATCTTCATTAACTATTAACAAATCTTAAATTGCTTCTCCTAAGTAATTAATCTTAGATTAATCATTTTTAAATACAAGTTAATTAATCTTTAATTACCCATTAATTAATCTCGAATTATTAAATTAATTAAGTGTTTAATTGTAACTTTATTAACCCTTAATTACTTGATTAATTAATTCCTAATCATTAATTAATAAACTAATCTTATCTAATTAATGATCCTTAATTTCAAATTAGTTATTCCTCAATTAATTAACTTAAACCTTAATTAATTAAATTTAAATCCTTAATTACTTAATTAATGAATCCAAATCATTAATTAATTATATTATAAAGTTATAAATCATAAAAATCTAATTTATCTTTGATATAAATCACTTCTTTTATTAATGATCTAATTATCATTAACTTAAGCATTTGAAAACAATTTGTTTTTAAATTCACTTTAAATTCTATTTCAAATTAAGGTTCAAATCAAATACAAATTTAATTCTAACAAAATTTAAACAATTTAGAAGCCTTTTAAATCCCATGTTAAAGACATACTTATCTTATAAAAGAAATTTAAAAGAGTTTTAAACCCAAATTCAATTTAAATTCAAATCACTTTAAAATACACTTTAAACATTTTTAAAGTTGTTAAAACAATCTAAAATTTATAAAACTTTATTTATTTCAAAATTAGGATTCAAATTTAATTTGAATCTATTTTTAAACTTGATTTTAAAACCTTTTTCAAAATCTGCTTTCCATTTTTTTTTCATTTTAAATTTTAAACTGACAGGTTTTCTAAAACCTGTAACCAGAAATCTACCCGAGCCATGCGAAAACCTGCTTCGAGTCGAACATGGGAAATCTTCGAGTAAATCACTCGAGTTACTCGAGAAAAACTCGAGTTCACCCTGATACCCAAAACCACACAACATCAGATCACCAGAACTCGTGCATGTGCACATCGCCGCCGCACCCCTCCAGTCGACTCCACTTCAACGAGCAAGTCGTCGATCACCTACGAGTGATTCTCTGACCACCTAAACTTCTCCATCATCTCGAATTCGAAATCGAGTTCGAGCTCGAAACCTGGAAAATGAACTGGAAAGCACACTCAGATCTGGCAATGCCTCGTCCTCGCAACCTCGACCATCGGAGACGCCCAAACTTCGTCCACTCCACGACAACACGCTACACTCCCACTCCCTTAAATCTCGTGAAACTCGATCACGTATTGGGGATGGACACGCCTCGTTACAGACACATCCAGAAACTCAAAACAAAGCGCTAAATCGACCTCGTACCGTTAATTCACGCAATAGAAAATTTATTCCATAATTTACTCGAGATCACAGATGTTTATACTAGCTTTAAACCAAGTTTCAACATTTATAATTGGATCGATCACCAGAAATTTGTAAAAGTGCAATTTTTTTTCAAATACAAACTGCTCTTTAATCCTAGCTCTAAAAATTATGATTTTAACTTTAAAAATCATATTAAAGTATACGAATTCAGTCTATATACCTAAAATCGTAAATTAAGAAATTAAAATTTTTGACTTATATAAAGTCTTTGCTCAGTTCTTTGATTTCCAAAGGCTTTAACAGGTTATTTCAACTTAAATTGATTTTTAAAGCTTAGTTTATAATCAAACAAACATCTTTTGTCTTAACATCAATTTCAAACAGCAAGTAGAATAGGAAGAATTGATTTTTGAATCAAAATTTTATGCTTATAATTGTAGACAGAGAACACAGGTGAATAATAGCCTGCACACAGTTCATTCATCATTCACTTATACACAGAGGATTCAAATATATATATATATATATAAACACACTTATTAGAGATTTAACTTGCAACAGATCCATATTTTAAAATTTTAAAAGTGAAGTTACACACAGTTGTTTTTGAGAGGATGAACAGAGTTGAAACAAGCTTGTTGAAACTGCAAGCTGAAGTCTTCTTTTTGCCTTTAATTCTCTTGTTGATCTCTGAGTTTAGTTGAGGTATTTGTTGTTTGATTGAATTTTGTTTAAGTTTAAATGATATTTTACTTTCAGTTTTCATAGCTTGGAATGGAACGAACTAAGATGAAGTTGATGTATATGAAAAATGAAGTTACAGGGTGGAGATGATATTTGTACTAGAGGATAATACGGGTTTGTACAATGTTTAGCAGGGATATTTTCTTGTTTGTGGCTGAAATGATATTGTGGTGTACAAGCATTAATTATCTTTGTACAAATTTACATATAATACTAGTATCTTCTTTTGCAAGCTTCATTCATATATATATTTCTTGTGGCTGATAGATTATTTACATACTAATATTTATTTTTGTTTATCTTGCTTGAATGTATTATTTGTTTACTTGTTTTATTACTTGTTCATATTTGAGTATACTTGTACAACCTTGATTTTATTTCATTTATACATACTTGTATATATTTTTATTTTTTTCTTTAGTCTTATTAATTTGTAATATAAATGAAGTTCTATTTATTAACATGTTGTTTGAATTTATTTATGTATTTATTTTATTTTAGTTTTATATTTTGTCTTATATATATTTATTTATTTCTATTTCTAAAATAAATATTTATTATCTTATATGTCTATATATATATATTTATTTTTAAACCATTTATTTAAGATTTAAATTCAAATCCAATATATATATATATATTCAAATCTACTCATATATGCACATATACATATATATTCGCATATATACATATATATATATATATACAATATTTAAATTTTAATTGATTTAACATAGAATTTATTTGAACTCGGGGAAACTCGCATCAATTTTCAATAAATTTTACAATTTTAATTCAAAAATTCAATTAATTATCAATTTAAATTTAATTAAAATCCGGGATCGTTACACACACATATACACACACGCATACATACATGCATATATAAACTGGTAGATATCAATATCATAAGTGACAATTTGGTTTATAGTATCAAATAACATTCTTATCCATGAGTGTGTGTGTATAAGAATTGATGTATATAAATACATACGTATACAGACATACACCAATTCTGATAAATATTAGTACCATGAATTAAATTTGTGTTTAATGTATCAAAAGTTGTTGTAAAGCTGAGCATAATCTAATATTCGAGTTGAAAATGATAGGTACATGTATCAAATTGATATATATATATATATATATATAATATGGTTTTGAGACATGTAATATATACATATATACATAGAAATATATATGTTTATGTATGTATATATATGTATGTATGTGCGTATATAAACCGATAAATATGTATAGTAAACTACAATTTGGTTTAATGTATCAAAGGTCATTTTTAAACTTGAGCAAAGTCTTATATTCTAATCAAAAGTGTTTTGCACATGCATCGAAACTACACACGCATATATAAGCTATAAATATCAGTACCATTTTAGATTTTGTGTATGAGGAGTAATTCTAAAGTAGAGCATGATCTCATAAAAAATTAAGATAAATTTCATCGTAAATTTAGTACAATCTTGTAATGAACTACGAAAATACAATGCAAAATCATATAATTTTAAGGGTAAAATGGTATAAAACAAGATTTAATGAATTTACACACAATAAAATAACAATATGTTATTCGTTTTTCAATGAAGATACTTTCTCAGAGAAACTCCATATGTAATGGTGTTCATTTGATTCATGTTGAATTCGAAATGTTAAAATACTTATGCAAAAGACATAAATGTCTCTGTAGATTTTTTTTAAAATGGATATCTTTTGAGGTAGCACCTAAATTTAAAAGCATGTCGTACTTTTTAATAAAACAAAAATAGTGTTTAAATTTTAATTACTTAATATCGGCAAGCCCTTCTTGTTTCAAAAGAAAGGTCATCAAGTTTTGGGTATGTATGATCTGACAGAGCTTGCTCATTTTATAGATGGGAAGTTGGTAACTTTTGCTAAGGTGTTTGCGAAGCTTATAATGGTTTTGTGAAAACTATAGGCCTGTTTGGCTTCAAAACACATGTTTTGAGTTTTGTATTTTTGATATGTACTTCAAAGACATAAGAGAAGAATAAAAGAGATGAAATTTTAATCATTACAACAAAGAGGAGGAGAGGAGGGAAGAATGTACTTTCTTAATATTATCCAAAAAGCAGAAAAGAAGACAAAGTTGTTTTCCATCTTATATGTTAAAATCATTTCTTAATTGACCATTTTCCACCCTTTCCCATCTTTTGTGTATTTTTAAATACATCGTTGAAAAAGCAAAACACAAAACTCGTTTCAAACCAAACGAGCCCTAAAAATGCGAGTAAATTACTCGAATTTTTAATTGCATACAGGATGTTGGATAATTACAACAAAACCAAAGTCTTTTTATTGCTTATCCTTTTGCATTCTTTATTAATGAAAAAATGTTTCTATTTATGAAATGCTTATTTATTAGGATTGGTGGGCTCAAGAGAGTGAAACAATTTTATGTTTACTTTTATTCTCTCTTATTTTCTTTCTTCTTTGAAGAAGGAGTACAAAAGTTCACATTAAACAAAAATATCTTCTTTATCTCATCTCTATAATTTCCTTTAAAATTAAATCTATCTTTCAAATATACTTAACACTTCAGGGCAGTGACTTCTACAAATCTTCAAATCTTTCAAACTTGAGTGCACAAGTTTAAATGGTCGTTGTGTTAACCTTGAGGAGGAGACGACGATTATCGATTGTACCATAGCCGTGTTGAATTTTGCTTTCAAAGCAGCGATCTCATTTATGACACAACTTCCATCACTTTCTCTTTATTGTTTTTGCCCATCAATTTTCCAATAATTTGAAAGCGAAATTAAATCCATCTTCCACGAGGACTAAGCTATTTGGGTTTTGGAGCAAAAATTAGAATGTTATAATATTAGTAAATGAGAAGAAAATCGATGATTTTGTGCAAATTTGAATTGAATCTGTGGAATTCAAATCACTGGAATAGTTAGAAGTATATTAAAGTATTACTAAGGTATATTCCACTTTTCCCTTCTGCCTTCTTATTTGAATTTTTTTAGGTTTTAACAATGATTTCACATCATTGATATTATTGAGAATGTATCATATTTTAAGAAATTGTTCTGGTTAATGATATATCTTAATCATAACGGCATAAAATTTAATATGCTATTGTGCAAAAATGTATTTACTAACATATATAAGTTTATGATAAAAGCAATTATTAGGTTGTGGTGAATTTTTTTAATAAATGCATGAGAATAAAGAATATATACTTAATTATTCTTTATATGCAAATTTCGACACTATAATTGTGTATCTTTGATTTAAATTACTACATTCTATATATGGAACGTAATAATGAATCAGATATTATTGAATAAAGTTCAAATTAATATATTTTACCGTTAAACATGACACAAATTATAGTTAATGGCCACGAGTCTGGATTGATATGAATTTATCATATAATTTTACTTGAGACAAATGTAAAATTATATGTTTTGTGAATTCAAATTTATCTAAATTAAGGACTTTTTATTTATAAAAACGTTCCAACGTGGACCATTAATTTCAAATGTAAGCATTTAATGAAAAATTAATAGTATGAAACCTTTGTAATTATAAGCTAATTAAACTATTGATAGAAAATATAAATTTTATCCTTCCATTTCTGGAAGAGTTAAAACAGCATTTACAAATCATAAATGCTTGTAAATATAACATTAGTAATTTAACAATTCACTTCATTTACTTGACAATTTATTATTGTTTTTCTGATAATAAAATTTAGGTATCAAAATGGATAGACTTGCAAATGAATTTATATGAATTATTATTAATGTATTTAATAGTTAAAAATAAAATAATAGCCATCTATTTATCATATGGAACTAACATATAAGTTAGGCATTACTTGCAAATGAGTAAATAACATATAAGAAAATGATAAAATTATTGATTTTCTTTAATTGTTTTTATTAAGAATTTTATGAGCTTTAAAAGCATGGTATTTGAATTGTTATATAATTGACTTATGACTTTATACGGAAGCAAATTAAGAGCATTTAATGCTTATTTAATGTTTGAATGAAGAGTGAATTTGATTAGCACATCATTATAAAAAGAAAAATGGAACCAACTAACGAAGAGGTTTTATGTTTATTGATTTATAGAGTTGGATTTATTATGACAAGAATATAAATCTAATGTTTTTAAATATAAAGATAATGAGTTTTTGTAATATCAATGTCATCACAAGCTTATTTTGAAAAATGATTATTATGAATTTTATTGATAGAGTTAAATGATATTGATGTATAAAGTTTTGTAGTGGAAAATATATGTTAAATATATCAAGACTTTACATTAAATAAGTTATGAGAATGGAGAAATTATGAATATTTAATTCATATATTGGTTATGAAAATTTTCATCCAAAAGAAGAAAGAATGTTATCATCTCAAAGGCATTGATATATTCCAGAATTTGATTACTATGTAATATTAAACTCATCAATGTTTGTTATGCATATGTACTTGATAATACAATTTAAAATGAAATATATTCCAAAAATATTTGAAACATTCACCATGTTAACATGAATGAATTTATTGAAACTGAAAAAAAAGCTTTGTATTATAATCTAGCGATAGTACAATATAATGTATCATAATATAGTGATGGTACAAACACAAAACTTGTATATTAGCAAATTATAGAATAAATTTATCTTTGAAATAAAATAAGATGATGGATACTGAAAATATGGTGAGATATATTTATGAAGAATATTTATAGATCAAAGAGAATAAGTTTTGATTAAATATACCATAAAGTATTTCAAATTGCAATATTTATACTTATAAACAGTCATGTTCATATGATTTCTGAATATATGAAAAATAATTATTTTGGTCCACATAAGAGTCAAAAAAAGTTTTTGCTGGAGAAATATGTATTTGGATTACCAATATAAGGATTATAAATATAAGAAAATTACTTATTTTAATACATGTATAAGATGGACTTTTAATTATAAGCGCTGGAAATATTTGTGTTGAATGTATGTGTAAACATGACAATTTATGTGTTTTTTCTTTTGTATGAATTCGGTTATGAGACCCAATGTTTGGCATGTCACATTGAATAAATGCATACTTTATGAGTTTATGCATGAAGATAGAAGACCGTCTGAGTTGAATCGAGTATTATGTTAATTTATGATCGGTTTTATTTTATTTTTATTTTTACATGATTGTGTTGATTTTTGTATGTATGAAAATACAAAACATGTTAAAACAATATTGAATGTAACTGAATATGTGAAATTGAATATATTAATTTTTGCAAGTTAGATTGTATGTGGAGGAAAAGCTAATTTGTTAGGTTGTTTCAAACTAACATGGTTCCTCATGAGAAACTAGAAAGATTTAATCATGGATTATGAAAATGTGTTCCAAACTAAATTTTTTTTAAGTGTGGGGGTATCTACCTAAAGTGGGTCTACCGTGGTTTAGAAAAATCAACAATGAAAATTACGTATTTGATTTTGAGTTCCTCCATATCTTACCATGAGCTAGCAAATTTACAAAAGACCAATGTGGGAAAAATTGAATTTTTTTTTAAAGTTGATCTCACACCTTGAGAAAAACATGGAAAGATTTGATTGTTTTGATGTGGCACCTATGTTATATCTTCATGGTTCTTGCATTATAAGAATGAATAACATAATTTGCCAAAGAATAAATGTGGTAAAAGTGGAGAAAGACTCTTGTTTCTCTTGAATTATTAAAAGTACCATTACTTATGATGTACAGAGATGCATTTATACCCCTATTAATGAAAATTTGAAATTTCTATAAGAGTGCATAACGGAAAGAGAAGACCCATCTATTTCGGACCTAGAGCAATTAAGAAATTGGTGAAAAAAGTGATTTCATAAAAATGAATAAGATCAAAGAGAACTTCATGGATTCGCTATTTAAATTATTTTCAAAAGAAATTAGTCGTTGAATCTTCAAAAGAAATTGGTCTCGAGCCTAGAATAGAGAAAATTGTGATGAATACCCATTAGTGGTCAAAGAACGCAACATGATTACTATATCTTTTCCTATTTTTGTGTATGAGTTTGATTGTTTTTGTATAATCCATAACCAGTTTTTTAAACGCACTTGATGGATGTTGCTATTTGATACAATTTCAAGCTTCTTTACTTTTATATAATTCATAACCAATTTTGGTGGTGCTCTTGAGACACACTTGATAAATTCTTCTATTTGATATAATTTTAGCTTCTTTGCTTTTTCATAATCCACAACCAGTTTATGATGGTGCTTTTGAAACGCACTTGATGGATTCTACTTTTTATTATGAGTTTGATCAACTTTACTTTTGTATACTACATAGCCAGTTTTTGGTGGTGCATTTGAGACGCACTTGATGGATGTATTGATTTATCTTAGTTTGAGCCTATTTTCTCTTTTCAAATCCATAACCAGCATTCACTAGTACAAAAAGTGCATATTGCTTCGCCTCATTTGCATCAGTTGAAGTAAAAACTGATGCAAATAGAACTATTTGCATCAGTTCCATCTTAATAACCGATGCAATTGGTACGTGAAAAGCAGTAGGTAATAAAAAATCAAATTTGCATCAGTTGTCACCAACAACCGATGCAATTAGTACGTGCAAATAGTTTTAGTCGCATCGGTTTTAAATTCAACCGATGCAACTACATTAGTTTGCATTCATTTTCCATCGGTTTGTTACTCCAACTTTCATTTTCCCTCCCTTTAACTTTTCATTTCCCGCTTAGCTTTCATTTGTCCCTCCACTTCCCCCGTAACCCATTAAGAAGAAAACAAAAGCAACTTTATATTCGTTCAATTGAACGACTTCAAATCAAATTGAACGACTTCAAATCAAATGAAATCTAATGTCAATTTATAAACTCATGTCTCAAAAGAGGTCTTCTTCAATTTTAATAAGCAATGGGGTTATCGCGATTTGGAGATATCTGGGTTTCGTTCGGTTCCTGATTTTGCGTTTGGGTTTCGCGCTTTCCGCCGGCGTCCTGCGCCTCCTCCTCCGTCGCCGGTATCTCCTGTTCTGGTTCCTCGTGCCTCTCGCTCTGCAGTTCGCTTCTTTGTATCTATTGGGTGCTTTCGTAATCTGTTTTTGACTGCCCCAATGGAAAGCCTTTTGGTTGATTTATCCAATTCTTTGCCTCCCTCTGTCCTTCCTGTTCCTGTTTGCCCTAGTGTGCCTTCCCCTCTTTCACCATTGCTTATGAATCGAGGTGAGTCTTCTTGGTCGGTTTCTGTGCTTGGGCATGATATTACTGGCGTACGGAATGGTATTGCTCTTGATCCTAGTAGTGATGTGGTTCATGGTGGTTGCTTGAAGGATGCAAGTGTTCTGTCCAGTGCTACTGTTGGGGTTCCGATTGTATGCACTTATGGTGCTTGCGGAAATGTATCAGTCAATAATCTTCTTCCTACAGGTTCCAACGCTAATCAGTCATTACCTCCTCCGCCACGGCAATGCCCTTAGTGGACATCCTTGTTCTCTAAGCTACCCAATAATGCTGGTAAGCACACTCCCCGTCTCTTTGATAATGTGGAGATTGAGGGCGTGATGATCCCTCCTTCGGATGTCCTCGAAGCAGGTTTGGATTTTTAAAAGTCAGATTTCTAGAAGCATAAATTCAAATAGTCCGGTATAAATACTTGTATAAACTTCCTAATAAATACTTGTAATAATATCATATTTATCACATTCAAGCTAGCATATTAGAACCACCAATAAAACAAAACCAAAGTATTTATTACATCTTCATTTGCTTTTGAGCTCTTAGCAATGTGGACAGCTCATAACATATATATTGGCTTGATGGCTTCCTATATTTAATCTTAATAAGATTGCGTTCCAAAGTATTGCAGGTTGTATACTTGACTTGACAGATGTTTGACTATAGTATCCAACACTTGTTTGGTTCGGCCTGGAATAGAAAGTGATACATTGTTTCTATATCCCGATACCTATATTTTAATACTACTTTGAGTTATTTGTTTGTAAACATTAGATTTGAATCCCTTTAGCATCATTTTGAAGTATTTGAATAAGAAAGATAAATTTAGTAAATACTGAATATAATATATATGAAGATTAACTGTGAGTAAAAATGGCATCCATTTATGAACGTTATCGTTCTTCTTCTTCCAAAAATCTTCTCTCCGTATATGATCTACCTTTATTCTCTTTTAACCACGCTTCACCCTCACCACATTTAACAAACGCAGATACTAAAATCTGGCCTAACCATTTTCAGTGCTTCTGGAAACCCAAATTAACATCGCAATCCCCGTACTTGCGCTCTGCTTAATGACGTAAGGGAGCTATTGTCATGTAAATCTTTGGTGGCTTGTAATGTTGAAGCTGGCAGTAATGTTAGTTGTTGTGAATTGAAGTGCATATTTTTCTTCAGCGTGTACTGCTACTTTCACATTGAAAATTAATATGATTAAGCACAGAAAACTATATTATTATGCTATATTAATGATTTAACTATAACAAAGGTATGACCTAATATTTGTTATATTTTTCTTTCACATTTAGTATATACGTAATACACTAATACGTACGTGGCAGCCGGTACAAGTTAAATCATTGTATATATTTTTGATGAGTCGCCTTTGATTAGCAGTTTCAAATAATTTGTAGGAACACGCATTGACATTCAATTTAAGAAGTTTCTGGGTGAGCATAGATGAAGCATTGAATGAACACGTGGAATTTGAAATAATTGTTTGGCTGACTCAACTTATGATTCAACACCTTTTCGAGAACAGCAGTCAAACTTGATTAATATTTGGTCTACTGTTATATTCTACCTACTTTTTTTTGTGTTGACTGAAATCTACCTGTTTTCTTGGAGGATTGCTTCATAATTATTTAATATATATGCAGTTTGTATTTTATTTTGCATGCAATCTCTTTTTTTTCTCACATCAAGTCTTTTATAAAATTGATATCTAACCAGTTGTCATATGATCTTTGATCTTGTACGTTTCTTTGATAGATGACAATTCTCCATGTACGATAAACCACTAGGAAGCCATACATATGGATGAAGCTATAAAGTTCATCTATGAAAGGGATCCATAATGAAGCTTCTTTATTAAGCCAATTGAACAAGCTCAAGGAACCAAATGCACAGAAGCTTGCCTTAGTTATTTATTGGCTCGTAATATATTCGAACGAGTCAAAGTGCTCGCCCTAATATGATAGAGAGGTATTTTCTCCATAACTTCACTTAGTCAACTCAAAGTGCATGTTCAGCCTTCCTTCAGGTCTTGGTTCTAACAGATCATCTTCGACATCGCCAGGATCGTTTTATGCTTTACCTTAAAGCCCACAGCTATTTAAGCAAATGTTGATGGTTTCAGGATTTGAGAGATACTATCAAATTGCCAGGTAAATGTATTCCTTTTTATTCATTTACCTATTTGTGTTATTGATTTATTGATTGGATTTGGGATTAAGTTGATGGTGATTGACAGTGGAGTGATGGTGGACAGAGAATGTATGGTGTTGTTTGTTGGCAAATGTCAAATTGTTGCAAGTTGAAGCAGTGATGGAGGAACTGTTATGGAGGAACTATTATGAAGAAGTCTGATGGCAGGCAAATAGTGATGCCGGAGGAAGGTTGCTGGTTGATAGATGAGGCAGTGGGGCTTGTTGAAGCATTAAGTGGAGGAGATATGGTTAGTGCCGTGAGATGACAGTGGGAAGAAGAGTTGATGCAGAAGTTTGTAGAGTTGTTTTTGACGATGTTGTTTTGATGAATGTTTGGAGTGGAATGTTTGTTGTCTGGGTATGCTTGCAGTGGTGGTACACTAATGGTGGCACGGCAGCAGTGTTGTGGTTGGAAAATTGCTATGGTCTGTGGTAAAGGCAAGGAGAAACGGTGAAGGAAATTTGTATTTGAGTATATATTGGTTATATGATGGATTGTTGGAGACTGGCAGAAAGTTGTAGGAGTGGCAATAAGTGGACAGTGAAGCTATGAATTGAAGTTTCAGTTAATATGACTGGTGGAATGCAAGGTAGTGATTTAGAAAGGTGATAGGGAAGGCAGTGATACTAGAACTATATGATGTATAAACTAGGTGGTTGTGACTGTGATGAAGGATAATTGCAGTAGTGTAGTTTGGTGAAGGAGGGATGTTTGTTTGAGCAAGTACCAGCAGTTGGTGGTAATGCAAGTTTTGAAGGAAGATGTATGCGGTGCAAGTATGGGGTGGGGTGTTTGTTGAATTGATGTGCAAATGTGTTTGCTGTAGTTGTTTTGGAACTAGGCAGTGATGTGGTGGTTTGAGTTGCAGTTTGTGGCAGTGAGAGGAAGACAGTCGTATAGGATGGCAGCAAGTTGAAGAGGTATGATTGATTGTAACGCCCCACCTCTATGCTCATAATAACAAAGAGTATTAAAAGAAATACTGTCTATTATTACGAAGAATAAGGCTGGATAGGAGCGACCATCCGTAATTGGCCTTACACTAATATTGGTTATCTCGATAGGAGTGGTATATACTTTTTATTTTTCATCTATTATTTATTTACTCCCTTCGACATATCCAATTATCAGTATAAAACAAACTACGATAGTTCATAATAGTTTAGGACATCAGATATAACAATAACACAGATAATATAAATGCGGAACACAGATTAACAAAAATCTCATATATATAACTGATGTCAGTTACAATATAGTTGACACGATACATATGATACAACTACAACTGTCGACTCTAGAAGTTATATACACAAGTACACTATCGACTAATATACATGAATACATATCGTTCTATACAATGACACGACTACTACAAAATGACACTGACAACTTCAGAAGATGTGAAAAGTCTTCAAATCCTGAACAGCAACTCAAAGAAGAAAATCTACAACCTGAAATAACTCGGGTCTGACCCGAGTATTACATTCGAAAGAAAATAATACACAGGTCAGTCTAATTCAAACTCAGTTATTAGTGCATAGAAGCAATAATAATCTCAAATAGATGACGGTCGCAGAAATCGCGTATATCCAACTCTCGATACGAGAATTGGATAACGACATATATAACACTAAGCAGTGTTAAACGACAAATCAGCAATCCAAATCAATTTAAACAATTGAAACGTCAATTTAAAAAAACAATGTTGATTGGCTGCAGTACACGCTAACGTGTACCGCCTCGCCAATACAGTCTATGAAATACTCAGAAGATTAATGAATCCAAAAGTCAACGGATCCAACTCAAATCAAAATGAACCATTCCAAAATACAACTTCAAAATGTTTAATTGAACCAACGAAATAATTTAACAGTCGGAATATCAACTAAATCTGTCAATCCTGCTAGGGCTGCAGTACACGCACGCGTGTACTGCCTCGCCACTACAAAACCACCCAAAACAATATTAAGCAAGATCAGAGGTAACAAGTGAACTATCATGCGTGCCCAAGAATAGGCAACCAGTAACAAGCACAAAGGCTACAAGCAAAATGAAGGCGGTAAACACAACTGAATTCAATTGATATGCAACTGTACATCTGAAGTCAAAATGATCAAGCTACGAAAACAGATCCAAGAATACACACAAATATGCATAGGACAACTGGACCATCAAAGAGCAGACAAGATGTAGTCAGTGCCAACAGTAGTGGCAGCAACTCCATCATGTCGTGATTCAAACCCCAAAACTGCCATCAGGGAAGTCAACAAGTATATAGATTATAAGTCAACAATTGAATTCTAAAGTGATCAGGGATATCTGCAGCATTGAATACATATCATCTAGCCAATGCAATAGATAGAACCCGAGTATAAATCCAACTATACATGCATGCACACATACAAGAGTATATATACATACATTTTTAATCCATACCTGTATACATATTGTACTTATACATACAGGCATCTACACAATCAGGTATAGCAATCAAACTGCAATCATTACAAGGGCACAAAGGCCTCACTAAAACCAAGATGAAACAGCAATGGTGCAACAATATGTATGTATGATCACTTATTACTATGTCGCAAAGACATTCAAATACAGTTATGAATGAGACCAAGCTAAGCACATGTCTCAAAACCAGGTGCAAGTTTAAGTGTATTCATATATGCAGACAGTGCGGAGGCGAAAAGGAAATACTGGACAATGCAAAAATAAACAATACAAGTCTGTGGTCTTATTTCATGAAACCAGAATGCACAGTACCCTTAAGGAGCCGAGACAAAAAACAAGGTGGATGACAATAGTGTCTGCATACCAAAAAGGGAACCGACAATAATGCATACAAATCAGGTTCAACGAGGCACACAAGAGACCGGTGAGCACAAACCCAGAATTTAAACATTTTTACCTCATATGTACAACAACAAGCGAACAACATGCTCCAATATGCTAACATACGGAACAAGTGTAATGCCCGACCAAGTAAATTTCTTCTTCTTTTTTTTTCAAGTCCCGTGAGACCGAAGTCAAAACCAACAAAAACGAATTAACCCAGAAACATCTTCAAACACTATCACGTAGACATGGCAGTAAAGGCATAATGGCCAAAGCAGCAAGTAGTCGAACACGATCAACCCAAAAATCAGGTGACCGAAATCAAAAGCGACTCAATGTCGTAACAGTCAAGTAAACCAACCAAATCAAAAATTATCAATGTCGAACAAGTCGAACTGCCAAGTAGATCAATTAACACTTTCAGGGATTGCAAAATGAATTAGAGATGCGTGCGAACTGAAAATCACTCAAGAAAACTTCAATAAAAAAAAGCTACTGCAAATCCAAAAGCCAGAATTCCAAAGCTAAATCAGAGTGACCGAAATCAAATTCACAGTAATGCCGAAGTCACAAATTCAAGTTCGTGTGCCAGAATTGTGAAGCCGAGGTGATCAGAAATTCGTGAAACCGACATAAGCAAGCAACAACAGTGTTAACAAAATCAAACTAGGTTAACAATACTTCTCAAGGCACTGAACCGTATGGCCAAAATCGAACAAAAATCAACAACGACAGAGATCAACGAAATCATCAACAGCGAAACACAAATGAATGGCCGAAGCACTATACTAAGAGAATTAGAAAGTGAGTGAAGAAGATCACTCACCTTTGTCTAATCGAGGCAGCCGAGAGCCATAGCGATTCGAGAAACACGAACGAAGTTAACCCCAGCAGCCACTAACTTCGATTTCTTCCATGCCCTAAATCTGCCGAGAGAACGAACGAGTAGGAGCGAAGGAAACGAGCCGCCCTTTTCTTTTCGTTCGATTTCTTTTGTTAGGGTTTGTTTGGAGGGAATGAACGAAGACGACAATTTCGTGCCGCCATTTTTTTTTCTTTCGAACCATTTGTTTAATTTAGGGCTTGCTAAAGAAAATGAAAAAAGGAATGAACGGGTAAAGGGTTTTTGACATCAAAGTGAAATGGGGGACGGTTATAACTCGAGATACACAGAACAATACCCATGGACCAACATTCAAAGCCCAAATTATTTTCTTGATAATATAATACAAAGAATTTCAAAATGATTTAAAAACTTCACTCAGCAATTAACAACAATATTAATCGTCTAAAACGATAATAAAATAATTGAAAAATCCTGGGTCGTTACAGACTCCCCTCCTTATAAAAATTGCGTCCCCGCAATTTTCATAATTAAGGTCGTCATTAACAATAAATTTTCTAACCTAAACTGGTTAAGCTAGAAAGTAAAAGTCAAAACACAAACACCAAAGAAATCTTTCAATTTCTTAAAAGAGATTCGCAAATCCTTTAACAAAAATCTAACTATCAACAGATAATCAGAAAGCAGCAAAACTAAATAAATGCAGTTATCAGCATATTCAATTACCATTTAGATAACTGAACTTCAAAAATCACAAAACAGCAATATCTAATTATCGATATGCTAATTAGAAAACAACAAATCTAATTATCAACAAGGATAATTAGAAAGCACAAATCACAATTCGCAAAACTGTCAAAATTCTAGTTATTCAACAATTTATTAGAAAACACGAACTTCAAAATCAGCAAACTCTGATTATCAACAGAGATAGATAGAAAACAGCGATTCAATAAAATCAGCATATTCCAGAATCAATTGGAGACTAGAAAATTCCATATCAATAAAATCAGCAAACATCAATTATCTAATTATCTCAAACGATAATCATAAAACAAATCAAATATCTAATTACCACAATCGGTAATTTAAAATTTTAAATCAACAATTGTTCGATTATCAAAAGCGATAATCAAATTTCAATTCAACAAATATTCGATTATCACAAACAATAATCAAATTTTCTCAAATCAACAAATATTCGATTATCACAAACAATAATCAAATTTTCTCAAATCAACAAATATTCGATTGTCACAAACGATAATCAAATTTCAAATCACAAATATTCGATTATCAAAAGCGATAATCAGATCTCAATTCACAAATATTTGATTATCCCAAGCGATAATCAAACTTAAAATCCAACAAATATTTGGTTATCTCAAGCGATAATCAAATTTAAAATTCAACAAATATTTGATTATCTCAAGCGATAATCAAATTCCAAATTCAATAAATATTTGATTATCTCAAGCGATAATCAAATTTCAAATTCAACAAATATTTGATTATCTCAAGCGATAATCAAACTTCAAATTCAATAAATATTTGATTATCTCAAGCGACAATCAAATTTCAAATTCAACAAATATTTGATTATCTCAAGCGATAATCAAATTTCAAATCAGCCAATATTTAATTATCTCAAGCGATAATTAAATCTAAAATCAACAAATATTTAATTATCTGAAGCGATGATTAAATCTCAAATCAACAAATATTTAATTATCAAAGACGATAATTAAATCTCAAATCAGCAATTAGTTAATTATCTCAAGCGATAATTAAATCTCAAATCAGCAAATATTTAATTATCAAAAGCGATAATTAAAAGCAACAAATATCCGATTATCAAAAACGATAATCAGAACTCATATCAACAAATATCCAATTATCACAAGCGATAATTAGAAACAACAAATATCTGATTATCAAATACGATAATCAGAACTCATATCAACAAATATCTAATTATCACAAGCGATAATTAGAAACAACAAATATCTGATTATCAAAAACGATAATCAGAACTCATATCAACAAATATCTAATTATCACAAGCGATAATTAGAAACAACAAATATCTGATTATCAAAAACGATAATCAGAACTCATATCAACTGTGATATCCCGGGATTTTGGGCAATAATCAATTTAATAATCTATATTTAAAAATTAAATTGATTTGATGATCTTTGTTAATAAATTTGAATAAATTTAATAATCTAATTAAATAAATATTTAATTAGTGATTTATCTTTTAAAACTTTAATAGAATGATTTCTATTTATAATATATATATAAGTGTATATATTGTAAATAGATGAGTTGGTTTGAATTTAACAAATAAAATTATGTTTTCAAATTTCTAATATTTTGGTAATTTGGAAATTATGATTTAAAATAATATTTAGCTTTTCAAAGATATTTGATAAATAACTATATAGTTTTAAATACATAAGATAAATGTTTAATTGTTTAAAAATAGATTTTAGCTTAAGTTTAAATTTAAATAAAAGGTTTGTTTTATTTCTTTTTAAATATTACTTGATATATATGATTTAAAAATAGAAGTTAAAATACAATTTACATATGGTATCAATTCATTTAATAATAGAAGTAATTTATAATCTCTTTTATAAATTATTTAAAATTGTCAAATTTGATATTTTCAAATTATAATTATAATACTTTGATTTTATAAACATAAATAAATTTTATGGAAATAGAATTATTATTTTAAATATTTAAAAGGTAGTTATATATGTATATATATAACTTGATTTTAAATTGGATTTAAATTTAAATTGAATATGAATTTGGATTTATAATAGAAATTAAAAGAATAAACATTCTAAAAATATTTGGATAAGCTTTTAATTTTATATAATTTGGTTATTTACATTTTCTCTAAAAGAGAAATGCATATATACATTTACATTAGAATTTATTTATTAAGTTTAAAATCTTTATTAACATTTTCAAATAAATAAAAATATGTATTAATTACTAAAAAGACAAGTGTAACAAAATTAAGACACCTAAATAACATGTGTTAACTAATTAATAATACTACATGACAAATGTCAAGATATTGTAACAAGTATCTTTTTATTTATTTTGATTTTTCTTTTATTTTTAAACCACATTCTAACTTATAAATACATATGCTTCCCATCTTCATTTTCTTTTCTATCTTTTTCTATTCAAAGCCAAGAAGAAATTCAGTCCTATTCTCAAACACAAAATCTGATAATCATACTTCCTCAAACAAACTCCTCATAAACGAATCTATAATCAACATCCTCCCCAAATCTGAGATGTAAATCTAAGCATGTATCCTCTTCAAAACTAAACCTGGAAATGCATTTTCACAAATTAAACCCAAGCCTGCAATTCTTCAACCCTGTTTTGAGAGCAAGCAGATACAATACTATCTGTAATCAAGCCTTAAGCCATTTTCAGCAAGTTTCAAAGGCATACAAGTTTTAAATCAAACAAAGGCACCTTCCAGTTCTCAAGTTTTCAAAAGACTATTCCAGCAACTAAATCTCTAAAGGTTTTCAAAGCTATTTTCAAAAATGGAAGCTCTGTCTTCATTCTAAAATTGGTGAGTAACAATCATTTTTAAAATCATAAGTTTTGAATATCTGTTGCATGTGATTACTGGAATGAGAATGTTTTGCATGTTTATGTATTGGTGAATCTGCTGTGCATATGAATGTGTATATGTATGTTGAATGTCTATCTGTTTCTTGTCTGTTATTGTTTTTAAATTAAGAATTTGGTAAATATTACATCATCACTTGATTCGATCTTTATTAAGATTTAAGAATTGAAACAAAAGTGGTTTGTTTCATTTCAAACTTTAGATTAGAGTTTTAAATTAAGTAAAAATGATATTTACTTGACTCTGGAACTATAAGTACTAGAATGCTTAAGCAAAGTCAAAATTCAAATTTAGTAATTCATAAATTCAGGGTTATGAAACAAATCTCTAAACAAAATCACGATTTTTTTTAAAACTAAAATCACAAATTCTAGTATTAAAATCTAAGAGCAGTTCAGAGTTGTCTGGAATGTGCATTTTGGGTTGTTCCTGTTGATCTAGATGATCGGAGTGATTGAATTTTATTCTGGAGCTAGAGGAATGCTCAGTAATGACGAGAAAATTTTCAGATGATGGTGTAGTTCACCATGGAAATGGTGATTGGGGAATTTAGCTTGTAGCCCTAGTTTGGGTAGCTTTGGTATATTTGATCGTCACGGCTTCTATGTTAAATCGAGTTCAACGGGATTAAGGGAGATAGTAGGAGAGATGTTGGCGATGGTGTAGACGGAGTTTCAGCAACTCCGATGATCAGAGGCATGAGCACGAGAAGTTTTCCAGGCTTGGTAGTGGTTCGAGATTGTTGTTCCAGGTTAGGTTGAAGATCTCGAATTCGATTTCGAGAGTTGGAGTTTGAATTGGTGATCAAAGTATGGTGATGGAGCGTTGACCGATGTGGGAAGATCATCGGTATTGGCCAAAGATGATCTGTGCCACCGTGCATGTGCACGGTGCACCTTATTTCTGGTGGGTTGTTTTTGATTTGGAACTGGTATACTCGAGTTTTTTTTTCGAGTAATTAGGTAATTTGCTCGGAGCAGTTGGGTGATGAACTCGAAGCAATATAGGATGGCTCGGGTTAAAATATGTGTTACAGGTTTTAGAAAGAAACCTGTTTTGTTTTAAAAATTTAACCTGGAGTTTAAACTGTAAAGCTAAGATTTAAACCAAAGTTTAAATCTAAAATTTAAATCAGAATTTAAGTTAGTTTGAAATTCTAGTTTTGAAATAAATAAGGTTTGAAATAAAATGTTTTAAAACAACTTTGAATGTTCAAAGTGTATTTAATTTGTTTTGAATATAAAATGAAATTGGTTTTAAATTTCTCTAATTAAGTAAATATTTATTTAACATATGATTTAAAAAAAGGGTTTTAATGGTTTTAAAATTTTGTTAAAGTTAAAATTTGTCTTCATTTTAAATCTTAAATTTAAAATGAAATTAAAAGTAAATTTAGAGGTAAATTGTTTTAAATGTTTTATTTATAATATTTTAATCATTAATAAGAATAAAGTGTTATCTTAAATATAATTAAGATTTAATAATTTATGGTAAAATAAATTATTAAGGTAATTAAAAAGTTAATTAATCAATTTAATTAATTTATAAATTAGTAATTAAGGGTTTTAAATTGATTAATTAAGGTTTAATTAAATTAATTAAAGGTTAATTAATTTGAATTAAGGATCATTAATTAGGATAAGTTAAGAATATTAATTAATGGTTAGGAATAAATTAATCAAGTAATTAAGGATTAATTAAGTTATTAGATACTTAATTAATTAAGTAATTAGAGATGAATTTATTAGTAATTAGAATTAATTAATTTGGAATTACTAATGGTTAATTAAAGTTTAATTATTTAAGAAAATAATTAAAGAATAATTAATAGTTTAATATAGTTCATTAACTTGGGTTAAATAAGTAATTAATTAATGTGACTAATTGTGATAATTAAATAGATTAATTAATTAAGATTAATCATTTGTGAAATTGTTTAATTAAATATAATTACTTAATGGAAGTAATTAAGAATTAATTACTCATTGTAATTAATTGAATTTAAATTGATTAGTTAAGTTAATTAATTAAGTTTAATTAATTTAAGATAATCATTTAATGATTTGTATAATTACTTAATGTAATTTAATGAGGTATAATTACTTAGGAAAGTAATTAATGGATAATTACTGATGTAATTAATAGAGTAATTAAGGGTAGTTAATTACTTAATGGAATTAATCAAGAGATTAATTAAGAAATTAATTAAGGGGTAATTAATTTATTTTAAGAAGTAATTAAGGGTAGTTAATTACTGAATGTGATTAATCAATAGTGATTAATAATTGTGGTTTAATTAAGATTAATTACTTAATGTAATTAATTTAAATAAAGTAATTATAATAAAATATAATTAAGGATCATTAATTAATATAATTAATGAGGTAATTAAGAATTGATTAATTAAGGAATAATTAATAAATGAAGTGATTAAGTAATGTAATTAATTAAGGAATAAGATAATTAATTATAGTTAATTAATAAATAAAGTAATTAAAGGTTAATTACTATAAGTGGTTAAGAATAATTAATTTGTGAAATTAATTTAAATGCTAATTACTTGAATGTAATTAAATGTAATTAATCAAGGATGATTAATTAAAATGAATAATTGGATAATGGTTGATTAATTAATTGATAATTAATTAATAGTGACTTAAGTAAGATTGTTAATGATGGAAGTAATTAATTTAATTTACTTTAAATTAATTAGAGATGAAGTATTTAATTTAATTCATTTTAAATTAACTATATATGGTGATTAATAAATCATTGCTTAAGGATATTGAATGATATTGATGTACCTTGAATGGTTTGAGATCTCAGATATGAGATAATTGATACCGTATGATTTGGATGCTTTGGTTGCATAGTGATGATGATATGGATTATCTGCTTATAATGATAATGTTGATTATCTATTTGATATTGTGAATTATCTATCTATGTGTATATAGATAAATTGAATTGAATTGTTTTAACTTTAAAACAACTTGGCCTTAAAAGATACGTTTTGGATTTCGATGAGACCGGGATCGGGTTTCCGTATACCGGAATTCCAGGTCTGGAGACCCGAATACCACATCGATCCAAATTAACGTTAGGTCGTGAAATCCAAATGGAGCAAAGGAAGACTCGAGGTGTAAGAACTATTCTTTGTCAATATAACTCTGAGGGTGATTCCGTAATGAGTTGACAGAGATAGTACTTTCAGATTCGAGATGAAGATTCAGAGTGCAAGGGTTATTGTCGTTAACTCTGAGGGTGATTCCAATACGAGTGTAACGAGATAATGCCTTCGGTTTCGTTCGAACCCGGAACGAACTTGTATGGATTGAATGCTTTCAGAACATCGTCAGGTGGACGATGAGCATTCTAAGTGATGTCCTGATTAAAGGTAATCGTAGCCTCAAGCCTCATCAAACCGGGAATGGCTAAAACAGGGGAGGTGCAGCAAGGTTAGTGGGTAGCACCCAAGTAGGACAAGATTATCCCTGTCTAGAGGTCCCTTCTTATTATTCGGTTGAGTGGGCAGTTGAATTGCAACAACTGCTGGGATGTCTTGTGCGGGAATTATCCAGTAAGGGATGTTCCGGCCTTGTGTTGCAGGGGATTGGGAGTGATCCTCGGTACGGTGATCTAGGCCACGTACTGTGACGGGCGGTACCCCAGTAGCCCTGCCATTGTATGGAATCCAAACTCCAATAAGTGATAACGGACTTGATTGTATAACCCACTTTGTGGCTAGTATGCTGGAATTTAATAATGTAACAATTTCAGCTATTTCATATTTATTTGAAAACCCTAGACCCTATTATAATATAACCGAATTTCCTATCAAAGTTTTGGTTAGCGTAAGGTAAAAACTTACCCATGTTTATGTGTGGGAAGTCTTACGTAATACCTTTTGTTTCAAAAGCTTTACAAAGTTAAGCAACTTTAACCTGTTACTCACACCAGACCCATGTCTGACCCAAGTGTTTATTTCTGTTTATAAACTCTTGGGTACTCAAATTTTTACGAGTAGCCAAGGGATTCAGGTTAGCTTTGACGAGTTATCTGGAGGAGCAATGGAGCAGGAGGCTTCAACGTTCGTAGATATATAGTATTCCGCTGTTTTAATCTCTGTGATAGTGTTTTGTATTGTATTGAGTTGTAATAACTAGACAGATGTTTATAACTGTTTAGTATGTGTTGTATAATCTGTGTAACTCTGATTTTGTAAAGACTATGTAATAGTTATGTGATATATTATATTTTGTTTCGTTCCGCTGTGAGATTCTGATATTGTTTAGTTCTTTCTTTCCTTTTCTTTTTTCTCTTTTCTATCCCTTTCTTTCTTCAAAACGATGCGACTTTCTGGTCGATGAAAGTTCGGGTCGTTACAAGTGGTATCAGAGCGATAGGTTAAGTGAATACCTAGGCTCTGGAGTGGTGTCTATCTTGAGAGAGCGTATTTGTAATTTTTATATAACTATATATATTCATTTCTACCTATTTGTTGGGTTACCTGTTCGGGTTTTCCAATATGAATTATAAGGGTAGATGAGGTAGGTTGTGTGTAAACACGACTACCATTGATTGGAGTTTGAATGTTGAGGTTGGAAGTATCTGTCGAGACTGTAGACCCAATACCGTCTCGAGTAAGCTTTGCTGTGGTAAAGGATTTCATCGATCTCCAAAGGGAACTGTTAAGGTTCGGAGTTTACCTTTGAAGTTGGATGTGAAGAAGCGAGTGTTGGTATCTTGGTAACTTCTGAAAGAAGTAGCTGTGTGAGGAGACGCAGTGACAATGAATGTTCCTGAACATGTTTTCTTTGGAACAAGTTAAGGAAGTGTGTATACTTCGGTGTTGTGGCTGAGTTCAGCATGGTGTTTCTGTTTGAGGTTCGAGTTTCTCGAAGAGCTTTGGATTAGGAAGTCCATTGGCATCAGTGGCAGCAGTGTAGCTTGGAGTATTCTGTGTATTGGCAGGAAGTCTTCTGGCTGAGCAGTTTTTCTAGAGTTGGAGTTCAGAAGCAGCAAAGTGGATCCATTTCTTCAATGAATTGGATAGATAAGCGTAAGCTGTTCTGATTGGTAAAGAGTGAGCAGTTTCTTTGAGTTTGGTTTGGGTTGATCGCAAAAGTGACTTGCGGTAGTTGAATGTTCTCTTGGGTTATCAGAGTTTTTCTGGATGTTTTTGGTAAAGTCAGAAGTTTGTCCGCATCTGGAGGTTGAGTTTTCTTATCAACTAAGATTCCAGAAGTGATACCAGTAGTTCAGTCTAGTGGAAGAATGTTTCCTAGAGATAGAGTGTGTGAAGCAGCTCAAGTTTTGATGGAGTATCTGAGTATTCTTTATGGATTTGTTGAACCATTTCTTCTGGATGAGTTGTCCAGTCTGTGCTTATGTTCTTCATCAGCATTTTCATTCTATTTCAGATCAGAGTTGTGCAGCAGAAGCAGTTTGGAAGTGCATCTCTAGATAGGAGAAGTAAGTTTGGAATCTACTGATAATTGTGAAGTAGAGTTGTGTTTTGGATTTCTTCTGTGTTTTGATTTGGATAAGTATTTGGTCTTCAGGATTTAATTGTCAGTTTGGATGACTGGAATTCATTGTGTTTTACGTATCTCTGAGGGAGTACATATTTGATCTATCATTGGTTTTGGAACCAGCAGTTCTGGAGGATTTGGTTGTTGAGTCAGACTCGTCTATAGTCTGATATCCTGTCTAGTTCTGTAGATCTAGATGAGTAGGAGTTCTGTAGCTTCATAGTTTAGATTGTTTGTAAAGCGAGTATCCCGATATATATATAGTTGGGGAAACTCGAGGAAATTCTATCTAGAATTTTGTCTGAATAGTTAGAATTGTTTGTTTGGATGATTGGTTTCCATGGTTGTTAGCAAATGGTTGATATTATATGATGTGTTTTAAAAATTAAAATCTTTGATAGATTATTAGATTACCTTTGTTTTAAATTTCGGGGACGAAATTATTTTAAGGGGGGAGGAATGTGATATCCCGGGATTTTGGGCAATAATCAATTTAATAATCTATATTTAAAAATTAAATTGATTTGATGATCTTTGTTAATAAATTTGAATAAATTTAATAATCTAATTAAATAAATATTTAATTAGTGATTTATCTTTTAAAACTTTAATAGAATGATTTCTATTTATAATATATATATAAGTGTATATATTGTAAATAGATGAGTTGGTTTGAATTTAACAAATAAAATTATGTTTTCAAATTTCTAATATTTTGGTAATTTGGAAATTATGATTTAAAATAATATTTAGCTTTTCAAAGATATTTGATAAATAACTATATAGTTTTAAATACATAAGATAAATGTTTAATTGTTTAAAAATAGATTTTAGCTTAAGTTTAAATTTAAATAAAAGGTTTGTTTTATTTCTTTTTAAATATTACTTGATATATATGATTTAAAAATAGAAGTTAAAATACAATTTACATATGGTATCAATTCATTTAATAATAGAAGTAATTTATAATCTCTTTTATAAATTATTTAAAATTGTCAAATTTGATATTTTCAAATTATAATTATAATACTTTGATTTTATAAACATAAATAAATTTTATGGAAATAGAATTATTATTTTAAATATTTAAAAGGTAGTTATATATGTATATATATAACTTGATTTTAAATTGGATTTAAATTTAAATTGAATATGAATTTGGATTTATAATAGAAATTAAAAGAATAAACATTCTAAAAATATTTGGATAAGCTTTTAATTTTATATAATTTGGTTATTTACATTTTCTCTAAAAGAGAAATGCATATATACATTTACATTAGAATTTATTTATTAAGTTTAAAATCTTTATTAACATTTTCAAATAAATAAAAATATGTATTAATTACTAAAAAGACAAGTGTAACAAAATTAAGACACCTAAATAACATGTGTTAACTAATTAATAATACTACATGACAAATGTCAAGATATTGTAACAAGTGTCTTTTTATTTATTTTGATTTTTCTTTTATTTTTAAACCACATTCTAACTTATAAATACATATGCTTCCCATCTTCATTTTCTTTTCTATCTTTTTCTATTCAAAGCCAAGAAGAAATTCAGTCCTATTCTCAAACACAAAATCTGATAATCATACTTCCTCAAACAAACTCCTCATAAACGAATCTATAATCAACATCCTCCCCAAATCTGAGATGTAAATCTAAGCATGTATCCTCTTCAAAACTAAACCTGGAAATGCATTTTCACAAATTAAACCCAAGCCTGCAATTCTTCAACCCTGTTTTGAGAGCAAGCAGATACAATACTATCTGTAATCAAGCCTTAAGCCATTTTCAGCAAGTTTCAAAGGCATACAAGTTTTAAATCAAACAAAGGCACCTTCCAGTTCTCAAGTTTTCAAAAGACTATTCCAGCAACTAAATCTCTAAAGGTTTTCAAAGCTATTTTCAAAAATGGAAGCTCTGTCTTCATTCTAAAATTGGTGAGTAACAATCATTTTTAAAATCATAAGTTTTGAATATCTGTTGCATGTGATTACTGGAATGAGAATGTTTTGCATGTTTATGTATTGGTGAATCTGCTGTGCATATGAATGTGTATATGTATGTTGAATGTCTATCTGTTTCTTGTCTGTTATTGTTTTTAAATTAAGAATTTGGTAAATATTACATCATCACTTGATTCGATCTTTATTAAGATTTAAGAATTGAAACAAAAGTGGTTTGTTTCATTTCAAACTTTAGATTAGAGTTTTAAATTAAGTAAAAATGATATTTACTTGACTCTGGAACTATAAGTACTAGAATGCTTAAGCAAAGTCAAAATTCAAATTTAGTAATTCATAAATTCAGGGTTATGAAACAAATCTCTAAACAAAATCACGATTTTTTTTAAAACTAAAATCACAAATTCTAGTATTAAAATCTAAGAGCAGTTCAGAGTTGTCTGGAATGTGCATTTTGGGTTGTTCCTGTTGATCTAGATGATCGGAGTGATTGAATTTTCTTCTGGAGCTAGAGGAATGGTCAGTAATGACGAGAAAATTTTCAGATGATGGTGTAGTTCACCATGGAAATGGTGATTGGGGAATTTAGCTTGTAGCCCTAGTTTGGGTAGCTTTGGTATATTTGATCGTCACGGCTTCTATGTTGAATCGAGTTCAACGGGATTAAGGGAGATAGTAGGAGAGATGTTGGCGATGGTGTAGACGGAGTTTCAGCAACTCCGATGATCAGAGGCATGAGCACGAGAAGTTTTCCAGGCTTGGTAGTGGTTCGAGATTGTTGTTCCAGGTTAGGTTGAAGATCTCGAATTCGATTTCGAGAGTTGGAGTTTGAATTGGTGATCGAAGTATGGTGATGGAGCGTTGACCGATGTGGGAAGATCATCGGTATTGGCCAAAGATGATCTGTGCCACCGTGCATGTGCACGGTGCACCTTATTTCTGGTGGGTTGTTTTTGATTTGGAACTGGTATGCTCGAGTTTTTTTTTCTCGAGTAATTAGGTAATTTGCTCGGAGCAGTTGGGTGATGAACTCGAAGCAATATAGGATGGCTCGGGTTAAAATATGTGTTACAGGTTTTAGAAAGAAACCTGTTTTGTTTTAAAAATTTAACCTGGAGTTTAAACTGTAAAGCTAAGATTTAAACCAAAGTTTAAATCTAAAATTTAAATCAGAATTTAAGTTAGTTTGAAATTCTAGTTTTGAAATAAATAAGGTTTGAAATAAAATGTTTTAAAACAACTTTGAATGTTCAAAGTGTATTTAATTTGTTTTGAATATAAAATGAAATTGGTTTTAAATTTCTCTAATTAAGTAAATATTTATTTAACATATGATTTAAAAAAAGGGTTTTAATGGTTTTAAAATTTTGTTAAAGTTAAAATTTGTCTTCATTTTAAATCTTAAATTTAAAATGAAATTAAAAGTAAATTTAGAGGTAAATTGTTTTAAATGTTTTATTTATAATATTTTAATCATTAATAAGAATAAAGTGTTATCTTAAATATAATTAAGATTTAATAATTTATGGTAAAATAAATTATTAAGGTAATTAAAAAGTTAATTAATCAATTTAATTAATTTATAAATTAGTAATTAAGGGTTTTAAATTGATTAATTAAGGTTTAATTAAATTAATTAAAGGTTAATTAATTTGAATTAAGGATCATTAATTAGGATAAGTTAAGAATATTAATTAATGGTTAGGAATAAATTAATCAAGTAATTAAGGATTAATTAAGTTATTAGATACTTAATTAATTAAGTAATTAGAGATGAATTTATTAGTAATTAGAATTAATTAATTTGGAATTACTAATGGTTAATTAAAGTTTAATTATTTAAGAAAATAATTAAAGAATAATTAATAGTTTAATATAGTTCATTAACTTGGGTTAAATAAGTAATTAATTAATGTGACTAATTGTGATAATTAAATAGATTAATTAATTAAGATTAATCATTTGTGAAATTGTTTAATTAAATATAATTACTTAATGGAAGTAATTAAGAATTAATTACTCATTGTAATTAATTGAATTTAAATTGATTAGTTAAGTTAATTAATTAAGTTTAATTAATTTAAGATAATCATTTAATGATTTGTATAATTACTTAATGTAATTTAATGAGGTATAATTACTTAGGAAAGTAATTAATGGATAATTACTGATGTAATTAATAGAGTAATTAAGGGTAGTTAATTACTTAATGGAATTAATCAAGAGATTAATTAAGAAATTAATTAAGGGGTAATTAATTTATTTTAAGAAGTAATTAAGGGTAGTTAATTACTGAATGTGATTAATCAATAGTGATTAATAATTGTGGTTTAATTAAGATTAATTACTTAATGTAATTAATTTAAATAAAGTAATTATAATAAAATATAATTAAGGATCATTAATTAATATAATTAATGAGGTAATTAAGAATTGATTAATTAAGGAATAATTAATAAATGAAGTGATTAAGTAATGTAATTAATTAAGGAATAAGATAATTAATTATAGTTAATTAATAAATAAAGTAATTAAAGGTTAATTACTATAAGTGGTTAAGAATAATTAATTTGTGAAATTAATTTAAATGCTAATTACTTGAATGTAATTAAATGTAATTAATCAAGGATGATTAATTAAAATGAATAATTGGATAATGGTTGATTAATTAATTGATAATTAATTAATAGTGACTTAAGTAAGATTGTTAATGATGGAAGTAATTAATTTAATTTACTTTAAATTAATTAGAGATGAAGTATTTAATTTAATTCATTTTAAATTAACTATATATGGTGATTAATAAATCATTGCTTAAGGATATTGAATGATATTGATGTACCTTGAATGGTTTGAGATCTCAGATATGAGATAATTGATACCGTATGATTTGGATGCTTTGGTTGCATAGTGATGATGATATGGATTATCTCCTTATAATGATAATGTTGATTATCTATTTGATATTGTGAATTATCTATCTATGTGTATATAGATAAATTGAATTGAATTGTTTTAACTTTAAAACAACTTGGCCTTAAAAGATACGTTTTGGATTTCGATGAGACCGGGATCGGGTTTCCGTATACCGGAATTCCAGGTCTGGAGACCCGAATACCACATCGATCCAAATTAACGTTAGGTCGTGAAATCCAAATGGAGCAAAGGAAGACTCGAGGTGTAAGAACTATTCTTTGTCAATATAACTCTGAGGGTGATTCCGTAATGAGTTGACAGAGATAGTACTTTCAGATTCGAGATGAAGATTCAGAGTGCAAGGGTTATTGTCGTTAACTCTGAGGGTGATTCCAATACGAGTGTAACGAGATAATGCCTTCGGTTTAGTTCGAACCCGGAACGAACTTGTATGGATTGAATGCTTTCAGAACATCGTCAGGTGGACGATGAGCATTCTAAGTGATGTCCTGATTAAAGGTAATCGTAGCCTCAAGCCTCATCAAACCGGGAATGGCTAAAACAGGGGAGGTGCAGCAAGGTTAGTGGGTAGCACCCAAGTAGGACAAGATTATCCCTGTCTAGAGGTCCCTTCTTATTATTCGGTTGAGTGGGCAGTTGAATTGCAACAACTGCTGGGATGTCTTGTGCGGGAATTATCCAGTAAGGGATGTTCCGGCCTTGTGTTGCAGGGGATTGGGAGTGATCCTCGGTACGGTGATCTAGGCCACGTACTGTGACGGGCGGTACCCCAGTAGCCCTGCCATTGTATGGAATCCAAACTCCAATAAGTGATAACGGACTTGATTGTATAACCCACTTTGTGGCTAGTATGCTGGAATTTAATAATGTAACAATTTCAGCTATTTCATATTTATTTGAAAACCCTAGACCCTATTATAATATAACCGAATTTCCTATCAAAGTTTTTGTTAGCGTAAGGTAAAAACTTACCCATGTTTATGTGTGGGAAGTCTTACGTAATACCTTTTGTTTCAAAAGCTTTACAAAGTTAAGCAACTTTAACCTGTTACTCACACCAGACCCATGTCTGACCCAAGTGTTTATTTCTGTTTATAAACTCTTGGGTACTCAAATTTTTACGAGTAGCCAAGGGATTCAGGTTAGCTTTGACGAGTTATCTGGAGGAGCAATGGAGCAGGAGGCTTCAACGTTCGTAGATATATTATTCCGCTGTTTTAATCTCTGTGATAGTGTTTTGTATTGTATTAAGTTGTAATAACTAGACAGATGTTTATAACTGTTTAGTATGTGTTGTATAATCTGTGTAACTCTGATTTTGTAAAGACTATGTAATAGTTATGTGATATATTATATTTTGTTTCGTTCCGCTGTGAGATTCTGATATTGTTTAGTTCTTTCTTTCCTTTTCTTTTTTCTCTTTTCTATCCCTTTCTTTCTTCAAAACGATGCGACTTTCTGGTCGATGAAAGTTCGGGTCGTTACAAGTGGTATCAGAGCGATAGGTTAAGTGAATACCTAGGCTCTGGAGTGGTGTCTATCTTGAGAGAGCGTATTTGTAATTTTTATATAACTATATATATTCATTTCTACCTATTTGTTGGGTTACCTGTTCGGGTTTTCCAATATGAATTATAAGGGTAGATGAGGTAGGTTGTGTGTAAACACGACTACCATTGATTGGAGTTTGAATGTTGAGGTTGGAAGTATCTGTCGAGACTGTAGACCCAATACCGTCTCGAGTAAGCTTTGCTGTGGTAAAGGATTTCATCGATCTCCAAAGGGAACTGTTAAGGTTCGGAGTTTACCTTTGAAGTTGGATGTGAAGAAGCGAGTGTTGGTATCTTGGTAACTTCTGAAAGAAGTAGCTGTGTGAGGAGACGCAGTGACAATGAATGTTCCTGAACATGTTTTCTTTGGAACAAGTTAAGGAAGTGTGTATACTTCGGTGTTGTGGCTGAGTTCAGCATGGTGTTTCTGTTTGAGGTTCGAGTTTCTCGAAGAGCTTTGGATTAGGAAGTCCATTGGCATCAGTGGCAGCAGTGTAGCTTGGAGTATTCTGTGTATTGGCAGGAAGTCTTCTGGCTGAGCAGTTTTTCTAGAGTTGGAGTTCAGAAGCAGCAAAGTGGATCCATTTCTTCAATGAATTGGATAGATAAGCGTAAGCTGTTCTGATTGGTAAAGAGTGAGCAGTTTCTTTGAGTTTGGTTTGGGTTGATCGCAAAAGTGACTTGCGGTAGTTGAATGTTCTCTTGGGTTATCAGAGTTTTTCTGGATGTTTTCGGTAAAGTCAGAAGTTTGTCCGCATCTGGAGGTTGAGTTTTCTTATCAACTAAGATTCCAGAAGTGATACCAGTAGTTCAGTCTAGTGGAAGAATGTTTCCTAGAGATAGAGTGTGTGAAGCAGCTCAAGTTTTGATGGAGTATCTGAGTATTCTTTATGGATTTGTTGAACCATTTCTTCTGGATGAGTTGTCCAGTCTGTGCTTATGTTCTTCATCAGCATTTTCATTCTATTTCAGATCAGAGTTGTGCAGCAGAAGCAGTTTGGAAGTGCATCTCTAGATAGGAGAAGTAAGTTTGGAATCTACTGATAATTGTGAAGTAGAGTTGTGTTTTGGATTTCTTCTGTGTTTTGATTTGGATAAGTATTTGGTCTTCAGGATTTAATTGTCAGTTTGGATGACTGGAATTCATTGTGTTTTACGTATCTCTGAGGGAGTACATATTTGATCTATCATTGGTTTTGGAACCAGCAGTTCTGGAGGATTTGGTTGTTGAGTCAGACTCGTCTATAGTCTGATATCCTGTCTAGTTCTGTAGATCTAGATGAGTAGGAGTTCTGTAGCTTCATAGTTTAGATTGTTTGTAAAGCGAGTATCCCGATATATATATAGTTGGGGAAACTCGAGGAAATTCTATCTAGAATTTTGTCTGAATAGTTAGAATTGTTTGTTTGGATGATTGGTTTCCATGGTTGTTAGCAAATGGTTGATATTATATGATGTGTTTTAAAAATTAAAATCTTTGATAGATTATTAGATTACCTTTGTTTTAAATTTCGGGGACGAAATTATTTTAAGGGGGGAGGAATGTGATATCCCGGGATTTTGGGCAATAATCAATTTAATAATCTATATTTAAAAATTAAATTGATTTGATGATCTTTGTTAATAAATTTGAATAAATTTAATAATCTAATTAAATAAATATTTAATTAGTGATTTATCTTTTAAAACTTTAATAGAATGATTTCTATTTATAATATATATATAAGTGTATATATTGTAAATAGATGAGTTGGTTTGAATTTAACAAATAAAATTATGTTTTCAAATTTCTAATATTTTGGTAATTTGGAAATTATGATTTAAAATAATATTTAGCTTTTCAAAGATATTTGATAAATAACTATATAGTTTTAAATACATAAGATAAATGTTTAATTGTTTAAAAATAGGTTTTAGCTTAAGTTTAAATTTAAATAAAAGGTTTGTTTTATTTCTTTTTAAATATTACTTGATATATATGATTTAAAAATAGAAGTTAAAATACAATTTACATATGGTATCAATTCATTTAATAATAGAAGTAATTTATAATCTCTTTTATAAATTATTTAAAATTGTCAAATTTGATATTTTCAAATTATAATTATAATACTTTGATTTTATAAACATAAATAAATTTTATGGAAATAGAATTATTATTTTAAATATTTAAAAGGTAGTTATATATGTATATATATAACTTGATTTTAAATTGGATTTAAATTTAAATTGAATATGAATTTGGATTTATAATAGAAATTAAAAGAATAAACATTCTAAAAATATTTGGATAAGCTTTTAATTTTATATAATTTGGTTATTTACATTTTCTCTAAAAGAGAAATGCATATATACATTTACATTAGAATTTATTTATTAAGTTTAAAATCTTTATTAACATTTTCAAATAAATAAAAATATGTATTAATTACTAAAAAGACAAGTGTAACAAAATTAAGACACCTAAATAACATGTGTTAACTAATTAATAATACTACATGACAAATGTCAAGATATTGTAACAAGTGTCTTTTTATTTATTTTGATTTTTCTTTTATTTTTAAACCACATTCTAACTTATAAATACATATGCTTCCCATCTTCATTTTCTTTTCTATCTTTTTCTATTCAAAGCCAAGAAGAAATTCAGTCCTATTCTCAAACACAAAATCTGATAATCATACTTCCTCAAACAAACTCCTCATAAACGAATCTATAATCAACATCCTCCCCAAATCTGAGATGTAAATCTAAGCATGTATCCTCTTCAAAACTAAACCTGGAAATGCATTTTCACAAATTAAACCCAAGCCTGCAATTCTTCAACCCTGTTTTGAGAGCAAGCAGATACAATACTATCTGTAATCAAGCCTTAAGCCATTTTCAGCAAGTTTCAAAGGCATACAAGTTTTAAATCAAACAAAGGCACCTTCCAGTTCTCAAGTTTTCAAAAGACTATTCCAGCAACTAAATCTCTAAAGGTTTTCAAAGCTATTTTCAAAAATGGAAGCTCTGTCTTCATTCTAAAATTGGTGAGTAACAATCATTTTTAAAATCATAAGTTTTGAATATCTGTTGCATGTGATTACTGGAATGAGAATGTTTTGCATGTTTATGTATTGGTGAATCTGCTGTGCATATGAATGTGTATATGTATGTTGAATGTCTATCTGTTTCTTGTCTGTTATTGTTTTTAAATTAAGAATTTGGTAAATATTACATCATCACTTGATTCGATCTTTATTAAGATTTAAGAATTGAAACAAAAGTGGTTTGTTTCATTTCAAACTTTAGATTAGAGTTTTAAATTAAGTAAAAATGATATTTACTTGACTCTGGAACTATAAGTACTAGAATGCTTAAGCAAAGTCAAAATTCAAATTTAGTAATTCATAAATTCAGGGTTATGAAACAAATCTCTAAACAAAATCACGATTTTTTTTAAAACTAAAATCACAAATTCTAGTATTAAAATCTAAGAGCAGTTCAGAGTTGTCTGGAATGTGCATTTTGGGTTGTTCCTGTTGATCTAGATGATCGGAGTGATTGAATTTTCTTCTGGAGCTAGAGGAATGGTCAGTAATGACGAGAAAATTTTCAGATGATGGTGTAGTTCACCATGGAAATGGTGATTGGGGAATTTAGCTTGTAGCCCTAGTTTGGGTAGCTTTGGTATATTTGATCGTCACGGCTTCTATGTTGAATCGAGTTCAACGGGATTAAAGGAGATAGTAGGAGAGATGTTGGCGATGGTGTAGACGGAGTTTCAGCAACTCCGATGATCAGAGGCATGAGCACGAGAAGTTTTCCAGGCTTGGTAGTGGTTCGAGATTGTTGTTCCAGGTTAGGTTGAAGATCTCGAATTCGATTTCGAGAGTTGGAGTTTGAATTAGTGATCGAAGTATGGTGATGGAGCGTTGACCAATGTGGGAAGATCATCGGTATTGGCCAAAGATGATCTGTGCCACCGTGCATGTGCACGGTGCACCTTATTTCTGGTGGGTTGTTTTTGATTTGGAACTGGTATGCTCGAGTTTTTTTTTTCGAGTAATTAGGTAATTTGCTCGGAGCAGTTGGGTGATGAACTCGAAGCAATATAGGATGGCTCAGGTTAAAATATGTGTTACAGGTTTTAGAAAGAAACCTGTTTTGTTTTAAAAATTTAACCTGGAGTTTAAACTGTAAAGCTAAGATTTAAACCAAAGTTTAAATCTAAAATTTAAATCAGAATTTAAGTTAGTTTGAAATTCTAGTTTTGAAATAAATAAGGTTTGAAATAAAATGTTTTAAAACAACTTTGAATGTTCAAAGTGTATTTAATTTGTTTTGAATATAAAATGAAATTGGTTTTAAATTTCTCTAATTAAGTAAATATTTATTTAACATATGATTTAAAAAAAGGGTTTTAATGGTTTTAAAATTTTGTTAAAGTTAAAATTTGTCTTCATTTTAAATCTTAAATTTAAAATGAAATTAAAAGTAAATTTAGAGGTAAATTGTTTTAAATGTTTTATTTATAATATTTTAATCATTAATAAGAATAAAGTGTTATCTTAAATATAATTAAGATTTAATAATTTATGGTAAAATAAATTATTAAGGTAATTAAAAAGTTAATTAATCAATTTAATTAATTTATAAATTAGTAATTAAGGGTTTTAAATTGATTAATTAAGGTTTAATTAAATTAATTAAAGGTTAATTAATTTGAATTAAGGATCATTAATTAGGATAAGTTAAGAATATTAATTAATGGTTAGGAATAAATTAATCAAGTAATTAAGGATTAATTAAGTTATTAGATACTTAATTAATTAAGTAATTAGAGATGAATTTATTAGTAATTAGAATTAATTAATTTGGAATTACTAATGGTTAATTAAAGTTTAATTATTTAAGAAAATAATTAAAGAATAATTAATAGTTTAATATAGTTCATTAACTTGGGTTAAATAAGTAATTAATTAATGTGACTAATTGTGATAATTAAATAGATTAATTAATTAAGATTAATCATTTGTGAAATTGTTTAATTAAATATAATTACTTAATGGAAGTAATTAAGAATTAATTACTCATTGTAATTAATTGAATTTAAATTGATTAGTTAAGTTAATTAATTAAGTTTAATTAATTTAAGATAATCATTTAATGATTTGTATAATTACTTAATGTAATTTAATGAGGTATAATTACTTAGGAAAGTAATTAATGGATAATTACTGATGTAATTAATAGAGTAATTAAGGGTAGTTAATTACTTAATGGAATTAATCAAGAGATTAATTAAGAAATTAATTAAGGGGTAATTAATTTATTTTAAGAAGTAATTAAGGGTAGTTAATTACTGAATGTGATTAATCAATAGTGATTAATAATTGTGGTTTAATTAAGATTAATTACTTAATGTAATTAATTTAAATAAAGTAATTATAATAAAATATAATTAAGGATCATTAATTAATATAATTAATGAGGTAATTAAGAATTGATTAATTAAGGAATAATTAATAAATGAAGTGATTAAGTAATGTAATTAATTAAGGAATAAGATAATTAATTATAGTTAATTAATAAATAAAGTAATTAAAGGTTAATTACTATAAGTGGTTAAGAATAATTAATTTGTGAAATTAATTTAAATGCTAATTACTTGAATGTAATTAAATGTAATTAATCAAGGATGATTAATTAAAATGAATAATTGGATAATGGTTGATTAATTAATTGATAATTAATTAATAGTGACTTAAGTAAGATTGTTAATGATGGAAGTAATTAATTTAATTTACTTTAAATTAATTAGAGATGAAGTATTTAATTTAATTCATTTTAAATTAACTATATATGGTGATTAATAAATCATTGCTTAAGGATATTGAATGATATTGATGTACCTTGAATGGTTTGAGATCTCAGATATGAGATAATTGATACCGTATGATTTGGATGCTTTGGTTGCATAGTGATGATGATATGGATTATCTGCTTATAATGATAATGTTGATTATCTATTTGATATTGTGAATTATCTATCTATGTGTATATAGATAAATTGAATTGAATTGTTTTAACTTTAAAACAACTTGGCCTTAAAAGATACGTTTTGGATTTCGATGAGACCGGGATCGGGTTTCCGTATACCGGAATTCCAGGTCTGGAGACCCGAATACCACATCGATCCAAATTAACGTTAGGTCGTGAAATCCAAATGGAGCAAAGGAAGACTCGAGGTGTAAGAACTATTCTTTGTCAATATAACTCTGAGGGTGATTCCGTAATGAGTTGACAGAGATAGTACTTTCAGATTCGAGATGAAGATTCAGAGTGCAAGGGTTATTGTCGTTAACTCTGAGGGTGATTCTAATACGAGTGTAACGAGATAATGCCTTCGGTTTCGTTCGAACCCGGAACGAACTTGTATGGATTGAATGCTTTCAGAACATCGTCAGGTGGACGATGAGCATTCTAAGTGATGTCCTGATTAAAGGTAATCGTAGCCTCAAGCCTCATCAAACCGGGAATGGCTAAAACAGGGGAGGTGCAGCAAGGTTAGTGGGTAGCACCCAAGTAGGACAAGATTATCCCTGTCTAGAGGTCCCTTCTTATTATTCGGTTGAGTGGGCAGTTGAATTGCAACAACTGCTGGGATGTCTTGTGCGGGAATTATCCAGTAAGGGATGTTCCGGCCTTGTGTTGCAGGGGATTGGGAGTGATCCTCGGTACGGTGATCTAGGCCACGTACTGTGACGGGCGGTACCCCAGTAGCCATGCCATTGTATGGAATCCAAACTCCAATAAGTGATAACGGACTTGATTGTATAACCCACTTTGTGGCTAGTATGCTGGAATTTAATAATGTAACAATTTCAGCTATTTCATATTTATTTGAAAACCCTAGACCCTATTATAATATAACCGAATTTCCTATCAAAGTTTTGGTTAGCGTAAGGTAAAAACTTACCCATGTTTATGTGTGGGAAGTCTTACGTAATACCTTTTGTTTCAAAAGCTTTACAAAGTTAAGCAACTTTAACCTGTTACTCACACCAGACCCATGTCTGACCCAAGTGTTTATTTCTGTTTATAAACTCTTGGGTACTCAAATTTTTATGAGTAGCCAAGGGATTCAGGTTAGCTTTGATGAGTTATCTGGAGGAGCAATGGAGCAGGAGGCTTCAACGTTCGTAGATATATAGTATTCCGCTGTGTTAATCTCTGTGATAGTGTTTTGTATTGTATTGAGTTGTAATAACTAGACAGATGTTTATAACTGTTTAGTATGTGTTGTATAATCTGTGTAACTCTGATTTTGTAAAGACTATGTAATAGTTATGTGATATATTATATTTTGTTTCGTTCCGCTGTGAGATTCTGATATTGTTTAGTTCTTTCTTTCCTTTTCTTTTTTCTCTTTTCTATCCCTTTCTTTCTTCAAAACGATGCGACTTTCTGGTCGATGAAAGTTCGGGTCGTTACATCAACAAATATCCAATTACCTGCAGATAATTGGAAGCAACAAATATCTAGAATCAATTAAGAAGACTAGAAAATCAACATAAAAGCTTGGATCGATCCCATCAGATGGCGAGTTTTTAATTCGCCGCACGTGCATCAACAAATGGCCGAAGCCTACCAAGTACTCAACATAATTTTGGCGCCCATCAGATTGACCCGAAGGTCCGCAGAGTGACCCGAAGGTCTAGTACTGGTATTTGACCCGAAGGTCCACAGAGTGGCCCGAAAGCCCAACAAATGACCCGAAGGTCCAACAAATGACCTGAAGGTCCTCATAGTGGCTCGAAAGCACACGAAAGCATCAAAATGTTTCAATTAACGAGTCCGGAATTAACCGAAATAGCAAACGCACATGTCCCATACCACGTGTTTTACTAAATCGTTTGATTCTCTTCATCGTTTCCTTGAAAGTGTGAAATCATCAAATTCATCAAAACAACAGATATTCAATTAACGAGTCCGGAATTAACCGAAATAGTAAAAGTGTGGTTCCATACTCCGCACTTTTGCTAAATCGTTTAAATCTCTTCATCGTTTCCTTGAAAGTGCAAAATTGTGTATTTTGTAAAAATACACTTTACATTCTCAAACGGACAAGTCCGGAATTAAGCGAATCAGTAAAAGAAAGGGGTCATAGTCCTCGATTTTGCTGAAACGTTTAAATCGCTTCCTCATTCTTTTGAAAGCGTAAACTGTCAAATTTCTGAAAACAATTTTATTTATTTTGTAAAAATAACAATTCACCTTCTCAACTGGACAAGTCCGAAGTTAAGCGAAACAGTAAAAGAAAGGGGTCATAATCCTCGATTTTGCTGAATCGTTTAAGTCGCTTTCTCATTCTTTTGAAAATGCAAACTGCTAAAATTTTATAAAACAATTTTCATTTTAAAATGATTTTCCAATCACGTGATTAAAGCAGCAAATCAGTAACAATTTCGGTAAGGAAATCGTACTTCTCAAAATACCGTAAAAATGGTTACACATCAGTATTGCGGAATAACCGCTTGAAAATCCACTTTTTAAAAATTTGACTGTTACTGAAGTCAAAGCAACAGAAATTTTAAAACATCAAATATCTCATCAAAAGAATTCACATCAAAATGTGACATCAGTGAATTTTCATTCATTAAAATTGTCAACAAAACACCGTGCCTCAAAAATTCAGCATTGGTGTAAAAATCCCGTTATAAAATAACGGCAACAAAATACGTATCATAACCAAGCATCGGTTCAACGTAAAATAAATGCAATGACGTGCAACTCAAATTTTGCACGTTCATTACAATATAAACAAAGAAATCATTCAAATATCTCTTCAACGAGAATAATTCAAAATAGCCAAAAATCTAATCAACATATGATTAGCTCAAAAGAAAGCCAGCGGAAATTTCAACAAAAATCATATATCTGCAATTTCTTCGAATCCTCAATTCGGATTTGAAATTCTCAAAGAAACAAGATAATTACAGCTACGTAAACAACAAATGAAATTCATATCAATTTCGTATTTTGATTTTTAAATCAAAAAGATTATCAGTTGTACCCAGCGAAGACAGTTTCACTGTTTCCGCTGCGCACTTTGATAAACAGAACACAAATCAATCAAATCATTAGAACACAATTTCACTATTATTTTTAAATAAAGATATTTAAAAATTTCATCCAAATTTCAAAACTTTAGTTTTGACCCAAAGTACAAATAAAACATCGTCCAATAGTTGTAACATATGTTCCATCCAAGTTATGTTTTATATTATGTCCATAAACCCCAAGCTCTGATACCAACTGTAACGCCCCACCTCTATGCTCATAATAACAAAGAGTATTAAAAGAAATACTGTCTATTATTACGAAGAATAAGGCTGGATAGGAGCGACCATCCGTAATTGGCCTTACACTAATATTGGTTATCTCGATAGGAGTGGTATATACTTTTTATTTTTCATCTATTATTTATTTACTCCCTTCGACATATCCAATTATCAGTATAAAACAAACTACGATAGTTCATAATAGTTTAGGACATCAGATATAACAATAACACAGATAATATAAATGCGGAACACAGATTAACAAAAATCTCATATATATAACTGATGTCAGTTACAATATAGTTGACACGATACATATGATACAACTACAACTGTCGACTCTAGAAGTTATATACACAAGTACACTATCGACTAATATACATGAATACATATCGTTCTATACAATGACACGACTACTACAAAATGACACTGACAACTTCAGAAGATGTGAAAAGTCTTCAAATCCTGAACAGCAACTCAAAGAAGAAAATCTACAACCTGAAATAACTCGGGTCTGACCCGAGTATTACATTCGAAAGAAAATAATACACGGGTTAGTCTAATTCAAACTCAGTTATTAGTGCATAGAAGCAATAATAATCTCAAATAGATGACGGTCGCAGAAATCGCGTATATCCAACTCTCGATACGAGAATTGGATAACGACATATATAACACTAAGCAGTGTTAAACGACAAATCAGCAATCCAAATCAATTTAAACAATTGAAACGTCAATTTAAAAAAACAATGTTGATTGGCTGCAGTACACGCTAACGTGTACCGCCTCGCCAATACAGTCTATGAAATACTCAGAAGATTAATGAATCCAAAAGTCAACGGATCCAACTCAAATCAAAATGAACCATTCCAAAATACAACTTCAAAATGTTTAATTGAACCAACGAAATAATTTAACAGTCGGAATATCAACTAAATCTGTCAATCCTGCTAGGGCTGCAGTACACGCACGCGTGTACTGCCTCGCCACTACAAAACCACCCAAAACAATATTAAGCAAGATCAGAGGCAACAAGTGAACTATCATGCGTGCCCAAGAATAGGCAACCAGTAACAAGCACAAAGGCTACAAGCAAAATGAAGGCGGTAAACACAACTGAATTCAATTGATATGCAACTGTACATCTGAAGTCAAAATGATCAAGCTACGAAAATAGATCCAAGAATACACACAAATATGCATAGGACAACTGGACCATCAAAGAGCAGACAAGATGTAGTCAGTGCCAACAGTAGTGGCAACAACTCCATCATGTCGTGATTCAAACCCCAAAACTGCCATCAGGGAAGTCAACAAGTATATAGATTATAAGTCAACAATTGAATTCTAAAGTGATCAGGGATATCTGCAGCATTGAATACATATCATCTAGCCAATGCAACAGATAGAACCCGAGTATAAATCCAACTATACATGCATGCACACATACAAGAGTATATATACATACATTTTTAATCCATACCTGTATACATATTGTACTTATACATACAGGCATCTACACAATCAGGTATAGCAATCAAACTGCAATCATTACAAGGGCACAAAGGCCTCACTAAAACCAAGATGAAACAGCAATGGTGCAACAATATGTATGTATGATCACTTATTACTATGTCGCAAAGACATTCAAATACAGTTATGAATGAGACCAAGCTAAGCACATGTCTCAAAACCAGGTGCAAGTTTAAGTGTATTCATATATGCAGACAGTGCGGAGGCGAAAAGGAAATACTGGACAATGCAAAAATAAACAATACAAGTCTGTGGTCTTATTTCATGAAACCAGAATGCACAGTACCCTTAAGGAGCCGAGACAAAAAACAAGGTGGATGACAATAGTGTCTGCATACCAAAAAGGGAACCGACAATAATGCATACAAATCAGGTTCAACGAGGCACACAAGAGACCGGTGAGCACAAACCCAGAATTTAAACATTTTTACCTCATATGTACAACAACAAGCGAACAACATGCTCCAATATGCTAACATACGGAACAAGTGTAATGCCCGACCAAGTAAATTTCTTCTTCTTTTTTTTTTCAAGTCCCGTGAGACCGAAGTCAAAACCAACAAAAACGAATTAACCCAGAAACATCTTCAAACACTATCACGTAGACATGGCAGTAAAGGCATAATGGCCAAAGCAGCAAGTAGTCGAACACGATCAACCCAAAAATCAGGTGACCGAAATCAAAAGCGACTCAATGTCATAACAGTCAAGTAAACCAACCAAATCAAAAATTATCAATGTCGAACAAGTCGAACTGCCAAGTAGATCAATTAACACTTTCAGGGATTGCAAAATGAATTAGAGATGCGTGCAAACTGAAAATCACTCATGAAAACTTCAATAAAAAAAAGCTACTGCAAATCCAAAAGCCAGAATTCCAAAGCTAAATCAGAGTGACCGAAATCAAATTCACAGTAATGCCGAAGTCACAAATTCAAGTTCGTGTGCCAGAATTGTGAAGCCGAGGTGATCAGAAATTCGTGAAACCGACATAAGCAAGCAACAACAGTGTTAACAAAATCAAACTAGGTTAACAATACTTCTCAAGGCACTGAACCGTATGGCCAAAATCGAACAAAAATCAACAACGACAGAGATCAACGAAATCATCAACAGCGAAACACAAATGAATGGCCGAAGCACTATACTAAGAGAATTAGAAAGTGAGTGAAGAAGATCACTCACCTTTGTCTAATCGAGGCAGCCGAGAGCCATAGCGATTCGAGAAACACGAACGAAGTTAACCCCAGCAGCCACTAACTTCGATTTCTTCCATGCCCTAAATCTGCCGAGAGAACGAACGAGTAGGAGCGAAGGAAACGAGCCGCCCTTTTCTTTTCGTTCGATTTCTTTTGTTAGGGTTTGTTTGGAGGGAATGAACGAAGACGACAATTTCGTGCCGCCATTTTTTTTTCTTTCGAACCATTTGTTTAATTTAGGGCTTGCTAAAGAAAATGAAAAAAGGAATGAACGGGTAAAGGGTTTTTGAAATCAAAGTGAAATGGGGGACGGTTATAACTCGAGATACACAGAACAATACCCATGGACCAACATTCAAAGCCCAAATTATTTTCTTGATAATATAATACAAAGAATTTCAAAATGATTTAAAAACTTCACTCAGCAATTAACAACAATATTAATCGTCTAAAACGATAATAAAATAATTGAAAAATCCTGGGTCGTTACATTGATGGTTGGTAAATGGAGATGGCGCTGGTATGTATAGATTATTAACACTATAATTATGTGTTGCCAACAAAAGATAGATGATTGTACAACTTAATGATTGTACTAAAGATCTGAATTATGCTGCTAAAATGAATGTATGAACCATTATTTTGTATAGATTATTAACACTATAATTGATGATATATGTTTATTTTGGTATTATGTTATTCAGTTTGTATTTGCCATCAAATTTAATTTTGAATGATTGTAATATTGCATGCAATAATTGTTTGTTATAATCAAGAATATATATATATATATATATTCTATTTGAGTACTGTAATAATGGTTTCTGATAATAGTTTGCATCGGTTGTTATAAAAAACTGATGCAATAGAGGGATTACTTTGCATCGGTTTTCAACAATAACCTATGCAACAAGTTCCTTTGTTGCATTGGTTTTCATTACAACCGATGCAACATGGGGGTTGTGTCCAAGCAACCGACCATGATATTTTGCATCAGTTAATAGTAACAACCGATGCAAAAAGGACCTTTTTGCATCGGTTTCAGAACTGATGCAAAAGTGTTAAGCCTGTTGCATCGGTTGCATATGCATCGGTTGCTGAACTGATGCAAAAGGGGGGTAAACAACCGATGCAAATGGCCTGTTTTGTAGTAGTGATTGGTGGTAATTTTGAGTTGCACTTGATGTATTTTATTGATTTATTTGAGGCAGTGCCTTATTACTCATATATAATTCATAGTCAGTATTGATAGTGCTTTTGAGAGGCATTTGATGAATTATGTTTATTTATTTTTCGAGGTTGAACATTCTGCTTTTAATGAGTCCATAGCCATAAGTTATGGTGTTAGAGTGGAGCACTTGATGGATTCACCTGCTTCGGTGTGAAAGTGAGCCGTCTTCTATGAGAGACTTAAGCTCTCTAGAGCACTCATGGTTTACAAGGTAAACGCATGACAATTAAAAGCGCATATTTATCGCGGAGTTTGTAGAAATTAAAAGTGTAGTATATATTATGAGATCTCAATCAAAATCTTTATAGTTCAAGTGAAATTTACTACTTAGACTAAGTTGATCAACCCAGATCTTTGTAGTTTAAGAAGAAACTTACTACTTAAATTAAGTTTTAAACTCACTTCTTTATGTATCAATTCGATAGAAAGATATTTGTATTTACATATGCAACTTTCTTCTTGCACTGGTTATTTTCCTTTATCTTCCTTGATTTTGTTTTAATTAGTTGGGGATTATTGGATAATCACAACAAATTCAAAGTTTTTTTTCCATTGTTTGTCCTTTTGCATTCTTTATTAACGAGAAAACATTTATATTCATGGAATGCTTATTTATTAAGATTGGTGGGCTAAAAGAGAGTAGAAGAAATTGATGTTTACTTTTATTTTCTTTTCTTCCTTGAAAAAGAAGTATGATAATTTACCATGAACAAAAATTATCTGCTTCATCTTCTCTCTCTACAATTTCCTCTGAATTTAAATCTATCTTTCACTTCAGTTGTACTAAGTCCGTAGTCCATAAAATTGTGATAATACAATAATGGCAGCCTCTGATGAGAATCTCAAGGGCTGTTCGGCCCCTTTCTTTGATTCTCCGCAACTTTAAATCTTCCATCTTCCCCAAATCAAAAGGAATAGCCGCCAGACCTTATGAGAATGGGTTTCAACCTGTAAGAAATCATAGAAAAAACCCACCAACGAAAATTTAGCGATATGCCAAAATCCTAACAAGAAACTCATCGAAAGGGTTCAATTACAACCAAAATGTTCCAAAACAGCAATCGATAATGAATAGGCACTGCCAAAACATCACAAGAAACCCAAGAAACTCTTCAAATAATCCTGGTAATCAAGCAAAAACCTTATCTTCTTGGGCAGATCTGCTAAGAAATAGTGGTCTAAATTTCAATTTTGATTTGGAGTTTGTTGCACCTATCAGATTAGATGATAAAAGAGTTATAGGAGTAAAGGAAGCGGTCAGCAAAAGAACCAAATCCAAGTGGGGGCAATTCAATCATACCTTATGTGTAACGACCCACTATTTTGGACCATTCAAATCGACAATAAATCCACACATGTCGGACTTGAATAATTCAAAACAATAGATTTTTAATTTAAATTGGCAAAACTAATATATACAGTAAATAAAATAATCACAGATCACAGTCACAGAGTAATATAACAATAATGCAGCGGAAACAAAGAATAGTAGTTCATGAAGCTACTATATATATATATAACAGAGTTAAACAAGTTACAATAGAAGTCTCGAATACAATAGTCAAATACAATATCAGAATACATCACTGGAATCAATTGAATATCTGAAAGCTGGATAGATAGCTGGATCTCCAAGCGAAGCTCCAACTCCAAAGGTGAGTCTCGAATACTGTATCACTCAGTCTGACCCGAGTGTAAAGAAAACACAAAACACTCGAGTCAGGATTAACATTCTTATATCAATAAATCCAACTCAAGTGAAATAACGACTGAAATACAAGTAACTCAAAGGATGTTTGGGATAACCATCCTCTAAGGATCCATTAAACTATCTATATATACAGTAGAATACGTTAAGTAGATAATGTCTAATCAGTAAAGTACGATATCAAAATAGCGTTAAGTCATGGCCCATTCCACCCTTAACACATTTTTACCATGTCATAGTCTATACAGCACCGTAAGATCCACCGTAAACTAGTGGTTATCAGAGGGTACCCCATAGGTATAACACAAAACAAATCGTAGTGGTCGCGATAGGATAAACAGTATGACAAGGTACATGAGGCGATACCAACTAGGATACTAGTAGTTGCGTCATCCGGACTGATGTTGGGCATAGCAGCTACTACCCCAACACCGCGAAACAACACTCCCATAATCGAGGGGTGCACCTAAATCAAATCACAAAAGTAATAGATATGGTAATGAAGAAGTGTGTCCGCTAGAGGTGGCGAACCTCAATGGCCCAGCAGGGCTCCTGTTTTAGTCATGTCAGGGGTCATCCAAAATCGTTCTCTTTCTTCAGTCAACGCGTTCATCAAAACCATCCACTTCGTTCTGGATCAACACTTCGCGTATATTAGTTATTAAAGTGGTTTTCGGTATCTACAAAGAGTATGTCCATATCTGATCCCGGCCTCTTTAATAACTACGTATTAATTACACCGATGGTCATTTAATAAAATTTCAAAATAGTTATATTTCAAAACCGACAGATCATTGCCATTTCAAAACCATATCAATACGATATCACTTTCACTTCAAATAAATCCATTTCCAAAATCATATCACTTTCCAAAGTTATATCGCTTTCGAAATCATAAGTCTTTTAAAATCAAAACACTTTGGAAATCAAAACCTTGAAATTCATAACACTTTGAAACTATAGTTTGAAATCATAACATTTTGGAATTCATAACACTTTCCTCTTAAACGGTTTAGATATTAAAATTTGTGTATAAAATAAAATAGTCTATAAAATAAAAAATAGTTTATATAAAATAGCTATAAGTTAAAATAGTTTATAATAAAATAATATATATTGAAAATGATTTATATAAAATAGTTTATATTAAAATAATTTATAAAGTAAAATATAAATAGTTGTAGATATAGTTTAAAAAATACTTTTATAAAATAAAATAGTTTCCACAAGTTCACAAATCGATTCAAATTAACACGACTTTCAAAATTCAAATTTAATTAAATCTCAAATCATCAATTTCAATTCAATTTAGTTTCTCAATAAACCCTTTCAAATTATCGATTTCAAATACCTATTTGATCCATAAATAAACCACTTCAATTTCAATATATTCCAAAGTTTAAATATTCGACATTTCAAAACTAAATTTGATAATTCCATTTATATCTCAATGTAATTTCATTACATTTTGTTTCTGAGATATTTCTTTAATCATTTCAATACATCTAAATACAACTTCAATTTAAAATTTTAAATAAACAAAATATCTCATTTAAATTTATATAAGTTTGAAATATTCATTTAAGTCACTTTTAATCAAATTCAAGTTATAAAACATATCTTTCAATTTTCAAATTTAATAAGTTTCAAATCAACCTTATTTAAGTAAAATTCTTAAATAAATATAATTTCAAATCAATTTCAATTTATCTTTCCAACCTAAATCATTATTAACTCTATATTTGAAAATATAAATTTACATAAATACTTAACATTATTTATATTGATTAAATCGACTTTATTAAATCAACTTTATTAGATCTTTAAAATCAATATTTATTACAACCATATATTTCCTTCAAAACCATAGAAATCATTTTTCAAATATTTATATATAGACCGACGGTGTCTGTATATAATTTTCTACCCTATGGTCAAGTGATACGGATATTTATCATTTCAATCCGTAATTTAAATATATATACGGGTATATATCTTTCAACCCATAACCCCGAATTCAATTCAAATGAAAATCGCTTGGGTTTATCATTTCAACCCATAACGATTTTCTCCTATTCTACAGATCATTCGGGCATGTATCATTTCAATCCATAGTGAATTCTATATTAACAGGGAACTTGCAGAGTGATAACAGATATGATAAAATATAACAACAGTAACAGGCATATATCATCAGTGATAAATAACAGATAATGGTGTCAGATGTCACAGGTGAACAGATACAGATAATGGCATATATATAGCAATATAAATAACAGATAATGGTGTCAGATGTCACAGGTGAACAGATACAGATGATGGCATATATATAGCAATGTAAATAACTAGCAGCATTATATTTCATTTGTCGTTTCAATTGAAATCAAATTTAATAAATAAAAGAACGTTAATCGTGAGTGATTGCTCACCTTTCGAGGCTAGAAAACTTGGACACAGAAATGAGCTACGAATCCAAGCACGAATTCAAAGCAAAGCACGATGGACTCGAGTTTGATGACTAGAGCTGATAGATAAGGAATTGACGAAATCGAATCAGAACTGTATTGATGAAGATAAATGGTATAAGAGATCATACTTATAATCATATATAACTATATATATATATATAAATCAAATTATAAATTCAACCACATTTTTAAATTAAATAAACACTTATACATTAACTTATAAAATGTAAAATATTTACTTATTTAAATCTATATATACATATAATCAAAATCCATATCAAATAAAATAAAATCAATAATAAAATATATAACATAAAAATGCATATATTATATTTCATTTAAAACAATTATTACAAACCAATATAATACCAATCTATAACTTATGTACTATACGAACAACCTTATACATAAAGCCTTTATAAAAAATATATATATATATATATATAAAGTCAGATCGTATATATCGAACATATTTTTTTATATATAATATGACTCAGCAGTTTATATATAACTGGTTGCTACTCATATAACATATGTAAAACCCAGAAGACCGGATCTAAAACAAATATACTTGACCACCTTATATAGTCTATACTTTTATATATATATATATATATATATATATATGCGAAATTTCAAAATCAATATGTATTCCAAAATAAACAGAGTCATCCAAATATGTAAGCCCAATTGTACATGAACAAAATATATTTTGATACATATATATAAACTAGCGCATGAAAACTCAATAGAATCTTACAGAAATTTAAATAGACTTATATATAGAAATATATATATATACACTCAAAATAGAAGCAAAATATATGCACACCGTACTCTATTAGATGTATATACACAAAATTATATATATATATATAAACTAACACGGAAGATATATATTACTGTTAACCAAAACAACGACATTACAGCAGCTTGTATTATATGTATCACATATGATTCTTTACAAAATGATATACTACAACAGACGTAAATAGGTACGGTAATTTATAGAGTCTAAACATATATATCTCATAACAGATAAAATAATTCATATAACTTATATATATATAAAGACTCAGCACATATAAAACAGCATTCGAAAAATATATATAATACAACAAAATGTGATAAAATAAAAATATATTAAAATGTAGTACAGTAAAATGTAATAAGATAACATAATTTAATATAGTATGCAATTATATAGTATACATACATATTTATCATATACATATTTAAAGTCAATGTTGTTATAAACCTATATATGTATATTACTATATTATAGCAAAACAGGTTACAAATTTATATTATAACTTGAGAAATATAAGATATAAAATATCAATACCTTTCACGCAATTATATATATCATATATGTATCTACCATATATAACCACTAACAGTACAATTATATTTAAATTAACATGCCACCCTCTACGCAACATATATCTACTAATATATAATATAAGTATGACCAACAGGGAACCCATTTATAAACAGAACATATGTACAAATATACAGATCAAAGTACCAAAGAAACAAAATATTAAAAATGACTTGTTATACATATTTTCATCGATCAATTATATGGTGGGAGGAAACTTACGGCGGCCATAAATCAAAACAATGGAAAATATACCACCTGTTGACTACAAAGTGGGTAGGAAGTGCCGACGTGGATGCCGGGTTACGTGACCTCGTCGATGAGGTTAGGGAGAGGAGGCAGCCGAACTGAATTGGGTGATGGGATGATCGGTGGAAGGCCAAGTATGCGGAGGGTGGTCTTGGCTTTGGTTGTGAACGGCGGAGAGAAGACGTGATAAGGAATGAGTTAGGCCAAAAATAATAGGAGATGAAGAGAGAATGTGTTGTCACCCTTTGCTTTGAAACAAATGTTATCTTATTTTTAGGCTATTGGAAACGTATGAATTGAAAGGTCACAAATAATAATTTCCGAATAATATTGAATGTAGTGACCATTGGAATCATCCAGTGAATCTAAATGGTCACAGCAAACCAAAAGGTAAAGGTTTGAATACCGATATGGTCATCCGTTTTACGGATTTCCGCTGTGAACCGGGCTTCAAAACATAGGAACGAATATAATGTGGAGATCAGCACGATGAGACGATCAAAACGGTATACAGATATCAGTGGTACAATTGAATTATAAAAATTCGAATTTTCTACTAGCAAAAAATGCAGCAAAAACGCAGAAAAATAAGATCGACGGAGCTAAAGAAGTCCGAATTTAGGAAAACGAAAAATGACGTCTTAGTCAGAAGATGAATTAGAATTTTCTATGTAAAAATATTCAGGTTTGGAAAACATTTTATTATCATCAATTTTAACCGATATAAATTGAAATAAAATTTCATTAGCAAATAACTTCCAAATTATCTGATGAAAATTTACCAGTTGCTATGATTAATTAGACGCATTCCAAATATCAAATTTTTATTTAAAAATTTTATCGTTTATGTGACATCCCGGATTTTTGGCAGTATTATTTTAAATAAATATTTAATTGAATTAATTAAAATACAGCTTATTATTTTAAAACGAATATATATATATATATATATATGTTGACCTACAAGACAATAAGTAGTGAGGTTAGAAATGAATATTTAAGTTAGGTAGAAATAAATACATATAGAATAAATTATATAATATGAGGTAAATACAATAGATAAATTCTATCATCATGTTAAAAATAGGAATTTCAAGCAATAAGACTAAGACTAAAGTAAAGAAGGTAAATATACATTCAAGTATGAAAATATGAAACATGACAGAAAAATATATATGATGATACTTGCAAAAGAAGAAGAAATATATTCAAATATGGTACAAGCAAATAGGGATAAGTAGGTACTCAAAAAAAAAAGACAAAAGTAATTAATGCTAGGATCTTAAGCACACAATATAGATTATACCAGCCACCAAAGCAAGAAAATATCTTTGTCCTGAAATGTACAAAACAAATCACTCCGTACAAAAAAATATACATCACCCTGAAAATCTTTTCTTATATATCAAGCTTCTCATTTCAGTTCGTTCACCACAGTTGAGTAAAATCTGAAGAAAAATAAAATAAATAAAACAACCCAATCCATAAACTAAAATTCAATTTAAATAATAACCAAAATCAATTCAAAATAAAGATCAAAAGGGAGGTTTCAGCTTGGAAATTCTCAGGCCTGTTTCAAAGGAGGAAACTCTGTTATTTCTGGAAAACAATGTGAGTAAACTTGATTTTATTTTGTCTTAAACCTGGATTGCTTGATTTAAATCATCATTGTTTGACATATATTGTTGGCGTGTGTCTGGAAAATGAAGTGTGCATGCTATGTATACTGTTATTTCTGTTACTTCCTCACCATTATAAATAGTACTTTAAATTCTGGACTTAGATGTGTTGTTTGTAAACTTGTTTAAAGTAGGCTGGTAATTTTGCTTTCATGTATATGTTTATATAAGTAGTGCCACTGTAAATAGATGATTGTATTGATGAGTGCTTGTCTGGTTTTATTCCTTTTCTCTGCTTCCTTATTTCAGAGCTAAGTTACAATTAAAACTCAAGGTCTTTTATATAATCACTGTTTGGACTTAGTTTAATTATAATCTAAGAACTAGAAATAGATTCAAGTATCTTATGTTTGAAAATCATATGGAAATCAAGGAATGTAGTGACCATTCTGGCAACATGTAAAAAAAAATTAATATTGTAATTGGATGAATCAACTATATAAATTGAATTGTCTTTGGAAAATTTGAATTTTAAAAAGTAAATCAGAATTTTTAATAATGAATTGGGTGAACATTTTTATGATGCCTGAAATTTGGTTTTTGGACAAGTTCTGGCGGCCGGAGCATCTATGGTGGTCGTGGCTTCGACTGGAGGAGGTCGAAGTGTAGGGGTGCTCGGGAAAAATGGACGGTGGGTTGTCTGATGGTCGTGGTGACTGCGGCAGGTGGGTTTAGGTTTTATACCTAATTTTGATCGAGCTGGAAGTATGGGTTCACTGCGTCGTCTATAGGTGATCGAGTGGCGCGAGTCTGGGTGAAAGGCAGCGTGGAAGGTTCTTGAATGTGTGGCTAGAGCTGTAGCATCGCCGGTGGTCGGCGTGAGTGGTTCTAGGCAATTTTGCCTGGTGAGGTCTAATTCCAGAAACGAGTTGGATACTCGTTTTCATCGTGGAGTTACGGGTGTCGAATTGTTAGCTTGGATCAACTACTGAGGTGATTCGCGACTTGTCTGAATGGGTGAATGTAACAACCCGCATATCTATCGATTTTATATTTAAATATTTTATTTAAATATTTCATCGTTAGTCGGATGTTAGTCCGAAAAGCTACTTTTTTCATACGGTCAAATTAGGACTCGAGACTACCCCCATTGAGTTCAAAATGACGTTTGCGATCTTTTTGAGTGTAAACTTCGATATGTTTGGAGATAGTGAAATTTTCGTCACTTTTCCCGCTTGTGACTTTGGTTTGGACTGCACCTTCTTAACTCAGCCCAACCCCCTCTTCTCTTCATCACTTCATCAAATACTTCAAGCTTCTTCAAAAATGGTGGAGGGAAAGAGAAATTAAAATTCCAAGCTCGAGATCTTTAGTAAATTCAACATCAAACTCCAAATTCAAGGTGAAGAACATAGATTCAAGCTAGGGGTTGATTCTTGCTTTGCTCTTAAGCTCTCCAACATCAATTTCGTGGAAAAGGTGAGATTTTTGATCTCACATCTTGCCTATAATCGTCATTGGACTGTTGGGAATGATTCCTCATCACTTTAGCATGTTTGTTGCATTTGGTTTGGATTGGATTGGCGAAAAACTCCAAATTTTAGTGATTTTGGTGAAAAACTGCTACTAGGTCGTTCTGGCCATTTTTAGCTCGTTCGGAGTTAGGTCGCTCATCCATAGGTCGTAGGTCGTATTCGACCTTAAGTCATTAGGTCGTATCGACCTTAGGTCGTTAGGTCGTATAGACCTTAGGTCGTGCACCTTCAGGTCGAAACAGCTTTAGGTTATAGGTCGTTGCCGACCTAAAATCCTCCAGGCAAACCTTAGGTCGTATGGCCTTGTACCTCTCTAGGTCGTAGGACCTTTTAACTGTTAGGTCGTAAGATTTTTTCCCTTAGGTTGCAAGACCTTAGGTCGCACCTTGTTAGGTCGTGAACCCAGTTAGGTCGTTCGCCTATCTTAGGTCGCAAACCCAGTTAGGTCGTGCATTCTCTCTAGGTCGTTCGATTCCTTTACCCCTTAGGTCGCTTGGCCTGCATCTGATAGGTCGCTGGACCTTTGACCCGTTAGGTCGCGAACCCTCTTAGGTCGTGAACCCTATAGGTCGCGCACCCTGTTCCTTCGTTAAGTCGCTCTGTCTTCCACCACTAAGTCGTAGGTCGCCTCCTACCTTATCCTTAGTCTTGTTAGGTCGCGTGAACTCTTAGGTCGTATGACCTACTTTTCCTTAGGTCGCCTGACCAGCCTGCCTTCATTAAGTCGTACCATGACGGGGCGCTGCCCCCTGGACCCCCGCGACCTGACCGGGCAGGTCGAACCCCGTATTACTCTGCGTAGGCAATCTTATCTGAAAAGCATTCATCAGAACTTCCACTTTGATGCATTTTGAGCTGATTTCCTTGGATTTTATTCACGTCTTCGAATGTGAATTTTTGTGATAGATTGTTCCAACAATCGTTTTATGACTTGTCACTTTAAAGATATGAAGGTTTTAATACTAGTAGTAAATATCAAAACTCTTTCATCAAATCGATTTCAACACTATTTTTAATATCAAAAGTTCGTTTTCTCAAACCGATTTCCAGTCTACTAATATATATAAGCCTTTACTTCACTCGAATGAGAAATCGACTTAAATGACTTAGTAAAACGAGTGGTATGAAACGCTTGCGTTCACTTCGTCGGTTAGCTCTTGGACTTGTTCGATTGAACCCTTTTGTGACAATTTCCTAGTGAAGATTTACAGTTTGTTCATAAATATTTAAGTTAAGCAAGTGGTTATGGGACATGAAGTTAAACTCATATATTTACTAGCTTAGTGTGATTGACACTTCTTTATGATCGATGATGATCATTTTATGGTTTAGACTAGCAATGTGCGATGTCTCTTCGTCCGTGTGTTCGGACTTGCCTTCGGGCCATCCGTGTGTTCGGAAAATTTAAATGGATAGCTTCCATGAGATAGCTTCTCGTCCGTGTGCTCGGACTTCCCCCTTTTAGTGATTTCTAGATTTCGTGTGTTGATTTCTGGGATTTGTTCTGGATTTCGTATGTTGATTTCTGGATTTAGTGCTTCACCAACTTTTGTGGTTTTCACTGATATGATATCAGTTATTGTGTATTGGTGAATTTGTGTGTCATTACCTTTTTATGTGTTTGGATCTTTGAGAAGATTCTTGTGATATTGATTAATCCCTTGTTGATTATCATTTACATACTTATAGTAGTATGCCATCATGGTTATTATATGTTTATGCCATACCCCTTATCCTATATCATGTCATCTGATATTTATAGTTAGACTGATCCGTTTATTATTTTCTTATAAATAATACTCGGGTCAGACCGAGATGTTACAGGTGCTTCTGCTTGACTTCTCTTCTGGATTATTCTGACTTTTGGCTAACTACTTAGATTAGTAGTTTTTGGTTGTACACATTTGAGATATAGACTCTATGTTGTGTATCTATTCTTTTGTATAGCACGTGATGCTATTATTTTGTATTATAGTGGATCTTTCCGACCACTACTCTGATGTACACTTTCATGTGTTATATGTTTATTCATATCTTCTTCCGCCTTTGTGATATGGATGTCTGTAACTGATTTATGTTATGATTATTTCTATGTTTGTTTCCGAAGATTATATATAGCCACTGTGTGATAGCTTTGTGTTTGTATCGGTATGTCGGATTTCCTCCTTAAAGGATATGCATTCTACTCTATCTGACGTATTGGTGCTCGCACAAAGAAGTTACATGGATGGTCGCTCCTCCATAGCCTTATTCTCCGTGCTAATTGACAGCACTACATCGTAGTGTTCTTGGTTAGCGTGGGTATAGAGGTGGGGCGTCACAGTGAAGGTCGCCGGAGCTTTGGCGAACGGCCGTGCATGTGCACGGCGATGCTTTCTTGTGTCTGGGAAGATGGATTGTGGGTGACTCGAAGGGATGCTCATGTGTTGGAGAGCGTGACTCGGTGGGAAGCTGAAGCATCTCGAAGTATTACTCGAGTTGAATGAAGGGTTTCTCGGGTATGTTTGATCTGCAGTAGTATGTTATCAATAAAATAAAGTTAAGCAATTTTTTTTATTCAATCAGTTTTAAGCACTGTAAATTTAAATAGGTGTTTAACAATTGAAGTTAAAATTTTAACACAAGCTCAAATTTATTTTGGTTAATGCTTAACCATGTTTTTAACACTTGGCTAATATTTTAATTAAGTACTTAATATAAGATAATTATGGAATTTATTAACAGATAAGTTTGTAGTTTGTAAGAAATTGATTTTTTTTTAAAAGTCAAAGAAGATTTCGTTTAAATGATAATTAAGATGAATAAATTAATATTAATTATTTGAGGAAGCAATTAAGAATAATTATATTATAATTGAAATTAAAGATGTATAAATTAATGATTAAGCAATAAATAAAATTTGTAATTAACTACTTACAGTAATTAACGTATGATTAATAGTTAGGTAATTAAGTAATCTAATTAACTAATGAATAATAATTACTTAACTGGTAATTACGGAATACTTAAATTGTAATTAAGTTGTGTAAATCAATAATTAAGGTTTATTAATGGTTAAAGAATAATTAATCTGAAATTAAGATTTATTAATTAGCTTTAAGGGTAATTAAGGGATGAATTACCTGATTTAAATTAATTTGATAATTAATCAAAGGTAATCTCTCGTGATTAATTAGATATAAATACTTAAAGAGATTAATAAGTACAATTCCTTTGTAGTAGTAATTAAGGATAAATCACTTGGTGTAATTAATCTAAAGGATTAATAATTAAGTAAGGGGTTAATTTCTTAAGTAAGTAATTACAGAAGGGTAATTACTATTTTTGAGAATTGGGGTTGATTAAGTGATGCAGTTAATTAAGTTTAATTGATTAACTAAGAATAAACATTTATGGAGTTTGGTTAAGTATAATTACTTAATGAAAGTAATTAGATAATGATGATAACCTTAATGTAATTAAAGAATAATTAATCAAAGAGGATTAACTACGATGAATGATTATAGGATGGTGAATCAATCGGGTTGTAATTAATAAGGAGGACTTAAAGGTTGGTTCAATTCAATTGGGGCTAATTAGATTTATTCGAGATGGTGTGATTGTTTTATCTTGCTTGTATATGATTATATGATGATTGAATGCCTGAATTGATTGATACCCCTGATATGAATGGTTCGTGATATGATGTGTTGGGTGGGAAATGATAATGTGGTTACATATAAATGATGAATTGTTGAGTAAAGGTGACATCTTTTATTTAAAAATTGAATTGTATTTCACTTGAATAGCATGTGTTAAGATGAACTGAATTCGAGGAGACCGGAGTCGGGTATTAGTTAATACCCGAAACCACTTCGGTTCTTTGTAGATTGATATGTGAAATCAATAGGCTGGTATGGAATGATTTAAGTGAATTTGACCAATTAATCTAATTTTTGGTACATAGAAATTGATATATGAAATTAGTGAGGTCTATAACAAATTGTGAATTTGTAAATTGATACGAGTTACCCTGGGATTTATGTAGTTTCATGTTGTTGTATTCCATGTTAGATGGGTTTACTCACGCTGGTTTCCAGCCTGACCCGGGTGTTACTCTGATGTAATGCTCGGGTCAGACCGAGTATTACAGATTTCCAGGTAAGGACGTTCTGGAGCTCAGGAGGCGAGCTGGATGGCAGGACGTATGGAGTGTTCCGCTATGACTATTTTTTTCTGTTTATCTGAGATATATTTGATTTGTATATGCTCAGCGTTGTGTATGAGAGTAACTCTGATGTATTATAAATGTAAATTGACAGATATAGTATTCTTTTGTAAACTGTTATTATTTGATATTATATTTTGATCCGCTGCGAATGTGAGATTCTGTCCTTGGTTTCCTGTTTCTTCTTCTATCTCTTTCTTCTTTTCCTAACTATTTGGAATTTTCGGGATCGAAAATTCCGGGTCATTACAGTTGGTATCAGAGCTGAAAGGTTAAGCGAGAACCTTGGCTCTGGTGGGGAATACTCATAAGGATAGGGTCAAAGGTACCCTAAAATGAGTTGAGCATATATATATATATACGAGAGAGCGTACTTGTTATTTTCTTATATAAAAGATTTTAAATGATTTTATATAAGAATATATTTTGATATATATAAAGCAATATTTTTTTTAATAAATATTAAGGTAATTGGTTGTTGAATTATTGGAATTAAATTAAGGGGTAATACAAATACAACCAAATTGAAATTAAATAAAGGAAAGTCTGAAATGGATTCAAACTGAAAATTAAAATCTTGAATTTGGGGAAGAGTTCAAACTAAGATAATAATGAATTAGTTATTACTATAAATGATTGTTGTGTTTAATAATAAATGTGTATTAATAAGTAAGTAGAATGAAATGTTTTAGGGAAATAAACATTTAGGGAAGTATGACTTATAGGTTAGAATTGAAAAATGATCTAAATTGTGAAGTTTTAAATCTGGGTTCAGAATTTAAAAATTGTTCAAAGTGATGAAGAAATTGTTTTGAAAACCAAAGGTGGTTTAAAATTTAAGGATAACTTGATGTGTAGAGGAAATAAATAAGTATATTTGGAAATAAAACTCTAAGGGTGAGTTTTAAAATTTTTCCTTGGAATGTGATATGAAAATCCAAAGTGGTAAGTTTTTGAACTTATAAAAATTTTAATGTGGAGTTTGAATTTTTAAATAGGAATTCAAAATTGGGTACGGTTGACTGGATTAAGTAAATTGAATTTAACTTTGGAAAAGTTAAATAAGTTGGAATAAACAACCTGAATTGGAAATTTCAAGATGAAATTGAGATTTAACTTAGGAAAGTTAAATGGGTTGATTTGGTAGGGAATTATAAGTGATCTCAAATGGGTTTGAGATCTGGGAATTGAAAATGGATGTTCTAAAATGGGTGTTCGGATAAATTTGGATGTTTATTCATCTTGATATCATTCTATTGTAATAAATAATTTATGAAACTGAGAATTGGTTTTGAAGTTAAAAATGGATAATAAATTAGAATCTGAAGAATTAATTATTTTGAGTTTTGAAATATGTTAAATAAAAGATAATTTAAAATGGAATTTTGAGAATTGGACTCAGAATTAAAATTGCGTAAAGATTTGAATTAATTGATTTAAGGGGGTTAAATCAACATTTGAAAATTTAACTCGAATTTATAAAATTCGAGATGGTTTAAAATTGAGATTTGAGTTAAATGGAAATGAGGTTGAAGTTGTTTAAATTGATTTGAGATTGAATCAATGTTAAGAGAAAGTAGAGATTTAAATTGAATTGATGGGAAATTAATTGGAAATGGAGATTGGGAAGTTGAACAGTTTGGCTCTAGACTATTTTCGAAATGAATTGTTTAAAAATAAACCTATTTTTCCAAACTATTTATATATACAATCTTTCTTTTTAAAGCCCAAACCATCTTATACTTATTTTATAAATATTTTTGTATACATTTAACAATTTTTCAACTGTTTTATAAACTAATTACTGCTTTTCAACTACTTTATAACTAATTACTATTTTACAACTATTTTGCAATTATTTGAAATTTCTATAACTATTTGTCTATTTTCCAACTATTTTACAATTGCTTAACTGTTTTACAGCTATTTTACAAACTAATAATTATTTTTCAACTACTTATCTATTTTTAAATTTTTCAAGCTATTTTCTAAATATAAACTGGTCGGAGTCCAAACTGTTATGGACTAAATACCCAATTTGAGATAAGAATTGAAGTGATAATCCAAGTGGGAATTAAGGCAAATGTGAATAAGTGAATGAAAATTTAAGTGAATGTGAATAGAAAAGAAATTGATTTGGGTAATAATCAGTGAAGTTAAATACGTAGGGTGTATGTACATTATTCTATTCGCATAGTGATTTGATCCAGATTCGAGCACAGAATTTCGAGGTTGTTATATCGATCCGAGTTGGGATTTTCCACTCGATTTTGGACGGCGAACCTGGATATGGATTGTTGATTGGTTCTGGGTATTCTCTATCATAGTTGTGACTATGCAAGGAGAATGACGGTTTCTGATCAAGAAACTAGATCTATGTCCGCACTAGGAAGTCGGGTGGACGATACTAGTTCGGAAATGAAGTTGTGTGATCGAGTGAGCGATTAGATTGGTATAGCGTACAGATGATATATGTACATCGTACGGATTTGAATGCTATTGATATTGAGATTTTTGAATAAGAAATGTGAAATGTTTGTTTTAAATGAAAGAATATTTTGAGAAATATACAATGACAAAGGGTGGGAATTTGGTATTGAACTGGTAGATAAAAAGTTATAAGATGATTTTTGTAATGGAAAATAACTTTAGTGAATATATGATGAACTAGAATAAAATAAATTTAAAATTTGATATTTCTATGGCGGAAATTAATTTTATGGAAATAAATTGGAAATTGAATATCTTTTTGATTAAAATTTTACTTTACAATATAAGTAAGTAATTGGGCAAGTGACTTTATAAGTCAATTTAAAATTTGATATTTGTTTGGAAGGAAAAGAAAATTTAAATTTGTATATCTTTGTTAAATAAGATAAAAACTACCTTTGTTAAATTTATAGCCTAAAGAAAGGATCTTTGTAACAATTTAAAATATAAAAAGAATTTATACAAGTATAAATTTGATTCAAAAAAAAAAGTTTTAGGATTTATTTTATATATATAAAAAGGATTTTTGTGAAATTTGATTTCGAAAATGATTTCGAGGAAAGGTTTTGGAAACCTTTGGATTTGGAAAGGTTTTTGATTTTTGGGAAAAATCAATATTGAAAATTTGGAAAGCCTAGTTTGTGGATTATCGATTTTGAGAATCGATTTTGTGTAAAGGCATATATTTGAAATTCATACTAGGTGTATGATTTGGAAAGATACTATATGTGTATAGTATAAAGTGTTTTTAGATTGGCTCTGGGGAAAAAGGCGCTCCCTTGAAATGAACTTCTCAGGAGTGCCATAGGGTGGCACTGCCTTGAGCCTCTAAGGGGGAGGTTCTAAAGTTGATCCTGTGAGGAGTCCGGACAAAACTAGTTCCTGAGGATTATTGTGTAGCGAAAGTCGAGGGGCTGGTGCCTACAGAGGCATTTGGGTTATGCTGTGACGACAGTGTAACTCGATGTCACTACGATCTACTGCAGACCATAGCGAAAGTCGTGTGTGCCGTTGAGAGCCAACAGTCTACGTTTGATTTTATATCGGTAAACTGCGACACTCTGGTAACATAGCGAAAGTCATGTGTGCCGCTGAGAGCCAACAGTCTATGTTTGATTTTACATCGGTAGACTGCGACCTATGTAGGAGTGGAGAAGTTTCATTTTGACAGCGAAAATCGTGAGGCCGTAGAGAGCCTGCAGTCACATGGACTTTTGCTGTGATGGCAACGTAACCCTGGAATGTAACTGCGATCTGTTGTGGGTTTCATGGTGTAATCAGTTACATGGACTTTTGCTGTGACGGCAACGTAACCCAGGATCTAACTGTGACCATGGATGGGTGTGATGATTTCCAGAGCATTCTCACCAAAGATATTTTCTCTATTTTCAAAACTGTTTTCTATATTTTCAATAAAATTATTTTTCAGAATATTTTCACTGGGTTTTGAAAATAGATCTGCTAAGTACTTATAGATTTTCAGTCCTACGCCTGATTAACGTATGACCGAATCTCTATGAGAACTAGGATGGACTTGTTGAGACATCGAGTTATAAAAGTATTTTTATAAAAACGACTTTGGAATAATAGTATATAGATATTAAAAAATGTTTAAAAAAAATCAAAGAAAATTTATCTGATCTTAAACATTTTAATAAATTTTGGCTTCGTTCCTTTTCGAGGACGAAAAGTTTTAAAAGGGGGAAGGAATGTGACATCCCGGATTTTTGGCAGTATTATTTTAAATAAATATTTAATTGAATTAATTAAAATACAGCTTATTATTTTAAAACGAATATATATATATATATATATATATGTTGACCTACAAGACAATAAGTAGTGAGGTTAGAAATGAATATTTAATTTAGGTAGAAATAAATACATATAAGATAAATTATATAATATGAGGTAAATACAATAGATAAATTCTATCATCATGTTAAAAATAGGAATATCAAGAAATAAAACTAAGACTAAAGTAAAGAAGGTAAATATACATTCAAGTATGAAAATATGAAACATGACAGACAAATATACATGATGATACTTGCAAAAGAAGAAGAAATATATTCAAATATGGTACAAGCAAATAGGGATAAGTAGGTACTCAAAAAAAAGACAAAAGTAATTAATGCTAGGATCTTAAGCACACAATATAGATTATACTAGCCACCAAAGCAAGAAAATATCTTTGTCCTGAAATGTACAATAACAAATCACTCTGTACAAAAAAATATACATCACCCTGAAAATCTTTTCTTATATATCAAGCTTCTCATTTCAGTTCGTTCACCACAGTTGAGTAAAATCTGAAGAAAAATAAAATAAATAAAACAACCCAATCCATAAACTAAAATTCAATTTAAATAATAACCAAAATCAATTCAAAATAAAGATCAAAAGGGAGGTTTCAGCTTGGAAATTCTCAGGCCTGTTTCAAAGGAGGAAACTCTGTTATTTCTGGAAAACAATGTGAGTAAACTTGATTTTATTTTGTCTTAAACCTGGATTGCTTGATTTAAATCATCATTGTTTGACATATATTGTTGGCGTGTGTCTGGAAAATGAAGTGTGCATGCTATGTATACTGTTATTTCTGTTACTTCCTTCACCATTATAAATAGTACTTTAAATTCTGGACTTAGATGTGTTGTTTGTAAACTTGTTTAAAGTAGGCTGGTAATTTTGCTTTCATGTATATGTTTATATAAGTAGTGCCATTATAAATAGATGATTGTATTGATGAGTGCTTGTCTGGTTTTATTCCTTTTCTCTGCTTCCTTATTTCAGAGCTAAGTTACAATTAAAACTCAAGGTCTTTTATATAATCACTGTTTGGACTTAGTTTAATTATAATCTAAGAACTAGAAATAGATTCAAGTATCTTATGTTTGAAAATCATATGGAAATCAAGGAATGTAGTGACCATTCTGGCAACATGTAAAAAAAAATTTAATATTGTAATTGGATGAATCAATTATATAAATTGAATTGTCTTTGGAAAATTTGAATTTCAAAAAGAAAATCAGAATTTTTAATAATGAATTGGGTGAACATTTTTATGATGCCTGAAATTTGGTTTTTGGACAAGTTCTGGTGGCCGGAGCATCTATGGTGGTCGTGGCTTCGACTGGAGGAGGTCGGAGTGTAGGGGTGCTCAGGAAAAATGGACGGTGGGTTGTCTGATGGTCGTCGTGACTGCGGCAGGTGGGTTTAGGTTTTATACCTAATTTTGATCAAGTTGGAAGTATGGGTTCACTGCGTCGTCTATAGGTGATCGAGTGGCGCGAGTCTGGGTGGAAGGCAGCGTGGAAGGTTCTTGAATGTGTGGCCAGAGCTGTAGCATCGCCGGTGGTCGGCGTGAGTGGTTCTAGGCAATTTTTCCTGGTGAGGTCTAATTCCAGAAACGAGTTGGATACTCGTTTTCATCATGGAGTTGCGGGTGTCGAATTGTTAGCTTGGATCAACTGATGAGGTGATTCGCGACTTGTCTGAATGGGTGAAGGTCGCCGGAGCTTTGGCGAACGGCCGTGCATGTGCACGGCGATGCTTTCTTGTGTCTGGGAAGATGGATTGTGGGTGACTCGAAGGGATGCTCATGTGTTGGAGAGCATGACTTGGTGGGAAGCTGAAGCATCTCGAAGTATTACTCGAGTTGAACGAAGGGATTCTCGGGTATGTTTGATCTGCAGTAGTATGTTATCAATAAAATAAAGTTAAGCAATATTTTTTATTCAATCAGTTTTAAGCACTGTAAATTTAAATAGGTGTTTAACAATTGAAGTTAAAATTTTAACACAAGCTCAAATTTATTTTGGTTAATGCTTAACCATGTTTTTAACACTTGGCTAATATTTTAATTAAGTACTTAATATAAGATAATTATGGAATTTATTAACAGATAAGTCTGTAGTTAGTAAGAAATTGATTTTTAGTAAAAGTCAAAGAAGATTTCGTTTAAATGTTAATTAAGATGAATAAATTAATATTAATTATTTGAGGAAGCAATTAAGAATAATTATATTATAATTGAAATTAAAGATGTATAAATTAATGATTAAGCAATAAATAAAATTTGTAATTAACTACTTACAGTAATTAACGTATGATTAGTAGTTAGGTAATTAAGTAATCTAATTAACTAATGACTAATAATTACTTAACTGGTAATTACGGAATACTTAAATTGTAATTAAGTTGTGTAAATCAATAATTAAGGTTTATTAATGGTTAAAGAATAATTAATCTGAAATTAAGATTTATTAATTAGGTTTAAGGGTAATTAAGGGATGAATTACCTGATTTAAATTAATTTGATAATTAATTAAAGGTAATCTCTCGTGATTAATTAGATATAAATACTTAAAGAGATTAATAAGTACAATTCCTTAGTAGTAGTAATTAAGGATAAATCACTTGGTGTAATTAATCTAAAGGATTAATAATTAAGTAAGGGGTTAATTTCTTAAGTAAGTAATTACAGAAGGGTAATTACTATTTTTAAGAATTGGGGTTGATTAAGTGATGCAGTTAATTAAGTTTAATTGATTAACTAAGAATAAACATTTATGGAGTTTGGTTAAGTATAATTACTTAATGAAAGTAATTAGATAATGATGATAATCTTAATGTAATTAAAGAATAATTAATCAAAGAGGATTAACTACGATGAATGATTATAGGATGGTGAATCAATCGGGTTGTAATTAATAAGGAGGACTTAAAGGTTGGTTCAATTCAATTGGGGCTAATTATATTTATTCGAGATGGTGTGATTGTTTTATCTTGCTTGTATATGATTATATGATGATTGAATGCCTGAATTGATTGATACCCCTGATATGAATGGTTCGTGATATGATGTGTTGGGTGGGAAATGATAATGTGGTTACGTATAAATGATGAATTGCTGAGTAAAGGTGACATCTTTTATTTAAAAATTGAATTGTATTTCACTTGAATAGCATGTGTTAAGATGAACTGAATTCGAGGAGACCGGAGTCGGGTATTAGTTAATACCCGAAACCACTTCGGTTCTTTGTAGATTGATGTGTGAAATCAATAGGCTTGTATGGAATGATTTAAGTGAATTTGACCAATTAATCTAAATTTTGGTACATAGAAATTGATATATGAAATTAGTGAGGTCTATAAAAAATTGTGAATTTGTAAATTGATACGAGTTACCCCGGGATTTATGTAGTTTCATGTTGTTGTATTCCATGTTAGATGGGTTTACTCACGCTGGTTTCCAACCTGACCCGGGTGTTACTCTGATGTAATGCTCGGGTCAGACCGAGTATTACAGATTTCCAGGTAAGGACGTTCTAGAGCTCAGGAGGCGAGCTGGATGGCAGGACGTATGGAGTGTTCCGCTGTGACTATTTTTTTCTGTTTATCTGAGATATATTTGATTTGTATATGCTCAGCGTTGTATATGAGAGTAACTCTGATGTATTATAAATGTAAATTGACAGATATAGTATTCTTTTGTAAACTGTTATTATTTGATATTATATTTTGATCCGCTGCGAATGTGAGATTCTGTGTTTGGTTTCCTATTTCTTCTTCTATCTCTTTCTTCTTTTCCTAACTATCTGGAATTTTCGGGATCAAAAATTCTGGGTCGTTACAGTTTAAAATTTCACAAAATTTCAACTAATTATGTTATTAAAACAGTTAAAATTTACAGGCCGTTACACTCTCCCCCACTCAAAACTTTTCATCCCTGAAAAGGAAGGAGGTAGGAGAATAGAAATAACCAGAAAGAAAATAGATTGGAATACAAGTAAAACAATTAATTTAAACCATATAGATTTCAATTTAAATTAATTAATATTTAACAATTTGTTTAAATCTCTTTGAGTTCACTTAAGTTAAATCAATCTATCCATTTCTAAATTCATTATCTTATTATCTAGTCATCTTCAATTAACAATTTCTAAATCATCATGTTAACGCTAAAATCGGATAACGCTATCACCCGGCGTATGTTGTGACAATGTGAAAGCACCACCCGTCTACACGGAAACTAAAAGTAAATAGAAAAAGGGAAAAAACAGTAAAAGAGACATCAATTTTTATAGTGGTTCGGCTTAAGGTTAAGCCTACATCCACTTTACATCCTTCATTATGTTCTTTGATCACACTTTACAAGATTACAACACTTTTACAACACGATTTCTCGATTACAGCACTTTTACAACACTCATTCAACATTTACAACACAATCGAAGATAGAGATAGAACTTTGATGACGGATTGCTCTTGGATCCATGCTGAATGAAGTAGAACTGTTGATGAGGAATCTTCGATGATTGAAGTGTTGGAGAAGTCCCGAAAAATGGCAGAGTATCGGCCCTCTTGAAATCCAGCCAAAAATCCCCCTTCAATGTGGAGTTGGCCAGGTATTTATAGGGAAGAGACTGGGTCTAAGTCGTAGGTCGTGAGCGACCTAAGGGATAGGTCGTAGGTCGTGAGCGACCTAAGGGGTAGCAGGAGAGATAGTGGCGACCTAAGGAGTTACGGTGCAGGGTGTGGTAGGTCGTTGGCGACCTAAGGGATAGGTAGAAGTGGCGACCTAAGGGAATGACGACCTAAGGAAGTGGCGACCTAAGGGAATGACGACCTAAGGAAGTGGCGACCTAAGGGAATGACGACCTAAGGAAGTGGCGACCTAAAGAAAAGTGGCATGAGGAGTTATCTCGGCTTGCACACACTGGGTAGTAAGTTTTAGGCCGTGGACGACCTAAGATAGGTCGTAAGTCGTTGATAGCTTTAAGGAGTTAGGTCGCTCCAGCCCTTAAGTCGTTAAGTCGTGAATAGCTGTTAGGTAGTTAGGCTGCTAAGCTTTTAGGTCATTAAGCTTTAGGTCGTTATGTCGGTGGAGAAGTTAGGTCGGAGGAAGTTGGGTCGGAGGAAGTTGGGTCGGATGAAGTTGGGTCGGAGGAAGTTAGGTCGAATCACGTAGCGGGGTTGTTGCCACCGCACCCCCACCTTGGGGGGTTGCCACCCCCCCTGGACCCCCCTCCGTAAGGGATCTTTTTTTAACAAACAATCAGCAGGACTTGCTTTGTTGAGATGTTGAATTGACCATTCTTTGAGACGAATTGTCTTTGGCTTCTCGGTCGATTTTGTAGTAACACGGCCTTGCTAAAAGGCGGGATAACACATCAATTTGTATAATCTTTTATTATACTCATATTTTATTCAACAAATTTAATTCTTTTATTCCAAATTATTATTAAATTTGTTCCACGTAATATATTTTATCACATATATTTAAACCATATAAATTAATTTAAACCATATAAATTTCAATTTAAATTAATTTATATTCATTAATTGATTTTAAATTCAAGGTATTTCCATAAGTTGATCTAATTTCAATTTATTAATTCCTTCAAAACAAATTTATTTGCCTCATCTATTATTCAATTAACTTATTATTCTATTTATTTCAATTAATTTTCTTTATAATATAATAAAATTTAAGTGTATGACATTTATTATAACACTCAAATCTTTCCTTATAAAGTCATTTTATATTGTATTTATCCTATTACATTTTTTAAATCACTCACATCTAGTTCGAATCTCGTGATTTCTGTCTTGCTCTAATTTTGTTTATTTGGATTGTTGAACATGCTGACTTGGTTGATTTCCTTGCTTGGCAAGGTTTTGATTTCTGGCATTTTTGATTTCGTGAATTTCTCTGAATTGACTTTAGCATGCTTCCATTATTTCGACTATAGCTTGTTTACTGCTTTTCACTTCACTGTGAATTATGGCCTTGATTTCCTAGCCCCTGTGAGCTTCGCCTCTGGCCATCTTTGTGTTCATCCCTTACCTGTTGCACTTGCAACCTGATGTTGAACTTGCTTGATCATTGAACTGTTTTGATCTTCGGTTACGATGATTTTGTTGATTTTGTGAGGATGTTTTTCGAACTGTACCATATTTACATGAGTTCTGATTCCCTTGACTTGAAGTTTTATTTACCTGCACACTTGCATATGCTTCATGTACATTGATGTTGTGACTTTGTGTTGCTCTGCTACATGATGCTTGTATTCATGTGCTTCGTGTTGTTCGGTCTTGTAGTATTGTTGTCTTCTTGTTGGTTGCTACATCTTGAACTGTTGTCGAGTTGCAATCTTGGGCTTACTTTGAGCATGTTACATCAGTAGCATTCATTAGCTCATGTGTTTCCATTTGTATTACCAGTTTGATGTACATTAGGCTGGACAGTTTGTTTTGTTGTAGTTGATGTTCTGGTCTTCATGGTCTTTGCTGTATTGAGTTGCACCAGTCTTCGAGTTGAGTTGAGTTTCATCTCCGCTTTGTTACACTTCATATTTCAGTGTACCATGCCTTGTGTTCTTGTGTGGTTCATATAGTGTCTGCATTGGTGCACTGCTGCTATTTGTTGCAATGTGCTTCGAGTTGGGTAGTTGGTTCATCATGCAGTCTGGATTTGTGGTATTTGCATTTGAATTGTAGTTGCTGCACTTGTCCTGTCTACTTGTCATTACTTTGGTCTCTTACCTGATGTACTTGAGTCTGGTACCTTGATTCACTTTGTACACCGGTGCATCCCTTGACTACTTCACTGCTAATGTGTCTGGTACCTTTGCATTGTAGTACTTCATGTTAGCATTGGCTCTTGAGTTGTGTGTATTGCATTGTTGAGTTGAATCTGTTTTACTAATGCATTGCCTTTGTGTGGTCTGCACTTACATTAGTCACTGCTGCATTCATATCCTTGTTGTCCCATTGTTTCTTGAATTTGGCAGCTTGGTTGTACATGATTGCATCTTTGAATCTGGGTAGTTTGTCACTGTGTTGCACTTGCTTGACCCAGTTTGGTAGTTGCATGCTTGCTGTGCTTCTTTATCTCGTATTCGCTTCACTGTGCACTGTTGCAGTTGTTGGAGCATTGCCTTCATATATTTATGTGCTGTTGACCTGTGCATTGTCCTTGGCTTTGTACCTGTTTGCAACTGCAGTTTCATTGTGACATTTACTTTGTATTTGTTTCTGTACATTGAGTTGAATCCAGCTGAAACGCTCGGGTTTGACCTTGTGCTTGTTTGTGAACTTCCGTTGATCTTTTGAGCATTTCATACTGTAGTGGCGAGGCAGTACACGCGTGCGTGTACTGCAGCCCTACTAGATCTGATGTTTTAATGGATGTTTTCTATTGCTAGGATCGTTTTATGTTGCCAATTCAATATATTTTGAATTGTATTTTGGTTTGGTTTAATCTGATGATTTTGTTGGTATCTAATTATCTTTTAAATAATTAGATTATGTGCTTTCTAATTATCGTATCGATAATTAGATTTTTGTTGTTTAGGATGTTTCACTGGCTTTGGTTTCACTTTGACCATTTTGTTGTTAATTGTCGTCTAGACAATTCTGTTGTTTTCTAAATTATCTTCATTGATAATCTTTTTACTTATTTTTGTTGATGGTTGAATTTGCTGATTTGTTGTTTAACACTATTACGTGTTATATCTACTATTATCCGATTCTCATATTGAAGAGTTGGATATACGAGATTTTTGTGACTGTCGTCTATTTGATATTTGATTATTATTGCTTCTGTGCATTAATAACTGAGTTTGAATTAGACTGACCCGTGTATTATTTTCTTTTGAATTTAATACTCGGGTCAGACCCGAGTTATTTCAGGTTGTAGATATCTTGCTTTGGATTGTTGTTTGAGCTATGAAGTCTTTTCATATCTTTTGAAGTTGTCTTTGTCTTTTTTGTAGTAGTCAGTGTATAGATTAGGTTGATATGTATTCATGTATATTAGTCGATAATGTACTTGTATATATAACTTCCAGAGTCAATAGTTGTAGTTGTATCATATGTATTGTGTCAAATGTATTGTAACTGACATCAGTTATATATATATGAGACTTTTGTTATCTGTGTTCCGCATCTTTTTGTATCTGTGTTAGTATTATATGTATTGTCCTAAACTATTATGAACCATTGTAGTTCGTTTTATACTAGAATTGGGTATGTCGATGGGAGTGAATAAATAAGAGATGAAAAATTTAAAATATATACCACTCCTATCGAGGTAACCAATACTAGTGTAAGGCCAACTACGGATGGTCGCTCCTATCCAGCCTTATTCTTCATAATAACAGACAATATTTCTTTTAATACTCTTTGTTATTGTGAGCATAGAGGTGGGGCATTACATTACATTTTTTTAACTTCTGAAAAATTTAGGTAAGTTATATTGAGATGTAATTGAGTATTATACAAATAAAATTTTACAATTCAGTTATTCCCAGTTAAATATTTATCCAAGAAATTTGACTTCAGTTTATAATTGAAATCATCTTTATCCTAAAATTTAAGAATTTAAATCTTCGATTTACTTCAAACAATTTAGAGAGATATATAATATATTTATATCAAATTACATTAAATTTTAAAATAAGTGTAACAACCCGCATATCTATTGATTTTATATTTAAATATTTTATCGTTAGTCGGATGTTAGTCGGATGTTAGTCCGAAAAGCTACTTTTTGCATACGGCCAAATTAGGACTTGAGACCACTCCCATTGAGTTCAAAATGACATTTGCGATCTTTTTGAGTGTAAACTTTGATATGTTTGGAGATAGTGAAATTTTCGTCACTTTTCCCGCTTGTGACTTTGGTTTGGACTGCACCTTCCTTAGTTCAGCCCAACCCTCTTCCTCACTTCATTCACCATTTGTTTTAACATTCAAGCTTCATCAAAAATGGTGGTGGGAAGTGGAAATTAAAACTCCAAACTCAAATTCTATTGCAAATCCGAGATTCAACTCCAAATTCAAGTAGAAGATAGTGGATTCAAGCTTTGGATTGCTTCTCCTTGCTTTCAATCTTCATCTTCATCAAATTCCATGAAAAGGTGAGATTTTTGATCTCACATCTTGCCTATAGATGTCATTGGGCTGTTGGGAATGATCCCCTATTGCATTTGTATGAATATCTGCATTTGGTTTGGATTGGATTGGCGAAAAACTCCAACTTTCAGCGTTTTTGGTGATTTTCTGGCACTAGGTCGTTCTGGAATATTAGCTCGTCTGGCCTTAGGTCGCCACTTTTAGGTCGCGAACTCTTAGGTCGCCAGTTTTAAGTCGCGAGTCCTTAGGTCGCCACTTTTAGGTCGCGAACTCTTAGGTCGCCATCTCGCATCGCGTCACAGTTAGGTCGCGCCACTTTTAGGTCGCGAGTTTCTTAGGTCGCTCGCCCTACTTAGGTCGCGTACCTTGTTAGGTCGCGAACCCTCTTAGGTCGCGAACCCTATAGATCGCGCACCATGTTCCTTCGTTAAGTCGCATCCTTCGTTAGATCGTGTACCCTTAGGTCGCGAACCACCTTAAGTCGCGTATCTCTGTTAGGTCGCTCGCGAGTTAACCCTTAGGTCGCTCGACTCTTCAGATCGTTAGGTCGCTCGGAACTTTGGTGTTAGGTCGCAAGACCTTGTTTCCCTTAGGTCGTAAGGCCTTAGGTTGCGCCTCATTATTAGGTCGCGCCACACTGTTAGGTCGCGCACTTCGTTAGGTCGCTCATGAGTTAGCACTTAGGTCGTTTGACCTGTTTCCCCTAAGTCGTTCGACTTGTTCTTCTGCTAGGTCGCACGGCAATCTTCCCTTAGGTCATATGACCTACTTTTCCTTAGCTCGCGTACCTTCTTAGGTCGCGCACCCACTTAGGTCGTTAGACCTCATTTTTGCCTTAGGTCGTAGCCCACTTGGCTTCACTTAGGTCGAACCCCGTACAGCTCTGCGTAGGCGATCTTATCTGAAAAGCATTCAACAGAACTTCCACTTTGATGCATTTTGAGCTGATTTCCTTGGATTTTTTTCACGTCTTCGAATGTGAATTTTTGTGATAGATTGTTTCAACAATCGCTTTATGACTTGTCACTTTAAAGATATATGAAGGTTTCAATACTAGTAGTAAATATCAAAACTCTTTCATCAAAGCGATTTCAACACTATTTTAAATATCAAAAGTTTGTTTTCTCAAACCGATTTCCAATCTACTCGTATATACAAGCCTTTACTTCACTCGGATGAGAAATCGACTTAAACGACTTAGTAAAACGAGTGGTATGAAACGCTTGCGTTCACTTCGTCGGTTAGCTCTTGGACTTGTTCGATTGAACCCTTTTGTGACAATTTTCTAGTGAAGATCTACAGTTTGTTCGTAAATATTTAAGTTAAGCAAGTGGTTATGGGACATGAAGCTAAACTCATATATTTACTAACTTGGTGTGATTGACACTTCCTGATGATCATGACGATCATTCTTGTGATTTAGACTAGCGATTGAGCGATGTCTCTTTGTCTGCGAGGGAGACTATACCCCGTTTATGTGATGTTTCGCCATCACATATGTAGGGTAGCACCCTAAGGTCTTCGGGCCATTCCTGTGTGAAAATTTAATGGATATCTTCCATGAGATAGCTTCTCGTCATGTGTTTTACGCGTATGTGAGTTTTCATGCTCCCATTCATGTGTTAGGCCTTCCCCCCCTTTTTTGTGTTTTCTGGATTTCTTGTGATGATTTCTGGAATTTATGCTTCACCAATTTTCATGATTTTCATTGATATGATATCAGTTTTTGTGCATTGGTGAATTTATGTATTATTGACTTGTTATGAATACAAGTTTAGGGCATGATACCCTACTTTATCTTTGAGAAGATTCTGGTGATATTGATTAATCTTTTGTTGATTATCATTTACATACTTATAGTAGTATGCCGTTATGGTTGTTACATGTTCATGCGATATTATTTATCCTATACATTATCATCTGATATTTATAGCTAGACTGATCCGTTTATTATTTTCTTATAAATAATACTCGGGTCAAACCGAGATGTTACAGGTGCTTCCGCTTGACTTCTCTTCAGGATTATTCTGACTTTTGGCTAACTACTTAGATTAGTAGTTTTTGATTGTATGCATTTGAGATATAGACTCTATGTTGTGTAATTATTCTTTTGTATAGCACGTGTTGCTATTCTTTTGTATTATCGTGGATCTTTCTGACCACTACTCTGATGTACACTTTCATGTGTTATATATATTTATTCATATCTTCTTCCGCCTTTGTGATATGGATTTCTGTGACTGATTTATTGTTATGATTACTTCTATGTTTGTTTCCGAAGATTATGTATAGCCACCGTGTGATAGCTTTGTGTTTGTATCGGTATGTCGGATTTCCTCCTTAAACGATATGCATTCTATTCTATCTGACATATCGGTGCTTGCACAAAGAAGTTACATGGATGGTCGCTCTTCCACAGCCTTATTCTCCGTGCTAATTGACAGCACTACATCGTAGTGTTCTTGGTTAGCGTGGGTATAGAGGTGGGGCGTCACAATAAGATACCTATATATATATATCAAATTATAGTGAAGAAATTCAAATCAAAATATATATTTTTTTCCTAAAACAAAACTGTAGTAAGGCTACAGAATAGTATCTCCACTTCGAAACTCGAAAATGAATGTCGATGATGCGGCCGCCATCACCAAAACTATTTTCCAGCGACAAAGAGAAGAGCACTGATTTCAACATTTAAAATTCTTTGAAAACGATTTCTATTTGAAAATACCTTCAATAATAAACATTTTAAAACATTAAAGCCAAAGTTTGAAATCACTGAAAATTAAATTCTTATATTCCTGATTTGAATTCATTTCAAATTCCAAATTAATTTATAAACCATGTTTATAAATTCACTTATAGAACAATAAATGATAATCAAATATTATCATTTAAACAACCAATTTTTTTATTACCCTATTCAATTTCAGAAAAATTTTACTTATATATTTATAATATAATCATAAAATTTATTTCATTCTGAAAACCATATTGTGTCGGTTTGCTCTGTTCAAGTGTTTTGGAAATCCTATCGATAGCGTTGATTAGACGAATCGATCGAAAACCCAAATCAACATCAACAACTCAAACAACACAATATATAACATTTTATTATTAATTACAAATACACTCCCTCACTCGATAATTCAAGAATGGATTTCAAAACAAAGATGGGATTCAAAGTAGAGGAACTCTAATCAAATAGAATTCAACTAAAAGGTAGACTCGATAGGGAGATAAGATAATCGAGTTTTCAAACAGAAGATGGACAAACTTATATAAATCACGGGTAACCTTAACCGGTCAACCGTGATTTCAAGAATAAATTCGATGTAGAATTCTGTGACAAATCGACCTTCGATCGCCAGAGATAGAATTTGGGTATAGCAAAAGATAACAGCATCATAAACCGAGGATACAGAAATCTTCGGTGAATCAATGCTGGTTGTACTGGAGTTTCACTCTTTTACAAATTATTCAGAATTTGGCGAGACCGCCGATTTATTATAGAGATCATTCGAAGTGGAGTTATGGGATACTCCAGAATTTAAAAAGACACGAATATGGTAGACACGAATGGACTTTGGAACCGAAGGGAACGTTACAAAATTCAAAGAAACCGAGTCAAAGAAGAAGGAATTCAAGATCGAACAAACGTGATTCTGTAATTGAATTCACTACATATGCTGAGTTTTGCCTAAAACCAGAGCTCTGATACCAACTGTAACGACCCACTATTTTGGACCATTCAAATTGACAATAAATCCACACATGTCGGACTTGAATAATTCAAAACAATAGATTGTTAATTTAAATTGGCAAAACTCAATATATACAGTAAATAAAATAATCACAGATCACAGTCATAGAGTAATATAACAATAATGCAGCGGAAACAAATAATAGTAGTTCATGAAGCTACCATATATATATAACAGAGTTAAACAAGTTACAATAGAAGTCTCGAATACAATAGTCAAATACAATATCAGAATACATCACTGGAATCAACTGAATATCTGAAAGCTGGATAGATAGCTGGATCTCCAAGCGAAGCTCCAACTCCAAAGGTGAGTCTCGAATACTGTATCACTCAGTCTGACCCGAGTGTAAAGAAAACACAAAACACTCGAGTCAGGATTAACATTCTTATATCAATAAATCCAACTCAAGTGAAATAACGACTGAAATACAAGTAACTCAAAGGATGTTTGGGATAACCATCCTCTAAGGATCCATTAAACTATCTATATATACAGTAGAATACGTTAAGTAGATAATGTCTAATCAGTAAAGTACGATATCAAAATAGCGTTAAGTCATGGCCCATTCCACCCTTAACACATTTTTACCATGTCATAGTCTATACAGCACCGTAAGATCCACCGTAAACTAGTGGTTATCAGAGGGTACCCCATAGGTATAACACAAAACAAATCGTAGTGGTCGCGATAGGATAAACAGTATGACAAGGTACATGAGGCGATACCAACTAGGATACTAGTAGTTGCGTCATCCGGACTGATGTTGGGCATAGCAGCTACTACCCCAACACCGCGAAACAACACTCCCATAATCGAGGGGTGCACCTAAATCAAATCACAAAAGTAATAGATATGGTAATGAAGAAGTGTGTCCGCTAGAGGTGGCGAACCTCAATGGCCCAGCAGGGCTCCTGTTTTAGTCATGTCAGGGGTCATCCAAAATCGTTCTCTTTCTTCAGTCAACGCGTCATCAAAACCATCCACTTCGTTCTGGATCAACACTCCGCGTATATTAGTTATTAAAGTGGTTTTCGGTATCGACAGAGAGTATGTCCATATCTGATCCCGATCTCTTTAATAACTACGTATTAATTACACCGATGGTCATTTAATAAAATTTCAAAATAGTTATATTTCAAAACCGACAGATCATTGCCATTTCAAAACCATATCAATACGATATCACTTTCACTTCAAATAAATCCATTTCCAAAATTAATCATATCACTTTCCAAAGTTATATCGCTTTCGAAATCATAAGTCTTTTAAAATCAAAACACTTTGGAAATCAAAACCTTGAATTTCATAACACTTTGAAACTATAGTTTGAAATCATAACATTTTGGAATTCATAACACTTTCCTCTTAAACGGTTTAGATATTAAAATTTGTATAAAATAAAATAGTTTATAAAATAAAAATAGTTTATATAAAATAGCTATAAGTTAAAATAGTTTATAATAAAATAATATATATTGAAAATGATTTATATAAAATAGTTTATATTAAAATAATTTATAAAGTAAAATATAAATAGTTGTAGATATAGTTTAAAAAATACTTTTATAAAATAAAATAGCTTCCACAAGTTCACAAATCGATTCAAATTAACACGACTTTCAAAATTCAAATTTAATTAAATCTCAAATCATCAATTTCAATTCAATTTAGTTTCTCAATAAACCCTTTCAAATTATCGATTTCAAATACCTATTTGATCCATAAATAAACCACTTCAATTTCAATATATTTCAAAGTTTAAATATTCGACATTTCAAAACTAAATTTGATAATTCCATTTATACTCAATGTAATTTCATTACATTTTGTTATTGAGATATTTCTTTAATCATTTCAATACATCTAAATACAACTTCAATTTAAAATTTTAAATAAACAAAATATCTCATTTAAATTTATATAAGTTTGAAATATTCATTTAAGTCACTTTTAATCAAATTCAAGTTATATAACATATCTTTCAATTTTCAAATTTAATAAGTTTCAAATCAACCTTATTTAAGTAAAATTCTTAAATAAATATAATTTCAAATCAATTTCAATTTATCTTTCCAACCTGAATCATTATAAACTTTATATTTGAAAATATAAATTTACATAAATACTTAACATTATTTATATTGATTAAATCGACTTTATTAAATCAACTTTATTAGATCTTTAAAATCAATATTTATTACAACCATATATTTCCTTCAAAACCATAAAAATCATTTTTCAAATATTTATATATAGACCAACGGTGTCTGTATATAATTTTCTACCCTATGGTCAAGTGATACGGATATTTATCATTTCAATCCGTAATTTAAATATTTATACGGGTATATATCTTTCAACCTGTAACTGTGAAGACCCAAAAACTCGGCCTTCGAAATCGGCATCCGTACTTCACTTGTACTCAAAATGCCGTAGATTCAAACGCCGAATCTGGTTCTCCGAAGCTTATAACACAATTAAGTATAACAACACAGCGGAAGAAAAAGAATATATCAATATATATAACATTGATACAATGACAAATACAAAATCTGATACAATATGATACAGCAGAATGATACAACAGATATCAATATACATCAGAGATATGATACAAGAAATAGTAGCGGAAAGAAAAGATAACATCAGCAGCGGAACAATATCTCCAATAGAATGCTCCAATCCATAGCTAGCGGAAAGTAAGGTCAGTCGTCCAAGGACTGACTAGCTCTAGAAAATCTACTCAACCTGAATATCTGAAAACCCTAACTCTAGACTGCCCGTGTAGAAAATAGTGGGCACCCAGAGTTTAGGAAGGGAACAATAAACTCCGGATCAGTCGTGGGACTAGTGTGAGCAACAAAAACAGTTTATCTTTAAAACAAACAACAAAAGAGTTTTAAACATTGAAACCCGCAATGCTTTTGGAAAATGAAACTACCATAAGACCTCCCGCCACACACACAATGCAAACGTAGAATTGGAGGAGATTTCTTCTTATGATAGTCAAACATGCTTACTATGCAAAATCATCGATATTATTATTATTAGTGCATAGTGCAGAAAACATTTCGAAAGTAGAATATAAATCTTAGCTAGCATAGACATTTCGAACTATGCCTACTATAGCTACCATCTAAACAGTGGGGCGCCACCATAAGTAAATGGCAGGTTCTACAACTAAAACCGTACAAGTTCCGTATTGGGAAATGGATTTCCAACAAATGGTGTGACGCCCCACCTCTATACCCACGCTAGCCAAGAACACTACGGAGTAGTGTTGTCAACTAGGGCGGAGAATAAGGTTGTTGATGAGCGACCATCCATGTAATTGCTTATCACACGGTGGCTATAAATAATCTTCGGAAACAAACATAGAAATAAGCATAACACAAATCAGTCACAGACATCCATATCACAAAGGCGGAAAAAGATATGAATATATAACTAACACATGAAAGTGTACATCAGAGTAGTGGTCAAAAAGATCCACAATAATACAAAAGAATAGCAACACGTGCTATACCAAAAGAATACATCTATGAGTCTATATCTCAGGTGTATACAACAAAACTGCTAATCTAAATAGTTAGCCAAAAGTCAAAGTAGCAAATCCTGGGAAGAAGTCAAGCAGAAGCACCTGTAACATCTCGGTCTGACCCGAGTATTATTTATAAGAAAATAATAAACGGATCAGTCAAGCTTTAAATATCAGATGATATGGTATAAAGTAAACGACATGACATGAACATGTAATAACCATAACGTCGTACTACTATAAGTACGTAAATGATAATCAACAAGAGGTTAATCAATTTCACAAGGATCTTCTCAAAGATCCAAACCCATAAGCAGGTAATGACACACAAATTCACCAATACACAAAAACTGATATCATATCAATGAAAACCACAAAAGTTGGTGAAGCTCTAAATCCAGAAATCAACACACGAAATCCAGAAATTACAAAAAGGGGGAAGTCCGAGCACACGGACGAGAAGCTATCTCATGGAAGTTATCCATTTAATTTTCCGAACACACGGATGGCCCGAAGGCCTTTGACACACGAATGGCCCAAAGACCATGGGGTGCAGCCCCATATATGTGAGTAGAAACATCACCCAAGTGGGGTCTAGTCTCCCTCGCAGACAAAGAGACATCACTCAATCGCTAGTCTAAATCACAAGAATGATCGTCATGATCATAAGGAAGTGTCAATCACACCAAGTTAGTAAATATATGAGTTTAGCTTCATGTCCCATAACCACTTGCTTAACTTAAATATTTACGAACAAACTGTAGATCTTCACTAGAAAATTGTCACAAAAGGGTTCAATCGAACAAGTCCAAGAGCTAACCGACAAAGTGAACGCAAGCATTTCATACCACTCGTTTTACTAAGTCGTTTAAGTCGATTTCTCATCCGAGTGAAGTAAAGGCTTGTATATATGAGTAGATTGGAAATCGGTTTGAGAAAACAAACTTTTGATATTTAAAATAGTGTTGAAATCGCTTTGATGAAAGAGTTTTGATATTTACTACTAGTATTAAAACCTTCATATATCTTTAAAGTGACAAGTCATAAAGCGATTGTTGAAACAATCTATCACAAAAATTCACATTCGAAGACGTGAACAAAATCCAAGGAAATCAGCTCAAAATGCATCAAAGTGGAAGTTCTGTTGAATGCTTTTCAGATAAGATCGCCTACGCAGAGGTGTACGGGGTTCGACCTAAGTGAAGCCAAGTGGGCTACGACCTAAGGCAAAAATGAGGTCTAACGACCTAAGTGGGTGCGCGACCTAAGAAGGTACGCGAGCTAACAGTGGAAGGTAAAGCCGAGCGACCTATCAAAATCGAGGTCATACAACCTAAGGGAGATGGCCATACGACCTAACGACCTAAGCAAATAGGGGCGAGCGACCTAAGCAAATAGCACAGGCCAGGCGACCTAACGGTTTAAGAGTCTACGACCTAACGAGTTAAAAAGGTCCAACGACCTAAGAAAATTAGGGCCATACGACCTAAAGAGGTTCGCGACATAAGGTTGTTCGCGACCTAAAAGTGGTACGACCTAAGCTCTATACGACCTAACGGGTTAAAAAGGTCCAACGACCAAAGAAAATTAGGGTCATACGACCTAAAGAGGTTCGCGACATAAGGTTGTTCGCGACCTAAAAGTGGCGACCTAAGGACTCGCGACTTAAAACTGGCGACCTAAGGACTCGCGACCTAACTCCGAACGAGCTAATGTGAGTATATAAGGTCGAACGACCTAACTGCAAACGACCTAAGGCCAACGACCTAATGCAGAACGACCTACGACCTAAACTGGGATGAACGACCTAGTGTTTGCCGAGTGATAATAGGTCGGAAACGACCTAAGGCCAGACGAGCTAATATTCCAGAACGACCTAGTGCCAGAAAATCACCAAAAATGCTGAAAGTTGGAGTTTTTCGCCAATCCAATCCAAACCAAATGCAGGTATTCATACAAATGCAATAGGGGATCATTCCCAACAGCCCAATGACATCTATAGGCAAGCTGTGAGATCAAAAATCTCACCTTTTCACTAAAATGGATGGAGATAGAGATTGAGAGCAAGAAGGAGCAACCCAAGGCTTGAATCCACTATCTTCTACTTGGAGTTGGAGTTGCAAGTTGAATTTGTAATTGAATTGGAGTTTGGAGTTTTAATTTCCCTTTCCCACCACCATTATTTGATAAAGCTTGAAGTATTTGATAAAGTGAGGAAGAGGGGGTGGGTTGGGGCTGAGTTAGAAGGGTGCAGTCCAACCAAAGTCAAAGGCGGGAAAAAGTGACGAAATCTTCACTATCTCCAAACATATCGAAGCTTACATTCAAAAAGATCGCAAATGTCATTTTGAACTCAATGAAGGTGGTGTCGAGTCCTAATTTGACCGTATGCAAAAAGTAGCTTTTCGGACTAACATCCGACTAACGATAAAATATTTAAATAAAGTATTTAAATATAAATTCGATAACTATGCGGGTTGTTACAAATGGTCAGGCTAAGGAACTTCCTATGCCACGAAGGAAACACCTCTGGTTGGACGCTCCGAGAGACAAACTGCTCTCTGCCAACAAGGCCGGGTTACCCCTGTAACAGGTAACTCACGAATATGCCATCCCCCGGTCCTTTGGGACCTTTATCCAAGTGCTCGGTAATCAACATCACACATAATAAATAAAGTGTGTCCACATGAGTAAGTATCAGGGCTCCATACCATAATACCACCCTTTTCCAGAAGGAAATGACATACCCTAAAGGGCGCGACCCTCATAACCTTGCCGCAACATTCCTGTTTCGACCATTTCCGGGTTGTGAGGCCCTGACGAAGTCTCGTCCACAAAGCTACGCTTTGTCACAAAGCCATGCTTTGGGTCAACAGATGATCAAAGTAATGATCACAAAGATAAATGATCAAACAAATGATCATATCACAAATGATCAAATAATGATCATCACACAGCAACACTCAGCATGTCACATTACCAAATTGGGAATATATCGCTGATAACCTTCAACTACATAACCTCTGAGCTCGTACGTCTCAGAGAAGGGTGTTAAGCTAAGAGAATAAATTCTCCGCCACCAACAGAAATGTATTTGAAAGAAATCGGCTTTATATCTCAAAGTGTAATGTCATACATGTAACCATACAAGTCTGTTCCGGGTTCGAACAGAACCGAAGGCACTTCCGAAGAAGCCCTTGCAAATCCGGGTATTCACAATCCCGATCGGACTTCCCATCACTTAGGGAATCTCTATACCGGGCGCTACTCGGTGCAGAGACAATCGATAGGTTATCCTATCGTTTTCGCAAACACCCGGTCTTCAACACCGGTCTTCAAATGCTATCCATATACGACGTATCACTTATTCGGAATGGGATATGTGACACAAAGGTCCTCTCCCGGCTAAACCGAATAGTGAGCGTAATATTTTAAAACATATGGATAATGGGATTCCAATTAAGTGACAACTTATTACCCAAAACTTTTCTTCAAATGGTTTAACAAATTACCATTTTAATCTTTTTAAACAAAAAGATTCATTTTAACAACCTTCAACGGTTTAAACAATTTCCACATTTTAATCTTTTAAACAAAAGATTCATTCACATATTTTCCAAATTAATTTCCATTTCAATTGGATTAACTAGTTAAATCTTTAAAACAAAGATTTAACTTATAGCTTTCAAAAAAATTCCATTTCAAATGGTTTAAACAAATCATCATTTTAAATATGTTAAAAATAAATAGATTCAATTCATAGTTTTCTAAAAGAATTCATTCATAACTTAGAAAACCATTTTTCAATTCAAATTTGAAATTCCTTTAATTAAATTGGAATTTCATTTCTTATCTGAAAGCTTTTATTCTTTTTAAACAAACAGTTTTCGTTTTGGAAATCTGATTTATTTATACGAGTTAAGGTTCTTTGGTTAAATTCAAATTCTCAAAATTATGCTTTTAAATGGTTTAGATTCATACAAACACATTCATATCATCTTTAATCCCTAGTTTCAAATCATAGGATTCAATTTCAAACTTGAATTCAAATTTAAATCAAATTATTTAAATTTTCAAAACTCGATTAAGTTATTCAAAATAACTTTTATCTTTGAAATTCCATTTCAAAAGCTTTTCACTTTAAACCCAAATTTCCAATTTCAAAATCAATTGAAATTAAAATTTTCAATTTCGAAAACATGAAATTTAAATTATTTGTGACTTAACCGATTTCCACGTGAAATCCATATTTGTGTGTGTAAAAGTGTAGTCCAGGGGTTTAACACACAATAGTGCAACATCATCAATCATCACAGATCAAATTACAGAAATATAGTTGATAAGCGATATAAACTATAACGCTTATCGTTCATGCACAGACCACAGATATATAAATATCACAGATAATAAATTAAATTACAAATAATTTATCACAGATCACAACATAAATCAGGGTGTATCACAAAGCATCATATATCAGGGATATCAAACAATCAAGTCATCCAATAGAATCCAAACATCCATAGGTAAGGTCAGTTAATTGTCTGATTTATTCTAATCAGATTAATTTCTTATGAATAAATTTCTAATCCTGATTAATTAAATATTAATTAATTACAAATCATTTTGATAAATTCTTTCTTTACTCATTAATTAACCATTTAAAATTTATAAATCAACCCTTAAATTATAATTCACCAACCTTTAATTATTAAATAACTAATCTTTAATTATTTAATTCACCATATCATTAATTATCTTTAATTAATTAATTTAACCCATGATAAATCAATTACCGTAAATAATAATTTTCCCTAGTTAATTAAGATGAGCGATTACCCGCAATCTTAAATCAACGTTAATCACTTGATTTATCCACCTTTATCATTAATTAATTATTTTATTAAGTAATTATCTTTCAAATCAATTACATTAATAAATTAACCATCAATTAACAAATTTTCCTTTAGGTAATTAAGTGTGTAACCTTAAATTGATTACCTTAATTAATAAATCAATTCATTATTAATTAACCAATCTTAAATTACAAATTGATTAATCTCTAATCACTTAGTTAATTAAAATTTGTAATAAGATTTAATTCAATATAGTCAATATTAATTGCTTGATAAATCAAAGATTGTTAACAGTAAAACTTAAATTTTATTTTAAAAACTAGGATACAAATGAAATTTGAATCCAGATTAAAACTTTTGATTTAAACTTTGTTTAAATCATTATATTTCAAATTAAAAAATCATTTTAAATTTGATCAGACGGGTTTTAAACAAAACCTGTACACAAAAGAATGACTCGAGCCAACCAAAAACTGCCTCGAGCCAAACCCCTCCTGACTTCGAGCAAAACCCTCCATCAACTCGAGAAAAACTTGAGAGTTCTCTGCTCGACCCAACTTATAAAATTCCCAAGAAATGCACCGTGCACATGCACGGTGACTCTGGCCAACTCCGATCATCAACGTCGCCTTCATCACATCGGAAAACATCCACACAACCCATCTCCCTCACCATATCGTGAACATCAGATCGAAATCGACTTCGAGCTTATAAACCCATAACTGGACGCCCATCCAAGCCTGGAACCCACCTCGTTCTCAAATCTCCGACCACCGGAGTGTCTATAACTCCGACCACAACATCGCCTACCGCCCTACTTCCATCCCCTCGAGTTTGGTGGAACTTGAACCACTAGAGACGCCGGGGCAACCTATATTCCGACCAAGCCTAAAACTAGGGTTCAAAAACAAATTCGACCACCGCCACCACAGCCACTGGATCACCTTACTGCCATTTTTCCCACACTCTCCTATCCCTCCACTACCACCAGGAAGAACCCCTTCCTTCCCGACCTCAGAGATCACCAGAAAAGCCAAATATACCCATTCCAGTTCAAACCCAAACTGCACCTTTAATTCCAAACTATAAATTATGATTCTAGTGTTAAAAATCATGTTTTAGTTTATGTATTCAATTTAAAGTCTTCAATTTATGAATTCCAAAGTTTGGGTTTTTGACTTATTTAAATTTTGCTCAGTCATTTTAACTTCCAGATGATTTCAGAGACAGTCCTTTATTTTTATCAACTTAAATATAATTTTAAACATTTATCTATGCTAAATCAAACAACTTTCGTTTATATTCTGAGTCCTAACAGTTATCAGATCAAAGGAAAATGATTTTATTTTCAAATCTGGGTCCTGAAACAAAGAACAAAGATATCTCTAATTAAACAGACATACACACATTTACATTCAACTGTCCACATATATGTACTTATAAATATTCACACAAACAAAATTATTTCCAGAGATGATCAAGCAACCAAAATCATACTTGATTTTTTAAGAAAAAGTGTTACTCACCTTTTGAAAAGATGAAGAACAGAACATCATTTTGAGACAGGCTTTTAAAACTGGAAAATTGTTTGAAAGTTGCTAGCTTGATTCTCCTGTTGGCTTTGAGTTGAACTAAAGTGTTGTTTACATTGAAGATGGGACTTACATTAGATTCTCATTTTTTTTCTTTCTTTTATAAACGAAACTGAGATGAGGAAGTTTAAATATACAAAAGAAGCTTACAGTGATATTATTTGTTTTAAACATTATCAAGTCAGAGATATTTTTCTATAGAGGAGGCTGAAATGAGATATAAAATGTACTAAAGATACAAACATTTAATGCTTATGTCCTTATGTCTACAAACACTCATCCCCTACCTTTCGTATGTACTTAGATAATAGTTTTCTTCTTTTTCAAGTGTACACAATTGTTTAATACTTCCTGTACAAGCATCATGAAGATATATTTTCTTCCCTTGTTTATTTGCCTGCATACTTATTCCTTTATTTTTTTTTCTTTTCAGTCCCTGCTTTAGATCTAAATGTATTGCCACCTATGTTTGATTTCCAGAATTATCTAAGTGTTTCATTTCCTTGCTTTGCATTAGTCTTATACTTTACTTTGTTTTAGAGATATTATATGTGCAAATATACTCTATGTCTTATTCCATACTTATCCTACAGGCTATATTCAAATTGATTTGTTTTTACATACTTACCTCTTTATTGTTCACACTTGAATATATTTTATCCTTTGTATTTTGTCTTATTATTTTGAAACAAAAATGAATTCCTATAGTTAATATGTTGTTAGGATTGTAGCCAATGTATTCGTTTTATTTTATTTATATAATTTACCTTATATATTTATTTGAAATTTTAATTTTTCTTTAGTCTTATTATTCTGTAGTATAAATAAATCTCCATTTTATTATGTTGTTAGAATTTAGCAAATGGTTTACTTTCTCTTTTTATTAAAATTTATCTTATATTTATTTATATTTCTAACATAAACCATCAATTCTAATATTTATTATTATAATTTATCTTTAACCCATTTATTTACAATTTAAATTCAAATCAAATATATACTTATATATTATTTCAAATTTACTCATATATGCCCGTATACATATATATTCACACATATACATATATACAATATTTTAAATTTAAATGATTTATACAAAATTTATTTATTTATTTATTTCGGGGAAACTCGAATCACTTCATCGATTTATGTCACATCCCGAAATTTTCGACTTTCGAAAATTCAACATCGATACTCACTTTATCGACTGCCGAGAAATCGAACGCCGGAAACTCCAATAGTGAGGGTTTTAGAAAGAAGAAATAGGTAGAAGAAGAAGAAAAGAAGAAAAAGAGGAGAAAGAAAGAAGAACAACAGAAAACACATCAGAACAGAAACAGAAAACAATATCAGAATCTCACATATCGCAGCGGAACAATATATAATAGACAAATGAATATCATTTAAAAACAAAAGAATTATATCTGTTATTACATTACATCACATCATATCATCAGAGTCAATAAACAACAATGGACAGTTATATAAACTTGTCCTCATACAGAATACACAGTGGAATAAATACTATCAGATACAAATACTACGTCTCGTCATCCAGCTTATCTCCAAGCTCCAGAATATCCAGAATATCCTGATAATATAACTCTAGGCTGCCCGTGTGGAAATTTGTGGGCACCCAGAGTTTAGAAGGGAACAATAAACTCCGAGTCAGTCATGGTGACTGGTGTGAGATCGAAAAACAGTTATTCTTTAAATTTAACAACAGAAATATTTTTAAAGTCAATTCGCAATGCTTTTGGAAAATGAAACTACCATAAGACCTCCCACCACACACACAATGCAAACGCAGACTTGGAGGAGATTTCTTCTTATGTTAGTCAAAGATGCTTACTACGCAAAATCAAATTCTTTTTGATATTATTATTAGTGCATAGTGGAAAACATTTCGAAAGTATAATATAAATCTTAGCCAGCATAGGTACCATTATATTATGCCTGCTATAGCTGCCTCCTGAGGAGACAGGTTATACAATTGAAATCGTAAAAGTTCGTATTGTTTCTTTGGATTTCCAACAAATGGTCAGGCTAAGGAACTTCCTATCCACGATGGGTACGTCCCTGGAATAGACGACCCGAGAACCTAACCGGATCTCTGCCAACACAAGGCCGGGTTACCTCTGCAAAAATAGGTAACTACTGACACGCGTATGCCATCCCCCGATCGTCACCGATCTTCCCGAGGATCCCCGATTTCCAACAAACCACAAAGTAATAATAACTGTGCAGCAACCACAGAGGTTAAGTATCTGGGCTCCATACCATGATACCACCTTTATCCAGAAGGAATGACATACACTAAGGGGCGCTACTCCCTAGAACCTTGCTGCATTCGTCCTGTTTCGACCATTTCCGGGGTGTGAGGCTCGACGAAGTCTCGTCCACAAAGCTACGCTTTCTACAAAAAGCCCTGCTTCGGGTCAAACAAAAATGATCAACCTATGATCACAAAGATATAAGATCAAACAAATGATCATATCACAAATGATCAAACACTGATCATTTCACAGCAACACTCAGTATGTCACGTTACCAAATTGGGATATATCGCTGATAAATTTCAACTACATAACCTCTGAGCTCGTACGTCTCAGAGAAGGGTGTTAAGCTAAGAGAATAAATTCTCCGCCACCAACAGAAATGTATTTGAAAGAAATCAGCTTTATATCTCAAATTGTAACGTCAGACACACAATCCATACAAGTCTGTTCCGGGATCGAACAGAACCGAAGGCACTTCTCACGAAGCCCTTGCATTTCCGGATAATTTTCAATCACGTCAGGACTTCCCGTCACTAAGGGTGATAAAACCTCTAAATCGAAGATCAGTCGATGTAGAGTAACTCGACGGTAATCCTTCCGTTTTCAAAAATATCCGGTCTTCAACACCGGTCTTCGAATGCAATTCATAACGACGTATCACATATTCGGAATGGGTTATACGACCCCATGGTCCTTTCCCGGCTAACCCGAATAGTGAGCGATTATTTAAAAACAAGTGTGGCATTCAAATTCATCCAATTCACAACAAATACCTATCTAAAGGTAATTATTGATAGTCGGTTATTTAACTATCAATAAAGATGCGCAACATCATCAGATTCCAAATAATTTTCCAAATTATTTATCTTCAAAAATATCTTTTACTAGATATAAAATTTCCACACTTCAAAAATAAAACAACGTTTATTTTTCTAAACAGTTTCCCTTTTCTTTTTATAAATTCCATAGTGAATTTATGTTTCAAAAATGTCTATTGATATATGATTTTCAAATCGTTTTCAATATTCGATTTCGATTTATCTTTAAGAAGATAAATCTCAAAACGTTCATTTCATATTGGAAAACATTCCATACTTATTTAATAATAAGTATTTCACAAATCATTTATTTTCAACACTTGGAAAATATTCAATATACTTAAATCAATATTAAGTATATATTCATTCTTTAAGGAAAACATTTACTATAACAACATTTATTTGAGTCAAAACGAATGTTACGTAAAACATCGTTACGACGACTCAAAATCACTAGTATAGGGATTCGGATTTAGATAGATATATAAATCCCAATACTACATCAAAACATTTTCTTCCGAAAATCATTTACTATAACAACAGTGTTATAGTCCATCATTTCCTTATATTTTCGAAAACGCCTATTTCAACAATAAAAATGTTGATATCTATGTTTTCGATTCACAATACATTTTAAAAACATCTCTAAAATGTTTAACTTCATTTTCAATGCCACTTTTCCAAAACTATCCATTTTACTTAACAATATATTCACTGTCCAAAATCGTGAATATAATTCACTTAACCCAATTTCAATCATTTCTACACATTTTTATCTCAATAAAAATTCGCTATCCAAAATCGCGAATATATCTTCTTTAAAAATCTTCTATATTTAATTTCTCAAATCCCATTGATTTCGAATTTATAAAACAACGTTTATAAATTCTATTTCTATTTTATAACAACTTCGATTTAATAAATCTCCTTTTATTTACAAATTCGATCAATATTCCATTTAAAGGCAAAAATCCAGTTTATAAGTTAATCTCTTATAAATCTTTTATGCTACCGTTTCATCCATTTTATAACTTCATACTTTATAAATCTATAAAATTCATATTTTCACAATTTATAATTCTATAAATCTCATGTCTTTACAATTTATAATTCTATAAATCTCCAACACTTATAAACACTCGTTTTAAAATTCCAACACTTTAAATTGATAAATATCAATTCTGTACATCTTTTATATACATCATTTTTAGTAATTCAAAAGAAATCCAACTTAAACTATTTTATTTATCACTTGACTATTTATTTCAAAATCACCTTTCAGGTATATTTCACAATTTAAAATTTTCATAACTTTAAATTTATAACATTTATTTATTTATTTAAGATAAATAAATTCCAAAATTTAATAAAATCGTATACCTTCCAAAAATCACTTCAAAATTCCTTTTAAAGTAAAACTCGTTTATTTTTAAACTTTAAAATTGAACCCGATGATGCAACGCATCAATTAGTTCATCACAACATCAAACATCATATATCATCATATGATGACAGAATATATATCAACATCTGTAAATAAATAAATACAGTTGAGGAATCCAGTTGGATCCCTCCAACCTGTTTCCCTGCATCCAAAGACGTCAGCACAATACCAATTCCGCTCCAGTACGGAATTATCGCGGTATATAGGTTTTTATAAATCCGCTTACTAACGGCGCAATAGGGTCTCATCCGCTATACGAGGCGGGAAATCATCAATCCAATATATACATATGCCAATATGTATATATTGCTATATATATAGATATATCCTATCATATCTAATATCACATCAACATAGCAATCATATCATCAATCAATAACTACAATCCAAATTTAAATCTGAGTGAGAAGATCTCACCTTTTCTTTTATTTTGCCATCCATTCACTTTAATCCTGATTTGGTTTTCCCGGTTTGACCTTGTATAAATAATTTATACAATTGATTAATATTCGAAATAAATCGAATAACAAATTTTCGCTTGGTAATTTTAATTATCCAACGAATTTTATTTTTAACCACATTTCTTTTAAATAAATTTATTTAACTAAAATTTAAATTAAACAATTTAAATTTCTTTTTCTTTAATATCTTTTGTTTACTGTAAATTCCTAAAGTTATATACCTACTTATTTTTTTTTATTTACAGATCCTTATCACTCTCAGTAAATTAAATACATAAAATTTTGTTTAACAAAAATTTAAATTCAAAACTAATCTTCCTTTAAAACAAATTTTCTTGAATCTCTTACTGCAATTTAAAACAGAATTAATTTCAAAAATCTATGTTTAAAACTTACATACAAATTTCAAATCTGCATGTATAAATCAAAGTAAAATTATTTACCTTAAATATCATTCCTAGGAAAACGAATAGCATCCACGCTTCCCCAACCGTAGCTTCGACATTGGCCACCGAACCCAATTGTTTCTCCGCCTCGTGAGCTGCTTGCTGACCTCGTCGCGATCCCCAAAATCGATCGCCAGAGACAAACTCGTCGCTCCCCCAACAAACCCAACGTGACACCCCAAATGCACTGCCGCGTGCTGCCGAACTCCTCGAACGAGCCCAACGTCGACGCGCCCCCTGCAGCCTCGCGAATCACCTCGCCTCCGGCCCCATCCTGACATTTCCAAACGAGCCCTAGAACCAATTGGAGATGTCGCCGAGCCTTCACTTTCATGCCGCGAATTCAAGTCGCGACCTTCCCAAACATCATCGTCGCCCCGCGATTTTTCCCACGAGATCGCGATTCGATCGCGTGCCATACACCCCGGCTTTGCCGACTCTTCGAATTGAACTTGTGAATTTTAACAAAAAGGGATTTGATTTATTTGATTTTTTTTTTCCCTCGTTCAAATGTTCGAACGAAACGTAGAGGAACGCGACCATTTTTTTTTATTTCGTTAGTTTTTGGTCGTTTACTTGTGAACGAGAGGGGGGGGTTTTGAAAAGAAGACGGCCTCCATTGTTTTGATTCGAACGAAAAGCTCGGTTTTGATTTAAAGAGGGAGGGGACGAGATTTTTTTAAAAATGGAAGGAAGTATGGTATGCACGATCTATATTCCATGATTCTCGACTTGATTTTAGGCGTAAGATAGGGAAAGAAAACGTGCAAATGTCTGACCAATTTTTAACTTAAATTTAAATCGAATTCGTTTTAAAACTTCTACGCGTTTTCTAACCGTGTGCTTACGTATTAACACCGAAAAATATGAAAATTGAAATCCGGCAATAATACAACATTCCGGACTCAATGGAACTGGTTTCGTCGAATTCCGAGACTGCGCCTCGGACGGCTATTTTCAAATTCGATTCGAACGATATAAATTCAATACTGAGTAAAACAGTTTAAATTTCAATTCTGAAGTTTCTATTATCTTCGGTATTATAAATACGAATTTTAGAAACTCTCGAAATATTTTTCTTCAACTGTAAATTGAAGATTTAAATTTCTATTCAACTTTCAATCGATTAAATTTTAAAGTTTAATCGCAAATTTCAAAATTATATCGGGGATTCAAATTAAATTACTGTTCAAATATTTAAAATTAATTAAATATCCTCAATTTAATTCGTTTCAAAATTCTGGGTCGTTACAAATTTCCCCCCTTAAAAGAATTTCGTCCTCGAAATTACAAGTTAGGAAAAATGGTCCTTAACTCGTCTACTATTTTTCACAGTTCAATAGTTTTATCAATTTATCAAAACAAATCTTTCTACTAAAGATTCGTTATCTATTCAACTAAATTTCCAACTCAAATTATAAGTTTCCAAACAACATTGTTTACTTAACAATTCAAATTCAAACTTTAAATGTTCAAAATTTCTCAAAAATTTTCTAACACCCTAAATTTTCGAAAAATTTCGCCAGCGTCTCCTTTGCGCGGCTAATACGGCACGACTACAAAACGTCCCTACGGACTCTCAGATTTCAAAAAGAAAAAGAAAAAGCCAAGCGGCTAGAGAAGAAATCATCAAAAACTCATATTATAATTTAAATACTTACCTTTTGTCGAGCAATTTCGAATTATCTTCGAAATCAAAATTTCAATTCCTTTTATAACACCTGTATGTCCTACTAGCCATAATATCTAGTTACAGCATTCAAACTATTCTGCAAATTTAATTACCAAATTTTCAATGTAAACTGCATATACATTTTTAGCTTACTTCACTGTTGAAGTTACATATTCATATCCATTCAAATTTACATTTCAAATTTCTTTTGAATTCAATTCAGTCATTTAATTTAATTTGGATTCAGTTCATCTTCTGAATATTGACTTTCATTGATTAGCTTTCATTTACAACTGCTTATTTTAGCTTAGTTTCAATTACTAATTCATTTCTAATTCTAATCCACTTACAAATTCAAATCTGTTTTCAATCTTCAGTTTCAATTCCAGTCTTATTCACTTTTGTTCATTCCCAAAATTTATTACAATTTACTATTTTGGTTTATAACCACTTATATTAAACTGGATTTCAATTCGAATTCAATTTACATTCATGTACTTGCAATTGCAATTTATTCATTCATTCACTAATTCATTCGTTTTCAATTTGAATTTCATTCTAATCAAAATTCAAATATTCTATAAGTTATCAACTTATTAATATTTCGTAAATATTCTTACATAGTATTCCAGAGTCTACCAATATTTTCAAAAATCATTTTCGAAAACAATCCAAATTATCCTTTGAATTTCCAAACCAAAACTCAATTTTCCAAACAACTTTCATTTAAAACAATTTGGCAGCAATTTCTCTTTTGGAAACCCGAAAATGAATTCTAATGATGTGGCCATCATCATCAGGATTATTTTCCAGCGACCTAAAAGAGTTTAGAGCTTTTCATTTCTTCAAAAATATTTTTTTCAAAACCATTGAAATTCATTTTCAAATCAAACAGATTTAAACTTCCAAATCCTCAAAATTTTCAATTTCTTTTCAAAATATTTCCAAAAACTTCTCTGGAATTCCGTTTCAAATTACCATTCACATTTATAATTTACATTCTTAAATTTCATTCGTATGTGAATTAATTTCTTAACTTTGGAGGTACAGTTTTCATTTCGTATTCAATTTCATATAATAATGATAATATTTTAATATTATCACTTTCTAACAACCATGCAACCATATACTGTAATAATTTACAGAAAATCATTTCTTTTATATACAAAAATAGTTTTGGGCAAAATTATTTCATTTACCCTATTTTAAAACAATACTGTGCCGAATTGTTCTATTCGAGTGTTTAGAGATCCCTATCAATGATCGTTAATTACTCGTATTGACCGGAATCCATATACCACTCAATAAATCAATCATCACAATATAAAACAATTTTATATTCAAATAACAAATACGCGCTCATATCTATTATTACACTCAACTCATTCTAGAGTACTACTGACTCTATCTCTAATGAGTAACACCCAACAGAGCAGGGTTGTCGCTTAACCATATGCTCCGATACCACTTTGTCAAGGTTCGCAAACAGCGGCCACCGGTAGGCTTTGCAACCATCCCAGTCCCACCGTGGCTGACAATGATACCCCAAACTTGCTTTTACGGCCAGCCTCTCGACTGTCACGGCATCTGCCTAACCAACCCATCCCTCTCAGGGACATGTAGGGGTAAGAGTCTCCCGTTCGCCACCTAACCGCGAAGCGAGAACCCCCTATCATGCTGTAATATAGCAAATGCGATCCAAATTTAAATCTGAGTGAGAAGATCTCACCTTTTCTTTTATTTTGCCATCCATTCACTTTAATCCTGATTTGGTTTTCCCGGTTTGACCTTGTATAAATAATTTATACAATTGATTAATATTCGAAATAAATCGAATAACAAATTTTCGCTTGGTAATTTTAATTATCCAACGAATTTTATTTTTAACCACATTTCTTTTAAATAAATTTATTTAACTAAAATTTAAATTAAACAATTTAAATTTCTTTTTCTTTAATATCTTTTGTTTACTGTAAATTCCTAAAGTTATATACCTACTTATTTTTTTTTATTTACAGATCCTTATCACTCTCAGTAAATTAAATACATAAAATTTTGTTTAACAAAAATTTAAATTCAAAACTAATCTTCCTTTAAAACAAATTTTCTTGAATCTCTTACTGCAATTTAAAACAGAATTAATTTCAAAAATCTATGTTTAAAACTTACATACAAATTTCAAATCTGCATGTATAAATCAAAGTAAAATTATTTACCTTAAATATCATTCCTAGGAAAACGAATAGCATCCATGCTTCCCCAACCGTAGCTTCGACATTGGCCACCGAACCCAATTGTTTCTCCGCCTCGTGAGCTGCTTGCTGACCTCGTCGCGATCCCCAAAATCGATCGCCAGAGACAAACTCGTCGCTCCCCCAACAAACCCAACGTGACACCCCAAATGCACTGCCGCGTGCTGCCGAACTCCTCGAACGAGCCCAACGTCGACGCGCCCCCTCCAGCCTCGCGAATCACCTCGCCTCCGGCCCCATCCTGACATTTCCAAACGAGCCCTAGAACCAATTGGAGATGTCGCCGAGCCTTCACTTTCATGCCGCGAATTCAAGTCACGACCTTCCCAAACATCATCGTCGCCCCGCGATTTTTCCCACGAGATCGCGATTCGATCGCGTGCCATACACCCCGGCTTTGCCGACTCTTCGAATTGAACTTGTGAATTTTAACAAAAAGGGATTTGATTTATTTGATTTTTTTTTTCCCTCGTTCAAATGTTCGAACGAAACGTAGAGGAACGCGACCATTTTTTTTTATTTCGTTAGTTTTTGGTCGTTTACTTGTGAACGAGAGGGGGGGGGGTTTTGAAAAGAAGACGGCCTCCATTGTTTTGATTCGAACGAAAAGCTCGGTTTTGATTTAAAGAGGGAGGGGACGAGATTTTTTTTAAAATGGAAGGAAGTATGGTATGCACGATCTATATTCCGTGATTCTCGACTTGATTTTAGGCGTAAGATAGGGAAAGAAAACGTGCAAATGTCTGACCAATTTTTAACTTAAATTTAAATCGAATTCGTTTTAAAACTTCTACGCGTTTTCTAACCGTGTGCTTACGTATTAACACCGAAAAATATGAAAATTGAAATCCGGCAATAATACAACATTCCGGACTCAATGGAACTGGTTTCGTCGAATTCCGAGACTGCGCCTCGGACGGCTATTTTCAAATTCGATTCGAACGATATAAATTCAATACTGAGTAAAACAGTTTAAATTTCAATTCTGAAGTTTCTATTATCTTCGGTATTATAAATACGAATTTTAGAAACTCTCGAAATATTTTTCTTCAACTGTAAATTGAAGATTTAAATTTCTATTCAACTTTCAATCGATTAAATTTTAAAGTTTAATCGCAAATTTCAAAATTATATCGGGGATTCAAATTAAATTACTGTTCAAATATTTAAAATTAATTAAATATCCTCAATTTAATTCGTTTCAAAATTCTGGGTCGTTACAATTTATTTGACAAATTTAATTCAAATATTCAATAAATTATCAAATTAAATTTAATTAAAATTCGGGGTCGTTACAGTAACCCCGAATTCAATTCAAATGAAAATCGCTTGGGTTTATCATTTCAACCCATAACGATTTTCTCCTATTCTACAGATCGTTCGGGTATGTATCATTTCAACCCATAGTGAATTCTATTTTAACAGGGAACTTGCAGAGTGATAACAGATATGATAAAATATAACAACAATAACATGCATATATCATCAGTGATAAATAACAGATAATGGTGTCAGATGTCACAGGTGAACAGATATAGATAATGGCATATATATAGCAATATAAATAACAGATAATGGTGTCAGATGTCACAGATGAACATATACAGATGATGGCATATATATAGTAATGTAAATAACTAGCAGCATTATATTTCAATTGTCATTTCAATTGAAATCAAATTTAATAAATAAAAGAACGTTAATCGTGAGTGATTGCTCACCTTTCGAGGGTAGAAAACTTGGACACGGAAATGAGCTACGAATCCAAGCACGAATTCGAAGTAAAGCACGATGGACTCGAGTTTGATGACTAGAGCTGATAGATAAGGAATCGACGAAATCGAATCAGAACTGTATTGATGAAGATAAATGGTATAAGAGATCTTACTTATAATCTTTTTTTTTGAAACTGGGTAAACCGCCTCATTAAAAACCTTACTAACTATCGGCGTGATAATTAGTAGGGGAAAAAGAGTGCGGTGCTTTATTGATAACGCATCAATAAAAAATTACAAAGTTTATGTACATACCGTCCATAAGAAAAATAGAACAGGAAAACAAAGCAACCCAGTTACAAACATCACTTCTACGTGGCAGAGGACAAAGCCACGACTATCAAAAAGAAAAGAAAAATCTCAACTTTAAACTAAAAAACTTTCCTCCTTCTGTTTGAACGGCTGAGAAAAGTAAGAGAGCAAGCTCGAAGCTTTAGCCGGTATCCACTAGGTCAATGCCCCATCTTTCTAAAATCTCATCATTTTCTCTCGATCCCCTAGTCTGCTTCCTACTTTTGGTCATCTGATATTTAATGTCTATTTCAACTAGATTCCATCTCCGAAGCTTGTCAATTACCCTCCCATCATGGATACGCGAGTTTCGTTCCAACCATATGTGGTAGATGATCGTGACGAAGCTGTAGAAGGCCAGATCTTGGATCTGGTTTGCAACTTTAAAAGAGTCGTATAAAGCTGTGGCTTCTACATCAATCAGCAAAGGTCCATTCAGAATCATGCCTAGCTTCATTTTATTTCGAGTCCAAAGATAGGCCGAGTAAGAACATTGGAAAAACAGGTTATTTCTATCTTCTGATTCACAATTGCAAAGTACACATATAGGATCTATAGTGTAACCCTATTCAGTCAGTTTATCTTTGGTAGGAATTCTGTTTAGCATAACTTTGTATGCACATAAAGCCATTTTAGGACTGTTGCAGTAACTCCAGATTACTTTTGACCAATTAGTTGTCTGAAAATGATTTCTAACACAATCCCATGCTGAGTAGAAAGTAAAACCATTGGGATTATTGTTCCAGGTCCAAAAATCTGAATCATAATTTGTTGAAATAACTACATTCTTGATTTGGTTAATTTGTCCAGTGAAATGGAATGTCTCTGGATTTATCATGTTATCTTGTATAATGCTGCTGACCTTCAAATTGTCGCCACCATTTAAACCGAGAGCATCCCACCCAAGTATATTAACCAAAAGTTCATTGTTAATCCAAGGGTCGTGCCATAGAAGAGTATTTTGCCCATCAACTATATTTCTTTGAATGTGTTGAATGCCTTTCTGTCTGTGTTTAAGAATAGATTTCCAGGCACATGAGCTATTATTATCAATATCCATAGTCCAGAAGTGTTTATCTTTACAGTATCTGTTGTACATCCAGTTAGACCATAAGTTATTGTTGTTAATAAAATGCCATAACAATTTAAGAGCAGTGGCAGTTCTGATGTCTCTAAAGTTTCTCAGGCCCACTCCTCCTTCCAATTTTGGTCTGCAAAGGATATCCCAAGCTATTTTATGAGTTCTGCCTCCCCAAATAAAATTAGCACATATCTTATTAATTTTATCAATAGTTGCAATCCATAGCAACACAAAAGAGATAACGGGAGTTATAATCATATATAACTATATATATATATAAATCAAATTCTAAATTCAACCACATTTTTAAATTAAATAAACACTTATACATTAACTTATAAAATGTAAAATATTTACTTATTTAAATCTATATATACATATAATCAAAATACATATCAAATAAAATAAAATCAATAATAAAATATATAACATAAAAATGCATATATTATATTTCATTTAAAACAATTATTACAAACCAATATAATACCAATCTATAACTTATGTACTATACGAACAACCTTATACATAAAGCCTTTATAAAACAAATATATATATATATATATATAAAGTCAGACCGTATATATCGAACATATTTTTTTATATAATATGACTCAGCAGTTTATATATAACTCATTGCTACTCATATAACATATGTAAAACCCAGAAGACCGGATCTAAAACAAATATACTTGACCACCTTATACAGTCTATACTTTTATATATATATATATATGCGAAATTCCAAAATCAATATGTATTCCAAAATAAACAGAGTCATCCAAATATGTAAGCCCAATTGTACATGAACAAAATATATTTTGATACATATATATAAACTAGCGCATGAAAACTCAATAGAATCTTACAGAAATTTAAATAGACTTATATATAGAAATATATACACACACTCAAAATAGAAGCAAAATATATGCACACCGTACTCTATTAGATGTATATACATAAAATAATATATATATATATATATATAAACTAACACGGAAGATATATATTACTGTTAACCAAAACAACCACATTACAGCAGCTTGTATTATATGTATCACATATGATTCTTTATAAAATGATATACTGCAATAGACGTAAATAGGTACGATAATTTATAGAGTCTAAACATATATATCTCATAACAGATAAAATAATTCATATAACTTATATATATATAGACTCAACACATATAAAACAGCATTCGAAAAATATATATAATACAACAAAATGTGATAAAATAAAAATATAATAAAATGTAGTACGGTAAAATGTAATAAGATAACATAATTTAATATAGTATGCAAGTATATAGTATACATACATATTTATCATATACATATTTAAAGTCAATGTTGTTATAAACCTATATATGTATATTACTATATTATAGCAAAACAGGTTACAAATTTATATTATAACTTGAGAAATATAAGATATAAAATATCAATACCTTTCACGCAATTATATATATCATATATATATATCTACCATATATAACCACTAACAGTACAATTATATGTAAATTAACATGTCGCCCTCTATGCAACATATATCTACTAATATATAATATAAGTATGACCAACAGGGAACCCATTTATAAACAGATTCTATGTACAAATATACAGATCAAAGTACCAAAGAAACAAAATATTAAAAATGACTTGTTATACATATTTTCATCGATCAATTATATGGTGGGAGGAAACTTACGGCAGCCATAAATCAAAACAAAGGAAATATACCACATGTTGACTACAAAGTGGGTAGGAAGTGCCGACGTGGTTGCCGGGTTACGTGACCTCGTCGATGAGGTTAGGGAGGGGAGGCAGCCGAACTGGCTTGGGTGATGGGATGAGCGGTGGAAGGCCAAGTATGCGGAGGGTGGTCTCGGCTTTGGTTGTGAACGGCGGAGAGAAGACGTGAGAAGGAATGAGTTAGGCCAAAAATAATAGGAGATGAAGAGAGAATGTGCTGTCACCCTTTGCTTTGAAACAAATGTTATCTTATTTTTAGGCTATTGGAAACGTATGAATTGAAAGGTCACAAATAATAATTTCCGAATAATATTGAATGCAGTGACCATTGGAATCATCCAGTGAATCTAAATGGTCACAGCAAACAAAAAGGTAAAGGTTTGAATACCGATATGGTCATCCGTTTTACGGATTTCCGCTCTGAACCGGGCTTCAAAACACAGGAACGAATATATTGCGGAGATCAGCACGATGAGACGATCAAAATGGTATACATATATCAGTGGTACAATTAAATTATAAAAATTCGAATTTTCTACTAGCGAAAAATGCAGCAAAAACGCAGAAAATTAAGATCGACGGAGCTAAAGAAGTCCGAATTTGGGAAAACGAAAAATGACGTCTTAGTCAGAAGATGAATTAGAATTTTCTATGTAAAAATATTCAGGTTTGGAAAATATTTTATTATCATCAATTTTAACCGATATAAATTGAACTAAAATTTCACTAGAAAATAACTTCCAAATTATCTGATGAAAATTTACCAGTTGCTATGATTAATTAGATGCATTCCAAATATCAAATTTTTATTTAAAAATTTTATCGTTTAAAATTTCACAAAATTTCAACTAATTACGTTATTAAAACAGTTAAAATTTACAGGTCGTTACACTCTCCCCCACTCAAAACTTTTCGTCCCCGAAAAGGAAGGAGGTAGGAGAATAGAAACAACCAGAAAGAAAATAGATTGGAATACAAGTAAAACAATTAATTTAAACCAAATAGATTTCAATTTAAATTAATTAATATTTAACAATTTGGTTAAATCCCTTTGAGTTCACTTAAGTTAAATCAATCTATCCATTTCTAAATTCATTATCTTATTATCTAGTCATCTTCAATTAACAATTTCTAAATCATCAATTTGTATAATCTTTTATTATACTCATATTTTATTCAACAAATTTAATTCTTTTATTCCAAATTATTATTAAATTTGTTCCACGTAATATATTTTATCACATATATTTAAACCATATAAATTTCAATTTAAATTAATTTATATTCATTAATTGATTTTAAATTCAAGGTATTTCCATAAGTTGATCTAATTTCAATTTATTAATTCCTTCAAAACAAATTTATTTGCCTCATCTATTATTCAATTAACATATTATTCTATTTATTTCAATTAATTTTCTTTATAATATAATAAAATTTAAGTGTATGACATTTATTATAACACTCAAATCTTTCCTTATAAAGTCATTTTATATTGTATTTATCCTATTACATTTTTTTAACTTCTGAAAAATTTAGGTAAGTTATATTGAGATGTAATTAAGTATTATACAAATAAAATTTTACAATTCATTTATTCCCAGTTAAATATTTATCCAAGAAATTTGACTTCAGTTTATAATTGAAATCATCTTTATCCTAAAATTTAAGAATTTAAATCTTCGATTTACTTCAAACAATTTAGAGATATATATAATATATTTATATCAAATTACATTAAATTTTAAAATAAGATACCTATATATATATATATATAAATCAAATTATACTGAAGAAATTCAAATCAAAATATATATTTTTTTCCTAAAACAAAACTGTAGCAAGACTACAGAATAGTATCTCCACTTCGAAACTCGAAAATGAATGTCGATGATGCGGCCGCCATCACCGAAACTATTTTCCAGCGACAAAGAGAAGAGCACTGATTTCAACATTTAAAATTCTTTGAAAACGGTTTCTATTTGAAAATACCTTCAATAATATACATTTTAAAACTTTAAAGCCAAAGTTTGAAATCACTGAAAATTAAATTCTTAAATTCCTGATTTGAATTCATTTCAAATTCCAAATTAATTTATAAACCATGTTTATAAATTCACTTATAGAACAATAAATGATAATCAAATATTATCATTTAAACAACCAATTTTTTTATTACCTTATTCAATTCCATAAAAATTTTACTTATATATTTATAATATAATCATACAATTTATTTCATTCTGAAAACCATATTGTGTCGGTTTGCTCTGTTCAAGTGTTTTGGAAATCCTATCGATAGCGTTGATTAGACGAATCGATCGAAAACCCAAATCAACATCAACAACTCAAACAACACAATATATAACATTTTATTATTAATTACAAATACACTCCCTCACTCGATAATTCAAGAATGGATTTCAAAACAAAGATGGGATTCAAAGTAGAGGAACTCTAATCAAATAGAATTCAACTAAAAGGTAGACTCGATAGGGAGATAAGATAATCGAGTTTTCAAACAGAAGATGGACAAACTTATATAAATCGCGGGTAACCTTAGTCGGTCAACCGTGATTCCAAGAATAAATTCGATGTAGAATTCTGCGACAAATCGACCTTCGATCGCCAGAGATAGAATTTGGGTATAGCAAAAGATAACAGCATCATAAACCGAGGATACAGAAATCTTCGGTGAATCAATGTTGGTTGTACAGGAGTTTCACTCTTTTACAAATTATTCAGATATTGGCGAGAACGCCAATTTATTATAGAGATCATTTATTATAGAGATCATTCGAAGTGGAGTTATGGGATTCTCCAGAATTTAAAAAGACACGAATAGGGAAGACACGAATGGACTTTGCAACCGAAGGGAACGTTCCAAAATTCAAATAAACCGAGTCAAAGAAGAAGGAATTCAAGCTCGAACGAACGTGATTCTGTAATTGAATTCACTACATATGCTGAGTTTTGCCTAAAACCAGAGCTCTGATACCAACTGTAACGACCCACTATTTTGGACCATTCAAATCGACAATAAATCCACACATGTCGGACTTGAATAATTCAAAACAATAGATTGTTAATTTAAATTGGCAAAACTCAATACATATAGTAAATAAAATAATCACAGATCATAGTCACAGAGTAATATTACAATAATGCAGCGGAAACAAAGAATAGTAGTTCATGAAGCTACTATATATATAACAGAGTTAAACAAGTTACAATAGAAGTCTCGAATACAATAGTCAAATACAATATCAGAATACATCACTGGAATCAACTGAATATCTGAAAGCTGGATAGATAGCTGGATCTCCAAGCGAAGCTCCAACTCCAAAGGTGAGTCTCGAATACTGTATCACTCAGTCTGACCCGAGCGTAAAGAAAACACAAAACAATCGAGCCAGGATTAACATTCTTATATCAATTAATCCAACTCAAGTGAAATAACGACTGAAATACAAGTAACTCAAAGGATGTTTGGGATAACCATCCTCTAAGGATCTATTAAACTATCTATATATACAGTAGAATATGCTAAGTAGATAATGTCTAATCAGTAAAGTACGATATCAAAATAGCGTTAAGTCATGGCCCATTCCACCCTTAACACATTTTTACCATGTCATAGTCTATACAGCACCGTAAGCCCCACCGTAAACTAGTGGTTATCAAAGGGTACCCCATAGGTATAACACAAAACAAATCGTAGTGGTCGTGATAGGATAAACAGTATGACAAGGTACATGAGGCGATACCAACTAGGATACTAGTAGTTGCGTCATCCGGACTGATGTTGGGCATATCAGCTACTACCACAACACCGCGAAACAACACTCCCATAATCGAGGGGTGCAACCCAAATCGAATCACAAAATTAATAGATATGGTAACGAAGAAGTGTGTCCGCTAGAGGTGGCGAACCTCAATGGCCCGGCAGGGCTCCTATTTTAGTCATGCCAGAGGTCATCCAAAATCGTTCTCTTTCTTCGGTCAACGCGTTCATCAAAACCATCCACTTCGTTCTGGATCAACACTCCGCGTATATTAGTTATTAAAGTGGTTTTCGGTATCGACAGAGAGTATGTCCATATCCGATCCTGGTCTCTTTAATAACTACGTATTAATTACACCGATGGTCATTTAATAAAATTTCAAAATAGTTATATTTCAAAACCGACAGATCATTGCCATTTCAAAACCATATCAATACGATATCACTTTCACTTCAAATAAATCCATTTCCAAAATCATATCACTTTCCAAAGTTATATCGCTTTCGAAATCATAATTCTTTTAAAATCAAAACACTTTGGAAATCAAAACCTTGAAATTCATAACACTTTGAAACTATAGTTTGAAATCATAACATTTTGGAATTCATAACACTTTCCACTTAAACGGTTTAGATATTAAAATTTGTGTATAAAATAAAATTGTTTATAAAATAAAAATAGTTTATATAAAATAGCTATAAGTTAAAATAGTTTATAATAAAATAATATATATTGAAAATGATTTATATAAAATAGTTTATATTAAAATAATTTATAAAGTAAAATATAAATAGTTGTAGATATAGTTTAAAAAATACTTTTATAAAATAAAATAGCTTCCACAAGTTCACAAATCGATTCAACTTAACACGACTTTCAAAATTCAAATTTAATTAAATCTCAAATCATTAATTTCAATTCAATTTAGTTTCTCAATAAACCCTTTCAAATAATCGGTTTCAAATACCTATTTGATCCATAAATAAACCACTTCAATTTCAATATATTTCAAAGTTTAAATATTCGACATTTCAAAACTAAATTTGATAATTCCATTTATATCTCAATGTAATTTCATTACATTTTGTTTCTGAGATATTTCTTTAATCATTTCAATACATCTAAATACAACTTCAATTTAAAATTTTAAATAAACAAAATATCTCATTTAAATTTATATAAGTTTGAAATATTCATTTAAGTCACTTTTAATCAAATTCAAGTTATAAAACATATCTTTCAATTTTCAAATTTAATAAGTTTCAAATCAACCTTATTTAAGTAAAATTCTTAAATAAATATAATTTCAAATCAATTTCAATTTATCATTCCAACCTGAATCATTATAAACCCTATATTTGAAAATATAAATTTACATAAATACTTAACATTATTTATATTGATTAAATCGACTTTATTAAATCAACTTTATTAGATCTTTAAAATCAATATTTATTACAACCATATATTTCCTTCAAAACCATAGAAATCATTTTTCAAATATTTATATATAGACCAACGGTGTCTGTATATAATTTTCTACCCTATGGTCAAGTGATACGGATATTTATCATTTCAATCCATAATTTAAATATATATACGGGTATATATCTTTCAACCCGTAACCCCGAATTCAATTCAAATGAAAATCGCTTGGGTTTATCATTTCAACCCATAACGATTTTCTCCTATTCTACAGATCGTTTAGGTATGTATCATTTCAACCCATAGTGAATTCTATATTAACAGGGAACTTGCAGAGTGATAACAGATATGATAAAATATAACAACAGTAACAGGCATATATCATCAGTGATAAATAACAGATAATGGTGTCAGATGTCATAGGTGAACAGATACAGATAATGACATATATATAGCAATATAAATAACAGATAATGGTGTCAAATGTCACAGGTGAACAGATACAGATGATGGCATATATATAGCAATATAAATAACTAGCAGCAGCATATTTCAATTGTCGTTTCAATTGAAATCAAATTTAATAAATAAAAGAACGTTAATCGTGAGTGATTGCTCACCTTTCGAGGCTAGAAAACTTGGACACGGAAATGAGATATGAATCCAAGCACGAATTCGAAGCAAAGCACGATGGACTCGAGTTTGATGACTAGAGCTGATAGATAAGGAATCGACGAAATCGAATCAGAACTGTATTGATGAAGATAAATGGTATAAGAGATCTTACTTATAATCATATATAACTATATATATATATAATTCAAATTTTAAATTCAACCACATTTTTAAATTAAATAAACACTTATACATTAACTTATAAAATGTAAAATATTTACTTATTTAAATCTATATATACATATAATCAAAATCCATATCAAATAAAATAAAATCAATAATAAAATATATAACATAAAAATGCATATATTATATTTCATTTAAAACAATTATTACAAACCAATATAATACCAATCTATAACTTATGTACTATACGAACAACCTTATACATAAAGCCTTTATAAAACAAATATATATATATATATATATATATATATAAAGTCAGACCGTATATATCGAACATATTTTTTTTATATAATATGACTCAGCAGTTTATATATAACTCATTGCTACTCATATAACATATGTAAAACCCAGAAGACCGGATCTAAAACAAATATACTTGACCACCTTATATAGTCTATACTTTATATATATATATATATGCGAAATTTCAAAATCAATTTGTATTCCAAAATAAACAGAGTCATCCAAATATGTAAGCCCAATTGTACATGAACAAAATATATTTTGATACATATATATAAACTAGCGCATGAAAACTCAATAGAATCTTACAGAAATTTAAATAGACTTATATATAGAAATATATATACACACTCAAAATAGAAGCAAAATATATGCACACCGTACTCTATTAGATGTATATACACAAAATAATATATATATGTATATATATAAACTAACACGGAAGATATATATTACTATTAACCAAAACAACTACATTACAACAGCTTGTATTATATGTATCACATATGATTCTTTATAAAATGATATACTGCAACAACCGTAAATAGGTACGATAATTTATAGAGTCTAAACATATATATCTCATAACAGATAAAATAATTCATATAACTTATATATATATAGAGACTCAGCACATATAAAACAACATTCGAAAAATATATATAATACAACAAAATGTGATAAAATAAAAATCTAATAAAATGTAGTACAGTAAAATGTAATAAGATAACATAATTTAATATAGTATGCAAGTATATAGTATACACACATATTTATCATATACATATTTAAAGTCAATGTTGTTATAAACCTATATATGTATATTACTATATTATAGCAAAACAGGTTACGAATTTATATTATAACTTGAGAAATATAAGATATAAAATATCAATACCTTTCACGCAATTATATATATCATATATATATCTACCATATATAACCACTAACAGTATAATTATATGTAAATTAACATGCCACCCTCTACGCAACATATATCTACTAATATATAATATAAGTATGACCAACAGGGAACCCATTTATAAACAGAACCTATGTACAAATATACAGATCAAAGTACCAAAGAAACAAAATATTAAAAATGACTTGTTATACATATTTTCATCGATCAATTATATGGTGGGAGGAAACTTACGGCAGCCATAAATCAAAACAAAGGAAAATATACCACCTGTTGACTACAAAGTGGGTAGGAAGTGCCGACGTGGATGTCGGGTTACGTGACCTCGTCGATGAGGTTAGGGAGGGGAGGCAGCCGAACTGGCTTGGGTGATGGGATGATCGGTGGAAGGCCAAGTATGTGGAGGGTGGTCTCGGCTTTGGTTGTGAACGGCGGAGAGAAGACGTGAGAAGGAATGAGTTAGGCCAAAAATAATAGGAGATGAAGAGAGAATGTGCTGTCACCCTTTGCTTTGAAACAAATGTTATCTTATTTTTAGGCTATTAGAAACGTATGAATTGAAAGGTCACAAATAATAATTTCCGAATAATATTGAATGCAGTGACCATTGGAATCATCCAGTGAATCTAAATGGTCACAGCAAACAAAAAGGTAAAGGTTTGAATACCGATATGGTCATCCGTTTTACGGATTTCCGCTCTGAACTGGGCTTCAAAACGCAGGAACGAATATACTGCGGAGATCAGCACGATGAGACGATCAAAACGGTATACAGATATCAGTGGTACAATTGAATTATAAAAATTCGAATTTTCTACTAGCGAAAAATGCAGCAAAAACGCAGAAAAATAAGATCGACGGAGCTAAAGAAGTTCGAATTTGGGAAAACGAAAAATGACATCTTAGTCAGAAGATGAATTAGAATTTTCTATGTAAAAATATTCAGGTTTGGAAAACATTTTATTATCATCAATTTTAACCGATATAAATTGAAATAAAATTTCACTAGAAAATAACTTCCAAATTATCTGATGAAAATTTACCGGCTGCTATGATTAATTAGACGCATTCCAAATATCAAATTTTTATTTAAAATTTTTATCGTTTAAAATTTCACAAAATTTCAACTAATTACGTTATTAAAACAGTTAAAATTTATAGGTCGTTACTTTATGTGTTTGGAACACATCCTTATTATCATCATTTCAAAGCTTTTGTCATTAGAACATGGAATCCTATGGACAAATTCGAAATTTATACAAGAAACAATGGTTTATTTGTAATAAGGTTTTTTAATACAACTGATTGTAATAAGATGATTAATGGAGGACTATATTTTATCAACGGTAAGCCGATTATTCTGAAAATATGGAACTAGAAAATGGTTTTTGATAGACATCGACTATCAACTATTCCAATTTGGATCAGATAATCGGAGTTAAGTTTGAAATTATGGGACAAAGAAGCATTTAGTGCTATAACAATTATAGTGGGTATCTCACTAAAACTGGATGAGCCAACGACTAATGAATCAAGACATAGTTATGCAAGAATATTAGTAGGAATCAAAGCTGATGCAGAATTGCGTGATGAAGCCTACATCACAATGTACGATGGTGAAAATTTGGTTCAAAAAATTGAGTATGAATGGTTTCCACCAAGATATGCGAAATGTATTTTTTTGAGCATCTCACAAAAAACTACTGAACGAGGCAAGTATGGAAAGAAAAGGCAAATTCTAATTTGTTTTCAGAAATGAGTAAATCTCAGATCTTAGAAAATGCAAGAAAGGTGCAAAGTTCTTCAAATCAAGAAAGGTTTGAATTCGTAAGCAATTTTCAGGTAAACAACTCAGAAAACCCCGTAAGCAACATTCAGATAGAAGAATCAGAAAACCTTGATAATAATACAGTTTCAGAGAAAATCCATATCTTTGAAAATATAAGAAATGATTCAATTTCAAATGAAATGTCAAATATTTTGGAAATCACTGAAGATGTTGAGCAAATGAAGATTACCCTACCACAAGCAGCATCAAATATCAATAATGATCAAGAAAATAATGTTATTGTCGCCATTCAATCCATACAGCAAAGTCACAATGAAAACTTCACTAAAGGGAATGGTTTAAATGGCATAATCGACAACAATTCAGAAGCTATGCAAAAGAATTCGAGGGATTATAATGTTCACTTCATTGAGCACTCCCTTCCCTGTAAGGTAACCCAAGTTTAGTTACAGACAATTGCAATTCAAATAAGAGCCTAAATGTAAATTCAGTTGATATGGCCAATATTGGCTTGCGAAAGGCTGTTATATCCAACCTAGAAACATTGATTGAGAATACTGTCAAACTCTTGTCCTCTTTCTCCTCTCCTATCGACAACAAAAGGAAAAGGAGCAAAAAGAAAAGCATACATGATATTATGGACAGTAGTAACGAGGATAGTAAAAGTCACAGAAATTTTAAAGGAAAAAATATCATTAAAAATCCGAAATGGGAAGAGCATCTCAAAATTCAGGACAAGAAGACTTGTAAAAGAAGAGGAGCAAAAACTTATGAAAATATAGAAGTTAGCAGTTCGAGTTTCTCACTGTAGCTGCTTATGATATCATTTATAATAGATTTTATATATGTATATTATTGCTTGGAATGTTAGGGGATCAAATTCCCCATAAAGAAAATTAAAACTTTATGATTTCCTAGCTTCATATAAACCCAACATTGTTGGTATACTTGAACATAAACTTGATGATCATAATTTAACTAATTATCAAAATAGATACTTAAATAATTGAGGTGTTGGTAATAACAATTCAATAAGGATAATGGTAGAATAATAGTAATTTGGGACCCCAGTATCTGAGAATTATATCAGCATTTTTTAAATTTATAATACATTCATTGTAAATTTAAAAATAAAGATGGTTTACAGTTTAAATAACCTTTGTTTATGCTTTAAATATTGAAAAATATAAAAAATTGTTATGGCTTGGAATTTCTAAATAATAAAATTGTTAACCCCTTGGATTTTAATTGGGGATTTTAACACAATGATGCATGCATCTGAAAAAAGCAAAGGTGTTCCAATTCCTTTTAAGAAATTAGAATTCCTCACCAATTTATGTTAAAAACAGGTTTTGTCGAACCTATCATAATGGGAAACAAATATACTTAAAAATCTGGAGAATTAGAAACATTCAATGTAAACTTGATAGAATTTTAGTTAACCAAATTTTTACTAATCCCTGCCCAGATTTTAAATGTAATACTCTACCACAAGAAACAAGTGATCATACTCCATTACAACTAATTTTATCTCAAAAAAATATAATCAAAATTAACTTTCCTTTAGATTAAAAATTGAATGGACTTATGATAAGGAGTATAAATTGATAGTTAAATACAGTTTTCAAACTGCTCAATTCAAATTTAGAAAATTTCTCGAAAAAACAAAGGAAAATCTGAAACAATGGAATATAAATAAAAACAACAATGAAATAGATCAATTAAGACAGGGATGTGTGAGATTCTTGGATAGTATTGATTTTGATAACTCAAACAGCATGCAAATTAAAAAAAATCATATGCAAAAGAAATTAATCGAAGAATTGCATGTTGAAGTTGTTAATATCAAACAGAAAGCTAAAATTGATTGGCTCACAAATGGAGATGCACCAAGTAAATTTTTCTGTATCAAAATGTCAAGTAGAAAATACAAAAATGACATAGGAAAATTACTCATTGATAAGGATGTAATTATAAATGAGACCTCTCGGTTAGAAGAGGAAGCTATCAAATATTTCACCGATTTATATAATTCTGATGGGAGTCCAATTGATTTTTCAAGCATTACTATTAAATTTTTGCTGCCTACTGATAATGAAGAAATATTACTTGCTTAAGTTTGATTAGAAGATATCAAAAATATTATATTTAATGCCAATGATGATAAAAGCCCCGAACCAGATGGTTTTGGGGCTAAATTTTATAAAACCCACTGGGTTGAAATACAGTTTATTCTTTTTGAAGCTGTTAATGAATTTTTTTCTACTGGAAAAATATTAATCATACTTTTGTAATCCTTGTGCCAAAAGTGAAAGTTCCAAACTGCCTAGGGGATTATAGACCTATAGCTTATTGTAACTCTATTTACAAAATAATAGTTTTTATTTTGAGTAATAGAATAAAAAAATTTCTAACATATTTTTTTTCAGAAAACCAAAGTGCTTTTATCCTCGACAGACTTATTGTTGAAAACACCATATTGGCTCATGAAATGCTCATAAATTTTAATCAGGGTGGCAAAAACAAAATGTGCGTTAAAGTTGATTTGCATAAGGTATTTGATAAGATAAACATGCACTTTATTATACATACGATGAGGCAACTAGGCTTTCATGAAAATTTCTGTAATCTTATCAAAGAATGCATTAATAATGTTACATATCCCATTCTTATTAATAGATACTTTTGTGGATTTATACACAACAATAGAGGAATTAGACTAGAAGATCCTCTCTCTTCTTACCTATTCATTATAGCTATGGAATATTTTTCATTACAAATAGAAAATGAACAGTTGAATAAAAAAATAAAACCTCTAAATACAACAGTTCCATGTATTACCCATTTATTGTATGCAGATGATTTATTGATTTTTAAAAATGCAGATATCCAGAATGCAAAAACCATTGGAAAAATATTTGATAATCATAAACTGTATGTTGGATTGCAAATAAATGAAAACAAGAGCAAAGTGTATTTCAGCAAAGCATGCAGCGGAAAGAAGGAGATCCTTATAATTTTAAAATTTCAAGAAAATGAACTTTCAATTAAATATTTGGAACTCCCTCTCAGTTCAAATCAAATAAAGGACAATGACTATGCTAGATTTTATGATATCATCTAGAGCAAATTAGATAATTGGTCTAGCAAGCTATTATCAATAGCAGGTCGAATAGAGCTCACTCATACATTCATCACATTGATAATCATGTACTGGATACCATCTCACAACATTTCAATAAAAACAATGGATAAAATAAAAAGATGATGTGCAAACTTTATATGAAGGGGAAAATATCACAAAGTTGCTTGGTGTTTGCACAAAAATGGACAAACACCTCCAAGTCGTATGATTTAATTGATTTTATGTTGTTCTTAGTGATTTGGGTGATTTATGCAAATATATGAAAAACATGGACTAAACTGTAAAAGACACGCAGATTTATAGTGGTTCGGCCAGAATGTGCCTACGTCCACTTTATATGTATTCTCCTTTTCTATTCAAATTACAAGTACAAAGCTTTGATACCAGTATACGAAAGTTGTTTGAAAGTTCTATCCGTGCTTGAGCTCTCAAACTTGTCCACCATTGTTGTACCCTGCCCCTCTATTTATAGAGTGAGGTTGGGGGTAGGGGTCTTGGATGTATATAGCTGCTGGTGGGCCTGGGCTGATGCAATCTGGCCTGGTAGGGTTGGTTCGGTAATGTTCGGTCCGGTAGTAGTTGGAGAGGCTCTGGTCCGGTAGTTGGTTGGTCCGATAGTCATTGGAGAGGCTCTGGTCCGGTAGTTGGTTGGTCCAGTAGTTGGTTGGAGAGGCTCTGGTCCGGTAGTTGGTTGGTTCGGTAGTTTGTTGGTTTGGTACTGATCCGGTGGTCTCGGTCCGGTGACGAATTGGTTCGGTGGTGGCCTTGGATCGTTGGCGATGGCTCGCCCAACATTTGCCCCCAAAAGTGGGGCACCTGCCTGCATGTGTCGCGCTTTGTTTTCTTGCAGTTGGGATAGCTTCATTCGGTTCTAAGTGCCGAACCGTTTTGTCCGGTTATCCCGCACTCGCCTATAAGTAGGGGAATCATGCCACTGTTATTCCTTTACCGTTTGAGAGAGCCAAATCAACTGATCGCCGAATCAAACTTGACTATCAGAAACAGCCGAATCAACCGAGTACCGAATCGCACGTAACTGTCGAACCAGGTGAGTTTGCTTCTGCCGAATGAACTTTTATGGCTAGACTACCGAATGGGATAGGGGAGTTCAAATACCGAATGGTCTTAAACATTTGAATTACCGGATGAGGTTTCGGGAGCGCGAGGGCCGAATGGACCCTTAGACGCACACTACCGAATGGAATTTTGGGAGTGTGAGTTCCGAACGGATTCTCGGACTCGTACTACCGAATGAAACTTGGTGTCTTGTATTATGAATGAAATCCTAGGCTGTACGTACTTGCTCATTTATTTCCCTCGTTCCAACGATGTGCTTTTTTGTGTTTGCAGATAAATGTCTCATAAAGTGGAAACCCGATTAGAAAAGAAGAAATCCCAAGACAGAGAAGATCCTTCCGTAGTGCCCCGAGCTCAGTTAGAGCCGGGACGTCATGGGCCCACCCCGAGGTCACTAGTAGATGGGTACGGCCCTCAGGAGCTTCTGAACTCACCTCCTGACTGTTTCCCAAGCGCTCTCAAAGGCGAGCAGCTTGATGTTATCTCCCGCTCCTTTGGGATTGACAGAGCGCGCATGCTGTTGCCGGGGGAGGGAGTGATGCCATATAATCCCCCCGAAGGGTATTTCGCCTATAGTCGGTACCATTGCATGTGCAGGGCCATTCCCCCGATCAATGCTTGGATAATCAGCTTTATCACCTACTTGAAGGTAGCTCCGTTTCAGCTTCAGCCTAACTCCTACGCCATCCTGGTGAGCCTGTTTGTCATTTTCCAGAGGAGATACGGGCGTCCTCCCTCCAACCGGGAGATCCGGTACTTTTACAATTTGAGAGGCTATAAGAAGGGGTCTCCATACATCAGCTTGGAATCAGCCGTATCTTTCAAGCCTGTCCTGGACTTATATTCGAAGTTCAGTATGTTTAAGAAAGAATGGTTTTTTATCAAGGATGACTCTGTTTCCATCCGTCGCTTCACCTCCGGCTGTAAGTGTGAAGCTTTATTTATAATTTCCGTTATAACTGCAATGCTTCTTCTTATGTGTTTTTATTTCTTGCTAGCGACAGGTGGCTTTGCGGTCGTGGAGAATGATCGCCTGGTTCAGATGGCTGTGGAAATAGAAGCCATTACGGGAAGGGATAGGTCGGCTTCTTACTTGATCAGGAATGCTACACTTCTGGGGCACAACCTGATCCTTCCACATCAGTCCGTGGTTAAGCAGAGAGACACGGCGGAGGAGAGAGCTGCCAAAGTTACAGGAGGGGCCACGACGAAAAGCAGCAAAAGGAGACCCTTCTCGCTGCATCCAGTCGCCGGGGGGAAGAAACTCAAGAAGTCCGATGGACCCTCTCCCAGCACACATCCAGATGTTCAGGAGGAGGAAAAAGGTGAGGACGAAGGAGGTGAGGCGGAGAGTGGAAGTGGTAGAGAAGGTGACGGTGATCGTCACGGTGATGATGGTGGCGAAGGACAGGGCGGTGACGGAACCAGGACTTTGCCTCCCGGGCAGGCGGGCGTGATTCAAGAGTGGACAGATGACGCTCTCTGCCAAGCCTTCGAAGAGTTGGAGGCAACGGAGAAGTCCAAGAAAGCTGGTAAGGTCGGGACCGGTGCCGATTTATCTTCCGGGAGCGCTTCTACTGAGGCAACTTCTGCGATTCAAGGTGAATTTCTCTTTATTCTTTTTAATTCTTGACTGATGGCTCAATACATGCTGGTGACACTTGGTTTTCATTCCAGGAGCGGGCAAAACGGCCAAGACCTCAGATCTTCGGCATAGGCTTGAACAATACAAACTCCTCAAAGCTTCTGCCAAGCCGAAGCCTCCTACTAACCGTCCTGGAGACGTAGTCGGCTATCGTCCTCTTCTTGAAGTTATCGAAGAAGATATACAAAAGAGGAAGTGGAGTCGATCTACGTTTGAATCTCTTCCTGGTCCTCCGGCCCCACTCCAGCCTATTCACGATATTACGGAGGATGATACTGAGTTTATGCCTTCCCCACATCCGTCTGAGAATCCAACCTTCACCCCGATAGATCACCCTGGCTTGGTTCGTAACCCGTTTGCGGGCCATCCAGACCTGGACCCGGCCTCTCATGACATCTCCTTCGATGAGGTTACTAGTGAGCATCTTCTCCCTCGCAATCCTATGGTACGGGTGCTTGACGAAGCTAAGTCCCTGGACCTTGATTTGCTTACTACCCGGGTTGTAACTCTGGGGGATGAAGCTAAGGCGAATATTGACCGGGTTGCTGAGGAGACCAGGAAATTGATGGGGCATCATGCCCGACTAGTCAAGGCCGGGGAGGAAATTGGGAGTGCCAACATTCGGCTACGGTTAATGGTCTCCGACCAGGCTAAGCAGTTTGCCAATCAAGCCATTCAAATTTCTCGGCACGAGGCCGCATCCAGGCAACTGAAGAAGACTATGGAAGAGGCCAACAGGGCAGAGTTGCGAAAAATGGAGGCCGTCTGCAAGGAGCGGATCGACATGGCCATTGCGACGGTGGATGAGGTTCGACAAGTGGACCTCGAGCGGGCACAGGAATTGTCGAGTAGACTCGAGGCCGTGGAGCTTGCTCAGTCCAGGTTGAAGGAGGAGATGGAGGCGATGAGGATATCCCTTCAGGCGGACCGCTCACGATACCGATCGGAGAGGGATGCTGCTGTTGCTAAGCTGCGTGCTTCTGAGGCCCGAATGAGGGAGCTTGAGGAAAATGAGGGGATGATGGATGAGATGCTCCAGGATATGTATTTCCGTACTTGGAAACAGGGTAACTTATCCTGGATGGACGATTACCCCCGAGTTATGGCCAGGATTTATCTCCGGGCTCTAGAGGAGGCTAGGGCTGATGCGGATAAAGAGGGTGGTGCGGTCTTCAGAATGGATGTGGTCACTGCCCAGTTTACCAAGGAGGAGAAGGTGGCGGTGAAGGAGGGTATGCGGCTGCTTGCTGCTGAAGAGGCAGGTATGCAAGTAGAGGATGATGATCAAGATGGTCAGGAAGCAGGCGCTGGTAAGTCTTCCTTTCTAGTCTTTCCGTTAACTTGGTTGCTTATTACTAATGAATTCTTTCTTTGACCGGACAGGTGGGCAACAGGACAAGGATAAAACTCCGACGCAGCCGGCTCCTTGATTTGACCTGGATACCTTTTAGTGGACTTGACATTGTTGAATATGTTAGTCTCAAAATAGTAATGTAACTTTTAGGTTGTAATTATGCTACTTGTAATAAACAACATTATTCTTGACGTGTAATTTTTTAACTTAAGCTGATTTTGTCGTTTTTGAATGTTTTTGCTATTTTGACATGTTGTATGAGAAATATAGCTATGCGTATGCTTGTGATTCAATTGTGTTTGATGTCAAGTTCTTGCTTAAAACATAATTTCATGTCTTGCAATGTTAGTGTGACGTGTGAATAAATTATAGCCATGTGCTTATACATGAAAGAAGAAAATACCGCCCTTCATATTTTACTTGTAGGTGGCAGCTTTGAATGTCTTGCGTGACTGAGTATGGAATGCGGTCCAGTGTCTTGCCGTGAGTATCCGCTTCCATTAGCGAATGTCTCCTATTCGGTGTCCTGTACTTCAGGGATCGTTACAGAGGATAGGAAAAAAGTTTTTTAAATAAAATTGAAATATGCGAAATAGTAAAACTTCCAATCACGGAAGGCCTTCGATGTGCTTAAGTTCGTGGCAAACGGGCTTTGTAGTCACTTTCCCTAGCTGTGGTCTTGGAGACATTTGTCACCCATCTTACGCCTCCGCGGGGAGTTAATCTTTTCTACCACAGCCGTACTTAAGACACATCGGAGCCGAGATCGCGCACAGTAATTACCCGGGCCATTATGGCCCGTAATCGTGGGTATTATTCGATTTACTATGGCCGGCTAGCGTGGGTGCCGATCGTCAACCGTGAACTACCCCTGGCTGGCCACACCTTATGTTGGGGCTTAAAGTAGGTTCATAGTTGCCGGCGAGCCGAACGCCGTAATGAGCTGCCTTGGCTATAGTCGGCCTTCTCGGTGGCTTATAATCGGCTCATTACAGTTGGCTTTAAGGGTCGTCGCGAGCAATGAGTTAACCCGCAGCAGAGGGATGCCAGAGCAAAAGTGTCTCATTGGCGAGGGCATAGATTCGCATAGTACCTGCTAGGTCTTGTCCAGGTGAAGTCGCGCTGTGGAGTGCCTTAAATGGAAATGCTATATGCACAGGATTTTGTTCAACAGAAAAGGATAAAGTTAACAAGCAGCCAAGATATAAAGGAACAAGTTAAAAAAGAGACAAGGTTTTTAAAGTGGTTCGGCACGAAAATGCCTACGTCCACTAATTCTCTTTGTTAATTCACTTCATATGGGCAGTACAAGTTAAGAAAAGTATCGACGGAGGTGTTGGATGTTCCATGCCCTCTGGAACACCTCTCCGTCCACTGTTGACCAAATATAAGCTCCATTGTGGAGATCTTTATGAATTACATATGGTCCATCCCAGATTGGATCTAGTGCTCCGGGGCGAGGGAAGATTCGCTTGAGGACAAGATCTCCTTCTTGTAAGGTACGATGCTTAACTTTGGAGTTGTAGTGTGCTGCCACTTTTTGCTTGTGGGCTGCTGCTTTGAGGGCTGCATCGTTTCTTCTCTCCTCAATTAGATCCAAAGACATGTGAAGGAGTTCTTCGTTCTCTTCTGGGTTATAGTGAATCCTACGGTGGGAAGGCACGATGGTTTCAACTGGGAGCATAGCCTCTGATCCGTATGCCAAAGAGAAAGGAGTATGCCCTGTCGATGTTCTGAAAGATGTGCGATAGGCCCACAGTGCCGTAGGGAGTTCATCCACCCAAGCGCCCTTTGACTTTTCGAGCTTCTTTTTTATTAGAGTTTTCAGAATTTTGTTGACGGCTTTGACTTGTCCATTTGCCTGGGGATAAGCTACGGATTAGAAGCTCTTGTGAATTCCGTGCTCTTAGCACCAGTTGGCGAACTCCTCGCTGTTAAACCGAAGTCCATTGTCCGATATAATTTTGAATGGAACTCCGTACCTGCATAGAACATTTTTGATCAAGAAGTTAATAACTTTCGCTGATGATACTTTATTTAGGGGTTCTGCTTCCACCCATTTGGTGAAGTAGTCGACTTCCACTATAGTATATTTGGCCCCGCCTCGGCCCATTGGCAGTTCGCCAATCAAGTCAATTCCCCATACTGCAAAGGGCCAAGGGCTGGTCATCTGAGCAATCTCAGTTGTTGGTAGTCGCGGAATCTTAGCAAACTTCTGACATCTGTCACATTTTCTGACAAAATCTAAGGCGTCCTTGCTTAAAGTGGGCCAGAAATATCCATATCGGAGTATCTTTTTTGCCAAAGTCTGCCCTCCAGTGTGATCTCCGCAGCTTCCTTGATGAATGTTGGATAAGATTTCCTTGGCTTCCTTTCCAGCGACACACCTTAATAAGGGGTTAGAGAAGCCGCACCGATAGAGGGTGTCCTCTTGTATTGTGTAGCGGGAAGCTTTCCTCAAGATTTTCTTGACTTCGTTACGCCCGTTGGGCAGTGTGCCACTTTGTAAGTAGTCTCGGATGAGAATCATCCAAGTTGCTTCTTCGGTTGCAGCTATCAGATTCACTTGCTCAAAACTTGGGGTCAGTTGCTTTGAGATGGCTACTGCTTCGAAAATAGCATCGTCTCTCATGCTAGCTTGCTTCGCCAATTCGTCGGCCTCTTGGTTCTCTTCCCGAGGGATGTGTTTGACTAAGTAGTGGTCCAATCGATTGAGAAGTAACTTGGTCTTCTTTAAATATGCTATGAGTCGTTCTTATCGAGCCTGGAATTCTCCTAGTATTTGATTAACAATAAGTTTGGAATCGCTATGAAGACACAAAGAATTGGCTCCGATTTCTAAGGCAAGTTCTAATCCAGCTATCACTGCCTCATACTCTGCATCGTTGTTGGTGACAGCGAATTCCAAACTTATAGCATAGTGCAGCTTATTTCCCCTAGGAGTGATTATTAACACACCTGCCCCCGAGCCTTGTTCGTTTGATGCACCATCCACAAAGAGGTTCCACTTGATGTCTTCTGCTATTTCTGATTGCTCCTTACCTTCGTTGGTAGTGAATTCGGCAATGAAATCGGCCATGGCCTGGCCCTTGATGGCGGTGCGAGGATGGTAGGTAATATCATATTGACTTAGTTCAATGCACCATTTAAGTAGTCGCCCAGAAGTGTCGGGACAATGGAGTACCTGCCTCAGCGGTTGATCGGTCAGAACTCTGATGGAATGAGACTGAAAATAGTGTCGCAGTTTTCGTGATGCGATTAGTAGACAGTATGCTAGCTTCTCAAGTTTAGGATATCTGACTTCTGCCCCCGTAAACCTCTTACTTACAAAGTATACTGGCCGCTGCGTGCAGTTGTCTTCTCTTACCAAAGCAGCGCTTAGAGCATGAGATGATACAGCAAGGTATATGTATAACTCTTCGCCTTCGCTTGGAGTCGAGAGTACCGACGGTTTCTGGAGGTGCTCGATTAAGCTAAGGAAGGCTGTTAAGCATTCGTCAGTCCATTCGAACTTTCCTTTGTCTTTCTTTAGAGCTTCGAAGAAGGGGACGCACTTGTCCGTTGCTTTGGAGATGAATCGGCTGAGGGCGGCCACTTTCCCATTCAGGCTTTGCATTTCCTTTCGAGTTGAAGGTATGATATCTTTTAGAGCTCGAACTTGTTCAGGGTTTGCTTCAATCCCTCTGGCATGGACGATGAATCCCAAGAACTTTCCTGATGATACTCCGAAGGAGCATTTTAGAGGATTAAGTTTCATTCCATATTGGCGAAGTACTCGAAACATCTCGCCCAGGTGGCTTACATGATCGTCGGCCTTCCTTGACTTTACCAGCATGTCATCCACATACACTTCCATAGTTTGTCCTATTAGCCCTGCAAACATCTTGTTGACGAGGCGCTGGTAGGTGGTTCCTGCATTTTTAAGTCCGAAAGGCATTACCTTGTAGCAGTACAATCCCCGATCAGTGATGAAACTAGTGTGGTCTTGATCGGGAGCATGCATGGGAATTTGGTTGTATCCTGAGTATGCGTCCATAAAAGATAACAGTTCGTGCCCGGCTGTGCTGTCTACAAGTTGATCGATTCAGGGAAGTGGGAAGCAATCCTTCGGGCAGGCGTCATTTAAGTTGGAGAAGTCAATGCATGTTCGCCACTTCCCATTAGCCTTCTTTACCAGCACCGGGTTGGCGATCCACTCTAGGTAGATGGCTTCTCGTATGAAGTCATTGGCAAGTATATTCTTTACTTCTTCATCGAGGGCTGTTGATCGTTCTTCCCCCATACTTCTCTTTCTTTGTTTTACGGGCGCCTTGGTAGGATCAATGTTTAGTACGTGGCATGCTATGTCAGGGGAGATTCCGGTCATGTCAGCATGTGACCATGCAAATACATCCAAGTTGTGGCGGAGAAAGTCAATGAGTTGTTCCTTCAACTCTACTTTTAGTTGGGACCCGATTTTCAATAGTCTACCCGAGTCATGTTTGTCTACAGATACAAATTCCATAGCCTCTACAGGCTCAGCGGTGGCCTCCTCCTCTTTGTCCCTGGGGTCTAATTCATTGAAAGGGTCGCTGGTATATTGAATAGGAGGGGCTTTCTTTAGTTGCTATGCTTCCAAACTTTTTGTGCAGAGGGCAATCTCTACACTCTTCCCTTTATCCTTCCTGTGGTTGTTGCGAAGTTCAGTTACATAGCAGTCTCGAGCAACGTCCTGGTCCCCCTCTACTTCCCCTACTCCATTGTCCGTTGGAAATTTCATCTTTAGGCACCATGGGGCCAGGACAATTTAGAAGTCAGACAAGGCTGGCCTTCCTAAGAAGGCGTTGTAGGCCGAGTGGTTTTCTATCAGCACAAATGTCTGTTTCTGCACAACGGAGCGGGGATGACTTCCAATTTCAACAAAGAGGTCCAGTTGCCCGAGGGGCATCTTCACATCTCCAGTGAAACCGTGTAGTGGTTTATGGCAGGGAGAAACATCCTTTATTGATAGTTTCATTTTGTCGAATGCATGCTTGAATAGGATATTTACTGAGCTTCCAGTGTCTACTAGAATTCGGAAAACTTCGGTTGGACCGAGCCGGACAGAGATAACCATGGGATCCATGTGAGGGTACTGCCTTCCCTCTAGGTCACGCCTGCTGAATGTGATGTCATCACTCTCTTTCCGCTTCGGGTGGCGTTCTTCTATAACAGAATTAACGCAGCCTTCATTGTTTCTAAGTGACTTTCCATATCTTTCCATCTCTGCCCAGCTTCTGTCGGCGATGTGTGGTCCTCCCGAGATGGTATGGACCACTATCTTCTCTTGACTGGAGCTGCTGGTGTTGTGATTTCCTCTGCCTATTCCTGGGGAGGGTAGCCTCGGGTTCTCATTGGCAGGAACTGGGGTCCTGTTCTGACCTTTTACATAGCGGTCCAATCTCCTTCTTCTGATGTGTTCTTCAATCAAGTCCCGGAGATGATGGCATTCATTGGTATCATGCCCATGGGATTCGTGGAAGCGGCAGAATTTTCCAGACTTAATCGCGTTATCTGATTCCTTCTTGTGCAGGGGGCGTTTGTATTTAACTTCGTCTTGAGTGGCCAGAAGATGTTTTCGATCGTTTCATTCAGAGGGGTGTAAGCGTCAAATCTCGGTCCTGGCCAATATAGACGCTTTTCTCCCTTCTTGCCCCCAGCATTATCCCTAGAGTCATATCTTCGAACGTCCTTTGCTACAGCGGGCGTGTTGTCGTGAGCTGCTTTATTTTGTTGCCCTGATTTTCCCTCAGTGGCAGCGTCTTCAAGTCTCATATATTTTCCAGCTTCATGGAAGAAATTGGGTAAAGTAGCTGGTTTTTCTTTTGTCAATCTTCTAGCAAATTTAGTATCCGGATGCACACCACTACAGAGGGCCATTAAGATAAGCTTCTCATCGGCATCTTGGACTGCGGCCGCTGCGACATTGAATCGGGTTAGGTATTGCTGCAGCTTCTCTCCAGGTTTCTGTTTGATACTGGATAAGGAATAAGCGTCCTTGGGTTGTTCCACATGAATGCGGAACTGGCTGATAAACTTTTCTTTCAGCATCTCCCACGAGCTGATGGATCCTTGGGGTAGAAACCAGGAGGTAGCTAGATCTGCTAAGAATAGTGGGAAGCATTTGCACAGTACTCCCTCTGTTGCTCCACTCATGAGCATATGCTGTGTGTATCTCTGTAAGTGTACAACGGGGTCGGAGGTTCCTTTGTAAGGTTCCATTGTTGGCATCTTCCATTCCCGGGGGGTGATGGCGATTTCGATATTGCGGGCGAAGGGGCTGGTTACCCTAGCGCCTATCCCTCGATCTCTTTGATCCCGTTGGACGCACTCTCTGAACAAGCGTGCCATCCTTTCATCAGAATTTGGAGCAGGTAGAAATGAGTTCGGTTCTGCTCTGTGGGACTGATTCCGTCCAGATGACCTGTAGGGATGGTATCGTCTATCATTCCTGATATTTTCCAGTGGTTGTCTTTGATCTTCTGGAAGCATGCTAGGGTCAGCTACAGTTGGCCCTTGTCTTGATCTTCCCCTGCTGGGTTCTGATCTAAGCACTTCCTCGGGTCCAACTTTGGGCTGGACTCTAGCTCGGCCCCGTTCACTGGTGTTGCCGTGGTTAGGTAGTACGACAGGCTCGGCTATAGTTGACCTACGCCCGGTACCTCCCCCGTTGGGTTCGGTTCCAAGCGTTTCCTCATGTCTAACTTCGGGCTGAGCTCGGTCTCGACTCCTACCATGGTCGCTTCTATCGTTAGCTCCTTCGAAGAAGGAAGATCTTTGTTGTCTCTAAGATCCTCCAGACTGGGATTCACCCCATGATTCAGTGTTGCGATTGGACTCTTCAGCATCCCTTAAGCGTGACATGAGTTGGTCCACCAAGGCTTCCTGCTGGGATGTGAAACGGTTAGTCACTTCAGTCACAACCCTGTCTAGATCTGCCCTAGTAATTGCTGCGGACTGCTCTGTGGCAAGGGTTGTCGGATTTGCCTGACCTTGATTTGGTACGGCTGCTGGAAGGGGACGATTTACTTGATCTGTGACCACTGGATCTGGAAGACTGCTGGTTGTGATATTCTTTCCTTTGTTAACGTCTTTCTTCTACCTCGGAGGCATGTTTTCCAAGCAATGAACGATGTTGTTAGGAAGAAGGTTAAGTGGGAGAAGCTGAAGCTTCGAGCTGCTCTCTCAGTGAAAGCACCAAAAATGTTTGCACAAAAAATTGACAAACACCTCCAAGTCGTATGATTTAATTGATTTTATGTTGTTCTTAGTGATTTGGGTGATTTATGCAAATATATGAAAAACAAGGACTAAACTGTAAAAGACACGCAGATTTATAGTGGTTCGACCAGAATGTGCCTACGTCCACTTTATATGTTATTCTCCTTTTCTATTCAAATTACAAGTACAAAGCTTTGATACCAGTATATGAAAGTTGTTTGAAAGTTCTATCCGTGCTTGAGCTCTCAAACTTGTCCACCATTGTTGTACTCCTGCCCCTCTATTTATAGAGTGAGGTTGGGGGTAGGGGTCTTGGATGTATATAGCTGCTGGTGGGCCTGGGCTGATGCAATCTGGCCTGGCAGGGTTGGTTCGGTAATGTTCGGTCCGGTAGTTGTTGGAGAGGCTTTGGTCCGGTAGTCATTGGAGAGGCTCTGGTCCGGTAGTTGGTTGGTCCGGTAGTCATTGGAGAGGCTCTGGTCTGGTAGTTGGTTGGTCCGGTAGTCATTGGAGAGGCTCTGGTCCGGTAGTTGGTTGGTTCGGTAGTTTGTTGGTTTGGTATTGATCCGGTGGTCTCGGTCCGGTGACGAATTGGTTCGGTGGTGGCCTTGGATCGTTGGCGATGGCTCGCCCAACACTTGGAATACGTAACAAAAACAAAGGGGGCTGGTGGCTTAGGTCTAAGAAATTTTAAAGACCTAAGTAGAGCTTGTAACTTCAAATTATTCTGGAAATTTATTGAAGGCAAATCACTTTGGGCTAAATGGATGAAAGCTAAATATATCAAAGGCAAATACTTTTGGACAATGCCAATGAAAAATCACTATTCACATACTTGAAAAGTAAATTAAAATGTAGAGAAACATGTGCAAAACTTATAGAAACAAAATTTAAAGAAAGAAAACAAATTAGCCTTTGGTTTGATCCTTGGATTAATGGAAAATCATGATCAATTTATTAGGCTGGAACAACCTTTATCAGGTTGGAGAACGAATGTGAAAGCTGAAAGTATCATACAAAATGCATCATGGAACACACAAATGCAACCAACAACATTTATATTTAGTGCAACAATTAGCAAAACGGAAATTGATACAAGCTTTAAAGAAGACAGTTGGAATTGGAAATCAGCAATCAAAGGGAAATTCTCATTCAAAAATACTTGAGAATTTATCAAAGGTGAAGAGATTGAAGTGGAAGACATAAAACAATTTGGAATAATGCAAATTGCCCAAAAATAACTCACTGCATACTTTGCCATATTAAATCAATTGCCAACAAGAGACGGATGTATAAAATGGAACAAAAATGGAAGCATCAATTGTCTCTTATGTAATAGTGAACTAGAAAACATAAATGATTTATTTTTCGATTGCATCTACTAAAGACATCTATAGTTTAAAGCTCAACCAACAACTGGCTTTAGAAAACATCAGAGATAGCTTCCAACATATTCAGAAGGTGTTCACAAATAAGAAAAAAGAATTCAACGGAGCATGTATTGTCTTAATAACTGTTATATATTTCATATGGAAGGAAAGAAACAAAAGACTGCATAAAGAAACAAAAACAGACAGTTTGCAACTTTGGAAAACTATAGAAACTGAATACATTATTATGTTCTTAAAAACTTGCAAGGAAGCAAACTTCAGAAGCCAAATTCAAAGCATATGTGATCTAGACAACTATGAGGAAAGGGTGGAAGATTACTTACAAAGCGGGAATTTCTCATCAGAGATCTCCCAAGGAAGAAGTTTCAACGATTACTTTCAACATAGTAATAATCACTTGCCAACAGAGTTAGGAGGTTGGCTAATCTCGATGGCACCCTCGCTGGAGGCAGCCGTTTCAATGTCCAAACCAAAAGTAATTTCTGCAAGGGAAGTAAACAAACAATTTATAAATCTAACTCAGTTTATAATCTAAGTAAAAATACTAATTACAAATTTTCATCACCTGATTTGAACAGAAGCTACCGCGCACCCAATGACATGCCAAAGGAGTTAATATTTTCCACAGCAAGACAGAAATTTGCAACTTGAAATTAACAATCAAAGATTAGGCGAAAGTTACTACAGAAACAAGTTAATAATCAAGTTTATCACATATCCCCTATGGAATAAGGGAGAAAGCAGCAAACTTCATGGGCAAGTGAAACAAACAATAAGTGAATACGATAGCTTAAACAAATCCAACGGAAAATCCTTCGATTCAAAGACATCTGTTGCTAACAGTAGCAAGGAGAGGATCTGGAAGTCCCCCTGAAGGAAGGGCAAGACATATAAATTAGGGATTGTGAAGAATAGCCACAAATTGCAATAACCTTAATTTTCTAGGTTAGAAGGCTTTTCTTTGCCGAAGAGACTCGAAAGTTTGAATAATAAAATGCGGCTAGGGTTATAGTAGGATGTATAACGTATGTTGTAATCGGTTAGTTGTAAATGGGTAGGGTACTTTACCCAGTTTGTATGGGCCTTGGGCTAGTTTTTAACATTTTCAAAAAATAAAAATCTTTCAAATATACTTAAAACTTCTGAGTAGTACTTCTACAAATCATTTAATCTTGAATACACAAGTTTGAAGGGTCGTTGTGTTAACTTTGAAGACCGGACGATAATTATTGATTGTACCATAATGGTGCGGAATTTTGCTTTCAAAACAGCGACCTTATCCACGACACAACTCTCATCACTTTATCACTTTCTCTTTGTTGTTCCTATCCATTAATTTTCCAACATAGAAGGAGATACATGAGGAGATGGGTTTAAAAGGATCGGGTTTATGATTAGATGTGGTGAATTCTTGCCCTCAGAGAGGCTGGTTGGAGACTGCTAACTATATTACAGGTGCCTTAGAAGATGCTATAATCCCTGTAGACACTAAGACTTGCAGGACATTTTTAAAAGCGTGTAAAGAAGAATAAAGTGGCTGGTGCATTTGAGATTAAAGGAATAAATAAATAAAGGATGCTGGTCATTTTGTAAGTCTATCATCAAATTATTTAAATCAGATGTCAACTCTGGTCGACCACTTGGATAAAGAAGCTGAGAATGAAAGTAGCGTATTCTGTTGTTTACGAGTTCAATACTTTTTATTTTATTTTCAAAGCGAATATGTTGGATGATACAATGAGAACTTTCAAGCTGATGCAAGAAATGAACATTCAACCCACATTCAAACTTTCAGTTATCCAGCGAATTGTTGTCCTTCATTGCAGATGGCTTGTCAAATAACTATAATTGTAAGGAGAAATCAGGAGGAGACGGGAATACAAAATTCTGGTGCCAGAAAGGGACTTGTTTGACATTTTGCTTTTCAATTTTCTTTAAGTTGGTTATCTTTTGAGAGTCGGGGAGTCTGTAAATTACATGTTGAAGCATAACCTGTTTGTTGGCAGGTGGAAGTATAAAAGACAATTTTTGAAGCTTCATAAGGATTTATATAGGATAACCTGTTTGGGAATAATGGCTTAGTTGTTGTTGTTGTTGCATAAGGATTTATATAGGAGCTTAGATGCATCTGAACCAAGAACAGATGAACAGAGTACGAGGTTTCAGTATGTATGTGCTTTAAGGAGTAGCTAGAAAGGATAGAAAGAGTTCTCTACTCCTTAACAAGCTATCACGTGGTTGGCATGACTACATTGCTTCATTGATACTTTCCAGAAAGGCAGGGTGCATTATTACAATATTTTCTCGGTGTTACCATAAAATGGCATAGTTGCAATTTGGGATAAAGCATTCTTAAGGCACCATGAAAGCTTGCTCTGTATATAGTCATTAACGTCTTATGTTCTTTTTAGTAGTTCCTAGTTTATGCCTTAGGCCATCTTCAACCACTTCAGCACAGTAATCTGTAAGATTACAGCTAAATGAAAAAGTCTAAGCAGTCATGCGCCTATTCAGTATACACTAATAAGTGGGCACCTATTAAATAGGAACATGCCTTTTTTGACAGGTGTCTAGAAAGCAGATTCCTATTAAATAGGTAGCCGTCCCTGGTTCTCTCCTGAACAAAAGACCCAAAGTTCAGTGTAATACACAACTGCTGGGAAATGTTAAAACTGTAAAACTGGAACTTAAGGCTGATTTTTAGATGCTGTTGGAGATGGTCTTACATTATATCTAGATAGTCATTGATACAGCATGCGTCATTTCTCCCACTAAACATTTAATTGTGGTTTTATGGAATAGATCAGATTAAGGTAGCAGCATCATTCGTTTGTTGTGACTTGGCCATTTTCAGTGACAAGATTCTCTTTCTTGTTGGTGGAAAACTGTATTTCATTGCATTCTCAGTGGAGCAATATGGATATCTATGCTATGTTCAGTATAGTTGAGGTGTATACACCTCAACTATACTGAACACAGTATAGATATCCATACCTCTCCACTGAACATACAAAAAAGAGAATCTTTCTACTGGTAATGAATTTGTTGCAACATGACAACCACAAATTATATTTCAAAATCTAAAAAATGTGTATCCTGAAAGAGAAACATGAATATCTAGCTAAGTTGCAACTCAATTTTCTACAAAGTACATCAAATATTGCTAAACTATCTTACAATCAAATCATGACTTATCATATTATGTATTCACTGTCTAAAAAATGGATAAAAATCCGAATAATAATACACCCAGTTATCTGCATGGCAAATGACATGCTTTGTGATCAAGCCTGCGGACTGATTCTGCGTCCTTAATCTTCCAGGCTTGGAGCACAAATCTCAATTCTTTCACCTTGGCTTCAGCATTAGAACAGCAAGTTGCATGCACGGTAACTAAATCCCTTAAATCGCTAATTGGCCGACAAAAACCACTAAAGTAGCGTGTGTCCAAGAGTTTAACTCTCACTTTCATTTGCCTGAAAGTACCATCAACTTTCATTTTGCTTAGAGTGTCTTCTGCGTTCATGCCTTCAGAGTTATTTCTAGAAGCATACCATGTATCAAACAACCTCACTGTTTTATAGTTTGAGACTACATAGTAGAAACCTGGATTGATGTGAATCACTTCATCAGATGGGTTACCATTATAAATGCCGCTGCCTATCTGCATGTCAACATCATTATGAGCTAATTTTGAGAACGGATTCTGTAGCCACATGACGTCCAAGTCCTGACAAAGGAAAGTAAATTACAATTACAAACTTACTCTTCATGGCTACATCAGATCTCTTCAAGATTCAGAAACCTTTGCTTTCATTGCATCATGTGTGTCCCCTTGTTAAACTTCATGTCTTTTACATGCATTATGTTTATGCAAGTTATAAACTAGTGGTAACTGACAGTTAAAAAAGATAGCTATAAGCATCTCGACTTAAGGACCAAGCTATTGGAACAGTGTTTTTAGACTTTTAGTTATTCAAACTGAAAGACACGAGGTATATGTATTTAATATTATTGACTATTTCTGCATCAAAGCTTTAAATTTGTGAAAGCATACCGTATAAATGAAGCTGTATCCAAGCTTTAGCGCATCACCTAGGAAGTGAACCTTCTGCCACATCATTTTATCAAATTCTTCCTCTGTGAATGCCCCAATTTTAGAAAAGTTAACCCCCTTTGTAACTAGCCGAAAGCAATGTAATTTTAATTGCTTGCATCGATCAAGGGCTGTATGGTCAACTGCCACAAATAGGACATGGTTAATCAATGATTTGGTATCCACACCTTGATTTAGACTTTGGAGGAAGAGGTCAAACAAGCCATTCTCCGTTAAATGGTCATTGTTGAGCATGCTTATGATCAAGGTTTTGTTTTGCATCGAAGCTTTCTCTAGACTTTTCTTTATCTCATATTTAGAGACATCTTTCTGCATGATGACATCCTTGTTAATGTTATTTCAATTCACCAACCAATCCAACGTGCAGTAATGTACGAATCAATTTATTATCTATTTGTTCTAGACATTTTAGCATTGTGAAATATTTTCATTGTTAGCACATATCTACCAAATTATTATTCATGTATGAACCTACATATCATCTATCTACAGACATACACATATGTCATTCTACTTTTCCTATTGCAGTATATATTTCTCTTTGAACTATAGTTCGTGCCATCAATGGAGGTAAGAAAAAGGAGACATGTCATGTTTTGCCGGAAGTAGGTGCGATAGAAATTTGAGGTACATTTATTTTACAGCGTTGTTAATTCTTCTTACTAAACATGTAAAAGTTTTTTTCCTTCTATACCATCCGTACTGTTACATAGCGGAAACTACCCTGGTTAATTTTTTTTCCCTTCTAGAACTTTTATTTAGTTAAAGAAGAAAAAAAAGGATAAAACCATCAGTCATTTTATTGTAGTTCAAAATTTAAAATAACACTAATGCTGGAATCAAAGACTGAATTAAAAAAGAGTTAATCATTCATATACCTATCTATTATTATAACCACTGCAACTTTTACACGGTTGCTGTATACTTTTATAATTACTTTTTGACAATAAACTCAATTTGATTTATCCAATTGAGTCAAGCTAACTAACTTTCTAAATTCTCTTTGTCCCTTTAACTTCGTAAAGTTACTGATGGACAAATCGTACACACATACATGAATTAAAGTTGCAGTAGTCAAATGCTAACAAACTATACGGTCAAATCTATTAACAAAACAAATAAATCCTACTATACAGCTTTTCTTTATGTGTAAATCTCTATCTTAGACAATAATTATAGGCATGCTACAGTTCATGTGAAGATTGACAACAAACGAATGCATGCATGATAATGTGATATAATAGCATTTAAATTTCATGCTTACCATCCAACCTTCATGACAAGCTTTATGTTCAGGCCACCTGGCATGTGATGAGCTGTTAAATCGTTTCCAAAACTCTAGAGTAGCACTCAGATCAGCAAGCTTAGATTTCACAATGCGGCAACAATTGGCATGCACAGTCCTCACTTTTCTGATATTTCTGCTATCTTGACAAAATCCACTGAAATAAACAGTGTCCAGGAACCTCACTTTCATACCCAGCCTCTCAAATGTTCCATCATGTGCCATTTTGGTAAGCACGTCTTGCTCTTTTAAACCAACTGCGTATTTTCTATTTTCATACCATTCTTTGTATAAAGATATGGTTTTGTTGTTGGATACTATGAAGTAGAACCCAGTGTTTAAAGGGTTTGATACGTTATATGGATTGTGGTTGTACACATCACAGCTTATTTGCATGTCGTCCTTATGTCTCAGTTTCGGGAAAGGGTTTCTTAACCATAACACATCCATATCCTGCCAGTAGAAAGAGTAAAAAAAAGATTGTAAAATGATTGAATATCATGCTAAATTTGTCAAATTAATTGAATTTGAGTGCGAGTTTTTGTAGCTATTCCTAATGGACTATTTGGTGAATAAAAGTCCAAAGTGTTATTTTTGAGCCATTCCCTTGTTTTCTTTGATCATTAGACTCATTACAACTAAAGATTTGCATGTTTACTACTTTCCAATGTTTAGATATCAAGGGACATTTCTTTAATCAAATAGCTAAAAATACAAAGAACAGATAGTCAAAAGCAAAAGAAATCGTGGGTCGTTTTTATTTTTGAACTTATTTCTTTGTAAGATTACTAACAAACAAACATGCATGATGTGTGTGTTCACAGGTACCAATTTTTGTCTTTAATTTAGATTGCATTTACTCAATCTATCAAATATAAAATAAAGCTTAAAATATCAGACAGAATACGTAATTATTATATATATTTTCAGTGAATTGTTGTTTACTTTTTTTACGTTTATAATTAACGATTAAAACATGTACTAAATTCAAAGAATGTTAATAAGTTTACGAACAGAAATACTAATTTTACTTTATGTACGAAAAGTAATGCAAATAAATAAAGCATTATAGTAAAAATTAAATAACAATGAACGAGCTGCAAATTGCTTGATGGGATGTTGAATTTTTTATGTTAGTCATAATTAACATAGAAATAGATTGATTAGTAATAATGGTAAATTTGTCGTCTATAAGACGATAAGTATATAATGAAAACCCCTTTGAATCAGTGTGTTTTTGATAACAGACAGTTCTCAGGCTTTTTGAGAGAAAGGGGAATGATAATGGAATACTGCTAGGAATATTTAGCTCAGGTGTTTTTGATAGAAAAAGATTAATTAGTTTAAGGTCTCTCTTATAAAACAATTCAAGGCACATAGTTTTTTTTTTTATAGTAAAATTGCATGAAAATGATGTTAAGATGAGTGTATATGACTATTCAAACCTGCTACTCGAATTTCAGAAAATAAGAACGTCAGCACACTAGTTATTTCCACAAAGAATGTAAATATTAACAGTGCTATTATTTGCAGTAAAAATAAATACACACTCTCTCTCTCCCTACACAGACATATGTATGTATGTATGTATGCATGCATGTATATGTATATGTATGTATGTGTATATATATTGGTGCTAGCGCGTTTAAAATAAAGAGTGGACCAAATTTCCACATAATACCATATACAATGGTGGATTAAAAATTTAGATAGCCATTACTAAGATATATTCTATTTGCTTAAACTTTTACAAGGGGTTGGACTTACAGTGAATATGAAGCTGTAGCCAAGTCTGAGAACATCACCGAGAAACTTGGTTCTTCTCCACATCATCTTTATAAAATTCTCAGACATGTAAATCACCTCTTCAGATAGATCAATATCTTCAGTCACAAGCATATAGCAATGGAGTCCTAAAAGCCTGCATCTTTCAAAAGCTACCTTATCAACCGCCACCAGAAGAAGGTGTTTGATTAAGAATTCAGTATTCTCCCCTTCACGAAGACTTCTAAGGAAGAGGTCGAGCAACCCGTTCTCTTCTGCATATGCTTCGTTCAATATGCTGATGATTACTGTTTTATTTCTCATTGATGCTTTTTGTAGAGCTGTTTCTAAGTCGTCAGTCTGCTCAGTTGATGACTGCACTTGTACAAATATTATATGGAATAGTTAGTATTTTTATTTTCTGTACTTGATTTTGGCTGGATTGCTTTTGAAATATATTTGGTGTATTTCTGAACTTTTATTTTTGCTAACTATTATGTCATAATGCTTTACTATTGGCCAACTCTCCATATTATACCTAGTTCAAGTTAAGAGTTAATGGAACCCAATGTAGATTTTGTTAGTTTCTGTTTGAGGTGATTGGGTGTGTGTTTGGGTGTATATATATGTGTTAGTGACAAGGATTGGCTACACTTCATTTTTGCTGCACTTTTATTCTCCTCTGATTTCAACTATACATTCTAATATAATTTAAATAATATACGTTTTTCTCTTGTCACCTTATTATACTATTTAAATCGGAATATGCGGATGAAATCAGAGGGAACGGAGGTGCAGTAAGAATGAGGTGTCATCGATCCTTGTTCAACATAGTGCACAGATTATGGAAATGTGGAAATGTATGTGTTTATAAGTGAAAATTTGTGTGTTTAGTATTTTTGAAAAATAATAATAATGTTAATAATTTCATTCACTGAGGAATTAGAGAAGTTAGGTTTTTCACAAATAATTTTATATGATATTTCAAAATAATGATGGTTGAAGGGAGAAATATATTGTAATAGATATGATTGAATGAGAGAAAAAATTAGAAAGTAATATTTCAAAGAGCAAAAATATTTTTTAATGATTAAAATGCATACGTATCTTTTCTTTGATTTTGAAAATTCGAAAGTGAAAAATATTTAAATTTTCATAATCCAAAATTTTCAAATTCTAAGTTTACTTAACCCGAAATTGTCAATATTCTAGTTTTCTCTCCATTTTTTGAATAATTTTTTTTTAAATTTTAATTCCAGTATTCCTACTGTTTTGAATAAAATTTGAGCCTAAGGACATCGAGTTTATTTTTGAGTTGAAGGACAAATGTTACTTAATCAACATTGTCCTTCAACCTAAAAAAAATAAATAAACGTATTTCCCCTTCGGTTTAAACTTTTTGTAAAGTTTGTCATTGTTCATGTTTGCCTGTTTTTTTTTCCATTATTTTCAACATTCAAAATTTTGCGTTCTAAAATTCAAGATTTTACAAAATAAATCAAAAGGTTCAAAATTGGAATATCGAAAAAGAAAGCTATCCGATACTGCAAAAGAGGAAAAAAATGATATCATAATTCATCTCCATTTAATTTATGTTGCCAGGACAACATTTTCCTAATTTTAAAATCTTTACACATGTTCGTGTTGTGGACATTCTACTTTGAATAATTATTTAAGCAAATGTTTAAAAAACTTCAAATGTACATGCATCCAATGCATTCAACTATACACAATTCAATTTAGAACCTTAAGTCTACATTGAAAAAAGATAAATACATTCAACAAAAAGATATTTTGTTTTTCAGAATTCTACGGTTTTCTGTTTTTTCAGGAAAAAAAAAATCTAAAATCATTTTAAATACGTGGATCTTCATTAAAATTCGGTTAAAAATCCCATGAAATTCTGATTAACCAGCTTGCAAACTCAATCTAATCAAACCCTTGTTAGTCAAGCAACTTTTAAACCATGCAGTCGCTTTATGAATGATATCATCACATATAAAAAAACTACGTTCCCTTCCATTTCCTTCCAACACATAAGCTTTGCATGATGCATATCCCATGATCACCTTCCAAACGTACAAACAATTGCGAAATCATGTATATATTTCAAAAACCTGAACAAATAAACAAAATATTAAGAAAAATAACTTACAGAATTTGACAATTTTTTTACACCGAAGATGCCATCAGGAAAGCGAGGCATCAGCAAAAAGCTGCTAACTATGATGGCAAAAGCCATGAAGGAGGCGATAATCATCACTGGCGCTGATCCACTAGTGACGCAGTTGTAATATCGATCATACCTCACCATTTCGAATTCTTCTCTAACGAAATTCAGCGAATTTATTGAATTAAATGGAGTCACGGTATTATTGTGAATGTACGAGTGGAAGTCCCTTGGTAATGCATATAAATTTCATGAAAAAGTTGAAAGAAAAACCCCTTTGAGTTTTCTTGCTTGCGAATTTAATAAGGCTCTCGTGAGTTACAAATATATGGCAGATTGATTCTGTATTTATTGATGATAAAGGAGAGGAGTAATTGATTGAAAATTATGATGGGATTATGTCATGTAACTGATATGTAAGTTATGTAATTTATATTTGATAAGCAATGACTAAGTATGCAGTAGACAGGGTAGATGAATCATTAATAGCATTCCTGATTTTATTCAAGGAATAGATGGCCTTACTTGATTTTCATCCCAAGTCATTCTTATTTTTCTTTTTGTGCAGAACTTATTAACTTACTTATCCAGTCTAATATCGCTAATTTATACGTCTGAATACGCTACCATATATATTTAGTGTGCCTCTCCGTTCTCTCTTTGCGCGTGCTTGTGTGTGTGTATTTAGGGAGGAATCAAATGGAGAAATTCCCACATTTCGATTTTCAATTTATGCCATCTAGGATAAATATTTTTAATGTACAATATATTTCATAGTTAGTTTTGGACGGTTTAAAATGCATTGTATTAAGATTTTCTGTTCACCGACAAAGTGATGATAAGAAGATCACACGTTCAAAAACTTGCCAAATTTTGACAATTCATGATATAAGAAGTTGATTTAGAAAAGCTATTATATAGAAACCTTATATAAATACGCAAATACATAATTTTGAACATATTAGGATAACTTAAATTACACCAAATTTTGCAGAGATTATCTTGAGTAATGTAAGAACACATCTCCAGATTTTCATTCAATTTTGATATGTGTAGGCTAAAAGATAAGAAAGGTATAGCAGAGAGAGATGTAGTGGAACTCTTCCCTTAATCCTAATATGCTCAAAATTACGTTTCAAATTAACGGGTAAAATAAGTGTTTTAATGATTGATATTCGACTTAACATTTTAAATATGTTAAGAGTTTCGAAACGATCTATTCTTTTGTGAACATGACGTTCATAGTGTAGATTAAACATGCACAAAGTTTAATTTGATTTGAAACAGTGTATCATCGAAAACCGTAAATGTGTAGAGTTAGGTATAGCGAAAAAGAGGTGTAGTGTGTGTGTGTGTGTGTGTGTGTGTGTATGTATATCTGTGTGTGCGCACGCGCACGTGCGTGTACACACATACATAAATGCATACACACATCCTCCTTTTATACCCCTTTTATATATGTATCTAAGTACGTACACACATAAAATACGCACACATCCTCTTTATATACCCCTTACGTCCTCATATTTTTATGTGGAATTTTCATTTTTTAGACTAGCAAGGTGGTTTATTGTAGCTTTTTAAAATGTTTCAAATCTTAATATAAATGATCTCGTTAATATATTAAGCTTATAAAAAAATCACTTCATTTCAAATATATATACACACATAAGACGAAGGGGATGAGAAGCAAAGAAGGTGGTTTGAAGAATAGAGGGTCTTATTCACACTTGCATATGCATACACATATACACACCTGTGTAAAAAAGTTTCTCTTACATATACACACAAAGACAAACACATGTTAAATATTTTATGTTTGTGTTTTATGATGATATGTGAAGCCTCACCGCTATTGACATTCTACAAACTCACAGCAGAAAAAAATCATATAATAACAAACAGTACAATACAACATGATACATACAACTTATGAGATACATTAGAGTACTTGGGATATGGTAGTCACCTTACACATACTTACATGTTGCTTATTATTGTATAAAACAAAAGTCTAAACGAGATAATAGCTAACAATGTCTCCAAGCTCTACCAGCTACTCCAAAGTCTGCTAGGAAGTACTTGTCGACACTAGCTCTCAACCTACTCATGAGAGTACCCAAGAGTAGTCAAAGAAATAGAACAAATACAAAAAACGCTGGTCGGATATAAACTTTGGTGTAAGGAGCAAACTAGTCCAAGATTCTAGTTACATAAATGCGCATATATTCAATATAAGAAATACCGGATAACAAACATATGGGTACATAGGATCATACTTCAACTTGTCTCACCTACATCCAACAAGTTAGAATAGTAATAATAGGTCCAATTGTAAAGGCATAGCAACCTATGTGGTCTCTACTACTATAGCAACCCATATTGCAATAAATAATCAATTGAGAATTAACTATGGGACTAAAGATTTAATAATGTAATTATGAAATTAAATGAGAAAACATGTGAAGCAAACAAAGTAAATATTTGGGATATTTATTTATTTGTCATCATTTGGATTAAAATGAATAATGATTTATCACGATAAATATTTGTATGTACATTTAGTTACTTAGTATGTTGTAACTTATATTCAACTTATGAGAATAAATCAAATGAGAAGAGGGCTAAAAGGACCGGTGCCCAACTCATTATGGGATAATGAAATAATGACTTTCTCATTTCATCTAGTTATTCATATATAAACAAAAACATAAGCTTTAGAAAATGTTATTGATGGCGACTTAAAGAATGAAAATGAAGAAGAAGATGAAGAGAAAAAACTAAAGAAACTTATAGAGATTAAAGATCAAGCCAATTAAAATATTTAGGTGAATAATATCACTATCATCATTACCATTTTCATCTATGTTGAATACAGTTTTGGCTAGCATAATGGAGATCATATGTGGTAAATGCATATAAATGATAAATAATGTTTTAATGAATATTTTAGGTTGAAACGACTTTACTATAGGATATTTAGCTACGATTACCTACACTAATGATTTTTAAATGATGTGAAAAATTAATATTATGTTCTAAATGAATTTTTAGAGAAAGTTTTTACTTTTGAGAATTTCTCATGTTTAAATAATTAGTTATGAATTTGATAGAATCTGCATTTTTTTTTGAAAATTAAGAGAAAATAGCTAAAATGTTCATATTTTGGTACAAATGTACGTAGAAATTTGCTAGGATTTTATGAGGAATTACCCAATTTAAAACCCACACTAGCGGGACCTAAAGTAGTATCGTCGAAAGCTTAAAATACGTCAACCGAGACCATTTTTTAAATATGCAAATATGATAAGAGGTTAGGGACAGGATTTGTTAAAAACTGTAAAAAATAGTAGGTAAAGTATTGTTACTAACTAAAAGTGGAGGTGGAACGAATGTGACGATGACACATGTAAAAATAGTGGTGGACGCATACATATGGAAGGCTTTGTTACATGCAACAGAGCTGAGGTGGCAAAGCCTGAGAGCATTTGTCAAAGACCTAAACAGAAACCAAACGCTAAAATGAAGTAAGACAAGACTAAGTAAAAGTTCTAAGTAAATGAACTAAGAAAATATGAAGCCGAAGATGATAACCGAAGGCTCAAAATAAGGGTTCCAAACAAAGGTGATCACCGAGGGTGATTACCGAAGGTGTTCCTAATGAGAGTATGATAAATAAGATATCTCTAATACGGACCCAAGGATAGGGATATTCGGAGACCTTTTAACATTCAAAGAAAAGTTAATACCTACTTTCGGTAGAAAGTTGGTAACGAGACTTGTTAACTCTTGAAAGATAGTTAATGCTGAGATATGAGGCTTAAGAGGGCCTGTAACGACCCGAAAATTTAACGACGTTAATATTAAACTAATTAAATATGGAATTTTACTTAAAAGGTGAATTCAATATCGTATTTATAACCGTTGCGAAGGTTTTTCCAAGGTGATTAGTTTGATATACTATTAATTGGTTTCGAGTTATGCTTTGCGAAATAGAGGCGATATAGTGTTTAAATAGTGTATGTAGTTATTTCAGACTAAACTAGATGCACAACTCAAAACGTATCCTAATGACTATATAAATGAGGCCACAAAATCCTAGCCGTCACCTATATCTATGTTTTTCTATCCAAATCCCTAAATCACCCCGATTCTCTACTATGGTGATTTGCAAATTAATTAAAAATGATTATTCAACAAATCCAAATTCTGTTTAATTATACATGGGTTTGACGCTTTCAGTGAGGTGAAGAGGCGTATGAGATTTGTTTTTTCATTCGACGCTCTAGCTGACCAGAAATTGATGGTTTATTCACGACCGTTGAACCTAGGGTTTTTGATTTAACAATGAAATAGCCACCAATCATTGATCGGAAGGTACTAGAGCATGGAGGAGGTCACGACCAGCAAATCCATGCTCCCTGATTGTAACATCCCTAATTTTTAAATAACATTATTCAGAATATTTAATTAGATAAATTAAATAGAATAATGTAAATGTTAAGTGATAAGGGGATTGAAATTTGAATAAATTTAAGCGGCCGTGCTTATTATTAAAAATGGGCTTAAAGAATCGTTTATAGACTAAATAAATTATATAAGGGCATAATAGATATGGCCTCCCATGACTCTCACCCTTATACATATGTGTGTCCCCTAAGCCATTCACATTCATTGTCACTTTTTCACAAATAATAAACATAAGCAAAAGAAAGAAGGCTGGCCATTAATTGGAAGAAAAGAAGAAGATATTCCAGGAAAATGTTGAAGAATTAAAAAGGACAATCAAACTCATCTCAATCCACTTTCCTTATCAAAGATTAAGGTGAATAATAATTTCCGTCTCTATTTGCTAAATATACGATGTTAGATGATGATATGCTTGAATTATGGTTTGTTTAAATTTAAACAAGATTGTTTAAATGATGGTTCATACAGTTTTAGACCAAAACCGTGTGATATTAATGTTTAAATGTCATGAAAAAATTATATGTCATGCAAAACGTAATTTTAGAGTTGGGTTTTAAATTTGATAATTTTCCAAGCTTTGCAAATATTATTATGAATTTTTGAATGAAAATATAGCACGTTGGGTTTATAAATTTATTTCAGAAAATATATTGAGAATTTGGATTTGAAATTTTGATATGTTATATAACATGATCAAAGTAAATTTTTATGATTTTTGGGGATTTTTCTTAAGTGATTTGATATACAAATTAAATTATTTTGAGAAGAGGACCTAAATGATTTAATTGTATTTACAATGGAAGGTTTTATCTATAAATTTCTAAGCTTGATACTTATACAAAATAATAAGGCAGTTAGTTTTAAAAACCATGGAAAAATTTATGGCAACCAATAAGAAGTTTACACGTAGGCAGATTAGTTGATATAAGTTTCTTAATTTGACATTTAACCCCGAAAGACAGGTTCTGCCTCTATTAAGGGTACCTTTCGCCCCTTACCTTTCACCTTCGACAAAGTCGAAATCCTATTAAGCCCTAATCTATACACAGGGTATCATTTAGGTGGTACGTAGTGGATTGGATAAAGGCAGAAGGTATGGTGTCGAAAGCATGCTTTTGATGGAGTCGATACCTTAGTTTGTTTTAAAAAGTTAAGGGCCTGCTTTTGTTTTACTAAGCTTTCAACTTAGTCGATACATATGTTTTTGGAAGGAGCTTTATAATGGCTTTCGAAGGGGTTGCCATGTTGTTTTAAAAGAAAAAGGGCTTTCGAAGGAGTTCTTTTAATTATAAATCAATGCTTTCGAAAGAGGAGGTTCCGACACAATCGGAGCTCTGCCGCCAATTCTTTTGCCTTTCGAGTGTATTGAAGTCATCAATGCTGTCGAAAGGTAGCGTTGTTTTAAAGATGTATTAAGCCGCTTCCTAAATGCTTTTGAAAGGGTTATGGGTTTCGAAGGCAATGGATTCAGAAGGGGTTTCGAGGTAATCCTTCAGTATTTTTAATATATGCTTTCGACTCTATCGAAAAGGATGGTTTCGACACCATCATAAATTCCCCAACATTTTTAGATGATAATGAATGGTTTCGAAAGAGATACTTTCGTTTATATTTACTTTGACCCAAATGATATTTTTAAAGATAAACCCAATGATGTCGAAAGGGGGACTTTCAATACTTTAGGAAGAGACACTTCCAATGGTTTCGAAGCTATGATTCTAACAATTAATAAATAACACTTTATTATATTCGAAAGGTTTTGAAAGAAGGATTTTAAAGTGTTTTCAAAGGCAGGAGTCTAATGTTTTGAAAAGAGGTATATGCTTTCGAAGGAGGCTATTCAGTGAGGTTGAAAGCAAGGTTTCGAAGATTTTGAAAGTATAGTTTTCAAAACAAATAACTCAATCTCGTTTAAAAGCAAAACCATGGTATATTAATGAACAAAGTATTTTTAAATGGAATTTTTGAAGAATTCTTAATGGGTTAAAAGAATTAACTAAGTTATATTGTTTGCTTCTCCATATATGTATATATTCACTTTGTAATGAACCCAAACGGTACTTTGGGAAAAGACAGAATAACCAGTTAGGTTGACCCAGTAGTGAATATAAATTAAAGATATCGGCAGGGCCAATAGGTTTACAGTAAGCCCATGAAAACTATGTAAGGGAAATGATATTGGCAAGGGCCAATAGGTTCATAGTTAGCCCATAAAAACTATGTACAATTGAAGATGTCAGTTGGACAGGTTTATAGTTAGCCCATGTAAACTATATCCAGATAAGAAAATGAAATATTGACAGATGGTCAATAGGTTCCTAGTCAGCCCATGAAAACTAGGATAAAAGAAAGATATTGACAGTTAGTCAATATGTTTCTAGTCAGCCCATGAAAATTAGGATAAAAGAAATGATATTGTAGTTACCAATAGGTTCATAGTGATCCCATGAAAATTATATAAGTGGACATGGAGTCCATAAACATTTAATCGGTTATTAGTCAGCTCATGAAAACTATTAGGTTAATAGTAATCCTAGAAACTATAACTATGACAGATAGTCAAAATGAATGGGGATGGGTAATCCAGTATTGATTCAATTATTTTGCATATCATCACATAATAATGTTTTGAATTGATTTAACCATTGTGGATGCAGGAGCACAGAAAATGGTTTATAAAGGTTTTTAAGATACTAGTGAGGGGAAACTCGTTCCGCTAAGCGGCGTGGTCTTACTAGATATTAAATGATTTGAGATGGTAGATTATTATTCATACTAGGCTTTATGTCTAACTCAAAGTTTATGTTTTCCCCTTAAGTTCTCGGGTACTCAATTGATTTTGAGTAGCTTGATATTTGAGGTTTTCAGGTACCTCTTAAGACGAAAAAGCTTCTGAAGTCTTGCAGGAGGCATGTAGTTATTTGAGTTCTCTCTCATATGATTCCGATGTGTTGTTTTGTTAAGGCAAAGTTGTTTATTGCCTATTATATACTCTGATTACCAAGTAGGCATCTTCATATGTCGCTCTTGAAGTATATTGTAATAATTATATTTTTCTGAACATGGTTAACATTGTGGGATTATGTAAAGAATGTTGAAATGGGTTTTTGGAATGGAATGTGAAAGTCGTTTTGAAATTTTAAACTTTTTCCATATCCATGTGTTTCTGGTACATCAATTTATCTAACACTACCATATTTGGTCGCAAGGGATTAATAACTATGGATGATTGCAGCATCCGTAGCCGTTAGTTTTGGACCTTCAAGTAGGGGATGTTACACTGATCAAGCTAGATTTGTCTAGATTTGCCTGAATTTAGTGATTAAAGCGGCGACTAGGGCAGCAAATTAGTGGCGGAGGGTGTGATCGGATGCGGTGACAAGGTTGACGAAAGTGGAGGTTGGTGCGGTGGACCCAAAGTTAAGCTGAGATCGAGGCAATAGTGCTTGTGGTGGCGGCATTTTCAGGATGAATGTGGAAACTATGGCTTTAGCTGATTGTTGAAGGAGGTAACGTACACGATTATTTTATTATATTAATTAATAAATTACCAAAATGCCTCCACAATTTCTACCATATGAATTCTGATTCATGCACTATTTCTTCAGTTTGACTCACGATGGAATTTCAGAGTTTTGGCACTGGATTTGCTGAGTCCGGTGGCTATTAGCGAAAACGCATTGGGTATGAATTATTTAATTTAATTAATTGAATTTTAAACTAGAAAATGCATAATTATTAATGTAAAAATCATATTTATTCATATATGTTATATTCTAAGGATGACTATTTAATTACTATATATTTTGAATGTATTATTCTTTAATTGGATGATTATTGTTGATTGTCATATTTCTGGATGTTTAATTAAAATAAATTCTTTGATTTGGGTTAGAAATATTATTTGAAATAAATTTGATAATAGCGAGAAAATTTAATAAATAAATGGTAGATAAGCTTGTTTACATATTTTTGATGGTTTCTATAAATAACAGTGATTGAATTAAACTGGATTATTATTTATGAGTTTTTGGACAAATTTATAAATGATAACTAAAATTATATTTTAATTTAATATTTAGAAATTTCATTATTTAGAATGAGATTTTAAATAATAATAATATAAATTCCAATGGAAAAAGTATTATTTTGTGTAAATGACAAAATAATTTATTTTCCGGTATTTATGCTATCTATGAACTATTATTGCTATTGTCTAATTTACAAATCAAAAAAGGTATTTTCTAGATAATAATAGTAGTAGTAGTAAAGAGATGTTTTCTAAATGTGTTTTGGATAGAGAAATTACTGGTTTGAGATAAATAAAAATAAAATGGAGTTCGATGATTTAAAATAAAATGATGTAATTTTGGGATGAATAGTAATAAATTGGTTTTGGAAAGAATTAAAGAGGTTTTAATGTATATTATTATTTTGATGTAAAAAATAATTATATGGTTTTAAAGAGCGATTTAGTGAAAATCATAATCATTGATTTAAAATGCGATGTTTTGGGGTATTTGAGAAATGGGATTACGATAAAATATTTAAAGATTATATTATCATTTAAAAGGAATTATTATTGTTTTTGGATGAATAAATAAAGGTGACTTTATAATAACAATAAAATGATATTATACTTAAGCGAATATTGGATGTAAATACATTATTTGAATGGTCGTCGAATATGTGATTGATTGTTAATATTAATTATCACATATATATGTGATGTTTGATGACAATATCATATTTTGATGAGTGCGCAATATTTTACCATTGTTGCAACTAGATGATGGTAGCTAATTATGGTTATTTGATGATTGATGTTGTGTCACCAATGTTGATTGGATCGGTACACATTTGATAGATTTATATTTATACTGATGATGATATATGCAGATATGTTTATGTGTTGTGATTATTTTATTTGATGGATTGGGGTTGTCGTCGGATATTGTTGGTGTGTGATGATTATGTGATATTATGTTGTGGTTGCCCCATATGATGATTTATTGAGATGAATGAGTAGGAATACTATTTTTTGCTTCTACTATTTGCATTAGTTGTATTGGTTGCAATGGTTGCAATGGTTACATTGCTTGCATTGGTTTTGATGGTTGCATGGATGCTATAGTTGCAACGTATTAACAAGTAATTGGATGCAAGAGAAGAGCAGGGAATAGAACTACGTGGGTTTGATCCCCCAAAACGGGTACATAGGCAGTCTTTTCCTATGCAATATCTAGCCTATGGTCATAGTATATAAGGTTAGGCGCAGTCCAACCATAGTTAGCACATTTTCCCTTTATTCTACATATATGTGTATTTGTAAGTTCATAGGTGAAAGCAAAGAAAATGGCAAAGGGTCTAGAAAGAGTCGTATCTAGAGAATGATTCAGTCTATCTCTTGCATTGTAGTTATATAGATGTTGCTCAATAACTAATGTATTAAAATGTGTAGATTATTTAATGTATTTTATTTAAATAATATTTAAAATATTGAAATGAGAATATATATTGATGTTTAAAATTCCATCGTAAGGTTTCCATTCTTATGTCCATTGTTCTAGATTTTTAATTTTTATCTATCCATAGTTCACTGATTTTATAATCTAACATTAATTATAAGCGTATTTTAAAGTCGTTTTTAATTGACATTAGATGTTAAAATAGTGGGTCGTCACAATTGGTATCACAGCTTAGGTTTAGTGATTCCTTGAGGCTTAGGTAGGTTTGACCATTAGGTTATAATGATTAACACCTTAGGTTAGGTTAAAATATAGAATGATAGAACGTTTTGATTGAGAGTTGTATGCTTTGTGAGTTTGGATTGTTTGTTAACCACCATTACCTTACCCTAAAATGTTGTTTTTTATGATGATGGAAGATAAATAAAGTAGGAGTGGGGTGTGATGAACACTTATAAGAAGGGTCAGGTGTTGGTTATAACCCGAGTGACGCACACCCGATGTTAAATTATAACCGAAACTTGACCTATAGAATAATGTTTTATTTTTAAAGTGAATAATATTTGTTTGAAAAAATTATAAAATATACACTTCTGATTTTAAAGATATTTTATTAAAAAGGAAAAATGGTTATTTTGGGCATATAAGTGATTTGTTGAAATTTTTTATGAGAATAAAGTATTTAATTTGAAAATAATATTTTTATGAAGATATTATTAAAAAAGAAAAGTGAATATAGAAAAAATATTTTATTTAAAAGTAGTAAAAATGTGTTTTAATTAGATATTGGAAGTTTATTTCCGTCTTTGAAGAAACATTTTTATGAGAACTATAATTGTTTTAGAACTTTCTTTGGAGTGCATTTCTATAATAGTATTATGATTTAGAAATGTTTTGTTAAACGTGGAAATTATTTTATAAAACAGAAATTTTGTTGATAAATATTTTATTTGAAAATATTTTATGAAAGAATGTTCAAGTTAAAATATTTATTTTGGAAAGAATATTTTTGTAGCGACCCGTTATTTCAAACACTTCGGCTTTGAATATCATAACCTTTTGAAATATAGTTAAGTGTTATAAATGAGATTTTATAACCTTGTTAAACATCTTTTAATTAAAGAATAATGATAAGAAACTTGTTTCTGAAATTTGTTTACAAAAACATACACTTTGAAGAAATATCGATAATGTGATCAAAAAATCGGCTTATCGATAAACAACTTTTTAATCAATATAAGTTGTTCAAACTCTTTTGTACTGATCTAATTAACATATGGACACTTTATTAACTAATTAACATACTTTGTTTCATAGAGTAATTAGAATCTTCTAGAATCTTCTAGAAGATAAGAGATATTTGTATGTAAGGGGTAGTTTAGTCTTTTACTTAAAAATGAGGTGGAAAGGAGAAGTGATGGAGCATGTGATGTGCCTTCCATGACAAGCCAAGGGGTGAGAAGGATAGGGAGCACACTGTGAAGCCTATAAAAGGAGGAGCATACCCCTTGAATCCATTTCACATTTTTAGTGCAAAAATATATACACTTCATATCCTTCTCCTCAATAAATTTCCTAAACAAAATAATTTCAAAACACATCCAAATCATTCAAACTTGATCAAGGACCTAAGGAAAACATCACAACACCTTCCATCAACTTAAATCTTGAAGAAGTGAAGCAAAACTCCACATATATCAAGGGGCCGTGAGCTATTTGGAGTCTTTTGGAGGCAAAAAGGCAACTACAAAGCAAGGAGAGGTAGGAAGTTAGGTGTTTGCAAGGTTGAGGTAGGAAGTGGAGGCTTAAAATTGCTTGTTTGTTTGGTTAAGCTAACTCGCCATTGAATGAAAGTATAATGTGTATATGTGCTTGTGTTTTGATTTGTTTCTTTGTGATTGAATGGATATTGATATATGTTGTAATACTTATTTAATTATTGCTTTGAAAGAAAATGGTATATGTAATCCATGTGTATGGACTTGAATGGATTTGTATGACTTGTTGCATAGCATTGAAATAAAGCACATAGGCTGTAGTTGGACTTTGGTTTAGATTGGACTTGGATTTGAAAGTGCTCACATGGCGATAGTCGATATGGATGCACTTAGAAATTGCCTTGTGTTTGGCAATTTCTAAGGAACTTTGTAGAGTGATCCTTCGGGGTTTCTCACCATATTTGTGATGTATATTATGTATGATTGCTACCATAAAAAGTTTGGATGTTGAAAAGTTAAGTAACATATTGAAAAGTGACTATACTTCTACTTGTGCAAAACTGCCCCCTTTAGCCTTTGTTTTTGAACTTCAAATGTTTGCAAAGGACTTTAAATTTAAGTATTTTGTTCCATTTCTTTTATAAGTGTTTGCTAACTCATATTAGAGTACTTTAAAATGGTTTAGGATTTTTATGGATTTCTTAAGAATTAGTTATAATTTTTTAAAGAAAATGGTTTATTTTAAATGTAAGGAAAACATGGTTTTTCCAAGTTTTTAAATATTTTATAAATTTGTTATTTTAAAGTAAAATTTTGAATGTATTTTTAAAATTTATTATAAGTATTTAAAAAGCATTTCTACATGTATATAGTGTTGATGCCAAAAATGGGCATCGACACCCAATAGAATCTAATAGAGATTAAATGAAGAATGAAATTAAAACAGAGCAGAAATCATAAATGAACACACAGATTTTTATAGTGGTTCGGCAATCTTGGCCTACATTCACTTTATACTTTTTTTGATCCCGCACTTGATTATGATTATAAGAATGTTTGGATAAGTTGGGATCCATTTGTACAAGAATGAAGAATAAAAATGGAAGAGCCTTTTTGCAGCAGAAAGAAGGGCCCTCACGTCCTTCTGGATTTGAAACTCAACTTAAAGACGGTGCATTCTATCCACTTCCCTTATGTCCTGTGACTGACCGGGGTATAGAGGATCAAGCGGCAACTGCTGAATTGCAGCTAAGGAATGGACATGGAATTGCTACTCAAACGGTACTCCCAGAGGCAGAAGAACAAAGATGATATGACACAAACTAGGATTGGTTACCAGGCCAAGCTCCCAGCGTAGATTGCAACTGCTGTCAACTTACCAGCATCCAAACACCTAACTTGGCAACTATGGTATGACGGCTTGTTAGAGAGAGCCAAGAACAGACCGATGATGATCGGAGAATCTTCCCCCATCGGAATCCGTTCACTGGCGTCGTTCTATGAGCAGAATATCCAAGATGAAATGTCACTACTTAACTTATTCCAAATGCCATACAAGCCACTCAAAGACTTCTTGCATGAATTCAATGTCTCCATCACTGAAGTGGACACTCCACGCGAGGATATCAAACTGATGGCATTGATTAAGGGAATCAACCTCAAGTCAGATTTTAGCGATTGGTTAACTGGAAGGCCTCCTACGACCTTGGATCACTTCTATTACAAAGCGATTCAGTGCTTATGCATGGAGGATGCGTGGCTAATACTGATAGAAAATAATGCAGGCCCGATGGCCGGAGGGTTTTAAAACAAGAGTAACGATGATGCCCTAAATGTGGACTCGAATTCTAGGAGACAACCTAGAGTCCTCAAATTCGACTCATATACTTCTTTGAATGATTTGATCAAGAACATCTACTTGAAGACTCGCGACTCGAAGCAATACTGGAAACCAACCTCGAGAGAGTCCATCGAAACGTAGAAGAAATCCGAGAAATGTTGTATATTTCAAGACATACATGGTCATAACACCAGCGATTGCAGACACCTCCAAGATATGATCGAAAAGTTGATCTAGAAAGGAACGCATTGACAATATGTGCAAGCCCCGTAGAAAGGCAAGCATGGAACATCCGATGCCTATCAATAGAAAACTTTGATTATCAATTGGATCGCCTACGATCGACTTCCAGTTGAGAAGGGCTGGGGCAAAGTGGAATAACGAGCATACGATGCTACTTCACTTATCAATAAGATTTATTTCAATTTCAATTATGTTGTGAACTATGACTGACTTGAACTAAACTACTTCAAAACAATGCAGGTTACCAAGTACTTTGAGTTGGGTGCCAACCAACCTCCACGGAACATGATCGGACCTTTGGAGGATCATCAAGTCGAGCGTGATTCAACCGCTCATCAGCTACCATATGCATTTGACTTGGGGGCAAGGACTCGAAATTGAAAGTGGGTGTGACTCGACCATCCACTTCCTACCCTATGCTTCAATTCTGACAGAACATCTATGCCTTACTCAGAGCCCGACAAGATCAGAATCTAATACAAAGTGGACACGACTAACCGTCTACTCATCAATCTCCGCGATTGACTTAAAGACCAAAGAAGGATCGGAATGGACATGATTCGACCTTCCACTCTCTAGCATGCATTTGAAGTTCACCAAAATACATATGCCTCTCCAAAAGCTCAGCGATGCCGGGATCCAACTAAAGTGCACGTGATTTGATCATCTACACATCGACTCCTACCCTGGACACAACACAGAGGGCAGTTCAGAAGCTTGACTTAAAGTAGGCATGACTGCCTACTCTTCAACCACCGCCCTCAACATGTAGACACGACTATAGCTTGAGGTGGATGTGACTTGATCGTCCACTTGACAACTCCCACTCCCTCGACATGTTGGTAGGAGTACTAAGCAAATTGGACGAGACTTGGCCGTCCAACACATGCATGGATGTGATCTAGCTATCCATCACTTACTCTCTTCCTCGACCTGATTGGAGGAACTACAATCACCAAGTGGACGTGAATCGACCATCTATTTGTCAAGTTTTATCCTTGATGTTAGGGGCAGAATTCCATTCAATGGATGAACATGGTTCGACCGTTCATTCGACAACTCTTACCTCGACTTGACAATTGGAGTATAAATCAAAAATGGGTGCGACTGACCATCCATTGACTAACTCTGGTTCCCAGAGTGCAGACCGAAGTATAAGCACCAAGAAAATGGATGCGGTACAACCATCCATCCACCAACTTTGGTCTCCAGAGCGTGAACTGGAAGATAAACACCAAATGGGTGTGACTGACCACCCATTGACCAACTCTGGTCCCCAAAATGCAGACTAGAGTATAAATACCAAATGGGTGTGACTGACCACCCATCGACCAACTCTGGTCCCCAGAGTGGGTACTGGAGTATAAATACCAAATGGGTGTGACTGACCACCCATCGACCAACTCTAGTCCCCAGAGCACGGACTAGAGTATGGACACCAAATGGTTGTGACTAACAACCCATCAGCCAACTCTAGTTCCCAAAGTGTTAACTAGCGTATAAAATCTAAACGGGTACGATCCGACCGCCCGTCAACAAACGCAGTTCCCCTAGAATGGACCATAATATAAGCAATAAAATCAGATGCGACCCGACCATCCGATATAAAGCGGACATGACATGATCGTTCATTCGCCAACTCCAATCTATGCTATGACAGATGGATTATAAACTTACCAAGTGGACGTTCGACCATCCGCTCACTATCTCTCACTCTCGGTCTTATGGAGGGAACATATGTTAAAAAGCTGGACGTGGTTCAACCGTCCATCGATAACTCTAGCTCCCAGAGTGTGAGTTGAAGTATAAACACCTAATGGGCGTGACAAACTACACATTATAAAACTCTACTTCCCAGAGCGTGGACCGGAGTATAAACACAGATAGATGAGTGTGGTTTGACCATCTGCTCCTCAACTCTTGCCCTTAACTTGGGGGCAAACACACGACTCAAAGTGGATGTGATATGACCATCTCCTCCCCTACTTGAGCTTGAAGTTCTTCAGAACACTCATCTTACTCCCAAGGCTCGATAGAAACAAGATCCAAATGGAAGTGGACGTGGTACTACCATCCACGCATCGACACCTGACCTGGATGCAGGGGCCAGTTTGAGAGCCCAAGCCTAAATTGGATGTGGTTCGACCGTCCAATCCAAAGAGGATGTGATATGTCCATCCATGACCTTGTTTGCGTTTAAGGTACGATGAACAATCCAAGCCTTGCCCGGACATCGGCAAGCCAAAAATCCAAACAAAGACATGGATGTAGTTCAACCATCCAGCAAATAACTCTGGTCCCCCAGTGCAGATTTGTAACGATACGACTTTTCGACGCTCGAAAGTCGACATTAATACGTCCACTGTATCAAATTCCGCGCAATCGAATGCCGGAAAACCGAACCATTAGGGTTAAAAAGAAGAGGTAGAAGAAGACAGAAGAAAAGAAAGAACAGATAAACAGAAACATAAACAATATCAGAATCTCACATTCGTAGCGGAACAATATATAATAGATAATCACTAGTCTTTTAAACAAAGAACTATATCAGTTTATACATACATCAATCAGAGTCAATATACAACTCAATACAACAATGGACAGTTATATAAACTTGTCCTCACACAGACTACACAGCGGAATAAATAAACAAGTACGGTAGTACGCCTCGCCATCCATCTCATCTCCAAAGCTCAAGAATATCCAGAATATCCTGATAACATAACTCTAGGCTGCCCGTGTGGAAAATTATGGGAACCCAGAGTTTAGAAAGGGAACAATAAACTCCGAGTCAGTCATGGTGACTGTTGTGAGATCGAAAAAAAGTTATTTTCACAAAGGAAATAAAACAGATTCGCAATGCTTTTGGAAAATGAAACTACCATAAGGCCTCCTGCCACACACACAATGCAAACACAGATTTGGAGGAGATTTCTCCTTATGATAGTCAAACATGCTTACTATGCAAAATCATTGGATATTATCATTAGTGCATAGTGTCGAAAACATTTTGAAAGTATAATATTAATCTTAGCCAGCATACAACCATTATTGTATGCCTACTATAGCTACCATGTTCAATAGCAGGTTACCACCAAATTCCATAGCAGGTTATACAACTAAAACCGTACAAGGCTCGTATTGTTTCTTTGGATTTCCAACAAATGGTCAGGCAAAGGAACTTCCTTACACTGAAATGGAAACGCCTCTGGAAAGACGCCCCGTGAACCTAACCGGATCTCTGCAAACACAAGGCCGACGCTACCTCCAGCTGTACAACTGTAACTAGGTAACTAACACACTGACGCTACCTCACGCTGTACAGCTGTAACTAGGTAACTAACACACAAGTATGCCATCCCCCGGTCATTACCGACCATTATTCGAGGATCCTCAACCACAAAGCAACAACCACAAAGTATAATAAATTTTCAGCATCAACATAGGTAAAATATCTGGGCTCCATACCATGATATCACCTTTTATCCAGAAGGAAATGACATACCCTAGGGGCGCGACCCCTAAAAACCTTGCCGCAACATTCCTGTTTCGACCATTACCGGGTTGTGAGGCTCGACGAAGTCTCGTCCACAAAGCTACGCTTTTTCACAAAGCCATGCTTTGATCAACAAATGATCAACAGCACTTCGTATGCCACATTACCAAATTGGGAATGTATCACTAGTAACCATCAACTAAATAACCTCTGAGCTCATACGTCTCAGAGAAGGGTGTTAAGCTAAGAGAATAAATTCTCCGCCACCAACAGAAATGTATTTGATAGAAACCAGCTTTACATCTCAAAGTGTAACGTCAGACACACATCCATACAAGTCCGTTCCGGGATCGAACGGAACCGAAGGCACTTCCAAAGAAGCCCTTGCAATTCGGGTATTCACTAATCACGTCCGGACTACCCATCACAAGAAGAGTGATATAAATCTCTATACCGGAGCAACTCGGTGGAGAGACATTCGATAGGTTGTCCTTTCATTTCCGAAAATACCCGGTCTTCAAATGTTATCCATTCACGACGTATCACTATTCGGAATGGGTAATATGACATAAAGTCCTCTCCCGGCTTAACCGAATAATGAGCGTGTGTTTTAAAAACAAATCAAGTGCCATTTCAAAGGCAAATATTGATAGTCGGTTATTTAACTATCAACAACATTCACAACAATCAACCAATTTAAATAATTTTCCCAAATTATTAAATTTCAAATATCTTTGCAAGATATATAATTTCCACACTTTATCACTTTGAAAACAAATTTCAAATCACTTTCACCTTTCAAACTTTCGAAAACAAATTTTAAATCAATTTCCTTACGCGGAATATGTTTCCAAATATTTATTCACTCCCACTGGAAATCTGCCGAGTTCAAATATTTTAAAATGATTTACACCACTATCTAAAATATTTTTGAAAACATTTTCTCCGAAATATTCCTTTTAAAAACCAACTTTAGAACCTTTAATTTATATTTTAAAAACTACATTGGAAATATACTCGGCTTTATAGTGAGAATACACTTTCACTTCTAAATGGTCTATTTAAACCAATTAAATAAATCCTTATCGATTTATTTCAAATTTACATCCTAAATCTATAAATTTATTTCCACACTTCATCACTTTGAAAACAAATTTCAAATCATATTTTCCACACTTTAAAAATAAATCAATATTTATTTTTAAAACAAATTTCTCTTTCCTTTATAAATTTTATTTTGAATTTAAATTTCCTAATATCCACTTATATACAATTTTCAAAATCGTTTTCCAAAGATTCACTTTCAAACACCAAATCAATTTCCAAATTGATTTCTAAATTTATTTCAACACCAAATCATTTTACAAATCGATTTCTAAGTTTATTTCCAAATTCCAAATTATTTTACAAATCGATTTCCAATTTATTTCAACACAAATCAATTTTTCATTCAACATCAAAATAAATTTTCATATCGATTTCCCAAAGATTTATCTTCAAATACTAAATCAATTATCAATTGGATTTCAACAAATTTATCACCTTTTAAAATAAATTCCTTTATTCTTCCCAACCATTTAAAATTCCATTTTAAATAAATTCTTCAACCTTTAAATAACATTATTCAAAACCCTTTTATTAAAATCCTTTCACCATATTTTTGGAAATAATTCGATAAGATTACAAAAATAAAACTTTATCCTTTTCAAACTCCTTTTAAATTAATCCAGTTCTTTCAAAAGGAATTTACTAAAATTCCAACTTTAATTTCAAAAATCCAATTTTATTTATTTCTGGTATCCAACGATACCAAAAATACATTCGGCTAGATTATAGCCTTTAACAAATTCCACCACAAATATAAACATTCAAAGATTATAAATAAATAATCACACAGTATATGAAACAAATTCATACAACATATGAAACAAATTCATATAATTTGAGGAATCCAGTTGGATCCCTCCAACCTGTTTCCCTGCATCCATAGATGTTAGCACAATACCAATTCCACTTCGAGGTGGAATATCGCGGTATATGGGATTTATAAAATATCATCCGCTATTATGCGGCGCATAGGGTCTCATCCGCTATATAATGCGGGAAATCAACAACTCCAATATATACATATTCCAATATATATATATATTGTTATATACTACTATATATAGTATCACATCCAAACAGCAATCAATAACTGCAATTCAAATTTTTATTTTGAGTGAGAAGATCTCACCTTTGATTTTAATTCGCAGTCCATTTTCCATTTTGACCATTTCTTCACGGTTTCAAACCTTGTATAAACAATTATATGATTTATTAATATTCGAAGTAAATCGAATTATCAATTGCCATTTAACAATTTGATTAACTAATAATTTAATTTTTCTTATATGTACTTTCCAGTTTAAACACGATAAAACAGTATTTAATTCCATTTAAAAATTTCTCTTTATACAACCTATTTCAGTTATAAACTTCATAAAAATTATTTTCTAACCTATATACACACGTATATATATATTTATATTTATATTAAAATTTCCTTACTGTATATATACATATGTGACTATAAATCTGTTAATGGGAAAATAGATATTAAATATACTTTGCTGTAAATCTTTTCTTATCTACAAATTTTTTTTTCTTTTTTCTTGAACAAGTTCAAACGATAAATAAAAGAAGAAGCCATACCCAAATCGATCACCAACTCATGAGCTCGAATTCGAGAAATGCTTCATCCTCCTAGGCCGAGCCACCGGCGTCGTACACGACTCCACGCGACCCCACAATTTCCGTCGATGTTGAGCTTCAGCCACGCTACAGGCTCGAATCGCCCACACACCCTTTACCGAGCTTGAATGCCACACCCTAAATGAACTGGGAAGACCGAGCAGCCTCTACTTCCCCACGACATCCCCTCCTCGAGCTCATGCTCGAGTACTAGCTCTCGAACTCATCGTGCCTGCCGCCTTCAAGTCGAACTCGAGCACGCGGTCTCTCTCCCCTATTATTTTATCAAGTGGATTTGATAACTACCGGGTTTTGATTTGAATTGAGAGAAGAAAAGGGGATTCGAACTGCTGCCATTTTTTTTCTTTCGAAATTGAATTCGAGATCAAATCGAAAGGGAAAGGCTCGAAATTTTGTTTTGAACGAAAAGATTCGACTTTGATTAGAATTCATTTTCGTACCCTATACATTTTGATGAGGATCGGTTTAATACTGAGGAGAATGGCCATTTGTTTTTCTGATTTACGAACGAAGACAAATTCGTTTAGCCTTGTTTTGAAAAGGGGAAAAGGTTGCGTGATTTTAAGAAAAAGAAGGGGAGACAAGAGAAGACGTTAGCCTGCTCGAGTTACAGGCTACAGTGTTTGAATTGAAAGGAAAATTTTAATGTGAGATAATTTCAACTACAGTTGACTGGTATAATTATCCAATTTAAATTCAAATTCGAATCGTTTCGATAAAGTCAACTAAAAATTTTGACTTCCTATCAAGGCGTGCCGCTAGGCGTTTGTAATGTTATACGCCTATTCCGAATGCAATGGAAAAGGTTACGAGTCCAAATTCGATCGTATGGAGAAGATAGCTTTTTGGACGAGTTATAAGATTAAATTTTTGATTTAATTTCAGCGCGTTTATATATCGTACGGCCAAGAGATCACTCCAAACATCACGAAAATTGAAATCCGATAATAATACAATATTACGGATCCAATGGAACTAGTTTCGTCGAATTTCGAGACTGTGCCTCGGAACGCTATTTTTAGATATCGATTTAACCGATAAATTTCAAAACTGAACAAAACAGTTTCAAATTCAATTCTGAAGCTTCCATTACCTTCAGAATTATCAATATAAATTTTCTAAGCCTTGAAAATATTTTTCACAAGCTTGAAATCCCAAATTCAAAATTTTACTCAAATTTTAACAATTAAATTCACTAATTTAATTACCAAACAACTCTGATATTTGAAATTCAAATTAAACAATCATTCGAATATTTAAAATCAATTAAATATTCACATTTCAAATGTCAAAAATTCAGGGTCGTTACAATCTTCCCTCCTTAAAAGAATTTCCTCCAGAAATTACAAGTTAAGAAGAATGCTCCAATGCCCGTTTATCATTTTCCCAAAACCAAACAGTTTTATCAACTTATCAACCCAAATCTTTTTATTAAAGATCATCATTTCAACTAACTGTCCAAATCTTAACCATAGTTTCCAAACAACTTTATTTACTTCACAATTCAAATTTCATTTCAAAATTTCTCAAAATTTTCCTAACTCTCAAAATTTCCAAGAAATTTCGCCAGCGTCTCCTTTGCGCGGCTAGCTCGGTTCAACTACAAAATGTCCCTACGGACTCCCAAATTCCAATAGAAAACAAAATGCCAAGTGGAAAAATCAGAAACCCAATCAAATTTCATACTGAAATTTAAATACATACCTTATTGTCGAACAAATTCAAATTTACCTTCGAAATCAAAATCCAATTCCATTTTCCTATATAACCCCTGTATATTTTACTTAACAACAATGTCCAAATTTACTTATTGGATTTCCAATACCCATTTTACTTAAGAATTTCATTCTTTATTTCTTAAGTTCAATATAAGTATTTACATACTCCTTATATTTATTTTCACTTCACAACAAAGTTATATATTCATTTCCATTTAACTTCGTATTTCCAATTCCATTTGAATTCAATTTACAATTTCTATTCTATTTGAATTCATTTTATCTTTAAAAACCATAAATTCATTTTAGTGAAAACTCGATGTTCACTTTTTCCAAAGCTTTCAACTTCAATCAAAACAATGGTTTTCATTTTCTAGTTCAATGCCTACGTTTCCATTACAATTTGAAAATCAATTTTTCGTTAACAAAATTTTCCAAATTTTCAAAAAAAATTCTAACTCCCAAAATTTTCAAAAAAAATTGGCGGTGTCTCCTTTGTACGGAGAAGCTTTTGCAATTTGACAAAAGATATAAATATATATACATCGACCCACTCGGTCGGAAAAGCAGAAAAACAGTTCATATTTCCTATTTTTATTGCGTAGGCATACCTTTTTAGCATTTTAAGCAAAGCGGCTTATTTATTAGCATTTGCGCAACCCAAAATGCAGCCAAACGGCTTCCAAAAACCTATACTTACTCAATTTAAACACGTAAGTAATATATAGGAAATTCATTTACATTTCACTTAATTTCAATAGCAAACAAGTAGTTTTCATAAGCAACATATGTGGTATTCATTCATAAGCACATATTCAAGGTTTTAACACTAGTTTGAATTTGTTTGCAACCCAATCACATACCATTCCATTAAATCCAAATAGTTTCAACTCAAATTCTTACATTCTATTCATTTTTAAGTGAAACGAATTCATATTCATTTCAATTGATTCAAAAATCAATTTCATTTCCAATTGATTCCGTTCAATTTAATTTACATTCCATATTCACATTCATTTCCTTTGGAACCATTTCACAATTTTTTTTCTTAAGTCGAGCATTCATCCAAATATCGCTTAAGTCATTTCAAATCAAAATTCAAGTTATATTTTCCTTGTAAACAATTTCCAATTTAAATCTTTGATTTGATTTTTCATTTATCAAATCCATTCCATCTACTAATTAATTAAATTAGTTTTATTTACTTATTCAAAATGATTCATTTTACAATTTCTAGTTTAATCTTCATTAATTCATCAACTTAGAATATTTTCAATATCAAATTTACTTAAGAATTTCACACTTATTTCTTAAGTTCAATACAAGTATTTTCCATACTTTTTATATTAATTTTCAATTACCACTTGGTTTATAACCACTTATATTTAAACTCGATTGCCAATTCCATATAAATTCAATCAATCTTTCATTTATAATTATTGAATTCAATTCATTTCAAACCTTATTCATTTGGTCAATCTTCAATTAGCTTCACTTACTAATTTTAGTTTAATACTTCACTTTGTTTTTCACAAATCAAATTCAATTCCAGTTCTATTTACTTACAAATTCAAAATGAATTTCAACATTCAATTTCATTTTCTTGCACTTGCAATTGCAAATTTATTTTCCAACTTAATAATTTTATTCCAATCATTTAGTCTATTAGACTTCTAAAATTCACATTTATTCAAATTAACTCAATTCAATTTCAGTTTAAATCTGAATTTCCTAAGTCATCCAAACTCATTTATTATTCCATAAACATTTTAATAAGATTCCAGAGTATTTCCAACATTCAAAAATCATTTTTTTGAAACCAATTCAAATTATCTTTTGAATTTCCAAAACCCAAACCCAGTTTTGCAAACAACTTCCATTGAAAATAATTCGGCAACAATTCCTCCCTTGGAAACTCGAAAATGAACATCGATGATGCTGCAGTCAACACCGAAGTTATTTTCCAATGACCGAAAAGTGTTTAGTGCTTTTATCTCTTCAAAAGACTTTTTTTCAAAACCTTTGAAAAATCATTTTCAAACTCAAAGGGAATTTAAACCTTTCACCAAAATTTCAATTTTCAAAACCTTTCAATCTACTTTCAAATAATTCTCTGGAATTCTATTTCAAATTATAAATCACATTTACAATTTACATTTACAAATCTCATTTGTATATGTATATTATTTCTTAACCCTTTGTTTAACATTTTTAATTTCTTATTCAATAATGATAATAGTTTAATATTTACCATTCCATTAACAACCAAACAACCATATACTATAATAATTTATGGAAATTATTTCCTTTATATACGAAAATAGTTTTGGGTAAAATTATTTCATTTACCCTATTTTAAACAATATCATGCCGAATTGTTCTGTATAAGTGTTTAGAGATACCTATCAATAGAGTTGTACAGACTATACCGACCAAAATCCATATACCACTCAACAAACCAATCATCACAATATAAAACAAATTTTATATTCACTAACAAATACGCGCTCATATCTATTATTACACTCATACTCATTCTAGAGTACTACTGACTCTATCTCTAATGAGTAACACCCAACAGAGCCAGGGTTGTCGCTTAACCAAAAGCTCTGATACCACATGTAACAATACGACTTTTCGACGCTCGAAAGTCGACATTAATACGTCCACTGTATCAAATGCCGCGCAATCGAATGCCGGAAAACCGAACCATTAGGGTTAAAAAGAAGAGGTAGAAGAAGACAGAAGAAAAGAAAGAACAGATAAACAGAAACATAAACAATATCAGAATCTCACATTCGCAGCGGAACAATAGATAATCACTAGTCTTTTAAACAAAGAACTATATCAGTTTATACATACATCAATCAGAGTCAATATACAACTCAATACAACAATGGACAGTTATATAAACTTGTCCTCACACAGAATACACAGCGGAATAAATAAACAAGTATGGTAGTATGCCTCGCCATCCAGCTCATCTCCAAAGCTCCAGAATATCCTGATAACATAACTCTAGGCTGCCCGTGTGGAAAATTATGGGCACCTAGAGTTTAGGAAGGGAACAATAAACTCCGAGTCAGTCATGGTGACTGGTGTGAGATCGAAAAACAGTTATTTTTAAAAAGGAAATAAAACAGATTTGCAATGCTTTTGGAAAATGAAACTACCATAAGGCCTCCCGCCACACACACAATGCAAACGAAGAATTGTAGGAGATTTCTACTTATGATAGTCAAACATGCTTACTACGCAAAATCATTGGATATTATCATTAGTGCATAGTGTCGAAAACATTTTGAAAGTATAATATTAATCTTAGCCAGCATACAACCATTATTGTATGCCTACTATAGCTACTATGTTCAATAGCAGGTTACCACCAAATTCCATAGTAGGTTATACAACTAAAACCGTACAAGGATCGTATTGTTTCTTTAGATTTCCAACAAATGGTCAGGCAAAGGAACTTCCTTACACCGAAATGGAAACGCCTCTGGAAAGACGCCCTGAGAACCTAACCAGATCTCTACAAACACAAGGCCGACGCTACCTCCAACTGTACAACTATAACTAGGTAACTAACACACTGATGCTACCTCATGCTGTACAGCTGTAACTAGGTAACTAACACACAAGTATGCCATCCCCAGTCATTACCGACCTTTATCCGAGGATCCTCAACCACAAAGCAACAACCACAAAGTATAATAAATTTGCAGCATCAACATAGGTAAAATATCTAGGCTCCATACCATGATATCACCTTTAATCCAGAAGAAAATGACATACCCTAGGGGGCGACCCCTAAAAACCTTGCCGCAACATTCCTGTTTCGACCATTACCGGGTTGTGAGGCTCGACGGAGTCTCGTCCACAAAGCTACGCTTTTTCACAAAGCTACGCTTTTTCACAAAGCCATGCTTTGATCAACAAATGATCAATAGCACTTCGTATGCCACATTACCAAATTGGGAATGTAAAGTGACCCACTACTTATATTCATTTTAATGTAGAGAATTTTCTGTCTAGTTTTTTGTTTTTCATATATATGTATATGTATATATATATATATACATACTTCAATGGACCACTTCTCTTAATTTAATTTCCCTAAGATTCTTTATTTTACCAATATAAAAATACTAGTATATGTAATTAACTTAATTCATATATATATATATGAAGATATATATATGACTCTTTGTCTATCAGAGTAATTTAAATTGACAAAGAAATTCAAGCACACCTTATTTCTCATATTCTAGAGATGTGGTGTCACATAGCCTTTTCTATTTTTTTTAAACTCAAGCTTGATTATAAAATCAATTAACTCCATTTTTCTTATTTTCTTGTTTTACTCCTCAGATTTGATCCCTGAATTTTACAAGCCAATTATTCAGATTCTGGGATTTTGTAATTTGCCACTACTTGATTCTATCATACATATCAGGGTATTTAAGATAACTCACTCATTACAGATTAGCCCGGGATTCATAATTCATATTCAAACAATTTTGTGTCAGGTAAGGGTATTTATGTTCTGATTTATATGTTAAACAAGGATCCTATGAATAATCAGATGTTAAACTGGATTGTGGTTCAAGCAGAGGAAACAATGTATTTAGGCAGAACACATATGCAAGCACATATACTAATTTAGGACTTAGCATATGATTGAAGACAAGATAGTTAAAGCCATGTTACAAACCAAATTAACACAAAATTCTCAGGTGAACTTATCAAGTAGACAACTGAAGTATTCTAAACAATATGTGGTTGTGTCTAAAGAGTTGTGTGGTGATGGTCTTGTCTTATTACAAACAGGATTGCAAGTCATTTTTAATAGCTTCAGGTTGATCATGATCAAATGCACTCAGACTTGAGTCTTGTATTTAGGTAATAAAATGTATAAAGCATGGTGTTGTGAGACCTACAAATATTATCAAATTATATATGGATCTACTTCACAGAGCAAATGCAAACTTCTACTGTAATTTAAATGCCTAAACTAAAATTATAAATTTCATTTTCAGGTTAGATATGTACTTATATCAATTATAAGTCATATTCATGTATTTCCGGTTAGCCCAGTTTTGGTTCAACTCAACCTTTTCAAGATTCATTTATTGTTCTATATTCCTTTCTTCCTATGATTATTTCTACTTTACCATTTTAAGAGTTCATCGGACATTGCCAAGGGAGACATGATCACATATCAAATTATATGGCATGATCTCCTATTTTATACTTCACCAGAGATTATCCACATCAGTTATTTTGAAATAGAAACCCACAAATGCATGTATATAATACTAAAATTCTTGCATCTTCTCTACTTAGAAAAACAAACACATATCAATCTAGAAAATACTTAAAACATATTAAAGTTTTTGCCTGGCATAATTATTACAACATTTCTGCCAAATTCCTTAAGCATCCTAAATGCAAGTAAATCTTCAATTGTCCATGCATACAAGTTTCTTATGCTTCCTTTCCTGCATCAACATCTAGAGCTGCCTCAATAAAAATGAGACACCCCAGATGTTACAAAGCAACAAATAGGGTCAGAAATAAAATTCTGGTATGAGTGAAATCAAAATATAAGAACTTGTCATTTTTAAATTGTTGTGCAGAGTATTCATATGCTAAATGCACTTTGGATTTATGATGTAACTGGGTATATATATATATACATATATATATATATATCTAAGCTCCTACTACACTCATGCACACAAGCAACCATTCAATCATTCAATACAGTATACATGAACACATACTATTATGGAATTAAATCATTTTAATTCCATAGTTCAGCTTTAAATCTTGATTTATCAATTTAATTTGGTCATATCTCTTTGCCATTGAACACCATGTGTGCATTGCAAGGGACTCAATTTTGTTAACCCCTGCACAAAGGCCTATAGGACTTAAACAAGTCATGCACATACCCATCATACTCCTTATGATGAATAGATCAAGGCTTCTCTCCTAGATTAGTTTTATAATCTACTGACCAGTCTCATTTCTTATTTCAGAATGATTTATTAACTCTTGAAATGCTTTTACATTCTTTCTTTCTTTTTCCATGAATCAGAGAGAGTTAAACTCACTCAGGGATTTCAACTGACCATATTTACATTTATGAAAATAATGCTCTAATTTATTTTTCCAGTTGTCTCATTCAAAATTTGTTTTATCACTTGCATATCTCCTATATTCAAGAATGTCATGATCTCTTAAACAAATCCAGTAGAATTCTATAAAAATTCTTATACTTAATTTTATTGTGAACATAGGGTAAGGATTTTAGAGAAAAACCCATAAAACATTTTAGCTTTAGATCTGAACAAATCAGCACATAAATAATTTATTGCATTGTTCATCTCCAATTTAAATCAATCTAGACATAATCATGAACCTCCTTTGTTCACACTGCCTAGCTTATCTTCCAGTATTACCCTACTTCATAATAAAATGTATTCATCTTACTAAACATATTTACGAACTGATGGTTTAAGGTTCTGGATCCATATCAGAGATCATGGCATTATTCTTATCAAACAAACAAATCAAAGCATCAACCAAAGATTTATCAATACACCAACCATTTTCAGCATTCATGTATGCAGAGAAAAACAAATTGATCAAGCACAAAATAAAATGGCTGCCCTTAACTTGGGTCTTAATGCCTTAGCCTCATGAGATTGATTAATCACCCACCTTTCCCTTCTTTACCCCGAGATTGCCTAAGCTTGCAAACAGTGTGTGTTCTTTTTTTTTCTTTTCCTCCAAGAAAACCTCTGCTTTCTCTCTTGATTTAAATCATTTTACTAGGGTTTTACTAAAGGAAAAACCCATTTTATTCTCACATTCCTCAGAGTAATTATGTGTGTGTTGTCATGGCTAAATGTGCCATTTTCCCTTGGTTTCTATTTCTGGTAAAAGCAGTTATCCACTGCTTTTCCTGTGTGCATGCAATTTGCATGATTCACTTGTATATTATTTTCATGTGGCTTATTTTTTTTTATTTTTTTTAATACCTTTCATTATGCCCGAGTTATTTCCCATTCCTAGCTATTATCTCAGCCTATTTGTTTACTCTTGACTTATTTCAAAATTGTACTTATGTACAACTAATATTAAACTGGTTTTTAGGCATTTTAATTTACCAAAGAATATATCATTTTCTCCTTATCACTTAATTGTTGAAAACAATTTTCTCTTTACTGAACTATTTTATTTTCTTTATGTTAAACTGTAATGTATACATGTATATCCTTTTATCAATTAATCCCTTGTTAATATCTCAAACTATCTGTTTTCTCTTGATATATAAATGTATTCATATTTTTAATTACCCTGGTGTTCTTTCCTTATTACTTTATGTTTATTCTTTCTGGGTATTTAAATACAACATATGGTAATGTATAATCCATATATACACTCAGTTATATTTCCTCTTCCCTCTGAAATACCATTTCCTTCTTATTATTTATATTTAAGATATATATATATACATATGAATATAAGACTTACTCATATTTAGTTTTTTTAACTCATTCTCAATATTTATCTTTAGACTATATATATTATTTTTTTGAAAATTTTCCTTTTTCTGATTTTATTAAAATTATTCTCATCTCAATAATTTGGGTCTTCACAGAATGTATCACTAGTAACCATCAACTACATAACCTCTGAGCTCGTACGTCTCAGAGAAGGGTGTTAAGCTAAGAGAATAAATTCTCCGCCACCAACAGAAATGTATTTGATAGAAACCAGCTTTAAATCTCAAAGTGTAACGTTAGACACACATCCATACAAGTCTGTTCCGGGATCGAACGGAACCGAAGGCACTTCCAAAGAAGCCCTTGCAATCCGGGTATTCACTAATCATGTCCGGACTTCCCATCACAAGAAGAGTGATATAAATCTCTATACTGGAGCAACTCGGTGCAGAGACATTCGATAGGTTGTCCTTTCATTTCCAAAAATACCCAGTCTTCAAATGTTATCCATTCACGACGTATCACTATTCGGAATGGGTTATATGACACAAAGTCCTCTCCCGGCTTAACCGAATAATGAGCGTTTGTTTTAAAAACAAATCAAGTGCCATTTCAAAGGCAAATATTGATAGTCGGTTATTTAACTATCAAAAACATTCACAACAAACAACTAATTTAAATAATTTTCCCAAATTATTAAATTTCAAATATCTTTGCAAGATATATAATTTCCACACTTCATCACTTTGAAAACAAATTTCAAATCACTTTCACCTTTCAAACTTTCGAAAACAAATTTCAAATCAATTTCCTTACGCGGAATATGTTTCCAAATATTTATTCACTCCCACTGAAAATCTTCCGAGTTCAAATATTTTAAAATGATTTATATCACTATCTAAAATATTTTTGGAAAACATTTTCTCCGAAATATTCCTTTTAAAAACCAACTTTAGAACCTTTAATTTATATTTTAAAAACTACTTTGGAAATATATTCGGCTTTATAGTGAGAATACACTTTCACTTCTAAATGGTCCATTTAAACCAATTAAATAAATCCTTATCGATTTATTTCATATTTACATCCCAAATCTGTAAATTTATTTCCACACTTCATCACTTTGAAAACAAATTTCAAACCATATTTTCCACACTTTAAAAATAAATCAATGTTTATTTTTAAAACAAATTTCTGTTTTCTTAATAAATTCCATTGTGAATTTAAATTTCCTAATATCCACTTATATACGATTTTCAAAATCGTTTTCCAAAGATTCACTTTCAAACACCAAATCAATTTCCAAATTGATTTCTAAATTTATTTCAACACCAAATCATTTTACAAATCGATTTCTAAGTTTATTTCCAAATTCCAAATTATTTTACAAATCGATTTCCAATTTATTTCAACACAAATCAATTTTTCATTCAACATCAAATAAATTTTCAAATCGATTTCCCAAAGATTTATCTTCAAATACTAAATCAATTATCAATTGGATTTCAACAAATTTATCATCTTTTAAAATAAATTCCTTTATTCTTCCCAACCATTTAAAATTCCATTTTAAATAAATTCTTCAACCTTTAAATAACATTATTCAAAACCCTTTTATTAAAATCCTTTCACCATATTTTTGGAAATAATTCGATAAGATTACAAAAATAAAACTTTATCCTTTTCAAACTTCTTTTAAATTAATCCAGTTCTTTCAAAAGGAATTTACTAAAAATTCCAACTTTAGTTTCAAAAATCCAATTTTATTTATTTCTGGTATCCAATAATACCAAAAATACATTCGGCTAGATTATAGCCTTTAACAAATTCCACCACAAATATAATCATTTATAGATTATAAATAAATAATCACACAGCATATGAAACAAATTCATACAACATATAAACAAATTCATATAATTTGAGGAATCCAGTTGGATCCCTCCAACCTATTTCTTTGCATCCACAGATGTTAGCACAATACCAATTCCACTTCGAGGTGGAATATCATGGTATATGGGATTTATAAAATATCATCCGCTATTATGCGGCGCATAGGGTCTCATCCGCTATATAATGCGGGAAATCAACAACTCTAATATATACATATTCCAATATATATATATATATATATTGCTATATACTACTATATATAGTATCACATCCAAACAGCAATCAATAACTGCAATTCAAATTTTTATTTTGAGTGAGAAGATCTTACCTTTGATTTTAATTCGCAGTCCATTTTCCATTTTGACCATTTCTTCACGGTTTCAAACCTTGTATAAACAATTATATGATTTATTAATATTCGAAGTAAATCGAATTATCAATTGCCATTTAACAATTTGATTAACTAATAATTTAATTTTTCTTATATGTACTTTCCAGTTTAAACATGATAAAAACAGTATTTAATTCCATTTAAAAAATTCTCTTTATACAATCTATTTCAGTTATAAACTTCATAAAAATTATTTTCTAACCTATATACACACGTATATATATATATATATTTATATTAAAATTTCCTTACTGTATATATTCATATGTAACTATAAATCAGTTAATGGGAAAATAGATATTAAATATACTTTGCTGTAAATCATTTCTTATCTGGAATTTTTTTTTCTTTTTTCTTGAACAAGTTCAAACGATAAATAAAAGAAGAAGCCATACCGAAATCGATCACCAACTCATGAGCTCGAATTCGAGAAATGCTTCATCCTCCTAGGCCGAGCCACTGGCGTCGTACACGACTCCACGCGACCCCACAATTTCCGTCGATGCTGAGCTTCAGCCATACTACAGGCTCGAATCGCCCACACACCCTTTACCGAGCTTGAATGCCACGCCCTAAATGAACTGAGAAGACCAAGCAGCCTCTGCTTCCCCACGACATCGCCTCCTCGAGCTCGTGCTCGAGTACTAGCTCTCGAACTCATCGTGCCTGCCGCCTTCAAGTCGAACTCGAGCACGCGGTCGCTCTCCCCTATTATTTTATCAAGTGGATTTGATTAACTACCGGGTTTTGATTTGAATTGAGAGAAGAAAAGGGGATTCAAACTACTGCCATTTTTTTTTCTTTCGAAATTGAATTCGAGATCAAATCGAAAGGGGAAGGCTCGAAATTTTGTTTTGAACGAAAATATTCGACTTTGATTTGAATTCATTTTCGTACCCTATACATTTTGATGAGGATCGGTTTAATACTGAGGAGAACGGCCATTTGTTTTTCTGATTTACGAAAGAAGACAAATTCGTTCAGCCTTGTTTTGAAAAGGGGAAAAGGTTGCGTGATTTTAAGAAAAAGAAGGGGAGACAAGAGAAGACGTTAGCCTGCTCGAGTTACAGGCTACAATGTTTGAATTGAAAGGAAAAAGTTGATGTGAGATAATTTCAACTGCAGTTGACTGGTATAATTATCCAATTTAAATTCAAATTCGAATCGTTCCGATAAAGTCAACTAAAAATTTTGACTTCCTATCAAGGCGTGCCGCTAGGCGTTTGTAATGTTATACGCCTATTCCGAACGCAATGGAAAAGGTTCCGAGTCCAAATTCGATCGTATGGAGAAGATAGCTTTTTGGACCAGTTATAATATTAAATTTTCGATTTAATTTCAGCGCGTTTATATATCGTACGGCCAAGCGATCACTCCAAACATCACAAAAATTGAAAGCCGATAATAATACAATATTACGGATCCAAAGGAACTGGTTTCGTCGAATTCCGAGTCTGTGCCTCAGAACGCTATTTTTAGATATTGATTTAACCGATAAATTTCAAAACTGAACAAAACAGTTTCAAATTCAATTCTGAAGCTTCCATTACCTTCAGAATTATCAATATAAATTTTCTAAGCCTTGAAAATATTTTTAACAAGCTTGAAATCCCAAATTCAAAATTTTACCCAAATTTTAACAATTAAATTCACTAATTTAATTACCAAACAACTCTGATATTTGAAATTCAAATTAAACAATCATTCGAATATTTAAAATCAGTTAAATATTCACATTTCAAATGTCAAAAATTCAGGGTCGTTACAGGATTGGAGTATAAACACAAATTGGGTGCAGTTCGACCATCCGCCAATAAACTCTTATCCCAGAGTGCGGATATGAGTATAAACAAATAGATGAGTGTGGTTCGACCACTCAATATTCCATAATCTCTGACCTAAACTCAACATGAGGAGAATAAACTCACTGCGGATGGAATTCGACCGTCCACGAACTAATTCTACTAAGCCATGAATGGGAACAAGAGTACAAAATACTACAAGCCGAGTACGACATCTCACTATAGCTCCGGTTTGGTAATCTTTACAACTTAAGGCAACGACTGCAAGGAAGCCTCAATACAAAATCAATCGAAATGATGTCCAAAGTTACGAGCGACCGACTATATCGTACCACCGGGTTGACAGGTAATGTCGATCCAAGCTTTCCATATTGTCCTGCTGGGTCGACAGTCAATATCAATCCACACCAAACACAAACGGATGTGACCCAGATGTCCTTCAAAAAAGTTTGATCACCAGAGTGCGGATAGGAGAATAAACCACGAATGAGTGTGACTTGATCATCAATTCTCCAGCACCCACCTTTGATCTGTCAGGAGAAGTATGAAACCAGATGAGCATGACCCTACTGCACATGAGCCAACTCTATCCCTAAATTTGGTGGGAGAATATGAATCAAAATGGACACGAGTGACCGTCCTACTCCGAATAAATGCGATGCGACTGTTCATTCGTTGACTCTTACCATGATCTGACTAGAAGAGCAATATGAAATGAACGTGACTCGACCATCCACACACTGATCCTTGCCCTTGGTCTAGTAAGGAGAGCATCAATCACTGATTGGACATGACTTGGCTTCCTACTTATCGACGTATGCCTTAGACTTGTGGGCATGAGCGAGAACAAGATGAATGTGAACCGACCATTCATCGATCAACTCTAAGTCCTTGGAGCTTAGGTGGGAGTATAAACATGACTAGGACGAGACTCGACAGTCTATGTAGTACATTTATCATCCTGAGACGGGGGAAAGAAGTGTGATCATCCAAAGACTGACTACGATAGCTCAATACTGTGACCCATACCAGGTGTTTACGATGACTCGAGGCTACGACCGAAAGGATGCCTAGAGATAAAATTATCAAATCGATGCCCAAGCTCAATGGCAACTGACCATCACTCGAACTCGAACGACGAGTAACAGATCGTGAATACATTGAATGGAAAGCGCATTACTCGAATACACAAGACTAAACTCTGCTTGGTGTTTGACTCAATGCTCCTTTAAGCTTGATCTTCAACCATTGTAGATAATCGCTAAAAGTGTCTACTACCCATCACTTTCAGACACAACGACTCATGACAAGACTTTGGGATTCGACTGGAGTGACTGTCATAATCGACTGCCCCAACCGTATTTCGCATTGATTGTTATGCGAAATAGTTACGTTCAAACTCAGGATCGGCTATCGACATATAGGAATTTGACACTCATATCTAAGTTCATTCAGGGCACATGTTACAATCCGTACAAGTACAAATATGCTAATCTATTCAAGTTTGAAGTGGTAAACATCTGGTTCAAAGGCTATATGCTAGTTCAAGTATGCAAGTTATATATGGCATATACCATTGTTCGAATTCATGTTCATATGGTCTAATATGTTCATGTCAAACCAAAAACTGCTTAAGTCCCATTAATACAAAGGATCAGAACCGATCCCATTGCTTGGGCAAATCCACTTAAGCATTTTTCACTCACAACATAAGGCCAATATCAAGCAGCAACAACACTGTCGATTGTATAAAGATATAGACCCTAGAGATGAAGAAGAGGAGCCCAAAGAATCCAAGGCTGCACCTGCTGAACTAACGATCGACATTACGGTCAGTCACGATGACTCATCATGGGCCCTAATGATCAGATCGCAACTTAGTGCAATGATGATGAAGGAATTAGCTGGCTTTACCCGATGTAGAATCTTGGCACGTTCACTTAGACCCATTATGACATGTGTGGGATCTCGCCATTTATCGCGAGCCATGCATTGAATATCAACCCGAGGTATGTTTTGGTGAAACAAAAGCGACGCAGCATGGATTCGAAGAGATCTGCTGCACTTAAAGAGGACGTGGATAAACTAAAAAACAATGGGTTTATCCACGACACCCTCTACTCGAAATGGGTAACCGGTCCAGTTCTTGTGAGAAAAGCTAATGGAAAGTAGCGGACATGCGTCGACTACTCAGACCTAAACAAGACGTGCTAGAAAGACAGTTTTCCACTTCTGAGGATCGACCAACTGGTAAACTCAACCGCTAGATATGAACTGCTTTCGTTTAAGGATGTGTACTCCAGAAAAAATCAGATCCCGATGCACATCCCCGACCAGGAACACAAAAACTTCATTACCAATCTAGGGAAATATAGTTATGTTGTGATGCTGTTTGGACTAAAGAATGCTGGAGCTACTTATCAAAAACTGGTCAACCGGATGTTCAAAGACCAGATCGGGCGATCGATGGAGGTATATGTGGATAACATGCTCGTGAAGTCACGAAAATCAAACAACCTTATCGATGACCTGGTAGAGATATTCAATTTTTATCCAAATATATGGAATGAAACTCAGTCCCTTGTAATGCTCTTTTAGTGTTGCGTCGGGGAAGTTGCTGGGTTTAATGCTCAACTCTCCAGGAATTGAAGCGAATCCCAAGATGATTCAGGCAATCTGAGACATCTAGGTACTAAGATAATCAAGCTGGTATAGAGCCTAAATGGGAAGGTCATCGCCCTAAGTTGATTCATCTCCAGGGCCACCGACAAGTGTACTCTTTTCTTCGACCTAATCAAGAAATGGAAAAGAAACTTTGAATGGATGCAGGTTTGTTTTGACACATTTCAGGCTCTGGTAGATCACTTAGAAAGACCTCTCATCCTATCCAAGCCACTGGATCACAAAGATTTACACATATATTTAGCCATGTCAGTACACGCCATAAGCACAGTAATGCTATGTGAAGAGAACCAGATCCAAAGATCAGTATATTATGTAAGTAAGCGATTGATAGGCTCACCTCATTAACATCTATGTTGGCCAGCCATTACGACAGATCATACATTGACCTGAGATGTCTGGAAAACTATGTTCGACGACGGAATGTTTATCGGTTTAGAAAACCATCGAACGAATTTAAATTAAAAATAACCGCAAGCGCACGGCGTACTATTGAAGTACGTGGCGAGTACGGGTCGATCCGCAGGGAATTGATGATTTTAAAAAATCTATTCGATCAAATTAAACCAAAGTCGAGTGAAAGTTAAGCTAGAGAATTAGAGAATTAGAGAATTAACTAACTAACTAAAAGAAAATAAATGCAAATATAAGAGTTAAATGACAATTTAGAGAATAAACCCACTCTCTAGATTATGTAGTTCAACACATATGAAATCATAATGTCTCTTTTTTGGTCATTAGTGCTTTAATTGATGTGTTTATCATAAGTATGACATATTTGTGATATTGATTAGCCAACATAAGCCATCAAACTATACCACATCCCTTAAACCACTTACTAACTTGCATGAAATTTGACAATGAAAATGAAATCTATTTTAAGTATGGCCTATTAACTATTGATTAGAAATATAGACCATAAAATTTTAATTTCAAATCACTTTCTTATGCCATAATCATATTTTGATGAAGAGGCATTTGTGTTAGTGAATGTTTAAGCATAGCCTATTTGATGTCAACAATATAGGCTATCAAATTCAAGGCAAAAAAAACAATTAAACCACTTCAATCATCATCATTAAGCATAAAAGAGAGCATGAATTAACAAATAGTTGAAGCTACATAATTAGAGAGCATCATTACCCCTTAATTGAAGGGGTTTAGCCTCTCATATTTGTCATTTGATTAACAAATGTAGCTAGCAACATGAAAGCAAAAAGAAAGGAAAATGAAAGCTAAATGAAAGAGAACTATTCTAATTGCATAAAAGAAAATCTACACTACTAGCATGAAAGAAAATGAACATGTAATTAAAAGGAAACAATAATTACATTGCATAAAAAAAAAGGAAAGTTACATGAAGTAGAAATGGCTAAGTAGCCATGAAAAGAGAAAGAGAGCTTGTCCTTTTATTTTGTGCCTAAACTAAACTAAAGAGAGACTAAGGGAGAGAGTTACATGAAACATAAGGGGATTTTATACATGTGTTAAACCCTAATTCATATTTTGGGGAATGCCCAAAATACCCTCTTAGGAAGTATGGAGGCCAAGTAATCATTAGCTTCAAATAATCCTCATTTAAGTGTACATGAAGCCATTAATTCCATAAGCATGTGCATTAGCCTCTAATTTGTACATTAAGGTAGGTGGGTAGGTGGGGTCCTCCATTATCTTCACTTTGAATTATTTCCATCTTCATTTGTTCTCTTCACTCTTATGCATGCATATATCATCATGTAACCACTTGTAAAATTCACCAAATTTCCTACAAAACAACATAGAAAATTCCAAGTAAATTTTCACAATTTAATAAATGCATACAAATGACCATTTTGCCCTTATATGAAGATGAATATGTGACAGTTTCAAATAATTTGAATTTTGGTTTAAACAAGTTAAAATACCCGATATGATCATTTATTTAATTTAAATAGATTAAATATGGTGGTAAAAATATGCACATTTACGTGCACATCAGACTACTCAAGTGGAACATTGAATTTAGCCAATTTAACATCACTTATCTCCTTTGAAGAGCTATCTAGGGACATACATTAGTGGACTTCATAGTCGAATTTACTACACCAGATGACTCTCCGGGAGTAGTGTAGAACCGACCATTTGGTAGGAGATGTACACGGATGGAGCATCCAATGATCGATGTTCTGGCGGTGGAGTTGTGTTAGCGACTCCGAAGAAATGATCGATCTACTACGCCCTAAAACTCGATTTCCTTGTGACAAATAATGAAGCTGAATATGAAGCCTTGGTTTCCAAGCTCAAGCTTGCTAAAAACCTAGGAGTAAAAACCTTGTAGATTTTTTGAGATTCCCAACTAGTAGTATGCTAGTTCAGGGAATACATAGTAAAGGGTCTTAGTCCCAGTCAAAGTACTTAATGCTCCAAGCATTGACCAGATGGAGATCGACCGGATCTTAGAGTTGGAGTCGGACAAGGAGTCATGGATGAATCCTATGAAAGACTATCTACAATGGGGAATCCTACTCGAACGGAGGAATGAAATACGACCGATCCTCTGCAAAGCTTCACGCTACGTCATCTGATAAAGAATCATGTACAGGAAGGGTTTATCTGTTCCCCTACTTCGGTGAATTTCCCACAATAAAATTGAATGAATATTGAGAGAAGTCCTACACTCAAAAACATTTTTAAAGAAATACCATTCCTCCTTCCATCAATATCCAAGCCCAAACATGCCTGCAATTGATCAAAACCGCCCCTCATTTACTCTCCTAGATGATCAAATGCAGTAGGCCACATTCAACCTCAAGACTAACCCATATGATTCAAACCCATAATCAATCGTCATCGGCAATCTCTTCAACATCAACTTCTCCAAGCCCTTCATCCTGTAACCACAAAGATTTATAACGAGAATGATCGGTTGACAAAAATTGCAAATTATTAAATTGCATTCCACCAAATTTGCAATGACCCATGAGTGTATGGACGCATCGTGAGCCAATAAGAAAAACATGTACCTGAACATGCACATGTTCATCCTAAAAATTTAATTTCTTGAAATAAACAGAAATTGGATTCTCACATGGGGAAATCAGAGAAAGAATTGGATTAGATAACCAAGGCATATTTAATTAACTAACCAGCTCAATGGAACTGAGTGCAGATGATTACCGACAGATCCTACTCCAGAACTTACATCGTTTGATAACGACCAAGCATCACGATGAACAGAGAGAGAGAGATTTGACTCACCACAAAGCAGCTCCACATCAATAGAAGGATACCAACCATTCGAGCCACAGAGTGGAATCCTCTACGATGACCCTATATTGACATTATTTAAAAGCATGCCATGTACGCAACAAGATGTACATTGGGGGGCAAATGTTATTCGTCCTTTTGGCCCGGCTATATTTAGATTGACTGGATAAGTTAGACTAGACGACCATCGAGGAAGACAACCCAAAGAGATGAGTATTAGGCTCAGATATCAAGCGCAGGCAAGATATAAAGCAATTATCAACTAAGACCAAGAGATAGACTCTCTAGAATATTCTAAGTATGGAATAATGTCTCCCCTAGGCGGAGGATCAATGAATATCCCTTTCCTTAGGGGATCAGTACCTATCCTCAAGTTTGTCCCAAATTGGGTGAGATCGATATGAAGTGACAAGGAAGGCCACTTAAGGCTACATTTCAAGTTTCAAATCATTTGGAGTTCGTATGCTCAAGTTATGGGCAAATTAGTTCACCTATAAAAAGGGATCGGTATAAAAGGGATCAGTATAAAAGCGATCGTATAAAAGGGATGGGCCATATTCAGCTTTCACTACATATTGCAACAATGATCGGTCAATTACTCAAAATCTACAGATGTTATCAACATGAAGCTTGGAGTATAAACACATTACAACATGGAGAACACCCCCTAAGGATCGCATCCCAATCAGAGGAGATTGGAGGGATCGGTCTCTATCCCTCTAGAGGGATCGGCTGAAATCAGAATGCATACAACACAACTTCACGGAAAATGTGATATTTCACAAACGGTAAGTCGGAACGACACAAAATTGGAGGGAAAGTAGCTAACTTCATTGGGGCCCACCAGAGGGATCGCACCCCATTTGGACATCAAAATAGGGATTGGTACTGATCCCTATTGTGGGCCCCAATGGGCTTCAAAATTCTTGTGTGGCCTCGTCTTGGTCTGGAGGTTCTTATGTCGAAATTTCAGTCGATCTATGCAAATCTTTCCCTATAAATACAACAAACATGGCATCAGAAAATGGCCCCTTCTTACTACTATAAAAGGCTCTTCCATTTTTATTCTTCATTCTTATACTAATGGATCCCAGCTGATCTAAACATTCTTCTAATCATAATCAAGTGCAAGATCAATTAAAATACAAAGTGGATGTAGGCCAAGATTGACGAACCACTATAAAAATCTATCTATTCATTTATGATTTTTGCTCTGTTTTAATTTCATTATTCATTTAATCTCTACTAGATTCTATCGGGTGTTGATGCCCAATTTTGGCATCGACATGTAGTTTTTAGAAAATTTGTTAATTATTTTATTGATGAATAAATATCTTATGTACTATATTATCTTTAAATTGTTTTATTAAGTATCTTTGTTTATAAATAATTTAGTGTACTTACATATATATATATATACCAATTCTAAAATGGGTTTTAAAAGTATAAACAAATGATTTCAAAACGGGCTAGATTTTGCTTAGTGGCTAAATCATTATCTGTTTAATTTCTTGTTTGAAAAGTGATTAACTATGCTTAACACTAAAAGCCAACGAAGTAGGCTTATCTATTTGTGATAGTTAAGATTGATGTTCGAGTAGAGATAGAATAATTGAGATCTAACCTACCGGCTTCACTCTCGGCTAGGGAATAATTAAGTTGGGAAGCTTGGAAATGTGATAATCGTGTTGATTACTTACTAATTTATGGAAAGTCATTAATACTATACTTAAAAATAAAAGCCGATGAGGTAGACTTGTCTATCTGTTAGAGTTAAGAATGAAGTGTCTAAGCAATGCTTTGATATGCAACTAGTTCTCTAACTTACCTGGTTTCACTCTTGACCGAGGGATGGTATACGTTGGAAGGTCAGAAACGTGTTAAGTATATGAACCTTGATTTCTATGAGTAATCGTTTTGAGAACTAGATAGTCGACTATCGGACTTGACCAAATATAACTTAAGAAGTATCTAAAAGCTTTATGACTTTATATCCTTTAAGAACACTTGGGAGGAGGATTAGTATGAAACGTCTCTAGCTTTAAGAGCTTATATATATGAGATCCCCCGGGAAGGACTCCTCTTTATATAGTTCTCTTACTTCTAAAAGAACCATAATTGAGTTAACTGAAAATTCATCGAATTAGTTTTGGAGAGTTTGAGATCAGTAAGTGTTTTACTACCGAATACCACTTAGTAAACGAGTCTATGTTTTAGAAGCAGTTTTGAAGTGGAATGTTATAGAGATGAAATATCTATCCTAAGGTTAAGTCCAAGGGAGAGGTTAGCGTTAACATTTCAGACTTATGTTATAGAATTGAACTGTCTATCCTAAGGTTAAGTCCAAGAAAGAGGCCAGCATTAGCATTTGTCAAACATGCTTATGGGGGAATCAAAGAAGTGATCTGTGTTATGTTTGAGTGATAAAGACTTGTGTGAGAGATGTCGAATGTAGCCTCGACATCGCAAATGCATAAAGTAGAGTAGGATGCACAACCTAGGCTTTAGCTAACCAATGACTAGGTATATCAACTCGATATCTAGATTTTGCTTATCGATGTTGCTAGCAGTAGTTTATGGTTCTTGGTTCCATGTGGTTCTATAGGTTCGTGCATGGGCTAGTTGTGTTTACCTTATGGTATGTTCCATTTTAGAGACATACGACACTTGGAAGTACATTCCGACCCTTGTGAGGAGGCTGGCCTCGGTTTATCTGGGGGTGTCTCTAACTGAAAATCCACATGTGGACATACCTTAGTGGTTTTGATTATACCCTCAATATTATTGAGGTGTGATCAATGTAAGCATCATAGCTATTTTTGGATTTATATTTTTTACACCCTAGACATTATTTATTATATCGCTATATTAACTTAATGAATGGTTGTTTCTTTTGAGGGGAAAACCATTATGGTAATCCGCACGGTCTCAACTGTTACCGTTATATGTTGCATGTATCTTAGGTTTTCTCATTCTAGACTTATATATAACACATGGTTTTTGTTTTCCCTAAATTCCTCGTGTACTCTTTCAAGTAGGCTAAGAAAAGTCGATTTTACTTTAAACGCTTTGGAGTTTAGGAAATGAGCTGGAGGCTTCCATTATTTATCTATTTCTATATTCGTTGCATTACGTATGTATGTATGTATCAGCATTGAGAGTACAGGCAGTTATAACTGTCCAGGCTGATGATAGTACCTAAGTATAGGAACTCTGAAATTGTTTCGTATATAGAGTAACCCTTTGTACTGTCTTTTGGATATTATATATTATTGTTATGCTCTGAGATTCTGATATTGTGTTCTTTCTTTCTTTTTTTATTCTTTTTCTTTTATTTTACCCTAACTATTGTCTTTTAGTATCAGAGCCCAGATTAAGCAGACACCTTGGTTTTGGTAGATATTGCTTATTAGAGATAGGGTAAGCAACACCTTAGAATGAGCTAAGTGTATTATATTATACGATAGCGTATTTGTGTTTTTCTGCAAACCTACACTCCTTTTTCAGATTTTCTTTAGGAATAACTCTTTCTTTGAACTAACTCTATCCTTATGTGTCCTAAAGAATTTATTTTGATTAGGTAGTAAGAACTATGAACATTAGGGCTTCTAATACTGAGGGAAATGTAGTAGAAGGTGGTGCAGGTTCGTCCATAGAAAGACTTTGCTTCGATATGGCACAAGTTTGATGTGTTGGGCAGAAAGGGGTTCAACGGCACCGAGACTATCATCGAGGTCTAAGCTTGGATTAGTTTGTGTGATGGTGTATGTGAGGACACAACGAATCATATCCAAGGAGCATTCAAGCATATAATAGGTATGGTTTTACGGTTTGAGGGTTCGGCTCCCAAGCCATTTGTATCTGCACCAACCGGAGGCAACACGCGGAAGTTTCAATCGTCAAATATATGTCCAACCTTGTTTGCTACAAGTGTAAGAAGAAGGGTCACCTTTCTAATAAGTGTAGGTAAGATGGAGGTGGATTGATGGTTAAGGCTCCGAAGCTTGAGGCACAGTTTGCGTCGAGGGATTGCTACAACCGCCATCAGCCTGGCCATTTTGTCAGGGATTTTCCAATGTTTCAGAAGCGAGAACAACCTAAAGTTTTTGCACTTGCTATAGCACCTTCCACTTCATCAGCTAAGAAGGGGACACAGTTTCTTGAGTGTATACTATCAGTTAATGGCTTTCCTATTTGTTTTTTATTTGACATTAGTGCTTCTCATAGTTTTATATCCTGTAACTTTAATGATTGGTTAGTCATGATCAACATGTTAGGATCATTGATTATTGTTTGCTAATTGTTATTTGTACTCCACCAGTTTGTTAGTAGCTTACCTTTTTACTGCTTGGGTTGGTTAGGCAGTATCTGTAGATACATTGAAACGACCACCTTGTGAATTGAGTTTCACAGTTTGACTATAAGGCATTTGGTGATAATGTTGGTTTAGAAATTAAATTTAGTAAAATATGTTTAGTGTGATCTAAAGGAAAGATGCAATATTTTGGAAATAAATATTTGTGAGATGGTTTTATATAAGAAAGTTGTTTTATAAAAGTATGATTTATAAAATATGTTTGTAAATAGAAGAATTTAAATTGATATTTTGAGAACTAAAATCCCGATGTTTTTTGAAATTGGTTTTCTAAGATTTTGGAAGAAAATAAGAGTAGTATTGTTTGAAAGTATTTGTGGATAATAATGGTTGAAAAGAGCTTTAAGATTTGTTCAAGTTTGAGGTTGCTGTCGCAGTCGACAAGTCAATTCGGGAATAAAGTATTTTTATGTTATCTAGTTCGAGTGACTCAAAAGTGACTAAAAATAGGCAAGAGATGTGTTCGATTGTTAAGCACTTCTCATAGGCATTTTCCTTCTTAGTAAGGGAATATATGGTATAACTTGGTAGGACCTGTTTCCATAGTATCGGTTTTGTGCTACCCGATCAATATATCTTCTACAAATTTATAAAGTAAATATTTAGGAAATTGGTTTATAAAATTATACTTAGGACTATTATATGAAGTATTTGATACCGATTAGGAAATAATTTTGCTTAAGTCTTAAAAAGTACGATTAAGTGTACTAAACTCACTTCTATCGCTTGAAAATTATTCTAGTGATGACTGCAGCATCATCGGCGTCCATTTTCTGGTTTCTAAGTGGGGAATGCTACAGAGTAGTTTTGATAAAACAGATTTTGATTTAATCCCAAAAATATGATTTGATACAAAAGGATATATGAATATATTATTATTTCAAATGATTTGAAATAAAACCCGGTGTTTGGTTCTAAGGTTTTCGTTAAAGAAGTTGATATATTATGTAGAGTAGTTTAATAAAGATTTTGAAATAAGCTTCCTATATGGAAAAGATTAGTATGTATGCTATGTAGGGTACCCAAGCGGTAGGGGCATAACCCAAATAATTAAGAAACCTTTTCATGTTTTCTCTTTTAGTAGTAAGTGTGTCTAATAAGTGAAACTTTGTTAAGTTATTTTATGGACACATGTATCCTATGCATTAGGACAGCATGGTATGTGCACCATGTTATGATATGTTGTTTAGTAGTTTTAATTTGTTAAAATGAAAAGGGACTTTCGATGATTTTGGACAGTCAGAAACTTTCGAATCATTACAGAATTTGAAGCCAAATGTTTTGTTAAAATATAAATGGCGAATTTTTATAACTCTTGAATTGAGAAGATAGTAAGTTACGAACATGAATAAAATGAATTGGATGTTTCGTATATACTCTTAGGTGATAGTGGAGTATAATACGAGTATGAACTTAAGTTATGAAATTCTTATAAACTTGAAATTATGTTTTATGAAATGCTTCATTAATGATTTTAGTATTTAAAGAGATATACTATTAGTATAAATTAATGTGATTTAAAGAAAATTGGGAAAATTGGTATAGTTAAGAAACTAAAAGGATAAGTACGTAAGTTATACGTAGATCATTTTATTCACATGACTGTCCTTGATCCAGCATTCGAGTACATGATTTATAGGTGATTTGCACCGGTCCAACCAAGGACTTTTCACTCAATTCTCGATGACGAACACTTGATATGGATTCTTGATGTGATCCCAAAGTTTTCTAACACAGTATATGGCTATGTAATGGAAACATGAGTTTCTAATCAGGGAACCTGATCAGAGTCCGCACTAGAGGATGCTCAGGTTGTACAAGGAAGACGAAGGACATTTTTAGGGAGTTCTATCTAGAATTTCTTATAAACTAAGGGTTCCTTCTTATCTTACTATTGTATATCTTTTGTCGTGTACTCACCGCTTAAGCTGGAGCTACTTAATATGCATTTGGTTTGTATATAGTTTCGCAGTACTCTATATATGTATCTTGTTCTGCTATCTTATTTGATTATCGTTCTTGTTTGAATTTCGAGGACGAAATGCTCTAAGTAGGGAATAATGCAGCGACCCGTAATTTTGAACGCTTCGTCTTTTAATATCGTAATTTTTTGAAATGTACTTAAGTGTTATAAATGTAATTTTATAACCTTTTAAACATTTTTAACTGATGAATAATGATAAGAAACTTGTTTTTGATTTTTTTTTACAAAATTATATATTTCGAAGAAATATTGATACTACGGCTGAAAATTGGTTTATCGATAAATAACTTTTTAACCAATATAAGTTGTTCGAACTCTTTTGTACTAATTTAATTAACATATGAACAAATTAGTAACTACTTAACACACTTTGCTTCATTGAGTAATTATAATCTTCTAGAAGAGAAAAGATATTTGTATGTAAGGGGTAGTTTGGTCATTTACTTAGACATGAAGTGGAAAGGAGAAGTGATGGAGAATTTGGAGGGATAATCCTTCCATGACAAGCCAAGGTGGTGAGCACAAGGATGGCGAGCACAAGGATGGCGAGCACCATGTGAAGCCTATAAAAGGAGGAGCATACCCCTTGAATCCATTTCACATTTTTAGTGCAAAAATCTATACACTTCATATCCTTCTCTTCATTAAATTTCCTAAGCAAAATAATTTCAACACACATCCAAATCAATTCGAACTTTGCCAAGGACCTTAGGACAACATCACAACACTTTCCATTAAATCAAATCATGAAGAAGTGAAGCAAAATTCCACCTACATCAAGGGGCCACGAGCTATTTAGGTTCTTTTGTGGGCAAAAAGGCAAGTGCAAAGCAAAGAAAGGTAGGAAGTTAGGTTTTTACCAGGTTAAGGTAGGAAGTGGTGGCTTTAACTTGCATGTTTGTTTGGTTAAGGGTGAGCTAACTCACCATTGAATGAAAATATAATGAATATATATTCTTGTGTTTTGATTTGTTTCTTTGTGATTGAATGGATATTGATATATGTTGTAATATCAATTTGATTCTTGCTTAAGAAAATAACATATGTAATTCATATGTATGGACCTAAATGGACTTGTATGACTTGTTTCATAGCCTTGAACAGAGCATGTTGGTTGTAGTTGGACTTTGGTTTAGATTGGAATTGGATTTGAAAGTGCTCTTATAGCGATAGTCGCTGTGGATGCACTTAGGAATTGCCTTGTGTTCGGCAATTTCTAAGGAACTTTGTAGAGAGATCCTTAGGGTTTCTCACTATATTTGCGATGTGTATTGTGTATGCTCATTGCCATAAAAAGTTTGGATGTTGAAAAGTTAATTTACATATTGAAATGTGACCATGCTTCCACTTGTGCAAAACTTCCCCGCTTAGTCTTTGTCTTTTAACTTCAAATGTTTGGGATTGGACTTTAAATTAAAGTATTTTGTTTTATTCTTTTTACAAGTGTTTACTAACTCATATTAGAGTACTTTAAAAGTGGTTAGAGATTTTCATGAATTTTTAAGAATTAGTTATAAATTTTTAAAGAAGAGGGTTTATTTTTAAATATAAGGAAAACATGGTTTTTTAAGTTGTTGATTATTTTATAAACTTTTTCTTTTAAAGTAAAATTTTAGATGAATGTTTTAAAATACATTAGAAGTATTTTAAAGTATTTTAAAAGAATTTTTAAGTATATATAGTTATCATAAACTTTGTTAATTATTTTATTAATGAATAAATATCTTATGTACTATATTATCTTTTAAATTTTTTTATTAAATATCTTAGTTTATAAATAATTTAGTGTATATATATCATTTCTAAAAAGGATTTTAAAAGTTTAAACAGATAATTTCAAAAGTGGTTAGGAATTGCTTGGTGGCTAAGTCATTATTTGTTTAATTACTTGTTTGAAAAGTAATTAACTATGCTTTACACTAAAAGTCGATGAAGTAGGCTTATCTATTTGTGAGAATTAAGATTGATGTTCGAGTAGGGATAGAAGCAATTAAGCTTTAACCTGCCAGCTTCACTCTTGATCGAGGAATAGTTAAGTTTGGGAGGTCAGAAACATGTTAATCGTGTTGACTACTTACTCGTTTATGGAAAGTCATTAAAAATATACTTAACACTAAAAGCCGATGTGGTAGACTTGTCTATCCATGAGAGTTAAGAATGAAGTATCTAGGCAAGGCTTTGATATACAACCAATACTCTAACTTACCTGGCTTCACCCTTGACCGAGGGATAGTATAAATTGGATAAGTATAAGAACCTTGATTTCTATAAGTAATCATTTTGAGAACTAGATAATTGACTATTGGACTTGACCAAATATAACTTAAGAAGTATCTAATAGCTTCACAGCTTCATACCCTTGAGAACCCCCAGGGAGGAGCATTGGTATGAAAGGTCTCTAGCTTTAAGAACTTATACATACGAGATCCCCTTGGGATGACTTTTCTTTATATAGTGCTTCTAAAAGAACCAGAATTGAGTTAACCGAAAATTCATCGAACTAGTTTTGGAGAGTCCGGGATCGATAGGTGTTTTACTTACCAAATACCACTTCAAAAATAGTATAGAAGTATATGTTTTGGAAGCAATTGTGAAGTGGAATGTTATAGAGATGAACTTTCTATCCTAAGGTTAAGTCCAAGGAAGAGGTCAGCGTAAACATTTCATACTTATGTTATAGAGTTGAATTGTCTATCATAAGGTTAAATCCAAGGGAATGGTCAGCATTAGCATTTGTCAAACGGGCTTATGTGGAAATCTAAGGAGTGATTCATTTTCTGTTCAAGTGATAGAAGACTCTTGTGAGAGATGTCGAATATAGCCTCGACATCGAAAATGACAAAAAACAGAGTAGGACGCACAGCCTGGGTTTAGCTAACCCGCGACAGGGTGTATCAACTCTATATTTGGAGTATGCTTATCGATGTTGCTAGTAGGATTTGATTGTACTTGGTTCCATATGATTCTGTAGGTTCGTGCGTAGGCTGGTTGTGTTTACCGTACGGTATATTCTATCTAAAGATATATGATGCTCTGAGGTACCTTCTAACCCTTGTCAGGAGGTTGGCCTCAGTTTATCTGGGGATGTCTCCAGCGGAAAATCAATATGCGATCGTACCTTAGCCATTTTGATTGTATCATCAATATTGTTGTGGTGTGATCAATGTAAGCGTTATAGCTATTTTCGCATTTATATTCTACGCCTTATAAATTATATATTATATCACTATATTAACATAATGACTAGTTTGTTTCTTTTGAGGGGAAAACCGTTATGGAAATTTGTTCGGTCTCAACAATTACTGTTACATGTTGCATGTATCTTGGGTTTTCTCATACCAGACTTATGTCTGACATGAGGTTTATGTTTTCCTTAAATTCCTTATGTACTCTTTCGAGTAGGTTGAGTAAAGAAGGTTTTACTTTGGATGCTTTGGAGCTCAGCAGACAAGCATGAGGCTTCCGTTATCTATCTATTTCTATTTCTATTGCACCGCATTACGAATGTATGTATCAACATTGTGAGAACAAGCAGTTGTAACTGTCTAGACCGATGATAGTATTTAGGTATAGTAACTCTGAAATTGTTCTGTATTCGGAGTAACCCTTTGTATTGTCTTTTGGATATTATATATTATTGTTCCACTGTTAGATTTTGATATCGTGTTCTTTCTTACTTACTATATTCCTTTTCCTTTTCCTTTACCCTAACTATCTATTTTTCCGGCACTAGGGTGTGTAGTACATGAATATTGTAGGTGTATTTAGTGTTGACACTTGATGGTCGAAAAGTCGAGTCATTACAATTTTAATGAAACATTTTAGTTAAAATTGTCTTTAATTTGGGGACATCATTTGACAAAAATAATTTTGAACCTCATCACGACCAAGAATTCTTCCAAAATATTTTTTGGAGTGGTCTTTTAGAAAAAAAAATATTTTAATTAAAGGAGTATTTATTTAATAAGACATTTTAAAGAAGACAAAACTATTTTTGTAATAGTATAGAATTTAAATTATGTTTGTCAAAAGTTCCTTATTGAGGTATATTTAGTGAGAACCTTTGTTTTAAAAGAAAAGAATATTTTGTTGAACCATTTTTTACAATAAATATTATATGAGTTAGAAAAGATTTATTATAAAAAGATTATTTCCATAAAAATATATTCTATTTTGAAGGAATTAGTTTCTCAAAAGAAGGATTTGAAAATAATATAGTGGAAGTATTTTTATTCGAGAAATTATATTTTTGGTTGAAATATTTGAAAATAATTGATGGAAGTATTTTATTTATGAAGAGTCTTTTTGAGTAAGGAATATAAAATATTTATGTGAGAGGAATTTTATCAAAGAAGTATATTTGGCTTTAGGAAATTTTTGTTTTGGGAATTGATTTTGGTTATAAGGATTTTCACTTAATGGGTACTCTTTAAAAAAAATGCTTGAAAAGAAAAGCATTTTTGAGTAAATAGTTTTGGTTGAAAAGGTCTTTCCTAAAGATTGTTTTATTGAGAATATATTTGGAAATATATTATAAAGAAAAGATATATTATAAAGTATCTAGTCTTACAATACCTTAAGAAAATAATTTTCTAAGATGGGATGATTTGATTTGAAAAGTAAATGGTTAAAAAATAAAATATTTAGCTGAATAACAAATGTTGGAGGAGTTTTTAAAATAATATTGTATTAAAAATGCTTTATTTGAAAATATTAAGTAAGGATTGTAAAACTGGACTTTGTAACATGGGGTGTAAGATGATGAGGTAGAATGAGTATTGAGTATACCTAACACACATTATGACAATGTTATCTTATGACTGTTACGTGTGAATTTTCCTTAGGAGTTATAGGAATGTCTAGTTATTTCCTTCTATAGAGAAGGCTAGGATATGGTGTAGGGACTATCCATTTTGGTGTTCGAAGTATGACCCTTTTTGTTATATTTGTTTGTTTTTGTTAAATTGTTTACACATATATATTTCTTGTTAGGATACGTTTGATTCCTTGTTTATATTATATTGTTTGATTGTTTATTTAATTAATCCATGTTGTGCTTGTTTTAATTGTTTCCTATTGTTTCAACTGTGTTGGTTGTCTGATTATTACGATTGGTTTTAATAATTGTTTATTTGTTTTTTACTTGGTTGCTAGTTTGTTTGCTTACCTGTTTGTTTGATTGCTATGTACGATAAATGTAGAATGAGGTACTATCGAATGTTAACTTTTGATGGGGTGTGCATTGGAGGAACTGGTGGATTGATAAGGGACAAATTTAGTTTAGTCATATTAGGATAGCATAGTTATCTAAGTTGGAAGAACGGATATTCGGAAAGACTAAAAAATTTGAAGATATTCCCAAAAGATGAGAATAGTAGTTAGAAATTTCTGGTGACCAAAAACTTGATGAGTACCGTCGAGGAATTAAGATGATTATTGAGGGAGGTTCAATATATATTTATCAAGATATGCATTTTGAAATCTATGTTTTTTTCATATAACTACCAACTTTCATAAATATTTTGAGTAAAAAGTTTCCATTTTGAAATTTCTACAAAATGATGTTTTCTCAAGAATTATTTTGAAACTGATTTAAAATGGTGAAATATTTTGGGAAATTGGTTTGTATAATGGTGGAGGTGTCTTGGGAAGGAAAAGGGTTTTGGTTTGTTTATGAGACAAAAAATCTCATTAACATTTTTGGAAATGTTAGTAAGATTTTTAATCTTAGAAACACCCAAATATTTCCATGCAATAATCATGGTATTGAACGCTTTTGTGATTATTAATCAACAAGTTTAAGTAATATTAAAATTGCCTTTAGGAGGTGTAATTATGTTTCGTTAATGCTTACATAATTATAAGAAAAGATGTTCAGAATACCAGTTCATTAAAGGGAATCTATCTCGACTTTGTCACTAGCAAATTTAAACAACAAAGTAAATTACTGAAAATAAAAAAGGACTCAGAGAATTTACATGGTTCGGGTGTTAAGGATTAGTCCACAGGTAAAATATATATATTCTTCTTTCTTGATTTCTTAATACAAATAAAAATGGCAGAGAGTACATATTTTGATTTGTATGTCCAAAAAGAGTAAAGTAATAACCCTCCACTATCCAACTACAGTGCCATATTCATTTATAGTACATAGGGATTCACAATGATTGCCAACGTCACCCTTCCACTCCTTTGAATTTTGCCATTGGATTAAGCTACCTATCATACATCCATCTTACTTGCTTGGTATGTATGAATCGCTAATGTGGCTTTTGGCGGGACATTGTGATTTAAGCGGTTAGATTTTGAACTTTAGCGGAAAGCTTGAAATTGAAGTAGGAATGTTTAGAATTAAAGTAGGAAAACCTAAATTTGAATAGATTGTGCATTTCTGATTCTATAAAGCAACATGCCCATGAACTTCACATATATGTAGATGAAGCTGCAATGAGGAACTTCCCCTTCTTTTCAGTAAGAGCCATGTCATTATCAACGCTTTAGGACTTTGCTTTATTTTGTTGGGGGTTTGTGCCTTCATTATGCCCGGGGTTGTGATGCCATATAGCATTTGGACTACACTAACACTTCAAAAGTAGTACTACACTGTCTAATTTGCAATATTATCATAGCATAGCGTCGGGGAAAGTTTAAGTTACATGACTTAGTAGAAGAGATTGAGCTGTTGTTTTGGAGGGTGGTTGCCTTACGTGCGCCTGTTTTGAGTTGCTCTCAACGTTAAAAGACTGCGCTATCGCCTTTGTTCTAGATCTAGATTTAATGATCTTGAGGATGAAGTTAGGATCTCTTGGCTTGCCTTTGAGGAATGAGGTTTGGCTATTGGTCGCGGAGCAGTCGTTTTCCCATCGTCTCATCCCTTGATTCTTTATGTTTATGGTCAGTGTTTTTAGCATTGCAGCGCTGTTTTGTCACATGAAAATGGCGACACATTCTTTACTAATTTTATATTAAAATAGGATTGCAACGTTGTTCTATCACATCAACATTGAATGGTGGTGCACCTTTATGGCTTTTTGATACAAAATTGCAGCGTAGACCTGTCACTTTTAGATGTTATTTTAGGATTATAGCACATCCTTATTTGCATATAGTCACTTATGGGGTGGTGCTGCAGTTCTATGTCATTAGCGTTGCCTTTGGGACCCAGCATAGTTTGTACATCTCCTAGTTACTGTAACGACCACGATTTTCGACGTTCGAAAATCGACATCAATACGACCACTATATTACATGCCGAACAATCTAATGCCGGAAATACCAGATCGTTAGGGAAAGAAGAAAGAGGTAGAAGAAGAAAATAGAAATAACAACACAGAATCTCACAATCACAGCGGAACAATATATAATAGATAACAACAGATCTTTATACAAAAGAACTATAACTGTTTTATACGATATACCATCAGAGTACAACACAATCAATAGCACAATACTGGATAGTTATAATAACTTGCCCCCACAAAAGCTGAATATACAACATACCATACACAATGGAATATAAATTAGATATGTGATATACGTCTTCGTCATCCAGCTCGTCTCCTGAGCTCCACGGCATCCTATCCTGTATCTGTAATACTCGGTCTGACCCGACCATTATAATAAAATAACACCTGGGTCAGTCTGGAAAACCAGCGTGAGAAAACACACTCAAATTGAATTATTAAAGCTATCAAATTCTTTGAAAATCAAAGGTATCTCATAAGACCACACCACAAATAAACACGATAGGTTTTTACCTTACGATAACCAAAACATTTCATATCAAAATCATCTGATATTATCATAGTGTCTAAGTACAAATACTTATTCAAATAGCTGAAATTGTTACATTAATTAAATTCCAGCAATACTAGGCTCTACAATCAAAACCATAAAGGCACATATTTCCAACTGAATGACTAGGCACTGGGGTACCACCTATCATGGTACCTGTCTAGAAACACCGTACCGAGGACCACTCCGGGTTCGCCTGCAACACAATACCGAACTACCCCTTAAAATGGATAGCCCGAATAAGATTACCCCGTAGTTGGGATCAGCAACCGCACTACACAGCCGAATAATAAAAAGAGACTCTAGATAGGGGTAACCTTACCCTACTTGGGTGCGACCCACTTAGCCTTGCTGCATCTCCCCTGATTTTCAGTCATTCCCGGTTGATGAGGCTAGAGGCTACGATTACCTTTTTAGAAATATTCACTTAGAATGCTCATTGTCCTCCAATGACAATGTACTGATAGCATTCATCCATACAAGTCTATTCCCGGTCCGAACAGAACCGAAGGCACTACTCCTACTACATCCATTTTGGAATCACCCTCAGGATTAGTAGGGATTAGCCCTTGCACTTCACTTCTCCATCTTCGACATCAAACTCTTGTCCACATTCTGAAATCGTCCTCTTCGAAACAATGTTCACCATTTCTCGGTAAACTCAACCCCGGTTCTTTCGGAAATAAACAGACGAAAATAAGGTCGGAGATCACCTCCTAACCGTTAGTGGATGGATTTCCTTATCAACATCCTAGAAGAATGAACGAGTTTATATCTACAGTATAGCACCTCGAACGGTAACTATACCATATAATTCCCGTACTTCTTCTAGATATTTCCAAAGTTATATTTGCGTTTAGATTTGATAGTCGGTTATTTAACTATCAAATAAATAATCAATTCAGCCAAAAACTTCATTTCACTGAAAGGAAACACCAAGTCTTATTTAAATTTAAATTTTAAATAAATTAAATCTCTTTATCCAAAAATATACACTTATCTTACCGAATTCAGCATATTCAAAATTATCATTTTCTCTTTAAAATATTTGGAAACCCTTTTAAAATAATATGGAAAGTACCGCTGCGGTATCAAACCATGGGTCACGGTTCAATGGTTACGTCTCTATCCCAGAGAAATCCAAGTCTTAACTGCAGGCACTCAGTGCCTTCGATTTTGCCATGCGAGTATACCAATACTCCCCGAAACTTTATTTAAAAATCTTCAAAATAATACTTATGAATTTTCTATAAAGATTTTCCAAGTTAACTTTAAACAAAACTACTTTTTAGATAAAAGTTCTTATAAAAAAATATAAATATTGAATAATTATCCTTTTAAAATAATAATACTTATTTAACCTTTGATAATAATTAACTACTATAAATAACTCAATTTATAAATACTTTAACAATTTTTGAACAACTAAATAATAAATTTTCTGAAAAAATTCTTATAAACACTTTTAAATTTTCTAATTAATACTTTAAAATCATTCCTTTTTGAAATAACTTAACTTCTCAAAAAATACGTTTTAACTCCAATATAACAAGTCTAATCTTTTATAAACCCTCTCGATTTACCTCCAATTTAATTTACGTTCCAATCTGTAAATTTCCTTTCCCGCATTTTTAAAAATAAAGCTACTATTTATTTTTAAAATGAATTACCATCTCCTTATAAATTCCTACTGTGAATTTATAATTTCAAATTATCCACTGATAGTTTACTTCAATTTATTTATAAACCTCGTTTATAAATCCCATAGTCTCATTTCCTTTTATAACCGTTTAAAAATACTTAAGTCGATTTTAAATCGACTTTCTGAGCTAAATTCCATTTTAAAATTTATTCCTTCATCAACCTAAACTTATTCCAAAATCCACTAATTCCAGGTTTACTTCCCTTTTATAATTAAAATCTTATTTAAATCTGGAACATCAATTTGTATTTTATTTTTCAAATTCCCCTTTTATTTTTCTCAAATCTATTTTAAATCTCGGATTTAAAAATAAATACTTTTATACTTAAACAAATCACTTAAGTCCCATTATTAAATCCTTTTATTCAAATATTCCAAAATCTCTATCTTTCCATATTTAGCAATTATCAAGTATAAATTTAAAATCAAACTATTTATTTTTCCCAAATTCATAACTTTTAAATTTATCCAAATTTACTATAAACCTCTTACTATACAATCCCCTTTTATTTCCTTTAAAAATTCAATATTTATATTTCTGATATTTTAAAATGCCAAAATATACCCAGTAATACCATAGCATCAAATAAATCAATTTCCAATATATTATACCACAGATTATTCAAACAAATCATATTACTACCTATGAAAATAATTCCAACATTTTTTAGGAATCCCGTTGGATCCCTGCAACCTGTTTTCCATGCATCCACATATGTTAGCACAGTATAAAAATACCAATCCCACTTCGAGGGGGATATCGCAGTATATAGGGTCATCCGCTATTATGCGGGGCGCATAGGGTCTCATTGGCTATATATATGCGAGAATATAAATCACTCCAATATATATATATATATATGCTACTATATATAATATCACATTCAACTGGTAAATATTTATCAATCCAACAATCAATCAATAATTAATTTTAACTATCGAAATTAATTGCGGTAAATCTAAAGTTGAGTGAGATTTAACTCACCTTTATTCTAATTTGCAGTCCAATATAATTTTTAATTTCATCCCGTATTTCCAGCTACGAATTTGACGGCTGATCCATTTTTCGCTTTTAACCCTCGTACGAATAAATTATACGATGTATAAGTCTCTGATTTTATTTAACATCACTACTTTTTAAATTAAAGATTTCTCTATGTATATTCCGTATGAAAAAAACCACTAATTTACACTTTTTTTCTTTTCTTTTTCTGACTGATAGTAAAAAAATAACCAGAGTTTACTATTTTTTTTTTAAAAACAAAACAAGAATCCCAGAAAGCATCGCTCACCTTTCTTCCCAGATCGCCTGAACTCCACCGGTCCACACCTCAACCTTCCAACGTGCGCAGCGCCATCATGAGTTCGAAGATCGCGACCCCCTCTTCGATTTTGTTCGCCGCTCCCTTCCCTAGCCCCCAACTTTGCCGAACACACCAAAAATCGCAGCCGCCCCTCCGAGGCTGCTTCTCCTCTATCGATCGAATCAAAGTCGACGCGCCTCCCCTTCCTTTGGTCGGGAGCAGCTTTGCCCTTCGACCATGCCAATGAATCGTCGCTACAGGCTTCGCGTGCGATACTATACTTTTTTTAATATATGAATTCGATTTGAATTCATTCCAGAGGAGAAAAGGAATTAGATAAACAACTTCGAACTGCAAGGAAGAAGAAAAGGGGAAGAATAGGGATAAACGGCTCTGAATTCATACATACATACATACATACATACATACATACATACATACATATATATATATATATATATATATATATATATATATATATATCTCTGAATATTTTGAAAAGCTCGGCTACGATTTTAAATAAGGAAAAGAGGGAACCTGATTTGAATTGATGGAGAGGGAAGCATGTTTGGGTGAAAAAGGTTATAGTGTTTTGAAGAGAAAGAAAGGATGGAAAGATGTGAATATATTTCGACTAGTCAATAATATATATATAATTAAAATTTTAAATTGCCTCGAATTCACAACCTAAAATCTGGAACTCCTATCGAGGCATGTTGTAAGGCGTTTATAATGTTATACCCATATTGCAAACGTAATGGAAAAGGTTTCGAATCCTAATTCGATCATATGGAGAAGATAGCTTTTGGACCTAAATATTATATTGAATTTTCGATATAAATTTCAGTGTGTTTCTAACCCGTACGGCCAAACGATATCTCCAAACGTTCCGAAATTTGAAACCCGATGATAATACACTATTACGGATCCAATGGAACCGGTTTCGTCAAATTCCAAGACTGTGCCTCGGAGGGCTATTTTTTAAATACCAATTTAAACGATATATTTTCAAAACTGAACAAATCGCCTCTACATTCAATTTTAAAGCTTTTATTATCTTCAGTATTATCAATATAAATTTTATATGCCTTCAAATTATTTTTAACGAGCTTAAAACTCCAGATTCAATATTTTCCTCAATTTCCAATTATTAAATTCAATAATTAAATTGTCCCAAAAATTTGTTATATTTGAAATTCAAGTTTAAAATTAACCTTTAAATATTTAAAATCACTTAAATATTCCAATTTCAAATATCTAAAATCCTGGGTCATTACAGTTACTTGGAAACTATGCCGCAGGTCTACTTGTTGAAGCGAGTGTGAAGGTTGCAGTTTGGTTCCTGCATCCTATAGCCATTTCTTGCTATAGTGCCGATGATACGTTCAATAAGTGGGTGCAGTCTTTATATTTTACCACTACTCAAGGATTTGAGCGCATTACTATCTAGAATTTTTTGCCTTCCTTTCCATATTTTGACTTCTATTGTGCTGGCAATTCGTCTGGGCTAGGTGCTTATTAATTCCACTTTGTCAACGTTTGGAAAATATTAGTGTAACACTTGCCCCTCAACTCTATAGTGATCATAGATGGGTGTGGACTTGTCTCTACTCTCATATTTTCCCTGTAACCCATCACTTATATCTTTTCACTTCCTTGCTTTCAAAAGAAAGAAAAAGTCTTTATAGTCATTTCACATTTAATGCTCAAGTATACATGTCATTCCTTTATTGGTCAGTCTTCTGAAAAGTTTTACCCTTAGCCTTTTTGACTCCTAAGAAAATTTGTATTGATTCTTGCGCTAATCTTTTCTGCCATTAATCACTGGCGGTTTGATGATTCTTTAACATTTCAATTGTGTGGCTAATATTTTTATCGAGATAAGCATGCATCTTTCCTCTTTTTCTTTATTTTTTTATATACTCTAAAAAACTAAAGGAAATCCTAGTTACTAATCTCATATTCTCCAAGAATCATTCCTTTTTTGAACCAAAGTGAGGTTATATTACTATTCTTGTTGTTTTCCTTTGTTTTCTGCAAACCCTTAGCGATTATTGATAATCGATATGATAAATTCTTTTTGATATGGCAACCGCTTCCATCCCTCCCTTGTCTTTTCCAACTAGAGTGTCCGAACTAAGGGAAATAAAGAGTGTTTTAGGTTAATTCGGGTTCGAGGTTTATATAGGTAGTTACCCTGAGCCTTATGATTGTATCCACATGCCCCCAGACGGCTTCATTTCTATCACTCCAGAACATATTCGGTGTGAACTTTATCTTCCTCTTAACCAAATTATCTGCGAATGGCTACCTGCCATTGGCCTTATACCCATTCAAATTGCTCCTATTTCATATACTCCCCATATTGCTACATTCATCCTCTAAGCCAAGAAAAACATGCCTCCCTCATGTAAAGAACTCTAATTCTTATTCGATATTCATAAGAGTCCTTCCGTGGGTGACTTTTGGTTCTACTATGCTCAAGCAAAAAAGTCAATTCGTACATCTGTACCCTATAAAACCCAAAAGTGGAACGATTGCTATTTCATTATTTTGAATCTTGATAATATGCCTTATGTTTTTCAACCACACCCTAATCGTTCTCTCTTTTCTGATGAGGCTACTGCATCGATTCGAATCTCACAGATGGGCCATCTTGGACTTTAGTGAAGATGAGAGGGATAAAAATTTCTTTTTTACTTAGTCGCTACTATGGAAATACCAATTTTTGCACTCTAGGGATAACTTTTCTTGTTCTATCTTCAAATTTTACCTTCAGATAAGCCTGGGGGTATAATTCGCTAAAATGGATAAAAGAATTTTTATTTTTGTTCTTGACCCTTGTTAGAAAGTTTAGTGATCTTGGGAGTTCTTTTATGTATAGGTGAAATGGCTAGTGATCTTGTTGATGCATTTCTTCACCCCAAGAAATCGGTAGTGATGAAGAGGAAAAAGGAAAATAGGAAGTTCGATGGGGGTGAGGCTTTTGACCAACCTTTCAAGAAGCCTATTGCGCCACCCCCCTCCTTCCTCCGAAGTGCTTTCCGTCTTGCCTCTCCAATCCTTTCATGATCCCAACATCCGCTTCATGCCCTTGCCTGAGGGTATTATTTCTGATCTCCCCGAGAGGTTAGGACGTGTCACTCTGGATAACCTATCCAATATTACTTCTGCTCTACAATCTTATCTCCTTGCCATTCAACTTTCTGTGTTCCCCTTCTCCGAGCTTGCTGCTAAACTTGAAAGGCCTTAGGCTTACATAAGTATTTTATTTTCCTTCTTTGTTTAATGGTGGTTTACTTAATCAATTTTCACCAAAATTTTCCCCTGCTTTGTAACCGATAGAGGCCTTAGCAATTGTGTTTCGAAAGAGTGGGGAAGCTGATCATGTTGCATACATCGTCCATTCTGTTAAGATCGAAGCAAACTGTACTGCGGCCGCCTTTGAGAAATCTAAAATTGAGGAAGAGCTTAAGGCCGAGAGAGTGAAAGTTGAAAATGTAGAGCAGGCAACAAAGGCGGTTGATAACGCCTTGGCATTGAAGGGTCAAGAGTTTGGGGAGAGGAAGAAGGCATTAGAGGAATCCAAAAACAAGCTTTAATGAATAACTTATTATGTGCTTTACCAGCTGTACGCAGTAGTTCAGCGTCAATTCTTCGTCGAGGTCGATTGTAGCTTCCTGGAGGACCCTAAAAAGATCAAAGATGCTCTCACCTACTACAGGGCCGAGTGGGCTAAGGAGCTAGCTGCAGAGACTGTTTCCCCTTCTACTTCCCATGGTGCTTCTTTGCCTCCAGATAATAAGGATGCGGGGTCCAAGGAAGTTGAGGTCACCTCAATTTCTCAAGATCGTGCAATCACTTAACCTTTGTAAATGATCTTTTCTACTTAAACTTCTTAGCATGTAATAAAAATGGATTCGTTACTTGATTTTATTGTGGTTAATTTCTACAATTATTGTATTATTTTGTTACTGCACCATGAATGATCCATCGTCTATGTTCATTTGTTCTTTATAGTTTTCCAAGGAAGAAATATTTACTAAACTCATGAAGAAAAGCATGGAGAATCTCCAAACCCAGACCGTATGTCATTTTGGTCTTGGTGAAGCAATGATTCGCAAGCGCGAAAAAGAGTTAGATGAGTCATTCATGCAACTTAGAGAAGAAACCCATGGTTGCTTTACAAAATTAATTAAGTAGTTAAAGATAATGAAGCTCTTTGAAATATCCCACCTTTATACCCATAATATCCAAGAGTATTTAAGTAATACTGCAGATAATATGGAGAATGTGGCTATATAAGGTACACACGTGAATATTCCTTTGGACTAACATTGGTAAGTATTAAAGCATCAAACAAATATCTCACTAATATGTACAGAGTATGGATACAAGACAATGAACATGTGTGCCTCCAGGATAGAACTTACACAATATACAGTAAATAATAGAGAACACGGAGTCGGAATCGCAGCGATAACATACAATATATAATATGTAATACTGTAGGAATATAACTCATCTCAAATGTCAACTATCTCCAAACAATACAATGAATAATTAATATTTACAAATCAATATCATATATATATATAGTGAATCAAAGTCACATAAATACCATACGATAATCCAAATATAATTCTCTTCTAAGCCTATAAATATAAAACTGCCAAAAAAACTCAAGTCAATAGTCAAGATATATATATATATATATATATATATATATATATATATATGTGTGTGTGTGTGTGTGTGTATGGAAACATATGCATGGAATATAAATATAAGGCAATAGATAATCATCAAAGCATCATATCACATGAATAACTCAAAACCATGCATAAAGATATCATCACCCATGTAAAAGCACAGCAAATTAGAAACACAGAATCAATCCAAGTGGTTGAATCACACATATCCAGAAATTATCATCTAAATCTATAAAACATTGATAAGTGAGATATTACTAAGGATAATTAGGCTAGCACATAGCATGGTCCAAATATATCTGTCAATCTCAATAAATAGAACATCATCATCAATATATGAAAGATAGGATAAGCTACTTATCAATAAAATATTAATATGAGAATCTATTATATTTTAGAAATCTATCATAGATATAATCTCATCTCCTCATATATGAACTATCAAAATATATCTTGATGGGAAATGACTATATGACAGACACAAAGTCCTAAGTAAAGCCATATAAATACATCAATATGTGGGTTATCTAACCCATGTCTATACTAAAGTGAAGTGTATCAATAGTATATGCCAAACTACTAGTCTATCAGTACCAAAAGGGAGTCTGATAGAACGAAACTAGCTCCAGAGCCATGATGTCTCTACAGTCATAGTTACCTTCACAATATCATGACACTTATCCATCGGTGTGCTTATCAATGCGAGGACTGAAAAGTCATAACCCGACTCTAGCCCCTATAGGTAACAGATTGCTAGCCTATGTGACATAGGGGAGAAAGCACGTAGTGAAATCATGTAGCTATATAAATATAGGATATCATGGATCTGGGGCCCGATACCCCCACGATCATGCCGCTCGGGTAGATTCTAGCCATATGGCTCTCCCTAACGTCAATAAAAGGAGTACATCATCATAATGGCGTATAGAACTAATACATATACACATGGAGTCATGCTCATCATTAGGCATGAAGCTATACTCGCTAAATATTGGCACGAAGCCATCCTCGTCACTATTTGTATCACCTCGTACTCATAATTCTATTCATGTCATATGATGTCATATACTTACAATGACTGACTGAATAAATATCACGACAGCATCCCATACCACTGCATGGTACTCAAAAGTTTATCCACTGCTTATAAATTACAATCAGTCTACATTACATTCTATATAACGAGTCCAAAGAATAACCCAAGAAATATTACCGAAAGTCTCATATCAAAAGGTATTATAACACTATTTATTCAAATTTCTTATCACATAGAATTAAATATTATGTAATCAAACAAAAGGATGTCATCATCGTATTATATCAAATCACTAATCAATCAACATCAACGGTGAATCACTCATATAACCAATTTAATATGAAAGAAAAGAATGATCTCAGAAGTAATATAAATAGGTATTTAAATTAGAATATATATAACAACAAATAAATCAATATTCAATAATGAGTTATTCACAACACATAATCTTATATAACAAAATAGGTACTTGGAAATGGATAATTAAGTTAAAACTAAATAAAATATCACTTTATAATAAATAACTAATTATTTCTTGATCTTTTATAAAATTAAGTAATAATTTAATACTCACTGGTAACATTAGAAAACTCATTTCTTTCCTTTGAAACTCCAAATTAGTTTGTAAGCTAAATATTAAGCTTAATAAATATTTCATAGTTTTCTCTCTCTAACTAAATAATACTTTTAAATAATTTTAAAATATTTAAATTAATTTATATATTCATAGTCAAATAAATACAATTTCAGAACCTGAATTAAATATTAAATTTCATAAAATATACTTTAAAAATTATAAAATACCAATTAAGGACCATTTTATTTTTTCTATAAATTTATAAGGTTTATATTGATTTGAAAAAAATCAAAAACTAAATTTTCATTAATAATCAACATCTAAATTATATAAATTAATATTAAATAAATAAATATTAAATAAAACTTTTCTCTTATCAAATATATATATATAACATATTTTTATTCATAACATTTATATATATATAATATCACAAATACACAACACACACATATAAAAAAATATGTTCGACCGGTCGACCGCTTGAGGTCGACTGGGTGGCCTAGAGAGTTGACCGGTCGGAGGCATTTTTGTGCATGCGATCGCCAATTACAGGCGATCTCCTCCTCTTTATTCCATCATTTCTCTTTCGACTCCATGCTATACATTGTGTACATTTTCTTCTTCCTCCCTTCATGATCGCATGCACTAAGAAAACCAATGCTTCAACGAAACTCTAATTACTTTATTGCGTATATATTAGTGTCGAGAAGCACATAGTTGAATTTCGGAATTTGTAGAATAACATTTGATTTTAATTTGATTTATTTGAGAGATGGATTTTAGGTCGTTGATGTTCTAAAGTCAGTATACGTATATGACGGAGTTATATTTATGGAAGAAGAGAACTCATCGGGAGATATAAAAATCTGGAGAAGGAGAAGTCAGGTAACATAATTATTCGGGTTTGAGTAGTTGGGCTTTACTTCATTTCCCTTTTTTTCTTTCTTTTCTTTGGTTTATTTAACAATTATAATTCAAGCCCAGATACAAACCACTTCTACGACAAAATACTTTCTAATAAATTATAAAATTATTTATTTTACAAAATTATTTTCTATATTTAATTCATTTAAATTTAAATGCTCAAAATTCATATTTTAAACCCAATATTAAACAACTTCCAAATTAATTTATTTCACAATTCTTAAAACATGCATTTATTCTCAAAACTATTTAATTTTCTTACTAATTATCTTATCATAAAATTTTGATAATCTAGAATAAATTCAAATTAGGCATTTTTAATTCCAAAAAATTGTTTTAATTGATTAAATCTCTATTATTAACGTTGATTAATTATTACTTAAAACAGGGTTGTTACACTCTTAATGACTTTGTATTGTGCTAGTGGCAATATACTTTAGAAAGCGGTTCCTTCCCACCCAGTAGTCCTCACTTGGAATGGTTTGGGCGTAGGCTTAGTAATTTGGCTAAGGAAAGAGCATTGTGAATCATTGTTGTTTTTGTACGTGAATTAGTCACATCCTTTATATATATAATTGGTCACTTTGTGATATGTTTTTTTTCTTTTTTAGGTTTAGCTTGGTGTAATTTGATTTTCTTTGAAATAAACTCCTACTACCACCAATTTGGTTGATCTTCGTGTTCCTCTTCCCAAGCCTGCTAGAGTCTTTAAATCCAACGAATCTTCAGTTCCCACCATTTATGCCCCAGGTGACACGGGTGTGCATGTGTTTGAAGTGGCGACCGCGACCTCTGCCGAGGTCTCGGAGGAAGAAAATATCCATTTAATACATACTAACGAAGGGTTTGATAAAGATGTGAAGAATGCTCTTTTTGAGCTTAAGGAAGCTAAGGATGCACTTGAATGACAGTACCAACATAATGTCAAACTATGCACCGAACTTGAGGCCGCAAATTTAAAGGTGACTGATCTACAACAATCATTGAAGGAAGGTAAGGTGCTATATGGAATCGTTTATGAAGCGAAGATTAAAGATTTGAAGAAAACTGTAGAAATTTTATCTCTTCATGCTGCCCAACAATACGAAGAAAAGGAACGCATCAAAGAACTCCTTCTGTAGGTATGGACCCCTCGTCGGTGGATGAGTGGAAGAAGAAATTTGAAGTGCACTTCCAGGGAAGCTTAAAGAGATGGAAGCTCACTACAAGCAGCAGATGAAGCAACAGGGACTGAAAATGCTTGCTCGCTCATAGAGGAAGGGGTGGGTGACAGATGTTCTTAAATACTTTGGTGGCTTTTCTAGAAACTCAAAGAAAACTAAGGCCGAATTAATTGATACTCTAGAGAAAACAAGAAAGGATGTTGTGCTCAAGATCTACGAGCTTGAAGATTTATTATGATAAGCTCAGGCTGCCATCAATGTCGTTGCAACACCAGTCAACATGCCTAGGGAGGATCCAATTGCCAACCTCGTAGAGAAGCTAAGAAGGGAGATGGTCAAAAGTAAGATGGGGGCAAATCGCCTTACAATGCACCATTGACGTTTTTTTCTATTTCTACATCGCTCTTGACCTGAACTTCCTTTATAATAAAGAAGGATTTAAGGTGACTATGAAGGATCTAATGGACCATTAGGCAGGTGCTAATTATGATCCAAGGAATTTCTTTCACATCATAATAGTCCCGCCTCTAGCCAGCATGTCTTAGATTTGATATTCTACAGTTAGCGCAGTATTTTAGGATCCTATAACTAAGGACACATTTGTAAGATCATGTTGTAGAATATTTTTGGTTATGCAAAAGCTCATAAGGGTATTGTAACATGAAAATGTTCATTATGTTTTCTCCTTTATTTTAAAAAGAGTGTAAGTTCCTTGTGAATTTTTACCAGATTGCACTTTCTTTTAACTTTATTGGCCTGGATTCATTTGATTTTTCAGCCTTGCCCTTCTAAGCAACATTCGAAGATAGCTAACTTGGGGGAGAGAATCAAGTCTGATCGGATTCGAATTACCAAACTAGAGGGATTATTGAAAGGCACCAAAGGTGTATATAAGGTTTACTTGGATGATAAGATCAAGGTACTGAATGATGACCTCGAAGAGTTGCCTCTTAAGGTCGCTAAGCAAACTTGTGTAGAAGATTTGAAGAAATATTACAAGGCCAAGAAGTATTTCATTAGGGGCTAATCCTAACGTTGTTTTCTAGTAGAAGGAAGATTTTAAGAAGTATTATGAGGCCAAATTTCAAGAGTTGAAGGATTACTATAATAAGGGTTCATTTTTGACTTCTCAGGCAAGAAGAAGTTCTAGTCAATGTTTTGCGTCTGAGGGTGGGTTAGAACTATAACATAGTTTGTTTTGTTATGAGCAGAAGCTTTAGACTTAACTTTTGATGAAACTTTGCATGATAATAATTTTATTTTCGCTTGTGATATGTGTGTAAATGTGAGGAATCATGTAGATATGAGTAAATCTTAGTAAATAATAGTAAATCTTAATTTTTAGTATTTACCCGGCAAGCTTTATGTATTTTCTGGAATTGTACTCAATTTGCAAGTTGTACCACATTCCTTGTATTGCCTTTTCTTTCCATTCTTGATTAATTCCTCGTGCGGTTCATGATTTCTGAACTTGGTTTCTGATGTCTTTCCCTTGTCATGCGCTTGGCACGGTCTGCCCCGTTGTTGGGGTGGACTTTTTTTTATTCATGCGCTTGGCATGGTCTGCCCCGTTATTTAGGACCGCACTACGTTTTGACTATGAAGACAGCTCGTGTATTTTACGACCTTTTAATTCATGCGCATGGTTTTTTTATACTGGTTCAAGTCGTCTAATATCCTTACGTCCAATGTTATTGTTTGGTTGAGAAGCTAGGTCGTGTCTAATACAACCAAAGTTATTAGTTATGTTAGTGAAATTTACACTACGCCATAAATGACCTTCTGCAACATTTTTGCAAGGTGTTGCCAGCTAAAATGTTGCGATAGATATAAAATTTTGGTCCTACTGCAACGTTGTTATTTTGGTGTTACCTTAGCCATAAAAATGTGTTGCTCTAGCTAAACAAGTGTAACACGATGCAACATTTTTATAAAGTGTTGCTATAGATGTATTCAAATTAAAAAATTAATAAAATTAGTAATCCGCGTGAAAACGATCCAACGGTCTATATTTAATCTGATTGTAAAAATGGATCACCGCTACAATTTGCCCCAAATTTTCGTTTTCCCGCCTGAACTCCATTAGATCCCTTTCGGTTTTCATTTCTCAAATCAAAAAGCAAATAGAATACTTCAATGGAATTTCGAAAATCCTAAATTGATTACTTGCACTGTGTTAATCGATTTGAATCACAAACATCACCGTTCAAATCATGGAATCTGTAGCTCTCTCCTCTTTCAACACCCTCTTCTTCTGCCGCCCAATTTCTCAAATCGCGAAAAGAACGTGTATTTCTCAAATCGAAATAAAAAACACTCAATCCAAACTTGTTCGCACCCAGACAAAATTCTCAATCAAAATAAAATTGTTTGATTCAGGCGACTTAGGTGATTTGCGGTTTAGGGTTCGAAGAATTTGAGGTTGCGGTTTAAGAGTTTCTGGAATTAGAGGGAGCACGAAGGTGGTTTTAGATTTGGAGATCGTGAATTGGGTCTGGTCGCGAATGCAATCGGCGATTTGTGGCTTGATGATTTGTGGTTTGAATGAAGTCGCTAATGGAATCCGGTTCAGGTCGTTTGGATTTTTTGTGTTTTTTTTGTTTTTTTTTTGAATTGGTGGTCGGGATTGCTGAGAAGATGGTCGATGTAGACAGAGTGAAGGCTGTTGTGGTGGTAGACCGTGAATGTAGGTGTCGTGAATGCTGTGAGGTGGTTTGAGGGTTTGGGTAGTTTCAAGTGGGATGAAGGAAGTGTTGAATGGTGATGTATGAAGGCAGTGCTCAAATCAGAAACACAGTGATTGGTGAAGGTGCTCTTGTTCGTGTAATTCAAGACTCAGCTTCATTATTAAGGCATTTTCTACTTAGCTGGTGTTGATTATTTTCCAAATTATTCAATGCAGTGATGGAGCAATTCCTGCTACCACTCTGATAATGGGAGGAAACCCTATCAAAGGTGAAGTTTTTATTAGTCAAGCAATGTTTCTTTTTTATAGAAAATGATGTGATAAAAATTATGTTTTTAATAATATGATTTTCAGGTTTAAGGGGATCAAACCTTTGCTTATCGCTCATATTTGGAGTTCTAGCTGTTCGTTATATTTTGCTGCCTTTATTCGGCATAGTTATAGTCAAGGGAGCAGTGCATATAGGACTTGTGCATGCTGATTCATTTGTGCATCATTTTACGTCGTTTCAAAGAAGGCTCGATCTTCCGAAATCGGATGAATCCCCGCCGGGACTGCGGTGCCCCGGACCCCCGCCGGCGCTGCGCCCGGACCCGCTTCTCGGCTCGCCTTCGGCTCGGCACTCGGCTCGCCTTCGGCTTGGCATATATTTGTCAATGTCGGTGTCTATATAAATTGAAACTGCATATGTAATGAGTGAACTGAGTTATGTAGTGAGGAATATCTGTATATGTGAATATCAGTGTTATATATCATTGAATTGTAAAATAGTGGAGTCAGGAATTTGTACTATTTCAAATGTTGAAATAAAATATTTATTTAAATAAATTACTGTTTGAATATCAAATTCTATGCAAATAGCATTTATTAAATAAATATTTATTTCTATTAAAAAATCAAATATGCTCTATATTGTGGGCCCCACAAATTCATAAAATCAATATCTATAGCAACATTTTTGAATGTTGCTACAGGCACCTATGGGTGTTGCCATAGACCCAAATAGGGTTCTATTGCAACAATATTACTTATGTTGCCTTAGATAGTCAAAATGTTGCCTTTGAGGTCTAAGGCAACGGCAAAAATTGCATCACCCTAAAAGTGTTGCCATAGACCTATGGCAACATTTTTCGGACCTGAGCCAACATTTTTTTTGTGTTTCAGTAGGCCATTTATGGCGTAGTGTTAATACAAAGAGATTTTTATACTGGTTTGGCCCTCTAATATCCATATGTCTAGTTTATTATATTACTATTTTTCATAATAATTACGGTGTTTGTTATACAAGCAACGCTAATTATACAAAGTAAGGCCTGAGTTGCTCTGAATTCTATGTTCTTGACACTAGATTTCCATCAGGCTTTGATAGTCGGTATGCCCCATTAGCCAAGACCTCTGCTACAACCAGAGGACCTTCCCAATTTGGGCCCAGAGCCCCATCCGCTGGGTCTTTGGTGTTGGCTATTATTCTTTATAGCACTAGGTCTCCCATATATAAGTTTCTCCCTTTGAGCCTACATTGTAATACTTTATAATCCTTTGTCGGTATGTAACATACCGAACTACTTCCTTATCTCATTTTTCTTGGATAAGATCTAGGGTACGTAGCTTCCTTTAATTCTTTGTTCTATTCTATCGTATATGATATTCTTCTATGCGATGAGATTTTTGCTTTAACGTGGAGCATAACTTCTTATCCCTAGGTTAAGGAGAAAGGAGTATGGCTGGTTGGGGATTTGGATGAGGTCCTATAAGACCATAGTACTAAAGACAACTCCTTTGCCCACTTTCCTTTAGCCTTTAGCAATCCCTTCTTAAGCAACTTCTTGATGGTTTTATATGCTACTTCCACTTCGCTATCTGCCTGTGGATATGTGATTGAGGAGAAGCTTTTTATTATTCTGTTCCTTTCACAAAGCTATGTGAACCCTTTACTTTCAAATTAGGTCCCATTAACTGAAATTATTTTATGGGGGATCTCGAATCTAGTGATTATGTTTCTTACCACAAAAGCGACTATCTTCTTTATGGTGATTATAGTTAGAGGTTATGTTTCTATCCATTTAGTGAAGTAGTCTATTGCTACTATAGCATACCTTGCCCCTCCCTTTAACATGGGCAGTGAACCTATCAAATCTATGCACCATATGTCGAACGGTCATGGGCTGGCTAGTGGGATGAGATCATGGGAAGGTGCCTTGGGATACTTGTGAACTTTTGGCATATGTCACATCTTCTTATGTATTCCCTTATATCTTGAAGTGCAGTGGGCCATTAGTAACTGGGGCTCGGTACCTTCTTTGCTAATTTGCCTCCTCCCCCTACCCACGTAATGATCCCCGCACTGCCCTTTATGTTCTTCGCACGTGACCTGTATTCCCTCTTCTTTGGAAATGCATCTAAGATAAGGGGTAGAGTACCCTCTCTTGTATAATATGCCATCAAAGAAGGAGTAATACGGAGCCTGATATCTTATTTTTGGGCTTCATTTCTATTTAGGGGTAAGATTTTTCTACTAAGAATTATTTGATAGGGTCATCTATGTGTTTTCTTCTACCAGTTGAGGCATAGGCTCAGTTGGAAGCTGCTCTCGATTTTCTTTTAGTTCTTGGTTCTGAGCCTCTCGAATCATTGCTCGTTGAGCCCCTAGTTAGGACCACTATTTAGTTAGCTTTGTTGATTCTTGGTTCAACTTGATGCCCTATTGAAATAGCTTTCATTTCATTCCCTACTTTTTGTGCTAGCAAGTTTGGCTAATGAATCAGCAGAAGAGTTATTCTCATGCGAAATTTACTCTATACCAAATTGTCCGAATTGCTCTAATTTTTTTTCCAAAGTTCCATGTATTTAGCTAAAGTCGGCTCTTTTTCTTATTAATTAGCCTACACTTGGTTCAAAACTAATCGAAAATCGCTGTGAATTGTAATATGGGTTACCTTCATTACCTACCTGAGCCATCCTTAAGTCTGTGAGAAGAGCCTCATATTCTGCCACATTATTGATAGCCTTGAATCCAAGCTGCACTACTCCATATAGTTTCTGTTCATCTGGAGTAATCAACACATATCCACTCCCTACCCATGTTTATTTTATACTCCATCCACAAATAATTGCCAATACTATGGAGCGGGTGCTTTTTCCTAAGGTTGGGGCTCAGTAGGTAACGATTTTGCATTCCTCGGTCCACTCGAAATTATGTCCCTTCTTTACTTGGTCAAAGAATGGTATGCACTTATGGTTGCTTTGGAAATGAATTTTCTTAGAGCAGCCACCCTGCCATTTAGGCTTATGATGTCTTTTGGTTGACTCCCATATTCTTTATAGCATCAATTTGCTCTAGGTTTGCTTCAATGCTGCATGCAATCACTATGTATCCCAAAAACTTCCCTGACTGAATAGCAAGTGCATTTTAATGGATTTAACTTCATATTATACTACCTCAGGACCGCAAATGTTTCCTCCAAATCTTGTACATAACACAATGCTGCTTTTGACTTAACTAGCAAGTCGTTTACATACAACATTTTTACCAATCTGATCTGAGAACATCATATTAACTAACCTCTGGTGGGTTGCCCTAGCGTTTTTTAGTCTGAACGGCATGACTTTGTAGCAGTATAAGCCTTTGTCTATCACAAAATTAGTATGCTCCCGATCTGTCTTGAACATAGCTATCTGGTTGTAACTTTAGTATGCATCCATGAATGAGAGCAGTTCATGTCCGCTAGTTGCATCCACTAATTGGTCAATTCTAGGTAAGGGAAAGCTGTCCTTTGGGCAGGCCTTATTGAGGTTGGTATAGTCTATGCAAGTTCTCATTTTCCCATTGGGTTTCTTTACAAGAATAGGGTTCGCGATCCACTTTAGGTGGTATATGTTGGAACCGGGTCAGCCCGCAGCGAAAGAAATAGGTGAATTTCAAAAAAATTACCATTTTGGATCTTTATTGGGCATATGAAATCTAAATGTACTTAGAACTTTTTGAAGTTTCTTTTAAATAAAATGAATATTTTATTTAATTTCATAAACAAAGTTTCGCTATAATTTAATGTGAAAATAAATTAGAGTATATCTCATATACTCTTATCTAAATATTTGTGTGTGAAGGTTACATATTATATTTATTTAGAGAAGGAAATTTTTCATTTACTTTCTCTTAACTTATTCAATTAATGATAGGACATAAATTTACTTAAAGAAGGAAACTTTTCACTTCCTTCCCTTAACTTATTCAATTAATGAGGGGGAACATTATTTATATGGAGAGACAAACCTTTCATTTCTCTCTCTTTAATTAAATTGATTAACTATATGGTTGCATTAATTAGCAACATGTATATGGCATGAATGTAAGTATAAACAAATATTTTATAGTGTAAATTCGGTAAGTGTAACATATGATAGGTGCTATTAATTGATGACAAAGTGTAGACATATAAATAAAATAAATGAATAGCTAATCACATAAAGAAAAAATGAGAAATAAATAAAGGGTAACAAGGATGATTGATTCAATTTCCCATTTCGTAAACTTAATTAATGCAGCATATAAATGACAATTAACGGGCATCATAATATAAGGATGTAAACAGTGAAAAATAAGTATGTATATATTATTGCCTCATTTAAATTGTTTTCTCTTTTGGGAAAGAAATCTAATCACACTGACAGTATGAAATACATGTAATAAATTTTATATATACAAACACATATAAAATTAATTGTGTGTATATAAGATTAAATCAAGTCTTTCTAATAAATACAAATTAAAGATTTATAGCAATCAATTTAAAAGTAGATTAATTTTCAAAACATTAATTGTGTGTGTATAAGATTCAATCAAATCTCCTTAATTAATATAAATTAGTGATCTATAGCAATTAATTTAAAATTTAGATTTATTTAACATCTTCCCTTTTTTAAAATTTCTAATATAATACAAACACAAAATACATACATTTAAACTTTCAAATCTAAAATTACACTTTTTTTATGATTTAAAACATGAATCTTCAATAAAATATTGTGTGTAAACACATACAAATTTTGATTTTAATTTAGCAAAATAAGAACCCAAATGACAATTCAAACCTACAATATTTTAGATCTAAAATTTAGACTTCAAATTGAATGTTTAGGACATAGTTCCAAAAAAAGAACATTGTATTTAAACATATATGAATTTTAGTTTTGATTTATTAAAATAAAAACCTCAATCAATTCATTCAACAACCAATTCAAACTACATAAACAATTTTCAAATTAAATGAGGCAATGATGTGTACATACAAATTAATTATGATAGTCAAATTTCTCTTTCATCAAACATTACATCAAATATCATTAACTATAAGAGAAAAACATACCTTATTACCAAAAGCCTTGAAACACAATTTGAAAATGGATTCCCCCTAGGATGTTGCCTAGAAGTCACACCTTGAAGGATGATATCTCCTCAGATCTTTAAGATCCCCATCCTATCCTTGCAAGAGATGGATGAACAACTTTTGTTTTGTTTTATTTGATGTTTTTATTTGGAGTTGAAAGATTTTGGAAAATGGTTTTTTGTTTTCTACCATGAAAAGTATGTAGGGGAGAAAGAAAAAGAATGTATGAGAAAGAATGAATTTCATGTACAAAATGAATTAGAGAATATATTTTATTTGAAAGAATGAAACTTTTCTCATTCTATAATTAAAACTTCCCTAATTAATTCCCTTGATTGTTTCTCTCTCTAATCCATTCTTTAAATGTATGCCTTCAAATGATATAAAATTTCCATAAATCATGTCATCAAATAACATAAAATTTCAATAAACCATGTCAATAAATGGCATAAAATTTCCATAAATTATTTCATACAATTATCTCTAAATTCCATCAATATCGTATATCAATGAGCATAAATACAACTTTTATAAATGCAATAAAATAATTACAAAAAAATTTCAAACATCAAATAAATAATAATTAATATTTCCTAAATATCAATTAATTTAATCAATTCACAACATTTTATAAATTAATTAAATCATATGGTTTTTCAGAGAATTCATCATTACGGTTATGCGACTCAAAGGTGTAAATTCAGTCGGCGATTAATATCGAACTATTCGAATATTAACGTTGACACGTCACTTAACAGGTGGTCTACCATTTTGGTTGAATTTAGCGCTTACACATCTTTTAGTAAAATCCAATTTTACTTATAATAAGTGGTACCTAATAGTGATAATTATTTGCATCATTTCTCTTCGTAAAAACTATATCACTTTGGATTTATGGAATTTGGCAATGGTCAAAATTCCAATATCATCCACATTTAACTTTATAGCCTAAACACAAATTCCTTGGTTCAATAAAAACAATTATTATTAATTGAAATGCTCTGGCAGAGACTTTGACTTTGTGTTGATTTCAGTTGACCGTCATACTAACCTCATATAACTTAGGAGACGAATACTCTCTTGAATAGTGTTTCACTTCCAATGCTTCCACTCGACCCAACTATAGTCATTCAATGAACGCCGTGCCATGATTTAACTATAATTAAAGCAGAGCTTCCACATTGAAGATCAACAGTATTCTCAAGTTGAGAGAACTATGTAAATTAGTCACATCGTTATTCTCTACTTGACCTTAGTTATATTAACCAATAGAAAACTATCGACTGAGTCATTCCATAGTTATCCAATAACTATCAGTATGTAACCCCTTAGTTCCCCCAAAAGTCATGAGTAATACACTGCCTAACATTTGGAGAGCGTTACGTACTCCAGTCTCAACGGATACATTGATATCCAGTCCCGATGCATCTTGACTAGGAACATTTAAAATGGTATATTTGTTTCATTATGATAAATTACTCATGGTTATAACACTTTGTAATTACTATCACAAAACAGACCATTTATGAATTTTCTTTTAAATATACTTTTAATTAAATTGATTAATTAATATAACCAATTTATGTCAAGTATATAATAGAAAGAAAATACCTTTATCTCGAACAAGTTTGGTCAACGAGTTAGATATATGTAACAAATTACATAATTGCCCCTAGGGCATACCCCCAACTCTATCAGTATACTTCTCTGATGAATCTATTTGTTTTCATCTTCTTGATTTCTTCATGTAAAGCATTATACCTTTCCTGATCTAGAGTCATGCGCTTTTGCCTAACTAGATGAGCATTGCGATCAATGTTGAGTGCATGGCAGATAATGGCTCGATCTATCCCTACAATGTTTGAGTGCACCTAAGAAAAAACATCTATTGATTTCTTGAGGAAGTCTATGAACTCGATTATGGCTTCTGTGTTGAGGTTTTTTTCCTATCTTGAGAAGCTTTGTGCGGTCTTTGCGATCTATTTGTACATCCTTAAGATCATCTACTAGCTTCAACTCTCTCCTCGTTTTCCCAAATCTTGGGTCTATTTCACCTTCTTTCTCCTCGGTTTGGGAGCTAGCAGAGAGTTCTTGTTTCTGAGCTTCGTCGGAAAAGTACTGCGCATACACTGAGTTATACTCATCGATGCCAATCATATGCGTATACTTTCTTTTTTTCTTTCCTTACCGATGGTGTGGTCATAGAATGACCTGTTTCAGCATCAGTCTTGGTATCTTATACCAATGTGATTCTTAGAACTGGCTAAATTTCTTTTTCATTAGCATCATCACAATTATTAGAGGAGATAACAGAATAGTTTTGAAAAAATTTATTACTAGAGTTAAGGTTTACATTACAATTTCCAAATTAACAATTGTTCTCCTCTTAACTATCCTATCTAGGCAGGGGTGTGGAACTTCATAAGAAGATCTTTTTGAGAAATAACTGCCCCTAAGTCTATCGGTGCAGATCTTCTTAAGAACACATTGTATGGTAAAGGTTGATCGATGATCAAGAAGATCCCATAAAATGATTTGTGAAGGGTTGCAGTCTCGACAGTGACAAGTAGGCATATTGCGCTGATAGGGGCGGTTGCGATATTATTGATGCCTTAGATCGGCTCAGGAATTGGCTTCAATATCTCCACTTTAAGCTTCATTTGGTTGAATTCATATTTGAAGATGACATTAACAGAACTACCTGAATCCACGAAGATTTTCTTCATGGTGCAGTTTGACATCTGCATCGTGATAATGAGTGGATCCTGATGTGGGAAGACAACTTCTATGGAATTAGTTGTTGTAAACACTATGTCATGTGCTGGCTTTTATTTAACATGGAAAATGGTTCGCTACTCTACTTTGACTTCTTGCACATACCACTCTTATGCTTTCTTACCTTTTCATGCAAGGTGTGTTCCTCTTTGAATTGGGGATATCAAGTTAGAGGGATTTCCGGCTTTCATTCAAGTCCGGTGTGAGGTTTCATGTCCTTCCTTAATTATTTTCCTTCTGGAAGCTGCCTAAGTACCCTTTCTGAATTAGTCTCTCTATTTCATCCTTTAAGTGCCAGCAGTTGTCAGTGTGATGGCCGTTTGCTCTATGGAAGTGGTAGTATGCCCTGCCTCTATTATGCACCGCCAATTTCCCCTTGTTTTGGACATTATAAGCTAGCTTGGTCATGGTCATCTCTTATATCTGCCCAAGAGTGTATGTGAGCGGAGTTTTTATTATGAGGTTATATTCTCTCTATCGCTTTGCGGGCGAATGGTACCCATCTGCCCCTCATTTCTTCTCATTATTTGGGGTAGAAGCACTCTCAGGCTGTGCTTTGGACCCACCCTCTTCCATTTTGATGTATTTGCTTGCCCTTTCATAGAAGGCCTTCATGCTATGATATGGCTCTCTACTATTCTTCTCCTATGTAGTAGTATCCCTTCTAATCTCGGCATGCACTGCCATTAATTGCGCCTCTTCACAAGTTACCCTGATTCGGGGCACTTCAAATCTGAAACGTTTGACGAAGTTCTGCAAATTCTCATTTTCTCCCTTCTTTACGTAGGACATGGTATTTACATCTTGGGAAGCTTCCTTTCCCAAGTTGAACAGCCTTAGAAAATCTGCGGATAGCTGCCGTGATGAATGGTCCTCTCTTGGTCCATATCTCCAGAACCATTTGGAGGCTGCACTAACTAGATAGATAAGGAAGAGTTTGCATTGTGCCTCCTTCCCACTTTTAAGATATCCATATGGTACTCAAAGGTGCAAATGTGGTCATCTAGGTTTTTAGTTCCATCGAATTTATCAATCAAGGAAGCTTTGAAATTGTTTGGAAAATCTGCTTCTATGATGGTTTCACTAAATGGGGAAGATCCTTCTTCCCTTACTTTTTCCTTGGTATTCTGCGGATAAAATTTTGCCAGCTGCTCTACATGAGCTTTCAGCTGTCAGATCGCATCGTCCCTAGGATCCATTTGAGATGAACCGTCTCTGCAGAGTGAAGTAACTTCATCACCATCGAGATCAGTTCGTGGCTACTTTTTTACTAATGGTGAATTGATGTTAGCAAGATTTGATTTGATCTGGATTTTGGCTTTTAATTTAGCATCGATTTTGGGGCAAGCTTCAATGTTCTCATGTTTGAGAGTGCCATTATCACTCACACGCTGCATCGCTAGCACAGTTGGTGAGCAGTGGATGGTTGAGGGGAGAATGACCATAGAGCAGTATGTTGGGCCATATATCTCTCTAGTCCCTACATGCATTGGTCATTTGGGTTGTGAAGGCTTGAAGAGCTACTAGGACGGGGTCTACGGTAGGCTCTACAAAGGCGCTTGCCTCAGATTGGGTTATGGAAGTGAGGAGTGGCTTTTTAGACATTTTTGTGGCAATGTGAAGTTGTTCTTGGGGGGAGTAGTGGAATCTGTGGGATTCATGGTATTATAATGGTATTTTGAAGAAAGTGTAGATATGTTTTGCTGGAAAGGGAAACTCCCCCTCCTTCTAGTGCCAAAAATGTTAATGAGATTTTTCGTCTCAAAAACACCCAAATTTTTCTATGTAGTAACCACAACGCTGAATGCTTTCATGATTATGAATCAACAAATTTAAGTAATATTAGAATTGCCTTTAGTAGGAGTAATTATGTTACATTGATGCTTGCAGAATTATGTGGAAAGATGTTCAAAATATCAGTTCGTTAAAGGGTATATATCTCGGCTTTATCACTGGCAAATTTAAACAATAAAATAAAGTATTAAAAATAAAAAATAATGTAAAGAATTTACGTGGTTCGGATGTTAAAGAATCTTATGTCCATATGTAAAATGTCTATTCTTATTTCTTGATTTCTTAGTATAAAAAATGGTAGAGAGTACCGATTTTGATTTGCATGTCCAGAAAGAGTAAACTAAAAATCTCCACTATCCTGCTACAGTGCCTATTCATTTATAGTACATAGGGATTCATATGGATTGCAAACATCATCCTTCCGCTCCTTTGATTTTTGCCATTGGATTACGCCACCTGTCCGACATCCATCTCACTTGTTTGGTATGTACGAATTGCTAATGTGGCATTTGGTGGGACATTGTGATTTAAGCAGTTGGATTCTGAACTTTGGCAGGAAGCTTGAAATTGAAGCGGGAATGCTTGGAACTGAAGTGGGAAATTCCAAATTTGAATAGATTGTTCATTTCTAATTCTGCAAAGCAATAAGCCTATGGACTTCACATATGTGTAGATGAAGCTGCAATGAGGAACTTCCTCTTCTTTTCAAGGAGAGCCACATCATTATCAACGCTTTAAGACTTCGCTTTACTTTATTAGGGGTTTATGCCTTCAGTATGCCCGTGGTTGTGATGTCGTATAGCATTTGGACTGCACCAACACTTTTAAAGCGATACTACACTGTTTAATTTGCGATATTAGCATAGCACAGTGTTAGGGATAGTTTGAGTTTCATGGATTAGTAAAAGAGTCTTAGCAGTTGTTTTGGAGGGTGATTGCCTTACGTGAGCCTGTTCTGAGCTGCTCTCAACATTAGGGGACTGGGCTATTACCTTTGTTCTTGAGCTAGATTTACTGATCTTGGGGATGAAGGTGGGATCTCTTGGCTTACCTTTGAGGAATAAGATTTGGCTTTTAGTCGTGGAGCGGTCTTTTTCCCATTGCCTCATCCCTTGTTTCTTTATGTTTGTGGTTGGTGTTTTTATGATTGCAGCACTGTTTTGTCACATCAAGATGGCAGTGCATTCTTTATTAGTTTGATATTGACATAGGATTGTGATGTTGTTCTATCACATCAACATCGAATGGCGGTGCACCCTTATAGCTTTTTGATGCAAAATTACGGTGCAAACCTGCCACTTTTAGATGTTAGTTTAGGATTACAGCACATCCACGTTTGCGTATAGTCTCTTATGAGGTGGTGCTGCAGTTCTATGTCATTAGTGTTACCCTTAAGGTTGCAGCACAGTTTCTATATCTCATTGTTACTTGGAAACTATGCCACACTTCAACCTGTTGAAGTGATTGTAAAGGTTGCACTTTGGTTCCTACATCTTTAATCTATTTCAAGCTATAGTGTCGATGCTATGTTCAATGTGTAGGTGCATTATTTATATTTAACCGTCGCTCAAGGATTTTAGGCGCATTACCATCTAGATTTCATTTCTGCTTCCTTTCCATATTTCGAATCTTACTGTGGGGGTAGTTCATTTGGGCTCGGTGCTATTATTAATGCCACTTTGTCAACATTTGGAAAATATGGGTGTAACCGGTTTTAAACGTATGTGATAACCGCACCTTCGAACACATCGATTCAAAGCCTAAAGTGACTTTTGAACTCGTGCTATGCCAACAAGTATGAGCCATCGATTTAAAATATTACAAGATGCAGAGACTAAGATAAAATTTAAAGCCTACACTTTCAGATGTCACAATAGAAGAAAATAAAATATAAATGCTAAAATCAAACATCTCAGGTAATAATAGTCTTGTAACAACCCCATAATAGGAGTCTCAGTAATGCGTAGTCCATATACAAAGTTTCCAAAGTAACAACATAGAGTCTAGCTGAAAATAAAGTATGATAAATTGTACCTGGAGAGCTAATAAAAATAATATAACCCCAACACATGGCTTCTCCCTCTATATTGATAACGCTAGAAAATCTATCGGTTAGAAAACCACTGTTAAAAATATAATCGTTAAAATAACCTCAACCGCACGACGTACAATTGTAGTACATATGCGAGTACATGTCAATCCACAGGGAAATGAATTAATTTTAAATTACTCAATAAAATTATACCAAAGCTTGAGATTGTTTTAACTAAAAAGAATGTAAAAACTAACTAAAACAAAAGTGAATAAAAATATGAGATTAAGAGACAACTTAGAGGCAAATCCACTCTCATACTCTCACATAAAATCAACACAAAATCAATCTATGATCTCTCATTTTAACCTAAGTAGAATTAGTGATGTATTTATCATAAGTATGGTCTATTTGTGTTATTAATTAACACAACCTAAGCCATCAAGCTTTAATACAACAACTAAAACCACCTATTAAATGTCATGAAAATGAATATGAAACTAAAACAAAATATATTTTAAGCATGATCTATTTACTATTTTTATTAGTAACATAGATCATCAAATTTTGATTCTATTTTAATTCCATGATCAAAATCATTTAGTTAGATGTTAATGTAAATTGTTTTTATATTTGAGTAAGAATAGCCTATTGTGATAAACAACATAAGCTATCAAATTCACTAATAAACTTACATCAACATCTAACTATCCATGAAGCATAAAAAGAGATCATAAATGAGCAAATATGTTGAATCTACATGATTTAAGAGAGCTTCATTACCCCTAAATTGAAGGGGTTTAGCTTCTCATTTTTGTTATCAATTCAACACATGTAGATTGCAACCTTAAAAAGCAAGGCAAGTGCAAGCTAATTAAAATAAAAGGAACTAACTACTTGCATAAACATAAAGCTAAACTAAGTGCATAAATAGAAATCTAATCTACTAACATAAAAGGAAAGAGAGCATGTATAAATATGAGCATAAAATAAAAATAAAAGCATGTAAAGAACAGAGAAAAAGAAGAGGCTTAGGAAGCCATTTTATTTCTCATTAATTTTGTGGCTACAACTTGCATAATATGATAAGAAGATAAAATTCTCTTACATGAACATAAGAGGGTTATTTATACATGACTAAAACTCTAATCCATTTTTAGGGAACTCCCTAAAATTCCCTTGAGGTAGTGTGGCCTCCAAGTTATCATTAGCATGAAATTAATCCTCCATTAAATGTGCATGTGCATTTTAATCTCCATTAGCTTTTAACTGTGGTCCATGTGTTAGTAGGAAGGTAAGTTCCTCCATGATTACATGAATTCTTCCATTTCTTCATTTCTTTGGCTTCTAACTCTTGTATATGCATATTTCCATGAGGACACTTCCAAGTTGAATTCAAATTCCTACAAAACAAATTAAAATGTGCAAGTAATTTTTTTTCAAATTAATTCACACACAAAAATTACCGTTTTCCCCTATGTAGATGCATGAATTATGACTTGAAAGTATTTTTGAAATTCAGTCTTAAACATGTAAAAACACCCAATTATGACATTTATTTTACTAAAATGAGATTAAGTGTGTGAGTAAGAATATACATTTTTACGTGCACATAAAATACCCCCACACTTGTCTTTTTATTCATCCTCGAATAAAGAAAAACTAATATAAATCCACTTTCGTAGGGAGCACGATTGCATTGAGCGTATGCAACAAGCTGTTAACCTCTAGGTGTCCCCAGTTGGGCGAGTGTTGTCTCGTGAGGGTTTTTAGCGGATACTACCTATAAAATCCAAATGCAACATGAAAATTCCTAAATGCAAGATTTATTTACAAAGATATGAATGCAAGTTTTTGAAAATATTTACAAATGAAGGATTTACTTTTAAATTGACAAGAATAAGTTAAATATAAGTTCTGATCATTATCAAGAAATTTAAGTCAACTTCCAACAAAAATTAAGTTATCATCACAATTAGACTCTAGTTTGGCTAGTTGTTTCGGTTGATTGCACTATGAAATGGATCCTTAGTTGATTATCAAAGTTCTTCAAAGTGATATTTTTATTTCTTTTGAATAACAAGTCGAATCAACTAAGTGAAAATAGTGCTTGGATTTTAATTGCCTGTTCTCTCTATTTTTGAAAAGTATTAACATTATTATTATTTACACACCTAACTCGGATAAACTGAGGCCAGATATACCGATCATGCACTGCATTTCGGACTTACGTAAGAAGGGTACAAAGCATGGCGAGTGTACACACTTGCGTATGAATACATGACTTTAGGTGGTTATTTTTGTTATATCTCTTTACATACACCTAAATCAGATAAACTGAGGCCAGATATATCGATCATGCACTGCCTTTTGGGCTTACATGAGAAGGATACAAAGCATGGCGAGTGTAAACACTTGCGTGTGAACACCCGACTCTAGATGTTTTTTATTTATATAAAAGCTTTATTTTATTTTTATTTCTATGCAGAGAGAGTTTCGCAAAATCATCTTAGGAACACTTAACTTAGAAGATCAAAAACGTTATCGCCTTTACTTTAAATCAACCACTTATTAAACAAAGATATTAATTAGGATACACTTCATAATTAACACCCATGAACCTTCATATATACTTGTTAAACCATAGTTACTTGTAATCAAACTTTAATTTTATTTTTGTTGAGACAGATAAATTTTCAAAAATTTCGATTCAATAACCAAAAACATATACTTATCCTATAGTGTTTCTTCAAAAGTAAATCAACATGCTAAAAAAGAAAATTTCTTTTGGGAATTTTTTTTTTGTTTTTTTTAAAGTTTTGAGTTTTGGAAAGAAAATAAAAATAAACCATGAAATATCAAAAATGAAGATGAGACTACCCCTCACACTTAATTTTGACTGTGTCCCCACAGTCAATGCATGATATAATGAGTGTAATGGGGAAAAATATATACATATTTACAAGAGAGGCTTAACATTTCTTACTAGACGTAGTATGGCTCATGAAGATTCATGAGCTCCTCCTCTCGATCACATGCCAACTCTAAGTAAGGCTTTAGACGATGACCATTGACTTTAAAAATCGAATCGTCCCTAGGGTTTTCTATTTCAATGGCACCGTGTGGAAAAACAGTACGTACAATATATGGTCCGATCCATCTTGATTTTAATTTCCCAAAGAATAATGAAGTCTAGAGTCATACAAAAGAACGTTTTGGTTTGGCGAAAATGTTTTTCTTAGGATAGACTTATCATGAAAAAAATTTGTTCTTTCTCTGTAAATTTTCTCATTTTCATATGCGTTGTTCCTAATCTCCTTTAATTCATTGAGTTGTAATTTTCGGTTTTCGCTGGCTTTTTCACGATCAAAGTTTATGTTCTTAATTTCCCACGACACTTTATGTTCGATTTCAACTGGTAAATGGCACGCTTCCCGTAAACTAAACGAAATGGGGACATCCCAAGATTAGTTTTAAAAGCGGTACGGTAAGCCCAAAGTGCGTCAGTCAATTTTTAAGACCAATCTTTTCGATTTTTATTAACAGTTTTCTCCAAAAAAAAATATTTGTCGATTTTAAACTTCAACTTGACCACAAGTTTGAGGATGATACAGAATAGATAACTTGTGGGTTATTGAGTATTTCTTCATTAGAGCTTCAAATGATCGATTGCAAAAATGGGTTATGTTATCGCTTATTATTGTGCGAGGTGTGCCGTACCTCGAATAGATGTTTTCTTTAAGGCATTTCACAACAATTCTATGGTCGTTGGTTTTACACGGAATGGCTTCAACCCATTTGGATATGTAATTGACAGCAAGGAGAATGTATAGATTTCCAAAAGAGTTTGGGAATGGTCCAATAAAGTCAATACCCTAAACATCAAAGATTTTGATCGTAAGAATAGGGTTCAAAGGCATCATATTTCGTCGAGAGATTCTTCCTAACATTTGACAGCGATTGCAAGTTTTACAAAACTCAAATGCATCTTTAAAAAGCATAGGCCAATAAAAACCACATTGAAGCACCTTTTCCGCGGTTTTCTTCGGACCAAAGTAACCACCACAAGCTTGGTCGTGACAAAATGAAAGAACACTTCCGATTTCGCAATCCAGGATGCAACGTTGAATGATTTGGTCGGAAGAGTATTTAAAAAAGTATGGATCATCCCAATAGAAGTATTTGACTTGGGAAAGAAATTTATATTTATCTTATTTCGACCAAAATGAAGGAGTTTCCTTAGTGACTAGATAGTTCACTATGTCAGGATACCATGGATCGACAGAAATAGAAAGGAGTTGTTCATCGGGAAAGTTCACGTTGACCGGTAAAGAGGACGGTGAATTCAGAAGATGTGACAAATGATCAGCAATGACGTTATCAGATCCTTTGTTGTCTTTGATCGTAAGGTCAAATTCCTGGAGTAAAAGGATCCATGGATCAAACAAGACTTAGCATCTTTTTTACCAAAGTGGTACCTAAGAGCGGAATGGTCAGTGTAAACCGTAATGTGTGAGCCAATCAAATACGGTCGGAATTTTTTGAGCGCAAAGACTACTGCTAGAAGCTCCTTTTCAGTGATCGTGTAATTGAGTTGAGTATTGTTTAGAATCATACTAGCATAGTAGATGACGTGAAGAATTTTGTTGATGTGTTATCCTAAGACAGCACCAACTACAAAGTTAGAAGAGTCACACATTATTTCGCAGGAAAGATCCCAATTGGGTGAGCAAATAATTGGAGCAGAAATGAGTTCATTTTTGAAACGTTCAAAAGCAGAAAAACAATCAGAATTGAAGTCAAATGGAATGTATTTTCCAAGAAGAGTCGTCAAAGGTTGAGCGATTTTACTGAAGTCTTTCACAAAGTGTCGATAAACACCAGCATGTCCAAGAAATGAACGAATGTCTTTGATAGATTTAGGAATGGGTAGATTCACAATTATGTCAACTTTCGCTTTATCTACGTCAATGCCTTTATTTGAAATGACATGCCCAAGGACAATGCCGTGTTTGACCATAAAATGACATTTTCCCCAATTTAACATTAAGTGTTTGTCCTTGCATTGTTAAGAACCAACTCAAGATGGTGTAAGCACTCGGAAAAATAGTTTCCAAAGAAAAATCGTTCATAAACACTTCAAGAAAACATTCGATCATATCAGAAAAGATGCTGACCATGCATCTTTGAAATGTAGTAGGAGCATTGCGAAGGCCAAAAGGAATCAATAAGAAAAAGTGCCAAAGGGACACGTGAAAGTCATTTTCCCTTGATCTTCGGGAGCGATTGGAATTTGGTTATAGCCAGAATAACCATCAAAAAAGCAATAGAATTCGTGGCCAGCTAAACGTTTAAGCATTTGGTCGATGAAAGGAAGAGGAAAGTGATCCTTATGTGTTGCAGCATTTAATTTTCAATAATCAATGCAAACATGCCAACCCACCGGAGTACGAGTTGGAATGAGTTCGTTTGAGTCATTCTCGATAACGGTAAGTCCAGACTTTTTAGGCATGACATGGGCTAACCGACGAACTATCAGAGATTGGGTATATAATTCTGTATCGAGAAGTTTAAGAATTTCGTGACAAACTGCATCCTTCACTTTTTGGTTAAGCCTTCGTTGCGCGTCACGAACAGGCTTGGCATCTTCAACTAAATGGATACGATGTTGAACAAGAGCTAGACTAATTCCCTTTATGTCAGTGATCGACCATCCAATTGCTTCTTTGTTTTTCGACAGAATAGAAAGTAAGGAAGCTTCTCGATCGAGAGAGAGTTGCAGAAATTATGTCGGGAAACATTTTGTTGTCACCTAAGTATGCGTACTTAAGGTGGACTGGAAGGGGTTTAAGGTCCAACCTCGGGGGTTGCTCAATCAATGAATTTGCTTGAAGTTCTAATTCAATAGTAAGGGGTTCAAACAGAAGCGTAATTTCAATTTTGTTAGGCTCATCTTGAAACAGTTGTTCATATTCGGTCTCGCATTCATTGTTTAGGTCAACTGTTTCATTATCGAAATTTTATTGAATGAGGCTAACTTCCAGCGTTTGGTCACGTGGTTAGTTCGATTGATTTTTAAGATTGAAGATGTTAAGACCAAAGTCATATTTCCAAAATAAATTTTCATCGAACCATTTCGACAATTGATTAAAGCATTTGAAGTGGCCAAGAAAGGTCGGCCTAAAATCAATGGAATTTGACTCATTGGATTGTTCACAGGTTGTGTTTCCAAAACGATGAAATCGACGAGAAATATGAATTGACCGATTTTGATGAGTACGTCCTCGATTTCTTCCACAGATTTCTTTATCGAACGATCGGCAAATAGAAGAGTTACTTTCGTCGGTTTTAGTTCACCCAAGCCAAGTTGCTGGTAAACTGAATAAGGAATCAAATTGACACTCGCACCCAAATCGAGTAAGCATTTGTTAATCGTTTAGTCTCCTATCGTGCATGAGATCGTCAGACATTCAGGATCTTTGTATTTAACATGTATTGATTGGGACAAGACTTTGCTAAGTCCAGCGGCTAAGAAAACTTTCTTGGGTACATGAGTGTGTCATTTTTGGGTACACAAGTCCCTGAGAAACATAGCATAAGTTGGGACTTGTTGAACGATATCAAGGAGCGGGATGTTAACTTTGACTTGTTTAAAAATTTCCAACATCTTTTCCATTTGGTCAGAGTGTTTCTTGGGTAGAAGGCGATGTGGAAATGGAATACGATACTCAGTAAGTGGGTCTACTTGAGTAGAAGAAGAAATTGGATTGGAATTTGATTCAATGTTTGGCTCAATGTTCTGTTCAGATTCGTTTGTTGTTTTAGAAGTGTCGAGAGGGGTTTCTGATAAATCGTTTTGATTAACGACTTGGTTATCGATTTGTTTACCGGAACACAAAGTCATGATAACATTCATTTGGATTACATTGCAATCTTGAACAACATGGGCTTCATTCGAATTCGTGTTTTGATTTCTAGGATTCGGAACTAGCTGACTTGGGAATGTACCCCGTTCACGTTCACTCATAGACGTGGCTAATTGACTCATTTGAATTTCAAGTTTAGCAATCGATTGACTCGTATTCTGCATGTACGAAGTAAACAAATTTTGCAAATTGTTGTTTGATTGGAGGCTTTGAGTAGTTGCTTTAGCCAAAGTTTCAAGACTTTTCTCAAGTGAACTTAATCGTTTATCGTCTTAGGGAGCAAAATATTGTTGCAATTGATTTTGAGATGGACCCGTAGATTTTTGTTGAAAATTATTTGGTTGAAAGGGAAAATTCAAAGCATTATTTGGAAATGCTTGAAAATTGGGACGAACCAAATTCGTTTTGGAATTATTTTGGTTCCAAGCAAAGTTCGGATGATTTCTCCAACCAAGATTGTATGTTGGAGAAAACGGATCATTCTTAACCTTATTGAAAGCATTGAGTTGTTCAATTGAGTTAGGGCACTGATCGACTATATGATTCGAATTGTTGCATTTATAACATATTGGTTGGGAAGCTTGGTTCATTTGGTTGGATGAGAAAACATTGGCGAATTTATTAATCATTGCATCGATTTTAGCTTCCAAAGCCGAAGATGATCCTATCGAGTGTGCACTGGATCGTGAGTAAATGGATTTTTCGTTAGAATGTTTCCATTGGGATTACTTTTCGGTTAGGTTTTCAAGAAATTGGCAAGCATTGTCATGATGTTGGGCGAGAAAGTTGCCTTGGCACATCGATTCAAGCATGGTTCGTGAACTATTTTCGAGTCCGTCGTATAAGATTTGGGAAAGGGTCCATTTTTCTAAGTTATGGTGTGGACATTTTATCAAAAGCTCTTTAAATCTTTCAAAATATTTTCTGAAAGGTTCACCCCTGAATTGATGAAAATTCAAAATTTCGTTTTGGATTTTAATTGTTTTTTCCAAGGGGTAGAACTTTTTTAAGAAGACTTTAACGAATTCTTCCCAAGTTTTAATCGAGTTTGATGGTAAGCAGTACAACAATTTTCAATGTAATCAGTAAGAGCAAATAGAATTAATCGAATTTTGATTCCGTCATCACAAAGTTATTGAAGTTTAATGGTTGCGCAAACTTGTTCGAATTTCGTTAAGAAAATGTATGGGTCATCGTATTCAAAATTGCCAAATTTCGAAAGCGTGGCAATATGGTTTGAATGAATTTCGAAGTGATTACCCGTAGGGGCGGGTAACGTGATACAAGAAGGAACAGAAACTTTATCGGGAAAGATTCTATCCATGAGAGTTTGCAGGGCATTTTCGTTTGCCATTGTTGGAGGGTCATTTGTTTGAGTTAAACAATTCGTTGTTGCGTCATGAGTCCAAGTATCTGTTGTTGTATCACGAGTCCAAGTACTCATGCATAAGTGAAAGTCAAGGAGAGAAAGAAATGAGAATTGAGTTTAAGATAAAGAAGCAAGGTTTAGAAATTGTTTTTTATATATTTTTTAAAAGGAAAAATATTTTCCATAAAGGATATATTTTTCAAAAGGAAGATTGATTTTTGTTTTGATTTTTGGATTTTCAAAAAAAAATTCGTTTTTATATGTTTTTGCTTTTTTTTAGTTTTAGTTTTTTTTTGTTTTTGCAAAAAAATTTTTCTTAAAAAAAACTTGTTTTTGGATATTTGATTTTGTTTGAAATATTTTTTTTCCTTTTTTTAAAACAAAAATATTAAAAAGATTTTTTTTTCTTTTGAATTAAAGAGAAATAACTAAGTAAAGTAAAATTTACAATTTTTTTTTGATTTTGTTGTTTTTTTATCCTTTTTCTTTTTTAAATATGCATGAACTAATGCAACTAAATGAATGCAAGGACTTAATTACAAATTTTTTGTCCTTAGTAGCTCCTAACCCAAAATTGTATAATCACACTTTGTCTTAATCCAACAAAATATTTCTTAGCCAGGGAACGGTCAGGAGTTATCGGTGCACCACGAATCATCGTAGTAATGCAGCCGAAGGTTTAAGTACCTTCAGAGAAACAATCACTATAATATTTACAAATTACCGTAATATTTATATATGATTATTGCTTTGTCATAGCCTAGACACCAAGAAAATAAATTGTTCAAAGAAGACAACTTGCAAAATACAATTAAGCCCTAGGCGATCTTGTGACTCCCTTAAGTCCGATGTCTAATCGTTATTATTGGTCAGATTCTTCTATGAAATACAATTTATGGGCTAAGGAAGGGGTGATGAAATCCCCCACCTTATGTGGATTTGGGTGTTTCCCTTAGAAAATAATAACAAGATGAGATGAATGCAAAACTAAAAATAAACGTGAATTAACGATGCAACAGCGAATGAGATTTGTTTTTTTTTGAATTTTTTTAAAATGCAAGCAACCAACAATGCAAAGAAAATAACAACAAGAGATAAGGGCAAGATACTAGAGTGTGTAGAATTATTAGCAAAATTATTTTTAGTAGCGATTTTTTTTATAAGCAAGTAAAGCAGTTATTTAGCAAGCAGAGCAGGGCAATTTGTCTCCTTCTGCTTTTGCAACCTAAAAATAAGAAAAAGCAAAAAAATATTATTATATTTTTTTATATGACTAATACCAAATGAAAATGAAAACAAATTCTCTTTTTATAACAAAAGTAGAAAGATAGAACTTGTTTAAAAATTAAATAAAAATAATTAAACTAAAACCTAATTACCCAGCCAAATGAAAGCAATTATTTATTTATTTATTTTTGTTTTTTATGAAATAAAAAATAAAACAAAAGAAATTTTAAAATGAAGTTACACTTAAAAAAAATTACAAGCTTAGCCTATATGCCCAAACACAAACCTAATTAAACAAATTACTCTCCCCTTCTCTTTGTAAAAAAAATGCAATGAAGGAAAAGAAAGAGGCGAACTAAAAATAAAAGAGGCAAACTAAAAAATATGAAATCGCGAATTCAAAATCGCGAATTAAAAGCTAGTATGGTACTTTGCTTCGGTTCGAGGGTTTTCAGAATTGGAGTTGCGATTAGAGTTCGCAACTGTGTGAGGCGATGGTCAGTGAGTTGGCTTGCTCGGGTTCAGGCGAATGACATGAGATGGTATTGGATTTGGTAGTGGGTTCAATTGCAGTTGCAGGTTTGTTTATGGAGGAGGTTGGTAGTTTGGTTGGGCAGTGGTTGGTGTTGTGGCGGTGGAAAGATTGGTTTGAGAAGTAGTGTTGCAAGTTGTATGGGTAAAAAACAGAAATGTATGGAGGAAGTTGGAAGAAGTGATGTACTGGGTGATGTGGTTAGGGTGTTGGTGTGTAGTTGATAGTAAGAAGGCAGTGGTTATGTAGGGAAGATGAAGAAATTGCTGATTTTTGAGAGGCAAGTATTAGCAGTTTTGGGTGTTGATGGTGTGGATGGTCAGAGGGCAGTGAGATGAAGTATGGGTAGGTGGTGATTGAGGAATGCAGTGGTAAACTGAAGGGGGAGTCTGCAATGATGGTAGCAAGAAGGTTATGCAGTAGTTGTTTTGATCAGTGAAGTGTCAAAGGACGGCAGGGATGTAACAACCCGCATTTTCAGATAATTAAATAACCAAAATAATTGTAAACATTGAAAATGAGAATTTTTGAAATTTTCAGAATATGGTCCCGAAACTTATACCATTGTGTTCGTGGCAATTTTCTGATTAATTTACATATATAATATGCCTTGAACGGACTTCGTATGAAAAAGTTATTGACGTTCGAAGTTCCAAATCGAAAATAATTATATGTGTAAATGTGCATAAATATATTTGTTTATAAATATATGCGCATATAAATTCCAAAAATAACGCACGTTTGAATTTCAAAATAGACGCGCGTCATAAAGGATATTAGTTGACATCAGCAATTAGAGGTAATTAATTAACATTAGTAGGCAATGTTAATCAAATCAGCAGTTAAAGGAAATTAATTCACATTAATTAGCAACGTTTGAATTTCAAAATAAACATGTGTTATAAAAGGGAATTAAATTTGCAATTGATGGAAATTAATTAGAATGAATAGGCAACGGTTAAAAGTTAACATTTAAAAATAGAGGAAATAAATTAATACGTATAAAATAAAAAGGCTAGACACGTCAAAACTGACGCGTTTTGCTTATTTTTAACGGCTAGATTTCAATCGCTTTAAACGAACCGATGACGTTACTTTGGTTTTCTATAAATAAACATGCAGGGCTAGCCTTCAAATCCATATTTTTCTAAATGGGCGCGGAAGCCCTGTCACTTTTCTTTCTCCACCAATTCTTCAAAAATCAAATATATTAGATTTAGGTTTCTTGATTTGCAATTTGGAGGTAGAAACTATAGATCTAGAGAAGAGATGCCCAAATTAATCCGTCCGTATGAGGTGAGTTTTCAGATCTGGTTTTCTAGTTTATATATTTATTTTTCTTCGATTAGATCCAGAATTATAAATCCATACAAATTCCGGTTTGTGGATCTAAATAGGGTTGCAAAGGGGATGGCTATGGATAATAGAACTGGAATAAAAATTAGATCTGGAATTTGGACTGTTTTCTTTTCAGGTGAGTGAATTTAAATTATATATCTTTTATGTTGATGATATATAATATCGTTAGATTCCCGTTAAATATTTTAATTTGGCATTTCTTATACTTGAACTAATTTCAGTAATTAGTTATGTAAGTTAGTTGTGTTGAAACTGTAAATTTATAAGAAAAGTGTGCTTATATGCAAATGTTATTTTTATGGAAAAAGAAAGAAATCAAAATGAATATAAGTGATATTAGGCTTAAAAATTGTAGAGAAAGGCATAAGCCTAAAAGTGAGAAATTTACAGTAAAATATATCAAAACGTGGAGAATGAAATAAAAAGGGGAAATCTAATGAATAACTTGATTTGGAAGTTAGTGATAGATTAGTTGGTTGTTTAGAAAAAGGGGATTCATTTCCATAATTTAATATTGTAAGCAAAATGGTAAGCGTAATTGCAGGAATAAAAACAAGAGAAATGGAATTTGTGCAAAATAAAGAAATTACTGTATTTTGCATTATCCAATAATTAAAGAAATAACAAAAGAAGTATCTTGCAGTTACGGGTTATTGTTTATGGCATTATTTTGTATTAAAATATGGAAATGGATTTTTAACACAATTTTTGTAACCAACCAAATAGAACAGAACTACTTCCCAGAATAAAAGAGAATAACGCGAAGCGTTAATGAAATTAAAGAAGAAGAAATAATCAAGTTAATTATTTGACAAGACTAGAAACAATAAACAGAAAATGTGACTAGATATGCATTTATTGCGCAGATAGTAGTGTAAAAAGTAAAGCAGTTATTATGATAAGTAACTTATGACAGTTGGACATACTCCCAAGTTAAGACTGTTATATAATATAAGAGAACTAAAGAAAATTTAGTATCATATTAAAAGAAGACAGAATAGAATAGAAAAGAGACACTTGCAATCACATTTATAACATGTAGGTTATAAAAGAAAGAAAAGAATATAAAAGTGACAATTGCAAGTATAATTGTAACATGTAGGTTATAATAAAAAAGAAAGAAATAGAAGAGGCTTATTTTATCAAACTTAGATCTTGGATTAAGTTAATAAGCAAAAATAATAGAAGTGGTTTGTACCGGTAGCATTCCCTTTCAGGTCTAGGACTGATGGTCTCACACATGGCTGGGGCTGGGCATGCTTATTAGGGTAAATAAGTAGCCAATAGAATAAGAAAAGTAAACTAAACGCATAATAAAAGATTAGACGTAGGGTCTAATAAAATGGTAAGGTGCATTTGGAGCAGCCCGAATGGAAGCTGGATAAAGAGCCTAGCGAAGCAGTTCATCGTAGATTTTTAGTACTGAAAGAGCACGTCCAACTTAGTTGTTTTGGGCTATAAGGAAGTACGAGACTTCAATAGAATGTGAGGATACTCTAGGATGGCCTTCTGGGGTAGGCCTAACGAAGCTGCACCCCCGAAGGCAGGTCTGTAGGTGTTCCATCAAGAGAGTATGCCTTGACTGCTTTTGCATTACAGGTTTAACAAAGCGGACCTTTGTAGGCGGTCAAAAGCTTGATGATGGAGTAGGATATTCGTATGACACCGTACTCCAGTTTGCGAGTAAGTTATAGTGGGCAAGACCCATAAGGATAGTCGCATGAGGATATCAGCCATCATCAGTCAGAGCGAGTTCGGGAAAGACTAGAGTTCAACCAACAAGCCAATGATTCTTTCACTATCGAGTATTGGATGAGGGGCACAGCCAATTGGATGTTTATATTGTTTGCAGTAGGGAACATCCACTTAGCTCGTGAAAGATCGTTCGATTAGTTGAGGGGGGACTGCGTGGGGCCATAGCCACGATGAGAAAAGAGACAGACCAAGTAGAATATCAGTATTGTAGGCCTAATGAAGCGGACCTTTACAGATATAGAAAATCCCCGACTGAGTTCCTTACAAGGTAGACATTGTTGGCGGAATTCAGGGAGTAGACAGAATGATTACTTGTAGTCCTCAAGGTACGCACTGGGTGGTACATTGTGGATGTCCGACCACTAGTATAAGCTAGTGCTGATGCAGTTTCACGTTTTCATAGTAGACGACGGAACATCTATATTGTAGGACTCACAAAGCTGTTCTTTACAGATGTAGTTACAGTACGCTCTAGTAGCGAGACGATGGAGTCTTTTTCGAGGAGGATACGGAAGGTACTATGGGTAGTACCTAGGACCGATGCGGTCTTGGGGCATGTTGCTACATATATATTGGTTATTAGGTCTTAATCTACTACGAAGTAGATGGGTACGATTCACGCACAGAGGCGAGAGTATTATAAACCCAATAAACCTAATATAACAGAAAATGGATGTTGGTTGGGTTGCTGGGTGATGTTGGTTGGATGTGCACTGAGTTGCAGTAAGGGGATTTTAGTGCATAGTGCAAAGAAGTATGTATGCAGAAATGTATGGCAGTTGTATGTAGTTGTGTTCAAAAATCAAGTAGTGGAGATGTACGGCTGTGTATGTTAACTGTAGTATGGCTTGCAGTTTGAGATGGTTGCAAGGGGAAGGTAGTGACAATGGATGTGTTGAGGAGGAGTTTGAGCAGTTTGTACAGTGGAACAGAGATTGAAATGGCAGTAGTGGACAGTCAGGTGTTGCTGTATGATCAATTTGATCAGGTTGATGCATGGTAGTGGATGTTGTTGCTGTATGATCAGTTTGAGTCAGTGACAACAGCAGCTCTATGGGATATGGCTTGTGGCAGTTTGCAATGTTGTAGTGGAATTGCAAGGCAAAGGCAATGTAGAGAGTTAGGGGTAATGAGTGATAAACAGAAGTGCAAAGATAAACAGCATTGGCAAATAAATAGGTATGCAGATATGCACTTAGTTGGTAGGGTGGAGAGTGGTAGTGAGATACAAAGTGAAACTGTTTTGTGATATTACACAGTGGAACAGAAATGCACAGTGAATTTGTATATTATGAAATGCACAGAAAAATGTAATGTGATACTGAGAAAATGTAATGCAAAAAAAATGAGATGGATTATATATATATATATTTGAAATGAAAGTGTGTATATTTTTTTTAGCAATGCAAATGCAAATAGAAAAACAACAAGTACACAAATCAAACGAAAGCATAAATCACACAACAAACACACAAAGCAAAATATTCTTTTTCTCTTTTAAAAAAAAAACACAATTCAACACACAAAATTAACACACAATAAAATCAAACAAAATAATTCAAAGAGTAAAATTAAAATCAAATTTCAAATTCCCCAGCAACAGTGAAAAACTTGTTGATAACGGTGGAAAATCTATCGGTTAGAAAACCGCCGTTAAAAATATAATCGTTAAAATAACCGCAAGCGCATGGCATACAATTGTAGTACGTATGTGAGTACGGGTCAATCCGCAGGGAAATGAATTAATTTTAAATTCCACTCAATCAAATTAAACCAAAGCTTGAGATTGTTTTAACTAAAAAGAATGTAAAAACTAACTAAAACAAAAGTGAATAAAAATATGAGATTAAGAGACAATTTAGAGGCAAATCCACTCTCATACTCTCACATAAAATCAACACAAAATCAATCTATGATCTCTCTTTTAACCTAAGTAGAATTAGTGATGTATTTATCATAAGTACGGTCTATTTGTGTTATTAATTAACATAACTTAAACCATCAAACTTTAATACAACAACTAAACCACTTATTAAATGTCATGAAAAATGAATATGAAACTAAAACAAAATCTATTTTAAGCATGATTTATTTACTATTTTTTATTAGTAACATAGATCATCAAATTTTTATTCTATTTTAATTCCATGATCAAAATCACTTAGTTAGATGTTAATGTAAATTGTGTTTATATTTGAGTAAGAATAGCCTATTTGTGATAAACTACATAGGCTATCAAATTCACTAATAAACTTACATTAACATCTAACTATCCATGAAGCATAAAAAGAGATCATAAATTAGCAAATATGTTGAATCTACATGATTTAAGAGAGCTTCATTACCCCTAAATTGAAGGGGTTTAGCTTCTCATTTTTCTAATCATTTCAATACATGTATATTGCAACATTAAAAAGCAAGGAAAGTGCAAGCTAATTAAAATAAAAAGAACTGACTACTTGCATAAAAATAAAACTAAACTAAGTGCATAAATAGAAATCTAATCTATTAACATAAAAGGAAAGAGAGCATGTAAATAAAAATGAGCATAAAATAAAATAAAAGCATGTAAAGAACAATGAAAAAGAAGAGGCTTAGGAAGCCATTTTATTTCTCATTAATTTTGTGGCTACAACTTGCATAATATAATAAGAAGATAAAACTCTCTTACATGAACATAAGAGGGTTATTTATACATGACTAAAACCCTAATCCATTTTTAAGGAACTCCCTAAAATGCCCTTGAGGTAGTGTGGCCTCCAAGTTATCATTAGCATGAAATTAATCCTCCATTAAATGTGCATGTGCATTTTAATCTCCATTAGCTTTTAATTGTGGTCCATGGATTAGTGGGAAGGTGGGCTCCTCCATTATTACATGAATTCTTTTATTTCTTCATATCTTTGGTTTCCAACTCTTGTATATGCATATTTACATGAAGCCACTTCCAAGTTGAATTCAAATTCCTACAAAAAAAATTAAAATGTGCAAGTAATTTTTTTAAAATTAATTCACGCGAAAATTACCATTTTCCCCCTATGTATGTGCATGAATGATGACTTGAAAGCATTTTTGAAATTCGGTTTTAAACATGTAAAAACACCCAATTATGACATTTATTTTACTAAAATGAGTCATCCAATTATGACCTTTAATTGTACTAAAATGAGATTAAGTGTGTGAGTAAAAATATACATTTTTAGTGTACATCACTCCACATACCGTGTTTGGGCCAATTCATATGTTGGCCCGTCCACATGTGGTGGAAAAAAAAAGAAAGGGCGGCCGAACAAAAGTCAGGTGAATAAATTGTATTATTAGTGTATTGTGCTCAAAAGCAGTTAACTCTGTTTACAGTCTACATGACCTAGGGTGTCATTTTTGTGTCGGTGAGTTACTTACCTAGGGTTGGTCACCTTAACTTAAGGAGTATAGTCCTAACTACACCTACACCCACAACTTATTACAGGGGTTTATACTCACGGGTCAAACAATGGATTGACTAATAATCTCTAAGACCACTCCTAGTATAAATTTCAAGAAATAATTCCCTATCACTATTGAGTTTGCATTACAAAAATAACAACTACAAATATCGTGCTTACACACTGAGAGGGCATCGCAATGCCAGGCCCATGTCGAACTTGGTACCACGATAACTTAAGGTGGACATATGCATCCGTGTCAACAATCTCAATGGTAACGTCCCATATGCACCATGTCGGACATACACAAACAGTGTCTAGGCAAAATAATCATTTAAAATCATTTGAAAACCATTTTATACTTGAAAATACGTTCTCTCGCAAAAAGATTTATTTTACTCATTCTAGGGTATTTCTACCCTATCTCTAATGAGTTTTTGCCCCGTAGGCTAAGGTTTGCCTAAAACCTGGCTCTGATACCAACTGTAACATCCCGCCGTTTTGGACCATTCAAATCGATAATAAAACCACACATGTCAGACTTGAATAATTCAAAACAACAGATTGTAAATAAATTTAGGACAAATAAAATCAATCACGGAATCACAGACACAGAATATCAGAATAACTCGCAGCGGAATAAATAACTATAGTAGTTCATGAAGCTACTAGATACAAAGTCTCAAAACTAATACATAATACCACAGTCTGAAAAACAAATACATTTGAAAATTCTAGGTAAATAAGTTCTCTAATACAAAAGCAAAAGCTGAGTGGAAATAACTGGAATAGAAATATCAGGTAGATAGCTAAATCTCTGGCGGATCTCTAGCTCCAAAAGGATGAAACCAAAGCTGTGAACCTCAGGCTGACCCGAGCGTAAAAAAAACACAAAACACTCGAGTCAGGACATACATACTTATAAAATGTAAATCAACTTAAGTGAACTGTAAAGAAATGCATCAGTAACTTAAAGGATGCTTGGGATCGCACATCCTCTAAGGATCCGTTAAACTATCTACTATGTAGTAATTTATGCTATTATAATAATGTCTAAAGTAAAGTAAACTATTAAAATAGTGTTAAGGCATTACATTCTCCCCCTTAACACATTTTTATTTCCCATAGTCTATAGAGTACCGTAATCCCGCCCATACTGGACGTCGTCAAAGGGCACTTCATAGGTTTGGTACAAACTAAACTCGTAGAAGGCGCGCTAGGGTAGGTGACATGGCACAACTAGGCAATGTCAGGGTAGATATACCAATTACACTTCCGGACTGTTGGTAATGCATAGCCGCAACTACCGCCCAACTCGATCCACACTCCCGAACCAAAGGTGCGCACCAGATCAATTACAAAGTAATAGAATGGCTAATGATGAAGTGTGTCCGATCGGAGGAGCTACCTCCTTGGCCCGTCAATTGCTCCTGTTTTAGCCACCTTATGCTAACTCACGGGAGTTAGGTCCACGTATGTATACCTTTTGGATCGTCGCCACCATCCTACTTCATTCTGGAATCTCCACCGCGTACACAGTTGTCAAAGTGGTTTTCGGTATCGACAGAGAGTATGCCCATATCCGATCCCGGTCTCTTTAACAACCAAACATTATTATTACCCGTGGTTATTCAATTTCAAATGGTTTATTTTTCATATCAAATATATTCCTTTCAAAACCATATAAATTCCATATCATTATTCTTTAAAATATTATTCATTTTTCCAAAGTTGTAACACTTCCAAATTCATTTAATTATAACCCCTTTAAAACGTAAAAATTTAGAGATCGTAGCACTTTAAAAATGTAAACTTTAAAACCATAACATTCGGAACTATAACCCTTTAGAAAATTTTGTAGCATTCTGGAAATGTCACTTTTAAGAAAATGCAGCAGTACAGAAATGCTACTGTAAGAATTCGCAGCAGTGCAGAAATGCTACTGTAAGAATTCGCAACGGTGCAGAATTGTTACTGTAAGAATCTGCAGAAGTGCAGAATTGTTACAGTAAGGAAATCGCAGCAGTTTTGAATTGTTACCGTAAGAAATCGCAGCAGTTTTAAATTGTTACCGTAATACTTCCTACTACAATAGTTTATATAATCAAATAGTACATATATTTACAGTTTTTATCATAGTCATTATATCATTCTTATTATATTGCTCTAATTTTAGCTATTTGGTCATTAAAGAAACCACACCTTTAGTGTAACAACCCTGTATTTTTCAAATATTTTTTTTAATTGATTTTTCCAGATTCAAAAGCTTTATTTATGAAAAGAATAAATTTTGTTATTTTAAATATAAACTTTGACTTTGATGTGGATTAGAATTCCAAATATGACTAAATTTAATATTTCCTGAAAATGTGAATTTTGGTCAATAGTCAAACTTTGACTTTTAAGTTTAAATTTTTAATAGTTTGAAATTATAAATTTTATCTTTTATTATGAAAATAGATTTAATAACTTGAACACTACTTTTCGTTTCGTTGAAAACGGAGTTAAAATGTAAAAGTTATGTACATTTCAATTTTTAGTATAATTTGTTTATTTGTGCAATTTTGCCTATTTTAAATTTTTTTAAATCATATTTTCTTTCTTATATTTTGTTTTAATATGTGTTAATATGTTTTTTATGTATATTTTGTCTTTTTATGTTTTTAAATTGATAATAGTATTTTTCCAAAATTTACTGTATTTATTTTTCATTTATAAAGGCTGTTTTCCTATTTTCTGCTATTTTCTTCATTAAAAATTATATGTAAATTAAATTTTAAATATTTATTTTGTGAATATATTTTTATTTTATATATTATTTATGTTTAAAAATATATTGCAAGCTCATATGAATTTTCTAAAAATTTTTCTATTCAATTTCAAAATTTTCTAGTCTAGTTCACTGTTTTAACTATTTTCCTTAATTCTACTTTATATAATCAATAAATATTATATATATTTTTATATTTTATCAAATTTTCGAATTTTTAACTGGGATTTCTGTTATTATCAGAAATATAAACTTATAAAAATGAATTAAAGAAATTTGAAAGGCCTTAAACTTTCTATCTTCCTAAGGCCCTTTTATTTTCTAACCCTTCTACTTTTTAACCTAACTTTTCATTCAATTGGCAACATCTCCTCATTTCTTCAGCCGCCACTGTTTTTTTTCACTCATTCACGAAATTCCAAAGCTCCTAAACCCTAAAAAAAATATGGCTTCCATTCTCCTCTTATCTTCTTCCTTTATCTCTTCTTTACTTCACAATTTCCATTAATTTTGCCTTCCTCCTCTTCTAGCTTTGCTTGGCCTCTACCACCTTCATCTCCACCATCCTCTCCACCTTCAGCCCCACCACCATCTACAGCAGCACCTCCTCCTCCTCCACTGACCATGACAAGCCATGCCCATCCATTTAAGTTAGCACCACAAAATTGCACAAAAACCCTTCCAAACAATGCCTAAACCACATATGCTTCACCACCACCTTCATCTATCGCCTTGGCCACCCCTAGAACCACCACCACCAGCAACTACATGACCTTTGGCTGCTGCTGCACCATCACCCTCCACTGTCCAGACCTGTACCATGCATGGCTGAGCCAAGCAATGACCAAGTCGAGCCTTGTTGTGACCAAAACTTCACCTATTTGCCTTGTCCATTGATATTCTTCATGTTGCATCTCCTACCCTTCACATCACTTCATGTTGCCATGCTTAGGTGTGCTAAACCTGACCTATATGATGCTAACCTGAGCCCAAACACATCATGGCTGAGCACTTGATCCCCTATGGTCAAGCATTTGAATGGTAAAGGCAAAGTCTTGTCTTTATTGCTTTGTATTTCAATTTGTTCAACATTGTTTTATGTTAAGTATATTCATGTGCTATATTGTTTTATCTTGTTTGGGTATTGTTTACAAGATGATATCTTGGCTATTTTCTCCACTCAAATCAAAGGTCGTGCCTTCTGGATCCGTTGTGTCATTCTAATTGATATCTCCAGCATAAAAAGGTGAGTTATTCTCACCAGACAATATGTACCTATATAACTAGTAAATTGACACCCTGCGAATCTGTAGAAATATATTATCAAGTTTTATATGCTTATATTATTATCATATGATGTTCACACCTGTTATTATACCTGTTATATCATATGTTACTGTTATTTGATGTTATTCTGTTATTTATATCTGTTATCACCATTGCAAGTTCCCTGTAGATTAGAATCACTATGGGTTGAAATGATACATACCCGAACGGACTTTAGAATAGGGAAAAATCGTTATGGGATGAAATGATAGGCCTGAACGATTTTTATTAAAAATTATTTTAACTTGGGATTGCGGGTTTGAAATGATAAAACCCGGATTTTTCTTTTTTTTAACTGCGGATTGAAATGATACATATCCGTATCACTTGACCTAAGTTAGAAAATTATATACAGGCCCGTGGTTATTTTATAAAGTGTTTTGGATATTTTTAAGTATTTTAAAAATTATAAATTTATGAAATTTGATTTAAATAGATTTTGAAATGTTTTAAAATAAAGAAATTATGATTTTTCTATGTGTTAAAAATGTAATTAATGAATGGTTTAACTGGATTTTTGAAATATAACTTAAGTTGGAAATTTGGAATTTTGGTTAAAAGTGATATTTAGGTTATATAAATAAAATGGATATTAAATTTTATTTGGAAATGGTAAATATGATAATTTGATTAAATTTGAATTTAAGTGATTTATTAAAGTATTATTGATTTTTCTATGAATTTAAGTGGTTAAATAAATGAATGTTTAAAAGTGATCTTTTAAAATATAACTGGACTTGGAAATGTGAAATTTGGTTTTAATTAAAGGTTTAAGTTAATTAAATAAAATTGGAAATTTAGTTAAATTTGTGAAATGGTAATTTAAATTTGAAGTGTTAAGTTATTTGTTGAAATGTGAAGAATTGGAAACTTTTACACTTAAATTTATTAAGTAAATTGTTGAAAATTGGATTTAATTATAAGAAATTTATTGTGAAAAAGATACATGTTAAATGATATGTAAATGAACATTTTAAATGTTAAAATATGATTTTTAAAATATTTATGTGTTTTAAATTGAAGTTATTTAATTGCTGGAAATACACTAACACCTGAAATCTACTTTTAATAGCATTCAGAAATGCTATAGATTCTGTTTTGAACTAAAATTGTGTAAAAAGAGCTATTACAGCATTTCTGAAATGCTGTAGTTGCTGTAATTGAACTTATAGGCTAATATTGAACTCAGGCCTATTATAGCATTCTCTGGAAATGCTATAGTGGTCTGCAGTCTTTGCTAAAACCAAATTTAACCCTTGTTTTGAAATCTGAACTACCGCAGCACTTCTGAAATGCTGTCTTTTCTGTTTTGAACTATAATTCAACTAAAACTGAGTTTTAACAGATTTTAAGTGCTGTCTTTGCTGAATTAAAAATGTTTTCAAATATAACTTATAGCAGTTGTTTTAAATGCTGTGAAATGCTGAAATTCTAATAATTAGGGTTTTTGACATAGTAAACGAACTCAGAATGGTTTGAAACTTTGGAAATTGAATACTTGATTTGAAAATATAATAATTACACTTTTAAAAGGTTAAATGAATTATTTTGATTGGAATATAAACTATTTAAAGGTGATTTGAAATGATAGTAAATGAATGATATCTTTGAATTTAAAAGGTATTTAAAGTTGAATATTTGGATTTGAACTGATAGGATATTTTATTTTATTAAAATGATTTGAAATGAAGTTTTGTAAGGATATGATATTTTATTATATTAAAATGATTTGAAATGAAGTTTTGAAATTATATGAAAATTTAAATATATGGAAATGGTTTGGAATTGATTTAATCTTTATTTTGATAAAGATATGGTTTGAAATGATATTTTATTTTGAAGTAAAGTATTGTTTTAAAAGTTATAACCACGGGTTATAATAACGTTGGGTTGTTAAAGAGACCGGGATCGGATATGGACATACTCTCTGTCTTACCGAAAACCACTTTGGCAACTGTGTACGCGGTGGAGATTCCAGAATGAAGTAGGATGGTGGCGACGTTCTTAAGGTATGTTACGTAGACCCAACTCCCGTGAGTTGGCATAAGGTGGCTAAAACAGGAGCGATCTCGGACCAGTGAGGTAGCACCTCTTCTCGGACACATTTCTTCGATATTATACTCTTACTTGTGATTGATTAGATGGCCATCCTCCGATTTGGGAGTGTTGTTCGAGGTGGAACGGTAGTGGCTGCTATGCGTATCCATCAGTCCGTGTGCGTAATTGGTATATCTACCCTGGCATTGCCTAGTTGTGTCGTGTCACCTACCATATTGAGCTTTACTACGATTATGATTTTAAGATCCGACCGCGTTATGGTTCTCCATCCCCTTAACGCTATTTTCTATATGATTATACTTTACTTATTTAGACACTATTATAATATCGAATATTACTACATAGTAGATAGTTTAACGGATCCTTAGAGGATGGGCGGTCCCAAGCATCTTCTAAGTTACTTGTACCTTTATTACAGTTCAATTGAGTTGGTTTACATTATATAAGTATATATTGTCCTGACTCGAGTGTTTTGTGTTTTGCTTTACGCTCGGGTCAGCCTGAGTTATTCATAGATTTGGATTTCCACTCTCTTGGAGATTTGAATCGCTGGAGAATATCTGCTTGTCATGTCCTATCTATTTCAGTTCCGTTGTTTTACTCAGCTTGTACTTGGTTATTTTATTGAGACTTTTGTTGTACTCTATTTCTTCTGTTGTATCTTATGTAACTCTGATATATTTATATAGTAGCTTCATGAACTACTATTTCTTTTACTTCCGCTGCATTATTTTACTCTGTGTCTGTGATCTGTGATTATATTTATTTACTGTATATTCTGAGATTTGCCAAATTTTATTTACAACGCGGTATTTTGAGCAATTCAACTCCGGCATGAGTGTCTACCTATACACTTATAATGGATGTGAATGGTTGAAAATATCGGGTCGTTACAGTTGGTATCAGAGCTTTGGCTTTGAGGCAAAACTCAGCATATGGAGTAGATTTATTTACAGAATCACTTTCGTTCGAGTTTGAATCTTTTCCTCTTGATTCAAAATTCCTTTGAATTTTTGGAACGTTCCCTGCGGTTCCAAAATTCATTCTTGTCCCTCACTATTCATCTTCTTTTGATTTTGGAGTATCACATAACCCCACTTCGAATGATCTTTATAGTAAATTGGCGGTCTCGCCAATATTCTAATTTTCTTGTAAAGGGGTGAAAATCCTTTACAATCAGCATCGATTAACCAGAGATTTATATTTATCCTTGGTTTAGATTCTAATATCTTTTGTTATTCCAAACTCTATCTCTTGAGATCGAAGGTAGATTTACCCTAGAAAATACACATTTGATCTTATTCATTAAGTCACGGTTGACCCGGTTAAGGTTGGCCGCGATTTATCTAAGCTTATCCATCTTCATATGTTGATAATTAATCATCTTGTTTTGTTTCCGAAATATTTCCAAACATTTTGAATTGTACTTGTAAATCTATGTTTTGTTTTATATAGTGTGTCGTTTGAGTTGTTGATTTGATTTGGGCTTCCGATCGATTCGTCTGATCAACGCTATCGATAGGATTTCTAAAACACTTTGATAGAACAAACTGACACAATATTATTATTTTTTTAAAAAAAATTGTTTAATGAAATAAATTTTGATATAAGTAAATATTATGGAACTTAATAAATTGATTTAAATTGATTATTTGAAATGATAATACTTGATTTATCATTCTATAAATGAATTTATAAATAGATGTTTATAAATTGATTTTGGAAACTGAAATGAATTTAAATCAAGAATTTGAGAATTTAATTTCTGATGGTTTCAAACCTTGTGTTTAAAGTTTTAAAAGGATATATTATTTAAAGTGTTTTTGAATAAAAATTTGTCTCTAAAGGATTTTAAAGTTTAAAAATTAAGTTCTCTTCTCTTTGTCGTTGGAAAATAATTTCGGTGATGACTGCAGCATCATCGACGTTCATTTTTGAATTTCGAAGTGAAGAGACTGTTCTGTAGTTTTGCTACAGCTTTGTTTTGGGGAATTTAATTAATGTGAATTTCTAAAATATGACTTGATTTATAATATATATATAGATATATGATTTAAATTTGATTTGACATATTATGTATATATAATTACTTACCTCCAAAAGGTTTGAAGATATTCGAAAATTTAATTCCTAAATTTTATCTTGAAGAACAATTTCAATTATAAAAAGAAAAAAAATCAAAATTTTTTGGATAAATGATTCAAACTTGAGATAATTGAATTGGAAAGTTTTACTTGTATAATACACAATTTCATTCCAATATAACTTACCTAAATTACACAGAAGTTGAATATGAAATTGGATGATATACAATATAGAAAGGATATTTATAAATAAAATTTGAGTAGTTATAATACATGTTATACACTTAAATTTTAGTTATAAAAGATTAACAGAAGAAAACAGTGAAAAAGGAATTTAAAGAGATTTTATTTAAATAACTTAATAATCAAATTTGATTTAATATGGAACCTTAAGTCTAACCTAGGAATTTTAATAATGGTTATTTCCTGAAATGAATATGTTGTATAATAAATAATGTATTTTTGAATAGATAAAATAAAATACATTGGAATTGGACATTTTGTAATAAAGTTTATTTAACTTGAATTCATGGTTTAATTAATGTCTAAATGAATAAATGTGTAAAGAAATTTGATTGTTATATTTGCTATATAAATATTTTATTAATGAAATAGATATGTCTTGAAAAATGAATGTTTACGATTTAAATAGTTAAAATGTATTTTTAACATCACTAAAAATTGATAATTGAGAATTTGGTTTTCAAATGGAAATTTTAAGTGTAACTTATTAAAGGAATATCTATTTGTGAAATGGGTATTTTAAATAAAGAGTTAGGTTATGTGTTAAATTGAGAGCTAACTAAAATAATGAACTTTTAACTTAATAAATGAAGTATAGTTTAATTTGGATATTCCATTCATAAAAGTTTGTTTTAATAAGTCATAAGTTAAATAATATCCAAATGAATATTTCTGGAATTAAACTGATTTGAAATACTAATATATCTATTGTAGCATTTTATAAGTGCTGCTATTTTGAAAAGACAATGTTTTGGAAATTTTTGTAATTGAATGAACTTAGAAATGTTACAACTTTAAAATGAATGTTATTTGACCTTGAATTAAAATGGTTTAAACGAAGATTATTTTTTTTAAAAGGAGTTTTGATTTTCTAAGTGTTATGTTTTCTTTTTTTAAGAATAACATTTCCAAAGTGTTATGATTTTTAGTAGTATGATTTCCAAATGATAAACATCCCTAAATTGTTATGATTTCAAAGCATTATTGTTTCAAATTTATTATCTTATTTTGTTTTTTTCAAACTATCTTTTGGTTGTCCTTAATTCTCTTATCTTGTTACAGAATGGGAAGGCTATTGCTTATACCAGTCTGTTTAGAAATCTTTCTGTATAATCTTGGATACTCATTTTTGAATCTGAACACTGTTTTTCCATTCATAGACTGTCGGTCAAGTGAAAGGGAGATTCAGACTCTAGAGGATCTTTTTCGTGCTTATATTCTTGATTTGATCACCTCCATCTTGTTAAACTTACCTATAACAATAATTATCAGGTGTAATTCCAATCGTCTTATCATCTTGTCTTAATTCTATTTCATTCTATCTTTTTCTGTGCTTTCCCGTACCTCGTTCCTTTTCGGGGACGAAAAGTTTTGAGTGGGGGAGAGTGTAACAACCCTGTATTTTTCAAATATTTTTTTTAATTGATTTTTCCAGATTCAAAAGCTTTATTTATGAAAAGAATAAATTTTGTTATTTTAAATATAAACTTTGACTTTGATGTGGATTAGAATTCCAAATATGACTAAATTTAATATTTCCTGAAAATGTGAATTTTGGTCAATAGTCAAACTTTGACTTTTAAGTTTAAATTTTTAATAGTTTGAAATTATAAATTTTATCTTTTATTATGAAAATATATTTAATAACTTGAACACTACTTTTCGTTTCGTTGAAAACGGAGTTAAAATGTAAAAGTTATGTACATTTCAATTTTTAGTATAATTTGTTTATTTGTGCAATTTTGCCTATTTTAAATTTTTTTAAATCATATTTTCTTTCTTATATTTTGTTTTAATATGTGTTAATATGTTTTTTATGTATATTTTGTCTTTTTATGTTTTTAAATTGATAATAGTATTTTTCCAAAATTTACTGTATTTATTTTTCATTTTTAAAGGCTGTTTTCCTATTTTCTGCTATTTTCTTCATTAAAAATTATATGTAAATTAAATTTTAAATATTTATTTTGTGAATATATTTTTATTTTATATATTATTTATGTTTAAAAATATATTGCAAGCTCATATGAATTTTCTAAAAAATTTTCTATTCAATTTCAAAATTTTCTAGTCTAGTTCACTGTTTTAACTATTTTCCTTAATTCTACTTTATATAATCAATAAATATTATATATATTTTTATATTTTATCAAATTTTCGAATTTTTAACTGGGATTTCTGTTATTATCAGAAATATAAACTTATAAAAATGAATTAAAGAAATTTGAAAGGCCTTAAACTTTCTATCTTCCTAAGGCCCTTTTATTTTCTAACCCTTCTACTTTTTAACCTAACTTTTCATTCAATTGGCAACATCTCCTCATTTCTTCAGCCGCCACTTTTTTTTTTCTCTCATTCATGAAATTCCAAAGCTCCTAAACCCTAAAAAAAATATGGCTTCCATTCTCCTCTTATCTTCTTCCTTTATCTCTTCTTTACTTCACAATTTCCATTAATTTTGCCTTCCTCCTCTTCTAGCTTTGCTTGGCCTCTACCACCTTCATCTCCACCATCCTCTCCACCTTCAGCCCCACCACCATCTACAGCAGCACCTCCTCCTCCTCCACTGACCATGACAAGCCATGCCCATCCATTTAAGTTAGCACCACAAAATTGCACAAAAACCCTTCCAAACAATGCCTAAACCACATATGCTTCACCACCACCTTCATCTATCGCCTTGGCCACCCCTAGAACCACCACCACCAGCAACTACATGACCTTTGGCTGCTGCTGCACCATCACCCTCCACTGTCCAGACCTGTACCATGCATGGCTGAGCCAAGCAATGACCAAGTCGAGCCTTGTTGTGACCAAAACTTCACCTATTTGCCTTGTCCATTGATATTCTTCATGTTGCATCTCCTACCCTTCACATCACTTCATGTTGCCATGCTTAGGTGTGCTAAACCTGACCTATATGATGCTAACCTGAGCCTAAACACATCATGGCTGAGCACTTGATCCCCTATGGTCAAGCATTTGAATGGTAAAGGCAAAGTCTTGTCTTTATTGCTTTGTATTTCAATTTGTTCAACATTGTTTTATGTTAAGTATATTCATGTGCTATATTGTTTTATCTTGTTTGGGTATTGTTTACAAGATGATATCTTGGCTATTTTCTCCACTCAAATCAAAGGTCGTGCCTTCTGGATCCGTTGTGTCATTCTAATTGATATCTCCAACATAAAAAGGTGAGTTATTCTCACCAGACAATATGTACCTATATAACTAGTAAATTGACACCCTGCGAATCTGTAGAAATATATTATCAAGTTTTATATGCTTATATTATTATTATATGATGTTCACACCTGTTATTATACCTGTTATATCATATGTTACTGTTATTTAATGTTATTCTGTTATTTATATCTGTTATCACCATTGCAAGTTCCCTGTAGATTAGAATCACTATGGGTTGAAATGATACATACCCGAACGGACTTTAGAATAGGGAAAAATCGTTATGGGCTGAAATGATAGGCCTGAACGATTTTTATTAAAAATTATTTTAACTTGGGATTGCGGGTTTGAAATGATGGAACCCGGATTTTTCTTTTTTTTTTAACTGCGGATTGAAATGATACATATCCGTATCACTTGACCTAAGTTAGAAAATTATATACAGGCCCGTGGTTATTTTATAAAGTGTTTTGGATATTTTTAAGTATTTTAAAAATTATAAATTTATGAAATTTGATTTAAATAGATTTTGAAATGTTTTAAAATAAAGAAATTATGATTTTTCTATGTGTTAAAAATATAATTAATGAATGGTTTAACTGGATTTTTGAAATATAACTTAAGTTGGAAATTTGGAATTTTGGTTAAAAGTGATATTTAGGTTATATAAATAAAATGGATATTAAATTTTATTTGGAAATGGTAAATATGATAATTTGATTAAATTTGAATTTAAGTGATTTATTAAAGTATTATTGATTTTTCTATGAATTTAAGTGGTTAAATAAATGAATGTTTAAAAGTGATCTTTTAAAATATAACTGGACTTGGAAATGTGAAATTTGGTTTTAATTAAAGGTTTAAGTTAATTAAATAAAATTGGAAATTTAGTTAAATTTGTGAAATGGTAATTTAAATTTGAAGTGTTAAGTTATTTGTTGAAATGTGAAGAATTGGAAACTTTTACACTTAAATTTATTAAGTAAATTGTTGAAAATTGGATTTAATTATAAGAAATTTATTGTGAAAAAGATACATGTTAAATGATATGTAAATGAACATTTTAAATGTTAAAATATGATTTTTAAAATGTTTATGTGTTTTAAATTGAAGTTATTTAATTGCTGGAAATACACTAACACCTGAAATCTACTTTTAATAGCATTCAGAAATGCTATAGATTCTGTTTTGAACTAAAATTGTGTAAAAAGAGCTATTACAGCATTTCTGAAATGCTGTAGTTGCTGTAATTGAACTTATAGGCTAATATTGAACTCAGGCCTATTATAGCATTCTCTGGAAATGCTATAGTGGTCTGCAGTCTTTGCTGAAACCAAATTTAACCCTTGTTTTGAAATCTGAACTACCGCAGCACTTCTGAAATGCTGTCTTTTCTGTTTTGAACTATAATTCAACTAAAACTGAGTTTTAACAGCAGTTTTAAGTGCTGTCTTTGCTGAATTAAAAATGTTTTCAAATATAACTTATAGCAGTTGTTTTAAATGCTATGAAATGCTGAAATTCTAATAATTAGGGTTTTTGACTTAGTAAACGAACTCAGAATGGTTTGAAACTTTGGAAATTGAATACTTGATTTGAAAATATAATAATTACACTTTTAAAAGGTTAAATGAATTATTTTGATTGGAATATAAACTATTTAAAGGTGATTTGAAATGATAGTAAATGAATGATATCTTTGAATTTAAAAGGTATTTAAAGTTGAATATTTGGATTTGAACTGATAGGATATTTTATTTTATTAAAATGATTTGAAATGAAGTTTTGTAAGGATATGATATTTTATTATATTAAAATGATTTGAAATGAAGTTTTGAAATTATATGAAAATTTAAATATATGGAAATGGTTTGGAATTGATTTAATCTTTATTTTGATAAAGATATGGTTTGAAATGATATTTTATTTTGAAGTAAAGTATTGTTTTTAAAAGTTATAACCACGGGTTATAATAACGTTGGGTTGTTAAAGAGACCGGGATCGGATATGGACATACTCTCTGTCTTACCGAAAACCACTTTGGCAACTGTGTACGCGGTGGAGATTCCAGAATGAAGTAGGATGGTGGCGACGTTCTTAAGGTATGTTACGTAGACCCAACTCCCGTGAGTTGGCATAAGGTGGCTAAAACAGGAGCGATCTCGGACCAGTGAGGTAGCACCTCTTCTCGGACACATTTATTCGATATTATACTCTTACTTGTGATTGATTAGATGGCCATCCTCCGATTTGGGAGTGTTGTTCGAGGTGGAACGGTAGTGGCTGCTATGCGTATCCATCAGTCCGTGTGCGTAATTGGTATATCTACCCTGGCATTGCCTAGTTGTGCCGTGTCACCTACCATATCGAGCTTTACTACGATTATGATTTTAAGATCCGACCGCGTTAAGGTTCTCCATCCCCTTAACGCTATTTTCTATATGATTATACTTTACTTATTTAGACACTATTATAATATCGAATATTACTACATAGTAGATAGTTTAACGGATCCTTAGAGGATAGGCGGTCCCAAGCATCTTCTAAGTTACTTGTACCTTTATTACAGTTCACTTGAGTTGGTTTACATTATATAAGTATATATTGTCCTGACTCGAGTGTTTTGTGTTTTGCTTTACGCTCGGGTCAGCCTGAGTTATTCATAGATTTGGATTTCCACTCTCTTGGAGATTTGAATCGCTGGAGATTATCTGCTTGTCATGTCCTATCTATTTCAGTTCCGTTGTTCTACTCAGCTTGTACTTGGTTATTTTATTGAGACTTTTGTTGTACTCTATTTCTTCTGTTGTATCTTATGTAACTCTGATATATTTATATAGTAGCTTCATGAACTACTATTTCTTTTACTTCCGCTGCATTATTTTACTCTGTGTCTGTGATCTGTGATTATATTTATTTACTGTATATTCTGAGATTTGCCAAATTTTATTTACAACGCGGTATTTTGAGCAATTCAACTCCGGCATGAGTGTCTACCTATACACTTATAATGGATGTGAATGGTTGAAAATATCGGGTCGTTACATTTAGTTAAATAACTTTGTTACTATAATGTCAAATTTTAAAGCTGAAATCCTTATGCTAAGTTAAAAGTACGTTATTAACTTACACTTTATTTTCCTTTTAGTAAATAACATTTATCATTTTTATTACCCAAGTTATACCATTTACATTAGTTAAAATTTACGTGTCAAATGTACGTTTTAACTTACATTTTTTTTCACAAAAAAACCATTTATCATTTTAATCACTATTAATTGAATTTAAAACTTACAATTTATAGGTTAGAATAAAATACCATTTTTAAGTCAAATCGGATTACTAAATTTCAATTAACCTTCATTCTGTAAATTAGATTCCAAAATTTACATTTTCAACTATTTATTTCTTATAAAAAATTTAACTCATGTAAACAAATTCACAGAAATTATTACATTAAATTTTAGTTGAGATTTATATATAGAAATCCAAAATACTTAATAATTTTTAGAAAATCATTTTAAATCAACCACGAAGTTTGTATAAAATTATCTACCCTAGGGTCAAGTAAATACATACATATATCATTTCAATCCGTAATTTATTAATTTTCCGGGTTTTATATCATTTCAAACCCGCAATCCCAAGTCAAATAAAATTTCTCAGGCCTATCATTTCAGCCCATAACAATTTTCCGTAATCTAAAATCATTCGGGTATGTATCATTTCAACCCATAGTGAAGGAACTTGCAGTATGATTACAGAATATTAAATGAACATAAAAATATTCAATATATCATGGCATGTGATCATAACAGGTAAAATATGATATGAAATAACATAATAATATTCAATATATCATGGCATATGATCATAACAGGTAAAATATGATATGAAATAACATAATAATATTCAATAGTGAAATTTCTTAACTTGCATATACAAATCCATACAATTCCATTGTCATCAATTCACCAAAATATAAGTACGTTGTCAAGAGTGATTACTCACCTTTCTTTGGTTAGAGAAGTGATTCAAAACGCAACACAACGACTACGACAAGCACGACAAATTACGGACAAATTTGAGTGAGAGGAGAATCCAAATCGACGCTTTTCAAAATAAAATAAATTCCATACGTAAACAAATAATTCACATAGAAAAATAAAATAGAAAAATTATATATTTGTAAACATGTAAAGAGGGCTTGTCTAGGGGACACATAGGTTTGGTCTAGGTTTATTTGGGTTCGGTCTAGGCTAGATTTGGGTGGGGTTTGGTCTATGCTAGGCTCGGCCATGGCTAGGTTTTGGGTTAGGTGGGTTCGGCCTTAGGCTAAACAAGGGTTTCGGCTAGGGTTTGGGAGTAGGTTCGGCCATGGTAGCTTAGGGTTAGGGTTTGGGAAAGTAGATGGTGATGGTGGCCGAATTGGTTGAAGGGAAAAGGGGGGAAAAGGAATAGGAGGAGGTGGCGCCGAAATTGGTGAAGAGGAAAGGGGGAAAAGGAAGGAGAAGAGGTAGTTTTGGCTAGGGTTTTCGGTTGGAGGAAGAGGAGATGGGGTAGTGGCAAGCATGGCCGAAATTTGTTGAGGAGAGGAGGAAGAAAATTGTAGAGGAAAGGAGGGAGAAAGTCTACGGTTTTGAGGAGGAAGATGAAGAAGGAACTTACATATTTTTTCTTTGGAGGCACAAATGAAAGTGAAGAATCTATCACAAACCCTAGGATATTATATAGGCTTCTCATCTAACTAAAGGGTTTCCTAGCCCATTTGTACAAGCCCAAAGTCACAGTGAAAATAAGATAAATGTTAAGAGAAAATAACTGCGTGTAATACGCCAAAAGTTGTAAGTTTTTGAGAAGTAGAAATCAAAATGAAAACAAAATGAAAACAAGGAAAATGTTAGAATTAAATTCATCTTCATAAAAAAGTAAACGTTAAAAATTCAAATTTTAAAATTTTCACAGAAAGTCAAACTTTGACCAATGTTGACAAAAATTTGAAATTTAAGAAAAGTCTTTATTTTATTAAATTTGGAAGAACATTTCACATCAAATCCCAAAATATTACATTAAATTTCCAAATTATCAAATTTTAAAATAATTATATTCAAAGTTTCAAATGAATTTTCATTTAAAATATTTTCAAAATTTGTGGGTTGTTACACTCTCCCCCACTCAAAACTTTTTGTATCGAAAAGGAACGAGACACAGAAAACAAAGAAGGATAAGGTAGGATAATGAATAATACTTGGAACAAACAATTCTGGATTCGAAGCACGAATGCTCTCTTGTGTTTCCCAATACAATCCCGATCATCAGTGCTCCATTGCACTTTGACTAGGTTGACAGATTTTCTTCGAAGATGCTTCGTACCTCTATCGATAATACGAAGTGGCTTCCTCTCGACAGTAAGGTTTGGCTCGACATCCAAATTCTCGAGAGAAGAAGGCTGAACAATCAAAGATGGATCATGAAGATACCGACGAAGATTCGAAACATGGAACACATTATGCACTCCATAAAGTTTCTCAGGCAATTCCAAACGATAAGCTAAGGAAGCAACTCTCTCTAAGATGCGAAAAGGACCAATAAACCTAGGAGCGAGCTTCCCTTTCCATCCAAACCGAATCACATTTCTTAATGGAGAAACTTAAGGAAAACCTGATCACCAACAGAAAACTCCAAACTCCTCCTACGCCTGTCAGCATACTTCTTCATTCTATCCTGAGCAATCCTCATCTTTCTCCTAATCTCCTCAACCTTCTCAGATGCTTCTAGAATCATATATGGACCAAGAACCAAATGATTACCGGATTCAATCCAGCAAGATGGAGATTTGCAAGGTCGTCCATAAAGAGCAGCAAATGGAGCCATTGTGATACTAGCCTGAATTTTAAGAGATGGAATAAGATAAACAAATGTTTAAGACAACCTTAAACAGATATTTGATATTATACCTGATAACTATTGTTATAGGTGAATTCAACGAGATGGAGATGATCTTCCCAAGATCCTCCATAATCAAGGACATAGGCACGAAGAAGATCTTCCAAAATCTGATTCACTCTTTCTGTTTGACCGTCGGTCTGCGGATGGTAAGCAGTGCTCAGATTCAGACGAGTACCTAAAGATTCCTAAAAATATTTCCAAAACTGACTGGTAAAGATGGGGTCTCTATCACAAACAATGCTAACAGGAACACCATGAAGATGGACTATCTCTCTCATATAAATCTCAGCTAAACTAGAAGCAGAACGGTTAGACTTAACCGGAATGAAACGAGCTGACTTAGTCAATCTATCCACAATAATCCAAATACTTTCATTACCTCTCCTAGTCCTTGGTAACCCATCAATAAAATCCATAGAAACTTGTTCCCATTTTGCAATTGGGAACCTCAAGAGGCTGCAATAATCCAGCGGTCTTCTAATGGTTAGCCTTAACCTGCCGACAAGTAGCACATCTACTAACAAAAAGGGAGATATCACGCTTCATACCACTCCACCAATACAACTTCTTCATATCATGGTACATCTTTGTCACACCTGGATGAATAGAAAGTCTGGACCGATGATTCTCCCGAAGTAACTCTTGCCTCAATCCATCAACGTTCGAAACACAAATCATATTATTAATCCTTAAAATCCCTTTATCATCAATCTGAGCTCCACTTCCATCTAGGCTACTACCACCAACCCTGCTACGAACATTTTCCTTAATAAGCCTAATTATCCTCATCCTGCTTAGCAACAATACAATCCATAAGAGGAGAAGAAACAACAAGCTGTCATAACATCGCCTTCTTCCTACTCAGAACATCGGCTACAGAATTAGCTTTCCCAGGGGTATAGTTGATGTCGAGGTCATAAGAAGCAAGGAACTCAAGCCACTTAACTTGCCTCAGATTCAAGTCCTTCTGGGTGAAAATATATTTCAAAGACTTATGATCCGTAAAGAGCTCAAACTTAGTTCCCAATAGATGATGTCTCCAAAGCTTCAAAGCAAAAACTACGATAAGCAATTCCAAATCATGGGCTGCATAATTGGCTTCATGAGTCTTCAACGGGCGACTAGCATAAGCGATAACCTTCCCATCATGCATCAGAATGGCTCCCAAACCTTCACGGCTGGCATCCGTGTATACCGTTAATCCCTCATTTCAATTTGGAACGGTAAGAACTGGTGCGGAAGTAAGCTTGTGCTTCAACTCATTGAATGAAGCTTCACACTTATCATTCCATCTAAACTTAGCATTCTTACGAGATAAAGCGGTGAGAGGTGCAGCAATCCGAGCAAAATTGTCAATGAATCTCCGATAATAACCAGCAAGGCCCAGAAAACTACGGATATCAGATGGAGTCCTAGGAGTTTCCCAATTCTAAAATAGAATAGGGAAAATAAGAACTGAGAAAGAGATAGAATAATTATGTACAAAGGAAAGAAGGGAAGATATACTTACATTGACCGCAACGATCTTAACTGGATCAACAGAAACTCCATTACTAGAAAAAATATGTCCAAGAAATCGGACTTCATCTTTCCAGAAACGTCATTTCGAGAATTTGGCTTTCAACTGATGACTTCTGATTGTCCCCAGAACAAAGCTCAAATGCGATTCATGCTCCTCCTTAGACTTAGAGAAAACAAGGATATCATCGACGAAGACTAGAACAAACTTATTAAGAACATCACGGAAAACCTGGTTCATAAGGTCGACAAAGAAGGCTGGGACGTTAGTCAAACCAAAAGGCATAACTAACCATTCAAAGAAACCATCCTCAGAACAGAAAGCGGTTTTGGGAATACTTTCCTTAGCAATTCTGAGCTGGTGGAAACCAGTGGCAAGATCAAGCTGAGAGAATACAGTAGCTCCATAAAGTTGATCGAACATATCATTAATACGAGGCATAGGATATTTGTTTTTCATAGTGAACTTGTTCAGCTCCCTATAATCAACACACATCCTCAAAGAACCATCAGACTTAGTGAAAAAAACCACTATTGCTCCCCATTCAGAATGACTGGGTCTGATCAGACCTTTGGAGAACAAGTCTTCAATTTGCTTCCTCAACTCAACCTTCTCGCGGGGTGCCATTCTTCTGGGAGGAAGAACTATAGGTCGAGCTCCAGGAATGAGGTCTATACGGAATTCAATTTCTCGTTTAGGAGGTAAAGAAGTGACTTCACCAAACACATCGGGATAGAGTTTGACTAAAGGAGTAGAATCAAGATCACTAGGGGAAGAATCAAGAGAGTAGATAAAACTGCCTGCACACTCCTGAGGCATACGGCACTGAATCACCAAGGGCTTACCAAAATCATCAAAAAGAGAAATAGTCTGGGTTTTAAAAGAGATAACAACTTCATGCATCTTCAACCAATCTCCTCCAAGCAACATGTCAAAAGCATCGAAACCAAGAACATAGAAATCGCCAAAAAAGCGATGGTCAGAATGGAAGAGTTTCACATTGTTACAAATCCTACTAAGGTTTGCGGGACCACCAATAGGATTAGTAACACACAAAGGTTCGGTTGCAAACTTAGGTGAAAGGATATGCTCAAACTTATCACAAAGGTCCGCAGAAATGAAACTATGCGAAGCTCCAATTTCAAATAGAACACGAACCGAAAAATCAAACAAAGTAAAGGTGCTCTAGAGAGTACCTTGGGTATCACTAGGAGCAGGTGGAGTAGGCAGAGCGTGAGTGGAAGAAGTCATGGCAAAGACTCCAGATGTCTTGCCCTTTTGATACAAGGGGCAATCCTGCTTGAAGTGGCCAGGCTGCAAACAGACATGGCAGAGGTCTTGCCTAGTCACCTGAACTGGAGTAACAGCAGCTCCGGCTAAAGTGGAACAACTATTGGCATAGTGACCCTTCTGATCGCACTTGAAGCAAGTGATGGAAGAAAGATCAACAGGCTGTCTCCAGGAAGAAGAAGATCCTAAACCTGGATTCTTAAGCCAATTCTGCTTCTGTCGATGGAAATTAGATTTCCTCTTCTTAGAGTTGCCAGAAGAAGGCTGAGATGAAGGTGCACGAGCAACATATGATTCCTTAGAAGTGGGGTTCTCATATCTAATGGCCATATCCATCAACCCAGTAAAAGGATTGTGTACATGAGAAATCAGACGATCATAAAACTCTGGGCGAGCTCCAGCTATAAACTTCTCATTCTTCTTAAGAGGGTTATCAAGCAAACAAGGACCAAACTTGGAAAGTTCGTTGAACTTCCGCTCATACTCTGAAAATGACATATCCCCTTGCTTAAGATCCATAAACTCCCTGTACAGTTGAGACTTCCAAGCTTCTGGCATCCACTTCGCCACAAAAGCCTCCCTAAAACACGATATCCAAACTTAAGAAAGATTCCAAAGGGATAACCTAAATGAAATTCAAAAGGAATAACTCAAGACAATACCGAAATTGATCCCAAGAAATATGTGCCTCAATAGTGTTGGCTGTAACTGACTCCCACCAATCCAGGGCTGCCTCCTGTAACTGCCAAGCTGCTAACTGACGCTTCTGAGCGTCGGTGATCTCCAAACCAGCGAAAATCCTTTCCAAACTCCTCAGCCATTACTGAGCCTCAATGATGGTCTCTGATCCTGTAAACTTAGTACCACCTAGCTGACTGAACTCCTTACAGAGAATGGTAAACCTAATGGGTGCAACTGGTGCTGGAACTGGGGCAACACCACGTTCCTGACCTCTGGCATTCCTACAATTCATCCTGGAAATTTAAGAATGAATTTTTTTCTTTAGAACCAAGATAGAGTAGAAAGACAAAAGACAAGATTCAACTAGGATGGAAATCCTAATCAAAGAATTCTATTAAACAAGGTGGATTCGAAAAAAAGGAAATTCTAAGGAAAATTAGACTTTAAAACAAGAAAAATTGTATATCCAAAATAATCCTTTAAAATCATTTTAAAATCATTTGAAAACCATTTTATACTTGAAAATACGTTCTCTTGCAAAGAATGATTCTAAGATTGATTTTACTCATTCTAGGGTATTTCTACCCTATCTCTAATGAGTTTTTGCCCCATAGGCTAAGGTTTGCCTAAAACCTAGCTCCGATACCAACTGTAACATCTCGCCGTTTTGGACCATTCAAATCGACAATAAAACCACACATGTCAGACTTGAATAATTCAAAACAACAGATTGTAAATAAATTTGGGGCAAATAAAATCAATCACAGAATCACAGACACAGAATATCAGAATAACTCGCAGCGGAATAAATAACTATAGTAGTTCATGAAGTTACTAGATACGAAGTCTCAAAACTAATACATAATACCAAAGTCTGAAAAATATATATATTTGAAAATTCTAGGTATATAAGTTCTTTAATACAAAAGCAAAAGCTAAGTGGAAATAACTGGAATAGAAATATCAGGTAGATAGCTAAATCTCTGGCGGATCTCTAGCTCCAAAAGGATGAAACCAAAGCTGTGAACCTCAAGCTGACCCGAGCGTAAAACAAAACACAAAACACTCGAGTCGGGACATACATACTTATAAAATGTAAATCAACTTAAGTGAACTGTAAAGAAATGCATTAGTAACTTAGAGAATGCTTGGGATCGCCCATCCTCTAAGGATCCATTAAACTATCTACTATGTACTAATTTATGCTATTATAATAATGTCTAAAGTAAAGTAAACTATTAAAATAGCGTTAAGGCGTTACATTTTCCCCCTTAACACATTTTTATTTCCCATAGTCTATACAGTACCGTAATCCTGCCCGCACTGGACGTCGTCAGAGGGCACTCCATAGGTATGGTACAAACCAAACTCGTAGAAGGCGCGCTAGGGTAGGTGACACGGCACAACTAGGCAATGCCAAGATAGATATACCAATTACACTTCCGGACTGTTGGTAACGCATAGCCGCAACTACCGCCCAACTCGATCCACACTCCCGAATCAAAGGTGCGCACCAAATAAATCACAAAGTAATAGAATGGCTAATGATGAAGTGTGTCCGATCGAAGGAGCTACCTCCTTGGCCCGTCAATTGCTCCTGTTTTAGCCACCTTATTCTAACTCACGGGAGTTAGGTCCACGTATGTATACCTTTAGGATCGTCGCCACCATCCTACTTCATTCTGGAATCTCCACCGCGTACACAGTTGTCAAAGTGGTCTTCGGTATCGACAGAGAGTATGCCCATATCCGATCCCTGTCTCTTTAACAACCAAACGTTATTATAACCCGTGGTTATTCAATTTCAAATGGTTTATTTTTCATATCAAACATATTCCTTTCAAAACCATATAAATTCCATATCATTATTCTTTAAAATATTATTCATTTTTCCAAAGTTGTAACACTTTCAAATTCATTTAATTATAACCCCTTTGAAACGTAAAAATTTAGAGATCATAGCACTTTAAAAATGTAACCTTTAGAACCATAACATTCAGAACTATAACCCTTTAGAAAATTTTGTAGCATTCTGGAAATGTCACTTTTAAGAAAACGCAGCAGTACAGAAATGCTATTGTAAGAATTCACAGTAGTGCAAAAATGCTACCGTAAGAATTCACAACGGTGCAGAATTGTTACTGTAAGAATCCGCAGTAGTGCAGAATTGTTACAGCAAGGAAATCGCAGCAGTTTTGAATTGTTACCGTAAGAAATCACAGTAGTTTTTAATTGTTACCGTAATACTTCCTACTATAATAGTTTATATAATCAAATAGTACATATATTTACAGTTTTTATCATAGTCATTATATCATTCTTATTATATTACTCTAATTTTAGCTATTTGGTCATTAAAGAAACCACACCTTTAGTTAAATAACTTTGTTACTATAATGTCAAATTTTAAAGCTGAAATCCTTATGCTAAGTTAAAAGTACGTTATTAACTTACACTTTATTTTCCTTTCAGTAAATAACATTTATCATTTTTATTACCCAGGTTATACCATTTACATTAGTTAAAACTTACATGTCAAATGTACGTTTTAACTTACATTTTTTTTCACAAAAAACCATTTATCATTTTAATCACTATTACATGAATTTAACACTTACAATTTATAGGTTACAATAAAATACCATTTTTAAGTCAAATCGGATTATTAAATTTCAATTAACCTTCATTCTGTAAATTAGATTCCAAAATTTACATTTCCAACTATTTATTTCTTATAAAAATTTTAACTCATGTAAACAAATTCATAGAAATTATTACATTAAATTTTAGTTGAGATTCATATAGAGGAATCCAAAATACTTAATAATTTTTAGAAAATAATTTTAAATCAACCACGGAGTCTGTATAAAATTCTCTACCCTAGGGTCAAGTAAATACAGACATATATCATTTCAATCCGCAATTTATTAATTTTCCGGGTTTTATATCATTTCAAACCCGCAATCCCAAGTAAAATAAAATTGCTCAGGCCTATCATTTTAGCCCCTAACAATTTTCCTTAATCTAAAAATCATTCGGGTATGTATCATTTCAACACATAGTGAAGGAACTTGCAGTATGATTACAGAATATTAAATGAACATAACAATATTCAATATATCATGGCATATGATCATAACAGGTAAAATATGATATGAAATAACATAATAATATTCAATATATCATGGCATATGATCATAACAGGTAAAATATGATATGAAATAACATAATAATATTCAATAGTGAAATTTCTTAACTTGCATATACAAATCCATACAATTCCATTGTCATCAATTCACCAAAATATAAGTACGTTGTCAAGAGTGATTACTCACCTTTCTTTGGTTAGAGAAGTGATTCAAAATGCAACACAACGACTACGACAAGCATAACAAATTACAGACAAACTTGAGTGAGAGGAGAATCCAAATCTGATGCTTTGCAAAATAAAATAAATTCCATATGTAAACAAATAATTCACATAGAAAAATAAAATAGAAAAATTATATATTTGTAAACATGTGAAGAGGGCTTGTTTAGGGGACACATAGGTTTGGTCTAGGGTTTATTTGGGTTCGGTCTAGGCTAGATTTAGGTGGGGTTTGGTCTATGCTAGGCTCAGCCATGGCTAGGTTTTGGGTTAGGTGGGTTCGGCCTTAGGCTAAACAAGGGTTTCGGCTAGGGTTTGGGAGTAGGTTCGGCCATGGTAGCTTAGGGTTAAGGTTTGGGAAAGTAGATGGTGATGGTGGCCGAATTGGTTGAAGGGAAAAAGGAATAGGAGGAGGTGGGGCCGAAATTGGTGAAGAGGAAATGGGGTAAAGGAAGGAGAAGAGGTAGTTTGGGCTAGGGTTTTTGGTTTGAGGAAGAGGAGATAGGGTAGTGGCAAGCATGGCCGAAATTTGTTGAGGAGAGGAGGAATAAAATTGTAGAGGAAAGGAAGGAGAAAGTCTAGGGTTTTGAGTAGGAAGATGAAGAATGAACTTACATATTTTTTCTGTAAAGGCACAAATGAAAGTGAAGAGTCTATCACAAACCCTAGGATATTATATATGCTTCTCATCTAACTAAAGGGTTTTCTAGCCCATTTGTACAAGCCCAAAGTCACAATGAAAATAAGATAAATGTTAAGAGAAAATAACTGCATGTAATACGCCAAAAGTTGTAAGCTTTTGAGAAGTAGAAATCAAAATTTAACAAAACAAAAACAAGGAAAATGTTAGAATTAAATTCATCTTCATAAAAAAAGGTAAACGTTAAAAATTCAAATTTTAAAATTTTCATAGAAAGACAAACTTTGACCAAAGTTGACAAAAATTTGAAATTTAAGAAAAGTCTTAATTTTAGTAAATTTGGAAGAACATTTCACATCAAATCCCAAAATATTACATTAAATTTCCAAATTATCAAATTTAAAATTAATTATATTCGAAGTTTCAAATGAATTTTCATTTAAAATATTTTCAAAATTTGCGGGTTGTTACACTATATATCACCAATTAAAATTTTATATATATATTTGAACCTCAAGTTCAAATCAAGGTAGTTAGGGAGTTATTCTACTTCACTCTATTTATCAAATCTAAGTTCTTATAAGTAAGTATCTATATGGTTTAAATAGGGACATATGGTATGTTTTCTCTAATTTTTACTTTATTCAAAAATTCATATTTTTCCCTCCTATTTATACATAGATGAGCTTGATTTATTTAAGATGAACTTTGAATGAGAACTATTATCTTAAATTAAAATAAACCAATTCCAGATTAAGTAGAAATATAAACAAATTCAATTACTTATGAAACAACATCTTTCAGTAACCATCTCACCCACCTCTTAAAGCCATCTTTCTTCCTAGCTTGCCTTCCATCTTCTCTTATTCTTTATTTTTTCCTTTAGTTTGACTTTATTTTTAATTTTATATTTATTTTGGTTTAGAATCTAGAGGAGACGGAGATATTTTGGAAAAGAAAGAAAATTTCAACGTACCATTGTCAGTTGGACTTGGGTTTCAAAATAACAGAAGTGGAGTAGAGGTTAGATCCCTATTTATAGCTACTAAAATACACAACAACCATTTGATTAATATAATAAAATCCAGGTCATTTAGGCCTAGGCTAACCCTAGCCGACACACGTTTACCGGTCGACCGATCAATAGGAGGCGGTCGACCATTAGGTGTTAACAGGTCCTATATTGACCATCGATCGGTCAATGTTATTTTATTAACATTACCTGTGACGCCCCACCTCTATACTCACACTAGCTAAGGACACTACGGGGTAATACCGTCGACTAGCATGAAGGATAAGGCTGTTGAGGAGCGACCATCTATGTAATTGCTTTGTGCGAGTACCGATATGTCAGATAATATAACTTACATTTCATTTCAAGAGGAAATCCGACATATCAAATACAAACTCAAAGCTACCACACAGTGGCTATGTGGACTTTGGAAACAAATATAGAAATAAACATAACACAAATCAGTCATAGATATTCATATCACAAAGGCGGAAACAGATAAGAATATAACACGTAGAAGTGAACATCAAAGTAGTGGTCATACAAGTTCCACTACATCACAAAAGAATAGGTACAAGTGCTAGACAAAAGAATATGTATACATCAAGGAGTCTCTATCTCGAATGCATAAAAACAAAAACTACTAAGCTAAAGTAGTTAGCCAAAAGTCAGAAGCTAGTCCCTACTAAGAAGTCAAGTGGGAGCACCTGAAACACCTCGGTTTGACCAGAGTATTATTTAAAAATAAAAATAATAAACAGATCAGTCTAGCTATAAATATCAAACAAGGTGAGATAGGATAAGAGATATGACAAAAATATATGATAACAATAATGTCATACTGTGACAAGTATATATTTGATAACAATGAAAATCATACAGTATATCAAATCTCTTTAAATGTCCAAAAATAATATCTTAGACTTTAGATTATTCACCAAACCTCAAATATTGACAAAACATATCGATGCAAATCGCAAAAAATTGTGAAACGCAAATTCCAGAAATCAATAATTAGAAATCCAGAAAACACAAAAGGGGGAGGCCTATCATAAACGGGAGCATGAAAACTCACCAACACGTGTATCACAAACGGGACGCTATCCCATAGGTCGCTAACCCATAAAGTCGATGCAACGATGTAGTACAATGATGCGCCCGAGGAACCTAAAACTCAAATAAGCCAGAACAACGACGTAGTACAACGATACGCCCGATGAATCGAACTCCATAAAACCCATAGGTCGCTAACCTATAAAAAATGAGATGAAGCTCAATGGAACGGGGTACAGTCCCCCACACGGACAATGAGACATCGCATATCGCTAGTCTAAACCTCAAAATGATCGTCATAGATCAATAAGTGTAAATTACATCAAGCTAGTAAATTGATGAGTTTAGCTTCATGTCCCATAACCACTAGCTTAACTTAAATATTTACGAACAAATTGTAGATTTCCACTCGAAAATTGTCACAAGATTTCAATCGAACAAGTCTAAAAATTAACCGACGAAGAAAACGCAAGCATTTCATGCCAATTGTTTTGCTAAGTCGTTTAATTGGATTTCTCGTACGAATGAGGTAAAGGTTTGTATATACTAATAGATTGGAAAATGGTTTTAAAAACGAGCTCTGTATTAAAAGTAAATGTTGAAATCATTTTTGTGAAAGAGTTTGAGTATTTACTACTAGTATAGAAATCTTTGTATTTTAAAGTGACAAATCATAGAAACGATTGTAAAAACAATATATCACCAAAAATTCACATTCGACGACGTAAATTAAAACCATGAAAATCGATATCAAACCCATCAAAAGGATATTCCCAAAAATCCAGAAAAGAAGTCATCAAAGTCAATAATAAATGACAACAACTAACTGGATCAACAAAAATCGATAAAAGCTGGAAATTTGCATAAAAACAGGCAAATTGGCTGAATTTAACAACCAGATGTCTGAGCTGAGAGTCTGGAAATTTTTTCCAGATCGCTCAGATGTCTAGGAATAACCTCAGATGTCTGAACCATAGGTCTGGAATTTTCATTCCTTTGCCTCAGACGTCTGAGTGTTTTCCCAGACGTCTAAGCTGAAGCTCAGGGCAAAATTTGCCTAGGCCAATGATGGCCAAATATACTCAGATGCGATCAAATGAGCGATGGTGGATAGGGATTTATTCCAAATGACAACCCAGCCCTATAGGCTCTTCAATAGACTCCAAACAACATGTCCAAACATCCATAGTAGGATTTTCATAGATTTTGACTTCAGAATACCAAAATTGGAAAATTCACCAAACCAATTCAATTCAAAGCAATTGAATATGAAATAGATGTTAGGAATTCATACCTAACAACAATGAAAGCTATAGACATAGATGTGAGTTCAAGAACTCACCTTTAAACTCAAAAACAACAATTGAGAAGCTCTAAAACAAGGAAAGATCAACTCCACTTCAATCACAACTCTAGAAGCTCCAATCTATGATCATATGCAAATATTTCCTAAGTTAGGTTATAGGAAATTATGAAAATTGGAGAGGGATTGAGATGGAGAAGATGAAGAGGATGCTTACCTAAGCTTCTCTTTGATTTTGGAACTTGAATTTGAATTTCCTAAGAATCTAGGGCTTAGGAATTTTGATTTTCCCTCTTTTCCCCCATTTTTTCCTTAGGGCTTGAGTGTTAGGAATAATGGAATGAATGAATGAATGAAGAGGAGTGGAGTGGGAGCTATTAGGTAGAAGAGTTTGGGTTCTCTTATTGGGTTAGTGCGCTAGAACACAAACCAAAGCCCAAACAAAAAATACCAAAATCCTAATCAACTCCAAACATATCAATGTTTATACTTAAACAAGTTGTAAACGTTGTTTTGAACTCAATGAAAGTGGTCTCGAGTCCAGATTCGACTATTTACAAAAAGTCATATTTCGAATCTTAATTCAACTAACGATGCTATATTTAAATAAAACATTTAAATATATATTCGTAAAATATGCGGGTTGTTACATTATCTTCTTCGTTGATTTATTTCCTTTGCTAGTTTATTTCCTTTGCTAGCTTATTTCCTATTAATATGTGTTTTAAATTATTTTTGATTTCAAATCTTTAAACTTTAATAACTTTTCATTTGAACTCTGATCGTGAAACTTTATATATGGAAGTTGTCTAGAAAATGGCCACTAACAGAATAGTGTAAATTTCATAGCTATATCCTGACATTTTCTCAACTTCTATTTTTTACTATTAATTTATTTATTTATCTTAATAGATTCTCCATTAAATTTTCGAGGTGTTACAACTTAAATGGAAGCTTTGACTTGAAAATAAAATCTTTTTCTTTAAAAATATATTGGAACACTCCTTACTAATGGATCCTTCTTTGGTATTTTGGGTGGGTTATCCTTGTTATCAAATGAATGAATTACTATAAAAAGATTTTGGAACCGGATTTTTTTTCAACATGATATAATGACTGGAAGAGATGAGATTCGATATAGATGTTTCGGACTTAATGACTCAATGGTGGGAGTTGTGATGATGATCCATAAGGACAAGTTCGAGGATGTGAACTTGTGAAGTGGAGCAAGGACATGCTCTACCATGGATACGAAGTATGCTAATGGATCATTGATACTCGAAGGTTTTAATGTATGCTAGTAAAGCAAGGATATGTGAGGATGCTCACCTGGGCGAGGATGTGCTCGGCATCTTCATATAAGAGATCTGTCTTACCCCGGAGTACGAGGACATTTGGCTTAATTCCTAGTCCTTTAAGTGGCATAGATGCGAGCAAGGAAACCAAATAATGATGATATTGATATATCCCAAAGTACAATACTCTAATAAAGATGAGTATCCATTGACCTTATGATGGTGGTCGTTCGAAAGAGACCTTATGATGGGGGTCAAAGGATCGTGGATTGATAAAGCTGTAGTATGAGAGTATTCAACCATGAGTGGACATATTATTTTAAAGACATAGCCAGGACTAGGCACATGTTATTTTGAGGATGTGGCCATAAGTGGTGCTCAGGATATTCTAGATGGTGGGAAAATGGAAAGGTACAACGATTATTATGAAGATGAGACTATGTAGAAGTTCATTGGTAGTTTTGAGGATACACCTATTATAATGGAAGTGTAGTCAGCATAGGAATTAACATATATGTGTTATTGGTTGATAGGTTAGTATAGTGATGGTACCATATTATTTTGAGTATGTGTGTTTATTTTGATGGTTATGATGATTTTATATATATATATATGTATGTATGTATGTATGTATGTATATGTATGTATATATGTATATATGTATGTATATGTATTCATTTATTTGTGTGTGCTTGTTTTGATAGTCCTATGTTTTGTTATGGTTGAATTATGGAGATGCATGATATGATTTAATCTATGATTGAGATTGTTTCACCTTTCATTGATGGAGTGTTATTTTTACATATGTAGTTGGATTGTATAATTGAGTAAGTGCATGTGTTATTATCGTGTATGAAGAAAATTGAATTCATTGTAGTGAATGAACTATATCATGACATGATTGATGGCGTTATGTGGTCATTATACGCTGATTTTATAAGTAATTAATTTGTGATTGATATGTTTCCCTATATTTTTTAATTAAGTCCTTAATGAGGCTTTATTAATTTGGTTGAAGTTGTAACTGGGGAATTGCGAGGACACAATTCTTTTAAGGGGAAAGATTGTAACAACTCAAAAGTATAACGCTAATAATATTAAAATAATTAAAATGGATATTTATTTAAAAGGTGAATTGGGTATCATATTTGCAGCCGTTGCGATGGTCTTTCCATGCCTATAAGTTTGAAATATAACTTTGATAGTTATGGAGTTATGGTTTGTGAAATAGATGCAATCTAGTGTTTAAATAGCGTACATAGTTATTTCGGGCTAAACTGGATAGATTACCCATAACCGAGCTTAGAGACTGTATTAATGTGGCCACAAAACTATAGCCATCACCATATCTTTAATTTCCTTTCTAAATCCTGAAATCAACCCAATTCTCTATAATGGTGATAAGAAAATTAATTAAAAAGTGATTAGAAATTTGGAGTATCCAAATCCTATCAAATTATATATGGATTCAAAGCCCTCAACAAAGAAAAGAGGCATATGAGATTTGATTTCCCATTCGACGCACCAACTGAATAGTAATTGATGATTTATTCATAACCATCGAATCTAGGGTTTTCGATTCAACGACGAAAAACGACCACCGGTCATCGATCGGAAGGCATCAAGGTATGGAGCAAGTCATAAGCAATAGATCCATGGTCCCTGATCATGATAAATGTGTCTATATTTGCTAGAACTTGGTGATTAAGGTAGTAGATAAGGCATCCAATCGGTGGTAGAGGGGGTGACCGGATGCGGCGACAAGCTTGGTGAAGGTGGAGGTTGGTGCGGTGGACCTGGAGGCAAACTCAGATCGAGGTGACTATGCTTGTAGTGGTGGCATTTTCATGATGAACGTGGTAGCTTTGGGTTCAACTAATTACCGAAGGAGGTAACGTGCATGATTATTTTATTATATTAATTAACAAATTACCAAAATGACCCCACAACTTCTAACTTCCATATCTTTCTCATATGAACGCTGATCCATGCACGGTTTCTTCCATTGAACTTGTGATAAAATTATGAACATTTTGGCACTAGGTTTGTTGTGCTTGGAGGCTATTAGCAAAAGCGAAGTAGTATGAATTATTTAATTAGTTAAATTTTAATTAGAAAATCCATAACTATTGATGAAAAATCATATTTATTCATATATGTAGTGTTCTAAGGATGATAGTTTGATTATTATAATATTTTGAAAGTTTTGTGCCTTGATTGGATAATTATTGTTGATTGCCATATTTTTGGATGTTCGATTAAAATAAATTCTTTGACTTAGGTTGAAAATAACTAATTGGGATAAATTGGATAATAATGAGAAAATTTAATAAAAAATTGTAGATAAGGTTGTTTAAAGATTTTAGATGGTTTCTTAAATAATAAAGATTTAACCAATTTTACTGAAATTAAATAAGGTTATTATTTATGAATTTCTAGAGAAACTCATAAATAATAACTAAAATTATATTTCAAATTAACATTGGGCAAGCTTATTATTTAGCATGAGATTCTAAATAATTATAATATGAATTTCAATGAAAATGGTATTGTTTGTGTAGATGACAAAATGATCGATTTTATGATATTTGTGGTATTTATGAACTATTATTGTTACCATTTGATTTATAAAATAAAAAAGGATATTTTCCAGATAATAATAGTAGTAGTAAAGAGAAATTTTCCAAAAGCGCTTTTAGATAAAGAAATTACCATTTCGAGATAAATAGAAATAAAAAGGAGTTTCGATGAATTAAAATAAAATGTTGTATTTTTGTGACAAATAATAATTGGTTTTGTAAAGAATTAAAGAGGTTTATAATGTATATATTATTAGTTTGATGTAAAATAATAATATAGCGTTAAAAAGATATTTCATGAAAATTATTATCTTTGATTTAAAATGCGATGTTTTGGGGTAATTGAGAAATGGGAGTACGATAAAAGATTTAGAGAGTACATTATCATGTAAAAAGAATTATACTATTTTGGATGAATAAATAAAGATGACTTTATAATAAAAATAATAAAATGATTTTATACTCAAGAGAATAATGGATGTAAATATATTATTTGGGTGGTTGTTGAATATGTGATTAATTATTGATTGTAGTTATCACAAATACTTGATGTTTATCATATTTTGATGAGTGTGTGATATTTGACCATTATTACAATGAAATGATGGGTAGTTAATTATGGTTATTTGATAAGTGATGTTGTGTCAGTAATGTTGATTGAATCAGTACACATTTGATGGATTATATTTACAGTGATGATGGTGTATATAAGTATATTTATGCGTTATGATTTTCTTGTTTGATGGATTGGGGTTGTCATTGGATATTGTTGGTGTTTGACGATTGTGTGCTATTATTGTTGTAGTTGCCCCATATGATGATTTGTTGAGATGGATGAGTAGGAATACTATTTTTTGCTTCTACTATTTGCGTTAAATGCATTGGTTGCAATGGTTACAATGGTTTTGTAACACCCCGTGTTTTTTTATAATTAAAAAATTAAATAACGATGAAAAGTAAAATTAAGAATTTTTGAAATTGTCAGAATATGGCCTCGAAACATATACCATTGTGTTCGTGGCGATTTTCTGATCAATTATCATATATAACTTGTCGAAATTCGAGTTAATATGAAGAAGATACGAGTGAATAAGAAATCAGAAAAACGAAAAAAATAAAAATAAATTGAAAGGACCTTATAGGACGACCCCCATCCTCCGCAGGTCGACCCGCAATGGTGTAGGGTCGACCCGCACTTTTGCGGAGCCGAAGTTTGTTTTGGTGACGACTTCGGTTGATTTTATTTGATCGGAGCCGTACGTTGATAGATCTGATGGCTCCAAACGACCCTTTGACGTGGTGGCTTTAGATTCAATCTGCTAAATCCAATGGCCTGAGGTCCCTAAGCTACACTATAAATAGAACCCTAGGCCTAGATATTTTCTCACAATCAGATTTTCTCCCAATTGGGTTCATTGCCTGAGGCTGAACCTTAAGTAGAAAATATTTATAGGGAGAAGATCTTCTTAATAAAAATATTATTAGACGCCTTAGAAGAAGATCCAGGAAGGCCATGGAGCAAAGCTAAGGCGACAGGTGAGTAGATTTAAATTATATCTCTTTTATGTTTATGATATATAATATCGTTAAATATTTAATTCAGCATTTATTTCAGTAATTAGTTCTATTAGTCAGTTATGTTGGAACTGTAAATTTTATAAGAGAAGTGTACTTATATTTAAATGTTATTTATATGGAAAAGGAAAGGAATCCAATTAAATATAAGTAATATTAGGCCTAAAAGTTATAGAGAAAGGCATAAGCCTAAAAGTGAGAAATTTACAGCAAATTGTTTTAAAACGGTAGAAATGAATTAAAAAGGGAAAAATCTGAATAACTTGATTTGGAAGTTAGTAAGAACAACGATAAACGTAATTGCAAGAATAAAAGCAAGAAAAATGGAATTAGTTCAAAATAAAGACATTACTGTATTTTGCATTACCCAATAATTAGAGAAATAATTAAAGAAATATCTTGTAGTTACAAGTTATTATTTATAGCATTATTTAGTATTAAAATATGGAAATGGATTTTTAGCACAGTTTTTGTAACCAACCAAATATAATAGAACTACTTCCTAGAATAAAAGAGAATAACGTGAAGCGTTAAAGAAATTAAAGAAGAGGAAATAATCAAGTTAAATATTTGACAAGACTAGAATAATAAATAGAAGATGTTACTAGATCTGCATTTACTACGCAGATAGTAGAACAAAAAGTAAGGCAGTTATTACGATAAGTAATTTGTGACTGTTGGACATAGTCCCAAGCTAAGACTGTCATAAAATATAAGAGAACTAAAGATAATTTAGTATCATAATAAAAGAAGACAGACTAGAATAGAAAAGAGACACTTGCAATTACATTTATAACATGTAGGTTATAAAAGAAAGAAAAGAATATAAAAGTAACAATTGCAAGTATAATTGTAACACGAAGGTTATAATTAGAAAGAAAGAAATAGAAGAGGCTTATTTTATCAAACTTAGATCTTGGATAAAGTTAATAAGCAAAATAATAGAAGTAGTCCGTACCGATAGCATTCCTTTCAGGTCTAGGACTGATGGTCTCAAACATAGGTGGGGCTGGGCTTGCCGATTAGGGTAAATAAGTAGTCAAAAGAATAAGAAAAGTAAACTAAACGCATAGTAAAAGGTTAGATATAGGGTCTAATAAAATGGTAAGGTGCGTTTGGAGCAGCCCAAAAGAGAATCTGGATAAAGAGCCTAACAAAGTAGTTCATCGCAGATTTTGTACAGAAAGAGCACGTTCAACTTAGTTAGTTCGGGCTAGAAGGAAGTACGAGACTTCAACGGGACGTGTAGATACTCTAGGATGGCCCTTTGGGGTAGGCCTAACGAAGCTGCACCCCTGGAAGCAGGTCTGTAGGTGTTCCATCAAGAGAGTATGCCTTGACTGCTTTTGCAATGCATGCCTAATGAAGCGGATCTTTGTAGGCAGTCAAAAGGTTGGTGATGGAGTAGAATATTCGTATGACACCATACTCTAGTTTGTGAGTAGGTTATATTGGGAAGGACCCAAAAGGATAGTTGCATGCAGAGATCAAGCCATCATCAGTCAGAGCGAGTTCGGGAAAGACTAGAGTTAAACCAACAGGCCAATGATTCTTTCACTATTGAGACATTGGATGAGGGGCACATCCAATTTGATGTTTAGATTGTTTGCAGTAGGGCATAACCACTTAGCTCTTAAAACGTCGTTCGATTAGTTGAGGGGGGGCTGCATGGGGCCATAGCCACGATGAGAAAAGAGACAGACTAAGTAGAATATCTGTATTGTAGGCCTAACGAAGCGGACCTTTACAGATATAGAAAATCCCTGACTGAGTTCCGTACAAGGTAGACCTTGTTGGTGGAATTCAGGGAGTAGATAGAAAGATTATGTATACACTGTGGATGTACGAGCACTAGTATAAGCTAGTGCGGATGCAGTTTCATGTTTTCATAGTAGACGACCGAACATCTGTATTATAGGCCTCACGAAGCTGTCCTTTATATATGTAGTTACAGTACGCTCTAATATCAAGACGATGGAGTCCTTTTCGAAGAGGATACGGAAGGTACTATAGGTAGTACCTAGGACCGATGCGGTCTTTGGGCATGTGGCTACATATATATTGGTTATTAGGTCTTAATCTACTAGGTAGTAGATGGGTACGATTCACGCACAGAGGCGAGAGTATTATAAACCCAATATACCAGAAAATGGAAATAGAATGATATATTTAGAATTATGCTTAGAAGTGTATAATTTGTCCATTCACTAGAACTTTAGTTCTGACCTTCTCCTCATAACATCCCACAGATTAGATAGATGGCAAAGATTTTCTAGCTTTGAGACACTTACTTAGAAAGTGTTATTACCTTGGTGAGTATTTACTTACTATTATATTTTGGTTAGTTCCGCTATGAGATATTTATTCGATCTCAAGTATATTTATCTTTGCCTGTTTGTAGGAACATAGATACCCAACTCGGGCTTCAGTGGGCTTGGATTTTAACATTTATGCGAAAAATCCGGACGCACTGAAATTCGGGCTGTTACATTTGGTATCAGAGCTTAGGTTAGTAGATCCTAAGTAAATTAGGAAATATGAGTGAACTTATTTGTATTTTTGAATAAAATATAAATATATTATGTACTAAAATCCAATTAGTCCCCAATTATAGATTTTAACATATGGAAAGTTTTTAGAAGTATATGTGGACATAGTTTGCTAGTTAGGTTTGGGATGGCCCAAGGATGTTGAGCCCTATGTTTATTTTAATAGATCATTTTACACATAACTAAAAGTTATTGTTGCCAATCACTGAACACTAATGAAGCTAAAGTTTATGCATATATCCAATGTATCGATAGTTTTGCTACTCAATCTAGCTCCTTTTATATATGATCACAGATTATGAATTAATTACTATTTCTGTTTATCAGAGAAATAACTAATGAGATTTATGTTGAGTGTATTCCTTTTAATAGCCTAAGTGCAAATCAGAAATTTAAAAGGTTCTTTCTTTCTAAAACATAGTTGGAAGTTAATGTTCCTGTGTCTACGGTTACTCAAATGGGTTATATAAGTTTAAATTCTTGGATTCTTTTTTATGAATGTTCTTAGAATGATATGCTGACTTTGTGTAATTACATATTATCAGAAGTTACAAGGAAATGAATTTTCTACTTTTCCTCATACCAAAATTTAAGCCATAGAACCAACTAGCAGTAAAATATAATAGCATTAACTAGCGTTTCTTTGATGTGATTTAATTTATTATTTATTTAAAGATACTTGAAGTGTGATGTGTGCATGAGATGAGATATAATGCAGAAGAGGACAACCACATCTTTTATATTGTTTTTTGGTTTTGCAACTAAGGACAATCCACCGTGTATCTTTTTCATATTTGGAGGTTGAGAATTAAACAATCTTTATATCATTTTCAGTTGAGGATGCCATCTTTTTATCAGTTCCATTGAGCAGTGCATTGAATGATACTTGGCCTTGATTGTATTGTACTTTTATTATAGGGTAGTAATGCAGTTAACCATGTGACTGTGCTGCCATGGTAAAGAGGCGAGAGATGAAATGTGCATTTATGCTAATACGATGTTTGAGCTATAAATAGGCAGTGGATTCTATATAACACTGGAGTAGTACAGTTTACCAGTACTTAATTTTGGAATAGTCGCTATCTTCCTCCGCATAACACTAGAGTAGATAAAGCATCCTTCTTTTAACAGTCAATGCTAAAAAGCAACTTCAATACGTTGTAGATTGTTATTAATTTCGGTATGCAGCCGATTTTTTAAAGAGCATGCATTCCACCCTATAATTACATGTTACTAATTTCATACATGTATTTTATAATGGGTACATTTGTAGGGATTCATTGCATTTGAAAATAAATGAATATATAATATTAATACCGATGCCATTTTAGATTAGTATAAAGTCCCTGGAAAAGTTATTGGGTGCATGAAGCCTGTCTATATGACAAAATGAGGTCTAATGTAAAATCCTCACTAGAATATTAGAATGTAATGAAATGAAACACTCCGGTTCGATACGTATATACTCATGTATAGATTGGAAAATTGAGAACCTGCTTTCAATTTTTATAAAGAGTTAAGAGTATTATAAAGAAATCACAAATGTAACAACTATATCCATAATATTGTGATTTGTGTTTTTTAACAGTATATACAGTAAAGAGGTTTTGTTTACTTTGTTAATATTCTCTATGAGTTTTGGTTTTCGCAAAGGAAATTTCATTTTAAAGTTTTGATATCGAGATACTATAATTTTATAGCATTTTTTATGTGAATTGAGATCTTTATTCCAAATTTTAAGGAAAGAAAATAAGTTGAAACTCCCTATGCCCTTGCATAATCTTATAATTAAGCAAAATAATGATTTATGCCAGTTATTCATTTTTCATTGAATACTAAATTGAATTTTATTGTATTTGATTTGTTAAAGAGCTACCGTGGATGAAGCATTAGACTGATTTGAATAAAGCAAATAATGGAACAGCAGCAGCAACTGCTCCATCTAAAAATCATAACTTGCTGTCTACAACTACAGAGATGACGACGAATACAAGTGGGGCTAAAAAACTGAAAGTTAGAGGATTTGTTATATTCAAAGGCATTAAAAGGATAAGCAGCATATATGCCGATTGGTTAAATGATTCTTTCTTTCATATCTGAAAAATCTACAATCAAGGACAATTATATTAAACTCATCAAAATTTGGTTTTTCTCCAAATATATATATATATATACATACATATATATATAATATAGGTTTGGTGTATTAAACATGTATGTATAGATATTATTCTACTCTTTGGAAGTTGATTCTCATTGTGTTGTTGGTACGCTGATTTTGTGGTTTGTTTCATAAGCTATTGATTTTGTTAGTGCATAGCTGATTTATGCTAATATGATGTTTAAGCTGTAAATATAGAGAGATGGTGTTTTTTGTGTTGTGTTTAAAAAATTGGATTTTTTTTTGTTCTAAGAGAATAATTCTATTTTGACATGTGCTTACTGTTTGCTCCAGTTTCAATTATTTTTTCAGTGAGTAAGGTTTGCTTACTGCTTAGTATTTGTACGTAATTATACTCTATTTCGTTATTCATTTGTCTTTTGTTATGGCTGCTTTTTATCTTGGTTTATCTATTGGTATGTTATATTGATGTATTTCATTCAATGTTATGTTGAGGAAGACATTGGCTATTATAATTTTGTTTGGAACTAGATAGGAAAGTTAGATTCCTATAATGCTACTACCGACTTTCTTATTTTGATTATAGCAGTAGAACAATAACAATATGCTTCTGGGTTTTTTATACGTATATCCACAAGAACAATAACAATAACAATAACTCTTTTATACTTCTTTTTCTGACCCTCTTCATGTTTATTCTTTGAGATTCATGTTTCCTTTCTAGAATGCCGGAATAAATGAAGAAAATAATTATTAATATGGAAACAAAATATAAAAATTCATCTTGGGTAATTAACAACGTTAAAATATGCAGTACAAACTTGATAAAGATAAAAATGGAATTACCGGTTTCCAAAGGAAAAATAGTAATTTGAAAGCATAAAAAACAAAAATGTACAAAAGAGTGGTAAAGAAACAATTAATCGTCGATGTATTTAGATACATTTCAATGCATAGCCCACATTAGTTAAGAAAGTATATGCATGCAAAAGTACAAGTATTATTTCCATTTGCAGTAGTATAAAATAGACTAAAACAAAAGAAATGAATGGTAAAACTATGAATGCTTTCAAGTTATTGGTTCTATGAATGTTCTTCTGTTGTCTCTGTCTTCTCGGATGTTGCTTCCGGTTTAGTTTATGTTGGCAATTGTACCATCAAATCTGCCTCCATAGGTGCAACTATAAATGTATGCACAATGTGATTAAATGCAGGCCCATTTGGGCGTGCATATATACTAGTATGTATAAAAATAGTTTAAAAGTACTTATAAATAGGTTATAAATATCTATGTAAAGTATTACTTGAAAAAAACTAACTTATAATTTGACGAAAGTGAAGTTTTATATTATAAAACCTCTTTACTTCCAAAATTCATATATAATTATTAAAAATATATTTAAATTTCAAACCAATTTTAAAATATTGCAAAATATGTTAGACAACATCCCTTAAAATTTTAGGGAAGTAAATATCATTTTTAGACACTTAAAACCTCAAATAACTTACAACATCATTTATAAATGTTATTAAAGTCTTGTACAAAGACAACATAGAAAAACATGAACTTTGCGACTAATTTTCACTACTTAAACAAATGAGTTAAAGACTTGAAATTTTTATAGTAAGTACTACCCTTAGGGTAATTAAAAACCATGGAAATATACCCCTAATGATATCTTTGAATTTACTTATAAAAATTTCCGAAAATAAGGTATATTTCATAATGTACTTATAACCATCTTTTCGCTCTAACTTTAGCCACTTTGTATGACTAGTTCTAAAATCTTTAAACTTTGATTCTGTTTGCACAAAAATTGGGCAAACACCTCCAAGTCGTATGATTTAGTTGATTTTATTTTGTTTTTAGTGATCTGGGTGATTTATGCAAATATATAAAAAACAGGGACTAAACTGTAAAAGACACACAGATTTATAGTGGTTCGGCCAGAATATGCCTACGTCCACTTTATATGTTATTCTGCTTTACTGTTCAGATTACAAGTACAAGGCTTTGATACTAGTACATGAAAGTTGTTTGAAAGTTCTATCCGTGCTTGAGCTCTCAAACTTGTCTGCCATTGTTGCACCCTTCCCCTCTATTTATAGAGTGAGGCTGGGAGTAGGGGTTCTGGATGTATATAGCTGCTGTTGGGCCTGGGATGCTGCAATCTGGCCTGGCAATGTTTGTTCGGCAACGCTTTGGCTCGGTAGTAGGTGGTTGGAGTTGAGGCCTCGGTCCGGTAGTACTTTGGCTCGGTGGGACTTTGGTTCGGTAATGAGTTGGTTCGGTGGTAGTGCATGTAGGTTGGACTGGTTCGGCATGGCCTTGGAGGCATGCTGGTTCGGTGGTGACCTCCCCCGCTTCTTGGTTCGATAGTGGATGGAGGTAGCTGGTTCGGTAGTGTATATCTAGCTTTGATTCGGCAGTGTGGTTCGTTGATGAGAGGGGAGTGGAGTTGGGATTGATTCGGCGGTCTCGGTCCGGTGGGACTTCGTCCAACATTTGCCCCCTAAAGTGGGGCATATGCCAACATATGTATCGCTTTGTTTTAGTTCATTCGGTTTCAAGTGTCGAGCCGGTTGGTTCGGTCGTCCATGTTTGCCTATAAGTATGGGCTTCATGCCTTTGTTTACCCTTTATCGTTTGTGATAGCCGAACCAATCGAGTACCGGATCAAACTTGATTGTTCGAAACAGCCGAATCAACCAAGTACCGAATCAATTTTTATTGTCGAACCAGGTGAGTTTTCTCCTACCGAATGATCTTGTATGACTGGGTCACCGAATGGGATCGTAGAGTCATGAGTGTCGAACGAATCCTTGGCCTTGAACTCCCGAATGACCGTGGGGACTACGATTGCCGAATGGGCCTTTTGTTGGAAATACCGAATGAGTTTGTGTGCCGAATGAACCACTTGCCTTGTTATACCGGATGTGTTTATGTGCCGAATGAATCACTTGCCTTGTTATACCGGATGTGTTTATGTGCTGAATGAATCACTTGCCTTGTTTATATCTCTACATCCCTTGTTCTAACAATGTGCTTTCTCGTGTTGCAGACAATGTCTCATAAAGTAGAAACCCGCTCCGACAAGAAGAAATCTATGGACAAAAGAGAGTCCCCCGTCGTGCCCCCAGATCAGCCGAATCCAGAACGACGTGGACCCACCCCGAGATCGCTAGTGGATGGGTACGGTCCTCAAGAGCTCCTGAACTCACCGCCTGACTGCTTTCCTATCTCCCTCAAAGATGAGCAGCTCGATGCTATTTCTCGCTCTTTTGGGATTGACAGAGCGCGTATGTTGTTGCCGGGGGAAGGAGTGATGCCATATAATCCCCCCGAAGGATATTTCGCTTATAGTAGGTACCATTGTATGTGTGGGGCCATTCCCCCGATTAATGCTTGGATAGTCAGCTTCATCACCTACTTGAAGGGGGCTCCATTCCAGCTTCAGCCTAACTCCTATGCCATCTTGGTGAGCCTGTTTGTTATCTTCCAGAGGAGATACAGGCGTCCTCCTTCCAACCGGGAAATTCGGTATCTGTACAACTTAAGAGGCTACAAGAAGGGGTCTCCGTATATTAGCTTGGAGTCGGCCGTGTCCTTCAAGCCAGTCCTGGATTTATATTCAAAGTTCAGCATGTTCAAGAAGGAATGGTTTTTCATCAAGGATGACTCTGTTTCTATCCGTCGCTTCACCTCTGGCTGTAAGTTGAAGCTTATTTATAATTTCCGTTCTGACTGCAATGCTTCTTCTTATGTGTTTTTATTTCTTGCTAGCGATAGGTGGCTTTGCGGTCATGGAGAATGATCGCCTAGTTCAGATGGCTGCGGAAATAGAAGTCATTTCGGGAAGGGATAGGTCGGCCTCTTACTTGATCAGGAACGCTACACTTTTGGGGCACAACCTGATTCTACCACATCAGTCCGTGGTCAAGCAGAGAGACACGATAGAGGAGATGGCTGCTAAAGCTAAAGGAGGGGCTACGGCGAAGAGCAGCAAAAGAAAACCCTTCTCGAAGCATCCAATTGCTGAGGGGAAGAAACTTAAGAAGTCCGATGGACCCTCCCCCAGCACATGTCCAAATGTCCCAAAGGAGGAAGATGTGGAGGAGGAAAGAGGCGAGGATGAAGGAGGTGAGGCGGAGAGTGGAAGTGGTGGAGAAGGTGATGGTGATGGTCATGGCGATGATGGTGGCGACGGACAGAGCGGTGGTGGTACTGGGGCTTTGTCTTCTAAGCAAGCAGGTGTGATCCAGGAGTGCACAAATGATGATCTCCATCTAGCTTTTGAAGGGTCGGAGGAAGGACGATTTTAGTGGAGAGGCCTAAGAAAGCTGACAAGGCCGAGATCGGTGCTGATTCTTCTAAGAGCGCTTCAGCTAAGGCAATTCCTGCGATTCAAGGTGAATTTTATGCCGACTCCATTTATGATAAGGATTTAGAAGTATTTTACGGCCTGCTCCCATCCTGGAATCAGATTCAGGACTTATTGCAGTATCCCACACCTCCCCAGGGTTTGTATAACAAATGCGTCGTCTTTTTTTTCTTTTTAACTTGATGTATTTCTTAAATTATAGCTCAATGTATGCTCGTAACACTTGGCTTTTATTACAGGAGCGGGTAAAGTGGCCAAGGTGTCAGATGTTCGGCACCGTCTTGAACAGTACAAACTCCTCAAGGCTTCTACTAAACCAAAGCCTCCGACTAACCGTCCTGGAGATGTAGTCGGCTACCGTCCCCTTCTTGGAGTTATCGAAGAGGATATTCAAAGGAAGAAGAGGAGTCGCTCTTGTTTGAATCTTCATCTGGCCCTCTGCCCCCGACTCAGCCTCCTCAGGATGTCACGGAGGAGAATACTGAGCTTATTCCTTCCCCGCACCCGTCTGAAAATCTTACTGTTACCCCGATAGATCACCCTGGTTTGGCTCGTAATCCGTTCGTGGGTCATCTGGATCTGGATCCGGGTTCTCACGATATTTCCTTCGATGAGGTTACTGGTGAGCACCTTCCTCCTCGTAATCCTATGGTAAGGGTGCTTGATGAGGCTAAGTCCCTGGACCTTGATTTGCTTACTACTCGGGTCGCAACTTTGGGGGACGAAGCTAAGGCAAAAATCGACCGGGTTGTTGAGGAATCCAGGAAGCTGATGGAGCATCATGCCCGACTGGCCAAGGCCGGAGAAGAAATCGGGAGTGCTAATATTCGACTGTGGTTAATAGTTTCCGACCAGGCCAAGCAGCTCGCTGATCAGGCCATCCAGATCTCCCAGCATGAGGCCGCCTCCAGGCAACTAAAGAAAACCATGGAAGAGGCTAGTAGAGCAGAGCTACGGAAAATGGAAGCTGCCTGTAAGGAACGGATTGACATGGCGATTACAACGGTGGATGAGGTTCGGAAAGAGGATCTTGAGCAAATATAAGAGTTGTCCGGGAAACTTGAAGCCGCAGAACTTGCTCAAACCAGGCTGAAGGAGGAGATGGATGCGATGAGGAAAACCTTCCAGGCTGACTGCGCGCGATACCGATCGGAGAGGGATGCTGCCATTGCAAAGTTGTTGGCTTCGAAGGACCGAGTAAGGGAGTTTGAGGAGAACGAGGGGATAATGGATGAGATGCTTCAGGATATATACTTTCGCACTTGGAAACAGGGCAACTTATCTTGGATGGATGATTATCCCCAAGTCATGGCCAGGATTTATCTCCGGGCTCTGGAGGAGGCTAGGTCCGATGCAGATAAGGAGGGTGGCATGGCCTTTAGAATGGATGTGGTTATGGCTCAATTCACCAAGGAGGAGAAGGTGGCGGTGATAGAAGGTATGCGGCTGCTTGCTGCTGAGGAGGTTGGTGTGCAGTTGGAGGATGATGATTAAGGAGCAGATGCTGGTAAGTCTCCCCTTTTAGCTTTTCGTAACTTGGTTGCTTATTATTAATGAATTCTTTCCTTGATCGGACAGGCGGGACCTCTAGAGCACCAAATATCTCTGGTCAACATGCTGAAAGTCCCCACTCCGTGGCTAAGGAGATTTCGGAAGGCCAGCAGGACAAGGGTGAAGCTCCGATGCAGCCGACTCCTTAACTTGACCTGGATATCTTTTTGTTTACTTGACATTGCTGTCTACGTTAGTCTCAGAGTAGTAACGTAACTTTTAGGTTGTAATTATGTTACTTGTAATAAACGACTTTATTCTTGGCGTGTAATTTTTAACTTAAGCTGATTCTGTTGGGTTTGATGTCGAGTTCTTGCTTAAAACGTAATTTCATATCTTGCAATGTTAATGTAATGTGTGAATAAATTATAGCTACGTATTTATACACGAAGAAGGAAGTACCGCCCTTCGTGTTTTAGTTGTAGATGGCAGCACTGAATGTCTTGTGTGACCGAGTATGGAATGCAGCCGAGTGTCCAGTTGTGAGCACCTATTCCCATTAGCGAGTGTCTCCTATTTTGTGTCATATACTTTAGGGATCGTTATAGAGGATATAAGAAGAATTCTTTAAATAAAATTGACATATGAGAAACAGTAAAACTTCCAATCACGGAAGGCCTTTGATGTGCTTAAGTTCATGGCAAACGGGTTTTGTAGTCACTTTCCCTAGCTGTGGGTCTTGGAGACATTTGTCACCCATCTTACGCCTCTGCGGGGAGTTTATCTTTTTTACCATAGCCATACTTAAGACACTCGGAGCCGAGATCGCGCACAGTAATTTCCCGGGCCATTATGGCCCGTAATCGTGGGTATTATTCGATTTACCGTGGTCGGCTAGCGTGGGTGCCGATCGTCAACCGTGAACTACCCCTGGCTGGCCACACCTTATGTTGGGGCTTAAAGTAGGCTCACGGTTGCCAGCAAGCCGAACACCGTAATGAGCTGCCTCGGCTATAGTCGGCCTTCTCGGTGGCTTATAATCGGCTCATTATAGTTGGCTTTAAGGGGCGAGCAATGAGTTAACTCGCAGTAGAGGGATGCTGGAGCAAAAGTGTCTCATTGGCGAGGGCATAGATTCACATAGTACCTGTTAGGTCTTGTCCAGGTGAGGTTGCGCCGTGATGTGTCTTGAATGGGAATGTCATTACACAGGATTTTGTTCAACTGAAAATGATAAAGTTAACAAGCAGCCAAGATATAAAGGAACAAGTTAAAAAGAGACAAGTTTTTTAAAGTGGTTCGGCACGAAAATGCCTACGTCCACTGCTTCTCTTTGTTAATTCACTTCATATGGGCAGTACAAGTTAAGAAAAGTATCGATGAAGGTGTTGGATGTTCCATGCCCTCTGGAACACCTCCCCGTCCACTGTTGACAAAATATAAGCTCCATTGTGGAGATCTTTATGAATTACATATGGTCCGTCCCACATTGGATCTAGCGCTCTGGGGCGCGGGTTGATTCGCTTGAGGACAAGATCTCCTTTTTGTAAGCTACGATGCTTGACTTTGGAGTTGTATTGCGTTGCCACTTTTTGCTTATGAGCTGCTGTTTTGAGGGCTGCATCATTTCTTCTTTCATCAATTAGATCCAAAGACATGTGGAGGAGCTCTTCGTTCTCTTCTAGGTTATAGTGGATCCTACGGTGGGAAGGCACTATAGTTTCAACTGGGAGCATAGCCTCCGATCCGTATGCCAAAGAGAAAGGAGTATGCCCCATTGATGTTCTGAAAGATGTGCGATAGGCCCACAGTGTCGTAGGAAGTTCATCCACCCAAGCGCCTTTTGACTTTTCGAGTTTCTTTTTTATTAGAGTTTTGAGAATTTTGTTGACGGCTTCGACTTGTCCGTTTGCCTAGGGATAAGCTACGGATGAGAAGCTTTTGTGAATTCCATGCTCTTGGCACCAGTTGGCGAACTCCTCGCTGTCAAACTGAAGTCCATCGTCCGATATGATTTTGAATGGGACTTCGTACCTGCATAGAACATTTTTGATCAAGAAGTTAATAACTTTTGTTGAAGATACTTTATTTAGGGGTTCTGCTTCCACCCATTTGGTGAAATAGTCGACTGCCACTATAGCATATTTGGCCCCGCCTTGGCCCATTGGCAGTTCGCCAATCAAGTCAATTCCCCATACTATAAAGGGCCAAGAGCTGGTCATTTGAGTAATCTCAATTGTTGGTAGCCGCGGAATCTTAGCAAACTTCTGACATCTGTCACATTTTCTGATGAAATCTAAGGTGTCCTTGCTTAAGGTGGGCCAGAAATATCCATATCGGAGTATCTTTTTTGCCAAAGTCTGCCCTCAATTGTGATCTCCACAGCTTCCTTGATGGATGTTGGATAAGATTTCCTTGGCTTCCCTTCCAGCGACACACCTTAATAAGGGGTTAGAGAAGCCGCGCCGATAGAGGGTGCCCTCTTATATTGTGTAGCGGGAAGCTTTCCTCAAGATTTTCTTGACTTCGTTACGCCCGTTGGGCACTGTGCCACTATGTAAGTAGTCTCGGATGGGAGTCATCCAAGTTGCTTCTTCGGTTGCAGCTATCAGATTCACTTGCTCAAAACTTGGGGTCAGTTGCTTTGAGATGGCTACTGCTCCGGAAATAGTGTCGTCTCTCATGCTAGCTTGCTTCGCCAATTCGTCGGCCTATTGGTTCTCTTCCCGAGGGATGTGTTTGATTAAATAGTGATCCAATCGATTGAGAAGCAACTTGGTCTTCTTTAAATATGCTATGAGTCATTCTTCTCGAGCTTGGAATTCTCCTAGTATTTGATTTACAATAAGTTGAGAATCGCTATGAAGACACAAAGAATTGGCTCCGATTTCTAAGGCAAGTTCTAATCCAGCTATCACTGCTTCATACTCTGCATCGTTGTTGGTGGCAGCGAATTCCATCCTTATAGCATAGTGTAGCTTATTTCCCCTGGGAGTGATTATTACCACACCTTCCCCCGAGCCTTGTTCGTTTGACGCACCATCCACAAAGAGATTCCACTTGATGTCTTCTGCTATTTCCGATTGCTCCTTACCTTCGTTGGTAGTGAATTCGGCAATGAAATCGGCCATGGCTTGTCCCTTGATTGCGGTGCGAGGATGGTAGGTGATATCATATTGACTTAGTTCAATGCACCATTTAAGTCGTCGCTCAGAAGTGTTGGGACGATGGAGTACCTGCCTTAGTGGTTGATCGGTCAGAACTCTGATGGAATGGGACTGGAAATAGTGACGCAGTTTCCGTGATGTGATTAGTAAACAGCACGCTAGTTTCTCAAGTTTAGGATATCTGGCTTCCGCCCCTGTAAACCTCTTGCTTACAAAGTATACTGGCCGTTGCGTGCGTTTGTCTTCTCTCATTAATGCGGCGCTTAGAGCATGAGATGACACATCAAGGTATAGGTATAGCTCTTCGCCTTTGTTCGGAGTTGAGAGTACTGGTGGTCTCTGGAGGTGTTCGATTAAGTTAAGGAAAGCTGTTAAGCATTCGTCAGTCCATTCGAATTTTCCTCTCTCTTTCTTTAGAGCTTCGAAGAAGGGGATGCATTTGTCAGTCGCTTTAGAGATGATCTGCTCAGGGCGGCCACCTTCCCATTTAGGCTTTGCATTTCCTTTCGGGTAGAAGGTATCCTGATATCTTTCAGAGCTCGGACTTGTTCAGGGTTTGCTTCAATTCCTCTGGCATGGATGATGAATCCTAGAAACTTTCCTGATGATACTCCGAAGGAGCACTTTAGAGGATTCAGCTTCATTCCATATTGGCGAAGTACTTGAAACATTTCATCCAGGTGGCTTACGTGATCGTCGGCTTCCCTTGACTTTACCAGCATGTCATCCACATAAACTTCCATAGTTTGTTCTATTAGCCCCGCAAACATCTTGTTGACGAGGCGCTGATAGGTGGCTCCTGCGTTTTAAGTCCGAAAGGCATTACCTTGTAGCAGTACAATCCCCGGTCAGTGATGAAACTAGTGTGGTCTTGATCGAGAGCATGCATAGGAATTTGGTTATATCCTGAGTATGCGTCCATAAAAGATAAGAGTTCGTGCTCGGCTGTGCTGTCTACAAGCTGATCGATTCGGGGAAGTGGGAAGCAATCCTTCGGGCAGGCGTCATTTAAGTTGGAGAAGTCAATGCATGTTCGCCACTTCCCATTAGCCTTCTTTACCAGCACCGGGTTGGCGATCCACTCTGGGTAGATGGCTTCTCGTATGAAGTCATTGGCAAGTAGGTTCTTTACTTCTTCATCGAGGGTTGTTGATCGTTCTGCCCCCATACTTCTCTTTTTCTGTTTTACTGGCGCCTTGGTAGGATCAATGTTTAGTACGTGGCATTCTATGTCAGGGGAGATTCCGGTCATGTCAGCGTGTGACCATGCAAATACATCCAAGTTGTGGCAGAGAAAATCAATGAGTTGTTCCTTCAACTCTGCTTTTAGTTAGGACCCGACTTTCAATAGTCTACTTGAGTCATGTCTGTCTACAGATACAAATTCCGTAGCCTCTGCAGGCTCGGTGGTGACCTCCTCCTCTTTGTCCCTAGGGTCTAATTCATTGAAAGGGTCGCTGGTATATCGAAGAGGAGGGGCTTTCTTTAGTTGCTATGCTTCCAAACTTTTTGGGCAGAGGGCAATCTCTACACTCTTCCCTTTATCCTTCCTGTGGTTATTGCGAAGTTCAGTTACATAGCAATCTCGAGCAATGTCCTGGTCTCCCTCTACTTCCCCTACTCCATTGTCCGTTGGAAATTTCATCTTCAGGCACCATGGGGCCAGGATAATTTGGAAGTCAGACAAGGCTGGCCTTCCTAAGAAGGCGTTGTAGGCCGAGTGGTTTTCTATCAGCACAAATGTCTGTTTCCGCACAACAGAGCGGGGATGACTTCCAATTTCAACAAAGAGGTCCAGTTGCCCGAGGGGCATCTTCGCATTTCCTGTGAAACCGTGTAGTGGTTTATTGCAGGGAAGAACATCCTTTAATGACAGCTTCATTTTGTCAAAGGCATGCTTGAATAGGATATTCGCTGAGCTTCTAGTGTCTACTAGAATTCGGAAAACCTCGGCTGGACCGAGCTAGGCAGAGATAACCATGGGATCCGTGTGAGGGTACTGCCTTCCCTCCAGGTCATGCCTACTGAATGTGATGTTTCCATTCCCTATCCGCTTCAGGTGGCGTTCTTCTATAATAGAATTGACGCATTCTTCATTGTTTCTAAGTGACTTTCCGTACCTTTCCATCTCTGCCTAGCTTCCGTCGGCGATGTTTGGCCCTCCCGAGATGGTATGGACCACTATCTTCTCTTGACTGGAGCCGCTGGTGTTGCGATTTCCTCTGCCTATTTCTGAGGAGGGTAGCCTTGGGTTCTCATTGACAGGAACTGGAGTCCTGTTCTGACCTTTTACATGGCGTTCTAGTCTTCTTCTTCTGATGTGTTCTTCAATCAAGTCCCAGAGATGATGGCATTCGTTGGTATCATGCCCATGGGATTCGTGGAAGCGGCAAAATTTTCCAGACTTAATTGCGTTATCTGATTCCTTCTTGTGCGGGGGGCGTTTGTATTTAACTTCATCTTGAGTGGCCAGGAAGATGTTTTCGATCGTTTCATTCAACGGGGTGTAAGCGTCAAATCTCGGTCCTGGCCGATATAGACGCTTTTCTCCCTTCTTGCCCCCAGCGTTGTCTCTAGAATCATTTCTTCGAACATCCTTTGCTACAGCGGGCGTGTTGCCGTGAGCTGCCTTATTTTGTTGCCATGTCTGACTCTCAGTGGCAGCGTCTTCAAGTCTCATATATTTCCCAGCTTCATGGAAGAAATCAGGTAAAGTAGCTGGTTTTTCTTTGGTCAATCTTCTAGCAAATTTATTATCCGGATGCACACCACTACAGAGGGCCATTAAGATAAGCTTCTCATCGGCATCTTGGACTGCGGCTGTTGCGGCATTGAATCGGGTTAGATATTGCTGCACTTTCTCTCCAGGTTTCTGTTTGATACTGGATAAGGAATAAGCGTCCTTGGGTTGCTCCACATGAATGCAGAATTGGCTGATGAATTTTTCTTTCAACATCTCCCATGAGCTGATGGATCCTTAGGGTAGATGGCAGAACCAGGATGTAGCTAGATCTGCTAAGAATAGCAGAAAGCATTTGCACAGCACTCCTTCTGTTGCTCCACTCATGAGCATATGCTGTGTGTATCTCTGTAAGTGTACAACGGGGTCAGAGGTTCCTTTGTAAGGTTCCATTGTTGGCATTTTCCATTCTCGGGGGGGTGATGGCAATTTCGATATTGCGGGCGAAAGGGCTGGTTTCCCTAGCGACTATTCCTCGGTCTCTTTGATCCCGTTAGACGCACTCTCTGAACAAGCGTGCCATCCTTTCATCAGAATTTGGAGCAGATAAAAATGAGTTTGGTTCTTCTCTATGGGATTGATTCCGCCCAGATGACCTGTTGGGATGGTATCGTCTATTATTCCTAATATTTTCCAGTGGCTGTCTTTGGTCTTCTGGGAGCATGCTAGGGTCAGCTACGGTTGGCCCTTGCATCGATCTTCCCCTGCTGGGTTCTGATCTAAGCACTTCCTCGGGTCCAACTTCGTGCTGGACTCTAGCTCGACCCCGTTCATTGGCGTTTCTGTGGTTCGGCGGCATGACGGGCTCGGCTACAGTTGACCTCTGCCTGGTACCTCTCCCGTTGGGTTCGGTTCCAAGCGTTTCCTCGGGTCGGCGTTCGGACTGAGTTCGGTCTCGGCTCCTACCACGGCCGCTTCTGTCGTTAGCTTCTTCGAAGAAGGAAGATCTATGTTGCCTCTGAGATCCTCCAGACTGGAACTCACCCCATGATTCAGTGTTGCGGTTGGACTCTTCAGCATCCCTTAAGCGTGACATGAGTTGGTCCACCAAGGCTTCCTGTTGGGATGTGAAGCAGTTAGTCACTTCAGCCACAACCCGGTCTAGATCTGCCCTAGTAATCGCTATCGGCAGTCCCACGGCAGGGGTTGTCGGATTTTCCTGACCTTCATTTGGTACTGCTGTTGGAATGGGATGATTTACTTGATCTGTGACCACTGGATCTGGAACACTGCTAGTTGCGATGTTCTTTCCTTTGTTAACGTCTTTTTTCTGCCTGGGAGGCATGTTTTCCAAGCAATGAACGACGCTGTTAGGAAGAAGGTTAAGTGGGAGAAGCTGAAGCTTCGAGCTTCCCTTTCTCAGTGAAAAGCACCAAAAATGTTTGCACAAAAATTGGGCAAACACCTCCAAGTCGTATGATTTAGTTGATTTTATGTTTGTTTTTAGTGATCTGGGTGATTTATGCAAATATAAAAAAAAACAGGGACTAAACTATAAAAGACACACAGATTTATAGTGGTTCGGCCAGAATATGCCTACGTCCACTTTATATGTTATTCTCCTTTACTGTTCAGATTACAAGTACAAGGCTTTGATACTAGTACATGAAAGTTGTTTGAAAGTTCTATCCGTGCTTGAGCTCTCAAACTTGTCTGCCATAGTTGCACCCTTCCCCTCTATTTATAGAGTGAGGCTGGGAGTAGGGGTTTTGGATGTATATAGCTATTGTTGGGCCTGGGCTGCTGCAATCTGGCCTGGCAATGTTGGTTCGGCAACGCTTTGGCTCGGTAGTAGGTGGTTGGAGTTAAGGCCTCGGTCCGGTAGTACTTTGGCTCGGTGGGACTTTGGTTCGGTAATGAGTTGGTTCGGTGGTAGTGCATGTAGGTTGGACTGGTTCGGCAAGGCCTTGGAGGCATGCTGGTTCGGTGGTGACCTCCCCCACTTCTTGGTTCGGTAGTGGATGGAGGTAGCTGGTTCGGTAGTGTATATCTAGCTTTGATTCGGCAGTGTGGTTCGTTGATGAGAGGGGAGTGGAGTTGGGATTGATTCGGTGGTCGCGGTCCGGTGGGACTTCGTCCAACAGATTCTTTTTCCAGGAATAAGTACATATAAAATAATTATTAAAAATGTAAAGAAACCACTAAGGATGTCTTTCTAATTACTTATAAAAATTCCCAAAAAACTTGATATTTCAAAGTGCTCATATAGCGACCTCTTCTTGCTATAAATTTTGAAACTTTGTCTCACAAGTTAACTGATGATTTAAACTTCCATATTTTTCAAGTAATAAGTACACTAATAGTATTTATTAAAAATGCAAAGAAGCCCCTAGGATATCTTTCAAAGTTGACTTTTAAAATCACCAAACACAAGGTGTTTTAAAAGTGCATCCATAGCAACCTTTTCGCTTCTAACTTTCACAAATTTATTTCACAATTTCTACAACTTTTCAAACCATTTTTTTACTGTCCCATAGACTGAATAATGTGTAGAGAACAACCAAAACAAGTTACACTAAGTTAAGATCATAAATCTTCCATTTACACAAGTTAAAGTTAAGGGATATCAAATTGCAGTTATAACGACTATTCTCTCTTCAAACACTTTCAAACATACTTCAATTCAACACACAATCCAAAAAACCATTTAAACATCAAGTCAAAATCATGCCACATGTTATAGAAGGTAAAAGGAGTGATATTATACTATAATAAGTTGTCATTTGATTTCAAAAGCAAGAGGGTTCAAATTCTATAACATTTGCACACATACACACACACACACAATACACAGAATATATACATATAAGATAGTGAGATAACTCATTGAAATCTAACCCAAACACATGCTCAAACGTACAAGAAAAAAGAACCACTACCTACCATCACCCAAAAGTCTAAAGACGCCACCTTTTGCTTTCACAACACAAAGCCAAGCTCCTCCTTCTTCCTCATGCTTATGGCCCAAGATGTAACTCCTATCTCCTATTTGCTTCTTCCACTTTCGACTTTAGATCTAATCTTACAAAGTTGTTCGAAGGTGTTGGTGAAGTTTGGAAGAGATTTGAACTAACAAAAAAAATATTAGTGAAGAGCAAAGTGGATCAGCGCTAATCCACTTCCACCATTTTTGATTCTTTTTATATATTTCAAGCTTTAGAAAATAATGAGTGAATACACAATCTTAAGCACCCCCTTAACTCTCCTTTACATGACCAAGACCCCCCTCTATGTGCCTTGCATGCTTTTCTACTTTATACCTTTACATCACCTACTTAACGCTTAAGACTTTCCTTAAATGCTCATTATCCAAAATATCTTTCCACGACATCATCCTATTTTATTTTCCCTAAATGGAAAAATATTTTTGTTTTATATTAATGATTTCCTAAGTGTTTTAGTGTATGTAAAAAAAGTTTGAACAATTTCTGACAAGCAAAAAATAGTTTATCGGAAAAATGATTTTCAGTAACGTTATCGATTTTCTTCAAAGTATTTATTTTTGTAAACATTTCTCTAAAACAAGTTTACCATCATTAGTTATCCATTAAAAGAGGGTTAACAAGGTTATTAAATCACTTTAATCATATTTAATCTAAGATTCAAATATTTAAATAATTCAGATATTTAAATACAAAGTGTCTAAAATTCCAAGTGATTAAGCAGACTATCTGATATCTCTATCAAAATACTCGCTCAACTCTGGTGCTTGTTGGACGTCATTGCTGTACCAGCTCCTCGATTATATCCAAAAACATAGAAACTATGTTACCACTCCCACTAAATTCGAGGCAATTTGATTGTCATGTGCAAACACTCTTCCAAAACATTATTTAGAAGTTTGCTTTCAACATCAATGTGCCAAAAATTAAGGTCAAATTGAGTGATAATTGCATGTAAGGAATTAAGCATGTTGACTAACGAAATTGCTTTCCTAATTTCAACATTTGAAATTAATGAAGTTATTTCCTTTTAATGTTGCTTTATACAATTCTAGTTGTATTGATTTCTTCTTGAAGACTCCATTGCGGACAATGGATCATACCCTTTCAAGTACATTTACCGAAATTGTAACGACCCCGGATTTTATATATATTTAAATTGATAATTAATTTAGTTTTTGAATAATTTTTTTTGAAATTAATCGATAAATTGATGCGAGTTTCCCCGAGTTCAAATAAATTCTATGTTAAATCATTTAAAATTTAAATATTGTATATATATGTGTATATATGTGAATATATATGTATACGGGCATACATGAGTAAATTTGAATATATATGTGTATATTTGATTTGAATTTAAATCTTAAATAAATGGGTTAGAAATAAATATAAAATATAGACTTTGGACACAAGGAAATAAATAAATGATTTAAACTTAGAATTGATGGTTAATAATGATTTAAATTTATAAAATAAATACAAGACAATAAATATTAAAGTAAAATTTATAATAATAATTTAAGTTAGAAATTGAAAAAGAAAAAATGTATATAAGATAAACTATTAAATATAAAGCAAACACATAGATAAAAGATAACAACATATTGAATTCATTTAGATTACAAGTATAAGTCTGATAATATGAAACATGACAAAGCATAAGACAGCAAAAATATATATACACTTACAAAAAGAAGATACTAGTGTAAATTGGATAAGTATAATGGTACATGGCAATTAATGTTAGCCACCACAAACATATTCTATCAGCCACCATTTGAAAAATATCCCTGCCTACATTGTACAACAATTAAAAATATTACCCTGTATTGTACAAATACAATCACCTGTATAAATAACATCAACCTGTAAACTTATTTTCTATACATCAAACTTCTTCATATTTAGTTCGTTCATTCAACTGTGTAAATCGAAAGAAGATATCATTCAGTTTAAAATCAATAACTCAGATTTAAACAACAATCCAACAATACAAACAAGAAAATCAAAGGAAAAAGATTTCAGCTTGTAGTTTTTCAAGCCTGTTTCAGAGAAAAGAAAACTTTGTCCTTTCTGGAAAAATATTGGGTATTTTGGTTCATTTATCGTCGATAGATGATCGAGTTCAACGTGGTTTGTGGAGATGGTGGTGGAAGTGTCGATGAATGTCGGGCCGGGGTTGTAGACCTTCAAGTGGTCGGAGCTGCGTGAACGAGGCGATGACAGGTTGAGGTGGTGTCGCTCTCGTATGTTCTAGGTTTGGGATTTTACCTCGATTTTGTTTTCGAGGCGATGACGTGGTTTAGATGGTCGAAGGATGGTCTGGAGGTGATTAGTGACTCGCTCGATGTATAGTCGACGACCAAAGATGGTCATCGGCGACGTGCACGTGCACCGTGCACGAGTTTGATGATCCGGGAATTTTTGATAGCCTGAAGTGTTTCCAGGTTGCACTCGTGTGTTGGCTCGAGTTTTACTCGAGATTTTGAGGTGTAGGACTCGAAGCAGGAGGTGACGTAGCTCGGGTAGGAATTTGTCTCAGGTTTTCAAACCTGTTTTGTTTTTGAAATCTAAAACTAAAATTTGAATTTATAAACCAAGGTTTAAACTGAGTTTTAAATTTAAGTTTAAATATAAGTTCAGGTTTAGTTTGGAAACAAATAAAGTTTTAAATTTAAATTGTTTTAATACTTAAAAATATTTAAGTATGGAAAAGAAATTTGAATTTAAAATGAAATTTAAATTGTTAAGTTAGTTAAAATGGATAATTTATTTATTTAATTAATTAATGATTTGGATTAATTAAATAAGTTATTAAAGGGTTGAAGTAATTAATGAAGGTTTAAAGATTAATTAATTGGTAATTAAGGATTATGAATTAAGTATTAATTAATGAATAAAGTTGGTTAATCAAGTGATTAATCAATAGTTAATTCAATGATAATGTGATTAATTGATTAAGATGATTACTTTGAGATAATGAATTTAAGTTAAAGGTTAATTGACTAATGAAAATGATTAAAGATTAATCATTTATTTAAAAGAAATTAATTTATGATTAGAGTTAATTAAGTAGTTAGGGGTAATTACTTATTATGATTAATTAAGAATAATTAATCAAATGGAGATTAATTTAATTAATATGATTAATTAAGAATAATTAATTAAAGTGTTTGATTAATTAATTTATATCAACTGATTTGTAATTTATAAATCATTATTGGATAATTAATTCATAAGTAATTAATTGGGAATTAATTGAATTAATTAGGATTAAACAATTAATTAATCCTGCTTATAAATGATTATTGAATGCTTGACCTTACTTATGAATGATTGTATTATATGAGATGCCTTGAATTGATTGTCCTATATGATCTGTGATATTTTGTTCTGTGGATTGAGCTGTATATAATTTATTCATTTATTTGTGATACACTTGTATATTATCTGTGAATCTGTGAATGAACGATAAGCGTTATAGTTATACCGCTTATCAAATATATTTCTGTGTTTGAATCTGTGGTTAAACCCCTGGACTACACTTTTACACACACAAATATGGATTTCACGTGGAAATCGGTTAAGTCACAGATGATTTAAATTTAATGTTTTTGAAATTGAAATTTTAATTTCAATTGATTTTGGAAATGGATTTGGGTTAAATGTTAAAGCTTTCGGAAAGGATTTTTTAAAGATAAAAGTTATTTTGAATAACTTGGTAAAGCTTCCAATTTAAATAATTTAATTTGAATTTAAATTCAAAATTTGGAATTGAATTCCATGTTTGGAAATTATGGTTAAAGATGTTATAAATGTGTTTATATGAATTTAAACCATTTTAAAAGTATTGGTTTGGTAATTTGAATTTAACCCAAGGACTTTAAGTCGTATAAATGAATCAGATTTTCCGAAATGAAAACTATTTGTTTTCAAATAATAGAAGCTTTCATATAAGGAATGAATTTCCAATTTGTGTCAAAAGAATTTCAAGTTTGAAATGAAAATGGTTTTTTGAGTTATGAATAGATCTTTGTGAAACTGGGTGAACTTTGTGAATTGAATCTGTTTATTTTTAACAGATTTAAAATGGTGATTTGTTTAAACCATTTGAAATGGAATTGTTTTGAAAGCTATCAATTAAACCTTTGATTTAAAGATTGGACGAGTTAAATCCAAATCGAAATGGAAATCGATTTGAAAATCTATGAATAGATCTTTGTGAAACAGGGTGAACTTTGTAAATTGAATCTGTTTATTTTTAACAGATTTAAAATGGTGATTTGTTTAAATCATTTAAAGAGGAAATTTTGATAATAAGTTGTGACTTAATTGAAATCCCAATATCCATATGTTTTTAAAAATTACGCTCATTATTCAGTTTAGCCAGGGGAGGACTTTGTGTCATATAACCCATTCCGAATAATGATACGTCGTATATGGATTGCATTTGGAGACCGGTGGTGAAGACCGGATACTTTCGAAAACGAAAGGAAAACTCGTCGAATGTCTCTGCATCGACTGGTCCCTGGTATAGAGACTCCATATGTGGTGGGAAGTCCGGACGTGATTAGGAATTATCCGGATTGCAAGGGCTTCTTTGGAAGTGCCTTCGGTTCTGTTCGAACCCGGAACAGACTTGTATGGACGTATGTCTGACACTACACTTTGAGATATAAAGCTGATTTCTTTCAAATACATTTCTGTTTGGTGGCGGAGAATTTATTCTCTTAGCTTAATACCCTTCTCTGAGACATACGAGCTCAGAGGTTATGTAGTTGAAGGTTATCAGTGATATACTCCCAATTTGGTAGTGTGGCATGCTAAGTGTTGTTGTGTGTTGCTGATCATTTTTTGATCAAAGCATGGCTTTCGGTAAAGCGTAGCTTTGTGGACGAGACCTTATAGGACCTCACACCCCGGAAATGGTCGAAACAGGAAAATGCAGCAAGGTTCAGGGGTAGCTCCCCTAGGGTATGACCATTCCTTCTGGAAAAAGGTGGTATCATGGTATGGAGCCCAGATATTTACCTGTGTGGTTGCTCCAATCTCATTTACTGTGTGATTGTTGCTGTGTGATCGAGGGCCCTCGGATAAAGGTCCCAAAGGACCGGGGGTGGCATATCTCAGGTTTACTACCCGGGAAGGGGTTAACCGGCCTTGTGTTGGCAGAGAGCCGGGTAGGTTCTCGGGGCGTCCCTCCAGAGGCGTTCCCATGTGGCATAGGAAGTTCCTTAGCCTGACCATTTGTTGGAAAATCCAAAGAAACAATACGAGCCTTGTACGGTTTTAGTTGTATAACCTGCTATGGAATGTGGCGGTAACCTGCAATTGAACATAGTAGCTATAGTAGGCATAGTTCGGAATGTCTATGCTGGCTAAGATTAGTATTATACTTTCGAAATGTTTTCCACTATGCACTAATAATAATAATCTAATGATTTTGCGTAGTAAGCATGTTTGACTATCATAAGAAGAAATCTCCTCCAATTCTTTGTTTTCATTGTGTGTGTGGTGGGAGGTCTTATGGTAGTTTCATTTTCCAAAAAGCATTGCGGATTTCAATGTTTAAAATTCTTTTGTTGTTTGTTTAAAGATAAACTGTTTTTGTTACTCACACCAGTCCCATGACTGACCTTGCTTATCTTAGTGAAATGTGATAGGGGGTTCTCGCTTCGCAGTTTGGTGGCGAATGGAAGACTCTTACCCCTACATGTCCTTGAGTGGGAGGGTTTGGTTAGCCGTAAGGCGTGACAGTCGAAAGGCTGGCCATAAAAGCAAGGGCAGGGTACCATTGTGAGCAACAGTGGGTCTAGGATGGTTGCAAAGCCTACCGGTCGCCACTGCCTCGTGCCGGTCTTTACAAGTGGTATCAGAGCTAAGGTTGAACTTTAGCTCAGGAGTATAACACATTAAGTAGCTCATTAGAGATAGGGTGAAGTATACCCAAGAATGAGTATCTCTAAGATATCTGTCCGTATGCCTCAGTAAATTCTCTTACTATCCACTAATAGTGAGTATGAGTGCAAGAAGAGGATGAGATAGGGGACATGGGAATATGACTATAAATGGTCAATACCCTGTAACAACAAGGAAACAATCTTTTCTCTATCAATCTCTTTTGTCGTCATCTTTACTCAATTCTTTGATAGTTCCTGGTAGATCCAGGAAGAAGATTTGATATATTTGTATGGGACATAAACTCCAAATAGGTCAGAATTGTTTGGATGAATTGGTTGCTTTGGTTGCTATGGTTGATAGGTATAATTTGGGTTTCTAAATTAAAAAGTTTTGAAAATTGTATCTATATATCTATACAATTTGGGTCCGGATATGTTCTACGAAGTGGAAATTAACCACAAGGGCCTCTTTAGCAAATGAAATTAGTTTCTAGGACACACAACTGAAATAATTACTTTTAAGGACAAAATGCAAAATAATTAGTTTCTAGGGCCTAAAAACCTATGAAATTATGTCCTTGAAAGTAATTGGACTGCTGACTTTGTCCTTGAAAGTAATTATTCTGCTGACTTTGGCCTTGAAAATAATTTCTTTGAATGTGTGTCCTAGAAACTAATTGGACTGCAAAGTTTGTCCTTCTGGTGAAATGCCCCTTCTACGAATGGTTAGTTATACCTTTAAACTAACCGATGCCCCTGCATATTTCGTAGATCTGGATAACCCGAGTATCTTGTGGAAAAATTTAAAAAGATTCGTTCTTGTATCTATTATTGATATTCTGATTTGGTAAGCCAAATGCAGAATAGATATTCAGTTGATTTGATGAAATATTCTTCATATATCTTTGTGTCTCCTTGGCAAATTTCGAGGATGAAATTTCTTAAGGGGGGAAGGTTGTAACGACCCCGAATTTTATATATATTTAAATTGATAATTAATTTAGTTTTTGAATAAAAAATTGTGAAATTAATCGATTAATTGATGCGAGTTTCCCCGAGTTCAAATAAATTCTATGTTAAATCATTTAAAATTTAAATATTGTATATATATGTATATATGTGAATATATATGTATACGGGCATACATGAGTAAATTTGAATATATATGTGTATATTTGATTTGAATTTAAATCTTAAATAAATGGGTTAGAAATAAATATAAAATATAGACTTTGGACACAAGGAAATAAATAAATGATTTAAACTTAGAATTGATGGTTAATAATGATTTGAATTTATAAAATAAATACAAGACAATAAGTATTAAAGTAAAATTTATAATAATAATTTAAGTTAGAAATTGAAAAAGAAAAAAATGTATATAAGATAAACTATAAAATATAAAGCAAACACATAGATAAAAGATAACAACATATTGAATTCATTTAGATTACAAGTATAAGTCTGATAATATGAAACATGACAAAGCATAAGACAACAAAAATATATATACACTTACAAAAAGAAGATACTAGTGTAAATTGGATAAGTATAATGGTACATGGCAATTAATGTTAGCCACCACAAACATATTCTATCAGCCACCATTTGAAAATTATCCATGCCTACATTGTACAACAAATAAAAATATTACCCTGTATTGTACAAATACAATCACCTGCATAAATAACATCAACCTGTAAACTTCTTTTCTATACATCAAACTTCTTCATATTTAGTTCGTTCATTCAACTGTATAAATCTAAAGAAGATATCATTCAGTTTAAAATCAATAACTCAGATTTAAACAACAATCCAACAATACAAACAAGAAAATCAAAGGAAAAAGATTTCAGCTTGTAGTTTTTCAAGCATGTTTCAGAGAAAAGAAAACTTTGTCCTTCTTTTTGGAAAATATGGTGAGTAACTTCATTTTTCTTCTAAAACTTTAAGTATCTGAAATTTTTGCAAGTTTAAGTCTGGAAATATGTATGTTGAACTTTGTTTTTGTGCATACATGTGAGTATGTGTATGCCTGTACAATTTGAGGCATTCCTGTTTTTGTTTTTCTTTTAGACCCAAAGGTGTAAATAATTTTTTTTTCTCTCAATCTAACAACTATTAGCACTTGGAATATAAACAAAAATTGTTTGTTATAACATATATTAAAGATTAAGAATCTATATAAGATAAAACATCTTGGAAATATCTCTGGATTTAAAGAAGACTGAACAAAGCTATAGCTTAATCAAAATTTAAACAATTTATTTTACGATTTCAGGCATGTAAACTGGATTCGTACACTATAACATGAATTTTAAAGCTGAAATTATAATTTTTAGATCATGGGAAAAAGAGCAGTGTACGTTTGATCGAATTTCGATCTTTTGGCGATCTTTGGCGATCAACGGTTTTGAAGGGGTCGGGGTTCTGGCTGGTGATGGAGGACGTACAGGGATCGTAGGAAAAATAGTGGATGGTGGTGCAGTTAAACGTGGTGGCGGCGGGAAGTTCTCAAAGTCTGGTAACCTAATTTGGAAGAGACTGAGTATTTTGGTTCGTTTATCGTTGATAGATGATCGAGTTCAACGTGGTTTGTGGAGATGGTGGTGGAAGTGTCGATGAGTGTCGGGCCGGGGTTGTAGACCTTCAGGTGGTCGGAGCTGCGTGAACGAGGCAATGACAGGTTGAGGTGGTGTTGCTCTCTTATGTTCCAGGTTTGGGATTTTACCTCGATTTTGTTTTCGAGGCGATGATGTGGTTCAGATGGTCAGAGGATGGTCTTGAGGTGATCAGTGACTCGCTCGATGTATAGGCGACGACCAGAGATGGTCATCGGCGACATGCACATGCACCGTGCACGAGTTTGATGATCCGGGAATTTTTGATAGCCTGAAGTGTTTCCAGGTTGCACTCGTGTGTTGACTCGAGTTTTACTCGAGATTTTGAGGTGTAGGACTCGAAGCAGGAGGTGACGTAGCTCGGGTAGGAATTTGTCTCAGGTTTTCAAACCTGTTTTGTTTTCGAAATCTAAAACTGGAATTTGGATTTATAAACCAAGGTTTAAATTGAGTTTTAAATTTAAGTTTAAATATAAGTTCAAGTTTAGTTTGGAAACAAATAAAGTTTTAAATTTAAATTGTTTTAATACTTAAAAATGTTTAAGTATGGAAAAGAAATTTGAATTTAAAATGAAATTTAAATTGTTAAGTTAGTTAAAATGGATAATTTATTTATTTAATTAATTAATAATTTGGATTAATTAAATAAGTTATTAAAGGGTTGAAGTAATTAATGAAGGTTTAAAGATTAATTAATTGGTAATTAAGGATTATGAATAAAATATTAATTAATGATTAAAGTTGGTTAATCATGTAATTAATCAATAATTAATTCAAAGATAATGTGATCAATTGATTAAGATGATTACTTTGAGATAATGAATTTAAGTTAAAGGTTAATTAACTAATGAAAATGATTAAAGATTAATCATTTAGTTAAAAGAAATTAATTAATGATTAGAGTTAATTAAGTAGTTAGGGGTAATTACTTATTATGATTAATTAAGAATAATTAATCAAATGGAGATTAATTTAATTAATATGATTAATTAAGAATAATTAATTAAAGTGTTTGATTAATTAATTTATATCAACTGATTTGTAATTAATAAATCAGTATTGGATAATTAATTCATAAGTAATTAATTGGGAATCAATTGAATTAATTAGGATTAAACAATTAATTAATCTTGCTTATAAATGATTATTGAATGCTTGACCTTACTTATGAATGATTGTATTGTATGAGATGCCTTGAATTGATTGTCCTATCTAATCTATGATATTTTGTTCTGTGGATTGAGCTGTATATAATTTATTCATTTATTTGTGATACACTTGTATATTATTTGTGAATCTGTGAATGAACGATAAGCGTTATAGTTATACCGCTTATCAAATATATTTCTGTGTTTGAATCTGTGGTGACTGAATGATGTTGCACTATTGTGTTAAACCCCTGGACTACACTTTTACACACACAAATATGGATTTCACGTGGAAATCGGTTAAGTCACAGATGATTTAAATTTAATGTTTTTAAATTGAAATTTTAATTTCGATTGATTTTGGAAATGGATTTGGGTTAAATGTTAAAGCTTTCGGAAAGGAGTTTTTAAAGATAAAAGTAATTTTGAATAACTTGGTAAAGCTTCCAATTTAAATAATTTAATTTGAATTTAAACTCAAAATTTGGAATTGAATTCCATGTTTGGAAATTATGGTTAAAGATGTTATAAATGTGTTTATATGAATTTAAACCATTTTAAAAGTATTGGTTTGGGAATTTGAATTTAACCCAAGGACTTTAACTCATATAAATGAATCGGATTTTCCATAATGAAAACTATTTGTTTTCAAATAATAGAAGCTTTCATATAAGGAATGAATTTCCAATTTATGTCAAAAGAATTTCAAATTTGAAATGAAAATGGTTTTCCGAGTTATGAATAGATCTTTGTGAAACTGGGTGAACTTTGTGAATTGAATCTGTTTATTTTTAACAGATTTAAAATGGTGATTTGTTTAAACCATTCGAAATGGAATTGTTTTGAAAGCTATCAATTAAATCATTGATTTAAAGATTGGACGAGTTAAATCCAAATTGAAATGGAAATCGATTTGAAAATCTATGAATAGATCTTTGTGAAACTGGGTGAACTTTGTGAATTGAATCTGTTTATTTTTAACAGATTTAAAATGGTGATTTGTTTAAATCATTTAAAGAGGAAATTTGGATAGTAAGTTGTGACTTAATTGAAATCCCAATATCCATATGTTTTTAAAAATTACGCTCATTATTCGGTTTAGCCGGGAGAGGACTTTGTGTCATATAACCCATTCCGAATAATGATACGTCGTATATGGATTGCATTTGGAGACCGGTGGTGAAGACCGGATACTTTCGAAAACGAAAGGACAACTCGTCGAATGTCTCTGCATCAACTGGTCCCCGGTATAGAGACTCCATATGTGGTGGGAAGTCCGGGCGTGATTAGGAATTATCCGGATTGCAAGGGCTTCTTTGGAAGTGCCTTCGGTTCTGTTCGAACCCGGAACAGACTTGTATGGACGTATGTCTGACACTACACTTTGAGATATAAAGCTGATTTCTTTCAAATACATTTCTCTTTGGTGGCGGAGAATTTTATTCTCTTAGCTTAACACCCTTCTCTGAGACGTACGAGCTCAGAGGTTATGTAGTTGAAGGTTATCAGTGATATACTCCCAATTTGGTAGTGTGGCATGCTAAGTGTTGCTGTGTGTTGCTGATCATTTGTTGATCAAAGCATGGCTTTCGTGTAAAGCATAGCTTTGTGGACGAGACCTTATAGGACCTCACACCTCGGAAATGGTCGAAACAGGAAAATGCAGCAAGGTTCAGGGGTAGCTCCCCTAGGGTATGACCATTCCTTCTGGAAAAAGGTGGTATCATGGTATGGAGCCCAGATATTTACCTGTGTGGTTGCTCCAATCTCATTTACTGTGTGATTGTTGCTGTGTGATCGAGGGCCCTCGGATAAAGGTCCCAAAGGACCGGGGGTGGCATATCTCAGGTTTACTACCCGGAAAGGGGTTAACCGGCCTTGTGTTGGCAGAGAGCCGGGTAGGTTCTCGGGGCGTCCCTCCAGAGGCATTCCCATGTGGCATAGGAAGTTCCTTAGCCAGACCATTTGTTGGAAAATCCAAAGAAACAATACGAGCCTTGTACGGTTTTAGTTGTATAACCTGCTATGGAATGTGGCGGTAACCTGCTATTGAACATAGTAGCTATAGTAGGCATAGTTCGGAATGTCTACGCTGGCCAAGATTAATATTATACTTTCGAAATGTTTTCCACTATGCACTAATAATAATCCAATGATTTTGTGTAGTAAGCATGTTTGACTATCATAAGAAGAAATCTCCTCCAATTCTGCGTTTGCATTGTGTGTGTGGCGGGAGGTCTTATGGTAGTTTCATTTTCCAAAAAGCATTGCGAATTTCAATGTTTAAAATTCTTTTGTTGTTTGTTTAAAGATAAACTATTTTTGTTACTCACACCAGTCCCATGACTGACTCGGAGTTTATTGTTCCTTTCCTAAACTCTGGGTGCCCACAATTTTCCACATAGGCAGTCTAGAGTTGGGTTTTTCAAATAGTCAGGTTTAGTAGATTATCTGGAGCTAGTTCTCTTCATCGGAGTCGGTCACTTCACTTGTTTATCTTGGTGCATCGTGTTGGTGTTTCAACCTTGATGTTGGAGTTGTTGGACATATTCTCCTTTGAGGATCATTTGGAGTTATCACTTCTATTTTCCGCTGTATCATTATTTATCTCTGATATTCTTGTATCATATTGATATCATTGTTGTATATCATTCTGGATATTGTATTCATTGGAGTTGTATATGATATTATTCATTTCTTTCTTCTGCTGTGTTGTTATACTTACTGTGTTATAAGCTCCGTGGAGCCAGATTCGGCGTTTGAATCTACGGCATTTGAGTACAAGTGAAGTATGGGTGCCGATTTTCGAAGGCCGAGTCCGGGATCTTTACAATAATCCTATTTTGCCAATGTACTTAAATCCCTTTTCGACTTAAAACATCATGTCATGTAGTAGAATCTATACTCTTCATGACCTGTCGACAACATAGGATATTGTTATTATACATTTTAATGTAGCCTTGTCTATTTAGGCTTCATTAAATTTACTTCATAAATGCACGAGAATTCTTGTTAGACATTCTAATGTAAATGTATCCATTTTAGACTTGTTTAAATTTACGATGTGACCAATTACTATGTTAGAATCTTGGATCGTATCCATGTTCATCGAGTTACCATGAATTTCTCTAGAAAAAATTTCCTGAGCCAAGAAGGTGACATGTCTAGAAACAACAATTTGTTTCTTAGTGTGGTCGGTTGGGCATTCATAATAGTTTATGAACTGCCTATAGATTTACATAAGATAGGTATAGTTTTAAGTTCGTGGAACTTACATTCATACCGTAAATTGGACAACTACATATCCTAAGCTATTTATGATTGGGGTTTCTTCCCAATTCATATTTTATACGATGATGTAAAATGTACTATATATGAAATCAATTAAACATATGTGCTTACTCTTAAGTGTTTGGTCCATCCTATTTTGGGAGCTGGTGAAATGGGTAAATTTCAAAAATATTTTCCTATTTGGATCTTAATGGGCCCATAAATCTATTAACTAGCATTAATCCAATCTATTTATCAAATAAAATCGTACTTTATTTTGAAATATTTTATACTCATTTAATTAATCATATTAACTAAATTAATTTAATGCTTATTCTAAATATAGCATATACAATCATAACATGGCACAACGACATAATGATATAAGCATGTATATGACTATATACACACATATAATAGGGATTTATATCTATTTTATATACATATATATTATACTTACATATACATACGATAAATTCATATGCATATCAGGAATATAAATACCTAAATATATACATATGTTTAAATATACTATAATACATGTATATGGTTTATACACACACATTAATAGTACCATACATACAGTGTAGACATGTATGTATGTATGTGTACATGTAACATATATACATTGCCATATAAATTAAGTTTATACAAATAATAATTTGAGAATAATTAATGAATTTTATTCCAGATGATCTCTTTAGCTAAGTAAGCATTAAATAGGATTTAAGGAGGAAATGGAAAGGCCTTCCGCCTTCTCCTCTTACAAACTCCCGACTAAATCTAGATTTAATCATATTTTGTAACTTGCATATTCATATTTAATCATAGCCAAAAATTAGTGGTTATTTATATATAATATTTAATATTATTAATAATTATATATATGGTTGAAATAAATAGATTAACATCTTATTACATACATATGGGTTGCATTTGATTTTATTTACCTAACAACCTATATATATATGTAATATATATATATATATATAAATTGAATATATATGATTAATAACATGAAAATAATTAATAAAATAAATTTGAACTATATCTCTTTGACTAAGTAATCACCAAAATGTCATGATTTAAAATTAAAACACCAAAACAAATATTCTAGATACATATAAATACACATGTTTGGTTAAAATAAATGATTAGTTATATGTGTGTGTGTGTATATATTATTTAATATTACATAAAATACATTTTTTAAAGTAGATTGATTTATATATATAGCAAAATAAATAGATCAAATTTTAATATGTATATATATATATACATATATATTATTAGTATTACATAAAATACATTATATAAAAGGGAATGATATATATATGTATGTATGTATGTATACGTATATATAGCCAAAATAAATAGATGAAATTTTGTTGTTGTTTTTGATTATGTTTAAAAACAACATATACAACAAATTAAATTTTAACAATATACAATATCAATTTAAATATATGTTATATATATCAAGTTGGGTTTGATGTGATTATATATGGATGTATAAAATAAAATTGAATTTACCTTTGTAGATCCAGACTTTTGTGACATCTTGATCTATGAATTGACTCCAAGACTCCTTGAATCACCATCCGATCTTGATAAAATCAAATGAACGACCTATATTTAATTTTGTTTAATGTTGTTAGGAGCAAAAATTAGTTTAGCCATGATGGAAATGAGGAGGATAGAGGCATCCATAAAGAGAGAAAGAAGAAGGAGCAATTAAGAATGACGAGGAAGGTTCTGTTTCTATAGAGAGAAGGAAACCTTTTGTTAGTCCTCTCTTTAAAAACTTCCTTTTTAATTCCTAATTAATCTTCATAAAATCTCTAGAATATATTCTCCTCTTTAAAGTCGACCATACATGGTGTCCTATATAGACCAAAAATATCCTAAAGCCTATTAGTTATTTAAAGCCTATTTAAATATATATCGATGTCGTATATCGATACGTGTACTCAGCTTTTATACATATACATCCAAATAATTACTAATTATACCAATAACATTTCTAAGAGCTACCACATTTATTAATAACACCCCAAACATAAAATACGATAATAATTAATATTTCTTAATATTAATTAATTTACAACACTTTATAAATTAATCAAATCGTGTGGATTTCAAAGAATTCACAAATACGGTTATGTGACACAGAGTGTAAATTCACTCAGCGATTAATACCGAATAATTCAAATAGTAACATTGACATGTTACCTTAGCTAATGGTGTGATGGTTTAGCCAAATTTATCGTTTATAGATCTTTTTGGTAAAATCATATTTTATATTAACTTAAGCAGTACCAATAGTAATTTACACATGTTCTCTTTGTCGACACTATATCACTTTAGAATATATGGAGTATGGTATTGGTCAAAACTCAAATATTATCCACATTCAACTTAGTTGGACTATAAGTAGAGTCCTTGGTTCAATGATAACATTCATAACCATTCTACTCTGGCCAGAGATTTTGACATTGAGTTGACTATAGGTTGACTGTGATACTAACCTCATAGAATGGAGGTGACGAATCTCTATTGAATAGTTATCTATTTCCTATGTTTTTACTCAAACCCAATTATAGTCGCTCAATGGTTGTCATGTCATGATTTAATTATAATCAAAGTGGAATATGCATATAGTTACATGGTTATGTATATGTAACAAATTACATTATTGCCCCTAGGCATACCACTAATCTCTCAATCCCCCACTTGCACTTTGGGCCAGTTATGGAATATCAGTCCCATTCTATTTGCTTGCTCAGAACCAGCTTCGCGATTGCTACCTCTTAGAGTCGTTGTGTTTCATGTTGAGTTAATACCGAGAGCCGAGTCATTTAGTCAACTTCCTAGTAGAATGCCTCCAAAGGAGATGGAATGGTTGAAGAAGCAACTGGTAGGTTAGAAAGAAAGAGCTTGTACCAAGTAGCTCACTATGGTGAGCTTCAGCAGTGTTCATGAAGGAGTCCGACGAATTTTTTAGACTAAGTATTGACTGTCGGAAAGCTGAACGAGAGAACAACGAAGAAAAAATATGCTTTGTCGAGGATTGATGATTTGTTTGATTAATTGAATGGAGCTAAGGTACTCTTGCAACTAGATTTGGCATTAGGTTTATACACATATGCATAAAATAAAGGGAAAAAGTGCCAACTATGTTTGGACAGTGCCTAACCCTATACACTACGACCATAGGCTCGATGTCTATTGCATAGGAAAAGAATGCCTATGTACCCCTTTTGGACAATCAAGCTCACATAGTTCTATTTCACGCTCTTCTCCTGCATCCAAATACTTGTTAGTACAGTACAACCATAACATCAATGCAACCATTACAACCAATGCAATCAGTGCAACCAACTGAACCTGTAACAACCTGAATTCCAGTGGGTCTGGATTTTTCGCACAAATGCTAAAATCCCAAGCCCACCGAAGCCCGAGTTGGGTATCTAGTATCTTGCAAATAGGAAAAGATAAATATATCAAAGCTTAAATAAATATCTCACAGTGCAACTGACTAAAATATAATAGTAAATAAATACTCACCATGGTAATAATACTTTCTAAGCAAGTGTCTCAAAGTTGGAAAATCTCTACCATCTACCTAGCCTGTAGGATGTTATGAGGAGGGGGTCAGAACTAAAGTTCTGGTGTTTGGACAAATTATACACTTCTAAGCATAATTCTACATATATCGTTCTATTTCCATTTTTTGTTATATTCGGTTTATAGTACTCTCGCCTCTGTACGTGAATTGTACCCATCTACTCCCAAGTAGATTAAGACCTAATAACCAATATATATATACATACATACACACACACACACACACATATATATATGTAGCTACATGCCCAAAGACCGCATCGGTCCTAGGTACTACTCATAGTACCTTCTGTATCCTCCTCGAAAAGGACTCCATCGTCTTGCTACTAGAGCGTACTGTAACTACATTTGTAAAGGACAGATTTGTGAGGCCTATAATACAGATGTTCCATCGTCTACTATGAAAACGTGAAATTGCATCCGCACTAGCTTATACTAGTGCTCGGACATCCACAATGTAACACCCAGTGCATACCTTGAGGACTACACGTAATCGTTCTGTTTACTCCCTGAATTCCACCAACAAGGTATACCTTGTACGAAACTCAATCGGGGATTTTCTATATTTGTAAAGGTCTGCTTCATTAGGCCTACAATACAGATATTCTACTTGGTCTGTCTCTTTTCTCATCGTGGCTATGGCCCCATGCAACCCCCCCTCAACTAATCGAAAGACCTTTTAAGAGCTAAGTGACTGTGTCCTACTGCAAATAATCTAAACATCCAATTGGTTGTGTCCCTCATCCAATGTCTTGATAGTGAAAGAATCATTGGCATGTTGGTTTAACTCTAGTTCCGAACACGCTCTGGCTGATGATGGCTTGATCTCCGCATGCGACTATCCTTTTGGGTCATGCCCACTATAACTTACTTGCAAACTAGAGTATGGTGTCATACGAATATCCTACTCCATCACCATCCTTTTGACTGCCTACAAAGATCCGCTTCGTTAGGCCTGCATTGCAAAAGCAGTCAAGGCATACTCTCTTGATGGAACACATACAAACCTGCCTCCGGGGGTGTAGATTCGTTACGCCTTACCCAAAGAGCCATCTTAGAGTATCCTCACATCCCAATGAAGTCTCGTACTTCCTTCTAGCCCGAACTAACTAAGATGGACGTGCTCTTTCTGTACTAAAATCTGTGATGAACTGCTTCGTTAGGCTCTTAATCCAGATTCTATTTTGGTCTGCTCCAAACGCACCTTACAATATTATTATACCCTACGTCTAATCTTTTACTATGCGTTTAGTTTACTTTTCTTATTCTGTTGGCCACTTATTTACCCTAATCAGCAAGCCCAGCCCCACCTATGTGTGAGACCATCAGTTCTAGACCTCAAGGGAATGCTGCTGGTACGGGCCACTTCTATTATTTTGCTTATTAACTTAATCCAAGATCTAAGTTTGATAAAATGAGCCTCTTCTATTTCTTTCTTTTTAATTATAACCTTCGTGTTACAATTATACTTGCAATTGTTACTTTTATATTCTTTTCTTTCTTTTATAACCTACATGTTATAAATGTAATTTCAGGTGCCTCTTTTCTATTCCAGTCTGTCTTATTTTATTATGATACTAAATTATCTTTAGTTCTCTTATATTTTATGACAGTCTTAGCTTAGGACTACGTCCAACTGTCACAAATTACTTATCATAATAACTGCCTTTTTGTTCTACTATCTATGCAGTAAATGCAGATTTAGTCACATCTTCTATTTATTATTTCTAGTCTTGTCAAATATTTAACTTGATTATTTCCTCTTCTTTAATTTCATTAACGCTTCACGGTATTCTCTTTTATTCTAGGAAGTAGTTCTATTCTATTTGGTTGGTTACAAAAACTGTGCTAAAAATCTATTTCCATATTATAATGCTAAATAATGATATAAACAATAACTCTTAATTGCAAGATATTTCTTTTATTGTTTCTCTAATTATTGGGTAATGCAAAATACAGTAATGTCTCTATTTTGCACTAATTCCATTTTTCTTGCTTTTATTCTTGCAAGTACGTTTATCGTTGTTCTTACAATATTAAACTATGGAAATTTATTCCCTTTTCTAAACCAACCAACTGATCTATCGCTAACTTCCAAATCAAGTTATTTAGATTTTTCCCTTTTTAATTCATTTCTCCTATTTTAACACAATTTGCTATAAAATTCTCACTTTTAGGCCTATGCCTTTCACTACAACTTTTAAGCCTAATATTACTTATATTTAATTGGATTCCTTTCTTTTTCCATATAAATAACATTTAAATATAAGTACACTTCTCTTATAAAATTTACAATTCTAACATAACTGACTAGTAGAACTAATTACTGAAATAAATGCTGAATTAAATATTTAACGGGAATTTAACGATATTATATACATAAACATAAAAGAGATATAATATAAATCCACTCACCTATCGTTCTTAGCTTCGCTCCATGTCCTTCCTGGATCTCCTTTTAAGGCGTCTAATATTTTTATTAAGAAGATCTTCTCCCCAGAAATATTTTCTATTTAGGGTTCAGCCTCAGGCAATGAACCCAATTGGGAGAAAATCTGATTGTGAGAAAATAGCTAGGCCTAGCGTTCTATTTATAGTGTAGCTTAGGGATCTCAGGCCATTGGATTTAGCAGATTGAATCTAAAGCCGCCACGTCACAGGGTCGTTTGGAGCCGTCAGATCTATCAACGTACGGCTCCGATCGAATAAAATCAACCGAAGTCGTCACCAAAACAAACTTCGGTGCCGCAAAAGTGCGGGTCGACCCTACATCATTGCGGGTCGACCTATAGGTCGACTTGGGGAGGATGTGGGTCGACCTATAAGGTCCTTTCTATTTGTTTATTTTTTTTTGTTTTTCTGATTTCTTATTCACTCGTATCTTCTTCATATTAACTTGGATTTCGACAAGTTATATATGAAAATTGATCAGAAAATCACCACGAAAACAATGGTATAAGTTTTGAGGCCATATTCTGACAATTCCAAAAATGCTTATTTTCACTGTTCATCGTTGTTTAATTATTTAATTATCTAAAAATGCGGGGTGTTGCATTCTCCCACCCTTTAGGAAATTTCGTCCCCGAAATTCGACAAGGGCAAAATTATGTAATTCTTTGCATCAATCATGTCCATTTTGCAACCATCAGTGTCCTTGTGCAAAGTGTCATTCAACATAAAATATATGCATGTACATGAATTTCTACGCGGTACCTTCTATATGAATGCTTTTCTTCTTTAAAAACTCCTTTTTAAAATATGATGCACACATCCTAAATATACTTGCAATTTTTATATGAATGCAATCTTTTGAAAAATCAAAACATTTTTCATCCAGTTTTCCCCACACTCCTACTGAATAGGGGCGTAGTTCAACGAATTTTACATCCAAATCCTACCACACAACTTTTAATATTCGAATTTCAGAGAAATCTAATTTTCCGAACTCGATTTCTTATGTCAGAAAGAAGTTAGAAAATGGAAAACCTTACTTTTACCGTTGTACTTTTGCGCATCTCTTTCTCCATACTTGGAACTTATGCTGCTATTCTATAAAAATCTCTATTTTCTTTCCCAAGCACAGTTCACATAAGAAAATTTTTCTTTTCTAATTTTTCTGTTGACGTTTTTGTCGCTTTCTTTAAATTTGTTGTTTTCCTTTTAGTTACTCTTTTTGGTTTTTACTTTTCTTTTATTACTTACGTCCTATGTTCTTATTCTCTTCTTGTGAACATCACAAAAACACACAGAAAAAGCATCATACTAACCGTCACTGATTTACTACAATAGGAACTAAATGCTTATATAGGAGTATAATCTCATAACTAAAAGAGAAAACAAGTCCTACTACAAAGCGATACTAGATAAATAAATATAACCTCTAAACACAACTATCATCTAGGGCTAGGAGGCCTAGGACCATGTCCACCCAGACACAGAAAGGTCCTACTCTAGGAATCCAAGCAACTCATATGCTCCTCCTGCCGCCTATTTCTCATTACTAACTTACGCTGTATTACTCACGATAAGTAAGATCTATTCATCTCTTCCACTCCATACTCAAAATGGAATAACCAAGTCCCATTTACTGCAATAAATAAGGATTTCAATCTATGCAGTCTCTATCTAAAATAGCAACTAAGCTTGGGGAAATTTTCTCTTTACCTTTCATTTTACCCCAACTAAGATCTACCTATCCCAACCACGTGCATCTTACTATCTTACTAATATCACTTCACTATTCTTCTATAGTCTACACACATAAAGCAACATTCCTAGGTTCTCACTAGTGTCCTATACACTTTACGGGAACTTTTATAATTACTACTAAAACTAATCACTGTTATCTCCTACATAGCCTTACACTTTTCCCATCATACCTAGCAAATGATTCCTATCTACTCCATATTTAAAAGTTTGGTTTGGTATTTATCATTTCATTTCAAAAATTAAAGCTTCCAATTGAAACATCAAATCCTAAAATCCTTACCTTTAAAAGTGTTACTCTGAAGTTTCTATTAAATTCAAAGGTACTCGGTTACTTAACATTTTATCTTTCTAGACTTGCCTCTTTACAGCTCTTTGAATTTAAATTATTCCCTAAACCTAGAGGGAAAACTTACAAATTCTAAGTTCAAAACTTATTCCTCTTTTCCTTTTAAAGACCTTTACAGCTTTCCATAAAAAAAATTGGATTTTTAAATTTAACTGTTTACTAAATTTTTCTCTTCCAAAAACTTATTTACTTTTTCACCAAACCATTTTTCTTTAAAACATGCCTTGCTTGTCCTTAAAACAATTTTTTTTCTTGACTTCCAAAAATGTCCTCGCATGTTTTCAAAACATCTTCTTTCCATAGATTTTCAAATTTACAAAAACTAAAGTAGATAAGATTAATTATTTTATCAAAAATCCCATAACTTTCTTACTCTTCCAATTACCTAACCTTGGAGGAGTTTCTAACTTACTACAAATGAGAACTTTGTACAAAGGCAAGCAACCAATGCGCACAATCAATGGAAAAATATGAAATTTCCATTGTTTATCTTTCCTACTAAGCCTCTCTATAATATCCCTTCGAACTAACACCGTCTTTAATTATTACACGTCTTATTACACCTAATGGTTTTATACCTTAATGTATTGGAACTACTTTCTCTTATGAGAAACCATTAACGTTAAAACCTTCTATGAATCCTTTAAAAGATGATTTCATGTTTATGTGAAATTACAAGGAACTTATTTTATAATTTATCAAAATAGGCTATACAAAATATGGTGCTTTCCATACCTTGTACATCTCTTTCACGTATTCCTTATAACTTGCACAAAACATCTTTATTTGTGATTTGATTTCATAGAAAATTATATCATTATTCATTTCATTCCAATAGATTAAAGTATGTTTAATCTATATTCACTTACAATAGACATTTCCAATGAAATTTATTAATTTCCTAATATTTAACTGATAAACCACTTTATTTTTATACATAGAAATTATCTTCAAAACACATTTTTATTTGGGTCAAAACAGATGTTGCGTAAAACACCGTTACTACAACCCAAAAATACTAAAATATGGATTCAATTAAAATAAATATTAATAAATCCCATATGCTATGTAAAAACATTTCCTTTGAGAGTCACCTACTATAACAATAATGTCATAGTCTATGCTTCCTTTATTTTTCATGAAAACCTCTATTACAATAATAAATGTTGTAACCTACGTTTTCGATGCTTAAGACACTCTAGGTTTTTATATTTAAAATCTTTGTTTACCTACAAAGAAACTAGCGAGATATACATGCTCTATAATTCTTAAAAAAGAATTTCACTTTTAACAAAATTTACATCATATAAAAACCAATATAAATTTCATACCACTTTTCTTTTCAAAACCCAATATTTACTTCCTCAAACATATTAACAATTATATTTTTCAACTTTTCAATTCCAAAAGTTTCATTTTATTGGGCTGGACATAAAGTGGATTTTCTTCTTACTACCCTAGAAATACCCTTCCGAACCTGGAAATCTCATTTTCTTACTAAAATGTCTTATTCCTTCCAAAATAAAAATACTCTCCCCACTATCCCTAGGTAACTTTCCCACCTCATATAACATATGGATTCCAATCTTCTCTCAAAACATAGCTTATTGTACACTATAAATCGGCAATATAAGCACATTGAATAATGCACATTAATCCATCTTGAGTACTAACTTTTATGTTTTAATCTTAAAAACTTCTATACCAGATTGAATAAACTGCATACACGATGATTGAATCATGAATTATATCGGTGATGAAAAGAACAGTATAATAATATAGAAATATAGATATGTGCGTAGGCATTACAAATGCCAATGATTTGAAAATCTTAATGTCGTAGATCAGTATTGCAGAGGTTGAATTTAGTTGAAAAGATCTTTATAATAGAAACCTACTTCGAATTTGCATGACTATCATACTTGAAACAATAGCACTATTCCAGTTAGAAGGAAACAAAAAGATGAAGTTTGATGTGTTTGCTGAAGTCTGTAGAAGATGAAAGTGAAAATTAATCTAAACAATATGTGCTAATATCTACTGAACGTAATAATTAAACCATAGCAAGTAATTATCATTCGAGATAATAGCGGGGTTGCATGACAGTAGTCCATGTATTCAGTAAACTGTATTTTCAAAATTATAGAATTTAAGAATTCCTATCAATGATAATATTTCAAAATTTCCAAATTACTAATATAAAAGAGTTATTAATAATTCATTGGTAGACTTACCATATTAAAATCCAACAGTAGAGTACCGACATAGAGTAAATTTCTACACCCATGATGTTAAATTATACCTAAAACAAAAAAAATAGTTAATTTATAAGTCAAATAAGAAAATTGCTCTAAAATTGTCTTTTTAGTTTAATTCTTTTATCACATATGTAAATCAAAGAATTAATAAAAATAAACCTCTTCAATTAACAATAACGGCGAAAGAACTAAAAATTCGACGTGTTAGAATAATACAATCAAAAAGAATGTTTGAGATAGCTGTATAGATTGATCATTGTTATAAACTTTGCAAGCTAATGTTGTTAAAAAAACTAAATATCTAGGAACAAAAATGAGAATAATGAGAATGAAGAATAACAAAAAAATGAAGGTCCAAAATGACTTTTAATGTCTTAAACGTATATATTTTTGGGCTATAGTGTTCAAATTATTTAAGATCATTCAAAATTTCTACTTGCTAGTTGCAAAGTTTAAGAAAGACAAAAATGACATAATATAGGAAACTTGCCTCTTTCGGGATAATTTATACAAATTTTAAGGAAATAAAGAATAGCTAATGTCGCGTTGACATTAGTGGGAATCAAAATGTAACGTATTATTGAGCTATTAGTTTATCTCAATCACCCCTTTGTGAAAATATCAGTTAACAAACATTTCAGTATATGATTTTTACAGAATGTAATCTTTATGGTAGACCGCATTTTGTTATATTATCAAAATATGAGTTTTAAGTTCAGTTAAAATTACAGGAAAGCACATACAAATTCATGTGAACTATTTTTGTATTCTTCTACTGCTCAATTCTTAAAACCTTACCTTGGAAACCAAATACATATAACTACTTATTTTCAACAGAACTTAGTAAAAATTGAGTTTTTTAACTACTCACAATAATAAAGCTAAACATACAGAATAGTGTATTACGTATGTGAGAGGTCCAAAATCATAAGATAAATAATAATGTAGAGGTAGGAACAAAACTTGAATTCAGATTTTTATACAAAAAATGGTGCAGAGGTAGGATAGAAATAAATACAGGTTAGTTGGCTCTAACGATGTCCTTGGGTAAAAATGCATGCAGCTGTATTGTATTCTACTAAAAATATATAGATAGATTGACTCACCCAAACCCAAAGCATGAAGATAATCCTCACCCAAGCCCAAAGCGTGAAGATAATTCTCCCTTATGTCAAAGTAGGAAGGGAGCAGGCTGTGCATCAATCTACTTATTCTCGGTTGTAGAATCTTCATAAAATCTAAAATTATAAAAACACTCTAAAATCAGGATTTTGATTTCGGTTTGCAAAAATCAAAACATACGTAGTGAATAAAGTAATAAAATAACGTGAATCGAAGTGAATAATAGGAAATTAATGAATAAATGTGAATAAACTGATTTGATTTTTGTTACAACTACTCAAAATGTACGTGCGTGAAACAATCAATCTTCTCAATCACAATCAGATCAAATGATTTCCTTAACACTTACTTCCTCTCATCTCTATGGGTGAAAGAATTTTAGAATCTCCCGACCGGTACGTCGATAATCTCATCGCTAACTTGGGGGCACAACTAAAAGTAATATATATGTTTTCCTTATAAAATACATATATAAAAATGATAAATATCTAATTTTTATACTTTGAATTATAGAGGCTATATCATCTAGATGCAAGAATTTTTTTTGGTAGGAAATGTAGGTCCAATTGGTTGCATTCTATATCAAAAAGCAATAAATGGTGTTGAGGAAAGGGAGGCATTGCATTTCCCAATAAACTTGCTTCTGGATACAATAAAATTAAGATGCTTGCTAACACAACTCAATCAAGATTTACCCGATGCTAAATTTGTTCTTGCCAATGTCTACGATCTAATATTAGATATCCTCACAAACTACAGAAAATATAATAATTAATCTTTTCTTCATGGTTTATTCTATGGATTACTATGAGTGCAAATTTGATCTCAAGATTCATGTTGAGAAAACATATAATTTCAGGGATTGTATCAGCAAGCAATGCATGCTGTGGAAATGGAGGAAGATTTGCAGGTATAATACCATGTGGACCAACTTCAAGTATGTGCAACAACAGATCGAATTATATATTTTGGGATCCCTATCATCCCAGTGAATCTGCTAATTGTTGAATATGCGACTATATGATTTTTGTTTGATGATAATAAACATATATATATATTCATTTAAATGTATTTGTTAATATACTATTTTAATTTTCACAGATTAAATAAATATTTGCTGAATAAAATAAATAACACAGAATTTGTATTCAAACAAATATTTTATTCAAACAAATATTTATTACAATTTTGAACAGTACAAATTCAAGCTCTCACCATATATATATATACAATTATAATTTCAATACAGATTTGATTACATCAGCACCTCACTACATATCACTCACACTCGTATTCAACTTCGTTCCAGTTTGAATCCAGCATCTGAGCAATCTGCAAAAATATATATTGCCGCAGTAAAATTGAAAATAAAATATTTTTTGCAATATAAAATCAAATGTGATTTTGAAAATCTTATTTGCCTCAGTTATTTGGGTTGTTCGTCATCATTTAATTCTGAATTCATACACGAACAGCTTGTGACATGCACAGTGTATTACTGTACATGCCACAAGGCCATGCACACCAATATACACTTGATAATGTTACAGCGACAGGTGAGCACAGGTCAAACCCAAATCAAAAGGCGCGTTCAACTCAAGTGAAATAAATAATCACGACACGAGTACAAGGTCAAACCCGAGTTTTGAAACTGGATTCAACTCAAGTACAATTTCAAAAAAATCAACATACCAAATGAAGACTCCGCATGTACATGAAGGCAGCAAATACAACTGATTCAAGTGAAAAGCAAAATGCACGAAGTCATGCAACAGTGAACAAACCGTGTTGGCAAGTTCGAACAAATCCAAAGTCGAGACAATGCAAGCTCAAAAGATATACAACACAACACAACTACAAGCAACTCAGAGGATCAAGTACAGTGAAACCAAATCCATACCAGACTATAAAGAAAACAATGAACAAAACATCAATATACATGAACACCATATTCAAGTGCATCGAACCATCAAGCAAGTGCACCACTAAACCAACAAAGGCAGTTCACAAGTCAAAAACAAGACCTGGCAATTAAACCTACATGAAGTCTAAACAAGTACATGAACAACAAGTAACCAAGCTACAGACTTCAAGCACAAGTGCAACATCAACATAGCAGTGGATGAAATAGTACAGTAGTTCAAAACAACATGTAACTGAATAAGTCGAAATGCTCAGCTCGAACCAAGTACAGATCAATACAAAAACAAGTAATCAAGTCAAGCTACACAATGAGCACGACCAAGTGAATATACATCATGTACACAATGACTACACAATCACAATCAATGGTGAAGCAACTCGAGCTCCAGATCATACCACAGAGATGATGGAACTGCAGTGGGCCGAGCATTGAAAAAGTTTCAAAATCAAAGTCAGTTTTGTTTTCTGAAATCAATGCTACAGTCATGGAATCGCATAAACAAATTCAAGTGACCGATGTCAACAATTCAAAGAAACAGATCAAAGTCAGAACCGTGGTGAGCAAGGAATCGAACCAAGTCAAGAAACCCAAACCGTGATTATCAAGTAATAAAGCAATGAAAATATAGGAATTGAAAAGGTCGGAATTCATCACAAACATCCAAACGAAGATCAATGGCCAACGCAAAGTAATTGACAAATTCAAACAAATACAGACGAACGAAAATCAAGGGGTTCGAACCCTATATAACCTTTAACATCATAGGCAATTATGGAATGAGTTCGAGCTAAGCAACAAAGCATAAACATTCAACTCGAATCAAAGTCGAGTAAAGTAAAAATCGAAAAAGGAATTTCACTTACCAATCTTTCAACAAATAGAAAGCGCTCAACAATTTGAAGCCGGCCGAAAAATCAATCGAAGAAAGCAAACAAAGCTACGTTCAATCCACAAGTGAAAGCCGCAGCTTCAAAGAATTCATCGAAGCAGCCAAGAGCGAACGAACAAGAACGAAGCACACGCGAACAACTATTGTATCGATCAACAGAGGCTCAGCTTCGATTGAAATCAAAAAAACCCTAATTTCCAATCAAGCGTCGCAGCCTTTTTTTTCCAGAGGATTGGGCCAAAGAACAAGAGAAGAGAATACAAAGAAGCGGGCCGATAAAAATAAAAGGGAGTTGTTATTAATTGGGCCGGCATTTCTTTATAATTATTTGGTCTAGGAGAATTTAAATTAGGGTTATTTTGTTTTAAATTTGTTTTTAAATTAGTATTTCTCTTTTAAACAATTGTATTGTCTAGTCGTGTGACTAGGGGACAAACTACGTGGCATAGTTTGGGAATTCGCAACTCAGTGGCTGAGTTGTGGCAGGGGTTTGAGCGTAAAGTTAGATTAGTCAATAGCGGGTATAGCGAGTTTACGTGTGTAAGCGTGTGACTATCTAATTTCTAGTAGAAACCTTGGGGGCAGCACGTAGGTAGGGTTTTGCCGAAGCTGGGTAAATTCTGTGTCGTTCTATTTTCATCATTTACTATTCTGCTATTATCTGTGCTGATATTATTCTGCTGTGATCTGTGTTGAAATTAATATACACTTCTGCAATAAATTTTATAATTGATACTATCACCCTATTCACCCCCCCTCCTCTAGGGTGAAATCGATCCTACACTAATCTCATTGCTGCCAACAATTTTATCTATGGAGATGCTGCATATATCTCCCACATCAATATCTGTACACTTAGAAACTTATGTAATTCTAAATTCTAAATGTTGTTGAATCAAACTCTAAATTCCAAATGCTAAATTCTGATTAATGTGAATAAAAGAAGGAACAAAATTCTAAGTTCCAAATGCTGCTAAATCAAATTAAGCATGGGAAACATGTCATAAACAAAGAATATTCAATCGGTAATCGATAATCGTTAATCGAAGTTTGAATCACGCTTCAGTAGACTAAAATTAGTCGATCAGCGATCGTCCATAATCATTAATTGACAATTGATGGTTGACAACTGATAAATGAGGATCGTAAGTCAAAGGCTGAGAAGACATTGGATCTGGAATCATCTATCGATTGTAAATTGAAGTTGGAGAACATATATCGAATTTGGAATTGTCTTGGATTTGAAGCAGTAGAGTAAGGAAATGGTTATTTCAATTAAATACAAACACACGGTAAAATAAATAAAAAGTGAATTAGTTAAAAGTGCTGCACCATTTAACCAAACTCAAAATCATGTCCAAATTAAACAAATATTTCCTTTATACTTCCATTAAGCTTGAATTATAGCTTTAATTTCTTGATATACTTTGTTTTTTACTTTCCATAACATTCATAAGCCACCTTTTGACTAAAATTAATTTATATATTATTCAATATCTCCTCAAGTTAATACATTAATGAATATGTGATACAATACGCGCATAAAAAGGTTTGTAGTGGTTGGATATGACAATATATGGAGCTTATAAAAGTATAAAAGCAATTCTTTCATGTAAATGAATTGAATAAAATTAGGTTGAGTTACCAAATTATGATCCTTTCCTTTTGTAACGACCCGGTATTTTGGACCATTCAAATCGACAATAATCCACGCATGTCTGACTTGAATAATTCAAAATAACAGATTGTAATAAAATTTGGAGCAAATAAAATCAAATACAGAATCACAGACACAGAATATCAGAATAACTCGCAGCGGAATATAAAAACCATAGTAGTTCATGAAGCTACTATAACAAACTCTCAAAACAAAATACATAATATCTGTTTGAAAACATATACAATAGAAATCTCAAATACATAGAAGTTTATAATACCAGAGCTGAAATAGAACAACTGAAACTGGAATGGATAGATAACTAGATAAGCAGAATCTCCAACGATTCCTAGCTCCAGAAAGAGATCCAAATCTAAGCTGTAAATACTCAGGCTGACCCGAGCGTAAAGCAAAATACAAAACACTCGAGTCAGGACAATATATACTTATATAATGTAAACCAACTCAAGTGAACTGTAGCAGTAATGCATAATAACTTAAAGGATGCTTGGGATCGCCCATCCTCTAAGGATTAGTTAAACCATAAATTAAATACATCCCGTGGTTAAAATTTCAAAATTGGTATTTTATATTTCGAAATCAAATATCATTTCAAAATTCAATATCATTCAAAAATCCAGTTCAAAATATCAAAATATCATATTTCAAAATAGTTTATATTACGAAACAAATTACTTCATTTTAAATCATAAAATGAAGTTATTATATTAAATAATTAAATTATTAAATTTCCAAAATTTTAATCTTTCAAAGTTCATTCGTTCACTTAAATTAATTAAAACAATGAAAATTCAACTTTCGCAACATTTAGAAAATGCTATGGAAAGTCACATTTAAAACAGTTCAATTTAACAAAAGACAGCATTTAAAATGCTGTAATAGGGTTACATTAGTTTCAAATAAACTTAGTTAAATTCAACCATTATAACATTTACAAAAATGCCATAATAGCCTTTAATTAAATTCAGCCATTTGGTTCATTATTATCAACTACAACATTTACAAATGTTGTATTATCATTTACATTAGAATTAATAGCATTTCAGAAATGCAGTTAATTAACTTCAAATATTTAATATAACTTCACAACAATTATATTTTTATATAAATCATTTTTAACTTATAAAATCATATAATTTCACTTTCAAAACAATCATTCAAATACCCTTATATTCATGATTTTATAAAGTTAAACCTCCATTCAAAAATCAAAATTTAATAATAATTCACTTATTAAATTCCAATATTAAATTATAAATTCATTAAATTAAATTAACTTAACACTTAAGTTTAAATTTTCAAATATAACTTAATTCCATTTTTATTTACTTAACTTAAAATTCATTTTTAAGCCAAATTCACAAATTTCCAATTTTAGTTATATTTCAAAATTTCAACTTAAATATTCATTCATTTCACATTTTAACTTTATTCAAAATCATTAATATAAAATAAAATCATTCAAATTCACTTTAATCCAAATTATCATGAATGTATCACATTTCATATTTAATTTAAATTCCAATTATCACCAAATTAAAATTTCCCAAAATAACTTACATTTCAAATTTTCTAATTTTACCATTAATTTATTTCACTTATAAATTTTCACAAAATCAATAATGCTTTACAAAAATCATTTTTATTTAGTTTAAGTCAAAATATTATAATATTTACATTTCTAAAATAATTAAAAAAAATTTATAAAACATATTTTAACAACGGGTCTGTATTTCATTTTCTATCCTAGGTAAAGTGATACGGGTAATTTATCATTTCAACCCGTAATTTACAAAGATACCCGGGTTTGATCATTTCAAACCCGCAATCCCAAGCAAATGAAAATAATTGAAAATCATTCAGGCCTATCATTTCAGCCCATAACGATTTTCTCTTATTCTAAAGTCCGTTCGGGTATGTATCATTTCAACCCATAGTGATTCTAATCTAAAGGGAACTTGCAGTGTGATAAACTGATAAAAATAACAGAACAACATAATATAACAGTAACATATGATATAACAGGTGTTTAAGCATGGGTGAACATCATATAATCATAACATAGCAGATATAATATGGTGATGCATTTTACAGATTCAAAAGTGGTCAATTTACTAGTTATATAGGTATACACTGTCTGGTGAGAATAACTCACTTGTTAAAAGCTGGAGATAGCCATAAAAGCACACAATACTGACACTACGAAGGCACGACAACACGGGAATGACTTGAGAGTGGAGAGCGAGATCCAAGTTATAGATCTTGTGTTACAACCCAAAAACAAAACCAAAATAATAGTTAAAAATCAATACGATTGAATTTGAATAACTTTGAAACAAAAAGCAGTTTGAATACGAAACTTTTTACCTTGCTTTCTCTACTTGTTTGCATGGCCTAGGGGATCAATTAGGTCAGGTTTGTACTTGGTTTGGATCAGGTATGGGTCTGGAAAAGGTAAGGCTACAAGGTAGAACATGATGGAGGAAGTTACAACACAGGGATGTGAAGGGGTTTAGGCTAAAACATGGTTTTTGGCAACCAAAAGGGCTCGGTCATGGGGTTATATGCTTGGCCAGTCAAGCTCAGGTCTGGACAGAGGTTGGAGTGGTGTGGGGAGGTCTGGAAAAGGTGGTGGTGGCAGCCTATGGTGGTGGTGGTGGTGTAAAATGAAGGGAAGGTTGCATACATGGCTCGGGTAGGCGATAATTGTAGAGTTTTCAATGTTTTTGTGGAGTTTTGCTCAAGGGGAGGCCATGGCACTTTCATGTCAGTGGAGAATGATGGTTTGGCCGTGGATTTAGTGGGGAGGAAGGGATGGTGGTCGATGGTGGTGATGGTGAGGCTATGGGCCGAGCAAAGCATGAAGATTTCAAGGCAATTTACAAAGGAAAATCAATAAAAGAAGGTGAAAAAGAATAGAAAAGAGGAAGACATTACAATTCTTTTTCTTCAGATCTGAAAACATATGTGAATGAGGAATGAGAAAGTGATGTTTTCACGTGAATTGCAAAATGAGATATGCAGCTGAAAGAATGAGGAGTTAAGGCCAATTGAATGAAAAGTAATGTTGAAATGTGAAAAGGTGGGAATTCAAAAGGCCTTAGGAAATAAAAAGCCACAAACCTTTCAAATCACTTTTATTTCTTTTTAATAAGTTTAAATAACTGAAAATAATTAAAAATTCAGTTTCAATTCGAAAATGTAACAAATATACAAAATATAAATAAATAAATATTAATTATATATGATTAAAAAAAGAAAATAGTACAAAATGAAAACTAGTCTAGAAAATTTGAAAATAAATGAAATAAACTTAGGGAAAATTTGTATGGACTTGGAAAAATATTTATAAATAAAGATAAGAACATAAAATAAAAATGCATTCACAAAAATAAATAAATAAATTTTAATTAAATAAAATTTAAATGAAGAATATAGTAGAAAAATAGAAACTAGTCTTTAATAAATGCAATAAATTTTGGAAAAGTTTTATTATCACTTCAAAAATATTAAAAGACAAAAATATACATAAAATAACATATTAACACATTTTAAAATAAATTATGACAAAGAAAATATGATTTATAAAATTTAAAATAGGCAAAATTGCAAAATAAAACAAATTATACTCAAAATTGAAATGTACATAACTTTTACAATTTAATTCCGTTTTCAACGAAAAAAAAGCAGTATTCATGTTATTAAGTCTATTTTCATAATAAAAGATAAAATTTAAGATTTTAAACAATTTAAATTTGAAGTTTTAAAAGTCAAAGTTTGACCAGTTTGACCAGAAATCCCTTTTTCAGGAAATGTTCAATTTATACCAGTTTGAAATTAAAAGTTACATAATAATCAACATTTATATTTAAAAATGAAATGTTTGAAATAAAACAAGTATAAAATAGTTTTCAAAATATAATAAAGTCAAATAAAATATATACAAAAATCTAGGGCTGTTACACTCTCCCCCACTCAAATCTTTTCGTCCTCGAAAAGGAATGAAGTATGGAAAACACAGAAAAAGATAGAATGGAATAGGATTAAGACAAGATGACAAGAATATTAAAATTATACCTGATAACTGTTGTTATAGGTAAGTTTAACAAGGTGGAGAATAGGAATAGCAAGAAGGGAAAATAGGATGAAAGACAAGGATGAGCCATTTATTAAAAGTGTTGGTTAAAGAGGTAAAATATTTAAAACACTTTAAAATCCTTTAAAAAGGAAATAACTGATCAAAGTATCATTTATATAATATTTTATCAAAATACTTTTATAACTCGATGTCTTAACAAGTTTATCCTCATTCCTGCAGACTTTGGTAGTGCGTTGATCAGGCGCAAAGCTAGAATTCTCCAGGTACTTAGTAGACTTGTTTCAACACCTAGTGAAAATACTGGGAAAACCTTTAAAAACGGATATGGAAAGTACAATCCAAACAAAAACGAATCAAATCATGGATCGCAGATACACAATGGTTACGCCTGGGTCCCCCAGGAAACATCCGTACCTTTTAAGCATTCACTGCCTTGCGAATTTCGCCATGCAACAAAACGGTGGACCGCAGGATACATAAAAATGGTTACGCCTGGATCCCCCAGGAAACATCCATACCCTTTAAGCAATCTCTGCCTTGCGGATTACGCCACTAACACGACCATAGATCGTAGATACACAATGGTTACGCCTGGATCCCCCAGGAAACATCTGTACCTTTTAAGCAATCACTGCCTTACGAATTACGCTATGCAGTCGAGTTCGTAAGACCATGGGTAACGCCATGGAATTCGAAGGACACTCGAGTATCATATCTGAAAAACCAAAAATCAGAGAGAATAATATCGATAGAATGAATCCAAGATGTGGCCACAAATCGGATATCAAGCAGAAGGCACTTTCCATATCTTTACTTCGAAAATATGTATCATATATTACCTTTTCAAATCACTTTCAAATATCGTACTGATATAATATCCATTATATATAAGATTTCACTTTCAAATTGAGTACCTTTTCAAATCTATAGTTTTCGAATCAATTTCATACTCATACAAATCAATTTTATATAAGTTCGACAACTCCCAAATCAAGTGTTTAGTAACACAAGTTTCTCAAATTTCAATTTGTTTCAATATCAGTTCAATTTCAAAAATCATATACAATTTCACCAAATTACTTCTTCTCGAATTAAATATCTTTAGTTTCAAAGTTTCCAAAATAATAGATTTAGAAAATAAATCCAAATTTCCAAATCAATATAATTTAAGTCAACCAATTTATTTTCAAAATCAAATGTTTTCAAAACCATCTTATACTTACGTAAGGTCTATCTTATATAAGGATCAAATTTTTCAAAATAAATTTCGCTGTATGAAGAGCCATATGGGATTTGAATATCTTTGCTTTTATGGGTTATATATCTTTGTAATTTAAATTGGAAATTTTCTTTTTAGTAAGCAAAGATATTCTAACATGACAGCTTCAATTTCAGCGTCAAAATATATCAATGATATTAGAATATAAGATGTACATACGTCATCATTTCGCAGAATCACATTTGATCGCTCGCTCGATCACACAAGTTCGCTTTCGAACTAGTATTGTCCATTCGACTTCCCTAATGCGGATTTTCGATATGGTTTCTTGACTAGAAGCCATCAGTCTCCTTGCATAGCCATATACTATGATAGAGAATTCTAGAATCAAGCCCAAAATCCATATCAAATATTCGCCATCAAGAATCGAATGAACAATCCTAACGCGAAATGGTGTAATTCACCTCGAACTTGTGTACTCAAACCTGGATCAAAGTAATTATGCGAATAAAACAACATACATACAACTTATATATTTATTCCAACTTGTTAAATATAGTTTCATAAAGATGTTACTAAGTTAAAACATTTAAACTAAACTTTATTCAAAATATTTTGAAGACCAAATTCTTTTTGAAACATTTCAAAAATCTAAATTTCATATTAGAAAAAATTAAAATTTCCTTATTCATTTACTTAACAAAACAGTTTCCACTTATTTAAATCATATTACTACATACTTCAAACATACACACCAAACTTATATACTTTATACTTTTCGAAATTTCTTAGCTTTGAAAAGTTAACCTTGATTTGGAAGTGCTCGAACCTTCAAAATAGTTGAAGAAATCATTTTCAATTTCAAGAGTTGGAAATCAGCTCAAATTAGTAAATTAATTTTAATAGATAGCGTTATATCAAATCCAAAACTCGAGGAACGAACACCGGCTTACTTCAAATCATTTCAAATATACATATATCTTTCGAGTATCAAATCTTACTTCGAAATTTGAAATCAAAATGGTTTCACAAAATCACTCGCATAGCAATGCTATTAAAGTGGCCTTTCCCTCACTCTGAAACTCGAAAATCAATGTCGATGATGCGTGCACTCATCACCGAAATTATTTTCCAGCGACCTAAGTGAGTTCTGGACTTCTATTTACTCAAACTTCTTTTGAAATTTCTTCGAAACTCATCAAAAACTTATTAAAATCATTTGAAACATTTCTTATTCGGAAAATACTTTTAAATCATATTATTATATATTTCAAAATCTTAAAACCAATTTCAAAATACCGGAGTTCAATTCTCGAATTTCAAATTTAAAATCCTTCAGTTATAAATCAAATTTCTTATATAGTTTTTTTTTCAAAATTACAAATCCTTTCAAAACCTCAAATTATCATTTTTTTTAAAAGTATATAATCCTTATCAAAAACATTTCATCTTTATATAAAAATATGGCCATCCTTATCAAAATAAAAACTATGATGAATACACAATTTTCAAAAGACAATCAACCACAAACTTTCCAAGGGACGATTCAAGGATGGATTTCAAAGCAAAACAGAGATTCAAATTTAGAAGGACTCTAATCAAATAGAATTCTAATTCAAAGATAGGCTCAAACGAAGATAAGATAATTAAATTACCAAATAGAAGATGGATAAGCCTATATGAATCGCGGGCGACCTTAACTGGTCAACCGTGACTTCAGGAATATAATCGATGCGAAAATCTAAGGCAAATCGACCTTCGATTGCCAGAGATAGAATCTAAATATAGCAGAAGATAGAAAACATCGTAAACCGAGGATACAGAAATCTCCGATGAATCAATGCCAATTATAATCATTCAAAGATTGGCGGAATCGCCACCCTATAAAGGTCATACAAAGTGGAGTGATGCAATGCTCCAAAATCAAAAGAATACAATTAGGGGAGACAGGAATGGATTTCAGAACAAGTGGGAGCGTTCCAAAATTCAAAGGAATCTTATTCGATAAGAATCCAAACGAAGATTAGAGATATATAACCTATATCGATACAGAAAAATTCCCATAAAAATTTGGAAAGACTCGAATTCATAACATACGAAAACAGAAGCATAAATATCTTTAGTTGGACAACTTTAGCTAAGCAAAAGATACAACAGAGTTTACTCAAAACAACTTAACAAACTACTGATTTTGCCATACTCAAAATAGATTCCTATCAACAATGGATCTAGATCAATCAAGAGAGAAGTTCAAAATTTTAGAGGATCCTAATCAAAGAAATTACTAACAAGGTGGATACGAAAGGAATGAAGTTTAAGAAATATTTTACTTTCAAAGCAAGGAAATTTATATCAAAATAATCTTTGAAAATTCTTTAAAAATCATTTAAAAATCATTTTATACTTCGAAAATACGTTCTCTCACAAAGAAATGATTCTGAGATTGATTTCACTTATACTAGGGTATTTCTACCCTATCTCTAATGAGTTTTTGCTCCGTAGGCTAAGGTTTGCCTAAAACCAAAGCTCTGATACCAACTGTAACGACCCGGTATTTTGGACCATTCAAATCGACAATAATCCACGCATGTCTGACTTGAATAATTCAAAATAACAGATTGTAATAAAATTTGGAGCAAATAAAATCAAATACAGAATCACAGACACAGAATATCAGAATAACTCGCAGCGGAATATAAAAACCATAGTAGTTCATGAAGCTACTATAACAAACTCTCAAAACAAAATACATAATATCTGTTTGAAAACATATACAATAGAAATCTCAAATACATAGAAGTTTATAATACCAGAGCTGAAATAGAACAACTGAAACTGGAATGGATAGATAACTAGATAAGCAGAATCTCCAACGATTCCTAGCTCCAGAAAGAGATCCAAATCTAAGCTGTAAATACTCAGGCTGACCCGAGCGTAAAGCAAAATACAAAACACTCGAGTCAGGACAATATATACTTATATAATGTAAACCAACTCAAGTGAACTGTAGCAGTAATGCATAATAACTTAAAGGATGCTTGGGATCGCCCATCCTCTAAGGATTAGTTAAACCATAAATTAAATACATCCCGTGGTTAAAATTTCAAAATTGGTATTTTATATTTCGAAATCAAATATCATTTCAAAATTCAATATCATTCAAAAATCCAGTTCAAAATATCAAAATATCATATTTCAAAATAGTTTATATTACGAAACAAATTACTTCATTTTAAATCATAAAATGAAGTTATTATATTAAATAATTAAATTATTAAATTTCCAAAATTTTAATCTTTCAAAGTTCATTCGTTCACTTAAATTAATTAAAACAATGAAAATTCAACTTTCGCAACATTTAGAAAATGCTATGGAAAGTCACATTTAAAACAGTTCAATTTAACAAAAGACAGCATTTAAAATGCTGTAATAGGGTTACATTAGTTTCAAATAAACTTAGTTAAATTCAACCATTATAACATTTACAAAAATGCCATAATAGCCTTTAATTAAATTCAGCCATTTGGTTCATTATTATCAACTACAACATTTACAAATGTTGTATTATCATTTACATTAGAATTAATAGCATTTCAGAAATGCAGTTAATTAACTTCAAATATTTAATATAACTTCACAACAATTATATTTTTATATAAATCATTTTTAACTTATAAAATCATATAATTTCACTTTCAAAACAATCATTCAAATACCCTTATATTCATGATTTTATAAAGTTAAACCTCCATTCAAAAATCAAAATTTAATAATAATTCACTTATTAAATTCCAATATTAAATTATAAATTCATTAAATTAAATTAACTTAACACTTAAGTTTAAATTTTCAAATATAACTTAATCCATTTTTATTTACTTAACTTAAAATTCATTTTTAAGCCAAATTCACAAATTTCCAATTTTAGTTATATTTCAAAATTTCAACTTAAATATTCATTCATTTCACATTTTAACTTTATTCAAAATCATTAATATAAAATAAAATCATTCAAATTCACTTTAATCCAAATTATCATGAATGTATCACATTTCATATTTAATTTAAATTCCAATTATCACCAAATTAAAATTTCCCAAAATAACTTACATTTCAAATTTTCTAATTTTACCATTAATTTATTTCACTTATAAATTTTCAGAAAATCAATAATGCTTTACAAAAATCATTTTTATTTAGTTTAAGTCAAAATATTATAATATTTACATTTCTAAAATAATTAAAAAAAATTTATAAAACATATTTTAACAACGGGTCTGTATTTCATTTTCTATCCTAGGTAAAGTGATACGGGTAATTTATCATTTCAACCCGTAATTTACAAAGATACCCGGGTTTGATCATTTCAAACCCGCAATCCCAAGCAAATGAAAATAATTGAAAATCATTCAGGCCTATCATTTCAGCCCATAACGATTTTCTCTTATTCTAAAGTCCGTTCGGGTATGTATCATTTCAACCCATAGTGATTCTAATCTAAAGGGAACTTGCAGTGTGATAAACTGATAAAAATAACAGAACAACATAATATAACAGTAACATATGATATAACAGGTGTTTAAGCATGGGTGAACATCATATAATCATAACATAGCAGATATAATATGGTGATGCATTTTACAGATTCAAAAGTGGTCAATTTACTAGTTATATAGGTATACACTGTCTGGTGAGAATAACTCACTTGTTAAAAGCTGGAGATAGCCATAAAAGCACACAATACTGACACTACGAAGGCACGACAACACGGGAATGACTTGAGAGTGGAGAGCGAGATCCAAGTTATAGATCTTGTGTTACAACCCAAAAACAAAACCAAAATAATAGTTAAAAATCAATACGATTGAATTTGAATAACTTTGAAACAAAAAGCAGTTTGAATACGAAACTTTTTACCTTGCTTTCTCTACTTGTTTGCATGGCCTAGGGGATCAATTAGGTCAGGTTTGTACTTGGTTTGGATCAGGTATGGGTCTGGAAAAGGTAAGGCTACAAGGTAGAACATGATGGAGGAAGTTACAACACAGGGATGTGAAGGGGTTTAGGCTAAAACATGGTTTTTGGCAACCAAAAGGGCTCGGTCATGGGGTTATATGCTTGGCCAGTCAAGCTCAGGTCTGGACAGAGGTTGGAGTGGTGTGGGGAGGTCTGGAAAAGGTGGTGGTGGCAGCCTATGGTGGTGGTGGTGGTGTAAAATGAAGGGAAGGTTGCATACATGGCTCGGGTAGGCGATAATTGTAGAGTTTTCAATGTTTTTGTGGAGTTTTGCTCAAGGGGAGGCCATGGCACTTTCATGTCAGTGGAGAATGATGGTTTGGCCGTGGATTTAGTGGGGAGGAAGGGATGGTGGTCGATGGTGGTGATGGTGAGGCTATGGGCCGAGCAAAGCATGAAGATTTCAAGGCAATTTACAAAGGAAAATCAATAAAAGAAGGTGAAAAAGAATAGAAAAGAGGAAGACATTACAATTCTTTTTCTTCAGATCTGAAAACATATGTGAATGAGGAATGAGAAAGTGATGTTTTCACGTGAATTGCAAAATGAGATATGCAGCTGAAAGAATGAGGAGTTAAGGCCAATTGAATGAAAAGTAATGTTGAAATGTGAAAAGGTGGGAATTCAAAAGGCCTTAGGAAATAAAAAGCCACAAACCTTTCAAATCACTTTTATTTCTTTTTAATAAGTTTAAATAACTGAAAATAATTAAAAATTCAGTTTCAATTCGAAAATGTAACAAATATACAAAATATAAATAAATAAATATTAATTATATATGATTAAAAAAAGAAAATAGTACAAAATGAAAACTAGTCTAGAAAATTTGAAAATAAATGAAATAAACTTAGGGAAAATTTGTATGGACTTGGAAAAATATTTATAAATAAAGATAAGAACATAAAATAAAAATGCATTCACAAAAATAAATAAATAAATTTTAATTAAATAAAATTTAAATGAAGAATATAGTAGAAAAATAGAAACTAGTCTTTAATAAATGCAATAAATTTTGGAAAAGTTTTATTATCACTTCAAAAATATTAAAGACAAAAATATACATAAAATAACATATTAACACATTTTAAAATAAATTATGACAAAGAAAATATGATTTATAAAATTTAAAATAGGCAAAATTGCAAAATAAAACAAATTATACTCAAAATTGAAATGTACATAACTTTTACAATTTAATTCCGTTTTCAACGAAAAAAAAAGCAGTATTCATGTTATTAAGTCTATTTTCATAATAAAAGATAAAATTTAAGATTTTAAACAATTTAAATTTGAAGTTTTAAAAGTCAAAGTTTGACCAGTTTGACCAGAAATCCCTTTTTCAGGAAATGTTCAATTTATACCAGTTTGAAATTAAAAGTTACATAATAATCAACATTTATATTTAAAAATGAAATGTTTGAAATAAAACAAGTATAAAATAGTTTTCAAAATATAATAAAGTCAAATAAAATATATACAAAAATCTAGGGCTGTTACACCTTTTCTTTTAACTAATCAAATATATGCTTCTTCCTCACAAATAGGCGGATGTGGTTTCTCTATCAACTGCGACTATTTTATCCAGGCAAATCACATGGCACTCTGGCGGTAGCAACTTTATAATAAGTGGCAAGTTTCAGGCGGTGTCAGATGTGACGCCCTACCTCTATACTCATAATAAAAAAGGTTATTATAAGGAATAACATCTGCTATTGGGAAGAATAAGGCTTGTTAGAAGCGACCATCTGTAAGCTACGCCTTAGATGAGTATTGATTACATCGATAGGAGTTGTGTAAATTACTCCCAATGATATACATTCAATCCAAATCTAAAACGAAACCATGGTGGCTTAATTAAAAATTCAGAACAACTAATAATAGCAACAACACAGATAAGTATAATCACATCAGAACAGAAATATCATACATAGCAGAAGGTAAGTCTGGATACATGCTACAACATTTGATTGTTCACATGGACCAAATATACATATACATAGACATCAATACATACATGAGATGAGAGTCAATACACCAAAAGTAACACCTCGAAGCCTAAACAAAAGATGAGGTGAAATCCCAAAAGCTGAAGCATCAACAGAATCAGAGATAGCGATTATCCTGAAATAACTCAGTCTGACCCGAGTATTATTTAAGAGAAAATAATAAACGGATCAATCTAATTTAAACTTAGGAATGAGTTAAAACATAAACAACATTAAAACCAATTTATCATAATCTTGAATGAGACTATTCGGCATAAATAATCAACATAGTTTAAATGAAGCAATCTCATTAAACACCATCAAAATCAACTTCCAAATTCATAATTGAATTAGAAACAGCAATACACAAAAATCTAGAAATCAAAATAAGATAACTAGAAAATCAACATAAAAGTGGATCGATCCAAGCATATGGCGAGTCTAAGCTACGCCGCACGTGCATCTCATATGGCCGAAGCCTACCAAGTACTATCATCATAATATTTGGCGCCCAACAAATGACCCGAAGGTCCAACATATGACCCAAAGGTCTAGTACTGGTAATTGACCCGAAGGTCCAACAAATGACCCAAAGGTCCAGCATAGTGGCTCGAAAGCCCAACAAAATCATCAAAATCTTCAAATAGAAAATCCTCAGCAAATATTTCAATTAACGAGTCCGGAATTAATCGAATTAGTAAAAGTGTTGTTCCATACTCCGCACTTTTGCTAAATTGTTTAAATCACTTCATCGTTTTCTTGAAAGTGCAAAAATTGTGTATTTTAAATAAATAACATTTTACGTTCTCAAATGGACAAGTCCGGAATTAATCGATTCAGTAAAAGTAAGGGTTCATAGTCTTTAATTTTTCTGAAACGTTTAAATCGATTCCTCATTCTTTTGAAAGTGTAAACTGTAAAATTTTTGGAAACAATTTTATTTTAAGTTCCAAATGCTGCTAAATCAAATTAAGCATAGGAAACATGTTATAAACAAAGAATATTCAATCGGTAATCGATAATCGTTAATCGAAGTTTGAATCACGCTTCAGTAAACTAAAATTAGTCGATCAACGATCGTCTATAATCATTAATTGACAATTGATGGTTGACAACTGATAAATGAGGATCGTAAGTCAAAGGCTGAGAAGACATTGGATCTGGAATCATCTATCGATTGTAAATTGAAGTTGGAGAACATATATCGAATTTGGAATTGTCTTGGATTTGAAGCAGTAGAGTAAGGAAATGGTTATTTCAATTAAATACAAACACACGGTAAAATAAATAAAAAGTGAATTAGTTAAAAGTGCTGCACCATTTAACCAAACTCAAAATCATGTCCAAATTAAACAAATATTTCCTTTATACTTCCATTAAGCTTGAATTATAGCTTTAATTTCTTGATATACTTTGTTTTTTTACTTTCCTTAACATTCACAAGCCACCTTTTGACTAAAATTAATTTATATATTATTCAATATCTCCTCAAGTTAATATATTAATGAATATGTGATACAATACGTGCATAAAAAGGTTTGTAGTGGCTGGATATGACAATATATGGAGCTTATAAAATTATAAAAGCAATTCTTTCATGTAAATGAATTGAATAAAATTAGGTTGAGTTACCAAATTATGATCCTTTCCTTTTCTTTTAACTAATCAAATATATGCTTCTTCCTCACAAATAGGCGGATGTGATTTCTCTATCAACTGCGACTATTTTATCCAGGCAAAGCACATGGCACTCTGCGGTAGCAACCTTATAATCAGTGGCAAGTTTCAGGCGGTGTCGGATGTGATGCCCTACCTCTATACTCACAATAACAAAGGTTATTATAAGGAATAACGTCGGCTATTGTGAAGAATAAGGCTTGTTAGAAGCGACCATCTGTAAGCTATGCCTTAGATGAGTATTGATTACATCGATAGGAGTTGTGTAAATTACTCCCAATGATATACATTCAATCCAAATCTAAAACGAAACCACGGTGGCTTAATTAAAAATTCAGAACAACTAATAATAGCAACAACACAGATAATTATAATCACATCAGAACAGAAATATCATACATAGCGGAAGGTAAGTCTGGATACATGCTACAACGTTCGATGGTTCACATGGACCAAATATACATATACATAGACATCAATACATACATGAGATGAGAGTCAATACACCAAAAGTAACACCTCGAAGCCTAAACAAAAGATGAGGTGAAATCCCAAAAGCTGAAGCATCAATAGAATCAGAGATAGCGATTATCCTGAAATAACTCAGTCTGACCCGAGTATTATTTAAGAGAAAATAATAAATGGATCAGTCTAATTTAAACTTAGGAATGAGTTAAAACATAAACAACATTAAAACCAATTTATCATAATCTCGAATGAGACTATTCAACATAAATAATCAACATAGTTTAAATGAAGCAATCTCATTAAACACCATCAAAATCAACTTCCAAATTCATAATTGAATTAGAAACAGCAATACACAAAAATCTAGAAATCAAAATAAGATAACTAGAAAATCAACATAAAAGTGGATCGATCCAAGCATATGGCGAGTCTAAGCTACGCCGCACGTGCATCTCATATGGCCGAAGCCTACCAAGTACTATCATCATAATATTTGGCGCCCAACAAATGACCCGAAGGTCCAACATATGACCCGAAGGTCTAGTACTGGTAATTGACCCGAAGATCCAACAAATGACCCAAAGGTCCAGCATAGTGGCTCGAAAGCCCAATAAAATCATCAAAATCTTCAAACAGAAAATCCTCAGCAAATATTTCAATTAACGAGTCCGGAATTAACCGAATTAGTAAAAGTGTGGTTCCATACTCCGCACTTTTGCTAAATTGTTTAAATCACTTCATCGTTTTCTTGAAAGTGCAAAAATTGTGTATTTTAAATAAATAACATTTTACGTTCTCAAATGGACAAGTCCGAAATTAATCGATTCAGTAAAAGTAAGGGTTCATAGTCTTTAATTTTTCTGAAATGTTTAAATCGATTCCTCATTCTTTTGAAAGCGTAAACTGTAAAAATTTTGGAAACAATTTTATTTTAAAATGATTTTAAAAACACGTGATTAAAATAGCAACATCTATAGCAATTTCGACAAAGAAATTTCGTTTCACAAAACACGGTAAAAACGAATATCAAATCAGCGTTGCGGGTTTTCTTGATTGCAAGATAACCGCTTGACAATTTACTTTAAATTGACGGTTACTGAAGTCAAAACAACAGTAATTTTTTTATTCGTCAAAATCTCATCAAATCAACATGCCTAAAATATAAACACCGGGTAAAAATCCATTATATAAAAATAACGGCAACAAAATACACTTCAAAATGAAACACCGGTTCAACGTACATTAAACAGTAGACTGCACTACTATATATTCATCAAATATGGGATAGCCTGAACTTACTTTTTCGTAAATTGTATGTTTTCACGCATGGCAGAAAATGCAAAACCAAAAATGTGACCTGGGCAACCAAAATTTTACGTATGTACAAATAAAATGCAAAGCCCGGGTACTACACTCGTTTATTATGACATGCACGAAATGAATTACAAAATAATGCAACCTGGTAATATAAACTTGCACGCAAAACTGATATGCACGCAAGAATTGAACAAAGACTTGGACACTATCTTTCTTTGCACACACGAAAAATATGGAAAAGTTTCTTATAATAAAACTTGAATACACGTACCAATAACAAAGTTTTAATAACCTGAACACATTATATACTTTACGCGTACAAATGAAACAAACGCAAAAGTTTAAATTACTGAACAATACTTCATACGCGCACTCCCTGAACCAATACAAAGAAAGGCCTGAATACTAACATGCATGCATGAAATAAAATCTGAAATATATGTTACAATCTGCACCAAAAATATACACACACGCATGAAAATTTTGGGCCTAGCTTTTCGCACATCAAAAATGCAAAACGAAAGAGAAAAAAAACAAAAGACTTAAGCAACATATAAGCACGCACGCGCACAATATGTGGGGTGATATTGTTTCGTGCACTTTATGCACGCCAGAAAAATGAAAGCAACTTGGCATTGCAAACTAGAACCGGGTCACGCTACTTTTGCAAACATGAATATAAGAAGAATTGAATAAATTAGAAACGTGAGTTTTAAACTCACCTTAATTTTGTTTTGAAATCAGTTTGCAACTAGGATCCAACAGAGAGTAAGAAACTTTGGAGCTACCATTGAAGCTTTACCGAGCTACTAGAAAATGAAAACGAAGTGAAAGATATAGCTTACTTTCTTCTTCTCATTTGTGAACAAGTCGAACAAAAGGAGTGCTAGCAAACACTTTTGGGTACAATAGCATTTAATGAAAACGTGCATCAGGATAGAAAGGACGACTGCATTGATGATGGCTCAAAAGTGTTCATACTTTGCTTGATAAATATTTAGTGGCAGCAAGGTGTTCACATATTTGTTTATAAATGGACCTATTTCTACTAACATGTGAAAGGCAATTGAAAGTATAACTTAACTTTGTTATAAACAACACAACAAGGCCAATTGCACTTCAATTCCAACATGCATCACCTAAGTGTTCAACTGACTTTGCATCCAAATTTATAAATTCTCTTTTTTTCACTTTAAAATTTCCATTTTAAATTTTGATCTCGACAGTAAACAAAATCACGGTTGTTACAAACTCCCCCCCCCTTATAAAAATTGCGTCCCCGCAATTTTCATGTTAGAAGTTGTTTATAACAAAAATTATTCATTACAACAAAGATTCAAAATAGAAAGATGGATAAAGAATGCTCACCCCCACCCGAAGAGGAGAGAAAATCGAGATAAGAACGCTCGATGAATTCTTTGGTTTCCCAAGTGCAATCCTTGGGGTTTGCGGACCACTGAATTTTCACAAGCGGGACTTCTTTATTACGAAGGCGTTTAACCTCCGAAGCTAGCACACGAATAGGATTTTGCACCATAGACAAGTTGGGTGAGATCTCAAGATCTTGCAACACATGAGGATCAATAATAGAATCTGAATCTCGAAGGCATCGACGAAGCTGGGATACATGAAATACGTCATGAATTCTCGAAAACTGAATAGGTAGTGATACACGATAAGCAACAGGGCCAATGCGTTCCGTAATAGGAAATGGTCCAACATATCGAGGAGCCAATTTCCCAGAGCTACTAAAACGCACCACCCCCTTCATCGAAGAAACACGAATGAACACACGATTGCCTACAGAAAATTCCAAAGGCTTCCTACGATGAACGGCATAAGATTTCTGCCTATTTTGAGCCTCTTTCATTCTCTGTCTAATAATATCAATCTTCTCAGAAGATTCACGAATATAATCGGGGCCGAGAACTAACTTTTCCGCCGATTCTAACCAACAAGATGGTGATCAACACGGTCTTCCGTAAAGGGCTTCGAAAGGAGCCATACCGATACTGGATTGAAAACTGTTGTTATAAGAGAATTCAACAAGAGATAAGTGGTCTTCCCAACTACGACCAAAATCAAGAATACAAGCGCGAAGGAGATCTTCTAAGACTTGATTCACCCTTTCAGTCCGACCATCAGACTGTAGATGATAAGTTGTACTGAGATTGAGCTTAGTACCCAAAGCTTTCTGAAGACTCTACCAGAAACCACTAGTAAAAAGCGGATCTCTGTCACTAACAATGGAACTAGGAACACCATGAAGTCGAACGACTTCTTTAATTAAAAGCTTAGCCAACAAAGGAGCAGTCCGATTGGACTTGATAGGAATAAAATGGGCTGATTTGGTCAATCGGTCAACAATCACCCAAACACTAGTATGGCCCGACCTCGAACGAGGTAGACCATCAATAAAGTCCATAGAAATTTGATCCCATTTCCATAGTGGAATCTCAAGAGGCTGCAAAAGACCACTAGGACGCTGGTGTTCCGCTTTAATAAGTTGACAAGTCATGCAACGACTCACATAACTTGCAACATCACGCTTCATACCCTCCCAAAAGTATAAGCGTTTCATGTCGGAATACATCTTGCTACTGCCTGGATGGATAGTATACTTAGAACGATGACAGTCCTCAAGAATGTCATTTCTAAGATTAGGAACATTAGGCACGATCAACCTTCCCTTCTTCTGAATACAACCATGAATATCAATATCGAAATCCTTCAGATTATCACTTCGGGGTTCCGATTTACAATTCTGCATAAGATAAGCGAGATCTGGATCTTGTTTATGGGCATCGGCAACACGATCCAACAAACTAGGACGAGCTTCCATGCTAAATAAAAGCACGGGAGAATCAGAAACTAAAGGACGGTTTCTAATATCACAATGAGATAAAGCTTCCAACACATTCCACTCTGCTAGCATCATGGAAACAACAACTTGCTGCTTGCGACTAAGCGCATCAGCAACTCGATTACCCTTACCAGGGGTATACTGAATATCGAAATCATATGAAGCAAGAAATTCAAGCCAACGCTGTTGCCTCATATTAAGTTCCTTCTGAGTGAAGAGGTACTTCAATGATTTGTGATCAGTGAAGAGAACAAAACGCTCGCCCAATAAATAATGTCGCCAAATCTTTAGAGCAAAGACTATAGCGGCTAACTCCAAATCATGGGTAGCATAACAAATCTCATTAGGCTTTAGTTGTCTAGAAGCATAGGCAACTACTCTATCCTTTTGCATGAGAACAGCACCGAGTCCATAAACACTGGCATCAGTATAAACAACAAGATCATGATTCCCTTTGGGAACCACTAAGATAGGAGCATGAGTAAGGAGATCTTTTAACTTCATGAAAGAAATCTCACACTTATCAGACCAAACAAAAGGAACAGCTTTTCTCGTGAGAGTGGTAAGCGGTAAAGCAATATGAGAAAAGTCCTTAATGAACCGACGACAATATCCCACCAATCCAAGGAAACTACGGATCTTAGTAACGGTCTCGGGCCTCTTCCAATTCTGAATAGATTCGATCTTGGAAGAATCGATAGAAATACCATCGGAAGAAACAATATGACCGAGAAATTTCACCTTATTCTCCCAGAAGTGACACTTGGAGAATTTGGCATAAAGCTGATGCTGACAAAGAGTGCTCAAAACAATCTCCAAATGCTGAATATGATCGGCTTCAGATTTGGAATAAATAAGAATATCATCTATGTAAACCAAGACGAACTTATCGAGATATTCCCGGTATATCTGATTCATAAGATTAACAAAATACGCTGGAGCGTTCGTCAAACCAAACGGCATAACAAACCATTCGTAAGAACCATAACGAGTGCGAAATGCGGTAAGAGGAATGCTATCTTCCGCAACTCGTAACTGATGAAAACCGGTAGCAAGATCGAGTTGGGAGAAGAGCTTAGCGCCACTTAATTGATCAAACATGTTGTCGATCCTAGGTAATGGATACCTATTTTTGATAGTGAGCTCGTTAAGCTTGCGATGATCAATGCAAAGCCTAAGAGTACCATCTGGCTTCTTAACGAAGACAACGGTGGCGCCTTAAGGAGATGAGCTAGAACAAATAAATTGCTTAGCTTCCAATTCAAATAATTGTTGCTTGAGTTCCTCATTTTCCTTAGCAGATATTCTTGTGGGAGAATGACTGACAGGATGAGCACCAGAGATAAGATCAATACGGAACTCAATTGCCCTCTTCGGCGGCAAAATCGAAATAGGCTGGAAGACATCAGAAAAATCACAAACAACCAGAATATTAGCTATGACATCCTCCGATTCGAAGGAAGAAATGAGAGCATTCGAACCATGGTCCATGCGTCGAAATATAATAGATAACTGCTCGATAGCATTGGGATGCTTAAGATATAAAGTTCTTTCAGGACATAGGATTTGAACTTCATAACGAATGAGCCAATCCATCCCCAAAATCATATCAAAACCAAGAAGATCCATAACATGCAGATTCGCATGAAAGGAAAAACCACATAGAATAATCTCAACATCAACACATAACAAACCAAGAGTAGCAGATCCACCAATAGGATTCACAATCCTCAATGGGTCACAAAGTCAAACAACATCCAAAGGAATAACATCAACAAGCTCCTTCGACACGAATGAATGTGTGCACCCGTATCGAAAAGAACTCTAATAGAACGGCCATGAAATAAAATAAAACCTTCCAAAACAGAAGTAGGAATACCTTTGGGCTGAGAAGAATCACCAGAAGCTTTAGCAACACTAAGCTTCCCAGATTTGAAACCCTTAGGAGTAGTAGGACAATCAGAAACCCAATGACCATCTTTCTTGCAATAACGGAAAATGCGAGGCTCAGGACAACTACGAAGAAGATGATCCAGAGAACCACAATTATAGCACACCCTTTGATTAGAAGGTGCACTACTAGGATGAGAACTAGAGGTAGCTTGCTTCTTCTTGTTGTTGGAAGAATTAGGCTTATGAAATGGAAACCTCTTCTTGTTGGGGTTCTTAGAAACTTCAACCTCATCACCACTATCACGTTCCTTTTCGACAGCTTCAAGGCAAAGTGCCGAATCAACAAGTTCCTCAAAAGAGAGCTTAAGCTGAACCAAAAGAACTTTCTTCAAATAATTCTTCAAACCTTCGACAAATCTAAGATTCTTCTTACGCGGAGTGTTAATGAAGTCAACTCCGTATTTGGATAAGGCCTCGAAAGATGCAACATAATCAGAAACAGAGGACTTTCCTTGTTTTAACTCAAGGAAACTACGAGCAAGATTGGCCTTTTCTGATTCTGTTTGCACAAAAAATGGACAAACACCTCCAAGTCGTATGATTTAGTTGATTTTATGTTGTTTTTAGTGATTTGGGTCATTTATGCAAATATATAAAAAGCAGGGACTAAACTGTAAAAGACACACAGATTTATAGTGGTTCGGCCAGAATGTGCCTACGTCCACTTTATATGTTATTCTCCTTTATTATTCAGATTACAAGTACAAAGCTTTGATACAAGTATATGAAAGTTGTTTGAAAGTTCTATCCGTGCTTGAGCTCTCAAACTTGTCTGCCATTGTTGTACCCTTACCCCTCTATTTATAGAGTGAGGCTAGGGGTAGGGGTCTTGGAAGTATATAACTGTTGATGGGCCTGGGCTGACGTGAGCTGGCCTGGTGATGTTGGTTCGGTAGTGGATGGAGAAGTGGATTGGACCGGTGGAGGTTGATTCGGTAGTGGATGGTTCGGCGATTGGTCCGGTGGCGAGTGGTTCGGTGGTGAGAGGATGGCCTTGATTCGGCAATGAATGGTTCGGTGGTGGGTTGGTCCGGTGGCGAGTGGTTCGGTGGTGAGAGGATGGCCTTGATTCGGCAATGAATGGTTCGGTGGTGGGTTGGTCCGGTAGTGGGTGGTCCGGTAGAGGTTGAACCGGTGGAGGTTGATTCGGCAGTGGATGGTTCGGCGATTGGTTGGTCCGGTAGGGATACTTTGGGTTTGGTTCGGCAGGTAGTGGAGTGGCTGGTCCGGTAGGCATGGGAAGGGAGTTGGTTCGGTAGAGCTTTCCTTGTCTTGTCTTGGCAATGCTTGCTTTACTCTGGTTCGGCGAGGACTTCCTTATTCTGATTCGGTGGTGACCTCCCCTCTTTGGTTCGGTGAAAACATGCCCAACATTTGCCCCCCAAAGTGGGGCATATGCCAGTCATATGTCTCGCTTTGTTTCAGCTTGGACATTCTCATCCGGTCCTACGTGCCAACCCAGTTGGTCCGGTCATTTACGTTTGCCTATAAGTATGGGTTTCATGTCTCTGTTCACCTTCTATCTTTTGAAATAGCCGAATCAGTCAAATATCGAACCAGACTCAACTGTTTGAAATAGCCGAATCAACCATACTGCTGAATCACGTTTGACTACCGGTCCAGGTAATTGCCGAATGACCTTATGTTTTGAATTACGAGTGAAACACCAGACTGCATACACTTGCTTGTTTATATCTCTACATCCTTATTCTAACAATGTACTCTTTTGTGTTGCAAATAATGTCTCATAAAGTTGAAACCCGTTCCGACAAGAAAAATCTATGGACAGAAGAGAATCCCCCATCATGCCTCCAGTTCAGCCGAATCCAGAACGACGTGGACCCACCCCGAGATCGCTAGTGGATGGGTACGGTCCTCAAGAGCTTCTGAACTCACCGCCTGACTGCTTTCCTAGCTCCCTCAAAGATGAGCAGCTCGATGCTATTTCTCGTTCTTTTGGGATTGTCAGAACGCTTATGTTGTTGCCGGGGGAAGGAGGTAGGTGTGCAAGTAGAAGATGATGATCAAGACGATCAAGGAGCAGATGCTGGTAAGTCCTTCCCTTTAGTCTTTCCGTAACTTGGTTGCTTATCACTAATGAATTCTTTCCTTGATCGGATAGGCGGTCAACAGGACAAGGGTAAAGCTCCGATGCAGCCGGCTCCTTGACTTGACCTGGATATCTTTTTGCTTACTGAACATTGTTGTATATGTTAGTCTCAAAATAGTAACGTAACTTTTAGGTTGTAATTATGTTACTTGTAATAAACAACATTATCTTTGGCGTGTAATTTTTAAACTTAAGCTGATTCTGTCGTATTTGAATGCTTTTGTTATTTTGCCATGTTGTATGAGAAATATAGCTATGCATATGCTTGTAATTCAGTTGTGTTTGATGTCAAGTTCTTGCTTAAAACATAATTTCATGCCCTGCAATGCTAGTGTGATGTATGAATAAATTATAGCCATGTATTTGTACACAAAAGAAGAAAATACCACCTTTCATGTTCTAATTGTAGATGGCAGTTTTGAATATCTTGTATGACCGAGTATGGAATGCAGTTGAATGCCCTGCCATCCAATTGTGAGTTCCTACTCCCATTGGCGAGTATCTCCTACTCTGCATCATGTACTTTAGGGATCGTTATAGAGGATAGGAGGAAAGTTTTTTAAATAAAATTGAAATATGAGAAATAGTAAAACTTCCAATCACGGAAGGCCTTCTATGTGCTTAAGTTCGTGGCAAACGGGCTTTGTAGTCACTTTCCCCAGCTGTGGGTCTTGGAGACATTTGTCACCCATCTTACGCCTCCGTGGGGAGTTAATCTTTTTTACCACAGCCGTACTTAAGACACATCGGAGCCGAGATCGCGCACAGTAACTACCCGGGCCATTATGGCTCGTAATCGTGGGTATTATTCGATTTACTGTGGTCGGCTAGCGTGGGTGTCGATCGTCAACCGTGAACTACCCCTGGCTGGCCACACCTTATGTTGGGGCTTAAAGTAGGTTCACAGTTGCCGGCGAGCCAAACGCCGTAATGAGCTGCCTTGGCTATAGTCGGCCTTCTCGGTGGCTTATAATCGGCTCATTACAGTTGGCTTTGAGGGCCGTCGCGAGCAATGAGTTAACCCGCAGCAGAGGGATGTCGGAGCAAAAGTGTCTCATTGGTGAGGGCATAGATTCGTATAGTACCTGTTAGGTCTTGTCCAGGAGAAGTCGTGCTGTGGAGCGCCTTGAATGAAAATGCTATTTGCACAGGATTTTGTTCAACAGAAAAGGATAAAGTTAACAAGCAGCCAAGATATAAAGGAACAAGTTAAAAAGAGATAAGTTTTTTAAAGTGGTTCGGCACGAAGATGCCTACGTCCACTGATTCTCTTTGTTAATTCACTTCATATGGGCAGTACAAGTTAAGAAAAGTATCGACGAAGGTGTTGGATGTTCCATGCCCTCTGGAACACCTCCCCGTCCACTGTTGACAAAATATAAGCTCCATTGTGGAGATCTTTATGAATTACATATGGTCCGTCCCAGATTGGATCTAGTGCCCCGGGGCGCGGGAAGATTCGCTTGAGGACAAGATCTCCCTCTTGTAAGCTACGATGCTTGACTATGGAGTTGTATTGCGCTGCCACTTTTTGCTTGTGAGCTGATGTTTTGAGTGCTGCATCGTTTCTTCTCTCTTCAATTAGATCCAAAGACATGTGGAGGAGTTCTTCGTTTTCTTCTGGGTTATAGTGGATCCTACGGTGGGAAGGCACTATAGTTTCAACTGGGAGCATAGCCTCCGATCCGTATGCCAAAAAGAAAGGAGTATGCCCCGTTGATGTTCTGAAAGATGTGCGATAGGCCCATAGTGCCGTAGGAAGTTCGTCCACCCAAGCGCATTTTGGCTTTTCGAGTTTCTTTTTTATTAGAGTTTTGAGAATTTTGTTGACGGCTTCGACTTGTCCGTTTGCCTAGGGATAAGCTACGGATGAGAAGCTTTTGTGAATTATGTGCTCTTGGCACCAGTTGGCGAACTCCTCGCTTAAAAACTGAAGTCCATTGTCCGATGTGATTTTGAATGGGACTTTGTACCTGCATAGAACATTTTTGATCAAGAAGTTAATAACTTTTGCTGAAGAAACTTTATTTAGGGGTTCTGCTTCCACCCATTTGGTGAAATAGTTGACTGCCACTATAGCATATTTGGCCCCGCCTCGGCCCATTGGCAATTCGCCAATCAAGTCAATTCCCCATACCGCGAAGGGCCAAGGGCTGGTCATTTGAGTAATCTCAGTTGTTGGTAGCCGCGGAATCTTAGCAAACTTCTGACATCTGTCACATCTTCTGACGAAATCTATGGCGTCCTTGCTTAAGGTGGGCCAGAAACATCCATATCGGAGTATCTTTTTTGCCAAAGTCTGCCCTCCAGTGTGATCTCTGCAGCTTCCTTGATGGATGTTGGATAAGATTTCCTTAGCTTCCCTTCCAGCGACACACCTTAATAAGGGGTTAGAGAAGCCGCGCCGATAGAGGGTGCCCTCTTGTATTGTGTAGCGGGAAGCTTTCCTCAAGATTTTCTTGACTTCGTTATGCCCGTTGGGTAGCGTGCCACTTTGTAAGTAGTCTCGGATGGGAGTCATCCAAATTGCTTCTCCGGTTGCAGCTATCAGATTCACTTGCTCAAAACTTGGGGTCCGTTGATTTGAGATGGCTACTGCTCCGGAAATAGTACCGTCTCTCATGCTAGCTTGCTTCGCCAATTCGTCGGCCTCTTCGTTCTCTTCCTGAGGGATGTGTTTGATTAAATAGTGATCCAATCGATTGAGAAGCAACTTGGTCTTCTTTAAATATGCTATGAGTCGTTCTTCTCGAGCCTGGAATTCTCCTAGTATTTGATTTACAATAAGTTGAGAATCGCTATGAAGACACAAAGAATTGGCTCCGATTTCTAAGGCAAGTTCTAATCCAGCTATCACTGCTTCATACTCTACATCGTTGTTGGTGGCTGCGAATTCCAACCTTATAGCATAGTGTAGCTTATTTCCCCTGGGAGTGATTATTACCACACCTGCCCCCGAGCCTTGTTCGTTTGACGCACCATCCACAAAGAGATTCCACTTGATGTCTTCTGCTATTTCCGATTTCTCCTTACCTTCGTTGGTAGTGAATTTGGCAATGAAATCGGCCAAGGCTTGTCCCTTGATGGCGGTGCGAGGATGGTAGGTGATATCATATTGACTTAGTTCAATGCACCATTTAAGTAGTCGCCCAGAAGTGTCGGGACGATGGAGTACCTGCCTTAGTGGTTGATCGGTCAGAACTCTGATGGAATGGGACTGGAAATAGTGACGCAGTTTCCGTGATGTGATTAGTAAACAGTACGCTAGTTTCTCAAGTTTAGGATATCTGGCTTCCGCCCCTGTAAACCTCTTGCTTACAAAGTATACTGGTCGCTGCGCGCGTTTGTCTTCTCTCACCAATGCGGCGCTTAGAGCATGAGATGACACAGCAAGGTATATGTATAGCTCTTCGCCTTTGTTTGGAGTTGAGAGTACTGGTGGTCTCTGGAGGTGTTCGATTAAGCTAAGGAAAGATGTTAAGCATTCGTCGGTCCATTCGAATTTTAATCTCTCTTTCTTTAGAGCTTCGAAGAAGGGGATGCATTTGTCAGTCGCTCTAGAGATGAATCTGCTCAGGGCGGCCACCTTCCCATTTAGGCTTTGCATTTCCTTTCGGGTAGAAGGTATCCTGATATCTTTCAGAGCTCGGACTTGTTCAGGGTTTGCTTCAATTCTTATGGCATGGACGATGAATCCAAGAAACTTTCCTGATGATACTCCGAAGGAGCACTTTAGAGGATTCAGCTTCATTCCATATTGGCGAAGTCCTTGAAACATTTCGTCCAGGTGGCTTACGTGATCGTCGGCTCCCCTTGACTTTACCAGCATGTCATCCACATAAACTTCCATAGTTTGTTCTATTAGCCCCGCAAACATCTTGTTGACGAGGCGCTGATAGGTGGCCCCTGCGTTTTTAAGTCCGAAAGGCATTACCTTGTAGCAGTACAATCCCCGGTCAGTGATGAAACTAGTTTGGTCCTGATCGGGAGCATGCATAGGAATTTGGTTGTATCCTGAGTATGTGTCCATAAAAGATAAGAGTTCGTGCCCGGCTGTGCTGTCTACAAGCTGATCGATTCGGGGAAGTGGGAAGCAATCCTTCGGGCAGGCGTCATTTAAGTTGGAGAAGTTAATGCATGTTCGCCACTTCCCATTAGCCTTCTTTACCAGCACCGGGTTGGCGACCCACTCTGGGTAGATGGCTTCTCGTATGAAGTCATTGGCAAGCAGGTTCTTTACTTCTTCATCGAGGACTGCTGATCGTTCTGCCCCCATACTTCTCTTTCTCTGTTTTGCTGGTGCCTTGGCAGGATCAATGTTTAGTACGTGGCATGCTATGTCAGGGGAGATTCCGGTCATGTCAGCGTGTGACCATGCAAATACATCTAAGTTGTGGCGGAGAAAGTCAATGAGTTGTTCCTTCAATTCTGCTTTTAGTTGGGACCCGACTTTCAAGAGTCTACTCGAGTCATGTTTGTCCACAGATACAAATTCCATAGCCTCTGCAGGCTCGGCGGTGGCCTCCTCCACTTTGTCCCTGGGGTCTAATTCATTGAAAGGGTCGCTGGTATATCGAAGAGGAGGGGCTTTCTTTTGTTGCTATGCTTCCAAACTTTTTGTACAGAGGGCAATCTCTACACTTTTCCCTTTATCCTTCATGTGGTTGTTGCGAAGTTCAGTTACATAGCAGTCTCGAGCAACATCCTGGTCTTCCTCTACTTACCCTACTCCATTGTCCGTTGGAAATTTCAACTTTAGGCACCATGGGGCCAGGACAATTTGGAAGTCGGACAAGGCTGGCCTTCCTAAGAAGGCGTTGTAGGCCGAGTGGTTTTCTATCAGCACAAATGTTTGTTTCCGCACAACGGAGCGGGGATGACTTCCAATTTCAACAAAGAGGTCCAGTTGCTTGAGGGGCATCTTCGCATCTCCAGTGAAACCATGTAGTGGTTTATTGCAGGGAGAAACATCCTTTATTGACAGTTTCATTTTGTCGAATGCATAATTGAATAGGATATTTACCGAGCTTCCAGTGTCTACTAGAATTCGGAAAACTTCGGCTGGACCGAGCCGGGCAAAGATAACCATGTGATCCATGTGAGGGTACTGCCTTCCTTCTAGGTCACGCCTACTGAATGTGATGTCATCACTCTCTTTCCGCTTCGGGGGGCGTTCTTCTATAACAGAATTAACGCAGTCTTCATTGTTTCTAAGTGACTTTCCATATCTTTCCATCTCTGCCCAGCTTCTGTCGGCGATGTGTGGTCCTCCCGAGATGGTATGGACCACTATCTTCTCTTGACTGGAGCCGCTGGTGTTGCGATTTCCTCTGCCTATTTCTGGGGAGGGTAGCCTCGGGTTCTCCTTGGCAGGAACTGAAGTCCTGTTCTGACCTTTTACATAGCGTTCCAGTCTCCTTCTTCTGATGTGTTCTTCAATAAAGTCCCGGAGATGATGGCATTCATTGGTATCATGCCCATGGGATTCGTGGAAGCGGCAGAATTTTCCAGACTTAATCGCGTTATCTGATTCCTTCTTGTGCGGGGGGCATTTGTATTTAACTTCGTCTTGAGTGGCCAGGAAGATGTTTTCGATCGTTTCATTCAGAGGGGTGTAAGCGTCAAATCTCGGTCCTGGCCGATATAGATGCTTTTCTCCCTTCTTGCCCCCAGCATTATCCCTAGGGTCATATCTTCGAACGTCCTTTGCTACAGCGGGCGTGTTGCCGTGAGCTGCCTTATTTTGTTGCCCTGACTGCCCCTCAGTGGCAGCGTCTTCAAGTCTCATATATTTTCCAGCTTCATGGAAGAAATCGGGTGTAGAAAATTTAGTATCCGGATGCACACCACCATTAAGATAAGCTTCTCATCGGCATCTTGGACTACGGCCGTTGCGGTATTGAATCGGGTTAGGTATTGCTGCAGCTTCTCTCCAGGTTTCTGTTTGATACTGGATAAGGAATAAGCGTCCTTGGGTTGTTCTACATGAATGCGGAACTGGCTGATAAACTTTTCTTTCAGCATCTCCCACGAGCTGATGGATCCTTGGGGTAGATAACAGAACCAGGAGGTAGCTAGATCTGCTAAGAATAGTGGGAAGCATTTGCACAGTACTCCCTCTGTTGCTCCACTCATGAGCATATGCTGTGTGTATCTCTGTAAGTGTACAACGGGGTCGGAGGTTCCTTTGTAAGGTTCCATTGTTGGCATCTTCCATTCCCGGGGGGTGATGGCAATTTCGATATTGCGGGTGAAGGGGCTGGTTACCCTAGCGCCTATCCCTCGATCTCTTTGATCCCGTTGGACGCAATCTCTGAACAAACGTGTCATCCTTTCATCAGAATTTGGAGCAGAAAGAAATGAGTTCGGTTCTGCTCTGTGGGACTGATTCCGTCCAGATGACCTGTAGGGATGGTATCGTCTATCATTCCTGATATTTTCCAGTGGCTATCTTTGATCTTCTGGGAGCATGCTAGGGTCAGCTACAGTTGGCCCTTGTCTTGATCTTCCCCTACTGGGTTCTAATCTAAGCACTTCCTCGGATCCAACTTCGGGCTGGACTCTAGCTCGACCCCGTTCACTGGTGTTGCCGTGGTTAGGCAGTACGACAGGCTCGGCTACAGTTGACCTCCGCCCGGTAGCTCCCTCGTTGGGTTCGGTTCCAAGTGTTTCCTCAGGTCTAACTTCGGGCTGAGCTCGGTCTCGACTCCTACCATGGCCGCTTCTGTCGTTAGCTCCTTCGAAGAAGGAAGATCTTTGTTGTCTCTGAGATCCTCCAGACTGGGATTCTCCCCGTGATTCAGTGTTGCGGTTGGACTCTTCAGCATCCCTTAAGCGTGACATGAGTTGGTCCACCAAGGCTTCCTGCTGGGATGTGAAGCGGTTAGTCACTTCAGCCACAACCCTGTCTAGATCTGCCCTAGTAATTGCTGCCGGCTCCTCTATGGCAAGGGTTGTCAAATTTGTCTGACCTTCATTTGGTACTGCTGTTGGAATGGGATGATTCACTTGATCTGTGACCACTGGATTTGGAACACTGCTAGTTGCGATGTTCTTTCCTTTGTTAACGTCTTTTTTCTGCCTGGGAGGCATGTTTTCCAAGCGATGAACGACGCTGTTAGGAAGAAGGTTAAGTGGGAGAAGCTGAAGCTTCGAGCTTCCAGTTCTCAGTGAAAGCACCAAAAATGTTTGCACAAAAAATGGACAAACAACTCCAAGTCGTATGATTTAGTTGATTTTATGTTGTTTTTAGTGATTTGGGTGATTTATGCAAATATATAAAAAGCAGGGACTAAACTGTAAAAGACACACAAATTTATAGTGGTTCGTCCAGAATGTGCCTACGTCCACTTTATATGTTATTCTCCTTTATTGTTCAGATTACAAGTACAAAGCTTTTATACAAGTATATGAAAGTTGTTTGAAAGTTCTATCCGTGCTTGAGCTCTCAAACTTGTCTGCCATTGTTGTACCCTTACCCCTCTATTTATAGAGTGAGGCTGGGGGTAGGGGTCTTGGAAGTATATAGCTGTTGATGGGCCTGGGCTGACGTGATCTGGCCTGGTGATGTTGGTTCGGTAGTGGATGGAGAAGTGGATTGGACCGGTGGAGGTTGATTCGGTAGTGGATGGTTCGGCGATTGGTCCGGTGGCGAGTGGTTCGGTGGTGAGAGGATGGCCTTGATTCGGCAATGAATGGTTCGGTGGTGGGTTGGTCTGGTGGCGAGTGGTCGGTGGTGAGAGGATGGCCTTGATTCGGCAATGAATGGTTCGGTGGTGGGTTGGTCCGGTAGTGGGTGGTTCGGTAGAGGTTGAACCGGTGGAGGTTGATTCGGCAGTGGATGGTTCGGCGATTGGTTGGTCCGGTAGGGATACTTTGGGTTTGGTTCGGCATGTAGTGGAGTGGCTGGTCCGGTAGGCATGGGAAGGGAGTTGATTCGGTAGAGCTTTCCTTGTCTTGGCTTGGCAATGCCTGATTTACTCTGGTTCGGCGAGGACTTCCTTATTCTGATTCGGTGGTGACCTCCCCTCTTTGGTTCGGTGAAAACATGCCCAACAGATTCAGGAACGAACTTAAGTTCGAATCGTTCCTTAAACTGATTCCACGAGAGAGAGGACTCGTCAACTTCCACAATCAAAAGCTCATACCAATCAAGCGCACGTTCTTGCAACATACTAGATTCCACGAGAACGCGATGATGATCAGAAAGATCCATCCGAGAAAATATGTGCTCACTAGCGCGCAACCAAGTCTGAACCTCCAATACACTTTCTGATCCCTTGAAAGGCTTGCCCCCAAGGTGGGAATAGTCACTACACATGCGGGCGAAGGCAGACTTTTGAGTAGGAGCTGTAGGAGTAGCAACAGAAGGCTGAGTACCCTGAATAGCTCCATAAACTGATCAGCTGACATATAGACTCCGTCCGGATGAGAACCACTAGACGGACCTGCAGAAGAACGCTTCCCTCTACCTCTTCCAGTCATAGGCTGAGAGAACAAGAGAAGATAAGGATTAGTTAAAACAATACAAGATTGAAAAGGAATTTAACAATTGGAATACTACGGAAATATGAGATTCATTCCTAGACATATTCCAACATGTTAAAGTGGAAGGAATAGATTAGAAAGGCACGAATAAAACCCTCGAATAGTTGTAACACATGTTCCATTCTAATTCTGTTCCATGTTTATTATAATTTGTTCTGAATTTTTGCTCTGATATCAACTGTGACGCCCCACCTCTATACTCACAATAAAAAAGGTTATTATAAGGAATAACCTCTGCTATTGCGAAGAATAAGGCTTGTTAGAAGCGACCATCCGTAAGCTATGCCTTAGACGAGTATTGATTACATCGATAGGAGTTGTGTAAATTACTCCCAACGATATACATTCAATCCAAATCTAAAACGAAACCACGGTGGCTTAATTAAAAATTCAGAACAACTCATAATAGCAACAACACAAATAAGTATAATCACATCAGAACAAAAATATCATACATAGCGGAAGGTAAGTCTGGATACGTGCTACAACACTCGATGGTTCACGCGAACCAAATATACATATACATAGACATCAATACATACATGAGATGAGAGTCAATACACCAAAAGTAACACCTCGAAGCCTAAACAAAAGATGAGGTGAAATCCAAAAAGCTGTAGCAGAAACAAAATCAAAGATAGCGATTATCCTGAAATAACTCGGTCTGACCCGAGTATTATTTAAGAGAAAATAATAAACGGAACAGTCTAATTTAAACTTAGGAATGAGTTACAACATAAACAACATTAAAACCAATTTATCATAATCTCGAATGAGACTATTCAGCATAAATAATCAACATAGTTTAAATGAAGAAATCTCATTAAACGACATCAAAATCAACTTCCAAATTCATAATTGAATTAGAAACAGCAATACACAAAAATATAGAAATCAAAATAAGATAACTAGAAAATCAACATAAAAGTGGATCGATCCCATCATATGGCGAGTTTAAGCTACGCCGCACATGCGTCTCATATGGCTGAAGCCTATCAAGTACTATCATCATAATATTTGGCGCCCAGCAAATGACCCGAAGGTCCAACATATGACCCGAAGGTCTAGTACTGGTAATTGACCCGAAGGTCCAACAAATGACCCGAAGGTCCAGCATAGTGGCTCAAAAGCCCAACAAAATCATCAAAATCTTCAAACAGCAAATCCTCAGCAAATATTTCAATTAACGAGTCCGGAATTAACCGAATTAGTAAAAGTGTGGTTCCATACTCCGCACTTTTGCTAAATCGTTTAAATCTCTTCATCGTTTCCTTGAAAGTGCAAAAATTGTGTATTTTAAATAAATAACATTTTACGTCCTCAAATGGACAAGTCCGGAATTAATCGAATCAGTAAAAGTAAGGGTTTATAGTCCTTAATTTTTCTGAAACGTTTAAATCGATTCCTCATTCTTTTGAAAGCGTAAACTGTAAAAAATTTCGAAACAATTTTATTTTAAAACGATTTTAAAAACACGTGATTAAAACAGCAACATCTATAGCAATTTCGACAAAGAAATTTCGCTTCACAAAACACCGTAAAAACGGATATCAAATCAGCGTTGCGGGTTTTCTTGATTGCAAGATAACCGCTTGACAATTTACTTTAAATTGACGGTTACTGAAGTCAAAACAACAGTAATTTTTTTATTCCTCAAAATCTCATCAAATCAACATGCCTAAAATATAAACACCGGGTAAAAATCCGTTATATAAAAATAACGGCAACAAAATACGCTTCAAAACGAAACACCGGTTCAATGTACATTAAACAGTAGACTGCACTACTATATATTCATCAAATATGGGATAGCCTGGACTTACTTTTTCGTAAATTGTATGTTTTCACGCATGGCAGAAAATGCAAAACCAAAAATGTGACATGGGCAACCAAAAATTTACGTACGTACAAATAAAATGCAAAGCCCGTGTACTACACTCATTTATTATGACATGCATGAAATGAATTACAAAATAAAGCAACCTGGTAATATAACTTGCACGCAAAACTGATATGCATGCAAGAATTGAACAAAGACTTGGACACTATCTTTCTTTGCACACACGAAAAATATGGCAAAGTTTCTTATAATAAAACTTGAATACACATACCAATAACAAAGTTTTAATGACCTGAACACATTATATACTTTACACGTACAAATGAAACAAACACAAAAGTTTAAATTACTGAACAATACTTCATACGCGCACTCCCTAAACCAATACAAAGAAAGGCCTGAATACTAACATGCATGCATGAAATAGAATCTGAAATATATGTTACAACCCGCACCAAAAATATACACACACGCATGAAAAATTTTGGGCCTAGATTTTTGCACATCAAAAATGCAAAACAAAAGAAAAAAAAAGAATTAAGCAACATATAAGCACGCACGCGCACAATATGTGGGGTGATATTGTTTCGTGCACTTTATGCACGCCAGAAAAATGAAAGCAACTTGGCAATGCAAACTAGAACCGGGTCACACTACTTTTGCAAACACAAATATAAGAAGAATTGAATAAATTAGAAATGTGAGTTTTAAACTCACCTTAATTTTGTTTTGAAATCAGTTTGCAACTAGGATCCAACAGAGAGTAAGAAACTTTGGAGCTGCCATTGAAGCTTTACCGAGCTACTAGAAAATGAAAACGAAGTGAAAGATATAGCTTACTTTCTTCTTCTCATTTGTGAACAAGTCAAACAAAAGGAGTGCTAGCAAACATTTTTGGGTACAATAGCATTTAATGAAAACGTGCATCAGAAAAGAAAGGACGACTGCATTGATGATGGCTCAAAAGTGTTCATACTTTTCTTGATAAATATTTAGTGGCAGCAAGGTGTTCACATATTTGTTTACAAATGGACCTATTTCTACTAACATGTGAAAGGCAATTGAAAGTATAACTTAACTTTGTTATAAACAACACAACAAGGCCAATTGCACTTCAATTCCAACGTGCATCACCTAAGTGTTCAACTGACTTTGCATCCTAATTTGCAAATTCTCTTTTTTTTCTTTTTTCTTTTTTCTTTTTGTCTTTAAAATTTCCATTTTAAATTTTGATCTCGACAGTAAACAAAATCACGGTTGTTACATCGGATCTTGGCTCCGTCAACTTCGGCAGCATAACCTACGGCTATCAGTGGCAGTTGCACAAATTTCCAATTTGACGTTTAAGCTTCCAGGCTGCAACACTACTGCACTTGGCGTTGATAATCACCCAACAACAAACCGTAGATCTCATCATGGTAAGCTTCATGAAATCACCTCCAAATAGCAAAGGCTACAGCGGTGACGTGATTTTTAGGCAATAACGAATTAAATTGGTGGTGGAGCATCCTCATTTGCTACGGAAATTTTTGTGGTGAAGTCGATTTATGAGGAAGAAGGATATAATGGGAATTAATTGGGGGTTAAAGAAATTGAGTAATGGGATTTGGATGAATTGGTGTATAAATCACTTTTCAGGTTAGATGAATCAAGAATAGAATCGGGAGATGCAAAAAGAAATAAAAAGGGCAATTTGGGAAGTTCAAAAAGACACCTATAACTTAGTTCATGGAATTCTCTTTATTAGTAGTAAAGATAAGTTGGAAAAGTAAGTTAAGTATTTTATAAAGGAACAAAGGAAGTTTTGAATTATAACACTTAGATTATAATAAAACGGTTTTGTGAAGTTATGTAAAAGTACAATATCTTATTGATAAATATATTTAGATCTTTAAAAGAATGTTTTAAATATAATAAAAAGTATAGAATGTTTTTGGGTTTGTTGTGAAAATGTGTTAACGATGTTCTTCTTTAACCCTTTTGATTATGCTTATGAAAATAAATAGATCTTTGAAAAGAATGTTTTAAAGATAAGCATAAGTGAAATGGTTTTGGGTTTGTAGTGATAATGTTTAAGTAACATTTGTCTTAAACCTTTTGAAATGGATTTGTGAATGTAATTTTGCCTTAAAAATGGATATTTTAAAGGAGATAATAAGGATGGAATATGCGACGACCTAGATTTCTGTACATTTCGGGTTGATAATAAACCGCACATGTCTAATCCAAATTAAAAGAAAAGGTGGATTGTTAGGTGTAAAAATAAATTAAAGATAGAATATACTCAAACGAATGAAATAACATATATTATTTCAATAATCTTTACAACAGGAAAACTTTTAAATACATATATCAGAGTCTATCCTAAGCTCAGCCTGGACAGTTATAAATACTTGTCCTTACAAATGCTAAAAACAAAAAATCAAGGGAAAAGTAAATTGCATCCATACGTTTATGAAGATCTCCAGCTCTCCTTTGGAAACTCCAAGCATCTTTAGCTAATCTTTAAACTACTCGAATCTAACAAGAGTATTAAGAATACCTGGATCAGGCTTGGCAAACCAGCGTGAGAAACACGAATTATAAATATATATATATATATATATGATAGTGTCATAGATCGACTTTGACATCAAACAAAACCTTTGAAAAGAAGAGTATCTCATAAGACCACGTTGCACATAAACATGGACGGTTTTTTACCTCATGATAACTAAAACATTTTTTTATCAAATCATTTGATATTATTTCTAATGACAATTCTTTGAAAACACTTTTCAAATAACATATTAAATAACTGGAGTAGTTACATTTGTTAAATTTGACAGCATATTTAGATATACAATCAAGTCTGTAAAGCTACATATTGGAGAATGGATTTCCAACAATGACAAGGTAAGGGACTACCTTCCACAGTACATCTCTAGAGGAATGTACCGAGGCACAGCCCCGCTGCACTCTAACAACACCGAACCGGCCTACCTCTACCATAGATAGTACCGAATATGTCATCACCCTGGTCGTTCCTGACCTATCTGAAGCCACAACATACACAACAAACCCGAAATACATAGGGAAATCTAGAAAGGTAATGATATATCCTAATGGGAGCGACCCACTTAGCTCTACCACATCTACCCTAATTTTGCGATGACCGATGTGTGAGGCTTGAGGTAAGGTTTTACCTTTCTCAAAACAGTAAATCCCACTTTGAATACCACACTGCCATTTCCGACGACACAATAATTGGTTTCCACAAAACTACAACCCCTAAGTTCATACGCCTCGGGGAAGGGTGTTAAGTATAAGAGGGGTTATCTTCTACTCCACCAAACAGATGTATGTTTGTAAAAACCAATGTACGTGGTCTTATAAATGCAATGTCAAATATTCGTCCATACAAGTTATCCAGGAATAGGACAAACCGAAGGTACTCCTGCTACATCATGTTTGGAAATCACCCCTAGGATTAGTAGCAAGCAATCCTTACATTAAAGATTTCAAAATGAAGGTACTACTGCCACCATATGCATATAATATAGGAATCACGAGGTTAGTGGCAAGCAGCCCTACATTATGAAGATCTCCGTCTTCAAATTCATTGTATTCAACATGTCTCCACTTTCAAACACGTAGATTGGTTCGAAGTGGTTTTCAGATAGGAGTCACCTAAATCTGATCCCAGTCTCTCCGAACCAATTATCGATAATATGATGTGTATATGTGTATACAGAAATGTTAAGCCTCTTTCATTAAATCCTCTTTTCTTCTTTTACTCAAAATATTATTTAACTTCGAAGATATCTTTTTATCCAACAAAATATCGTTTAGAGATATATTTCAAACCATTTCTTCTTTATATATACAGATTTATTATACCTCTTTTTAACTTTGAAAATACCAAATCATTTCGTTTATGTTACTTAGGAAAAATATTGCCATCTTCTATTATTGGTGTAATTTCAACCTTAAATGGAGATTACTTATTTCCAAAACATATTTTTTAATGGGTTAATAACAACGTTATTTAAGACATTGTTTACTGTATATCCAAACCAATTAGTACTGATTAAAAAGGATTCATAAATTTTGGATTAATTATACTCAATACTAATTTCTGTATTCATCCTGTACTATTTGTCGAATAACGATGAAATCAACTTTTAAATTCACATGGATTGTACAAGTTCCCTCCTTGGAATTTAATATAGAGTTTAACTAGAATGTTCTTTTTACCATCAAAATCCTATTTTAAATCTTGCTAACCTTTTTGAAAAACTCCAAATCTCTTTTCTTTTATCTTAAGAAAAATATGGTCCGAGTAAATCAAATTAACTATCCCCTTCGTCGGGCCAGTCCGGATAGCAAGGGGGAGCAGGCAACTGGTTCCCCAAACTCCAGTCTAAGGACTATCTCTATGTCATCCATAAGGCGATCAAGTTATTTGATCGACTCTAAACTATTAAAGTATTTGATTTATCATTTGAAAAACATTTCAAAAAGATTCGAGAAGAAAACCCAAGTTCAAATCATTTATTCAACGATTACCAAATTCCTTTGTTAAATTATCGATGAATAGTGATTTTAAATCTTTGTAGATAAAAACACCAAGTTCATTATATCTATGCCCATTTTTATAATTCAAATTCCTTTTAAAACATTTTAACATATTTATGGAATTTATTTCATATTTTTAAAGATTAAAAATATCCACTTTTAAAGAATCGAAACAATATTTTACGAACTACCAAAGTGCGACGATTTTGAAAACTTGATTTGGACATATCTCAAACTCCAATAAATAAAATATTGATTTTTCTCTTTCATCTGAAAACTATGATCATAAGGGTCCATAAAATTCTTATTTCAAAGAATTTCGACTCGTATTTTATCCTACACATTCGTTTAACTTTCTAGATCGCAAAATCGTGAACCGCCAAAACGCGGCGGCTTATTTTTCACCATTTAGTCAAGTTTTTCAAAACTTGTACGAAATACTTTTAAATCATTTTAATACCATATTATAATATATTAAATAATTTTTTCACTATTTTACTTTATTAAAATCTAATTTTCACTTTATTCCATATATTTAGTATTATATTATTACAATACTCAATTTTCATCCTTTTTAATTCCAAATTCTTTTATTTTAAACCATATGATATTTTTCCATGTATTTTCCACCTTTTAAAATATTATTTTCAAAATTAAATCATTTGATTTACTTTTTCCCAAGTAAATTAAATAAGCCTCTTTACTTTTCCAAAACTGTTACTATTTTCCAAATACGATATCTTTTTGATTTAAAATTCAAAAGAGGCTTGATAGTCCTTATATACACATTATTTTAGAATATAATAAGGATTATTTCTCATGAATTTACCATGGTTATTTAAAGTGATCATTTCAAATCTGATGAATATGATTTTGACATTATTATCAACTTAATTCTACTTAACTCAACCAAGTCAATATATGATTAACATAAGCAACCAATCTTCCAATAATCTAGCCTCCAAACTGTGCTAATCAACCAAGTATACTTGCATAGCGCAAATCATAGATAATTTTAAGATAAATTCAAATAAGATGGAAGTAGTGTTCTCACTTTCATGCTATCCAACTCTAAGTGTTTTTTAATCGAAAAAACGATCCATTTCTCCGCACCAAAGCTTAAGGAACTTGCCCCCAGACCTGAGTGATGCTCGGCTAAGCTTGTGGGGAGGTGGAAGCTTGGCTTTGAGGTGGTGGTGGGGTGAGTCATGCACTATAAGGGAGAAGAGGTGGTGTTTGGCTAACTTTTTGAAGCGATTTGATATCGTATGTGTATGGAAACAATTTTAGTAGAACTTTGATGCAGTGTTGAAATATTTTTACTATTTAGAAAGCCATTTAAGAAGAACCATTAGAGAGCTCAAGAAGAAGAAGAGAAATAAAGTGAATTTGTAAAGAAAGGAAGAGGACATGCATGTGTATTTATAGGGTAGAAATCCTTATGCATAAATTACCAAAATACCACCTCCCCCTTGACTTTCAGCCATACCCACTCCCTCCTCCATGTGTTATCTTCTCTTGATTGAGTGATGGTGAGTTTGCTTTTTGAGACTTAAGGGTGAAGTTAGCATTTAAATTCAAATAAGGAGTTTATATATAAATATGTATACTTTATTTTTGATATTTTCTTTAGCTTTGATTTGACTAAGTGTGAAAGTATATGTATATGTATATGTATGTACATGCATGTGTGTATGTGTATCAAATGACGTTGCAATGATTTGTTGACACTCCTGTTTGTCCTGCCCAGCTTGAGATTGCCTATTTTGTTCATGCTCCTGTCAGCCCGGCCCAGCCAAAAATTGATACTTCTACAGTTGCTCCATCTGTTGTTGCACCTACTAGTCCAGCCCAGCCTGAAAGTGCAATGTCGTCCTATTCTATTTATTAGAATTCCGAGGAGCGGGCCTGGATTCATGATCCTTCGAATATGCGATACTCGCCTGAGGCTGCCTCGTATTTTGCCTATATTAGTGATGTTGTGGGTAAGAATCGTTCTCTTATTTACCATATTGAGGGTGGGGGTCTCTCCCTAACTAGGGTTAGTGAGATCTGTGAGGTGAATAAAAGTAAGTTTTATGACGTCACTTGGGATAGGAAATTTATATACTTTCCTTCGTCTGAAGGTTATGACCCGAATCTGGCTGCTCTTTTCTTTGGGTACGTGAATGTTATTAGCCCGTCATCTGATGTTGTCAGTGGCAGTCCTTCCTTGGAGGGCTCGTAGTAGTTATTTATTAGCAGCATAGGCCTTTTTTCCTATCTCCCGTGCTTTATTTTTCTTTGTTTTTTGGGCTCTTGCCTTTTAGCTGTTCTGTGCATGTGCAGAACACCTGTTTTTCCATTATACATTCGACGAAACCAGTTCCATTAGATTCGTAATAGTGCATTATTATCGGATTTCAAATTTCGGAGTGTTTGGAGTTATCGTGTGATCGTACGGTAGATAAACGTGCTGAAATTTATATCGAATACAAATATAATAACTAGGTTAAAAAAAGCTATCTTCTCCATACGATCGAATTAGAACTCGAAACCTTTTCCATTGCGTTCGAAATAGGGGTATAACATTACGAACGCCTAGCGGCACGCCTCGATAGGAGGTCAAGATTTCAAGTTGCGATATCGAAACAATTTGAAATTTAAAATTTAAATGATATAATTATATTTGCCCCCAGTCAAAAACAAATCACATCAGCCGTTCTTCCCTCAAATCACTGATCATTAATTTCTTCACGCAACCTTTTCAAGTCACGTTTCCCTTTAGAATTCTCAGCCGAGCAGTTTCTACACAAAAATAAAACTCACGAAAACAAAATTTAATGGCCGAACATTTGCCAAATAACTCCACTCTCTAATTCAATTAGAAAACCAAATCAAGATCCACTTCAGTTCAAAAAAAAAATTGCATCTCGACATTTGCCGCGAGCTTGAGTTCGCCAAAAGGAAGGGCACCGTGTGGCGGCGGATAGTAGATGGAGGTGGCGACGTCACGTTTAACGAGAGGAGCACGGTTTGGAAAAGGGAAAGTCGCATTCGAGCTTGGGATTAGGGGAAATCGCGACTACCTCGAGATGTGGAGCACGTAGTAGGGATTAGGCGAACTCGACTTCATTTGCGACAGCTCGTTGAGGGTCGGGGTCTTCAATGGGGAGGCTCGGCGATTTGGGATTGGGTATGGCTTCTGTTGATTTACAGTTATCTTTCGGCAATGAAAAAAATGTAAATTGTAAATTTACTTTTAAACAGATATATGCATGCATAGGTTGGAAAACGGTTAACATATATTTACATCTAGGTTAGGGGAAATAGAAATATTTTTTTTAATAGTAAGGTAACACCTTGCCTTTGCTATTTACTGTAACTAAAAAAAATAAAAAATAAAAATATTTAGTTTCAATATGTTTAATGAAGTAAAAATAATAGTAGTAATAATAACATAGATAAATGATATTTTAAAGAATGAGTTTTAAATCTATATGGATTATTATATAAGTGTATATATATGAAGTTCCAAAAGAAAAATAAATATATGTACATATTTTCACTTATTTAATTTTAAAAATACTTATTAGGGTGATTAACTTGTTTTATTAACTTATATAAATTTAGTTATTACCAAAAAATTTAAAGGGAAATTTGTGTAATTAAATTAATTGTTTAGATTAAATTAATTAAATAGTAATTAACTGGTTGACTGTTTCAAATATTTATAAATTATATAATGTTATACAAGGTCTTAAATCGTGAGGAAACCAAGCCGAGATGGAAGTGGATTGCAAACAATAAAATCAAAGGTGAGTTAATCTCACTCATCTGGATTATTATTTAAAGTTAAATGGTTAAATTTAAATAACTGGTTGAATGATTGAATTGACTGGATGTGATAATATATATAGTAGTGTATATATACATATATTAGAGTGATTGATATTCATGCATTATATAGCGGATGAGACCCTATGTGCCGCATAATAGCGGATGATATTATATTAATCCCATATACCGTGATATTCCACCTCGAAGTGGAATTGGTATTGTGCTAACATCTGTGGATGCAGGGAAACAGGTTGGAGGGATCCAATTGGATTCCTCAAAAATTTATTTAGATTGTTTAATATTCTATGTTATGGATAGTTGATATTCTGTGATTAATTATGTTGATAATTGGAATATTGAATGCTATGGTTTGTTTGAATATATTTCGGTGCACTGAGTTACCAAAATATATAGAATTGGATTTTTGAAAAGAAAATAAAGGAGTGAATTTTTAAGTAAAATAATTATAGAGAATTTGAATAAATTTAAAAATGAATTGGGAAAGAATAAAAGTGATTTTAAAATTCTAATAAACAAAATTCCGAGTATGGAAGAGGGAATTTGAGTAAACAGAGAAATATGAAATTTTAAACTTAAGTGATATTATATCAGGAAATAAAGAATTTATTTTTAAATTCAAGGTTTGAATTTATTTAAAAGGATAAAGAAGGAATTTGGGAAATCTAAAATTGGTATTTTCAGTTAAAAAGATTTTAATCATAATGAAGAAACAAAATCTGAAGTTAATGGATTTGAATAAATTGAGTAAGTAAAGGAGTTTATTTCAAAATGGAGTAATTGGGAAATCAATTTGAGATTTGATTTAAGTGTTTAAAATTGGAATTTTAAAAGGGAAATGAGACCATGGAATTTATAAACTGGGTTTATAAAGGTGAAGTAATATATCAGTGGATATTTGGAAGAATAAATTCACAGTGGAAATTTATTAAAGGAATGGGTAAATTTGATTAAAAATAAATAGTGATTTATTTTTAAAGATGTGGAAGGGAAGTATATTTCCCTGGATAGCCAAGTACGTTTTCAAAGCAAATTCTTAAGTATAAGTTAAAGTTTCAAAGTTGTTTTACAAGTATGTTTTGGAAAATCTATTATTTTTAAATATTTAGATTTTAAAGTAAGTATTCTTAAAATTTATTATATTATTTAAAGGTGACTTTGTATTTTGTTTGAAAAAGATAAAAATTTAGTTTTATATTTTCTAAAGTAGCTTTATTTTAAATATTCTTAAAGTATATATATTTCGATAAGTATTAAAGTAGTTTTTAACTTAAATTTCTTAAAGGATATTTTATAATAAAGAGTTTTAAATTATTTTAAAAATCTAAAGTTTTTGTACTTGGTGATTTCAGTGGAAATAGAAATATTTGGGAAATTTATTCCATGAGAGAAGGACGGTTTGAAACTGTTTTCAAAGGGTTGAAAAGTGAAAATATATCTTGCGAAAATATTTTGAGATAAATAAATAATTTGGAAAAATATTTATGTGATTGATGGATGTTTGTGAATGTTAATTGATAGTTGAATCACCGACTATCAATATTGGCCAATGCACTGATCGTTTCGAAGAGACCGGGATCGGGATTTACTTTCAGAAAACCACTTCGATTCGGTTTATACGTTTTTGTGGAAAAAGAGTTTGGAATCGAAGATGGAGCAGTGAAGTGCAAGGGCTAATCGCTACTAATCCTGAGGATGATTCCAAAATGGATGTAGTAGGAGTAGTGCCTTCGATTCCGTTCGAACCCAGGACGGACTTGTATGGATGAATGCTTTCGGAACATCGTCAGGTGGACGATGAGCATTCTAAGTGATATGTTCTAGAAAGGTAATGCTTAGCCTCGAGCCTCATCAACCGGGAATGACTGAAAATCAAGGGTTATGCAGCAAGGCTATGTGGGTAGCGCCCATTAAGGTGAGGTCATCCCTGTCTAGATGTCCCTTTTTATTTCGGCTTAGTGGTGCGGTTGCTGATCCCAACCGTGGGGTGATCTTACTCGGAATTACCCTTAGGTAGTTCCGGTCTTGTGTTGCAGGGGATCGGGTGTGGTCCTCGGTACGCTGATCTAGACCAGGTACTGTGACAGGTGGTACCCCAGTGCCTAGTCATTAGTTGGAAATCCATTCTCCCTACGTACCTTTACGGTTTTGTTTGTATAACTATTAGCTGGAATTTAATAGATGTAACAATTTCGGCTATTTGAATAAGTATTTGTATATAGACACTATTATAATATCAGAGGATTTTGATAAAAAAGTGTTTTGGCTATCGTAAGGTAAAAACCCGACATGTTTATTTGTGGCGTGGTCTTATGAGATGTCTTTGATTTCAAAGGGTTTTGAAACTTTAATAATCTAATTGAGTGTGTTTTCTCACACTGGTTTTCTAGACTGACTCGGATGTTATTTTATTATAATGCTTGGGTCAGACCGAGTATTATAGGATACAGGTTATGATGTTGTGGAGCTCAGGAGACGAGCTAGATGGCGAGACGTATCACACATATATGATGTATATTCCGCTGCGTTGTGTATGTTGTGTATTCTGTATGTGGGACAAGTTACTATAACTGTCTGGAATTGTGATGTTGATTATATTGTACTCTGATGACGTAATGTATAAAAACAGTAATAGTTCTTTTGTATAAAGATCTGTTGATATCTATTATATATTGTTCTGCTGCGATTGTGAGATTCTGATGTTGTTTTCTTTTCTTCTACCTCCTCCTTCTTTAATCCTGATGGTCTGATTTTTCGGTATGAAAAATCGGGACGTCACAATTATACAAGTAAAATTTTCCCAATTCAATTATTTCAAGTTAAATCAATTTAAATGTTTATTCAAAATTTTTGGATTTATTTACAATTAAAATCATCCTTTAACATAAATTTAAGAATTAAATTTCCAATTAACTTCAAACAATTTAGAGATAAATATATATGCATATTCTATATATCAAATCAAATTCCAAAATCATATACCTACATATATACAAATCAAGTCATACTTTAGAAATTCCAATCAATTAAATTTCCAAAACTTTAAAACCAAAGTTTGGTATCACCGAAAATTTAATTCTCAAATTCTTAATTTATATTCAATTTAAATTCCAAATCAGCGTATAAACTATGTTTTATAATTTCATTTATTTACATGTTGGTAAAATCAATGGTTTACAAAACAATAAATGAAAATCAAGTATTATCATTTCCAAAAATCAATTTAGTTGGCTATTAAATTTCAGAAAATTTACTTATATATAAAATATAATCATACAAAAATTTATTTCATTTATTCGTTATCTTATTATTCAATTTATCTCAATTAACATTTATTACAAAATTTCTTTCAGAACAACAATTATTTGATTTAACTTATTTATTAAATCCATTATTTATAAATTTATTAGTTTTATCTCAAGATACTTTTCAAACATTATTAATAAATCAATAATCATTTACTTTAAATATATTATATTGAATTAATAATTTCTCACAATATTTACAACACTAATAAACCATGCGGTACATAAATAAATAAACATTTTAAAGTATTTAGAAAAGAAAACGAAAAAAATGACCAAAATATTATTTATATAATATTTTATCAAAATACATTTATAACTCGATGTCTTAACAAGTTTATCCTCGTTCTTGCAGACACTGATCGTACGTTGATCAGGCGTAAGACTAGAAATCCCTAAGTACTTGTAGACCTGTTTCAACACCTAGTGAAAAATACTTAAAAACAGGTATGAGAAGTACAGCTCAAAATCAAATGTCAAATGATGATAATACGATAGCAGTGGCCCGCTGCTGACCCAGTGTTTACGCAATGGACACAAAACTTTCCAGAAGATCCTACTACCTTCCGGATTCCAGAAAAATATCGTAGCCATTTGTAAACAAGGGACCATCGGCCCCTGCTGCAGTGGTACGCTGCTGATTCAATGATTTACGCTATGGATGCACTTCCTTCTCGGAAGATCCATAAACAACAGATCCCAGGATCGAAAGTGCCTCCATTGGGTAAACTAAAGAACCATCTACCCTGGAAAAAAATCGAGGAACTCATGAGTTTAAGTCCGGACAACCATATCGGTTCGAATCCATTTCTGAATTCACCCAAGTCTATTAGGGTTTATTGGTCGAATCCATTCCTGGATTCCCCAAGTCCATCTGGGTCGAAGCATATCATACTATACTTCTTCGCGGAGGGTACTTCCCCATACCTCTTACTTCAAAATATAACATACCATATATAGTACCCTTTCAAAATCAAAGCTTCAAATATCGCACTTCTATAAAGTCCATTATATATAAGATTTCATTTTCAGATAAAGTACTTTCCAAAATCAATAATCTCGAATATATCATATCATTCTTATATAAATTCCTTTATATATAAAGTTTATCTCTTCAGATAGTACACCTTCCAAAATCAATAGTTTTGAAAATCATCTTATACTTATATAAAGTCCCGTCTTATACAAGAATCAAAAATTTCTAAAATCAATCTCGCTGTATGAAAAGCCATACGAGATTCAAAATTAGAGGAGTCCTAATCGAAGAGAATTCTAATCAAGAAAACAGACTCGGTAAGAAGATATGATAATTAAATTACAAAAGATGAAGATGGACAGCCTTATATTAATCGCGGGTGACATTAATCGGGTCAACCATGACTTCAAAAATAAGATCGATTTAGAATTCTGAGGCAATTCGCCATTCAATCGCAAGAGATAGAATTTGGGCATAGCAAAAGATAACAACATCTAAACCGAGGATACATAAATCTACGGTGAATCAATGCTGTTGTAAAGGAGTTCCACCCCATTTCAAATCATTCAGTGGAGTTATGGGATACTCCATAATCAAGAAACACGAATAGGTCAAGACAAGAATGGATTTCAAAACGAATGGGAGAGACAAACATGGATTTTGAAACCTAGGGGAACATTCCAAAATTCAAAGGAAACTGAGTCAAAGAGGAAGGGATTCAAACTCGAACGAAAGTGATTCTGTAATTAAACTTACTGTATATATTGAGTTTTTCCTACAACCAAAGCTCTGATACCACATGTAACATCCTGCCATGGAAGTGGGGTAACGCCCACCGTAGCATATATTGGTACCTGTGTTCTGCCTTTACGGCCAGCCTCTCGACTGCACCACCCCCGCAGGGACATGTAGGAGTAAGAGTCATCTGCTCGCTACCAAACCAAATGCGAGAACCCCTTATCATGCTGCACCCGCCAAGTGCATAGGCAGACACACATGTCGGACTTGAATTGCTCAAAATATCAGATTGTTATTTTTATATTTGGCTAAACTCAGCATATACAGTAAATAAAGTAATCACAGAATCACAGACATAGAGTAATGTAACAATAAGCAGCGGAAACAAATGAATAGTAGTTCATGAAGCTACTATATATATATATAACAGAGTTAAACAAGGTATAACAGAAGCAGGCTTTTAAATCTCCCCGAGATGGCCGAGATGAAAAATCCGAGATATCAGCCAAAATCCGAGATTTGGCAGCCTATTTAGTTATAAGTGTTTTAAATATCGCCCGAGATAGCCGAGATATTTTCCCGAGATATTGGCCAAAATCCGAGATTTAAAACACTGAACAGAAGTCTCGAATACAATAGGAGTCTCAATACAATAGGCAAATAATAAAATCGAAATATCACTGGAGTCAACTGAATAACTGAAAGCTGAATAGATAGATGGATCTCCAAGTGAAGCTCCAACCCCAAAGGTGAGTCTCGAATACTGTGACCCTTAGTTTGACCCGAGCGTAAAGCAAAACACAAAACACTCGAGTTAGGATTTAACATTCTTATATCAATAAATCCAACTTCGAGTGAAATATCAACTAAAATTCAAGTAACTCAAAGGATGTTTGGGATAACCATCCTCTAAGGATCCATGGAACTATCTACTCTGTAGTAATATACGTTATTAACAACCTATGTTATTATAACACCGTGGTCATTTCAAAATATCATATTTAAAAAACAGAAGTATCATCCATTTCAGAAACCATAACAATACGATATCATTTTTCATTTCAAACCATAGTACTTTCAAAGTTACAACACTTCGAAACCAAAACACTAGAAATTATAACACTTTGGAAATCATAACACTTTCCTTTAAACAGTTTAGATATTAATAATAGTATATATAATAAAATAGTTTATAAAGTAAAATAGTTATAAGTTAAAATAGTTTATATTAAAAATAGTTTAGTTTAAAATAATTTATATTAAAATAGTTTATATTACAAATAGTTTATATTAAAAATAATTTATAGAGTAAAATATATAAATAGTTTAAATATAATTTAAAAATACTTTATATAATAAAATAGCTTCCTCAAATTTCACAAATCGATTCAAATCAACTCGAATTCCAAAATTTAAAATTTATTCAATCTTAATTCATCAATTTCAATTCAATTCAGTTTCAATAAACCATTTCGAATTATATCGATTTCAAATACAGATTTGAACCTCAAAATAACCCATTTCAATTTCAATATATTTCAAAGCTTTAAATATTCAATATTTCAACACTAAATTTTATAATTTCATATATCTTAATTTAACATCTTACTTTAACTACATTATTATTTAGTTTTGAAATACTCACTTAATAAATCCGATATCATTTAGATAAAACTTCAAATTTCAAATTTAAATATTCATTTAATCACCTTAAACTAAAATCAAGTTATAAAATCATATCTTTTAAAATCTCGAATTCAATAAGTTTCAAATCAAAATTCTTAATTTAATACAATTTCAAATAAATTCAAATTTATCTTCCCAACCATAACTTATAAAAATCATTATAAAAATCTATTTTAAAATTTAATTTCAAAACTAACTTATCACCTTTAAGGTTTTCAAACATATAAATTTTAAAAATCTAAATTTTAGCCTTTATAAAATAATATATATAATATCTTAAAATCAATATTAATTAAACCATATATTTCTTTCCAAAACCATAGAAATCATTTCAAAATATTTATATATCGACCCACGGTGTCTGCATAAAATTTTTTATCCTATGGTCAAGTGATATGGATATTTATCATTTCAATCCGTAATTAAATATGTACGGGTATATATCTTTTCAACCCGCAATCCCAAATCCAATTCAATGAAAATCGCTTAGGTTTATCATTTCAACCCATAACGATTTTCTCCTATTCTACAGATCGTTCGGGTATGTATCATTTCAACCCATAGGGAATTCTATACTAACAAGGAACTTGCAGAGTGATACATATATTATAATAATATAAAAATTAGCAACAGGCATACATCATCAATATAAATAACAGATAATGGTATCAGATGTCACAGGTGAACAGATACAGATAATAACGTATATATAGCAATTAAATAACAAGCAGCAGCATATTTCAATTGTTGTTCAATTGAAATCAAATTTAATAAATATAAGAACGTTAATCGTGAGTGATTGCTCACTTTTCGAGGCCAGATAGATTTGACAAAGAAATGAGTTACGAATCTAAGTACGAATTCCAAAGCAAAGCTAGATGGACACGATCCGACGAACAAAGCTGATAGCTCGGAATTGACGAAATCAAATCAAACTGGATTGATGAAGATCAATGGTATAAGTGAACTTATATATATAACTATATATATATATATAAATCATATACTAAATTCAATACATGTTAAATTAAATATACACTTATTTCAAAAATCATTGTTTTAATTGCAAACATATATTAGAATTTTAAAATAAACACCTAGTTAAAAATAAAACTCATTGCCTTATTAAAACCAAAACTCGGTATAATGTTTTATATATAATTCAACAGATCATATATAATCAATATCAAAACAAATCTTTATAAACAAAATTTTGAAATGGATGATAAAATATATTACATAAAGTCTGTATATATATATTATGTTACAAAACCATTCAAACACATACATATGGCAGTATAAACACAATTTAATGTATGCTTTATCCCACTGGATATATATAAAACACAACAAACATAACTCATCTTTTATTATAAGTGCAACCAAAGAATCTGACTGCATACTCATCAAAGCACTTGAGAAATACAATTCTTATACATATGTATACTTAAAATCAATAACACATTGGAAAACTATTATGACTTGGCGTAATCATTTTTACTTCTATAAACTAACGTACACTGAAAATATAACTAATATATACAAAATTTATATAGACTACAAGATATATGATAGCACTAAAGCATCAAAAGGTGTACCACTTTATAATGTAGTTGTATCATCTAAAGATGTAACTCGTCACATAGCTTACTTAAAATAATGTATACTTACAGCAGGCTAAGACTTAAAATATGCTCTACCATATTATAATACAATACAATATAATATATATAAAACATACTTATAATACTCAAAAATCAATACACCTTTCTGTAAAGCAAAAGGAGACTGTAAATATATTACTTTCTTTTTCTTTCACAACAAAACAAAATTGCAATTGTATAATTATATACATAAAAAATAAAGAAGAGAAAATATATAAACAAAGGAATCCAAATCTAACAACTCATATATATTAACAGTATAACTAATATAACTAATATATATATATACGGTCGATATATACATAAATAACATATATAAACTAAGATATATGTATATACCCATAAGTTAAAGCTCAGCAGATAAAGGTTCTGGATTTATATACTTATATAACATATTATATATTCTTACTTCACTTATAAAATCATATACAACAAACATATTATACATTTTCCAAATATCTGCAAAAGCTCACTGTATAAATATATAGTTCTCAGATACTAAAATATTATATTATAAACTATATATATAGAAGTATATGTATTATATACTTACAAAACTCAAGTTGTTGTCAATGTTTTGCTGGTCGAGGCGGAGAGAAGGAGGAAGCAAGGTAGTGACAGTTCGGTGAAGTGGTGGGTTATGTCAAAGGCTTGATGTAACGACCCGTATTTTTACGGATCAAAACATTGTAAAACAGTTGTTATGTAATAGTATGGTTAAGTCATTCAGAGCCTAGGTCGTTCGGAGCTTAGGTCGTATAGTAGTTAGGTTGTAGACGACTTAAGGAGATAGGCGACTTAAGGAGATAGGCGACTTAAGGAATAGGCGACTTAAGGAATAGGCGACTTAAGGAATAGGGCGACTTAAGAGTTAGCGGCATAGGAAACTGGGCGAGTTAGCGACTTAGGGAGGATAGGTCGGCAACGACCTAAGGAAGCTGGTGGTAGCAGTTAGCGACCTAGGGGTTGAAGTGAGTTTACGACCTAAGGAAGTTAAGTCGTGGACGAGTTAAGGTGTTAGGTCGTTGGGTTGCTATGGCGTGTTAAGTCGTATGCGACCTATGTCTGGGTGAAGTTAGGTCGTAAGCACATTGTTTAGATAAGTCGCGTAGGGTTTAAGGGTTAAGTCGCTAAGTCGCGCATACGTTAAGTCGTAACCCAGCTAAGTCGTGAGGTTGATGAGTCGTTGAGTTGTTAAGTCATTAAGAAGTATCCTAGTTGAGTCGTTAGGTCGCATGGGTACTTAAGTCAAAGGTCTTAAGTCGTGGGGTTTTAGGTCGTAAGTTTTTATAAGTCGCAGGTCGAAGGGGATGGTTAAGTCGTAAGTCGTGGTATCTATGAGTCGTAGGTCGTGGATTTTCTTAAGTCGTGGACGACTTAAAAGCGAGCAAACGACTTAAGGATTTCCTATAAATGCACGGTTGTTCCCTCACTTTTTGGGATCCGGATTTTGAAGCGACGAAGTGCTGCTATTTTGAGAGCTCGAGTTCTACACTTCTTCACTTCTTTTCTCCACTCTAATCTTGTGATTCCTTCCATCCAAATCGAAGATCAAATCGAAGATCCACGAGCTTAGATTGAAGATCTACATCCATCGAAGAGAGATTTCATCGTTTGAAGCGGAATTTTAGAGAATCGAGTTAGATCCTTCGCTGTCCAGATCTGAAGTGTGTTGCTTTTGAAGTGTTTAGGTGATTCCGTGAGTGGTGATTATCTCTCACACGGATCCAAAGGAGTATATCGGATTGTTGGCTTGATTTGGTGTTAAAATAGTGATTTCCATGCATTTTCTTAAACTTAAGTATAGATCTATTGTTCATGATGATTTGACATCCATTTTACTACATGTTAACCTATGTAAGTTCATTCATCAAGTTGTAGAGATATTGCTCATGTTTTCATACTTGTTAGATTTGGACTCTTTATTTACAAGATTGCCATTATTGTTATAATTGTTTATTAGATCATGTTTGAATGTTTGATTACTTGGATTAATGATTGACTTGGTGGATTGTTATGAATTAGTTGATTGATTATTTGATTTAGACAAGATGGTCAAAGATGATTCAAAAGCTAAGGGAAAGGCTCTTGAATTGGAAAAGCTGCTCGTGGCATATGTGGCAGATGATGAAGCTCATATGGATAGATTTGATGATGATGTTGAGATGAGGCTTTGCTATGATGAGATGAGGCGAGGCATGATGAGAGATAGCCTTGGTTTAATCCAGACGGGATCATTCCAAGCATGTTGATAACTCGGTGAAATGGTTCGGGTTTGAGGATAATGGTTTGCTCGAGAGGCGCTTGAGCTAGTATGGAAATAGTCGTCGAGGAGGATGACTAGAAGGCTGAGGTTTCATCGTTATTGAAGGTTCTAGCAGACTCAAAGCAAGAGTACGCTGGGCAGATTCGATAGTCCCTAAAGACTATGATTGTAGTCGAGTACTCTGGGCAGATTCGATAGTCCTAGGCACGGGCTGCGACGACGTGCGGAGTTATGTCTAGAACCGGGGTTGCCATTAACCCTTGACGGACGGCTGAAACAATGTGCCGGTCATTCAATTAACGGTGGTATCGAAGCAATGTTAACACTGATAGCCAGAGTCATGGATGTTTGGTTGTTTCGTCATTCGGTCTCAAGAGCAGTATTTTCTGGGTGCTTATCTGATCTTGGTTTAGGCCTTGGGGGTTTGTACTTGGAAAACATCGCCCTTGACTCGAGTGATAATTACTTTACTTTAAATGTTTGCTTTGCTATGTTTACTTCTGCTTAGTGTGTGTCTGGGGGGCTATCACTGTAGAAAGAGGTGGAGTGGGAGGGTTGGATTCCTATTCCTTTTTCCTTTATGCTCCTTTGGTATGTTGTTAGTTAATTTACCGCTCACTAAGACTGTTGTCTGACTCAAGGCTTTATGTTTAACTCTTATTGCCTTGGGCTGTTCATCCATTTTGGGATGGGCAGACTAGGTAGCAGGTGACAGGTGCTGTTCTTAGTCTCCAACGATGCTGATGACGAAGACGAGCTGGAGGCTTGCATATTATTTTCTTACTATATGTACTGGATGTTCCGCTGCTTTGTAAAATTCTCTGAGTGATATGTAGTGAGGCTTGATGTATTGACTATTCAGATGTTTGTATTCGACTATTATGAAGCTTAATTGATGAGGTTCTATTTTGTAAAGCTTCACTATATATATTCTCTATTGTATTTTATCCATGCGCTGTGAGTAATACGATAGATTCTGCTGTTTTAACTTTACCTTGGCAACCGTCCATGGCTGCCTGGCACACTTTACAGCGCACTATTTCTATGTTCAGTGCAGGGGTCATGGGCGGTCGTCACATTTGGTATCAGAGCTTTGGTTAATCGATTTTACCCAACGCTCGCTGACGTAACTACGTATGAGAGACGTAATTGTATTTTGATGGATGATTACTATATATAATATAATAGCTTAGAAAGATTTGAGTCCTTATGCAGTTGTTTCTCAAGGTGTGTTAATCATTTCTTTTATAGATATTAAGAATGAGTCGAAGAGGGAGACCAGCTGCTAGGGAAGGTCGTGCTACTGAGGGGGCTGCTGATTATGCTGCTATGTTCGAGGCTATGATGACCTCGATCATGAGAAGGATACCAGCTCCGGGGCCATCAATAGATGTTGGAGTTCAAGTCCAAACTCCAAAACCGGTGGATTTTGCTAAGCTGTGTAAAGATTATACTGCTCTTGGGGGAAAGGTTTTCTTAGGAACAGAGTCAACTATTGAAGTCCAGAGATGGATAGATGCTTGTAGAAGGATCTTTGGCGATTTGGGAATTGAGGATGCAACAAAAAGGAAGCTAGCATCAAGACAGCTTCAAGGAAGAGCTTCTGATTGGTGGAACTCTATCACCATTGATACTCCGGAGGAAGAAATTACTTGGGTGCAATTCCAAGCCAGATTTGAAGCTAAGTTCATTTCTACAGCTTAGAAGTCTGTTCTTTTCAAGAAGTTTGTGGAGCTCAAGCAAGGTGGAAGACCAGTTCTTGAGTATGTTTCTGAGTTTGAAGCTTTGTCCAAGTATGCCCGGTCGTATATTGAATCTTCATATCAGAAGAACGAGAAGTTTGTGACAGGCTTGGACAGTTATCTTGGGAGGCAGTTGGTGGATCATTTGGACGATCCATTTGAGAAGCTTGTAGAGAAGGCTCTCAGGCATGAGAATATGTTTCCTAAAGAAGGATCTGTTGTTGTTGTGACCAAGGAAGAGTCTAAACCACAGCAGGGTGGAAACAAGAAGAGGAAGCAGCAGCAGCAAAAGGGTAAGGATGGCCAGAAGAAGCCGAAGGGACCTGCTATAATTATCAGTAGAAGGGCCATTTCTCCAGAGATTGCAAGAATCCAAAGGTGCCGGTGAAGTGCCACAACTGTGACAAGCCGGGGCATATTAAGAAGAATTGTCCAGAACCGCGGAGGGACAAGCAGATTGTGCAAGCTTATGCTTTGGGAGCTGTTCCATCATCTTCAAAAGCTCCTACCGCTGAAGAGAAAGGAAAGAGTGTGGTGGTTCAAGGTACTCTTTCCATAGGTGGTGTTCCAGTTAGAGTGTTATTTGATACTGGGGCGTCGCATTCTTTTGTTTGTAATGAACTTGTAAGCCGGTTAGGTTTAGAACCGGATATTGTTGATAGGCCATTGGTTGTGACTAATCCAGTTGTGGTCCGTCTTGTCTGTGTATGCTATGCCGTGGTTTGATTGTATCGAGTCATGATTGCTCTTTTGTTTGTGATTGTTTTGTTTTGAACTTTGCGGGGTTCGGAATTATTTTGTGTATGGACTGGCTTAGGAAGTATGCGGCAAAGGTTGATTGTGAAAGGTTGGAGGTGACAGTCGAGAATGTGGAGGGGCGAAAGGTTGTGATAAGATGTAAGCATGAGGAAGGCGTCTTCATGAGCTTCATGTATTCGCTGGTTGTTCCACGGGATGGACTGTCATCGGTGCCAATCGCTAATAGATTTGAGGATGTCTTTGATGAGATCAAAGGGTTACCGCCGCATAGAGAGATCGAGTTTCGTATAGATCTAGTTGAAGGAGCCAGACCTGTTGTGATGCCTCTTAGGCGGATGGCGCCTAGGGAACAGCAGGAGTTGAGGGTGCAGGTTGATGATCTTTTACAGAAAGGATTCATTCGGCGTAGTGTGTCCGAGTGGGGTGCACCAGTTGTGTTCGCAACCAAAGCAGATGGATAGTTGAGGTTGTGTGTGGATTATCGTGAGCTAAATAAAGTGACTAAGAAGAACAAGTATCCATTGTCGAGGATAGATGACTTGTTTGATCAGCTTCACAAAGCTAAGGTGTTTTCTCAGATGGATTTGGCCATGGGATTTCACCAGTTAAGAGTGGCCAGCATATTTTGTGGATCTTATGAATAGAGTGTTCAGAGATCAGTTGAACAAGTTCGTACTAGTGTTCGTGGATGATATTTTGATTTATTCCTGAACTGAAGAAGAACACATGACGCACTTGCGTATTGTTTTGGAAATCTTACGGAAACATCAGCTGAAGGCTAAGTTTTCGAAGTGTCACTTCTGGAAGAGTGAAGTGAGGTTTTTAGGCCATATTATCTCTGGAAGTGGAGTAGCGGTTGATCCCGCCAAGGTGGCAGCAATCCAGGATTGGGGTAGACCTAAGAATGCATCTGATGTGAGAAGTTTTCTTGGATTAGCAGGATACTATCGTCGATTTATCAAAGACTTTTCCAAGGTGGCTGCACCATTAACAGGATTGACGAAGAAGAACCAAGTATTCAGATGGGATGCTAAGTGTGAGCAAGCTTTCAGAATCCTGAAAGAGCGATTGACAAGTGCTCCTGTTTTGACTATTCCTAGTGGAAATGATGAGATGGTGGTTTACACCGACGCATGTGGTACTGGACTTGGAGCAGTGCTGATGCAGAAGGGTAAAGTTGTTGCGTATGCAAGTCGACAACTGAAGCCGTATGAAAGGAATTATCCGACTCATGATTTGGAGTTAGCGGCGATTGTTTTTGCTCTGAAGATGTGGAGACATTATCTATTGGGAGTTCGATTCGAGTTGTTTACAGATCATAAGTCGTTGAAGTATCTTTTCTCCCAAAAGGATTTGAATCTAAGGCAGCAACGATGGCTAGAGTTTTTGGCATCATATGATTTTGGTATAGCCTATACTCCGGGAAAGGGTAACGCAGTGGCAGATGCGTTAAGTCAAAACATGCAGGATTGGGAACCATGTTTTTAGAATGGAAGAGTCTCGAGTATTTAGCTGAATTTGACTTCAGGCCCAGATGTGAATTGGAACCTGAGATGTTGGCAAACTTATTGATAAGACCGACTCTTGTGGAAAGAATTGGCAAGAGCCAAAAGCGAGACGATAAGCTTGTCGAGATTATCCATGATTTGGAATCTGGATTGGACCCAGAAAAGGATAAAGGATTCGAGGTCGATCAAGAGGGTTGGCTTCGAAAGCAAGGACGACTAGTTGTTCCCGATATAGATGAATTGAGAAATGAAGTTCTGAAGGAAAGTCATCACTCGAAGCTGACAATTCATCCAGGTGGAAATAAGATGTATCGAGATATGAAGAGAACCTATTACTGGGAAGGTATGAAGAAGGATGTTGGAAATTTTATTTCCAAATGCATGAACTGCCAGTTGGTAAAAGCTGAACAGAAGAAGCTAAGCGGATTGCTTCAGCCGTTAGAAGTTCCTACATGGAAGTGGGAGCAAATATCGATGGATTTTATCGATGGTCTACCTAGAACAAGAACGGGAAATGAAGGGATTTGGGTCATCGTAGATCGTTTGACTAAGAGTGCAAGATTCATTCCTGTTCGATCAACTAGGACTGCATCAAAGTTGGCTGAGCTGTATGTTAAGTGGATAGTCCGATTCCATGGTATTCCGAAGAGTATAGTGAGCGATCGAGACCCATTGTTCACTAGTGGATTTTGGAAGAGCTTCCAGGAAGTTTTGGGAACCGAGTTGTGTTTGGGTACAGCTTATCACCCCCAAACAGATGGTCAAACCGAGTGAGTCAATCGAGTTTTGGAAGATCTCCTCGGAGCATGTGTTTTAGATTTCGAAGGATCATGGGAAGATCATCTTCATTTGGTGGAACTTTCGTATAATAATAGTTACCAGTCAAGTATTTGTATGGCACCGTATGAGGCATTGTATGGAAGACCGTGTAACTCTCCGACATGTTGGTTAGAAACAGGAGAAAAGCTGATACTTGGGCCAGAAATGATTCGACAGACTTCGGATTACATAGAGATCATTCGACAACGAATGAAGGCAGCCCAAGACCGACAGAAAAGTTATGCCGATAAGCGTCGTAAGGATTTGGAATTCGACGTAGGTGATATGGTTTTTGTGAAGATTTCTCCACTGAAGAATGTTATTCGATTCGGGAAGAAAGGAAAATTGACTCCAAGATTTGTTGGACCATTCCCGATCATGGAGCGAATTGGAAAGCTCTCCTACAGATTGGAATTACCAGAAAAGATGGCGGGTGTGCACAATGTTTTTCATGTATCGTATCTACGAAGTATGTGCACGACTCGAATACAGTGGTTTCTCCTGATAGCTGTGAAGATTTTGAAGTTGACCCAGTTGATAAGAGACCTCGTAAGCCGCTTCGTGTTGTGGAAACTGACACGAAACAGCTTAGGAGGAAGGTAGTTAGGTTGCTCAAGATACAATGGACTGATGATGATAACGACTATACATGGGAGGTGGAAGAGGGGATGAAGGCAGCTCATCCTGAACTCTTCGAGGTATGGCCATAAGGTGTCGTGTCATCTCATGACATTGTAACTTGTTCTAGTCTTAGAATTCTGCATGCTAGGCTAGTAATTGGATGCATGGTTTGTTGATTGCTATGGATGGTAGGCATGCAGAATAGTCTTTGATTGCTCTTGTTTGTTTGGAATTTCGGGGGCGAAATTCCTAAGGGGGAGAGAATGTAACGACCCGTATTTTTACGGATCAAAACATTGTAAAACAGTTGTTATGTCATAGTATGGTTAAGTCGTTCAGAGCCTAGGTCGTTCGGAGCTTAGGTCGTATAGTAGTTAGGTCGTAGACGACTTAAGGAGATAGGCGACTTAAGGAATAGGCGACTTAAGGAATATGCGACTTAAGGAATAGGGCGACTTAAGAGTTAGCGGCATAGGAAACTGGGCGAGTTAGCGACTTAGGGAGGATAGGTCGGCAACGACCTAAGGAAGCTGGTGGTAGCAGTTAGCGACCTAGGGGTTGAAGTGAGTTTACGACCTAAGGAAGTTAAGTCGTGGACGAGTTTAGGTGTTAGGTCGTTGGGTTGCTATGGCGTGTTAAGTCGTATGCGACCTATGTCTGGGTGAAGTTAGGTCGTAAGCACTTTGTTTAGATAAGTCGCGTAGGGTTTAAGGGTTAAGTCACTAAGTCGCGCATACGTTAAGTCGTAACCCAGCTAAGTCGTGAGGTTGATGAGTTGTTGAGTTGTTAAGTCGTTAAGGCGTATCCCAGTTGAGTCGTTAGGTCGCATGGGTACTTAAGTCAAAGGTCTTAAGTCGTGGGGTTTTAGGTCGTAAGTTTTTATAAGTCGCAGGTCGAAGGGGATGGTTAAGTCGTAAGTCGTGGTATCTATGAGTCGTAGGTCGTGGATTTTCTTAAGTCGTGGACGACTTAAAAGCGAGCAAACGACTTAAGGATTTCCTATAAATTCACGGTTGTTTCCTCACTTTTTGGGATCCGAATTTTGAAGCGACGAAGTGCTGCTATTTTGAGAGCTCGAGTTCTACACTTCTTCACTTCTTTTCTCCACTCTAATCTTGTGATTCCTTCCATCCAAATCGAAGATCAAATCGAAGATCCAAGAGCTTAGATTGAAGATCTACATCCATCGAAGAGAGATTTCATCGTTTGAAGAGGAATTTTAGAGAATCGAGTTAGATCCTTCGCTGTCCAGATCTGAAGTGTGTTGCTTTTGAAGTGTTTAGGTGATTCGGTGAGTGGTGATTATCTCTCACACGGATCCAAAGGAGTATATCGGATTGTTGGCTTGATTTGGTGTTAAAATAGTGATTTCCATGCATTTTCTTAAACTTAAGTATAGATCTATTGTTCATGATGATTTAACATCCATTTTACTACATGTTAACCTATATAAGTTCATTCATCAAGTTGTAGAGATATTGCTCATGTTTTCATACTTGTTAGATTTGGACTCTTTATTTACAAGATTGCCATTATTGTTATAATTGTTTATTAGATCATGTTTGAATGTTTGAATACTTGGATTAATGATTGACTTGGTGGATTGTTATGAATTAGTTGATTGATGATTTGATTTAGACAAGATGGTCAAAGATGATTCAAAAGCTAAGGGAAAGGCTCTTGAATTGGAAAAGCTGCTCGTGGCATATGCGGCGGATGATGAAGCTCATATGGATAGATTTGATGATGATGTTGAGATAAGGCTTTGCTATGATGAGATGAGGCGAGGCATGATGAGAGATAGCCTTGGTTTAATCCAGACGGGATCATTCCAAGCATGTTGATAACTCGGTGAAATGGTTCGGGTTTGAGGATAATGGTTTGCTCGAGAGGCGCTTGAGCTAGTATGGAAATAGTCGTCGAGGAGGATGACTAGAAGGCTGAGGTTTCATCGTTATTGAAGGTTCTAGCAGACTCAAAGCAAGAGTACGCTGGGCAGATTCGATAGTCCCTAAAGACTATGATTGTAGTCGAGTACTCTGGGCAGATTCGATAGTCCTAGGCACGGGCTGCGACGACGTGCGGAGTTATGTCTAGAACCGGGGTTGCCATTAACCCTTGACGGACGGCTGAAAGAATGTGTCGGTCATTCAATTAACGGTGGTATCGAAGCAATGTTAACAGTGATAGCCAGAGTCATGGATGTTTGGTTGTTTCGTCATTCGGTCTCAAGAGCGGTATTTTCTGGGTGCTTATCTGATCTTGGTTTAGGCCTTGGGGGTTTGTACTTAGAAAACATCACCCTTGACTCAAGTGATAATTACTTTACTTTAAATGTTTGCTTTGCTATGTTTACTTCTGCTTAGTGTGTGTCTGGGGGGCTATCACTGTAGAAAGAGGTGGAGTGGGAGGGTTGGATTCCTATTCATTTTTCCTTTATGCTCTTTTGGTATGTTGTTAGTTAATTTACCGCTCACTAAGACTGTTGTCTGACTCAAGGCTTTATGTTTAACTCTTATTGCCTTGGGCTGTTCATCCATTTTGGGATGGGCAGACTAGGTAGCAGGTGACAGGTGCTGTTCTTAGTCTCCAACGATGCTGATGACGAAGACGAGCTGGAGGCTTGCATATTATTTTCTTACTATATGTACTGGATGTTCCGTTGCTTTGTAAAATTCTCTGAGTGATATGTAGTGAGGCTTGATGTATTGACTATTCAGATGTTTGTATTCAACTATTATGAAGCTTAATTGATGAGATTCAATTTTGTAAAGCTTCACTATATATATATTCTCTATTGTATTTTATCCATGCGCTGTGAGTAATACGATAGATTCTGCTGTTTTAACTTTACCTTGGCAACCGTCCATGGCTACCTGGCACACTTTACAGCGCACTATTTCTATGTTCAGTGCAGGGGTCATGGGCGGTCGTCACACTTGAAGAATGAGAAGAGAGAGGGTAGGGGAGCTTGGTGGGGAGGAGAGAAGTTTCGGCCCGGCTAGGGAAAGAGCGGTGAACAGGCATGGGAAGGGATGGTGCGAGTTGGTGAGGGGAAGGGAAGAATTACAACAGTGAAAAGAAGATGATAGCCGGCAGGTTTCAAATAAAATGTTGAAACAATATTTTTTTTAAGTAAGAAGAGGAAAAGTTGAAACCATGGAAATGACAACGGCCAGGTACATGAATTCGAAATATAAAAAGGCAGCTGGCTATTGGTTGTCTCGTGAACACGAAAGGACAAGAAAACAAAAGGGTAAACCAAAAATCAAGTACCGATACGATTTCTTGTTTTATTGATTTCACAGTGTATTAAATGTCGAAACACACAAACGAATATGCTACGGAGATCAGCACGACGAGACGATCAAAACGGTGTACATATATCAGTGATATGACCATCCGGTCGAAAGTCGATAATCGGTACCGAAAATGCTGCTAATTTTGCCGAAAATAAGATAGATGGAGCAATAGCAATCCAAATTTGACAAAATGAAATATGACGTCTCACTCAGAAGATGATTTACGAATTTATTATATAAAATATTCAGGTTTGGAAAACAGTTTATTATTATCAATTTAACTGATATAAATTGAAATAAAATTACATAATAAAATAAACTTCAATATTTTTAGATGAAAAATTACCATTTACTATGTTTAAATAGACATACTCCAAATATTAAATTTTTATTTCTAAATTAAATCATTTAAATTTCACAAAAATTCAATTAATTAAATAAATAAAACCACTAAAATTTGTGGGTCGTTACAATAAGGAAATCCATCCAGATAGGAGATAATCTCTACCCTTATGTATTGTCTGTTTATTTCTGAAAGAACTGGGGTTAAGTTAACCAGAATACTATCAATTGGGTTTTGGAGTGTCTGGTAAGCGGGGGAGTGTACTTATATGAGATGACTCAAAACTATAACCACTTCAGTACGCGATCTATGTTTCAGAAGCTGTTGTGAAGAAAAATGATATAGAGTTGCACTGTCTATCCTAAAGTTAAGTCCAAGGGAGAGGTCAACGTTAACATTTTGAACGATACTATCAAGTAGGACTGTCTATCATGAGGAGTATTCCAAGAGAGAGGATAATGTTTGCGTTCGTTGGAGGACTTATGTTGGAAACTTTGTGAAGATTCATAGACTATTCTAGATGCTAGAACCCATGTGTAGTTTTGAAATCTATTCGAGTTATGGCTCATGCGTTGGGATGTTGAATGTGACTTCATCCTCGGTAATGATCGAAACCGGAGGTAGGATGCATAACCAAGGGGCTTAGCTAACCATAGGGTGCAGGAGACTCCATCTAGTGTTGCTTACGGATATGCATGTGAGAGTGATGCATTTAGAGCCACGAGTGTTTGGGCATGGGCCAACTATGTATTTCCTATAGTACATTCCCTAGAGATGTATGTTTCTTGGAAATATAATTCTAACCCTTATGTAGTAGGACCATTCCCTCTATATGATGGCACCTTCATGGAAAATCTACACAATTATGCAAACACGCCTTAGCGGTTTTTTATTGTATAACTATTATTATTGTGTTGTACACACGACATATCTATTTTTTGATTTATGTTCTATACCCTCGACATTATCTATTATATCACCATTTGTACTTATTAGATGTGTGGTTCTTTGAGGAGGTAATCATTAGGGCATTCCGTGTAGTCTCAAAAGTACTGTTATATGTTGATCACATATTTCTTGAGTTTCTCACACCAAACTTAGGTCTAACATGTGGTTTTTTTGTTTTTCCTAAATTCTTCGTGTGCTCTTTTAAGTAGTCTAAGAAAGGCAGGTTTTAGTTGGATGTTCATTGGAGCTCGAGGAGACCAGTTGGATGTTTCACCTACCGTAGTGTTCTTATTCTGTTGCATTACTATTATGTATATGTCATCATTTGTGAGGACATGTTGTTATAACTGTCTAGGCTGATGATAGTATTTAGAATTATAACTCTAAAATGCTTTGTATCTTAGAGTGACAGTTTTGTACTGTCTTTTCATGTTATATGTTATCGTTCCGCTATGAGATTATGATATTATGTTCTTTCTTTCTTATTCTATATTTTTTCCTTTTTATTTTACTCTAACAAACTGTCTTTCTGGTACTTGGATGCTTGGTACAAGAATACCGTAGATGTATTAGTATCGACATTGGGGGTCAAAAAGGTAGGTCGTTGCAGTTTGATTTTTAGTCCAATGTGAAGAAAGCATACATCTTCAAAAAGAAAATTAAAAGGCAATAAAACATTTCTAATACTATAAGTAAACAACATATCATTGATTATTGGCAGTGTACTCATGTTAAAATCAATTAAAGTATGGTGGTTTAGTTCTCGATGAAGGATTTGATAGAGACATCTTTTATACCTGATATAAGAGGTACCAATTTCTATATATAAATGACATATTGAAATGTTTAATATAGAACATATGATGAGATCATCATGAATGTTGTGTGGTATACTAGACCTTGCTTATACACCTAGTGTATTAAGAGAATATCAAATCTAAGGTAAAATCACTAGATGGTTGTTAAGTGTGTTCTCGAGTATTAAAATACTAGGGAATTGTTTATAGAAACAATGAACTCTATTAGATTCATACCCCAGTTATTTGCTATCGAGTTGTAAGATTATCTTTGTAAGTGCAAATTATAATCGATAACAAAGTTGATAGTGGTCATAGACTATTGATTTTGGTCGAACCACTCTAATTCTTATATGTTCTTCTATCTTTTAATATCTTCACTTTTACAGTTTATGTTTGTTGCTTGGTTAGGTGTTTGTCCTACTTTTAGAGCAAACATATATATATATATATATATATGTATGTATGTATGTATGTATGTATGTAAACACTTACTTTTTATTTCTTCCTAATCAAGATGTATCAAGACAAGGATAACGATACATCAGATGAGACCTGTGTATGTAACGATCTTCGTAAGATGGACAGTGATTTACTTATAACTATTAGGGGCACCAATGGGTTGCGTACCTATGATTGTTTGGAATGATCACAGAATGACTCAACGAGTGTCTTCTATAGGTTAATATAACTATGTCAAAATAGAAGATCTCATGGTAACGACATACAAGTAGTCTTTTGACTTTAGAGTACTATCAATTCTAAGTGGATAGGCTATACTTTGATTATAGTAAAATACTTGGCATGATGACCTATTGTTATTATACTTAGGTATGTGTTGAATAACTTGAAGTGAGACACCATCTAAGAGAGGATTTGTCTCCTTCTTTATAGAAGATTAGTATCACTGTAATTGGTATACAACTTAAAATTCAAAATCTTTGGCCAAAGTAAATCGATTAATCGATAAATGTTATTGGATAGCACTAAGGAGTTTAAAATTTATGCAATTAAACACGGATATCCAGGTAGAATTTTTTGGCTATAGACCAAAATTTAGATATTTAAGTGATATGGTGATGATTAAAAGAATACGTGTACAAAATGTCAAACTATATGGGATTACTTTAGATTGGAAATTGGATTTTGGCTAAATGGTATGTAAGCATTAAATATAGCTTGATATCGTACTTCAGCAAAGTTTGTACAGGCTTTGGGATTTAAGTTGTTTAAATATTGACTAAGGACCAAGTACACACTAAAGAGTTAACACAACCACATTGTTAATTATCCCTGAATTCGACCAATGGGAACAATAATACATAAATATTATAATATTTTATAAATATTTTATGCCATTTTTAATTTTTTATTTAAACTTTAAAATTGGACAGAACGATATATAAAATTTGTATGTCGGTTTGATCGGTTAAGGAGCTAGGAATTAAATAAGATACAAATAGGAGTCAATGGGGCCTTTGACTTTGCTAGATCAATTGTATGGCCGTCCATTATAGTTCAAATAGGGGGACTAGGCAAAGTCCTATAGAGCTGGAGATAAGGGAGGACAAAAAGGTGCAAATCCTTGGCTATAAATAGATATAGCCTCCACACCATTTTCGATATACTTTTCTTAACTCTGTTGTCCCCGTTTCTACTTTGATGAAGGTTTTCCTTCAGCCTTGCAAACTAAAGTTGAAGAGGATAACATGCAGCTCCAAGAGGAAATCTTAGCGAACAACATATTAGGCTCTTGACAAGACATCGATGATGAATGCTATCTATTTAGACTTATATGTGTGTGTGTGTACATCTATATATAATGTTATTTATTGCTATATAACCCCTATTATTTTTTATTATGATAAAAAAATATTTTCAAATTTAATTTTATAATTCATTATATAGAAATTTTTCGATATAAATATAATTCATATATATATATATTAAATATGTTTTTGGTTTAAAAAGATGAAGTTTCAATCTAATTTTTGTGTGTGTATATATAAATATATATTTATTAAATAATTTTTTATTTTATAATTGTCATATATACATATATATGATTCAATTTTAATACTTAGAAATAAAATTGTTTCAGATTAATAAATAAGTCATTTTTCATGTATATACATACATACATATATATATATATATATAGATTTTGTGCGAAAATCAATTTTTTTAAAAATATCTTTTTAATTATGGTTTGAAACAAAAAATGTTATATATATATATTTAAATATTACTTATGTTCAATTTCAATTCTTTGAATTTTTCAAACATAATTAATTTAGCGGAAATTAATAATAATAATAATAATATTTAAAAAAAATTTACTTATTCTTCTGTCGGTCGAATATAAAAAGAAAACATATTTTGTATATATACGTATGTATGTATGTATGTATATGTATTAGATTTCTTACTTGGAATAAGTTATATATATGTGTGTGTATATACTTACATATTTGAATATGGAAAAGTCAATTTTTTGTTTTAAATTTTTAATTTTAAAAAAAACCGAATATATATAATTTTTGATTAAATTATCTATAATATTATATATATATAATTTTATATATTAAATATTTTTGAAATGCCCAAAATAAGAAAACAAAATATTAATATTTTTTATATAAGTATAAAATATAATTATGAGTTATGACATTTAAATTATCCCCTTTGACATTATTTTAAAATATTCATTACATTGAAATTTTATTGATCATAAGAAATAATGGCCAGTTTTCCGATTATACCCCTAGGATGGTTTATATATTTATATTGTTATGATGTTTGTATCGTGAGTATGAATACCATAAAATATTAAAATATGAAATTAAAATAAATTAACAAATTAATTAGAAATTGAATTGTTAATAAATATTGTTCTAAACATTAATAACAAATAAATATTTTAAATAAACTAAATAAATTAGAAATATCACTCAAACACTTTTATTAATTAAATAAATTTGATTTAGTATAAATAAATTTTATTCAAAAAAGTATAAAATAAGATCTTAAGCAATTTAATAAAAGGTAAATTTTTTAAAATTCGCCCATTTTATCCCGCCACCAATGCACCTAATCCAACATCCCACTCACTGAGATCCTCCTTGTAAGTAATACGAACACCGAAACACGTCCAAATCTGAGCTAGATCAGATATACTTGAAATGAATCCCTCCAAGAGTGTGGTTTGATTATATAAATGTGTTGCTCTTAACTTGATTTAATATGAATTTACTATAATTTTATGGAATCCATCTTGGCTTAAATACAGATTAATTTGTGGAGAAGCAAGGTTAATGGAGTAGAGAGTTTTAGAAATGTATTTAGTGATCTAAAAAATGTTTTTCTACAGCAGCTTGCTAAAATTAGTCAAGTGACCTATGTTTAAATTAGTTAATTGACGAAAATCTATCCTGTTTTGGTAAATTCTTATTTTAGTCATAACCTCTCACCGTAACTCCAAACATCATAAGTCTATAGTCTATCTTGATTGGAAAAATCTCCTCTACACAATGGTAATAGTTCAGGACTTAATTATTTTGTTTTGAAAATTCTCTTTTTACCATTTGTTACTTAATTAATGGTTTGATTATTATATTAACCACTTTAATTGCTAGGTGTAAATTTACTATCGTTACAACTGGGTAGGTTGGATATAAGACATAAAAAACTTTAATGTACTAATAGTTGTTTGTTAATATTAAATTCAAAAAAATCATGATGTCGTCATTCTATTTCAATCTATTGGAGTGTATGTGAATTTCAAGAATGACTTTCATATATGTTTGCAAAAAATATTAGTAAAAGGGATTTCCGTTAGGAGAATGGTATTACTAAATATTAATATTATATGTAATGATGGTTTTATGTATGACCAGTAGTTTTTGTTTTATCCTTAAATTCTTAGGTAATCATTTGAGTGGACTAAGTATAAGGGTTTGAAAAGGTTTAGTTTTGGCGATGCTTTACGAAGATGTTGAAGCAAGCAAATTGCTTAATTATTTAGTATTTCCTGGTGACGACCCATATTTTTATGTATCGATGAATCGTAGAAATATTATTTTCGTAACCAAACTGAGTCTTAATTAAATATAAATTTAGGGAGTGTTGAGCATTGACATTTTAACCCCTATGGTAAATATTTGATGATTTTGAATTGGAAAATTTGTAGGCCTATAAATTTTAATATGAGTTGAATTAGGCTTTGAAGCCACTTCCAAATGAAAGATTTTAAGGTTTCTCTTTTCATAGAGTGATCATAATAGATTTTTGGATACATGGTTTAAAAGATATAGCTACTTGAAGTTTATACGGTTTTTAGGCAAATTAATGGTTAATTAACTCAGCCTATAATTAAGCTTGCTAATTATTTTGGATTAAAGTTAATTGCGGCATCTCTAGCAGCCACTAATTACTTTCTATCTTTCTGAAACATCTCCTGACATCCATTAGACCTTCCTCTACAAAACTCCAACAAATTCTTATTTAAATTAGCCATAATTAATTAATAGTGAGTCATTAACATAGAGATTAACAAGGGGGCTTTTGGATTTCAAAATTTGTGCCTTGGAAAATTGCTCATATTTTGGTGATTTTGATATATTCTATACCCCAAGGTGAGTGATTATATTCTCTCACTTTACTATAGATGATGATATATGTTTAAAGTTGTTTTTAATATGTTTTTCAACTTAAAAATATGGTTTTTGATCTGAGTAAATTTAATATGATATATGGATGAATTTAAAAAGGATATAAATCGATTTTCCTTCTAGATTTATGATTTGATCTTGATATAATTACTAGAATGTGTTATTTTGAAATGTACTGGATGTGTGTAATGTTGCTTGATTGTATGGATGTATGATTGCATGTTCATATTGTTTGAAAGTGTCCATCGATGGCGAAAGCGGGTTAGGGTTGTTCTATAAGATTGGATTTTGTGCACATGGATTAGCCAAATGATGGGTCATTTAAGGATGGTTGCTCAAATGGTAGGATACTCAAATCAAAGGAACAAGGTTGGATGGATTAGTTCTAGAGTTGCAAGTGAAGTTTCGATCAGAATTGGACATTGACGAAATGAAGCAGCAAGAAAAAAGATGTATCGATCCAAAAACATAGAAAATCACATAGCCAAAAAATTTGGCTAGGTGTGTCGATCGGCACCGACCCATATGGGTTGTCTCCGCTCGATTATGTTGGTGTAAAGGGCAAAGTTGCACTTAAGTGAAGGAGTTGGGGAGGCTTCAAGGTAGATGTGATGGAGACTTCGGGCATCTGAAGGGAAGACATAGCGAAACCCCTACCGCTGAATGATCTAGATTGAGGCACAACCAATGACCTAGGCACAAGGAAAATGAAGGTTGACTTTTGACTGGGCACTATGAAACATGGGGGAAACCTTTGTTATAGCCAAGGGGAGTGGTGAAGAGCTTTTGTACTTAGCTATTTTTTCCTCAGTACATTGACTAGATGCGTCGGTACCCACCCATATGGTTCATGTTAATCGAGATAATTTTTGATATGGTAATTAGCTTGTCTCAAGGAGCATGCACAACCGATCATGAGTTATAATGATGGACGGTTCAAGAGATATGGCTAGCATTGATCGATCTAGCTATGGGTGGAACGACGCAAGTTCTACGTGAGACAATTGGGATTTTGCTTCGAGATGGATGCAGGAAAGTAGTAAGTTGGCTTCGAGCCTGATGTGAGGACATTCTATGAATTTTAAGGAGCGTCTAGAGATATTCTGAACTTCGATGAAGTGAGTCACTATGATAGTCCTAAGAGGCAATTTTGATGATGTGTACATGTGGAGTAGGACGAGATGGTGTGTTTTACTATGGGGAAGTGTTCTAAAGGAGCGTGAACTCGAAGATTTCGATAAATGCTCGTAAAGAGGGGGTATGTGAGGATGCTCACCTGGATCGATGATGTAATGCCGGGTCAAGATGATGCGATCTGTGTATCCTGGGCTCAAAATGATGTGGTCTGATTTCTCGGCCATTGGAGTGGCATGGATCGAGCATCGAGAAACCGAGATGTTGAATAGTCTCTGACTGATTATATGCTCATAGAACTTATCATATATCCAACACACTTGAATGAGTGATGTGAGATTGTTTGATGGTTTTTATAATTTTCTATGGATGTCACATAACATAGGTACTTTTGATGTTAGATACTTTGACACTTGATATTGTACTCTGACTAGTAGTGCACCTTATGATGATAGTTTAGCATATGCAACTTATATGTGTCAACTTGTTGGATGCGGGAATAGGTCAGGTGTGATTCTCCATGCCTTGTGTTTATATTTACTATATCGACTTTTATAGCATTTTGATATTGTATATCTCTCATACCAGATTTATGCTTGGCCCAATATTTTTTGTTTCTTCATTTCATCTTGGGTACTCTGAACTGAGTAGATTATAGATAGTAGGTATTAGATAGCACATGGTGTTGTGCGGAGGACGGACAAGTGGCTAACACTTCCATATATTTACTTTTGAGCTATTATTTTTATTCCATGATGCAATATTTTTATTCCACGGTGCAATAGTATGGAGCTATTATCAATACTATCTATTTATTAGAGATGGATTTATGTTTGAAGTTCATTTTCTTTGGTGTGTAAACTCTATTTCACTTATTTTGTATAATCGTGATGGATTTGATGCGCTCTAATTGGTTTTGATTCATTTAGTTATATTACTGTCTTGCATGTTTTATATCTATGTTGATTATTGTATTTTATTTTATGCGCTGTGAGATATATGATAGCTTCTATTTTGGGTTATTATTTTACTCTTGACTGTCTCTCTACATCGACTAAATACCATCGTAGTGCACTAATTATGGTATTCGGGTACCAAAGGTGCAAGGTGGTCATCACATTTAAGACCGAATACCTATCCATTAGAGATAAAGAAGGGTTATCACATTAGAATGGATCGATGGATATATAAGAAAGCATTCTTGTTATATATTTTGGTTTTCAAAACTATATAGCAGTGTGTGTGTGTATGTTTGTGTGTATAGTAGTAAGTCACACTGCTCACACAAGTACCACTTATGCTAGTATTTTATGACGAAAGACTAATCATTCTTATTACGGATTGTAAGAACGAGCAGGCATATGACGAACACAGCTAGGAACTCCACTTTAGGAGTCGATATTAGGTAGGAAAGGGGGAAACTATGAACCCCAATATGCAGATAATGTCCAAGGCTATGATGAAGAACATGATGCAAAATTCCCATGGAGGAGCATGTGGTCAAGTAGGCGGTGGTGCTCTAGTGCAAGCGCCAAGGGTTGATTTTGCCAAGCTGAATAAAGACTTCATTGGTCTTCAGAGTGAACCATTTCTTGGAATGAAATCAGCCGTTCAAATGAAGGATTGGCTTGATGAGAGAGCTAGAGGTATGCCTTAGGGGCAATTATGTAATTTGTTACATATTTCTAACTCTACAATCAATCTTGTTCACAATAAAGGTATTTGTTTTATATTATATACTTGTTTTATTGTGTTACATTTTCTAAATAATTAGTTTATATATATCAAATAGAAAATCATTAAATGATATGTTATGTGATACAATTACAAGAAATTGTAATCATTAGAAAATTATTGAAATATTAAATAACATATTATTTTAAATATTCCTAGTCAAGATGTTTTGAGAAAGGATATTGATATATCCATTAAGACAAGAATACGTGATGCTCTCAAAATATTATGCAGTGTATTACTCATAGCTGCTGGGGGGCACCAAGGGGTTACATATCGATATCTATGGAATAACTAACTCGAGAGTTTCAAGGTGGTTAATAACAGCTACGTTAAACAAGAAATCTTGAAGTGCCAATGTTACATGGTTCTCTCGACATGAGAATATTATTGAGCTTCAATTTGGATTCTCCATCTTTGATTATAGTTAAATCATGACATAACGACCAACGAGAAAGTGAGTTGGGACCAGAGTTAAAGGACTGGAAATGAAACATTATTTAATAGAGAATTTATCTACTCAGTTATATGAGATTAGTATCACAGTAAACTATAGTAAGCTCAAAATCTCTGGCCAGAGTAATACAATTAATAATAAATTTTATTATTGAACTAAGGACTTTGTTTATGAACTAACCAAATTGAATGTGGATGATAATGGAATTTTGATCAAACCTAAACTTCATAAATCCTAAAGTGACATGATGTGGAAGGAGAGAATTGGTGTAATATTCATCACTAAACGGTGCAGCTTTAAATGTATTGAATTTTATCGATGGATATCTATAAGCGATAAATTTAGCCAAATAGTGACACCATTAACTAAGCTAATGTATGAATATTAATATTCGAATTGTTCGATGCTATTCATTGATTAAAATTTACAACTGCGAGTTACAAAACCATATTAGTGAAATCTCCAAAACACCTCGTGATTTAACTAGTTTATAAGATGTTACAAATTAGTTAGATTAATTAATATTTATGAAATATTAATTATTCATATATTTGACTAAATTAAATAATTGATTAAAGGAAAATGAATTGTATATATATTAACCCACCTTTTGCCAAGGCAGTAGACATGCAGATTTAACTCAACAGACTTCACGTTATCAAGACCATTAGCCAGAAGAGATGATTGTAAGGTTCAGAAAACAAGTGCAGACAATGATATGAAGCGATGATCAACCGATACTAAAAGATAGAATCTCCAAAATATTCTAAGTACAGATTAGTCCCTTCGCAAGCAAGGGATCAGTGCTTATCCATTCCCCTAAGGGATCAGTACATGTCCTTAATTTTTGTCCCAAACTGGGTGAGACCGGTATAAAGTGACAAGGAAAGCACCACAAGGCTACATTTCAAATCTTAAGTTGTTTCGAGTTTGTATGCGCAAGTTATGGGCAAATTACTTCAACTAAGAAAGGTATCGTATAAAAAGGGATCGGCATATTTCAGCCAAGTAGGTATAACTCAGTGGAAAACAATCAATATCTTAAAATCCATAAATCCAATGCATATGAAATTTTGTGAGAAAAATGTGGGGACCCTAAGGAGGCTACCCTAGGGATCGTGCATCAAAAGGAAGAAAAAAGAGGGACTGACCCTCTTCCCTCTTAGGGATCAGCTAAACCCAACTTTATAGCAAAAGTCAATCAATATCTTAACATCTACACATCTAATTGACATGAAACTTGGAGGACAAACTAATTACAACATGTGGAATACTCCATAGGGATCGCATATCATTTGGATCAAGTGGGAGGAATCGGTACCTATCCCTCCATAGGGATCGGCTATAATCAGCGTTCACAACATATTTCAACAAAGATTGATCCATAACTCGAGTTTTACTAATCCAATTGGCATAAAACTAGGAGGCTAAGTATAATACAACATAGAGAAGCTCCCCTAGGGATCGCATGGCATTTGGAAGAGACTGGAGGGATCTGTACCCATCCCTCTAGAGGGATCGGTAGAAATCGGAATTCAAACAACACTACTTCACGAAAAAAGCGATATCACACAAACCGTACGTTGAAATTGCATGAAATTTGGGGAGCAGGTAACTAACATCATGGGACACCCCTTATAGGGATCGCATCCCATTTTGATACACTAATAGGGATCAGTACCGATCACTATTGTGGGCCCCGATGGGTTTGGAAATTTTTGAGTGGCCTCGTCTTGGTCTCCCAAACCTTCTATCGAAATTTCAACCCGATCCATGCATGTCTTCCCTTATAAATACAGCAGGCATGGTGTTAGAGAAAGGATCTTCTTTCTGCTTCTCTTTATCTTCAACCTAGGCTACACTCTACCAATTTTATTCTTGGATTTCAAATTGTAACTATAAACAAACTTCAGTATAATAAAAAGGATTATTTTGGAGTGGACGTAGGTCGAAGTTAGCCGAAATACTATAAATCTTGTCTCTTTTTACTTGCTTTCTAATTGTTTTAATTTTATTCTTCATTTATTTTTCTTCACATTTCTGTGATTGGATTGGATATTGGTACTTTTACGTAATTGGGTATTGGTGGCCAATTTTGGCGCCAACATTTTTGTGCTTTCACTAAGAAAGCTAGCCCCCACGGATTTGGAGTTTAGATTTGAAATCAATTAGAGAGCTTGGATTTGGAGCAATGGTGAGACAATCAACAAGGAGACAAGTAGCGGATATGAGCCATCATGAAGGGAGTCATGAGGCTTCCTGGGGAGCTGGAGCTAATCAAACATCTATCTACATTACCAAAGATAAAATGGGAACAATGATGGATGTTATGCAGGAACGGATGCTGAAAAGATAGGAGGAGATGATGCATAATCTACTCCGACAGATGGATAGGTTGGAGCCATAGGTGCTGCTGGAATGCAAAACCAAGGAGTTGGAATGATAGGGACGCAAGGATTTGAGGCGGCATGATTCGCTGGAAATCAGAACCAGGAGCATGGAGACGAAGCTATTGGACAAAGGAGTGGAACAGAGTAGTCAGGGGAAATTCTCGACCATCTTAGAGGGGTCGGCATCGATCCCCAAAGACATGAGAGCATGCCTCTGGGTCTAGTCGACCGTGATGATGGAGGATCTGCGGTCTATCCCATGGAGCTTGGTGCGAATCAGAATTTGAATGCTCGTCTAGAGGAATACTTTCTAGAATTCCCTCATAGACTTAGGGGGCAGCTTGGACACGATGATAAGATACTACCACTAGTAGACAATGACAGGTTTGCAGAGATGATCAGGCAAGCTATGCATGGAGGATTAGTAAACGAGGATCTGGAGGATGTAAATAGAAGTCCATTTTCTCCTAATATCAGGAATGCTAGGAGTCCACTAGAATTCAAACTACCAACATTGGAAGCTTATGATGGAAAGTCGGATCCAACTATGCATATGATGAGGTATGTACGGGACATGGAAGTACTGGGGGCTTCGAAAGAAGTCCTGGCACGATGCTTCCCTTGTACTTAAAGGATATAGTTGTGTTATGGTTCAGACAGTTGGAGACCGGTTCTATTAGCACATGGACGGAATTGTTTGAAAGCTTTATGAACCAAATTCGATTTCACATTACGAGACCCAAGAATATGATGACATCGACATTAGTAAAGCAGTGGAAAAGAGAACCATTCAAGAATTTCTTAACTAAGTTCAATGCGGCAGTTGTTTCGGTGGATCGACCAGATCCATCAATGGTTTTGATAGCTGCAGTGTTAGGAGTTGTAGATAATTCAGATTTTAAGATATCACTAGTACGGGATCCACCGATGGATCTTGAGAAATTCTAACATGAAGCAGAAAGGTTTCTATGACAAGAAGATGTGAAAGCTGATAAAGAGACAATGGAAGTTAATACGGTACGGGGTGGAGAACCGCTCGGTGAAAGCTCAAGAAAGGACAAGGGTAAACCGAACATAGATAATAGCTTTGATGGATTGAAATGACAGAGGAGGAACCCAAATTCTCTTCTTACTCGGAATTGAAAGAAACCCTAGAACAAATATATTTGAATACTCGAGGACGCCTTCCATATCAAAGGTCGGCAAGGAGGGAACCCTTTGAACATGAACGGACATCAGGAAACCGGTGCCTATTCCATGAGCTAGATGGGCACATTACAAATAACTGCAGGCATTTGAAGGATATCATTGAGAAACATGTGAGGAATGGTCAGTTACAACAATATGTAAGGACTCGGGCTGGGGTGGTGGGACAGGAGCAACCACCGTCCACCTCGAATGAAAATAGCACTGGATCAAGGCATCATCATCAACTTGTCAGCAATTAATCGGGATGGCATCGAATAATTAACAAACTCCGCAGTAGGACGGCTAAGTCACTAACATATGTACGGGATTGAGGACGGTCCTTAGGCATGCTCTAAGATGATGATAAATCGCTGTGCTCGGGTTTGTGAAATTTGTTTTTTCTTCTTGTTTACTTCGAACTCTTGTTTTTCTAGTTTTTATTTAACTCTGGTTTAATGGTTGTACGGACTTATTTTATATTTTGGAAGATGGACTTAGGAATGCTTAAATTTGGATCAATGTAATAGATAACATAAATCGCGATTGTGGTCCTATCCGAAGAATGTAACGATCCACCATTTTGGATGGTTTAAATTGACAATAAACCACACATGTCAACTCAAACCATTCAAAAGGGAGGATTGTTAATGGGGTAAATAAGAAAAAGAAGAGAAAAGATTGAAAACAAAACACAAAATCTCACAACGGAATGACAAAATATAATAACCAAATAAACAGTTCATGAAGCTGTTTTACAAATAACATTTGATTACACTTTTACAATATAAATCATAGTATACATGCAACACGAATAAATAAATAATGCAGCGGAACAACATGATGCAGTGGAATAATACTAATAATAAATAACATACAAATCTCCGTCTTCGTCCTCTAGAAATAAAGCCCTCAACACTGAAAAGCTCAGGCTGACCCGAGCGTAATGAAAGACAAAACACTCGAGTCAGAACTAAGAGATAATATGTATGTTAAATCAAAATAAAATAAATATGAATGTAACGGCTGCAGAGATGTTTACGAGATTTTACATCTCCTATCCAGTGTATAACGTGCGTGCAATAACTTAAGAGATGTTTGGGATTTCATCTCCTAAGGATCCGTTAAAGTATCTACATACATAATAAAATACGCTATTATAATATGTCTACAGTAAAGTAAAGTATTAAAATAGCGTTAAGGCATTACCCATATCCCCCTTAGCACATTTTTATAAATGCCATAGTCTATACAGTACTATAAACTCCACCAAACCGATGGGCTATCAGGGAGAACTCCATAGGTACGACACAAACCAAACTCATAGTGGGCTCAATAAGGCATATCACAAGGCACATAAGGCAATACCCAGGATAGGATACTACCATTTTGCAGAACCGGGCTGGTGGTAACACATAGCAGCTATTACCGCCCACCTCGGAACACACTCCCATAATCAAATAGAATGTAGCCACCAAATTCAATCACAAAGTAACAGACATGGTATGAAATAAGCATGTCTGATCGGAGGAGCGACCTCACTTGGCCCAGGTATAGCTCCTGTTTTAGTCATATCAAGTTGACCCGAAGGGGTCAGGGCTGTGTTCATACCTCATACAGTAGCGTTCGCCAAACCATCCTACTTCGTTCTGGATTCTTCACCATGTGCACTGTTGTTAAAGTGGTTTTTGGTATTGGCAGAGAATATGAAAATATCCGATCTCGGTCTCTTTAACAACCAAATGCTTATTTCACACCGGTTGATTCTTTTACATTTCCAAAATCGATTCATAGTTGATATCAAAATATCATATTCACTTCAAAATCATATCACTTTCAAAATCATATTCACTTTCGAAATCATTATTCACTTTAAATCATGTTCGTTTTCAAAATCATAACCATAAAATAGGTTAAGCCATCATATCAAAATATTCGCATTTAAATCAATTAAATCTAAATCATAATAGTTCCAACTTTAAACAGTTTGGATATTGAAAGTAGTTTATATATTATAATAGTTATACATTAAAAATAGTTTGTACATTAAAATATATATTAAAAGTTGTTTATAAATTTAAAATAATATTATATTAAAATAGTTTATATATTAAAAATAGGTTATAGATTAAAATAGTTTATATATTAAAAATAGCCTATATATTAAAAATAGTAATAGATTTAAATAGGTTATATATTAAAAATAGTTTATATGTTAAAATAGGTTATAGATTAAAATAGTTTATATATTAAAAATAGTCTATGTTTTAAAAATAGTTATAGATTAAGATAGTTTATATATTAAAAATAGTCTATATATTAAAAATAGTTATAGATTAAAATAGTTTATATATTAAAAATAGTTTAAATATTAAAATAGGTTATAGATTAAAATAGTTAATGTATAAAAAAAATTATTAATAAACTAAAATGGTTTATATGAGAAAATAGTTTATATGTTAAAAGAGTTTGTATATTAAAAGAGTTTATATCGAAAATTGTTTCAAACTAGATTTGTTTCTCCCAATTTCACAAATCAATTCAAATCAACTTTTAGTTCCAAAAATTCAATTTAAATCAATCTCAGTTCAACGATTTCACTTCAAAAGGCTAAAGGTTTCAATTCAAATTCTCATTAAAACCATTTCAATTTATATCGATTTCAAATCCATATTTGAACTACAAATTTAAACCACTTCAAATTCAATAGGTCTTAAAGTTTAAATATTCAACCGTTTACAATAACTCAATTTTTGATAAATGTTATTTATATTTCAAAATTCAACTTTAAGATTACAATTTAAATTCTTTAAACAATTCATTTAAACCAATTTCAATTCCAACATTTTAAAATCTTGGATTTTGAAACTAATTCAGTTCATATAAATCTAATTTTATTTCAGAATATCATTTAATTGGATTCAAAAAAAATTAAGGATTTAAAATCATTTAATTTAATCAATCTTGTGTCCGTATATAATTTTCTATCCTATGGTCAAGTGATACGGATATATATCATTTCAACCCGCAATAATTTAAATTTCCGGATATACAACATTTCAACCCGTATCCCGAATCACAATTTGCAAATCCATAAAATCGATCAGGTTTATCATTTCAACCCATAACGATTTTTCCCTAATCTATAAGATTGTTCGGGTATGTATTATTTCAACCCACAGTGATTTCCAAATAATAACTCAGGGAACTTGCAATGTGATACAACATATAAAATAAACATAACATCAAATCATCTAGAATGTCAACAATTAAACATCCATCACAACCATCATTCAAGTCAACCAATAATCACAACAATTAACTTGCTATCATTATCAGGTATTTAACTAGCAATTCAATTTCAATATTAATTCAAATGGCAATTAAATTCAATATAAGTTCAAATTAAATTTGAATGACAATTTAAATATACCAAACAGCCATCAATAAATTTATAATCACACCATAAATTTAATTTAACTAACATAAGAGGGTTTAGTAGTTGTGAGTGGGTTAAATCACTCACTTTTGATTTATCAACGATTTAAAATCCAATTAAAACCCAAAATTACAACAGTCTCAGAATGCAGCCAAACCAATTTCAAATTGTTCGAAATTCTGATATGATCGTAACGGAGGAAACCGCATCCAAATCCGAGCTCGTATGTAAAAGTTATGGATATTAGAACGATTGAAATTTAAATTTAAATTTAAATTAAATTAAAACAAGGGCATAATAGTAATTAACGCTACCTCTGGAAACCCTACCCTCAGGTCAAACACGCACGCACAACCCATAGCCACCACTGCATAGCCACCAATCTCCACCGCCATAGCCTTCCTTGCTCAGATCAGAGATCGTCGATGAACTCGCCACCCCTTGCTCCCCCCTTGGCCAGAGGACCGCCATCTCCGGCCATAAATCTTTGCTCCATCACCGCCTATGAAAACTGGCCAGATCTGGCAAATTATTGAACTGTTGCGAAGAACGAACTATATGGATCGAAGCCCAAGATGCCCTCTACACTCCAGCACCACCCGATCGCCAAATACTCGAAGATCCACCGTTAAACGACAAACTCCAATATGGACGGCCGAGAAAAATCGATGATTTCTAGCCAAATCATGATTTGAATCGAAAAACGAATTCAAGCCGTAGATTGCGCTCGTCAAGAGCTTTTCAACGATATATTATATGACATAGTTTGAGGAGTTTGAATTTTTTATTTTGATTTGAAATTGAATTTGGGAATTTAGGGTTTTTGAGCTGCCATTGGGAAGAAGGATGGAGCATATGGAAAATAGTACGTACAGAAATAAGAAAGGCCGGTAGGGTTTCAAAAAAGAAATCTATTTATATATACAGAGATAGATAAGAACGAATGGACAGTTCGAATTGGGTCGAAATGATAACGACGACCCGAAAAGCCCGTTTCGTTTCCGAAATGAAAATTGGTCATCCAATATATCAAAATATATGTTTTTGTTATTTTTAAACTCAATGGAACTAGTTTCAAACCCCAATTCCATTGTATATAGAAGTTAGCTTTCAAAATCAAATTATATCCATTTAATTTCTATTAATCGATTTCTACGCGTTCCGAGCTCGCACGATCAAACGATAAGTCCGATCGCTGCGAAACTTGAAATCCTATAATAATTCACTGTTACAGATCCGATGAAACTGGTTTCATCAAAATCCAAGACCGTGGCCGAAATGGCTAAATTTCACATTAATTAAATAAATTATTATTAAATTGATTTAATCACCTTTAAATTCAAATTTAAAAGTTAACCATTTTCATCATTCTTGATTACATATAAATTTATAATCTTTTAAAACAAATTTCCCATGTCAAATTCAATATTTAAATATGATATAAATTTTAACATTAAATTACAATAGGAATAAAACCTATTTTATAAAAATTTAAATTCCAGTAAATTCTTTTATTTTGATTTCACCCTTATTATTTAATCCACTGTTACATTGTGAATATAATTAACATTAGTTTACATTTTATTACATTCATATTCTATAGTTATCATCTTAACTCATATTAACTGCAATATTTAATTTCATTAAATTTCAATTGATTTACAAACAATCTCACCATTAATTACAACATTCAATTTACTTCCTTATTTACTATTATACCCAAATTAACCTTACAATTATTCCAATTGATTGAAATTACATTAAAATAGTTGTCAATGACATTCAAACAGCATTATTAAATCATATTCTAATTATTTTTCTTATAAATAAATCATAAATTTTAAATTTCTCACACTATTAAATTTCAAACTCTTATTTAATTTAATATTTTTAATTATCGAAAATTACGGGTCGTTACACTCTCCCCTACTCAAAACTTTTCGTCCTCCAAAAGGAACAGGAAGGAATTAAGAAACTCGATATAATTTATTCAATATATTCAACTTAAAAGCACTTTAAACTTACATAATGAAGTATTTTAAATAAAATATATCAGTTTATAAACAATTAAATCTTTCATATTCAAGTCTAATAAAAGTTTGAAAATATTTTCACTTTCACAAAAAATTTCTAAGTCTTAAATTCACGAAAAATTTCGACAGAGTCTCTTTTGTACGATTAGGACCGGAAAAAAATAATAATATCAATATATATATCAGTATGTATCACATTTCAATAATAAAACATCCCAAACCATGGGAAAAACAATAAAATATCGTTGCAAAACTGTAATCCAAAAACGTACCTAAATGTCGGGCAAACAACTTTATTTATGAAACCAAAAGCAGTAGTTATTGCTTCCATAAACCTATAACAACCCATAATTATAATAAATATTTTTAAATTAATTTTTATTTTGAAACCTTGATTTTTAAATAATTTTAAATTGAAGTTTGGAATTTTTCCAATGTATTTTGGATTTTTGTTTCTATTTTTATTTTTCCAAATACAATTAAATATTGATTTTCTGGAAATGTTATATTTTGTCAAATTGTGACTTTTAAATTGAAATTTTAAATTTTAATCTTTTTCTTTGAAACAGTAATTGGTTCTGATATCCGTTCTGTTTATCGTTTCGTCGAGTTCCGTTTTACACTTTTTAGAATTTGATAAATTCAGCATTCTATACACAGAATTTTATCTGCATTTTTTTCATTCATTTTATATGTTTTTGCTATCTTTTATTTTGTTTTGGGTTTTGAATTTAATTGTGTGAATTTTGTTGTGCTATTTTGTTCACAAATTTTAATTCTAGTTCCATAAAATAAACTATTTTCTTTATTTAGTTTCCTATTTTCCTAAGAGTATTTATTTATTTTCATTTCTACTTTGTTTTGTTTTATCTTTTATTTTATTTACTTGATTTTTATTTGTTTATGTTGAATTAAAATGAATTGGAAATTCAAAGAGACTAAGGCTTTTAAAAACTTGTGACTTTTCATTTGCTAGTCTTTTCAATTTCTTTGGCCTTTCATTTTCTCGCTTTGGCCGTGCATTTCTCATTGCTTTTCACGTGAAAAACTTTCTCATTCCTTCACAACTCACAGCTATCTCATTTCTGAAAGAAAAAAACAAAGTAAGTATTGGCTTCCTTTTTTCTACTTTTTCTCCTCTTTTTCATTGATTTTTGCTTGTTTTTGCCTTGATCTCTTCATTGTTTTGCTCGGCCATAACCCTCCACTCCTCCACCGACCACCACCATCACCTTCCCCTCATCATCCACGGCAGCAACCACCTCCTCTTCCTCTATCCAGACCAGGCCGTGACCACCTAAGTGAAGCCATCACCACAAACTTTGCAAAACTCCTTGAAAACTACATAGCCGAGCCAAATATTCCACCAACCCCTTTATGTCAACTTCGGCCATCACCCTAGCACCACCACCACCACATGACATCATCTCTGGCCATCACCTCCTACCCATGACCTGAGCTGTAGTGCTATGGCCGAGCCTATATTGCCCATAGGCCGAGCCTAGATGCAACCCAAACTCCTCTTTTTAGCCTTGTCTCTTGACATTCCCTACATTTGTAACCCCAAACTCTTCATATCCTATGCTTAGCCGTGTGTTAGTGACCCATACCCGAGCCTTGCTCCTTAAGTTAGAACCATGGCCGAACCAAATAAGCATGTATGGCCGAGCCATGTTGAGTCATGGTCAAGCAATTTTGATTTCAAAGCTTGGTGATGTCATTTGTTGATTCTAGTTTCCATTTTTGTTTCAATTTATCTTTGTATTATAATTATATTTATATTTGCTTTGTTTTGTTGTTGTATATAAGATTTATATCTTGGCTCTCTCTCCACTTAAATCTTAGTCGTGTTGTATCATGCTTTCTGGAATTTATATGTGTTTGATTTGCTAACTCCAGCTTGAAAAGGTGAGTTATTCACGCTTGACATTCATACTTATAGAATTGTGAAACGATAACAAGTAAATGTGTAGAATTGTGATACCATGTTATACCTGCCTGTGATATGTATTATCTAATGTTAAACCCTTTTATGAACTTGTCACATCATCTGATATGTTATATTTTGTTATACTGTTTATTTATTTCTGTTTCTCACACTGCAAGTTCCCTATAGAATAGAATCACTATGGGGTGAAATGATACATACCCGAACGGACTTTAGAATAAGGAAAAATCATTATAGGCTGAAATGATAGGCTCGAGTGATTTTTATTTAGTTTATTTAACTTGGGATTTTGGGATTTAAATGATAGAACCTGGATTTTTCTTTGTAAATTACGGATTAAAATGATATATTTTTTAGAAAGATGGATGTGTAGTGATATACTACACAGCCGATTAATAAAAGTAGGATAATAGGTAATAAGGTCTGTTTGACAAGCCCAACCGGTGGCCCAAAAAAATAGGCTTAACTAGATAGCATAATAATGTACATAAGAGCAATGGATTACAGGATGGAACACAAGCACCATATTCGATGTTTCAACTGACAAAATAGGCCTAATCTGTTTCGCTTTGGAGCTGCTACCGAGGGCTGGCGCTGGTGCTGGCCATTGATTCCGCAGAGTTAGCAGGGGCGGTCCTCAGTCGAAATCTGAACGGGGCAGAGTTGGTAACTGTCCAGTAATTGAAAAGATGTGAGATTCGACTACAAATGGCCGCAAAAGAAGATCTTGGTTTGTTGAAGACATGGGCATTCCTTTCTTTCCAGATGCACCAACAGAAAATGGTGATAAAAATGTCGAGTTTTTGATTTCCGAGATCTTGCTGCCAGTACTCAAAAAATGAAGTGAACTCTGGTATGTAGCCAAGGAGATGCGCGCTGACTGGGGCCCAAATTGCGAAAGAGAAATCATAGTCTATGAAAAGGTAAGTGATGGTTTCGACGTGGGAGGAGCAAAGTACGCAGAGTGGATCTGTGGGGATGTTTAAACGAATAAGTCTATCCTTGGTGTTAATGTGGTTATGAATGAGGCACCATTGGAAGAAGAGGAATCTTGGGTGAGAATGGCATTTCCAAATCCTGCTGAAGGGGAATAGGCGGCCAGGGTGGGTGAGGAAGGAGTAGCAAGAGGATACAGAGAAGCCTTTAGATGGATTGAGTGCCCAGATGAAGCGGTCCGGTGAGTGGGATAGGCGAAGAGATTGGAGGTATTTAGAAGCTTTGAGAAGTTCATTAAAAGTTTCAATGGAAAAAAGGGAGGGGGGATGAAGGCTACCGGGGCCCAGGTGACAGAGGGTATTGATGGTGGCAAGTTATAGGTTTGAGGAGGAGAAAAGGGTTGGAAGTGATTTAGCCAGAGGGGAAGGGTCCACCCACGTGTCATGCCAGAATAGGCAGTTGTTTCCATTGCCTATTTTGACATGAAAGAGGGATTTGACTCGGGGGATGGTATGTAGGACACCGGACCAGAATGGAGATGGTCTGCAACTAGGGGGGTGATGCAGGGCTAGGTGTGGATTGGAGTAGTGATATGTATGTAGGATCCAGTCTTTCCAGAGGAAATTGTTGGGGGAGAGAAAACGCCAGAGCCATTTTGTTAATAGAGCAGTGTTGAGCGAGGAGAGATCAGGGACACCAAGGCCACCATGGGGTTTTGGGAGGCAGACTGAGCGCCAGTTGATTAGGCACTTTGCTTTGGAGCCATTCCATAAGAAGGCCCTGCGAGATTTGTCAATTTTATTGGTTACCCAAGAGGGGAGTTTGTGGAAGGAGATCCAGTAGGAGGGGATGGCAGAGAGGACCGATTTAACTAAGATTAATCTACCAGCCGACGAGAGGGAAGAAGCTTTCCAACATGAGAGGCGGGATTCAATTTTGTTAATGAGGGGTAGCCAGTCAGGGCGTGTGAGTCTAGTGGGACGAATAGGTAGGCCAAGGTAGGAGATTGGAAACTGGGAGAGTTTGCAGTTGAGGACGGCAGCGGTTGCAGGGCCGAGGTGGTTGGTATTGCCTAGCATGATTAGGGAGCTTTTGTGGAAGTTGATGGAGAGGCCAGAGATAAGTTCGAAGACATAGAGGAGAACTTTGAGGCAGTGGAGGTGGTTAGGTTCAGGTGAGGCAAAGAGGATGGTGTCGTCAGCAAATTGGAGGTTGGATATTTGAAGGTTAGATGTAGGGATACTAATTCCGGCCAAGTGGTTACTGGAGATTGACAGCTTGATCATGCGGTTGAAGACATCTGCAATTAGAACAAAGATTAAGGGTGAAAGAGGATCTCCTTGTCTTAGGCCTCTCGTAGACTTGATGAGACCACCAAGTTCACCATTGACTGATACGGAAGACATGTTGGAGTTTAGGATAAAGGATATCCAAGAGCACCATCTCGGTGGGAAACCTCTGTGTCGCAATAGTTCGAGGATGAAGTTCCAGTTGACTGAGTCAAAGGCGTTAGAGAAGTCGAGTTTAAGTAGGATTCCTGGGATGTTGGTTCTGTGGCAGAAAGATACAACTTCTTGAGTGGCAGCCACAAAATCTAGGATATTGCGACCGAGGATGAAGGCCGATTGCTCTATTCCCACTAGGGGGATATTACAGATTGAAGTCGGTTTGCAAGGATCTTGGTAATGATTTTGAAAGTGGTGTTGAGGAGACTGATAGGTCGAAAGGAATCAAGGGAGGTAGGGTCATCAGTTTTTGGGATGAGGATGATGTTGGCATAATTAATTCACGCAATCGAGCTGGGATCATTTTGAAATTCGAGGCACATGTCTATTATGTCGGACTTCACTGTACTCCAGAAGTGTTTGAAAAATAGGGGGCCAAAACTGTCTGGTCCAGGGGCTTTATTGTCGGACATATCTTTGACTGTAGCCCAGATTTCTTCCTCCGTGAAAGGATGATCAACTTGTAAATTCTGTGGGTCAGGGTAAAGGAGATTCCAGTCTATGTCGGGTAGAGGGGTGGAAGGTTTGTCTAGGATGTTGCGGTGGTGGTTGGTGAAGAGGCGAAGGAGATCTGATTGGTCAGAGTAGGTGGTGTTGTTGTGTTGTATGTTAGAGATAATCGAGGATCTGCGGTGCCCATTTGCTAACCTATGGAAGTAGGCTGTGTTTCTATCTCCTTCTTCAAGCCACTTTGCTTTGGAGCATTGCTTCCAACCAATTTCTTCCTGTTTAAGGAGACTTTCCAATTCCTTTTCAAGGAGGATCAACTATTGCAATTCTGGTTCGACTAGGGGTTGAGACTCGGCAAGGATATTAAGATTGAGGATTTCGCCTTGGGTTTGAGAGATGCGAAATCTTAGGGTACCCCAGATGTATTTGGCCCAAGGTCTTATCAACTTTCTAAGAGAACGGAGCTTGGCCATAATACGAGCAGTAGGAGATTCTAGATTGGTGGGTTGAGACCAGGCCAACTTAATGAAATCATCAAAGGAGGGCTCTAGTAGCCAGAGCTGTTCAAATTTAAACGGTTTGTGAGTGATGTTCAGTGAACCAGAGTCAAACAGGAGGGGGCAGTGGTCGGAGATCATGGTTGCCAACCCCGAGACAGTTGAGAGGGGATGTTGGTCTTCCCAGGCTGTGTTAAAGAGGAACCTATCTAATTTGGCTAGGGATGGGTGGTCTCTACGGTTGGTCCATGTGAAGAGGCGGTTACTGATGGGAGGGTCAATCAGCACGCAAGTGTTAATGAAATTATTGAAGGCAGTGGAATCTTGGGATAGGTTTCCAGAGTTTCTTTCAGTGGGGTGTCTAGTGGTGTTGAAGTCTCCGGCAATAATCCATGGGCCATTTATTCGGGCTGCGAAGTCCATACAATGTTCCCATAGGACAGCCCTGCCCTGTGTGTCAGTGGGACCATATACAATTGAGAAGAAGTAGATAATGCCTGTTTCAGAGTTGCGAAGTGCGACATTAAGGATTGAAGGGAATATGATAATTTGATGTAGGGACCATAAATTTTCATTCCATGCTGTGATGATCCCTCCACTGGATCCAATAGCATCAATGTGGGCCCACCAAGATAAATGTGTACCAACAGTTTGTGACAAATGTGATTGTGTGGGGTCAGATAGCTTAGTTTCTTGAAGCATTAGAATATCAATTTTGTGGGGGGACAGAATAGTGTTAACAGCATAACGCTTAGATGGGTCCCCCAACCCACGAACATTCCAAGTGATAATTTTCAAATGATATATTATCTGTATCACTTGACAGGTTAGAAAATATTATACAAACCCGTGGTTATTTTATATATTTTTCTGGAAATTTTAAGTATTTAAAATGTAAAAATATGATAATTTGATTTAAATTGAATTTAAAATGATTTAATAAGGGTTAGTGATTTTTTCTATAATTAAGTTAAAAATGTTAAATAAATAAATGATTAAATTGTAATCTAAAATATAACTTAATTTGGAAATTTGTGATTTGATTTAAATTGGAAGTTTTAAGTTAAGAAAATAAAATAGAAAATTATGGTTTATTTATGAAATGGTAATTTAAATTTAAGTGTTAAGTTAATGATTAAATGCAGAGAATAGGAAATTTGTACACTTGGATTTAATAAGTAAATTATGGGAAAATTTGGTATTTTATTTATGAAATTTTACTTTATAAAAATCAGAAGTTAAAGGGTATTTAAATGAACATTTTTGAAGTGGAAAATATGATTTTTATAAGTTAAAATGGTTAAATTTGAAGTTTAATTGTTTTTGAAATTTTATTATAAATCTAGAAAATTGAATTAGTAGCCCTTCAGAAATGCTATCATTTCTGAAACTAACTTAAAATCTGAAGTAAAGGATACTGCAGCACTTTGTAAGTGATGTGGTTGATGCAAATGAACTAAAGGCTAAATTAACTAAAGGCTACTACAGCACTTGGTAAGTGCTGTGGTTGCAGAAAGAAAATCTAAAATCTGAAACTAATACAAGGGCTACAGTAACACTTGATAAGTGCTGTAGTTGGCTGAAATGAGGTTTTCAAATGTAACTGAACTACTACAGTAGTTTTAAGTGTTGTCTTTGCTGAAATGAATTGTTTTCAAATATAACTTACTGCAGCATTTTCTAAGTGCTGCAAAGGCTGAAACTTCAATGTTTTGAAGTATTTAATTGAATAAATGAGTTCAGAAGAGGCTAAAGTTTTGGGAATTTACTATTTGATTTGAAGGTATAATGACTTCATCTTTTAATGGTTTAAATGAATGATTTTTAATTCGAAATTATAAGCCATTTTGAAATTTTAACCACGGGTACACTTCTCTGTATGCTATTTTATTTCCTTGTGATTTATTTGGCTGCACACCTTAAATTTGAGAGTGTGACTAGAGGTGAGCGATTGTTGCAGCTCTACGCTACTCTAGTCACATTAACATTGTTATTTGCATAGCTTACTTTAATATGGACATTTCTATGATAGCGTTTATTACGGTTTAATTGATGGTTTAACGGATCCTTAAAGGATGGGTGATCCCAAGCATCCTTTAAGTTATTGTGCATTGCTATTACAGTTCACTTGAGTTGGTTTACATTGTATAAGTATGTATGTCCTGATTCGAGTGTTTGTATTTTACTTTACGCTCGGGTGAGCCTGAGAATCGCAGCTTTGGATTCACCTTCTGGAGCTAGAGATTTGTTGGAGCTCATTTGTCTATCGGTTCATCGATTGCTATTCCAGTTATTTCCTATTCAGTATTGTCTCTGTATTATTGACTTATGTATCCTGACTTCTATTGTATCTATTTTGACTATGAGATTTTGTATATGTTTTGAGAGTATGTATATAGTAGCTTCATGAACTACCATGGTATTGTATTTCCGCTACGAGTTATTCTGATATTCTGTGTCTGTGATTCAGTGTTTGATTTTATTTACTCCAAATTTTCTTGACAATCCACTGTTTTGAAGTATTCAAGTCTGACATGTGTGGATTTATTGTCGATTTGAATGGTCCAAAATAGTGGGATGTTACATTTGGTATCAGAGCTTTGGTTTTAGGCAAACCTTAGCCTGCGGAGCAAAAACTCATTAGAGATAGGGTAGAAATACTCTAGAATGAGTGAAATTAATCTCATAATCATTTCTTTGTGAGAGAACGTATTTTCGAAGTATAAAATGATATTCAAATGATTTTAAAGAATTTTCAAAGATTATTTTGATATAAATTTTCTTGCTTTGAATGTAAAAAAAATTCTAAACTTCATTCCTTTCGTATCCATCTTGCTAGTAATTTTTTTGATTAGGATCCTCTTAAATTTTGAACTTCTAGCTTGCTTGATCTAGATTCATTGTTGATAGGAATCTATTTTGGGTATGGCAAAATCAGTAGTTTGTTAGGTTGCATTAGGTGAACTCTGTTGTATCTTTTGCTTAGCTGAAATTGTCAAACTAAGAGATTTATGCTTCTGTTTTTCGTATGATTTGAATTTGAGCTTTTTCCAAATTATGAATGGGAATTCTTTCATATTAATATAGGTTATATATCTCTAATTTTGGTTTGAATTCTTATCAATTAGGATTCCTTTGAACTTTGGAATGCTCCCACTTGTTCTGAAATCCATTCATGTCTTCCCTATTTGTATTCTTTTGATTTTGGAGCATTGCATAACCCCACTTTGAATGACCTCTAGAAGGATCGGCGACTCCGCCAATCTTTGAATGATTTGTAAAGGGGTGTAACTCCCTTACAATTGGCATTGATTCACCGGAGATTTCTGTATCCTCGGTTTACGATGCTATCTATCTTCCGCTGTACCTGGATGCTATCTCTGGCGATCGAAGGTCGATTTGCCTTAGATTTTCGTATCGATTATATTCCTGAAGTCACGGTTGACCTGGTTAAGGTCGCCCGCGATTTATATAGTGTTATCCATCTTCTAATTGGTAATTTAATTGTCTCATCTTCGTTCGAGCTTATCTTCGAATCAGAATTCTATTTGATTAGGGTACCTTTAAATTTGAATCTCTGTTTTGTTTTGAAATCCATCCTTGAATCATCCCTTAGAAAATTTGTGGTTGATTGTCTTTTGAAAATTGTGTATTCATCGAAGTTATTATTTTGATAAGGATGACCATATTTTTATATAAAGGTGAAATGTTTTCGATAAGGATTATATATCTTTTAAAAATGAGAATTTGAAGTTTCAAAAGGATTTGAAATTTTGAAAGTTATATAAGAAAAATTGATTTATATAAAATGATTTATAACTAAAGGGTCTTGAATTTGAAATTTTGAGAGATTGAACTCCGACATTTTGAAATTAGTTTAAGATTTTGAAATATATAATAATACGATTTGAAAGTATTTTCCGAATAAGAAATGTTTCAAATGATTTTAATAGGTTTCAATGATTTCAAAGAATTTCAAAGAAGTTTTCAAAGTAAATTGATGTCCAGAACTCAATTATGTCGTTGGAAAATAATTTCGGTGATGAATGCTACATCATCGACATTGATTTTCGAGTTTCAGAGTGGGGGAGAGGCCACTTCGGTAGCTTTCCTATGCGATTGATTTGTGAAACCAATTTTGATTTCAAATTCTGAAGTATGATTTGATATTCAAAAGATATATGTATATATTTGAACAGTTTGAAATGAGCCGGTGTTCAGTCCTTGAGTTTTGGATTTGATTGATATAACCCAATCTTTTGAAATTGATGTACTGATTTGTTGGTGATTTCCATCTCTTGGATTGAAATATGATTTCTTCGACTATTTTGAAGGTTCGAGCACTTCCAAATCAAGGTTAACTTTTCAAAGCTAAGTAATTTTGAAAAGTATAAAGTATATAAGTTTGGTATGTATGTTTAAAGTATTTAGTAATATGATTTAAATAAGTTTGAAACTATTTTGTTAAGTAAATGAATAAGACTATTTTGAATTATACTAATATGAAATTTAGTTTTAAAAATATTTTGAATAAAATTTAGTTTAAATGTTTTAACTTAGTAACATCTTTATAAAACTATATATTTAACAAGTTGGAATAGATACATAAGTTGTATGTATGTTGTTTTATTCGCATAATTAATTTGATCCAGGTTTGAGTACACAAGTTCGAGGTGGATTACACCATTCCGTGTTAGGATTTTTCATTTGATTCTTGATGGCGAATATTTGATATGAATTTTGGGCTTGATTCTAGAATTCTCTATCATATTATATGGCTATGCAAGGAGACTGATGGCTTCTAGCCGAGAAACCATATCGAAGTCCGCATTAGGGAAGTCGAATGGAAAATACTAGTTCGAAAGCGAACTTGTGTGATCGAGCGGGCGATCGAATGTGATGTTGCGAAATGATGACATATGTACATCTTATGTTCTAATATCATTGATATACTTGACGCAAAAATTTGAAGTTGTTGGGTTGGATATCTTTGTAATTTAATTGGAATTTTTCTTTTATGCAAAACTACTATCAATTTAAACCATTTTTTTCTTCTTTCTTTTCAAAACTATTTTCTTTTATTTTTCTTAAACAAACTAATTTATTCTATTCTACATACAAAACTATTTTATATACAAAACTATTTTACAAAACTATTTTATATACAAAACTATTTTACAAACTATTTTATTTACAGAACTATTTTTACAAAATATTTTATTTACAAAACTATTTTACAAACTATTTTGTATACAAACTATTCTAAATTCAAAGCCCAAAATAAAATAAAAGATGTTCAATCCCATATGGCTCTTCATACAACGTAATTGATTTTGAAAATTTTTGATCCTGATACAAGATGGACCTTATGTAAGTATAAGATAATTTTGAAAACCATTGATTTTGGAAATGAATTAGTTGACTTAAATTATACTGATTTAGAAACTTGGATTATTTTCTAAACTTATTTTTGGAAACTTTGAAACTGAAGATATTTGATTTGGAAGAATAATTTGGTGAAAGCGTATATGTTTTTGAAAATTGTATTGATATTGAAAAATATTGAAATTTTAGAACCTTGTGTTACTAAAATACCTAATTTGGGAGTTACCGAACTTATATAAAATTGATTTGTATAAGTATGATGTTGATTCGAAACTATTGATTTGGAAAGGTACTCAATTTGAAAAGTGAAATCTTATATAATCAAAGTCAATATAAGTGTGATTTGATATACTATTGATTTTGAAAAGTATTTGATTTGAAAATGAAATCTTATGTATAATGGACTTTATATAAGTATGACATTTGAAAGTGATTTGAAAAGGTACTGTATGATACATATTTTCGAAGTAAAGATATGGAACGTGCCTTCTGCTTGATATCCGCTTTGTGGCCACATTGTGGATTCATTATATCGATATTTTTCTCTGATTTGGTTTTCCGGGTATGATACTCGAGTGTCCATCGAATTCCATGGCGATCTCCATGGTCTTACGAGCGCGACTGCATAGCGTAATTCGCAGGGGCTGCGAGAGCCTGGGGTACGGATGTTTCCTGGGGGATCCAGGCGTAACCATTGTGTATCTGCGATCTATTGGGTCGCTTGGTAGCGTAATCCGCAGGGGCTGCAAGAGCCTAGGGTACGGATGTTTCCTGGGGGATCCAGGCGTAACCATTGTGTATCTGCGGTACTACCTATCTTCATGCCGTAATCGCAGGGCTGGGGGGGCCTACGGGTACGGATGTTTACTGGGGGATCCAGGCGTAACCATTGTGTATCCGCGATCTATGATCGACATGTTTTGGTTGTTTTGTTTGGATTGTACTTTCTATATCTGTTTATAAAAGTTTTCCAGTATTTTCACTGGGTGTTGAAACAAGTATACTAAGTACTTGGAGAATTCTAGCTTTGCGCCTGATCAACGCATGGCCAGAGTCTGCAGGAACGAGGATAAACTTGTTAAGACATCAAGTTATAAAAGTATTTGGATAAGTATTATAAAGGATATTATGATCGGTTGTTTTTCTTTCTAAAGATTTTAAAGTGTTTTAAATATTGTTTACCTCTTTAACTAGCAATTTGAATTAAATGACTTTTATGGATATAATAAAATGGATTTAACCAAATTATTAAATATTAAAGAATTCTAATTGAAATTTATATGGTTTTAAATTAATGGTTCATCCTCGTCTTTCAACCCATTTTCCCTGCTAGCTATTCCTATTTCCCCATTTTTCCTGCTAGTTATTCCTATTTCCCCATTTTTCCTGCTAGCTATTCCTATTCTCCTACCTTCTTCCTTTTCGGGGATGAAAAGCTTTGAGCGGGGGAGAGTGTAACAACCCATAATTTTAATAAATATTTTTAAATTAATTTTTATTTTGAAACTTTGATTTTTAAATAATTTTAAATTGAAGTTTGGAATTTTTCCAATGTATTTTGGATTTTTAATTCTATTTTTATTTTTACAAATACAATTAAATATTGATTTTCTAGAAATGTTATATTTTGTCAAACTATGACTTTTAAATTGAAATTTTAAATTTTAAATTTTAATCTTTTTCTTTGAAACGGTAATTGGTTCTGATATCCATTCTGTTTTTCATTTCGTCGAATTCCGTTTTAAACTTTTTAGAATTTGATAAATTCAGCATTCTACACACATAATTTTATCTTCATTTTTATCATTCATTTTCTATTTTTTTGCTATCTTTTATTTTGTTTTGGGTTTTGAATTTAATTGAGTGAATTTTGTTGTGTTTGAAATCTTCCTATATTAGTTGTATTTTGTTCACAAATTTTAATTCTAGTTCCATAAAATAAACTATTTCTTTATTTATTTTCCTATTTTCCTAAGACTATTTATTTATTTTCATTTCTACTTTATTTTGTTTTATCTTTTATTTTATTTACTTGATTTTTATTTTTTTATTTTGAATTAAAATGAATTGTAAATTCAAAGAGACAAAAGGCTTTTAAAAACTTGTGACTTTTCATTTGCTAGTCTTTTCACTTTCTTTGGCCTTTCATTTTCTAGCTTTGGCCGTGCCTTTCTCATTGCTTTTCACGTGAAAAAACTTTCTCATTCCTTCACAACTCACGGCTATCTCATTTCTGAAAAAAATAAAGTAAGTAATGGCTTCCATTTTTCTACTTTTTCTCTTCTTTTTCATTGATTTTTGCTTGTTTTTGCCGTGATCTCTTCATTGTTTTGCTCGGCCATAACCCTCCACTCCTCCACCGACCACCACCATCACCTTCCCCTCATCATCCCTGGCAGCAACCACCTCCTCTTCCTCTGTCCAGACCAGGCCGTGACCACCTAAGTGGACCCATCACCACAATCTTTGCAAAACTCCTTGAAAACTACATAGCCGAGCCAAATATTCCACCAACCCCTTCATGTAAAGTTCGGCCATCACCCTAGCACCACCACCACCACGTGACATCATCTCTGGCCATCACCTCCTACCCCTGACCTAACCTGTTGTCATGATCCAAAATTCAGCGTTCGAAAATCGACATCCGTACTTCACTTGTACTAGAATGTCGCAGATTCAATCATTGAAATTCGACTCGTGCCGGAGCTTATAACACAGTAAGTATAACAACACAGCGGAATAAAGAAATAGATGATATCATATATAACTCCAATGAATACAATATCCAGAATGATATACAATAATGATATCAATATGATACAACAATATCAGAGATAAATAATGATATAGCGGAAAACAGAAGTGATAACTCCAAATGATCCTCAAAAGAGAATGACTCCAACAACTCCAACATCAAGCTCGAACCACCATCACGTTGCACTAAGCTAAGCAAGTGCAGTCGTCCACTCCAATGAAGTGAACTAGCTCCAGATAATCTACTAAACCTCAATATTTGAGAAACCCAACTCTAGACTGCCCGTGTGGAAAATTGTGGGCACCCAGAGTTTAGGAAAGGAACAATAAACTCTGAATCAGTCGTGGGACTGGTGCGAGTAACAAAAACAGTTTATCCTTAACAAACAACAAAAGAATTTTAAACATTGAAATCCGCAATGCTTTTGGAAAATGAAACTACCATAAGACCTCCCACCACACAGAATGCAAACGCAGAATTGGAGGAGATTTCTTCTTATGATAGTCAAACATGCTTACTACGCAAAATCATTGGATTATTATTACTAGTGCATAGTGGAAAACATTTTGAAAGTATAATATTAATCTTAGCCAGCATAGACATTCCGAACTATGCCTACTATAGCTACCATCTAAACAGTGGTGACCACCATAAGTAAATGGAAGGTTCTACAACTAAAACCGTACAGGGTTCGTATTGGAAATTGGATTTCCAACAAATGGTCAGGCTAAGGAACTTCCTACTGTCAATGGGTACGCCTCTGGAGGGACGTCCCGAGAACCTAACCGGATCTCTGCCAACACAAGGCCGGGTTACCTCTTACACTAGGTAACTACTACACGAATATGCCACCCCCCGGTCCTTTGGGACCTTTATCCGAGGGCCCTCGATCACAAAGCAACAATCACATAGAGTAAATTAATGAGATTGGAGCAACCACACAGGTAAATATCTGGGCTCCATACCATGATACCACCTTTTTCCAGAAGGAAATGACATACCCTAAAGGGAGCGACCCTCATAACCTTGCCGCATCTTTCCTGTTTCGACCATTTCCGGTCTATAAGGGTCGATGAGGTCTCGTCCACAAAGCTACGCTTTACACGAAAGCCATGCTTTGATCAACAAATGATCAGCAACACACAGCATCACTCAGCATGCCACACTACCAAATTGGGAATATATCACTGATAACCTTCAACTACATAACCTTTGAGCTCGTACGTCTCAGAAAAGGGTGTTAAGCTAAGAGAATAAATTCTCCGCCACCAAACATAAATGTATTTGAAAGAAATCAGCTTTATATCTCAAAGTGTAGTGTCAGACATACAACCATACAAGTATGTTCCGGGTTCGAACAGAACCGAAGGCACTTCCGAAGAAGCCCTTGCAATCCCGGTATTCACAATCCCGATCGGATTTCCCATCACTTAGGGAATCTCTATACCGGCACGACTCAGTGCAGAGACAATCGATAGGTTATCCTATCGTTCTCACAATACCCGATCTTCACCACCGGTCTTCAAATGCAATCCATATATGACGTATCATTATTCGGAATGGGTTATATGACACAAAGTCCTCTCCCGGCTAAACCGAATAATGAGCGTAATATTTTAAAAACATATGGATATTGGGATTTCAATTAAGTCATAACTTATTACCCAAAACTTTTCTTTCAAATGGTTTAAACACATTACCATTTTAATCTTTACACAAAAAGATTCAATTCACAAAGTTTACCCAGTTTCACAAAGATTCATTCATAGATTTTCAAATCGATTTCCATTTCAATTGGATTAACTCATTAAATCTTTAAATCAAGATTTAATTCATAGCTTTTAAAAAGAATTCACTCATAACTTGGAAAACCATTTTTCAATTCAAATTTGAAATTCCTTTAACTTAAATTGGAATTTCATTCCTTATATGAAAGCTTTTATCATTTGAAAACAATTAGTTTTCATCTCGAAAAGATCCAATTTCATTTATACAAGTTAAACCCCTTGGTTTAAATTTAAATTCTCAAAACAATATTTTTTTTAAAATGGTTCAAGTCCATGTAACACATTTATAACTTGTTTAACATTTTAAATCATAAATCTCAAACATGGAATTCAATTCCTTATTTTGAATTCAAATTCAAATTGAATTATTTAAATTGAAACTTTACCAAGTTATTCAAAGTAACTTTCATCTTAAAAATTCCTTTTCAAAAACTTTAACATTTAACCCAAATTCATTTCCAAAATCAATTGAAATTAAAATTTCAATTTCAAAAATATTAAATTTAAATCATCTGTGACTTAACCGATTTCCTCGTGAAATCCATATTTGTGTGTGTATGGTGTAGTCCAGGTGTTTCACACAGTAGTGCAACATCATTCAATCATCACAGATCAGAATACAGAAATATAGTTGATAAGCGGTATAAACTATAACGCTTATCTTTCATTCACAGACCACAGATATATAAATTACAGATAATATATTACATTCATCCCAGATAAATAAACTACAGTACAGATCACACACAAATCAGAATATATCACAAAGCATCACAGATCAGGGAATATCAACAATTCAATCATTCAGTCAGGTCCAAACATTCACAAGTAAATTTATTAATCAACTGATTCATTTAAATTAGATGTATTACTTATGAACAAATTATCAGATCCAGGTTGATTATCATAAGTTAAATACAAATTATTTGAAATAGATTCCCTTTCGAATTCATTAGTTAATCTTTAATTATTAACTAATCAATCTTAATTAATGAATCAATTAATCTTTAATTATTAAATAAATATTAATTAATCACAATTATTATTTAATGTTCAAGTTTCAAATTATCATTCAATTTATCACATCCAGTGATTATCTATTAATTACTTCTCTAAGTGATTATATTTTCCCAAATTATCAAGTGATTATTCTGAATTAATTAACTTAAGTAATTAACTTGAACAAATTCAATTAACTCAATTAATTACACTGAATAATTAATTACTTAATTACTATTTAACAATCCCACAAATGATTGTTATTAAATTATTTTTAAATTAATTAATTAACCACATTAACAAATTGTTCTTTAAAGTAATTAACCCTTGATTACTTGATAAATCAATCTTTGATCATTAATTATCCATTCTTAACTACTTTTATTAGTAAATATATTTTTTCTAATTAATCATTCATTAGTTTCTTGATTAATCAAACTTGAATTATTAATTAATTCTATGTTAATTACTTCATTAAATAATTAACTCTTTAAATCATTTTCTTCAAGTAGTTAATTTTATTAATTTATTGATTAATCTTAAATTAACCACAACAACTAATCATTCTTTAATTTATCAAACCTTGCTTAATTTTAAAGACAAACCCTTTATCTTAGTTAATCCATTAATTACAACATCAAAACTTACTTTAATGAACCTTTAAATAAATTTAATTATTATCCCATGAACTCACGAAAAAATTTATTAAGGAAAACAGTTCAACTTAATTGATTTAAACATTAAAACTTGATTTATTTTAAAATTTCCAAAACTGTTTTTAGTCGAGCATCAGCAATTCGAGGAACCCTACATCTCACCCAAGCCACACCCTCATTTACTCGAGTTTAAACCCGAGCAAATCCCAAACTCCACTTGCTTCGAGAAAAATGACAAATTTCTCGTGCTTGGCTCCGAGTCTCCCCCTTCTTCCCCGAAAAATTTGAACCCAGATATGTACGTTTTCACGTACACGTGCACAAGGTCGCCGATCAACTCCAACCACCTCCGGTGATCTCCACACATCAGAAAATGACTACACACCCAACCCCGATCATCAGATCGCTCTTCTTCAACTCGAAATTTTAAATTCGAGTTCACATCTAAACTTGGAAACAACCCAGACATCACCACTCCAACCTGTCAACACTTCGTCCACGCGGCTCCGACCACTAGCCAGCCTAAAATTCCGGCTACGACCTCGCCTATACTTCAGCTTCCCTTCCTCAGAAGCTGGTGACACTCGATCAATCAGAGGTGATGAAATCACCTCATTTCCAGACCCGTCCAAAATTCGAACACAAACCCTAAATTCGTCTCGTCCCATTAATTCTTGCAATCGAAATTTTTTTTAGCAATTTTCCTAATATCATTATTCGATAAGCTAGGTTCAAACGAAAATTCAACATCCAAAATTTGTTTGATCACCGGAAATTGATCAAAATCCACTTTTCGAACAAAAATAAACTGCTCTCAAACCAATTATTTAAAAATCATCGAACCAAGCTTAAAAATCCTATTTTTCTACGAGGATTCGAGTTATGTATCGGAATCAATGTTTTAGGAAACTCGAAATTTCCAGAGTTTAAAGTTTTGACTGTTAAAACTTGATTATTCATCCTATACACCTTTTTATCTCATGAAACTATTTTTAAGTTATCATCCATAATTCAATACAACTAATTTATTTTCAAATCAAAGCCTAATATTGATTAGGAAAGAAGAATTTGGATTTGATGTTGTACTATACCCTGTGAAGTAACAGAGAAGAAGAGAAACACTGGCATAAGCATGTATACAGAGTAATTTAAAGATATATACTTAAGTTTAAAATTTGTTGGCTGTTACTCACCTTCCACATCTTGATTCCAGAGTTTTCAGATTAAAGTTGAAGTCTTTCTTAAATTTGCAAAGTAGAAATCCTGGGTTGAACTTGATAGCTGAAAGTCTTTACTTGATCTCAGATTTTTTTGATGAATTGTTTGATTCTTTACTGAGATGTTTTTAATTTGATGCTTGCTTGAATATGAGATGATATTACTTTAGTTTTTCTCAGTTATAATGGTGGACGAATTGATATATAGGAAGAGGTTACAGTGTGATAACATATTTGTTTAGCTGAGAGGAAAACTTGATTATGCTTTTGTTTGTACAGCTATTGATATTTTTGTACAAAACTATCAGAGATTTTTTTCTCTTTTGTTGGCTGATAGGTTCATTTGTGTGCTAGCATTAATTACTTTGTACAATACACTTATTCTTTTCCCTTTATTTCGGTTGTACATGTATGAGTATATTTTGAGTGTCTTCCTTTGCAAGCTTCACTATATGTTATTTGTTTACACTTGAATATATGTTTTCTTTTGCAAGTGTATATACATAGCTATGTATATTTGTTCACACTAGAATATACTTGAATGTATTTTTATTTTATTTTCTTTTCTTTTGCAATATCACTTTAAAATATAATAAATTTCCATTTTAATTTTGCTTTAGATTTTATCTAAGTGTTAATTTATCTTATATGTATGTAATTTATTTTTATCTATTTATTTTCATAATTTATCTTTTATTCATTTCTATTTCTAACTCAGATATTATTTTTATTTTTATTTCTATTATAAAAACCACCAATTCTGAATTTAAATTATTCATTTATTTACTTTTATACTTGTGTCAAATATCTATATTTTTATTTTTAAACCATTTATTTATGATTTAAATTCATTTGATTTAACACAATTTATTTGAATTTTGGGGAAACTCATATCAATTTACCATTAATTTTACAATTTTAACTCAAAAATAAATTTAATTATCAATTTAAACTTATATAAAATTCGGGATCATTACACCTGTAGTGCCATGGCCGAGCCCATATTTCCCATAGGCCGAGCCTAGATGCAACCCAAACTCCTCTTTTTAGCCTTATCTCTTGACATTCTCTTCATTTGTAACCCCAAACTCTTCATATCCTATGCTTAGCCGTGTGTTAGTGACCCATACCCGAGCCTTGCTCCTCAAATTAGAACCATGGCCGAGCCAAATAAGCATGTATGGCCGAGCCATGTTGAGTCATGGTCAAGCAATTTTGATTTCAAAGCTTGGTGATGTCATTTGTTGATTCTACTTTCCATTTTTGTTTCAATTTATCTTTGTATTATAATTATATTTATATTTGCTTTGTTTTTTTGTTGTATAAAAGATTTATATATTGGCTCTCTCTCCACTTAAATCTTAGTCGTGCTGTATCGTGCTTTCTAGAATTTATCTGTGTTTGATTTGCTAACTCCAGCTTGAAAAGGTGAGTTATTCACGCTTGACATTCATACTTATAGAATTGTGAAATGATAACAAGTGAATGTGTAGAATTGTTATACCATGTTATACCCGCCTGTGATATGTATTATTTGATGTTAAACCCTGTTATGAACTTGTCACATCATCTGATATGTTATATTTTGTTATACTGTTTATTTATTTTTGTTTCTCACACTGCAAGTTCCCTGTAGAATAGAATCACTATGGGTTGAAATGATACATACCCGAACGGACTTTAGAATAAGGAAAAATCATTATAGGCTGAAATGATAGGCTCGAGTGATTTTTATTTATTTTATTTAACTTGGGATTTCGGGTTTGAAATGATAGAACCTGGATTTTTCTTTGTAAATTACGGATTAAAATGATATATTATCTGTATCACTTGACAGGTTAGAAAATATTATACAAACCCGTGGTTATTTTATATATTTTTCTGGAAAAATTTAAGTATTTAAAATGTAAAAATATGATAATTTGATTTAAATTGAATTTAAAATGATTTAATAAAGGGTTAGTGATTTTTTCTCTAAGTTAAAAATGTTAAATAAATAAATGATTAAATTGTAATCTGAAATATAACTTAATTTGGAAATTTGTGATTTGATTTAAATTGGAAGTTTTAAGTTAAGAAAATAAAATAGAAAATTAAGTTTTATTTATGAAATGGTAATTTAAATTTAAGTGTTAAGTTAATGATTAAATGTAGAGAAGAAGAAAATTGTACACTTGGATTTAATAAGTAAATTATGGGAAAATTTGGTATTTTATTTATGAAATTTTACTTTATAAAAATCAAAAGTTAAAGGGTATTTAAATGAACATTTTTGAAGTGGAAAATATGATTTTTATAAGTTAAAATGGTTCAATTTGAAGTTTAATTGTTTCTGAAATTTTATTATAAATCTGGAAAATTGAATTAGTTGCTCTTCAGAAATGCTATCATTTCTGAAACTAACTTAAAATCTGAAGTAAAGGAAACTACAGCACTTTGTAAGTGTTGTGGTTGATGCAAATGAACTAAAGGCTAAATTAACTAAAGGCTACTACAGCACTTGGTAAGTGCTGTGGTTGCAGAAAGAAAATCTAAAATCTGAAACTAATACAAGGGCTACATTAGCACTTGATAAGTGCTGCAGTTGGCTGAAATGAGGTTTTTAAATGTAACTGAACTACTACTGTACTTTTAAGTGTTGTCTTTGCTGAAATGAATTGTTTTCAAATATAACTTACCGCAGCATTTTCTAAGTGCTGCGAAGGCTGAAACTTCAATGTTTTGAAGTATTTAATTGAATAAATGAGTTCAGAAGAGGCTAAAATTTTGGGCATTTAATATTTGATTTGAAGGTATAATGACTTCATCTTTTAATGGTTTAAATGAATGATTTTTATTTTGAAATTATAAACCATTTTAAATTTTAACCACGGGTACACTTCTCTGTATGCTATTTTATTTCCTTGTGATTTATTTGGCTGCACACCTTAAATTTGAGAGTGTCACTAGAGGTGAGCGATTGCTGCAGCTCTACGCTACCCTAGTCACATTAACATTGTTATTTGCATAGCTTACTTTAATATGGACATTTCTATGATAGCGTTTATTACGGTTTAATTGATGGTTTAACGGATCCTTAAAGGATGGGCGATCCCAAGCATTCTTTAAGTTATTGTGCATTGCTATTACAGTTCACTTGAGTTGGTTTACATTGTATAAATATGTATGTCCTGACTCGAGTGTTTGTGTTTTACTTTACGCTCGGGTCAGCCTGAGAATCACAGCTTTGGATTCACCTTCTGGAGCTAGAGATTTGTTGCAGCTCATTTGTCTATCGGTTCATCAATTTCTATTCCAGTTATTTCCTATTCAGTATTGTCTCTGTATTATTGACTTATGTATCATGACTTCTATTGTATCTATTTTGACTATGAGATTTTGTATATGTTTTGAGAGTATGTATATAGTAGCTTCATGAACTACTATGGTATTTTATTTCCACTACGAGTTATTCTGATATTCAGTGTCTGTGATTCTGTGTTTGATTTTATTTGCTCCAAATTTTCTTGACAATCCACTGTTTTGAAGTATTCAAGTCTGACATGTGTGGATTTATTATCGATTTGAATGGTCCAAAATAGTGGGATGTTACAAAACCTGTATTTCACTTATATAATCCAAAATAGTGAGAATTATGTTCAATAGAAATATTTAGTTGTTTCAATTAGTAACAAAATCAAATCAACACAAATCTGTACAACCATCATATGCAATCAAAGAATCCATCATACATCCATAACAATCAAAACTAATGGTTTGTTCAGGTTCAGAAACTTTTCATCGTACAAGGATGATAAATAAACTAATAAGTATACCTTATGCTCAACGGCCTTAGATAATAACTTAATAGATTATTCATACAACCTTAAATAATTTGAAGTATCATTTCCCAACTTCCCATAAGCCAAAACAATAAAGAATTTAATATTATTTAAGTTTATTATATGGGTTTCATTTTTTACTCTTTTACTTATTTTTATTCATTCATGCAATGTATTTTTTTCTTCTATTCATTTACTTACATAAATTATTTCACATTCAATATCTCAAGTCATCAATAATTTTTTTTTTTGAAATATTATATAAGTTTCCTTGTAATTAAATTCTCATGCATTTACTTATATTACTTGATTCCATTTAATATGAATATTCATGAATAAACATTTCATACTTAAGTGTTTCTACTTTTTAATTCACATTTATCCTTTCTTTTATAGTGTCAATTTATAATAAACTTATTTATGAATCATTTCAGTCATTTCTTAAGTTTATAAACATTTTTAGATAATATTCACTTTTTACTATTCAATCCAATTATTAGCATTTCAAAACATTAACTTATGCTTATAACATTTCTTGTACATCAAAATATTTGTAGAAATAATTCTATTTGAACACTTTCATTACTTAAGTTTTACTTGTATAATATTCTATTACATATTCCTATTTAACATTACAACTTTTTAAAAATTTCTGGTAACTGATATATATTTAAGAATGTAATTGAATGTTACACAAGTTTATCTTATTCATTTTAGTAAACAAAATGTTCAATAATTACATCTTCTAAATTTTCATATCTTTTGATTTACAAGTTACAAATTTCAAATTTCTTATATATATCATTAATCACTTAGCATCTAATTTCTTATTTTTCATTTTAGAAGTTCCAATTATTAAAATAGTTAAGATTTCATTTCATTACAATAATTGAAATCCCTAATTTATAAAACTTAAGAATTAAATGTCGGGTTCATTTCAAACTATTTTGAAATAATATATATTCTGATCCTTTATATATCAAATCATATTTATAAATTTAAAATTAATATTTTTTTATCAAAAAAATGTGTAGTAAAGCTACTACAGTGGCCTTCCCACTTTGAAAATCGAAAATGAACGTCGATGATGCTACATGGTCATTACCGAAATTATTATCCAGCGATAGAAGAGGGGAGTACAGAACTTATTTCCTTTTAAAATTCTTTTAAAACATTTCTTTCAAACCTCTTTAGAAATATTACTATTTGAAAATTCTTCCAAATAATACTAATATTATATTCCAAAATCTTTGGAAAAATATTTCAAAACCCCGGAATTTCAGTTCTCAATTTTCCAATTAAATTCATTTTATTTATAAATCATGTTTTGCAACCAATATTTATAAAATTTCACTTCCTAACAAACAAACATATCACGTACAACTATATCCATTTATAAAAATTATTCTTTTATATACAAAATATAATACTTGGTAAAATTATTTCATTTACCCAAATTTTAAAAACAATATTGTGTCGGTCTGCACTATTAAGTGTTTAGAAATCCCTATCGATGCCATAGTGTCCTATGTACCGACAAGAATTCATAAATACTTAACATAACAAATTAATACAATTTAAAAACATTTTTATAACACTAACAAGTATGCTCTCTCATATATATATACACTCAGACAAACTCATTCTACGGCATCACTACCCTATCTCTAATAAGTCAAACCCCACAAAGCTATGGTTATCGCTAAACCAAAGCTTTGATACCAAATGTAACAACCCACCTTTTTGGACGGTTTAAATCGACAATAAACCACACATGTCAACTCAAACCATTAAAAAGGGAAGATTGTTAATGGGGTAAATAAGAAAAAGAAGAGAAACGAATGAAAATAAAACAAAGAATCTCACAGTGAAATGACAAAAATATAATAATCAAATAAACAGTTCATGAAGCTGTTTTACAAATAACATTTGATTACACTTTTACAATATAAATCAGAGTATACATCCAATAGGAGTAAATAAATAATGCAGCGGAACAGCATGATGAAGTGGAATAATACTAATAATAAATAGCATACAAATCTCCATCTTCGTCCTCCAGAAATAAAAACTTCAACACTGAAAAGTTCAGGCTGACCCAAGCGCAATGAAAGACAAAACACTCGAGTCAAAACTAAAATATCTTATGTAAGGTAAATCAAAATAAAATAAATATGAGTGTAACATCTTCAGAGATGTTTACAGGATTTTACATCTCTTATCCAGTGTATAGCATGCGTGCAATAACTTAAGAGATGTTCGGGATTCCATTTTCTAAGGATTCGTTAAACTATCTACATACATAATACAATACGCTATTATAATATGTCTACAGTAAAGTAAAGTATTAAAATAGCGTTAAGGCATTACCCATATCCCCCTTAACACATTTTTATAAATGCCATAGTCTATACAGTACTGTAAACTCCACCGAACAGGTGGGCTATCAGGGAGAACTCCATAGGTACGACACAAATCAAACTCGTAGTGGGCTCAATAAGGCATATGACAAGGCACATAAGGCAATACCCAAGGTAGGATACTACCATTTTGCAGAACCGGGCTGGTGGTAACGCATAGCAGCGATTACCGCCCACCTTGAAACACACTCCCATAATCAAATAGAAGGTAGCCACCAAATCAATCACAAAGTAACAGGCATGGTATGAAATAAGCATGTCCGATCGGAGGAGCGACCTCACTTGGCCCAGGTATAGCTCATGTTTTAGTCATATCAAGCTGACCCGAGGGGGTCAGGGCTGCGTTCATACCTCATATAGAAGCATTCGCCAAACCATCCTACTTCGTTCTGGATTCTCCACCATGTGCATGGTAGTTAAAGTGGTTTTCGGTATTGGAAGAGAGTATGACAATATCTGATCCCGGTCTCTTTGACAACCAAACGCTTATTTCACATCGGTTGGTTCTTTTAAATTTCCCAAACCGATTCATAATTAATATCAACATATCATATTCACTTCAAAATCATATCACTTTCGAAATCATATCCACTTTCCAAATCATTGTTTACTTTAAATCATGTTCATTTCCAAAATTATAACCACAAAATAGGTTAAGCCATCATATCAATATATTCGCATTAAAATCAATCAAATCTAAATCATAACAGTTCCAACTTTAAATAGTTTGGATATTGAAAGTAGTTTATATATTGGAATAGTTATACATTAAAAATAGTTTGTACATTAAAATATATATTAAAAGTTGTTTATAAATTTAAAATAATATATATTAAAATAGTTTATATATTAAAAATAGGTTATAGATTAAAATAGTTTATATAATAAAAATAGTTTATATATTAAAAATAGTTATAGATTAAGATAGTTTATATATTAAAAATAGTCTATATATTAAAAATAGTTATAGATTAAAATAGTTTATATATTAAAATAGTTAATATATTAAAATAGGTTATAGATTAAAATAGTTAATGTCTAAAAAAATTTATTAATATATTAAAATGGTTTATAAGAGAAAAATTGTTTATTTAAAAGAGTTTGTATATTAAAAGAGTTTATATCGAAAATAGTTTCAAACTAGAATTGTTTCTCCCAATTTCACAAATCAATTCAAATCAACTTCTAGTTCCAAAAATTCAATTTAAATCAGTCTCAGTTAAACAATTTCACTTCAAAAGGTTAAAGGTTTCAATTCAAATTCTCATTAAAACCATTTCAATTTATATCGATTTTAAATCCATATTTGAACTACAAATTTAAACCACTTCAAATTCAATATGTCTCAAAGTTTAAATATTCAAACATTTACAATAACTCAATTTTTGATAAATTTCATTTATATTTCAAAATTCAACTTTAAGATTACACTTTAGATTCTTTAAACAATTCATTTAAACCAATTTCAATTTCAACATTTTAAGAGCTTGGATTTTGAAAATAATTCAGTTTATATAAATCTAATTTTATTTTATAATATCATTTAACTGGATTCAAAAAAAGTTAAGGATTTAAAATCATTTAGTTTAACCAATCCGGTGTCCGTATATAATTTTCTACCCTATGGTCAAGTGATACGGATATATATCATTTCAACCCACAATAATTTAAATTTCCAGATATATATCATTTCAACCCGTATCCCGAATCACAATTTGCAAATCCATAAAATCGCTCGGGTTTATCATTTTAACACATAACGATTTTTCCCTAATCTATAAGATCGTTCGGGTATGTATCATTTCATCCCATAGTGATTTCCTAAAAATAACTCAGAGAACTTGCAGTGTGATACAACATATAAAATAAACATAACATCAAATCACCTAGAATGTCAATAATTGAACATCCATCACAATCATCATTCAAATCAACCAATAATCACAACAATTACTGGCTATCATTATCAGGTATTTAACTAGCAAATCAATTCCAATATTAATTCAAGTGGCAATTAAATTCAATATAAATTCAAATTAAATTTGAATGACAATTTAAATATACCAAACAGCCATCAATAAATTTATAATCCCATAATAAATTTAATTTAACTAACATAAGAGGGTTTAGTAGTTGTGAGTGGGTTAAATCACTCACCTTTGATTTATCGACGATTAAAAAACCAATTAAAACCCAAAATTCCAATAGTCTCAGAATGCAGCCGAACCAGTTTCAAATTATCCGAAATTCTGATACGATCGCAACGGAGAAAATCGCGTCCAAATCCGAGCTCGTATGTAAAAGTTACGGATATTAGAACAATTGAATTTTAAATTTAAATTGAATTAAAACAAGGGCATAATGTAATTAACGCTACCTCTGCAAACCCTACCCTCAGATCAAACATGCACGCACAACCCATAGCCACCACTGCATAGCCACCAATCGTCGCCGCCACAGCCTTCCTTGCTCCGATCAAAGGTCTCCGATGAACTAGCCGCCCCTTGCTCCCCCCTCGGCCAGAGGGCCGCTACCTCCGGCCATAAATCTTTGCTCCGCCATCACCTATGAAAACTGGCCATATCTGGTTAATTGTTGAACTTTTGCGAAGAACGAACCATATGGATCGAAGCCCCTCGACGCCCTCTACACTCCAGCACCGCCCGATCGCCAAATAGTCGAAGATCCGCCGTTAAACGACAAACTCTAATATGGACGGCCGAGAAAGATTGACGATTTCTGGCCAAACCAAGACTCAAATCAAAAAACAAACTAAAGCAGTAGATTGCGCTCATTGAGAGCTTTCAAACGATATATTATATGACATAGTCTGAGGAGTTTGAATTTTTGGATTTGATTTTGATTTGAAATTGAATTTGGGAATTTAGGGTTTTTGAGCTGCCATTGGGAAGAAGGATGGAGCAGATGGAAAAATAGTACATACAAGAATAAGAAAGGCTGTTAGGGTTTCAGAAAAGAAATCTATTTATATATACAGAGATAGATAAGAACGAATGGACATACCGAATTGGGTCGAAACGATAACGACGACCCGAAAAGCCCGTTTCGTTTCCGAAATGAAAACGGGTCATCCAATATATCGAAATATATGTTTTCGATATTTTTAAACTCAATGGAACTAGTTTCAAACCCCAATTCCATTTTGTATAGAAGTTAGCTTTCAAAATCAAATTATATTCATTTAATTTCTATTAATCGATTTCTACGCGTTCTGAGCTCGCACAATCAAACAATAAGTCTGATCGCTACGAAACTTGAAATCCTACAATAATTCACTATTACAGATCCGATGAAACTGGTTTCATCGAAATCCGAGAACGTGGCCAAACTGGCTAAATTTCACGTTAATAAACAAATTATTATTAAATTGATTTAATCACCTATAAATTCAAATTTAAAAGTTAACCATTTTCATCATTCTTGATTACATATAAATTTATAATCTTTTAAAACAAATTTCTCATGTCAAATTCAATATTTAAATATTACATAAATTTTAACGTTAAATTACAATAGGAATAAAACCAATTTTATAAAAAATTAAATTCCAATAAATTCTTTTATTTTGATTTCACTCTTATTATTTAATCCACTATTACCTTGTGAATATAATTAACATTAGTTTACATTTTATTACATTCATATTCTACAGTTATCATCTTAACTCATATTAACTGCAATATTTAATTTCATTAAATTTCAATTAATTTACAAACAATCTTACCGTTAATTACAACATTCAGTTTACTTCCTTATTTACTATTATACCCAAATTAACCTCACAATTGTTCCAATTGATTGAAATTACATTAAAATAGTTTTCAATGACATTCAAACCGCAATATTAAATCATATTCTAATTATTTTTCTTATAAATAAATCATAAATTTTAAATATTTCACACTATTAAATTTCAAACTCTTATTTAATTTAATATTTTTAATTATCGAAAATTACGGGTCGTTACAGAGAGACGGGATAATAATCGCAACGAACGGATCTTTTCGTTGGGCGAACACAATGAAACGGACTCGTGCATTATGGATTAATTCCTCAACTAGGTGTCCATGTCGAAGAATAAAACCCAACAAGGTCGTCAGGTATGAACTATGCTTGGCAAGGGGTAGGTCACTTCGCTCGAACGCGATGGATTGACCTACTCAAGTCGTCGAGTATGGATTATGCTCGGTAAGGATCCAAAGAGATCAAGGTCATCAGGTATGGACTATGTCTGGAAAGGGGTAGGTCACTTCACTTGAACGTGATGGATCGACCTACTCAGGTCATCGAGTATGGATTGTGCTCGGCAAGGATCCGGAGAGATCAAGGTCGTTAGGTATAGACTATGCCTGGCAAGGGGTAGGTCGCTTCTCTCGAATGCGATGGATCGGCCTACTCAGGTCGTCAAGTACGGATTGTTCTTGGCAAGGATCCGGTGAGATTGAGGATTTGGATTAGGATAACAACCCGTAAAGGTCATGGATTTGGATATCAATTTCGAACAGTAATGGATTTGGCTTTGGATGGATGCGGATTCGGATAAAACGATCCGAAGAGACCATGGATTTGGATTGGATTCCGGATTGGAAAATACAGCTATCAATGGGTTTTGGATTTCATATTTTGGATTTATGGCAATTCAAAACACACCTTCCTATCACAAGGCATGTTTTGGGGGGCAAAGTGTTAACCCACCTTTTTCCAAGGCAGTAAACAGGAGGATTTAACCGAACAGACTTCACAATTATCAAGGTCATTAGTCAAGAACGATGATTGTGAAGTCTAGAAATCAAGTGCAGGCAATGATATGAAGCGACGATCAACCAATACCAAAAGACAGAATCTCCATAATATTCTAAGTACGGATTAGTGCCGCGCCCAAGCAGGGATCAGTGCATATCCCTTGCACTAGGGGATCGGTACATGTCCTCAATTTCTGTCTCAAACTGGGTGAGACTAGTATAAAGAGACAAGGAAGGCTCCACGAGGCTACATTTCAAATCTCAAGTCGTTTGGAGTTTGTATGCCCAAGTTATGGGCAAATTACTTCATCTAAGAAAAGGATCATATAAAAAGGGATCGGTATAAAAAGGATCGATATATTTTAGCCAAGTAAGTACAGTTCAATGGAAAACAATCAATATCTCAAAAATCCATAAGTCCAATGCATATGAAATTTTGTGAGAAAGATGTGGGGACCCTAGGGAGCCTACCCTAGGGATCGCACATCAGAAGGATGAAGAAAGAGGGTCGGCCCTCTTCCCTCTTAGGGATCAGCTAAACCCAACTTTATAGCATAGATCGATCAATATATCAACCTCTACACATCTAATTGATATGAAACTTGGAGGACAAGCTAATTACAACATTTGGAACACCACATAGGGATCGCATATCATTTGGAGCAAGTTGGAGGGATCGGTACATATCCCTCCATAGGAATCGGCTATAATCATCCTTCATAACATATTGCAACAAAGATTGATCAATAACTCGAGTTCTACTAATCCAATTGGCGTGAAACTAGAAGGCTAAGTATAATACAACATGGTGAAGCTCCCTTAAGGATCGCATGGAATTTGGAAGAGATTGGAGGGATCGGTACCTATCCCTCTAGAGGGATCAGCAGAAATCAAAATTCAAACAACACTACTTCACGGAAAATGCGATATCTCACAAACCGTAAGTCGGAATTATACACAATTTGGGGAGTATGTAGCTAATATCATAGGGCACCCATCATAAGGATCGCAACCCATTTTGACACACTAATAGGGAACGGTACCGATCACTATTGTGTGGCCCGATGGGTCTGGAAATTTTTGAGTGGCCTCGTCTTGGTCTCCCTAACCTTCTGCCGAAATTTCAGCCCAATCCATGCATGTCTTCCCTTATAAATACAGTAGGCATGGTGTCAGAGAAAGGATCTTCTTTATGATTCTCTTTATCTTCAACCTAGGCTACACTCTACCAATTTTATTCTTGGACTTTGGATTGTAACTGTAAACAAAGTTCGGTATAATAAAAAGGATTATTTGGGAGTGGACGTAGACCGAAGTTAGCCGAACCACTATAAATCTTTTCTTTTTTACTTGCTTTCTGATTGTTTTAATTTTGTTCTTCATTTATTTCTCTTCATATTTCTGTGATTGGATTGGATATTGGTACTTTTACATAATTGGGTGTTGGTGGCCAATTTTGACGCCAACAATATATATATATATACATACATATATATATATATATTGATATATGTATGTAAATATAATTATTATAATTATATATTTATCTTGAATTTGTTTAAGATGAGTTATATTAAATATTTGAATTAATTAAACATTTAACTAAATGAATGAATTTATTAAATAAAACTAATTAAAAGTTAGTTAATTACAATGTATGTCTATATATATGTGTGTGTGAACAAACTATAAATGTTATAGTTGATTATTTTTAAGATGAATTAATAAAATTTCAAAATTTTATATATAAAATTAAATTAATTAAATATTATTTGATATGAATTAAATTTGATTAAATATGATTTAATTAATAAGATGCATATTTACATAATAAATAAATTAAACTATGACAACTATAAACAGATTGAACTTGTAAAACTATATATGTATAACATAATGTAAGTGGAACTAGAATAAACCTAAAAATAGATTTTTGGAGCATCTACATATGTAAAGTACGTATACCGTGATCTCAGGTATGTCCGACACTTGAATCACAAAGGTATTTCATTAGAAACACATTATTCCTTAAACCGATATCACTCGATGTATATATTTAAAAGATGTAATGACCCAAGATTTTTAGGAATTTATTTTGAAAAATATAAATAAGTTTAAAATATTTTTTTTAAAACTAATTTTAAAGGGGAATTGATATAGCTTGATATAGTGTAGCTGTATATGTGTACATGTGTGCACAGGAAATACACATGAACTAAAGCTTAATCCCTGAATGACTAAGAATAAATACATGTTGATGTGTATGGAAATATATATATATATATATATTAAATCCTTAAAAGCTATATGCACAAGTAAATATATATATATGGATGCTACTGAGTATTTTTGAGTGTACATGTACATGTGTGTGTCAGTACAAAATAATGTATAAATATATACAGATGAATATACTAATTAATTCAGTAAGATTTATATACATATGTATATAGATATGTTAATAAGGTACTAGAGTTCAAATCAGCAAAATTTGATATACCAACATATTTTAAATATAGGCAGAAAGAAAAAGAATGAAGATATAAAAAGGAGTAATCCTCTTATAAATAAATAAAGGAAGTACATACCATTTACATGAAAGCTAAAAATAGAAAAAAATAAGATTAAATAGAGAAATGCTTGGTATAGGCAGAATTAGGAAAAGTATTTGATAAATAATAAAAGCAAGTCACACTTATATCATGATAGTAGACAAAAGGGAAAAGTATTTTCTGGAAAAGAAATTTTCTGAAATTAACCAAAAAGATATAACCATTTTCTCTTCACAAACCCAAGCCGGGGAGGGTAAGATTTTGGGTTTAAAAACTAAATGCAAATGGCATAATTTCTGATGGGCAAAGATGTCTTTAGCTAGTGCCTTAAACCCTAAGAAAAACCCTGCATAAATAGGCAGTGAGAGGAGAAACCTTCTTCTTCCTGGATAGCTCTTGAGAAAAATATATAGATATTATATAAATATAATACAAGTGAAGAAAAGATTTGAAGGCAAAGGCTTACCAGTCAACTAGGAAGTGACACAGAACTAGGTGAGAAAACTCACTCAAAATCTAAAGCAATAAGTCCTAATGTAGGCAGCCAGTTATAAGTAATTTTCTTGAAAATGTATTTTCATATGTGAATGCTTATTTGTGATTTTAGAACTGAAAATGTTTTGATTCTCTTTGGTTGTTCTACTTGTTTTATTATATGAAAAGTTTTTAAGTATTGTTAGTATACATATATGTTTTATAAACCCAAATCTCTAATATGTTAATGTTTAGGAACATAAACAAATGCCCAGAAAATAAAAGGTTGAAAATAGGCAAATAGTATTGGTTTTGGCTCAACCCAGAAAGATGTAAACAATGTTGAGCTGCAATATACTCATGTATAAGTGCTGAGGCTTGAGATAAAAAGAAATTAGGGGTGCAATAGGGTTGCCTATGTTTTGATGCTCCTGATTCAATAAAAATATAAAAATATTCATATACATAGCAAACAAATTTTGTGATTCAGTGAAACTTGGTCATTCTGAGTTTAACTCAAGCACAAATGTTTGTAAAAGGAAAAACTCTCTCAAAAGCCATAAGGCAATGTTAGTTGCTTATACCCCTTTTAAAAATACCAGAATATATATATACATACAGAATCTTATTTATTTAGTCACCAATGGTTGTTTGCCTGTTTGGTTATGAATAATATGAGATGCCATGATATGGATGTTTATGTTAGTGAAATGAATCACTGAATGGTTTAGTCATGAAAAATCAAAAGAGTTATTATTAACATAAACCTGATTAGGAAATTGGGGTCAAGAACACTGCAGGAATGACTTGTTTTCTTGAGTAATACAAGTTGACACATGGCTTGTTTAAGTCCTGAGATCTTTGTGTAATAGAGTGAATTAGTTCATTACAGTGTGTCCATTGATTCTATTAATTGCAGATGAGACCCAGATAGATAAATATATCAAGGTAAGAGAATTTGATATAAAGAGGAACTAGAGTTTTCCTGGAATGAAATCTGGAAAGTGAATAAATGATTTAATTCATTTTGGGTGATTTCCTTGTTGTATGGATGTTTATTTGATTCATGATTGAAATATATGAATGTATGAATGTACCATGTCTTCTTGAGGTTTCTGAAAAGGCAGATTTAAGTGTGCACCTGCACATTGACACAGAACATGCACACATGAATTACTTGTTTTTCTAAAGACAGAGTTGTATATATATATTCATGTATTAACTTTAACTTTATTTACAAATTGTTTTAGTGGATTTTCTCATACCAGACATGTGTCTGACCCTAGTGTGCTATTGGCATATGGGGTGTCCCATTTAATATGGGGCAGCTTCAAATGCATTTTCAGGGATTGCAGCAACTAAGTAGGAGTACGAGCAAGGCTTTGAGAAGAAGATTATAGCATGCTAAACTTAGTTAGATAAGAACCTAAATGTTGAAATCTGCATGTATTGATAATTTAAATTGCTACTTGTATTAAGTGTTGAATATTGGATGGATATTTGGTTAAGTATTTTGTTAAGAGATTGACTTGTATCTGGAATCTATAAATCTAGTTAAATATCTGATATGTTAAAGAAGTTAATCAAAAATCTTGTAAGTGGATTTAGCAAGAACACTATGTTAAAATTGAATGATTACATTTTATAAATGTATTAGTCAATCTTGAGTCTTTAGAAAGGATTTAAGTTTTGGAAAATCTGGATAGTTGATTCTCAGAAAAATTAAATGGTTTTATTTTTCTACCATGGCATATGTATACAAAAGATAATAAGCATAGGGAGAATGTTTTTATATGACTGTAATGTTTCCATAATTCAACTTGTTTTATACAAATGTTTGATACCTTATTTTTAAATAAGAGAAGGGTCTGTAATATAGGAGTTGAAAGCAAAGTCCATAAAATTAAGTTGCATATATGTGTACATTTAAACATGTTTTGTACAAATATTAACACACCGGTTACCTTTGTATTTTTAATAGGAATCTGAATTCCATTTCACTCAGGTTTTAATCAAATGCATTTTAAGACCAGATGGGTTACACCAGAACAAAGAGTCTGGTTGAACCATGTGATTGACACCCATGGTTACAGGAAACTCACTCAAGTTTGCACTTCATTTAATTTAAAGCATACTAACATCAAAGAATCAAGATTTTGAATGTGTTAGATCACTTTAAACTATTCCAGAAAAGAGCCTGTATTCTAGACAGATTTGATAAGAAAAAAAAATCAAACATGGATATTGATAAACACTTCTATCATTTTTCAAAACACAAGCACCAAACCAATAATTTATAGACAATCATATCACAATTATCTGATTTCTAGGATTTATACTCCCTAGAGAATTTAGCAAAGAATCAGGAGTTTAAACATATATATATATATATAAGTATTCATGCATGAATGGAATTTTTATTGCATATAACACAGAACTATGTGTGGATTGATTAAATTCAATCAATCCAATATCCTCTTGTTTTCCAGAACTCTGATTCACACAAGAGAGGCATATACATCCTCACATGTATGTTCATGTCTTTGTGAATGTACCGATATATTTATATTGGTTAATTATTTTGATCCTGGATATGTTGTTTGAAAAAAAAATGACTCTAGGCTTCAGAAATATGTATATGTATATCTCATATATATATATATATATATTTTTCTATTAGTGTAAAAAAAATCCTTACAAATTAAGGTATAAAAAGAGAGGGTCGTTTCAAAAGATTATGAATCTCTAATATATAGAGGTATCATTTTCTATTTATATATTAATAAATTACTTACATACTCTTTAGTTGTTGAGAAAACTCAAGCAACGAATGTTATATGGGGTATCATCAATATATTGGCTAGACGAGGTAAGATATATGCATGTATTTGTTGAGAAAACTCAAAGTACATGCATTATACTTAGGTCATCGCAAAATGGTGAGTACGAGTGAATAATCTCTTTCAATTTGTTGAGCAAACTCAAGGTTGAGATGAGATAGTACAAAGACTATTGATTAGAAGTTGTATATGATACGACTGATCATCGTTCACGGACCTACAATTTGTTGAGTAACTCAACGTCGGAATCCTAGCTAAGAAAAGCGAGTCCTAACACTCACTAGAGGAATCGAAAGATATCTGCATTTCTCTTAGGGTTTTGTGGAAAATAAAAATCTAATGGTAGTCTTGTCAGAAAAATGAAATGAACACATTTAACCTTAATAATATTGTAACTATATATGATTATAAAGTTCAAATCATCCACTTTAATACATTTATGCAATTAAAATATTAATAAAATGTTTATTAGTTAAAATATACAAATGAACAGAATTGAGATTGAAATATAAATACACTTACCAATAAATCCATTGGGACGTTGTTAATTCATGCCCAAGCAAGAGCCAAATTATACAACTACCAAACATTTGCAACTTGGTCACTTAGGTGTTTATTTGCTCAAGAATATGTACTTTCTATGGGTTTTGAACTCAAGCAATATAATAATATGGATATTTAATCCATATTCAACCACATATAAAAGTTATACGATGAACAGTCGCGATCTATAATGTATGAAATCTCAATGAAATTAGTTCATTTTAAATAAGCAAGTAAGCCATGATGCGAGATCAACTCAATAAAATTGATTACAATCAGGATCTTGTTGTGTTAAATGCAACACTAGACCAAGAGCTACAAGATGGGCCTACGGATTTGATCATTGAAATGTCAATTTGAACACTTGACATATGGTGCTACTTGTTTGATAGCCTTAGCTATTAAGGATGTTCAAATGCACATACTTTTGTAAATAATTTGGTGTAATCTTGTAGTAAAGCTTTCCTTTGAATGGTTTGATACTTTGAAAAGAAAGGAAAATGTAAGAAGTATATGTAACTTAGGTGCAGTTAGGATGAATAGAGTGAATGGTCATCTCTACTTCATGAAGAGACATTTGAAATAAAATTTGTATAAAATACTAGTGGACACTTAATATGGAATGAGAAATGTGATTTCTATTTCGAATATATTTTCATATAGGGAATTGTTTTTTATGAGAGTTATTTCTTTGAGTTCAAAATACTTATATGAAACTCTTGACTATAAACTAGCACTACAAGAAAACCTTGATTTTGCAGCGGCAAAATCCATTGCTAAATTGCATTTACCGATAGATTTACAATGGTTGGTCCACTCAGTAAATTCATAGTCGGTAAATTAGTGTCAATTTAGCGATGGAAATTAGCACGAAATCACCGACGTTTTTCCAAAGTCGATATAAAAAAAATAGTATTTTGTGTAAAAATATATTTAATAAATAGTCATCAGTAAACCTAGCTATATAGCGTGGGATTAGCGACGGATGTAATAACATTCCATTGTTGATCACATGCTAATTTGCGAAGGTTTAGCGGCAGATTATGTAAGTTTTGCGTAACCACTCACCATTACCTATGACATATTACCAGCGGTTTTATTTGTAATTTCTTTTGGTATTCTCTTTCCATTCTAGTAGTTGTAATTTGCTATGCTAATTTGTTTTTACAAATTTTTCTGTACAGTAGTTTCCAAAACATCAACAACCAATAATAAAATCATCTACAAATATATGTACATGCACATTTTATATAAATATATAACATAAAAGAAATAAAATAAAATTATAAATCATGAATTCATTTACACACTAAGTTAAATTCTAAATAACAAAGCTATTCAACTAGTGTTAATATCTTATACAAAAAACAATACCATCCACGTCCACGACTAATATCCCATACAAAAATCACATGAAATTTCAGTTACAACAAAATGTGCCTTGCTCGCTTTCTTTTCCTTAGAGTCCTTGCTCGCTCATGGTCCATAAAATTATGTCCAAAACGTAATGCACTGCTTGTAAAAACACAATCAGCTCTCAAAATAGTACCAATTAACTAGAATAAGAAAATTTTCAAATTGAATAAGAAAAATTATACAAAAAATCTAGAATATACAATATTTTATAGGATTGGGATATGAAACAAAAGATAACAAATCAAGGAACTAACACAACACTATGTACAAAGCAATAGATAGTACAAACATAATTTTTATCGTATAGGCCTCTTAATTGTAAAACGTAATTGATCATACTTCAACATTTACTGCGGTCAAGAATAAATAAATTCTGTTTCCATATCTTTTATGGGTTTAGAGGTTTCTTTTATATGCACCAGCGTCCCTTAACTTATCAAATCGATCACCCATGTGATGGGACAAAGTATTCTATATATTATCTTTTATGATGGATCAACTCTATTAGAATGTCAAAAGGAAGAATTAGAGCATTAATTAGCTTCTACTAGCATATTTGCAAATTATCAGTGGAAACAAACTTGAATCCTAATATCATGTTCTCAAATGCAATTCATATTCTAAGAATACTTATTAGAATGAGATAGTGAATAACCCGAATACCTTGTTTCATTGTTATATGGTGTAAATATATATTGGGCCGCATATATTTTCTCAACCCAAAACTGCCGTATATATCATTATATATGGACTCTGTAACACTGAAAAATAGAATGAAAAGCTTTACATTTTCTCTCGATACAATCACTTCTTCAATTCTTAACTAATCTATAACGAAATATCAGAGTTTATTAAAATTAGATAACAAATTTAAGAAGTCACCTTAGCTGTGGATCTGGGAGATGTAGGTCTTCAATGTTATTTTTCCAAGCAAATTGACAACAAAAACCACAATTTGGGCATAATTAATGAGTTAGATAACACAATAGAACATATTAATGTTTAAAAATATTATATTAATAAAATGGGAGCTGATTCAAGAATTGTGGGACAAAATCCAGAAAGAAACATATCACTTACGCAAAGAGGGTGAGAAAGCAATTTCAGAACTTCTGAGTGAAATTTCACAAGCATACGTAAACACTATCAACACCAATTATAGATGATCAATAATCAGTTTAGAAAAAAATAGTAACTAATTACTTGTTGGTGCACAAAAGAGATAGTGCATACTTTATTGGCATCCACGAGGTATATGGATGATATTTGTTGTCTGAAAATGACGTAAGAAAATACACGAATCATACTCTTTTTTTGAAGACTTAGAGAACCAAGCTTTGCTTGTAAACTCTAAGGAAGTATGCACCGAACCCACAACACATACTTTAGGTAAATCACAAGGATATGTAGTTGGTGGGGATTGAACCCTCGACCTTTAATGTGAGCGCCGCATGTCCTAACCACTGCACTACATTGGGGGTTACGAATCATACCCTTATTTACACTAATCCATACTTATACTATGACAACGAATGAAGGAACAACTGAAATAGATTGCTGGTATAATGATTTTTGAACCAATGAACTACATTAAAAACAATATAGTTTACATACAATGTAAAAAAATTAAGTGATTACTTACTGTTAGAACAATCATTCTAATTTTAGACATTCAAGTTATTTGTTACCCATCATCTTCAATTCATATTAGTTTGTGCAATTGTCTATAAAAGGAATCATAAATACCACCTTAATTTTCATTTTTAGCTGTCCTTTATGGTCTTTTAGTACTCCTCTATAGATTTGAGCTATTAATGCTACAATATTATGGATGTGATTTATGAGAACGCAAAAGTAACTTGGTGCATATCTTCTTGTCAAAATCCATCAACGAAAAAATATCGAAAAAACACCATATGATAATCAATAAATTTAGTTAAGTAGATTCTTTAACATACCTCCTTCTACTACATATAGTTATGTAACTTGAAAGCAGTGTGTTACAAAGAAAACTTTTAAACTATATATATAAGAGGGAATTAGGCACAAGGACAAACTTTAAAAAAAATTAGACTAAAGGACACTATGTTTCATTTTTGGGCTGAAGGATAAACTTTGAAAGAAAATTAGACCGTAGGACAATGCTAGTTATAACTAGCATTATATTCAGTTTTTACACTATACAAAATGCTAGTTATAACTAACATTATATTCAGTTTTACACTGTACAAAATGCTAGTTGTATTTAGCATTGTCCTTCAGTTTAATTTTTTCAAAGTTTCTCCTTCAGCCTAAAAATGAAACTTATTGTCCTTCAGCCTAAATTTTTTTCAAAGTTTGTCCTTGTGCCTATTTTCCACTATATAAAATAGTTTTAAGTAATTAAAGGAGCAAAATTACCAAATCACAATTGGAGTATTTATCAAACATAAATAATGAGAACAAAATTTTATAAGTTAGAACTAATCCATTTAAATCAGACAGCTATTGCAGCAACAAAGGATGGGGAAAACTTAAAGCTTCAACCTTGATTTTGACTCCCGAATGAAATTCTTTTCTTTACTTCGGCTTCTTCTGGTTTCTCCATCCACTTCTCAACCTATATTTCCATATTTTAGACATGTGTCACAACACAAAAATGTAATTAAGAAAGCATTGGAATACCTTTTGATCCTACAGTTGGGTGGTAATAGGTATATATCATTGCCAAAATCCATATTTATGGATCAAGTCCAGAACAAAAGTTCCATTCATGTCCCCTTAGAAATTTTGGCTTAGATGGACCTAAGTCGATGTAACATAAAAATATTGATTCAGTAAGTATTATGACATATACATAAGAACAAGGAGATAAATGGCAACAACTTCTGATGAACACTGACCTAGAAGAAATGTAAATGGGCACCATATCATCCCAAAAACTTTAGGGACCTCCCTTAAAAAAATAACCACCGAAAAGCATATTGCAAACTTTACTAATATGAAAAAACTATGTTCATTGAAGAAGCTAAGCAACTTCTTTATTAAAGTAGATGCCACTAAACAACTTCTTTGTCAAATAGGTAGACTGAACTTTCTTATTATCTTATTACTTAACTGTACAGATAAGGCGGTCAAAATACTTTCACCAATAAAAAAGAGCATATCACAAAGACGTAAGTTTCCACTACCAAATAATATGCAACCAGACAACCGTCGCTAGTTCCAAATCTACAACCCCACCGAGTCGCTCAAAACTGCGCACTTCATTTTACATGCAAACACATCCCCGATGTCGAGGTCCGTGCAGTAGCAACTGATGCCGAACTCGACGCAGCCAAGCTCGTTGCTAACCTTATACCGACGCACGGCTAAAGGGAATATATATATATATATATATATATATATATCACTATAAAACAGGCTTCATTTAGTGGCGGAAGCTAGCGACGGCTAAAAAAGGGGGCCGTCGCCAACCGTCGCTCAACCTGATGTTATAGCGCAAACCAGAGAACAGAAAGTGAAAATATTTTTCACTTTCCCCCCAAATTGCTACCATCATTCCTATCACCCCCGCCAACGCCAACCACCTCCTACCGACGCCAACCGCCTCCAGAAGCCGCCGTTGCCATACAGTGCTGCTATGTTTCATCCATCTTCTTCAATTTCTCAATTTCTAGGTATAATCTCTAAACCTTAATTTCTGAAAATAATTTGATTATGGGTTTGAATATGTTAGAATAATTGATATTAGATGATGATAATAGTATATTGGTTGATTTGAGGATAAAATTAAAACCCTTATTTACAAAATTAGTTGATTGTGGATTTGAAATTGGTGATTATTGCGTATTAGTTGATGATAATAGTAAATTTGTTGATTTGGGGATATTAATTAGTGATTTCATTGTTTACTTTGTTGTTAAAAATCAAGGTTAATTTAAAATCCAAAAATTAGTCCATGATTATTGATTAATATGCTTATTGATAATTTTACATGAATGTTTGTTATAGTTTAGAACAATGTTTGTTATAGTTTAAAGTACGTTTTAAAATTTCAAATTTATTCTAATTAATTATAAGTGCTAAATACTTATTTTAGTTCACAAAATCGGTAACTAAAATTTTAAGTAGTTAAATAAAAGTTACAATACGTTTTAAAATTTCAGATTTAATTAATAAATATTTAAATAGTTGAATTAATTATAAAATAGTTTTTGTAGTTGTTAAAATAGTAATTGTAAAATGTGTTTTATTTTTTTAATCCCTTAGATAGTTTTTGGCCCCGTCTAACAAGTGTTGTATATGATCGTTATATGGATATTCATTTTTTAACATAATGGACATCTATATTCATCTGATACAATATTTGTCGTATTTGTCCCTGTATTGGACAAGTTACAAACACAATAAAGTAATTACATTTTATAAATCATTTCATTTTGAATGATTTACAAAATTTCGACAGCACTTCCTTCTCGTTCCCTGTGTACACGCATTTGTGTACGATACAGGGAACAAAAGGGACGCGTTGTCGAAATTTTGTTAAATCGTTTGATCTAAAATGATTTATAAAATTTAATTACATTATTGTGTTTGTAATGGGAAGTAGGATGACCGACCATCAAAGTAAAAACCAATAAACTAAAAATTAAAAAATAAAGTGAAGTGCTTATTTGAATTTTCTACGATGGTGAAGTGTTTATAATGATGAAGTGTTGAAAATTATTCCTACAACATTTAGTATCAGCTGAATTGTTTACTTGAACTTTCTAACATATATTTTCAAATCAGGAAAAATGTTCGATTATTTCCTCGACCGTAGTTGGATGTATGAAGTCAGAACTGGTAGGAAAGGTTCAATAAAGGAACATTTCTATAACAGTGTACACGAATTTATTAGATTCGCTAAATCTAATAATCGAAATAACGAAGAAATGCGTTGTCTGTGTAGTAAGTGCCAACATTTGAAGCATTGGAAACCAGATATAGTTGAAGTACATTTGTATAAATATGGTTTTGTGCCGAATTATTACTTCTGGGATCGTCATGGAGAACTTGTTGAACCTACACCTAATCCTGTAGTGTTAGCGGACGATAATATTATGACGAATCCGATAGAAAATAAGGTGGAAGATGTAGCACGATCAATGTTTACTACCATTCAAGCTGACGATGAAGACGTAAATTTCGAAGAAGAACTGACTGTGGAAGCTAAAAGAATATATGATTTATTAGATTCTGCTAAGAGGCCGTTGTGGGACGGTTGTAAAAGCAAAACCGAATTATCAGTAACCGCCGAATACATTACTTTGAAATCAAAATTCAACCTTACAAAAACTGCATTTACAGCAGTTGTACAAGCTGCAAAACGACACATGCCACCCAATAATCTGATGTGCGATAGTCATTATAAAGTGAAAAAACTGATGTCCGCTTTCGGTCTGCCGTACGAAAAGATAGATCCATGTGTAAAAGGTTGCATGTTGTATTGGAAAGATGACGTTAACCTTAGAAAATGCAGAATATGTAACGAGGAAAGATACAAACCAAGAAAAAAGAAAGGAAAAGAAGTTCCGTACAAGAGAATGTATTATTTACCCATCACTCCCAGACTTCAAAGGTTATATGTATCTTCTGCTACGACATGTCATATGCGATGGCACAGTGTGAGAACACCGAATGAAGGAACTTTAATACATCCATCTAACGGAGAAGCATGGAAACATTTCGATAAGACTTATCCCGCATTTGATGTAGAAAGTCGTAATGTCAAACTCGGTTTATGTACAGATGGATTTTCACAATTCTCTCAGTTTGGTAGTAAATATTCATCCTGACCAATTAACGTTACTCCGTATAATTTACCTCTATGGATGTGTATGAAAACACCATATATGTTTCTCACTATTATTGTCCCTGACCCTCATGATCCAATATAAGGAATCGATGTTTATTTACAACCATTGATCGAAGAGTTGAAAACACTGTGGAATGAAGGAGTTGAAACATACGACATTTCGAGAGAAAAAAAATTTGTATGTTCGTTTCTTTATGATGGACTATTAGTGATTTTCCTACATATGGAATGCTTTCTGGTTGGAGTACGGCCGGTCGTCTAGCCTGCCCTTATTGCATGGAAGAAACACGAGCATTTTCTTTACGGTATGGGAAGAAAATTTCTTGGTTTGATTATCATCGGTGTTTTCTCCATCCCAATCATACTTTTAGAAGAGATAGAAAAAACTTTATAGCTAACAGAGAAGATAATATGCAACCACCAAAGATTTGGTCAAGCAAAGAATTATATGAAATTGTAAAGGACTATCCAAAGATATAGGAAACTGGAGTACAGATTGAAATTCTAGGAAAATTGGACATTCATAATTGGTGCAAACAAAGTATATTTTGGGAGTTACCATATTGGAAAGATCTCTTACTCCGGCATAATATTGACGTGATGCACAATGAAAAAAACGTGTTTGATAATGTGTTTAATACAATTTTGAATGTAAAGGGGAAAACTAAGGACGATTTGAATTCAAGACTTGATATAGCAAACTATTGTAAACGCCCTGAACTTCATATGAAGCCCAATGACAATAAAAAAACCCAAAGCATGCTATGAGCTAGACAGTAAGCAAGTAAAACTCGTGCTAAAGTGGGTGGAAGAACTAAGATTTCTGTGGGATTTCTTCTAATCTTTGTAGATGTGTTGACTTTAAAAACAATAAATTGAGTGGGATGAAAAGTCATGATTGTCATATCATGATGGAATATTTACTACCCGTGGCTTTCAAAGAACTGTTGCCCGTAAAAGTATGGAGTGTTATAATAGAATTAAGTATATTTTATAAACAGCTTTGTTTGATGACATTAAAAGTAGATCGTATACGTAAACTTGAAGTAGAAATCCCTATACTGCTCTGCAAATTGGAGAAAATATTTCCGCCAGGTTTCTTTAATGTAATGGAGCATTTACCTGTTCATCTTCCATCCGAAGCACTTCTTCGAGGTCCTGTGCAATATGGATGGATGTATCCATTTGAGAGGTAATATTGAATATCCGCAATATTTATGTCAGTTTAAAATTTAGATTTCTATACCTAAATATAAATTAAATTTATTTTGTAATAGGTACTTGAATCATTTGAAGAAAAAAGTTAGACAAAAAGCACGAGTTGAAGGTTCGATTTGCAAATCATATCTTGAAGAAGAAGCTTCATTCTTTTTCTCTCATTACTTCAGTGACGATGTGAACTTAACGTTTGTAAGCGTTCCTCATAATGATGAAGCCGTTGAACAAGATTCTTCTTAAACAATGTTATCTATTTTTAGACAACATGGCCGACCTGCTGAAAAATATGTGGAAATATGGTTAGACGATAGAGATCACCATGTAGCACACACATATGTTATTCTAAATTGTGCTGAAGTTGCACCATTTGTTAGGTAATAATAAATTCATATATAATTTACTTATACGTACATATTAATTATAAGCCATATTACATATTTGCAGTATCTACGAATCACAACATCCATCTGGCGATCTCGGTAAAGAATTTGCTAAATGGTTTTCGAACTACGTTTATGATCCAAGAAATTGTGTCGTTGATGAAGGATTACGACATCTTGCGATCAGACCAAAAAGAAATGTGAAGACTTATCCAATATTCTTCATCAATGGATTTAAGTTCTACACAAAATATTACGGGGCTGTGTATTTATCAAAGGTAGTGATGATCTAGATGAGCATATAAAAGATTTTTACGGTATCTTAACATAGGTTCTAGAGTTGACATATTATATAGAACCTACAGAAAAAGTTTTTTATTCAAATGCAATTGGTTCAGCAATGTTCCTGGTTCTGGAATCAACATGCACAAAGATTATAAGCTTATTGAAATAAAGAATACCTCACATTACTATAAGTATGATCCTTTCGTATTAGCCAAGCAAGCATTACAAGTTTATTTTGCTCCGTATCCATCCTTAAAAAGAGATAAAGCGGATTGGTCGGCTGTTTTTAAAACAAAGCCAAGATTTATGTTTGAGGGAAATAATATTTCAGACAAAGCGGCGTATCAAGCGGATCTTGAAACAAATACAGAAATAATAATAACCGATGATATTGATTTAGGGCCGTTGAATGATGAATCGAATTTTTTATTGGATTCATTCGAAAGTACTGAAGAAAATGAGATTGAGTATGAGACTGAGTCTGAATCGGAAAACGACAAAGACTGAAAATTCTGAATATTTGCATCGTTTGTTGTATAATGTATTATTCTGAGCTATGTATTAACAATGATGAATAATGATGACTATGTTCTGAGCTATGTATTATTCTATTTTGAAATTTCTATATATGTATTCATGAGATCTTGTCCCATTTATTATGATTTAGTGGAAATTTTATGTGATGACTAATGAAACGTGTTTTGTACTAATAAATTTATGTCTTTTCATTCTATGATATTATTTGTCTATGGGAGATATGTCTGGTAGGAGACATAGCCGAAGATCTGAGCCTTCTCCCTCTCTCGGTGCGGGTGCTAGTGGTACGGTACCAGATTTATGCCCACTTGCGGAGGTAGTTCCAAAAAGCTTAGGGTAAGTATCAAATTTATTTCAAGTACATTTTTTAAAATTTATTAAATATCTACATCAAAATTTATATAGGGGCTTTGATGTCGAGCCTTCGGACTTCATTTTACAAGTATCGAGGAAGGCATTTATGAGTCGGATATTAGGCTGTTAGGCTCATTAGGACGACATCTCACCCCATATTAAGAATGCGATATTGGCTGATGTACTGGTAAGTATAAGTTTATATTTCGGTTGAAAATTAACATAATGTACATAATTCAAACTAATTTCAATATGCAGGCCACCGTACATGTAAACCCACGGGATATGGATGTTTTTACCAATCACTAGAACAAGAGGATGCGAAAAAATTATAGGGACGCTTTGTCAAAGGCGAAGAATGTAGGAAAAAAAACTCAATTGGATGGACGCTGATGTGTGGGCTGAGTATCTCCGGCTTTGGAAAACTCCTGAAGTGAAAGTAAGTTATATATTTTTGCATTGTTATTATAATTTTTTAAAATTTCGTATGTTAGTTGCAGTAATTTAGTTAATAGTGTATCTAAATTTATAGGAATTATCTGCCCGGAACCGTGCAAATAGGAATAAAATCCTGCTTTGCACTATGGCGGCTCCAAATCCTTCCAAGAACATAGGAGAGAGTTGGTAAATTTATAAATTGTGTTTATAAATATTTAAAATGTCGTTTAATCATATTTGTAACATTATTTATTCATATATATATTTTCAGACCGCGAGCTACAATCGCGAGCCTACAATGGCTGAAGTGTTCACGGCCACACGTGTTGTTGACCAGACAGATGATTAAAGAAACGTTTCATATGATTGGACGGATGATAAATCTAGATCTGTAATGGTAAACATGCTTATCCGTAATGACAATGTTTCATATTCCTTTATTTCACAGTTCATAAACTTTAAAATGAATATTTATCGTGTCAAACTATTGTTCGTAATCGCAGGAGAGACATGAAGCTGAGCGGGCACGAGTAGCGTAGTCCACCGGACGGGCAGAGTTAACGTTTGAGGAGTCAAACCGTATATTGGATGCTATTATTGATCCGCCTTCGCGAAATAGGCGGTACAATTACGGAAATCAGGAGGTAAACTTCTTCATTTAATAATATATAAACTTTAAATTGAATATTTATCATGTCAAACTATTATTCATATTGCTTATAATGTTCATAAATTATAACTAGATATTAACTATTTTATAGGTGATAATGTCCCAAAGGGCTTATAGGAGATTTCAAGTCGAGGAGGAGATAGCTCAACTGAAAAAACAACTGGAGGAGATCAACGATTGGAGGAAGAGCTCATTGGCACAGCAGCTAGATGTGCATATTGTAGCATACTTGGCACCACATGGGACGATGTCTGAAGAGGATGGGTCGGGCGATGAGGATAGGTCAGGCAATGACGATGAGTAGGTATGCTTGTGTTTCTGTCGGATTTTCATCATTTTGTTTTGTAGTTATGTGACATTTGTGTATATATTTGATACTTGTTCGATGGTTGTGGTGTTTGATGGATTAGTGGACGTTTTGTTTGATGGATAGTATTTGTATGTATGGTTAAGTTGTTTGATGGATTTAGAATGTTCCGTTTGATTGGTATGATATATTTATATGTTGGTGATGAAATCTTTATGTAAATTTATATGTTGCATTATATATAATTATTTGTGATATATGTGAGATTATATGATGGATGGAGTGGTATTAGTTGTTAAATTGAATGTATATGTGGTGGAAAGAGATATGAAATTGGTTGCATTGTTGGATGGATTGAAGAGCAAAAATTGTTTAGCTTAAATGTTTCAAGTTGGTGACGGCTAGCGACGGCTTATTGGTCCAAGTTAGCGACGGCTAGCGACGGCTTGCGACGGCCATTTGATTCCAGGTTTGCAACGGTGCGTGTCGCCTTGTGGCGGCAGCCCGATGTGCAATACATTGTCATGTGTTCAGCCTGGCGCCGTCAGCCATCGCTATATTGGTGATGGAGCCGTCGCTAAAGCCATCACTTTACTGTGTGGCGGTGGGTTATTTAGCGACAGCTGTTCGACGACGGAAATTCTATCGGTTTAGAAAATCGTCGAACGAATTTTGAATTAAAAATAACCGCAAGTGCACGGTGTACGAATGTAGCACGTGGCGAATACGGGTCGATCCGCAGGGAATTGATGATTTTAAAATTCTATTCAATCAAATTAAACCAAAGTCGAGAGATTGTTAACTAACTAAAAGAAAGTAAAAACAAACTAAAACTAAGGAGAATAAAAAGATGAGATTAAAGAGCAATTTAGAGGCAAATCTCCTCTAATGATCACATAAATCAACATAATGAAATTATGATCTCTTTTTGGTCATTTGTGACATTAGTTGATGCATTTATCATAAGCATGGCCTAATTGTGTTATTAATTAACACACTTAAACCATCAAACTTTAATGCACCCTCTAACCCACTTACTAACTTCAATGAAAATGATATGAAATTAAAAGTAGAATCTATTTTAAGCATGGTTTATTAACTATTGAATTAGAAACATAAACCATCAAATTTTGATTCTAAATCCACTTCCATTACCATGATCATATGTAGATGAAGAGGTAATTAATGATTCATATGACTAAGCATAGCCTATTTGTTTTGAACAATATAAGCTATCAAACTCAATATTAAACACAAAACCATACAAACATCTACTTTCCATTAAGCACAAAAGAGACATAAAAGAAATTATGTTGTATCTACATGATTCAAGAGAGCTTCATTACCCCTAAATTGAAGGGATTAGCCTCTCATTTTTGTTATCAAATCAACAAATGTAGAAAGCAACATTAAACAAAAAAGAGGAAAAAGAGAGAAAAAAGAAAGGAAAAACTAATCTACTTGCATGAAATAAGAGAGATCTACACTACAAACATGAAAGTAAATGAAGAAAAGAAGCATGTAAAAGAAGAAAGCACTAATTAACATTGCATAAAAAAATTAGAAGTTACATGAAAATAAAAATGGCTAAGTAGCCATGGAAAAGAGAAGAGAGCTTTCATTTTATTTTCCTAAGAGAAGAGAGCCTAAAAGAGAGACTAAGGGAGAGGAGAGGTAACATGAAGATATGGGTTATTTATACAAGCATGAAACCCTAATTCATAATTTGGGGAATGCCCAAACTACCCCTTAGGAAGTGTGGTGGCCAAGTAACCATTAACATCCATTAATCATCATTTAAGTGTACATGAAGCCATTTATTCCATAAGCATGTGCATTTGCCTCTAATGTGTACATTAAGGTAGGTGGGTAAGTGGGGTTCTCCATTATCTTCTCATTGAATTATTTCCATCTTCATTCATTTGTGTTCTTTTTGTGCATGCATATCTTCTTCATGAAACCACTTGTAATGGAAATCAAATTTCTACAAAATAGTATGAAAATTTATAATTAAATATTCTCAAGTTAATTTATGCACAAAGAATGACTATTTTTCCTTTAGATGAAGATGAATATGTGACAATTTGAAATTAATATGGATTTTGGTTAAAACAAGTTAAAATACCCAATATGATCATTTATTTGAATTAATTAGATTAAATATGATGATAAAAATATACATATTTACGTGCACATCAACAGCTTTTAGTGACGGCTAGCGTCGGCCGGCGACGCCTTTAGGCCGTCGCTAAAGCCACCGTGTTTTGTAGTGTGTATATGTAAGAGGAGCTACAAGAAAACTCAAAAGTTACACAACTTGGAAATATTCTTTCTTTTGCTAAAGGCAATTAGGTTAATATTTAAGGCAAAAACTTTACAATTATGTAATGCAAACATGCGCAAGTTCACCGTATCATTCATGCTTGAAGTCAAAGTTAAGCAAGTGTACAATAATAACACTCAACCGCAAGGTACTATTTCTTTTCACTAATTATTATTTTTCTGTTTCTTTATTTTTCTTTCTTTTTTTTCGAAAAAAAAAGTCAACATCAAAAGAAGACTAGATGTTTCGAAGTAATTACCCAGCAAAAGTATAATTCAATTTGATCCTAGTAACAAAAACAAATAACTTTATGATAAATTTTTTGTAAAACAAAATGCCTCAAGGGCTTAACGATGGATTTAACTTTGTGGGAGATTACTAATGTAAGAGCATGAAAAATTCAGTGGAACAAAATGAAGTATGGATTAGCAAAATGATAAATTTTTGCTTGTCCAATCCGGTATTCTTTTCATATCATTCCTCAATTTATAAGTTTGCTTTAACTACATTTTATTTTCAATACTAACATAAATTACAGTATATCACATTTCCTACATCTTAGTTAAATTATACGATGTACCTGAAGCATAAAAACAAGTCTGAAGACTCGGAACCTACTTTTTTTTATTAATAATGACCACCAACAATGACACTAAAATGCCTAGTTTCATGGCCTTTTTCATTTAAAACATCCAGCTCAAAATCCTGAAACACAAGGAACATTTGTTATATGAATCTGTAATCTCATACAAACTAGTATTTACGTAAATAGTTTGAACTCTTATATAACATTTGTTATATGTATTTCAGTAATACAAGGCAATTGCATAGATATAGACTTAATTGACTTCGGTTATTTTTATACAAGTGGTGACAGCGTAATCTGTGTTCTGTGATCAGATTTATAATTAGATTGATCTATATTACTTATAATAATAGATCGGTTGTCTGTAAGCTAAGCATTTAGTAAAAAAAAAAACTGTTGTACTAAAAATTAAACAAATGCATTAAGAAAACTGATGTGCAAAAAACTAAACAAAAAGCTTCAAGAACTCTTCCATTAAGCTATGAATAAAGTCTTGATAGAGCTAAAAATTTGAGAAACTGAAAGTGATATGATACATGAATCTGACTTTTGTACAATATATTTCAACTTATGCCTCCACTCTTTGTGTTTATTTTTTTTGATATCTAACTTATCAAAAAAGGATCATGTAGCATTAAAGATTCAGTGGAACAAAATGAAGTATGGATTACTTAATAAGGTATAGTTATAGGAATAAATTGTTAAAAAAATATGGGTGATTAGTATTTTCATCAGGACCATCATAAATCCAAAACAGTAGGGTGGTTGAGTCACGTACAATTGTCTAAATTATTATTATTTTGCTAATGCAATCATTTTAAGGTTTAATAATGTAACATGTGTACTGTAAAGCTGAAAATAACCATGGTTATAGTAGTATACTATACTCCATTAGCATGAGTGAAATTATCAATTACAGTGATAGTCTAATAAATGTCAGTGTTTTCACAAATTCCTCATAACGTACTTTAAAACGTAGTTATATCCTACTTCAAAAATTGCACCCTGAATAAAGCTTAAGAGAAATATGCATAGATGCACCCATTTCCAAAGAGTTATATTTCAACATGACAATATTTCAAATTGAAGGTAAACTTTCTAATAGATAGGCTAGTAGCCTAGAAAATGAGCGTTCAAATCAGTGATAACAACTCCAAAATTAAATTGAGTAAATCAAAACCGGATCCAAACAAGCGTAAACATAATTAAAAGGCTTACATGAGTTATATATAATATACCATACATCTTTACAGAAGAAAACTGTAATATATATACATCAAAATCATAGTACACGTAATCACTAATCATCAGCCTAGACAGTTATAACAACATGTCCTTACAAAGACAAATAAAACAACACATGCAGTGGAAATAAAGAATATACGAGAGATACATCTTGTACATCCAGCTCGTCTCTTGAAACTCCAAAGCATCCAAACTAGATCTGAAAATATTTTGGTCTGACTCGAGCATTATAAGAAATAACATCTGGATCAGTCTGAAAAACCAGCGTGAGAAATGCACCTCAACTGGATTTTAATGTTATAAATTTTTTTTAAAATAAAGGTATCTCGTAAGACCACGCCGTACATAAACATGATAAGTTTTTACCTTACAATAACCAAAACATTTATTGAAAATCCAGTGATATTATAATAGTGTCTAGGGTTTAAAGTAAATATTGAATCATAGCCGAAATTGTTACATTAATTAAATTCCAACATCATAAGTATACAACTAAGTCCGAAGATACTTGTTGGAGAAAGAATTCCATACAATGACAAGGCACCGGGTACCACCTACCATAGTACAAATCTAGAAAACATACCGGGGGGCCGCACATGGACTCGCTGCCAATACAGGACCGTCCTACCCCTTACTAAATAGTACTGAATACAATCATCCATAAATTGTGATCAACAACCATAATGGATCTGAAGCATAAATATAAAGAAATGATATCAACTCTAGAAAGGAATGACAATACCCTAATGGATACGACCCACTTAGCCCTGCTGCATCTCCCTTGATTTTAGTCATTCCTCGTTGATGAGGCTTGAGGCTACGTTTTACCTTTTATATAGCAATCTCATTTGAAATGCTAACACTGTCCTTCAAGCAGAAATGCAATGTCAGCATTCATCCATACAAGTTCATTCTAGACTTGAACGAAGCCGAAGCCACTGTTTTGTAACATCCCCTACTTGGAGGCCCAAAACTAACGGCGACGGATACTACAGTCATCCATAGTTATTAATCATCGACGATCAAATACAGTAATATTAGATACATTGGTACACAGAACACATGAATATGAAAAAAAAAATTAAATATCAAACAAGTTCCACATTCCATTTCAAAATATTTCAAATTCATTACATAATCCTACAATCATTAACCACATTCAGAGAAAATATATTTATTACAACATAGCCAAGAGTGACATATGAAGATGCCCCTTGGATGATCAGAGTATTTATATAGGCAATTTAACAACTTTGATATTACAACAACAACATAGCGGAATCAAAATAAAAGATAACTCTAGATAGCTAGCATGCCTCATGCACATCTCCGAAAGCTTATTCGTCTAAAGAGGTACCTGAAAATCTCAACTCTTAAACTACTCAAAATCAATTGGGTACCCGAGAGTTTAAGGGGAAAACATAAACTTCGAGTCAGACATAAAGCTTGATATGAATGATAATCAACCATCTTAAATCATTTAGATATGAATGATAATCAACCTTACTAGTATCCTAAACCTTTATAAAATCATATATATTGTGCTCTAGCATCCACAATGGTTAAAACAATTCAGAACAATATGATGATGTGCAAAACAAGTGAAACAATTTTGGATTACCCATCATATTCACTTTGACTATCTGTCTCAGTTATAGTTTCTAGGGTTACTATTAACCTAGTTTTCATGGGCTGACTAATAACCAATTAAATATTTATGGACACCCTGTCCTATTTCATAGTTTTCATGAGATCACTAAGAACCTATTGGCCTCTGCTAATATCTTTATTGTTTCATGGGTTCTCCATAAACCTATTGGCAACTTCAATATCCTTTTCTTATCTTAGTTTTCATGGGTTGACTAAGAACCTATTGACATCTGTCAATATCTTAATCCGGATATAGTTATCATCGGTTCACTATAAACCTATTGGCCTCTGCCATTATCAAATCATTTTCATGGGCTAACTATGAACCTGTCTTTCTGACATCTTCATTTATACATAGTTTTCATGAGCTTACTATGAACCTATTGGCCCCTGCCAATATCTTTTCTTATACACAGTTTTCATGGGCTTACTGTAAACCTATTGGTCCCTGCTAATATCTTTTTCTATACGCAGTTTTTATGGGCTTACTATGAACCTATTGGCCCCTGCCAATATCTTCCTTTAATATTTTAGCATCCTATATTCTGATCTTCCCGACCTCCTGGATGCAATTCGAATCATTCAGGAGTTAACTTAATTTATATTCACTACTAAATCAACCTATCTGGTTATTCTGCCCTTCCCTAAATTACAGTTATGGGTCCACTACAATGTGAATATATACATATATGAAGAAGCAAACATAATAACTTGGTTAATCCCTTTAACCTGCTAATCAAAGAAAACTTTTCAAAAACTCCATTTCAAAATACTTTATTTATATATATGTCATGGTTTTCCTTTAAAATGTGTTTGGGTTATTTGTTTTGAAAACTAAGGCTACTGAAACCTTCAAAACTTTGTTTTCGACCTCGTTGGATAACCTCCTTCGGAAGCATACAAATCTCTTTTCAAAACATTAGGACCTTGCCTTTTGAAACACTTTAAAATCTCTCTTTTGAAACCTTTCGAATGTAATAAAGTATTGCTGATTAACTCTTAGAAGCATAGCTTTGAAACCATTGAAAGTACCCCTTTCGAAATCTTTGAAAGTATCCCTTTCGAAATCATTAAAAGTCCCTCTTTCGAAACCATTGGGTTTATATTTAAAAATATCATTAGGGTCAAGTGAATATAAACGAAAGTATCTCTTTTGAAACCATTCTTTATCATATAAAAGTATTGGAGAAAACTTTTAGCATCGGCACCATCCCTTTCGAAAGCTCTAAAACATTTAAGTAAAACATTAAAGGTTGGCATCGAAACCCCATTTCGAAGCCATTGCCTTCGAAACACTTGAACCCTGTCAAAATCATTTAGAAAGTGGCTTAGCATAAGTTTAAAACAAAGACAACCCTTCGAAAGCATTGATGACTTCAATACACTCGAAAGGCAAGGAACGACGACTGGGTTTCAACCTAGTCGTAACCACTACTTTTAAAAGCATTATTTTTATAAGTAAAGAAACTCATTCGAAAGCTTATACTTTAAAACATAAGATGGAAACCACTTCGAAAGCTATTAAAAAAACAAAGGCACGCGCTTAAATTTTTAAAACAAACAAAAGTATCGACCCATCGAAAGCAATGCTTTCGACACTATGTCTTCTGCCTTTCTTCAATCCACTACGTGCCATCTAAGTGATACCTTGTGTATCATTTTAGGCCTGGGTGGGTTTCGACTGAGATGGAGCGGAAGCATTGGAGTCGAAAGACACTTCTAATAGAGGCGGAACCTGCTTTTCTGACTAAAAACTGATTAATGACAATTAAAGCAAATTTTATCTAACTAACCTACCCACGTGTAAACATGTTATTGGTTGCCTCAACTTTTCAAATTCTTTTCCAAAATAACTGTCGCGTAATGTCAGATCTCAATCAAGACCAATTTAACAAATAAGCCCTTTCATTAAGCAAAACCAATACTGCAAATAAGTCGTTCTTTCAAAATAATTTAATTTCCATAGCAAATCAATTAGGAAAAATCCCTAAAATTATAGACATTCACTTCCATCATGTTATCTAACATATTAAAATTTCAGACTCAAATTCTCAATAGAATTTCTGAAATAATTTTCTAAACCCAATTAACCATATTTTCCTTTGAAAATTCATAATAATCTTTTCATAGCTTGAAAAATTATCAAAATTAGAAACCAACTCCAAAATCATGATTTACATAACATAAAAATTTTCATGGCATTCAAAGATCATTTACAATCGATTTTGCCCTAAAACCGCCTAAATCCCCATTTAAACAATCTTGTTTAAATCAAACAAATTATATTTCAAGCATATCATTATTCAAAACATCATAGAAACGAATTCAATCTTAAATCCGAAAACATATGTTCATAAAAAAAATAGAGATGGTATAAATTATTATTCATCTTGATTAAGATAAAGAGATTGGATTGAGATTGAGATTGATTCCCCTTCTTTAATTCCTTAGCTTTTATTGAATTCCTCTTTTCTTTCCTTATTAATGGTCGGCTCCTCTATTAGTTTGCATTTTATTTTTGTTTTTGCAAAATGACATGAATGACATAGGGAACGAGAATATATAAGGGTATGGGGTTATGTGCGGCTATTTCTCAATATACCCTTGTGAAAACTAGTTCGCCTATAAGCCATTCTTAAGCCCATTTAATTAATTGATTAAGCACGGCCACTTAATAGTTATTCAAATCTCAATCCCCTTATAACTTAACATTTACATTATTCTATTTAATTTATCTAATTAAATTTCCTGAATAATATTATTAAAAATTAAGGGTGTTATAAGCTCCCCTCCTTAAAGAATTTTCGTCCTAGAAATTTAGTAAGGACTAAATACTAAACATAGCAATCATATGTAACGACTCCTAACAACCATAATAGTCTACCTGACTAGCAATTATCTATATAAATCTAATATAGACATACCCTCAAAATAGATCAGGATAAGTATCTCGAATCCTATCTTCTGTCTCCCAAGTACAGTCCTCGTTGTCGCTCCACCGAACTTTCACCAACTTGACGGTCTTGTTCCTCAATCTTTTCTCATCTCTCGCTACAAGCCGAACTGGTTGTCTAACAAAAGTCAAATTAGGCTCTACTGTCAAATCTTCCAACCATGTTGGAGGAATAGTAGTTTCTGGATCATGCACATACTTGCGAAGATGAGATACATGAAATACATTATGGACATCTGACATACTGCTCGGCAACTCTCCAATTCTCTCTATAATGTGGAATGGACCAACATTCTCATTGACAGTTTCCCTGACTTCCCGAACCGTATCACACCCTTCATAGGTGATACTTTAATGAAAACTTTATCTCCAACTGAGAACTCTAGGTCTTTACGCCTCTTATCTACGTAACTTTTCTGTCTGGACTGAGCTTCCTTCATCCTTTCTTGGATCAAATCAATCTTCTCCAACGCCTTCCTAACCAAATTTAGACCTAAGACTAATCTGTCTCCCGTCTCCAACCAACATGCTGGTGATTTGCATGGCCTTCCATACAAAGCTTAAAAAGGCTCCATTCCTATACTAGTCTGATAACTTTTACTATAGGAAAACTCAACCAAATGTAGATGATCTTCCCAAGATCCACCAAATCTAATACACAAGCTCTGAGTAAATCCTCGAGTACCTTATTAACTCTCTCTGTCTGCCCATCCGTTTGAGGGTGATATGTTGTACTCATCTTGAGCTTAGTGTCTAATACATCTTATAGACTCTTCCAAAATTCACTAGTGAACAAAGCATCTTTGTCACTGATTATGCTACTAGGAACTCCATGAAGTCTAACTATGTTCTTCATGAACAACTTAGCTAAAACAGGTGTCGTCTTGGTTGACTTAACTGGAATGAAATGTGCACTCTTGGTCAACCTGTCCACTATGACCCATATTCTTCTATTTCCCCTATTCGACCTTGGCAACCCATCTATAAAATCCATGGATATCGAATCCCATTTCCAAACTATAATCTTTAAAGGTTGAAGCAATCCACTCGGCTTCTGATTTTTGGCTTTCACTTGTTGACAGTTTGCACACTGTCTGACCCACAAGTCAACATCCCTCTTCATACCTTCCCAATAGAAGCTCTTCTTCATATCTTGATACATCTTGGTCCCTCTAAGATTAATCATAAACTTGGATCGATGACATTCTCCAACAACTTCTTTCCTCAAGTTCTCAATATCTGGAACACACAACTATCACTTCTATCTCAACCATTCTCTCTGGTCAAGACTAAAATCTTTCAGATCATCGATCTCGGTTCCAACATCAAGTCTTCTAATCTTCTCGGCTAATACTGGAACCTCCTTCTACTTAGAAGAAATTTTCTCACTCAACACTGGTCGAACTTCTAAACAGGACAACATGGCAGTACTCTGTCTAGAACTAGTAGTCAATCCTAACTGCACACTACAAGTAGTCAAAGGTTCTAAATCCTTCCATTCTGCCAACATAGCTAAACCACATTTTGATGTCTTCTACTATGAGCATCCGCTACCTTATTTCCTTTCCCTGGTGTATACTCTATACCAAAATCATAAGTAGCTAAAAACTTCAGCCACCTCTGCTGTATTATATTCAACTCCTTCTGAGAGAATAGGTACCTTAAAGACTTATGATCTGTGTATAACTCAAATCTCTCCCCTAAGAGATAATGCCTCCAAATCTTTAATGCGAAGATCACTGCAGCCAACTCCAAATCATGAGTAGGATATCTCACTTCATGCGGTCTAAGCTGTCATGAAGCGTAAGTAATCACTTTACCATTCTACATCAACACAGCTCCTAATCTAGTCCCACATGCATCAGTATACACCACTAACCTTTGGTTTCCGTCTAGAACTACTAACATAGGTGCATTGGTCAACAAATGCTTTAACTTAAGGAACGCTTCCTCGCATTTGTCGAACCAAACAAACTTCACCTCCTTCTTGGTTAGCTTAGTCAAAGGCGTTGCTATCCGCGAGAAATCTTTAATGAATCTCTGGTAATAGCCAGCAAGTCCAAGAATACTTGTAATCTCAGTCACCGTCTCTGGTCTCTTCCAATTATTAACAGCTTCGATCTTATCTGGATTGATTGACAAGCCCTTCTCTAAAACCACGTGACCAAGAAACTTAACCTCTTTCTTCCAAAAATGACATTTGGAAAACTTCGCCTTCAGCTGATGCTCCCTCAACGTCTTAAGCACCACTCTAAGATGATTCTCATGCTCTCTTTCATCCTTAGAGTATACTAAAATGTCATCTAAAATGTCATCTATAAACACCAACATGAATCTATCCAAATACTCTTGGAAGACTCGGTTCATCAAATCCACGAAGAAAGCAGGTGCATTCATTAACCCGAATGGCATTACTAACCACTCGTACGAACCATACCTAGTCCGAAATGTTGTCGAAGGAATGTTGTCCACTGCCACTCTTAACTGATGGAAACCTGTCGCAAAATCCAACTAGGAAAACACTCTAGCTCCACATAACTGATCAAATAGATCATCAATTCTCGACAAAGGATGCTTATTCTATATCGGCATCTCGTTCAACTAACGATAGTCGATACATATCCTCAACGACCCATCTGGTTTCTTTACGAATACCATGGCCGCTCCCCAAGGCGAACTACTTGGTCTAATAAAATTCCTTCCTTTTAGATCCACTAGCTGCACCTTCAATTCCTTCATCTCAGTCGGTGTCATCCTGCTAGGTGGTCTACTTATAGGTTCATCTCCTGGCATAATGTCTATTCGAAACTCACTCATTTCGATGGTAGTCCTGTGACTGGCTCAAAGGCATCTACAAACTCTCTTGCTACTCGAACCTGTCTTAACTCTTCTCCCACTTCCATAGCACTTAACAAAGCACAACTACTCTGGTCGGAATTCTCCACTGAGAATATAATTCGGTTATGACTATCAGGGTGTCTTAGTGATATCTCCCCATCCTGGCAAAATATCCTAGCCTTATACCTTCTCAACCAATCCATACCCAAAATGGTTTGAAATCTAGGAAATCGAAAACATACAGACTGCATGCAAACTTATGACCTAACAAATCAAGTTCTAACTGGTCACATCTCATCCCCAGAGTTGCATACCCTCCTCCTCCTATTGGATTCGCAACCCTTAAGGAAGTAACAAGGTATGTAAGTTCTAAGCATAACCTATCAACCAAACACTGGGATATAAATGAATGTGATGCACCAGTATCAAATAGTATCCTAACTGGTATACTATGAATCAAAAACGTACCTTCCATCACATTCTTCCCTTTATCAGTTGCAGTTGGCTTAGCAGATGATGGTCCAACAGCGAAAACTTTCCCTTATCCGCCCTAACTAGTTCTGGACACTGGTTCTTATAGTGCCCAACTTGGTCACAGTTGAAGCACTTCACATTCTTCTTATCTGCAGCCTTCTTCCCCTTGCCTGACTGATACTGATTTTCATAATGACCTTTCTTGTCACACTTGTAAAAAACTAAATTAGCCTATGCCTTCTTAGCAGCATCCCTTTTGGGCTCCCTTCTTCTTAAAGAACTTTCTTTCTTTCCCTGAGAACCCTGGGTTTCAACTGGCTTCTCTCTAGCACAAGCAGCAAGCATCTCCTCATGGCGAATTGCCATCTCCACAACCATGTTACAAGGATCACGGATATATGTCAAGGTCTCCCTAGAAAGCTCAGGTCTCAATCCCCAAATGAACCTCTCATTTCTCCTGATGTCAGTGTCTATAGTAGCATGTGCATATCGGGACAGCTCATCAAATTTAGTAGCATACTCAATTACCGACATCTCTCCTTGCACCAAATCCATAAACTTTCTCGGCAATGCTGACTTAACAACTTCAGATAGAAACCTTTGTTCAAATCTTCCTCTACAATCTGCCCAAGTCAACTCCTTCTTTGGAACTCCGACAATGACATTGTTCCACCAATGAAGTGCTGACCCTTGCAACTGCCTCGAGGCCAGCCTTCTCTTCTATTCGTCATTTAAACCTAGATCAGCAAATATTCTCTCACAATGCAACAACCAATTCTCAACTTCTATAGCATCCCCCGTTCCCTTAAACGGTTTCCCACCTAGACTGGTGTAGTCTCTGCTTAGCTTAGCACAATTATTCCCAACTAGAGCCACAGGATTAGCTCCTCCAACATTTCTAGCAACCACATTGATGAAGAACTGATGCATTACCTCCATATCTACTGGTGGATTTCCAGCACCCACATTGGTATCAGCATTTTGGTTAGCATTAGCATGTCGACCATGGTTCCTCCTGGTATTTGGTCGAGCATTTCCATTGGTTGTGGTGCTTCCTCCACCAAGATTTCCTCTTTCGTTTCCTGCTTCCATACCTTCTTTCTCGTAAATCTACATACGAGCCTTAATAAGATACAGAAGAACGGTCTAAGAGAGAGGGGAATAAGTACTTATGCACATACACACACACACACATATATATATATATATATATATATATATATATCTAATATAAGTACGCTACAATAGCGTTATCCCAAACTCCGATCATATTTCTGATTTATTGGATTATGTTTCCAAAAAGCTTTTAGGTTTAACTTTTCTTTTAAGTTCTCATAAACCTATGCTCTGATACTAACTTGTAACATCCCCTACTTGGAGGCCCAAAACTAACAGATATGGATGCTGCAGTCATCCATAGTTATTAATCCTCGGCGACCAAATACGGTAATGTTAGATACATTGATACAAATAAATACATGAATATGGGAAAAAATTAAAACATCAAACAAGATCCACATTCCATTTCAAAAAAATTAAAATTCATTACATAATCCCATAATCGTTAACCACATTCAAAGAAAATATATTTATTACAACATACACTAAGAACGATATATGAAGATACCCCCTTGGATGATCAGAGTATATATAGGCAATTTAACAACTTTGATATTACAACAACACAGCGAAATCAAAATAAAAGAGAACTCTAGATAGCTATCATGCCTCCTGCATGTCTCCGGAAGCTTATTCGTCTAAAGAGGTACCTGAAAACCTCAACACTCAAACTACTCAAAATCAATTGAGTACCCGAGAGTTTAAGGGGAAAACATAAACTTCAAGTCAAACATAAAGCCTGGTATGAATAATAATCTACAATCTTAAACCATTTAGATATCTAGTGAGACCATGCCACTTAGTGGAATGGGTTTTCCCCTCACTAGTATCCTAAAACCTTTATAAACCCATATATTGTGCTCCTACATCCATAATGGTTAAAACAATTCAAAAAAATATGATGATATGCAAAACAAGTGAATCAATTCTGGATTACCCATCCTCATTCATTTTGACTATCTGTCTCAGTTATAGTTTCTAGGGTTACTATTAACCTAATAGTTTTCATGGGCTGACTAATAACCGGTTAAATGTTTATGGACTCCCTATTCTATTTCATAGTTTTCATGGGATCACTAAGAACCTATTTGCCCCTGCCAATATCTTTATTGTTTCATAGATTCTCCCTGAACCATTTGGTAACTCCAGAATCCTTTTCTTATCCTAGTTTTCATGGATTGACTAGGAACCTATTGACATCTTTCAATATCTTAATCCGGATATAGTTTTCATGGGTTCACTATAAACCTATTGGTCCCTGTCTGTGATGACCCAGATTTTTTAACGATTGTTAATTAGTAATTAATGGAATTAAATCATTGAAATATTGATATTGATTAGTCAAACAAATAAATTTCTAACGATTAAAAATATCTGAATCAATTTATTAATTTAAAAAGTATACCAAATAATCAAACAACATATCAAGATAAACATCCATTATATTTCATAAACAAACAACATATTAGTATAATAAAATAAATTTTAGTTTAGAAATATATATACAAGTAAATTCCATAGTTTTGTAAATAATAAAACGAATACATTTTATAATTAAACGATATGTTGGAATAACATTTCACTTACACTACATTCTTTTATCAAACTAGTAGCATGTTTGTATAGCACATAAGAAAGGAATGCAAGCTAAGAATGAAGACTTCCCAGCCTAACAAATATCTGCATAAAAAATAATGCTCGAATATAAACATGCAGGTAAACGTGAGAACAAAGAGAATCAAAGCAAAGTAAGATATATTATTCATGTATCTTATATTATGCTGGTGGCTTGTAGTCCAAGTCACAGGCAAGTATAGAGAAAAAATAGATAAGTGTGAAGATAAACATCAAAGTACAACAACATTTAATGCTTCAATTCTTAGCAGCCAAACAATGTCAATTCGAGTGTATACAAATGTGATTTCAGCCTCCATTTTTATAAAAATCTCTGACTATAAGAAAATAAAATAAAAGAGAAAAATGATACTCTGTAGACTGTTTCAGTCTATAAACTACTTCTCTTATCACCTTCCATTTCAAATTCGAGCAAGTATAAACTGCAATGAAACTTCCATTTAAATCCTAAACAAGTATACAACAACATCAAACAATTAACAACTACAACTAAACAGAAGAAAGATGATTTGAAGATCAAAGTTGAAGACACTTTCTAGTTTCCAGTTTTCAAAATTCAAGACTGTTACAAAAACAGATTTTAACATAGTGCTCTGTTCTTTTATCAAGCAGGTGAGTAACTCCTCTTTTAAAAATCTAAGTAGGTAAAAGTTGATTGCATGCTTTAATTTGAAGTGAATATAATTTATGAAATTTGCTGTGGATACATATATATGTGCATATATTTCTGTGTGCATGTTTATTTCCTGTCATCTTTTTTTTGTTTCTCAATCTCAAACTTCTGTTTGATTTCTTTTAAAATCCATTTCCTCCTATTGTAATCTCTGCTATGATTTTGAATGTGAACTAAAATTGATTATAGGTCATAGAGAAAGATTTAAAAATTTATATAAGATGAATAAATTTTTGTTTTGCTTGGAAACATAAATAACAGAGCTAAGATTTGCAAAAGTGGAAAGTTTAAACATTTCAAATCAATGTTTCAGGAATATGAATCAAAGCTTCATACAAAATTATGAATTTTAAACCAAGAATTATAATTTTTAATACTATATTCAGAGAGCAGTTTTCTTTTGACTGTGATGTAAGTTATTGTGCATCTCGGTTGCCACAAGTGGTTTGAGGTGTCGAGATTGTTCCTGGAGGAGGAGAGGTTATCGGAGATATTGGGAAATGTTTCCATTTGGTTGCACTGCAATTTGATGATGCTGGATTTGTGATTGAAGATTAGAACCCTAGTTTTCTGTGACTAGGAAGAATTGAACTTTTCGGCAAATGAAATGGATCGAGTTACTTGGGGTCTTGGGTTTTGGTAAAGGGTGAGTTGACGAAGTCTTCGCCGGAGTTGCAGAGTAAACGGTGGTCGGAGACTCGTGAATGATGGAGATGTCAGGTCTGATGGATGTTCCAGTTTTGGGCCCATATACTCGATTTTGATTTCGAGTTGGTGGCGAAGTCCTGGTGGGCTGGTGAGGGTGTTTAGCTGGTCGTTGACTTGCTCGAGTGTTTGGTGATGACCGGAGGTAGACAGAACCACCGTACATGTGCACGGTGATGATATGGGTTTCAGCGTTGGGTTTTCGTGAGTGTCTCGAAGAAATACTCGTGACTTTGCAAAGCTGGCTCGAGTTTCCTTGTATAGTGCGGAGGTAGCCGATATTTAACTTAAGTTTCAACTAAGAAAAAAAAAGGGAAGAAGAAGATGGATACGAGAGGGAGGGAGAGGTGACTCGGGAAAATGCTGGAGCGACTCGAAGTGTAACTCGAGATATTGAGGGGCAGTCTCGGGTTCTTTTTTTTATGCAGTATTATATAAAAATAAAGTAGGCTGCTTGTTTTTTTTTAAAAACAAGTTAAGCATTGTAAACCTACTAAAGGATTAACAATTAAGTCCTTAATACGAGTTTGAGTAATTTAGTTAATAACAATGTTTAACACCTAATTATTATTTTAAGTTAAGCTAAGTTGAATACTTAATATCAATTAATTACTTTGAAAAAAATTAAGAATAATTACTTCATATTTGAATTTAGAGTTTGGATTAATTAATGATTAATTGATAAATAAATTTGTAATTAACTACTTAAAGTTAATTAACGAATTATTAGTAGTTAAGTAAATTAAGTAATTTAATTAACTGGTGATTAAGGCTACTTAATTTGTAATTAAGTTGTGTTAATAAATAATTAAGGGTTATTAATAAATGGTTAATGAACAATTAATCTGCAATTAGGATTTATTAAGAGATGGATTACCCGATTGAAATTTATTTGTAATCCCTTGATGATTAATTAAATAATAAATGCTTGATGAGATTTTAGTGAAGTAATTCATAATTATAGGATGAAATAAATTAAAGGAATTACTTAATGGGAAGAAATAAAAGGGTAATTACTTAGTGGAAGTAATTAAGGATAAAGTATGTGGAGTAATTAATCAAAAAGAATTAATAATTAAGTAAGGGGTTAATCTTTTAAGTAAGAAATTTTCAAAGGGGTAATTACTGTTTATGAGAAATTGGGGTTCATAAATGGATACAATTAATTAAGGATAATCATTCATGGAATGTGGTCAAGTATAATTACTTAATGAAAGTAATTAGATAATGATGTAATTAAGGAATAATTAATCAAAGAGGATTAATTAAGATGAATGGTTATGAGATGGTTAATCAATTGGGCTGAGATTAATTAATAAACAGGACTTAATAGGTGATTGATTTGTCTTGCTTATGTATGATTAAATGATGATTAAATGCCATGAATTGAATTGATACCCTGTTATGAAATGATTCGTGATATGATGTGTTGGGTGGGCGCGGGTAATATGGGTATGTGTTAATAATGGGTTGCTGAGTTAAGATGACATTGGATTCGAAGAGACCGGAGTCGGGTATCAGTACATAACCGAAACCACTTCGATTCCTATAATTTGATATGTGAAACAAAATACCTGAAGTATAATGACTTAAGTAAAATGGACTATTTAAAACTAAGTTTGGCACTTAGAAATTGTCGTGTGAAATGGTTGATGTCTATAACAACTTGTGAAGTTGTAAGATTGATATAAGTTACCCCGGGTTTATATGAGTTATATACTTTTGCATTTCATGTTTGATGGGTTTACTCACGCTGGTTTCCAGCCTGACCCGGGTGTTACTTTGATGTAATGCTCGGGTCAGACCGAGTATTACAGATTTTCAGGTAAGGACGTTCTGGAGCTTAGGAGATGAGCTGGATGGCAGGACGTATGGAGTGTTTCCGCTGTGACTATTATTTCTGTTTATCTGAGATATATTTGATTTGTATATACTCAGTGTTGTGTATGAGAGTAACTCTGATGTATTATAAATGCAAATTGACAGATATAGTATTCTTTTGTAAACTGCTATTATTTGATATTATATTTTGATCCGCTGCGAATGTGAGGTTCTGTGTTTTATTTTCTGTTTCTTCTTCTATCTCTTTCTTCTTTTCCTAACTATCTGGAATTTTCGGGATCGAAATTTCCGGGTTGTTACAGTTGGTATCAGAGCGAAGGTTAAGCGAAAACCTTGGCTCTGGTGGGTATACTCATAAGGATAGGGTCAATAGTACCCTAGAATGAGTTGAGTGTTTATATATATATATATATATATATATATATGAGAGCGTACTTGTTATTTTCATATATAAAGATTTCAAATGATTTTTATATAAGATTATATTTGATATATAAAGCAATATTCCTTTTAATAAATATTAAGGTAGTTGGTTGTTAAATCATTGGAATCAAAAAGAATAATGAGAATTAAGAGTTAATAATAATACAACCAAATTGTAATTGAATAAAGATAAATTTGAAATGGATCCAAACTGAAATTAAAATCCTGAATTTGTAAAAGTGTTTTCAGAATAAAGATGATAATGAATTGGTTTCCAGATATGACAATCTTGGTTATTTTCATAAATGGTTGTTGTATTTAATAGTGGAATAAAATGTGTTAAGGATATAAACTTAGATGAGTATAACTTGTAAATTAGAACGGATTTAAATTGTGAAGTTTTAAATCTAAGTCCAGAGAACTTGAAATTGTTTTAAAGAAATTGTTCTAAATTAAAACCAAAGGTGGTTTAAAAATGTAAGGTATAACTTGGTGTGTAAAGAAAATGTATATATGAGGAATGTACATAATACCAAAGATGGTTTGAAATAAACTCTAAATGTTGAGTTTCAAATTTGGGAAATGAGATGTGATATCCAAGGTGATAAGTTTTTGAACTTATAAGATTATTAATGTGAAGTTTAAAGTTTGAAGTGGGAATTCAAATTTGGGTAAGTTTGACGAGATTTAATTGAATTTAACTTAAAGGAAGTTAAATAAGTTTGGAACAAGCAACCTGAATTGGAAATTTCAAGATGAAATTTAGATTTAACTTGGGAAGTTAAATGATTAATTTGAATTGGGGGTTTGTGTAGCCTCAAAATGGGTTTGAGGTCTGGAAATGGTATATGGATGGATGTTTAAAATAAATAGGATGGTATCATCCTATTGTTATTTAAAAATCTTTAAATTGAAAATTTGTTTGGTTTAAATGAATGAGAAATGAAGTGTGGTAATCTATCCATTATTGATAAAAAGGAAGGGAATCTAACTTTAATTTGAAAGTAAGGATGTGGAATTACTATAAATTAAAAACTTGAATAATTAAATTTGTAAATTAAAAATTGTTTAAGAACTGGAAGATAAAATTGAGTAATAAATTAAATTTTTAATATAAAATTGTATTGGACTCAAAAAATTAAATTGTTTAAAAACTTTAAATAAAGGTTAATTTGGTTTAAAGAGTTAAACCAATATTTGAAAATTTAACTCGAATTTATATAATTTGAGATAGTTTAAGATTGAGATTTAAATTGAATGAGTTCAAATTCAAAATGGGAATTGGGATTAATTCATATAGAAATTGAAATGATTTGAAATTAGTCTAAACTAATTTGAATAATTTGGAATTGTAATTAAAGTGAATATGTTTAAAAATCAAATGGAATTTGATTTGAATTTGGAAAGGAATTGAGGCTAATTCAACTTGAATTGGAAATAAATCAAGTTTAAGGAAAATTGAAGTTATTTAAAATTGGAACCCAGTTGGAAGTGGGAAATTTAAGTTGAATTGATTTGAAATGGAGGTTGGGAATTGAACAGTTTGACTCTGGACTATTTTCAAAATAAATTGTTTTAATATAAATCTATTTTCCAAACTATTTACTATACAACTTTCCTTTTTAAAACCTAAAACTGTCTTAAGCTTGTTCTACGATTACTTTTGGAACTATTTAACCATTTTACAACTGATTTATAAATTGATTACTGTTTTCAACTATTTTATAAATAACTACTATTTTGCAACTATTTTACAATTACTTAACTTTTTACAGCTATTCTACAAACTAATAATTATTTTTCAACTATTTATCTATTTTTAAATTTTCGAGCTATTTTCTAAATATAAACTGGTCGGAGTTCAAACTGTTTATGAGTAAATACCCAATTGAGATAAAAATTGAGTGATAATCCAAATGGGGATTAAGGCAACTATGGATAAGTGAATAAAATTTGAGTGGACGTGAATGGAAAAGAAATTGATTTGGTTATTAATCAATGAAGTTAAATACGTAGGATGTACGTATATTATTCTATTCGCGTAGTGATTTGATCCATATTCAAGCACAGAATTTCAAGATAGTATTATCGATCCGAGTTGGGATTTTTCGCTCGATTTTCGACGGCGAACCTGGATATGGATTTTTGATTGATTCTGGATATTCTCTATCATAGTTGTGACTATGCAAGGAGAATGACGGTTTCTGATCAAGAAACCAGATCTGAGTCCGCACTAGGAAGTCGGGTGGACGATACTAGTTCGGAAGTGAAATTGTGTGATCGAGTGAGCGATCAGATTGGTATTGCGTACGAATGATATGGGGACATCGTACGGGTTTGAATGAAATTGGCATTGAAAATTTATGGATAAAAACTGAAAAGATTTTTGAAATTGAAAGTATATTTTGAGAAATTGACAATGAATAAAGGTAGAAATTTGATTTTGAAGTTGTAGGTGAAAGGTTATAAGATGATTTGTGAAATGGAAAATATATTTGTGAATATATGAGGAACTAAAATAAAATAAATTTAAAATTTATATTTCTATGGTAGAAATTAACTTTATGGAAATAAAGTGGCAATTGAATATTTTTCTGAGTTAAAGTTTACTTTATAATAAAAGTAAGAAATTTGGCAAGTGACTTTATAAAGTAATCAAATTTGAATATTTGATTTGGAATAAACAAAGTTACACATCTTTGTTATATATGTGATAAAACTTCCCTTGTTGAATCTATTGCCAGAAGAAAATGACTTTTGAAAGTATTTGAAGTATAAAAGTGAATTTATATAAGTACAAATTGATTCAAAGATTTTCAAAACTTTTATATATATGTATTTATAAAAAAAAGATTTGTGAAAATGATTTTGAGGAAAGGTTTTTGGAACCTTTGAATTTTGGAAAGGCTTTTGATTTTGGGAAAAATCAATATTGGAATTTGGAAAGCCTAATTTGAGAATCATCGATTTTGGAAATCGATTTTGAGAAAGGAACTTTATATGAGATTCATACTTGGTGTTTGATTTGGAAAATACTATATGTGTATAGTATAAAGTGTTTTGAAAGTGGCTCTGGGGAAAAAGGCGCTCCCTTGAATGAACTTCTCAGGAGTGCCACTGAGTGGTACTGCCTTGAGCCTCTAAAGGGGAGGTTCTAAAGTTGATCCTGTGAGGAGTCCGGACAAACTAGTTCCTGAGGATTATTTGGTAGCGAAAGTCGATGGCGTTGATGCCTACAGGGGCATTTGGATTATGCTGTGACGACAGTGTAACTCGATGTCGCTGCGATCTACTGTGGGGACCATAGCGAAAATCGTGTGGAGGATGAGTGCCAACAGTCTACACTTGATTTTGCCGGGAAGGCAACGCAACATCGGTAGACTGCGATCTATGGTCAAGTGGAGGAGTTTCATTCTTTTGGCAGCGAAATTCGATGGCGCTGATGCCTACAGTTATATGGGTCTTTGCTGTGATAGCAACGTATAGCCCGGGTATAACTGCGATCTGTAGCGGGTTCCATGGCGTAATCGAGTGGCGCGGAGACCTACAGTTATCTGTGGATTTTGCCGGGACGGCAACGTAACCATCGGGTTAACTGCGACCATGGATGGGGGTGATGATTTCCAGAGCGTTTTCACCAAGATATTTTCTCTATTTTCAAAACTGTTTTCAATAAAAAAAATTCCCAAAGTATTTTCACTGGGTGTTGGAAACGAGTTTACCAAGTACTTATAGATTTTCAGTCCTACGACTGATCAACGTATGACCGAATTTCTGTGAGAACAAGGATGGACTTGTCAAAACATCGAGTTATAAAAGTATTTTTATAAAAACAATTTTAGAAATATTATATAGATTTTTAAAGTAGTTCAAAAGTGATCAAAGAAATTTATCTGATTTTAAGCATTTTAATAATTCTGGCTTCGTTCTTTTCGAGGACGAAAAGTTCTAAAGGGGGGAGGAATGTGATGACCCAGATTTTTTAACGATTGTTAATTAGTAATTAATGGAATTAAATCATTGAAATATTGATATTGATTAGTCAAACAAATAAATTTCTAACGATTAAAAATATCTGAATCAATTTATTAATTTAAAAAGTATACCAAATAATCAAACAACATATCAAGATAAACATCCATCATATTTCATAAACAAACAACATATTAGTATAATAAAATAAATTTTAGTTTAGAAGTATATATACAAGTAAATTCCATAGTTTTGTAAATAATAAAACGAATACATTTTACAATTAAATGATATGTTGGAATAACATTTCACTTACACTACATTCTTTTATCAAACTAGTAGCATGTTTGTATAGCACATAAGAAAGGAATGCAAGCTAAGAATGAAGACTTCCCAGCCTAACAAATATCTGCATAAAAAATAATGCTCGAATATAAACATGCAGGTAAACGTGAGAACAAAGAGAATCAAAGCAAAGTAAGATATATTATTCATGTATCTTATATTATGCTGGTGGCTTGTAGTCCAAGTCACAGGCAAGTATAGAGAAAAAATAGATAAGTGTGAAGATAAACATCAAAGTACAACAACATTTAATGCTTCAATTCTTAGCAGCCAAACAATGTCAATTCGAGTGTATACAAATGTGATTTCAGCCTCCATTTTTATAAAAATCTCTGACTATAAGAAAATAAAATAAAAGAGAAAAATGATACTCTGTAGACTGTTTCAGTCTATAAACTACTTCTCTTATCACCTTCCATTTCAAATTCGAGCAAGTATAAACTGCAATGAAACTTCCATTTAAATCCTAAACAAGTATACAACAACATCAAACAATTAACAACTACAACTAAACAGAAGAAAGATGATTTGAAGATCAAAGTTGAAGACACTTTCCAGTTTCCAGTTTTCAAAATTCAAGACTGTTACAAAAACAGATTTCAACATAGTGCTCTGTTCTTTTATCAAGCAGGTGAGTAACTCCTCTTTTAAAAATCTAAGTAGGTAAAAGTTGATTGCATGCTTTAATTTGAAGTGAATATAATTTATGAAATTTGCTGTGGATACATATATATGTGCATATATTTCTGTGTGCATGCTTATTTCCTGTCATCTTTTTTTTGTTTCTCAATCTCAAACTTCTGTTTGATTTCTTTTAAAATCCATTTCCTCCTATTGTAATCTCTGCTATGATTTTGAATGTGAACTAAAATTGATTATAGGTCATAGAGAAAGATTTAAAAATTTATATAAGATGAATAAATTTTTGTTTTGCCTGGAAACATAAATAACAGAGCTAAGATTTGCAAAAGTGGAAAGTTTAAACATTTCAAATCAATGTTTCAGGAATATGAATCAAAGCTTCATACAAAATTATGAATTTTAAACCAAGAATTATAATTTTTAATACTATATTCAGAGAGCAGTTTTCTTTTGACTGTGATGTAAGTTATTGTGCATCTCGGTTGCCACAAGTGGTTTGAGGTGTCGAGATTGTTCCTGGAGGAGGAGAGGTTATCGGAGATATTGGGAAATGTTTCCATTTGGTTGCACTGCAATTTGATGATGCTGGATTTGTGATTGAAGATTAGAACCCTAGTTTTCTGTGACTAGGAAGAATTGAACTTTTCGGCAAATGAAATGGATCGAGTTACTTGGGGTCTTGGGTTTTGGTAAAGGTTGAGTTGACGAAGTCTTCGCCGGAGTTGCAGAGTAAACGGTGGTCGGAGACTCGTGAATGATGGAGATGTCAGGTCTGATGGATGTTCCAGTTTTGGGCCCATATACTCGATTTTGATTTCGAGTTGGTGGCGAAGTCCTGGTGGGCTGGTGAGGGTGTTTAGCTGGTCGTTGACTTGCTCGAGTGTTTGGTGATGACCGGAGGTGGACAGAACCACCGTACATGTGCACGGTGATGATATGGGTTTCAGCGTTGGGTTTTCGTGAGTGTCTCGAAGAAATACTCGTGACTTTGCAAAGCTGGCTCGAGTTTCCTTGTATAGTGCGGAGGTAGCCGATATTTAACTTAAGTTTCAACTAAGAAAAAAAAAGGGAAGAAGAAGATGGATACGAGAGGGAGGGAGAGGTGACTCGGGAAAATGCTGGAGCGACTCGAAGTGTAACTCGAGATATTGAGGGGCAGTCTCGTGTTCTTTTTTTTATGCAGTATTATATAAAAATAAAGTAGGCTGCTTGTTTTTTTTTAAAAACAAGTTAAGCATTGTAAACCTACTAAAGGATTAACAATTAAGTCCTTAATACGAGTTTGAGTAATTTAGTTAATAACAATGTTTAACACCTAATTATTATTTTAAGTTAAGCTAAGTTGAATACTTAATATCAATTAATTACTTTGAAAAAAATTAAGAATAATTACTTCATATTTGAATTTAGAGTTTGGATTAATTAATGATTAATTGATAAATAAATTTGTAATTAACTACTTAAAGTTAATTAACGAATTATTAGTAGTTAAGTAAATTAAGTAATTTAATTAACTGGTGATTAAGGCTACTTAATTTGTAATTAAGTTGTGTTAATAAATAATTAAGGGTTATTAATAAATGGTTAATGAACAATTAATCTGCAATTAGGATTTATTAAGAGATGGATTACCCGATTGAAATTTATTTGTAATCCCTCGATGATTAATTAAATAATAAATGCTTGATGAGATTTTAGTGAAGTAATTCATAATTATAGGATGAAATAAATTAAAGGAATTACTTAATGGGAAGAAATAAAAGGGTAATTACTTAGTGGAAGTAATTAAGGATAAAGTATGTGGAGTAATTAATCAAAAAGAATTAATAATTAAGTAAGGGGTTAATCTTTTAAGTAAGAAATTTTCAGAGGGGTAATTACTGTTTATGAGAAATTGGGGTTCATAAATGGATACAATTAATTAAGGATAATCATTCATGGAATGTGGTCAAGTATAATTACTTAATGAAAGTAATTAGATAATGATGTAATTAAGGAATAATTAATCAAAGAGGATTAATTAAGATGAATGGTTATGAGATGGTTAATCAATTGGGCTGAGATTAATTAATAAACAGGACTTAATAGGTGATTGATTTGTCTTGCTTATGTATGATTAAATGATGATTAAATGCCATGAATTGAATTGATACCCTGTTATGAAATGATTCGTGATATGATGTGTTGGGTGGGCGCGGGTAATATGGGTATGTGTTAATAATGGGTTGCTGAGTTAAGATGACATTGGATTCGAAGAGACCGGAGTCGGGTATCAGTACATACCCGAAACCACTTCGATTCCTATAATTTGATATGTGAAACAAAATACCTGAAGTATAATGACTTAAGTAAAATGGACTATTTAAAACTAAGTTTGGCACTTAGAAATTGTCGTGTGAAATGGTTGATGTCTATAACAACTTGTGAAGTTGTAAGATTGATATAAGTTACCCCGGGTTTATATGAGTTATATACTTTTGCATTTCATGTTTGATGGGTTTACTCACGCTGGTTTCCAGCCTGACCCGGGTGTTACTTTGATGTAATGCTCGGGTCAGACCGAGTATTACAGATTTTCAGGTAAGGATGTTCTGGAGCTTAGGAGATGAGCTGGATGGCAGGACGTATGGAGTGTTTCCGCTGTGACTATTATTTCTGTTTATCTGAGATATATTTGATTTGTATATACTCAGTGTTGTGTATGAGAGTAACTCTGATGTATTATAAATGCAAATTGACAGATATAGTATTCTTTTGTAAACTGCTATTATTTGATATTATATTTTGATCCGCTGCGAATGTGAGGTTCTGTGTTTTATTTTCTGTTTCTTCTTCTATCTCTTTCTTCTTTTCCTAACTATCTGGAATTTTCGGGATCAAAATTTCCGGGTCGTTACACTGTCAATATCAAATCATAGTTTTAATGGGCTAACTATGAACCTGTCTTACTGACATCTTCATTTATACATAGTTTTCATGGGTTTACTATGGACCCATTGGCCCCCGCCAATATCTTTTCCTATACACAGTTTTCATGGGCTAACCGTGAACATATTGGCCCATACTAATATCTTTTCCTATACATACTTTTCATGGGCTTACTGTAAACCTATTGACCCCTGCCAATACTTTTCCTATACATACTTTTCATGGGCTTAATCTGAACTTATTGGCCCCTACCAATATCTTCCTTTAATATTTTAGCATCCTATATTCTAGTCTTCCTGACCTCTTGGATGCAATTCTACTCATTCAGGAGTTAACTTAATTTATATTCACTACTGGGTCAACCTAACTGGTTATTCTGCCTTTTCCCAAATTATAGTTTTGGGTCCATTAGAATGTGAATATATACATATATGAAGAAGCAAACATAATAACTTGGTTAATCCTTTTAACCTACTAATCAAATAAAACTTCTTCAAAAACTCCATTTCAAAATACTTTATTTATTTATGCCATGGTTTTCCTTTAAAATGTGTTTGGGTTATTTGTTTTGAAAACTAAGGCTATCGAAACCTTCAAAACTTCGCTTTCGAAACACTTTAAAACCTCTCTTTCGGAACCTTTCGAATGTAATAAAGTATTACTTATAAACTCTTAGAAGCTAAAACCATTGAAAGTACCCCTTTCAAAATCTTTGGAAGTAACCTTTCCAAAACCATTGAAAGTCCCTCATTCGTAACCATTGGGTTTATATTCAAAAATATCATTAGGGTCAAAGTGAATATAAACTAAAGTATCTCTTTCGAAACCATTCTTTATCATGTAAAAGTATTGGGGAAAACTTGATGGCATCGGCACCATCCCTTTCGAAAGCTCTAAAACATTTAAGTAAAACATTGAAGGTTAGCATCGAAACCCCCTTTCGAAGCCATTGCCTTTGAAACCCTTGAACCCTTTCAAAAGCATTTAGGAAGTGGCTTAGCATAAGATTAAAACAAAGACAACCTTTCGAAAGCATTGATGACTTCAATACACTTGAAAGGCAAGGAACGGTGACTGGGTTTCGACCTAGTCGGAACCACTACTTTTGAAAGCATCATTTTTATAAGTAAAGAAACCAATTCGAAAGCTTATACTTTAAAACATAAGATGGCAACCCCTTTGAAAGCTATTAAAAAACAAAGGGAGGTGCTTAAAATTTTAAAACAGACAAAGGTATTGACCCCATCGGAAGTAATGCTTTCGACACCATGCCTTCCACCTTTCTCCAATCCACTACGTACCATCTAAGTGATACCTTGTGTATCGGTTTAGGCCTGGGTGGGTTTCGTATGAGATGGAGCAGAAGCATTGGAGTCGAAAGGCACTTATAATAGAGGAGTAACCTGCTTTTCTGAGTAAAAGCTGATTAATGCCAACTAAAGCAAATTTTATCTAACTAATCTACCCACGTGTAAACATATGATTGGTTGCCTCAACTTTTCAAATTCGATTCCAAAATAACTGCCGCTTAATTCCAGATCTCAATCAAGGTTAATTTAAAAAATAAGCCCTTCCATTAAGCAAAACCAATATTGCAAATAAGTCATTCTGTAACGACCCGTATTTTTACGGATCGAAACATCGTAAAACAGTTATCATTTGGTCGCATGTTGTTAAGTCGTCTAGGGTTTAAGTTGTTCAAAACTTAGGTCGCGTAGGAGTTAGATCGTGAGCGACTTAAGAGAGTGGTGCAACCTGGGGACTTAGGTCGTGGAGCGACTTAAGGTATTGGGCGACCTAAGGAATGGGACGACTTATAGAAGTTGGCGACTTAAGGAGTGAAACGACTTAAGGAAGTTAGGTCGGCAACGACCTAAAGAAGATAAGTCGTATAGGAGTTATGTCGTATAGCAGTTAGGTCGTATGGTGGCTTAGGTCGAGTGAACGACTTATAGGATTTGGCGACTTATAGGAAGTGGCGACCTAAGTGTTAGCGGCATAAGGAAACTTTGCGAGTTAACGACCTAAGGGATAGGTCGGCAACGACCTAAGGAAACTGGTGGTAGTAGTTAGCGACCTATAGGAGTTAGCGACTTAATTGTTAGCGACCTAAGGGTTAGCACAGTAGTTAGCGAGTTAGTGAAGTTAGGTCGTGAGCGATCTAAGATGTTAGGTCGTAGGCGACCTAGGATAGTTAGGTCGCGTGTGTGTTAGGTCGCAGGTTTGATAAGTCGTAGGTCGCGTGAGTTGTTAGGTCACAAGGAAGCATGTCTGTGTTAGGTCGCAGAAGTGTTAGGTCGCGTAGAGGTTTATTTGTTAGGTCGTAAACGACCTAAGATTAGTTAAGTCGTAGACAGGTGAGTTTCGATAGGTCGTAAGTCGCAGGCCCACTAAGTCGTAAGTCGTGACATAGTTAGGTCATGAATGCGCATTGTTTTAGGTCGCGTGAAGGGTTAAGGAGTTAGGTCGCTGAGTCGTGAGCGACCTAGGAGTTAGGTCGGCATGTGTTAAGTCGCGTGAGGACTCATGTTGTTAAGTCGCTAGGTCGTGCGCTGATGCGCTAAGTCTTAGGTCGAAGAGGCACACGCGTTAGGTCGTGATCTGGGTTAGGTCGCTAAGCGCTTTTGAGTTAGGTCGGCTGGCTTTAGTTAGGTCGAAGATTTTAGGTCATGGGGTTTAGGTCGTAAGTCGTGGACGACCTAACCCCGAGTGGATGACCTAAGGAGGATTTCAGCTATAAATAGGAGGGCTTTGCTTCATTTTTGGGATCCGGATTTCGAAGCGACGAAGTGCTGCCATTTTGAGAGCTCGACTTCTACACTTCTTCACTTCTTTTCTCCACTCTAATCTAGTGATTCCATCCATCCAAGTTGAAGATCAAATCGAAGATTGAAGAGCTTAGATTAAAGATCCTCATCCTTCGAAGAGAGATTTCATCGTTTGAAGCGGATTGGTGATAGATCAAGCTAGATCCTTCGCTGTCCTGATCTGAACCGTGTTGATTTGGGGTTGTTTAGGTGATTTGGTGAGTGGTGATTATCTCTCACACGGATCCAAAGGAGTATATCGGATTGTTGGCTTGATTTGGTGTTAAAGTAGAGATTTCCATGCATTTTCCTAGTCATATGTGTAGATCCATACAGATCCATTGCTCATGATGATTTGACATCCATTTTACTACATGTTAACCTATGCAAGTTCATTCATCAAGATTATAGAGTCATTGCTCATGTTTTCATGCTTGTTAGACTTTCGACTCTTTATTTACGAAATTGCCATTATTGTTATAATTGTCTATTTAGATCATATTTGAATGCTTGATTACTTGGATTAATGTTTGACTTGATTGATTGCTATGAATTAGATGATTGATTGCTATGAATTAGATGATTGATGATTTGATTTAGACCGAAGATGATTCAAAGCTAAGGGAAAGGTTCTTGAATTGGAAAAGCTGCTCGTGGCATATGTAGCGGATGATGAAGCTCTTATGCATAGATTTGATGATGATGATGTTGAGATGAAGCTTTGCGAGGATGTGATGAAGCGAGGCATGATATGAGATAGTCTTGGTCTAATCCAGACGGGATCATTCCAAGCATGTTGATAACTCGGTGATATGGTTCGAGTTGAGGATAATGGTTGGCTCGAGAGGCGCTTGAGCTAGTATGAAAATAGTCGTCGAGGAGGATGACTAGAAGGCTGAGGTATCATCGTTGTTGAAGGTTCTAGCATGCTCAAAGCAAGAGTACGTTGGGCAGATTCGATAGTCCCTGAAGGCTACTGATTGGGTAGTCAAGTACTCTGGGCAGATTCGATAGTCCTAGGCACGGGTCACGATGACGTGCAGAGTTATGTCTAGAACCGGGGTTTCCATTAGCCCTTGACGGACGGATGAAAGAATGAGTCGGTCATTCAATTAACGATGATATCGAAGCAATGATAACAGTGATAGCCAGAGTCATGGATGTTTGGTTGTATCGTCATTCGGTCTCTAGAGCGGTATTTTCTGGGTGCTTATCTGATCTTGGTTTAGGCCTTGGGGGTTTGTACTTGGAAAACATCGCCCTTGACTCGAGTGATAATTGCTTTACCTTAAATTGTGTGCTTTCCTATGTTTGCTTCTACTTAGTGTGTGTCTGGGGGCTATCACTGTAGAAAGAGGTGGAGTGGGAGGGTTGTATTCCTATTCCTTTTCCTTTATGCTCTTTTGGTATGTTGTTAGTTAATTTACTGCTCACTAAGACTGTTGTCTGACTCAAGGCTTTATGTTTTAACTCTTATTGCCTTGGGCTGTTCGTCCATTTTGGGATGGGTAGACTAGGTAGCAGGTGACAGGTGCTGTTCTTGCTTTCCACGGTGTTGATATCGAAGACGAGCTGGAGGGTTGCATATTATCTACTTATTATATGTACTGGGTGTTCCGCTGTTTGTATTTTCTCTGAGTGTTATGTAGTGAGGCTTGTTGTATTGACTATTCAGATGTTTGTATTCAACTATTATGAAGTTTTATTGATGAGATTCTATTCTGTGAAGCTTCACTATATGTATGTTCTATTGTATTTTGTCCATGCGCTGTGAGTAATACGATAGATTCTGTTGTTTTAATTTACCTTGACAATCGTCCATGGCTGCCTGGCACACTTTACAGCGCAGTTTCTCTAGGTTCAGTGCAGGGGTTATGGGCGGTCGTCACATTTGGTATCAGAGCATTGGTTAATCGATTTTACCCAATGCTCGCTGACGTAACTACGTATGAGAGACGTAATTGTATTTTGATGGATGATTACTATATATAATATAGTAGCTTAGTAGAGTTTGAGTCCTTTATGCAGTTGTTTCTCTAGGTGTGCTAATCATTCCTTTTTATAGATATTAAGGATGAGTCGAAGAGAAAGACCAGCTGCTAGGGAAGGCCGTGCTACTGAAGGGGCTGCTGATTATGCTGCTATGTTCGAAGCTATGATGACTTCGATCATGAGAAGGATGCCAGCTCCGGGGCCATCGGTGGATGTTGGAGTTCAAACTCCAGAACCGGTGGATTTTGCTAAGTTGTGTAAGGACTACACTGCTCTTGGAGGAAAGGTTTTCTTAGGAACAGAATCAACCATTGAAGTTCAGAGGTGGATAGATGCTTGTAGAAGGATCTTTGGTGACTTGGGAATTGAGGATGCTACTAAGAGGAAGTTGGCGTCAAGACAGCTTCAAGGGAGAGCTTCTGATTGGTGGAACTCTATCACTATTGATACTCTGGAGGAAGAGATTACTTGGGAGCAATTCCAAGTCAGATTTGAAGCTAAGTTCATTTCTACTGCTCAGAAGTCTGTTCTGTTCAAGAAGTTTATGGAGCTCAAGCAGGGAGGAAGACCAGTTCTAGAGTATGTTTTTGAGTTTGAAGCTTTGTCCAAGTATGCCCGATCGTATATTGAATCTGCTTATCAGAAGAATGAGAAGTTTGTGACAGGCTTGGACAGTTATCTTGGGAGACAATTGGTAGATCATCTAGACGATCCATTTGAGAAGCTTGTGGAGAAAGCTCTCAGGCATGAGAGTCTGTTTCCTAAGGAAGGATCTGTTGTTGCTGTGACCAGGGGAGAGTCTAAACCGCAGCAGGGTGGAAACAAGAAGAGGAAGCAGCAGCAGCAAAAGGGTAAGGATGGCCAGAAGAAGCCGAAGGGCGAAGTGACATGCTTCAATTGTCAGCAGAAGGGCCATTTCTCCAGGGATTGTAAGAATCAGAAGGTACCGATGAAGTGTCACAACTGTGACAAGCCGGGGCATATCAAGAGGAATTGTCCAGAACCGAGGAGGGACAAGCAGATTGTGCAAGCTTATGCTTTGGGAGCTGTTCCATCGTCTTCGAAAGCTCCTACCGCTGAAGAGAAAGGAAAGAGTGTGGTGGTTCAAGGTACTCTTTCCATATGTGGTGTTCCAGTTAGAGTGTTGTTTGATACTGGGGCATCGCATTCGTTTGTTTGTAGTGAACTTGTAGGCCGGTTGGGTTTAGAACCGGATATTGTTGATAGGCCATTGGTTGTGACTAATCCAGTTGGGGGTTCGTCTTATTTGTGTATGTTATGCCGTGGTCTGATTGTATCGAGTCATGATTGCTCTTTTGTTTGTGATTGCTTTGTTCTGAACTTTGCGGGGTTCGGAATTATTTTGGGTATGGACTGGCTTACGAAGTATGCGGCAAAGGTTGATTGTGAGAGGTTGGAGGTGACAGTCGAGAATGTGGAGGGGCGAAAGATTGTGATACGATGTAAGCATGAAGAAGGCGTCTTCATGAGCTTCATGTATTCGCTGGTTGTTCCACGGGATGGACTGTCATCTGTGCCAATCGCTAATGGATTTGAGGATGTCTTTGACGAGGTCAAAGGGTTACCGCCGCATAGAGAGATCGAGTTTCGTATAGATCTAGTTGAAGGAGCCAGACCTGTTGTGATGCCTCTTAGGCGGATGGCGCCTAGGGAACAACAGGATTTGAGGGTGCAGGTTGATGACCTTTTACAGAAAGGATTCATTCGGCGTAGTGTGTCCGAGTGGGGTGCACCAGTTGTGTTCGCAACCAAAGCGGATGGATCGTTGAGGTTGTGTGTGGATTATCGTGAGCTGAATAAGGTGACTAAGAAGAACAAGTATCCATTACCGAGAATAGATGACTTGTTTGATCAGCTTCACGAAGCTAAGGTGTTTTCTCAGATGGATTTGGCAACGGGATTTCACCAGTTGAGAGTAGCTAAGGATAGTGTGCCGAAGACTGCTTTTAGGACACCATCCGGTTTCTTTGAGTGGCTGGTAATGCCGTTTGGATTGACTAACGCGCCAGCATATTTTGTGGATCTTATGAATAGAGTGTTCAGAGATCAGTTGAACAAGTTTGTACTTGTGTTCGTGGATGATATTCTGATTTATTCCAGAACTGAAGAAGAGCACAAGACACACTTGCGAATTGTTTTGGAAATCTTACGGAAACATCAGCTGAAGGCTAAGTTTTCGAAGTGTCACTTCTGGAAGAGTGAAGTGAGGTTCTTAGGACATGTTATCTCTGGAAATGGAATAGCGGTTGATCCCGCTAAGGTGGCAGCAATCCAGGATTGGGTTAGACCTAAGAATGCATCTGATGTGAGAAGTTTTCTTGGATTGGCAGGATATTATCGACGGTTTATCAAAGACTTCTCCAAGGTAGTTGCACCGTTAACAGGATTGACGAAGAAGAACCAAGTGTTCAGATGGGATGATAAGTGTGAGCAAGCTTTCAGAATCATGAAAGAGAGATTGACAAGTGCTCCTGTTCTGACTATTCCAAGTGGGAATGAAGAGATGGTGGTTTACACCGACGCATGTGGTACTGGACTTGGAGCAGTGCTGATGCAGAGGGATAAGGTTATTGCGTATGCAAGTCGACAACAGAAGCCGCATGAAAGGAATTACCCGACTCATGATTTGGAGTTAGCGGCGATTGTTTTTGCTCTGAAGATGTGGAGACATTATCTATTGGGAGTTCGATTCGAGTTGTTTACGGATCATAAGTCGTTGAAGTATCTTTTCTCCCAAAAGGATTTGAATCTTCGGCAGCAACGTTGGTTAGAGTTTTTGGCATCATATGATTTTGGTATAGCGTATACTCCGGGAAAAGGTAACGCAGTGGCAGATGCGTTAAGTCGAAGACATGCAGGATTGGGAGCCATGTTTTCAGAATGGAAGAATCTCGAGTATTTAGCTGGATTTGACTTCAGGCCTAGATGCGAATTGGAACCTGAGATGTTGGCAAACTTATCGATAAGACCGACTCTTGTGGAAAGGATTGGCGAGAGCCAAAAGCGAGATGATAAGCTTGTCAAGATTATCCGTGATTTGGAATCTGGATTGGATCCAGAAAAGGATAAAGGATTCGAGGTCGATCGAGAGGGTTGGCTTCGGAAGCAAGGACGACTAGTTGTTCCCGATATAGATGAATTGAGGAGTGAAGTTCTGAAGGAAAGTCATCACTCGAAGCTGACAATTCATCCAGGTGGAAATAAGATGTATCGGGATATGAAGAGAACCTACTACTGGGAAGGTATGAAGAAGGATGTTGGAAATTTTATTTCCAAGTGTATGAACTGCCAGTTGGTAAAAGCCGAACAGAAGAAGCCAAGTGGATTGCTTCAACCATTAGAAGTTCCTACATGGAAGTGGGAGCAGATATCGATGGATTTTATTGATGGTCTACCTAGAACAAGAACGGGAAATGAAGGGATTTGGGTCATTGTAGATCGTTTGACTAAGAGTGCAAGATTTATTCCTGTTCGATCGACTAGGACTGCATCAAAGTTGGAAGAGTTGTATGTTAAGTGGATAGTTCGATTCCATGGTATTCCGAAGAGTATAGTGAGCGATCGAGACCCATTGTTCACTAGTGGATTTTGGAAGAGCTTTCAGGAAGTTTTGGGAACCGATTTGTGTTTGAGTACAGCTTATCACCCTCAAACAGATGGTCAGACCGAGAGAGTCAACCGAGTTTTGGAAGATCTCCTCAGAGCTTGTGTTTTAGATTTCGGAGGATCATGGGAAGATCACCTTCATTTGGTAGAATTTGCATATAACAACAGTTACCAGTCAAGCATTGGTATGGCACCGTATGAGGCATTGTATGGAAGACCGTGTAACTCTCCGACATGTTGGTTAGAGACAGGAGAAAAGCTGATGCTTGGGCCGGAGATGATTCGACAGACTTCGGATTGTATAGAGATCATTCGGCAACGAATGAAGGCAGCCCAAGATCGACAGAAGAGTTATGCCGATAAGCGTCGTAAGGATTTGGAATTCGACGTTGGAGATATGGTTTTTGTGAAGATTTCTCCACTGAAGAATGTCATTCGATTCGGGAAGAAAGGAAAATTGACTCCGAGATTTGTTGGACCATTCCCGATCATCGAGCGAATTGGAAAGCTCGCCTACAGATTGGAGTTACCTGAGAAGATGTCGAGTGTGCACAATGTTTTTCACGTATCGTATCTATGGAAGTATGTGCATGACTCGAATTCAGTGGTTTCTGCTGATAGCTGTGAAGATTTTGAAGTTGATCCAGTCGACAAGAGACCTCGTAAGCCGCTTCATGTTGTTGAAACCGACACGAAACAACTTAGGAGGAAGGTAGTTAAGTTGCTCAAGATACAATGGAGTGATGATGATAACGACTGTACGTGGGAGGTGGAAGAGAGGATGAAGGCAGCTCATCCTGAACTCTTCAAGGTATGACCCTGAGATGTCGTGTCATCTAACGACATTGTGACTTGTTCTAAGTTTTAGAATTCTACATGCTAAGCTAGAATTGGATGCATGGTTTGTTGATTGCTGTGGATGGTAGGCATGCAGAATAGCCTTTGTTTTCTCATGTTTGTTTGGAATTTCGGGGGCGAAATTCCTAAGGGGGAGAGAATGTAACGACCCGTATTTTTACGGATCGAAACATCGTAAAACAGTTATCATTTGGTCGCATGTTGTTAAGTCATCTAGGGTTTAAGTTGTTCAAAACTTAGGTCGCGTAGGAGTTAGATCGTGAGCGACTTAAGAGAGTGGTGCAACCTGGGGACTTAGGTCGTGGAGCGACTTAAGGTATTGGGCGACCTAAGGAAAGGGACGACTTATAGAAGTTGGCGACTTAAGGAGTGAAACGACTTAAGGAAGTTAGGTCGGTAACGACCTAAGGAAGATAAGTCGTATAGGAGTTATGTCGTATAGCAGTTAGGTCGTATGGTGGCTTAGGTCGAGTGAACGACTTATAGGATTTGGCGACTTATAGGAAGTGGCGACCTGAGTGTTAGCGGCATAAGGAAACTTTGCGAGTTAACGACCTAAGGGATAGGTCGGCAACGACCTAAGGGATAGGTCGGCAACGACCTAAGGAAACTGGTGGTAGTAGTTAGCGACCTATAGGAGTTAGCGACTTAATTGTTAGCGACCTAAGGGTTAGCACAGTAGTTAGCGAGTTAGTGAAGTTAGGTCGTGAGCGACCTAAGATGTTAGGCCGTAGGCGACCTAGGATAGTTAGGTCGCTTGTGTGTTAGGTCGCAGGTTTGCTAAGTCGTAGGTCGCGTGAGTTGTTAGGTCGCAAGGAAGTGTGTCTGTGTTAGGTCGCAGAAGTGTTAGGTCGCGTAGTGGTTGATTTGTTAGGTCGTAGACGACCTAAGATTAGTTAAGTCGTAGACAGGTTAGTTTCGATAGGTCGTAAGTCGCAGGCCCACTAAGTCGTAAGTCGTGACATAGTTAGGTCGTGAATGCGCATTGTTTTAGGTCGCGTGAAGGGTTAAGGAGTTAGGTCGCTGAGTCGTGAGCGACCTAGGAGTTAGGTCGGCATGTGTTAAGTCGCGTGAGGACTCATGTTGTTAAGTCGCTAGGTCGTGCGCCGATGCGCTAAGTCTTAGGTCGAAGAGGCACACGCGTTAGGTCGTGATCTGGGTTAGGTCGCTAAGCGCTTTTGAGTTAGGTTGGCTGGCTTTAGTTAGGTCGAAGATTTTAGGTCATGGGGTTTAGGTCGTAAGTCGTGGACGACCTAACTCCGAGTGGATGACCTAAGGAGGATTTCAGCTATAAATAGGAGGGCTTTGCTTCATTTTTGGGATCCGGATTTCGAAGCGACGAAGTGCTGCCATTTTGAGAGCTCGACTTCTACACTTCTTCACTTCTTTTCTCCACTCTAATCTAGTGATTCCATCCATCCAAGTTGAAGATCAAATCGAAGATTGAAGAGCTTAGATTAAAGATCTTCATCCTTCGAAGAGAGATTTCATCGTTTGAAGCGGATTGGTGATAGATCAAGCTAGATCCTTTGCTGTCCTGATCTGAACCGTGTTGATTTGGGGTTGTTTAGGTGATTTGGTGAGTGGTGATTATCTCTCACACGGATCCAAAGGAGTATATCGGATTGTTGGCTTGATTTGGTGTTAAAGTAGAGATTTCCATGCATTTTCCTAGTCATATGTGTAGATCCATACAGATCCATTGCTCATGATGATTTGACATCCATTTTACTACATGTTAACCTATGCAAGTTCATTCATCAAGATTATAGAGTCATTGCTCATGTTTTCATGCTTGTTAGACTTTCGACTCTTTATTTACGAAATTGCCATTATTGTTATAATTGTCTATTTAGATCATATTTGAATGCTTGATTACTTGGATTAATGTTTGACTTGATTGATTGCTATGAATTAGATGATTGATGATTTGATTTAGACCGAAGATGATTCAAAGCTAAGGGAAAGGCTCTTGAATTGGAAAAGCTGCTCGTGGCATATGTAGCGGATAATGAAGCTCTTATGCATAGATTTAATGATGATGATGTTGAGATGAAGCTTTGCGAGGATGTGATGAAGCGAGGCATGATATGAGATAGTCTTGGTCTAATCCAGACGGGATCATTCCAAGCATGTTGATAACTCGGTGATATGGTTCGAGTTGAGGATAATGGTTGGCTCGAGAGGCGCTTGAGCTAGTATGAAAATAGTCGTCGAGGAGGATGACTAGAAGGCTGAGGTATCATCGTTGTTGAAGGTTCTAGCATGCTCAAAGCAAGAGTACGTTGGGCAGATTCGATAGTCCCTGAAGGCTACTGATTGGGTAGTCAAGTACTCTGGGCAGATTCGATAGTCCTAGGCACGGGTCACGATGACGTGCAGAGTTATGTCTAGAACCGGGGTTTCCATTAGCCCTTGACGGACGGATGAAAGAATGAGCCGGTCATTCAATTAACGATGATATCGAAGCAATGATAACAGTGATAGCCAGAGTCATGGATGTTTGGTTATATCGTCATTCGGTCTCAAGAGCGGTATTTTCTAGGTGCTTATCTGATCTTGGTTTAGGCCTTGGGGGTTTGTACTTGGAAAACATTGCCCTTGACTCGAGTGATAATTGCTTTACCTTAAATTGTGTGCTTTGCTATGTTTGCTTCTACTTAGTGTGTGTCTGGGGGCTATCACTGTAGAAAGAGGTGGAGTGGGAGGGTTGTATTCCTATTCCTTTTCCTTTATGCTCTTTTGGTATGTTGTTAGTTAATTTACTGCTCACTAATACTGTTGTCTGACTCAAGGCTTTATGTTTCAACTCTTATTGCCTTGGGCTGTTCATCCATTTTGGGACGGGCAGACTAGGTAGCAGGTGACAGGTGTTGTTCTTGCTTCCACGGTGTTGATATCGAAGACGAGCTGGAGGGTTGCATATTATCTACTTATTATATGTACTGGGTGTTCCGCTGTTTGTATTTTCTCTGAGTGTTATGTAGTGAGGCTTGTTGTATTGACTATTCAGATGTTTGTATTCAACTATTATGAAGTTTTATTGATGAGATTCTATTCTGTGAAGCTTCACTATATGTATGTTCTATTGTATTTTTTCCATGCACTGTGAGTAATACGATAGATTCTGTTGTTTTAATTTACCTTGACAACCGTCCATGGCTGCCTGGCACACTTTACAGCGTAGTTTCTCTAGGTTCAGTGTAGGGGTTATGGGCGGTCGTCGCACATTCTTTCAAAATAATTTAATTTCCATAGCAAATCAATTAGGAAAAATCCCTAAAAATTACAGACATTCACTTCCATCATGTTATCTAACATATTAAAATTTCAGACCCAAATTCTCAATAGAATTTCTGAAATAATTTTCTAAACCCAAGTAACCATATTTTCCTTTGAAAATTCATAATAATCTTTTCATAGCTTGAAAAATTATCAAAATTAGAAACCAACTCCAAAATCATGTTTTACATAACATAAAATTTTCCATGTCATTCAAATCCCCATTTAAACAATCTTGTTTAAATCAAACAAATTATAATTCAAGCATACCATTATTCAAAACATTATAGAAATGAATTTAATCCTAAATCTGAAAACATATGTTCATAAAAAATAGAGATAGTATAAATTATTGTTCACCTTGATTAAGATAAGGAGATTGGATTGAGATTAATTCCCTTCTTTGATTCCTTAGCTTTTATTGAATTCCTCTTTTCTTTCCTTGTTAATGGCATGCTCCTCTATTAGTTCGCATTTTATTTTATTTTTGCAAAATGACCCGAATGACATAAGGAACGAGAATATATAATGATATGAGGTTATGTGCGGCTATTTCAATGTACCCTTGTGTAAACTAATTAGCCTATAAGTCATTCTTAAGCTCATTTAATTAATTGATTAAGCACGGCCACTTCATATTTATTCAAATCTCAATCCCCTTATCACTTAACATTTATATTATTCTATTTAATTTATCTAATTAAATCTTCTGAATAATGTTATTAAAAATTAGGGGTGTTACAGACTTCTACTACATACATTTTGGAATCACCCTTGGGATTGGTAGCAAGTAGCCCTTACACTTCAAAGAGCTCCGTCTTCGATTATCCTTAAGCTATTCCAATTTGAACTTCTCATGCTGGTTCGAATTGGTTTTCGGGTAATGTATCTTATGTCTCCCTGAACTGAGAACCATAGCTTAAAACAGGGCAACTTTTGATAGTCGGTTATTTCAAATAAGCAATAATTCAACCAGAGATTTAATTTCCAAAGGAAATAACACTGGTTAAGCACAAAGCACCTATTAGCCTTTTTAGTTAATCCTTTCATTAATTAAAATCGCTTTGTAAATACTGGTACCAAAATTATTTTACAAAGATATATTCATAGACCCTTTATACTCCTTTCAATACTTGAAAAAATATCTATATACTTATTTCAACGGTATAAGTATATTCACAAAAATATTACGAAAGATTTCTTATTTCAAAATCATATTAAAGGATTAAAATAAATATTATTTTAAAGGAAATAGAGGTAAGGATAAACCAAAAATACTATTCCTTCGGTGTTAAGCATAGAACGAATGTCCACACCACCAAAATTAAGAAGATCAATTTGGGGAAAACCAATCTCAGTTTTTTTTATAAAAAAAAAATCTTTATAAAATTCTAGTATCATTCATAAAAATCCTTTTATAAATCTCTAACATCATTTATAAACTATTTTATGAATCCTAAAACCATCTATAAAACTCTTTTTTTTATTTCTAAAACCATTTATGAAACTCTTTTATAAATCTTAAACACCATTTATAAAACCCTTTCTCTTTTATAAACTCTTTCATAAAAATCCTGTATAAAAATCCCTTCTAAAATCCCTTTGTAAAAATCCTTATGAGAATTCTTTATATAGCCTTTATAAAAATCCTTTATAAATTAAAACTCCATTTTCCTTTATAAGCTCTTTTATTAAATTTTCAAGATCTCTTTTCAATTTGTACAACTCTTTTCATAAATTTTCTTTATTTAAAACCAAACTCCTTTAATAAATCTTAAGTTATAAAGTTCCTTTAATAATCAAAATAATTATTTCAAACATCTTTAAATAAGCAAGTTATTATTTAAAGCATCCTTCATTTAATTTATCTTTAAACTTCATTAACAAAATAATGACTTTTTACAATCATTTAAAAAAAGTATTAAATTACTTCAAAACACCTTTAATAAAATAATATTCAAACTTCAAACCATTATTATATAATAATTAATAATTTTGGCATTATTGATAAAATAGTTGATAATTAATCTTCAAAACCTTATTATAATAATTAATTAACATCCAAACCATTATTAATAAATAATTATTACCATCTTTAAATAATATTAAATAGAAGTAAACAACATTTAAAATATTATTAAATAATAGTTAAACAACATTAAATCATTTTTAAATAATAGTTAAACAACGTTAAAACATTTCTAAATGATTTAGAAAAGACAAATAAAAGGGTTAGGGTAAAATAGAAAAGTTCAAAATCCTCTTAAATAACAATATTACAGGAAACCCAAAGGTTAGATTTAAAATCATTCTCAGAATCAAAAACCAATTTCAGACCTAAACGGCGATTAATGGTATTTTCAAAATATTAAATTGAGGTCAATAACCACCAAAGCACTTAACCAAATTTTATTATTGATTTTATCACTACAAGGGTTAAGTTTGAACGTATAACAATGTCATATTCAATAGCCAAGAATCGAGTTTGATATTCAATAATTCCTATAACAAGAATATTATTGAAAATAATACAACAATGGCAAGGAATCCTATTGGATCCCTCTACAAATTTCCTGATCGTCATATAAATTCTCTACAAATGATTTCATATATTGACTACTTTCAATAGCGACAATTCATCAAAACCAAAAAATTAACCAATAAAACATATATGTATACAACCAATAATTTTTATCTACTACAAAACATTACTGATCAACCAAAAAGGTGAGTTAAACTCATCGAAATTCCAGTTATCGTCAAAGCATTCTGGTTCCATCTAAAATCGAACAGCATTCAATTTTAGCTTGAAATTCTACAAGCTTCAATCTCTAACAATCCAATTCCAAAGCATAGATATCGTTCCTAGAAGTGTAATGTGACTGACCGCATTCGATTTGGACGTAATATGAAATAAATATTGATTTTACAAGATTATAGAATTAAATAATATAATTGATTACTTAATTACATAATTAATTCTCTAATTTCCCTTCCAAACTCTAATCCTCCCTACTAATCACAGCCGCATCGAAACACAACTCATAGCTCTGCTTCATCACCCAATAGCACTGCCTTTGGCCTTTCCTGACTACCGTACCTCCATGGAAGACAGCCGCCGCCATTCCCGACCCAACGCCACCCGTGTCGCCGTCTATCTCCGCTTGTAACCTCCTTGTAAACACAAAATGTAGAATGTTGTTGAGTCGCTTTCCGACCACCCACGACCACTTCATGATAATCCAATCGATCAACTTCCTCTCCTTATCAAGGCGAACATTTCCCTAGTTGAGGTCGAGATCTAATTCGGCCTTCGATGGCCTCAATAGACGTGGGTCATTAGATTGTTAGGGTTAGGGATGATAAATTGACAGCTAGGTTTCTAATCTCTAGTTTAGGCCAAAATGAAGTGGGTATGGGTCCTATATATAGGATTTCTAACTGATACTATTCACGTCCTAAATTCTACGAACTTAAAACGAGGCGTGCTCACGGGCGTTTATAGCTAAATATTCCTATTCCGAACCAAATGAAACTATTTTCAGAACCTAATTCTATCATATACAGAAATTGGCTTTTTAAAAAACTAATTATATTACATTATATTTCTAAAATTAATTACTACGTGTTTCGAGCTCGCGAGACCACATAGATGTCTGACAGTTACGAAACTCGATGGCGTACAATAATTTATTATTCCAGATTTAATGACACTAGTTTCGTCAAAATTCGACATAGTGTCCTGGAATGATAATTTTACACGTTAATTAAAATGAATTATTATTATTATTATTAAAATTCTGATTCTGAAAAATCAACAAAACATCGTTATTGTTTATAAATTAAAGAAGTTAAATAAGAAATTTAATTCAATTAAATTTACATTTAATTTTAGAATCCTATCATTTAAATCAGTGCTCAATTATTAAATTCTTAATTCGCATATTTTGATAATCTTTGTAATTTTAATTCAAGTTATTTAACTTTAAACCAATTAAATTAATTAAATATTCAAAATCCAAAGATCAAAATTTCGGGTTGTTACAATGTGCTTTTGGCTTGCTTGAGTTCTTTCCATTAAAGCTGGAGCTAAAAATGGAAATGCGGCTTGGGTCCGTTGTGCCTATGGATTGCAACGTGGCTTTGGGTAGAGGTGAAGGGGTGGTGTAGCTTGGAGGCACGATGATTTAGGGATTTGTGAATAACAAGGAAATGAAAATGGTTTTGGCAATGGTGATTTAGGATTAGGCTTTGCATTTTAGGGATTGGGCAAATGAATTACAATGAGTAGCCAAAATAGGGTTTGAGAAGGAAGAAATGTTTTGTGAAAATAAAAGAGGGAAAGTGACCGCCTACTAAAAATAATTAAAGAGGGAAATTATCTAAAGTGAGACAGAAACTTTTTAAGTTTAGGAATGAAGAAAGAGACTATGGACCAATTAGCGCCTTTGGTTAAAATTACGATAATATAGGAGTAGTGTTTTATTTTTTGTTTTTAAATGACTAAAAATGACATTTTATTGTTAAGTGTCATCTCTTGGTGCAATCAAACGCTGTCACCCTTGTAGTGAGTCGGTTTTACAAAAATTGTAAAAGACGAGGGAAAGTATGAAGTTAAAATTTTGCGACAAGGAAGAACTATCGAAAGCAATTAAATTAATATAGAACAATAACCGTTTATGGAGGCTGTTAAGTCGGGTACGTCGGCTAATTAGTTAAATATACCTTCATTTTAAAGTTCTTTTAGTGATTTCTCGGGAAAACTAGTTAATTGTTTAATTGGTTAAAAAAATTGAAATTAATGAAATTTTAGAAAATTTCTAAATTCTCAAAAACTGTTATGAATTAATATTTACAACGGTTTATTATCAAAAAATTATTTATAACGGTCAAATACTAAAAGTTGTTAAAGACCTTTATTACAACTGCAAAGTGCAGACAGTTGTAAAAAAGCCTTTATTACAACTTTCAAGCAAAAACAGTTGTTAAAACTGTTTATTACAACATTCACAGAGCGAACATTGCAAATGAAAAGTTGTATAGAGTAATTTGGTTGTATAAATAGTAAATATAAAATATTAGTCTTAATCATTAATCATTATTCATTAATTATTAACTATTTAATAGTAATTATTACTTATCAAAATTAATTATTAATAGTAATTATTTAATATTAATTATTGAATAGTAATGATTAATTAATAAAAAATAATTATTAAATATTGCTTTCTAGTTATTAATTATTAAATATATTTGTACTTATAAAAAATAACGTTAAAGTATCTGTTTCAAAAAAATAACATAAGTGCCCTTGCAAATTACTTGAAAATCTGCTGCAAAATAGCTTCGAAAATCAATTGTCGGTAATTTGACACAATTTGCAATGGAAATTAGCATCAAAATATTTTTGTCGATAAATTGATGCAATTTGATGCGGTTTATGGCCGATAATAACATAGGACGATGATAATATATAACAATTTGAAATAGAAAAAAACTTAAAATTATCCTTTGTAGATCACTTGGAAAAACTTAAAATTTCCATCATTGAATTCTTTCTATAATGATGTGTGCTTAAGATTAAGTGCATAAGGTTAAATTTAGTTTCATCTAAAGTATAATTTACGAGATTATATAATATAAGAGTTGATAAGAAACCTCTACATACCAGATGTCAAGGAGTTCACAAGTTGTGTGACTCGAAAGGCTACATGTAATATTTGCTCATAAGGGATCTTGTGTGGACCGCCCTAAAGGAGTTTGGGACCAAACAACATTGGTTAATTAATTTATGTTATGAACATAAGTTTCATAAACTCAAAACTAAATTGATTTTATAAATATACAAAGGCAACTCATAAAATGTTTCTGAATGCATACTCCGTCATATTGAGAAATAATTGTTGTTTCAAGAAACACCAACTTCATAATGAAGAAATTTCTTCTAGAAATTATTGGTAGTAAAATGGATTTGAATATGATCCAAAGATAAAATGATTATGTAAGATAAAATAAAAATAAGCAAGCTAAAATAGACACAAGTCATTAAAATGTCTAATAAGAACATCCGCACATTAAAGTGAAACTGTGAGTTTCATATCAATGTTAAGAGCAGAATTTCCTTAGTTGTCAGTAAGCCATTAACAGTATTGACTTTTCCATATAGCATGATGCACAAATCTAAAATAGATTCCAAGTACTTTATCAAAATATGGTTTTAATAATTATACCCGAAGATGTATGATCCATTAGCCACAAACGTGTCTTTGAGAAGAAGACCGATGCAGTTGGAATATAGTAAGCAATGCTGATAAAAATAATATCGTTAATTTTCAATTATTAAAATTAATGCAATAGGTTCGTTATTCAACGTGCTAAAGTTAATTCGGATTTTACACACAAAATTATCACCTGATATGATTTTGAGTTTTGGTACATATATATTGAAATAAAACTCTAAAAAATGATTTAGAATATAATGTTTGCACATAATAACGAAAGTATCTCGAAGTTAATGGAAGTCGTAACTAAATTTGAGAGTATTGGATAGGTTCCATGAACTGATGCAATAATATTGTTCAACAAGCATAAGAATTAAGCAAATACTTTGATAAAGAAATCAAATAGTTTAAATTCTAGTCAAAAAGCAGAGGAAGCGTGTGTTTATAAGAAAGAGTATTAAGAGTACTAAAATATTTCTACAACTATAAGTAGACAACATAATATTGATTTTTAACGATGTACTCGTGTTGAAAACAATCTTAGTTCAATTGTCCAATCCTCGATATTGGATTTGAAAATGAATCTTTTATAATCATTATAAAATAATGTTGGGATAATCTTATACAATGTACGTAGATACCATATTAAAATGTTGGGCGTGGAGCATATGAGATGGATTCCTAGTGCATTGGTAATAGGAGTAGTCACATATATTATGTTGTCTAATATATCACATTTCACTTATGTATTCCGTACACAGAGCGAATATAAATATGATTTAAGACACTAAATGGTTGTTAAAAGTGTTCTCAAGTATTTGAAAAATACTAGAGAATTGTTCATGAACCCAACGAGCTTTTTATGCAGGAGAGTATGTCAATCCTAAATTCACGTTTAACTTTATTTAAGGAGCTTTATGTTGATGTTCCAAACAAAAGGGGTTGGTTGATTCAACCAAGAGGCTAAGTACATCGTCTTGAATATCACCACAGTAAAAACTATCACACCACTAGCTAAAATGACATGTGAACTTCAATATTCGAATTTTTTGATATTAATCGTCGACTGAATTTACACCTACGAGTCGCACAACCATACTAGTGAATTTTCTGAAATATCGCATGGTTAAATTTGTTTATAAGATGTTATAAAGTAATTAATATTTATGAAATGTTAATTGTTTATATATTTTATGTTCTTGGTGCTATAAGTACTTCTCTGGGTGCCATCAGCAATTAATTGTGTGCGTATATATAAATTATATGTGTGTATCAATCTACGATATCGATACACATTTGAATGTGATTTAAGTGAAGTTAATTATTAATGGTCTTGAGGTTTATTGGCCTACTTAGGGGTCCAATTTTAGGCCTTCCATAAAGAAGGAAGAAGGGGTTTTGAAATTCAAATATGGATTTGATAACTTGGCAAAAGAAGAAAGAGTAACAGGTGGAGAATTTGTCGCCTTTTCTCTCTATATAAACCAATCGCGCCTCATTTTTCATTGCTCTTTTTCTCCCTCCATCCCTTGGCTGTGAGCTCCTATACACACCATTCCATAGGCTAATACATCTATCTAGGCAGCATTAAAACAAAATAAAAATAGTGGTGCACTTTATTATAGCAATATCAAGTGATCGATTCCTTCAAAACTAGGAGATTTCTCTGATCTAGGTGTAGTAAAGGCTATGTGTATAAGGTATAATTCCAATTTTATGTTTTTTATTCTTTTGAGTATGCTATTTCATCATATTTAGAATGATTTTATATATGTGTTAATGACATGCTTTAATTATAAATGCACTAGATCAAAGTAAACAACAGTTTTACATAAAAACAATCTATTTAATGCAGAGTTTAAAATCAAAATATGTATGTAAACATTATTGTAGGATCGTTTTCACCCTAGAGGGGGGGTGAATAGGGTCTACTAAATATTAATGCGGAAATAAAAATAAAAACAGAAAGTAATGCAGTAAAGATCACACATAGTTTTACCCAGCTTCATCAAATATTTGCCTACGTGCTGCACCCAAGGTTTCTACTAGAAATTAAGTAATCAGACGTTTACAAAAACACGTACACTTGCGATACCTGCTAACTTGATTAACCTAACTCTAAGCTCAAAACCCTGCCACAACTCAGCCGTTGAGTTGCGAATTCTCGAACTACAAAACCGTAGTTCGTAAACTAGTTAATCTAGAGTTTGAAAAATAAATAAAAAACCAACAAAATAATTAAAATTAAATAAAAACCCTATGGTCTTAACTTATACGGCCCAATTAAAAAATATATAAACGAGTTTTCCCTTTTTATTTTGCTTCCTACTCATCCATGCAGTCCTGTTTCTTTGCAGTCTAGAATTAGGGTTTTGTTGATTTTCAAGCCTACGATTTCTCGAATTAAATCGTCTATCTTTAATTAAGTCTCTGATTTAGTCTTCAACAATTTTGGTGCTTTGGAATCCTCTCTGTTGGTTGAGTTGATCGATTCAGATGAATTTGGATTTTGTGCTTCTTCGATCAGTGTTCTTCGATTACTCTAGAGGATTTGAGTTCGAATTTTGTATAATATCGGTATGCGATTTTTACTTTATTTATTCTGTTAAATTGCTTGAACTCGAACTATGATGTTCTGCCAATGATGAATTGGGTATTTATAGGGATAAAAACCCTATAATTTTGTTTCGTATATTTTGATTTGAATTCTTCAATTGCTGCGCTCGGCCATTCGATTCTTGTTGAATGATTGTGTGATTTCTGACTGGTTCATTTGTTGAATATATTTCTGATATATTTGAATATGCTTAAATTTATTTGCTCTGGTTTCGTTCTTTGCTGCCTATGACTTGTTCAATTTATCATTCGTTGTTCCATTTTCTGAAATATGTTTCCTTATGACCTCTGATTGAATTCCCTTGATTTTGTTCAATCTGCTACAAATAATTTTTGATTTTTTTGAACACTTCAACTGTTTTTTTCGTTTGACCATTTCTTTTTGAAACGTCTCCTTGACCGATTCATGACCCACGGCTGCTTCATTGGTTTTGTTGTATTATGATTAGTTGGTCTAGTTCCGTTCATTTCATTGCTCTGGCCTTGGAGTCTTGGATGTTAGCCTTGCATTGAGTTTGATCTGATGTCTCCATGTATATACATACATACATACATATATGTATGTATGTATGTATGTATGTACATGTGTGTGTGATTGCTATGGCATGCTCTGATGCCTGGATGTCTCTTCTGTTGCATGTCTAGATCTGGTGCACCACTTTGTATATTTGCACTACATGTTGATATCTGCCCTCAATTCTGGTTGTCTTGATTTCATGTGTGTTCATGCCTGAATGCTTACATATCCATGTACATATGAGCATGTTTACTTGTTTGGTTGCATGTTGTTGCTTTGCATTCATGTTAACACATTTGGACTTGTGAGCATGTCTGAAGCTTTGCATTCATGTTAACCCATTTTAACTTGTAAGCATGTCTGAAGCTTTGTTGCTTGGTTCCTACACATCCACACTGATATGTTCTTGCCTGAGTTATTGTAGTCTGGTTGCATGCCTGGGTTATTGTAGTCCGGTTGCATGTTGTTTGTATATTGGTTGGATCTTCATGTGTACATTTGGTTGAGCTGCTGTCATGTTGGTTGGACCTTTGTACATTTGGTTGAGGCTATTTATATTAGTGCCTTACTAGCTTGATGCTCCTACTTGATTGCTTTGTACTGACCATTGTTGTGTTGTTTGTTTTTGCATTGCACCTGAGTTGAATCCAGTCTTGGCTTGGGTTTGACATTGTGCTCACCTGTCCTTGCAATTTCAGCAAGCAAGTGTATATCGGTGTGCACGACCTTGTGGCATGTACAGTGATACATCGTGCATGTCACAAGTTGTTTGCGTATTTTTATTTCTAGTTTGAAATAGAAATATGAATTAAAAAATGATGGCAAATAACCAAAATAATTGAGGCAAACAATATTTTCAAACACACACACACTTCATTATGCACTGTAAAATATTTCTTTTTCAATTTTACTGCGTCAATGTTTATTTTGCAGATAGATCAGATGCTGGATACAGACTGGAACAGAGTTGAAGGTCAAATACGAGTGATGAGTGAATATGTAGTGAGGTGAAATACGTATGTAAAATTGTATAGTGAAAATTGTGTTGTATTTGAAACCTGTATTTGAAACTTGTATTTGGAATTGTGTAAATATAGTGAGAGCTTAAATTTGTACTATTTGAATTTGTAATAAAATATTTGTTTGAATAAAATATTTGTTTAAATAAGAATTCCGAGTTATTTATTTTATTCAACAAATATTTATTTAATTATGTGGAAAAATAAAATAGTACGATAACAAATACATTTAAACGAATATATATATATATATATGTTTATTATCATCAAACAAAAATCATACACTAGTATATTCTACAATCTCCCACTTTTGATGATAACAAACATATATTAAGATTTTGACTCTATTAAATGTATTTGGTCTTGATGAATTCTATTAGCTCCCCCTATTTGAATACTCCCCCTACTACAAAGCTCCCCTTCACATATGCATAAAAATAAAAAATAAAAATGCAAATAAAAAATAAAAAAAATGCAATGAACCTATATGAGAATATGCAAATAAAAAAATACGACTTATTTGTCAAAATCTTAACTTCTCTCCCCCTTTTGTTATCAGCAAAAGAGTAACAGTGTTAGATAAGAGCGATAAAGTGATAAACATGAATCACAACATTAATACCTAATCGAGTATAAATATTAAATATCAAATAAAAATCAAACAAAATCATAAATACTCTATTAGGCGCATATTCCATTTTAGAGTGATAGGGGTGGTGTTGGCATAGAAAACCATATAGTTGTGTCCATTTGTGGTATATTTATGACAGGAATATTTTAAATACTTACTAACCATGCATAAATGTTAGGGCTTTTAAATGAGAATATTAGTATTCTATTTTTATTAAAAATGAATTCCAAGCATCTTCTAACCACGCATAACCGTGAGGACTTTTAAATGGGGTTAGAATCAACTCGCCTATTTTATCCAATTTTGATATGTGTTCCATACATGCATAACCGTAAGGACTTTTAAATGAGTATGAAAGCACACAATCAGAGATTTCAAGTAGTTCACCCATGCATAACCGTGAGGACTTTTAAATGAGAGTGAGTACTTTTGGATGATTTTATTGCTAATTAAAAAAATGAATAATTTCCTGTTTAAATACCACATTTTGACATACTATATTGGATTTTGATGAGTGATAGTCGTAGAAATATGATAGGAATAGAGATGGTCATGGAATTTTTACCAACCAAAGTTGTTACAAATTTTGTTTAAATTTTTAAAGAAATTTTCTAAAAATACTCTCTCAAGGCATAGTGTATGATCAAGATTATCACTCACAATTTTTTTCAGTCACAATTTATCTTTTCGATAACCAATAGGGAGTCAGATTAGTTAACATAGACATTTAAAATCAAATCTAAAAAAATATAAAATCACATTTCTAAAATGCCTAAACTGAGACAAAGTCGACAAAAACTATTTTCTGGAAGGGGTTTTGTAAAAATGTTTGCCAATTGAGAATCGGTTGAAATGAAATTTATGGGGATATTTTCTTTGGAAATGTGATCTCTAATGAAATGATGTCTAACATCTATATGCTTGGTGCGAGAATGATGTACAGGATTATTTGTGAGATCAATTTCACTTTTGCCATCACACATAAGTGGAACTCGTTTAAAATTTAGACCATAGTCTTGCAAAGTTTGTATCATCCATAAGATTTGAGCAGAGCAACTGCTTAGAGCAATATACTCTGCTTCGGTGGTAGATAATGCAATACAATTTTGTTTTCGACTTGACCATGCAACTAACGAATGTCCCAACATAAAACACATTCCACTAGTACTTTTTCTATAACTAGACTACCAGCATAGTCTGCATCTGAATACCCCTTTAACTCAAAGTTATCATTAGTTGGATACCATAGACCAAACCGTGAGATGTGCAACAAATACCTTATAATCCTTTTTACAGCTTTTAAATGAGATTCTTTTGGATTTGATTGAAACCGTGCACATAAACAAACAGAGAACATAATTTCTGGTCCATAAGCAGTAAGATAAAGAAGTGATCCAATCATACCTCGATATTTCTTTTGTTCAACTACCTTACCTTTTTCATCCTTGTCAAGTTTAATTGTTGTGCTTATGGGAGGTTTTGCAGGTTTAGCATCTTTCAATCCAAATTTGTTGACAAGCTCTCTGATATATTTTGTTTGAGAGATGAATGTACCTTTTTCGCTTTGTTTGATTTGAAATCCTAAAAAGAATTTTAACTCTCCTACCAAGCCCATTTCAAACTTTTCCTGCATGAATTTTTCAAATTTCTCATAAACAAGGTTGTTAGTGGCACCATAAATAATGTCATCAACATATATTTGAATAATCGAAAGAACATCATTTTTGTGCAATAGAAATAACGTGGTGTCACACAGCCCTTTTTGAACCAATTTTCAAGGAGATAAGTGCTAAGACATTCATCCCAAGCCCTAGGGGCTTTTTTTAATCCATATAGTTCTTTCTTAAGTTTATACATGGTTAGGGTATTCTTGACTTTCAAAGCCTTCAGGTTGTTCAACAAATATGTCATCTTTTAAAATTCCATTAAGAAAAGCACTTTTAATATCCATTTGTCTTAGTTTAAATCCTTTATAACAAGCAAAAGCTAACAAGATTCTAATGGATTCTAGTTTTGCTACTGGTGCAAAAGTTTCATCAAAATCAATTCCTTTAGTTTGATTATAACCTTTAGCAACTAACCTGGCTTTGTTCCTAATCACATTTCTAGATTCATCAAATTTATTTTTAAAAAACCATTTGGTTCCTACAACTGGATAATCATTAGGTCTAGGTGCTAGAATCCAAACTTCATTTCGTTCAAATTGATTTAGCTCTTCTTGCATAGCCATAAACCAACTTTCATCATTGAGAGCTGTATCTATGTCTTTGGGTTCAATTTCTGAAATAAATCCACTATATAGACACAAATCTCATAAATTTCTAAAGGAGGAATGAGTTTGAATATCTACAATAGGATTACCTATTACCAATTCGAGAGGATGATCTGCATTGAATTTCAATCTCTCTGGTTCCAGATTTCTTTGGACTTCTTCCGCGGTTGCAATTTCTTTTGGATTTTCACTTTCATCTTTTTCGTTCTCCTCTTCGACATGGATTTTGATTGTTTCCATGCTTTGATCATCAATGCCTTCATCAAATTTCACATTGATTGACTCCAAGATTGTTCTCGTCCTTATGTTGTATACTCTATAAGCTTTGCTTCTAGAAGAGTATCGCATGAACATGCCTTCGTCAGCTTTTGGCTCAAATTTTCCTAGTTGATCACCTGTATTGAGAATAAAACATGGACAGCCAAAATTTTTGAAATGTGTAATGTTTGGCTTTTTGTTGAGCTATGGTTCATATGGTGTTTTCTTAAAAATCGGCCTAATCATGACTTTATTCATTACATAACAAGCTATGTACACTACCTCTGTCCAAAAGGACAAGGGTAGTCCATACTCATTTATCATAGATCTAGCCAACTCTTGTAAGGTTCGATTCTTCAACTCGACTACTCCATTTTGTTGTGGAGTACGTGGGGCAGAGATTTCATGTTTAAATCCATTATCATCATAAAAAATTTCAAATTCATAATTTTCAAATTCTCCACCATGATTACTTCTTAGCGAAATAATAGAAACTCCTTCTTCATTTTGAACTAATTTTGTGAATTTAGTGAAGTATGAGAAAGTTTCTGATTTTTTAGCTAAGAAGTATACCCACATGTATCTAGAGTAATCATCAACCAATACATAACAATATCTCTTACCACATAACTTGCAATATCGTTTGGTCCAAATAGATCCATATGAACTAGTTCAAGGACTCTAGAAGTACTTACAATGTTCTTGGCATGAAAAGATGATTTTTTTTAATTTTCCCATAGTACGTGCTGTTGGCACCAAAATTGGTCACTAACACCCAAAGAGAGTTTTGTGTAGAGAGATTAATGAAGAAGGTAAATTAAAATAGAGGAATGTAAGCAAAATTAACTGCAAAAACAAGAACACCGGATTTATAGTGGTTCGGCGTAACTGCCTACGTCCACTTTGAGTTTAATCTTTATTGCTTTTCCAATAATTGAATACAAATACAATCCATACACCAACAACTTGAATACAAGTTTTAACTAAAAAAGAAAGAGTCTTGAAAATGGCAGAGTCTCCCTAGTGTTCTAGAAAAAAGGTCCATTTCACTGTGCCCCTGCCCTTCTATTTATAGACGAAGATGGGTTGGACTTCCCTCATGGGCCTAGTAACAAGGTGCCTCGGCCCGTGGTAAGTAACATCTGCGCACCGAGCCATAGATGCCGAACGGCAATTGCCGAGCGAGGTTGGTCGAACCAGAGAATGCCAACCGAGGCCTCAGTGCCGAACGGCACTCGTATGCCGAGCCACACATCCAAGCCGAACGACATTCGTATGTTGAACAAGGGATATGTGTTGAACTGCACTCATATGCCGAACAAGGCATTATGCCGAACGACCCTTCCATGCCAAGCGAGGCTTCATGCCGAGCAAGGCTTCATGCCGAGCGACCTTTCTATGCCGAGTGAGGTTTCATGCCGAGTGACCCTTCTATGCCGAACGAGGCAAGATGTCGATCGACCCCTCAATGTCGAACGAGGCAAGATGTCGAACGACCCCTCAATGCCGAACGAGGCAAGATGCCGAGCAACCTTTCTATGTCGAGCCTCTTGTCACATAGTCAAACAACGGGGTAACACTTGCCCCCCAAAGTGTATCATGTGGATGAACATGATGCGCTTTGATCCATGAGCACTCTGCATTTCTCTTTAAGCCCTTGTTCTGTCTCCTCGATAGTGGACCATTACGAACTCCTGGATGCAGAGGGAGGCTTGAATGCCGAATGAGGTATGGATGCCGAACGAGGCATGGATGCCGAACGAGGCATGGATGCCGAACAAGATATTGATTTCGAATGACATATTGATGCCGAACGACATATTGATGTCGAATGACCGAGGTACCTTGACCAGTTCTACCGGTCACTGTCTCTTCACCTTCTTTCCTTCCTACTATAAAAGCCAATACTTCTCCTCTTCCTCCCTTTTACCTTTTACCCCCGCTCTAACACCCTTACGAACTCACCTTTCCCCAAACATTTGCTAACATCTCAACCTTTCTTTAAATCCCCGAGTCCCATACGTTACCTCTCGACTGCCCTCAACAGCAAGCTTGAGTGGATTCCACTTCTAAATCGAGTACTTCACTAGACTTCGACCCCTTCTCCTAGGTATGAACCCCTTACTTGTTCGACCTTCTCCAATTAGGGGCTTCGTACAAAATTTGAATTTGCAACTTTCGTTTAACTCAAAAATGATGGAAGTCGTATAGATTAGGAAGATGGATCTGGGGTTTAAATGAGCCTTAGGATTATATGGAGAGGAGGAAGGAAGAGGGTGTCGGCTCAGTAAGAATCGGTGAGGGTAGGGACTGTTGGTCGAGGGTGGCATGCGAGTTAAAGTGGTGATGTTTAGTTTATTTGAAGAAATGAGTTGGAGGAAGACGTATGGCTGTGGCTCGGCATGACTTCCACATGCCGAACGATGGAGAGGGAGTGTAGGAATGAAGTTGAAGTTGGGGGCAAAGTGCCGAGCGATGCGGCTCGGCATGACTGCGGTTCGGCATGACTTGCCGCATGCTGAACGGTGGAGAGGGAAGGTAGGAGAGTGATGCAGGCAATAAATAGTCGAGTCTCTGCAGTGTCGTTCGGCGTTAAGTCTGGTAGTAGGCCGCAACAGTCAGAACCATCTCAACTCGAACATAATGCATGTTGACTTAACTTATTTCCTATGCCCGAACATATGACAGTGAACAAGGACAAGGACTTAAGCAAACAAGCATATTGAACTAATCCGGACTAATAATCTCTCTGTTTCAACAACTATAAACCTGAACTTAACTTGACTAAATCAGATAATAAACTTCCACGTACAATGTCGATGCCGATTTCAAAATAGAAACCATCATACGACAAGCTCTCGGAGACGGACAGCGATGACGATCTTCGAAGACGAAAGTTCAAAGCTTAACTTTATTTCATCAACTTTACGACCTGTAATTCTTTGGCACTTATACTTGAATGGTTGCACTAGTTCACACACCACACGGGGGGGGGTATTTTTGTTGTTATGTAATGTCGATCGTTTTTCAAGTATAGTTAAAACAGGTGTTTCATCAGATCCAACATTCATCAGAGATGTCTAGAAAATCAAGCTCTGCCACAGTCTTAGATAGACCTGAGCAAACTTCACGACAGGAAGTAGTTGGAACTTTAAATCCATCGACTACTCCTGTACAAGATATTTCGAGCCCCATGATCGCTTCCGTTGACTTGGCTCCCGATGACTTGGATGCAGCAATCTTCCTAGACAATCTGGCCAATTCTCAAGCTTCGAGAATTAACGAAAGTGCTCTTCGTCACATATGCTCAATACACGGGATTCCTTTTGATGATGTGCTGGTTTCGTCGGGACAAAATCGTCTTCACTTGCCCCTAGTCGAATATACGGCCTGCAACAAATTTATGTGCTGGGTTGGTAGCGTGCCACCATTCAACTCTTTCCTCCGCGATCTGCTGCAATATATGGAGATCGCCCCAACGCAGTTACATCCCAACAGTCATGCGTTTTTATATGGCACGTGCATTCTCTTCATGAGTATTTTATTCAGGCTCCCGACACCTGGCGATATACGCTACATTTACCGTTTCAAGAGACGGTCCGACAGCCCATACTTTGTATTCCTCGAGCCATATAGCAAGGGCCAAATCCTCACAGGCTCGTGGAGCAAATTCGCCCAGTATAAGCAAGAGTGGTTTTACGTGCGCTATCCTCCTGGCTTTGCAAGGAGATGGGTGGAAGGGAGTAAGTTTCTTTTCTGGATCAATACTTGCATTTGGCGAAAATTGCACCTTTTCTAACTCTTTTTCTACTTTTACAGGTATCGGCCCACGTCCCGAAGGCTCCGGGTATTCTGAGACCGTTGAAGCTATCTGAGCTGCCCCTACGGAAGACCGGGACATTAGGTCCATTATTTCAAACGAATCGCTGCTGGCGGAAGGTCGCCGAATAAGTCTTCCTCATGGCGCCACTACAACTGGACTTGCTTTGGAAAAAGGCAAAAGGCAAGTTGGGCCTTCGTCACATGGTGCCTCTGACACACCTGAGGAGGGCGAGATTAGAGAAACAAAGGTGCCCGAAGCATCGGGTGAAAATGTCAATCCCACTCTGGAACCGGTGGTTGAGGTACACGAAAGAAGAAATTGACTTATAAATTGAGGAAAAAGACAGCGGGCGGAACCTCTAAGGTCACAATCACTCCGGTAGAGAGAGAGCCTTCTCCTCAACACTTAGAGAGTTCATTGAAAGGCTTGTCGGACATCACTATTCCCGACGATTTGCTTAATTATGGCTTCGATGATCCGGAAGCCCTGAAGCTTCGCTCGCCCGCGAAATGCGATGATTGCACTCAAGTCCAAAATCAAGGAGAGAAAACTCCAATTAGTAAAGCTAAAAAAACTGGTCCGTTGGGAGGAAACACTAGGACACACACGATAGCACTTACACTTCACCCTGCACTCAATCTTCAGTCACCGTGTGATTCTGGCTAACCCGTGTTCATTATTTTTCTGTGCAGGTGATATGGGGCGTTCTCATAGATTTGACCGCCTCCACGGTTCCTCTATTTTCCATTATTCTGGACGAGATTCGAGCTCCGGCAAACGTCGGGATAGAGATGATGACAGCAACAGAGATTACCGCTCCCAGGATTCATCATCCCAAAGGAAAACTGACCATCAGCCTTCATCTCATTACGATTCTCCTTCTCACCCGGAACAAGGTAGGGAGAAATCTGGCCATAAAGGGTCCCAGTCTGATACTCCCCGCGATCAACACTCGGGCTCTTCCAGCACAAGGCCTCACAAGAAAACTGTGGTTTCGAAACCAACTCCTTTTACTCCCGCACAAGATCCGTCGGTATCGGAAAAGCTAGTCGAGCTCAAGGCTACGTTCCCCAAAATATGCTTTGATGGTCTGAAGTTCCTTCCGGCGATCCATCCCATTCCGGGACACGTCAAGCAAAGCGCCATTGCACGTAACAACGACGTCTACATTCAACATGATGCATTCGTCCATTTGGTTGAAAAAGTCTCGAAAGTCTCTACTGAGCGTCAACATGAAATCGACCGTTTGAAGCTCGCGGCTATTCATGACAAAGACATCATTAAAGCTCAGGATGAAGAGCTCTCTTCATACAAGTCTCGACTTGAAACTACCGAAAAGAATGCTAAAGACACAACGGAGGCCATTAGTCGTCTGGAGATGACACATAAGAAAGAAATTGACGAAGCGGTTCAACGTTGCGGGGCCTTAGCTTTAGAGAAAGATTCTGTTCATAAGGATAGAGATGTGCTCGCTCAACGAGTCAAGGAGCTGGAAGAGCTATTTCTCAAAGACAAAAAAAGAAAAGGTTGCTGTTCAAGAGGAGTCGCACCGTTATTGCGATGAGATTGTCGCTACACGACTCCTGAAGACAAAGCTTGACGAAGAACTCTCCCAGGCTGAGACGCTGAAGGATGAAGCTCGCGAAGAGGGCAAAAGGATAGCATTTACAGAGTGGACTCTCGCCTCGAGGCAGCCACCGAAGCGGGTAGGGAGGAGATCAAATGCTTATTTGATCCGCTTATAGCCGAGTACAAGGCTCGAGTCCTCATGCATCGTGACTTAACATTTCTCGGCGAGGGTTATCTCGAATCTTTGACCGAAGCATGGGAGACTTTAATCAAGATCAAAAAGGTTGAGTCACCAACGGAAGAAGTCGGTGAGGAAGCTTTAGTGAAAGAATTTCTCCAGGGGAATGAGCCTTCGGACTTGTCTGCAGCGAAGGCTCTCTACAGCAGAGACTCCTCCTCATTGAAAGAAAAAAAATGACATTGTCGGCCCATCTGGAGCCAAGCCTATAATTTCTCCCCCTACTCAACCGACTGATCGCCTACCACTTGACCCCTTCGAAAAACACGTTGGTTACGACCCAGAAGATCCTGGTCTCGGTATTTATGTTCTATCTCCCATTCCAGAACGCGAAACTCCCCAAACAGTTGAGAGTCAACCAGATACTGGTACATAACTTTTCCTCCAGAGTTCAAAGGGTTCTCGCTTTCAGCGAGTGATAAATGTATTCTAACATTTGTTTCTTACGATTCCGTGTAGGTCATCCTGATCCCGTACCTACTCCGAGGAGCGATGCCGCCACGGAGAAGGAGGAGAAGACGAGAGAAACGACGCAAGCGGAAGAGACTCCCGGACCTGACGCTCAAGTGATTGAGGCACTTAACGAAGACAAATCCGACAATCCGTCGCCCGTCGCCCGTCGAAGAACATTACAAAGTTGAAATTACTGGCGCCTCCAAACACACTACAAAGCTGAGCATGAAGGAACAGGTCACCGAAGAGTGGAGAAAGAAGGTTGAAATTAAGGTCGAGCCTCAAGTGGTAGAACTCGACGACCCACTGAACAGGCCTTTGAAGATTATTCTTCCAGGTGGAACCAGGCCGTTAGAAGTTCCTCCTTCCTCTGACACCCCTTCTCAGGTGAGCAAAACGTCCAAGAGAAAACGCATGGGGGAGGAGTCGTCTGAGAAATCGAAGAAGGAGAAGAAGTCAAAGAAGTAAATATCATTCTCGTTCAACGAGAATCAGCCTGGATTATGTAATTATTATTTATTTATTTTCATAGCCGTTGTAGATAGACTCTTTGCCCCGAGTTTGGGAGAAGTTGTAGTAGGACTTCATTTTGAATTAATGAATAAAATTTCGTTCTTTGTCTTTCAAATGACTTTTGTTGTTCGGCTCACTGTATAACTTGTAGTCGAAATTTGAAACCTTGTGAGTTATATAAGCCCTAGTTCACTTCCATATGACTCGGAGATTTTTTGAATCGCTTATACTCTGATCCGTACTCTAGGAACTCAGAACATTCTAGTCCGTGCTCAGGGGACTTTGGAGATTTCGAAGTTGTTTATACTTTAGTCCGCACTCTGGGGACTCAGAGTACTCTAGTCCACACTCCGAGGACTTAGAGATTTTTCAGTCGTTTATACTCTAGTCCGCATTCTGGGGACTCGGAGTACTCTAGTCCGCTCTCTGGGGACTTAGAGATTTTCCGGTCGTCTATACTCTAGTCCGCACTCTGGGGACTCAGAGTACTCTAGTCCGCACTCCGGGGACTTAGAGATTTTTCAGTCGTTTATACTCTAGTCTACATTCTGGGGACTCAGGGTACTCTAGTCCGCTCTCTGGGGACTTAGAGATTTTCCAGTCGTTTATACTCTAGTCCGCACTCTGGGGACTCAGAGTACTCTAGTCCGCACTCTGGGAACTTAGATATTTTTCAGTCGTTTATACTCTAGTCCGCACTCTGGGGACTTAGTGATTTTTCAGTCGTTTATAGTCTAGTCCACACTCTGGGGACTCAGAGTACGCTAGTCCGCACTCCGGGGACTTAGAGATTTTTCAGTCGTTTATACTCTAGTCCGCATTCTGGGGACTCAGAGTACTCTAGTCTGCTCTCTGGGGACTTAGAGATTCTCCAGTCGTTTATACTCTAGTCCGCACTCTGGGGACTCAGAGTACTCTATTCCGCACTCTGGGGACTTAGAGATTTTTCAGTCGTTTATACTCTAGTCCGGACTCTGGGGACTCAGAGTACTCTAGTCCGGACTCTGGGGACTCAGAGTACTCTAGTCCGCACTTTGGGGACCTAGAGATTTTTCAGTTTTGAATGCACGTTCATACGCCAGATAGAATAACGCAATTTAATCTTCGTCACTGAAGTGCACTATATGGTAACATCAATAGTTCATGGAAAAGATGGCTTCAAGCCTTTATTGATCATAACAAATAAAAACAGACTAAATTGTCTTATTACATGTTGACAACTAAAAACAACGAAAGGAACGTAAACTAGAAATAATTACAACTAAAATGCGAAATAATTGTGCTAAGTGTAATAACGGCGCCGGTGTTCGCCATTCCATGCTCGGGGGAGTGTCGCGCCATCAACGGTCGCTAGCTTGAAAGTTCCTTCTCCAAGCTTTCGTTCGATGACATATGGAACTTCCTATATGGGATTCATATGTGATGGGGCCGGAAAGACTCGCTTCAAAACAAGATCACCCACATTGAAACTTATTGGTCGGACTTTTTCATTATAACATCGAGCAATTCTGTTCCTATGTGCAGCCTCTCTCAAATCAGCTTCTTCACGTTTTTCATCAACAAAGTCCAGTGATTCCAATAAGAGATTCTGATTTGTCTTGGGATCATAATAGGTTACCCGATGAGAAGGAACTTCAAGTTCGATGGGTATCACAACTTCAGCGCCGTATGCCAAGGTGAATGGAGTATGGCCAGTCGCGGACTTGTGGGTGGTTCTGTAAGCCCAGAGTGCTGTCGAAAGCTCATCCACCCACTTGCCTCAAGCCTTTTCCAGTCGTTTCTTTAATATTAGATTGATTATTTTATTTACGGCTTCCAATTACCCGTTCGCTTTAGGGTGAGCAACCATAGAAAACCTTTTATTAATATGATATTTCTGGCAGAATTCTTTGAATTCTCTACTTTCAAATTGAGTTCCATTGTTTGTGATGATAGTTCGCGGGAGGCCAAAACGGCATATGATGTTTCGTACAACGAAATTAATTACCTTTTTGGTGGTGATCGTAGCTAAAGGCTCTGCTTCTGCCCACTTAGTAAAGTAATCAACCGCAACAATTGCATACTTTGCACCACCCCTGGAAATCGGTAAGGAACCGATTATATCGATCCCCCAAATTGCAAATGGCTAGGGACTAACCATTTGCGTGAGTTCCGCTGGCGGAACTCTCAGGATTTTCGCAAACTTTTGACATTTATCACACTTTCTCACATAGTCTGCAGCATCCCGATTTATAGTTGGCCAATAATATCCATAGCGGAGGATCTTTTTCGCGAGTGTTTACCCCCCAGTATGGTCGCTACACTCTCCTTCGTGCACTTCCATCAAAACTCATTTTATCTCACCATGGGCGATGCAACGGATTAAGGGAACCACGAACCCCCTCCGATACATTATTCCATCTTGCATTTTAACATCCTTCCAGAGGTTTCTGGTCGTTGGAGTACTTGTCACAAGGGTTGATCGGTATAGACACTGATCGAGTGTGCCTGGAAGTACGGACGTAGCTTGCGCGATGCAATCACCAAGCAGTAGGCCAATTTCTCAATTTTGGGATAATTTCTTTCTGCCCCCGTTAGACGTTTACTTACATAGTACACCGTCTTTTGAACTCGGTCCTCCTCACGAACTAAAGCTGTACTGATAACGTGTTGGGATACAACCAAGTATACATACAACACTTCATGGTCTACAGGCTTCGACAGCACCGGGGGACTTTCCAAATGCCTTATTAGAGCTCGAAATGTGTCTTCGCAATCGGGCGTCCATTCAAAATTTCTCTTTCCCTTCTTTATTACATCGAAGAAGGGAATACACTTATCTGTGGCCCTGGATATGAATCGACTCAACGCGACTACTTTTCCATTCAAGCTTTGTACTTGCTTTATAGTTCTGGGTACTAGTATGTCTCGGATAGCTTGAATCTTCTTCGGGTTAGCTTCGATTCCTCGTGCATTAACAATGAAACCCAAAAACTATCCCGATGCAACACCAAAGGAACACTTCAGTGGGTTGATTTTCATTCCATAATTCTTGAGTATATCAAACATCTCCGCCAAGTCTCGAATGTGGTCGTTTGACTGCCGTGACTTCACGAGCATGTCATCCACATAGACTTCCATTGTTCTGCCAATCTGGTCTTTAAACATCCGATTCACCAAACGCTGATAAGTCGTGCGTTTTTCAGCCCAAAAGGCATCACTACATAACAGTATAGTCCAACGTCTATGATGAAACTGGTGTGTTCTTGATCTAGAATGTGCATTGGGATTTGATTATATCCTGAGTACGCATCCATAAATGATAATAAATTGTGCCCTGCCGTTGAGTCGACCAGCTGATCAATTCTAGGTAATGGGAAACTATCCTTAGGGCATGCTTTGTTTAAATCCGAGTAATCAACACAAGTCCTCTATTTCCCATTCGCTTTTCTCACTAGTACAGGATTAGAGACCCATTCTGGGTAGAGGGCATCGCGGACGAACCCATTGGCTTTGAGTTTGTCCACTTCCTCTTTGAGAGCCACGGACCTCTCCGAGTCCATGCCTCTTCTTTTCTGCTTTACTGGAACATACTTTGGGTCTACGTTCAACATATGACACGCAATAGCGGGAGAAATCCCTCACATATCAGAATGTGTCCAAGCGAAAACATCCAGATTCGCTCGGAGGAAATCAGTGAGATCCTCGGTCCTCGAGGGGCTGAGTTGTGACCCAATCTTAAGTACCTACGACGGATCGTCTCGGCTGACTGAAATGTCAATCGTCAGTTCAGCCGGCGCTGCTTTTTCTTCCCTGGGTTCCTCATCATCGTCTATCAGATCTATGTCTCTATAGATCTGATCATGTTGCCCGAGCCAGGGCTCGGGCATTACTTGTCAATTTTCAATGACTCGGTTGTGGACGGAGCTGTCCACAACCTTTCCCTTCTCTCTTCGTTGGGCCTCTCTCAGCTCAGCCACATAGCATGCACGACCAGTCGCCTGATCGCCATGTACAACACCAACTCCTTTGTCTGTCGTAAATTTCAGAGTTAAACACCACGGGGCCAAAGCTGCCCTGAACTCCGCCAAGGCCGGTCGACCCAGAAATACATTGTATGGAGAATCAACATCCAAAACTATGAAAGGTAGGATTCGTACCCTCCTACGTTCACCTTGCCCTAGTTCAACTGGCAATTCAACATAACCCACCACATCGGTTGCAGCACCATTAAAGCCATGGATACGAGCTTTAGATGGTTTTAAATCTTTTGTCTCCATCTTCATCTGGTCATATGCTTTTTTGAAGATGATATTAACAAAACTTCCACAATCAATCAGAATTCTTTTCACAAATGCTGGCCCGATTGTCGTGAACATGACCATCGGGTCAATGGTGGGAGCCTCCACCTGATTAGCATCTCTGCTCCTGAATACTATATCGTCTGTCATCATGCGTTGTTGTTTAGCGGGGGTCCCATCCTCCACATTCGAACAACACTCAAAATCCACATGACTCAAGGAGTTAGCATACCGCTCCATTTCTTGCCAGTTCTAATCTGCAGGGTGAGGTCCACCTACTATCGTGTTTATGACCAGTCTACCCATAGCCCGAGCAGGCTCCTCAGGGTGACGTGGAGCTGGTGCGCGACGGGGATTGGACGTTCCCTATCCATCCTCTTGAGGATTCTTTACAAACTCCAGCAACTTTTTCTATCTAATCAACTTTTCTATAGCGTCATGGAGGTTCCTACACTCCTCGGTATTGTGCCCGTAAGTCTCATGGAAGTGGCAATACTTCCCAGTCCACTTTTGCTCTTCAGTAGACTCTTTTGCCCGTGGCTTCCGATATTGGAAAGTATTACAAGTTGACAAGTAAATATTTTCCAAAGATGCATTCAGAGGAGTGTATTCGTTGTAAGTTGGGATCCTTGGTTTCCACTTTCCAGCTTCCCTTTTCTTTCCGAGATTTCCCCCACCGGATCCCTTAGGTTGTTCAGGCTTGTTTTGAACATTGACTTGTACCTTTCCAGAGTTTTCACCGGATTGTTTTACAGCGATGTTACTCTGCACAGCCTCCTTGCCATGTACCGGTGCATTATCTCGCCTCGTCCACCTAGCTTCCTCCCTTCTTATAAATTGGTGTGCTTTTGAATAAAAACGTTCTAGCGTAGTCGGAGGCTTTCCCGCCAGCCAACCTCCAAACTCTGAATCCGGATTTACCCCTCGCATCACGGCCATTATTATAGCATGGTCGTTGGGGTTGCTAACTTCAGTTGCGGCAACATGAAATCTTTCCAAGTACTCTTTCAACGACTCCCTTGGAGCCTGAATTACACTAGACAAGGACATCACATCCTTGGGATGAGTGGCATGAATCCTGAATTGTTCCACAAATTTCATTGCTAACTCATCAAAGTTGGAGATAGTCCGCAGAGGAAGTCGGGTGAACCACATGGTAGAGATTCCAGATAAAGTTATTGGGAAACATCTATACTTGGTTGCATCGTTCGCTCTAGCTGAGTCCATCATCCATTCATACCTCATCACATGATGTCGGGGATCAGTCTTTCCTTCATAGGCCGGAATAGTCGGCATGTTAAACTTCATGGGGTACTCGGCATGTAAGATAACATCTGTGAATGGAGTGTGACTCCTAGATATCCCCCAATCATCATTTGATAAGCCTTGATTCTCTTTCATCAGCTATCTGACCATAGCTGATAGGTCTGGGGTTTGTATGGAAGATGGCAGGTTGGTGTCTGTCCTGTGAGACCGTTCTGGTCGGTGTCTCCTCCATTGGCGATCTACCAGGTGTGTATCCTGGAGACCAGCATCATTAAGACCTTGGTGTGCCGGCTGTCCAGTTTCCACTCGTACTCCAAATCATAAGTTTCCCGTTCCAGCTTGAGTGTGATGTTCTTGGTGTAAGTGAGGAGCCATTGCTCTAGGTAGAGAACCCGGACCATCCTTGGTTGATCGATCAGCAGCACCTGTTTGCATTGTTTCCGTTCTATGACGTCTACGCCTGGGAGGTTCATCAGATGAGGAAGAGCTGTCGGAGGAGGAATAAGGAGCGGGGCTTCCTCCAGCATTCTAATGTTGTTGTTGAGTAAGCTGAGTCATAAGGTTAGCATTAGCTTGGATCTTCGCTAAGTTGTCTCCTGCTCTCCATGAGTTCTCTCATCAGCTCGTTGAACTCTGTCCTAGTGACAGCTTCCATTTGATTTTGGACAGTGACAGTCCCTGCTCCCGGATTAACCTATTGATTGCTGGGTCCTACTTGTTGGACACTAGCAGTCTCGTTGACATCCGTGTTGTGGGAGGCTGATCTAGTACGTGGTCTTCCCATTGTAGAGTTATTGTTAGAAACTCTGAGTAGAATCAACGGGTTTCCTGTAAATGACTTGGATCTCCTTCGGGGGATTTCTTCAATCTAGTAGCTTCAAAGTAGATCCTAATGGCCTGAGAACGTCTCTCAGTGAAAGCACCAAAATTAGTCACTAACACCCTAAGAGAGTTTTGTGTAGAGAGACTAATGAAGAAGGTAAATTAAAACAGAGGAATGTAAGCAAAATTAACTGCAAAAACAAGAACACCGGATTTATAGTGGTTCGGCGTAACTGCCTACGTCCACTTTGAGTTTAATCTTTATTGCTTTTCCAATAATTGAATACAGATACAATCCATACACCAACAACTTGAATACAAGTTTTAACTGAAAAAGAAAGAGTCTTGAAAATGGCAGAGTCTCCCCAGTGTTCTCGAAAAAAGGGCCATTTCACTGTGCCCCTGCCCTTCTATTTATAGACGAAGATGGGTTGGACTTCCCTCATGGGCCTAGGAACAAGGTGACTCGGCCCGCGGTAAGTAACTTCTGTGCACCGAGCCATAGATGCCGAACGACAATTGCCGAGCGAGGTTGGTCGAACCAAAGAATGCCGAGCGACATATCCAAGCCGAATGGCATTCATATGCCAAACGAGGGATGTGTGTTGAACTGCACTCATATGCTGAGCGAGGCATTATGCCGAACGAGTGTTCCATGCCGAGCGAGGCTTCATGCTGAGCGACCCTTCCATGTCGAGCAAGGCTTCATGCCGAGCGACTTTCTATGCCGAGCGACCCTTCTATGCCGAACGAGGCAAGATGCCAATCGACCCCTCAATGCCGAACGAGGCAAGATGCCGAGTGACCTTTCTATGCCGAGCCTCTTGTCACATGGTCAAACAACCGGGTAACACATGCTTTACATAGAGTTTTTGTTTTGAAATCATAAGATAGTAAACCTCTTACCAAATCTTTTCTTTTTAATTTGTTTAACAGATTCATGCTAGCATGTCCTAATTGTCTATGCCATAAGTTTACTTCTTCATCCTTAGCTACCAAACATTTTGAAAGAGTGAGATCATCAAAAGATAGAGAGTATATATTACCATTCCTCTTACCTGAAAATAACGTTTCTTTTAATGATTGGTCAACAATTTCGCACAAATCAGAATCAAAAACAACATTCATTCCCTTATCACATAACTGGCTAATTGAAATCAGATTATGGTGCAGATTTTCAACATATAATACATCGTTTAAGGTAAATGTGCCATTACCTACTTTACCTTTACCGATAATTTTACATTTATCATTGTTGCCCATTATGACTCTGCCACCTTTGTACTTCTCTAGGCTAAGGAACTTTGATTTGTCGCCCGTCATGTGCCTGGAACAGCCAAAATCTAGGTACCACTCTTGTTGTTCCTTAGCCTGCCAACATACCTACACGAGAAAAGAGTTTAGTGACATATCTGTTTTCATAGGTCCATGATTGTTAGTGACAAAAAATTTTGAAAAATAAGTTTACGTAGAACCAAGACAATCTATGTCTGTTTCTTTTGGCACCCAGATTTGTTTGATTTTAAGGGATTTTACATTCGTGCCTTTAGGAACCCAAATTGGTATGGTTTTCGTATGTTTGGGTCTATACTAGAAATTGTATTGATTGTGTCCAATTTTTCCACAAATCGTGCACTTGGAGTTGACATGATTAGTTTCACTTCTACCTTTTTCAGATTTAGTATACCTAAGTCCTTGTCTAATAGTATTAACAGTTTGTTTCCCTAATAGCATATTTAGTGATTTTTCTCCTTTGGAGAATTTTCCTAAAGTTGTAGACAATTGTTGGACTTGTGACTTGAGAGATACATTTTCATTTAATAACAAAGTGCACTTTTTATTAGAATTTACTCTCCTAGTATTTTCACTTTCTTTCAAAATCTGAATTTCATTTTCAAGCGATTTAATTTTAGTTTCTGATTTTTTTTATTTCCTCTTCTAATGATGGACACTTATCACACTTAGGGCTCTTATTTCTATAGTTTTAAACCAATTGATCAAGGTGCATATTTAGTTCTATCAAACTACCTTTTTATGATTCAATTTTAGCGTACTTCTCCCTAAGTCTTTCAAAACAGCCATTTCCTTCATGAAAATATATAAGTAATTGCGAGAGAGTAAGTTTTGATACCTCGCTTGGCTCGTCATCATCGTTGTCACTTGTTTCTCCTAAAAACATAGATTTGGTTTTTCACTCTCACTGCCAGTGCTTTCATCATCATCTTCATCAATTTCATCCCAAGTTGCTGCAAAACTTCTCCTTTTCGGTTTCTTTCCTTGGCTGAATCGATTTTGAGGACAATTTGGCTTGATATGATGCACTTGTGATAGATGATCTCCTGCTTTTCTGAGTTGTCTAGAACTTTGACTGTTCTGCTCCTTAGTTGTTGATATTGGGCTGGATTTCCGTATTTGCGGTTCCATCTTTTGAATCTCTTTATTATCAGTGCCATTTCAGCTGCTCCTTCACCATCACCATCATCTTCACTTTCCATCGTTCCTTTGGGAGCTATTGATTTCTTTTGCGTATCTCCACCTTCACGTTCTTCCTTGAATTTGATTTCTAGCTCATAAGTAGTGAGGTTTCCGATGAGTTCTTCAACTTAAACCTGTTTCAGTCCTTTGATTCTTGGATGGTAGTCACCTTTGCTTCAAAATTTCATGGAAGAATTCTGAGGATCTTTCAAACTATTTCCAGTTCTATGTATGGTCTTTCTAGGGATTTTGATTTGTATATAAGATTAGAAAGTCATCCATACATTTCTTTGACATTTTCATCCTTTGCCATTGCGAAGTTCCAGTACTCGGTACTAAGCATGGCAAGGTGAGATTCTTTAACCTAGGAGGTTCCTTCATGAGTCACTTCAAGCATGTGTCAGATTTCCTACGCAGTTAGACAATGTGAGACATGGTTAAATTCAATTTGATCTAATGAACAAATAATAGAATTCATAGCTTTAACATTAGCAGTTTGTAGTTTATTTTCAAGATCCGTCCATTGGTCCATAGGATTATCAACTTCTTGATAACCTATCATTATTGTCGGTGTGCTATATCCCCTTTCAACAATATTCCATGCATCTATGGTTTATAGAAAAAATTTCATTCTTTTTCAATATGCATATTCACCATTGAACATGGGTGGTCTAGCTATGGACTGACCTTTAGCGAAAGCATTATTAAAAGAAGCCATTTAATCAAAAAATAAATAAATAGAAAATGGTTTTTGATCCTAGCTCTCATACCACTTGTAGGATCATTTTCACCCTAGAGGGAGGGGTGAATAGGGTCTACTAAATATTAATGCGGAAATAAAAATAAAAATAGAAAGTAATGCAGTAAAGATCACACATAGTTTTACCCAGCTTCGGCAAAAATTTGCCTACATGCTGCCTCCAAGGTTTCTACTAGAAATTAAGTAATCAGACGCTTACAAAAACACGTAAACTTGCGATAACTGCTAACTTGATTAACCTAACTCTAAGCTCAAAACCCTGCCACAACTCAACCACTGAGTTGCGAATTCTCGAACTACAAAACAGAAGTTCGTAAACTAGTTAATCTAGAGTTTGAAAAATAAAAAAATAAAAACCAACAAAAGATCTAAGAATAAATAAAAACCCTATGGTCTAAACTTATACGGCCCAATTAAAAAAAATATAAACGAGTTTTCCCCTTTTATTTTGCTTCTTGCTCATCCATGCCGTCTTGTTTCTTTGCGATCTGGAATCAGGGTTTTGTTAATTTTCAAGCCTACGATTTCTCGAATTAAATCGTTTGTCTTTAATTGAGTCTCTACAGTGGTTGAGACACTTGCCTCCGGTTAACGAGGTCACGAGTTTGATACCCATCTGCCCTACCCCCTCAAGGCATGGAGGTGGATTCCCGTTAATCCTATAACATGGTTAGGAACATCATACCTCTATGGTGGGGCAGGCTTAAACCTTCCTAGGGTTGGCGGACTCTCTAAGCAAGGAGCTCTTCCCTCCGGGGTTGATTTTTAAAAAAAAGAGTCTCTGATATGGGCTTCAACAATTATGGTGCTTTAGAATCCTCTCTATTGGTTGAGTTGATCGATTCTGATGAATTTTGATTTTGTGCTTCTTCGATCAGTGTTCTTCGATTGCTCCAGAGGATTTGAGTTTGACTTTTTGTATAATATCGGTATGCGATTTTTACTTTATTTATTATGCTGATTTGCTTGAACTCGAACTATGATGTTCTACCAATGATGAATTGGTTATTTATAGGGATCAAAACCCTATAATTTTGTTTCGTATATTTTGATTTGAATTCTTCAACTGCTGCGCTCGGCCATTTGATTCTTGTTAAACGATTGTGTGATTTCTGACTTGTTCAGTAGTTGAATATATTTCCGATATATTTGAATATGCTTAAATTTATTTGCTCTAGTTCCGTTCTTTGCTGCCTACGACTTGTTCAATTTATCATTCGCTGTTCCATTTTCTGAAATTTGTTTCCTTATGACCTCTGATTGAATTCCCTTGATTTTGTTTAAACTGCTATAGATGATTTTCAATTTTTTTGAACACTTCAACAGTGTTTTTCATTTGGCCATTTCTTTTGAAACATCACCTTGACTGATTCATGACCCACGGCCGCTTCACTGTTTTACTGTATTATGATTAGTTGGTCTGGTTCCGTTCATTTCATTGCTCTAGTCTTGGAGTCTTGGATGTTAGCCTTGCATTGAGTTTGATCTGATGTCTCCATGTATATACATACATAAGACATGCAACAGAAGGGACATTTAGGAATCAGAGCATGCCATAGAAATCACACGCATACATACATATGTATGTATGCGTGTGATTTCTATGGCATGCTCTGATTCCTGGATGTCCCTTCTGTTGCATGTCTAGATCTGGTGCACCACTTTATATATTTGCACTACATGTTGATATCTGCCCTCAGTTCTGGTTGTCTTGTTTTCATGTGTGTTCATGCCTGAATGCTTGCATAACCATGTACATATGAGCATGTTTACTTGTTTGGTTGCCTGTTGTTGCTTTGCATTCATGTTAACACATTTGGACTTGTGAGCATGGCTGAAGCTTTGCATTCATGTTAACCCATTTTGACTTGTGAGCATGTCTGAAGCTTTGTTGCTTGGTTCCTACACATCCACATTGGCATGTTCTTGCCCGAGTTATTATAGTCTAGTTGCATGCCCGAGTTATTGTAGTCTAGTTGCATGTTGTTTTGTATGTTAGTTGGATTTTCATGTGTACATTTGGTTGAGCTGCTGTCATGTTGGTTGGACCTTTATACATTTGGTTAAGACTGTTTTTATGTTGGTGCCTTACTAGCTTGATGCTCCTACTTGATTGCTTTGTACTGACCATTGTTGTGTAGTTTGTTTTTGCATTGCACCTGAGTTGAATCTAGTCTTGGCTTGGGTCTGACTTTGTGCTCACCCGTCCCTGCAATTTTAACAAGCAAGTGTATATCGGTATGCATGACCTTGTAGCATGTACAGTGATACACTGTGCATGTCACAAGTTGTTTGCGTATTTTTTATTCTAGTTTGAAATAGAAAGATGAATTAGAAAAAATGATGATGAACAACCCAAATAACTGAGGCAAACACTATTTTCAAACACACACACTTCATTGTGCACTGCAAAATATTTCTTTTTCAATTTTACTGCGTCAATATTTATTTTGCAGATAGATCAGATGCTGGATATAGGCTAGAACAGAGTTGAAGGTCAAATACGAGTGATGAGTGAATATGTAGTGATGTGAAATATGTATGTAAAATTGTATAGTGAAAATTGCATTGCATTTGAAACTTGAATTTGGAATTGTGTAAATATAGTGAGAGCTTAAATTTGTACTATTTGAATTTGTAATAAAATATTTGTTTGAATAAAATATTTGTTTTAAATAAGAATTCTGAGTTATTTATTTTATTCAACAAATATTTATTTAATTATGTGAAAAAATAAAATAGTACAGTAACAAATACATTTAAATGAATATATATATATGTTTATTATCATCAAACAAAAATCATACGTTAGTATATTCTACAATTATAATCTTGCCTTATATATACTTTAATACACACACACATATCTATGTATTAACTTTCGAAGAATTATAAATATGTTTAAATATTTTTAATAATTATTTTTCAATTTTAAAACCTAAAATGAATTTAAAATCATATTTAAAATACACATACTTATATATCTAAGTATACAAAAATATTTAAAATAAATTTTAGGGTTTTAAATAAAAGAATAGTTTTCTAGCCAAAATTTATTATATTATATTATATATACTTTAATTATTAATTCATACAATGTATATCTTTAACATTATAATATATACACACATTTATTAAAATTAGATTTCATATTTTTTTAAAAGAAATTTACTGTCTAAATAATGTTTTACCTATATATAGTTTTAGAATACTTATTTTATAGTATATAAATATATATATATATATATTCTATACACGTATTAAAAGAGTGTAGTGTATTTTAAATAAATAAATAAAATATGTACAAATATAAAAAGTAAACAAATAATATTTCTCTCGGATGTAATAATTATTTTATATAAATATACATATTTAAATTTAATTAAATATATTTTAACTTATATTTTCAAATCTGGTTTTGAATTTTAAAATTTTTACTAAGTCTTAATTAGATATTTTAATACAAAAGTTGAATATAAAACTTATTGACTTAGTTAAAAATTGATATTTTATATTTTATTATATATAAATGGTTTTAAATTTTTTATTAATGTCTATATTCTGAATATATTAAATAATATTTGAGATAATTAATGCATATATAAATGAATAATGACTGCATAGTGGATATAAATCGCAATATTTACTTATGTAATCACTAACCATGTAACACCCCAGATTTTTGGTAATATTATTTAGAATATTTAATTAGTTAAATAAAATAAAATAATGTGTTGATTAGTGGATTGAGATTTGATTTTAATTAAGGTGTAGCTGTGCCATTTAACCATGAATTAATATAAGAGTTAACTTGAAATAGAGGAGGGGTAAAATAGGAAAGAGGTCATTCCTATATCCTCCAAACCTTGGTCGTGTAAAATTTTACACGTTCATTTCATTTTCAAAAAAAACTTAAAAGACGCCGGCCACCATTAACAAGGAAGAGAAGAAGAAAAGCTAGGAAGAAGCTAATTCAAATCAAATCTATTCACATCGCAATCCCTATAATCTCTAAAGCTAAGGTGAATAATGTTTACATCTCATATTTTATTGTGTTTTCGGTTTTAATATGAATTCCAAATATTTTGCAATGATTTGCCATGTTTTTGAATGATGGAATGAATATATATACGTGTTGATGAATTATGGTTATTCATATTGAATTTATTATATATTTTAAGATGAAAACCCTATAAAATGATATCCAAATGCCTTGCAAATTTTTAAGAAGGTCATAAATATTATTTGGAGATGGTTTTCAATTTTCAGATTTTTTTGAATTTTCTTGGAATTAATATGAATTTTCTAGTAAAGAAAATGGTATTTTGGGTTATAAATTAATTACGGGTAAATAATTAATTATTTGGGTCTAAAATTTTTATATGTTAGAAAACATATATAATGTGATTTTTTGGAATTTTTCTACAATTTTCCTAAGTGTTTTAATGGTCATATAAAATTATTTAAGGTATGGGACTTAAATGTTTTATATAATTAAAAGAGGAGAAGGGGCTTTTTATAAAATGATTTAAATTATAAAATCTGGAAAGTCGGCAGCACTTTTGACAAAGTGCAGTACTTTTTATTGGTAAAGAAAGAGACAACCAATCACAATTAGACACGTAAGGCAGGTTAGGTGAAAAGAACTATTTGCTACATGTTTTCACTGTTTCGACACCGTCGGCACTAGGTTCTATCTCCTCATCTTCGCTTCCGACATAGTTGAAACCAATGCACATGGTATCAGTTTACTGGTACGTAGTGAATTGGATGTAGGTGAAAGGTAGGGAGTCAAAACATGGGGTTCCGAAGGGGTTGAGACAGTCCTTTGTTTTTAAGTTAAAGAAACACGCCTACTTGCTTTCGACTAAATGGCTTTCGACAAAGTAGCTTTCGACTAAGTCAAATGATTTAAAGGAAATAATTTCCATTGGGATATGCCTCTATTTTTAAATAATTGCTTTCGACTAAGTCGAAACCTTCTTCCTACTGCCTTCTTACCTTTCGACTCAAAAGGTTTCGAAGGGGTTGTTTTGTTTTATAAAAACCTGGCCACCTCTCCAATGCTTTCGAAGGGATGGTTCTGATACCATCACTTCATTACTTAGGAAATGGTTTCGAAGGAGATGCTTTCGACTTAAAAGTTTTAAGACCTTCCCTATAAGTAAAGTAAAACCCAAATGGTTTCGAAAGAGATAGTTTTAAAAGGTTTCGAAATAGATGTTGTTGACTTTAATAGGTTTCTGTTCCTTTTGCTCTACTTGAAGGCAGAATCCAAATGACCGAGACGTTTTTGAATAGTTTCGAAAGGTTTCCACATGTTTTAAATTGAACCCAAAGTGCTTTCGAAAGGATTGAGTTTTGACTACTTCGAAAGGTTTTAATGAATGGTTTCGAAAGGGGTGGTTCCTCAAGATTTCAAAAGGATTGAAAGGAAGGTTTTTCCTATGTTTTTTGAAAGGCATTATTTAGAAGGTTTTAAAAGGGGATGTCTGATATTTTGAAGCGTTCGATGAAAAGAAAGGAAAGGGTTTCTAATGTTTTCGAATGGCTATATTTAATGAATTCGAAAGGATCTTTCAATGGTTTCGAAGGGGTTACCTTCAAGGGTTTCGAGAGGGTTGTTTAAAGGTTTTAAACAAAAGTTTCGAATGTATTGAATAGGCAATATAGCCTATGTATTTTCAAGTTAAAAAGGGTTTTAACTTATTTTAGAAGGATAGCAAACCTTATTAAAATTCATCAACATTATTTTGAGTAAAGTGTATATAACATGGCAAAATGGCTTAAAGTAAAGCTAAAGATATATTTTCGTTGTATATATATATGATTTGAGCTACTAAATCATTTTGAAAATGTTTTCAAGGAAAATTTAAAGTATTGTTAACCCTAAGAAAAATAATTCGGACAGTTAGTCCATTTTGTAGGCAGTCAGCCTAGATTTCGGACAATAGTCCGGTTTGCGGGCAGTCGGCCCAGTTGTATGGAAAGATAGTCCATTTGTAGCATACAGACCTTGCTATTATATTGTGGGTAGGTAGCTCACATATCACTTGCTTTACGGACAGATAGTCCATTTATTAGCATAATGGATATTGCTATTTTTATATAATCAGTTTGATTAACCAGTTTGGTTGTAGAAAAGGATTTGCAAAATATATGTTTTAAAGAGGATATCAGTGAGGGGAAACCCGTTCTGCTAAGCGGTGTGGTCTCACTTAATATCAGTAAACCGGTATGTAATACAATTATTCACACTAGGCTTTATGTCTGACTCAAAGTTTTTTTTCCCCTTAAACTCTCGGGTACTCAAAATTTATTTGAGTAGGCTGAGGGTTGAGGTTTTCAGGTTTTAGTCTTTTGGCGAATAAAGCATCCAAAGACGAGCAGGTGGCTGAAGGATAACTAATTAGGATTTGTAGTTTCATTTTGTTTTGATTCCGCTGTGTAAATAAGTCAGATATGACTATATTGCTTTGGTCAACCAAGAGGGCATCGTCATATGTCGCTCTTGGCATATTTTTGTAATGATATATTTAATCATTGCCTGGGAAACATTAAGGGATTAAGTAATATGGATATGAATTATTTTTTTGAAATGTAATCAACAAGATGTTTTTGAAATCTGTGATTTTGTTTATATTCATGTGCTTCTGATATTATGGATACCATTATCATTACCATATTTTGTCACCAGAAGTTAATACTATGGATGACTGTAGTATTTGTAGTGCTTAACTTTTGGCCTCCAGATACGGGATGTTACAACTTGGTATCAGAGCATGGTTTGTGAAATATTTAAACTAAAAATGGTTTTTAAAACATGATCCTAAGGAATTAGAGTAAGATTGGGGGAATGGGATAACGATATAATAACGTACTTGTATTTGTTATATATAAGTATGCGCTTTATCTTTAGTCTCCTATCCTTGTTAGATTATTTTTTTGTATCTCATAAGGTTTGACTACAGATATGGAAGGAAGAAGAGGAAGAGTTAACCAAGGAGGGGAGGGCACCGAAGGAAATGCCAGGCCAAATGTGAGAAGAGGTCAAGGTCAGGCACAAGCGAAGAATACAGGTGTTGGAGTCCCGCAAGTGGACATGGGAGCTATGTATCAATTCTTCGTGAATATGGTGCAAGCAGTTGTTGCTGCTGGAGTAATAGGAGGAGGAGTTCCAGAGGTTCCAATTGTCCAGGATTATGCTAAGCTGAGTGGAGATTACACTAAGCTTGGGGGAAAGCCGTTTGTTGGAACGGAGGATGCCTTTGAGGTAGAGAATTGGTTGTTGCACTGCAAAAGGATTTTTGCAGACTTGAGGCTCAATGATGAGTAGAAGAGGAGGTTGGCATCTAAACAGCTTCAGGGAGCTGCTTTGTTCTGATGGAACAGTGTAACAGGGGAAGTAGATGAGGAAGAGATGACATGGGCAAAGTCCAAGAGGAGGTTTCAGGAGAGGTTCATGTCTGTTATGGCACAGTCGGCTCTGATCAAAAAGTTTGCTGAGTTAGAGCATGAAGAGATGTCAGTGGTGGAATATGCCAGAAGGTTTGAGGAGTTGGCTCGGTATGGTTATGCTTCTGTTAATACCATGATGCAGAGGAACGAGAAATTTATCAAGGGGTTGAAGCCTGAGTTAGCTAGGGCCACATTACCTCATATTAGAGATCCTTCTGACTTTGTTGTGGAGATGGCCCTGAGTCATGAGAAGTGGCTTGATTTTCTAGAGAAGAGTAAGGCTAAAGAAGTTTAGTTGGGTAGAATCAGAATAGGAAGTTCTTTCCTAAGAAAGGTGCTCAGAAGGGTGGAGCAGCTAAGAAAGGGAGGTCTAAGATTGTTTGTTTCAAGTGCGATAAGAAGAGGCACTTTGCTAATGAGTATTATGCTAGAAAAGCTAAGGAAATGGCTGGAAGGAAGAATGTCCGGTGCTACAACTGTGACCAGATTGGCCATTATAAGAGCCAGCGCAAGGAGCCCGCAAAGGATGGAAAGGGCAAGGTGTATGCATTGGAGCATGTTGCTTCTTAGCCTACAGCTTAGGAAAAAGGAAAGTCAGTCTTGGGAGGTACGCTTCAGATTCATGGTATGACTGTTAGTGTTCTATTTAATACTGGTGCATCGCATTCTTTTATATCTAAATGTTTGATAAATAAGCTTAACCTAGAACCCACTTATTTAGTAACTTCCTTATAGGTTGCGAATCCAATATGAGGGTATGCAATTCTAGACTTTAGATGTGACCGGTTAGAGTTTGACCTATTAGGTCATACTTTTGTTTGCAGTTTGCATGTGTTTGATTTTGTGGGGTTCCGGATTATTCTCGGGATGGATTGGTTGAGTGAGTACGATGCTAGGATATTTTTCTAGGATAGGAAAATATCGCTTAGACACCCAGATTGTAGTGATTAGATAGTTTGTACTGTAAAAGGTCCTTGCGGTGAGATGCATTCTTTGTTGGGTGCTATGGAGTTGGATGATGAGTTGAGTCGAGTTTTCATGGTTAGAGAATTTGTAGATATTTTTGAGCCCGTCGTAGGATTTCCGCCGAAACGAGCCATTGAGTTTCAGATAGATTTGATTCCGGGAGCAAAACTAGTGAGTAGACCGCCAAGCAGGATGACCCCTACAGAGATGAGGGAGTTAAAGGTGCAGTTGGTGGATTTGGAAGGCAAGAATTTTATCAGGCCAAGTAGTTCGACTTGGGGAGCAGCTGCGGTATTTGCTAAGAAGCCGGATGGATCGTTAAGGCTATGTATCGATTATCGTAAGTTGAATGAGTGGACGATAAAGAATCGATATCCATTGCCACATATTAACGGTTTATTCGACCAGTTGAGTGGATCCAAGGTATTCTCGCAATTGGATTTAGCGACATGTTTCCATCAGCTTAGGGTAGCAGAGGATAGTATACCTTTGACAGCGTTTAGGACCACGTATGGGTCGTACGAATGGTTAGTTATGCCGTTCGGACTAACTAATGCGCCAGCTTTCTTTGTGGATTTGATGAACCGGGTTTTCCGAGAGCACTTGGATAGGTTCGTATTGGTTTTCATATATGATATCTTAATATACTCTAAGGATGAAAGAGAGTATGAAGTTCATCTTAGAGTGGTGCTTGAGATGCCGAGGCAGCATCAGCTGAAAGCGAAGTTTTCGAAGTGTCACTTCTGGAAGAAAGAAGTGAAGTTTCTTGGTCATGTAGTCTCAGAGGAAGGGTTGTCAGTAGATTCGACTAAGATAAAAGCAGTGAATAGTTAGAAGAGACCTGAGAAAGTAACCGAGATAAAGAGTTTCCTTGGGTTGGCTGGTTATTATCGGAGGTTTATTAAGGATTTTTCATGGACAGCGGCACTGATGACCAAGATAACAAGAAAGGATGTGAAGTTTGTATGGACCGATAAGTGTGAGGAAGCATTCTTGAGTTTGAAACACTTATTGACCCATGCGCCTGTGTTGGTTATTCCAAAAAGGGAATCAAGATTTGGTGGTTTACAGTGATGCGTGTGGAACAGGACTAGGAGCTATGTTGATGCAGAGGTAAAGTGATTGCCTACGCTTCTAGACAGCTTAGACCACATGAGGTCAGATATCCGACACATGATTTGGAATTAGCTGCAGTGATTTTTGCTTTGAAGGTGTGGAGACATTACCTTTTGGGAGAAAGGTTTGAGTTATACACAAATCATAAGTCATTGAAGTATTTGTCCTCTCAGAAGGATTTGAACATGAGACAACAAAGGTGGTTATAGTTTATCGTTGCTTATGATTTTGGGATTGAGTATACACCTGGGAAGTGCAACAAGGTTGCGGATGCACTTAGCCAGAAACATCAGAATACAGTATTAGCGATGATTGCTGAGTGGAAAGATTTGGAAGCATTAGTAGATTACAGGATGCAGTGGAGATCTGAGGCCGGGTCTAGTGGAGATACTATTGTATTATCTTGTTTGGAAGTTCGACCAGTAATGATCGAAAGGATTGCTTCTAAACAGATAGAGGATCCAGTGTTAGCCGAATGGATGAGGAAGCCAAGAGAAGGAACTGAGAGAGATGACTTGAAAGATTTCGGTCTTGACCAAAATGGGTGGTTAAGAAAGAAAGGAAGATTATGTGTTCCGCATGTAGGAAACATTAGAAAGGAAGCCTTGGAGGAATGCCATCGTTCGAAGTTCACCATTCATCCAGGAGGTACTAAGATGTATTAGGATATGAAGAGGAGTTTCTTCTGGGAAGGTATGAAGTGGGATATTGGCTTGTGTGTAATGCAGTGCTTGAATTGCCAGCAGGCAAAGGCCGAACACCAGAAGCCAAGTGGTTTGCTTCAGCCGTTAGATATTCCAGTATGGAAGTGAGATTCTATCTCCATAGACTTTATTGACGGGTTGCCAAGGTCGAACGGAGGAAATGAAAGTATATGGGTCATAGTGGACAGATTTACCAAGAGTGCCCATTTCATTCCAGTTAAGTCAACCAGGACGGCACCTGTTTTGGAAGGGCTATTCCTGAATAACGTGGTTAGACTGCATGGGATTCCTAGTAGCATAGTTAGTGATAGAGATTCTTTATTCACTAGTGAGTTCTGGAAGAGTATGCAAGAAGTTTTGGGAACCAAGCTTAAGATGAGTACCGATTACCATCCGTAGACAGATGGGAAAACAGAAAGAGTTAACAAAATCTTGGAAGATTTGTTAAGAGCTTGTGTTCTAGATTTTGGGGGATCATGGGAAGACCATCTGCATTTAGTCGAGTTTTCATAAAACAATAGTTAACAGATTAGTATTGGGATGGCACCATTTGAAGCTTTGTATGGAAGGCCGTGCAAATCTCTCGTTTATTGGTTGAAGACCGGGGATAGGTTGATTCTTGGTCCAAATCTGGTTAGAGAAGCTGCAGAAAAGAATAAGGTCATTCGGGCTAGAATGAAGGTGGCTCAGTCTAGGCAGAAGAGTTACGTGGATAAGAGATGGAAAGATTTAGAGTTCTCGGTTGGAGACCAGGTTTTCGCCAAGGTTTCACCGATGAAGGGCGTGATTAGGTTTGGAAAATCGGGGAAGTTAGCACCGAGACTCGTTGGACATTTTCCAGTTTGGCAGGAGTCCACGATGTTTTTCATGTTTCTCATCTCAGAAAGTGCATTAGAGACCCGGAGACTGGTATTGCACCGACTGTGCTAGATGATTTGGTGGTAGAGCCGGATTTGACTATAGTAAGGAAGCTGGTTCATATAGTTGCGAGAGATGAAAAGAGGCTTAGAACCAAGATGGTCAGATTAGTCAAAGTCCGGTGGAGCAACGATGATAGGGATTGTACTTGGGAGATTGAGAGCAGGATAAGAGATACTTATCCTGACTTGTTTGATGGTATGTTTTACCCTCTTTTTTGATTTATTATGTACCTTATCGTAATTTCAAGGACGAAATTCTTTAAGGAGGGGAGTCTGTAATACCCCAGATTTTTGGTAACATTATTTAGAATATTTATTTAGTTAAATAAAATAAAATAATGTGTTGATTAGGGGATTGAGATTTGATTTTAATTAAGGTGTAGCCGTGTATTTAACCATGAATTAAAATAAGAGTTAACTTGAAATATAGGAGGGGTAAAATAGAAAAGAGGTCATTCCTATATGCTTCAACTCTTGGCTATGTAAAATTTTACACGTTCATTTCATTTTAATTTTTTTTAAAAGAGGCCGACCACCATTAACAAGGAAGAAAAGAAGAAAAGCTAGGAAGAAGCTAATTCAAGTCAAATCTATTCACATCTCAATCTCTATAATCTCTAAAGCTAAGGTGAATAATGTTTACATCTCATTTTTGATCGTGTTTTCGGTTTTAATATGAATTCCGAATATTTTGCAATGATTTTCCATGTTTTTGAATGATGGAATGAATATATATACATGTTGATGAATTATGGTTATTCATATTGAATTTATGATATATTTTAAGATGAAAATCCTATAAAATGACATCCAAATGCCTTGCAAATTTTTAAGAAGGTCATAAATATTATTTTGAAGATGGGTTTCAATTTTCAGATTTTTCTGAATTTTCGTGGAATTAATATGAATTTTCTAGTAAAGAAAATGGTATTTTAGGTTATAAATTAATTATGGGTAAAAAATTAATTATTTGGGTCTGAAATTTTTATATGTTAGAAATCATATATAATCTGATATTCTGGAATTTTTCTAGAATTTTCCAAGTGTTTTAATGGTCAAATAAAATTATTTAAGGTATGGGACTTAAATGTTTTATATAATTAAAAAAGGAGAATGGGCTTTTTGTAAAATGATTTAAATTATAAAATCTAGAAAGTCGGCAACACTTTTGACAAAGTGCGGTATTTTTTATTGGTAAAGAAAGAGGCAACCAATCACAATTAGACACGTAAGGCATGTTAGGTGAAAAGAACTATTTGCTACATGTTTTTCACTGTTTCGACACCGTCGGCACTAGGTTCCGACTCCTCATCTTTGCTTCCGACATAGTCTAAACCAATGCACATGGTATCAGTTTACTGGTACGTAGTGAATTGGCTGTAGGCGGAAGGTAGGGAGTCAAAACATGGGGTTCCAAAGGGGTTGAGACAGTCCTTTGTTTTTAAGTTAAAGAAACACGCCTACTTGCTTTCGACTAAATGGCTTTCGACAAAGTAGCTTTTGACTAAGTCAAATGATTTAAAGGAAATGGTTTCGATTAAGTTGCGCCTCTGTTTTTAAATAATTGCTTTCGACTAAGTCAAAAGCTTCTTGCAGCCGCCCTTTTACCTTTTAACTCAGATGGTTTCGAAGAGGTTGTTTTCTTTTCTAAAAACCTGGCCACCTCTCCAATGCTTTCGAAGGGATGGTTCCGACACCATCACTTCATTACTTAGGAAATGGTTTCGAAGCAGTTTCTTTCAACTTAAAAGTTTTAAGACCTTCTCTATAAGTAAAGTAAAACCCAAATGGTTTTGAAAGAGATGGTTTTAAAAGATTTTGAAACAGATGCTTTCGACTTTAATGGGTTTCTGATCCTTTTGCTATACTTGAAGGTAGAATCCAAATGGTTCCGACCGAGTCATTTTTGAATGGTTTCGAAAGGTTTCCACATGTTTTAAATTGAACCAAAGTGCTTTCGAAAGGATTGAATTTTGACTGTTTTGAAAGGTTTTAATGAATGGTTTCGAAAGGGGTGGTTCCCCAGGGTTTCGAAAGGATTGAAAGGAAGGTTTTTCCTATGTTTTTTGAAAGGCAATATTTAAAAAGTTTTAAAAGGGGAAGTCTGATATTTTGAAGCTTTCGAAGAAAAGAAAGGAAAGGGTTTCCAATGGATTCGAAAGGATCTTTCAATGGTGTTGATGGGGTTACCTTCAAGGGTTTCGAAAGGGTTATTTAAAGGTTTTAAACAAAATTTTCAAATGTATTGAATATGCAATATAGCCTAAGTATTTTCAAGTTAAAAAGGGTTTTAACTTGTTTTAGAAGGATAGCTAATCCTTATTAAAATTCATTGACATTATTTTGAGTAAAGCGTATATAACATGGAAAAATGGCTTAAAGTAACGCTAAAGATATATTTTCCTTGTATATATATATGATTTGAGAGACTAAATCATTTTGAAAGGTTTTCAAGGAAAATATGAAGGGTAGTTAACCCTAAAAAAATCGGACAATTAGTCCATTTTGCAGGCAGTCAGCCTAGATTTCGGACTAGTCCAATTTGCGGGTAGTCAGACCAGGTGTATGGACAAATAGTCCATTTGTAGCATAATGGACCTTGCTATTATATTGCGGGCAGATAGCTCACATTTCACTTGTTTTATGGATAGATAGTCCATTTATTAGCATAATGGATATTACTATTTTGATATAATCAGTTTGATTAACCTGTTTGGTTGATGGAAAGGATTTGCAAAATATGTATTTTAAAGAGGATACTAGTGAGGGGAAACTCGTTCCGCTAAACGGCATAGTCTCAATTAATATCAGTAAACCAAGATGTAACAGAATTATTCACACTAGGCTTTATGTCTGACTCGAAGTTTTTGCTTTTCCCTTAAACACTCGGGTACTCAAAATTGATTTGAGTTGGCTGAGGGTTGAGGTTTTCAAGTTTTAGTCGTTTGGCAAATAAAGCATCCGAAGACGAGCAGGCGGCTGACGGATAGCTAGTTAGGATTTGCAGTTTCATTTTGTTTTGATTCCGCTGTGTATATAAGTCTGATATGACTATATTGCTTTGATCAACCAAGGGGGCATCGTCATATGTCGCTCTTGGCATATTATCGTAATGATATATTTAATCATTGCCTAGGAACGTTAAGGGATTATGTAATATGGATATGAATTATTGTTTTGAAATGTAATCAGCAAGATGTTGTTTTTGAAATCTATGATTTTGTTCATATTCATGTGCTTCTGATATTATGGATGCCATTATCATTACCGTATTTTCACTAAAAGTTAATATTATGGATGACAATAGCATCTACATCGCTTAACTTTTGGCCTCCAGATATGGGATGTTACAAACCATATACACATTGCCATGTTGCACAATATAATTATATGTACACATAAGTATATATTGATATACCCAAAACATATAAATGTTAATTAATTGAATAAATCAAGAAAATTATAAAAATACGATTTTATTTAAACTAATTAGATTAGATCGAGTACAACCATTAGACTTTATCTGTCTACTAAGATTTAATAAAGGAATTTATTTTGAAATTCACTCATTTCACTCATTGTAGACTAGGTGACTTCCAACACTTGATATATACGAACGCATCTTCGATAATATTGAGTTGGAGGATGCAACAAAGAGGAAGCTGGCTTCTAGGTAACTTTAAGGGAGAGTTATAGGCTGACGGAATGCCCTTGGAGCTGCTACTCTTGAAGATCACTTTACTTGGGGTTAGTTCAAGGCTAGGTTTGAAGGGAATTTAATATCGGTAGCTCGAAAGTCTGTGCTATTCAAAAAAAAATTTGGCATGAAACATGGTGACTTGACCGTTTCTAAATACGTTGATGAGTTTGATATGTTACGAAATACGGGATGTAAAGAATGAAAATTTCATAACTGGATGACAATCTGGATGAGAGGCTAGTGGGCCACATTGATGAAAGCTTTGAGAAGAAAATTGAGAAGGCTTTGAGGCATGAGAGTCTATAACCAAAGTCGAAAGCTACTATTGTTCCAAAGTAATCTTAATTGCAAAGTGGTGGTGGTGGGAAGAGAAAATGGAACAAGAAGAAGAAGAAAGCTCAGGGCAAAGATGACCAGAAGAACGGAAAATTCGAGATTTTTTGCTATAAATGCGGAGAAAAGGGCCATCTAAGCAAGAACTGTAAGAAGGATAGAAAGAAGTGCTATAATTGTAGTAAGTTCGGGTAATCGTAAAGACCATCCCGAGCCATTGAAGGATCAAGTGGTGAAGGCATATTCTCTTCATGTTGTTTCAACTTCGTCAAACGCTCCGTTGGCAAAGTAAAAAAGGGAAGTGCATTGTTATCCAAGGTATACTTTCTATTTATGATGTACCTACCCATGTTTTGTTTGTTATCAGGATTTTACGTAAGTTTATATCCAGTGGCATGGTATAAAAACTAAGATCAAAACCCGACCCAGTAGACAGACCTTTGATTTTTTTCAAACCCTATGGGAGGTTCGACTAGTTTGTCTAGGGTTTGCCGAGACACATTAATATCTAGCCATGGTTGCATGTGTGTTTGTGATTGTTTTGTACTTGGTTTTATGGGGATTAGTATTATGTTAGGGATGGACTGGCTTACGAAGTAAAGAGTCGTTATGGACGATAAGAGGTTTTTGGTGATGATGGAGACCATTGGTGAGAATAGACTAGAGTTGGGTTACTTGTTGGATGATGAGAAGATGGTTAACTTTCTATATTCGCTCAAGGTCTTGCATGATGAGTTATCATCAGTACCTGTAGCTAGAGTGTATCCAAAATATTTAGGGAGGCAATGAATTACTGCCACATAGGGAGACAGAATTCCATATGATTTAATGAAGGATGATATGCCAGTAGTTATGTCATTAAGGTGTATAGCTCCTAAACGGTAGAAGGAATTAGAGGTGCAAGTGAATGACCTATTGAGAAATGGGTTCATTCATAGGCATATAGCTCTTTAAGGCTTTGTGTGGATTACCCTAAGCTGGATAAGGTGATGAGGAAGAACAAGTATCCAATTTCACGTATCGATAATTCTTTCGACCAGCTCCATGATGAAAAGGTGTTTTCTCAGTTGGACCTAACGACGAGATTCCACCAATTGAGAGTGGCGAGGAAGAGTATGTCGATTACTATGTTCTGTATGTTATCAGGATTTTTTGAGTGGTTGGTTATGCCATTTGGGCTAACCAATGCACTGGCATACTTTTTCAATTTGATGAACTATGTTTTCAGATATGAACTAGATAAGTTTGCACTTATGTTTGTTGATGGTATTCTTGTCTATACTTAAACAAAAGAGGAAAGCAAGGAGAACTTAAAGATTGTGCTAGAGGTATCAAGGAAGCATCTGTTGAAGGTGAAGTTTTCGAAGTGTTACTTTAGGAGGAGGGAAGTGCGATCTTAGATTATGTTGTTATAGGGCATGGCATCATAGTAGATTCTGCCAGGATAGTAGTAATCCATGATTAGGAAAGATCAAGAATTCTATGGACGTGAGAAGTTTTCTTAGATTAACGGGATATTATAGAGAGGTGGTAGCGTCGCTAACTAATTTAACAAAGAAAAATCAGACCTTTACTTGGTATGCGAGGTGTAAATATGTGTTTTTAGCTTGAAAAAGAGGTTGATGAGGGTACCGGTGTTAGTTATTCCGAGTAAGAATGAGGATTTGATAGTATACACAAATGCTTGTGGTACTGGATTGGGCGCGGTATTGATGTGGAGAGGTAAGGTTGTCACTTATGCTAGTCAGCAGCTAAAACCACATGAGAAGAAATACCAAACCAACAATTTAAAGCTAGCGGTGATAATGTTAGCATTGAAGATATGGAGGCATTACTTATTAGGAGAAAGATTCAATTTGTTCGCTGACCATAAATCATTGAAATAGCTTTTCTCATAGAAGGACCTTAACCTTTGATGAAGCAATGGTTAGAGTTTGCCTCCTATGACTCTAACATTTCCTATGCACATGGTAAGGGAAATGTAGACTGATGCTTTGAGTATGAGACATGCCAACTTGGGAGTAATGTTCCTAGAGTGGACTCGGTTAGATATAGTGTTAGGTGTGATTTCTGATCAAGATGTGAGATAGAGCCAAAAGTGTTGGAGAGCTTGACTATTAAACGCATTTTGATAGAGCAGATTGGCATTAGTCAAAGGCGTGATACTAGAATAGAAGAGACCATTGCTAAGGTTAAGGCGGGAGTAGAGTTTAAAGATATAAAGTAGTACGAAAATGACTGAGATAGTTGGCTCCGTAAGGATGATAGGTTTTTTGGTACCTAATGTTGATGGACTAAGGGATAAGGTGCAACGATAATGCCACCATTTTAGATTGACTATACACCCTAAAAGCAATAAAATGTATCGAGATATGAAGAAGACATTTTATTAGAAGGGGATGAAGAAGGACATCAGGACATTCATTTTGAAGTGTATGTGTTGCTAGTTAGTGAAGGCTGAGTAAATGAAGCCACGTGTTTTGTTGAAAGTACTTGAGATTCCCCTATGGAAGTGGGAACAAATATCGATGGACTTTATCGACGGATTACCGAGGACCGAAGGAGGGTACGATAGCTTTTCATACCTATAATGTCTAATATAATGACATCGAAGTTGGCTGAGTTATATTGAAATGGATTGTACAATTACATGGTGTGCTAAAGAGGATTGTTAGCGATCGAGATCCATTATTCACACGAAGATTTTGGAGGATATTACAAGAGGCATTGGAGACGGAGGTGATTTGAGTATAACATACTACCCACAAACTAACGGTCAGACCGAGAGGGTGAATCATATATTGGAGGACTTATTACGAGCTTACATACTTGACTTTGGAGGCTCATGGGATGGCTATTTGCATTTAGTGGAGTGTGTGTACAACAATAGTTATCGATCAAGCATTGGTATGGCATCATTTGGAGCATTCTATGGTGGACCATGCAAAACCATTTCATATTGTGGGAAGTGGGTCTGTTATTGAGGCCAGATATGATTCGGGTGACTTCGAAGAAGATTGTGATCATTCGGTAATGAATGAAAGCTGCACAATATTGTTAAAAAACCTATGCTTATAAGAGACATAGATTTTTGAGGTTATATGTTGGCGATATGGTTTTGTCAAGGTTTCTTCATTAAAGAATATAGTTTGATTTGGCAATAAGGTGAAGTTGACATTGAGATTTGTAGGACCTTTTCCAATATTAGAGAGGATTAGGAGCCAAGCCTATAGGGTCGACTTACCTCAAAAGATGACAAGTGTGAAAAATGTGTTCCATGTCTCCTATCTTAGGAAGTTTGTGCATGACTCAAGCATGTCTATTGCACTAGATTAATTAGGTGATGTTGAATTCGAATCCAAAGCATCGAGACCTTATAGGCTATTCGTATAGTTGAACATGTATGAAACAACTTAGGAGGAAGATGGTGAAGTTAGCAAAGGTTCGGTGGAGCAAAAATGAAGGTGATGGTACTTGGGAGACCGAGGAGAGCATGAGGTATGCTTATCTAGAGCTGTTCACTTGGTAAGTTTCCTTTTTGTTGCTACCTTTCGTATATAGCATTTTGTTTTTCTTAGTTAGTACCTTGCATGCTAGGATACTTGCATAGAGTTATGGCTCGCTTGTATGCATGGTTGATCATTTCCATACTTGTTTGATTGTTAGGTATGTTTGGTATCTATGTTGTTTGATTGTGTTTTGTTTAGTTGGAATTTTGAGGGCGAAATTCCTAAAAGTATGAGAATGTAACAACTTACGTTTTCATAAGCAAATTAGGTCCAAATAAAATATAACTTTGGGGGACGTTGGGATTAATATTTGACCCCTAAAATTGGTAGAGTTAGGGGTATGCCCTATAGGCAATTATGTAATTGTTACATAATTCTAACTCGATAACAAATCTTGTTAGAAATACAAGGTGTTTTCTTTTTATTATACACTTGATATAATGTGTTATATGTTTGTTAATAAATTTAATTCAAAGTATATTTAATAGAAAATCCATAAACGGTATGTTCTGTGATAGTAGTTACAATGCGTTGTAACCATGAGTGTTTGAACACAATAAAATAAAGTGGAAATTAGGGAGGCATCCCTATCATACTTTCATATTGTAAAGCGGGTCCCTGTCAAAGTTTCATTGTAAAGCGGGTCCCTGTTTTCTGGAAACGAAGAAAAATTATTGCTGAAATGTCAGCAACTTTTATAAATAAGTGCTGATATTTCAGCAACTATCTGTGTCAAAGTTTTATTTTAAAAACAAAGAAAAATTATTGCTGAAATGTCAGCAACTTTTATAAATAAGTGTTGATATTTCAGCAACTTTCATAAACTGTGTTCACAGTGTACATAAATGTTGCTGAAATATCAGCAACTTTTATAAATAACTGTTGATATTTCAGCAACTTTCATACACTATGTTCACAGTGTACAGAAATGTTGCGGAAATGTCAGCAACTTTTATGAAATGTTGCATCATGCTCTGCAATAATCGTGAATAAAAAACAGGGACCTAATTTACACTGAAATTTAGTGAAGGACTTTTCGTGAATTTTGAAACTTAATAAGGAACTGTGCCAAAAGTACCCTAAAATAAACATACTATTTTAAATATCCTAGTCAAGATGCATCGAGACTGGATATAAATGCATCTATTAAAACTAGAGTATGTAATACTCTCCAAACATTTTCCAGTGTATTTACTCATGGATGCCAGAGCACCAAGGGGTTATATACTGATGGTTATTGGATAACTATGGAATGACTCACCCGATAGTTTTCTATTGGTTAGTATAACTAAGTTCAAACAAAAAAATCGATGTGACAAAACTACGTAGTTCTCTTGACTTGAGAATACTATTGATCTTCAATGTAGAAGCTCTATTTTAACTACAGTTAAATCGTGGCACGACGTCCATTGAACGACTATAGTTGGGTCAAGTGGAAGCATTTGAAGTAAAACATTGTTCAAGAAAGGATTTTTTTCTCCTTAGATATATGAGGTTAGAATCACGGTCAATTGAAGTCAACTAAAAGTCAATGTCTCTGGCCAGAGCAGTTCGATCAATAATAATTATTATTATTGAACCAAGGACACTATGTTTAGACTATAGAGTTGAATATGGACGATGTTGGACCATTATCGAATTCCATAAGTCCAAAGTGATATAGTTTTGATAAAGAGAATTGGTGTAAATAATTGTCAACCCTGGATAATGCTTGATAAAGTAAAATTGGATTTTTTTCGAAACTGAGTAAGTAATAAATTTGGCCATAATGTCATACCACCTGCTAAATGACGTGTGAACATTAATATTTGAACTGCACCGTATTGATCGCTGACCAAATTTACAACCAAGAGTCATACAACCAAAACAATTAATACTCCTTTTGTCACCTGATTTAATTAATTTATAATTTTATAAATTAATTAATATTGATGAAATATTAATTATAAAATTTTATATTTGATGTGTTAAACAACGTTAAACAGTGTATTTATAATATTTAAAAATATGTTAATCAATATACAATATCGGTACACGTTTAAATTTGGATTAAACTACAACAAAAATCTTTCTGGCTTCGACTAGTTTTGAGGCCCATATGGGTATGCATATTTTGGCCAGAAATAGCTTGGTTAGGCTAGCCAAATGTAGGCTAAAGAGGGAGGCTTTTGAATGGTTAAAAAGAGTGGAATTGGTAAGAGAGAGATAAGCAAGTAATCCCTTTTTCCCTCCAGTTGACTTCCTTATTATATGCCACCATTTACACAATTTCTTTTTACACTTTTGCTCCTCCTTATACCTGCAAATTTCAGCCAGAAATATACCTTACAAACACTAAAATTTTACAAGTGCAAATCATATCAAAACTCTTCGATTTGATCGTTGGTGATAAGATAGTTCGGGAGCCAACAATTCTAGAACTTAGAATTAAATTCATGGAGCCATTTCATCATTTCAAAGCATAATCTCTAGGCCTTGGTGAGAGGTAAGCTCCATATTTATTAATATTTTAAATTATAGAAGTCAATCAATCGATCATATGTTAGTTAGACAGATTGTATCACAAATCGGTATATTACTGTATTGTCATATATCGATGGTCATATAAATATGTGCATAAAAAAATTGTAGATATCATCCTGTTGATCCTGCCTAACAAAAAAATTACTTATTTTGTTATTAAATGCTTTTATCAATTAAATCTAATTGTAAAATAAATATTCAAATGGCAAATGTGCTTAATTTTTTTTAAAATTTTTGTACACACCAAAAGAATCATACTATAATACCAAAAATTATTTATGTCGTGAATATATAAATATTAAAATTATTTATTTGATTTAATATTAGTTAATACATTTAATGCATATATAAATAATAATCTGTAAAAATTTATATAATATAAAATATGCATTTTGGTTTCAGAAATATTTTTATGCTTTTTTGTTATTATTAAATTTGCACAAATTTAATTTTTAAAGTATTTTTTATTCAAAAAACATTTAAACCAAAATAAAATAAAATAAAATTTATGATTTTTTTGCGTCGTGAGAAGCAGCAAGTATATGTATTTAATATTAGAAAATATTATATATATTATTAATTATGTAACTAATGTTCTTGTAATATATATATATATATACGTATGTATGTATATTTTATATAAATTAAAAAATTGTTTTCATAATATATGGTACTGGTTTAAATTATCTCACAAATTAATATTCAAAGTAATTTTGAAATTTAATACTATATATTTGCATATAGCTCGTAAATGATTTATATAAATAATTTATAACCAATATTTTATAATAAATATATAATTAAACATATACATACATACATATGTGTGAGTATATGTATATGTATATTTATTTATACAATAATTTTTACGCACATATATGTATATTTATACAATACATAAGTATACATGAGACGCTAACATGTCTGTTGCAGTGTAAATCCCTACATGTATACACGGGCATGTCAAACCGTGTACACATTATATTGTTGCACGTGCATGCATGCACGTATGTGTATATGATACACATTTATGAAATATAATATAAAAATATATGTATAAATAAATTTTATTTATAAATTCAAATAAAATATTAATTTTATTTAAAAGGAGATTTAAAAAAGTTCTAAATGAACTAGACTGCATAGGCCCATTAAAGATCCAATAATGAATTATTATTTTTAAATTTACCTAATTCTTCCACTACGGCCTGGCCCAATTTCAACAATGGTGTCAAAGCCTAATAGCTTATGTGGTCTAAATTAGTCATATTAGGGCTAACTAGTTAAGCTCACAACCCTGTTAGTAAGGTGTCTAGAAAGGCAGTGTCGAAGGATTGGATTTGGTAATCAAGTACTATGCCCTACCTAGCTACCGGTTTAGCCCGAACAGATATATGAACCCAAAGGTTGCCCCCAATAGAAAAGCCTAATTTGAATTAGCCATTAAGCTATTTTCAAAATTATTTGAAAGTAAAATATAGATTTTAAATTTAAAATAAGATATATACATATTATAAAAGTTATAATATGATTAAAATTTTCAAAATGTTTGAAATTAAATATAAGATTAATTTCAAAAAAAATTATTAATAGAATTAATCAAAGAACTAAATTAGTTTAATAAGTTAATTAAATAAAACATATATGCATGTATAATATATATTTATATATGTTAAGTTATCTTTAAATGTTTAAGGAAATATAAGTATACATGTACATATATATAAAATAATGTTTCAAAATTAATAAAATTTAGTTAGAATAGTTTAGTTAAATAAATAAATTAAATGTTAATTAATAAATTAATATATATATATATTATCATAAAGGTTAAATAAATATTCACTATAATATGTTCAAATTGAATAATAATAAATATATCAAAGGTTTAATTAATTAAAATTAATTAAATAAGATTGAATTAATATGATATTATACATAAAATATAATATAAGTTAAATAAAGTATAGAATTTATAGAATAATAAAACTTATATAGCATAAACGTATAAACTAAAGGTAGAACAGTAAGAAACTCAATTAGACATGAGGAATATATACATACGTATAGTATGTATACCATGATTTCTAATGTGTCCGACACTTGAATCATAAGGGTATTTTATAAGAAATACATTATTCCATAAGTCGATATCACTTAATTAAATATATTAAAGATAATGAATCTTTAATATAAGTGTTGACCTCTACCATTTATATATTAATAAATTACTTGCATACTCTTTGGTTGTTGAGAAAACTCAAGCTAGAGATGTTATGTGTAGTATATTAGTATATTAACTAGACGAGGTAAGATAACTATATGTATTTATTGAGAAAACCCAAGGTACATATACTATACTTAGGCTATTGCGACATGGTAGGTTCGAGTGAATAATTTATTTCGATTCATTGAGCAAACTCAAGGTAGAAACGAGATTAGGACAAGGAACCATAGGTTAAGAGTCGCATACGATACAACTAATAAAGAGTTATCCATCGTTTGTGGGGCTATAACTTATTGAGCAAACCTAAGGTCAAAATCATAAGATAGACGGGTCCTAACACCCACTAGTGAAGTTGAAAGACTTCTATGTTTCGTCTTAGGGTTAGGAGAAACATAAAAAGACTAGCGGGAGCCTTATTAGACAAATAAAATGGTAACATTTAATCTTTCTAATATTGTAAGAATATATGCTATATAAAGTTATAATAATCTACATCGATAAATTTGTGCATTAAATATAGTTGCTAAAATGTTTATCAATTAAAATATACAAAAAAACTGAATTAAAGATTGACAAATAGAAATATAAAATGTACTTACCAATAATTTTTTTTCATGTTGACCCATGCAAGCGCCTAATTATACATCCACTAAATACGTTTGTAACTCGCTCACTTATGAGTTTACTTATCCAAGATTGTTCTTCAATGAGATTCGAACTCAAAAAAAATACAAGAATATAGATATTTGATCCATACACGATCACATATAAATGTTATATAGTGAACAATCATAATTCATAATGTACAAAACCTCGATGAAACTAGTTCATTGAAATAAGCAAGTAAACTATAGTGTGAGATCGTGTATTCAATATGATTGATTGTAATAATGATCTTGTTATGTTAAATGTAACACTGAACCAAAGGCTATAAGATAGATCTAAGAATTTGATCACTGAAATGTCAGTTTGATCAGCTATACATAAGTGCAATTTCTTTGATGTCCTTAAAAGTTAAGGATGATTAGATACACTTTTGTACAGAGTTCATTATGATACTGTAGTAAGGATTTCCTCTGAATGGTTCGACCGTTTTGAATGGAAATCAAATATATAAGAGTGGATGTAACCTATGGCACAGTTAGGATGAAGAGAGTGGATGGTCATTTCTGCTTCATAAAGAAATTTGGGAAAACTTTTTATAAAAATAATAATATATACTTAACACTGAAATGAGAAATATGGTCTCTATTCGAAAAGTATTTTCACATAGAAAATTGTTTTCTATGATATTTATTCTTATAAATTTAAGATACTCGATCTGAAAATTCTCGACTGTAAACCAGTTACAGTAGATGAAGTAAATTGCCTATATTAAGTGGTTAAACGGAGCATCGTATTTCATATATTATTATAGTAATGGTGGAAATAGTGGTAGCATGCCATATAACACTTATTGGTCGCATTTAGTTACGAAAATTGTTTTCGTAAAATGTACCAAACATTATTTATGAAATAATAATTATTTTTCAGTGTTGACTAAAAATGGACGGTTTTATTTGAATATGAATATTATGAATATTCATTATAAAACAAAATTATAGTGCTGGTATTTATGTTGCACTAAAAAATACAGAAGCATCTAAAAAAAAATTCAATTATTTTGGAATTATGTGCTAAGCCATAGTTTTGAGAAATAATTTTTGATTATATGATTATGAATCATATTATACAAGTAAATTATATTTCATATAATTAAGGGCAAAGCACCCATTCAGTGGGAGCATCATAAGAGTTGATGGACTCTAAGGATTGGTACATATAGATGTATGCAATCGTAAGTTTATTAATACGAAAAATTGTCCACGTACTTCTTTACATGCATCGAAGAGTTATCACTGACATGGACATGTGCATTTGATACACATGTAGTATGTCTATGATAAGGTCATAGAATATAAAATGGAAGTAAATAAAATAACATGCAATAGAAAATGAAATTGATTCAATTTGATCGAATATGCGAGTATATTGGAAAGAATTCCGAACGTACCTAAAAATGAATAAAGATTCAATCTCAAAAGTCACTTCTTCCTATGAAAGATGATGATGTATTGATAAGAAGTACTTAAACTTTGTTTAACAAAGTATGATTAGTGGTGAGTGAAGTTGAGTTTACTTCTTTCTATAAGGTCGTGTACTTAAGAGTAGTACATAAAGTTAAGATTAATTTCATCTAAAGAATAGTTTAAAAATCGTAAAAGATAAGGGTTTATAAGAAACTCCAAAATATCATAGTCTAAGGAGTTGGCAGGTTATACAAGTCGAAAGACTACACATAATAATTGTGCACGAGTGATCTTGTATGAATCGTCCTAAAGGAGTTTAGGAACGACTAGCATTGGATGACAAATTTATTTTTGGAACGTAAGTATTATAAACTAAAACCAAATCAATTTTATATATAAGGCAATTCATAAAGTGTTTATGAATTCATATTCCTTTGCATTGAGAAGCGATTGTTGTTTCAAGAAATACTAATTTTGTTATGAAGGAATTTCTTTTAGAAATTACTGGTAGTAAAAATGGATTTGGATACGGTCCAAGGATAAAACTGATTACGAGGGACGAACTAAAAATTAACCAAACCTAAAATGAACACGGCGTATTAGAATTTCTAATAAGTATTCTTGCACATCGATGAGAACCTGTGGTTTCTTATCAATATTGAAATAGATAATCCTCAGTTGTTAATTAAGCCATTAAGAGTATTGACTCTGCATTATGGTATGATGCACAAATCCAAAAAGGATTCCAAGTACGTTATCAAAATATGATTTTGGTAATTATACCCGAAGGGATATGATCCATCGATCACGAATGAGTCTTCAAGAGCAAGGCAAATGTAGCTAGAATATAATGAGAAACATTAATAAAAATAACATCATAAATTTCAATTGTTGAAATTAGCGTAATAGACTCATTATTCAACGAGCTCAAATTAATTCGGATTTATTCACAAAATTATCACTTGGTATGACTTTATGTTTGGTACATATGTGTCAAAATGGAAAATACTAAATAATGATCTAGAATGGACTGTATGCACATAACAAACAAGGTTAAAAATGCAAAGGAAGCATGTGTCCATAAGAAAGATCGATTAAAAGGTGTGTAGATATTTCTAGACTATTAGTAAACAACATATTGTTGATTGTTAACGATGTACTTATGTTAAAATAAAAAATAATCTATTTGTTCGATACTTGATATTAGATTTGTAAATTATATCTTTTATATAAGTTTAAAGGATGTTGGGAATGTCCCAAACTATATGCAAAGTTACCTTATTAAAATGTTTAATATGGAACATATAAAATGGATTCATTATGTTTTGGCACTAGGAATTATCATACATGTTGTATTGTCTACATTATAATAGTTTAACTATGTATTTGATGCATGAAAAAAGAAAATATCAAATTCAAATTAAGATCACTAAAATGATAGTTTAGAGTATTTTCGAGTATTTACTAAATACTATAGACTTGTTTACAAAAACAACGAACCCTTTATAAAAGAGTATCCGGACTCGAACTTCATAATTGCTACTATGAGTATAATATGTCAATATTAAATTCATGTTCAAACCTCATTAGGAAGCTTTAAGTTGGAAATGTTCCAAATGAAATATTGTGGTTGACTCAATGAAAAGGCTAAGTACATTGCGTTGAATACTGCCACGATAAAAACTGTATATATATATATGTATATATATGCACAAATTTATAACGGAGCTAGGGGTGATTACAAGTATTGAGAATACTAATCATTGTTATATGACAACAATGTAATGGTGAGAGCTCACTAGAGATGAGAAACATACTCTAAATAGTTCCACATGATAAAGGTAGGTTATCAACGTCGGAGAGAGTTGATTGGTAGAGTAGATAATTAAACAACATAGAAGATCCATTCATGGAGGGTCTAATTCGATCGGTTCTCATCAAATGGATTGAAGGGATGGATTGAGATTCCATAATTAGCCCTAAATGCAAGTGGGGGATTGATGGAGTTGGGGGTATGACCTAAGGGAAATTATGTAATTGTTACATAATTCTAACTCGATAGCCAATCTTATCCAAAATAAAAGGTATTTTCTTTCTATTATACACTTGATATAATGTGTTATATGTTAATTAATTAATTTAATTAAAAGTATATTTAATAGAAAACATATAAATGGTATGTTTAGTGATAGTAGTTAAAATGTGTTGTAGCCGTGAGCGATCTATCATAACAAAATAAACATACAGTTTTAAGTATTCCTAGTCAAGATGTATCGAGATGGATATCGATACATTCATTGAGACTAAAGTATGTAGCACTCTCCAAATGTTAGGTAGTGTATTACTCATAGCTGCTGGGGGCACCAATGGGTTACGTACTGATCGTTATTGGATAGCTATTGAATGACTCGCTCGATAGTATTCTGTTGGTTAATATAACTAAGGTCAAACAAAAAAATACCGATGTGACAAAATTACATTATTCTCTTGACTTGTGAACACTATTTATCTTCAATGTAGAAGCTCTGCTTTGATTATAATTAAATCATAGCACGATGTCCATGGAATGACTATAAATATGTCAAGTGAAAGCATTGGAAGTGAAACACTATTCAAGATATGCTTCATCTCCTCAGTTATACAAGGTCAGTATCATGGTCAACTGAAGTCAACTCAAAGTCAATGTCTTTGATTAGAGAAATTTGGTTAATAATAATTGTTATTATTGAACCAAGGACTTTGTTTATAGACTATAGAGTTGAATTTGGACGATGTTGAAGTTCTGACTATTACCAAATTCCATATGTTCAAAGTTATGTAGTTTGACAAAGAAGGAATGGTGTAAATAATCGTCACTACCGGGTAATGCTTAATAAAGTAAAATTGGATTTTACCGAAACCAAATAAGCGATAAATTTGGCCATAATGTTACATCACCTGCTAAGTGACGTGTGAACGTTAATATCTGGATTTTTCAACATTAATCGTGACCAAAATTACACCTAAGAGTCAGGCAACCGAAACTATGAATACTCTTTTTATCACCTGATTTAATTAATTTGTAATTTTTACAAATTAATTAATATTTATGAAATATTTGGTATAAAATTATATATTTGATGTGTTGAACAACGTTAAACAGTGTATTTATAATAGTTATAAATATACCGATCGATATATGATATCGGCATGCGTTTAAATTTAGATTTAAATGCAACAGACATCGTTCAAGCTTGGACTGGTTTTGAGGCCCATACGGGGAATGCATATTTCAGCCTGAAATAGCTTTATTAGGCTGGCCAAATACGAGTTAAAGAGGGAGGCTTTTAAATGATCAAAAAGAGTGGAATTGTTGAGAGAGGAACAAGGATGTGATCCACTTTCTTCTTCATTTGACTTCCTATTTGTATGCCACATTTGACACCATTTCTTTTTACATTTTTGCTTGTCCTTCTACCTACAAATTTTAGCCAGAAATATCCCCTAAAATCCAAAATATCCAAACACAAATCACATCAAAACTCTTCGATTTGATCGTCAATGATAAAGCAGCTCTGGAGCCAGCAACTCTAGAATTTGGAATCCGATTCAAGAAGCCATTTAATCGTTTTTAAAGTCTGAGATCTAAGCCTTGGTGAGAGGTATGCTTTAGATTTATTAATATTTTAGATTGCTTAAGTTAATCAATTGATCATATGTTAGCTAGATAGATCATACCACGAATCGTTACATTACTACATTATCACATATCGATGGTTATATAAATATGTGCATAAAACTTTTTTTTGTGCATATCATCTTGTTGATCTCGACCTAGTAAAAAAATTAATTTTTTATTATAAAAATATTATTGTTAAATGATTTTATCAATTTAATCTAATTGTAAAATATTAATTCATATGATGTGTGTGTTTAATTTTTTTTTTAAAAATTGTACAGGCCAAAAAACTATTCGACGGTAAATTTTATTTATTTATTTTATAGATATTTAAATTATTTATTTAATTGAATATTAGTTAAACAAACAAAATATATTTATAATATGTTTATAAATAATATAATATTATGTAAAAAAAATTATATGCTATAAAATATGCATTTTGATTTCAAAAATATTTTTATACATATTTTTATTATTAAATTCGCACGAATTTAATTTTTAAAGTATATTTTTGCCAAAAATCATTTAAATGAAAAAAGATTATTATTTTTTGGTCGTGAGCAGTAAGTATATGTATTTAATATAAAAAATATTATATGTATTATTTAATTATATAGTTATATGTTTATATATAGTATATATATATATTTATTTAAAAACAATTAATTTATGTTTTCAAAATATATGCTTAAGGTTTTTTTGGCAAAGCATATGCTTAAGGTTTTTAAATTACCTTACAAATTAATATTTAGAATAATTTTGAAATTTAATTATGTTATATATATATTTACATATATTTTATAAATGATTTATATAAATAATTTATAACCAAAATTTTATAGTAAATATGTAACTAAATTTATTCATACATACGCATATATGTGTATTTATTTATACAATAATTTTGACGTACATATATGTATATTTGGACAATACATTAGTATATATGAAGGGCTAACATGTTCGTTGTGGTGTAAAGCCCAGGATTTATACATGGGCATGTCAAACCATATACACAATAAGCTATTGCACGTGAATGCACACACGTATGTGTATATGATACACATTTATGAAATATAATATAAAATTATATAAAAATAAAATTTATTTATAAATTCAAATAAAATATTAATTTTATTTAAAAGAAAATTTAGAAAAGTTCTGAATGAATTATACTACGTAGGCCCATTAAAGATCCAATAATGGAAAATTTTCTAAAATTTACCCAATTCTTTCACTACGGGCTGGCCTGGTTCTAACAAGAATAAATATTAGATGATTTTGACCTTGAAAATTTTGCGGGGCCTGTAAATTTTGATAGGAGCCAAATTAAGGTATGAAACCACTTCCAAATGAAAGATTCAATAATTCCCCTTTCATTAGAGTGGTCATGATATATTTTTGGAAATATAGTTTAGGTAACTTGTTGTTGGAAGTTGGATAGTTTTTAGAAAGATTAGTGGCTAATTAAATCATCCCAGAATTAAGCCTGCTAATTTTTTCGAGATTGGAGTTAATTATAGCATCCCCAACAGCTACTAATCATTTTTATCGTTCCTAAACATTTCCTTACCTCCATTAGACTTTCCTCTACTAATACTCCATCAAATTCTTAATTAAATTAGCCTTAGTTAATTAATTATTGAGTAATTAACATAGAGATTGGCAAAGGGGCTTTAGGATTTCGAAACTTGTGCCTTGGAAAATGTGTAGTTGTGCAATTCGAGTCTACTCTTATTTGGGTGATCTTGGTTGATTCTATGCCCCTAGGTAAGTGGTTCTATTCTCTCACCTTACTACAGCTGATGATAGAAGTTTAATCTTGTTTTTAAAAGGTTTTTTAACTTACAATATGATTTTTAATCCACTCTAAATTTAATATGATTTATGAACGAATTTAAAAGGATTTAAATCATTTTCCTTTTAGATCTATGATTTGAGTGTTGATATAGTTGCTAAAATATATTGTATATGTTAAGTTGAACTATATTGGTGTATGTAATGTTGTTTATTGGATGGTTGTACGATTACATGTTTGTATTTTTTTAGTTGCATGTTTATTATTTGAAAACGCTTATCGATGCTGAAATTAGGTTGGGGTTGTTCTATGAGACTAGATCTTTTACAAATGCAATGGCTAAATGATGAGTCATCTAAGGATAATTGCACAAATGATGGAAGGTTCAAATTAATGAAACAAAGTTGGATGGATTGGTTCTAAAGTTGTAGGTGGAGTATCGATCGGAACTGGAGATTGCACACGAAATGAAGCAATAAGGCAAAAGACGTATCGATCCAGAAACTCAGAAAATTACTTAGCCAAAATTTTGGCTAAGTGTATCGGTCGGCACAAACCTATATGGGTCAGCACCTACCGATCATATGGGTGCGAAGTACAAAGTTAAACTTGGGTGAAGGATTTTGTGTAGATTTGAGGCAAATGTGATTGAGACTTCAGGTAGTTGAAGGGAAAACGTGCAAAACTCCTACCATTGAATGATTTAAATGAAGGCAATACCAAACGATCTAGGCCCGAGGCAATGGAGGTTGATTGGGTTAGGCAGTGTGAAATGCATGAGCAACTTCGAGTATAGCCAATGGGTGGTGAAGAGCTTTGTACTTAGCCTTTTTTAGCTAAGTACCTTAGCCAGATGGTTGGGTACTTACAAGGCAATTTTTTGATATGATGATAAGCTTTGTCTCGGAGAGTGTGCACGATCGACCGCGAGTTGTAATGGCAGACGGTTTGAGAGATATGGCTACCATCGATCGATCTAGTTGTGGATGGAACGGCGTAAGTACCACGCAAGGCAACTAGGGTTCTACTTCAGGTTTGATGCAATAATTTAGCAATATGGCTTCAGGACTGGCGTATGGAGATTCTACGACTTTGGAGGACTGTCCAAAGATGTTTTGAACTTCGACGACTTAATGATGTGAGTCATTGTGATTGTCCAAGGAGGCAAAATTGATGATGTGGACTTATGGAGTAGGATAAGATTATGTGTTATGCTGTAGGTATGTGTGTTAAAGGATCATTGATAACTTAGAGGTTTCAATGTTTGCTCTTAAAGAGGGGGTATTTGAGGACGTTCGCCTGGATCGATGATGTGATCCCAAATTAAGATGATGCAATCTATTTACCATGGGCTTAAGATGATGTAAGACTAGTTTTCTGGTTATCGAAGCGGCATGGATTCAAGCATTAAGAAATCGGTATGTTGAGTAGTCTTTTATCGATGATGCTGTCATATGAATTATAATATATCCAACGCACTTGAATGAGTGATGTGAGATTGTTTGATGGCTATTATGATTTACTATGGATGTCAAATGACATATGTACTTTTGATCTTAAACAACTAGACATTGAAAGAGTTAATAATATACCTTAGAAGCAATTATGAAATTTGTTACATATATATAAATCTGTAGTCAATCTTGTTCGTAGTAACGGTGTTTGTTTCCCTTTATATACATTGTTATATTATGATATGATTAGTTAAGTAATTAATGTAAAGTATATAATAAGAAAATCCTTAGATAAAATGTTATGTGATTGTAGTTGCAAATAGTTACAACCGTGAGTAATTAACCATAAAATAGAACGACGTTTTGTTTTAAATATTTCTAGTCAATTTTTAAGAAAAGGATATCGATCCATCCGTAAAGATCGGAGGGAGTAAGGCTCTCTAAATGTTAAGAGGTGTATTACTAAAGGCTGCAAGAGGAACCAAGGGGTCACTTACTTGTAGTTACTGGATAACTATAGAATGGCTCGTCTGAGAATTTCATGTTGGTTAATAACGACTATGTCAAAAAGGAAATCTTAGAGTAATGATGTTACACAGTTCCTTGACTTGAGAATAATATGGAACTTTAATATAAATACTTCACTTTCATTATAGTTAAATCATAGTATGATGATCCATCAAGCAACTATAGTTAGGTCTGAGTTGAAGCATTAGAACCGAAATGCTTTTCAATTGAGAATTTGTCTCCTCAATTGTATGAGGTTTGTATCACGGTCAGCTATAGTCAACTCAAAGTTGGAATCTCTGGCTAGAGTAAAATGGTTAGTAAAATGCTATTATTGAACCAAGGACTTTGTTTTTTGGACTAACCAAGTAAAATGTGGATAATATTAGAGTTTTGACCAATATCAAATTCCATTCATTCTAAAGTGATATAGTTTTGGCGGAGAGAACGTGTATAAATTATCGTGACTAAAGGTAGTGCTTGAGAAAATGTGAAATTAGATTTTACCAAAGATCTATAATTGATGGATTCAGCCAAACTATCATGCCACTAGTTAAGGTAATGTGTGAATGTTGATATTTGAACTATTCGAAATTAATCGCTTATTGAATTCTTAACTTTAAGTCTCATAATCGCATTTGTGAATTCTCTTGAAAACCACATGAGTTAACTAGTTTGTAAAATGTTATAAATTAAATTAATTAATTAAGAAGTATTAATTATTATAATTAATTTGATGTCTTGGATATTGTTAGTAATTATTTGGATGTATATAAAAATTATATATGCATGTATCGATATATGATATTGATATGTATTTTAACAAGTTTTAAATATAGTTAATAACTTAATGGGCTTTGTAAAATTAGTCCATTAGATGGTAAAATCCTTGGTCAACCATGGAAAGGAGGGAGAAATGGTTGGCTTGATTGAAAACCAATTAAGAATTAAAGGGGAAGCTTTCAAAGAAAGAAGAGGAAAGGTTTCTATTCTTTCCTTAAAACACTTAAAACAGAATCCTCTCATTAATTTCTTAATTTAATTTCTCTTTTCCTCTTTCTTCCCTCATCCATAACTACCTCTTCCATCTCTTATGGTCAAATTCTTTTTTATTATTTCACCTAAAATCGCTTCAAATAAATAATATATGGTGCCATACCCGATTCTATCAAAGTTTGGATGTTGATTCTAGGAATCTATGGAGAATTTGCATATTAATGTGCCATTAATTAGCTAGATATGCATCTTAGGATCGTACAATATACCCTAAAGGATGGATGAATAAGGTAGTTAAAATATTTTGTAGATAAACAGATAAATAACGCAGAAACGTAAAGGCAAAAAATAAATAACACATAAATATACCTTGCTTCGACCACTAACCCGTTAATGCCTACTGTTACCCTCAAAGTTGCTACTAGCATTATATATTCGAATGTTTACAACACCTATAAACTCGCACTCCTTGCTAATCTAAATATACTAATCTCATGCCCAGTAACTCTGCCTCGACTTTAACCCCAAGTTGAGAATTCTCGAACTACAAATTGCACCTCAATCCTAAAAAAATACAAAGTTCTAAATTTAAAAATAGAAAATACAAAAAAAAATAAAAAAAAAATTCCCTGCAAATTACTAAATGTAAGGGACTAATATGGAAATTTTCTCCTCCTTTAAGCTTTTTTTGACTCGTCCAAACCCATGTTCTCCTTTTTTTAAGATCTGGAAAAACTCCGTCTTCGTGAAATATTTTCTTCCACTTGTAAAACTTCTTCTTCCTCAAAAATAATCATTGCCTATTTTTCCTTCCTATTTGTAAAAAGTCTTTATCTAAGATAGATGAAGCACCATATAAAAATGCTCTACCTAAAAATTAGTTTGTGCCCTCCAATAATCGTGCCTTACCCGAGAACTTGAGTTGCCGCTTCTGAAGCCACACTTGGATATGCCATCACCTGCATCTGAGAGTCATCAAGACAAACACCATGTCAAGCTACAGACTCAAACTAGAAGTTTGTGCATGGTTTTAAGCGCCATTGCCATTCGATCTTTGCTCGTCGTTGGATCTGGAATTGTTATTGTGACGTCGCGACTTGGATCTAGATTTAGATTTCGCCCACCAATCTATATAGCCACTAGATGCTTCATCATGTTAGGTCTGGAATGCTTGCACATGAAGTTTGCTTGTTCGATCGATGCTCTTAAGATGAGCGTGAAGTGCTGTCAAGCGTAGATATCTAGAGGTTGTTGGATATTTTCAACATCGCCTACATAGTTTTTTCCGTTTTAAAGTGAGAAGAAGAGGGAAGGAAGAATAGTCCCACATCTTGGGAAATATGGAACATTTTTTGTTTAAATATAGATTCCCCATGAGAAGGTTGGGCCCTTTGGGCATCTAAATGTTTGCTTTGTTGTGAGGAGGGAAGTCATGCATAACCACCACACACGCGCGCCGCCTCCGCCATCCGTCCGACCGAGCCGGGTTTGGGTCTAAATTTACAGAATTAATTTTTAGTTGAAAGGGTCAGACTTAAATTCAAATTTAAATGGATAGATTTGGCAGGAGATGCGACAGTTAGTGATGGCGGGATATTTGAATGAATGGACACAATGGTTAGCAATAGTTTTAAACTGTTGGGAACGAATGTAACGTTTTGAACAGATGCATGTCTAGACGAAAAGACATCTCTCCAACGCCATAAATAGCGACATCCAGAACCGTTTCTATTTTCAACAAAAATAAAAACAACAACTCTTATCTTCTTCTTCCAGATTTTGCAAAGCCAGAAAGTGTTGTAGGACACTTTCATCACAACCAGATTTTGCGACACCTGCAAGGTGTTGCAAATGCATAAACGTTGCAAATATGTTCTCTTCTTCTCCATTCTGTTCTCTACAAATTTACATCATCAGAAACTATAATAAAGTGTTCTTGGCTAGATCAAGATCCTACAAATCTTGAATTTGGTTACGTTGTTCCAAGGTTTCATTGAATCCTGAAATCAATAGTTTGATAACTCGTTTGTACTTGATGGGTTGAACTATTGTCTAAAAGAATCTATACTCTAGATTCTTGAAGTCAAAAGAATGGCATTATCATCGTCTTCCTCGTCTTGAACCACAAATTTTTCAACAGAGGTTTTCGCAATGGTGTCGATGAACGTGATTTCGACTTGAATCTGGTAGTTGTTCTATACTATCTGGGGTGATTTCTGAAGCCTTGAACACATAGTTGTACTTTGATGTGGGTGAAGTGTAACGACCCGGAATTTTCGAACCCGAAAATTCCAGATAGTTAGGAGAAAAAGAAAAGAGATAGAAGAAAGAAACAGAAAGAAGAACAGAAAACACAACATCTCACATTCGCAGCGGATTAAATATAATAACAAATAATAGCATTTATACAAAGAAAACCTGTATTTGTTAATTACATTTTTATACATCAGAGTTACAACATTTCTTAATCACTGGACAGTTAAAATAACTCGTCCCAATAAATAATAATATATCACACTCCATACGTTCCTGCCATCCGGCTCGCCTCCTGAGCTCCAGAACGTCCTTACCTGGAAATCTGTAATACTCGGTCTGACCCGAGCATTACATCAAAGTAACACCCGGGTCAGGCTGGAAACCAGCGTGAGTAAACTCATCTAACATGACATTTAAATCCATAGAACTTATTTAAACCCGGGTAACTCGTACTTTCCATAAGTAAACAACTTATATAGTCATCACTTATTTTTTTACAAAACAATATCTAAGTATCCAACTTAGTTCAAAAGGTTCAAATTATCCAAACCGGCCTATTTGACTTCACATATCAATCTATAAAGATTTATAGAGGATTTCAAATCGAAGTGGTTTCGGGTATTTATTGATACCCGACCCCGGTCTCTTCGAAATCAATGTCATCTTTACCTAAGTTGTTTAAGTGAACACATATCAAATTTAAATACAGGGTATCATATGCACACAACAATTCATTATCGATAGATATCCCACAATATTACTGTTCAACCCATCATATCATCTTTAATATTATGTATATCCTCATATATACATTTTACACACCAAGTTATACCTTAAATTTTTAAACCACTTTTGGTTTTAATTCAAAACAATTTCTTTAAAATAATTTCAAGTTTTCTGGATTTAGAATTTAAAACTTCACAATTTAAAACCCACTACAATTTACAAGTCATATTTGCCTAAATGTTTTATTTCCCTAATACATTTCATTTTACTTAATTATTTACAACATTTCATTATTAAATACAACAACCATTTATGATAATAACCAAGATTACCATATCTGGAAACCAATTCATTATTATCTTTATTCTTGACAACACTTCTATAAATTCAAGAATTTTAATTTCAGTTTGAATTCATTTCAAACTTATCTTTATTCAGTTTTAATTTGGTTGTATTACTATTACCACTCAATTTAATTTCAATATTTTAACAACCAATTACCTTAATATTTATTAGAAAGAAATATCATTATATATATCAAAATATATTCTTATATAAAATCATTTAAAATCCTTATATAAGAAAATAACAATTACGCTCTCATATATATATATATACACTCAACTCGTTCTAGGGTACCATTGACCCTATTCTTTAACGAGTAATCCCAACAGAGCCAAGGTTCTCGCTTAACCTTCGCTCTGATACCAAATGTAACAACCCGGAATTTTCGAACCCGAAAATGCCAGATAGTTAGAAGAAAAAGAAAAGAGGTAGAAGAAGAAACAGAACAAGACATAGATTCTCACATTCTCAAAGGACAAAATCTGGAAACAAATCAAAACAAAAGTAATTCTGTTCAAAAGAAAAAAAAAAAAAGACCCGTATACTTGAAACTAGAAAAGAAAAACAAGATCATCTCAAATCAGTAGATTTAAAAGCAAGCTATTCAAATTCATCTCAGTTTCAAGCAACTTAGATCAATTGCAAATTAAAGTTCCAGATAAATAAGTTTCAGAGTTCAATGGCAGGAACGTATAGAGTATTTTCCGCTGTGTATATGAGACTGTGAAGTCTGTATAGATTGTAGTCTGGAACAAGTTGTATAACTGTCCAGCTCATGTATAAATGGTTGTAACTCTGATGTATAAAATGTAAATGATGGATACAGTTTTCTTTGTATAACTGATATTATTATTTGATATTGTATTTTGATCCGCTGCGAATGTGAGAATCTATGTCTTGTTCTGTTTCTTCTTCTACCTCTTTTCTTTTTCTTCTAACTATCTGGCATTTTCGGGTTCGAAAATTCCGGGTTGTTACATGAAGCATCTAGTGCTAATTGTTTCGTTGCCTAAAAAACAAAGCTTGCTGGCATTGAACTGAATGAATAGAAATCAACGCAACCTTATGAGATGTTGGTGGTGTGTAGCTTGTTACCGATGTAGCGCTAATGTTAAAGCCTATGTTGGTCGAATACTGGTGTTCGGTAGGTTAGGACTAAGAGTTGTGTTTCTTCAAATAACTATTGTCAATGAAGATGCTAAACTATGTTTGGAACTGGTGAATATTGTAGAGGTAGATAGAATTTTATTTTGGATTCGTGTGTTTGAAGTTAATACTTGGCTTGAAAAAAATGAACATGTAATAGGTAGTGTTGCTGAACATGAAACTGTAGTCTTAAAATTTTATTTTTGTTCGATCGGATTAAACAGGATAAAGGAGGAGAAAATTGTCATTTTATCTGATATCTCTTTGAGTTGTGAAGCTTCAAAATATATAGCAACTTGTTTGCGTCTCTAATGGTGCTTGAGAATATCTTGTGATATTTTTGTTTGAATAAACTAATTGGTTCGCATTACCGATACCATGTATGAAATTGGATGATTCTCTTATGTATAGAAGCTTGTACCAGTATTGTTTTTGTTGTGTTTTTGAGAAATATGCGTGTAAATCTTTGGGTGATATTTTACCTTTTTGAATGATTCCACGTAATATTTGATGACTTTACCCCCATCTTGATATTTCCTTTTTATTCGAAGCTAATTATGCAATTTGACTCCCTTAGTATATCTTCTTTCTTGCTTTGAGTAAATAAGCAGATATATTTCCCAAGTATGAATCAATTTTTGGCACTAAACTATAGGGGGAAAAATTATAAAGGGCAAATTATTTAACAAAATTAGACATAAGGACACGTGCATTTTTGTTTTGTTTCAAGGACATGCCTAATATCCACTTGAAACTTAAACCATCCCTCTACTTTTCTATTTCATTCCACTGAATCATCATCTACATTTTCCAAATCCTTCTTCCTTTTCGATCCCGAACTTAAACTCATCATAACCAGCAGTTGAAACAAGAAGCAAATCATCTCCAACAGAGCTGAAAACATCAATCACCGATGTACAGCAACACAAAATTCATCAACAATCCCCAAATCGCGGAATCTTAGCTCGACCTGAAATTGAACAGCAATATGAAATTCATCAACAATCGCCAACTCAAAAAATCCTAGCTCAGCCTGAAACAGAACAGCAATGCACAAGTATGAAAAATGAAAACTTAGCTCAAATGGAAATCCTAGTTCAGAATGTCCCAAAACCTCAAACAGAAACCCTATTTCTCTTTTACTATATCTTGAACATAGCCTCTGATTATTGCATGTACTATTTGTATTTTCTTTCTCTTGCTATAGAAATGTAAATTCAACTGTAATAGAATATCTTCATTTGAAAGAATTTCTTAGTCTTGTTGTACTTGTATTGTTTGTATTTAAGTATTTAGTCCATTGTTGTGTATGATAAAAGTGATACTAAAATAGTTAAAACTCATACCCATTAACTGTTTAGTTAGAATTCATGCTTGGTTATTTTATAAATTATTGTAAACGTTATTTACAAAAAAATGATGCTGAAGTATATGCAAAAATGATACTCAGTAACTGTTCGATATAATATGACACTCTATAAATTTAATTATTTAATTGACTGTAATGTATGACAAAAGTAATACAAAACAGTGCAAACTAATATATGGTAACTGTTTGATTTGAATTCATGCTTAGTTATTTTAAACATTATTTACAACAAAATCGATACCTACATATATGCAAAAATGATACCCAGTAGCTGTTTGATATAATATGATGCGCTATAAATTTAATTATTTAGTTCACTGTCATGTATAATTAAAATGATACCAAAACAGTGGAAACTTATACCTAGTAGATGTTTGATTCAAATTTATGCTTGGTTAATTTATAAATGATTTTAAAGGTTATTTCCAACAAAAATGCTACCTACATATATGCAAAAATTATACCAAGTAGTTGTTCGATGTAATTTGACAACATCACTATGCCAAACAATACTTCCACACTTCTACATCATATATTGAGTTGCAAACTCTTTACAATAACATAGTCTACATTATATTATTGACATCTAAGCTCATAATTCTTCTCATAATTCGGCACTAGATAACTCAGTAAACAAATCATTCCAATCACTTCAAAAATAGAAATAAAATAAAAACTACTATGTAACAATGATACTGATAGAATATAAAAAACTGTACCTTAATTGTTTATACCTGAAACTGATATAAAAACATGCAAAAACTAATAACTCAATTTGTAATACATGAAACTGATACTAATTGCATACAAAAACTGATACCACATTTTTATATGCCTGAAACCGATATCAATAGTAACAAAAACTGATACCAAACAACAAATAATACATGCCACCTACACATAACAATCAACTAAAAGTGATACTATATAACCAACTTCAATAACAAGAGCAAATCAATGTACATTTTAATATATGCTAAACCAATATACTTACATTACCAAATTCAATTACATAAAATTTCCAAAAAAGACATACAACCAAGTATGAATCTCAACAAATTCATATATTCTTAGAAGCTTGACAATTACGCTTATTGTGACCATGTTGCTTGCATACACCACATCTATTTTGCTTATTTTGAAAACATGCAGATCCTCCTTTCTATTTTATAAAAGGTTTACCGACACCACATTTCTCCTTAGATAGCTCAATAACATCTTCAACATTTGCATCAATAATAGGCTTACCAAAATTAGGAATATAATTTATAGCATTAGCATAAGAAGAATGATAAGCATCAATGGTGAAACGGTACTCAATAAAATCATAAATGGACAATTTTGACTTGTTCATGCACTTAATAGCATGAGCATAAGGAAAATCCCATGACTTTCCGTTGATTACAACTACAACTTCACTCTTTAAGATCAACACGATGAGAGGTTGGCAATTTCACTTCAAAAACAAACTCCGAAGACTTATATACATCCCATGAATCCTTCTTCAATCAATTCACTCAAATTGGTAGAATGACAAAGAGTAGTATTCCACAGTCGACACTCCTCTCTTCTTCTAGCCATTTGTTCCATAACTTTAACTTGAATTCCATCTAAGCATGCCGTAATAGGCAAGGCTCGTTCATCCGAAATCCAACTATTAACACTTTCGCAACATTTGAACTATATTCAGCATATTTTTTACTCGGAAAAAACAAACCAGCCCACTTATCAAAAGGTTTATCCTTCAAGAAATTCACAGCAGCAACACCAGCAATTTCACAAAATTTAGAATGTGCTTCTTCAAATTCATACATATTAGAAGCTCTATAACACATCTTGAACAAATCAATGATAGACATGTTCGAATTCGTTGCCTTTACTGCTGAAAGTAGATTCCGTTCTATTTGAAGATAGCAGTAACTATGAAAGGCTGAAGCAAAAATTTCACGTATACCTAAAAATAAACCTTGATGGTGATCCGATATAAAAACCAAATCACAATCTTCTTGAAGCTTTTGTATTAAAGGACTCAAAAATCATTTCCCATTATCCATATTTTCTAGAGAAACTATACCTATAACTAAAGGGAAAAAGTCTACAAATAATAATTTTAAAAAATATTAAAACAAAATTCAATCAACTGCTAACTTAAAAATCGATACTTAAAACTGCTACCGATAACTAAAAACTAATACCTAAAAAATGGATAACTAAATTCTAATACTATACATTAAAATAATTTTAAAATTATAATATCTAAAACTGATAAAAAGCACTAATCTAATACACACCAAAGCCAAAACTTCAGCAGTACGGTATATCAGTTACTGAAACTAAAAATAACAAAAACTCAACTAAAAATGATACTAACAAAAGGATACTATCAAAAACTGATACCGGTACTGACAAAAACTAACAGAAACTAATAGAAATTGATACTAGCAGAAACAGATACTGAACTAAAAATGATACTAACAAAAACTCAAAATAATAGTTACTGAAACTAAAAAATGATACAAGAAAAGAGGCACAGGTCCCTCCTTTTGATGTTGTTATAAGAAAAATTCTTGTAAAAACGAATATGTAAATTTGGTCCATATTTTTGAATATTAGAAAATGTAAGGTGCCTTGCACTTTTATGACAGAAAATGCAAATCAACTTGCAATTTTTTGATTTTGAAATTTTTGAGAAGTGCAAGCTAGTTTGCGCTTTTTAATTTTGAATTTTTTTTAAAATGTTTGAAACTTTTGAAAAATGCAAGTTAACTTGCGCTTTATTTTAGGGAAGCGCAAGTTAGTTTGCGTTTTATGATTTTTATTTTTATTTTGAAAATTCTGAAATTTTCGAAAAGCGCAAGTTAAATTGCGCTTTCTATTAGTTGTGTTTTCTGATTTAGAAAAAACAGGGACCTGATCCACACTCATTACTACATGGACTTTTCTTATAACAACATCAAAGATAGGGACCTTCTCTGCAAAGCCCCAAAATGATACTAACAGAAGCACAAACGGATACTGGTTATTTTTCATAATATTAACACAGCATCACCACATAACTTAAAACACATAAAATAAAAACATAATGCAAGACGTCTTAGCAAAAATAATTAAATCAAAATTTTAAGGACATTGGGTTATAAATTTGATCAACGCGGAATATGATGTTAATTTTGTACGAGTGTCCGTTGTCCGACTCGGTTTGAAATCGAAAAATGTCCGTTCATGCTCGTCCATTTCTTATTTAGGACACAGATTAGGACAGGAAAATTTGTCCATACATTTCGTCCGTATGAATTACTCGTTTGAATTTTCTATTGTCCATACATCGTCCGTCTATTGTCCAGCTCGTACGAAGAATGTCCGAGCCAAAGTCTCGTCCGGTCCGTGTTTGTCTGAAATTCTTATAGGATATGACACAAATACACCTATGTACGATTCGGTCCGTCCGATTAACACCCCTAATGCTGAATATTTTTTTCCTCCAAATATTTGAAATAAATCAACTTCAAGACAAAGTGGGTTGAAGCTTGATTTCTTAGCATTTTTTAACCATTATGACCTATAAACTTTAACATATTTCATGTTTATTCCTTTCAGAGAACTGTATTAGTAATATTACAGTGAAAAAGCTGTTTAAATTTTGAGTAATTTTTTTTTCTTTTTAAAAAAGGTCTGTTTTGAAAATCAGACATTTATTCAACTTTTTTATAATTTAAACCTAATTCCTTTCCAAATCAGCCTTGCAAAAAAATTCATTTAATTTCCCGCGCTATAAAACCAATGACCTCTGTCCCAATTTTGTTCGCAACTGCTCGCCTTTCTCCTTCCAGCTCCCGAAATAATTCTCCATCTCTAAACTATTCATAAATCGCCCCAAACCAATTCTAAAAAGAAATGAATAAAGAGAATCTGCCGCCCGATCCGACACTCTTAAAGCCCATTACAGATGAACAAAGAGCTCGAATCTCCCAAAACTTCCGCGCCGCAAAAGCTCTTCTCGCCCGCAAGCGCCCTTTCGAGTTCGCATCTCCAGTGCCTCTTTCCAAGTAATCTCTTTTCTATTCGGTTTAGTTTTCCTAAAATTTAACGATTAATTCCGATACTGAACTCCACCATATGTTCTGCTCTTAGGTGCATTAAGACAAACGGGTCAAGCCCACGAACCCCATTGGCTGAAATCCGAAACGGAACGCATTTGCATGGCCAGTTTTTGACTCCGGTTAAATCGGAGCCAGTCAGCAGCATTCTTGACGAGGAGCTGGATGATGATTTCTTGAAAGAAGTAGAACTTCTGGAAAAATCAAGTTTGAAGAAAGAAAAGGTGGCTCATGAAATTGGGGAAGTTGATGATACCGAGAACACTTTATCTACTACAAAGAAGGAGAATGTGGATACTGTGCCAGTTAGTGAAGTGGCTGAAGAGTGTGGTGTGGTGCCTAGGAAATATTATGAGTATTTGGAAAAGTTGAATGATGCCCAAAGTGAGGCTGCTTGTTATGATATTACGGTGCCATTGATGATTGTTGCTGGACCTGGGAGTGGCAAGGTTACATCTGTTTATACTCAGTTATGTTTAGTTTTGAATTGAATTGATTATTAACTTTGTTTTGATTCGTTATGTAGACTTCAACTATGGTTGGGCGTGTTCTTACTCTATTGAAGGAGGTAATGTTTTTCTGTATATTATGTTCAGTATGATTTCTATGCCTATTCTGTAAAAATAAAATAAAATAATAATAATAATAATAATAATAATAATAATAATAATAATAATTGTATTCTGTGTTTATGTAAATTAATTCTGCCTCTAGGTCTGGAAATTCAGGCAATATTTTGTCTTTGTAGCTCAATCTAGTTAAACGTATCATAAACTTTGGGGTTTTAAATACCTAGTATGCAACAACACTTTGTTTGCTTACCTTATATGACTTTGATGAACATCAATCACAACTATCTCAGACTTGAAAATTGACATAAGTCTTATGATCCAACATCTTTCTACTGTACTATTTTACTAGTCAACCCTTGATGGAGGTAGATATAGAGGACCGCTCTTCTGCAGTTGATGCAAGTCATTTACTATACCTCAATGGCTTATCCACTTTGGAACATGTTCAAGTTATTTGAAAGATAAATATGTGTCGTCCTGGTGTATAGTGGGTATCAATTGATACTTCTGAGATTTATTCTCATAAATAAAGTAAAGTAGTTGGCCAAGTAAATGATAACTTCACCCATCTACTTATTTATGAAGTTATCAATATTCTTTTCCAACAATTTGTGTTTACCGCAGAACTATATTATTCCCGAACACCTCAAATAATTATCTTAGTCGTCTACAAACAATTGCAACCACTTTCACTTATAAAATCACTTGAAATTGCTGGCAAGGAATCTTAAAATCATTCACTTATCCTACAATTGTTATCAAAAAATTTAAAATCCTACAATTTAAATTCTATTTCAAATCGGATCTCTCCCATTACGATTCGATTCACATTCCGGTTCAAACTTATTTAAAACTGCAATTTAGAAAATCATTCAAACCATATTGAATATATTTAATGTACTACTGGACCCTAAGTTCCAATTCTAATGTTTTCTAAATAAAATAAATGTGGAACATGAGAGAAAATTAAATTTCAGATTTAGATGTGGAAGTTCGACATCGAAATCAATTTCAAAGTGTGTACAAACATTAAAATATAAAATTTCCGAATCTACCATTTAAATTCCGTTTCGAATTGAAATTTGAACTTTGCGATTTACGTATTAAATCCCATTTTGAAAACCTTGATGATTATACTTTGTAGTTTCACAAGGAAAGCTCAACTTGCTAGTTGCTTTGAACCAGAGTTTAGATCAGCTACTTTTCCATTTACAAGTTAAACCTCTAGTTTTCTAAGCTCTCCTGCCAAATGGGGCCTCTTGTACTACAAAATTCAATTGGGGAACTTTGTTGATTGATTTTAACTTGTCACCACAAATTATTGTTGTCTGCTTAGGTTCTAACTTGGCATTAGGCTAAGCTTACCGCCTGGACGTCTGCCTTGATGCTAGGCAAGGCTTATCTTCAGAGTTATGGATGAACACATGATATTTTCAACCGAGAATACAATATTACCTTCTTCTCCGTCTATAAAAGTGAAAGTTGAATTTCAATAGCTAGATATAGTGTACACCTAACGATTTTTACAACCTTACCACAAATTATTTCCAGTTTACGTCATTTCAATTCCTAATCCTAAACCTAGAAATACTTCGAGGAATATATATTATTGCGAATTGTGTATTAATATTTCATTGTTTTGGTCCTTTTGGTACTCTTATGAAGTAGTCACATAATTTAGGGTATTGAAGCTAAGAACATTCTTGCAATGACATTCACCACTGCTGCGGCATCTGAGATGAGGGATCGAATTGGGGCAGTTGTTGGAAAGTCGATTGCAAAGGAATTGGTGATAAGCACATTCCACTCTTTCTGTCTTCAACTTTGCCGATCTCATGCTGAGAAGTATGTTCACTGTAAATTTCCCAGCTGTTATTGTTTTTGAGAACACTACGTTTCCATTCATTTTGAATATTATCATGCACATACATTTTTTTTTGTGGTAAATAATTTTATTTTGCTTAAGAATATGATATATGAGGATGTCTAATGTAATGCAGACTTAATGTGCATAATACTAAGATGTTGCAAGATGATTTTAAGTTATGAACACTTGATTAATAACCTTGTGTTCCTTAAATTCCTTGTTTGCAGAAGTCAAAATAAAATGAAATATTTTGACGTTATTGGTGGATGACTATAAATTTAAATGTTTTTTGTAATGCTAATCCAGTTGCTTCCTGCTTGAAGAAAAGCAGTGGAATTCGTTTGTTGTTATTATTGTTGTAAATAATCAATAAACCTGTAATTTATACACAGAATGAAAGCAAAGCATTTTAAAAAGTTATAGGATATTAGACAGCGATCCCTTTAATGTTTTAACGTTATAGGATATAATGAAAATTTTAGGCTTGCAAAATTACAGAAATCAATGCAAGTCAAAAGGATATCCTTTTATTGCACCACGTTGGACATGCTTCTCATTTCCAAAACTTGTGGGATAAATAAAATGTTTCATCTCTTACCATACTTATTGGAAAAAGAGTTTACCAGTGGGTAACCAGTTTTGGATAAAGTTATTTTTTCTAACGGGAGTCCAAATTTGATACTCCCACATTGTGGTAGCATGATTTTTACACGGCATCTTCTATCAAGAAAATGAAAAGAAACCTGGTATCCGTTTATAGTATTTTCGTAAGTCACATTAACAAAAAACCTTGCTTGAAATTGGTACCCTAATAGTGGCTCTCAATATGAAGACCTCTACTATAACCTATGCAAGTATAATGTTAAGTTTGCAAATTGCAACCAACTTCACCAATTCCATAATCATAAGATAACTGTAACTTAACACATGGACTCACCGAAGCGATCTTAAATTCTTACAAAGTTACGAGGCATAGCATGTTATATCTTCATCACTGTAGCAATCCTACTTCTTAACATCTAGAGTTATTTCAATTGGCAGATTGGATCGCACGTCTGAGTTTCAAATATATGGTCATGGGCAGCAACGAAAGGCTGTCATGGAGGCATTACGTTTGATGGAGGAAGGAAAGAATGGACAAGAAAGCGATTCTAAAGTTGATGCTAATTTTGCTCATTCTTTCAAAGAGAAGTCCAAAAGGTGGCAGAAATTTGTAGCTCAGGTATTTTTCACATCTTTTATTTAGAATTTCTTGTGCCTTCTAGAGGTTTCAATTTCAAACGATATATCAATAAGACATCTTGGTATAAATCTCGGTTTAAGATCTTAATATGTCGATGAGATGAGTGTTAAATAAACAAAATTTTTGATTTATTTCCAGTTCATTACCTTTTTTATATTTACAAAATGGTAATAAAAATTCAAGAGTCTGGTGTGCTTCATTGTCTCAAAACACACCGTGTGTAAATACTGACCTGGCCATAAGCCAATAAAGATAAACAAAACTCACACTAATTGCAATCATAGTCACCGATAATCAAGACACTAATCTATAATAAAAGAACAAATGATTTATACGACTTTCCTTATAGTTTGATTAGATACATGTACCCATTTCATATGAAGAGGATTGGCCAGAGAATTGACCACACTCCATCATTCCCCGTTATCATGAAGTGTAAATCGCACGTACGTGCATTTTTAGAAATATTTCATCGGAAAGGGGATGGTGGTTGAGGTTTCAAACAGATGATGAGATTCCGTTGATGGGTGAAGGGTATTTTTGGAATTTCAGAAAGACACCGTGGAAATAATATTCATTGAATTCTCTTTATTAATAAGTAGAGATAGAGATAACCATTCATAGGTATCCATGGAGTTTTTCCTCTTCTTTTCAATCTAATCGTTTAAGCTTTAATTATAAAAACTTTAAAACTGTGAATCCACATCTCAATAATCAACAATGGCATCTAAGAATTAGATGTCATTGCATTTGCTCCTTTCCTAGTTACCCTTATGGAAATCTTTTACTCAAAAACATGCTAAAAGATCCTCAATTTGACAAGATTTGTGCCCAATCTCTGTATATGCAAAACAAGGGTGCTGCTAAATTACTAATGGCTTTGCTTTACAACCGGGTACCACTATAAAATACATGTTTGATGATTTTTTCTGTGTTCCGGTTTTTCTTCCATCTACCTTTAAAGTTGAATCTATACTTTGGTTTTCAAGCCGTTGGATATTCTTATGAAATTTGATAGCTAGGTTCCAAATGAAGATGCTTGTAGGCATACTTGGTTTGGTTAAAAGGGGCCGAGTGAGATGACTGGTTTCGGTCTTAAGTGGCTGAAATTTATTTTCTGATTTTGTATGAAGTGATCAAATGAGATGTTGGATAGAAGCATTTTTGAAATGGCAACTATTGAACTTTTACATTTTCTTTTGTAGCAAGTAACACATTTAGCAGTGGTCAAACAACAAATCCTCCAATATCTCATCAAATAAACCCACTCACTACTTTATTCGACAGCCCAAAAATTTCGAGCCATAGTTCTAATCTTCATATTAAGCACCATCACAGGCCTTACCTGGTTTTTATTTTTATTTTTTTATTTTTATTTTTATTTTACACACGTTTCAGGCAAAAGCATCTGGAAAAACACCTGAACAGTGCAGGAAGAATGGTGATGAAAGAGGAGTAAGCTAACTCTTTTAGAGATTAGTTTATACAGTCCTAATATTCATATAAATATTTTGTCACTTTAATCTCTGTTATTGAATCAGGCTGTGATACTTGAGCACTACCATAACATACTTAAATCTTGTAATGCTCTTGACTACCATGACTTTATTAGTTGCTCAGTCAAATTATTAACTGATTTTCCTGAAGGTGAATAGTGTACTCATCAATTATTATATTTACTTGGATGACTAAAATACAAATTTTCTTATACCGATTGCTTTCCCCCCAAGTTTACAAGGAGTGTTTGAACACATGGAAATCCATAGTGGTCGATGAGTTTCAGGATACAAGTTCCATGCAGTATCTTCTTTTGAAAATGTTTGCTTCTCATAATCATATTACTATTGTTGGAGACGAAGATCAGGTACAATTATCCTGTACTCGCTTTTTTCTGATGAATTCAAGTTGTAACTCATCTATAATAATTCTAGAATATGTAACATGTTTAGCTCTTTGTTCTCAGTCTATATTCAGTTTCAATGGTGCTGATGCTAGTGGATTCGACTCATTTCGTAGAGATTTTCCAATTCATAAGGAGGTTCTTTTGTGCTTCTTCATTAGTGCTTTATTTTCAGTTTCAGTTTTTTTTTCTCATTTTTTTTTGGCAAAGAGTTCTGGACAATATATTTTACAAAGAGAACTAAATTTAGCTTAGATATTATCATGAATTATAAACTCATATCTTACATAAAAGTTAATATTCATTACAATTGCTTACAGGTAAAGCTACAAAAAAATTATCGATCCACACGCTTTATTGTTGAGGCAGCATCGTCTCTTATTCACCACAATGTTAGACGATGCCAACTTAAGCAAGTTGAGACTGATAATTGTGCTGGCAATAAGGTATTCACTTCATGACTAATGTTTTATCCTTTTAAGTTCAGTCCAATGCTTTATATTAATCATCATAAATTTTAGTTCTTCAATTGTTTGTTTTTTCACACATTTCAGATTATAATTAAAGAATGCCATACTGAAGATGCTCAATGTGCATTTGTTGTTGACAAAATCTTAGAGATTACATCTGATAGTTTAGTTGACAAGTGCTCCTTTAACGATATTGCAATTCTCTACAGGCGGCAGGTGATAGATACATTTTGTTTTTTAGTTTGTTTTATTTATTTCATTACAATTTTTTTATATTACTTGTTTAATATTCATTCCAATTTGGTGCAGGTATCTGGAAAAGCATTTCAAATGTCCTTCCGCAACAGAAAAATCCCCTTTAATGTTCACGGTGTTGCTTTCTACAGAAAAAAGGTTACTCTATTGTTTTTATTTTAGGCATTTGCAGTCTGTAAACTTGAGAGTAAGAATAATATTCTGGCCTATCTACTTACATCAGTTAGAGTACCATCAAATCATAATTTTCTATTATTTACTTTTTGTTTGCCATTGCTCACGATTTATTGACTCGGTGGTCCAGGACTTTTAGCTCTTTGGATGGGTTAGTTCAATATTTCAGTTGATATTAAGATGGAACTGTGTCGAGTGCTAATTAATCTAATTAACTTCGTGTTCTATTAGTACTATGATTGATAATGGATCCAATGATTATAGCTCCTTTTTGTTTTATACCTCACATGATCTGTGCATATTCTATATGTCCCCTTTCCCAATAACATTTTCTCCGAATTATGGTGTAATCGAAAAAATTCATGCCAAATTTCGTCTGAGATCTCAGGTCAAAGCCTCAATGAAATGAAACACAATTTTGGTGGAAATCTCGTTTCTCATATTTCGTTTGAGATATTGATATCACGACCAATATCATATTTCGATGTCTCGGTCAATATAAGGATTTTTTGCATCGATCTTAATTTTGATTAAAGTCAATTGTGTGATAAATAGCAAAATAATTTTTTTAAGCACGTGACTGGTCTATGTGGGGGTTTTCAACGTTAGTAGAAGCAATGGTGCAATTAAATTAACCATCAAATGCGTGCTGCTTGAGATATTACTGGTTACATGAAAAATAGGGCACATAATGTTTGGAATTGTGGTCAAATTTTCTAGTGACTTCCAGATATATGAAGGGCCGCTAAAAATGGAGGGAAATTAAATTTTTGTTGGTGGGATTTGAAAATTCAAATTTGCAGCCAAAATTTCCCAAGTCTATAAACCTCATTTCATCCATTTCTCTTTCATTTAGTCATTTATAACGAAAAATGTAGAGTAGGAGGGAAAATTATATCTAAAAAGGATAATATGAATTCATATCAGTTAAGATAAATTAGTAAGTAAAACTCTCACAATTGCTCTTATCCATGACTAGATGTTATTTTTCTATTATACCTTGATATCATGAATATTGTTACTGTTTGATTGATTTTGAAGTTAGAAGGTGATTTGATTTTATTAGTGACTAAATTCAGTTAAGAGATTTGACTATGAGTCCATGTTGACTTGATTTTTTTTAAAGAATTAGGTGAATTTGATTTTATGTAATTTAATTTTGTAAGAGACGTTCGATTTACAAAAAAATTCAATTTTAATATTTTATATGTTTCAATTTGATTTTGGACTATGAGATGATTAAAATCAATTAGGAGCAATTAGAAGTAGAAGTGGGATTAGGAGCAATAAGAACTTTGATTTTGGATCATGATACGATCATTAGATACATATCGTGGATGCTTTATGTTGTTATATAGCACGCTGTCTCTTTTTTTCTTGCTAGTTCCATGCTGGAACTAGTATGGTTTTTGTCAAGGCAGAGCTTCTTTGATTTAAAAAGAAGCGAAATTGAACGATTTGGAGTTGAAATTGTGAAGGAGCAAATAAAGTTGGTTAATTTGTTTTAAAGTGGTACTTAAAGGTACTACTGTGCATGAAAATCAATTTTAGACATTGCATACTCTAAGGTACTCCCAGGATAAATTTTATGACATGAGATGTAAATTCGAGATGGACGTCCTAGATGCTCTCATCTAGTTCGAAATCTCCACCTGTACGAGATCGAATTTCTAAAATCTCCATGACGAAATGTGAATTAAATTCAAGATTTAAAACCTTGTGACATCTAGAATGATAAACATTTTTCTTCTTTCGAAAATGCTCCCTTGATAATAAGCTTCTTTAAGATGTTTTTTGTGACTGTTTCATCATTGGGTGAACCAAGTGAAAATGACTTTTCCAAGACAATAGGTGGTCGTGAAATTGAATGTTTAATAGTAAACATTTTTTTCCACAGCCCCTAGCCTAGAACATTTAATATTATGAGATTTTTTGGCACGTGCAATGCACGTGCATATAAAATTCCCTTATATAATGATATAAAATTGTTAAACCTCAATTTTTTATATAGCTTTGATAAGTAAAAGTCGAAAATTATAAAGAAAATTATTATTAATATTATGTTGAGATTTGAGTTTGAACTTGGGACCTTATTTGTGTATAGGCCTGTAAATGGTTATTTTCGGATATGGATGATGTCATATCCGCATCCGCTTTCGAAACCATTTTCGAATATCGAATATCCGCATCCGCGGATATAGACGGATATCAGATAATTATCATATCCGCTAACGATCAATAAATCAAGAAATATAAATAATTTTTTTAGCATAATTTTTTTTCAATCCTATTGATTATAAAACCGTGATAAATAAATAAAATCAACGATAATAAATAGTTTTGAACAATTAATATGCATTAAATTCATATAATACAAACTATTAACTTAATAAAAAAATATACACTTGTCTTTCATTGTACCAAAATATACAAAATATTAACTATAATCTTGACAAAAACCGAACAGATAATTTTTGGATGTGGATACCTTCGTATCCTCATCTGTATCTGTTTTTCCGAATATTAGATATTTATCTACTTATGCGGATGAATTTCGGATTTTTCGGGTATCCATTGACGTGCCTATTTGTGTACAAAATATTCATTTGGGAATAAATGTTATTTTTGTTATAAGAGAGATTCGAACTACTGACCTCTTGTTTGTATATAATGGCATATTTGGGACTTCGTGGTCGGATCAAAGAATTGCATACTCTATTCCAGTTTGTAATAAAGATTATTATATTTTACATAACCATCAACGATCGTATACATACACAGCCCCACGTACATGTACAACACACACACACATAGATACGTATACACACATGTGTGTGTACACACACACACATATATGTATATATATGCATGTTAAGTTCAATAGCATCCATATAATATAGTACCCTGGTTGCATTTTAATCTAGACCACTGGTTTCATTTAATATATAGCCTTCTGTTGGTAAAATAAAACAATCTTTATTTTTGAACCCTTTCTGCATGATTAATAAAACAAGGCTAGTCGACCATTCAATTAGTAATCACTATAGTACTTTTGTCACTTTAATGAAGTACTATCAGTTCATCTTTTGAACTGTTCATTTGTTGTAAATCTGTTTAATTTTAATTTGCAGTAGATATTTTCTCAATTCACTTTATTCTATTCTATTGCTCAATAATGCCCGGTTTATTCTTTTATCTCCAGTTGACCATTGTGTATTCAGTACCCATATAGGATTTCCCTGATAAATATTCATTAAATTCTTTTTGTATATGTTTGACGCTTCTCCGATAACAGATTATCAAAGCTGTAATATCAATGCTTCAAACAACAGTGCCTGGTTGTGGGGATAATTCATTTCGTCAAGCCTTCAAATCCCTTTACCCTGGGGAAAAAGAAGAAAAGAAAAAGGTTTTTTTTTCTTTTTCTTTTCCAGCTTAAAAATAAACGTATTTCCTTATTTTGAAATTTGATTGCTCTAAACCAATTTCTCTCTGCATATCAATGGTGTATAGGTTATTGAATATGTAGAAAAGATATCAAATATCAGGAATTGTAGCTTTTCATCATCGGCTACCGACATATTTGGTGCAAAAATCTCTGGAACATTCAAACGGTACATTCTTCATTCTTACTGGATGAGATATAAAATATTTTTCTTCTGAAATTGGCCTCAAAAGTAATGTTCTGTGCACCGATTGATTGCCAATTTTCATTTGTGTCATGACCCTAAAATTAGTGATTTATAGTCAGCTTAACATGGCTTGAATTACATCCATAACTTTTCCCCGACTTTTACTCAGTAGTTTATGTTAAGCAATTTTATAGAACTAAATATCCAATATCATCCTTTACTGTAGTAAGATATATGATAATCCTGATGAAACTTGAGTAGAATATATTCTCTGTGCACTCATGTGCAGAGATGAATTTTGTAGTTAATATGGGCTGAAAACGCATTTTTTAGTGGACATTGTTACAGCCTGTACATGATAAATGAGTGCCGTGATGATTCTCTCTGCATTACCAACTAGAATGAAAACATACACTGAGAGGTTAACTGCTAAGAAAAAAGAGCTTGTGTTACAATATGTGAAGCTTTGTGATGTAAAAATTATCTCCAGTTTCAAGAACTTTACCTCAAAACTTGGAAGTGCATATCTCAGTTGTCTTAAATTTGATGTTGTAAATGAGCCATGGAGATAGCATGCTAAAGTCTTATCTGCCTAAAGTGGAGGAACCATTCAGACATTACAACAAGATGTTGTTTGTCTTCTAATAAACATGGTTTATGTATTATATCGAAGTTTTGAATGTGACGAAGTTCTCAGTTTCATACTATGCATATAATATACCTAGACGTGATTTAGATTTTAATTGAATAGTCTACACTAATTTACTTTATTTTGTTATCAAATTGTTTTGTAGGGCACAACTTACACAAGGAAGGAAAGTTTTGTCCACACTAGAAATGCTAGCAAAGCTCGTAAAAAGGGTAAGTGTCTGTCTTTGAAACCTGCAATGCTAGTTTATGCCATTGCACCCACTTTTTCCTATTAACATTTTCTTTAATTGACCTTTGATGCTGCTTAACTAAACGTTCACAAAGCCACACACTTCTTTCTTAATCCGTTACATTGTTTGATTAACATATATTTTATTGATATGATTTCTTCTGGTTTCCTAGGAAACGTCGATTTCAGTGGTCATATCATTTGCTGCTAATATGCTACCTCAGGTAAGACTTAAAATTTTTAGTTGCTCCAGAACATGCTGCATTTTATTTTGTTTTGTTTGTTCAAGCAGTTTGCTTATGTTCAGTGGTGAATATTGCATGTTAATTGGCATTATTCACTACTTTACGGTAACCTCTTTAGAAGTATCTCACTGACCTGAAAAATCGGTTTCTATTTCCAGTGACATGCATAGTCGCTTAAAAAGCGTAGAAAGTGTTTGCAGTCTTTTGCTGTTCTAGAACGCACAGACTGGTTTTGAGTATTCAACTGGAAATCTATTTTCAGTGGTGACTGATGGTGTAATCATCCTTGGAGTTGGTTTTGTGTTTGGTGCATGTTGCCATCCTAGCTTCTTGAACTGTAGGAGATAGATGATAAGAAACCTCAGGCCCAAAAGATAATCGGCTTAAAATTTTGTTCTTGCATAATTTAACAGTCACATCGTACAATGGGTGTATTGAAGCATTTCTAACACTGTGTCGTAGTCCTCCTCGTCGTCATCGTCAAAACTACAGTTGTTTTGCACTCGGACAATAGGGATCATCTATATACATTATATTCAGATTATTGTAGTATGGGTTCTCTGACATCAGTAGGGATATTCTTGGCTGTGAGTATGTTTATACTTCATTGAGAAAATGTTTACAACATTTTAGAATGCACCTGTGTCGAAAGGACCATCGCTGATTCTTTGTTTAGTCAAATGCATTTTTAGTTGGATACCTATTCTTCCAATGTACTTTAAGAAAAGCAATGTTAAGTTGAAAATTAGTCAGCGGCTATGAGAGCCAGCATGAAATTCTGGAAAAGTTTGAATCACGATATCAGCTTGAAAAAAATAACACATACATGAGAATTGGTAGATGTGTTTGCTATTAGTAAAGGAATTTTGTTGCATAAGGTTTCAATCATGTTCATAATTTTAACCATCATCCAGTTACAAAAACACAGTTTCAACTTTCTTTATCTATTGCACCTAAAAGTCATAAAGGATGTCATTTACTTCAACTGAAAACATCAATTTTATGTTAGCATTACATAAAAACGAATGCTTAGTTACACAGGAAAAAAGAAAAATCGGACTCCACATCTCCAATCTTCATCCTCCTCCATGGAACCCACAAATCCCCGGTCCCCATCCTCAACTCCACGCCCCTTGCTTTCCTAACCATCTCAATAAAATCTGAATCATCAGAAACCAACACCAACCAATCTACTTCTCTATTCATTAGATGCATCATTTGCCTCTTCGATGTTGCATTGGCTTCTTGTGGCTTATTTTCCACTGTCTTCACATAGACCCTAGCTCATCTCCACTCTGCAGCCAATCCATACCCTTTCTTTGGCATCAGCAGCTCCCTGGCTGCCTTCACATACTTCACATTCCCTGTAATGACCTCGCTCTGTGTGTTTGTCTCTGTTTGTGTCTCTCTCTGTGTGTGTTGTCTCTCTCTCTCTCTCTCTCTCTCTCTCTCTCTGTGTGTGTGTGTGTGTGTGTGTGTGTGTGTCTACGACTACAAATAAAGCAGTAAGACCTTTGGGCTGCGGATCCATGGGTTTGTGTTCATAACCTCTTAAAATGAATTGCCAAATTTCAAAAAAATGCATATTATATAATGAATGGATGTTTTTTTATAGGCTTGTTTTCTATTGATTCATCATGTGTTCCCTGTTTCTCTGATCTCTCCATAGCCTAGGATGTTGTAAGCAACAGTCAGCCAGATGATTGTCTGCTGGTTGGTAGTGAGAGAACTCTTAGCAGTATCCCTTCTATAAAGGGGGCAACTTTAAAAATACAGGTCGGGAGTGTACAACACAATTAATTGCTACAATAACTACTAGAGTGGGTGGTTGGTACAAATTTCTCAATTAATAGATGCAATAATTACACAGTTTCTGTCTACACTCTACAGTAAACCCATCCATGAGTTTGCTACAGCCTCAATTTCAATTATGAACAACCTCGGATACAGTCTGTGAAGTTGCACTCGTACAACATAGATAATATCTACAATCACCTTTATGACATCAGTCATAATTATGACACCATGAATATTCACTAACAAGCAAACTTGATAGATTAAATGCACTCGCCTTTAATTTACAAAAATGCCTTTTCAACAACCTGTATTTAGCAATAGCCTTAACAGTCTAGAACAAAAATATAATATATTTTCCAGAGGAGCAACAATAGCAAGACAATGTCAGTCAATCTTCACTTAATAGCCAGACCATTTCATAAATGACGTCTTTGAAGACTATTAATTTGCTACTGCTTAGCAAGTTCCTATTGGTTTCACTTCGAGTTTATGTGTTTTATCCATTTTATTCACCCTGTACGATTCTTTTAATCTTGTAGAAGTATCTTTTTGAACAAAGGGCAGTGGTTGATGCTGATGGTGGGAAGCTGTTGAATGAGGACAATGATATAAGATCTGTAAGTCATTATTCACACACACACACGCATGCATGCATGCATGTCTGTATGTAAAAACTCTGTGCAATAACGCTGATGTATTACCTTTATTAACTCGTTTGTATTATACCTTTATTTTAACTTTTTATGGCCTTATGAACCGTGAGGATCGTACCGCTATATTAACAAAATCTTCATCGGTGCATCATATTTTTGCACAATGTTTGCTTTTGCACACATCCAGGACCAAACCTTATTGTATATTTATATGTTGTGATTAGTGGAAGTATCGTTCGTGATTGCTTGAATCATTTTAACGGGGAAGTAAATATTCAATATTAATCACATGGGTGAATCTTGCATTCTAATTCATAGCATGGTAATTAGTAAGGTGACTGACTAATGGTACACAAGTACCAAATATATTTTCAATTTGAAGCTGTAAACTCTTCTGGATTTTTAATCATCATTAAGATCTCCCCCAAATGTTTAATCTGATTAAGTATTTTGGGCTTATAAATATTGTTATCTAAATTCATGACAGGTTATAACCTAATCCATAATCTGTTACCACCACCTTAAAATTATGTTGTTATGCAGGTACTTCAGTATTTGTTGGATGACGTGTCTGATTTTCTAACAACACATATCAACAATATTGAGAATGTGGATGACACTAAAGAAAAAGAGCAAGGGTGTTCAAGAACGCTCAAAGCTTTTATTGACTATTTAACATTAAGAGAAACTGAAAATTTTCGTTGCCGACGGCATGATAATCAACACTCCGTTACCTTGACAACAATCCATCAGGTCAGTTTCCCTCTTGCTTGCCTTCAATCATTGCGCCTTTCTATAGACATTAACTTGTATCCTAGGAAAATTTCTAAGCTGTTTGCAGTCAAAAGGCTTGGAATGGGATACAGTTTTTATAGTCAAGGTATGTACTATATTATTTGAAGGGATGTTAAATTGTGATTTAACTAGTGAACGAGGTTAATGTGAACTTCCTTTGATTTTAGTTCCATTAATACTTCTTATCATTTTAGTTTCAGTTTCTTAACTTATCAATCCATTTTTCGACCAGAGATAGGTGGATGATGAAACTTCAAATATTATATCAATTTGTGATGTTGTGTAAATCCTTTTTGTGTATTTTAATGTGTCTGCTGCACTGCTTAGGAACTTGCAACTTTTATGTCCCCGAATGCATAGCAAGGGATACGATGAGATATGTTATACTTATAGTAGATTCGATCTAGATTCTTTTTGTCATATGCATCTTGTGATGGCTATAACTTCCATTGCATAAATAAATTTGATACCATAGGTATTTCATTATAAACTGAGAAAGTATGTACTGTTCCTATGTATTCCATCATGTCCATAAAAATAATTAGTTCTATCCACAAACACATCTCATAAGGAGATTTCAATTTTTGAACCCCTTGCGAGGTTGCACAAGGATTAACCCTTCGAAAGGAGCTAAGGTGTAATGCATTTGATGCTGAGGGGAACTGGGGCTCAATGTGTCTGATTGTGAGGGTGGTATTATGGTCCATTGATTAAAAAGGAACTATGCCTTTGCTCAATTATTAATAATTATCTTCTGGTACGCTAGTTTTATGAGGTTTAATGTTTCAACCGAAACACTAAGATTCTGGTCGTTTCGTTTAGGTTTCAGTAGGGACCGAAATGAAACCAAGCCGAAACTTTGATTTAATATAAAATTTATTGAACTTCTAATTTTACGGAAGAAACTCAGAAAAAGAATTAATTTAAGTTTCAAATAAATGAATTTCAAAATTTGAAATTTTAACTTAAGAAATATACGAATTCAAAGGATTTATAAATGGTGTAACTTAAAAAGTTGAAAACGAAATAATGAATAAACATTTTTTAGTGTTATAAATATTTATGATTAATCAGTATTGTTCGTTTATATCTTATTTTTCAATTAAATAAAAATTATAAATTTTTTCTAATAAATTAAACAAATATATGTGATTATATGAAAAATAAATAACGAGATCCGAAACCGAGACTTGAACCTGAATTCCCGAAATTTACGAATCACATCAGAATTCCTAAAATTTAAAAAGATCGAAACCAAGATCTCGAACCTTACTTTTATCTCATTAACTGTCCGATTCCTTGAATAATCTTGCCTTTTGATTCTTCTGTGTTATTGTAGCCAGCTATCATCATTTTCTTAAAATGGATCTTTGAAGAACCACAGAGTTCTATGAAAATAGTTACAACGTACTACTAAAAATGTTTGATTTCAAGACGTTCTATTTTTCTGTAGAAATGCATTCGCTTAATTAAAGTTCCAAAAACGTTAATCATAAATAAGAAGATTTTAACATGTTTCTTCAGAATTTGAAAGTGGTCCAATATGTTATTAATATCAATGTATGCACATCATGATGTTCTACATTAATGCAGACAAATGATACTGAAATTCCTTTACTGCATGAGTATAATGGTGCTGTGAAAACAACTGCAGCTGCCCTTGAGGTAAATATTTTATTATGGAACGCCTTCGTATTTAACTGAAATGGCATTTTAATAACACAAGGTTTATGAGTTACTGACAAATTAGTATAAGTGGTCTTTTAGGAGGAGCGCAGGCTGTTATATGTTGCAATGACACGTGCAAAGAAAAAGTTATACATCCTATATGTTACTGTAGATTCAAATTGGCAAGTAAGTTCAGTTACATGGAGATAGTTAAACTCTACATTCACCTGTATGCGACTTCAAACACCCTTATTTATTTATTTCAGTTGTTGCAACCTTCTCGCTTTCTGAGAGAAATCCCAAATCATCTAACTGAAATCCAGGTGAGTATTGTAGGAACCTGTAATTAGATATGAATTTTCTAGTTTTTATATTGTACTATAAATGTATTATTTACTATTGTAGACAGCGTTGAAGGGTGTGTTCTACCTAGGGACATGCTGACTCTTTTATCATCCAGAATATGTAGGGAATTTGAAACTTACGAATGAAACGTATCATTTTCACTATAGGCCTGTTCTGTGTAATCACAAATTAGTGCCACTTTCTCTTCAGAAAACTGTTTCTTGAGTGAATTATGAATGCTTATCATCCAATTCAACAAAGGCAACCAGCATTTGAAGTGTTTAAGAGAACACCATGATTGATTTTCATAATCACTCAGATCATTCACACTAGATTTCAATTTATTTTTTCGACTACTATCTTGCTTAGATTATGGAGGTTCAGAAACTTATCGCTTTGGAATCATTAGTTAAAAATTAATTATACTCTGATTTTTGAAGGATATCATTTATATCCTGACTGCAATATATCACCTTTACAGCGGTCTGCAATTTTTTTTTTTCAAACAAATTATTAGCACATAGATACCCTTAAATTCATACTTGGACAAGAATGTTTTATAAGGGATTTCAAACATAATTAGGGCTGCAATAGGATGTATCACACAGCTTTTTGATAGATACTGAAATCATGTTAATTTACATCAATTTGCAGGGTGATGTAAATGTGAATGCAAAGGGAGACTTATCTGGAAAAAAAATTGACATTGTTTTGGACACACCTAGGAAAGATTCTGCTCTTTTAGCAGCACAAAAGAATAGCATGGATGAGATGAATCGTGTTGCTTTTGGCTCAGAAGATATAGAACTAGTTGATGCATCAATTGGAAACAATTTCTTAAAGAGGTATGCCCCCATTTTGCTTCAGTTAGGCACATAATCTTCAAGGGCATAATCTCCAGTGTTTCTTTGACAGCATGTGCTTAACTGATAAAGATTTCTCCTTTTCTATTTTACTTCTTACTTTTAACAGATTCAACGTTGACGAGAGAGCAATTGTTTCTCATTTATTTCATCAATGGGCAAAGAAGCCAGCTTTTCACCTTCCTAAACGGTTGCTTGATAAAGTATGCCATGAATGTTTTTCCATGATTACATTAGTTTATGCTGTTCATAAATCGATTAAAATGATTTCAGTTGAATCCATTTACCATTCCAAGATATTATGCCATATAATGTAATATAGACATGTCAACCTGCACTTGAAGATTTACTTGATACATCAAGTTTGAATTCTGGACATTACAACTATATGTGTGCACATGCAAATTTACACGTTCAATTTTCCTTTTAACTCCCATTGGCATACAAGTTGAGTAATTGGTATGGCTCGAACTTAATTCGACTCTTTTTTTTTTTGACTAATAAAGTTGTTTTAAGGTCTGACAATGTTTTCAGCACTAGATCATCATCAGCAATTTGGGATTTTTTTTGGGTACATATTTTTATTACGATAAAGGAATTTCTGTCAAATTTTTTCCTTTAACATTCTGTTATTATATTGTGGGTTCTTTCAGTGATTGAGGTTTCAGCCTATGAAACAGTATCAGTTTATTATCTATTGATATATCAAAGAAAGGAGAATAAAAACGATGATATGTATGTATTTCTTTACTCTATGCATTCTTAAGGACCATCAAATCAAAGCTTGGCAGTCTAGACCATATATTATCCCAAGTTGCTTACACTTTTGATAATTTTGTCCTTTTACCTGTATTTGATAAGTTTTGAACATACAATCATACATATGCTTATGTATTCTGGTATGGAGCAAAAGAAATATGCAAAAATTATCCAAGGTAGCATTTTACTGTTAAGAGGGACTTTCCCATTTAATGACATTTAAAAGTGATTTTGCACAAAGTATATCAGAGGTGATACTGAATCACCGATCGCAAATGGCAAATGATATTTTCTGTACTGGCTTTGTACACATCATGTAGCATGCTTTTGTTTTTCACCTTTTTGCATCACTTTGCTTAATACAGGTAAGCTTTGTAATTGATGAGCGCCTGAGGAACAAAACGTATAAGCACAAGGTATGTTGTTGCCCGTTGCTACATGCGAACTTTTAAGATTTGTTTTCCATGTAATAACACACATGAGAGACCATTTGGCTTATATTCAAGACTGGTTGTATTACACACGTTTTGATACATAGAATTGACAAGTAGCATGCATTCTCTTGTATATTTTACCATGCTGTTAATGCAATTATGATTGGTAGCATAAATGTGTGCTGTTCTTTTGATAATTTATGCTTAGCACTGTGTCATATGCTCATGTTGTAATTGTAGGATGTACTGCGAGCCCTCAAATCCTGTTTAGGTGAAGATGAAGCCATTCAATATGCACAATATGTAAGTTGCTTTGTCAGTACTGCAGTGGATCTGTTTATCAAGTACAACTTTGTTAAACCAAAATATACGGGGTTAATATAATCCTAATATTTGATTGGTGTGTATTGAATAGAAAACAGGAGTACAACTTTGTTAAACCAAAATATACGGGGTTAATATACTCCTAATATTTGATTGATGTGTATTGAATAGAAAACAGCGTGGATCCCCTTTTTTTAACACGCACACCAAACAAATAAGAAATTATATTAACCCAGTATGATAGGGGTAAAAAAGAGTTGCGTTTCTTGTGTATCGACATATTATAAATGGTTTTGATGCGCTTCAAAATGCTGTAGGTATTAAAGTGGGAACAGATGCCATCAGAGCAACGAGCTCATTTGATGAGAGAAAAACAGGTGACTATTTTGTTTGTTTCTTAGCTTTGTGCTAATATCTACCGTTAATGAAGAAAAGTGGCAGTATCGGATTTACTGGTCTGTCGTTTCAACCTTCATCAAAGTAACGTAAATACCCTTTTAATTTTTCATATTCTGTTGCATATTTACATTATGTGCATCATGCATACGCCACATGTTGTGTGTGTGTCATACAAGTGTTTAATTGAAAACTGTGCTACCTAAGTTGAATGAAGTTATATGACATGTCTTTTTGATGCCTAAACGTCTTGCATATTATTTGCTAAATAAATACTTGTACAAATCAGGTAGCTTTGCCCTCACTTCTTTGGGATATGCTCTGTATATGACTGCTAAATAAAACATTAACTGTTCATGATTTAAAACTGAAATGTGTTGGGAATTCCACCAGTTACTAATTCTTGGTTATTTTCTGCTTGCAGGAGCATTTTCAGAAATTAAGGATTGAGAACTCTATGGGATCATCTGAAGCTACTCCTAAGCAGGTAGGCACATTTGTTTTCTTTACTCTTTCATGGTCACTTAATCCAATAGATTAAGAAACTGCCAGCAATACAAGTTACAAAATTTAAGCTTGCTTTCCACTATATAAAATATTGCCCGAGTAGCTAATTGGAGAGGGGGTGAGAGGTATCATATGATAATAATGTACTCACATGAAATAGCTATTAGGTTATTTGGTATTGAAATTTTCTTCTTCGTATAGCAGACATTAGCAAGTTTTCTATTGATTACTTGGCAAAATAATTCATAAAGTCAGCTCTGGTTCACTGGTACATAATTAATAACCATACAGTGCACGACATTCATCTGTAATTTATGATCATATTGATTTCTTTATCATGCAGTACTAATTTCTTCACATTGAATGTTATTTGATGGGTAGTGTTTATTTCATCTAAAATCATATTTTGCAGATATCATACTTACAAACTTTAGGGTGCACCATCACCCCTACATCGCGTCTCCATGCTTCTCGCTTGATTGAGCAGTACAAGTCATTATGAATTGGTACAACCTAAGAAAATAACTACAGCGTTATACTTATAATTATGTATCAATGTATTGATTATTGTATCACATATCGGCAAATAACATTATTTGATGCAAAACTACCAAAGTATTCAAGTTCTTAATGAAAATGAACTGATTCCATGTGCTGTGCATTTTTCAATAATGTAAGTGTACTATGTTTTTTTTCTTTTTTCCTTTTTAGTACTGTAATCTTCTGTTATATAATTACTATGACTAGTTCTAATTAATTTAGTGCCAATTATGTTTTGGTTGCGTTTTCTTTTCATTTCTACTCTGAAGGGCCTAACCCCTTTAGTATTACAAGGCTGGTTATTATTTTTATTTTTGTGGATGTAATTTAAATTGTGGAAGGAGCATGCACATAAATGTTTATGAAATGCAAGGGATGCTGTAAATAAACAATAAAATGTACTCGTATGTTTAAATTTAAATGGATCACTATAATATTTAAGTTAACCGTGGGTTAAAAACTTGATTTCATGTATGAGAAAATAAACAAAATAGTCTTACATTGTATAAAATGCAAGTCAATTGTAGGGATGACAATGGAGTGGGTTAATGATCTAAACCCCTTGGACCCATCCTTATTTTGGTTCGTCAAGACCCACCCATTGGGTCATTTGGATGTTAGAGCTACAACTTCTTTTAGAGAGCATTGAATTGAGGCAATGTATTTTTATTACTTTGCTTTGTAAAAAGATATGTATAATAAATGTAACAATCCGTCTTTTCGACCTTCGAACATCAACAGTAATATATTCACGGTATTCACGCGCCGAACACCCAAATACTGGAAAGATTGATTTTTATGGTAAAATAATAATAATAATAAAAACAGAACAAGAAAGAAACACGATATCAAAATTTCACAGTGGAACGGTAACATATAATATCAAAAGACAGTACAAAACTGTCATTCTAAAATACAAAGTATTTCAAAGTTGCAATTCTAAATATTATCATCAGTCCGGACAGTTATAACAAACCATTCTCACAAGTGCTGGTACATACATAATAGTAATGCAGCGGAAATAAGAATACTATGGTAGGTGAAACATCCAACTCATCTCCTCTAGCTTCAATGAACATCAACGAAAACCTTTCTAGATGACTTGAAGGTGCACACGAGGTATTTAGGGAAAATAAAAATCACGTGTCAGACATAAGTCTGGTATGAGAAATTCAAGAAACATGTAGCTAGCATATAACAGTATTTTTGAGACCGCACGAAATGCCGTAACGGTTCTATCCTTAAACGAATCATCATCTAATAAGTACATGAGGTGATATAATAGATAATGTCTTGGGTGTAGAATATAAATCAAAAAATAGTTGTGATGCTTACATTGATCACACTACAACGGAATTGATGAGACAATCAAAACCGCGAAGGTACGTTCGCACATGGTTTTTCCAGTAAACTGAAGCAGATCTCTATGACAAGGATCATAAACTACCTTCCGAGCGTCGTATTTCTCTAGAAAGGAATATATCATAAGGTAAACACAATTGGACCATCGCTTGAACATGTGAACTACGTGGAACGAAGTATCAACAACTCCCACGTGCAACATATCAATAATCATACTCTAGATTTGGAGTTGATTTACCCTCATGGGTTAGCTAAACCCGAGATTGCGCATCATACTCTGTCTTTAGCCATTTACCAATGTCGAGGTCACGTTCAGCATCTCTCACACGAGTGATCATCGAATATAACACGAATCCCCAAATGGATTTTAGCATCTCGAACGATCTTGAATCTCCACATAGATTCTCGCACAAGTCCTCCAAAGAATGCAAATGCTGACCTTTCCCTTCGACTTAACTTTAGGATAGACAATATAACTCTATAACATTCCACTTCACAACCGCCTCCAAACATAGAATCCATATATCAGTTTTGAAGTGGTATTCGATAAGTAAAACACTTATCAATCCCGGTCTCTTCAAAACCAAATCGATGAATTTTCGATTAAATTAACTTCGGTTCTTTTAAAAGTAAGCGAACAATATATAAAGAGGAGTCCTCTCCGTAGGATCTCGTATATATAAGTTGTTAAAGCTAGAAACATTTCATACCAATGCTCATCCCCAAGGGTTCTCAAATCGTATGAAACCGTGAATGTTTTAGATACTTCCTAAGTTAATTTAGTCAAGTTCGATAGTTGACTATTCGACCATCAAGTTCAAAATAGGCGATCGTATATGGAAACCAAGTCTCGTATACATATCACATTTTCAATCTTTTTGTCTCACGGTATTTCTCGGTCAAAAGTGAAGCCAGATAAGTTAGAGCACTGGTTGCATCAAAACCTTGCCTAGACACTTCATTCTTGACTCTCACAGATAGACAAATCTACTTTGTCGGTTTTTAGTGCTAACATGGCTAAATACGTTCAATAAACGAGTAAACACACAAAGCACAATTAAATCACACAAAGCACGATTAAGCCTTTTTATTTAATTAATACATTTATCAATCAAAACCTCTTTCATTAGTAAAACTTCATTTATCTAATAAAACTTCATTTATCAATTTCTACTATTTATTTGTACTCCTTCAATACTTCAAAAGGTATTCGTATACTTATCTCCAATGGTATAAGTATATTCACAAACCTATTACAAAAAGGTTTAAGGCTAATGTTACTTATATATTGTCACTACAGACCACCATTTCACTTATAATTATCTTTAAAACATTCTTTTCAACGATCTAATTATATTAAGCATAATAAAAAAGGGTTCAAGACAATTGTTATTAACACATTGTCACAGAAAACCCAAAACCATTCCATACTTAACATTATCTTTGAAACGTCCATTTTAAAAATCTAAGTATACATATTAACAAGATAATATGATTTTTAAGAACTTTGCAAAACCATTTAACAATCTAGCTTTCGTAAGTAGACGGATTTCCACCGGGGCATCCTATCTTCCCAAATAAGATGAGTTATTTCGTCCTGTGGCAAGTTTCTATGATCGAGAATTTCTTCCAAATTGATCCCAGTTGAAGAACAATTAAGTACACGTCCAATGATGTTGGCGCTAATTTTTAAAACACGTCCGTACACACTCGTCCATAACCATCCTTCATCATTCTCGGGATTAGAAATATCGCTACTACATAAATTTGCGTAGAAAAGAAAGATAGCTAATTGGTCGATTTATACCTCATTTTCATCGAAATCAATTAAATCCTGACATTCGGAGGCGACGGTGAGTTCTTGAACGCTATATTCTCTAGACTTGCATAATCTATAGAAAGGCCCAGAATGAAGCTTCTTTTGTTTTAACTCGTCAAATCGCTTGTTGGCAGTCGTGCTATTTCAAAGCCATTCTTGGATGAGAGCATCAGCAACTACTGGATTGTGAGAAGAGGATGATTGACCCTTCTTGGCTCGTTTGTTAAATGAAGTTTTTGGTTTGGGAGCCATTAGTGAGCAAATAGAGATTGAATGGAGGCTAGGGTTTTAGATTTTGGAAGTAAATTTGAGGTAGGAAGTAAAATTTGGGAAAACTTATTTATATATGGTTGTTGGAGATAGGGTTTCGGAACAGCCACAGACATCTGTGGGTGGAGCACAGACGTCTGTGCTTTCAATTAGAATTAAACAGAAAGTTATGACAAACGTCTATGAGGTTACGACAGACGTCTGTGGTTGTAGAAAAAAAAAACAGAGATAAATGACAAACATTTGTGAGTTCCCATAAACGTCTGATGTGACAGGAAATTGTTTTCCCGTAACTTTTGACAGACGTCCGTGGGATGCATTTTTTTGAAATAATGGAATGAATTTAAATAGCAATCAATTTTTATTGAAATATTGATAACAAAACAATATACATACCAAAAATTAACAAATAAACTTATTTTATACGATGCGTAACATAAGTTTAGTTTTTCTCTGAGAATTTAGAATTTTTGATTTGTTGTATATCCCATGAATTTGGTTCAACTTTTGTGTCGTCAATTAACGGCTTTAGAGGAGACCAACTCGGACGAGCTGGAGTGTCAATCCAAACTTGGTTTGATGGTCCCGATTCGCACAGATTTCTCGGAGTAATGTTATAAGTTTTTGTAGGAGTTTATTGTAATCAAGGAGATTTTTGATGTATGAAATTTTTTGTTGGTGAATGACCGCAAATTGCTAGAATACATTTTTAACGAAAATTCAGATGAGATCCTTGACGTCGTTGTTCGTAATACATTTCTCTTTGAACTCCCATCATTTGTTATTGATAGTGATATATTTCATCGACCTTGTCGGTAAAAGATGTTGATTGCAGATCAATTGAATGTTTGGCTTTCTTTTCTTTAAGGGAAAAGCCAGTGTAGTACGTAGGTGATGCAATAATGTTTAGAGAGGCTGAGCGAATCGATGTACTGTAGATTTAGTTGGTGAAACGTAAGTGCAATCTGATGAGGGTGATTTATAGTCGATAGTTGAATAGGTGGAGTCGTGATTGGAAGACATTTTTGAGTAATATTTGTCTTAATAAACTATTTGTTTTTAGAAACAAAATAAGCTGATTTATAAGATGAAGTTTTTACCATACTTAGAGAATTGGTTGAGGAAAAGAAGTTCAACCATATAAGTTTTAACAGAGAGTAGTTAGGTTTTATATGGTTAGTATTAGTTTAAATTTTATGTGGTTTTTATTAATCTAAGTGTATAAATTTTATCCTTTTGTAGTTTAAGCGTACAAAACTAATCCTATAGTTTAGTTAACCAATTCATGGTAAGAACATATTCTTAGATCCCGTCTTAATTTAATAAAAGTTAGTTCACTTAATGGTTTAGTAAAAATATCAGTTATTTGATTTTTGGTATTTACAAACTCCAGTGATATAATTCCTTTTTCCACATCATCTCTTAGAAAATGATGGCGAATATCAATATGCTTTGTTCGAGAATGGTTAATAGGATATTTTGATGAATTTATGACACTAGTATTATCACAATATATAGGAGATTTTGTTATGATTTTACCGAAATCTAGAAGAGTTTGTTGCATATAGATTACTTGTACACATGCTAAAGCGGCTGAAATGTATTCGACTTCACATGTCGAGAGCGAAACACAGTTTTGCTTTTTACTAAACCATGAAACTAAGGACTGAGCAATAAAATGGCATGTTCCACTTGTGCCTTTTCTATCCGTTTTACAACCGCCGAAATCAGCGTCGCTATATGACACGAGTTCGAATGAGCTTCCATTTGGGTAAAAAAGTCCGTCTCTAGTGTTTGTTAAATATCTTAAGATTCGTTTTACCGCTCGATGATGTGATTCTTTTGGTTGTGCTAGCTTGAAACCGAGCACATAAACATACACTCATCATAATATCCGGTCTACTACTTATTAAATATAACAGAAATCCTATCATACTTCGATATAATTTTTGGTCGAAATCTTTTTCATTTTCATCTTTATCTAAATGTAGAGTAGTACTGAAATGACCCTCCTATTTCTACTCTAATTTCATAAGGAATTTTTTTTTTTTTAGGTAAAGAGGATATATAAATATAGATAGATATATCATCCACTTCAATTATAATTCTCAGGGTCACTTTCTTTTTCCAATAAATCAAATATATCCAGGATCACAAAAAAAATCAACCAATATAAATATATCAGTACATTCACAAAAATAAGCACATACATGTGAGGATGCATATGCCTCTCTTGTTTGAATCAGAGTTCTGGAAAAACAAGAGGATATTGGATTGCTAATTTTTTTTTTGACCAAACAATCCACGGGTAACATACATATTAGTCTGTTTATCCTAACTAAGAAGTGATCAAGTAATTATCAGTAGTAAACAAGCTTTTAATATAGCTGTTTATGTTAAGCTCTGAATAGTGTCAAAATCAGTATAAAATAAAGTGGATCCTAAGGAAACACAAGCAACATCTAGGCGTAATGGAAACGCGCCTAACTTATACACATGAGATCACGAGTTCGAGTACTATGCTGGTTGGTTCAAACACAATTTTTGTTTTTCATCTTTTTTTTTTCCTTCTGTACAATTTGGAATCTGTTATTTCCCTATATCTGCACATTTATGTCTTATTATTGCCTATACTTCAACATACTAAACAATAATTCTTGCTTAATTATTTTTGAATTCATTTCCTACAACCTAGAAGGCTTCATGATTGAATGATAAGAGTGTTTATCATTTTTTCCAGGTTTGTATTTCTTCTTATAAGATTTGTCTGGCATTTAAAATGCACTTGGTTAGAATCTGAGTAAAATTCAGATTCTTATTTCAGATACAAAGGAAAAGGTGTGGTAAAATCTGCACTTAAACATGTTTATGTGCATATATGTCTGCAACTATTTGGATCTGGCTTCCATCTATCTTACTACAGATCCTTTCTTTATTTAAAGGTAGGACATGAAACTTTTGTATGGAACAAGTTTAACTATGAAAACCTTGCAGCCATATAAAAACATTCAACCTATGTCTATTTTCTTTTGTATACATATGCTATATTGGAAAATAAAACCATTTAAATTTTCTGAGAATCAACTCTCCAGATTTTCCAAATCTTAAATTCTTTCCAAAGATTCATGATTGACTAATGCATTTATAAAATGTAATCATTCAATTTAACATGGTGTTCTTGCTAAATCTACTTACCAGATTAGATTAAAATTCTTTTTAAACATAACAGATATTCAACTTAATTCATAGTTTCCAGATACAAGTCAAATTCTTAACAAAATACTTAACAAAATATCCCTTCAATATTCAACACTTAGTACAAGTAGCAATTTAAATTGTCAATACATGCAGATTTCAACATTTAGGCTCTTATCTAACTAAGTTTAGCATGCTATATCTTCTTCTCAAGGCCTTGCTCCTACTCCTACTTAGTTGCTGCAATCCCTGAAAAAGCATTGGAAACTGCCTCATTTTAAATGAGACACCCCAGATGCCATTAGCACACTAGGGTCAGACACATGTCTGGTATGAGAAAATTCACAAAAGCAGTTTGTTAATTAGTTTAAAATCAAGTTAAGTACAAATACATAAGGTTCTGTCCTTTGGAATTGGATAAATACTTGTGTGCATGCTCTGTGTCATTGTGCATGTGCACACTTAAATTTTCTTCCCAGAGACTACATATATATATATATATATATAAAGCACATACATTCAAGCATACAATTCAATCATAGACAAACAATCATTCATACCAAACAGGAAAATAACTAATATGAGTTAAATCACTCATTCAATACTCATATTTCAAATCTGGGAAAAACTCTAGTTTTCTCATCTGCTCAAGTATTACTTCCTTGGTATATTTATCTATCCTTGGTCTCATCTGCAATATTTATGAATCAATGGACACACTGTAATGAACTAATTCACTCCATTACACAAAGATCTCAGGACTTAAACAAGCCATGTGTCAACTTATGTTACTCAAGCACACAAGTCATTCCTGCAGTGTTCTTGACCCCAATATCCTAATCAGGTTTAAGTTAATAATAACTCTTTTTCATGGCAAAACCATTCAGTAATTCATTTCATTAGCCAAAACATCCATACATGGCATCACATATTATTCATAACCATACAGAGGCAAACAAGCAACAACCATTTGTGATTACAAAATAAGGTTCTGTATATACATATATTCATCTGGGTATTTTAAAAGGAGTTTAGGCAACTAACATTGGCTTATGGTTTCTGAGAGAATTTTTCTTTTTGCAAACATTTGTGCTTGAGTTAAACTCAGGATAACCTGGTTTCACTGAATCACAAAATTTTGTTTGCTATGCATTTTATTGAATCAGGAGCATCAGCACATAGGCAACCCTATTGCACCCCTAATTCCTTTTTATTTCAAGCCTCAGCACTTATACATGAGTATATTGCAGCTCAACATTATTTACATCTTTCTGGGTTGTGCCAAAACCAATATTACTTACCTATTCTCAACATTTTATTTACTGGGTATTTGTTTATATCCCTAAATATTAACATATCAGAGATCTGAATATATAAAACAGATATGCATACTAACAGCACATAAAACTTTGTTATAATAAAACAAGTGATCAACCAAAGAAAATCAAAATATATTCAAGTTTAAATTCACAGATAAACATTCATATATGAAAATACTCTTTTAATAAAAATACTTTTATCTGGCTGCCTACATTAGGACTTATTGCCTTAGATTTTTGAGTGAGTTTTCTCACCTAGCTCTCTCCTTTGTTTCCTTAATTAACTGATGAACTCCTGCTCTTATCCTCAAGCTCTCTTTCTTCCCTTGTCTTATGATTTCTGTGGTATTGTTTTTCTTTTTTTTTTCCAAAATTCTTTTCTGAGGAGGAGAGGAGGCTGCTGTATATACTTGTATATATATACAGGGTTTCTCTTAGGGTTTTGGGTATTGGCTAAAGCCATTTTTGCCCACCAGAAAATCATGTTTTCTGCATTTTAAACCCAAAGTTTTACCCCTTCCCGGCTTAATTTGGGTGAAGAGAAAAGTGGTTACATATTTCTTTCAGAAATTGCTTTTCAGAAAATACTTTTCCCCCTTGTCTACAATCATGCTAAAAATGTGACTTGGTTTTGTTATTTATTTAATACACTTCCTAATTCTGCCTATAGCAACATTTCTCTGTTTTCTCTTATTTTTTTCTATTTTTAGCTTTCATGTAAATGGCATGTACTTCCTTTATTTATTTATAAGAGGATTAGTTCTTTTTATATCTTCTTTCTTTTTATTTCTGCTTATATTAAAATGTGTCTGCACATTTTATCTCACTAATTTAAACTCTGGTATTTTATTAGCACATGTATATATTTATATATATATATATATATATATATCATTCTGTATTGACACACACATGCACATGTATACTTAAGAAAAATATTCAGTAGCATACATATATTTATATTTACTTATGCATTCAGCTTTTAAAGATTTTAATATATATATATATATATAAATATATTCCCATACATATCAATATGTATTTATTCTTAAAGTTCAGAGATTTTTAGCTTTAGTTCATGTGTATATCCTGTGCACACATGTACACACATACTGATACACTATCAAGCCATAACAATCTCCTTCCAAAATTAATTTAAAAATTATTTTAAATTTATTTATATTTTCCAGAATGAATTCCTAAAATCTTGGGTCATTACATACACCCCTCCTTTTAGAAATTGTGTCCCACAATTTTCCTAAGCTTAAAATAAATTTTAAACTTAATTCAGAGAACAAGTATATTCTCTACCAAATAGATTCTTAGTTCTATACTAACTAAAAATATATTCATCCAAAATAAAGAAAACAATCAAAAATCAGAATTACCTTAATCTGAAAATAGCTTAGGATAATTCATCCTAACTTTGTCTTCTAATTCCCATGTGCAATCACTAGGATCTAGACTCCACTGTACCTTCACAAGTTTCAGAGACTTATTCCTCAACTTCTTCACATCTTTTGCCAAGATTCCCACTGGATCCTTTTCATAAATTAAATTAGGATTTATCTGCACTTGGGTTGGGGTTTCAAGAATTTCTGCCTTGTCATGGACCCACCTTCTCAATTGTGATACATGAAAAACATCATGTATACCTTGCATGTTTTCTGGTAATTCCAACCTATATGCCAAGGGACCAATTCTCTCCAGAATTTTGTATGGTCCAATATATCTTGGGGTTAATTTGCCTTGTTTCCCAAACCTCAGCACATTTTTCATGGGTGAGATTTTGATGAAAACAAAATTTCCCACCTCATATTCTACCTGCCTCCTTCTCATGTCTGCAAATTTCTTTTGCCTATCTTGAGCTGCTGTCATTCTTCTTCTTATCAACTCAATTTTCTCCTTGGTTTCTTGTATGTACTCAGGTCCTAAAATAGACCTTTCTCCTGCTTCTACCCAGCAAACAGGTGACAAGCAGGGTTTACCATACAAGGCTTCAAATGGAGCCATTCCTATGGTGCTTTGGTAGCTGTTGTTGTATGTAAATTCAACTAGATGAAGATAATCTTCCCAGTTGCCTCCAAAATCCAGTATACATGCCCTCAACATGTCCTCCAAAACTTTGTTTACCACCTCAGTCTGCCCATCTGATTGAGGATGGTAGGCAGTACTCAAACATAGTTCACTTCCCATTGCTTCTTGAAAGCTTCTCCAGAATTTTGAAGTGAAGATAGTATCCCTATCACTCACAATGGTTTTGGGAATGCCATGTAACCTTACCACTTCTTTTATAAAAATTTGAGCTAGTTTTGGTGCAGTTCTTTCTGACTTGACTGGGATGAAGTGTGCTACTTTGGTTAGCCTATCCACTATCACCCATATGCTTGTATTACCCCTCTTTGATCTAGGCAGTCCATCTATGAAGTCCATAGATATGTCTTCCCACTTCCACTGTGGTACACTAAGAGGTTGCATCAACCCTGATGGTCTTTGAGTTTCAGCCTTGACTTGTTGGCAAGTCATACATTTGGCAATGTACTTGGCTATATCAGATTTCATCCCCTTCCACCAGAAGTCTCTTTTCAAATTTTGATACATTTTTGTGTTACCTGGGTGAATGGAGTATTTACTTCTGTGATATTCATTCAATATCTCCCTCTTCAATTCTATGTCCTCTGGTACACACATCCTATTCTGGTATCTCACATAACCATCTTTATCAATGTGGTGTTTCATCACTTCCTCCCCTCTTGAGAGGAGCATTCTCTTCTCTAATAAGTGAGCATCTTGTTCTTGCATTTTTCCTACCTTCAGAATTAAATCTGGTTGAAGTGTCATTAAGCTTAACTTCCCTTTATCTTCTTGTGCACCATGCATCTTCTCTTTAGTGTGCACACAACCATTCTTCCCAATCTCTAACTCAGTTAGCAAAGACAAATCTTTAAATTCTGCTATCATCATCATAGCCAATTTAGCATGCTGTCTACTTAGAGCATCTGCAACTTTGTTTGCTTTTCCTGGTGTATAGAGTATGTCAAAATCATAGGCAGCTAAGAACTCCACCCATCTATGTTGCCTCATATTCAGATCTTTTTGTGAAAACAAATATTTTAGAGACTTGTGGTCAGTGTAGAGTTCAAACTTTGTGCCTAATAAATAATGTCTCCAAAGTTTTAAAGCATATATCACAGCTGCTAATTCGAGATCATGTGTGGCATACCTTACTTCATGGGGTTTAAGTTGTCTGGATGCATATGCAATGACTTGGCCTTGTTGCATCAACACTGCACCCAAGCCAAATCCACTAGCATCAGTGTATACCACTAATTCTTCATTTCCATGTGGTACCTTTAGAATTGGAGCATTCACCAATGCCTCCTTCAATTGTTCAAAAGACTTTTCACACTTTTCTGACCAAACAAAAGCTTGGTTCTTCCTGGTTAGGTTAGTGAGTGGTGTAGAAATTTTTGAAAAATCTTTTATAAACCTTCTATAATACCCTGCCATCCCCATAAATGACCTTACTTCACTCACAGTGCTTGGCCTTTTCCATGCTTGAATAGCTACTACTTTATTGGGGTTCACAGAAATTCCTTTGGCAGATATAACATGGCCAAGAAAATGTACTTCCTCTTTCCAAAACACACATTTTGAAAATTTTGCCTTTAAATCTTTTTCCCTTAATCTAGACAAAACCAGGTGCAAATGATGCTTATGTTCTTCCACTGTCTTGGAATAAATCAAAATGTCATCTATAAAAATAAGCACAAACTTGTCTAAACAATCTCTAAAGGTTCTGTTCATTAAATCTACAAAGTAAGATGGTGCATTGGTCAAGCCAAATGGCATAACCAAAAATTCATACAACCCATACCTAGTGTTAAAGGCAGTGTACTTGATGCTTGATTCTTCCACCTTCATTTGATGAAAACCAGATGCTAAGTCTAGTCTAGAAAATACTTTTGCCCCTGCTAATTGATCAAAAAGATCATCTATTCTTGGCAATGGGTATTTATTTTTAATAGTTACTTTGTTTAATTCTCTATAATCTATGCAGAGTCTTAAAGAGCCATCTTGCTTCTTAACAAACACCACTGGTGCTCCCCAGCAAGAATTACTTGGTCTTATAAAACCCTTTTCTTCCAATTCTTCTAACTGTTTCTTTAATTCTTTTAGTTCATTTGGCCCCATCCTAGTTGGCTTTTTAATCACTGGGCTTGCTCCTGGAACAAGATTGATCTGGAATTCTACTGGTCTATGGTGTGGAATACCCTTGACCTCACCAAACACATCCAAATATTCATTGACTATGGGAATTTCTTCAATGGTTAGTTCACTGAAATCTTTTTCTGAGTCAACTAAATGATATAGTTTTCCTTCCTTAGCTACCTCACATAAAACTGTGATTCTCTGGCCTCTAGAATTTTGCAATGATATGGTGGATGAGTCTAAATTAATTATGGCTTTAAACTGCCTTAACCAATCTACCCCCAATATAACACCTATATTTGGGTAATTCAAAACATATAAATTGGAAATAAACATATTTCCTCCTATGTTTAACTCCACATCCACACAAATCATATTTAAAACACTAGAACTCCCCAATGGACTGTGTATATGCAATGGGGTTTCAACCAATATGCAATTCAGTTTTAGCATTCTAACCAGTTCATAAGAAATTAAGGAGTGAGTTGCCCCAGTATCATACACTACTGTTATGGGTATGGTACAAATAAGTAATGTACCTTCCACTTGGCTATGGTTTACAGTGTTACTCTCCATTGTGGCTTTGCCTTTTCCTTCCAAATTTGCCAATTTGCCTTGCTGTTTATACTCAGGACAATTCCTCTTCATATGCCCCTCTTTCCCACATAGATAGCATTTGAAAGCTCCTCCTTTCAACTCTGGACATTTTGGTTTGATATGCCCTTCCTTTCCACACTGATGGCACACAATTTTCTTCTTGTCTTCCTTAGCCTTGACATCTCCAGTGTTTTTGTTACTAGCCTCTTCTTTCTTCTTATCATAAGGGTGATACCTCCCCTTACCTTTCTTGTTATTATTGCTCTTAAAATTTCTGAACTTCTCCCTTTCCTTGTCATGCTGCTCCAACCTCAAAGCTAAGTCTATCACATGATCAAAAGTCTTGTCTGCATAGGGTAACATGGCTCTACTAAGTCCTGGATTCAAACCTTTTATGTACCTATCATTTTTAGATGCCTCATCTGCCACAAGCATTGCTCCATATGTGGAAAGCCCCTCAAACTTTTGAGTATATTCTGTGACAGTCATGGTTCCTTGTCTAAGTCTAATGAATTCTTCTAACAAGGTAGTCTTTGCTGATGCTGGTACAAACCTTGCTTCCAACATCTCTTTAAATTGATTCCAAGTGATTTCATTCTCATTCCTTCCTGCAATGATTACTTCCCACCAGCCTAAAGCTACTCCTTTTAGCTGTCTTGAAGCCACTTGCCTCTTTCTTTGATCATCAAGTTGCATGTCATTGAAAATTCTTTCCAATGTTCTCAACCATGTTTGAATTTCCATGATACTCTCTGTCCCTTCAAAGCTTTTGCCTCCTAAATGAGTATATGTCTTAAGCAGTTTTGAGAGTTCTTCATAGGGATTTTCTTGCCTTTGTCCTGCCCCATCCCTAAATGCTCTCACCAAGTCTTGCAGATTGACCATTGGTGGTGCATGGGAAGATCCTGCTCCCTGATTTGGTGGTCTCCCTACCATAGTTTGCTAATAATAATTTACATAGCTGGTTAGTTTGATATTTAGTTCCTTTTAATTTTTATTTCTATCTAAGGACTTGATCCTTACTTCTACTATGTTGAATAACATAGCTCTGATACCAACTGAAATGACCCTCCTATTTCTACTCTAATTTCATAAGGAATTTTTTTTTTTTAGGTAAAGAGGATATATAAATATAGATAGATATATCATCCACTTCAATTATAATTCTCAGGGTCACTTTCTTTTTCCAATAAATCAAATATATCCAGGATCACAAAAAAAATCAACCAATATAAATATATCAGTACATTCACAAAAATAAGCACATACATGTGAGGATGCATATGCCTCTCTTGTTTGAATCAGAGTTCTGGAAAAACAAGAGGATATTGGATTGCTAATTTTTTTTTTGACCAAACAATCCACGGGTAACATACATATTAGTCTGTTTATCCTAACTAAGAAGTGATCAAGTAATTATCAGTAGTAAACAAGCTTTTAATATAGCTGTTTATGTTAAGCTCTGAATAGTGTCAAAATCAGTATAAAATAAAGTGGATCCTAAGGAAACACAAGCAACATCTAGGCGTAATGGAAACGCGCCTAACTTATACACATGAGATCACGAGTTCGAGTACTATGCTGGTTGGTTCAAACACAATTTTTGTTTTTCATCTTTTTTTTTTCCTTCTGTACAATTTGGAATCTGTTATTTCCCTATATCTGCACATTTATGTCTTATTATTGCCTATACTTCAACATACTAAACAATAATTCTTGCTTAATTATTTTTGAATTCATTTCCTACAACCTAGAAGGCTTCATGATTGAATGATAAGAGTGTTTATCATTTTTTCCAGGTTTGTATTTCTTCTTATAAGATTTGTCTGGCATTTAAAATGCACTTGGTTAGAATCTGAGTAAAATTCAGATTCTTATTTCAGATACAAAGGAAAAGGTGTGGTAAAATCTGCACTTAAACATGTTTATGTGCATATATGTCTGCAACTATTTGGATCTGGCTTCCATCTATCTTACTACAGATCCTTTCTTTATTTAAAGGTAGGACATGAAACTTTTGTATGGAACAAGTTTAACTATGAAAACCTTGCAGCCATATAAAAACATTCAACCTATGTCTATTTTCTTTTGTATACATATGCTATATTGGAAAATAAAACCATTTAAATTTTCTGAGAATCAACTCTCCAGATTTTCCAAATCTTAAATTCTTTCCAAAGATTCATGATTGACTAATGCATTTATAAAATGTAATCATTCAATTTAACATGGTGTTCTTGCTAAATCTACTTACCAGATTAGATTAAAATTCTTTTTAAACATAACAGATATTCAACTTAATTCATAGTTTCCAGATACAAGTCAAATTCTTAACAAAATACTTAACAAAATATCCCTTCAATATTCAACACTTAGTACAAGTAGCAATTTAAATTGTCAATACATGCAGATTTCAACATTTAGGCTCTTATCTAACTAAGTTTAGCATGCTATATCTTCTTCTCAAGGCCTTGCTCCTACTCCTACTTAGTTGCTGCAATCCCTGAAAAAGCATTGGAAACTGCCTCATTTTAAATGAGACACCCCAGATGCCATTAGCACACTAGGGTCAGACACATGTCTGGTATGAGAAAATTCACAAAAGCAGTTTGTTAATTAGTTTAAAATCAAGTTAAGTACAAATACATAAGGTTCTGTCCTTTGGAATTGGATAAATACTTGTGTGCATGCTCTGTGTCATTGTGCATGTGCACACTTAAATTTTCTTCCCAGAGACTACATATATATATATATATATATAAAGCACATACATTCAAGCATACAATTCAATCATAGACAAACAATCATTCATACCAAACAGGAAAATAACTAATATGAGTTAAATCACTCATTCAATACTCATATTTCAAATCTGGGAAAAACTCTAGTTTTCTCATCTGCTCAAGTATTACTTCCTTGGTATATTTATCTATCCTTGGTCTCATCTGCAATATTTATGAATCAATGGACACACTGTAATGAACTAATTCACTCCATTACACAAAGATCTCAGGACTTAAACAAGCCATGTGTCAACTTATGTTACTCAAGCACACAAGTCATTCCTGCAGTGTTCTTGACCCCAATATCCTAATCAGGTTTAAGTTAATAATAACTCTTTTTCATGGCAAAACCATTCAGTAATTCATTTCATTAGCCAAAACATCCATACATGGCATCACATATTATTCATAACCATACAGAGGCAAACAAGCAACAACCATTTGTGATTACAAAATAAGGTTCTGTATATACATATATTCATCTGGGTATTTTAAAAGGAGTTTAGGCAACTAACATTGGCTTATGGTTTCTGAGAGAATTTTTCTTTTTGCAAACATTTGTGCTTGAGTTAAACTCAGGATAACCTGGTTTCACTGAATCACAAAATTTTGTTTGCTATGCATTTTATTGAATCAGGAGCATCAGCACATAGGCAACCCTATTGCACCCCTAATTCCTTTTTATTTCAAGCCTCAGCACTTATACATGAGTATATTGCAGCTCAACATTATTTACATCTTTCTGGGTTGTGCCAAAACCAATATTACTTACCTATTCTCAACATTTTATTTACTGGGTATTTGTTTATATCCCTAAATATTAACATATCAGAGATCTGAATATATAAAACAGATATGCATACTAACAGCACATAAAACTTTGTTATAATAAAACAAGTGATCAACCAAAGAAAATCAAAATATATTCAAGTTTAAATTCACAGATAAACATTCATATATGAAAATACTCTTTTAATAAAAATACTTTTATCTGGCTGCCTACATTAGGACTTATTGCCTTAGATTTTTGAGTGAGTTTTCTCACCTAGCTCTCTCCTTTGTTTCCTTAATTAACTGATGAACTCCTGCTCTTATCCTCAAGCTCTCTTTCTTCCCTTGTCTTATGATTTCTGTGGTATTGTTTTTCTTTTTTTTTTTTCCAAAATTCTTTTCTGAGGAGGAGAGGAGGCTGCTGTATATACTTGTATATATATATACAGGGTTTCTCTTAGGGTTTTGGGTATTGGCTAAAGCCATTTTTGCCCACCAGAAAATCATGTTTTCTGCATTTTAAACCCAAAGTTTTACCCCTTCCCGGCTTAATTTGGGTGAAGAGAAAAGTGGTTACAAATTTCTTTCAGAAATTGCTTTTCAGAAAATACTTTTCCCCCTTGTCTACAATCATGCTAAAAATGTGACTTGGTTTTGTTATTTATTTAATACACTTCCTAATTCTGCCTATAGCAACATTTCTCTGTTTTCTCTTATTTTTTTCTATTTTTAGCTTTCATGTAAATGGCATGTACTTCCTTTATTTATTTATAAGAGGATTAGTTCTTTTTATATCTTCTTTCTTTTTATTTCTGCTTATATTAAAATGTGTCTGTACATTTTATCTCACTAATTTAAACTCTGGTATTTTATTAGCACATGTATATATTTATATATATATATATATCATTCTGTATTGACACACACATGCACATGTATACTTAAGAAAAATATTCAGTAGCATACATATATTTATATTTACTTATGCATTCAGCTTTTAAAGATTTTAATATATATATATATATATAAATATATTCCCATACATATCAATATGTATTTATTCTTAAAGTTCAGAGATTTTTAGCTTTAGTTCATGTGTATATCCTGTGCACACATGTACACACATACTGATACACTATCAAGCCATAACAATCTCCTTCCAAAATTAATTTAAAAATTATTTTAAATTTATTTATATTTTCCAGAATGAATTCCTAAAATCTTGGGTCATTACAAGTACTCATTGGAGTTGGTTTACTTGATATATTTTCCATTCCAAAACGTTTTAATAAATCTTGACAGTATTTTTCTTGATTGATAAAAATTCCATTTTCTAGTTGTCTTATTTGTAATCCTAAAAATAATTTAATTCTCCCATATGTGACAATTCAAATTCATCTTTCATTATTTTAGAAAATTCAGTGCATAATTTTTCGTCAATGGATCCAAATATAATGTATCGATATATATTTGTGCGGCTAAAATATTATTATTTTCTTGTTTTATGAATAAATTAGAATCAATTTTACCAATTTGAAAACCGGAACTTTGTAAATGAGATTTTAATCTTTCATACCAAGCACGAGGTGCTTGTTTTAATCCATTTAAGGCCTTTTAAGTTTAAATACATGATCGGGATATTTCTCGTAAACAAATAAAGGAGGTTGTTCGACATATTTTTTCTTTTATAAATCCGTTTAAAAATGCTCTTTTTACATCCATTTGAATTTTTTTTAAATTATGATGACATGCAAAAGCCAATAATTTTCATATTGCTTCGAGACGTGCTACATGAGCAAATGTTTCGTCATAATCAATTCCTTCTTCTTGATTATATTCTTGAGCTACTAATCTTGCTTTATTTCGTACAATATTTCCATTTTCATCTGCTTTATTTTTAAAAACATTACGTTCCAAATACAGATTGATTATCCGGTCTTGGTACAAGTTCCCAAGCATCATTTCTTTCAAATGGATTAAGTTCTTCTTGCATTGCAATGATCCAAAAATCATCTTTTGATGCTTCTTTATAATTTTTTGGTTCAAAATTTGATATAAATGCAACATGACTCATTTGATTTAACTGTTTTCTGGTTGATACTCTTGTATATAAATCTCCAGTAATATTATTAATAGGATGGTCTCTTAATATTCTAGGTGATGATGTTATCATATTATCATTATTGTTATTGACATTATTGTTATTATTTTCATGTATAGGTATATTAGTTTTATTTATTAATTCTTCATCATCGTCATATTTATTTTCGTTAAAATTTTCATCAAATGAGACATGAAGGCTTTCTTCTATAATATTTGTTTGTTTATTAAAGATTCTATATTGCTTTGCTTTGATCTGAATAGCCAACAAAAATTCCTTCATGAGCTTTAGAATCAAATTTTCCTAGATTATTTTTAGTGTTTAATATGAAGCATTTTGACCCAAATACACGAAAATATGATACTTTCTGTTCTTGTTAAAAAATATTTCGTAGCATGTGTTTTTAGTCATTGGTTTAAGTGTTACACGATTTAATACATAACAAGTATCAGCAACGGCTTCGGCCCGAAATTTCTTTGGTAAGTTACTACTATTTATTAGAGTTCGTGTACATTCTTGTAAGGTTTGATTTTTCCTTTCTACAACACCGTTTTATTGTAGTGTTCGAGGAAATGAAAATTATGACTAATTCCCATTTTGTTACAAAATTTTGTGAATAGTTCATTTTCAAATTCACCTCCATGATCACTTCGTATATTTTTAATTTTTTAATTCATTAAATTTTTTATTCGTTTAGCAAAAAATTTGAACATTTCAAAATTGTCACTTTTATGTTTTAAAAATAATGTCCAAGTATATCTTTAAAAATCATCAATAATTACAAAAACGTATTTATTATGATTTATTGAACGTACTTGATTTGGTCCGAATAAATCTAGATGGAGCAATTCGAGAGGTTGTTTTTTGGAAATTTCCTTTTAGATTTAAAAGAACTTTTCTTTAATTTACCAAATTGACAAGCATCACATAGGTTTTTAACCTTGTAGTTGATTTTAGGTAATCCTCTAACTAATTCATTTTTAGCTAGTTTCTTGATATTCATAAAATATATATGACAAAAACGTTTATGCCAGAACCAAGGATCATCATAATTCACGGCTAAGCATAAATTTATATTGTTTTTAACATTCATGTTTAAGACATATGTGTTTTAATTTCTAAAATCCTTCAAAAATTAAAATTTTATTTTGATAAAAAATATTGCATTTATTGTTCTCAAAATCAATTTTTAATCCTTTATCACATAATTGACTTATGCTTAATAAGTTATGTTAAATTTTCTACCAATAAAACATTAGTAATTGTAGGAGAATTAGAAGTATCGATATTGATGACTTCTCCTATACCGATGACAAATCCTTTTGAGTTATCTTCGAATGTTATGGTGCCACCATCAATATATGTTATATTTGATAACATATTAGCATTTCTAGTCATGTGTTTAGAACAACCGCTATCAAGTATCCATTTTTCTTTATTTTTTATTTTAATTTTGGGTACCTCATCAGTGTTAGCCATAAAACACACATTTGCTTATTCTGAATCGCTTTCACTATCACTATCTGAAGAAGAAGATGAATCTAAATCATCCCATGTTACTTGAAAGCTCTTTTCTTTTTCTTGAATTTCTCGAATTTTCTTTTCTTTTTATCATTATTGGGATGTGGACAATCCTTCTTCATGTGGCCAAAATTTTCACATTCATAGCATTTAACCGATGTTTGATTTGAAGAGTTTGGTTTGCCGCCAGCTTGAAAGTTGGTCATCTTCTTGAACTTCTTGAATTTATTGTAGTTTTTGGCAATAAAGACAATCTCCTCTTCGTCTAAGTCTAAATCTTCGTTACTTGCTTGGAATGCTGTGTTTTTCTTTTCATGATTTTGATCCTTTCTAGCCTGTAAGTTAGCTTCGTATGACATCAAATTTCCTATTAGCTCTTCGACTTTAAGTTGATAAAGATCATTAGCTTCTTTGATGACTAAAACTTTCCTTTCCCAGTCATTTGTCAAAGAGTTTAAAATTCACGTGACTAAATCAAAATCTGAGAATTGACTCTAAGTGCCATGAGATCGTGTTGAATGGTTTGAAATCTTGCATACGTACCAACAATTGATTCACTTGTTTTCATTTTGAAAGATGAGAATTGGTTCTGTAAAATCGAAATTTTAGTTTGCTTGACTTTATTTGTGCTTTCACATGTGACTTGTAAAGTGCGCCATATATCATATGCAGTCTTGCAGAGCATGACACGTGAAAACTCGTTCTTGTCAAGTGAGCAAAACAATACATTCATAGCTTTGGCATTGTTAGATGCCTCTACTTTTTGTGCACTAGTTCATGTGCTAATATCAATGTCAGGTGCTTCATATTTGTTTTGAGTTGCTAGCCATATTTCTAAACCATTGATTTCCATAAAAATTCGCATATGTGTTGACCAATAAGCATAATTAGAACCAATAAATAGTGGAGGATAAACAATTGATTGACCTTCTTGAAATGTGCTTGCCATTTCAATGATTTTTTCAATTACATGTTACTGTAGATTGAAATAACCTCGCTCTAATACCAACTGAAAGTCTATATGATCTTTATAAATAATGCAACTTATATATATATATGTGTGTGTATTATTAACTACGATAAACAAAATATAATATTTGAATGTAAGATAAATAATAGAAACAATCACACCGGGTATTTTATATTGGTTCGGACCTCCCGTCCTACATCCAGTCCTGAAGCTCCCCTTCGTATTTCCTTTAACCAACTGACCCTCGCTTCGCTCGGTGGAATAGGCTAATACAAAGGTATATCTCTGACAATCTTGTGTTCCAAATAACACGGTTTTTGACTGATAGTACAAATCTTCATATGATCTCCTTTTAGTGTGAATGTGAATGCTTTGAGTTGTAGGAAGTGGTTTAACCAAAAGTATATTTTGGTTATAATAGATTTAGAGTATGTAAGCAATGTATGCACAAAAGAGTGATAAGAAATCAAGAGAAATGATTCGATTAATTCAAGTTAGTTAATCTTTACATCTCAATCATGGTAGTATTTATAGATTTAAAAGGATGCAAATGAAGATTTGTTACTATTAGATAAATTATTTTCATTTTAATTGCCGCAACCTTTCGATGAAGCGTAATTTCTTTTTGTTCAACAGAAGTGTCTTTTCAAAAATTTGCAGTTTTTCAAATGACAGACGTCTGTGGTAAAACCTTAGATGTCCGTGACTTTAGAAATTTATTTTCCTAAGGATTGTCTCAAACGTTTGTGGTTTACCTCGGACGTCTGTGGTTTTACCTCAGACATCAGTGAGCAGTAAAAACAGTTTTTCACCTTAAGTTCAGTGTATATGAGATCGTGTGATTGTGTATACATCAAGGTTTAAAATCTCGCTCATTTCGGCCGAGATCTCGTTTTCAAGCCCGGACGATTCGAAACAGGCTATTTCGTTTGAATCTCGTCTGACCCAAATCTCGGACGATATTTCAATATTTCGTCTGGTATCTCGGACGAGATTTAACAGCGAGATATCGGCCGAGTTGTTGAATTTTGAAAAAAAATCAACTCTTTTTCCATATTGGGCTGGCTCATCCTTTACCTTAATTTAAACCTTCTTAATTGTACTTTTTTAACCCTTATTTCTTATATAAATCTCATTTAATATTCATCTCTTATTTTACGGCAGTGACGAGTGTAAGAAGATGATAAAATCTACATCGATTATGCTAAGTATTTCACTTTATGATTTTCATTTAGGTTTCTGATCCAAATTAATTTACATCCGATTTCATTTTTCTTTTTTCGACACTTTCTTGAGTTTTTTTCCTAACCCTATTTTTTGCGGCTATAAATTTTGGACTTCACTTATTTAACTTTATGTTCCAAATGGATTTCCAATTTGATTTCATTTAGCCTTTGCTGCTATAATTTTTTCCCTCAAGGCTTATTTTTAAGCAATAAAGGAATTCTCTTTCATCTATTAATTTCATTTGATGATTACATGTTCATTCATACATCATTTTTTGCTTTTCTTATAATATTACTAAATGTTTGAAAATTGTTTGTACTATGTATGCTATTTTCTACGTTTGTTTGAAATATCTATGATATTAGTTGCTTAATGAGATTTTGTTTGCTAATAATTAAATACTATAATCAGACATAGAATATCTTAATTCTACTTGTAGACTTTTGTATTTGAAGTTATAAAATTAAGATTTCCCTTACAGCACTATAAATCATAAAAGGTAGAAATGAGACATTATATTATGTAGGAAAGTTAAGTGAATGATCAAACAAAGTAAAGGTGCATATGTTATGGTTTGTTTCTTGTCTACTTTATCTCATATGATATTATATTGAACATTATTAATGAAATCTAGTTATTTGTTTATTTTACATGATACAAGTGATATTTTTCCACACTAAATTATTAATGATAAGCGTGTGATATATTCAAGGTAAGTGCATAGTGTTTTCCTTAAGGTAGTGACTAGTATTATAAATTTAGGTGTATGAAAACAAATTTTCGACATGACATATACTCCGAGATAACTCCCAAATGAATTTTAGAAACCGAGATGGACGACCAAGATGCACTCATCTCGTTCGAGATCTCACCCGATACGAGATAAGCTCTCTAAATTCTTCGAGACGAGACGTGACCGAAATCCGAGATTTAAAACCTTGATGTCATATGCAAACAATATGAATTATTTATTTTCTTTACGAAAACCCGGTTTTTACAATTCCATCCAATAAAACATACTCTCAAAACTTTCTTGTACTCACATAATTACATTCATCCAAATAATTTATTTCCAAAGAAAAAAAATCAGTCAAAACAAGAAATTTTAATGCCTAAACCACTTTCTTAAATTTCAAGAAAATACAATAATTTAAAAAGGTAATGCTTTCTAACTCTTTACTACTCAATATCATCTTAATTTCTTTTCGATTTAAAAATAAAAAAACTACCTACCAAGTCAGTCTTCGATCCTCCATGTTAATATTGTTGCCCACCTCGTAACTACAAGTAAAATCAATGTTTCTATCAATAGAGAAAATTTCTATAGGATTGTCAAAATCTCCTTCGTTCACTCCTTCATTTTCATCACGAATGGCAACTACATGCACTTCCAGATTCCTTGTATACATCCTTGTTTTAAGTTTTCCACCACTGTCTCTCACAAATACTCGATTTTTAAAGCATCTTGGATCCATTGTATAACTTGGATCTCCCATATAGTTATTCCATGATAATATTCATCTACATGCAAAGCTAATAAAATAAGTTTGAAGCCTTTTAACATCTCCAATTTCGCTATTGGTATATATTTTTCAGTATGTTGCAAATTCTTTCTTTTGCTTCAACATCATACGATCTTCTTGCAAACTCCATCATTTCAATCCAAAATTTTCAACAATTATATTAACTAATATTATTGAACGAACATTGTCACTTGTTATAGGATGGCACTTAACCGATGTAACCGCCATAACCGACCTCAACTGAACCGACAAAACCGTTTAACCGAAGAGTCGATTAACCGACCGACTTTAATCGCTAAAATTCGGATCGGTTAGCGATTAATATTTTTGGCTCGGCCAGTTAACCGTTAATCGACTTAACCGAATACCTTTTTTGGGTTTGGCATTTGATTTTAGACCACCGACCCAATAACCAGTAAACCAATGCAGTTAGCATTTCAACACTATTACCTACTTCGAATCTCAATCCATTTCTCTTGCATTTCTCAAAATCAGAAAAAGGAAATCCTAGCTGTTCGCAAATTTGCAATTGCATCGCCATTTCTCTCCACCTCCGTAGTTCATCATCTCCTCGCATCGCAATTAAATTGATTGTCTCTGATTCGAAATCGCAACCGCTCATCCATCTTTAATTATCTGAAGTTGCTTGCACTGCTCTGAATCATGGTCGACACTAGAAAAAGGAAGTCTTTAGTGTGAATTCTCTATTTAGTGCTTTGACATTTGCTTAGTGTTTATTTAATTCTATTAAAATTAGTGTTTGACTGATTGCTTGCTTAGAACTTTAAAATGCTTTGCTTGCTGATTAGCTAAATTAGTACTTATTACTTGATGTTGCTATGCTTACTGTTTTGTTACTTAAGTTAAAAACCCTAATTTTGACCAAACATTGATAATTGTTAATGTGCTTACTTCTCTAGTGATCTACATACATAGTTCTTTATAGTTCAGTTCACCGAACTGTAACATCATGTTTCACTGGATACATATATAAATAAACATTCTTCATTGAACTAAACTGTCTTAACATATGTATAATATAACCCACTCCAAAACAGGCTTAAATCCCAATTCAAAAACAACCCATCAAAATTTAGACTCATTCTAAAGCTGGCTGTTGGTTAGTAAAAATAACAAAACAAAGCTATCTATCTACTCTTTCAGAACTCATAGTGGAAGAAATATATAATATAATAACAATAATAGCACCCATTTATTTTAAATTATTTCAACTGTCATAAAACATTACATAATGACAACCGCTACAACAATTTGTTCAAAAATAATTTCATTAATACAATAGATAATAACACAAAACGATAGATGGTAACTACCACAAACTTCACTCTCGTCATCTTCAAACATATCAACTACTTATCTAATCTATGTTGTAATAAGAAGAAAGTCGGAACAACAAATGTCCAATGAATAGAAATATCGAATCTTACTATTTCAGTATTTGAACAATATAGTTCAAACAAAAACATATCTTACGTAATTAAACCATTTAGTACTTCAAATAAGGAAAGGAAGTTGATCCTTAAACAATCCCTTAACACTTTCCATATCCGAAGCAAATTTCTAAATCCCATAAACCATAATCGTCATAAACATCTAACGATGCAAGAGATAGTACCCAAGCCATTTATTATCTTTTATTGAAAAATAAGCAAACTCTGGCCATTTAAGAACTCAATTGAGGCAGACCACATAATTTAATAACTATTTCCAAGACAGACTCCTCATTGGTAACTATCTAGCTAATAACACATAAAATCTCTTAGTCACTTAATACTTCTTTATGGAAAGATGAACCCTCAATCAAACCCATATCGAGATACCACTTAACTTGTCTAATAACTAACCCTTGACCATTTAATACTTCATTTTGGAAAAAACATGTGAACCCTCAAACAACCATTTAATACCTCAAGACTAAGAAGAATGCCAATTGTATTACAACTAATACTCATCATAACATCTCACACAATAGTTTGACAATTCATAAGAACTAATAACCAAATTAGCTAGGCAAGTTTACCATACAAAACTTGAAACTAAACTCGCATCATAAATACACATCATAGGAAATCTCTCACAGCATTAACATGCATCATTGAACAGTGTTAACGTATATATAAACATTATTCATATGTTTACACTGCAAAATTATGGCTGGTTGCTCATAGTTGCAGACTATTGTAGAAACATTAACAATTCTATTTATGTTTATTGTTCTTTATTTATCTAATATTACTCCACTAAAATTGCACTTAGTTACTTAAACATCTAAGCAACATACAAAAATAAAGCGGTAAAATGAAAATCCAATAAAAACAAGTCTTGAATGACTCCAAAAATCTTTCAAGAATTTCTACAAGTAACCGTTAAATGTTGATTATGTTTCCAACAACATATTACAAGACAAGAATACAAAACCATGGTTCGTTGTGTTGCCAACAAACGAGAAACGGCAATTTTGGCTTGTTCTTTTGTTTTAAAAAATTACTGTCTAATTACAACTACTATCAAAACGCAAACACCGAAGAAAAGACTTTGCAGTTTTATTTAAAGTAATATTAGATAAACAAAAAACATAATTACAATTAATAATATAATTGCACCAGTTTCTAAAACTAAACAACTATCTACCACTATAAAGTATAAACAAATGAATAATGTTTATATATATACTAATATAGTCCAATGAAGCATGTTTACAAATTATACATATGTTAAGGCAGTTCAGTAAAGAAAGTTTATATATGTGTTCGGTGAAACAAGTTTATACAGTTCAAGGATTGAACTAAAAAGATCTATGTATATCACTGTAAAAGAAAGCACAACAGCAATTATATACGTCTCATCAAAAATAGGACTGTTAACTTAAATAACAAAGCACAGTAACTGCATAAACTTTAACAGAATTAAATGAGCATTTAACTAAGCAAGTAAGCAAATAAACACTAAGCAAGTGTCTTAAGTCCTAAATAGAAAATTAACATTAAAAGACACTATGTTTGATTGCAAGTGTCATTTTCCCAGTGTCAACCATGATTCAAAGCAGAGCGAGCAACTCCAAATAATCAAAGATGAACAAGTGATAACGATTTTGAATCAAACACTCTATTTGATTGCAATTCGAGGAGACGGTCTGTGGATGTGGGAAGAAATGGCAATGCAATTGCAAACGTGCACACAGCTAAGGAATATTTGATTTATTATTTTTAGTTTTTGGTTTTACGTGACCAATTTAAAAAACAAAATTAACATACAAAATAAAAAACGCTTTTTCTACTTTCGGCATTTTGAAAAATAACCCACAAGTAAAACAAACCATTTTTCCATCATGCCTCTATCCTTTTCGCCCTCCCATCCATTTTTCTTTTTTTCCCTTCATCGTCCCTTTATTCTTCTCATATTTAACACATTGAAAACCAAAAACACAATTTATTTTTAAACAATACCTACCTAAGGTTTTCTTTTTCTGATTTTGAAAAATGCAAAAGACATGAACCAAGATTAAAAGCAGCTATAGTGTTGAAAGGTAAAACATTAGTTTATAGACTATTAGGCCCATGGTCTAAAGCTATGCCGAACCAAAAAAATATTCGGTTATGGTAAATCTTACCGACTCTGACGGTTATGTCAGTTTGATTGCGGACCGTCATGACAGTTAAATCAGCCTAGATTAAGCCATGGAGAAAAAATAACCTAAAACGCATGACCAAAAGAGAATGTAGGGTTCAAGCCCTAAAATCTTGCAGTCATTTTTTAATTTTCGGTACCACAAAGCTACGAAGCCATTAGTTCAAGTCTTGGCATACTTAAGGTCGGTTATGGTGGTTAAAGTCGGCCGTTTAACCAACTCTGTCAGTTATGTCGGTTTGATTGACGAGGGTAATGGCAGTTAAATCAGTTGAAGCGCCCACCACAAAAAGTCACAATTTCAGCAGTCATATAGAGGAGCACTACACCAATTTTATCGAAATTGCAAGAATACCCAACCATATAGAGGAGCACTACAACAATTTTGAAATTGCAAGAATACCCAACCATATAGAGGAGCACTACAACAATTTTATCGAAATTGCAAGAATCAATTGATAAGATTTAATGCATTAAAATACAGGCTCAATTACAAAGAATAATTAGACGGCTTTAATGCATTATAAAAATAACGGCTCATGTAGACAATAATTACATAAACTGAATTATACAAAGCTTAATTCAAGAAATGATCATAATGACTATGACTAGGAACGTAGCACCATAAGCCATGGTGCAAGATAATCTAAAACGTATGACCAAAATAGAATTTAGGGTACAAGCCCTAAGATCTATATATTGCAGTCATTTTTTAATTTTTGGTACCACAAAGCTACGGAGCCATTAGTTTAAAGCCTTGCATACTTGGTCTCAAGCCGTGCCTGACTACAATCTTCAACAGTTCACGTTATTAAAATGAGATAAACTCGCAAGCAAATCCTTTTGTGGAGGAACTATGATGATTTATATTAAACAAACTATTACTAATGCATCGCTTATTAGACAGTTCATTCAAGTATGACAAACCAAAACATCAGCAACAAACAGTTTACATGAATCAAATCCATTTTGAACATCAGGTGAGAATGTAATCACAGTTGCATCAAGCATAGCAATAAATACAAAAAAATACACAATAAACCTGTAAAAATGAAGACTACCAACGCAACATACAGAGAAACGATCTTCAAAAGCAAACTGGGGTCAAGTAAAGTAAGTGCACCATTAGTAACTAATAACTATTATATTTCAATTTTGTAGGTACACGAAAGAGACTGAAGATGTAAAGTGCATCCGAATGTATCATATAAAACGGCACTATGAATGAACAAAAAGATCTAATCCACAGTTTAGTCCAAATAAGGAAGATTGTTATCAGCCCAATTAGTTGCATCATAAGTCATTGCACTTTGCTACTGTTATGCAGGCATCAGGCGTATCAAATTTCAATCGCAGAAAGCCAAAAACAATCAAGACTCATTTATAATCAAACATGCAGGTCAAAATTGGGGTTGATAAACAAAAATATTGAGCATACGAAAATGTTTCAGCCTCAGACGGTCAGCGAGTTGAGATCAAGTTAGGTGAGTACCTCAGACGGTAATTCCAATTTAGCTACAACATCATGGGCTTTAATTTTACTACAAAAATTTGAAACAGGATAGTCTAAATCAAAGTAATCATCATAAATAAATTTACTCTCAACCAGTTCTAAGGTTATATCAGAATTTTCATTATCTGATTTAACAATAGTTGAGATGGAAATCTAATTCAGAAGTAACAAGGAACATCGCATAAAGATAAATCCTCAGTCCAAGTCTTGGATAATAGGGGAAAAAAATACTTCGTCCTCATTTGAAAATTTCCAAAGAAGAGTAAGAAAATCTTTAAAGAAATTTTAAAAAAAAATTAGGCATACTCAGTAGTGGCGATAAATACTAGGTTCGATTCTGCCAGCAATGTCCTCAACAATTCTCAGAAGAGGGAGCTTTATATCCTCATTGCAGCCTTTAAAATTGTCCATAACTTTTGCGAAACTTACAATGAGATAAATAATAAATAAAATGAATCGTAAATTATAAGAGAATGCTCAGTTCAGCGGGATAATCGGCATGTAGATCTCAATCGATAAGAAAGAGACATACAATCTGGTCTGTTGAGCTTGAATTTGCGAGTCATCACAGCAATCTCAAGTTGAAAAATATCAATTCTCGAAATCCAAATCTGAGATAAGTAAAAATTGGGAAAGCAAGAAAATAGCTGAAATATTAGTGCGCCGCCATGAATAGGCGTAGCTGGGAAAGAGAAGTGCTGCGGTTTATAAAGGTGTAGGGCTAGGGTTTCAGCCAAATTTTCGGGTAAACGGGGGCAGATATATTTGGATGGACCGGTTTAGCTCATGAAATCTTTATTAATCGGTCGGGTTGAAACGCAATATTTTGGGCTGAGCGCGAAGTCTCAAAATTGTCCTTTATATATATTCTTTTAGTAATAGTTGTAATATATTCGTTGTCTCGCTCTTTAGTTGTCGGTATGAAATAACAAAAATGCCTCTGTATAGATATTATTAAAATTTAACATAACTTAAAAATAGGATCTGACAATCAAGCTTTCTTTATAAATTTAAAATTTCCTTTACAAATATTTACCAAGTTTTAATATCACTAAAAAATAGGTTCTAACAAATAAACTACTTTACAAATTCGTTTTTTATTAATTAATAATATAAATAAAAAGTAGATATTGCAACTTAGAAATAAAAATACAAATTAACTACGTTTGGTTCAACATAAAAATATGATAATTATTTATGAAAATCATTTTCTTTTAAACGTATTAAACAATACAATTTGTAGAAAAACAATTCAAATACCTTCATCACGCGCGAAGCGCATGTCGTAATGCTCGTTGTAACAGCTTTGGTGTTACATTTTTTTCGTATCTACGTGAACTACCAAAAACGTCCCTTTGTATATTATCAAATCTTAATCACTTAAAAATATGATATAATATTAAACTTTTTTTACAAATTCAAATGTCCTTAAAAGTAGAATCTAACAATCAAACATGCTTTATAAATTCAAAATGCTTCTAAAAATAAAATATAAAATTTAACTTACTTTACAAATTCAAAATACTTCTTTACAAATATACAAATCTTAATATCACTTGAAAATAAAAATAAAAATCATTTTTTAACTAATTTGAACAAATACAATTTATAAGGAAAACAATTCACGCGCGAAGCGCATACCGTAACACTCGTGTAAAATAAAACTACTATGTAAACGCTAGCGTCGGTTATACACGAAAAATATGGTGTAAACGGGTCGGATCATACTGGAAGATGTGTCATATTCATGCCCTATAAGATATTCAAACTGACGCGGACCGTACAAGCATTAAGCTCGGACACTGTTCGTACAAACCAGACAACGGACGGACAATGTTCGAATAATAGAAATGTAACAACCTGAAATTTAAGCTATAATAATTAATTATCGAATTAATCAAATAATAAAATAATTTTATGAAATTATCAGAATTGAGCCACGGAAGTTGCACAATTGTGTCCGTGGTAATTTCTGGTCAATTTCCATATATAAAACGTCAGAATCCGAGTCAATATAAAGAAGATACGCACGAAACAAGAATCAACGGAAAAAAAAGTATAATACATAGGAAGTTCGACCCACCCCTAGCATAGGTCGACCGGCCGGTCGACCTAGCTAGAAGGGCGGTCGACCCCAGGTCGACCCGCCTACGGGTTTGAGACGAAGAAATTCCTCTTTCGTCCTATGCGATTTTAACACGTCGATTTCCCTATTTTGCTCAATCTGGTCCCTTCGTGCTCTCATCCGATGGCTCATATTCAGCCTATGACGTGGTTGCATCCTATTCAATCTTCAAAATACAACGGTCTAAGATCCACTTCTACCCCTATAAATAAGACCCTATGCCTAACACTTTTTCTCATTCTAGATTTTCTCCGCTTGTGTTCACCTTTTCAGAAAGAGCCCTAAAAGAAATAATTTTCCAAGAAGAGAATCTTTTTAATAAAAATATTTTTATACCCCCAAGTGGATCCGGGAAGAGCTAAGGACCAGAGGTGAGTGATTGTAATTATTTTAGATTTCTTTAAGTAATTTAAAATAATAGGGTTTTCAATAGTTGTAGTTTTGCTACAATTTTTGTAATAAGCTTTGTAGTAGTTTATTTACAGTTTTTAGGATTATTTTTAGTCTATTTCTTTTAGCTATTCTTTTCAGTTGATTTTAGTTTATTTCTATTAATTATAGATTTTCCATTTATTTACAGTATTTTGATTTATTTGCTGTTAGTTATGCGTTATTTACATCTTTTTCCTACGCTTTGGATTTTCTTCTATTTTCAGTTTTATTTTATTTCTCCTTCTTCTTCGCGTATGGATTATAATAGATTAAACGTGGAAATAGATTAAAATTATAAGAATACTGAAATAACGGAAGATAAGATGTAAATTGTAAAGACTGTAATAAAAATGGAATTAAGACTGAAATTGAGCCTAATTATGCTATTGATGTTAGAATTGGACTAATTAAAAATAATTGGCCTAGTTATAACTTAGGATTATAACTAAAAAGAGTATAAGATGAAAGAAGCTTATTTTTTACACTTAGACCTTGGGTTAAGTAATAAGCATGATTATAACGTAGGTTATAATAAGAAATAGAACAGAGTGAGACTTAGGATGAATTAATAAGCACAGATAGTAAGAATAAAGTAAAGGCTTATCTGTGATGCCCCACCTCTATACTCACGCTAGCCAAGGACACTACGGAGTAATGCCGTCAACTAGCACGGAGAATAAGGCTGTTAAGAAGCGACCATCTGTATAATTGTTTTGTACGAGTACCGATACGCCAGATAAAAATATAACTTTTCATCTTAAGAGGAAATCCGACATACCGATACAAATTCAAAGCTACTACACAGTGGCTATATGGACCTCGGAAACAAACATAGAAATAAATATAACACAAATCAGTCACAGACAATTCATATCACAAAGGCGGAAATAGATATGAATATAACACATGAAAGTGTACATCAGAGTAGTGGTCCAATAAGAACCACAATAACATAAAAGAATAGATACAAGTGCTAGCCAAAAGAATATGTATACATCAAGGAGTCTAATCTCAAATGTATACAACAAAAACTACTAAACTAGAGTAGTTAGCCAAAAGTCAGATGATGGTTCTAGATAGGAAGTCAAGAGGAAGCACCTGTAAAATCTCAGTCTGACCCGAGTATTATTTAAGAAGAAGATAATAAATGGATCAGTCTAGCTATAATTATCAGAGAAAATGAGATATAGAAAGAGATATAATAATAAAACGTATGATGACCAAAAGTGTCATACTACGACAAGTATACATCAAAAAACCCACAAAAGTCATACAATATCTCAAGAGTCTCAAAACACAGAAAAGAACGTCATATTCTTAATTTAATTCACCAAGCCACAATAAATGACATACATATCAATGCCAACTGAAAAAGGCGGTGAAACATAAATCCCAGAAATCAATAATTAGAAATCCAGAAATCACAAGAAAGAGGATGGCCAATCCCAAGCGGGAGCATAAAAACTCACCAACACGTGTATCACAAACAATTCGGAACATTGACGCAGTGCAAACGGTACGTCCAATGAATCGGAAAGCCGAGACATCGATGTAGTACAAACAGTACATCAGATGAATCGAACATTGACGCAGTGCAAACGGTACGTCCAATGAATTGAACATTGACGCAGTGCAAACGGTACGTCCAATGAATTGGAAAGCCGAGACATCGATGTAGTACAAACGGTACATCAGATGAATCGAACATTGACGCAGTGCAAACGGTACGTCCAATGAATTGAACATTGACGCAGTGCAAACGGTACGTCCAATGAATCGGAAAGCCGAGACATCGATGTAGTACAAACGATACATCAGATGAATCGAATATTGACGCAGTGCAAACGGTACGTCCAATGAATTGAACATTGACGCAGTGCAAACGGTACGTCCAATGAATAAGAAAGACAATACAATTCAGAACATTGACGCAGTGCAAACGGTACGTCCAATGAATCGGAAGGCCGAGACATCGATGTAGTGCAAACGGTACATCAGATGAATCGAAACACATTAAAAGTACATGGGTTGCTAGCCCACAAAGAAATGAGACGAAGCTCAATAAAATGAAGTACAGTCCTTCACGTGGACAAAGAGACATTGCACATTGCTAGTCTAAACCATAAAATGATCATCATCGATCATCAAGAAGTGTCAATTACAATAAGCTAGTAAATATATGAGTTTAGCTTCATGTCCCATAACCACTAGCTTAACTTAAATATTTGCGAACAAATTGTAGATCTCCACTAGAAAATTGTCACAAGAGTTTCAATCGAACAAGTCCATAAATTAACCGACGAAGTAAACGCAAGCGTTTCATACCACTTGTTTTGCTAAGCCATTTAATTAGATTTTCTCATACGAATGAGGTAAAGGTTTGTATATACTAATAGATTAGAAAACGTTTTATAAACAAGCTTTGTATTTAAAAGTAGTGTTGAAATCGTTTTGATGAAAGAGTTTGAGTATTTACTACTAGTCTACTAGTATAGAAACCTTTGTATTTTAAAGTGACAAGTCATAGAAATGATTGTGGAAACAATCAATCATTAAAATTCACATTCGAAGACGTGAATCAAATCCAATTAAACCGATAAAGAATTCATCGAAATGGATATTCAAAAATCCCGAAAAAGGAGTCATCAAAGTCATAATAAATGATAACAACCACTAAGAACCAACATGAATCGATAAAATTCGGAAAACCAATCAAAATGAGCATAAATAGGGAAAACAGGAAAACAGGAGCAGGTCAGTCGATTGAAATCCCTGTTCAGTCGATTGAACACTGTCTAGAAAATTCCGGGCTTCAGCTCAGTCGACTGAACAGAGGATTCAGTCGACTGAACCTGATTTTCTGCATTTCCTATCCTATTTTAAATGAAGTGTAAACTCTCTCTAATTGCAATCGGACAAGCACGGACGCCAGGGGTTTACGCCTATCGGCTACCCGGCCCTATAAGCTCTTCGATTTATCACCAAAAACTTGATCCAACATCAAGCTATGATTTTTAAAGTTTTAGACTTTCAAAACACCAAAAATTGCAATGCTCACAAAACCCATCCGAATCAAAAGCAATTGCACATGGATAATTGTTAGGAATTCATAACAAGAAATCAAGGATAGTTATAGACATAGATGTGAGATAAAAATCTCACCTTTTCACAAAAACAATGAAGAAGGAGCTTGAAAGCAAAAGGGAGAATCAACCACTCTTCAACACAACCCAAATGAGCTTGAATCTATGCTTAAAAAAGAGAACATTCTCAAAGTTAGGTTTAGGAATTTCTGAAATTGATAAGAGAATGAGTTGGAGAAGAAGAAGAGGAGGCTTACTAAAGTTTCTCCTCGATTTTGGAGCAAGAATTCAAGTTTGAAAGAAGAAACTAGGGCTTGGAATTTCTAATTCCCTTTCCTTTCCACCATTTTCAGTTTTAGCTTGAGTTTGAGGAGTGGGAATGAGTGAATGGAGAGGAGAGGGCTGAGTTAGGGTATTAAGTTAGCTAGTGGGTTGAATCCAAACCCAAAACCCAAATAGAAAAAGTAGCCAAATTCGATTAACTCCAAACATATCGAAGTTTATACTTAAAAGATTGCAAACGACGTTTCGAACTCAATGGAAGTGGTCTTGAGTCCTAATTCGTCCGTATGCAAAAAGTAGCTTTTCGGACTAAAATCCGACTAACGATAAAATATTTAAATAAAATATTTAAATATAAAATCGGCAAATATGTGGGTTGTTACAGACTCCCCTCCTTAAATAAATTGCGTCCTCGCAATCTTAAGAAATAACTAAAAAGTAACAACCATAAAAGCATATTATCACAAAAGAAAGTTTGAAATAAGAAGTTCACCATAAAGAGCGCGAAAGAGTAAGTCCGAACGTGTTTTTTCGATGAATTCTCTGGATTCCCAAGAGAAATCCCTATGATTCGAGAACCATTGAACTCTCACAAGAAGAACATCTTTATTTCGAAGGCGCTCAACCTCCGAAGCAATGATGCGAATAGGATGTTGCTCATAAGTCAAATCTGGTGAAACTTCAATTTCTTTAACAACACCGGGCTCAAGAATAAAATCGGAATCCCTAAGGTATTTCCGGAGTTGAGAGATGTGGAAAACGTCATGAATAACAAAAGATTGAGCCGGTAATAAGAAGGCGATAAGCCACGGAACAAATACGTTCGTTGATGGGAAATGCAGCAAAATATCGTGGTGCTAGCTTTTTCGATCAACGGAAACGCACAACACCCATCATAGGTGAAACATGAATGAACACCAATAAGATCTGGACCTGAAACCAGCCTCTCACCGGCTTCAAGCCACACAAAGGGAATCGGCATGGCCTTTCGTAGAGTGCCTCGAAAGATGCCATACCAATACAAGATTGGAAGCTATTATAGGAAGAAAACTCAACAAGAATACCATCTTCCCAACTTCTACCAAAATCAAGATCAAATGCACGAAAGAGATCTTCAAAAGTTTGATTCACACGCTCGGTTTGTCCATCGGACAAAGGATGATAAGCGGTGCCAAAATTAAGCTTTGTTCCCAAAGCTTTTGAAGACCTTACAAAAATCCACTAGCAAAATAATGGATCACGATTGCTAACAATAGAAGTAGGAACTTCATGCAATGTAACTAGACATAGAGTTTAGTAAAAGAGACACGGTCCGATTGGACCGAACCGGAAGAAGATGGGTAGATTTTGTAAGTCTATCTACAATTACCCATAAACTGTCATGACCCAAACGAGAACGGAGAATACCATCAACGAAGACCATGGAAATTTGATCCCACTTCCAAATTGGGATGTCCAAGGTTGCAATAACCCACCGGGCCTTTAATAAGTTGGTAAGTCAAGCAACGCTTAATGAAGTTAGCAATACCAGATTTCATTCCATCCTAATAATAAAGTAGTTACTACTACCAGGATGAATGGAAAATTTAGAACGACGAGAATCTTCTAAAATGTCTTTACGAAGATCACAAATGTTTGGCACAATAAGTCTACTAAACACTCAAACGCCACCATGAGCATTGATTTCAAAATCTTTCAAACCATCAACCTTATTTTGATCCCTACAACTTTGGCTAAGAAAAGCCAATTCGGGATTTTACTTTTGAGCTTCAAGGATAGGGTCTAAAAGAGAAGGATAAGCCTCAAGGCTACCCAAAACAAGAGATGAACATAAATTGAATTTACGATCTCGAACCTCATAAGTGGATAAAGTCTCGAGATCATTCCATTTGGATATCATCAAATAAACAACTGATTGTTGCTCTCGGCTAAGGGCATCGGCAACACGATTGCCCTTTTTGGAAGTATATAAAAATATCAAGATCATAGATGCAAGGAACCCGAGCCAGCATTGTTGACGCAAATTGAGTTCCTTTTGAGAAAACAAATACTTCAAAGATTTTATGATCGGTTTAGAGAATAAATTTCTCTCTCAAAAGATAAAGCGCCAAAAATCTAAGAGCGAAAACAATAGCCGCGAGCACTAGATCATGAGTGGCATGTCTAGTCTCGACAAGCTTTTGTTTGTCAAGAAGCATATATGATAACACATTCCCTTTTGCAAGAGAACGACACCAAAACCAATTCGACTAGTATCGGTATAAACATCAAAGACTGGATTCCCTCCGGGAATCGCAAAAATAAAAGCATCGGAAAAGAGTTCTTTTAAATAATCTTCTTTCCCGAAAAGCTAAAACTTTCAAAATTACAATTATTTTTATGTAATAATCTTTTCAGAAAAAATTACATTTTACAAGTCAATTTACTGTGTCTGATTGTCTCATCATAGCGTTTAGGAGATCCCTATCGATAACGTTGATCAAGCGCATCGACCATAATTCTTAAAACACTAAATGGGCAATACAACACAAAATCATTTTCTATATGATGAAAATATCTCTTAAAAGTTTTGAGAATATTCTTTGCTCATTGAAGAACAAATCCAATTATACTTATAAATAAATCTTATGAAAAAGATTTGCAAAATTTTTAAATTGCTATTTCCATCCAAAATCAATAAATACAAAAATGAAGTCATCGAGGTACTCATAGAAGACTCGATTTATAAAATGGATGAAATAAGTAGGACAAACTAAATGACATAATAAGTCATTCATAAGAACCATAACGAGTGCGGAATGCAGTAAGTGGATGTTAACTTCCGCAACTCGTAGCTAATGAAAATCGGTGGCAAGGTCGAACTAAAAAGACCTTAACACCACTCAAAAGATTGCTTAGGTGATAATCCTAAGACAAGCTCAAAAATACCGGAAAATTATCAAACTACATGAATGAGAGAAATAACACTTTCCTCATCATATGAGCTTAAAGAATAAAATGATGCCATTAAATTGGAATCAAAATCACAAAGGAAAAACAGAAATCTGCTTAACAGATTGAAAATATCAAAGATGAATAGTCCACACGGGACAAAGGATATGGCTTCATAATAATTAAGCCAATCCTTACAAAAGTCAATTTCGAAGCATAAGTAAAAATCAGCTCGGAAAGAAAAATCACATAAAATAATTTCAACATCAATAAAAAGCAAATTGAGTATTGCGGATCCACCAATCCGGATTCGCAATCCTCAAAGAAGTCATCAAGCCCAAAAATGTTTGAAGAAAAGGAATCAACAAGTTCTTTTGATATAAAATAATGAGATGAAATCCATATAAAAAAGAACTCGAATAAAATGATCACAAAATAAATGTCATCAAGGATAGAATAGATACCTTGACCAAGAGAAGTGTCACTAGGGGCTTGAATAACATTTAGCTTTCCCTCTCTCTTGTTTGGAAGTTTGGGGCATGAAGATAAAAGATGCCCCGAACCTTTGCAATAACGACAAAAAAATGGTTTCGGACACTCATTTGCATAGTGGTCCGTAGAACCACAATTATAGCATCGTCCACGACTAGAGGTTGGAGACTATGCTATCGAAGTTTCTTGCTTCCCTTTTTTGCTGGGAGTGGGATTGGGGCCTTTAAATTTGATAGGCCTTTTCATGTTGTTGTTGAAGTTTTGTTTAGCACCCGCAACTTCAACATCACACTCTCTATTGGCCTCTTCAAGACGAAGAGCGATATCAATAAGCTGATCGAAAGAAACTTCCAATTTCAGAAGTAATGGCTTCTTGAGATTCTTGTTCAAGCCATAAACAAATCTCTGATTTTTCTTCAATGGGGTATTAATGTATTCAACCCCGTATTTAGAAAGAGATTCGAAAGATGCGACGTAGTCCGTCACAGAAGATTCACCTTGAACAAGGTCGATAAAACGCCGGGCCAAAGTTACTTTTTCAGCCTCCGACACAAATTTCAATTCGAATCTTTCCCAGAATTGCTCCCAAGTGAGATTCGCTTCAACGATTTCAGAAATAAGAAGCTCATACCAATCCAATGCTCTTTCTTGGAGCATGCTATAAGCCACTTGGACTCAGTGGAGATCAACAAGATTCATGCGAGAAAAGATGCGGTCGCATGATCTAAGCCAAGCTTGGATTTCAATGACACTCTCGGATCCCCGGAATGGCCTTCCACCCAAATCGGTAAAATCTCTACACAAGCGTGCAAAACCGGATCTAGGATGAGTATGCTCTGGGATGGGTCCGATAGCTTGAGCATTCTTAACAAGATCTAGAAGCTGCTGGGCAGACATAAAAACTCCATCCCGGGGAGTAGCACTAGATTGACCGGCGCTGGGACGGCCAGGTCTAACCATTTCTTTTCTTTAAGAAAGAAAGAAAAGAGAAAAAGATTAATCTCAGAATGAATATCAAACAAACTTGATTGATAAAACAAGGAACCATAAAAAGAAATAGGATAGAACGGTACGAAGACTCGAATTAAATCCTATAGCATGATTCCTAAGAAAGACTTAGGACAATGATCCTTGCTAGATTATTCTACATTGTTCCGAAGTTAGGCTCCGATACCAAGCTGTGACGCCCCACCTCTATACCCACGCTAGCCAAGGACACTACAGAGTAATGCTGTCAACTAGCACGGAGAATAAGGCTGTTGAGGAGCGACCATCTGTATAATTGTTTTGTGCGAGTATCGATATGCCAGATAAAAATATAACTTTTCATCTTAAGAGGAAATCCAACATACCGATACAAACTCAAAGCTACTACACAATGGCTATATGGACCTCGGAAACAAACATAGAAATAAATATAACACAAATCAGTCACAGACAATTCATATCACAAAGGCGGAAATATATATGAATATAACACATAAAAGTGTACATCAGAGTAGTGGTCCAATAAGAACCACAATAACATAAAAGAATAGATACAAGTGCTAGCCAAAAGAATATGTATACATCAATGAGTCTAATCTCAAATGTATACAACAAAAACTACTAAACTAGAGTAGTTAGCCAAAAGTCAGATGATGGTTCCAGATAGGAAGTCAAGAGGAAGCACTTGTAAAATCTCAGTTTGACCCGAGTATTATTTAAGAAGAAAATAATAAACGGATCAGTCTAGCTATAATTATCAGAGAAAATGAGATATAGAAAGAGATATAATAATAAAACGTATGATGACCAAAAGTGTCATACTACGACAAGTATACATCAGAAAACCCACAAAAGTCATACAATATCTCAAGAGTCTCAAAACACAGAAAAGAACGTCATATTCTTAATTTAATTCACCAAGCCACAATAAATGACATACATATCAATGCCAATTGAAAAAGGCGGTGAAACATAAATCCCATAAATCAATAATTAGAAATCCAGAAATCACAAGAAAGAGGATGGCCAATCCCAAGCGGGAGCATGAAAACTCACCAACACGTGTATCACAAACAATTCGGAACATTGACGCAGTGCAAACGGTACGTCCAATGAATCGGAAAGCCGAGACATCGATGTAGTACAAACGGTACATCAGATGAATCGAACATTGACGCAGTGCAAACGGTACGTCCAATGAATTGAACATTGACGCATCCGAATCAAAAGCAATTGCACATGGATAATTGTTAGGAATTCATAACAAGAAATCAAGGATAGTTATAGACATAGACGTGAGATAAAAATCTCACCTTTTCACAAAAACAATGAAGAAGGAGCTTGAAAGCAAAAGGGAGAATCAACCACTCTTCAACACAACCCAAATGAGCTTGAATCTATGCTTAAAAAAGAGAACATTCCCAAAGTTAGGTTTAGGAATTTCTGAAATTGATAAGAGAATGAGTTGGAGAAGAAGAAGAGGAGGGTTACCAAAGTTTCTCCTCGATTTTGGAGCAAGAATTCAAGTTTGAAAGAAGAAACTAGGGCTTGGAATTTCCAATTCCCTTTCCTTTCCACCATTTTCAGTTTTAGCTTGAGTTTGAGGAGTGGGAATGAGTGAATGGAGAGGAGAGGGCCGAGTTAGGGTATTAAGTTAGCTAGTGGGCTGAATCCAAACCCAAAACCCAAATAGAAAAAGTAGCCAAATTCGATTAACTCCAAACATATCGAAGTTTATACTTAAAAGATTGCAAACGACGTTTCGAACTCAATGGAAGTGGTCTTGAGTCCTAATTCGTCCGTATGCAAAAAGTAGCTTTTCGGACTAAAATCCGACTAACGATAAAATATTTAAATAAAATATTTAAATATAAAATCGGCAAATATGCGGGTTGTTACATTATCTAAATAATTTACGTAAGTTAATAGGGAAAGAATTAAAGTAGGACATGTACCAAATAACATTCCCCTATTTCTATGGACACGGTATTTCACATAACCCTGAAGTGAAACAAGGTGTCTCACGTAACCTTGAAGCAAGACGAGGTGACGAGGTGTCTCACATAATCTTGAAGTGAGACGAGGGGCGCAACTAGATATTGTTTGGATGACGGGCCAGTACCAACAACATTTCCCCTATTATTTCTATGGACACGGTGTTTCACATAACCCTGAAGTGAAACGAGGTGTCACACATAACCCTGAAGTGAGACGAGGTGTTTCACATAACCCCGAAGTGAAACGAGGTGTCTCACATAATCCCGAAGTGAGACGAGGTGTCTCACATAACCCTGAAGTGAGACGAGGTGTCTCACATAACCCTGAAGTGAGACGAGATGTCTCACATAACCCTGAAGTGAGACGAGGGGCACGCTTATGCTGGAGCTTGAGGTGATAAGAAGACCCAATAGATGGAACAATAGGTAACACGAGCATTGTGGCGGTTACGCGTGCGACTTCCATTCGGGTGCTCAGTAATCGTTATGAATTCCAACGCTTAGTATGTGTGTCTTTCGTAGACACCATTATCTTCTGTGTAGGGAGCTATATAGCGTCTAGTCCGCAGTAGGTCTATGGAGTAGCAGGCCGATCAAAGGGTAGAATTAGGAATTCAGCCTAATCAAAGCAGCTATCAAAAACAAGTGCAAATAATCAAAGTTAATCAATTGTGTTAATTTAGTTAAATCGTATTTATTTCCAGCTTATTCCTTCTCTCTACTTCCTTTCTTTCCTTTCATATACTAGAACTGTTGTAAGGTATATTACTTTTACTTTGCTTAAAGATTCTAGTAATTATTATCATTCACCAGACTTTTAGTCTGACTCATTCCTTCATTTTCCCATTTTCCCCCATAGGCAATCAGGGGCAAGGACGGTAGACTGTAGGCATTTGGAGATTTCTTCGGAGGAGATTCTATCATGTATTTCTTTTCTTCAGTTTCAGTTTTTAGTTCTTTTTGTTGAGCTGGCATTTTGTGAGGGATGTATTGCACTCTGATATTGTTGATACTATGGATTTTATTTTGCAAGACACGTAAGTTTATTTTGACATTTGATGTATTTGGTATTTGATGACTTATTTGATTTATAAAGTAATTCTGAGGTTTTGTTCTAAATAAATTACTACTATTATAATTGTTTTCGCTGTTTATATATTTTGTCTTGTGAATCTTAGTCTCTGCTAGTTTTAGTTATACCTACAACGCAACATGCCTTTTAGTGTGCTCTTTTGGGTATATTAAGGGGTGTGGGGTGTTACATTTGGTATCAGAGCCTAAGGTTACAGGATTCCTAAAAATTTATTTTAAAAATAAAGTATTTTCCAAAGTAACTTGTTTTAAAAAATATTTTTAGAAAAGAAACTCTTAGAAATAGTTTTCGAGTATAAAAGGGTTTTTATAAAAATCCCCCCAAAGGTCCAGTTCAACCTTATTTCGATTCTTTCAAGCCTAAGCTTTCTTTTCTTTACATAGTATGGCTGATTGGCTCCATAAAGCCACGGTACCAGAGGTGCAAGGGCAAGTGCCCAATACAACACCGGTAGGTGGAAATCCCTTTAATCCACCTACACCAGCCAATTTTTCTAAACTATGCAAGGACTTCGCTAGCATAGGGGGCAAAACGTTTTCTGGCACGGAGGATTTCGAGGAGACACAAGCTATGTTGGAGGATATGGAGCGAAGGTTTGGAGGACCAACAGTGAATTCAACCTACATATTGGCAGCTGAAGGGAGAACTTAAGGAGGTTCCTACAGGTTCTAAGAAGCAGTGGTGGAAGGACAAGAAATATAAGAACAAGAGGAAAGAGGAAGGCCCTCAGAAGCAAATCAAGAAGGGAGCGAAGTGCCATAGTTGTGGGATTATTGGTCGTTACGCAAGAAACTACAAGAAATAAAAGATGAAGGGAAAGTGTTATACTTGCGAACAGCCCGATCACCTGAGTAGGAATTGTCCCCGGAGGATGGGACATGGAGCGAGTGCACCGGCGGCGCAGATTCAGGCATTAGACGCAACACCTTCCAACGGCATTCCGGATAGAGGTAGGAAAGTCACCATTGAAGGTTTGATTTCTATTTTTGATTTTCCTATTCGAACTCTTTTCGATTTTGGAGCACCACACTCTTTTATCTCTATTTCTCTAGTAGATTGTTTGCACTTAGACATCTCTTTAGTAGTAGACCCCATTGTTGTTTCAAACCACATAGGTGGATCGACATACTTGTATATGGTTTGTAGGGGTTTGAAATTTTTTATCCTAGGCGTGGAATTTGACTGTGACGCCTATGTATTGGGATTTTTGGGGGTATGGGATGATTTTGGGAATGGATTGGCTATCCACATATGAAGCCATATTAGACTGCGAGAGGAGAGTCGTTAGACTAGAGACATGCAGCGGTAGGACTCTTAAGGTTTCTTGCAACCCGCAAGGGTTGGTTATGTTAAGCTTCCTTTATTCCCTCGATTCATCATTATTAGAGTTAGATTTGGTTCCTGTCGTCAGAGATTTTCTAGACGTCTTTGAGGAGGTTAGGGGACTACCCCTTAAGAGAGAGATTGACTTCAGGATTTATTTGACTAATAATGCTAAGCCAACAGCATTACCCGTGAGGCACATGGCACCTAGGGAGAGGAAGGAATTGAGCGAGCGGATCCGTGAGCTTTTGAAAAAAGGATTTATAAGAAGGAGCATATCGGAGTGGGGAGCGCCAATCGTCTTCGCTACTAAGGTGGATGGTTCCCTTCGACTTTGCGTAGACTATAGAGAATTGAATAAGCTCACGAAGAAGAATCGTTATCCACTTCCTAGGATAGATGATCTTTTTGACCAGTTAGTTGGCTCTGTAGTATTCTCTCAGCTTGATTTAGCCACTGGATTTCATCAGCTTAGGGTCGCTGATAACAGCATTGATAAAACCGCATTTAGGACACTCGGTGGATTCTTCGAGTGGTTGGTTATGCCTTTTGGGCTAACCAATGCCCCAGCCTATTTTGTAGATTTGAGGAGCCGTGTTTTTAGAGATGTCCTAAATAAGTTCGTGGTGGTATTCGTGGACGACATTTTGGTGTTTTCCAAGAGTATGGAGGAGCATGTTGTTCATTTAGAGGAGGTTCTTCATCAGTTGAAAGCAAAATTCTTGAAGTATCACTACGGTGTAAGAAGGCGAGTTTCTTGGGGCATAGAGAAGGTCTACACATGGTAGGAGTTTGAGAAATGGTTTTGTACACTTAGGTTCGGATTACGGAAATCCAAAGAGTGGTAGGCAAAGATTGGAAATGTACAATAGACGCAATTGATAAGAAAAGAAGAAAATCCATGTGTATATATAGGATAAATGTGTAGACTTTAAGCAAGGAAATGTACAATGTACAATAGACGCAATAAATGGATTTATCGGTAATGCCATAAGATAAATATAGGCATATAAGAGGAACAAGAATATAAGACTTTAAGTAAGGAAATGAGATTTCCAAGGTTTAGTAAGGATACTCCTGGGATAGTAAGTAGGCAAATCCACTTTATGTCTAACCCAATAAACTGAAATTATTAGAATTGAAAAAAATTGTATAATTGTCAATATTTTAAAGTGAATATTAGGTTTTTGGGAATATAGTAAGAAATTTAAATTGGTTTTTATATGATGAAAATTTTGTTGAAAAAGTGAAATTATTTTTGAAGAATTATAGAGCTTATATAGCTCACTAGTTTCATTGAAAGCAAACAAAGATTTAAAATATTAAAATCTAGAGTGTATTAAGTATCGAAAACGTAGATTACAACATTTATTGTTGTAATAGATGTTTTTGTGAAAAAGGAAAGGAGCATAAACTATAACGCTACCGTTATAGTAAGCGACTCCTAAGGGAAATGTTTTACATAGTAGGTAAGGGTTATTAGTATTTATTTTTAATTAAATCAATATACCAGTATCTTTGGGTTGTAGTAACGGTGTTTTACGCAACATCTGTTTTGAACCAAATAAAAATGTATTTTTAAAAGATAATTTCTAAGAATAGAAATAAATATGATTTATGAATACACTTATTATTTAAGTAAGTATAAGAGAATGCTTTCTAATTATGGATATATTAAAAATTGTTTTGAAGATGAGTTTTTCTGGAAAAAAAAAGAGTAAGTTAGATATTAGAAAATTTCTAACGTAAGAGAATATAAATAAAACATACTTTAATCTATTGGAATGAAAAGAATAATGGTATAATTTTCTATAAAACCAATAAAAATGTTTTGTGCAAGTTATAAGGAATACGTGAAAGAGATGTACAAGGTATGGGAAGCACCATATTTTGTATAGCCTGTTTCGAAAAATATAAAATAAGTTCCTTGTAATTTCACATAAACATGAAGTCCTCTTTTAAAAGGTTCATAGAAAATTTTAGCATTAGTAATTTCTCATAAGAGAGAGCAATTCCAATACATTAAGGTATGAGACCGTTAGGTGTAATAAGAAATGCTTTGAAAACACATAAGGATATTTTAAAGATATTTTAAAAGAAAATAGTTTGGTGAGAAAGTAAATAAGTGTTTGGAAAACTTAATAAAAGTAAAATTTGAAAATTCAAATTTTTATAGAAAACTAAAAAAGTCTTTAAAAGAAAACGAGGAATAAGTTTTGGACTTAAAAGTTTTTCCCTCTAGGTTTGGGAAATAATGTAAATTCAAAAAGCTGTGAAGATGCAAGTCTAAAAGGATAAGATTTTAAGTAACCTAGTATTTTTGAATTTAATAGAAACTTAAAGATAACACTTTTAAAGACAAAGGTTTTGAGATTTGATGTTTTAAAAATTTAGAAACCTTAATTTTTAAAATGGATCTATAAACACCGAACCGAACTCATAAATGTGAAGTAGATAGGAATCATTTCCTAGGTGTAATATAAAAGGTGTAAGGCTACAAAGGAGACAGCAGTAACTACTTTTGGAAGTAGTGATAGTGGAAGTTTCTGTGAAGTGTATAGGGCACTAGTAAGAACCTAGGAATGTTGATTCCGGTAAGCAGGCTAAGGAAGAACGGTAATGTGAAATTAATAAGATTGTAAGGCACACATGGTTGAGGACGCGTATTTTTAATTTTGTTAAACTTGGAAGAAGCTTCCTCCTTTAGTGAAATTCCCATATGATAGTAGTTTTCAAGCTAGCATTGGAGCGGCACCTTTCGAAGCTCTTTATAGAAGACCGCAGGTTGCCTTCGTGTTGCTTAGAGTCTATAGAGAGGTTGCTACTTGGTCCCGACATGGTTAGAAAGACTTCGGAGAAGATTGGTTTGATTAGGAGAAAATTTGTATCTCATATCCTCATCTTTTTTATAATAAGTTTTAGAATTTCCTATTTCCATCTTTAGTATTGAATAGGTTATTTCCTTTATTATCCTTTGCGAGGGTAGAACTTAGGATTTAACCTATAGATGGTAGGATTTGATGTAAACATGTTATTAGAACATGTTATGTATGATGTATGCTAGTGATTGCAAGTGTTTGCTAGTGGATGCTAATGGACGCATATACTTACACTAGGCACTATTATCTTTTAGGGATCGGTCTAACCAGGACACCAGAGCATATGCATATGGATGTGTGCGCATTTACATTTTTCTTCATTTTCATGGTTGCTATAAATGGATGTTTATCACATGGTTGTTGCATTTGGATGATGATTGTAGCAAGCATATAGAACTATCAGTATTCATTAGGGATTTTGCATTCATTTGGATACATAGCACGGATATGATTGCATACAAGGAGGTCAACTGAATCAGTGGACCGCCTAATCTTTTGCATTAGTTAGGGGCATAAACACTACACTAATCGCATAAGTATCATAAATTGCATTAGAAAAACTTAAGGATAATGGATGAATGGATGATGGTTGAGTAGTTGGTTGTAGAACTTGGATGGAAACATTAGTTCATTCTTTTATCCTTAGATATTTCGGGGAAAAAATCCCTTAAGGAGGGGAGAATGTAACAACCCGAAATTTAATCTATAATAATGAATTATCGAATTAATCAAATATTAAAATAACTTTGTAAAATTATCTGAATTGAGCCACGGAAGTTGCACCATTGTGTCCGTGGTAATTTTCTGGTCAATTTCCGTATATAAAACGTCAGAATCCGAGTCAATATGAAGAAGATACGCACGAAACAAGAATCAACGAAAAAAAAGTACAATACATAGGGAGGTCGACCCACCCCTAGCATAGGTCGACCGGCCGGTCGACCTTGCTAGAAGGGCGGTCGACCCCCAGGTCGACCCACCTATGGGTTTGATGCGAAGGAATTCCTCCATCGTCCTGTGCGATTTTAACACGTCAATTTCCCTATTTTTCTCAATCTGGTCCCTTCGTGCTCCCATCCGATGACTCCTATCCAGCCTAGGACGTGGTTGCATCCTATTCAATCTCCAAATCCAATGGTCTGAGATCCACTTCTACCCTAATAAATAAGACTCTAGGCCTAACATTTTTTCTCATTCTAGATTTTCTCCGCTTGGGATCACCTTTTCAGGAAGGACCCTAAAAGGAATAATTTTCCAATGAGAGAATCTTTTTAATAAAAGTATTTTTATACCCCCAAGTAGATCCAGGAAGACCTAAAGGGAAGAGCTAAGGACCAGAGGTGAGTGATTGTAATTATTTTAGATTTCTTTAAGTAATTTAAAATAATAGTGTTTCCAATAGTTGTAGTTTTACTACGATTTTTGGAATAACCCTTTTAGTAGTTTATTTACAATTTTTAGGATTATTTTCAGTCTATTTCTTTTAGCTATTCTTTTCAGTTAATTTTAGCTTATTTATGTTAATTATAGATTTTCCATTTATTTACAGTTTATTTACAGTATTTTAATTAATTTACTGTTATTTATGCGTTATTTACATCTTTTTCCTATGCTTTGGATTTTCTTCTATTTTCAGTTTTCTTTTATTTCTCCTTCTTCTTCGCGTATGGATTAGAATAGATTAAACACATAAATGGATTAAAATTAAAAAATACTGAAATAACGGAAGATAAGATGTAAATTGTAAAGACTGTAATAAAATGGAATTAAGACTGAAATTGAGCCTAATTATGATATTGATGTTAGAATTGGACTAATTAAAGATAATTGGCCTAGTTATAACTTAGAATTATAACTAAAAGAGTATAAGATGAAAGAAGCTTATTTTTTACACTTAGACCTTGGGTTAAATAATAAGCATGATTATAACGTAGGTTATAATAAGAAATAGAACAGAGTGAGGCTTATTTTAAGACTTAGGATAAATTAATAAGCACAAATAGTAAGAACAAAAGTAAAGGCTTATTTAAATAATTTACCTAAGTTAATAAGCAAAGAATTAAAGTAGGACCTGTACCAAATAACATTCCCCTATTTCTATGGACACGGTGTTTCACATAACCCTGAAGTGAAACGAGGTGTCTCACATAACCCTGAAGTGAGACGAGGTGTCTCGCATAATCCTAAAGTGAGACAAGGGGCACGCTTATATGTTAATGATGGTAGTAAATGGTCAATAAGTAGAAGTCCAAATCATGGTGATTTGGGCAAGGGGCGCAGCTAGATATTGTTTGGATGATGGGCCAGTACCAACAGCATTTCCCCTATTATTTCTATGGACACGGTGTTTCACATAACCCTGAAGTGAAACGAGGTGTCTCACGTAACCCTGAAGTGAGACGAGGTGTTTTACATAACCCTGAAGTGAAACGAGGTGTCTCACATAATCCTGAAGTGAGACGAGGTGTCTTACATAATCCTGAAGTGAGACAAGAGGCACTCTTATGCTGGAGCTTGAGGTAATAAGAAGACCCAATAGGTGGAACAATAGGTAACATGAGCATGGTGGCGGTTACACGTGTGACTTCCATTCGGGTGCTCAGTAATTGTTATGAGTTCCAACGCTTAGTATGTGTGTCTTTCGTAGACACCATTGCCTTCTATGTAGGGAGCTATACAGCGTCTAGTCCGCAGTTGGTCTATGGAGTAGCAGGCCGATCAAAGGGTAGAATTAGGAATTCAGCCTAATCAAAGCAGCTATCAAAAACAAGTGCAAACAATCAAAGTTAATCAATTGTGTTAATTTAGTTAAGTCATATTTATTTCCAGCTTATTCCTTCTCTCTACTTCCTTTCTTTCCTTTTATATACTAGAACTGTTGTAAGGTCTATTACTTTTACTTTGCTTAAATATTCTAGTAATTACTATCATTCACCAGACTTCTAGTCTTACCCACTCCTCCATTTTCCCCTTCCCCCCATAGGCAATCAGGGGCAAGGATGGTAGATTACTGACATTTGGAGATTTCTTCGGAGGAGATTCTATCATGTATTCCTTTTCTTCAGTTTCAGTTTTTAGTTCTTTTTTTTTGAGCTGGAATTTTGTGAGCGATGTATTGTACTATGATATTATTGATACTATGGATTTTATTTCGCAAGACACGTAAGGTTATTTTGACCTTGATGTATTTGGTATTTGGCGACTTATTTGATTTATAAAGTAATTCTGAGGTTTTGTTCTAAATAAATAATTATTATTATAATTGTTTCTGCTATTTATATATTTTTGTCTTGTGAATCTTAGTCTCTATTAGTTTTAGTTATACCTACAATGCAACATGATTTTTAGTGTGCTCTTTTGGGTATATTAAGGGGTGTGGGGTGTTACAAGAAAAACATCAGACATTTTCGAATGAACGTATTTTCATACATTTTGTCTTGTCTTAATTCGTGTCCTAAATGAGAATCATAAGAACATGGATCAGACGCCTTACAGTCTCGGACCGAGCCGGATGTCGACAATCGTATAGAATTTACAACCCTTGAAAATGACAAACGTTCCATCTCAACGAATATTGCTGAAAACCAAGTTCGGCCTAAAGTTTAAGCCCGACAAAAATAAGAAGGTCGGTTACAAGACGTGATAGGTTATTAATCCGTTTTATATTTAATAAAAATATAGGCTGGACATTCTCAAATTCTCTAATATAATGGTGGTGGAGCAAACGTTAATGGCGATCATCGATACTCTTTACTCTTTCCTTCTTCAATCGCGTTACCGTTCTTTTATTGTTTTTGCCTCTCTCCCGGTAAGATAGACAATCCAAAATTCTTAATTTGAGAATCCCTTTGCTGAAAATATCATCTCTCTGCTCGATTTGTTCATCGGGTTTGGGTATAGTTTCGCATATGCTCAAATCTATACCACTCTCAAAACAATTGACCCTAGAAACTTGATTTATGGTTGCAACCCTGGATTTGCGACCTTCGACCATGATAAAGATCTCAGCATGCTGTTGTCTAAAACAACAAACGAGGAGGTTGGTAAATAGATGTCTGATTGATTTCAGTTGAGTGGCTTTGCAAATAAGCTTCGACATCTTTGCTCTTGTTGACATTGCTCCATGTTTCAGATAAGATTTTGATACCTTCATCAATTTTAGGTTTCTTCTTAGATTTGGATAAAATTAAATTGTTGTCTTTTTCAATAATATCCATCTATGTTTAGTACGAATTGCTTCCTTGTCATGTAATTTGATTGTGTTCTCTGCATATGTGATAAACCGAAAAGAATCAACACACCATCAATCACCATTTTTTCCCTTGTCCACCACTGGCTGCTCACTCGAGATAGGGACTACTTTCAGTCCGTAAGCCGGAACCACCTGAGTAAAAGTTTGAGTGGAAGCTCTTGACGGTGGTGTGTGACGGCTGCCATATACCACCGACACTAATAATATATAAATAGTGCACTATCCATTCCCCGGCTGATATAGAACAATCATCAGGGTTGAAATAAACTAATAATCTATCATATCTCGCAGCACATGGACAAAATATAATATCGCAGATATAACAGAAGAGACAGTAACAGCTATGTGAACAAATCATCATCAGAGTAATAGATCCACAAAGTTATACATCAAATGTAGTAGAGTTTATACAACAGAAATAAACTCAAACAAACTGTCTCAACAAATGGAAATAAGCAAGCACTGTCACGGGTTCCATAGCATTGCTCAGCGGAAAAGCATAGGAACCCATATATGTATATAATACAAGATAGCCTCATCCAACTCATCCTCCAAACAACTATTGCATCACCTAAACATGTTATCTAGTCTAGTCATTTAAGAGTACCCAAGGTAATAAGAAACATAGCATAAAACATTGGGTTAAACAACAGTCTGTTGTAAGCGGTAAATGAGACTCAAAATACTATACGGGTAAATATGGTATGGAACAAGAGTACACGAACCATATCTAACCTGTCCTTTCAACCAAAGAGTTAACATATAACATAATAATATGTCACTCTATATTATCATAAAGGTATACCACAAACCAAATAAAGGACATCAACCTTTAGATATTTCTATCTCTAATACCTACTTCCCCTGATATCTATGAGTGATGGCTTACTAAAGAAAACAACCAAAGCATTCATAGCATCCATCAACAATCCTAACTATCACTCATTGTGCTCCGAATATATGATAACTCATATGACCCCCAGGCCATGGACTAATGGAAATTCCGGTTCTTTGTTGTACTCTCGTATCTCGCAGCCCAAAGCCGAATACGTGTCTCGCATCGCAAAGATGGACACTAGACCCAAAGCTATAGGTCCAAGGTATACATGGCCCTTAATTGACCCATGGGAATCCTCACTTACAATACCTCTACTTCGAGTACAACTGAAAACTCTCTGGGCATCAATGATTCCTTAGTACATATACCCGAGCCCACCTTTGCTCCATTTGGATACCCAGCCCTTCTTACTCAATCCAGTTTCCATTATTCACGACGAACTCATCCACATTCACCAATCATACGGCTCCCCCCTTTACGAGCCCCATCTTCAGAATTTACTCCCAACATGAGCCAACATTTGAAGACCATAGTTTTTCATCATGCTGTAATATCGTCATCCAACCTAATACAAACGAGCCAACACCTCTAACATGATCTACAAAGCATCCCTTTCATGCCCTGACATTTCCATTTCCATATCATTCACCATGATAACTCGGTACCGAGTTATAGGTATAACTCGGTGCCAGGTTATACACTTAGCCTACTAATGGCTAATTCCTCTTTCATGTCTCTACTACTCCCCTTCTAGTGCCTTGGACCCCGACTTATCCGCCTTTGATAACTCAGCCCCCAATCCAATGCTCCATTTCTAAGTTATAGAGATAAGGCGGTATAATATCTAATCCTTAGTCAAATACCCTGCATCTAGCTGTAAAATACCTTATCTAGCCAAGCTCTATCCAACCATTTCAACCACCAAGTCATATGGCCTTCTTCCCTGTAACGACCCGTAAATTCATCACTTCAGGAAAAAATTAAAAAATTAAAATATAAGATTTTTTTTAACATAAATGATAATGGTTTAAACAATAATAATATCGGTAATTTTATTTCGAATAAATATTTACAAAAATACACACTTTGGAAGATATATCGATAAAATGACCGAAAACTGTTTTATCAATAAACAGCTCTTAGACCATCGACATCGTGCATGGAGGTAGATACACACACTCATTTATGTATATGAGTAGGAATATGTAATAAAATTATTTATTTTATTTTTGAAAATAAAATTTCTTTATGTTGGAATAAATGATTTTTGAACTTAAATTGAGTTTAAATGATTTAATAATTATTTTAATTATTAAATAAGCCCTTTTAATTATTATATAATGATAGAAATATCATTATCAAACTTTGTTTACAAATATATATATATATATATTAAATAAAAGGTGAAAATATGATCGGAAATCGAGATCAAATCCGTAACGATTCAACATAGAAAAGTTGTGCAACGTTTTGATATATACATATGCATGCATACATGTACATATACATGAACACATTCACATGTACACATATATACATACAAATATGCTTACACACACACACACACACATATATATACATATATTACAAAATATCCAAGATATTTTCCTAAAACTTAACCCTTAATAAAATCCAAACAAACTCTTACACCCCAAGTACAAGCACATGGGTACACACATTGGGGGGAGTACACAGTCGAACATAATGAAGGGGGTGAGGTATGGTGGTGATGAAATGGTGATGTGTTTGAGTGAAAATATCATGATATTTGCATCCTTACTTTTTCCTATAAACGGCACCCACCTCCCTTCACTTCATTCACACTTCTTCTTCATAAAATTCCTAAGCATCTTCACTTCTTAAACACTACATTAATGGCTTCTTGCCTAAAGAAAGTTATGTCAAAGATTATGGCAAAAGGTAATTACAATTATATGGTAAGTATATATTATCAAAACTCTTCAAAACCAAAGCAAATCCACTCCTTTCCACCTCTACAACCCACAGCTACACTATCCACCACCCAAGGCCAAGCCCACCTCCTTTAGCAAGCATAGGCCGAGTCTTTCCAAAGGTCCAATGCTCGATTCCACAGGCTCCAGTGCGATTGTAGCGAAGCTATAGCCATTTTAAAGTTAGTCTGATCGAAAATCTAGTGAGAAACCCTATATATATAATGATGTGATATGTGTTATGATTGTTTACTATGTTTGATCATCAAGTTTGGTTATTGGTTATATGTTGATTTTGATGTTGAAATGATTCATGTTTAATACACGTCGAATATCACAAAGGAAATCACTTTCCATTAATAAATGAAATGATATATATGAAATTGTTAAACCCCTTTAAAATGATTTATAAATGTTCTATAAACACTAAAATCCAGTTTCATGAAGTTTTGACAAGTTATGAGAATTGAGTCAAAAATAGACGCGTCGTGTAACGGTAGTTCGCGATTTTGCGCCGTAGAAAGTTAAATCCATTTATACGATGGATTCAGAGTCGAAATTCTTTGTAATAAGAATATTCTGAACTCTTATAATCATAGTTTTTAAACAAAAGAAAAGGATTCAGATTTCGTTTAATAGATTTTGAAATATGAGCAAAACAAGTTTTCAAAATAGTCGCGGTTTGGCAGTTCGAAAACCAGAGAGACAAATTCTTTAAAATTTGGTATTTTTAATTCTTTAAAATATGAAATAAATTCTACAAATATTTTAATATGTTTTCAAAGAGATTTGAGTAATAAAAATGAAATTCTAAATGATTGAAAAGTTGTTTTGATCAAATAAGCATTAAAAGCACTATTCATAGCACTTTTTGCAGCACTTTTAATAACTTTTGAAATATGGCTTTAAACTTAAGTATTATTTCCCAAATCTTTTATAAACATTTTCAAATAAATAATTAAGTATTTTAAAGATACTGTGGAGGTTTTATAAATTATTTTAAAGAGTTAAATAAATGATTAAAAGAAAGTTGTTACAAATAAGTGATTTAATCTTGGCTCTAAAAGCCGATGAGTAGACTGGATTTTTTCTATTCGTGAGATTCGGATGTGAGGTGCTTAAAATAAGGAGATGTTCAAGGGCAACCAGTGCCTTGGATCACTTGGCCTTTTTACCTGGGCGAGTGATAGGTAAGGTCAAAATGTTGGAAACAAGACAAGTATAAAAGATTCTATTTTCCAAATTTAAACAACTTGGATTGTATAGAAATAATATTCTTGCACTTGGTATTAAATTCTGAGAAGGGAACCTGTACTATCCATGTTAATTCAAAAGGTGATTTCACCGTTATTCGACGAATAGTAAAAGTTGAATACAGAAATTGATGTTGAATAGAATTGGTATAATTTCTATCGACCCTTTTTACTCAATAAGGTTTTGCAATGTGATTTATGAGAAATGATTTTGATTAGTATTTCCAAAGTTAAAGAGAGGTTTAATGATTCCGTATATACCGGAAAGAAAAGTTTTAAAGATATATATCTCTAGAATAAATTTTTGATAAAAAGAAAGTAATTAATCAAATGATAAGCACCTACTTACTTAACATATTTTACCGATGATTGGTTCGAAGGAATTAGGATCGGATTTGAGTGATTCTTATCTGAAATCCACTTCCAACCAATTTGCATATTCGAAGTGAAGACATGAAATGATAATAAATGGAATTAAGGGCTGCTTGTCACTTACCCTCGGGGAAAATTTCCCATATCATATATATGTGGCGGTGGTATCTTCATTCAATCTTTGATGCAAGGGATGCTCGCTACTAATCCTAGGGATGATTCCGGACAAGATGTGGTAGGAGAGTTCCTTCGGTTTGTCATGTTCCTGGACAACTTGTATGGACAAATGTCTGACATTGCATTTCCAACATACACGTACATTGATTTTTACGAACGTACATCTGTTTGGTGGTGTAGGAAGTAACTCTCCTATAATTAATGCTCTTTTACAAGACATACGAACTTAAAGGATGTACATTTGTGGAAACTTATAGTGTATGGCATAATTAGAAATGTAGCATTCAAAGTGGAATGTTCTATGTGAAAAGTAATCGTTACCTCGGGCCTTATCACCCGAAAATGACTTAAACAGGGCATGCCGTAAGGCTTTGTGATTCGCAACCATTAGGGTATGGTCATCACCTTTCTAGATTACTCTATATATGTCGAGTATGTAGTGTATGCTATGGGATCCCGGATAGATCAGTTACGACTGGGGTGATGTCATATTCGGTTCTATCTGCCACCAGATGAGTCTGCCGGTACGCCGGTCTTGCCAAGTGCAGAGGTTTTAAATTTGTTGATCCTCGGTACATCCCTCTAGAAATGTACTATACGAAAGGTAGTTCCTTACTTGCCATTGTGTAACGACCCGAAAATTTTAATGGTTTTAATAAGGTAATTAACTGAAATTTTGCGAAAATTTTAAATAATTAATTTTGAAATAAATATTTGATATTTGGAATACGTCTATTTAATCATAGCAACTAGTAAATTTTCATATGATAATATTGAAGTTTATTTTATTGTGTAATTTTATTTCAATTTATATCAGTTAATAATTGATGATAATAAAATGTTTTCCAAACTTGAATATTTTTATACAATAAATTCTAAATCATCTTCTGAGTGAGACGTCATCTTTCGTTTTTCCAAATTTGGACGGCTATTGCTCCATTTATCTTAATTTCGGCTTTTTAGTAGCATTTTTGGTACCGACTATCGACTTTTGATAGGATGATCGTACCACTGATAACTATGCACCGTTTTAATCGTTTCGTCGTGCTGATCTCCGCAGTATATTCGGTTGTGTATTTCGGTGTCAGGTGCACGGATAAATGTTCGAAATAGTTATCCGTATTGGTACCGTTTAATCTTTTGGTTCTGTCTTTTCAATTGCCCTAAGAGAAAACGAGTAGCCGTTTGCTTTTAATATAATTTCTCAACTCAATGGTTGGTTGTCATTATCCCTTAGGCTGCCTCACTCCCTGTCTGTTCGATTTTCACATATATTTGCTTTTAAAGAAAATTCTATATAACTTATATATTGTGTTAACAGTTCATATTCAACTATAAATTTTTCTCAACCTGCTCTCAATTTCTTTCTCTTCAAAAAAACCACTGGCCTCACGCAAGCCAATCCTCTTCATCCCTTCAAACCTAGTCTCGATTCCAAACTACCTTCCTCTGCCCATACTCCACCTACGTCGCCGAGTATTCCACCAACCACTGCCCAGACCACCATCTTACAGCACTCAGCCACGTCGTCAACCCAGCGACCACTTCCCCTCCGATCTACCTCGGCCCGAGCCTAGAGAACCTCCATGCCTTGTAGGAGCGGCCTCATCATCTATTCCCCTCACGTCAGATCTCCTCCACCCAGTCTCAGCCGAGAACCATCTTCCCCTAACTGCTAACCGAACTCCATTGTTTTACCACATCAACTCAAGACCAACGGCCGAAGCTTCCTCCTAGCCGATGCCTGGTTCGTATATAAATATATATAGCAGTATTTGGCTTTGTATGATATATATATATAATATAAAATGATAAGTATTGGTTTATTCAATATTTTACTGTATATACAAATATAAATACAACAATACACATATATAAATATATATATGTTATATAAGTAGTTTCGTAGATCTCAAGTTATATATGCTTATATAAGGTCGGTATAATTATTTACAGAGATATATATATATATATATTTGTCTTTTGGATATATAGTTTACACAAGTTTTTAAAGGATATGTTGTTTTATATATATAAATGTTATGTATATATACTCGGTTGTGTAATATATGTTGTGCTTGTTATTTAAAAACTTTGAATTTGCCAATATATACATAACAGTTTGTTACATTGTAAGTATATATATATTAATAACCGTTTAATTTATATAAGGTATAGGCCACGTTTGTTTATATACGGTGATATGTATGTATATACTTTTTTTTTTATAAAAGTTAGTTTGCAAATATTATATATATGTTGATATTTTGCAGTGGGTATATTTGTATATAATTGTATTCACATATTGCCTGCATATATATGTATATTTTCTCATACATATGGATTGCATATGACTTATCATGATATATACGTTTGGTTTTCACTTATATATAATTATACGTATAATATTTATATACTAGTCTGCATGGGTTTTTGTCTTCCAAGATTTATATGTGGAAGTGATTTGGATACATTGTATATGTTGCACTGTAATTACATTGTGGGTTAGTTTATATTATATATGTGGTGATGTTGGATTATACTAGGACAGTTTTATGATATATGTTAGCATTTTGGGTTTCGTATGAGTATATGTATATATAATATAAATTGTACAATCTGTGGTCAGTTATATTATTTTATATAGATAGTATATAACAAGTTCGTGTATATATATATAAGTTTATTTCAAGCATATTGTCTATTTGAGCAAGTAAGTGTATATTTTATAAAATAAGTTATAGTGAAAAATATAAGTATTGATTTTCTAATCATATTATATATATATTTTCCAGTCGAATATGTTATATATGTTTACAGTTTATTTCATATTATATTATAAAGTTGTTTATATATGTGTATTGGTTTATATACATAATATGCTAATCTATTTGTGGTGTAGTCATTAGGTGTTAAAGTATACGATATGTTAATATATATAGGTTTTATAATCTGTTATATATTATGATAGATATATATTTGTTTGGTTAAATTATACCTATGTATGGTAAGGTAAGTTTATGTTGGGTCAATTTAAATATATATGGTTGCTGTTTTAACAAATTAGTCTGCAAGTATATACAATTATTTCTAAAATTATAGATAAATATATTTAGTATATATATAAGTAAGTATGTATATCGACTTATATTTGTTATACATATATATTGTTGATTTCAAAGTATCGTTGTATATAAGTTTATAATAATATTGATTGGAAATAAATAAATAGAGATATATAATTTTTTATTTTATGTTTGATTTTTTTATGTGGTTAATTTAAAGACAATGATTTTGATATATATATATATATTTAAACTAAAATGTGTTTGTATTTAAAATATGATTTTTTATTGTATATATTGTTCATCTATACCAATTATATTCATCGATCGGTTCTAATTTGATTTCGTCAATTCCTTGTCATTCAGTTTTTCCATCGAATTCGCGATCAATCTAGCTTTGCGTTGGATTTCGTAACTCAAAATTCTTTGCCAAAACTCCTCTAGCCTCGAAAGGTGAGTAATCACTCACGATTTAACGTTCTTATATTTATTAAATTTGATTTCAATTGAAACGACAATTGAAATATGCTGCTGTAGTTATTTGAATTATTATATATGCTATTATCTGTAACTGTTCACCTGTGGGATATGACACCATATCCTATTGTTTATATTATATTGTTATTAATGATATATGCCTGTTGTTATATTTTTATCTGTTATCACTCTGCAAGTTCCCTGTTAGTATAGAATTCACTATGGGTTGAAATGATACATATCTGAAGGGACTTTAGAATAGGAGAAAATCGTTATGGGTTGAAATGATAGACCCAAGCGATTTTCATTTGATTGAATTTGGGATTACGGGTCGAAATGATATCTACCCGTATATATATATTTAAATTACGGATTGAAATGATAAATATTCGTATCAATTGACCATAGGATAGGAAATTATATACAGACATTGTTGGTCCATATATAAATATTTTGAAAATAAATTCTATGGTTTTGGAAAGAAATATATGGTTTTAATAAATGTTGATTCTTAAATTTTTATATATAAATGGTAATGATATATATAGATTTAATAAAAATGTTTAATTTAATTAAGATTGATTTAATACATATAATATGGTTAAGTATTTAAATTTATATTTCAAAATAGATTTTTGTAATAATTTGAATAAGTTAAGGTTGGGAAGAAATTTGAATTTGGAAATTCGTAGCTGATTTGAATCGATTTGTGAGACTCGAGGAAATTATAAATACTTTACTTTTTAAATTATTTAGCCTAAATATACTATTTTGGAAAATAGATTTTTGAAATGAAATGATATTTTGGTTTTGAAGTATAAATTAATTTGGAATGACCACGGTGTTATAGTGTATATTTCTACATTGTAGATAGTTCCACGGATCCTTAAAGGATGGTTATCCCAAACATCCTTTAAGTTACTTGTATTTCAGTTGATATTTCACTTGAGTTGGATTTATTGATATAAGAATGTTAATCCTGACTCGAGTGTTTTGTGTTTTGCTTTACGCTCGGGTCAGACCGAGTGATATAGCATTTGAGACTCGCCTTTGGAGTTTGGAGCTTCGTTGGTGACCCAACTATTGATTCATCTTTCATCTTCCCAGTTGATTTACAGAATCACTTTCGTTCGAGTTTGAAATCCCTTCCTTTTGACTCGATTTCCTTTGAACTTTGGAATGTTCCTTGCGGTTCCAAAATTCATTCTTGTCTCTCCCTATTTGTATTCTTTTGATTCTAGAGTATCCCATAACTCCACTTCGAATGATCTCTATAAGAATAGGCGATCCCGCCAATCTTTGAATGATTTGTAAAGGGTTGGAACTCCTTTACAATTGGCATTGATTCACCGAAGATTTATATATCCCTCGGTTTGATGTTGCTATCTCTTATTATGCCGAATTCTATCTCTGGCAATCGAAAGTCGATTTGCCTCAGAATTCTGCACCAATCTTATTTTGAAGTCACGGTTGACCTTAGGGTCATCCGCGATTTATATAAGTATATCCATCTACTGTTTTGTAATTAATTATCTCATTTTCGTTCGAACTTATCTTCAAATCAGAATCCTATTTGATTAGAGTCCCTCTAATTTGAATTTCTATCTTTGTTTTGAAATCCATTCTTGAATCGTCCTTTGAAAAATCGGGTTTATTCGTATTTTGGAAATTGTTTTATATATCGAAATTATTATTTTGATAAGTATGATTATATTCTATATATAAAAGTGAAAATGTTTTCGATAAGGATTATATATACCTTTTAAAAATATGAATTTGAATTTTTGAAAGGATTTAAAATTTTGAAAGTTATATGAGAAATTTATTTATATAAAAATGATTTATAACTGAAGAGTTGAATTTGAAATTTGAGAGATTGAATTCTGGTATTTTGAAATGGGTTTTAAGATTTTGAAAATATATAATAATACGATTTGAAAGTATTTTTCCGAATAATTTTTTTTTCAAATGACTTCAAACGAGTCCCAATGATTTTGAAGAAATTTCAAAGAAGTTTTTAAGAAAATAGAAGTCCAGAACTCACTTATGTCGCTGGAAAATAATTTCGGTGATGAGTGTACGCATCATCAACATTGATTTTCGAGTTTTAGAGTGCGAGAGAGGCCACTTTAGTAGCATTGCTACGCGAGTGATTTTGCGAAACCAATTTTGATTTCAAATTTTGAAGTATGATTTGATATTCGAAAGATATATGTATATGTATTTGAAACGATTTGAAATGAGCCGGTGTTCAGTCCTTGAGTTTCGGATTGGATTTGATATAACCCTATCTTTTGGAATTGATTTACTGATTTGTTGGTGATTTCCAACTCTTGGATTGAATATGATTTCTTCGACTATTTTGAAGGTTCGAGCACTTCCAAATCAAGGCTAACTTTTCAAAGCTAAGTAATTAGGAAAAGTACAAAGTATATAAGTTTGGTATGTATGTTTAAAGTATGTAATAATATGATTTAGACAAGTTGAAACTGTTTTGTTAAGTAAATGAATAAGACTATTTTGAATTATACTAATATGAAATTTAGTTTTAAAAATATTTTGAATAAAATTTAGTTTAAATGTTTTAACTTAGTAACATCTTTATATAACTATATATTTAACAAGTTGGAATAGATACATAAGTTATACGTATGCTATTTTATTCGCATAATTAATTTGATTCAGGTTTGAGTACACAAGTTCGAGGTGAATTACACCATTTCGTGTTAGGATTTTTCATTCTATTCTTGACGGCGAATATTTGATATGGATTTTGGGCTTGATTCTAGAATTCTCTATCATGGTATATGGCTATGCAAGGAGACTGATGGTTTCTAGTCAAGAAACCATATCGAAATCCGCATTAGGGAAGTCGAATGGACAATACTAGTTCGAAAGCGAACTTGTGTGATCGAGCGAGCGATCGAATGTGATGTTGCAAAATGATGACATATGTACATCTTATGTTCTAATATCATTGAGATACTTGACGCTTAAGTTGTTGGGTTGGATATCTTTGTAATTTAATTGGAAATTTTCTTTTATGAAAAACTACTATCAATTTAAAACCATTTTTCAAAACTATTTTTCTTTTATTTTCTTAAACAAATTGTTTTATTCTATTTTACATACAAAACTATTTTACAAAACTATTTTACAAAACTATTTTACAAAATTATTTTATATACAAATCTATTTTACAAAACTATTTTATTGACAAAACTATTCTAAATTCAAAACCTTTTATAAAGCAAAGATGTTCAATCCCATATGGCTCTCTATGTAGCGAAATATATTTTTGAAATTTTTGATCCTGATATAAGATGGACCTTATGTAGGTATAAGATTGATTTTGAAAACCATTAATTTTGGAAATGAATTGGTTGACTTAAATTATATTGATTTGGAAATTTGGATTATTTTCTAAACTTATTATTTTACAAACTTTGAAACCGAAGATGTTTAATTTGGAAGAAATAATTTGGTGAAATCGTATACGATTTTGAAACTAAGTTGATATTGAAACAAATTGAAATTGAGAACCTTATTTTAATAAATACTTGATTTGGGAGTTATCGAACTTATATAAAATTGATTTGTATAAGTATGATGTTGACTCGAAAACTATGGATTTGAAAAGGTACTCAATTTGAAAAGCAAAATCTTATATAATTGAAGTCTATATAAGTGTGATTTGATATACTTTTGATTTTGGAAAGGTATTTGATTTGAAAATAAAATCTTATATTTAATGGACTTTATATAAGTACGATATTTGAAAGTGATTTGAAAAGGTACTATATGATACATATTTTCGAAGTACAGATATGGAAAGTGCCTTCTGCTTGATATCCACTTTGTGGCCACATTGTGGATTCATTCTATCGATATATCTCTGATTTTTGGTTTTCCAGATATGATACTCGAGTTTCCATCGAATTCCATGGCGTTACCCATGGTCTTACGAGCGCGACTGCATAGCGCAACTGCCTGGCTGAGATGGCCTAGGGGTACAGATTGTTTCCTGGGGGATCCAGGCGTAACCATTGTGTATCCTGCATCTATGTAGGTCGCATTAGTAGCGAAACCGCCTGGTTGAGATGGCCTAGGGGTACGGATTGTTTCCTGGGGGATCTAGGCGTAACCATTGTGTATCCTGCATCTATGTAGGTCGCATTAGTAGCGAAACCGCCTGGCTGAGATGGCCTAGGGGTATGGATTGTTTCCTGGGGATCCAGGCGTAACCATTGTGTATCCTGCATTCTACTAGTCATCATGGCGTAACTCGCAGGGCTGAGAAAGCTTACGGATATGGATTATTTCCTGGGGGATCCAGGCGTAACCATTGTGTATCTGCGAACCATGGTTAGACAAAGGTTTTGGTTGTTTTGTTTGGATTGTACTTTCCATATCTGTTTTAAAAAGTTTTCCAGTATTTTCACTGGGTGTTGAAACAAGTCTACTAAGTACCTGGAGAATTCTAGTTTTGCGCCTGATCAACGCACCGCCAGAGTCTGCAGGAACGAGGATAAACTTGTTGAGACATCGAGTTATAAAAGTATCTTCGAAAGGAAAATTGTTTCGTTATAAAGGTATTTTATTATAAAAGTATTTCCAACAAAGAAATTTTGTATTAATATTTGAAATTGAAATCCTTATGGTTTGAATTAACTATTCATGCCCGATACTATTCTTTTGAATCTACCTTATCTGCTCAGCTTTATTTATTCACCTATATTCTGTTTTTCCAAATCCTACTTCTTTTCCTTGTTGTCTGTATCCTTTTTAAATATTGTTTATTAAATAAAACAATATACTACATGGTGTAATAGTAAATTATGAGTGTTATAAATATTTTAGGGGTGTTATTAATTAAATAAAACAGATTTAAAGTAAATGATTATTGATTTATTAATAATATTTGAAAAGTATTTTAGATAAAATTAATAAATTTATGAATGGATTTAATGTTTCAATAACGTCTTTGTAAATATAACTAATGATGTAAATAATTGTTTCAAAGAGTTTTCATATTATAAACATATGAATAAAAATATTTTGATTTGCAAAGTATAAATGACTATTTATGGATATAATAAATGGGTTTAACCAAATTATTGAATATTAATTAATTATTTTAAATTAATTAATTGTGTTTGATATTTCAATTTACCTTTTCTTTCTAGTTGTTTCTATTCTCCTACCTTCTTCCTTTTCGGGGACGAAAAGTTTTGAGTGGGGGAGAGTGTAACGACCCGAAAATTTTAATGGTTTTAATAAGGTAATTAACTGAAATTTTATGAAAATTTTAAATAATTAATTTTGAAATAAATATTTGATATTTGGAATACGTCTATTTAATCATAGCAACTAGTAAATTTTCATCTGATAATATTGAAGTTTATTGTAGCGAAGCTATAGCCATTTTAAAGTTAGTCTGATCGAAAATCTAGTGAGAAACCCTATATATATAATGATGTGATATGTGTTATGATTGTTTACTATGTTTGATCATCAAGTTTGGTTATTGGTTATATGTTGATTTTGATGTTGAAATGATTCATGTTTAATACACGTCGAATATCACAAAGGAAATCACTTTCCATTAATAAATGAAATGATATATATGAAATTGTTAAACCCCTTTAAAATGATTTATAAATGTTCTATAAACACTAAAATCCAGTTTCATGAAGTTTTGACAAGTTATGAGAATTGAGTCAAAAATAGACGCGTCGTGTAACGGTAGTTCGCGATTTTGCGCCGTAGAAAGTTAAATCCATTTATACGATGGATTCAGAGTCGAAATTCTTTGTAATAAGAATATTCTGAACTCTTATAATCATAGTTTTTAAACAAAAGAAAAGGATTCAGATTTCGTTTAATAGATTTTGAAATATGAGCAAAACAAGTTTTCAAAATAGTCGCGGTTTGGCAGTTCGAAAACCAGAGAGACAAATTCTTTAAAATTTGGTATTTTTAATTCTTTAAAATATGAAATAAATTCTACAAATATTTTAATATGTTTTCAAAGAGATTTGAGTAATAAAAATGAAATTCTAAATGATTGAAAAGTTGTTTTGATCAAATAAGCATTAAAAGCACTATTCATAGCACTTTTTGCAGCACTTTTAATAACTTTTGAAATATGGCTTTAAACTTAAGTATTATTTCCCAAATCTTTTATAAACATTTTCAAATAAATAATTAAGTATTTTAAAGATACTGTGGAGGTTTTATAAATTATTTTAAAGAGTTAAATAAATGATTAAAAGAAAGTTGTTACAAATAAGTGATTTAATCTTGGCTCTAAAAGCCGATGAGTAGACTGGATTTTTTCTATTCGTGAGATTCGGATGTGAGGTGCTTAAAATAAGGAGATGTTCAAGGGCAACCAGTGCCTTGGATCACTTGGCCTTTTTACCTGGGCGAGTGATAGGTAAGGTCAAAATGTTGGAAACAAGACAAGTATAAAAGATTCTATTTTCCAAATTTAAACAACTTGGATTGTATAGAAATAATATTCTTGCACTTGGTATTAAATTCTGAGAAGGGAACCTGTACTATCCATGTTAATTCAAAAGGTGATTTCACCGTTATTCGACGAATAGTAAAAGTTGAATACAGAAATTGATGTTGAATAGAATTGGTATAATTTCTATCGACCCTTTTTACTCAATAAGGTTTTGCAATGTGATTTATGAGAAATGATTTTGATTAGTATTTCCAAAGTTAAAGAGAGGTTTAATGATTCCGTATATACCGGAAAGAAAAGTTTTAAAGATATATATCTCTAGAATAAATTTTTGATAAAAAGAAAGTAATTAATCAAATGATAAGCACCTACTTACTTAACATATTTTACCGATGATTGGTTCGAAGGAATTAGGATCGGATTTGAGTGATTCTTATCTGAAATCCACTTCCAACCAATTTGCATATTCGAAGTGAAGACATGAAATGATAATAAATGGAATTAAGGGCTGCTTGTCACTTACCCTCGGGGAAAATTTCCCATATCATATATATGTGGCGGTGGTATCTTCATTCAATCTTTGATGCAAGGGATGCTCGCTACTAATCCTAGGGATGATTCCGGACAAGATGTGGTAGGAGAGTTCCTTCGGTTTGTCATGTTCCTGGACAACTTGTATGGACAAATGTCTGACATTGCATTTCCAACATACACGTACATTGATTTTTACGAACGTACATCTGTTTGGTGGTGTAGGAAGTAACTCTCCTATAATTAATGCTCTTTTACAAGACATACGAACTTAAAGGATGTACATTTGTGGAAACTTATAGTGTATGGCATAATTAGAAATGTAGCATTCAAAGTGGAATGTTCTATGTGAAAAGTAATCGTTACCTCGGGCCTTATCACCCGAAAATGACTTAAACAGGGCATGCCGTAAGGCTTTGTGATTCGCAACCATTAGGGTATGGTCATCACCTTTCTAGATTACTCTATATATGTCGAGTATGTAGTGTATGCTATGGGATCCCGGATAGATCAGTTACGACTGGGGTGATGTCATATTCGGTTCTATCTGCCACCAGATGAGTCTGCCGGTACGCCGGTCTTGCCAAGTGCAGAGGTTTTAAATTTGTTGATCCTCGGTACATCCCTCTAGAAATGTACTATACGAAAGGTAGTTCCTTACTTGCCATTGTGTAACGACCCGAAAATTTTAATGGTTTTAATAAGGTAATTAACTGAAATTTTGCGAAAATTTTAAATAATTAATTTTGAAATAAATATTTGATATTTGGAATACGTCTATTTAATCATAGCAACTAGTAAATTTTCATATGATAATATTGAAGTTTATTTTATTGTGTAATTTTATTTCAATTTATATCAGTTAATAATTGATGATAATAAAATGTTTTCCAAACTTGAATATTTTTATACAATAAATTCTAAATCATCTTCTGAGTGAGACGTCATCTTTCGTTTTTCCAAATTTGGACGGCTATTGCTCCATTTATCTTAATTTCGGCTTTTTAGTAGCATTTTTGGTACCGACTATCGAATTTTGATAGGATGATCGTACCACTGATAACTATGCACCGTTTTAATCGTTTCGTCGTGCTGATCTCCGCAGTATATTCGGTTGTGTATTTCGGTGTCAGGTGCACGGATAAATGTTCGAAATAGTTATCCGTATTGGTACCGTTTAATCTTTTGGTTCTGTCTTTTCAATTGCCCTAAGAGAAAACGAGTAGCCGTTTGCTTTTAATATAATTTCTCAACTCAATGGTTGGCTGTCATTATCCCTTAGGCTGCCTCACTCCCTGTCTGTTCGATTTTCACATATATTTGCTTTTAAAGAAAATTCTATATAACTTATATATTGTGTTAACAGTTCATATTCAACTATAAATTTTTCTCAACCTGCTCTCAATTTCTTTCTCTTCAAAAAAACCACTGGCCTCACGCAAGCCAATCCTCTTCATCCCTTCAAACCTAGTCTCGATTCCAAACTACCTTCCTCTGCCCATACTCCACCTACGTCGCCGAGTATTCCACCAACCACTGCCCAGACCACCATCTTACAGCACTCAGCCACGTCGTCAACCCAGCGACCACTTCCCCTCCGATCTACCTCGGCCCGAGCCTAGAGAACCTCCATGCCTTGTAGGAGCGGCCTCATTATCTATTCCCCTCACGTCAGATCTCCTCCACCCAGTCTCAGCCGAGAACCATCTTCCCCTAACTGCTAACCGAACTCCATTGTTTTACCACATCAACTCAAGACCAACGGCCGAAGCTTCCTCCTAGCCGATGCCTGGTTCGTATATAAATATATATAGCAGTATTTGGCTTTGTATGATATATATATATAATATAAAATGATAAGTATTGGTTTATTCAATATTTTACTGTATATACAAATATAAATACAACAATACACATATATAAATATATATATGTTATATAAGTAGTTTCGTAGATCTCAAGTTATATATGCTTATATAAGGTCGGTATAATTATTTACAGAGATATATATATATATATTTGTCTTTTGGATATATAGTTTACACAAGTTTTTAAAGGATATGTTGTTTTATATATATAAATGTTATGTATATATACTCGGTTGTGTAATATATGTTGTGCTTGTTATTTAAAAACTTTGAATTTGCCAATATATACATAACAGTTTGTTACATTGTAAGTATATATATATTAATAACAGTTTAATTTATATAAGGTATAGGCCACGTTTGTTTATATATGGTGATATGTATGTATATACTTTTTTTTTATAAAAGTTAGTTTGCAAATATTATATATATGTTGATATTTTGCAGTGGGTATATTTGTATATAATTGTATTCACATATTGCCTGCATATATATGTATATTTTCTCATACATATGGATTGCATATGACTTATCATGATATATACGTTTGGTTTTCACTTATATATAATTATACGTATAATATTTATATACTAGTCTGCATGGGTTTTTGTCTTCCAAGATTTATATGTGGAAGTGATTTGGATACATTGTATATGTTGCATTGTAATTACATTGTGGGTTAGTTTATATTATATATGTGGTGATGTTGGATTATACTAGGACAATTTTATGATATATGTTAGCATTTTGGGTTTCGTATGAGTATATGTATATATAATATAAATTGTACAATCTGTGGTCAGTTATATTATTTTATATAGATAGTATATAACAAGTTCGTGTATATATATATAAGTTTATTTCAAGCATATTGTCTATTTGAGCAAGTAAGTGTATATTTTATAAAATAAGTTATAGTGAAAAATATAAGTATTGATTTTCTAATCATATTATATATATATTTTCCAGTCGAATATGTTATATATGTTTACAGTTTATTTCATATTATATTATAAAGTTGTTTATATATGTGTATTGGTTTATATACATAATATGCTAATCTATTTGTGGTGTAGTCATTAGGTGTTAAAGTATATGATATGTTAATATATATAGGTTTTATAATCTGTTATATATTATGATAGATATATATTTGTTTGGTTAACTTATACCTATGTATGGTAAGGTAAGTTTATGTTGGGTCAATTTAAATATATATGGTTGCTGTTTTAACAAATTAGTCTGCAAGTATATACAATTATTTCTAAAATTGTAGATAAATATATTTAGTATATATATAAGTAAGTATGTATATCGACTTATATTTGTTATACATATATATTGTTGATTTCAAAGTATCGTTGTATATAAGTTTATAATAATATTGATTGGAAATAAATAAATAGAGATATATATTTTTTATTTTATGTTTGATTTTTTTATGTGGTTAATTTAAAAACAATGATTTTGAAATATATACATATATATTTAAACTAAAATGTGTTTGTATTTAAAATATGATTTTTTATATTGTATTATTGTTCATTTATACCAATTATCTTCATCAATCGGTTCTAATTTGATTTTGTCAATTCCTTGTCTTTCAGTTTTTCCATCGAATTCGCGATCAATCTAGCTTTGCGTTGGATTTCGTAACTCAAAATTCTTTGCCAAAACTCCTCTAGCCTCGAAAGGTGAGTAATCACTCATGATTTAACGTTCTTATATTTATTAAATTTGATTTCAATTGAAACGACAATTGAAATATGCTGCTGTAGTTATTTGAATTATTATATATGCTATTATCTGTAACTGTTCACCTGTGGGATATGACACCATATCCTATTGTTTATATTATATTGTTATTGATGATATATGCCTGTTGTTATATTTTTATCTGTTATCATTCTGCAAGTTCCCTGTTAGTATAGAATTCACTATGGGTTGAAATGATACATACCCGAAGGGACTTTAGAATAGGAGAAAATCGTTATGGGTTGAAATGATAGACCCAAGCGATTTTCATTTGATTGAATTTGGGATTACGGGTCGAAATGATATCTACCCGTATATATATATATATATTTAAATTACGGATTGAAATGATAAATATTCGTATCAATTGACCATAGGATAGGAAATTATATACGGACACTGTTGGTCCATATATAAATATTTTGAAAATAAATTCTATGGTTTTGGAAAGAAATATATGGTTTTAATAAATGTTGATTCTTAAATTTTTATATATAAATTATAATGATATATATAGATTTAATAAAAATGTTTAGTTTAATTAAGATTGATTTAATACATATAATATGGTTAAGTATTTAAATTTGTATTTCAAAATAGATTTTTGTAATAATTTGAATAAGTTAAGGTTGGGAAGAAATTTGAATTTGGAAATTCGTAGTTGATTTGAATCGATTTGTGAGACTTGAGGAAATTATAAATACTTTACTTTTTAAATTATTTAACCTATATATACTATTTTGGAAAATAGGTATTTGAAATGAAATGATATTTTGGTTTTGAAGTATAAATTAATTTGGAATGACCATGGTGTTATAGTGTATATTTCTACATTGTAGATAGTTCCACGGATCCTTAAAGGATGGTTATCCCAAACATCCTTTAAGTTACTTGTATTTCAGTTGATATTTCACTTGAGTTGGATTTATTGATATAAGAATGTTAATCCTGACTCGAGTGTTTTGTGTTTTGCTTTACGCTCGGGTCAGACCGAGTGATACAGCATTTGAGACTCACCTTTGGAGTTTGGAGCTTCGTTGGAGGTCCAACTATTGATTCAGCTTTCATCTTCCTAGTTGATTTGTTCAGAGAAGTCATCTGTTTGTACTGAGACTTCACTGTATTCAAGATATTCTGTTGTATTTTATTGCTAACTCTGATGTTTATATAGTAGCTTCATGAACTACTATTTATCTATTCCGCTGCGTCATTATTATATTACTCTGTGTCTGTGATTCTATGATTGATTTATTTACTGCATGTGCTGAGTTTTTGCCAAATTTAAATTAACAATCCACTGTTTTGAAGTATTCGAGTCCGATATGTGTAGATTTATTGTCGATTTGAATGGTCCAAAATAGCGGGTCGTTACACATTGTATGGAAATCCATTCTCCAATAAGTGGCTTCAGACTTGATTGTAGAACCTGTTATGCTGGAATTTGATCAATGTAATAATTTTGGCTAAGATTATATAAGTTTACTTGAAAAGTGTTTCAAAAGAAAGTCATTAAAAATAATATCCCTAGATTCCGCATAGGAAATGATTTGGTTATCATAAGGTAAAAACTCATTCTGTGTTTATGTGCGGCGTGGTCTTATGAGATACCCTTTGTTTTCAAATATCTGTAGTTTGAGTTTCTCACACCGGTCCCATGACTAACTCGGAGTTTATTTTCCTTTTCCTTTAAACTCTGGACAGTCTATATTTCTGGGCAGCTAAGTAGTTAGGTAGCATGGAACATTTTGGGAGAAGCTCGGAGCATTTTGGATGGAGCATGAAGCTGGATGGTCCTATATAGATAGTCATCTATTTCTAATTCCGCCATTTTTTGTATTAAGAATCTACTAGCACCTGTGAGGATAATTAAATGTTGAATACGATGTGTGATTCTATTTTGTTCATCTTCTATCTTTATTTTCTTTACCCATGATAATCTACCTCTCCGGCACTTGTATTTGCGGCACGTGAAAACCGAGGATGTATTAGTGTCAATTTTTGAGTGTCAAGGAGGTGGGTTGTCACATTTGGTATCAGAGCTTACGGTTGAGCGAATACCTAAGCCTGGATGGGGTCAACGCATTAGAGATAGGGTTAGTAATGTCCTAGAATGAGTTTAGTCGGAGAGAGCGCATATTTGAAATTTTATCCAAATAAGTATATTCAAGTTTATACTAGTTCCCTAAGATAATTTCATCTATATTTCTAAAGATGTTTCCTTACTATATGCCGATAGTAGGAGATGAGTAGTAAAAGAGGACGAAGGAGACGTAGCAACACTAGGGCTACCAACGGTCGATCAAATGCTACAGCAATTGAGGAAGTGTAATCCCCGTGCAGCCTCAAATTAACTTTGCTACTCTATGCAAAGATTACAACTGTTTGGGTGGTAAACCATTCAATGGAACAGAGTCCATTATTGAAGTTCAGGCAAGTTCAGTGAATTGCCCCGTTTTAGGCCTGGTCTGATAAACACTCCTTTAAAGAAAAATGAAATGTTTATCGATGGGATGAAGAGGCAATATCAGGACGAGATGACCGGGCATGTAAAGGGAACCTTTGTAGATTTGGTAGACATGGTTTTCCGATATGAAACTTTAGACAAAAAGAATCTGCCCAAAACTCAAAGTACCAAAAATAACTGGAAGAAGAGGAAGTTTAACCATTCTGAAAAGAAGCCATGGTAAGGCAAGCCGGAAGGAGGACTGTAGGAAAATAATTTGAAGGATATTACTTGTTCTAATTGCCAATAGAAGGGTCATTTTGCCACCACCTATAAGAATCCTAAGGCTCGAGATAGAAATTGATATAATTGTCACAAACCAGGGCACCAGAAAAAGGATTGTCCACTAATAAAGAAAGGAGAACAAGTCAGAGTTTTTGCCATTAAAGATGAACCCTCAACTTCGACTGACGCGAAGTGTAAGAGAGTTCTTGAAGGTAATATCAGCATTAATGAAAATCTAGCTAGAGTATTATTTGATACTGGGGCTTCCCACGGTTTTATTATTAAAGAATTAGTTGATAAATTGAAACTTATCACAAAGATATTAAATACCCCTATCTATGTCTCTAACCCCATAGGTGGTAAAACTAATCTCGATATAGTTTGTAAAAAAGAAGTTGCCTACCAATCCCAAAATATTTCATGTGATCTAATAGTCCTTGATTTTATTGGATTTGAGATTATACTTGGTATGGATTGGTTGTTTGAATATAAGGCTATTTTTAATTGTGTTCAAGGGATGGTACATTTGGAAAATAAAAGAAGTGAACCTTTTAAAATGACGTGTGAAGAATCAAGTCCAGTAATGGATAGTTTTATGTATGTCCTAGATTCATTTCAAAAACATTTGGAAGAAATACCAATTGTTAGAAAATTTTGGATGTTTTTTGAGGAATTTTAAAGTTTACACCCACATAGGAAAATTGAGTTTTGAATCGACTTGATTTCTGGTGCGAGGTCTGTTCTTCATTCTTCTCGAAGAATGGCCTCCAAGGAAGTGATTTAATTAAGGAATCAAAAGGATGAATTGCGAAAGAAAGGACTAATTAGACCAAGTCGCTTAAGTTGGAGCTCACTAGTAGTTTTTGTTTCAAAGTCAGGCGGCTCCCTTAGACTTTGTGTAGACTATCGAGACCTAAATAAGCAAATGATCAAGAACAAGTATCCATTCCCTCATATTGATGACTTATTTGATCCACTTCATAGTGCTCGAGTATTCTCCAAAATGGACCTAACTACTGGATTCCATCAATTAAGGATAGCAGAAAATTGCATTCAGTTTAACTACATTCGGAGGACCAAATGATTTCTACGAGTGGTTGGTTATGCCTTTTGGGCTAACCAATGCTCCCGCTTATTTGTTGGACCTTATGAATAGAGTATTCAGAGATGTGCTCCACAAATTCGTGTTGGTTTTTATTGATTATATTCTTATATATTCAAAGACCAAAGAAGAACACAAAAGGCATTTAAAGATTGTACTAGAAATATTTAGGAGAAATGTGCTCAAGGCTAAGTTTTCAAAATGCCACTTCAGGAAGAAAAGGTAAGGTTCCATGGACTTGTTGTGTCAAAGGAAGGAATCTCAGTTAATCCCGGAAAAATTACAGCCATTCTAGATTGGAAGCAACCACAAACTTCGAAGGACATTCATGGCTTCTTAGGATTGGCAGGATACTACCGAAGATTTATTCAAGACTTCTTCAAGATTTCCCATCACTTAATGAAGTTGACTGTAATGGCCCGCTTTTCCGTACCCCTTGAATAGACACTAATCTCCATTTATTTACTCAAGGTGAACGAAAAACCGAACCATTAGGGTTTTTAACAGAAGAGGTAGAAGAAAAGATAGAAGAAAAGAGAAAGAAGAAACAACAGAACAACATCAGAAACAGAAACAATATCAGAATCTCACATATCGCAGCGGAACAATATACAATAGATAATTACTAGTCTTTTAAAACAAAGAACTATATCATTTTATAACATACATCAATCATCAGAGTCACTATACAACTCAGTACAACAATGGACAGTTATCTAAACTTGTCCTCATACAGAATACACAGCGGAATAAATATATCAGATACAAATACTACGTCTCGCCATCCAGCTTGCTTCCAAAGCTCCAGAATATCCAGAATATCCTGATAATATAACTCTAGGCTGCCCGTGTGGAAATTGGTGGGCACCCAGAGTTTAGAAGGGAACAATAAACTCCGAGTCAGTCATGGTGACTGGTGTGAGATCGTAAAACAGTTATTCTTTAAAATAAACAACAGGATAATTTTAAAGTCAATTCGAAATGCTTTTGGAAAATGAAACTACCATAAGACCTCCCGCCACACACACAATGCAAACGCAGAATTGGAGGAGATTTCTTCTTATGATAGTCAAAGATGCTTACTACGCAAAATCAAATCATTTTTGATATTATTATTAGTGCATAGTGTAGAAAACATTTCGAAGGTATAGTATTAATCTTAGCCAGCATAGGTACCATGATACTATGCCTACTATAGCTGCTATATTAGATAGCAGGTTCTACAACTAAAACCGTACAAATTTCGTATTTGGGAAATGGATTTCCAACAAATGGTCAGGCTAAGGAACTTCCTTTCCTCCTGCCGATTGGGATCGCCTCTGGCTGGACGTCCCGAGAGACAAACTGCTCTCTGCCAAACAAGGCCGGGTTACCCCTGTAACAGGTAACTCACGAATATGTCATCACCCGGTCCTTTGGGACCTTTATCCGAGCGCTCGATATCCAACATCACACATCATAAAGAAAGTGTATCCACATGAGTAAGTATCTGGGCTCCATACCATGATACCACCCCTTTCCAGAAGGAAATGACATACCCTAAAGGGCGCGACCCTCATAACCTTGCCGCAACATTCCTGTTTCGACCATTTCCGGGTTGTGAGGCTCTGACGAAGTCTCGTCCACAAAGCTACGCTTTCTCAAAAAGCCCTGCTTCGGGTCAACAAAATGATCAACCTATGATCACAAAGATATAAGATCAAACAAATGATCATATCGCAAATGATCAAACACTGATCATTTCACAGCAACACTCAGTATGCCACGTTACCAAATTGGGATATATTGCTGATAAATTTCAACTACATAACCTCTGAGCTCGTACGTCTCAGAGAAGGGTGTTAAGCTAAGAGAATAAATTCTCCGCCACCAACAGATATGTATTTGAAAGAAATCAGCTTTATATCTCAAATTGTAACGTCAGACACACAATCCATACAAGTCTGTTCCGGGATCGAACAGAACCGAAGGCACTTCTCACGAAGCCCTTGCATATCCGGATAATTTTCAATCACGTCGGGACTTCCCGTCACTAAGGGTAATAAAACCTCTAAACCGGAGATCAGCCGATGTAGAGTAACTCGACGGTAATCCTTCCGTTTTCAAAAATATCCGGTCTTCAACACCGGTCTTCGAATGCAATTCATAACGACGTATCACATATTCGGAATGGGTTATACGACCCCATGGTCCTTTCCCGGCTAATCCGAATAGTGAGCGCTTATTTAAAAATAAGTGTGGCATTCAAATTCATCCAATTCACAACAAATACCTATCTAAAGGTAATTATTGATAGTCGGTTATTTAACTATCAATAAAGATGCGCAACATCATCAGATTCCAAATAATTTTCCAAATTATTTTATCTTCCAAAATATCTTTTACTAGATATATTTTTTCCACACTTAATCATTTGAAAACAATTTCAAATCAATTTCCACATTTCATTTTATCTTTGAAGATAAAATCTCAAAACAGTTCATTTCATATTGGAAAAGCATTTCCATACTTATTTAATAATAAGTATCTCACAAATCAATTTAATTTCAACATTTGAAAATATTCGATATACTTAAATCAATACTAAGTATATATTCATCCTTTAAGGAAATCATAAATTTTACATCTATTTGAGTCAAAACGAATGTTGCGTAAAACATCGTTACGACGACTCAAAATCACTAGTATAGGGATTCGGAATTTAGATAGATATATGAATCCCAATACTACATCAAAACATTTCCTTTCGGAAATCATTTACTATAACAACAGTGTTATAGTCCATCATTTCCTTATTTCTCGAAACGTCTATTTCAACAATAAATGTTGAAATCTATGTATTCGATACTTATCACGTTTTAAAACATCTTTTAAAACAATTACTTCATTTCATGATATCGCATTCCCAAACATAACCATTTTGCTTAACAATATATTCACTGTCCAAAATCGTGAATATACTTCACTAGCCACATTCCAATATTTTCTACACATTTATTCCAAGAATTATCCACTGTCCAAAATCGTGGATAAAATTCCCTTAATAATCTCTATATTTAAAATCAATCAAATTTAATTGATTTTCGAATTTATAAAACAACGTTTATAAATTCGATTTCCATTTTCTAACAACTTCGATTTATAAATCTTCTTTATTAACAAATTCGAATTATACTTGATATAAATATCACAAGTTCATATTATAAGTTAATAACTTATCATTCATTTTCAACTTCACAATTTATAAATCTATAAATTTCATTCACTTACGGATTCCATAATATTTCATTTTTTTACACTCATAAAAACTCATTTTATAATTTCAACATTCCTAATTTTGCAGATATCAATTTCATAAATCTTTTATATGAACCGTTACAGGAATTCAAAAATCTCAATTTAAACCATTTCATAAATCAGTCAACTATTTATCCCAAAAATCACTTTTCGGTTATATTTCACAAATCTATAAATTTTTGTAACTTTAAAATTTTAACGTTTATTTATTTAAAATAAATCACTTCAGAAATTTAAGAAAACGTATAATTTCAAAGATCACTTTAAAAATCCTTTTAAATTAAAAGTCGTCATTTTTAAAGTTCAAAACTGAATCCGATGATGCCACAACACCAATCAGTCCATCACAACAGTCAAATATCATATATCATCATATGATAACAGAATATATCAAAATATCTGTAAATAATCAATACGGTGAGGAATCCAGTCGGATCCCTCCAACCTGTTTCCCTGCATCCACAGATGTTAGCACAATACCAATTCCGCTCCAGTACGGAATTATCGCGGTATATGGGTTTTTATAAATCCGCTTACTAACGGCGCAATAGGGTCTCATCCGCTATACGAGGCGGGAAATCAATCAATCCAATATATACATATGCCAATATGTATATACTGCTATATATATAGATATATATCCTACTATATCTAATATCACACCCAAACAGTCAATCATCAATCAATAACTGTAAATAATTCCACATTCAAATTTGAGTGAGAAGATCTCACCGTGATTTTATTTCCGATTCCAGCGTTTATTTTCGAATAAAATTAAACACGCGTTTAATTTTACCCGAAATTCCAACTAGCTCTAAACGACTCCAATTCAGTTTCATCGCGAAGAGCTCGTCACAACGAAGCCAACGCAAAAAGTTTCGTCGTTTTCTGATAACGTATAAAGGAGATATTGCATTTAGAAGTTATACAATTTTAAAACAAAATAAATTTACATTTTTTTTTATTTATTTCAAACCCACATCTGAACCGTTCCTTTCCAGGCCAAGAAATCAAGGCCGCTTGCTTTCATCTTCCCTCCCACGCGAAAACACCCAGATCCCCGTTCGAACCCACTGCCGCCACTCTAACCCTAAATGACGCAACCCCTCCGTTCATCTACGTGGTGATCAAGGACCACCATACGAAAGACCACAGCGAGCTTCCCCCATGGCCAAGACCACTTGCAGCTCGGTCGCGCCTATAGCTCGATAATCGAGCTCGAACGACGAACGAACGTGGCCTCTTTTTGCCTCCAAACGACGACAATACACGTGATCCACCGTTGGATGCCTCCGTCTCGTGATGCTCTACAACTTCCATGTTGAAAGTTTCGTGAATTATTGATTGGATTTGAAGATCTAAGGGAAGAAAGAATCGAACGTTTCTGGCCTTAGAACAAAACTGGCGGCTACGTTCAAAACCCTAGGGTTGTCTCTGCTTTGCAAAAGTGAAGATAACATGTCCTTTTATAGAAAATTGCCCAATCTACTATTCATCGAAATTTTCCGAACTCCGAATCGAGCGTGCCGGCTGACGTTTCTAGGGTTTACCCCGCGTTCCGAACGCAATGGAACAGGTTTCGGAAGCTAATTCGAACATCTGTGCGAGATACGGAGAAAAACGATCGATTTAAATTAAACCGATTTAAATCGATTTCGAGGCGTTTTGGCTTGCCCCGGACAAACGGTAAATCCAAAAATTACGAAATTTAAAATCTTACAATAATTTCACATTACGGATCCGATGAAACTGGTTTCGTCGAAATCCGACACTGTTTGAAAAATGACCATTTTAACCCGACGATTTAAAATTAAAAACGATATCGATGCGTTTCGAGTTGCCACGGTCAAACGATAACTCCGATGGATACGAAAATTGAAATCCGATCATAACTAACTATTACGGATCCAATGGAACTGGTCTCGTTCAATTCTGAGACTGTCCGAAAATTGGCTATTTTTACAGTCGATAATTAAATATTAAAATATCCAATTTTCACAATTTAATTCTAAATTCGATTCTGCAAGTTCTAAAACCTTTCTATAACTCCAGTATGATAAAATAAAATTTTACAAATCATTTTCAATCATTTTTAATCCAGATTTAAATTATTTCTGGAATTTCACTATTTAATTTATCGATTTAATTACCCAGGTAAATCCAATATTCGATAAATAATTTATCCGACTTATTAATTCCACTTATTAATATTCAAAATCAATTAAATATTCAAATTTTAATTATCAAAAATTCTGGGTCGTTACAGACTTCCCCCCTTAAAAGAATTTCGTCCTCGAAATTACAAGTCAGGAAGAAAGGTCCTTAACTCGTCTACTATTTTCCACAATCTAATAGTTTTATCACTTTTCAAAACAAATCTTTCTACTAAAGATTCGTTATCATTCAACTCGTCTTCCAATTTCAACTATAAGTTTCAACAGCATTGTTTACTTCAAAATTCAAATTCGAGTTTAAATTCAAATTTTAAACTTTCAAGATTTCTCAAAATTTTCTAACGCCCTAAATTTCCGAAAACTTTCGCCAGCGTCTCCTTTGCGCGGCTAATACGGCACGACTACAAAACGTCCCTACGGACTCTCAGATTTCAAAAAGAAAAAGAAAAAGCCAAGCGGCTAGACAAGAAATCATCAAAAACTCATATTATAATTCAAATACTTACCTTTTGTCGAGCAATTCAAATTATCTTTGAAATCAAAATTTCCAATTCCTTTATAACACCTGTATATCCTACTAGCCATAATGTCTAGTTACATATATTCAAACCATTTCGTACATTCAATTACAAAATTTTCAATTTGAATCTCATTTCTATCAAATTCCAAATATTTTATAAGTCTTCGACTTATTTACAATTTGATTTATAAAGTCATTTGTACATTCATATTACTAATTTCATTCCTTTATGAATTTATACACAATCAACTAACAATCATCAAACAATCAATGCATATACAACATAACCATTATTATTTGATTTCCATTCAATTTAGTTCAACACCTTTAATTTCAATTGACTTACATTCAATTTATTCAGTTTCTTCAATGAATTAACATTTACATTCAATTGATTCATTAGTTCAATAGCTAATCCGTTTCACATTTCATGTTGAAGTTTATTTATATAACTCAAGTTCATATTCATTTAATTCATTTTGATTATTTACTTCGACACCAAAATCAATTCCAATCAACACTTAAGTTATATCCCATTAAACATCGTTTGTTTAACTTAACTTACATTTCCACTTATAAATCCAAAATTCAAATTCCAATCCTATTTAACTTTTACCAAGGTCAAATTTCTTCACTTATTCAAAATTCATATTAAATCCAGATTTCATATTCCACAATCTCAACTTAGATTTAATTGATTCACTTATACTTACTTAAATTTAACTTCATCCTTTAAGTTGAATTTATTCTATCAATATTAAATTTGTACAAGTTATCAACTTATTAATTATTCCTATAAATATTTTAAATATAGCATTCCAGAGTTTACCAACATTTCAAAACCAATTTTTTTGAAAACAATTCAAATCATCCTTTGAATTTCCAAAACCAAAACCCAAATTTTTCAAACAACTTCTATTTAAAACAATTTGGAAGCAATTTCTCTTTTGGAAACCCGAAAATGAACACCGGTGATGTCGCGATCATCATCGGAATTATTTTCCAGCGACCGAAAAGAGTTTAGAGCTTTTATCCCTCCAAAATACTTTTCAAAACCTTTGAAATTCATTTTCAAATCAAAAAGATTTAAACTTTCCAAATCTCCAAAATTTTCAAATTCTTTTCAAAACATTTCCAAAAACTTCTCTGGAATTCCGTTTTAAATTATAAGTCACATTTATAATTTATATTCTCAAATTTCATTGGTATATGGATTTATCTCTTAACTTTGGAGTTATGATTTCAATTTCTTATTCAATTTCATTGATGATAATTCACTATTATTACTTCCTAACATCCATGCAACCATATACTATAGTACTTTATAGAAAAACATTTCTTTTCTATACAAAAATAGTTTTGGGCAAAATTATTTCATTTACCCTATTTAAAACAATACTGTGCCGAATTGTTCTATTCAAGTGTTTAGAGATTCCTATCGATAGAGTTGTACGGACAATACCGACCAGAATCCATATACCACTCAACAAACCAATCATCACACTATAAAACAATTTTATATTCACTAACAAATACGCACTCGTATCTATTATTACACTCAACTCATTCTGGAGTACTGCTGACTCTATCTCTAATGAGTAACACCCAACAGAGCAGGGTTGTCGCTTAACCATATGCTCTGATACCAAATGTAATGGCCCGCTTTTCCGTACCCCTTGAATAGACACTAATCTCCATTTATTTACTCAAGGTGAACGAAAAACCGAACCATTAGGGTTTTTAACAGAAGAGGTAGAAGAAAAGATAGAAGAAAAGAGAAAGAAGAAACAACAGAACAACATCAGAAACAGAAACAATATCAGAATCTCACATATCGCAGCGGAACAATATACAATAGATAATTACTAGTCTTTTAAAACAAAGAACTATATCATTTTATAACATACATCAATCATCAGAGTCACTATACAACTCAGTACAACAATGGACAGTTATCTAAACTTGTCCTCATACAGAATACACAGCGGAATAAATATATCAGATACAAATACTACGTCTCGCCATCCAGCTTGCTTCCAAAGCTCCAGAATATCCAGAATATCCTGATAATATAACTCTAGGCTGCCCGTGTGGAAATTGGTGGGCACCCAGAGTTTAGAAGGGAACAATAAACTCCGAGTCAGTCATGGTGACTGGTGTGAGATCGTAAAACAGTTATTCTTTAAAATAAACAACAGGATAATTTTAAAGTCAATTCGAAATGCTTTTGGAAAATGAAACTACCATAAGACCTCCCGCCACACACACAATGCAAACGCAGAATTGGAGGAGATTTCTTCTTATGATAGTCAAAGATGCTTACTACGCAAAATCAAATCATTTTTGATATTATTATTAGTGCATAGTGTAGAAAACATTTCGAAGGTATAGTATTAATCTTAGCCAGCATAGGTACCATGATACTATGCCTACTATAGCTGCTATATTAGATAGCAGGTTCTACAACTAAAACCGTACAAATTTCGTATTTGGGAAATGGATTTCCAACAAATGGTCAGGCTAAGGAACTTCCTTTCCTCCTGCCGATTGGGATCGCCTCTGGCTGGACGTCCCGAGAGACAAACTGCTCTCTGCCAAACAAGGCCGGGTTACCCCTGTAACAGGTAACTCACGAATATGTCATCACCCGGTCCTTTGGGACCTTTATCCGAGCGCTCGATATCCAACATCACACATCATAAAGAAAGTGTATCCACATGAGTAAGTATCTGGGCTCCATACCATGATACCACCCCTTTCCAGAAGGAAATGACATACCCTAAAGGGCGCGACCCTCATAACCTTGCCGCAACATTCCTGTTTCGACCATTTTCGGGTTGTGAGGCTCTGACGAAGTCTCGTCCACAAAGCTACGCTTTCTCAAAAAGCCCTGCTTCGGGTCAACAAAATGATCAACCTATGATCACAAAGATATAAGATCAAACAAATGATCATATCGCAAATGATCAAACACTGATCATTTCACAGCAACACTCAGTATGCCACGTTACCAAATTGGGATATATTGCTGATAAATTTCAACTACATAACCTCTGAGCTCGTACGTCTCAGAGAAGGGTGTTAAGCTAAGAGAATAAATTCTCCGCCACCAACAGATATGTATTTGAAAGAAATCAGCTTTATATCTCAAATTGTAACGTCAGACACACAATCCATACAAGTCTGTTCCGGGATCGAACAGAACCGAAGGCACTTCTCACGAAGCCCTTGCATATCCGGATAATTTTCAATCACGTCGGGACTTCCCGTCACTAAGGGTAATAAAACCTCTAAACCGGAGATCAGCCGATGTAGAGTAACTCGACGGTAATCCTTCCGTTTTCAAAAATATCCGGTCTTCAACACCGGTCTTCGAATGCAATTCATAACGACGTATCACATATTCGGAATGGGTTATACGACCCCATGGTCCTTTCCCGGCTAATCCGAATAGTGAGCGCTTATTTAAAAATAAGTGTGGCATTCAAATTCATCCAATTCACAACAAATACCTATCTAAAGGTAATTATTGATAGTCGGTTATTTAACTATCAATAAAGATGCGCAACATCATCAGATTCCAAATAATTTTCCAAATTATTTTATCTTCCAAAATATCTTTTACTAGATATATTTTTTCCACACTTAATCATTTGAAAACAATTTCAAATCAATTTCCACATTTCATTTTATCTTTGAAGATAAAATCTCAAAACAGTTCATTTCATATTGGAAAAGCATTTCCATACTTATTTAATAATAAGTATCTCACAAATCAATTTAATTTCAACATTTGAAAATATTCGATATACTTAAATCAATACTAAGTATATATTCATCCTTTAAGGAAATCATAAATTTTACATCTATTTGAGTCAAAACGAATGTTGCGTAAAACATCGTTACGACGACTCAAAATCACTAGTATAGGGATTCGGAATTTAGATAGATATATGAATCCCAATACTACATCAAAACATTTCCTTTCGGAAATCATTTACTATAACAACAGTGTTATAGTCCATCATTTCCTTATTTCTCGAAACGTCTATTTCAACAATAAATGTTGAAATCTATGTATTCGATACTTATCACGTTTTAAAACATCTTTTAAAACAATTACTTCATTTCATGATATCGCTTTCCCAAACATAACCATTTTGCTTAACAATATATTCACTGTCCAAAATCGTGAATATACTTCACTAGCCACATTCCAATATTTTCTACACATTTATTCCAAGAATTATCCACTGTCCAAAATCGTGGATAAAATTCCCTTAATAATCTCTATATTTAAAATCAATCAAATTTAATTGATTTTCGAATTTATAAAACAACGTTTATAAATTCGATTTCCATTTTCTAACAACTTCGATTTATAAATCTTCTTTATTAACAAATTCGAATTATACTTGATATAAATATCACAAGTTCATATTATAAGTTAATAACTTATCATTCATTTTCAACTTCACAATTTATAAATCTATAAATTTCATTCACTTACGGATTCCATAATATTTCATTTTTTTACACTCATAAAAACTCATTTTATAATTTCAACATTCCTAATTTTGCAGATATCAATTTCATAAATCTTTTATATGAACCGTTACAGGAATTCAAAAATCTCAATTTAAACCATTTCATAAATCAGTCAACTATTTATCCCAAAAATCACTTTTCGGTTATATTTCACAAATCTATAAATTTTTGTAACTTTAAAATTTTAACGTTTATTTATTTAAAATAAATCACTTCAGAAATTTAAGAAAACGTATAATTTCAAAGATCACTTTAAAAATCCTTTTAAATTAAAAGTCGTCATTTTTAAAGTTCAAAACTGAATCCGATGATGCCACAACACCAATCAGTCCATCACAACAGTCAAATATCATATATCATCATATGATAACAGAATATATCAAAATAACTGTAAATAATCAATACGGTGAGGAATCCAGTCGGATCCCTCCAACCTGTTTCCCTGCATCCACAGATGTTAGCACAATACCAATTCCGCTCCAGTACGGAATTATCGCGGTATATGGGTTTTTATAAATCCGCTTACTAACGGCGCAATAGGGTCTCATCCGCTATACGAGGCGGGAAATCAATCAATCCAATATATACATATGCCAATATGTATATACTGCTATATATATAGATATATATCCTACTATATCTAATATCACACCCAAACAGTCAATCATCAATCAATAACTGTAAATAATTCCACATTCAAATTTGAGTGAGAAGATCTCACCGTGATTTTATTTCCGATTCCAGCGTTTATTTTCGAATAAAATTAAACACGCGTTTAATTTTACCCGAAATTCCAACTAGCTCTAAACGACTCCAATTCAGTTTCATCGCGAAGAGCTCGTCACAACGAAGCCAACGCAAAAAGTTTCGTCGTTTTCTGATAACGTATAAAGGAGATATTGCATTTAGAAGTTATACAATTTTAAAACAAAATAAATTTACATTTTTTTTTATTTATTTCAAACCCACATCTGAACCGTTCCTTTCCAGGCCAAGAAATCAAGGCCGCTTGCTTTCATCTTCCCTCCCACGCGAAAACACCCAGATCCCCGTTCGAACCCACTGCCGCCACTCTAACCCTAAATGACGCAACCCCTCCGTTCATCTACGTGGTGATCAAGGACCACCATACGAAAGACCACAGCGAGCTTCCCCCATGGCCAAGACCACTTGCAGCTCGGTCGCGCCTATAGCTCGATAATCGAGCTCGAACGACGAACGAACGTGGCCTCTTTTTGCCTCCAAACGACGACAATACACGTGATCCACCGTTGGATGCCTCCGTCTCGTGATGCTCTACAACTTCCATGTTGAAAGTTTCGTGAATTATTGATTGGATTTGAAGATCTAAGGGAAGAAAGAATCGAACGTTTCTGGCCTTAGAACAAAACTGGCGGCTACGTTCAAAACCCTAGGGTTGTCTCTGCTTTGCAAAAGTGAAGATAACATGTCCTTTTATAGAAAATTGCCCAATCTACTATTCATCGAAATTTTCCGAACTCCGAATCGAGCGTGCCGGCTGACGTTTCTAGGGTTTACCCCGCGTTCCGAACGCAATGGAACAGGTTTCGGAAGCTAATTCGAACATCTGTGCGAGATACGGAGAAAAACGATCGATTTAAATTAAACCGATTTAAATCGATTTCGAGGCGTTTTGGCTTGCCCCGGACAAACGGTAAATCCAAAAATTACGAAATTTAAAATCTTACAATAATTTCACATTACGGATCTGATGAAACTGGTTTCGTCGAAATCTGACACTGTTTGAAAAATGACCATTTTAACCCGACGATTTAAAATTAAAAACGATATCGATGCGTTTCGAGTTGCCACGGTCAAACGATAACTCCGATGGATACGAAAATTGAAATCCGATCATAACTAACTATTACGGATCCAATGGAACTGGTCTCGTTCAATTCTGAGACTGTCCGAAAATTGGCTATTTTTACAGTCGATAATTAAATATTAAAATATCCAATTTTCACAATTTAATTCTAAATTCGATTCTGCAAGTTCTAAAACCTTTCTATAACTCCAGTATGATAAAATAAAATTTTACAAATCATTTTCAATCATTTTTAATCCAGATTTAAATTATTTCTGGAATTTCACTATTTAATTTATCGATTTAATTACCCAGGTAAATCCAATATTCGATAAATAATTTATCCGACTTATTAATTCCACTTATTAATATTCAAAATCAATTAAATATTCAAATTTTAATTATCAAAAATTCTGGGTCGTTACATTGACTATGAAGGATATTAAATTTAAACCCTGCCTACATGCAGCCCCCAAGGTTTCTACTAGAAATTAAGTAGTCAGACGCTTACACACGTAAACTCGCGACACCCGTTATCGACTAACCTTAACTCTACGCTCAAAACCCTACCACAACTCAGCCACTGAGTTGCGAATTCTCAAACTACGCCACATAGTTTGTCCCCTAGTCACACGACTAGAATTTACTCAAGTTTAAAAAGAAAGATACAATTTTAAAACAATTTAAAGAAAAAAAAACCCTAATTAAATATTAAGCCTAAATATAAATTATAGAGCCGGCCCAAAAATAAATAAGTGATTAAAAATATGTCCCTCTTTATTTTATTAAGTCGGCCCGCTTTTTTCTTCGTTTGTGAAAAATGAATGCTTCGATTCGTTCCTCTTTTGCTCTGAAATTAGGGCTTTTATAAACTGAAGACGCCGACTTCAGTAGCTCGATCGAATGATGATTTACGTCCCTTGCTTTGTCGATCGATGCTCTCTTCTCTTAGCACACGGCTCCTTCAATTTTGATCGAGTTAAAACTTACTTCGGTATGTAATTTGTTACTTTTGCTTTACTATTTTTGCTTACTTGAACTCGATTGATTTTTACGGCCGATGATGATAGGGTTTATATAGGATTCGAATTCCTATTTTTTCGTTCGTCTGATAATTTGCTTGACTTTGCCTCGGCCACTTGATTATGTTTTGATGCTGGTGATGATTTCTGACTTGTTCAAATTTGTATAATTTCGTGTTACTTGATTGACATGGTTTCAATTGATTTCTTGGTTGCCACGGTTTTGGTTTGAAACTGCTGTTGACTTCCTTATGTCGGTTTCATTAATTTCTGATCACTTCGGCTTTCGTGGTTGAACTTCCTTGATTGACTTGCGACCTTGACTTGATTGACAATGTTGATTTCGTTCTTTGTGCTCGACTCTGGCCATTTGTGTTCATCCCTGTAGCATACTCGACTTGTAGCTTGATTTACTTCCGGCCTTGACTTTGTTTGTTCGATCACTGTTCTGTACTTGTGCATTCATGTGTGTTTGACTGTAGTGTTGCAGTCTTGGGTCTTGTTGCATATATAAATATATATCACTGTACATGTTGTTTTGGTTCTGGTTATGTTCATACTACTTTGATCATAGTCCATATCTATTTCATGACGTCTTTGAAATAGTTTTGAGCTGCACTGATGGTTGCATTCATTCTTCACTTTGATATTGCAGTCTTCATGTTGTATTTATATCATGTGGCCAGGCTTGATTGAATCTTCATTGACCTGTACATTCGAGTATGGTTGACACTTGCAGTTCACTGGTGACATTGTTTTCATTTGAAGCTACATTGCAGTTTCATTCATCCTTGAGTTTGTACTGTGTATATATGTATGTATTGGATGTTGTGCACATTGTTCACTTCCATACTGCTGTGTTGTATCTAGACCGGTCGATATTGCATGTTGACTTTGTTTCAACTCCACTGTTAGCTTGATTCTTGTTTGCTGCCTTGTTTCTTATGTTGGTCTTGGCCATTCACTTGTTAAGGCTGCTGCTCCTTCGACACCCCTTTGCATTGAACTTGTATAATTCTTGTGTATGTGGAGTTATCTTCGAACTGATGTGTTATTCAAGTTGCATTGTATTTGAACTCATGTCTGGTTTGGTGCAGTTGCTCATTCGAGCTGCTGTGTGGATCAATGCACTTATATATGTCTTCATTTGTTGGTTGTATTTGAATTCTTGTGCTCGACAGTTTGGTGATGTTTTGTAGTGCACTTGAGTTGAATCTAGCTAGTAGCTCGGGTTTGACCTTGTGCTGATATCTTGACTTTATTTGTATTGCACTTGAGTTGAACCTGGCTTTTGATTTGGGTTTGACCTTGTGCTCACCTATCCCTGTAGATTCATCAAGTGTATATCGGTATGCACGACCTTGTGCATGTACAGTGATACATTGTGCATGTCACAAGCTATTCGTATATGATGAATTCAAAATTAAATGATGACGAACAACCCAAATAACTGAGGCAAATAATATTTTCAAAATCACCTTTTATTTTACACTACAAAAATATTTTATTTTCAATTTTACTGCGTCAATGTGTGTTTTTGCATATTGCTCAGATGCTGGATTCAATCTGGACTAGAGTTGAAGATAAGATACGAGTGAAATGTAGCGAGGTGCATTTGTAAATGTAATGTAATCGAATCGAAATTGTATATATATAGTGGGAGCTTGAATTTGTACTATTCAAAATTGTAATAAATATTTGTTTAAATAAAATATCTATTTGAATTTAAATTCCATGTTATTTATTTTATTTAGCAAATATTTATTTAATTATGTGTGAGATAAAATAGTACATTAACAAATATATTTAAATGAATATATATGTTTATTATCATCAAACAAAAATCATATACTCGCATATTCAATAATCCCCCCTTTTGATAATAACAAACATATATTTAAGATTTTGATTTTATTAAATGTATTTGATCATTCAATTTGCTCCCCCTATTTGAATGCTCCCTCTCTACACAAAGCTCCCCCATCATATATGCATGTAAATAAAAATATGCAAATGAGCTTAGATGCAAATAGAAAATATTTGACCTTTATTTGCCAAAATCTTAACTTTTCTCTCCCCCTTTTGTTATCAGCAAAAGAATAGTAGTGTTAGAAAAATAAAGATAAAGTGATAGACATTAATACAATATTAAAACTCAATCGAGTATAAATATTAAATTTCAATAAAAAATCAAGCAAAAATCATAAATACTCTGTTAGACGCATACTCCACTTTAGAATGATAGGGATAATGTCATCATATAAAACCATATAGTTGTGTCTATTTGCGGTATATTTATATCAGGTATTTGAATATCTACTAACCATGCATAACCGTTAGGACTTTTAAATGAGATAAGTAGTATTCTTAATTTTTATTAAAAAAATGAATTCAAGTATCTTCTAACCACGCATAACCGTGAGGACTTTTAAATGGGATTAGAATCAACTTGTCTATTTAATCAATCAATTTTGATATGCGTTCCATACATGCATAACCGTGAGGACTTTTAAATGAGCATGGAAGCACATAATCAAAAATTCCAAGTAACTCACCCATGCATAACCATAAGGACTTTTAAATGAGAGTGAATACTTTGGATGTTTTTATTTGTTAAAAAAATATAATGAAATGAAAGCGCATAATTTCCTGTTTAAAATACCACATATTGACATACTATATTGGATTTTGATGAGTGATGGTCGATAAAAATATGATAGAAATAGAAATGGTCATGGAATTTTTACCAAACAAAAAGTATTTATAACTCTTGTTTAAATTTCAAAAGAAATTTACTAATTATACCGACTCAAGTTATAATATATGATTAATATCAACACTCATCACTTTCTCAATCACTATTTATCTTTTCGATAATTAGTAGGGGGTCAGATTAGTTAATGTAGTTATTTAAAATCAATTTCAAAAATAATTATAAAATCAAATTTTCTGAAATAACTAATCCTAAACAAGGTCAACAAAAATGATTTTCTAGAAGGGGTTTTCTAAGAAAAATGTCTGCTAATTTAAATTATTTGAAATGAAAAATATGCAGATATTTTAATTTGAAAAAAAACGATGCAGCTACTGAATGTCTCAACATAAATCAAGTTCCACTAGTAATTTTTCTATCAATTAGATTACCAGTGCAATCTGCATCTGAATTTTCTTTCATTCAAGATTATCATTAGTTATAGACCATATCATGAAGTTGCAACAAATTCCTTAAAATCATTTTTAACAGCTTTTAAATGAAATTCTCTTGAATTTGAATTGAAACCGTGTATACAAGCAAACATAAAATATAATGTCAAGTAAAATATATCCACATGTATCATGAGTAATCATCAATCAATAAAATACCATTATTAATCCAAGCAAATTTATATGAAAATAGTTCAAAGATGATTGTTCAACATTTTGAATAAGTCAGAATCAAAATCATCATTTATTTCTTTATCAATAACTGGCTGAATTAAATTATGGTGCAGATTATCACATTTAATAAGATGAATATACCATTACCTGTTTTACCTTTACCAATAATATTTCATTGTTGCCCATTGTGATTCTATCACCTTTGTACTAGGCTAAGGAACTTTGATTTGTCGCCCGTTGTGTTTCTGGAACAGCCAGAATCCAGATAACACTGTTGTTGTTCCTTAGCCTGCCACCACACCTACACGATGAAAGAATTTTGTGACCTATTTGTTTTTATAGGTCCATGATTGTTAGTGGAAATAGATTTTGAAAAATAAGTTTGTGGAGACCCAAAACTATTTATATATGTTCCTTTTGGCACCTAGATTTCTTTAACTTTAAGAGATTTATAATTGTGCCTTTTGGAACCCAAATTGGATAGTTTTCACGTGTTTGGGTCTATACCAACAAATATTTTGATTGTGTCCAAATTTTCTACAAATTGTGCACATGGAATTGACTTGATTAATTTTGCTTCTAACAAGTTCAGGTTGATTATATCTAAGTCCTTGTCTATCTGTATTAACAGTTTGTTTCCCTAATAGCATATTTAATGATCTTTCACTTTTGGAAAATTCTCCTAAAGTTGTAGACAATTGTTGGACTTGTGTTTTGAGCGATTCATTTTCCTTCAATAATTGAGTGCACTTTTTAATAGAATTTTCTCTCCTCGTATTTTTACTCTCTTTCAAAATCAGAATTTCATTTTTAAGCGATTTGATTTTAATTTCTGATTTTTTAATTTCTTCATCGAATGTTGGACACTTATTACACTTAGGGCTCTTGCTTTGATAGTTTTTGACTAATTGATCAAGCTGTTTATTTAAATCTATCAAAGTATCTCTTTGTGATTCAAGTTTAGCGTATCTCTCCCTAAGTCATTCAAAACAACCATTTACTTCGTGGAAATATATAAGTAATTCAGAGTGAGTGAGTTTGGATACCTCGTTTGGCTCATCATCATCATCGCTATCAATTTTATCACCTCTAAGGCACATATCTGCATTTTCACTCTCACTGCTAGTGCTTTTATCATCTTCATCACTTGTATTCCACGTGGCTGCAAAACTTTTTCTTTTTTATTTCTTTTCTTGGCCATGTCGATTCTGAGGACAATTGGGCTTGATATGGCTAGGTTTATTGCACTTATGGCAAATGATCTCCCGTTCTTCTAGGTTGTCTAGAACTTTAACTATTCTGCTTTTCAGTTTTTGATTTAGAGCTGGATTTCCATATCTGCGATTCAACTTTTTGAATTTCTTCATTAATAGTGCCAGCTCAGCTACTCCATCATCATCATCACCATCAGTTTCTATTGTTCCTTTGAGAGCTATCGATTTCTTTCGAGTATCTCCTACTTCTCGTTCTTCCTTGAATTTCATCCCTAGCTCATAAGTGGTGAGATTTCCGATGAGTTTTTCAACTTTGATTTGTTTCAAATCCTTTGATTCTTGAATAGCTGTGACTTTTGCTTCAAAACTCCGTGGAAGGACTTTGAGGATTTTTTGGACTATTTCCAATTCCGTGTATGATTTCCCGAGAGCTTTTGATTTGTATACGATATTGGAAAGTCGTCTATACATATCTTTGACATTTTCATCCTTGGCTATTGTGAAGTTCTCGTATTCGCTACTAAGCATGGCAAGGCGAGATTCTTTGACTTAAGATGTTCCTTCTTGAGTCACTTCGAGTATGTGCCATATTTCCTGCGCAATTAGACAATGTGAGACACGATTAAATTCATTTTGATCCAATGAACAGATAATAGAATTCATAGCTTTAGCATTAGTATTCTGTAGTTTATTTTCTAGATCCGTCCATTGATCCATCGGTTTTTCTATTTCCAGATTATCTACAACTATCGTTGGCGCTCTATAACCTGTCTCAACAATATTTCAAGCATCAATGGTTTTCAGAAAAATTTTCATTCTATTTTTCCAGTAAGCATATTCACCATTGAACATTGGTGGTCTAACTATGGATTGACCCTCTGCAAAAGCATTATTAAAAGAAGCCATTTTAAAAATTCAATTTTTTAAAAAAAAATTGGTTTTTGAAAAATCTGATTTTTAAAACAAAAAATGGCTTTTGTTCCTAGCTCTGATACCACTTGTTGGATAGATTTCACTCTAGAGGGGGAGGGGGTGAATAGGGTGATACTATTAATTATAAAAATTATTGCGGAAGTTTATAAAATATTTTCAACACAGATCACAGCAGAATAATAGCACCACAGATAATAACAGAATAATAAATGCAGAAAATAGAACACACAAATTTACCCAGCTTCGGCAAAACTCTGCCTACGTGCTGCCCCCAGGGTTTCTACTAGAAATTAAGTAATCAGACACTTACACACGTAAACTTGCGACACCCGCTATCGAATAACCTTAACTCTACACTCAAAACTCTGCCACAACTCGGCCACTGAGTTGCGAATTCTCAAACTACGCCACGTAGTTTGTCCCCTAGTCACACGACTAGAATTTACACAAGTTTAAAAAGAAAGATACAATTTTAAAACAATTTAAAGAAAAACAAAAGCCTAATTAAATATTGAGCCCAAATATAAATTATAGAAGCCGACCCAAAAATAAATAAGTGATTAAAAATATGTCCCTCTTTATTTTATTAAGTCGGCCCGATTTCTTCTTCGTTTATGGAAAATGGCTGCTTCGATTCGTTCCTCTTTTTCTCTGAAATTAGGGCTTTGTATAAATTGAAGACGCCGACTTCAGTAGCTCGATCGAATGATGATTTACGTCCCTTTCTTTGTCGATCGATGCTCTCTTCTCTTAGCACACGACTCCTTCAATTTTGATCGCGTTCGAACTTACTTCGGTATGTAATTTGTTACTTTTGCTTTACTATTTTTGCTTACTTGAACTCGATTGATTTTTACAGTCGATGATGATAGGGTTTATATAGGATTCGAATTCCTATTTTTTCGTTCGTCTGATAATTTGCTTGACTTTGTCTCGGCCACTTGATTATGTTTTGATGCTGGTGATGATTTCTGACTTGTTCAAATTTGTATAATTTTATGTTGCTTGATTGACACGGTTTCGATTGATTTCTTGGTTGCCACGGTTTTGGTTTGAAACTGCTGTTGACTTGCTCATGTCGGTTTCGTGAATTTCTAATCACTTCGGCTTTCGTGGTTGAACTTCCTCGATTGACTTGCGGCTTTGACTTGATTGACGATGTTGATTTCGTTCTTTGTGCTCGACTCTGGCCATTTGTGTTCATCCCTGTAGCATACTCGACTTGTAGCTTGATTTACTTCCGACCTTGACTTTGTTTGTTCGATCACTGTTCTGTACTTGTGCATTTATGTGTGTTTGCCTGTAGTGTTGCAGTCTTAGGTCTTGTTGCATATATATATCACTGTACAAGTTGTTTTGGTTCTGGTTATGTTCATACCGCTTTGATCACAGTCCATTACTAGTTCATGATGTTTTTGAAACTGTTTTGAGCTGCACTGATGGTTGCATTCATTCCTCACTTTGATATTGCAGTCTTCATGTTGTATTTATACCATGTTGCCAGGCTTGACTGAATCTTCATTGACCTGTACATTCGAGTCTGGTTGACACTTGCAGTTCACTGGTGACATTGTTTTCATTTGAAGCTACATTGCAGTTTCATTCATCCTTGAGTTTGTACTGTGTATATATGTATGCGTTGGCTGCTGTGCACATTGTTCTTTGTCTTTTGCCATTTGGTTGGTCTTATTCATAACTGCATTTGTAAGCCTGATCATATGTGTTTGCAGTTTTGTATATAAGTGCCCGTGCATGCTTTGAGTCCGATCATTGTCGTTGCTTTGCACTTGTAGTCTTCACTTCCATACTGCTGTGTTGTATCTGGACCGGTCGATATTGCATGTTGACATTGTTTCAACTCCACTGTTAGCTTGATTCTTGTTTGCTGCCTTGTTTCTTATGTTTTGTCTTGGCCATTCACTTGTTAAGACTGCTGCTCCTTCGAGCCCCCTGTACATTGAACTTGTATAATTCCTGTGTATGTGGAGTTATCTTTGTACTGATGTGTTATTCAAGTTGCATTGTATTTGAACTCATGTCTGGTTTGGTGCAGTTGCTCATTCGAGCTGCTGTGTGGTTCGATGCACTTATATATGTCTTCATTTGTTGGTTGTATTTGAATTCTTGTGCTCGACAGTTTGGTGATGTTTTGTGGTGCACCTGAGTTGAATCTAGCTTGTAGCTCGGGTTTGACCTTGTGCTGATATCTTGACTTTATTTGTATTGCACTTGAGTTGAACCCGGCTTTTGATTTGGGTTTGACCTTGTGCTCACCTGTCCCTATTGATTTATCAAGTGTATATCGGTGTGCACGACCTTGTGGCATGTACAGCGATACACTGTGCATGTCACAAGCTGTTTGTATATGATGAATTCAAAATTAAATGATGACGAACAACCCAAATAACCGAGGCAAATAATATTTTCAAAATCACATTTTATTTTACACTGCAAAAATATTTTATTTTCAATTTTACTGCGTCAGTGTGTATTTTTGCAGATTGCTCAAATACTGGATTCAATCTGGATTGTAGTTGAAGATCAGATACGAGCGAAATGTAGTGAGGTGCATTTGTAAATGTAATGTAATCGAATTGAAATTGTATATATATAGTGAGAGCTTGAATTTGTACTATTCAAAATTGTAATAAATATTTGTTTAAATAAAATATCTGTTTGAATTTAAATGCAGTATTATTTATTTTATTTAGCAAATATTTATTTAATTATGTGTGAAATAAAATAGTACATTAACAAATACATTTAAATGAATATATATGTTTATTATCATCAAACAAAAATCATATACTCGCATATTCAACAATCTCCTCCTTTTGATGATAACAAACATATATTTAAGATTTTGATTTTATTAAATGTATTTGATCATTCAATTTGCTCCTCCCTATTTGAATGCTCCCTCTCTACACAAAGCTCCCCCTTCATATATGCATGTAAATAAAAATATGCAAATGAGCTTAGATGCAAATTGAAAATATTTGACCTTTATTTGCCAAAATCTTAACTTTTCTCTCCCCCTTTTGTTATCAGCAAAAGAATAGTAGTGTTTGAAAAATAGGGATAAAGTGATAGACATTAATACAATATTAAAACTCAATCGAGTATAAATATTAAATTTCAATAAAAAATCAAACAAAAATTAAACAAAAATCATAAATACTCTGTTTGACGCATATTCCACTTTAGAATGATAGGGATAATGTCATCATATAAAGCCATATAATTGTGTCTATTTGCGGTATATTTATATCAGGAATTTGAATATCTACTAACCATGCATAACCGTTAGGACTTTTAAATGAGATTAGTAGTATTCTAAATTTATATTAAAAAAATGAATTCAAGTATCTTATAACCACACATAACCGTGAGGACTTTTAAATGGGGTTAAAATCAACTTGTCTATTTAATCAATCAGTTTTGATATGCGTTCCATACATGTGTAACCGTATGGACTTTTAAATGAGCATGGAAGCACATAATCAAAAATTCCAAGTAATTCTCCCATGCATAACCGTAAGGACTTTTAAATGAGAGTGAATTCTTTGGATGTTTTTATTTGTTAAAAAAATATAATGAAATGAAAGCGCATAATTTCCTGTTTAAAATACCACATATTGACATACTATATTGGATTTTGATGAGTGATGGTCGATAAAAATATGATAGAAATAGAAATGGTCATGGAATTTTTACCAAATAAAAAGTTTTTATAACTATTGTTTAAATTTCTAAAGAAATTTACTAATTATACTGTCTCAAGTTATAATATATGATTAATATCAACACTCATCACTTTTCAATCACTATTTATCTTTTCGATAATTAGTAGGGGGTCTGATTAGTTAATGTAGTTATTTAAAATCAATTTCAAAAATAATTATAAAATCAAATTTTCTAAAATAACTAATCCGAAACAAGGTCAACAAAAATGATTTTCTAGAAGGGGTTTTCTAAGAAAAATGTCTGCTAATTTAAATTATTTGAAATGAAAAATATGCAGATATTTTCTTTGGAAAAAAAAACGATGCAGCTACTGAATGTCTTAACATAAATCACGTTCCACCAGTAATTTTGCTATCAACTAGATTACCAGTGTAATCTGCATCTGAATTTTCTTTCACTCAAGATTATCATTAGTTATAGACCAGATCATGAAGTTGCTACAAATTCCTTAAAATCATTTTTAACAGCTTTTAAATGAAATTCTCTTGAATTTGAATTGAAACCGTGTATACAAGCAAACACAAAATATAATGTCAAGTCAAATATATCCACATGTATCATGAGTAATCATCAATCAATAAAACACCATTATTAATCCAAGCAAATCTATATGAAAATAGTTCAAAGATGATTGTTCAACATTTTGAATAAGTCAGAATCAAAATCAGCATTTATTTCTTTATCATTAACTGGCTGAATTAAATTATGGTGTAGATTATCACATTTAATAAGATGAATATACCATTACCTATTTTACCTTTACCAATAATATTTCGTTGTTGCCCATTGTGATTCTGTCACCTTTGTACTAGGCTAAGGAAATTTGATTTTGTCGCCCGTTATGTTTCTGGAACAGCCAGAATCCAGATAACACTGTTGTTGTTCCTTAGCCTGCCACCACACCTACACGATGAAAGAATTTTGTGACCTATTTGTTTTTATAGGTCCATGATTGTTAGTGGCAATAGATTTTGAAAAATAAGTTTGTGGAGACCCAAAACTATTTATATATGTTCCTTTTGGCACCCAGATTTGTTTAACTTTAAGGGATTTTATAATTGTGCCTTTTGGAACCCAAATTGGAATAGTCTTCACATGTTTGGGTCTATACCAACAAATATTTTGATTGTGTCCAAATTTTCAACAAATTGTGAAAATGGAATTGACTTGATTAATTTTGCTTCTAACAAGTTCAGGTTGATTATATCTAAGTCCTTGTCTATCTGTATTAACAGTTTGTTTCCCTAATAGTATATTTAATGATCTTTCACTTTTGGAAAATTTTCCTAAAGTCGTAGACAATTGTTGGACTTGTGTTTTGAGCGATTCATTTTTCTTTAATAATTGAGGGCACTTTTTAATAGAATTTTCTCTCCTCGTATTTTCACTTTCTTTCAAAATCAGAATTTCATTTTTAAGCGATTTGATTTTAATTTCTGAATCGAATGTTGGACACTTATTACACTTAGGTCTTTTGCTTTGATAGTTTTTGACTAATTGATCAAGCTGTTTATTTAAATCTATCAAAGTATCTCTTTGTGATTCAAGTTTAGCGTATGTTATCCCGCCTTTTGGCAAGGCCGTAACACCAAGGAACTGACTAGTAACCAGTGACGGCACGTCCCAGAGATCAGTTATATACGGGCTCACTACGGATATCGATGAATTTTGTCCGAGTCCGGATCGAGCCAAAACTGGTACAACATAACAAGCTAAGCCATGGGAGCCAACTTTCAAAATCTCAAGACAATCCGAGTTCGTATGCTCAAGTTATGAAGGATACAAAATTGGACGAAAATCAGTCACCATTCGACTCGCTCCTTCGACTTGCTTCGCAACACCCAGGAGAAGCCAACTTCGACTCGCTCCACGCCCCTCAGAGCTGCTCTCTTCGACTCGCTCCACGTCCCTCAGAGCTACTCAACTTCGACTCGCTCCAGTCTGAAACCCTCGAAAGTGCATACTTCGACTCCACTGCTCAAACCTCCCAGGACGCTCCATTTCGACTCACTCGACCAACGCTTGCTTCGACTCGCTCGACCACATGCTTACTTTGACTCGCTCGAAGCAACGTCCAGGACAGAGTGATAATCGAATGCCACACCATCGAGTCGAACGGAAGCGAGTCGAAATAGGAAGCGAGTCGAAGGAAACAGCCTGTCGAGAGCTCCATTTCGTACCGATCATATCTCCCAATGTACAAGTCCAAATGCTATGAAATTTTCACAGAAGACTACGTACATGCTAAAGAATGTACACGCCAAATTTCGACTCCATTGGATGAAATCTCGAGCGAGTCGAAATCAGCTCGTATCGATCACGGATCGGACCGAAACTTCACGGGCTTGGGCATGCGGGCCTGGTCACGTGCCAGAGAGGATCTCCCGAGATCTGGGCGAAATACCAGCCTCCTACACCTATAAATAGACCCCCAAAGCCAACAGAAAAAGGGTTCTTCTTCCTCTTTGGGATCTCCAACGCCCAGACTCCGCCAGATCCAGATCTGAACTCTGTTGCTGCTGCTACCAACAAGATTCACTGCTGCAAATCATAGTGACCTCTTGTAATTCATTGCATTCACCTGTAAACATCAAAGGAAGATCAATAAAATAAACTATTTCATAGTGGACGTAGGCTATACGCCGAACCACTCTAAACTCTTGTGTCTCCCTGCACTTTAATTATTCTCACTTCTGAAATTTAGAGTTTTTGTTAGATAATTCCTCTTTTTTCATTTAATTTCTTCACTTTATATCTTCAAAGACTTTCGAAGAGTGTTGTGCCCAATTTTGGTACAAACACTTTGGTGCTTTCACTGAGAAAAACTCCAATTTTTCTCCCACTCTTTGGATCTCCTATCTATATTGGATTGCATAAATCTAAGAAGAAGATCCAGATCTAAAACCCTGAAGCCCTTCCATTCTACTCAGATTTGCAATCAGATCTAGGAAAGGACTTCATCAATTCATTATGGTAAGCACACATACCACCTCTACAGCTGCTGATCAAGGAGCACGGGACCGACAAAATCCCACGCAATCACCTCCCTCCAACCAAAATGCTGCAGGACCTTCAGATCCATCAAGTTCAATCACTAGACAAGAATTCCAGACATTGCTTCAAGAGTTGACCCAAAGTCGACAGCAGCTAGCGGAGCAACTACGCGCCAACACGGAGTTGACTAACTAGCTAAATCGCCAAAGGAGAAAAAGATCTAGAAGAGACCAAGGTTCTCACTCCTCCACAGAGAGCTCAGCCTCCTCCGATGGCCAGACTAGATCCACACGTCCACGGTTGGGTGGAAGCTACACCCAGGCCACGGGACACCAACCTGCTTCGAACCTTGGGCAACCTAGAGCTGGACCATCCGTTAGCCTCCGCACAGAACCTTCAACTCGGGGAGGAGCTGCTCCTTATCTTGTTACCAGCAACATTGCTGTTACCACCACTGCCGAACGAGGAGGTGATGCTAGGAACCAAGCTGATCCTCAACATAGCCGACGAGAGCAGACTCCTGAACCTTATGTCCCTGAGGATGTTGAACCAAGGAGGCGAGGCACGGACCGTCGACCGCGTCCGGTCCAGACTCGCGCTGTGGAACCCGATCACACCTTGGCACAACATGCTCCAAGTGTCCAAACGACAGATATACCAGCGATGATCCGCCAAATGATCCGTGAAAGTCAGGGTCTATCTAATGACGACTAGGGAATCTCCCGAAGTCATACCCCTTTCACCGATGATGTTTTATATGCTGAACCACCTCGGCACTTCAGGATGCCAGCTTTGCCAGTTTATGAAGGGAGTTCTGACCCCAATCAACACAACCTGAAATACGAATGGCTGATGAATGCTGCTAGAGCAGATGACGCAGTGAAGTGCCGTAGTTTCCCCATTTCCCTAGGGGGCATCGCTACTATGTGGTTCACTCATTTGCCATCGCGATCCATCTCTAACTTTGACCAAATGGCCACCAAGTTTGTCGAACAATTCCGTATGCATGTGGCAAGGCCGAAGGATGTTAACACTCTGTCTAGTGTTACGCAAGCTCCCGGAGAAACGCTTAGACGTTACTTGGAGCGATTCCATGCCGCGTGTGCAGAAATAAGCAATCCCAACAATAACTCTATCCTGATGGCTCTGACTAAGGGGATCGATGCTGATTCCGAGTTCGGAAGTTGGTTAGCTGGAAAACCACCTACGTCATTGGACCGTTTCTATTCCAAGGCAGCCCAATTCCTGAGAAGGGAGGATGCGAGACAGTCTAGGAAGCAGGATGACGCAGGACCCAACATCGAAGGTATCCAGAGTAACATCGCTGTTAAACAGTCCGAAGATAGTTCTGGAAAAGTTCAGTTGAACGTCCAAACTAAACAGAATCAGCAGAGGGACAATAGAAATCAGAACAAAAAACACGATCAGGATCGTGGACCACGGCGTAGAGCTTCCATGTACGAAAGCTACACTCCATTGAACACGTCGTTGGAAAATGTGTATTTGCAGACCTGCAATACCATGCAGTATAAGAAGCCTGCCCCGAAACCACCAACTGAAAGACAAATCCAAACAAAAAAGTTCTGTAGATTCCATGAGAGTTATGGCCACAACACCAATGAGTGTCGTCACTTACAAGAACTCATTGAAAAACTGATACGAGAGCGGAAGTTGGATCAGTATATGTGGGCGTCGCAATCCGGTGGTGCGGGCCCATCAAATCAGAATCGGGCACCGAACCAGGAAAGACAGGAAGAACCCGCTCGTGCGGACGGGAGGTTGGTCATCAATACAATAAGTGGTGGTCCTCACCCAGCAGATCGAAGCTGGAAGGAAATGGAGTCGTATGCCAGTTCTATCAGGCATGCGGACTTCAAGTGTTGCAGTAGTTTTGACGAGGGGGCTCCGGCCAAGGAACAGAAAACGATGAAGGACGACATTGTGTTCAGAAGCAGAGACATAGATAAAATCGAAGCTCCCACTATCGACCCAGTGGTCATCTCTGCACAAGTAGGTCCCGCTTGGATAAAAAGGATCTTTGTTGACAGTGGAAGCTCTGTGAATATTTTGTTCAAACGAGCTTATGATCAAATGAAGATGGAAGCCGCAAACTTGAAGCTTTGTCAATCTCGAGTCCATGGTTTCAACGGAAGTGCCACAATTCCTACTGGGATGGTGGAACTGCCAGTGGAGTTGGGAGTAGGAGAACGTCGAAGAGTACGGATGTTGCAATTCATCGTCCTGGACATAAACTCCCCTTACAATGCATTCTTGGGCCGACCGGTCCTCGCTGAATTCAGAGTAGCCATTGCCCCATGGTGTTTGACCTTAAAATTTCCCACTGATCATGGAATAGGAATCGTACATGGAGATTAGGCCACTGCTAGAGCCTGTTATGTTGCTGAGCTACGGGAGGCACAACGGAAGGAGAAGGGAAAGGGCGTAGAGGAATCTCTCTGCGTCCGTTTCGCTGATAATTGACAACAAACGCCCGGGCCCAGGCCCGGGCACCCCAGCCAATTCCTCAAGGACCTTGACTCGAGAGAAACTGAAGACGAAGGAGAATCTAAAGAAAGTCAAGCATCCCCGGCCAAACTGACGATTGATGTCCCAATTGACAATAACGATGATTCAAAAATAGTAAAGATTGGATCTCAGCTAGGCCAGCAAACTCAAGAGGAATTGGTTGAATTTCTACGGGCAAATCTTGACGTATTTGCCTGGACACATTCTGATATGTGTGGGATATCACCGGATATCGCGAGCCACGCTCTTAACATTGACTTGCGGCATGTCCCGGTCAAACAAAAAAGGCGCGGTATGGATCCAGAGAGATCTGCCGCCCTTAAAGAGGAAGTAGAAAAGCTTGAAGCGAACAGATTCATTCGAGATGCGCTATATCCTGAATGGGTGTCAAATCCCGTGCTCGTCCGAAAGCCAAACGGGAAGTGGAGAACATGTGTCGACTATTCCGATCTGAATAAAGCGTGCCCCAAAGACAGTTTCCCACTTCCTAGAATTGATCAGCTAGTGGATTCAACGGCTGGACATGAACTCTTATCCTTCATGGACGCGTATTCAGGCTACAATCAGATACCGATGCATTTACCCGATCAAGAACACACCAGCTTCGTAACCAATCTGGGACTTTACTATTACAAGGTTATGCCGTTCGGACTCAAGAATGCCGGAGCTACTTACCAACGGTTGGTCAATCGGATGTTCGCCAATCAAATCGGGAAGACAATGGAAGTATATGTAGACGACATGCTTATGAAGTCGCGACTCTCCACCGACCATGTAAAAGACTTGGAGACTATGTTCAACATACTTCGGGAGTACAAGATGAAGCTCAACCCATTGAAGTGTCACTTTGGAGTTGCGTCCGGAAAGTTCCTCGGGTTCATCGTTAACGCCCAGGGAATCGAAGCAAATCCCGAAAAGATTTGGGCAATCAGAAACCTTGAAACTCCCAAAACTATAAAGCAAGTCCAGAGTCTCAGTGGAAAGGTAGCAGCATTGAGCAAGTTCATTTCAAAGTCCACTGACAAATGCATTCCCTTCTTCGATCTGATTCGAAAAGGGAAACGAAACTTTGAATGGACCACGGATTGCGAGGGCGCTTTCCAAGCACTAGTTCAACATCTATCCACACCACCAATACCATCAAAGCCTATCGATCATGAAAAGTTGTTCGTATATTTGGCGATATCAGAAAACGCTATCAGCGCTGCATTAATCCGAGAAGAAGACAAGATACAGAGGCCAGTATACTATGTCAGCAAACGATTGACTAGGGCTGAAAGAAATTATCCGAAGTTGGAAAAGTTGGCTTACTGCCTTGTCATTGCATCAAGAAAACTCCGACCATACTTCCAGGCACATTCCATTATTGTTTACACCGACCAGCCGTTACGACAGGTCCTTTTGCGGCCTGAGACGTCTGGTAGGTTACTCAAGTGGAACATCGAACTGAGCCAGTTTGACCTTACTTACGCTCCGAGACGGGCCATACAAGGACAAGTCCTAGCCGATTTCATAGCTGAATTTACCGTCCCAGAGGATTTGACCGAAGCCAGTGAATCCCCCGAATACGTCTGGAAACTTTATACCGACGGAGCATCAAATGACCGGTGTTCAGGCACTGGTATTGTGCTTGAAACTCCCGAGGGTCGATCCATATGTTATGCCTTAAAGTTCGATTTCCATGCGACTAATAATGAAGCTGAATATGAAGCCCTCCTAGCTGGCTTGAAACTCGCTAGAGATTTGAGAATTATCGCAGTGGAAGTTTATTGTGATTCGCAGTTAGCTGTGTGTCAGGTACGAGGAGAGTATCAAGCAAGAGATCGAAGGTTGGCTGCCTACTTAGCTCGAGTTAAGGAAGTACTAGACCATTTCGATTACTACGCCATCTACAGTATACCTCGAGAATGCAACCAAAAGGCCGATTCGTTGGCGAAGCTAGCCAGCACAGGCGAAGCTCAACAAATGGGACTCGTTCCCATGGAAACGCTATCTTCCCCAAGTATCGACCGGGCGGAAATAAACCAGGTATGCGAAACCATCCCCGAAAAAGATTCATGGATGACTCCACTCAAAGATTACATTGAGCACGGGACCCTACCGGAGCGCAGGAGTGAAAAAAGACAGGTCCTTCGAAAGGCCTCAAGATTTACCATCCAGAATGGACTCATGTACAGAAGGGGGTACTCGGTTCCCCTACTCCGATGTATCGCTCACGATGAAATTAAACAATTGTTACGCGATGTGCATGAAGGAGAATGTGGTGATCACACCGGGGGGCAAGCACTTGCTAAGAAAATACTTCGCTACGGATATTACTGGCCCACCGTGAATCGCGATGTGTTAGACTATGCAAAGAAGTGTGATAGGTGCCAGAAATACGCCCGAATCCCTAGGGCTCCTCCTACTGAGATAACGCAAATGGTCAGCCCATGGTCGTTCGCAATGTGGGGCATCGACATCATCGGTGCTCTACCTCTGGCAAAAGGTGGTGCGAAGTACGCCATCGTCGTAGTTGATTACTTTACGAAGTGGGCTGAAGCCGAAGCTCTCGCTACCATTACAACGAAGAAAGTAATCAACTTTGTGGTTCGTAACATCATCTGTCGATTCGGTCTCCCACGCACCATAATCACGGACAACGGAACTCAATTCGACAGTGCTGAATTCAAATATTTCTGCAAACGATTTCACATCCAAAAGAAATTCTCCGCAGTTGCACACCCTCAAGCGAACGGACAGGTCGAAGCAGTTAATAAAGTCATAAAGTCCATCCTGAAGAAACGACTAGAAAAGGTCGGGGGCAAGTGGGTTGATAAACTTCCTAAGGCTCTATGGGCTTACCGAACAACCCACAAAACTGCGACCGGCCACACTCCGTTCTCTCTTTCTTACGGTTCAAAGGCCGTTATTCCAGTCGAGCTAGAAGTACCTTCTCATCGTGTGACATACTATGATCCAAAGACAAATGCTATATTACTTGCTGAATCTCTTGATCTACTGGATGAGAAGCGTGAAGAGGCTGATTTTAGGGCAGCTGCGCATCGAAGCCGAGTCGCCCGATTGTACAACGCCAAGGTCCGTCCGCGAACCTTCGAACTGGGCGATCTCGTCTTAAAAAGAATCTATCTGGTTCCATCACACATGAAGCCGACATGGGAAGGACCGTATGTTATTGAACGAAGGTTCGGAGATGGCACATTCAAGTTATCGACCGTCGACGGTCTTACTCTGCCAAGTGCTTGGAATAGCGAGAGCCTTCGCCGCTATTACACCTGACATGCTATCTTTATCCATTTAGTTTACTTTCCTTTTCTGCAGTTTGTTTATGCATTTCGAAATTAGAACTTGTAATAAGGCAACCGACTTTGCCATACTTTCTTATTTCAGCAATAAAATGCAACCTCTTCGAGCCAGAGCTGTGATTTACTTGAAATACTTCATATGACCATCACTATGCATGGAGAGCTAAGTCTCATCATACGGTGGGATTTATTCAAATAGAGAGTGGCTGTGGTGCAACCAATCACTCCCTAAGTGAAACCCGAGCTCGGGGGCAAGCCATCACATCAAAGTCAAAAAAGAGATTGGTACACGACAATCCTTCCTCAACTTCGAACTCCCAGAGCGCGAGTCGGAGTATAAACATCCAACTCCGAATTCCCAAAGCGCGAACCGGAGTATAAACATTCAACTCCATATTCCCGGAGTGCGAAGTGGAGTATAAACATCCAACTCCGAATTCCCAAAGCGCGAACCGGAGTATAAACATCAACTCCATATTCCCGGAGTGCGAAGTGGAGTATAAACATCCAACTCCGAATTCCCAAAGCGCGAACCGGAGTATAAACATCAACTCCATATTCCCGGAGTGCGAAGTGGAGTATAAACATCCAACTCCGAATTCCCAAAGCGCGAACTGGAGTATAAACATTCAACTCCATATTCCCGGAGTGCGAAGTGGAGTATAAACATCCAACTCTGAATTCCCAAAGCGCGAACCGGAGTATAAACATCAACTCCATATTCCCAGAGTGCGAAGTGGAGTATAAACATCCAACTCCGAATTCCCAAAGCGCGAACCGGAGTATAAACATCAACTCCATAACCCCGAAGTGTGAAGTGGAGTATAAACATCCAACTCCGAATTCCCAAAGCGCGAACCAGAGTATAAACATTCAACTCCATATTCCCGGAGTGCGAAGTGGAGTATAAACATCCAACTCTGAATTCCCAAAGCGCGAACCAGAGTACAAACATTCAACTCCGTATTCCCAGAGTGTGAAGCGGAGTATAAACATTCAACTCCGAATACCCAGAGTGCGAGCCGGAGTATAAACATCGGTTCCGAATTTCCAAAGTACAAGCCGGAGCATAGACGTCGACTCCGGATTCCCAGAATGCAGAACGGAGCCTAAACACCAACTTCAAAGTTCCCGAAGCATGGATCGAAGTATAATTGTCAACTCCAAACTCCCGGAGCGCGAGTCGGAGTACCAAAACCAATTCCAAGTCCCCAGACAGCGGGCATGTGGTTGAAACTCAAGCCAGCGTGACCAACCTCCAGTAAACAAATGAGGATCCCCGGAATGCGGATATGATCATCAGCGATCGGACAAGCGCGGATAAACCGCTCAGCCCCCGTTTGCCTTAAACGCCCGTCCAGCGGCACTAGACTCGGCGTGTTAGGAGAAAAAGGCAATCGCTCACTGATGTTTTACAACATGCCACCAAGGCTGGGGAGCAAGACTTGAGCATCAACCATTGACTGATGCAATACGACGTCAAAGTTCGACTCGTTTCCTGGTCGCAAATCATGTCGACAATACCCGAACTTGGCGAACAGGAACAAACTTCATTCGGAAACTGAGACTTCACAAGTGCAGTCCAGACACTGAAACACTTAGACAAATACACAATGACAAAAAAGAAGTCAAAAAGGAAAAGTTTCATTTCTGTCAATTATAGAAGAAGTTCGTATACAAGTTTCCAAAAAAATAAATTCCTACTAGTAGGGGCCGAACCCGCATCTATACACGGCTAACAAAATGCAAATCAAAACACACCGGGAGAGAATGCTTAATCTTTCTTTTTCCTTAGCTTCCTCCTCAATGTGGACCCGCTGGAGCCATCGCCAGTTTTCCTTTTCGAGCTTTTGCTTCTCTGCGGTTGGTCTTTAGGCGAGGGCATTATGTCGACATCCTCCTCCGAACTCGTGTGAATAAGAATGCTCCCAACGGGCGGTGTCGGAGGAACATGATCAATTACAGAAGGTGGAATGGGCAGGCTGGTGAGAAAGACAGAACCGCCAGGAGACATCATTCCGAGCGGAGCAGGTCCCGATGCTGCCATCCCACCTGCAAGGCTGCCGCCATAACCCGCTGCTGCCAGTTCAACGTCGATCTGAGCAAACATCTCTTCTTTGGTTACTGCTTGAGCCCCGCTGGGGGCATCAGCAGTCGGCATTAAAGAGCTTGCAGCAGTATCAGTTCCGCTCATAATAGGTGGCAAGTCAGCAGGGTGATCGCCATGACAACGAAAGAGTTCATCCATCAAGTGCTCGTCAAAGGCCATTGTATTCCCCTGCATATCATCAATCGGGGCAGCTGTGCTCACAGTGGTTGCTTCGGTCATGATAGCCTCCTGCGTCTGATATAATCCTTGAGTAGCAGGAGGAATGTGCGGCGCAACGTCAATCACTGGACAAAGCATAAAAGAATTGTTAGAACTTAAACTCGATCGAAGGCTTCGACTCATGAGAGACATGTGGAATGTTCAGAGTACCTTCCTCAGTTTGGCTTATAAGCGACGGAGTGGCTTCAGTCACTTGCGCTGTAATCGGAGACATCTGCGGCTGATCCGGATTATAGGCAGGAATAGCTTGAGGACCAACCGCAGGCAAAGATTCAGGCTGGGTTGACACCGGAAGATCCAGACTTGCATCATGATGTCCAACCCCGGAGCCTTCTCCTGCTTCCAAGTGCTGGGTGCCGAGCCTCTCCTTCTCATGAGAGATCATTGAATCATGGAGAATCTTCTTTTCATCATTAGTTAACTGGCGATTCTCGAGCTCGAATTCATCCACAGATTCACCCGGGTGCGCCTCTTTCTCTTCTTCGACCAGTCGGCCCCAAGCACTGTGGAGATGCGTCGAATAATCATCGAGCCAGGCCAGACCCCTGTGCCTCAGGACGTTAGCATTATAAACAACGAGGAGGTCTTCAATGTCGGCCTCTAGCCTGGACTCGGCCAATTTCACCCTTTCCTCGACCTCAGTCTCCACTTTCTGGACTTTGGCCACCGCCGCATCCCGTTCTCCCCTGAGCAGAACAGCCTGATCGCACGCCTCCTGGGCTGCGTTGTTCGCATCATCTTTTTCTTTGACCAAGCTGGCGAATTTGGCTTTTAGTTCGTTAAGCTCCTTGACCGCCGCATCCCGCTCGGCGATGACTTTGGTATTCCGGTGGCCCATCTCCTCCACCAGGGCAACGTGTGTCTGCCCCAACCTCTCCATCTCCGCCTTCGCTTCATCGGCCTTCTTGATGGCCTCAATCTCAGATTTCCGAGAAGACTCGGACTCGGAAGAGAGTACCTGAATAATACGATACCTTTTCGCGAGCTCGGTCTCCATCTTCTCGATCTCTTTAGCCCGCTCGAAGGCCACTGTAGAAGCTTTTTCGGCAGTCTTCGCCCACTCACGATATTGGGTGTAGATGTCGTGGACATAGTCATGCATCGTGCCCTCTACCCCTGATGGAATTCTGTTCAAGTGGGGAGGGAAAACATAACCGTCGAAGCAAATGTTAGGAAAATCCTTCTTCATTTGAGCCAACTTAAGGGCCCCCTCTCCAGTGGGATCAACGGGGACCTGCTCTGTAACCATGGAAGATGTAGTCTCGACTCTCTTGAGATGAGTCTCAGATCTGGAAGTGTGAGAAGAAGGCCTATGACGAGAAGGCTCTGACGGCGGTGGAACATGAGCAGGAGGTGGAGATGGAAACCTAGAAGGAGGAGAACGTGATCTAGACCGGTGTCGGTATTCTCTATCCCTGTCATGCCCATACCTATCCTGACTAGAGTGCTCCCGATCGCGATCCCTATCAGAATCCCTCCTACGGGAATCATAGTAACCAGAAGCCTTTCGGGCTGAGCGAAGACTGTTCAACATTGATCCTCTTCCAGACATAGTACCTAAAACTGAGAAGCGAAGAAAGAGTCAGCAACTTCCTAAGTTGGACGAAGTACAGTTGTGGATCATGTAGTGTAGTGAAGTGTATGCATGTGCAATCCCCCGACAAACCAGAAATGTCGGCCGCACTCATAGCAAGCGACCCGCTCGGTTCAAAAGCACTGTCAAGCCCTTCCATCCCGGCGTCATGTGGAGACGACACGAAATCCGGGATCGGGATATCATTAAGCCCTGCAAAAGGACTCTCCATTTGGGGGGGGGGAGCTTCTGAGATTCTGATCCCTTGGAAAGGTAAAGACACGACCACAGATTTAAATCTCTTAGACTTAGGGCGTTTGTGAGCAGCGGCCTTGCTTTTTCTTCTTCCACCCAAGTCCAGGACATCGGCAGAAGGTCCAGCTGGGAGCTCAGTATCGGTGGGCGTCCTTTCTGGATCAACTTCTTCGGTGATCACAACTACGGGCGCTTTGCGCTTCACGCGTTTCTTCGGGGTCACTCTATGTACCACCTCCAGATGAATGCTCTGTCTCCGCTCTATCAGCCTGACAACCCTCAAATTCCTGCCGGTCAGGACTAAGTCTATGTGCCTTTCTTCGCTCGGAAACGCTTGAAGAATCCGAACAAGCTCTCTGAAATATGCACCATCGGGACAAGAGATCGCAGCTGTAAGAAAGGAAAAGTGTGTCAGTTTTTGAAGTCAGTTACTAGTATCTCGATGATTCAAGAGAGAAGTGGCAGCACTTACGTCTATCCAACCACCGCCCAGCAAATCCAAGAGGGCACCGAACGTAGAACCATTCGGTTTTATAATAACTTAGCCTTCCCCAGGAGCCCTGTACAATGTGGCAACTCCTGACCGCTTCCAGGAAGGTGAAAGAGGGGCTGTCTCCACGGCTCTTAACATTGAATAAATACCGGATCTCGATCGGCTTCGGCGGTCGAAAAAGGATCTCCATGAAGAGAACAAAGATGCTATTTAACAAGGCATATCCGTTGGGATGTAGCTGAGATGGAGCTATGCCGAGAAACGACAACATCTCCCTTATATAATCATTGAAGGGAGGGAGTGTCCCCGTTGTGCAAGCGTGATGGTTAAAAGCAGTAAACCCCTCCGGGGGATTGTTTGGCCTGTCAGCTGGACCAGGAAGTAGCACGTCGTCAAGTGACAAACCGTGCCTTAAGCAGATCCGGCCTAACATGTCTTCAGAAATACCCGACGGCACTGAATTTGATGGATAGAGTATAAACCGAGCCCCTTGATGCTCGTCCGGAGCTATCTCAATAACTTCGGCTTCTATAGCCGGTATCTCAATAGTTGAAGGAACAGAACTTGGAAATTCCGACTGCTGAGAACTTGAAGGATCCATAACCAGCTAGCTTATAAAAAATCATTGTTAAACTGACTAAGAACATCCGTGCATCCCCCAATGAAAAGTGTGTGAGTGTGTTGTGCAGTGTGGTACTGTATATTATTTGAGGTAATCAACCGGATTAAGGAAAGCATATAAACGACGAGACTTCGGAATTCAATCAGAAGGAACGTCATCGCTGACCGTCACAGCCGTGCCATCTAGTTATTAACTATCACTCCAAATCAAAGTTTGGTGTCATTTTTATAAGTTGCAGTTTCATCGACGAGCTTCGATAGGAAGTCAAATATGCAGTGAAACGGTTAAGTCCAAATATGCCAATTTGAAGCTCGTCGGAGGCAGTTGTTCGAATGTGTGAGAAGTTTAAATTTTTTTGATGATCAAATTTGTGTTACTCACGAGAGCCAGGTTCGCATCAATGAATTATAGTCATGTGCGTTTGAGTTAGACTCGGTCAAAAGGATGGAGTGCAAATTCAACTCGTTCCAGAGCCATCTACTTCGACTCCATCCAAAAGTCATGCATTTCGACTCGGTCCGAAGCAACTACTTCGACTCCATCCAAAAGTAATGCATTTCGACTCGGTCTGAAGCAACTACTTCGACTCCATCCCAAAGTCATGCATTTCGACTCGGTCCGAAGCAGCTACTTCGACTCCATCCAAAAGTCATGCATTTCGACTCGGTCCGGAGCAACCAATTCGACTCACTCCAAAGTCGCGCGTTTTGACTCGATCCAAAGTAGCCACTTCGATTCGATCCAAGACAGCTGCTTCAACTTGACCAAAAGCCACCGTTTCGAATCGATCAGACACAACCCCTTCGTATCAATCAACAAAATCAGGGCGTTCGACTCGAAGCGAAGCTCCACCATCGATCGATACGAAAGCCTCTGCCTCATCCTCTCAAAACCTCCCACTCCATATCGACTCGAAGCTAAGATCCTGAAACTTTCGATCAATCACAACTCAGGTTGATTTAGTGCTAGAAAACTGAGTCTCGTCGTTCACGCGTTGGATTCGTTTAATGGGTTACCTAGATCTGTCAGATTAGTTCGAATAAGTGATGGTGTGAATCGATTCGAAGGCAAGGATTTTCGTTCTTTCTCCTCGAGTCTCAAAGCGATACAAAGGCAAGGAAGATAAAGATGAAAAGTAAAAAGTGAAAAAATGGCTAAGTGCCAGGTATTTATATGGACTCGAAAGCAAGGGGAATGGCCGATTCGAATTCCAGTAGGGTCGAGCACGTGCTTCGACTCCCTCTTCAATGCACTGATGTAGAGCTCCTTTTCGTATCGCTACTTCGACTCCATCCCCGTGACTAGTTCGACTCCCTCATGCAGCCATAAAGGACATCACTTCGACTCGCTCAATCAGTGAACGTCTCGACTCGCTCCTCTGCCTCCTGTGTGTTTCAACTCCGACTCCTCTGCAATTCGAACCCAAGACCAAGTCGAACATCCTATTCGAATCCATCAGGGAGTCCACGTCGTCTCACTCCACTTCGACTCGCTCAGTTCGAGTCCGTCATCAAGTTGAATAAGCGCTTCACATCCATAAATCCAATGAAAATTATCTTTGATGTTTCAATCCTTCACATCGATTCAGGAGAGGACTGTTACGAAGGAACATTCAAAAACGACCGTCAAGCGTTGTTGCAACAAATTTCGCATAGGTTCAGGAGAGGATCGATACAGAATTCAAAAAACAATAAACTGACAATGACTCGAGAACGTACAAACGTCAGCGGGAGTCAGATTAACATATATGCATAAAATGTCGGACTAATATTCAATGTTCCAGATTTTCAGGAATCAGAAATTCATCTAATAACGATTACAACAGCAAACGGGTAACCACTAGCATACAGCAATCAGTTGCAACAATGCATGGTATAGCAGTCAACGGTTTACATTATTAAGAAGAACGGTCAAAGGTTACAACTTTCATCGAAAAGACGATAACTATTCAGAGTAAAGACTGCAGCACTTCAAAGCACATCATGTTTTCACAAGACGTACTTTGGGGGGCAAATGTTATCCCGCCTTTTGGCAAGGCCGTAACACCAAGGAACTGACTAGTAACCAGTGACGGCCCATCCCAGAGATCAGTTATATACGGGCTCACTACGGATATCGATGAATTTTGTCCGAGTTCGGATCGAGCCAAAACTGGTACGACATAACAAGCAAAGCCATGGGAGCCAACGTTCAAAATCTCAAGACAATCCGAGTTCGTATGCTCAAGTTATGAAGGATACGAAATTGGACGAAAATCAGTCACCATTCGACTCGCTCCTTCGACTCGCTTCGCAACACCCAGGAGAAGCCAACTTCGACTCGCTCCACGCCCCTCAGAGCTGCTCTCTTCGACTCGCTCCACGTCCCTCAGAGCTACTCAACTTCGACTCACTCCAGTCTGAAACCCTTGAAAGTGCATACTTCGACTCCACTGCTCAAACCTCCCAGGACGCTCCATTTTGACTCGCTCGACCAACGCTTGCTTCGACTCGCTCGAACAACGCTTGCTTCGACTCGCTCGACCACGTTCTTACTTCGACTTGCTCGAAGCAACGTCCAGGACAGAGTGAGAATCGAATGCCACGCCATCGAGTCGAACGGAAGCGAGTTGAAACAAGAAGCGAGTCGAAAGAAACAGCCTGCCGAGAGCTCCATTTCGTATCGATCATATCTCCCAATCTACAAGTCCAAATGCTATGAAATTTTCACAGAAGACTACGTACATGCTAAAGAATGTACATGCCAAATTTCGACTCCATTGGATGAAATTTCGAGCGAGTCGAAATCAGCTCGTATCGATCACGGATCGGACCGAAACTTCACGGGCTTGGGCATGCGGGCCTGGTCACGTGCCAGAGAGGATCTCCCGAGATTTGGGCGAAATACCAGCCTCCTACACCTATAAATAGACCCCCAAAGCCAACAGAAAAAGGGTTCTTCTTCCTCTTTGGGATCTCCAACGCCCAAACTCCGCCAGATCCAGATCTGAACTATGTTGCTGCTGCTACCAACAAGATTCACTGCTGCAAATCATAGTGACCTCTTGTAATTCATTGCATTCACCTGTAAACATCAAAGGAAGATCAATAAAATAAACTATTTCATAGTGGACGTAGGCTATACGCCGAACCACTCTAAACACTTGTGTCTCCCTGCACTTTAATTATTCTCACTTCTGAAATTTGGAGTTTTTGTTAGATAATTCCTCTTTTTTCATTTAATTTCTTCACTTTATCTCTTCAAAGATTTCCGAAGAGTGTTGTGCCCAATTTTGGTACAAACAGCATATCTCTCCCTAAGTCGTTCAAAACAGCCATTTACTTCATGGAAATATATAAGTAATTCAGAGTGAGTGAGTTTTGATACCTCGCTTGGCTCATCATCATCATTGCTATCAATTATATCACCTCGAAGGCATAGATCTGCATTTTCACTCTCACTGCTAGTGCTTTTATCATCTTCATCACTTGTATTCCACGTGGCTACAAAACTTTTCCTTTTTGATTTCTTTTCTTGGCCGTGCCGATTCTGAGGACAATTGGGCTTGATGTGGCCAGGTTTATTGCACTTGTGGCAAATGATCTCCGTTCTTCTGGGTTGTCTAGAACTTTAACTATTCTGCTTTTCAGTTTTTGATTTAGAGCAGGATTTCCATATCTACGATTCCACCTTTTGAATTTCTTCATTAATAGTGCCAGCTTAGCTGCTCCATCATCATCATCATCACCATCAGTTTATGTTGTTCCTTTGAGAGCTATCGATTTCTTTCGAGTATCTCCTGCTTCTCGTTCTTCCTTGAATTTCATCTCTAGCTCATAAGTGGTGAGATTTCCGATGAGTTCTTCAACTTTGATTTGTTTCAAATCCTTTGATTCTAGAATAGCTGTGACTTTTGCTTCAAAACTCCGTGGAAGGACTTTGAGGATTTTTTGGACTATTTCCAATTCTGTGTATGATTTCCTGAGAGCTTTTGATTTGTATACGATATTGGAAAGTCGTCCATACATATCTTTGACATTTTCATCCTTGGCTATTGTGAAGTTCTCGTATTCGCTACTAAGCATGGCAAGGCTAGATTCTTTGACTTAAGATGTTCCTTCATGAGTCACTTCGAGTATGTGCCATATTTCCTACGCAGTTAGACAATGTGAGACACGATTAAATTCAATTTGATCCAATGAACAGATAATAGAATTCATAGCTTTAACATTAGTATTCTGTAGTTTATTTTCTAGATCCGTCCACTGATCCATCGGTTTTTCTATTTCCAGATTATCTACAACTATCGTTGGCGCTCTATAACCTGTCTCAACAATATTTCAAGCATCAATGGTTTTTAGAAAAAAATTCATTCTATTTTTCCAGTAAGCATATTCACCATTGAACATTGGTGGTCTAACTATGGATTGACCCTCTGCAAAAGCATTATTAAAAGAAGCCATTTTAAAAATTCATTTTTTTTAAAAATTGGTTTTTGAAAAATCTGATTTTTAAAACAAAAAATGGCTTTTGTTCCTAGCTCTGATACCACTTGTTGGATAGATTTCATACTAGAGGGGGGGGTGAATTAGGTGATACTATTAATTATTAAAATTATTGCGGAAGTTTATAAAATATTTTCAATACAGATCACAGCAGAATAATAGCAGCACAGATAATAGAAGAATAATAAATGCAGAAAATAGAACACACAGATTTACCCAGCTTCGGCAAAATCCTGCCTACGTGCTGCCCCCAAGGTTTCTACTAGAAATGAAGTAGTCAGACGCTTACACACGTAAACTCGCGACACCCGCTATCGAATAACCTTAACTCTACACTCAAAACTCTGCCACAACTCAGCCACTGAGTTGCGAATTGTCAAACTATGCCACGTAGTTTGTCCCCTAGTTACACGACTAGAATTTACACAAGTTTAAAAAGAAAGATACAATTTTAAAACAATTTAAAGAAAAACAAAACCCTAATTAAAAATTAAGCCCAAATATAAATTATAGAAGCCGACCCAAAAATAAATAAGTGATTAAAAATATGTCCCTCTTTATTTTATTAAGTCGACCCGCTTTCTTCTTCGTTTGTGGAAAATGGCTACTTCGATTCGTTCCTCTTTTGCTCTGAAATTAGGGCTTTGTATAAACTGAAGACGCCAACTTCAGTAGCTCGATCGAATGATGATTTACGTCCCTTGCTTTGTCGATCGATGTTCTCTTCTCTTAGCACGTGACTCCTTCAATTTTGATCGAGTTCGAACTTACTTCCGTATGTAATTTGTTACTTTTGCTTTACTATTTTTGCTTACTTGAACTCGATTGATTTTTACAGCCGATGATGATAGGGTTTATATAGGATTCGAATTCCTATTTTTTCGTTCGTCTGATAATTTGCTTGACTTTGTCTCGGCCACTTGATTATGTTTTGATGCTGGAGATGATTTATGACTAGTTCAAATTTGTATAATTTCGTGTTGCTTGATTGACACGGTTTCGATTGATTTCTTGGTTGCCACGGTTTTGGTTTGAAACTGCTGTTGACTTGCTTATGTCGGTTTCGTGAATTTCTGATCACTTCGGCTTTCGTGGTTGAACTTTCTCGATTGACTTGCGGCTTTGACTTGATTGACGATGTTGATTTCGTTCTTTGTGCTCGACTCTGGCCATTTGTGTTCATCCCTGTAGCATACTCGACTTGTAGCTTGATTTACTTCTGGCCTTGACTTTGTTTGTTCGATCACTGTTCTGTACTTGTGCATTCATGTGTGTTTACCTGTAGTGTTGCGGTCTTGGGTCTTGTTGCATATATATATATATCACTGTACATGTTGTTTTGGTTCTGGTTATGTTCATACTGCTTTGATCACAGTCCATATCTAGTTCATGATGTCTTTGAAACTGTTTTGAGCTGCACTGATGGTTGCATTCATTCTTCACTTTGATATTGCAGTCTTCATGTTGTATTTATATCATGTTGCCAGGCTTGACTGAATCTTCACTGACCTGTACATTCGAGTCTGGTTGACACTTGCAGTTCACTGGTGACATTGTTTTCATTTGAAGCTACATTGCAGTTTCTTTCATCCTTGAGTTTGTACTGTGTATATATGTATGTGTTGGCTTCTGTGCACATTGTTCTTTGTCCTGTGTCATTTGGTTGGTCTTATTCATAACTGCATTTGTAAGCCTGATCATATGTGTTTGCAGTTTTGTATATAAGTGCTCGTGCCTGCTTTGAGTCCGATCATTGTCGTTGCTTTGCACTTGTAGTCTTCACTTCCATACTGATGTGTTGTATCTGGACCGGTCGATATTGCATGTTGACATTGTTTCAACTCCATTGTTAGCTTGATTCTTGTTTGTTGCCTTGTTTCTTATGTTTGGTCTTGGCCATTCACTTGTTAAGGCTGCTGCTCCTTCGAGCCCCCTGTGCATTTAACTTGTATAATTCTTATGTATGCGGAGTTATCTTTGAAATGATGTGTTATTCAAGTTGCATTGTATTTGAACTCATGTCTGGTTTGGTGCAGTTGCTCATTCGAGCTGCTGTGTGGTTCGATGCACTTATATATGTCTTCATTTGTTGGTTGTATTTGAATTCTTGTGCTCGACAGTTTGGTGATGTTTTGTGGTGCACCTGAGTTGAATCTAGCTTGTAGCTCGGGTTTGACCTTGTGCTGATATCTTGACTTTATTTGTATTGCACTTGAGTTGAACCCGGCTTTTGATTTGGGTTTGACCTTGGCTCACCTGTCCCTGTAGATTTATCAAGTGTATATCGGTGTGCACGACCTTGTGGCATGTACAGCGATACACTGTGCATGTCACAAGCTGTTCGTATATGATGAATTCAAAATTAAATGATGACGAACAACCCAAATAACTGAGGCAAATAATATTTTCAAAATCACATTTTATTTTACACTGTAAAAATATTTTATTTTCAATTTTACTGCGTCAGTGTGTATTTTTGCAGATTGCTCAGATGCTGGATTCAATCTGGACTGGAGTTGAAGATCAGATACGAGTGAAATGAAGTGCATTTGTAAATGTAATGTAATCGAATTGAAATTGTATATATATATATAGTGAGAGCTTGAATTTGTACTATTCAAAATTGTAATAAATATTTGTTTAAATAAAATATCTATTTGAATTTAAATTCCGTGTTATTTATTTTATTTAGCAAATATTTATTTAATTATTTGTGAAATGAAATAGTACATTAACAAATACATTTAAATGAATATATATGTTTATTATTATCAAACAAAAATCATATACTCGCATATTCAACAATCTCCTCCTTTTGATGATAACAAACATATATTTAAGATTTTGATTTTATTAAATGTATTTGATCATTCAATTTGCTCCCCCTATTTGAATGCCCCCTCTCTACACAAAGCTCCCCCTTCATATATGCATGTAAATAAAAATATGAAAATGAGCTTAGATGCAAATAGAAAATATTTGACCTTTATTTGCCAAAATCTTAACTTTTCTCTCCCCCTTTTGTTATCAGTAAAAGAATAGTAGTGTTAGAAAAATAGGGATAAAGTGATATACATTAATACAATATTAAAACTCAATCGAGTATAAATATTAAATTTCAATAAAAAATCAAACAAAAATCATAAATACTCTATTTGACGCATAGTCCACTTTAGAATGATAGGGATAATGTCATCATATAAAACCATATAATTGTATCTATTTGCGGTATATTTATATCAGGAATTTGAATATCTGCTAACCATGCATAACCGTTAGGACTTTGAAATGAGATTAGTAGTATTCTAAATTTTTATTAAAAAAATGAATTCAAGTATCTTCTAACCACGCATAACCGTGAGGACTTTTAAATGGGATTAAAATCAACTTGTCTATTTAATCAATCAATTTTGATATGCGTTTCATACATGCATAACCGTGAGGACTCTTAAATGAGCATGAAAGCACATAATAAAAAATTCCAAGTAATTCACCCATGCATAACCGTAAGGACTTTTAAATGAGAGTGAATACTTTGGATGTATTTATTTGTTAAAAAAATATAATGAAATGAAAGCGCATAATTTCCTGTTTAAAATACCACATATTGACATACTATATTGGATTTTGATGAGTGATGGTCGATAAAAATATGATAGAAATAGAAATGGTCATGGAATTTTTACCAAAGAAAAAGTTTTTATAACTATTGTTTAAATTTCTAAAGAAATTTACTAATTATACTGTCTCAAGTTATAATATATGATTAATATCAACACTCATCACTTTTCAATCACTATTTATCTTTTCGATAATTAGTAGGGGGTCAGATTAGTTAATGTAGTTATTTAAAATCAATTTCAAAAATAATTATAAAATCAAATTTTCTGAAATAACTAATCCGAAACAAGGTCAACAAAAATGATTTTCTAGAAGGGGTTTTCTAAGAAAAATGTCTGCTAATTTAAAATTATTTGAAATGAAAAATATGCAGATATTTTCTTTGAAAAAAAACGATGCAGCTACTGAATGTCTCAACATAAATCACGTTCCACTAGTAATTTTTCTATCAACTAGATTACTAGTGTAATCTGCATTTGAATTTTCTTTCACTCAAGATTATCATTAGTTGTAGACCAGATCATGAAGCTGCAACAAATTCCTTAAAATCATTTTTAACAGCTTTTAAATGAAATTCTCTTGAATTTGAATTGAAACCGTGTATACAAGCAAACACAAAATATAATGTTAAGTCAAATATATCCACATGTATCATGAGTAATCATCAATCAATAAAACACCATTATTAATCCAAGCAAATCTATATGAAAATAGTTCAAAGATGATTGTTCAACATTTTGAATAAGTCAAAATCAAAATCAGCATTTATTTCTTTATCATCAACCGGCTGAATTAAATTATGGTGCAGATTATCACATTTAATAAGATAAATATTCCATTACCTATTTTACCTTTACCAATAATATTTCGTTGTTGCCCATTGTGATTCTGTCACCTTTGTACTAGGCTAAGGAACTTTGATTTGTCGCCCATTATGTTTCTGGAACAGCCAGAATCCAGATAACACTGTTGTTGTTCCTTAGCCTGCCACCACACCTACACGATGAAAGAATTTTGACCTAATTGTTTTTATAGGTCCATGATTGTTAGTGGCAATAGATTTTGAAAAATAAGTTTGTGGAGACCCAAAACTATTTATATATGTTCCTTTTGGCACCCAAATTTGTTTAACTTTAAGAGATTTTATAATTGTGCCTTTTGGAACCCAAATTGGAATAGTTTTCACGTGTTTGGGTCTATACCAACAAATATTTTGATTGTGTCCAAATTTTCTACAAAATGTGCACATGGAATTGACTTGATTAATTTTGCTTCTAACAAGTTCAGGTTGATTATATCTAAGTGCTTGTCTATCTGTATTAATAGTTTGTTTCCCTAATAGCATATTTAATGATCTTTCACTTTTGGAAAATTTTCCTAAAGTTGTAGACAATTATTGGACTTGTGTTTTTAGCGATTCATTTTCCTTTAATAATTGAGTGCACTTTTTAATAGAATTTTCTCTCCTCGTATTTTCACTTTCTTTCAAAATCAGAATTTCATTTTTAAGCGATTTGATTTTAATTTCTGATTTTTTAATTTCTTCATCGAATGTTGGACACTTATTACACTTAGGGCTCTTGCTTTGATAGTTTTTGACTAATTGATCAAGCTGTTTATTTAAATCTATCAAAGTATCTCTTTGTGATTCAAGTTTAGCGTATCTCTCCCTAAGTCGTTCAAAACAGCCATTTACTTCATGGAAATATATAAGTAATTCAGAGTGAGTGAGTTTTGATACCTCGCTTGGCTCAACATCATCATCGCTATCAATTATATCACCTCGAAGGCACATATCTGCATTTTCACTCTCACTGCTAGTGCTTTTATCATCTTCATCACTTGTATTCCACGTGGCTGCAAAACTTTTCCTTTTTTATTTCTTTTCTTGGCCGTGTCAATTCCGAGGACAATTGGACTTGATGTGGCCAGGTTTATTGCACTTGTGGAAAATGATCTCCCGTTCTTCTGGGTTGTCTAGAACTTTAACTATTCTGCTTTTTAGTTTTTGATTTAGAGTTGGATTTCCATATCTGCGATTCCACTTTTTGAATTTCTTCATTAATAGTGCCAGCTCAGCTGCTCCATCATCATCATCACCATCACTTTCTGTTGTTCCTTTGAGAGCTATCGATTTCTTTCGAGTATCTCCTACTTCTCGTTCTTCCTTGAAATTCATCTCTAGCTCATAAGTGGTGAGATTTCTGATGAGTTCTTCAACTTTGATTTATTTCAAATCCTTTGGTTCTTGAATAGCTATGACTTTTGCTTCAAAACTCCGTGGAAGGACTCTGAGGATTTTTCGGACTATTTCCAATTCTGTGTATGATTTTCCAAGGGCTTTTGATTTGTATACGATATTGGAAAGTTGTCCATACATCTCTTTGACATTTTCATCTTTGGCCATTGTGAAGTTCTCGTATTCACTACTAAGCATGGCAAGGCGAGATTCTTTGACTTGAGATGTTCCTTCGTGAGTCACTTCGAGTGTGTGCCATATTTCCTGCGCAGTTAGACAATGTGAGACACAATTAAATTCAATTTGATCCAATGAAAAGATAATAGAATTCATAGCTTTAGCATTAGTATTCTGTAGTTTATTTTCTAGATCCATCCACTGATCCATCGGTTTATCCATTTCCTGATTATCTACAACTATCGTTGGCGCTCTATAACCTGTCTCAACAATATTCCAAGCATCAATGGTTTTTAGAAAAAATTTCATTCTATTTTTCCAGTAATCATATCCACCATTGAACATTGGTGGTCTAACTATGGATTGACTCTCAGCAAAAGCATTATTAAAAGAAGCCATTTTAAAAATTCAATTTTTTTTTAAAATTGGTTTTTGAAAAATCAGATTTTAAAAACAAAAAATGGCTTTTGTTCCTAGCTCTGATACCACTTGTAGGATCGATTTCACCCTAGAGGAGGGGGGGGGGGTGAATAGGGTGATACTATTAATTATAAAAATTATCACGGAAGTTTATAAAATATTTTCAACACAAATCACAGCAGAATAATAGCAGCATAGATAATAGCAGAATAATAAATGCAGAAAATAGAATACACAGATTTATCCAGCTTCGGCAAAACCCTACCTACGTGCTACCCCCAAGGTTTTTACTAGAAATCAAGTAGTCAGACGCTTACACACGTAAACTCACGACACCCGCTATCGACTAACCTTAACTCTACGCTCAAAACCCTACCACAACTCAGCCATTGATTTGCGAATTCTAAAACTACGCCACGTAGTTTGTCCCCTAGTCACACGACTAGAATTTACACAAGTTTAAAAATAAAGATACAATTTTAAAACAATTTAAAGAAAAATAAAACCCTAATTAAATATTAAGCCCAAATATAAATTATAGAAGCCGGCTCAAAAATTAATAAGTGATTAAAAATATGTCCCTCTTTATTTTATTAAGTCGGCCCGCTTTCTTCTTCGTTTGTGAAAAATGGCTGCTTCGATTCGTTCCTCTTTTGCTCTGAAATTAGGGCTTTGTATAAACTGAAGACGGCGACTTTAGTAGCTCGATCAAATGATGATTTACGTCCCTTGCTTTGTCGATCAATGATCTCTTCTCTTAGCACATGGCTCCTTCAATTTTGATCGAGTTTGAACTTACTTCGGTATGTAATTTGTTACTTTTGCTTCACTGTTTTTGCTTACTTGAACTCGATTGATTTTTACGGCCGATGATGATAGGGTTTATATAGGATTCGAATTCCTATTTTTTCATTCGTCTGATAATTTGCTTGACTTTGTGTCGGCCACCTTATTATGTTTTGATGCTGGTGATGATTTCTGACTTGTTTAAATTTGTATAATTTCGTGTTACTTGATTGACACGGTTTCGATTGATTTCTTGGTTGCCACGGTTTTGGTTTGAAACTGCTGTTGACTTGCTTATGTCGGTTTCATGAATTTATGATCACTTTGGCTTTCGTGGTTGAACTTCCTTGATTGACTTGTGGCTTTGACTTCATTGACGATGTTGATTTCGTTCTTTGTGCCTGACTCTGGCCATTTGTGTTCATCCCTGTAGCATACTCGACTTGTAGCTTGATTTACTTTCGGCCTTGACTTTGTTTGTTCAATCACTGTTCTGTACTTGTGCATTCATGTGTGTTTGCCTGTAGTGTTGCAGTCTTGGGTCTTGTTGCATATATATATATATCACTGTACATGTTGTTTTTGTTCCGGTTATGTTCATACTGCTTTGATCACAATCTATATCTAGTTCATGATGTCTTTGAAACTGTTTTGAGCTACACTGATGGTTGCATTCATTCTTCACTTTGATATTGTAGTCTTCATGTTGTATTTATATCATGTTGCCAAGCTTGACTGAATCTTCATTGACCTGTACATTCGAGTCTGGTTGACACTTGCAGTTCACTGGTGACATTGTTTTCATTTGAAGTTGCATTGCAGTTTCATTCATCCTTGAGTTTGTACTGTGTATATATGTATGTGTTGGCTGCTGTGCACATTGTTCATTGTCCTGTGCCATTTGATTGGTTTTATTCATAACTGCATTTGTAAGCCTGATCATATGTGTTTGCAGTTTTGTATATAAGTGCTCGTGCATGCTTTGAGTTTGTTCATTGTCGTTACTTTGCACTTGTAGTCTTCACTTCCATACTGCTGTGTTATATCTGGACCGGTCGATATTGCATGTTGACATTGTTTCAACTCCACCATTAGCTTGATTCTTGTTTGCTGCCTTATTTCTTATGTTTGGTCTTGGCCATTCACTTGTTAAGGCTGCTGCTCCTTCGAGTCCCCTGTGCATTGAACTTGTATAATTCTTGTGTATGTGGAGTTATCTTCGAACTGATGTGTTATTCAAGTTGCATTGTATTTGAACTCATGTCTGGTTTCGTGCAGTTGCTCATTCGAGCTGTTGTGTGGTTCGATGCACTTATATATGTCTTCATTTGTTGGTTGTATTTGAATTCTTATGCTCGACAGTTTTGTGATGTTTGTAGTGACCTGAGTTGAATCTAGCTTGTAGCTCGGGTTTGACCTTGTGCTGATATCTTGACTTTATTTGTATTGCACTTGAGTTGAACCTGGCTTTTGATTTGGGTTTGACCTTGTGCTCACCTGTCCCTGTAGATTTATCAAGTGTATATCGGTGTGCATGACCTTGTGGCATGTATAGTGATACACTGTGCATGTCACAAGCTGTTCGTATATGATGAATTCAAAATTAAATGATGACGAACAACCCAAATAACTGAGACAAATAATATTTTCAAAATCACATTTTATTACTGCAAAATATTTTATTTTCAATTTTACTGCGTCAGTGTGTATTTTTATAGATTGCTCAGATGCTGGATTCAATCTGGACTGGAGTTGAAGATAAGATACGAGTGAAATGTAGTGAGGTGCATTTGTAAATGTAATGTAATCGAATTGAAATTGTATATATATATATATAGTGAGAGCTTGAATTTGTACTATTCAAAATTGTAATAAATATTTGTTTAAATAAAATATATGTTTGAATTTAAATTCTGTGTTATTTATTTTATTTAGCAAATATTTATTTAATTATGTGTGAAATAAAATAGTACATTAACAAATACATTTAAATGAATATATATATGTTTATTATCATCAAACAAAAATCATATACTCGCATATTCAATAAATACAAGTCGAATATCACAAAGGAAATCACATTTCTTTAATAAATGAAATGGCATATATGAGATTGTTAAACACCTTTAAATGGTTTAAAATGGTTTATAAATGTCTTATAAATACTAAAATCCAATTTGGTAAAGTTTTGACAAGTTATGAAAATTGAGTCCAAAATAGGCGCGTCGCGTAACGACAGTTCGCGATTTCGCGCCGCAGAAAGTCAAATTCATTTATACGATGTATTCAGAGTTGGAATTCTTTATAATAAAAATTTTCTAAACTCTTATAATCATAGTTTTTAAACAAAAGAAAAGGATCGAGATTTCGTTTAGTAGATTTTCAAATATGAGCAAAATAAGTTTTCAAATTAGTCGCGGTTTGGCAGTTCGAAAACCAGAGCAACAAATTCTTTAAAAATATAGAATAAATTCTATAAATATTTTAAAATATTTTGAATAAGATTTGAGTAATAAAAATGAAATTCTAAATGATCGAAAAGTTGTTTTGATCAAATAAGCATTATAAGCACTATTCGCAGCACTTTTTGCAGCTTTTGAAATATTGCTTTAAACTTATGTATTCTTACCCAAATCTTTTATAAACATTTTCAAATAAATAATTAAGTATTTTAAAGATAATGTGGAGGTTTTATAAATTATTTTAAAGAGTTTAAATAAATGGTTTAAAGAAAGCTGTTATAAATAAGTGATTTAATCTTGGCTCTAAAAGCCGATGAGTAAACTGGATTTTATTTATACATGAGATCTGGATGTGAAGTTATTAAACTAAGGAGATGTTCAGGAACAACCAATGCCCTGGCTCACCTGGCCTTTTTCCTGGGCGAGGGATAGATAAGGTCGAAATGTCGGAAACGAGACAAGTATAAAAGATTCAATTTTCCAAATTTAAACAACTTGGATTGTATAAAAATAATCTTCTTACACTTGGTATTAAATTTCGAGAAGGGAACCGGTACCATCCGTGTGAATTTAAAAGGTGATTCCACCGTTGGATAGTAAAGGTTGAATATGGAAATTGATGTTGAGTAGAACTAGTATATGTTTGCACACAAAAATTGCACAACCATCCAATAGAGATTTTGTAGAGTAATAAATGAAGAATATTAAATGTAAACAGAGAGAATATAACAGTAAAGCAATAAGAATTAAACAAATAACAGAGACACATCAGTTTACAGTGGTTCAGCGCTGTTTGCCTACGTCCACTTTGAAGGGATGACTTTATTAATCACTTTGTAAACTGAGTACAAGAGGGATCAGATGAAAATCCTTAGTTACAAAAGAATACAAAGCAATAAGCAGCCTATATGTCCCGAAAACAAATAATCAAGTCTCAATTTATAGAGTAAGATGGTTAAATATTTCCCTGAAAGTTCGACAGAAGGATCTCCAGATCCATAGGGGCCCACAAGAGGGATCACATAGCCCAAATCCCAAGAAATAGGAAGCATGGATGATCCCTATTTTGGAGGAGTTTGGGGTTGGGTGCTTCTCCATGTTGTATTATGCTTAGCCTCCTAATTTCATTCCAATTGAATTGCTAGAACTTGAGTTATTGATTAACCTTTTTTGCAACATGTGATGTTGGCTGATTTAGGCTGATCCTTCTAGAGGGAAGAGGGTTGATCCCTCTTAATTCTTCATATTGGGGTGCAATTCCTAAGGTGGACTCCCTAGGGTCCCCTCTTCTTGTTTCCAAAGTTTCAAGTGTATTGGACTTCTGGATTTTGAGATATCGATTGTTTTCTATTGAGTTGCATTGTTGAGCTAAATACGATCCGATCCCTTCTATACGATCCCTTTTATACAATCCCTTTCATACGGTCCCTTTCATACGATCCCTTTCATACGATCCCTTTCTTAGGTGAAGTAATTTTCCAAAAACTCCGAATGACTTGAAAATTGAAATGTAGCCTCATGGGCCCTTCCTTGTTACTCTATATCGACCTCACCCACTTTGGGACAAAAATCGAGGATATATACCAATCCCTTAGGAGAAGGGATAGGCACCGATACCCTACCTGGAGGAGGTACTAATCCGTACTTAAAATATTCTTGAGAGTCTATCTCTTGGTCTCGGTTGATCATCGCTTCATATCATTGCTTACACCTGATTTTTGGACTTCATAATCATCACTCTGGGCTATTGGCCTTGATGACAGTCGAGTCTAACTTGTACAGTCAGTTTGGATATAGCCAGGTCAAAATGCCAGATAAAACTTACCCCCGAAAGTACGTCTTGTGTCGAACATGACGTGCTTTGAATCGAAGCAAGTTAGAGTCGCTGTAAAGAAATCCATTCAGTTTTCTAAATAGTCGCTATCCCTTTATTGAATTATTTTCCCAAAGTGTCGTATCTCCCTTTGTTCGTCATGATGCTTGGTCGATTTCCAATAGTATAAATTCAGGATTGTGTTCCATCAGTTGCTATCTGTGTCTAGTTCTATAGGGATAGTAAGCTTTAGCTATCCGATTCAGTTTCATTTTTGAAAGCTTCAGGTCAGAATTAAATTTTTATCGATTTCAAATGTTGCATTTTTTAGAATATACATGACGTTCAGGTACGTTTCTTTGTCGTTGGCTCCTGGATGTGTTTGTACCCTCGCGGGTTGTAATAACCTACTAATCTGTAGAATTCAAGCTGATAATAAACCACACAAGTCCAACCCAAATTGAACAGAAAGACGGATAGTTATGAGAAAGAAAGAAAAAGGAGAAGAGAAGAGAAGAAGAAAAAACGAAACTAAAACAACACAGAATCTCATAATATCGGCGGAACAAAATATAATATAATATCAATGATCTTTACAAAAGAGAAACTTTTATATACATACATCAAATCAGAGTACACAAATAAGCAATCATCGGTCTGGATAGTTTAACAACCTACCCTTATAAATACTAATAATTTCAACAACAATGCAGCGGAAAAATAAACAAATACGGGAATACGTCATGAAGACCTCTAGCTCGTTTCCTGAGCACCAATGCTTCCAAAGTAATCTGTAAATATGCTTGGTCTGACCCCGAGCATTATAATAAAATAACACCTGAGTTAGTCTGGTAAACCAGCATGAGAAAACACACTCGGTTGGAATTTAATGTTATCCAAAAATCTTTCAAACCAAAGAAATCTCGTAAGACCACGCCGCACATAAACATGGACGAGTTTTTGCCTTATAATAACCAATAAATTTCTATAGAAAATTCTATGATATTATAATAATGTCTAGAGTACAAATACTTATAATCATAGCCGAAATTGTTACATTAATTAAATTCTAGCATACCAGGTTCTACAATCAAAACCGTAAAGGCACGTATTGTATTGGATTCCATACTATGACAAGGTAAGGAACTACCTTTCGAAGATACATCTATAGATAAAATTCACTGGGGTCTGACAAGAACATCTTGTACCCTTGCCATACAGGACTGGCCTACCACTTGACTAGTAGTACCGTATATGATCACCCTTTCCTTAACAGGCCCGAAGCATACATGAGTAGATAGTGTTTGCGCCAAAATTGGTCACAAACCCCGAATGTTGTGAAAGCACCAGTATATGAATATAAATCAACAATATTCACACACAAATCTCAAATCTAAGCAAACAGAGTATCACAATTCAGAAATAATGAACAGAAACACGAGATTTATAGTGGTTCGGCGATCTTGCCTACGTCCACTCTGAAGTTGATGATTTTATTGATGTTCACTTGATGATTACAATCTCTTCTAATGTAGTACAACTGAAATTATATTCTAAGTCTCAATCTAAGGTAGCGGTGGTGTTCTGGAGTAAATCTAGCAGAATCTGGGCGCTCTTCAGTACTTAGAATTATCCGACCCCTTTTCTGAATGACTAGGGGCTCTATTTATAGGTGTAGGAGGCTGATATTTCGCCTAAAATGAGGGGAGATCAGTTCTGGTACGTCAGGGGGCCCACATGGCCGAAATCTGGAGATCCGGGCCCACTTTGGGATCGATTCGACCCTTGGTTCGAATCGATCAAGAAATCATCCAATCGAGCTGAAATTTGGCGTGGACATTCTTCATCATGTGCTTAAGCTTCTGTGAATATTTCATTGCATTTGGACTTGTAGAACTCGAGTTATGATCGATTCAAGTTGAAGATTTTCGTGTTCTTCGTCCTATGGATTCGTTCGAATCGATATGGTTCGAATCCATAGGGTCGAATCCATGCTCCTGCATGTGAAGGCGATGATGTGGCGCGCGTCCCTCGTATCGATCCACTTTTCGCTCCGAATTGACTGGGTCGAATCCATGGTTTCAGCTGTTATGACTTAGTGGATTCGAGGTGGTGGTTTTGTAAATGTGCTCGTTCGAATCAATCATGGTATATCATGGTTGATCGATTCGAAGCTACCTCAGCAGGGTGGATTCGAAGGTATGACTCCATCGAATCGACCGAATGGACGTTCTCTTCGAATCGATCGAGGTAGGTTATATTTAATCGATACGAAGGCTTCGTAGTTGAATGAATTCGAAGACCTTCTCTTTGATGGACTCGAAGCAAGGGAATGGTTCATTGGACTCGAACCGTGACTCGCTTACTGGATTCGAAGCAAGAGCGGCTTCGATTGGATTCGAACCAAGATATATGAGGATGGATCCGAACTATAGCTCTTTCGATGGAGTCGTAGCAAGGTCACTCCTTATGGATTCGAACAGAGCTTGTCTTGATGGATTCGAAGGGTATCTTTACCTATGGATTCGAACCTGTTGGAGTCGATCCTGTTGGGTTCGAACTTAGAGCCATTTTTCCCAAACGTGCATCGATGATATCTTGAGCGTACGAACTCGGATTGACTTCAAATTTGGAATGTTGGTTTATACGACTTTGCTTGACGTGTCTTATCAATTGTAGCCCGATCCGGACTCGGACAAAATTCATTGATATCCATGGTGAAACAGTGCATAACGAACTTTTACGACGAACTGTCTTTAGTTTTCCAGTCAACTTTTTGGTGTCATGGCCTCGCCAAAAGGCGGGATAACATTTGCCCCCCAAAACATGCCTTGCGATAGGAAGGTGTGTTTTGTAATGCCATAAGCTGGATGTTCATATCCTGTTGATGACCTGCAAAGACATTGATAGTTTTATCTGACCTTAAATGACGACCGTTCGTGATCTAGCCATTTTGAGGTGGAATGCGACCGTTCGCGATCTAGCATTTCTTTACGGCCCCAAATGATGACCGTTCGTGATCAAGCCATTTGAGGTGAGGGGTGCCGTTCGAGGCGAGTTGTGATCGTTCGCGATCGGGTTTCGTGGAAAGAAGAATGTGATCGTTCGTGATCGTGTTCCGTACGAGGCAAAAATGTGATCGTTCGTGATCGAATGTCATTCTAGACAGATTACGACTGTTCGAAGTCGGGTATCGTTCTAGACGGATTGTGACTATTCGAAGTCGGATGTCGTTCTAGACGAATTATGATGGATTATGACCGTTCGTGGTCGAGTGCCGTACGAGGCAGAGTGTGATCGTTCGTGATCGAATGCTATACTAGATGAAGTGTGACCGTTCGCGGTCGGGTGCCGTTCGAGGCTAATGGTGACCGTTCGAGGTCGGGTGCCGTTCGTGGCGAAGTGTGATCGTTCGCGATCGAATTGTGACCGTTCGCGGTCGGATGCCGTTCGAGGCGAATTGAGTGTGCCCGGGGAGGGACTTAGTATCATCAATACCAGGTTTCACGTTCGGGTGAATCCCCGGATTGTTTCTTGCAACGGTTTATCGCCATCTCAGAGCATGCCTAGGGACCGTTCGTGATCCCGTACATGTGTAAGTGGCTTAGCCGTTATGAAATCACAAGTAGCATTTTTTCATTGAAAATAAGTCTTTAGCAGAAACGTTAAACAAAGTCAAGTTCAAATGTTCAAATCAAAATGAAACAAAAGCAAAGCAAGGATGTCAAAGTGTAAACTCCCACAACGATAGGGTCAGTAGTCATTCACAACATGCCTATGGACCGTTCGTGATCTCGCACATGTGTAAATGACTTACCCGTGTTGGTGAGAGGTTTACAACTTGTCCATCGTTATTTCAACTAATTGATAATCATACGATGTCCTGGCTCGGGGGCACCCCTGGCTGATGTAGACGGTGGTCGCTCTGGCTCCACCGCTGGAGCTCGCCTCCTTACATACTGAAGTAGCATACCGTTCCTGATGTGCCCTTCCACCTCATCCTTCAGATGTCTACAGTCGTTAGTGTTATGACCATTCAGTTCGTGGAATAAGCAGTATCTGTCTGATTTCCTCTCGTCAACAGTGGGATCCCTTCGTATTGGCCTACGGTAGGGAACTTGCTCTCGTGTATCTTGGTAGATTCGTTCCAAACTCTCATTCAGCTCAGAATAAGTGGTGAATCGTGGCTCTCTCCGCAGTCGCTTTGACCTGTCACCATTGTCCTCAGTCTTTCGTTTTCCTTTATCCTTGCTTGAATCATTTTCGAGAGGCTTTTTGTCTTTAAGTGCATAAACTTCTATTCCCTCTCCTTCTTCTCTTTCAGCATTAGCATCTTCCAATCGTAAAAACTTTTCTGCCTCGTGATAGAATTCTCCTAGATCCATTGGCGGATCCTTAGTTAATGAATTTTTGAATTCCGTGCCATCAGCTACTCCGGACACAGCTGCCATCATAACCATGGATGGATCTGGCCGATACACCGATGCTGCTGCCGCATTGAATCGCGTCAAGAAATTCCTCAAAGACTCTCCAGCTTTCTGCTTTAGCGTTGCCAAACTCATCACATTCTTGGGTCTTGAAATATGAACTCTGAATTGCCTCATAAATTTCTCAATCAAATCGGTCCATGTCCTAATGGAGCCGCTCTCTAGCTGTCTGAACCATAAAGCTGCTATGTCTGTCAAATACAATGGGAAGCACCGGGCCATGACTTCCTGTGATGCCCCCAGCACTTCCATGTGCCTTATATACCTCGTTAGATGGACCGCAAGGTCCGTCCTCCCATCATACCCTTCTACTGTTGGCAGTTTGAATTCTGGTGGGTTCCTAGCCAATCTAATCGCAGGAGAAAAGGGACTCTTGTTCACGTCTTCAAGATCTCTGTTTACTAATCTGCCTCTCATGGCTCGCCTGACCATCTCTGCCAATCTATCATTATCTCCAAGCTGTAGTCCTTGTTCACTACCTTCGATCTGCCCCCCGAGTCCGTGTGAGCTTTCGGGTGTGTGCCCCCCTGGCTGAGCGTTCATCCCTCTATTGCCGCCAGGTTGCTCGGATGTCCTTGTCTCTCTTCCCAGGTTTGGATCAACATGTCCTAAGTGTGTGCCCCCCAGCTCCGGCGCCGCGTTAGATGGTCCTGCTCCGTTCTGGATTCTGGTTGCTCCTTGATTTTGTGCTCCAAGTTGTCCGATCTGTTGAAGCAAATTCTGGATCATTTCCTCTTGTCTCTTCATCATTGTCTCCATCTCTTCCCTAGTGATGAAAACTGAAGCTTGGTTTGCTCCTGAGGAAGCCTCTTGACTCCCTTCGTGCTAACTTCGCTCTGGCCTCTGCCTTTTGCTTGTTTGTCTTGTCATGATTCTTCGGATCTGAATCTCTTAGCCTTCTGAATCAACTTTCAAAGGATAGAACTCCTGAGTTCAGTTCTCGGTGAAAGCACCAAAGTGTTTGCGCCAAAATTGGTCACAAACCCCGAATGTTGTGAAAGCACCAGTATATGAATATAAATCAACAATATTCACACACAAATCTCAAATCTAAGCAAACAGAGTATCACAATTCAGAAATAATGAACAGAAACACGAGATTTATAGTGGTTCGGCGATCTTGCCTACGTCCACTCTGAAGTTGATGATTTTATTGATGTTCACTTGATGATTACAATCTCTTCTAATGTAGTACAACTGAAATTATATTCTAAGTCTCAATCTAAGGTAGCGGTGGTGTTCTGGAGTAAATCTGGCAGAATCTGGGCGCTCTTCAGTACTTAGAATTATCCGACCCCTTTTCTGAATGACTAGGGGCTCTATTTATAGGTGTAAGAGGCTGATATTTCGCCTAAAATGAGGGGAGATCAGTTCTGGTACGTCAGGGGGCCCACATGGCCGAAATCTGGAGATCCGGGCCCACTTTAGGATCGATTCGACCCTTGGTTCGAATCGATCAAGAAATCATCCAATCGAGCTGAAATTTGGCGTGGACATTCTTCATCATGTGCTTAAGCTTCTGTGAATATTTCATTGCATTTGGACTTGTAGAACTCGAGTTATGATCGATTCAAGTTGAAGATTTTCGTGTTCTTCGTCCTATGGATTCGTTCGAATCGATATGGTTCGAATCCATAGGGTCGAATCCATGCTCCTGCATGTGAAGGCGATGATGTGGCGCGCGTCCCTCGTATCGATCCACTTTTCGCTCCGAATTGACTGGGTCGAATCCATGGTTTCAGCTGTTATGACTTAGTGGATTCGAGGTGGTGGTTTTGTAAATGTGCTCGTTCGAATCAATCATGGTATATCATGGTTGATCGATTCGAAGCTACCTCAGCAGGGTGGATTCGAAGGTATGACTCCATCGAATCGACCGAATGGACGTTCTCTTCGAATCGATCGAGGTAGGTTATATTTAATCGATACGAAGGCTTCGTAGTTGAATAAATTCGAAGACCTTCTCTTTGATGGACTCGAAGCAGGGGAATGGTTCATTGGACTCGAACCGTGACTCGCTTACTGGATTCGAAGCAAGAGTGGCTTCGATTGGATTCGAACCAAGATATATGAGGATGGATCCGAACTATAGCTCTTTCGATGGAGTCGTAGCAAGGTCACTCCTTATGGATTCGAACAGAGCTTGTCTTGATGGATTCGAAGGGTATCTTTACCTATGGATTCGAACCTGTTGGAGTCGATCCTGTTGGGTTCGAACTTAGAGCCATTTTTCCCAAACGTGCATCGATGATATCTTGAGTGTACGAACTCGGATTGACTTCAAATTTGGAATGTTGGTTTATACGACTTTGCTTGACGTGTCTTATCAATTGTAGCCCGATCCGGACTCGGACAAAATTCATTGATATCCATGGTGAAACAGTGCATAACGAACTTTTACGACGAACTGTCTTTAGTTTTCCAGTCAACTTTTTGGTGTCATGGCCTCGCCAAAAGGCGGGATAACAGATAGTAATCGATCTATATTTGAAATGATCATACCCTGATGGGAGCGATCCACATGGCCCTACTGCATACCCGATTTTTTGCCATTTCCCAGTTGACGAGGCTTGAGGCTACGTTTTACCTTTATATACCACTTCCCACTTGGAATGCTAACATTGCCCTCCAAGCAATAATGCAATGCCAGCATTCATCCATACAAGTTCGTTCTTAGACTGAACGAAACTGAAGGCACCACTTCTACTACATCCATTTTGAATCATCCTTAAGATTGGTAGTAAGTAGCCCATGCACTTAAAAAGCTCCATTTCGATTATCTTCAAGATATTCCAATTCAAAACCCTTATGCCAGTTTGAAATGGTTTTTGGATAACATATACAGTCCAGGTCTCTCCGAATCGACAACGTTAGTTTATAAACTGGCTGACATTTGATAGTCGGTTATTTAACTATTAAACAAACAAACAATCCAACCAGAGATCAAATTTCCAAAGGAGATAACACTGGTTAAGCACCAGCAACACTAAGCCTCTTTAATTAAAACACTTTCCAAATATTTATCTTAAAATAACTTTACAAAGGCATATTCTCAACCCACATTTAATCTTCCTATATTTGGAGAACACTTCCATATACTTATCTCAACGGTATAAGTATATTCACAAACCATTTCATTTTAAACGTTTAGACGATGCCTCTATATACTTTAATATGTAATAAGTATATTTACAACTTTATAGGAAACTTCTTATTTCCCAAAACACATTTTATTAGGTTAAAACGAATGTTGTTACGACAACCCAAAAACACCAGTATACAGATTCAGTCAGTTATATTTAATAATTTTCGATGTCAAACTCAAACTATTTATTAGTTAACAATGAAGCCGATCAAGTTGGGGTACCATTACCTCTCAGTCCTTGAATGAACGACATTCCTAACTTCAAAACGGATGTAAATCACACACTTTGAAACTTAACATCAAATAGGATATAGATATAAATCCCGTATATTATAAAAACATCTTCTTCCAGAAATCATCTACTATAACAACAGTTTTATGCCTATGTCTACCTCGCTTTCTCGAAAAACATTTATTACAACAAAAATGTTGAAATCCATGTCTTCCTACCACTTAAAATATTTTAAATCACTTTTTAAACAAGTAAACTCCATTTGAAAATATCACTTCCAAAACATTCCTTTAAAAGATTATTTTAACTTTTAAAACGTGAATATATTTCCTTGATAAAAATTCATACTTAAATTTCAACATAATCATTTCCATATATATAAAACTATATTTATATTCTTTCTATTTTATAAAACTTCCATTTTATAAAATCCCTTTATTTATAAAACCCCATTTATAACTCAATCCCTTTATAAATCTCACTTATTCATAAAATCTCATTTAAAACATCAATTACAATCCGTATTTAATGTTGCCTCCATATGTATAAATTTCTTTTATAATTTCCTTTCTATTTATAAAATATCATTTAACATCTCCAAATTTACCCTCACTTTCGATTTCCAAAATAGAATCAACTATTTTTCAAAAACAACATTCCACCTATTATATAAATCCACAATTGTGATTTATTTCCCAATTTATCCAATGATAAAAGTTTCCCTTTATTTATAAATACCATTTAAAAATCTATCCTTTTATTAATAAAATAGTATTGTACAAATCCTCACTTTATTTGTAAAATGTCACATGTATACATTATCACATTTATGAATGTTATCCGACCTTTTAGCCCGGCTGTATTCAGACTGACTGGACAAGTTAGACTGGACGATCATTCAGGAAGACAGCTCGGAGAGATGAGTATTAGGCTCAAAGATCAAGCGCATGCAATGATATGAAGCAACGATCAACTGAGATCAAGAGATAGTCTCTCCAGAATATTCTAAGTATGGAATAATGCCTCCCCTAGACAGGGGACCGATGCCTATCCCTTTTCCTAGGGGATTGATACCTATCCTCAATTTTTGTCCCAAACTGGGCGAGATCGATATTAATTGAGAAGGAAGGACCCATGAGGCTACATTTCAAGTTTCAAGTCTTTGGAGTTTGTATGCTCAAGTTATGGGCAAATTACTTCACCTATAAAAAGGGATCGGTATAAAAGGGACCATATAAAAGGGATCGGTATAAAAGGGATCATCCATATTCAGCTTTCACTACATATTGCAACAATGGTCGGTAAATAACTCAAAATCTATAGATGCTATCAACATGAAACTTGGAGTATAAGCACATTACAACATGGGAACCTCCCCCTAGTGATTGCGCCCCAACAGAGGAGATCTGAGGGATCTGTGCCTATCCCTCTAGAGGGATCGATGCCTATCCCTCTAGAGGGATCGACTGAAATCAGAATGCATGCAACATAACTTCACGGAAAACGTGATATCTCAAAAATGGTAAGTCGGAATGGCAAGAAATTTGGAGGACAAGTAGCTAATATCATATAGGACCCACCAGAGGGATCGTACCCCATTTGGACATCAAAATATTGATCGACACCGATCCCTATTATGGGCCCATTGGGCCTCAAAATTCTTATGTGGCCTCGTCTTGGCCTGGAGGTTCTTCTGCCGAAATTTCAGCCCGATCCATGCACGTCTTCCCATATAAATATAGTAGACATGGCATCAAAAAAGGGATCATTCTTTTTGCTATCAAGGCTCTTCCATTTTTATTCTTTATTCTTGTACTAATGGATCCCAACTGATCCAAACATTCTTGTAATCATAACTAAGTGCAGGACCAATAAAAGTATGAAGTGGATGTAGGCCAAGATTGCCGGCCACTATAAAAGTCCGTGTATTCATTTATGATATTTGCTCTGTTTTAGTTTCATTCTTCGTTTAATCTTTACTAGATTTTATTGGGTGTTGATGCCCATTTTTGGCGTCAACATTTTGGTGCTTTCACTGTGAAGTCGAATTGTCAGCTTGATTGGATCTCATCATCTACTTGTGGATTCCTATATTCGTGAGATAGATCCAGTTATTTATCGACAAACTTTCTATTCTACTCATATTTGAAGGAAATATAAAAGAAGCTGATAGCCATGGTTAGAGGAACTAAGTCTACTTCCCGTGTTGTTGGAGGATCTGATGATGCTAGCGTTTGACGAGGCAAGTAGAACGCTCAACCGACATTCACGTCGATCGATTGCAAATTTCACATAAGGATCAGGATTTGACATCAGTGTACTGGAGTATAGCATTGGAAATTCAAGTTTGATTCTAATCCATGTTCAAGGTAAAAGATCGTGTCCATCCATATGCATGTATATTCAAGCTTGAGGACTGCAATTTATGGCTCATTGTCAAGTTCAAGTTTGGATGCAAATGTTAAAGTCCATGGAGCTATAAAGTGTTAAGTTTTAATTACACAACATGGTCTTATGCGAATTCAACACCATGACATTGTAACCGACCCCTAAATACATATATATGCTCAATACCGATCCTTCTAAAGACGTCAATACCGATCCCTCCGAAACAGCTATACCGATCCCTCCCGCATATATGTATACTGATCCCTCTAGTATATATACCGATCACTCCAAAAAGTATATATACCGATCCCTCTACAAGGTATGTATACCGATCCCTCTGTAAGATGTACATATCGATCCCTCTGTAAGGTGTATATACCGATCCCTTGGCAAGGTATATATACCGATCCCTTTGTAATTTGCATATACCGACCCTTTGTAAGGTGTATATACCGATCCTCTACAAAGTTTATATATCGATCCCTCTATCCGGCGTATACATCGATCCCTCTGCAAGGTATATATACCAATCCCTCCGTAAGGTGTATATACGAACCCTATGTTAGGTCAATATACCGATCCCTCCTTTGGCTCCATCATCTCCAACATGCTTGCGACAAAACCCTCCTAAGCACACGAACCCGTGCCGCAGTGCAATGCCCCCGCATTCTGGATTTGGAACTCAACTTAAAGACGGTGCATTCTATCCACTCTCCTTACGTCTATGACTGACCAGGGCTTGGGGATCAAGCGACAACTGCTGAATTACCACCAAGGAATGGGCAAGGAACTTCTACTCAAACGGTACTTCCAAATGTAGGAGAACTATGACGATATGACATAAACTAGGATCGACTACCAAGTCAAGCTCACAGGGTAGATTGCGACTGCCTTCAACTTACCAGCTTTCAAACACCTGACTTGGTAGCTTTGGTATGCCGACTTGTTAGAGAAAACCAAGACCAGACTGATAATGATCAGAGTATCTCCCCTCATCGGAATCTGTTCACTGAAGCCGTTTTATAAGCAGAATATCCAAGGATGCAAGTCACTATCCAACTTATTCCAATGCCATGCAAGCTGCTCAAAGACTTCTTGCATGAACTCAACGTCGCTGTCACTGAAGTGAACACTCCCTGCGTGGATATCAAACGGATGGCATTGATAAGGGGAACTCTAAATTGGATTTCAGCGATTGGTTAGTTGGAAAGCCTCCTACGACCTTGGGTCACTTCTATTTCAAAGCGAATCAATGCTTCGTAAGGAGGATGCGAGACTAATATTTACAAGAAATAATCCAGGCCCAATGGCCAGAGGGGTTCAAAACAAGAGTAACGATGATGCCCTAAATAAGGACTCGAATTCTAGGAGACAACCTAGAGTCCTAAATTTGACTCATATACTGCTTTGAACGATTCAATCAAAAACATCTGCATGGAGACTCACGACTCGAAGCAGTACTGGAAACCAACCACGAGAGAGTCCATTAAAACATAGAAGAAATCCAGGAAATGTTGTATATTTCAGGATACACATGGTTATAACATCAACGATTGCAGACACCTCCGAGATGTGATCGAAAAGCTAATCTGGAAAGGAAGCATTGACAATATGTGAAAGCCCCACAGAAAGGCAAGCAGGGAACATATTATGCCTATCAATAAAGAATTTTGATTATCAATTGGACCACCTAAAATCGAATTCCAGTTGAGAAGGGCTGGGGTAAAGTAGAATAGTGAGCATATGATGCTGCTTCACTTATCAATAAGATTAATTTTAATTTCAATTATATTATGAACTACAACTAACTTGAACTAAACTACTTCCAAACGATGCAGGTGACCAAGTACTTAGAGTTGGGTGCCAACCAACCTCCACGGACCATGTTCGAACCTTTGGAGGATCATCAAGATGAGTGTGATTCAACCGCTCATCGGCTACCATATGTCCCTAACTTGGGAGCAAGGACTCGAAATGGAAAGTGGGTGTGACTCGACCATCCACTTCCTACTATGTGCTCCAATTCTGACATAACATATATGCCTTGCTCAGAGTTTGAGAAGGTTAGAATCCAATACAAAGTGGACATGACTAACCATCCACTTATCAACCTCCGCAATCGAATTGAAGACCAAAGAAGGATCAGAGTAAATATGCTTCGACCATCCACTCCCCATCACATATTGAAGTTCGCCAAAATACATATGCCTCTCCCAAAGATCAACGATGTCGGGATCCAACTAAAGTGGACGTGATTTGATCGTCTACACATCGACTCCTGCCCTGGACATAGGGAGCATTTTGAAAGCTTGACTTAAAGTAGGCATGACTGACTGCATACTCATCAACCACTGCCCTCAACATGTGGACATGACTACAGCTTCAGGTGGATGTATTTGGTCGTCCAGTCGACAACTCTCTCCTTCGACTTATTGGAAGGAGTACTAAGCAAATTGGATGAGACCTGACCGTCCAACACAGGCATGGATGTGATCTAGCCATCCTCACTTACTCCCTTCCTCGATTTAATTGGAGGAGCTACAATCACCAAGTGGACGTGAACTGACTGTCCATTTGTCAAAAAATTTCCTTGATGCCGGGGGTAGAATTCCATTCCATGGATGAACATGGCTCAACCGTTCATTCGATAACTCTCACCTCGACTTGACAATTGGAGTACAAATCAAAAATGGGTGCTACTGACCACCCATTGACTAACTCTAGTCCCCAGAGTGAGGACCGAAGTATAAACACCAAAAAGATGGATGTGGTATGCCGTCCATCGACCAACTCTGGTCCCCAGAGTGCAGATTGGAATATAAACACCAAATGGGTGTGACTAACCACCAATTGACCAACTCTGGTCCCTAGAGTGCAGAATGAAATATAAACACCAAATGGGTGTGGCTGACCACCCATCGACCAACTCTGGTTCCCAGAGCATGGACTGGAGTATAAACACCAAATGGGTGTGACTAAAAACCCATCAGCCAACTCTAGTTCCCAGAACGTGAATTGGAGTATAAACTCTAAACGGGCACGATCTGACTGCCCATCAACAAACGCAGTTCCCTAAGAATGGACCAAAGTGTAAGCAACAAAATTGGATGCGACCCGACCATCCGATATAAAGCGGACACGACATTATCGTTCATTCGACAACTCCAATCTATGCCATGACAAAAGGATCTTACCAAGTGGATGTTGTTCGACCATCCGCTCACTGTCTCTCACTCTCGGTCCAACGGTGGGGACATATGTTAAAAAGATGGATGCGGTTCGACCTCCATCGATAACTCTAGCTCCCAGAGTATGAGTTGAAGTATAAACACCTAATGGGTGCGACAAACTACCTATTGACAAACTCTAGTACCCAGAGTGTGGACAAGAGTAGTGATAAAAATTGAACGTGGTTCGACCGTTCATCCAATGACTCTCGCCAATGATACGACGGGCTAAGTATAAAACACACGACATATGTGATATGACCATCTGCTAATAAGCTTCTTCTCTTGATTCGACGTGAAGAACTCTAAGTAAGAGTGAACGTGATACAACCGACCACTCTTCGACTTCCGCCCCTGATTTGGGAGCAGAATAAGTGACTAAGGAAAATGAGTTTCGACCATTTTTCAGAATAACTCTAAGTCCCCGGAGTGTGGACTGGAGTATAAACACAAATTGGGTGCAATTCGACTACCTACCAACAAACTCTTATCCCCAAAGTGTGGATATGAGTATTAACAAATAGGTGAGTGCAATTCGACCACTCACTATTCCATAAAATCCAACCTGAACTCTACAGGTTTAGTATAAACTCACCACAGATGGAACTCGACCATCCACGAACTACATCCGCTAACCAATGAATGGGGATAGGAGTACAAACCACTAAAAGTTGAATACGACAGCTCACAATAGCCCCGACTCAGTGTTCTTTACGACTTAAAGAGGCCTTAATACAAAACCAATCGAAACGACGTCAAAAGTTACGGGCGACTGACTATATCGTGCTACCGGGTCGATAGGCATTGTCGATTCAAGCTTTCCATATCGTGCCCCTGGGTCGATGATCAATATTGATATACACCAAACACAAGCGAATGTGACCCGGATATCCTTTGAAAAACTTCGATCACCAGAGTGCAAATAGGAGAATAAACCACAAATGAGTGTGACTTGATCATTAATTCTCCAGCACTCTTTTCGATCCATCAGAAGGAGTATGAAACCTGATGAGCATGACCCGACTACACCTGAGCTAACTCTATCCCTAGATCTGGTAGGAGAATATGAATCAAAATGGATGTGACTGAACGTCCAGCTCCGAATGAATGCGACACGACCGTTCATTCGTTGACTCTTACCATGATCCGACTAGAAGAGCAATATGAAACGGACATGAGTCGACCGTCTGCACACTGATCCTTGCCCTTGGTTCGGTAGGAAGAGCATAAATCACTGATTAGATGTGACTTGACCATCTATTCTTCAAGTCCTTGCCCAGAGTATGGCGACATTGTGCCGAAAGTGGACGTGATTGACCGTCCAGTACCCAACTCATGCCCGAAATCTGATGGAGCATCGAAATATTCTCCTTGCAAGGAAAAACCAGAATACAACCCATGATAGGTGAGACTTAGCCTTCAATCAACTAACCCGATTCCACGATTCAACGGGAAAGAGTATAAAGCTAAGGTTGACATGGTTTGCCTTCCTACTTATCGACGTATGCCCCAGACTTGGGGGCACAAGCAAAAAACAAGATGAATGTGAATCGACCATTCATCGATCAACTCTAAGTCTTTGGAGCTTAGGTGGGAGTATAAATACGACTAGGACAAGACTCGACCGTCCATGCAGTACATTTATCAACCCAATACCGAGGGTAGAAGTGTGATCATCCAATGACTGGCTGCGATAGCTCAATACTGTGATTCATATCTAGTGTTTATAGTGACTCGAGGCTATGACCGAAAGGATGCCTAGAGATAGAATCATCAAATCAATGCCCAAGCTCATGGGCAACCGATTATCATTCCAACCTGAATGACGAACAACATATCGCAAATACAGTGAACGAAAAGCGTGTTACTCGAGTACATAAGTGGATTAAAACTCAAAGCAAGAGCCAGCTATGCAGCTGCACGTAACCCGAAGCTGAACCCTACTCGACATTTGATTCGATGCGCTCCTTTAAGACTAATCTTCAACCATTGCAGATAATCGCTAAAAGCGTGTAGAACTCGTCACTATCAAACTCAACAGCTCATGACAAGACTCTAGGATTCGACTGGAATGACCATCATTATTGACTGTCCCAATCGAATTCCATGCTGATTGTTATGCAAAACAGTTACATTTGAACTCAATGATCGGCTATCAACATATAGGAATCTGACATTCATATTCAAGTTCATTCAGGGCACATGTTACAATTAGTACAAGTACAAATATGTTAATCTATTTAAGTCTGAAGTGGTAATCACCTGATTCAAGATCTATGCTAGTTCAAGTATGCAAGTCATATATGGCATATCCCATTGTCCAATTTCAAGTTCACATGGTCCAATATGTTCATGTCAAATAAAAAACTGCTTAAGTTCCACTAAAACAAGGGATCAAAACTGATCCCATTACTTGGAAAATCCATTTAAGCAGCTCACAACATAAGGCAAATATCAAGCAACAACACCACGATTGGTTAGTAAAGAAAGCACTTTCAAACAATGGCTTCCCGTCTCCATCCCTGTCCCCCCCCCGCTTTCAACCTCGTTTCCGTTCCCAGCCTCAGCCTCATCCTCCCCTCGTGCGGAGGTACCTGGTGGGTCGGGTCCTCCGCCTATCCGCATCCTCCCTTCGGTTGCTTCCCCCGGCGATCCAGTATGTCGGCCTTTCAACCATCCGGTTCGTCCTCAGGCGTTCCATCCCATTAGATCAACTTCGATGAAAACTTACGCTCAGGCGGCGGCCTCCCCTCCTCATCCTCCCCTGTTCCAAAACCCTTCGGTGATCAAACGCCATTGATTCCTTCCCATACTCAAATCGACCCACGCTACTGTTGAATTTTTGAAGTCCAAACGTCGTTGCCTTCGGTGCACGGGCAAAGACCACATGGCTAAAGACTGTAGGGATACAAAGATTTGTTTTTTCTGTGGATTCTATGGTCATTCACAACTGACCTATCCCAAATAAAAGAAACGCTTCGGTTACCGTGCATACAGTACCAGCTCCCGAGGCAAATTATCTCGCGCAGCCTAAGTGGGCCCCAAAATCTCCTGGCAAGCAAAAAGATTCAACTTAAACTCATCTCCACATGCAACCATCTCCTCATACCTCTCCCAAACCCCTCACTTCTCTTAGCTCTCCCCAACCCCTCACTGCTCATCACTTCCCCATGGATGACCCTTCTAAATACTTCACAGCTACCATTATCAGCGGCTACTGGACCATAGAGTCCCTCTCCATTACCTTGACATCCCACCTCCATTTCCGAGAATGGCTAATATGGATCCTATCCGACAACTGCTTTCTTGTATACAGCCCTTCTATTATTCTTCGCGAAAGAGCGTTGCAACTAAGGTCTATCTCCAAAGCAGGCAACTCGGGCACAGTGCTCATCCAACCCTGGTCGAATTTTGCACCTCCGACTGCACCAAACCTTGAGCCCCAGTCATGGGAGAGGTTGCATGGCTTTCCTGAGCTCCTGAGGGATAACCTGGAAGCGGTGCGAGAAGCTCTAAGTACCATCGGCCATGTCATAAGCCTTGACGAATGTGATTGGGCCCACTTCGACCACCAATACCTATATCAACAAATACAATTCTTTAGAGGAATTATAACTCCATCTACTTTCGTTGCTAGACTCAACAACGCGGATCACTTGCTTACGGTGGAGCGATGGGATCATGAGCACCCTAGGAGACGGCCCGAGACACTCATTATGGGCACTGACTTCGATCGTGAGTGGCGATGTTTCTCTGAACCTCTCAACCTCCCCTCGGATCAGTTGGACCCGGAAGATCGCTTTGATGCTATGAATTATGAAGCCTCTATGTCACCACCGAATCCCCCTACCCCCCAATGAGATGACTCTTTCGAAGTAGTGGGCCCAAACAGATGAGATGATTGGCCTGTCACCGAGCCCCGCTGGGACCCATTGTCTAACTTGGACCTCTCCGTCCCAATGCACCTCCAGACCCCCCGGCTGCATGAGCCGTCATCTCCCCTGCCAGCAGCTTAACCATCCAACCATGATCCCCCGTCTGCTCCTCAGCGATTTGCATCACTCTCTCCGACCCTCGTCCGGCGAAGCAATCGACTGAACTACACAGACTCTCTCCCTAGTAGCTCGGGTAGTTTTTTTAAACCTGTTGTGTTTTCCTCTGCTAATTCTAAATTAAATAAAAAAAATTGCATGTTGCATGGGTATTATTCTATCCGACGAACACTATTCGGCCATGCAATCGTTAGAAATTGAGCGTCTATCTCGTTCCCAATGAAAATTGTCTCATGGAATGTTCGGGGTTTGGGGGACCCGTCTAAATGTCAGGCTATCAATCTTATCCTATCCCCACAAAAAATCGACATCTTATTTATCCAAGAATCCAAACTTGTGACATCCCCATCTCATCTCAGGTTATTATGCGGCCCCTACCTGACTGGCTGGGCCCACATAGACGCTTCTGAAACAAGGGGTGGCATTATTACTGCATGGAATGAATCACTTTGGTCTCTCTGCCAAGTCATTTCTCATCCTGCTGCCCTACATGTTATCCTACGACACCTTCACTCGGGCATACTCTACTTCTTCTCCAATATTTATGGTCCCCAAAACACCCTTGACAGATCTGTTCTCTGCGCAAACTGTGTAGACTTCGCCTCACATATCAATGGTCCTTGGATCATTGGTGGCGATTTCAACACGACTAGATCTCCCTCTGAAAGAAACTCCGAAAACACCTCACAAGACTCAGCGGCCTTTAATGACTTTATCAACTCATGCGTCCTCATTGACCCACCTATCAGGAACCGACTTTTTACCTGGTCTAACCGTAGAGCTGATCCTGTCTTAGCAACATTGGACCGCTTCCTTTTCAATCCAGCCTAGGATGACCTCCACCCCCTCTCTATTGTTACTGGCCTTGCCACCACCTTGTCCGACCACTGCCCTCTACTTCTGGACTCAGGCTCTAACCCAACCTCTAAGCGACCATTCAAATTTGAACGCCTTTGGTTCCTTGAACCTTCTTTTGACGATTTTGTTAAGACAGCATGGTCCCAAACCTCTCGGATTCAGTCAGCTACAGCTCGAATTGTTTTCAAACTCAGATCACTTAAAAAGCTAATCCAGCCTTGGGCCAAATCCATTTGGGGCTCGATCTGGAATCGCATTATGGCAACCCAAGATAACATCCTGCATCTTAACATTCTGGAAGAATCCTGCCCCCTATCTGCCACTGAATCTAATCACCTCCGAGAACTAGAATTTGAATTGGACAGACTTATTAGGCAGGAAGAGATTGGCTGGAAACAACGCTGCAGAGCTAAATGGATTGAAGAGGGAGATAAAAACACTGCTTTCTTCCATCGACTCGCCAACGGCCGTCGCAGATCCACCTTCATCTTTGAAATATGTCATAATGATACTGTCTTTTCCGACCAATCTGACATCCTCCGCCTATTCACTGATTACTACAGAAATATTCTAGGCAAATCGTCTCCTTCGCTCCCGCCCATTGACTGGAACTTCCTTTACCCCAATCCCACTCTGATTTCCATCGATCGTCCCTTCTCGGAAGATGAAATTTGGTTAGCCCTGAAGGATATGGCTGACGACAAAGCCCCAGGTCTAGATGGCTTTGGCCCCCTTTTCTTCAAACACTTCTGGGGAGTTGTCAAATCTGATATCATTGAAATGTGCTATGAATTTCAAAACAATCCCGCCACAGTTGCTCGTATAAATTATGCTAACATCATCCTGATCCCCAAAACCCCAGGCTCAATCTCCCTCTCTTCTTTTCGACCCATCAGCCTCCTCAACACCACCTTCAAGATCATCACTAAGATCCTGGCAAATCACCTCCAAAGTGTCATTGGCTCTCTGGTTGGGGTCGAACAATCGGCCTTCATCCTTGGCCGCAACATCCTTGATTGTGTGACGGCCACACATGAAGTCATCTCCTTCTGCCACTTCTCAAACACCCCTGGAGCCTTACTCAAGCTCGACTTCTCCAAAGCCTTTGACTCTGTAAACTGGAACCTTTTGCTAGCCCTCATGAAACACAGAGGTTTTTCTGACACTTGGTGTAAATGGATACAGTGCATTCTCAATACAAGTCTTTCATCAATCTCCATCAATGGCTCGCTGGGTGGTCATATAAAGTCAGCTCGTGGATTGAGGCAAGGCGACCCCCTATCCCCACTTCTCTTTGTCCTTATCTCAGACGTGTTTAACCACATGGTCAAGCTTGCAACATTCAACAATCTCTTAGTAGGCATTAAGCTCCCAAATTCGAACCTATCAGTCTCTAATCTCCAGTTTGCGGATGACACCATACTGCTTGTTTCCCCTGAACCTGCTCATATTCACTATCTTAAAGTCCTTCTTTATGTCTTTGATCTTATCTTTGGCCTATCCATCAACTTTAACAAGAGCTCCATCATCATGCTTGGAAACTCCCATCACCTCGGTCCCTCTTCCGCTTCACTTCTCAACTGTAATTTGAGCCATTTCCCCATCACCTACTTTGGAATCCCCCTACATCCCACTAGCCATGCACGCCCGGACTGGCTCCCTCTTATTTCTAAGATCGAGTCTCGCCTCGCATCCTGGAAGGCTAAATCTCTATCAACTGCGGGCCGCCTTGTCCTTGTCAAATCCGTCCTATCTGCCCTCCCGTCGTACTGGATGTCGTTTCATAGACTGCCAAACTGGGTTATTAATAAAATCGACGCTATTCGATGATCTTTTCTCTGGAATGGCAATAAAGCAAAATGCTTGATCAACTGGAAAACTATCTGTCTGGATCAGGATCATGGTGGACTAGGCATTGCTAACCTCGACACTCTCAACACAGCTCTTCTATCCAAGTGGTCTGGCGGATTATTACACCGGGCGATCTCCTCTGGAAAGAATGGATACTTCAACTCGACTACCACTCTAACCCTCATATGGTCCTTCATTCCACCCCCCGTCTCAAACCTTCTCCCTTCTGGGCTAGCGTCTTACAAACCATTCCACATGTCAAATATCTATTTCATGTCTCTTTGGGCAATGGAGGTAGTTGTCATTTTTGGCTTGACATATGGCAGGATCAATCTCCCCTTGCCCGCTCTTTCCCTAACCTTTTTTCCCATTCCTCCCACTCCATTGCAACTGTTGGTGAGACCTCAAACATAGGCCCGCACGGCCTATGTCCCCCATCTCTCTTTGATCTTAACACCTTAAATGAGCTTACATCAGCTTCGAACATGCTTCTCTCACTCCAACTCTCCAACATACCAGATCACTACAACTGGGCCTTATCTCCTGAGAAAGGATTTTCCGTTGCCTCATGTTACTCATTTCTCAACCATCCTGGCAGGTCATTCTCTTTCGCAAGACTATGGAAATGTAAGCTCCCTCCCCGCATTCTATTCTTCCAATGGTGCCTCTTACATGCTCGTATCAACACCAAGGATACACTCAGGCGTAAGAATATTCCTGTTGACCTTCTATGCGCCTTGTGCTCCATGCAAGATGAATCTGTCTCCCTCCTCTTCTTTGACTGCGACTTCTCCTATCACATTTAGGCCACGACCAGTGCTACCCTCCTCGGCAACATCCCTGCTCTTTGCTCATTCTTTGATTATTGGTAGTATAACCCTCCGAACAGGAATCTTGACTCCTTCATTGCCATCTACAGTTGGTGTATCTGGAAAGAAAGAAATGCACACATATTCAATAAACCTAACCGCAATATGGATGGGATATGTAACCAAATATCTCACTTGTTTTCTCTCTGGACAGGTTCTACGCGCAGGAGGCCTTTCATTCGGGTTTTGTCATCCAGGGACAATGCTAATGCGGAATAATCCACTATATTGCTGTATGTTTACCTTAACACTTGTGTAAACAATGCTATCGTTCTTATAAATATTGCACACTGGGCTATGAAACTATATTTTGGCCATCGACCAGGCCTGTTGGTCGAACTCTACTACTTATCTAATTCAGCTATTAACCGGCTGTGTAGCCACGCGCTGCACACCCGTTTCTCTCAAAAAAACAACACCGCAGTTGGTTCTATAAAGATATAGACCCGAGAGATGAAGAAGAAGAGCCCAAAGAATCCAAAGCCGCATTTGTTGAACTAACGATTGACATTACAGTCAGTCATGACAACCCATCACGGGTCTTAAAGATCGGGTTGCAGCTCAGTGCAATGATGATGAAGGAATTAGCTGGCTTTTTGCAATGCAGAATCTTGATGTGTTCACTTAGACCCACTCTGACATGTGTGGGATCTCGCTGTTTATCATAATCCATGCATTAAATATCGACCCAAGGCATGTCCTGGTGAAACAAAAGCGACGCGGCATGGATCTGGAGAGATCTAATGCACTTAAAAAGGAGCTGGATAAACTAAAAAACAATGGGTTTACCTACGACGCCCTCTACCTAAAATGGGTATCCAATCCAGTTCTTGTGAGAAAAGCTAATGGAAAGTGGCGAACATGCATCGACTACTCAGACTTGAACAAGGTGAACCCAAAGGACAACTTTCCACTTCCAAAGACCGGCCAGCTGGTAGACTCAACTGCTAGACATGGACTACTTTGATTAATGGATGGGTACTCCGGATGCAAACAGATCCTGATGCACATCCTCGACCTGGAACACACCAACTTCATTACCGATCTAGGGCTATATCATTATGTTGTGATGCCATTTGGACTAAAGAATGCTGGAGCTACTTACCGGAGATTGGTCAATTAGATGTTCAAAGACCAGATCGGGAAATCAATGGAGTTATATACGGATAATATGCTCATGAAGTCATGGAAATCAAACAACTGAATCGATGACTTGGTAGAGATATTCAGTTTTATTCGAAGATATGGAATGAAACTCGGTCCCTTGTAATGCTCTTTCGACGTTGCGTCAGAGAAGTTCCTGGGTTTAATGCTCAACTCTCTGGGAATTGAAGCCAATCCTGAGAAGATTCAAACAATATGAGACATTTAGGTACCAAAGACAATCAAGAAGGTATAGAGCCTAAATGGGAAGGTCATCGCCCTAAGTCGATTCATCTCCATGGCCACCGACAAGTGTACTCTTTTCTTCGACCTAATCAGGAAATGAAAAAGAAACTTTGAATGACGCAGGATTGCGTTGACATGTTTCAAGCTCTGGTAGATCACTTAGAGAGACCTCTCATCCTATCCAAGCCGCCGGAGCGTAAAGATTTACACATCTATTTAGCCATGTCGGTACACACCATAAGCATCATAATGTTATGCGAAGAGAATCAGATCCAAAGATCAGTATATTATGTAAGCATGCGATTGACAGGCTCACCCCATTAATGTCTATGCTGGCCAGCTATTACGATAGATCATACAACGACCTAAGACGTCTGAAAGACTGCTCAAGTGGAACACTGAATTGAGCCAATTTAACATCACTTATCTCCCTCGAAGAGCTATCCAGGACATACATTGGCGGACTTCATAATTGAATTTACTGCCCGAATGACTCTCTGGTGAGCAGTGTAGGACCGACCATTTGGTAGGAGATGTACATGGATGAAGCATCCAATGACGGATGTTCTGGCGCTGGAGTTGTGTTAGCGACTCCTGAGGAACGATCGATCTACTACACCTTGAAACTTGATTTCCCTGTGACAAATAATGAAGCTGAAATACGAAGCCTGGGTTACTAAGCTCAAGCTTACTAAAGAACTAAGAGTAAAAACCTTATAGATCTTTTACGATTCCCAACCAGTAGAATGCTAGTTCAAGGAATGCGCAGCAAAATAGGCTTAGCCCCTGTCAAAGTACTTAATGCTCCAAGCATTGACCAGACAGAGATCGACCGGATCTTGGAGATGGAGCCGGATAAGGAGTCATGGATGACTCCTATGAAAGAATATCTACAATAGGGAATCCTTTTCGAACGGAGGAATGAAAAACGATAGATCCTCCACAAAGCTTTACGCTACGTCATCGAAGAAGAAATCATGTACAGGAAGAGTTTATCCAGTCTCCTACTTCGGTGAATTGCCCATGACAAAATCAAACAAATATTGAGAGAAGTCCTACACTCAAAATCATTTTTGAAGAAACACCATTCCTCTTGACATCAATATCCAAGCCCAACCATGCCTTCAATTGATCGAAGCCATCCCTCATTTCATCTCCTAGACGATCAAATGTAGCAGGCCACATTCAACCTCAAGACCGACCCAAATGCTTCAAACTCATAATCGATCAACATAAGTGTGACATCCCCTACTTGGAGGCCCAAAACTAATGGCTACAGATGTTGCAGTCATCTATAGTTATTAATCCTCGGCGACCAAATACGGTAATGTTAGATACATTGATACGCAGAAACACATGAATATGGAAAAAATTTAAAACATCAAACAAGTTCCATATTCCATTTCAAAACATTTCAAATTCATTACATAATCCCAATACGAGAATCACGTTCAGAGTAAATATATTTATTACAACATACGCCAAGAGAGACATATGAAGATGCCTCCTTGGATGATCGGAGTATATATAAGCAATTTTAACAACGTTGCCTTTACGACAACAACACAGCGAAATCAAAATAAAAGAGAACTCTATATAGCTATCTTGCCTCCTACACATCTCCGGAAGCTTATTCGTCTAAAGAGGTACTTGAAAACCTCAACTCTCAAACTACTCAAAATCAATTGAGTACCCGAGAGTTTAAGGGGAAAACCATAAACTTCGAGTCAGATATAAAGCCTGGTATGAATAATAATCTACCATCTTAAACCATTTAGATATCTAGTGAAACCATGTCACTTAGCGGAATGGGTTTTCCCCTCGCTAGTATCCTAAAACCATTATAAAACCATATACCATGCTCCTGCATCCATAATGGTTAAAACATCTCAAAATAATATGATGATATGCAAAACAAGTAAATCAATTCTGGATTACCCATCCCATTAATTTTGAATATCTGTCTCAGTTATAGTTTCTAGGGTCACTATAACCTATTAGTTTTCATGGGCTTAATAATAACCTATTTAATGTTTAAGGACTCCCTATACAGTTACATAGTTTTCATAGGATCACTAAAAACCTATTGGCCCCTGCTAGTATCTTTACTGTTTCATGGGTTCTCCCTGAACCTATTGGTAACTCCAATATCTTTCCTCTTATCCTAGTTTTCATGGGTTGACAAGGAACCTATTGACTTCTATCAATATCTTAATCTGTATATAGTTTTCATGGGTTAACTACAAACCTATTGGCCCCTGCCAATATCAAGTCATAGTTTTCATGGGCTAACTATGAACCTGTCTTCCTGACATCTTCATTTATACATAGTTTTCATAGGCTTACTATGAACCTATTGGCTCCTGCCAATATCTTTTCCTATTCACAGTTTTCATGGGCTTACTGTGAACCTATTGGCCCCTGTCAATATCTTCCTTTAATATTTTAGCATCCTATATTCTGGTCTTCCTGACCTCCTGGATGCAATTCTACCCATTCAGGATTTCACTTAATTTATATTCACTACCGGGTCAACCTAGCTGGTTATTCTGGCCTTCCCCAAAATACAGTTATGGGTCAATTACAATGTGAATATATATATATATATATTATATGAAGAAGCAAACATAATAGCTTGGTTAATCCCTTTAACCTATTAATAAAAAAAAGTTTTTCAAAAACTCCATTTCAAACCACTTTATTTATGCCATGGTTTTCTTTAAAAATGAGATTGGGTTATATATTTTGAAAAACTAAGGCCATTGAAACCTCAGAACATCACTTTCGAAACCCCTGGATAACCTCCTTCGAAAGCATAGAAAACTTCTTTTCAAAACATTGCATATAAACCTTTCGAAGCCCTTAAAATCATCTTTTTCGAAGCCAAATATATACCGTTCGAAAGTATCAAAACATCACTAAATAGTCTTTAAAACATAGCTTCGAAACCATTGGGTTTCGCTTTAAAACTTCTTTTGGGTCAAAGTGAATGTATACGAAAGTATCCCTTTAGAAACCTTTAATCATCATAGAAAATTGTTTGGGGAAAGCTTGATGGCATCGGCACCATCCTTTCGAAAGCTTCAAATCATTTAAGTAAAACATTGAAGGTTGGCATCGAAACCCCCTTTCGAAGCCATTGTCTTCGAAACCCTTGAACCCTTTCGAAAGCATTTAGGAAGTGTCTTAGTATATCTTTAAAACAAAAGCTACCCTTCGAAAGCATTGATGACTTCAATACTCTCGAAAGGCAAATGAACCGTGGCTGGGTTTCGACTAAGTCGGAACCGCTATTGTCGAAAGCATCATTTTTATAAATAGAGGAATCCCTTCGAAAGCCTAAACTTTAAAACATAAAATGGCAACCCCCTCGAAAGCTATTAGAAAACCCCTTTTGAAAGCATATGTTTCGACTCCTTCGAAAGCTTTAGTAAAACAAAGCAGGCGCTTTTCTTTGGAAAACAAACAAAGGTTTTGACCCCTATCGAAAGCATTGGCTTCGACACTATGCCTTCCGCCCCTTTTCCAATCCATTACGCACCAATCTCATTGATGCCTTGTGTTGGTTTTGGTGTGGGTTGGTCTCGATTAAGACGGTTTCGACTTGGTTGAGGTGGAAGCATAGGGTCGAAAGGCAACTTCTAAAAGAGGCGGAACATACTTTTTTCTGGGTAAAGACTGAATTAAAGCCAATAAAAGCAGTTATTTTATAACTAACCTACCTAGTTGTAAACTTTTAATTGGTTGCCCTAACATTCAAATTCTTTCTCAAATTAACTGCCGCATAATTGCATATCTAAATTAAGATTAATCTAACAAATAACCCCTTCCATTAAGCAAAACCAATAATGCAAATAAGTTCTTCTTCTAAAATAATTTAATTTCCATAGCAAATCACTTAGGAAAAATCCCCAAAAATTATAGAAATTCACTTTCATCATGTTATCTAACATACAAAAATTCCAGACCCAATTTCTCCCTAAAATAATAGAAATTTAATTTAAACCCAATTTTATCATATTTTCCTTTGAAAATTCATAATAATCATTTCATATCTTAGAAAATTATCAAAATTAAAAATCAACTCCAAAATCATGTTTTTCATAACATAAATTTTTTCCATGGCATTCAAACATCAATTTCAATCGGCTTTGCCCTAAAACTGCATAAATCCCTATTTAAACAATTATGTTTAAATCAAACAAATTATAATTCAAGCATATCATCATCCAAATCATCATAAAAATGAATTTAATCTTAAATCCAAAAACATATGATCATAAAACAAAATAGAGATGGTATCAATTATTATTCACCTTGATTAGGATAAGGAGATTGAATTGAGATTGAGATTTATTTCCCCTTGCCTTAATTCCTTAGCTTTAGATTGAATTCCTCTTTTTCTTTCTTTGTTAATGGATGGCTCCTCTATTATGTTTGCGTACGTATTTTGTGAAATGAGAAAAATGAACGTGAATGGTATAAGGAACGGAAATATATAAGGGTAAGGGGTTATGTCCCTATTTCCCAATATACCCTTGTGTAATTTAATTAGCTTACAAACAATTCTTAAGCCCATTTAATTTGTTAATCACGACCTTCTAAGTGTTAATTCAAATCTCAATCCCCTTATCACTTAATATTAACATTATTCCATTTAATTTATCTAATTAAATCTCTTAAATAATGTTATAAAAAATTAGGGATGTTACAATAAGCATCTCTTCAACATCAACTTCTCTAATCCCTTCATCCTGTATCCAAAAATATTTGGAGTGAGAAGGACCGGTTGGCAAAAAATTGCAAATGATTGAATTGCGTTCCACTAAATTTGCAACGACCCATGAATGTATAAACGCATCTAGGAGCCAACAATCAAAACGTGTACTTGAATGTGCACATCTACATCCTGAAAATTCGATTTCCTGGAATTGAAAAAAATTGGATTCTCACTTGGGGAAATCAGACAAAGAATTGGATCAGATAACCAAGGCATACTAACTCGACTAATCTGCTCAATGGAACTGAGTGCAGACGATTAACGATAGATTCTACTCCAGAACTTACATCGTTTGATATTGACAAAGCTTCACGATGAACAGAGCAAGATTTGACTCTTCACAAAGTAGCTCAATAGCAATGGAAGGATAACAACCATTCGAGATACTGAGTGGAATCCTCTACGATGGTCATAACTTGACATCAATTCAAAGCACATCATGTATGCAACAAGACATACTTTGGGAGGCAAATGTTATCCGGCCTTTTGGCCCAACTATATTCAGACTGACTGAACGATCATCGAGGAAGACAACCCGGAGTGATGATTATTAGGCTCAGAGATCAAGCATAGGCAATGATATGAAGCAACGATCAACCGAGACCAACATATAGACTCTCCATAATATTCTAAGTATGGAATAATGCCTCCCCTAAGCGGGGGATTAGTGCCTATCCCTTTCTCTAGGGGATTGGTACATATCCTCAATTTTTGTCCCAAACTAGGTGAGATCGTTATGGAGTGACAAGGAAGGCTCCATGAGGCTACATTTCAGGTTTCAAGTCGTTTGGAGTTTGTATGCTCAAATTATTAGAAAATTACTTCACCTATAAAAAAGGATCGGTATAAAAGGGATTGTATAAAAGGAATTGATATAAAATGGATCATCCATATTCATCTTTCATTACATATTGCAACAATGATCGGTCAATAACTCAAAATATATAGATGTTATCAACATGAACTTGGAGTATAAGTACATTACAACATGGGAAACACCCCCTATGGATCGCATCCCAATCAAAGGAGATTGGAGAGACCGATGCCTACCCTCTAGAGTGATCGGCTGCAATCTGAATGCATGCAACACAACTTCATAGAAAATGCAATATTTCATAAACGGTAAGTCGGAATGGCATGAAATTTGGAGGGCAAGTAGCTAAAATCATCGGGGACCCACCAGAAGGATCGTATACCATTTGGACACCAAAATAGGGATCGGTACCGATCCCTATTATGGGTCCCAATGGGCCTCAAAATTCTTGTGTAGCCTCGTCTTGGCCTGAAGGTTCTTCTATCGAAATTTCAGCCTGATCCGTGCATGTTTTCCCCTATAAATACAGTAGGCATGACGTTGAAAAAGGGATCCTTCTTTCTGCTGCCTAGGCTCTTCCATTTTATTCTTTATTTTTGTACTAATGGATCCTAGCTAATTCAAACATTCTTGTAATCATAATCAAGTGCAAGATCAATAAAAATATGAAGTGGACGTAGGCCAAGATCGCCGAACCACTATAAGAATATGTGTGTTCATTTATGATATTTGCTCTGTTTTAATTTCATTCTTCATTTAATCTCTACTAGAGTCTATTGGGTGTTGATGCCCATTTTTGACATCAACAATAAATATCCACATTTATAAATAAATCTTAACATAAGTATATATATATCACTTTATATAAAACGGTTAATAAATATTAATACCAAAATATTTCTATCTTCTTTTTAAAACCGTATCCCTTTATTATAAAAGACAAACTTATTTTTAAGATATTAAAATCTTTATTTACAGTTCAAAAATTTCTACTTAAAATATTTTATAACTATTAATTTATAATATCTAATAATCATACCTTTTATTTTAAAATAAATTCCCTCTTTAAATAATTCAAGAATAATGATTAAAGAATATAAAATTTTGAAAATCAATTAAAATCCTTTTAAAAACTAATTCTTCACTTTATAGCATTTCAAAATACTAAAAATATGACCTAGTGCTACTATAACACTAAATAGGAAAAAATCATCCATGTCATCAAATATGGCATCCAACACATAATATATCAAAATATATTAAAACTAAAATCAAAAGTGTGAGGAATTTAGTTGGATCCCTTCAACCTATCCCCCTACATCATATACAGTATAATTATAAAATATAAATCAACCGCTTCGAGGTGGAATTGTAAACAAAGTGTCATCCGCTCTTATACAGGAACGTAATAGGTCTCTTCCACTCCAAGGGCATGAATATATCTAAACCAACAAATAAAATAGTAAACCATCCAAACAATTAACAAACAATCAACAATAAAATTATCCACACCTATATAAAAATATAAGTGAGCTAGAGTGGTGAGTTAACTCACCGAAATTCCAGTTATTGCCAAAACGTTTCGGTTTGAATTAAAATTGAACAGGCATTCAATTTTAACCCAAATTCCTACTAGCTCCAAATTATTCTATTCTACTTCCATAACGTAGATTTTGTTGATACGAACACACTGCAACTCGTCGCGTTCAAATCCGACATCGTATGAAAAAGTTATGGCATTTATAAGTTCTCGATTTTAATATAATAATTAATTATACTTAATTACATCGTTAACAATAATTAATCACTGTTTTACCCAAAATCCCTCGTTCACTTTCAAAACGCGATATCCAGGCCCGCGTTAAAAAATCGTGACATTGATCGAACCCAACATCACCGTCGTGGACTCACCGTCCATCGCGTTGCCACCATAGGTCGCCCAAACTTCCCTCTACCCTTTGCCGTAGGTCCGAATCCCCCATATCATCGTCGAATGTCGAAATTCGACCATGAACTACGCTGCCTTTGAACAAGGTTTGCCATTAATCCACTCCGCTAAACTCAATCACAGACATTGAATAACTTCCCCTAGTCAAGCTCTACTTTTTTTCTAGTTTAGATGGAAGCCTAGATCGACCCGTGGTGGCTCCGATCATCAATAGCCATTGGATGAAGTTTATATTTAATGGCGGCTGGCTTCTATTAGGGTTTAGGTTTTTCAAATGAAATCTTCCAAGTCCTTTTGTAGGAAGAAATACATATCTAAACACTATTCAAGCTCCGAAATTCTGAACTCCAATCAAGGCATGCAGCCTGGCGCTCTATATGAAATACCCCGATTCTGAACACAATGGAACTAGTATCGAGACCCAATTACAAAGTATACAAAGTTAGCTTTCAAAATCGAATTATATTAAATTAAATTCCTTTGATACATTTCTACGTGTTTCGAGCTCACACGACCAAACGATACGTCCGATCGCCATGAAATTCATGAACATATAATAATTTACTACTATGGCTCCAATGGTACTGATTTCGACCAATTCCGAGGCAGTGCCCCGGAAGGCTATTTTCACACGTTAATTAAAACGATTATTATAAAACAAGTTTAATCATTTTTAAATTCTAATTCAAAAGATTACTTTCTTCATTCTTATTCAAATAGAATTTTAGATCAACTTTAGAAATCATTTTTATTCACATCAAATTCAAGTTTTAAATTGTTTAAACAATTCTAAATATTCAGAAAACCTTTATATTTAAAATTAAAGCTGTTTAACTTATAAAATAACTTTTAAATATTTAAAATCAATTAAAATTTCCAAATTCATATGGCTGAATTTAAACTAATTTGCTGAAATAGATTATAAATTTTCTAAGTCTTTTAGATTCACCCACATATACCAACTAATTTCCATTCATTCATTCATTCCAAGTTATAACTCAAAATCAAATTTTAGTTATAAAAAATCTTCCAAAATTCCTCAAAAATTTTCCAACGCCTTAAATTTATGAAAAATTCCACTAGCGTCTCCTTTGCACGACTCGATTGAAATTTTTTTACAGTATATATGTAATCACAAATATACATCTCATCTTCAAGGATGAGTCATCCCTTAGGGAAAAATATAAAAATATGATATGTAATCCGAGATGTGTACCTTTTATTAGTATTAGTAAGCATATACAACCAATAAAATGTGAAAGCGAGCTTCAAATGCGAAGCATACGCCATCCGCACCTACTAATCACTCAACAACCAATGAGAACATGTATATAGAAAGTAATATAGATATATTACATAGACTATACAATAACCATATGCATATGTAGCAAATATAACAAGATAAACCATCAAACAAATAATATTCATCCAGTTAACTCATAACCAAATCAATTTACATTTTCCAATGTCAACATTTAATTTATTTGAATCCCGTACGATGTATATATATCATCCATACGCAAAACCATACCTGATCGCTCGCTCGATCGCATAATTTCACTTTCGAACAAGTATCGTTTACACGACCACTCTAGTGTGGACCCAGGTCCGATACCTTGATTAGAAACTGCCATTCTCCTTGCATAGCCATATACTATGATAGAGAATCCCAGAACCAATCAAAAATCAGTATCCAGTGTTCGCCGTCAAGAATCTAGTGAAAAATCCTGATTCGGACCGATGTAAATCATCTCGAAATCGTATATTCAAATCTGGATCAACAGTTATGCAAATAAAATAATATACGTACAACTAACACATATATTTCAATTGGTTTCTTATTATATCCCATCCTCTTTTTTTATTCGGATTATTTTATTCTCATTCCATTAATTCACATTCAATTAATTTACATTCCATTAATTTAGTATAGTTCTTTTAATACCAATAACACTAGGAACCATTCCAAAAAATTATACTTAAATCTATTTAAACATTTCATACAACACCACTAATGTTTATTATCACTCCAATACTTAAGTTTATATTCAATTCTATCAAACCACATTCCAAAACATATCCAATTCATTTTACAACTTAAGTTCAATTTCATTTTACAACTCGAGTTCAAATCCATTTTATTAAATCACCTCATTTACCTTTACTTGATTCAAATTTCTTTTCAAAATTCATTTTATTTAACTTAACTTAAGTTAAATTTCATTTCATAGTTCAATTTCACATTTATTTTTCTGAACATTTATATTTAACAAATTATTATTTTTTGTTTTTAACTTACTAATTCTCAAAAATTTATAAGTTATAAAACTTATTTTCTCATATTTTCAACAAAACACTTAGATAATAACTTTCATAATTTAAATACCCAGTTTTTATTATTTTTAAATCATTTTGAAACAATACTATAAATAATTTATTTGTAATTTAAACCGTACTTTTGAATTTTAAATCAAAACTAGTTTACCAAAACAAAACTCCAATGGTAGCAATCCTTCACTTAGAAACTCGAAAATGAACGCCGATGATGCTGCAGCCATCACCAGGATTATTTTCCGGTGACCGAAATGAGTTCAGTGCTTTCTATTTATTTTAAATTCTTTTTAAAAATATTTCTAGTCAAAATACTTTCTGAATAATATCATTATTATTTCTTCAAAACTTTTAAAAAACAATTTTCAAAATCAATGGGATTAAAATTCTCAAATCTCTTATTTTAAATCCATTTTATTTACAAATCATATTTATAAATTTTACCTATATATAATTTCACTTTGGTTATATAAAACCATTTCTTAATTGCTTATCTTTGTTTATATTATAATAATAACTTCTATTACAACACAACAACAACTAACAACAAATGATAATAATCAAATATTATCATTCACCAACAACAAAACACACCATATATAACTATAATAATTTCTAAAAAATTATCCTTTTATATATAAAATATAAATTAGGTAAAATTATTTCATTCACCCAGTTCTCAAAACAATAATGTGTCGGTTTGCCTTGTTTAAGTGTTTGGAAATCCCTATCAATATCATGGCGTTCCACGTACCGACCAGAATTCATAAACAACTCACATATAAATTAACAAAATATAAAACATTTTTATATCACTAGCGAATACACGCTCATATCTATACTACACTCACACTCAAAATAAGGCATTCCATTACCTTATCTCTTAATGAGTTACCCTACCAAAGCCAAGGTTCTCCCTTAACCTTATGCTCTGATACCAGCTGTAACAACCCGCCAATCCGCACAATTCAAGCTGACAATAAACCACACATACTCAACCCAAATTTAATGGAAAGATGGATAGTTATGGGAAAGAAAGAAGAAAGGAGAAGAGAAAAGAAGAAGAAGACAAAAGGAAACTAAAACAACACAGAATCTCACAATCACAGTGGAAGAAATATAATATAATATCAATGATCTTTACAAAAGAGAAACTGTTATAGACATACATCAAATTAGAGTACACAAATAACCAATCATCGGTCTGGACAGTTATACCAACCTGCCCTCACAAATACTGATAATTTCAATAATAATGCAAAGGAAAAATAAACAAATACAGGAATACTTCATGAAGACTCCAGCTCAACTCCTGAGCTCCAATGCAACCAAAGCAATTTGTATATATCCTCGGTCTGACCCGAGCGTTATAATAAAATAATACCCGAGTCAGTCTGGTAAACCAGCATGAGAAAACACACCCAGTTGGAATTTAATGTTATCCAAAAACCTTACAAACCAAAAGTGTCTCGTAAGACCGCGCCGCATATAAACATGGATGGGTTTTTACCTTGCAATAACCAAAACATTTCTATAGAAAATTCCTTGATATTATAATAATGCCGAGAGTACACATACTTACTAATCATGGCGAAATCGCTACATTAATTAAATTCCAGCATATTAGGTTCTACAATCAAAACCATAAAGGCACGTATTGGGGATTGGACCCCATACTATGACAAGGTAAGGAACCACCTTATGAAGGTACATCTCTAGATAAAATGCACCGAGGTCTGACAAGAATATCTTGTACCCCTATACATGATCGACCTACCACTTGACTAGTAGTATCGAATATGATCACCCTTTCATTAATGGGCCCCGAAGCATATAGGAGTAAACATTGGAATGACCATACCCTGATGGGAGCGACCCACATGGCCCTGCTACATGCTCGATTTTTGTCATTTCCAGGTTGATGAGGCTTGAGGCTACATTTTACCTTTATATAGCACTTCCTACTTCGAATGCTAACACTGCCCTCTAGGCAATAATGCAATGCCAACATTCATCCATACAAGTTTGTTCTGGGACTAAACGAAACTGAAGACACCACTTCTACTACATCCATTTGGAATCATCCTCAGAATTGGTAGCCCTTGCACTTTAAAAGCTCCATTTCGATTATCTTTAAGATATTCCAATTCGATATGCTTATGCCGATTCGAAGTGGGTTTTGGATAACTAATCTGATCCGGTCTTTCCGAACCGACAACGTTAGTTTATAAATTGGACAACATTTGATAGTCGGTTATTTAACTATCAAACAAACAAAAAATTCAACCAGAGATAAAATTTCCAAAGGAAGTAACACTGGTTAAGCACCAAGCAACACTAAGCCTCTTTAATTAATCCTTTTATTAACTAAAACACTTTTCAAATATTTATCTCAAAATAACTTTACGAAGAGATATTCTCAAAACCACTTTTAATCTTCCTATATTTGGAAAACACTTCCATATACTTATCTCAACGGTGTAAGTATATTCGCAAACCATTTCATTTTAAACGTTTAGACAATGCTCCTATATACTCAAATCCGTAATAAGTATATTTATAACTTTCGTGGAAACATCTTATTTCCCAAAACACACTTTATTAGGTCAAATCGAATGTTGTGTAAAACATCGTAGCGACAACCCAAAAACACTAGTATAGAGATTCAATTAATTATATTTAATATTAGTTTTCAATATCGAACTCAAACTATTTATTAGTTAACAATGAAGCCGACAAGTTAAGGTATCATTACCTCTTAGACCTTGAATGAACGACATTCCTAACTTTAAAACGGATGTAAGTTACACACCTTGAAACTTAACATCAAATATGGGATATAGATATAAAACCTGTATACTTGAAATTATCTACTATTAACATTGTTATAGTTTATGTCTTCCTCACTTTCTCGAAAAACATTTATTACAACAAAACTGTTGAAATCCATGTCTTCCTACCTCTTTACACATTTTAAATCGCTTTTTAAACCACTAAACCCATTTGAAAATATCACTTCCAAAACGTTCCTTTGAAAGATTATTTTAACTTTTAAAACGTGAATTTATTTCCTTGATAAAAACCCATACTTAAATTTCAGCATAATCATTTCCATATTTATAAAACTATATTTATAAATCTCTTTGTATTTTATAAAACTTCCTTTTTTTAGCATCCATTTACTTATAAAACTCCATTTATAACTCTATCCCTTTATAAATCTCACTTATCCATAAAATTCCATTTAAAACATCAATTACAATCTGTTTTTAACGTTGCCTTCATATGTATAAATTTCTTTTATAATTTCCTTTCTATTTATAAAATATCATTTAACCTCTCCAAATTGACACTCACTTTCAATTTCGAAAATAGAATCAACTGGTTTTCTAAAACAACATTCCACCTATTATAATAAATCCACAATTGTGATTTATTTCCCAATTTATCCAATGATAAAAGTTTCCATTTATTTATAAACACCGTTTAAAAATCTATCCTTTTATTAATAAAATAGGATTTTACAATCCTCGCTTTATTTGTAAAATGTCACATTTATACGTTATCACATTTATAAATATCCACATTTATAAATAAATCATAATGTACATACATACATACATACATATACATATATATATATATCACTTTATATAAAACGGTTAATAAATATTAATACCAAAATATTTATATCTTCCTTTTAAAACTGTATCCCTTTATTAAGACAGACTTATTTTTAAGATTTTAAAAATGTTTATTTACAGTTTAAAATTTTCAATTTAAAATATTTTATAACTATTAATTTATAATATCTAAAAATCATTCCCTTTATTTTAAAATAAATTCATTCTTTAAATAATTCAAGAATAATTATTAAAACATATAAATTTTCGAAAATCACTTAAAATCCTTTTAAAAACTAAATCTTCACTTTATAGTATTTCAAAATACTAAAAATATGGCCCAATGCTACTATAGCACTAAATAGGGAAAAATCATCCATGTCATCAAATGTGGCATCCAACACATCATATATCAAAATATATGAAAAGTAAAATCAACAGAGTGAGGAATCCAGTTGGATCCGTCTAACCTTTCCCCCTACATCACATATAGTATAATCATAAAATATAAATCAACCACTTGGAGGCGGGGTCGTATATAGAGGGTAATCTGCTCTTACACGGGAATGTAATAGGGTCTCCTTCGCTCTAGGGGCGGAAATATATCCAAACCAACATATAAAATAGTAAACCAACCAAACAGTCAACAAACAATCAACAATAAAATTATCCACACTTATATAAAAATATAAGTGGCCCAAAGAGATGAGTTAACTCACCGAAAGTCCAGTTATCGCCAAAGCGTTCTGGTTTGGATTAAAATCGAACAGGCAGTCAATTTTAATCCAAATTCCTACTAGCTCTAAATTATTCCAATCTAGTTTCATAACATAGAATTTGCTGATATGAATGCAATGCCGCTCGTCGCGTTCAAATCCGACCTCGTATGAAAAAGTTATGGCATTTATAAGTTCTCGATTTTAATATAATAATTAATTATACTTAATTACATCGTTAACCATAATTAATGACCGTTTTACCCATAATACCTCGTTCACTTTCAAAATATGATAACCAGGTGTGCATTTAAATATCGCGACATTGATTGAACCCAGCGTTGCCGTCATGGACTCGCCATCCATCGCGTCGCCACCATAGGTCACCCAGACTTCCCTCTATCCTTTACCACAGGTCTGAACACCCCATATCACCGTAGAACGTCGAAATTCGACCATGAAATGCACTGCCTTTGAATGAGATTTTCTATTGATCCACTCTGCTAAACTCGATCACAACTGTTGAATAGCTTCCCCTAGTCGAGCTCTACGTTTTTCTAGTTTGGATCTAAGCCTTGATCGGCTCGTGGTGGCTTCGATCATTAGTAGCCATCAGATGAAGTTTATTTTTAATAGTGGCTAGCTTCTATTAGGGTTTAGTTTTGCAAACGAAAGTTTTCAAGTCCTTTTATAGAAAAAATAAATATCTAAATGTTATTCATGCTCCAAAATTATGAACTCCAATCGAGGCATGCTGCCTGACATTCTGTATGAAATACCCCTATTCCGAACATAATGGAACTGGTATCGGGACCCAATTCTAAAGTGTATAGAAGTTAGCTTTCAAAATCGAATTATATTAAATTAAATTCCTTTGATAAATTTCTACGTGTTTTGAGCTCGCACGACCAAATGATATGTCCGATCGCCACGAAATTCACTAACATATAATAATTTACTATTACAGATCCAATGGTACTGGTTTCGTCCAATTCTGAGACAGTGCACTGGAAGGCTATTTTCACACGTTAATTAAAACGATTATTATAAAACAAGTTTAATCACTTTTAAATTCAATTTCAAAAGTTTACTATCTTCATTATTATTCAAATAGAATTTTAAATCAACTTTAGAAATCATTTATTCACATTAAATTCAAGTTTTAAATTATTTAAGCAATTCCAAATATTCAAATAACCCTTACATTTAAAATTAAAGCCGTTTAACTTATAAAATTAACTTTTCAATATTTAAAATCAATTAAATATTCCAAGTTCGAATGATTGAAATTTTGAGTCGTTACATGGGTCATCACCAATTGCTTATAGTTTAATTGCGATTGGATTGCAATTCCTTGTTTATATTCCTTTTATAACAAAATAGGGGTCGTAATAAGTCACTAGATGATAAGGGACTTCTAGTTCTACAGGGATGACGGCCTCGGAGCCGTAAGCAAGGGAAAATGGAGTATGGGCAATCGCAGACTTGTGGGTGGTTCTGTATGCCCATAATGCTGATGGGAGTTCGTCGACCTACTTGCCTCTAATCTTTTCCAAATGCTTCTTCAGAATGGACTTTATGATTTTGTTAACAACTTTGACTTTCCCATTAGCTTAAGGGTGAGGAAATGCCAAGAATCTTTTCTCAATACGATGCCCGCGGTAGAAGTTTATGAATTCAGCACCGTTGAATTGGGTGCCAATATCAGTTATGATTGTTCGAGGAAGATCAAAACGACAGATGATATTTCAAACAAAGTTTATTACTTTTTCATTATGATCGCGGCTAAAGGTTCAGCTTCAGCCCATTTAGTGAAGTAATCAACTGTTACGATGACATATTTCGCACCACCTTTAGAAATCGGCAAGGAGCTGATGATGTTAATACCCCAAGTGGCAAATGGCTATGGACTGACCATTTGAGTAATTTACGTTGGCAAGGCTCTCAGAATTGTTGCAAACATCTAGCACTCGTCGCATTATCTAGCGTGATTAGCTGCATCTCGCTTGATAGTTGGCCAGTAATACCAGTAGCAGAGTATTTTCTTTGTCAGGGTTTGCCCCCCGATGTGATCGCCACATTCTCCTTTATGGACTTCTCTCAGGACTCGTTTTATTTCATCATGGGCGGCCGAAGTAGGGGAACAGAAAAACCCTTTCTATACATGACTCCTTCTTGGATGATGTAGTGTAAAGCTTTGAGGAGGATCTGTCGTTTTTCATTCCTTCATCCAAGAAGGATCTCTCATTGTAGATAACCTTTGACAGGATTCATCCACTACTCCCTTTCCAGATCCGTCTCTAGAACCCATTTAATATCTATCTAATCTATGCTTGGAGCATTTAGTACTTCAACGGGGACCAATCCCATTTATTGCGCATCCCCAGAACTAGCTAGCTCGGCCAGTAAGTTGGCTTTCTCATTTTATTCTCTAGGGGTTTATGTAATGGTGTAATACTCAAAGTCTACCAGTAGCTCTTGGACCCGGCCAAGATAAGGAGCAAGTTGCTGCCCCCTAACCTGATAATCTCCCCTGACTTGTCATGCTACTAACCGGGAATTAAAAACAATTTGTAAAGTTTTCACTACAGTTCTCTGGCAAGTTTGAGCCCGACGATTAAGGCTTCATACTTAGCTTCGTTATCTGTTGAATGGAAATCGAGTTTCAGGGCGTAGCAGATCGATCGTTCCTCTGGAGTCACTAATAGGACTCTGGCGCCAGAATATCGAATGTTGGATGCTCCATCCATGTACATTTTCCATCAATTGGTCGATTCTTCACTGCTCTTGGGAGAGTCGTCTAGTGTAGTGAATTTAGCTATGTAGTCCACCAACGTCTGTCCCTAGATATCTCTCCTAGGAAGGTAAGTGATATCGAATTGGTTTAGCTCGATATTCCAATTGAGCAACCTTCTAGACATTTTAGGTTATTGTAGGAACCATCGTAATGGCTGGTCAGTGCAGATGTTGATAGGGTGAGCTTGGAAGTACGGGTGAAGCTTTCGTGATGCAATCAATAGGCAATACGCGAGCTTTTCCAGCTTCGGGTAGTTTCTCTCAGCATCTACCAATCGCTGGCTAACATAATATACTTGCCTCTGGATTTGATCCTCTTTGCGTAATAGTGCGACACTTATGGCGTGTACCGACACTGCTAAATAGATGTATAAGTCTTCATGATCTAGTGGCTTAGATAGGTTAGAGGTCCCTCTAAGTGATCTACCAGAGCTTGAAATGCATTTATGCAATCCTTCCACCATTCAAAGTTCCTTTTCCCTCTCCTAATCAAATCAAAGAAAGGAATACATTTGTTGGTGGCCCAGGAGATGAAACTGCTAAGGCGGTGACCTTCCCATTGAGGCTCATCTTTGGCACTAGGATGTTTCGAATTGCTTGAATCTTCTCGGGATTTGCCTCAATTTCACGATAGTTAACAATGAAACCCAGAAATTTCCCGTTGCAACCTCGAATGAGTATTTCAAAGGATTGAGTTTCACTCCATAATTTTGGAGAACACCGAACATCTCTACCAAGTATCGATGTGGTCATTTAATATCCATGACTTTACGAGCATATCATCCTCATATACTTTCATCGATCACCTGATCCGATCTTTGAACATCCGGTTGACTAGTCTCTGGTAAGTAGCTTCAGCGTTATTTAGTTCAAAAGGCATCACAACATAACAATATAACCCTAGATCTATAATAAAGCTGGTGTCCTTTTGGTCGGAGACGTGTATCGGGATCTGGTTTTATCCGGAGTATGCATCCATAAATGAAAGCAGTTCATATCCAGCTATTATGTCTACCAGCTAGTCGATCCTCAGACATGGAAAGCTATCGTTCAGGCATGCCTTATTCAAGTCTAAGTAGTCAACGCATGTCCGTCACTTTCCATTAGCTTTTCTCGCAAGAATTGGATTGGATACCCATTTCGAGTAGAGGGCATCACGAATAAACCCATTGGTTTTGAGTTTATCCAGCTCTTTAGGTGCAGTAGATCTCTCCGGATCAATGCCGCTTCGCTTTTGTTTCACCGGGACATGCCTCGGATTGATATTCAATGCATGGCTCGTGATCGTCGGTGAGATCACACACATGTCAGAATGGGTCCAAGTGAACACATCGAGATTCGCTAGGAGAAAGCCAACAAATTCTTTCATCATCGTTGCACTGAGCTGTGATCCCATCTTCAGGACCTGTATAGGTCGTCGTGGTTAACCGTAATGTCTATCGTTAGCTCAGCAGGTGCAGCCTTGGATTCTTTGGGCTCCTCTTCTTCATCTCTCAGGTCTATATCTTTGTAGAATCGACTATGGAATTGTCGCTTGATATTGGCCTTATGTTGTAAGCTGAAAAATGCTTAAGTGGATTTGCCTAAGTAGTGGGTTGGATCCTGATCCCTTATATTAGTGGGACTTAAGTATATTTTGGTTTGACATAAATATACTAGATCATATGAACTCGAAATCGAATAATGGGATATGCTATATATGACTAGCACACTTGAACTAGCATATGGCCTTGAATCAGATGTTTACCACTTCAGAGTTGAATAGATTAGCATATTTGTACTTGTACAGATTGTAACACGTGCCCTTAATGAACTTGAATATGAACGTCAGATTCTTATATGCCGATAGCCGATTCCTGGATTTAAACATAACTGTTTCTTATAACCATCGACGTGAAATGCAGTTGGAATGGTTAGCGATGACGGTCACTCCGGTCGAGCTCCTGAGTTTCTCCATAACCGCCATATAGTATTGAACTGTAGTACATAGCACAACACCGCACTAAACTGTATTTAACATGAGGGTGTCTGAATTGGGTTTGCAAAGTTGCATAGGCAACGGGATCAGTGTCAGCCCCTTGCCTAGGCAAGTCTTGTAACTTCAACACATTGGTGGTGTATGTAGGCATGAAGAACGACAGTTGAACTTTCAGATCTCATCATGACCTGGTGAGTCCAATAGTGATGGGTTCTAGATGCTTTGAGTGATTATCTATAATGGCTGAAGATCATGCTTAGAAGCATGTCGAATCAAATGTCGAGTAGTGTTCAGCCTCGTGTTGCAAGCAGCTACATAGCTGGCTCTTACTTTGAGTTTGAATCCGCTTGTGTATTCGAGTAACGCACTTTGCACTCAACGTACACATGATCCGTTACTCGTTGTTCGGGTTGGAGTGATGGTCAGTTGCCCATGAGCTTGGGCATCGATTCGATGATTCTATCTCTAGGCATTCTTTCGGTCATTGCCTCGAGTCATTGTAAAAACTAGGTATGAGTCACAGTATCGAGCTATCGTATTCAGTCTTTGGATGATCACACTTCTACCCCCGGTATCGGGTTGATAAATGTTTTGCATGGATGGTCGAGTCTTGTCCTAGTCGTGTTTATATTCCCACCTAAGCACCGAAGACTTAGAGTTCATCGATGAATGGTTGGTCCACATTCATCTTGTTTCTCGCTCGTGTTCCCAAGTCTGGGGCATACATTGATAAGTAGGAAGGCAAGTCATGTCCACTTTTTTCCCGTTGAATCGTGGGATTGGGTTAGTTGATGGAAGGCCGAGTCTCGCCTATCCCAGATTGTATTCTTGTTTTTCCTTCGAGAGGGAATACTTTTATACTCCATCGGATTTCGGGCATGAGTTGGGTACTAAACGGTCAATTGCGTCTATTTTTATTTATTTTCTCCTGTCGGACCAAGGAATAGAATTAGCTCAGGAGCGGTTGAGTCATGCTCATCTGGTTTCATACTCCTCCTAACGGATCAAAGGAGGGTGATGGAGAATGAATGATCAAGTCACACTCATTCGTGGTTTATTATCCTATCCACGCTCTGGTGAACAGAGCTATTCGATGGACGTTCGGGTCACATCCATTTGTGGTTGGTGAGGATCAATACCGACCTTTGATCCAACGGCATGATATAAAAAGTTTGGATCGGTATTGCATGTCAATCCATAGCACAATAAAGTCAGTACCCATAACTCGGAGGTCGTTCCGATTGGTTTTGTATTAAGGCCTCCCTACAGTCGTTGCCTTAAGTCGTAAAGAACACCAAGCCAGAGCTATTGTGAGCTGTCATATTCAGCTTTTAGTAATTTGCACTCCTTCCCCTAATCGTGGGTTAGCGGAGTTAGTTTGTGGATGGTTTCCATTCGTAGTGAGTTTATACTCCTCATGTCGAGTTCAGGTTGGAGTTTATGGAATAGTGAGTGGTCGAATCGCACACATCTATTTATTTATATTCATATCCGAACTCTAAGGATAAGAGTTTGTTGACGAATGATCGAATCACACCCAATTTGTGTTTATACTCTAGTCCACACTATGGGGACTTAGAGTTATTCTAGAAAATAGTCGAACAACATTTTCCTTAGTTATTTCTTCTGCCCCCAAGTCAAGGGCAAAAGTCGAAGAGTGGTCGGTCGTATCGTGTTCACTCTTACTTGGAGTTCTTTATGTTAAATTGTGGGAAGAAGCTGATTAGCGGTTGGTCAAGTCACACCTGTCCATGTTTTATACTCAGCTTATCGGTTTATAGGGGAGAGTTAATGAATGAACGATCGAACCATGTCCATTTTCTACCTAAACTCTTACCGGTGCTCCAGGGACCAGAATTTGTTGATGGGCGGTCAGTCGTGCCCATTTGGTATTTATACTTTAATCCACACTATAGGACCAGAGTTATTGGATGGGTGGTCAGTCACACCCATTTTATGTTTATACTCCAGTCCATGCTCTGGGGACTAGAGATGGTCAATGGACGGTCGAACCGCATCCACTTTTTCTATTTATACTCCGGTCCATGCTCTGAGAACCAAAGTTTTATGATGAGTGGTCAGTCACACCCATTTAATGTTTATACTCCAGTCCATGCTCTAGGGACCAGAGTTGGTCAATGGATGGTCGAACCGCGTCCATCTCTTTGTGTTTATACTCCGGTCCATGCTCCAAGGACCAAAGTTTTATGATGGGTGGTCATTCATACCCGTTTTTTATTTGTACTCCACCTATCAAGTCAAGGTTAGGAATTGTCGAATGAACGGTCGAGTCACATTCATTCGTGGTAAGGAATTTTTCCCCTAGTGTCGAGGACAAAGGTTGGCGAGTGGACGGTCGATTCATGTCCATTTGGTGATTAAGTGATGGATGGTCGGATCACATCCATGCTTGGGTTGGATGGTCAAGTCTCTTCCAATTCGCTTCATACTTTCCCCAAGAAGTCGAGGTAGAGAGTTATTGGGTGGACAGTCAAGTCACATCCAACTCAAGCTACAACCATGTTCTCGTTTCGAGGGCAGTGGTTGATGAGTAGACAGTTAGTCACACCTACTTCTAGTTGAGCTCCCAGACTGCCCTATGTGTCCAGGGCAGGAGTTAATGTGTGGATGGTCAAATCACATCCACTTTAGTTAGACATCAGTCTTGCTGAGCTTTGGGAGAGGCATAAGTACTTTGGCGAACTTCAAGTATGAGCTGGGGAGTGGAGAGTCGAATTGGATCCACTCCAAGACTTTCTTTGGTCTTTAAGTCAAGCGCGAAGGTTGATGAGTGGACGATCAACCATGTCCACTTTGTATTGGATTCGGACCTTGTCGGACTCTAAGTGGCATAGTTGTTCCATCAGAATTAAAGCACAAAGTAGGAAGTGGATGGTCGAGTCACACCCACTTTCCATTATGAGTCCTTGCCCCCAAGTGAGAGGCATATGGTAGCTGATGAGCAGTTGAATCATGCTCGTCTTGATGATCCTCCAAAGGTCCGATCATGGTCCATGGAGGTTTGTTGGCACCCAACTCTAAGTTCTTGATCACCTGCATCGTTTGGAAGTAGTGTAGTTCAAGTTGGTCGTAGTTCACAACATAATTGAAATTGAAATAAATTTTATTGAAAGTTAAAGCAGCGTCATATGTTCGCTACTCCACTTTGCCTTAGCCCTTCTCTATTAGAAGTCGACTGTAGGTGGTCTAGTTGATAATCAAAGGTCTTTATTGGTAAAGGTGGGATGTCTCGTGCTCACCATTTTGTGGGGCTTGCACATATTGTTGAAATTTTCCTTTTTGGATCAGCTTTCGATCACATCTTGGAGGTGTCTGCAATCGCCGGTGTTATAAATGTATGTATCTTGAAATATATAACACTTCCCAGACTCCGTCTAGGTTTCGCTGGACTCTCTTCGGGTTGGTTTCCAATACCGCTCCAAGTCGTGAGTCTCCAAGTAGATTTTTTCGATCGAATCATTCAAAGGAGTATATGAGTCAAATTTTGGGATTCTAGGTTGCCACTTATAATCTTAGTCCTCATCTAAGGCCTCAATGCTGCCCTTGCTTTGAATTCTTTTTGTCAACAGGCCTGCATCATTCTTTCTCCTAGTCTGCTCTACCTTCTCCTTGCTTAGGTTCTGGTTCACTTTGTAACAGAAAAGATCCAAGGTCGTAGGAGTCTCTCCAGCGTACCAACCGCCAAAGTCTATCTTGGGGTCGGTTCCCTTTATAAACGCCATCAGTATGATATTCTCATTGGGATTGCTCACTTTAGTGACGATGACATTGAATCTTTACAGGAAGTCTTTGAGTAGCTTGCCTTCTGCTTGGAATTAATTGGATAATGACGTCACATCCTTGGTGTGAGTCGTATGCTTGAATTTCTCGACAAACTTCTGATCCAGTTGATCGGATTAGGAGATGGACCTAGGTGGTAACTAGGTAAACCACATGATCATTATTGTTTCGAGGAATATGGGAAAACATCTGCATTCGATGGCATCCATCGCTCTAGTAGGATCCATGTGACACTCGTACTTCATAGGATGCTCTTGAGGGTATATGTTCACAGAATATGCTGGCATGGTCGGCACATTGAATCTCCTTGGGTATTCTGCACACTGAACGACTTCGATGAATAGGTTTCGACTAGGGGAGATGCTCCAATCGTTGTCAGTCCAGTCTGTTTTCAATTTATGGCTACCTGTAATGCTTATGAATGATGTGTGCATGGTTGTCCAACATTTGAATGGTTGAGAATGCCCATCGAATAGCGAATTAGTTAGGATGGGGTCGCTGGTTGGTGATGATCCCCAAACTTTCACCCAAATGGGGTGTGATCCATATAAGGAAGTAAGGAAGGCCTCTTGAGGTTGCACACCAAGTTTCAAGTCATTTGGAGTCCGCTTGCTTGAGTTGAGCAAAACAAGATGGACCGGTATTGACAGATTGTGATAATTTACTTAGAGTTCGACCCGAGAAAATTTGCTTTTTGCTTGGAGTCAGCCCCTGGTTCACTCGGGGTCATTGAATTTGAAGTGTTGGGTTGGTGACGAATGGTGCTTGGAGTAATATTGGTGCTTACTTGGAGAAAATCTTGGTTTTACCCGAGTTTGACCTTAGGCCAGAATTTCCTGGGTTTGCTTTAGGTCGAATGGATGATTACTCGAGCTCGACTTCAGGTCGAAACATATAGCGAGTCTACTTCGAGTTATGTAAGTGATTACTCTAGGTCCGATTTCGGGTCAGCCTTGAAATGAGTTTTTCGATGATTTTTGATGGTTTTTGATGACTACCACTCATGACTCGATGATGGAGGTTTCATAATGGTAAGTGATGACTTTGATGGTGGATAGCTATACTTTGAGATTGCATAATAAGCGGCATAGGGCGGTCGTCACACAAGCCGTCGCCCCATAGCTTCCAAGTCAGGCGTTTGGATGTTGGCTAGCAGAGAGCAGCAGTAATCTACCCTAGAAGCCTGATCCGGTAACCAATCCCAGTTCGCGTCATATCACCTTGGTTCTCCAGCCTTTGGTAGTACCGTTTGAGTAGCGGTTCCTTGTCCATTCCTTGACTGCAATTTAGCAGCTTCCGCTTGATCCTCTATGCCTCGATCAGTCACAAGACGTAAGGGAAGTGGATAGAATGCACTGTCTCTAATTTGAGTTCCGAACCCAGAATGCGGGGGCACTGCGTTGTGGCACGGGTACGGGTGCTTGGCACCCAATTTTTTTTTAAAATGAACCAATCTGTTCCTTCTCACTTTGTCGATCCCTTCCTTCTTCACATTTTTATTTAGTTGTTGATCCCCCACTTCATATTCAGTCAAAAAATTTCAAAATAGGGACCAGAATTCCTCTAGCCGATCCCTTTCTCTCCCATCTTTTTTTATGGCAAGGGATCGGTTCTAGACCCCAAGCGGGAGGATCAGATACGATCCCTTTTTGAATGTGGACATAGCCAATGTTCTAGTGTAGTGGAGCTGTAATGAACAGAGGGTTCAGTCTTGTATGGGATCGGTTGTAGTTGAAAGCGGTGCAGAGATCGGTTGAATAAGGGTTCGGTTCTGGATGAATGCGACATAGAGATCGGTTGTGATGGAGTATGGAGGGATCGGTCATTTTTCATTCATGACATAAGGATCGGTGGTGGAGTGTTTGTGAGGGATCAGTCAAATTAGCTTTGAGAGGGATCAGTAATGGAGATGGTTATAGGCATGTGATCGGTTGTAGTGCTAAGGAGGGATCATTTGTGGTACTTCGGGGCTATAGGAGCATAAGGATCAGCAACTATTGTTTAGGAGGTGAAATGAGGCATGTAGCGATTGGTTGCAGGTCAGATTAACATGGTGGCAGTGTCATATGCACACATAGTTTGAGCTTTGTAGGGGTTATTCACATGCAATGTGAATATGAATGGAGTGGAATATGGATAAAAGGATCCGTTGGAGCATTGAATTGAGAAAAAGAGCATGTAGAGGATCAGTGTATTGTAATTACTCTTTGCTATATGAATCTACACAAGGACCCAACCATTTCTCTTACTGTATTGTTTGAAATGCATTGAACACTTGACTTTACATGCATATACAAATGGTCACATGAGACCATGGAGTTTAATCCATCTAACAATGTCTATATGTTGAATTGGATAATTTCCTTATAGATCCTCTTCAAATCAGAGTTGAAATGAAAACCTGTCGGTAGAAAGCTAGATCTATCTCGCGAATATGGGAATCCACAAGTAAATGATGAGATCCAATCAAGCTGAGAATCCGTTTCTCAGTGAACGCACCAAAATGTTTGCACAAAAATGAGTACAAACACCCAATAGAGGTTTTGTAGAGTAATAAATGAAAAATATTAAATGTAAATAGAGAGAATATAACAGTAAAGCAATAAGAAATAAACAAATAACAGAGACACAATAGTTTATAGTGGTTCGACATTGTTTGCCTACGTTCACTTTGAAGAGATGGAACTTGGAGGGATCAGAATGGGCACAAAAATGGGCACAAACACCCAATATAGATTTTGTAGAGTAATAAATGAAGAATATTAAAGTAAACAAAGAGAATATAGCAGTAAAGCAATAAGAAATAAACAAATAACAGAGACACAATAGTTTATAGTGGTTCGATGTTGTATAAAACTTAACCTTCATAGTTTATTGATCACTTTGCAAACCGAGTACAAGAGGGATCAGATGAAAATCCTTAGTTACAAAAGAATACAAAGAAATAAGCAACCTAAAGGTTCCGAAACAAACAATCAAGTCTGTATTTATATAGGAAGATGGTGAAATATCTCCTTAAAAATTCGGCAGAAGGATCTCCTGACCCATAGAGGCCCACAAGAGGGATCACATGGCCCAAGTCCAAAGAAATAAGGATCGAAGTCGATCCCTATTTTGGAGGAGTTTGGGGGTTCTATAGGAGTTTCTCCATGTTGTATTATGCTTAGCCTCCAAGTTTCATGCCAATTGGATTAGTAAAACTTGAGTTATTGATCAATCTTTGTTGCAACATGTGATGTTGGCTGATTTAGGCCGATCCTTCTAGAGGGAAGAGGGCCGATCCCTCTTACTTCTTCATCTTGGGGTGAAATCCCTAGGGTGGACTCTTTAGGATCCCTTCTTCTTATAGTTTCAAGCGTATTGGACTTCTGGATTTTGAGATATCGATCATTTTTCGTTGAGTTGCATTGTTGCACTGAATACGACCTGATCCCCTTTATATGATCCCTTTCATACGATCCCTTTCATACGATCCCCTTTATAAGATGCCTTTCTTAGGTGAAGTAATTTTCCCATAACTTGGGCATACAAACTCCAAACGACTTGAAATTTAAAATGTAGCCTCGTGGGGCCTTCCTTGTCACTCTATATCAATCTCACTTAGTTTGGGACAAAAATTGAGGATATGTACCGATCCCTTAGGGAAGGGATATGCACTAATCCCTTGCTTAGGGGAGGTACTAATCCTTACTTAGAATACTCCAGAGAGTCTAACTCTTGTCTCTGTTGATCGTCGCTTCATATCATTGCCCGCACCTGATTTTTGGAACTCCAATCATTGCTTGTAACGACCCGACATTTTGGACCATTCGCGTCTATTATAAGTGTATAGGTAGACACTCGTGCCGGAGTTGAATTGTTCAAAATACCGCGTTGTTAATTTAAATTTGGCAAAACTGAACATATACAGTAAATAAATAATCACAGATCACAGACACAGAGTAATAAGTGCAGCGGAAATAAAAGAGATAGTAGTTCATGAAGCTACTATATGAATATATAAAATACATCAGAGTTTACAACAGAAGAGTAATACGATACATCAGAGTTAAACCAGATACAACGGAAGAGTAACAGATACAAATCAGAATACATCACTGGAATCATCGAATATCTGAAAGCTAGATAGATAGCTGGATCTCCAAGCGAAGCTCCAACTCCAAAGGTGAGTCTCGAAAACTGAACCACTCAGTCTGACCCGAGCGTAAAGCAAAACACAAGACACTCGAGTCAGGATTAACATTCTTATATTAATAAATCCAACTCAAGTGAAATAGCAATTGAAATACAAGTAACTCAAAGGATGCTTGGAATAACCATCCTTTAAGGATCCGTTAAACTATCTACTATGTAGTAGTGTACGATAAGTAGATAATGTCTATCAGTAATATAAAGATATCAAAATAGCGTTAAGTCATGGCCCATTCCACCCTTAACACATTTTTATTCCCACAAGCATATACAAGACCGTAGTTTCCCCAAAACCGGAAGTCACCAGAGGGCAATCCATATACTCAAGGTACAAAACAAATTCGTAGTGGTCGCGCATAAATGGAATACAAGTATGACAAGGCACATGAGGCTATACCCAAGGTAGTGATACTACCGTTCGCCTGATCCGGGCTGGTGAGAACGCAACGCCGCAGCGCCCGCAACACCGTGAGACAACACTCCCAAAATCAAGGGTGCACCAATCGACAATAAGTATAAGTAGTTCGAAGAAGTGTGTCCACTTGAGGTATCAATCCTCCATTGGCCCGGCACAGCTCCTGTTTTAGTCATTTCCAATTTGACACAAGTGTCAAGGCTATCCATTATCGTTCTCTTTCTTCAGTCATCACGTACATCATTCCAACCACTTCATTCTGGATCATCACTCCGCGTATAGTTATTAAAGTGGTTTTCGGTTTAGATAGAGAGTATATCCATAACCGAATTCCGGTCTCTTTAATAACTTTCGTAATTTTTACACCGATTGGTCATTTAATATATTTCAAAACCAAATCAATTTCAATTTCAATTTCAATTCGTAAATCAACATTTCATTTGTCTTTCAAAACCATTTCCATAAATTTACGTTTCAAAACTTCCAAATTTCACTTCAAAATCTTATAATGCAATTTCAAATTTTATTTAAAACAATTCAAACATTGATTCAAGGTCGTATATAAGTTTCATTCTGAAATCATTTAAATAAATTTAATTTAACATTCAAATCAAATTTAAATTCATTTATCGATTTCATTCAATATTCATTAAGTTAAATTTGTTATTCAAAACAATTCCTATTCAATTTCCAATTCATTAAATCAATTAATTAAGTTCAACTTCATTAAATCAAAACTTACAATTTTGAATTAAATTAAATTCATCAAATCAAATTCTTTAAATTTCAAGTCTTGCATTAATTTCAATAAATCACATTTTATTTCTTGTTAAAGAAATTCAATTTCACTTATTTACTTACTTAAATAAATTTCCAAAACTTAATTAATAAAGAAACTCAATTTCAATTATTTACGAAGTAAATTCACTTATTCCAAAGTTCAATTTTACTTATTAAAGAGTTCAATTCAATTTAATCATTGAATAATCCAAACTTATTTAATTATTAAATAATTCAAAACTTAATTATTAAATAGTTTCAAAGTTTAATAATTTCAAACTTAATTATGATTTCAAACTTAATTATTACATCATTTCAACTTAATTCAATCATTTCTCAAATTAAACATTTTCCTTTCAATAAAAATTCAAATTTCAATTTCATTTCAAAACCGTATTATTTATTTAAATAAAATCTTCGTTTTATTTTTAAATCAAATTATTGACCAATCGGGTTTTATTTAATTTTCTTTCCTAGGTCAAAGTTCAATTTGGGTATTTATCATTTCAACCCGATTCCAATTCAATTCAAATCAAAGCATAGTAAAAGGGAACTTGCAGTGTGATAACTGGGATGGTGTCAAAGTAAATAAACAAGCAATAACAACAAACAATATCAGTCCAATGATCAATTAATATAATCCCGAAATAACCGTATTAATTCGTATTGTTATTTGTACGAATTAATATAATTATTTCTAGAATCTACACTATCATTTCATGTAGATTAAAGATTATTACATTACGGTTTCACTTGTCATCTATTGCAATTTCATCCATCATCAATTTAACAACATATATTCAGTGATTCAAAATGTAATTAAACAAATCCTACGTGTCAATAAATTTGACAGTTAAAGGGGTCATATTATACAAATGTCAGTTAATTAAATTTAACATTTAATTATCCTATATCAAGTTCAATTTCATACCATTTATCATTTTAACATTTACAATTTATCGTCCAATATAAACATCAACAATCAATCAACTATCAGCCAAACTGTATTATCATCGCATAAATAATTAACAGATAATGGTGTCAGATGTCACAGGTGAACAGATACAGGTAATAGCATATATAACAGTGTAATTAACTAACAACAGCATATTTCAATTGTCGTTTCAATTGAAATCAAATTTAATAAATAAAAGAACGTTAATCGTGAGTGAGTGCTCACCTTTCGAGGCTAGATAGAACGGGAGATGACACGGATACATACACTGATACGGATACTGAAATTGAGTTACGAATCCAAGCACAAATTTCAAAGCAAAGCTAGATAGACCAGAATTTGATGGGCAAGCTGATATATTTGATGAAAATAAATCAGAAACGGCTTGATGAAAACTAAAACAAAATATATACATATATACTATTATTTCTTAACCAATATAAACTTTGAAACTAATTAAAATTATATATATAAATCTGTAGGTAAATATTGAAATCAAAGTACCAATATATATAATATAAAATAAGATAGAAACACAACTACAACAAAACTTAAAACCAGATTCAAAAATTAAAATGTACGAAACTTGGGAAACCTATATAATTTATAGTATAATGCATGTACGCAATAACTTGAAAACAAATACACCTTTAAAAATAGACAGTACGGCCGAAGTCACCTATGTATTAACTGATCGATCTTATAATATATGTATATTCCAGAACCAACCTTTACAAAATAAGCTATAATATATAAAACATGTACCACAAATCCTATACTATATAAACTAGAACCTACCATTGTTTATAAAAATCAGTTTATACAAAGCAAGTATACTTTTACAAACTATACAGAGATGTATAAGACAACCTTTCTGTTCCTATAACGGTTACTTGCAAACACTCATATTGAACAATTACATTTTCAATGTATACAAATATATTTGAGCTGTTATAGAAAAACAAGAACAACAGATCCAAAGTTATAAGAGTATAAAATATATGTAAGCTTATAAAATATGAACCTTTTCTAATATCTTTCATAACAGGCAACACAACACTATCCTCTTGTATTATATACTTCACGCATGACAGTACACGTTATGAATCTAAAACAATATATAAAACATACATATACAATACACGAAACTGATATACTTAGATTAAAATTTAACATTATTCCAATAGTACTTTAAACGAAAAATAGGAATTTAAACTAATATGTAAATATATTAAACATTCACAGTAAAACTATTCAATCACTTAATATAAAACTCTGCATAAATTCTCAGAGGGTTACATATAGAGATATATATACTTAAAACATAAGCTTTTATATAAACCCATAAATGCGAATATACAGCTTGTATATATAAGTAACTTATAATATGCGTACATACAATGAAACAGTGACCTTATAAAAATAATATGACAAATAAAATGAAATAAAATATGCATATCACTAGCTGATTGTAACATATAACGGTTTATAAAATGTATAAAACTAAATCCAACAGCATATATAACTAACATGTATATAAATACTGACCTGGAAATATACACACACGGGAATGAAAAATGGTGAGAGTCGAGCAATTGAAAAGCACGACGGCGAATAGAGGAGCTGCCATCTCAGGTGGCGAGATGGTGACAGACTGGGGTGACCTGATATGGTCCGGAGCCTGCGTGCATGCATGGGTGTTCGAAGGTGTTGTTGGTGGAGGGTAGAGCATGTGTGGAAGTGAGATGGTTGGTCGGCTACGAATGGCGATCTGGAGTTTGGATTCGTGGTGGGCGCGCACGGGCGGGGAGGAGAGAGAATGTAGGGTGGTGACGTGAGAGTGGCGCCGTGACGTTTGGAAGTCTGCATGGTCGTAGGGTTGGAGGAGGCGATGCTCGCGGGTTGGTCTGCCGAGTGGAAGGAGGTCGGTGGTTGTTGCGCGGTACGGTTGTCGAGTTGCTGTGGCATAGGAGGCGGAAGTGTTGGCTTCGGCGGCAAGAGGCTGGCGGAGGAGAGTGGTTGCGGTTCATGTGTGGCCGAGAGGGTTTGGATGCAGGAAGGGTGGGGAGGAAAGGCTACAGTTTGAAGATGAAAGAACGTATGGAAGCACAAAGCCTTGGAAATAAAAGGTGGCCTAATTCTTTAATGTGGAATGTGAATTGTTCACCTTCCAAAAGCAACTAACAGCTTTGGAAATGAATACCACTGCCTAGGAAATGAATGCACTTTGGAAACGTAAAAGTTTCCGGTTGTTGGTTCAAAAAAAAGAAGGAAGGTGCCAGACCATTCAAACATATAAATTTAAATTTTAAGCGACAAAACTGAGAAAAATGGGAAAGAGAAACGAAAGGGCAAGCGTTTCAAAGTTGAACGCAAAAAGAAACCAAAATGTCACGGATCGGGTACCGATACGGTAGGCGTTACGCAAAGTGCAACGTACACCGAAACTCCGAATTTGACAATCGAATATACCGTAGAGATCGGCACGACGAGACGATCAAAACGGTATATAGAAATCAGTGGTACGATCATCCGATAAGAATCGATATCGGTACCAGAATACTGTTATTTTGCAGAAAATAAGAACGACGGAGCAATAGATGTCCGAATTTGGAAAAATGACGAACTGATATTTTGCTCAGAAGATGGCTTAGAATTTTTCTATGTAAAAATATTTTGGTTTTGAAAACGTTTTATTTTCATTACTTTTTAACTGATTGAATTGAAGTGAATTTACGCGCGAAATAAACTTTCATATTTTTGGACGAAAATTTACCAGTTGCTATGTTTAACTAAACATATTCCAAATATTAAATTTTTATTTCAAAATTTTATTGTTTAAAATTTCACAAAATTTCAACTAATTACGTTATTAACAGTTGAAATTTTACGGGTCGTTACATTCTCCCCCACTCAAAACTTTTCGTCCCCGAAAAGGAACGAAGTAGGAGAATAGAAACAACCAGGAAGAAAAACAGATTTGAAATACACAATGACAATTAATTTAAACCATATAAATTTAAATTAATTGATATTCAATAATTGATTGAATCCATTTGATTTCACTAAAATCAATCTCAACTATTTCTAAATTCATTATCTTATTATCCAATTATCTTCAATTTACAATTTCTAAAACCATAAATTTGAATAATCTTTTATTATAATCATTTTTTATTTTCAACAGATTTAATTCTTTAATTCCAAATTATTATTAATTTCTATTCTACTTAATATATCTACTCACATATATTTAACCCATATAAATTTATTTAAACCATAAAAGTTCCAATTTAAATAAATTTATATTCACTAACTGCTTTTAAATTCAAGGTATTTTCATAAGTTGATCTAATTTCAATTTATTAATTAACCCTAACAAAATTTATTTTTCAATTATCTTATTATTCTATTTACCTCTATTAACATTTTATAATTAAAATTTAAGTGTACAACATTTATTATAACCACTCAAATTTTATTTATAAATTCAATTTATATTATATATTATCCAATTACATATTCAACTTCTGAATGATTTAGGTAAGTTGTATTAGAATGCAGTTGAACAATATACAAATAAAAATTTTCCCAATTCAATTATTCAAGTTTAAATATTTATTCCAAATTTTGGTTTTATTTATAATTAAAATCATCTTTTAACAAAATTTAAGAATTAGATTTCCGATTAACTTTAAACAACTTAGAGATATATATAATATATTTATATCAAATCAAATTAAATTTTAAAATATGATACTTATATATATATAAATCAAATTATACTGAAGAAATTCAAATCAAAATATTTTTCAAAACAAACCGTAGCAAAGCTACAGAATAGTATCTCCACTTCGAAACTCGAAAATGAATGTCGATGATGCGGCCGCCATCACCGAAATTATTTTCCAGCGACAAAGAGAAGAGCACTGATTTCAACATTTTAAAAATTCTTTGAAAACGATTTCTATTCGAAAATATTTAAATACTATACACTTTAAAACTTTTAAAAACCAAAGTTCGAAATCATCGGAAACTAATAAATTCTCAAATTTCTGAATTAGATTCATTTCAAATTCCAGATCAATTTATAAACCGTATTCATAAATTTATTTAGAACAATAAATGATAATCAAATATTATCATTTCAAATAACCAATTTAATTAACTTATTAGATTCCAGAAAATTTTACTTATATTTTTACAATATAATCAAACAAAATTTATTTCATTTTCCAAGTTTGAAAGTAATATTGTGTCAGTTTGCTCTGTTCAAGTGTTTTGGAAATCCTATCGATAGCGTTGATCAGACGAATCGATCGGAAACCCAAATCAACATCAACAACTCAAACAACACAATATATTTTAAACATTTAAATATTAATTTACAATTACACTTCCTCGCTCGACTATATAAGAATAGATTTCAAAGCAAAGATAGAGATTCAAATTTGATAGACTCAAATCAAAGAGAATTTTGATTCGAAAAATAAGTTTGAAACAGAAGATAAGATAATTCCATTTCCACAATCGGGAGATGGATGAGTTTATTTAATTCACGGGCAACCTTAACCGGGTCGTCCGTAACTTCAAGAATAAGATCGATGCTGAATTCCGAGGTAAATCAACATTCGATCTCGAGAAATAAAATTCAGGCATAGCAGGAGATAGATAGCATCGTAAACCGAGGATACAGAAATCTCCGGTAAATCAATGCCTATTGTAAAGAAGTTTTGCTCCCTACGAATCATTCGAAGATTGGCGAGACCGCCGATCTATTATAGATATCGTTCAAAATGGAGTTATGGGGTGCTCCATAATTGAAAGAAAACGAATAGTGAAGGACACGAATGAATTTCGGAACCGAGGGGAACGTTCCAAAATTCAAAGGAATTGAGTCAAAGGAAGAGATTGAAACTCGAATGAGAGTGATTCTGTAAATACATTTACCCTATATGTTGAGTTTGCCCAGAGCTACCAAAGCTCTGATACCAACTGTAACGACCCGACATTTTGGACCATTCGCGTCCATTATAAGTGTATAGGTAGACACTCGTGCCGGAGTTGAATTGTTCAAAATACCTCGTTGTTAATTTAAATTTGGCAAAACTGAACATATACAGTAAATAAATAATCACAGATCACAGACACAGAGTAATAAGTGCAGCGGAAATAAAAGAGATAGTAGTTCATGAAGCTACTATATGAATATATAAAATACATCAGAGTTTACAACAGAAGAGTAATACGATACATCAGAGTTAAACCAGATACAACGGAAGAGTAACAGATACAAATCAGAATACATCACTGGAATCATCGAATATCTGAAAGCTAGATAGATAGCTGGATCTCCAAGCGAAGCTCCAACTCCAAAGGTGAGTCTCGAAAACTGAACCACTCAGTCTGACCCGAGCGTAAAGCAAAACACAAGACACTCGAGTCAGGATTAACATTCTTATATTAATAAATCCAACTCAAGTGAAATAGCAATTGAAATACAAGTAACTCAAAGGATGCTTGGAATAACCATCCTTTAAGGATCCGTTAAACTATCTACTATGTAGTAGTGTACGATAAGTAGATAATGTCTATCAGTAATATAAAGATATCAAAATAGCGTTAAGTCATGGCCCATTCCACCCTTAACACATTTTTATTCCCACAAGCATATACAAGACCGTAGTTTCCCCAAAACCGGAAGTCACCAGAGGGCAATCCATATACTCAAGGTACAAAACAAATTCGTAGTGGTCGCGCATAAATGGAATACAAGTATGACAAGGCACATGAGGCTATACCCAAGGTAGTGATACTACCGTTCGCCTGATCCGGGCTGGTGAGAACGCAACGCCGCAGCGCCCGCAACACCGTGAGACAACACTCCCAAAATCAAGGGTGCACCAATCGACAATAAGTATAAGTAGTTCGAAGAAGTGTGTCCACTTGAGGTATCAATCCTCCATTGGCCCGGCACAGCTCCTGTTTTAGTCATTTCCAATTTGACACAAGTGTCAAGGCTATCCATTATCGTTCTCTTTCTTCAGTCATCACGTACATCATTCCAACCACTTCATTCTGGATCATCACTCCGCGTATAGTTATTAAAGTGGTTTTCGGTTTAGATAGAGAGTATATCCATAACCGAATTCCGGTCTCTTTAATAACTTTCGTAATTTTTACACCGATTGGTCATTTAATATATTTCAAAACCAAATCAATTTCAATTTCAATTTCAATTCGTAAATCAACATTTCATTTGTCTTTCAAAACCATTTCCATAAATTTACGTTTCAAAACTTCCAAATTTCACTTCAAAATCTTATAATGCAATTTCAAATTTTATTTAAAACAATTCAAACATTGATTCAAGGTCGTATATAAGTTTCATTCTGAAATCATTTAAATAAATTTAATTTAACATTCAAATCAAATTTAAATTCATTTATCGATTTCATTCAATATTCATTAAGTTAAATTTGTTATTCAAAACAATTCCTATTCAATTTCCAATTCATTAAATCAATTAATTAAGTTCAACTTCATTAAATCAAAACTTACAATTTTGAATTAAATTAAATTCATCAAATCAAATTCTTTAAATTTCAAGTCTTGCATTAATTTCAATAAATCACATTTTATTTCTTGTTAAAGAAATTCAATTTCACTTATTTACTTACTTAAATAAATTTCCAAAACTTAATTAATAAAGAAACTCAATTTCAATTATTTACGAAGTAAATTCACTTATTCCAAAGTTCAATTTTACTTATTAAAGAGTTCAATTCAATTTAATCATTGAATAATCCAAACTTATTTAATTATTAAATAATTCAAAACTTAATTATTAAATAGTTTCAAAGTTTAATAATTTCAAACTTAATTATGATTTCAAACTTAATTATTACATCATTTCAACTTAATTCAATCATTTCTCAAATTAAACATTTTCCTTTCAATAAAAATTCAAATTTCAATTTCATTTCAAAACCGTATTATTTATTTAAATAAAATCTTCGTTTTATTTTTAAATCAAATTATTGACCAATCGGGTTTTATTTAATTTTCTTTCCTAGGTCAAAGTTCAATTTGGGTATTTATCATTTCAACCCGATTCCAATTCAATTCAAATCAAAGCATAGTAAAAGGGAACTTGCAGTGTGATAACTGGGATGGTGTCAAAGTAAATAAACAAGCAATAACAACAAACAATATCAGTCCAATGATCAATTAATATAATCCCGAAATAACCGTATTAATTCGTATTGTTATTTGTACGAATTAATATAATTATTTCTAGAATCTACACTATCATTTCATGTAGATTAAAGATTATTACATTACGGTTTCACTTGTCATCTATTGCAATTTCATCCATCATCAATTTAACAACATATATTCAGTGATTCAAAATGTAATTAAACAAATCCTACGTGTCAATAAATTTGACAGTTAAAGGGGTCATATTATACAAATGTCAGTTAATTAAATTTAACATTTAATTATCCTATATCAAGTTCAATTTCATACCATTTATCATTTTAACATTTACAATTTATCGTCCAATATAAACATCAACAATCAATCAACTATCAGCCAAACTGTATTATCATCGCATAAATAATTAACAGATAATGGTGTCAGATGTCACAGGTGAACAGATACAGGTAATAGCATATATAACAGTGTAATTAACTAACAACAGCATATTTCAATTGTCGTTTCAATTGAAATCAAATTTAATAAATAAAAGAACGTTAATCGTGAGTGAGTGCTCACCTTTCGAGGCTAGATAGAACGGGAGATGACACGGATACATACACTGATACGGATACTGAAATTGAGTTACGAATCCAAGCACAAATTTCAAAGCAAAGCTAGATAGACCAGAATTTGATGGGCAAGCTGATATATTTGATGAAAATAAATCAGAAACGGCTTGATGAAAACTAAAACAAAATATATACATATATACTATTATTTCTTAACCAATATAAACTTTGAAACTAATTAAAATTATATATATAAATCTGTAGGTAAATATTGAAATCAAAGTACCAATATATATAATATAAAATAAGATAGAAACACAACTACAACAAAACTTAAAACCAGATTCAAAAATTAAAATGTACGAAACTTGGGAAACCTATATAATTTATAGTATAATGCATGTACGCAATAACTTGAAAACAAATACACCTTTAAAAATAGACAGTACGGCCGAAGTCACCTATGTATTAACTGATCGATCTTATAATATATGTATATTCCAGAACCAACCTTTACAAAATAAGCTATAATATATAAAACATGTACCACAAATCCTATACTATATAAACTAGAACCTACCATTGTTTATAAAAATCAGTTTATACAAAGCAAGTATACTTTTACAAACTATACAGAGATGTATAAGACAACCTTTCTGTTCCTATAACGGTTACTTGCAAACACTCATATTGAACAATTACATTTTCAATGTATACAAATATATTTGAGCTGTTATAGAAAAACAAGAACAACAGATCCAAAGTTATAAGAGTATAAAATATATGTAAGCTTATAAAATATGAACCTTTTCTAATATCTTTCATAACAGGCAACACAACACTATCCTCTTGTATTATATACTTCACGCATGACAGTACACGTTATGAATCTAAAACAATATATAAAACATACATATACAATACACGAAACTGATATACTTAGATTAAAATTTAACATTATTCCAATAGTACTTTAAACGAAAAATAGGAATTTAAACTAATATGTAAATATATTAAACATTCACAGTAAAACTATTCAATCACTTAATATAAAACTCTGCATAAATTCTCAGAGGGTTACATATAGAGATATATATACTTAAAACATAAGCTTTTATATAAACCCATAAATGCGAATATACAGCTTGTATATATAAGTAACTTATAATATGCGTACATACAATGAAACAGTGACCTTATAAAAATAATATGACAAATAAAATGAAATAAAATATGCATATCACTAGCTGATTGTAACATATAACGGTTTATAAAATGTATAAAACTAAATCCAACAGCATATATAACTAACATGTATATAAATACTGACCTGGAAATATACACACACGGGAATGAAAAATGGTGAGAGTCGAGCAATTGAAAAGCACGACGGCGAATAGAGGAGCTGCCATCTCAGGTGGCGAGATGGTGACAGACTGGGGTGACCTGATATGGTCCGGAGCCTGCGTGCATGCATGGGTGTTCGAAGGTGTTGTTGGTGGAGGGTAGAGCATGTGTGGAAGTGAGATGGTTGGTCGGCTACGAATGGCGATCTGGAGTTTGGATTCGTGGTGGGCGCGCACGGGCGGGGAGGAGAGAGAATGTAGGGTGGTGACGTGAGAGTGGCGCCGTGACGTTTGGAAGTCTGCATGGTCGTAGGGTTGGAGGAGGCGATGCTCGCGGGTTGGTCTGCCGAGTGGAAGGAGGTCGGTGGTTGTTGCGCGGTACGGTTGTCGAGTTGCTGTGGCATAGGAGGCGGAAGTGTTGGCTTCGGCAGCAAGAGGCTGGCGGAGGAGAGTGGTTGCGGTTCATGTGTGGCCGAGAGGGTTTGGATGCAGGAAGGGTGGGGAGGAAAGGCTACAGTTTGAAGATGAAAGAACGTATGGAAGCACAAAGCCTTGGAAATAAAAGGTGGCCTAATTCTTTAATGTGGAATGTGAATTGTTCACCTTCCAAAAGCAACTAACAGCTTTGGAAATGAATACCACTGCCTAGGAAATGAATGCACTTTGGAAACGTAAAAGTTTTCGGTTGTTGGTTCAAAAAAAAGAAGGAAGGTGCCAGACCATTCAAACATATAAATTTAAATTTTAAGCGACAAAACTGAGAAAAATGGGAAAGAGAAACGAAAGGGCAAGCGTTTCAAAGTTGAACGCAAAAAGAAACCAAAATGTCACGGATCGGGTACCGATACGGTAGGCGTTACGCAAAGTGCAACGTACACCGAAACTCCGAATTTGACAATCGAATATACCGTAGAGATCGGCACGACGAGACGATCAAAACGGTATATAGAAATCAGTGGTACGATCATCCGATAAGAATCGATATCGGTACCAGAATACTGTTATTTTGCAGAAAATAAGAACGACGGAGCAATAGATGTCCGAATTTGGAAAAATGACGAACTGATATTTTGCTCAGAAGATGGCTTAGAATTTTTCTATGTAAAAATATTTTGGTTTTGAAAACGTTTTATTTTCATTACTTTTTAACTGATTGAATTGAAGTGAATTTACGCGCGAAATAAACTTTCATATTTTTGGACGAAAATTTACCAGTTGCTATGTTTAACTAAACATATTCCAAATATTAAATTTTTATTTCAAAATTTTATTGTTTAAAATTTCACAAAATTTCAACTAATTACGTTATTAACAGTTGAAATTTTACGGGTCGTTACATTGCTCTAGGCTACTGGCCTTGATGACAATCAAGTCTAACTTGTCTAGTCAATTCAGATATAGCCGTGTCAAAATTCCAGATAAGAGTATTATTTCTATCGACCCTTTTACTCAATAAGGTTTTGCAATGTGATTTATGAGAAAAGATTTTGATTTGGTATTTCCAAAGTTAAAGAGAGATTTTGATGATTTCGTATATACCATAAAGAGATGTTTTAAAGATATATATCTTTAGAAGATATTTTTGATAAAAAGAAAGTAATTAATCAAATGATAAGCACCTATTTACTTAACATATTTTATCGATGACTGGTTCAAAGAAACCAGGATCGGATTTGAGTGATTTTTATCCGAAAACCACTTTGAACCAATTTATGTATTCGAAGTGAAGACATAGAATGATAATAAATGGAATGAAGGGCTGCTTGTCACTGACCCTCGAGGGAAATTTACCATATCATATATATGGCACTAGTATCTTCATTTGTTCTTTGATGCCAGGGCTGCTTGCTACTAATCCTAAGGATGATTCCTTAAAGGATGTGGTAGGTGAGTTTCTTTGATTTGTCCTGTTCCTGGACAACTTGTATGGAAGAATGTCTGGCAATTACATTTCCAACATACACGTACATTGATTTTTACGAACGTACATCTATTTGGTAGTGTAGGAAGTAACTCTCCTATACTTAATACCCTTCTTTGAGATGTACGAGCTCAGAGGTTGTACATTTGTGAAAATCAATAGTGTGTGATGGAATTAGCAATGTGAAATTCAAAGTAGAATGTGCTATGTGAACGATAATCGTTACCTCGGGCTTCATTACCCAGAAATGGCGTAAATAGGGCATGTCGTAAGGCTATGTAGTTCACAATCATTAAGGTATGGTCATCACCTTTCTAGATTACCCTATATATGTCAAGTATGTTGTGTATTTTATGGGATCCCGGATAGGTCGGTTACGACCGGGGTGATGTCATATTCAGTTCTATCCGCCACCAGATGGGCCTGTGAGTAGACTAGTCTTGCCAGGTGCAGAGGCTTCAAAGTTGTTGATCCTCGGTACATCCCTCTAAATATGTACTGTACGGAAGGTAGTTCCTTACCTGCCATTGTAAGGAAATCCATTCTCCAATAAGTGCCTTCATACTTGATTGTAGAACCTATTATGTTGGAATTTAATCAATGTAATAATTTCAGCTAAGTTTATAAAAGTTTACTTGAAAAGTGTTTTCAAAAGAAAAAGTCATTAAAATAATATCCCCGGATTTTGCATAGCAAATGATTTCGTTATCATAAAGTAAAAACTAATTCCATGTTTATGTGTAGCGTGGTCATATGAGATACCCTTTGTTTTCAAATATCCGTAATTTGATTTTCTTATACCAATCCCATGACTGACCCGAAGTTTATTTTCCTTTTCCCTTAAACTCTGGGTGCTCTATTTTTCTAGGCAACCAAGTAGTTAGGTAGCATGGAACATTTTGGGAGAAGCTTGGAGCATTTTGGATGGAGCAAGAAGCTGGAGGGTCCTTATAGATAGTCGTCTATTTCTAATTCCGCTGTATTTTGTATTAAGCATCTACCAGCACTTGTGCGGATAGGTAGTTATAACTATCCTGGTTTGATTAGTACTTACTAGAACTCTGATGGAGTAGTTTGGAGTAACTGCATGTACTAACCATATGTATAATTAAATGTTGAATACGATGTGAGATTCTATTTTGTTTGTCTTCTATCTTTATTTTCTTTACCCCATGATAATCTGCTTCTCCTGCACTTGGATTTGCGGTACATGAATACCGAGGATGTATTAGTGTCAATTTATGAAGGTCGAAAAGGTGGGTCATCACATTTGGTATTAGAGCTTGTGGTTGAGTGAATATCTAAGCCTGGATGGGATCAACTCATTATAGATAGGGTTAGTAATGCCCTAGAATGAGTTTAGTCAGAGAGAGCACACATTTGAAATTTTATCCGAATAAGTATATTCAAGTTTATACCAAATCGCTAAGATAATTTCGTCTATATTTCTAAAGATGTTTCCTTAATATAGCAGATAGTAGGAGATGAGTAATAGAAGATGACGAAGGGGAGGTAGCAACACTACGGCCACCAACGGTCGATCAAATGCTATAGTAATTAAGGAAGTGGTAATCCTTATGTAGCCTCAAATTAACTTTGCTACTGTATGCAAAGATTACACCAGTTTGGGTGGTAAACCATTCAAAGGAACAGAGTCCATTATTGAAGTTCAGGCTTAGATCCACTCCTGCGAAAGGATTTTAAGGGATTGAATATTGGAGATGAGCAGAAAAGGTTCTTAGCTTCTTGGTAGTTACAAGAAGGGGTTCTAGCATGGTGGGAGTCCATAACTCTGAATGATTCAAAAGATAATTTCTCATGGGAATGATTCAAGGAAGTCTTAAAAGAACAATATATGTCAGCTGTAGGAAAATCCCGCATTTATCAGAGTATTATGGATATAAACAAGGAGGATGTCTATGTAACAAGTTCAGTGAATTGTCCCATTTTGGGCCGAGACTGATAGACACTCCTTTAAAAAAAATGAAATGCTTATCGCTGGAATAAAGAGGCAATATCGGGACATGATGACCGAGCATGTAAAGGGAACCTTTGTAGATTTGGTAGACATGAGTTTTCGATATGAAACTCTAGACAAAATGAATCTGCCACAACTCAAAGCAACAACAATAACTGGAAGAAGAGGAAGTTCAACCATTCTGGAACGAAGCCGTGGCAAGGCAAGCCAGAAGGAGGACCGTAGGAAAACAATTTGAAGGATATTACTTTTATAATTGCCAACATATAGGTCATTTTGTCATCACTTATAAGAATCCTAAGGCTCAGGATAGGAATTGCTACAATTGTCACAAACCAGGGCACTAGAAAAAGGATTGCCCACTGGTAAAGAAAGTAGAACAAGTAAGAGTTTTTACCATTAAAGATGAACCCTCAACTTCGACTGATGTAAAGGGTAAGAGAGTTCTTGAAGGTAATATTTGCATTAATGAATCTAGTAGAGTATTATTTGATATTGAGGCTTCTCACAGTTTTATTTCTAAAGAATTATTTAATAAATTTAAACTTAACACAAAGATATTAAATACCCCAATCTATGTCTCTAACCCCATAGGTAGTAAAACTAATCTCGATATAGTTTGTTAAAAAGTACAAGTTGCCTACCTATCACAAAAAATTTCATGTGACCTAATAGTCCTTGATTTTATTGGATTTGAGATTATACTTGGGTATGGATTGTTGTCTAAATATAAGTCTGTTCTTGAGTGTGTTCAAAGGACGGTGCATTTCAAAAATAAAAGAAGTGAACCTTTTAAAATAACGTGTGAAGAATCAAGTCTAGTAATGGATAGTTTTATGTATGCCCTAGATTCATTTCAAAAACGTCTAGAAGAAATACAATTTGTTAGGAAACTTTTGGATGTTTTTGAGGAATTTAAAAGTTTACCCCCATATAGGGAAATTAAGTTTCGAATCGACTTGATTTTCGGTGCAAGGTCTGTTTTTCATTTTTCTCGAAGAATAGCCCCCAAGAAAGTGAATGAATTAAGGAATAAAATGGATGAATTGTTAAAGAAAGGACTAATTAGACCAAGTCGCTCAAGCTGGAGCTCAGCAATAGTTTTTGTTGCAAAGTCGGATGACTCTCTAAGACTTTGTATAGACTATCAAGACCTAAATAAGCAAACGATAAAGAACAACTATCCTCTACCCCGTATTGATGACTTGTTTGATCGACTTCTTGGTGCTCGTGTATTCTCCAAAATGGACCTAGCAATAGGATTCCATTAATTAAGGACAGCAGAAGATTGCATTTCTTTAATTGCATTCAGGGAACCAAATGATTTCTACAAGTGGTTGATTATGCCTTTTGGGCTAACTAATGCTCCCGCTTATTTTGTGAACCTTATGAATATAGTATTCATAGATGTGCTCCACAAATTCATGTTGGTTTTTATTGATAATATTCTTATATATTCAAAGACCAAAGAAGAACATGCAAGGCATTTAGAGATTGTACTAGAAATATTGAGGAGGAATATGCTCAAGTCTAAGTTTTTAGAATGCCACTTCTAGGTAAAAAAGGTAAGGTTCCATGGATATGTTGTGTCAAAGGAAGGAATCTTAGTTGAACTTGGAAAAATTATAGCCATTCTAGATTGGAAGCAAACACAGACTCTGAAGGACATTAGCAGCTTCTTAGGATTAGCAGGATACAACCAAAGATTTATTTAGGACTTCTTTAAGGTTTCCCATCGCTTAACGAAGTTGACTACGAAGGATGTTAAATTTAAATAGACGTCGAAATGTGAAGAAGCATTCCAGGAACTTAAGAAAAGGTTAACTACCGCTCCAGTCCTGACTATTATTAATGAAAGCGGCAATTTAACCATTTATACCGATGCTTGTGAAGAAGGAGTGGACGCGGTATTGATGCAATATGGGAATGTTATCGCATATGTTAGTAGGTAGTTAAAGACGCATGAACAAAATTATGCAACACACGACTTAGAACTATTAGCTGTTGTGTTTGCACTAAAGATTTGGAGACATTATTTATTGGATAAGAATTTCTCATAGTTTATTTCGATAAACTTTATTTGACCTTGGTAAATAATATTCCTTCTTTAAATAGGTGAGAAGTTCAAACTCTTCACAGATCACAAATCTATGAAGTTTCTTTTCACTTAAAATGACTTAAATATGAGACAGCAGAGTGGCTAGAATTTCTCGCATCATATGATTTAGATATCCTATATACAACTAGGAAAGCCGACGTGGTAGCAGATGCGTTAAGAAGAAAGCATGCCGTTATAGCTTATCTAGTAGTGACTCCTACTCTTCCAGAGAGAATTTCTAGCAAATAAAGAGAAGATCGATGTCTAAGGAAGATTATCAAGAATATAAGCAGATAAAGGAATTCAAGCTTTGAAGTAGATAACCATGGAACATTACGTTTAAATGAAAGAATTCTTGTTTCCAATATTGACAACTTAAGACAAGAAGTGTTGACTGAGTACCATCAATCAAGCTTAATATTCACTTTGGAGCTAACAAAATGTACAAAGACATAAAACGAACATTTTAGTGGGAAAGCACGAAGAGGGACATGCCTATCCATGTTAGCAGATGTGTAAATTGTCAACAGATCAAAAGCGATTAGCAAAAAACTGTTGGATTACTTCAACCTCTTAAAATTCGGACATGGGAATAGGACCAAATATCGATGGATTTCATCGATGGATTACCTCAATCAATAAAGGAAAATGAAGGCATTTGGGTTATCGTAGATCGATTGACCAAAAGCGCACACTTTATCCCAGCAAAACCAATGAGAATAGCTACAAGTCTTGCAAAATTATGCATAAGGGAAATTATTCGATTGCATGGTGTCCTAAGCAGCATAGTCAGTGATCGAGACCCAATCTTTACCAGTAAGTTATGGGAAGCATTACAGACAGCTTTGGGAGCGAAGTTAAATACAAGCACCGCATACCATCTTCTCGAAGAAATTAGGCCAGCCCGCCATGGAAGAAATAGGTAAATTTCAAATTTTTTTACCATTTTGGATCTTTAATGGGCCTACGAAGTATAATATATTTAGAACTTTTCTAAGTTTCTTTTAAATAAAATCAATTTTTTATTTAACTTTATAAATAAAGTTTCACTTTAATTTAATGTGTATGTAAGTCAGAGTATATCAAATATACTCTTATATACAAATTTGTATGTAACATTTACCTTTCAAATTTATCCAAAGAAGGAAATATATCATTTCTTTTCTCTTAGTTATTCAATTAATGAGGGGCATATATTTATTTGGAGAAGGGAACTTTTCATTTCCTTCTACTTAATTATTCAATTAATGAGGGATCATAAATTTAGTTAGAGAAGGAAACTTTTCATTTACTTCTCTTAATTAAATTAAATAATTTATTGATAAAATAACATTAATGACTAATCTAAATATGACATGAATTGTAAATATATTCATAGTAAATATCGTGCAAGTGCAACATATAGGGAGTGTTCATAGTTAGTGGTAATTCATATGTATATATAAAATAACAAGAACAATTTGAATGGTTATTGCATAGGAATTTGAAACGGAAATAATTAAGGGATGACATGAGTGATTGATACAGTTTCCCATTTAGTAAACTTAGTTAATGTAACATACTAATGGCAATCAATAGGTACCATAATGAAAGAATATAGAAGGTAAATAATGAATTGTATGCGGAGATTATTGTCTTAATTAAAAAGAGAAATAATTTCATACTATGACAACATGTGTAAAGAAAAATAAATTTTATATGAACACATACAAGTAGATCCAAATATGTATATATGGAATTCAATCAAACCTTTCTAATAATATAAATTAGATAGTTATTACAGTCAATTTTAAAACTTTGATTTGTTGTTAAAATTCCTTTTATTCATATGTAAATATTTTATGCAATAAATAGTGCAAATAATACATGCAAACAAACATACATACATGTATTAAAATTCAAAACTGAAAACACACTGTTATGAAAGATTAAAACATAGATCTACAATTGACACATTGTATTGATTTCATATAAATTTCATTTTTAGCTTTAAATATAATTCAATCAATCAACATAAAAATGTAAATTTGAATATTTGAAGAAATGGAATTTAAATTAAATGTTAAAACATAGAACTAAAGTAAAACATTGCATTTTAAAATATATAGATTTAGTTTCAATTTAACAAAGTAAAGAAATGCAGCTAACCAATTCGAACATGTAAACATTAAGATCTGAAGAATTACAATTTAATTAGAATGTTTAAAAACACAAATCTACACTTAAATGTTGTTTTAAAACATAAACAAATTTAATTTTGTTCTATCAAATGAAAAATCAATCATATCACTCAACAAATAATTCAATCTTCATAAATAATTTTTTAATTAAGCAAGATAGCAATACACCTTTCAAATTATGAAAGTCAAACTAAATTTCCATCAAACATTGCAAAATCACTATATATATATATATATATATATATATATAGAAAATGACATACCTTGCTACCCAATCTTTAAAATGCACCTTGTTAATATTGCCTTTGATTTGCACCTTGAATGAAGAATACTTCTAGATCCGATTGAATCACCTTAGGATGTCGCCTAGAAATCACACCATGACTGATGATATCTCCTCAGATCTTTAAGATCCACATCTTATCCTTGCAAGAGATGGATGAACCACTTTTGTTTTATTTTATTTGATCTTTTTGTTTGGAGTTAAAAGATTTAGGATTTTTTTTTTGCCATGAAAAGTTAGGAGGAGAGAAAGAGAAAGAATGAATGAGAATGAAAAATGAATTGTACGTACAAAATAAATTAGAGAATATGTTTTATTTGAAAGAAGGAAACCTTTCCCATTCTTTAATTAAAACTTCTCTAATTAATTCTCTTGATTAACTTTCTCTTTTCACTCCTATTTCTTTACATGGTATGGCTGAAAATTACGTGCCATCAAATGACATAGGATTCCATAAATTAACACATGTAATTATCCTTTATTTAATTACAATGATATCATATATCAATGCACATAATATTTTTTTATAAATGCATTCAAATAATTACAAATAAATCCCAAAAATGAAATAAAATAAATAATAATTAATATTTCTCAATTTAATTAATTTACAACTTTTTATAAATTAATTAAATCATGTGGATTTTTAGAGAATTCATCATTACGGTTGTGCGACTCAAAGGTGTAAATTCAATAAGCGATTAATATTGAACAATTCAAACATTAACGTTCACACGTCACATAGCAGGTGGTGTGACATTTTGGTTGAATTCATCGCTTACACATCTTTTGGTAAAATCCAATTTTACTGATTATAAGTGTACCTAATAGTGACAATTATATACACTAATTCTCTTCGTCAAAACTAGATCACTTTGGATTTATGGAATTTGGTAATGGTCAAAATTCCAATATCATCCACATTCAACTTTATAGTCCAAACGCAAAGTCCTTGGTTCAATAATAACAATTATTATTAGCCAAAATGCTATGGCCAGAGACTTTGACTTTGAGTTGACTTGAGTTGACCATGATACTAACCCCATATAACTGAGGAGACGAATCCTCCCTTGAATAGTGCTTCACTTCCAATACTTCCACTCGACCCAACTATAGTCACTCGATGGAACGCACGCCATGATTTGACTATAATCAAAGCAGAGCTTTCATATTGGAGATCCATAGTATTCCTAAGTCGAGAGAACTATGTAAATATATCACATCAATATTTTCTATTTTACCTTAGTTATATTAACCAACAGAAAACTATGAAGCGAGTCATTCCATGGTTATCCAATAACTATCAGTACGTAACCTCGAGGTGCCCCCAACTGTCTTGAGTTATACACTGTCCAATATTTGGAGAGCGTCACATAATCTAGTCTCAACAAATACACTGATATCCAGTCTCGATGCATCTTGACTAGAAACATTTAAAATAGTATATTTGTTTTATTGTGATAAACTACTCACGGTTACAACACTTAGTAACTACTATCACAAAATATGCCAATTATGGATTTTCGATTAAATATACTTTTAATGAAATTAATTAATTAATATAACCACATTATATCAAGTATATAATAAAAAGAAACACCTTTATTATGAACAAGATTGTTCAACGAGTTAGACATATGTAACAAATTACATAATTGCCCCTAGGGCATACCCCTAACTCTATCAATCTTCCACTTGCACTTGGGGTCAATTATGGAATCTTATTCCAACTTCTCCAATTGGTTTCTCAAAACCAGTTGGATCAGTCCCTTTGTGAAAGTGTATGCTATTATGTTTTAATTATCTACTCTGTCAATCAACTCTCTCTGATGGTGATAAACTATTTTATCATGTGGAACAATTCGGAGTATGTCTCTCGACTTCGAGTGAGCTCTAAGTTCTATTACAAACTATATTATGACATTGTATCATATAACTCTGTCATGAGATTCTCAACATTTGGAATCAGCTCAGTTATAAATTTGTGCGCTTATATTTTTTATATACATTGTTTTGATTGTGGTGCTATTTAAGGTGATGTACCTAGCCTTTTTTCATTGAATCAGCCACGGTCTTTCATTTGGAACATTTCTAACTTAAAGATTTTTTATTGACATATTATACTCAATATTACTTGTGAAAGTTTGAGTCTGAACATTCTTCCATAAGGAATTTATGTTTTTGTAAACAAATATCTAGTATTTGAAAATATAGAGAACACTTCAAACAACCCGTTAGTGGTATCAATTTGGATTTGATATTTGTTTCATGTATCAAATACATAAACAAATCATGATATCGTAGACAACACACCATATATGATAATTCCTTTTGCCGATGCAAAGGAATCAATCTTACATGTTCCATATTAAACATTTTAAAAAGGTGTCTTTGCATATCATTTGATACATTCCCGACATCTTTTATACTTACTATAAAAGACATCATTTATTAATCCAATGTTGAGTATTAAAACAACTAAGGCTGATTTTAACACAAGTACATCGTTAAAATCAACAACTTGTTGTTTACTTATAGTTTAGAAATATCAATGTACCTTTTAACATTCTTTCTTATGAACACACGCTTCCTCTGCACTTTGATTGAAAATCAGACTATTTGATATTTCTATCAAAATACTAATTCAATCTTGATGCTTATAAAATGATACTTTCGAATCATTTCTTGGATCATATCCAAAGACTCACAAACTCAATATCTCTCCCACCGACTTTGAGACATTTTGGTTATTATATGTAAACATTTTACTCTAAATCATTATTTAGAATTTTCTGTTTCAATACATATGTACCAAACATAAAGTCATATCAAGTGGTAATTTTGTGAGTAAATCCGAATTAACTTGAGCACGTTGAATCCCGAATCTATTACGCTAATTTCAATAATTGAAATTTGTGATATTATTCTCATCAACGTTGCTCGTTTAATTCCAACCGCATTAGTTTGCTCATAAAGACACAATCACGGCCGACGGATCACATCCCTTAGGTTACGACTACCAAAATCATATTTTGATAGCGTACTTAGAATTCTTTCAGATTTGCACATCATACCATATGATAGAGTCAACACTCTTAGTGGTTTAATTAAACAATTGAGGATTATATATTTTCGACATTGGCAAGAAACTCATAGTTTCTCTTCAATGAGCGAGAATACTTATTAGACATTCTAATGCAATGTGTTCGTTTAGGTTAGTCAATTTTATTTCATCTCATCCAATCGGTTCTGTCTTTGGATCGTATCCAAATCCTTTTTATTGCCAATAATTTTTCAAGGAAATTCCTTCACAATGAAGTTGGTATTTCTTGAAATGTTTCTTAGCGCAAATAGAATAGGTATTCATAAACATTTTATGAATTTCCTCATTCATAAAACTGATTTGGTTTTAGTTTACAAAAATTACATTCAAAACATAAATATGTCATCCAATGATAGTCTTTTCAAAATCCTTTTGGGAAGATTCATACAAGGTCCCTCATAAACAATTATTACGTGCAATCTTTCGACTCGCATAACCTGCCAACTCATTGGCCTAGGATATGTTGGAGTTTCTTATAAACCCTTATCTTATAAAATTTTGTAAACTGTTATTCAGATGAAATAATATTAACCTTGTGTACTACCCTTAAGTACATTACCTTATAGAAAGAAATTAACTCAACTTCACTCACAATTAATCGTACATTGTCCAACAAAGTTTGATTACTCCATATCGATGCATCATTATGTATCACATGGAGGTGTTATTTTGAGATTGAATCTTTATTCACTTCAGGTACGTTCGGAACATTTTCCAATATACTCACTCATTCGACCAAATCAAATCATTTCTATCACATGTTATTTCATTTACTTCTGTTTTATATCCTATAAGTTTACCATAGATATGCTACATGCGTATCAAATAGACATGCCATGTTGACGATAACTAATCGGTGAATATGACGAAGAACATGGAACAATTTTGGTATTTATAGAATTGCGATTGCATACATCTATATGTATCAGTCCAAAGTGTTCATCAACTCTTATGATACTCCCACTAAACTCGTGCATATCCTTTTATTGTTTGAGATATAATTAACAAGTATCATATGATTCAAAATCATACAATAAAATTATTTCTCAAAACTACGGCTAGTCTATAATTCCAAAACAACCATAAATAATATTAGATACTTTTGTATTTTCTAATGCATCACTTTTGTTATAAAAAACCACATTATAGTTTTATTTCACAAAGAGTATTCATAATATTCATATTGAAATATACCCATGTCTATTTTTTTTCAGTCGATACCGAAAAATAATCATTATTTCATAAATAATGTATGGTAAGTTTTACGAAAACTATTTTCGTACTATGATGTAATTAATAAGTTCTATATGGTATGCTCCCACTATTTCCGCCATTACTATAATAGCATATTAAATTTGGAGATCCATCATTCACTTAATACAATTTACTTATTTCATACACTACAACTATTTACAGTGGAGAGTTCGTTGATCAAATATCTTGGCTCAAAGAAATAAATCTCATAGAAAACAATTTTCTATATGAAAATACATTTCAGAATAGAAATCATATTTCTTATTCCAATATTAAGTATCAATTATTTATTATAATTCATATTTTCAATCTTTCTCTATGAAGCAGAAGTGAGTATTCATTCTCTTCATTCCAACTGTACCTTAAATTACATCTCTTCTTATACATTCATTTTCCTTTCAAATGGTCAAACTATTCAAAAGAAAACCTTACTACAATATCATAACAAACTCTTTACAAAAGCACATTCGATTATCCATAACATTTAGGGACATCAAATATGTTGCACTTTATGTAAACCGATCAACATGACATTTCAACGGTCGAGTTCTTATATCTATATTGTAGTCTTTTGGTCTTGTATTACATTAACACAATATGATCTCTTTTGTAATCAATCAGATTGAATACTCGATCTTGCACTAAGGTTTATTCGGTTTTTCGGATGAACTAATTTCATTGAAATATTGTACATTACAAACTTTGACCATTCACCATATAACATTTATATGCAATTGTATATGGATTGAATATCCATAGTCTTGTATTGCTTTTAGAGTTCGAAACTCATAGAACGCAATGCATGGTCTTGACTAAATAAATGCATAAGTGACCAAACCACGAATGTATTCAGTAGTTGTGAAATTAGGAACTTTCATGGGTGTTGAAACATTAACATGCAACAGGAATTTGATAGTGGGTATTATTTTCATTTGTCAACTTCCAATTCAGTTCGTTTGTATATGTTAATTGATAAACATTTTATTAATCATATTAAATGCACAAATTTATTATTGTAGATAATTATAACATTATTTAGCATATGTTCTTACAATATTTGAAAGGTTAAATGTGACCATTTCATTTTTCTAATAAAGCTCCCATTAGTCTTTTATGTTTCTCCAAACCCTAAGAAAACCCTAAGATGAAACACAGAAGTCTTTCGACTTCACTAGTGGGTGTTAGGACTCGTCTGTCTTGGTATTTTGACCTTGAGTTTGCTCAACAAATCATAGCCCCACAAACGATGGATAAATCCTTATCAGTTGTATCACATACAACTCCTAACCCATTTTCCTTACCCTAATCTCATTTCGACCTTGAGTTTGCCCAACAAATCGAAAGCGATTATTCGCTCGTACCTACCATATCATGATGACCCAATTATAGTATATATATCTTGAGTTTGCTCAACAAATACATATAGTTACCTTACCTCATTTGTTCAATATATTAATAATACTACACATAACTCCCCAGCTTGAGTTTGCTCAACAACTTAGGAGTATGCAATTAATTTATTAATATATATGGTAGTGGACTACATTATATTGAAGATTCATAATCTTCAATATATTATATTGAGTGATATGGACTTATGGGATAATGTATTTCTTATGAAATACCCTTGTGACTCAAGTGTCAGACACATCAGAAATCACAGTATATGTACATTTACGTATGTATTTATTCCTTAAATCTATTTGGGTTTCTTTAATGTTCCACTTTTAGTTTATACGTTCATATCATATAAGTTGTGTTGTTAAATAACTTTTACATTTCATATTACTTATATGATAGTCTTATGTATAACATTCCATTAATTAAATCTTATTTAATTAATATTAATTAATTAACCCTTTAATTAATTTATATTAGTATTCCAATACAACTTTTATATTGGATATATCTACCATAACCTTTATAGTGTAACACACATATCTTATATATGTGTATTTTTATTTAATTAATTAGTTTATTAATTAAACAATTTTAATTAAATTATATTAATTTCAAAATTTTACCTTATATATACATGTATGTTTATGATATCTTAAACACTTTAAAATAATATAACATATATAATACATGCGTATAAGTATTAATTAATTAACTCATTTAATTAATTTATATTATTAATCTTATTAATAATTTTAAATTTTGAAATTAATATTTACATAGTTTCAAACATTTTGAACTTTTTCATTACATTTTCAAACATTTTGAAAATTTATGTTACATTATAATCTTTTATAATAAACAACATGTCTTAATTTTCAAAAATATTTTGAAAATTAGCCCAAGGCCTAATTCAAATTGAGCATTTTCTATTAGGGGGAACCTTTGGGCTCATATCACTTTTCAGGCCAGGCAGGTAACCAGGTAGGACAGGGTACTTGATTACCCAATTCCAATCCTAGACATCACCTTTTTAGACACCATACTAAGTGCACAAGCTTAATTAGTTAGCCATAACATGACTAATTTAGACTGCATAGGCTATTGGGCTCTGATACCATTGAAGGAACCAGGACAGCTTGCAGCGAAAGAAATAGGTGAATTTCAATTTTTTTTAAACCATTTTGGATTTTATGGGCCTATGAAGTCTAAATATATTTAGAACTTTTCTAAGTTTCTTTTAAATAAAATCAATATTTTATTTAACTTCATAAATAAAGTTTCACTTTAATCTAATGTGTATGTAAGTTAGAGTATATCAAATATACTTTTATATACAAATTTGTATGTAACATTTACCTTTCAAATTTATCCAAAGAAGGAAATATATCATTTCCTTTCTCTTAGTTATTCAACTAATGAGGAGGCATATATTTATTTGGAGAATGAAACTTTTCATTTCCTTCTACTTAAATTATTCAATTAATGAGGGATCATAAATTTAGTTAGAGAAGGAAACTTTTCATTTCCTTCTCTTAATTAAATTAAATAATTGATTAATAAAATAACACTAATGATTAATCTAAATATGACATGAATTGTGAATATATTAAAAGTAAATATTGTGCAAGTGCAACATATAGGGAGTGTGCATAGTTAGTGGTAATTGATATGTATATATAAAATAAACAAGAACAATTTGAATGGTTATTGCATAGGAATTGAAATGGAAATAATTAAGGGATGACATGAGTGACTGATACAGTTTCCCATTTAGTAAACTTAATTAATGCAACATACTAATGATAATCAATAGGTACCATAATGAAAGAATATAAAAGGTAAATAATGAATTATATGCAGAGATTATTGTCTTAATTAAAAAAAGAAATAATTTCATATCATGACAACATGTGTAAAGAAAAATAAATTTTATATGAACACTTACAAGTAGATCCAAATATGTATATATGGAATTCAATCAAAGCTTTCTAATAATATAAATTAGATAGTTATTATAGTCAATTTTAAAACTTTGATTTGTTGTTAAAATTCCTTTTATTCATATGTAAATATTTTATGCAATAAAAAGTGCAAATGATACATGCAAACAAACATACATACATGTATTAAAATTAAAAACTAAAAATACACTGTTATGAAAGATTAAAATATAGATCTATAATTGAAACATTGTATTGATTCTATATAAATTTCATTTTTAACTTTAAATATAATTCAATTAATCAACATGAAAATGTAAATTTCCAAATTTGAAGAAATGGAATTTAAATTAAATGTTAAATCATATAACTAAAGTAAAACATTGTATTTTAAATATATAGATTTAGTTTCAATTTAACAAAGTAAAGAAAAGCAGCTAACCAATTCGAACATGTAAACATTCAGATTTGAAGAATTACAATTTAATTAGAATGTTTAAAAACACAGATCTACACTTAAATGTTGTTTTAAAACATAAACAAATTTAATTTTGATCTATCAAATGAAAACTCAATCATATCACTCAACAAATAATTCAATCTTCATAAACAATTTTTTAATTAAGCAAGATAGCAATACACCTTTCAAATTATGAAAGTCAAATTAAATTTCCATCAAACATTGCAAAATCACTATCTATATATAGAAAATGACATACCTTGCTACCCAATCCTTAAAACAAACCTTGTTGTTGTTGCCTTTGATTTTCACCTTGAATGAAGAATGCTTCTAGATCCGATTGAATCACCTTAGGATGTCGCCTAGAAATCACACCTTGACTGATGATATCTCCTCAGATATTCAAGATCCACATCCTATCCTTGCAAGAGATGGATGAACCACTTTTGTTTTATTTTATTTGATCTTTTTGTTTGGAGTTGAAAGATTTAGGAATTCCATTTTATTTGTTTCTACCATGAAAAGTTAGGAGAGAAAGAGAAAGAATGAATGAGAATTAGAAATGAATTGTACGTATAGAATGAATTAAAGAATATGTTTTATTTGAAAGAAGGAGACCTTTCCCATTCTTTAATTAAAACTTCTCTAATTAATTCTCTTGATTAACTTTCTCTTTTCACTCTTATTTCTTTACATGGTACGGTTGAAAATTATGTGCCACCAAATGACATAGGATTCCATAGACTAACCCATGTAATTATCTTTTATTTAATTACAATGATATCATATATCAAAGCGCACAAATATAACTTTTATAAATGCATTCAAATAATTACAAATAACTTCCAAACATCAAATAAAATAAATAATAATTAATATTTCTCAAACACTAATTAATTTAATTAATTTACAACTTTTTATAAATTAATTAAATCGTGTGGTTTTTCATAGAATTCATCATTACGGTTGTGCGACTCAAAGGTACAAATTCAGTCAGCGATTAATATGAAGTGTCCCACTTCTCTTATCATATATTTTTATAGAATTTTCTGTTAGAATTTTTTTTTAATACATATGAATATACTTTACAATGGATCACTTCCCTTAATTTGATTCCCCAAGATCCTGAAATTTTACTAATATAAATATATCAGTATTTAAATAAATCCTATCATTTACATATATGAAGATATATAAATGGATCTTTACTTTTCAGAGTGATTAAACAGCAAAGAAACTCTTTCCCACCTTAATTCTCATATTAGAGATTTGGTGTCACATAGCTTTTTCTATTTATCATATATATATTTCTTTTTAGAACTCCAGCTTGATTAACTTTAGGATTAAATATTACTAGTTCTCATATTTTCTTGTTCTACCTCACAAATTAATTGACTCCTGAATTTACAAGTCATACCTTTTTAATCCTGGGATTTTTGTGATTTGATACATATTGTTCTATATTAAGTAAAAAGTGTTCAACCTAACTCATGTTTATTAGGTTAGCTTATTTTACTCATTTCAATTTCAAACAGCTTTTATATCAGAGGGAATGTCCATGTTTTGATTTATAAGTTGCAATAATCATGTGGGTGTTTGTAATGACAAGCTAATTTTTAAGGCTAGCAGAGGAAAACAATACAGTCATTTCAAAATGCTAACTCAAACTATCATGCTAAACAGAGACTAGGGTCATGTGTGCAGACAGTAAACTCAAGGCAAAGTGAATAAAAAGAATCAGACAAAATGCAAGACTTCCAGGTGAACTTATGATGAAGATATTTGATATTTTCCAATGAAGAGAACAATGTTGTGGTCACTGTTCTATTGAATGGTGGAAATGCTCAATACAAACAAGACCATATGCATTTATAATTTATCAAAGGTTTTGATTATGACCCAATACTACCAGATTTGAATTAAGTATCAAAATAGCAGGAATTAGCTAAGCATAGGTGCAGTAGAGTCTACAATTACTAAGCAGGTAAATGAGCTTATTACTCCAAGCAATACATGTTTTCACCGGGGAAATCAAATGCCCCACCAGATTCAGGCTATGCCTTTCAGCCTTGCATGGACCTATATCAATTATAAGTCATGGTTAAGCCTACTGGTTAGCCAGTTTAGATTCAACTCAATCTTTATGAATTCATTGATCTTTACTCTATTCTTTTCTTCCTATGATGTTTCTGTTCTACCATTTTTTTTAAGGTTCATCAAACATTTCTACAGGAGACATGAGCACATATCAAAATTACATGACATGATCTCCAAAATCTTTCTCCACCAGAAACTATGCAGATTTGACTCTTTTAAAATAGCAACCCACATATGCAAGTATGAATAATACTTAAGGATTCCTACAAGTTCACTTCTCAGAAAAACAAATACATATCAATCCAGATAATACTTAAACCATAATGATATTTTTGGCTTGGCCTAATTATTACAACATATCTGCCAAAGACTCCTTAAACATTCTAAATGCAAGTAATCTTCAATTGCCCAAGCACACAAGTTTCCTATGCATCCTTTCCTGCAGCAACATCTAGAGCTGCCTCCATAGAAATGAGACACCCTAGATGTTACAAAGCAACAAATAGGGTCAGAATATAATTCTGGTATGAGTGAAATCAAAATGCAATATTTTGTCATTTTTAAATTGCAGTGCAGGGTATTAAAATACTTGAAGATATTTGAATTTATGATATAACTGGATAAATATTTATATCTAAGCTCCTACCACTTTCATGCACACAAGCAACCATTCAATCATTCAATCCAGTATACATGTACACCCATTCTTATGGAATTAACTCATTTTAATTTCCATAACTCAACATTAAAACATGATTTATCCATTTAATTTGGTCATATCTCTTTTGCCATTGAACACCATGTGTGCATTGCAAGGGACTCAATTCTGTTAACCCCTGCACAAAGGCCTATAGGACTTAAACAAGTCATGCACATACCCATCATACTCCTTATGATGAATAGATCAAGGCTTTTCTCCTAGATTAGTTTTATAATCTAGTGACCAGTCTCATTTCTTATTTCAGAAAGATTTTATTAACTCCTTGATTGCTTTTACTTTCTTTCTTTTCTATAAATCAGAGAGAGAGAGAGTTAATCTTACTCAGGGATTTCAACTGACCCTACATTCATTCATGAAAATCATGTTTTCATTTCATTTTTCTTTCCAGTTGTCTCATTCAAAATTTGTTTTATCACTTGTATACTTCTGTATTCCAGAATGTCATGATCTCTTAACAAATCCAGTAGAGTTCCATTAAAAATTCTTATGCTTAATTCTATTGTGAACATAGGGTAAGGTTTCTAGAGAAAAACCCCAAAAACATTTTTAACCTTAGATCTGAACAAATCAGCACATAAATAATTTATTGCATTGTTCATTTCTAATTTAAAACAAACTAGACATAAGCATGAACCTCCTTTGTTCACACTGCCTGGCTTATCTTTCAATTTTACCCTACTTCATAATAAAATTGTATTTATCTTACTATCATAAATACAAACTGATAGTTTATGATACTGGATCCATCCCAGAGATCATGGCATTACTATTATCAAACAATCAAATGAAGCATATCAAAGCATCAACCAAAAATCTATCAATACACCAACCATGCTCAGCATTCATTAATTTCAGAGAAAGTAAAACAAGTTGATCAAGCACAAAAGAAATAAAATGGCTGCCCTTAACTTGGGTCTTAATGCCTTAGCCTCATGAGATTGATTAATCACTCACCTTTCCCTTCTTTTTCCCGAGATTGCCTAAGTTTGCAAACAGTGTATGTTCTTCTTCTTCTTTTTTCTTTTAATATGTTTCTGTTTTTCCTCAGAGAGAAAAACCTCTGCTTCTTTTCTTGATTTAAATCATTTTCACTAGGGTTTTACTGAAGGGAAAAACCCATTTTATCCTCACATCACTCAAGAATTATGTGTGTGCTGTTATGGCTAAATGTGCCATTTCCCCCTGGTTTCTATTTCTGGTAAAAGCAGTTATCCACTGCTTTTCCCTGTGTACATGCAATTTGCATGTTTCATTTGTACACTATTTTCATGTGGCTTATCTTTCAAAATTTTACTTATGTATAACTAATATAAAACTGGTTTTTAAAGCATTTTAATTTATCAAAGAATATATCATCTTTTTCCTTACCCAATTGTTGAAAACAATTTTCTCTTTACATAATTATTTTTATTTTCTTTATGTTAAACTGTATTATATACATGTATATCCTCTTTATCAATTAACCTCTAGTTAATATCTCAAACCATATGTTTTCTCTGGATATGTAAATGTATACATATTCTTAATTACTCTGGTGTTCTTTCTTTACTTATCTTATGTTTATTCTTTCTGGGTATATATATACATATATATATAAATACAACATATGGTAACATATGTCCATATATACACTCAGTTATATATCCTCTTCCCTCTGAAATTCTATTTCTTATTACTGTTTATATTCAAGATACATATATGTATATGTATACATGTGAATATAAGACTCACTCAATTCAACTATTATTACTTTCAACTCATTCTCAATATTTATCTCTAGACTACATATATATATATATATATGTTTGGTTTTGAAAGTTTTCTCTTTTTTTTTAATTATTCTAATCTCAATAATTTGGGTCTTCACATACTCTCCTCCTAAAAGGAATTGTGTCCCACAATTATTCTCTCATACATTTCCATCTAAATGTATACAAAGCTCAATTTCTATTTTAAATGAAATTTCAGGAACTCATTCATTCTTAATCAATCAAATATACATAAATAATTTTTTTTTTACATACCTCAAGCAGAAAACAGCTTAGGATATTTATCCTTTATCCTCTCTTCAGCCTCCCAAGTGCAATCATTCCCATCCAAACTCCATTGGACTTTAACTAGTTTAATTATTTTATTTCTCAGTTTCTTTTCTTCTCTAGCCACAATTCCCACTGGTTCCTTTTTATAAACCAGATTTTCTTGAATTTCAACATGTGTAGGAGATTCAAGAATGGACTCTTTATCATGCACCCATTTTCTCAATTGGGATACATGAAATACATCATGTATTTTGCTCAATTCTTCTGGTAACTTCAACCTATAAGCTAAAGTCCCTATTCTTTGAACAATTTCATATGGTCCTACATACCTTGGTGATAGTTTCCCTGCTTTTCCAAATCTCAATATTTTCCTCATTGGTGAAACTTTGAGAAACACATAGTCTCCCACCTCAAATTCTACTGGCCTTCTCTTTTTATCTGCATAAGCTTTCTGTCTCTCTTGAGCTACTCTCATTCTTTGCCTCACTAATTCAATTCTTGCAGAAGTTTCTTTTACATGGTCTGGTCCAAGCAACACCCTTTCACCAGCCTCCATCCAACATGCAGGAGATAAACAAGGCTTCCCATACAAAGCCTCAAATGGAGCCATTCCTATAGTGGACCGGTAGCTATTATTATAAGCAAACTCAGCTAAATAAATATGATCTTCCCAGTTGCCTCCAAAATCAAGTATGCATGCTCTCAACAAATCCTCTAAAACTTTATTAACAATCTCAGTTTGCCCATCTGTTTGTGGATGGTAGGATGTGCTTAAGCTTAATTCTGTCCCCATAGCTTCTTGAAAGCTACTCCAAAACCTTGAAGTAAACAAAGTATCTCTATCACTAATGATAGTCTTGGGGATGCCATGCAATCTCACTATCTCCTTCACAAACAATTGAGCCAGCTTGTGAGCATTTCTGTTTGAACTTATTGGGATGAAGTGTGCTGTTTTTGTGAGTCTATCAACCACTCCCAAATACTATCATTTCCCTTCCTTGTCCTTGGCAAACCATCCACAAAATCCATTGATATACTCTCCCATTTCCAAGTAGGCACTTCCAAAGGTTGCAATAGGCCTGAGGGTCTTTGATAGTCTGCCTTTACTTGTTGGCATGTCAAGCAATTTGCCACATATTTTGCTACTGCTCCTTTCATTCCAAGCCACCAATAATTTCTCTTGAGATCATGGTACATTTTTGTACCACCTGGATGGATAGTATACTTTGTTTTGTGATGCTCATCCATAACTTCTTGCTTTAGTTCCTCTACATTTGGTATGCAGAGTTTCCCCTTTTTCCTTAAGTATCCTTTATCATCTACCTCATAGTTTTCCACTGTCATGCCTTGGGATATCATGTTCTTTTTCTCCTTCAAATTTATATCTTGATTCTGCATTTCTCCTATTTTATCAACCAGTGTTGATTTTAAGGATAAGAGGCTTAATTTACCATATTCAATCATCTTACTGTGTGTTTTATCTGATACACTAGCTTCTTCTTTCACTTCCACCTCACTAAGAATTGTCAAATCCTTGAACTCTGCCATCATTAAGCTTGCCAATTTAGCTTGATGTCTACTTAATGCATCTGCTACTTTATTAGCTTTTCCAGGGGTATACAATATATCAAGATCATAGGCAGCTAGAAATTCTACCCACCTATGTTGCCTCATGTTCAAGTCTTTTTGGGAAAACAAATATTTAAGTGACTTGTGATCAGTAAACAATTCAAACTTAGCACCCAATAAATAATGTCTCCATAGTTTCAATGCATACACCACAGCAGCTAGTTCTAAGTCATGTGTAGCATACCTAGTTTCATTTGGCTTGAGTTGCCTTGATGCATAAGCTATGACTCTACCATGTTGCATAAGCACTGCCCCCAATCCAGATCCACTAGCATCTGTGTAAACTACTAATTCTTCATTACCCTCTGGCACTTGTAAAACTGGAGCTTCTACCAGTGCCATCTTTAGTGATATGAAAGCTTGTTCACACTTCTCTGTCCACACATAGGGTTGCTCCTTTTTAGTTAACTTGGTCAATGGGATAGCTATCCTTGCAAAATCTTTTATAAATCTCCTATAATAGCCTGCCATTCCCAAAAATGACCTCACCTCAGTTACTGATTTGGGTCTACTCCAAGATTGCACTGCCATCACCTTATTTGGGTCTACACTAACCCCTTGTTGTGATACTATGTGCCCCAAAAATTTTACTTCCTTCTGCCAAAATGTACATTTAGAGAATTTGGCTTTTAAATCATGTGCCCTCAGTCTAGACAAAACCAGATGCAAGTGTTTTGCATGTTCTTCTTCTGATTTTGAATACACTAATATGTCATCAATAAAGACAACCACAAATTTATCTAGAAAATCTCTAAATGTTCTATTCATTAAATCTACAAAATATGATGGTGCATTTGTCAATCCAAAAGGCATCACCAAAAATTCATATAATCCATACCTTGTGTTGAAGGCAGTATACTTAATACTCTCTTCTTCCACCTTCATCTGATGAAACCCAGAGGCTAAATCTAGCCTTGAAAAGACCTTTGCTCCATTTAATTGATCGAATAGATCATCAATTCTAGGAAGTGGGTATTTGTTTTTAATGGTGACTTTGTTTAATTCCCTATAATCAATGAACATTCTCAAAGTACCATATTGCTTCTTCACAAATACAACTGGAGAACCCCAGTTTGAACTACTAGGCCTTATGAAGCCTTTCTGCTCCAGTTCTTCCAACTGATGTTTCAATTCCACAAGTTCTTTAGGACCCATCCTAGTAGGTTTCTTGATGATTGGACTAGCTCCGGGGATTAGTCTTATTTGAAATTCTACTTGCCTATTTTCTGGAACACCTATGACTTCACCAAAGGCATCTGGGTATTCATTTATAATTTTTATGTATTCCAGTGTTAATTCTTTCTCAGTCATGCTATATATTTGGTTAAGGTAATTGATTTTAGCAATTTCACTCATGATTATAATATTCTTACCATTTTCTGTTTTCAGAGAAATAGTGAAATTTTCCAAATTCAAAATTGCTTTGAATTTGCTCAACCAATATACCCCTAAAATAATTCCTATTCCAGGGTATTTCAATACAAACAAATCAGATTTAAACACATTTCCTCCTATGTTTAATTCTACCCCCAGACATTTTAATCCTAGCAAACAAGAGCTACCCAGTGGGCTTTGAATAAACAAGGGATTATCAACTAAATAGCATGTGAGAGTCAATTTATTCACTATGTCTTGGGATATTAATGAATGTGTTGCTCCAGTGTCATATATAACTGAGATGGGGTGATCTTTAATTAGAAGTATACCTTCCAATTGTCCAGAACTTCCCACTGCAGTTGCTTTTGCTTTGCCCTCAAGTGCTCCTACCTTTGCTCCCCTTTTGAATTCTGGGCAGTTCCTTTTAATATGGCCTTCCTTCCCACAGTTATAGCAGCTGAATGGTGCCTTCTTGGCTGCTTGACACTTATTACTCATGTGTCCTTCTTTGCCACAATTGTAACAAGTGACCTTCTTCTTAGCTTCCCCAGTGGTTGTTCCTTCCATTTTCTTATCCATATTCTTTTTGTCATAGGGATGTGTCCTATTTTTCCCTTTCTTTTGATTGTTAGCCCTCATGCTCCTAAATTTTTCCCTTGCATTGTCATGTTGTTCAAAGGAAAGAGCAAGGTCTATGACTTGATCAAATGTTTTATCCTTGTATGGTAACATTGCTCTACCCAGACCTGCATTTAGTCCTTGGATAAATCTTGAATTCTTTGATTCTTCATCTCCTATAAGCATAGTTCCATACTTGGATAAGCTCTCAAATTTTTGAGTGTATTCAGTCACACTCATTGGTCCCTGCCTTAGCCTTATAAATTCCTCAAGCAATGTTGCCTTGGTTGTTGCTGGAACGAACCTTGCCTCAAGCATCTCCTTGAATTGATCCCATGTTATCTCATTTTCTGGCCTTCCTGTGATGATCACCTCCCACCAATCTAAAGCTGCTCCTTTAAGTCTCCTTGAAGCTATCTGCCTCTTCCTTTGGTCATTAACTTGCATATCTGCAAATATCCTTTCCAAAGTTCTTAGCCATATCTGCACTCCCCTAACTCCCTCAGTGCCTTCAAAATCCTTGCCTCCTAAACTTGAGAATGTCTTCAACAGTTTGGCTAGTTCCTCATGAGGATTCTCTTCCCTGTGCACTGCTCCCTCTCTAAATGCCCTCACCAAATCTTGCAAATTGACCACTGGTGTTGTATTGGAGGGTCCTGCTCCATGACTTGGTGGTCTTCCTACCATGATTCACTATTCAATTGCATAGCTAGTTAGTCATTTTTCTAATTTAATTATTTTATGCAATTCATTCCTACTGTGGATATTTATTTCCATCATTATTGTATATATACTTTTTTTTTAATATTTTACCCCTTCAAGAAAATTGGATAATATATTTATGCTATGTTTTAACAACATAGCTCTGATACCAACTGAAGTGACCCACTTCTCTTATCATATTTTTTTTTATTTTCTGTTAGATTTTTTTTTAATACATATGAATATACTTTACAATGGATCACTTCCCTTAATTTGATTCCCCAAGATCCTGAACTTTTACTAATATAAATATATCAGTATTTAAATAAATCCTATCATTTACATATATGAAGATATATAAATGGATCTTTACTTTTCAGAGTGATTAAACAGCAAAGAAACTCTTTCCCACCTTAATTCTCATATTAGAGATTTGGTGTCACATAGCTTTTTCTATTTATCATATATATATTTCTTTTTAGAACTCCAGCTTGATTAACTTTAGGATTAAATATTACTAGTTCTCATATTTTCTTGTTCTACCTCACAAATTAATTGACTCCTGAATTTACAAGTCATACCTTTTTAATCCTGGGATTTTTCTGATTTGATACATATTGTTCTATATTAAGTAAAAAGTGTTCAACCTAACTCATGTTTATTAGGTTAGCTTGTTTTACTCATTTCAATTTCAAACAGCTTTTATATCAGAGGGAATGTCCATGTTTTGATTTATAAGTTGCAATAATCATGTGGGTGTTTGTAATGACAAGCTAATTTTTAAGGCTAGCAGAGGAAAACAATACAGTCATTTCAAAATGCTAACTCAAACTATCATGCTAAACAGAGACTAGGGTCATGTGTGTAGACAGTAAACTCAAGGCAAAGTGAATAAAAAGAATCAGACAAAATGCAAGACTTCCAGGTGAACTTATGATGAAGATATTTGATATTTTCTAATGAAGAGAACAATGTTGTGGTCACTGTTCTATTGAATGGTGGAAATGCTCAATACAAACAAGACCATATGCATTTATAATTTATCAAAGGTTTTGATTATGACCCAATACTACCAGATTTGAATTAAGTATCAAAATAGCAGGAATTAGCTAAGCATAGGTGCAGTAGAGTCTACAATTACTAAGCAGGTAAATGAGCTTATTACTCCAAGCAATACATGTTTTCACCGGGGAAATCAAATGCCCCACCAGATTCAGGCTATGCCTTTCAGCCTTGCATGGACCTATATCAATTATAAGTCATGGTTAAGCCTACTGGTTAGCCAGTTTAGATTCAACTCAATCTTTATGAATTCATTGATCTTTACTCTATTCTTTTCTTCCTATGATGTTTCTGCTCTACCATTTTTTTAAGGTTCATCAAACATTTCTACAGGAGACATGAGCACATATCAAAATTACATGACATGATCTCCAAAATCTTTCTCCACCAGAAACTATGCAGATTTGACTCTTTTAAAATAGCAACCCACATATGCAAGTATGAATAATACTTAAGGATTCCTACAAGTTCACTTCTCAGAAAAACAAATACATATCAATCCAGATAATACTTAAACCATAATGATATTTTTGGCTTGGCCTAATTATTACAACATATCTGCCAAAGACTCCTTAAACATTCTAAATGCAAGTAATCTTCAATTGCCCAAGCACACAAGTTTCCCATGCATCCTTTCCTGCAGCAACATCTAGAGCTGCCTCCATAGAAATGAGACACCCCAGATGTTACAAAGCAACAAATAGGGTCAGCATATAATTCTGGTATGAGTGAAATCAAAATGCAATATTTTGTCATTTTTAAATTGCAGTGCAGGGTATTAAAATACTTGAAGATATTTGAATTTATGATATAACTGGATAAATATTTATATCTAAGCTCCTACCACTTTCATGCACACAAGCAACCATTCAATCATTCAATCCAGTATACATGTACACCCATTCTTATGGAATTAACTCATTTTAATTTCCATAACTCAACATTAAAACTTGATTTATCCATTTAATTTGGTCATATCTCTTTTGCCATTGAACACCATGTGTGCATTGCAAGGGACTCAATTCTGTTAACCCCTGCACAAAGGCCTATAGGACTTAAACAAGTCATGCACATACCCATCATACTCCTTATGATGAATAGATCAAGGCTTTTCTCCTAGATTAGTTTTATAATCTAGTGACCAGTCTCATTTCTTATTTTAGAAAGATTTTATTAACTCCTTGATTGCTTTTACTTTCTTTCTTTTCTATAAATCACACAGAGAGAGAGAGTTAATCTTACAGGGATTTCAACTGACCCTACATTCATTCATGAAAATCATGTTTTCATTTCATTTTTCTTTCCAGTTGTCTCATTCAAAATTTGTTTTATCACTTGTATACTTCTGTATTCCAGAATGTCATGATCTCTTAACAAATCCAGTAGAGTTCCATTAAAAATTCTTATGCTTAATTCTATTGTGAACATAGGGTAAGGTTTTTAGAGAAAAACCCCAAAAACATTTTTAGCCTTAGATCTGAACAAATCAGCACATAAATAATTTATTGCATTGTTCATTTCTAATTTAAAACAAACTAGACATAAGCATGAACCTCCTTTGTTCACACTGCCTGGCTTATCTTTCAATTTTACCCTACTTCATAATAAAATTGTATTTATCTTACTATCATAAATACAAACTGATAGTTTATGATACTGGATCCATCCCAGAGATCATGGCATTACTATTATCAAACAATCAAATGAAGCATATCAAAGCATCAACCAAAAATCTATCAATACACCAACCATGCTCAGCATTCATTAATTTCAGAGAAAGTAAAACAAGTTGATCAAGCACAAAAGAAATAAAATGGCTGCCCTTAACTTGGGTCTTAATGCCTTAGCCTCATGAGATTGATTAATCACTCACCTTTCCCTTCTTTTTCCCGAGATTGCCTAAGTTTGCAAACAGTGTATGTTCTTCTTCTTTTTTTTTCTTTTAATATGTTTCTGTTTTTCCTTAGAGAGAAAAACCTCTGCTTCTTTTCTTGATTTAAATCATTTTCACTAGGGTTTTACTGAAGGGAAAAACCCATTTTATCCTCACATCACTCAAGAATTATGTGTGTGCTGTTATGGCTAAATGTGCCATTTCCCCCTGGTTTCTATTTCTGGTAAAAGCAGTTATCCACTGCCTTTCCCTGTGTACATGCAATTTGCATGTTTCATTTGTACACTATTTTCATGTGGCTTATCTTTCAAAATTTTACTTATGTATAGCTAATATAAAACTGGTTTTTAAAGCATTTTAATTTATCAAAGAATATATCATCTTTTTCCTTACCCAATTGTTGAAAACAATTTTCTCTTTACAGAATTATTTTTATTTTCTTTATGTTAAACTGTATTATATACATGTATATCCTCTTTATCAATTAACCTCTAGTTAATATCTCAAACCATATGTTTTCTCTGGATATGTAAATGTATACATATTCTTAATTACTCTGGTGTTCTTTCTTTACTTATCTTATGTTTATTCTTTCTGGGTATATATATACATATATATATAAATACAACATATGGTAACATATGTCCATATATACACTCAGTTATATATCCTCTTCCCTCTGAAATTCTATTTCTTATTACTGTTTATATTCAAGATACATATATGTATATGTATACATGTGAATATAAGACTCACTCAATTCAACTATTATTACTTTCAACTCATTCTCAATATTTATCTCTAGACTACATATATATATATATATATGTTTGGTTTTGAAAGTTTTCTCTTTTTTTTAATTATTCTAATCTCAATAATTTGGGTCTTCACATAATATCAAACAATTCAAATATTAACGTTCACACGTCACTTAGCAGGTGGTGTGACATTTTGGCTGAATTCATTGCTTACATATCTTTGGGTAAAATTTAATTTTACTTATTATATTAGACAATTATTTACACCAATTCTCTTCGTCAAAACTATATCACTTTGGATTTATGGAATTTGGTAGTGGTCAAAATTCCAATATCATCCACATTCAACTTTATATTCCAAACACAAAGTCCTTGGTTCAATAATAACAATTATTATTAACCAAAATACTCTGGCCAGAGACTTTGACTTTGAGTTGACCATGATACTAACCCCATATAACTGAGGAGACGAATCCTCCCTTGAATAGTGCTTCACTTCCAATACTTCCACTCGACCCAACTATAGTCACCCGATGGAACGCCATGCCATGATATGACTATAATCAAAGCGGAGCTTTCATATTGAAGATCCACAGTATTCTCAAGTCGAGAGAACTATGTAAACTAGTCACATCGATATTTTCTGTTTGACCTTAGTTATATTAACCAACAGAAAAACCATCGAGTGAGTCGTTCCATGGTTATCCAATAACTATTAGTACGTAACCTTTAGGTGCCCCCAGTAGTCATGAGTAATACACTGCCCAACATTTGAAATGTGTTACATACTCTAGTCTCAACGGATACACCGATATCCAGTCTCGATGCATCTTGACTAGGAACATTTAAAATGGTATATTTGTTTTATTGTGATAAATTACTCATGGTTACAACACTTTGTCACTACTATCACAAAATATGCCAACACTTTGTCACTACTATCACAAAATATGCCATTTATGGATTTTCTATTAAATATACTTTTAATTAAATTAATTAATTAATAAACAACATTATATCAAGTATATAATAAAAAGAAACACCTTTATTAATAACAAGATTGTTCAACGAGTTAGACATATGTAACAAATTATATAATTGCCCCTATGGCATATACCTCTGACTCTATCACTTCTAAGAGCTTATATCTTAGATTTTGAACGTTCATGGAAAAACTATCTTCATCTTGTGGAATTCTCCTACAATAACAGCTATTAGGCAAGTATTAACATGGCACCGTACAAAGTTTTATATGGTCGTCCATGTAAATCCCCAGCATGTTAGATCAAAACTGGAGATTGGTTCGTACTTGGTTCTGATATGATTTGAGAAGCTTCACAAAAGGTAGACTTGATCAGAAAGAAGATGAAAGAAGCCCAGAGTAGGCAGAAGAGTTATGCCGATCAAACGCCCAAAAATTTGGAATTCTCGGTTGAAGATTTTGTATTAAGTCTCTCCGATGAGAGGAGTGGTAAGATTTAGTCGGGCAGGGAAGCTAGCACCTCGATTTATTGGACCTTTTCCCATTCTTGAGTGGATTGGCCCATTAGCTTATCATGTGGAGTTGATTGAAAGGTTGTCCAGTGTGCACAATGTCTTTCATATATTCCATTTACAGAAATATATGCATGATCCAGAGCAGATTATAGAAACAGCTGCCTAGGAAGATTTAGAAGTAGAACCAAATTTAGCAGTTATCAGATGACCAATTCATATCGTGGATCACAATGAGAAGCAGTTGATAAGGAAGGTGGTAAGGTTGGTTAAAGTTTAGTGGAGTGGTGATGTCGAAGACTGCACTTGGAAAACAGATGATAGAATAAGGAAATCTTATCCTGAGTTTAGGATTGATGTATAGTTTGTATGTGGTATTGAGATAGTGTACTCACCGGCTATGGTGTGGTCACTTATCATATCTTGTATATATTCCCTTGTCAAATATATATATATATATATATATATATATATTCTGTAACGACCCGGGATTTTCGATGCCCGAAAATCGACATCAATATGTTCACTGTATTACATGCCGAACAATCGAATGCCGGAAATACCAGATCGTTAGGGAAAAGAAGAAAGAGGTAGAAGAAGAAAATAGAAAACAACATCAGAATCTCACAATCGCAGTGGAACAATATATAATAGATAACAACAGATCTTTATTTCAAACAATCTATAACTGTTTTTATACATTACATCATCACAGTACAAACAATCAATAACAAAATACTGGATAGTTATAATAACTTGTCCTCACAAAAGCTAACTATACAGCTTACAATACACAACGGAATATACACCAAGTACGTGTGATAAGTCTCGACATCCGGCTCGTCTCTTGAGCTCCATAGCATCCTATCCTGTAGCGGTAATACTTGGTCTGACCCGAGCATTATAATAAAACAACAGCCGAGTCAGTTTGGAAAACCAACGTGAGAAAACACACTCAATTGAATCGTTAAAGTTTTCAAAATCCTTTAAAAATCAAAGGTATCTCGTAAGACCACGCCACATATAAACATGTCGGGTTTTTACCTTACGATAACCAAAACATTTTATATCAAAATCCTCTGATATTATAATAGTGTCTAAGTACAAATACTTATTTAAATAGCTGAAATGCTTGCATCTCACGTTCCAGCATAGTTGGGCACAATCAAAACTGTACATCGCTTATTGGAGATTGGGTTCCATACAATGGTAGGGCTATTGGGGTACCGCCCATCATAGTACCTGGCCTAGATTAGCGTACCGAGGACCACTCTCGATCCTCTGCAACACAAGACCGGACTACCCCTTAATGGATAGCCCGAAAAAGATCACCCCGTGGTTGGGATCAACAACCGCTACACGGCCGAAATAAAAGAAAGGGACTCTAGACAGGGATGACCTTACCCTACTTGGAAGCTACGCACTTAGCCTTGCTGCACCTCCCCTGTTTTAGCCATTCCCGGTTGATGAGGCTTGAGGCTACGATTACCTTTTTAGAACATACTCACCTAGAATGCTCACCGTCCTCCAATGACGATGTACTGATAGCATTCATCCATACAAGTCCGTTCCCGGTCCGAACGGAACCGAAGGCACTACTCCTACTACATCCATTTTGGAATCACCCTCAGGATTAGTAGCGATTAGCCCTTGCACTTCACTGCTCCATCTTCGACTCCAAGCTCTTGTCTTCCTTTCGAAAACGTACTCGTTGGATCGAAGTTGTTTTCGAATCACAAATTCGATCCTGGTCTCTCCGAAATAATGTTCGCTATTTCCGGTAAACTCAACCCCGGTTCTCTAGAAAATAAACAGACAAAAATAAGATCGGAGTTCACCTCCTAACCGTTTCTGTGGACGGATTTTCTTAGAAACGTCCTAGAAGATCGAACGGGTTTTATACGTACAGTATAGCACTTCGAACGGTAACTGTACCATATAATTCCCGTACTTCTCCTAGATATTTCCAAAGTTATATTCAGGTCCAGATTTGATAGTCGGTTATTTAACTATCAAATAAACAATCAATTCAACCAAATATCCGTTTTCCACTGAAAACACTTAAACTCCTTTAAATTGAATTTCAAATACACAAATCTCTTTGTCCAAAAATATACACTTCAAAAATATTTAAAATAAAGCTACTTAAATCACTTCATTCAAATAATACTTATGAAAATCTATAGTAATTCTCCAAGTAAAAACTTTAGCCCAAAAACTACTTTTAAAATAAAGCTATTATATAAAGTATAAATATTTAATAATTATCCTTTAAATCATAATACCAATTTAACCTTTGAAAATAACTAACTACTATAATTAACTTAATTAATATTTTCTTTAACAATTTTAAAACAACTAAGTAATAAATTTTTCTAAAACATTATTTTCAAACACTTTTAAAACTTCTAATTTATACTTAAAAATCTTTCTTTGAAAATATACTTAGCTTTTCAGGAAAATATACTTTCCACTCCAATAAAACCCGTCTAATCATTTATAAATCCTTCTCGATTTAACTCCAATTTAATTTACGTCCCAATCCCGTAAATTTACTTTCTCACATCTTCTAAAAATAAAACCACTATTTATTTTTAAAACAAATTACCATCTCCTTATAAATTCCCATCGTGAATTTATCCATTCAAATTATCCACTGATAAATATTCACTTTATTTATAAACCCAATTTATAAATCCCATAGTCTCATTTCCTTTTTAAAACCATTTAAAATGCTTAAGTTGATTTCAAATCGTTTTCCGAGTTAAATTCTATTTTAAATTTATTCTTTAGTTAAACCGACTTATTCCAAAGTCCTCTAACTTTGGATCTGCTCCCTTTTTATGATTTAAAATCTTATTTAAATCTGAACATCCATTTCATATTTTATTTTATTCTTTTCAAATTTCCTCTTTATATTTTTCCAGGTCCATTTTAAATCTCGGATTTAAAATAAATACTTTTATACTTTAACATATTGCTTAAGTCCCATTGTTAAATATTTTTATTCAATATTTCAAAATCCCTACCTTTCCATATTTAGAAATTATCAAGTATAAAATTTAAAATCAAACTATTCATTTTTCCCAAATTCATTGCTTTTAAATTTATCCACCTTTACTATAAATTTCTTGCTTCAAATTTTCCCCTTTTATTTCCCTTTAAAAATTCAATATTTATATTTCTTATATTTCAAAATGTCAAAAATATATCCAGCAATATCATAGCATTCAATAATTTCAATTTTCAATATAATATATCATAGATTATCAAATAAATCATATTACTTAATATGAGAATAAATTCTAATATTTTTGAGGAATCCAGTTGGATCCCTCCAACCTGTCAGATGTTAGCACAATATAAAAATACCAATCCCACTTCGAGGGGGATATCGCGGTATATAGGGTCATCTGCTATTATGCGGGGCGCATAGGGTCTCATCCGCTATATATTGCGGGAATATCAATCACTCCAATATATATACTACTATATATAATATCACATCCAGATTGATAATAATTATCAATTTCAATCAATCATCCAATAATTTAATTTTAACTAATTAAATTAACCAGTAATCCGATTTGAGTGAGATTAACTCACCTTTTACTTTTAATTTGCAATCCGATCCAAACCGGCTTGTCTCTCCCTCGATTTTAGACCTTGTATAAACATTATACGGTTTATTAACATTTTAAATAATCGAACAATAAATGATCCTTTTTTTATAAATTTAATTAACTAATAATTTAATTTAAACTAATTTCTCTATGATAAATAATTTTTTAGTAACTAACATAATTGAATAAGTAAATTAAACAAGTTAATCTCCATAATCCATTATTTTAAAATAAACTAGTAAGTGAAAATAGGTATGTATATTTTTATATAGATATATTTATATATATTTTTTATGTAAATAACAAAACAGTAATTTTCTTTACTATAAAAAATTTTCTTCTTTAATATATATATATATATATATTTGTAAAAATAAAAATCTGATTTTAAAATCCTTCTTTTTCCTTTCTCGGTATATATATGTATACATATATATATTATTATTAAATTTAAATTGAAAAATGATGGATAAAAATAAACTACAGATATACCACACTGCGCAAACCCATCACTGCCTCGACAAAGCACAAACCCAACACCTCCCATCACGTGAACACGAACCCCACCGTACTCGACGCCGCAACTTCCAACCCCTGCCCTATCGCGAATCCACTCGCGCGACTGCTCCATCTGGTCGCGACGCTACTGCCCGACACTATCGTCGATGCCCGGTCCACCATGTCGCCTCGAAACTCGAGCCGCCTGCAGCTGAGCGATCTCACATCTCAGAAAAAACACGGTGCCCAACTCGATCACGCGATTAATCGAAACCCACACGTGAGCGATCACGATCGATTTGATGATATACAGCCCTGTGGATTCGATCAATTGAATTTGCCTGCGATTTCGATTGTGAGCAAGAAAGATTTTGAATTAGGGTGAATGGCTCTGTAATTTGTTTGGGTTTGCGATCTGCGGGGAGGGGTTCGACCTTGAATTTCATCTTTTTCTACAGCCATTTTTATTTTTATTTTTTAGAGGAACTGAAACAGAATTGGAATTGAGGTAAGAGAAAAAGGAGGGAGCTCGCGAATTTGTTCGGCCATTATTTTTCTTTTCTACAGATTTGAAAGGGTGAGTTGCGATTTGAACTGTTATATGTATATATTCTTTTCGAAATGCTTTTATTTTCTTTTAATTGATGATCGGCCATTTAAAGTGAAAAGGAGACATGATATAAAGGAGGCAACATGATTTTAAAAGGAGGTTGCGTGCAAGAGGGAAGCTACAGTGATTTGAAAAAGCAAACAACTGATGTGGATGGAATTTTGACCAGTCAACTATATATATATATATTTAAATTTTAAATCGTCTCGAATTTGCAACTTAAAATCTCGACCTCCTATCAAGGCGTGCCGCTAGGCGTTCATAATGTTATACCCCTATTCCGAACGCAATGGATAAGGTTTCGAGTCCTAACTCGATCGTATGGAGAAGATAGCTTTTTGGACCCAATTATTATATTAAATTTTCGATATAAATTTCAGTGCATTTACATTCCGTACGGCCACACGATAACTCCAAACAGTATGAAATTTGAAATCCGATAATAATACACAATTACGGATCCAATGGGATTGGTTTCGTCGAATTCCGAGACTGTGCCTCGGAGGGCTATTTTTAATATCAAGCTAAACGATATATTTTAAAACTAAACAAAACACTTCCAAATTCAATTTTAAAGCTTTTATTATCTTCTGTATTATCAATATAAATTTTACAAGCCTTCATATTATTTTTAACAAGCTTAAAAACCAAGATTTCGTATTTTACCCAATTTCCAATTATTAAATTCAATAGCTAATTTATCAAATAAATAGTTATATTTGAAATTTAATTTAAAAATTAACTTTTAAATATTTAAAATCAATTAAATATTCCAATTTCAAATATTCGGGTCATTAAATATTTGAAATACAAGATATGGTGTGGTCACATATCATATCTTGTATATATTCCCTTGCCATATATATATGTATATATATATTCCTTTTCGAGTCATTTTCTTCTTATCCTTAATTTCGAGGACGAAATTATTTTAAGGGGGAAGTATGTAATGAACCACAAATCCATCACTTCAGAATTTTTTAAAAATATTCGAATATAAGATTTTTTTTAAACATAAATGATAATGTTTTGAACAATAAATAATATTGGTAATTTTATTTTGAATAAATATTTACAAAAATATATACTTTGGAAGATATACCGATAAAATGCCCGAAAACCATTTTATCAATAAATAACTCTTAGACCATCCAACATCGTGCACGAAGCTGGATACAAACACTCATTTATGTATATGAATGTGAATATGTAATAAAATTATTTATTTTATTTTTGAAAATATAATCTCTTTATGACATCATAATTGATATCAATATTTTGGAATAAATGATTTATTGAGTTTAAAGGATTTAATAATTATTTAAATTATTAAATAAGCCCTTTTAATTATTATATAATGTTAGAAATATTATTATCAAACTTTGTTTACATACATATACATATACATATACATATATTTGTATATGTATATGTATATATATATGTTAAATAAGAAGTGAAAATATGACCGGAAATCCAAATCGGAATCCGTAACGATTCAACATAGAAAAGCTATGCAATGTTTTGAGATATACATATGCACACATACATGTACATATACATGAACACATTCACATGTACATGAACACATATATACATACAAATATGCTTATACATTTATATGTATATCACAAAATATCCAAGATATTTTTCTAAAACTTAACATTTAAGTAAATCCAAAGTCAAATTCTTGCACCCAAGCACAAGCACATGGGTACACACATTGGGGGGGGGGGGGGTTGGAATACACGGCCGAACATGATGAAGGGAGGGGGGTGAGGTATGGTGGTGATGAAATGGCGATGTGTTTGAGTGAAAATATCATGATATTTACATCCTTACTTTTGCCTATAAATAACACCCACCTCTCTTCACTTCATGCACACTTCTTCTTCATAAAGTTCCTAAGCTTCTCTACTTCTTAAACTCCACATTAATGGCTTCTTGTCTAAATAAAGTTATGTCAAAGATTATCGCAAAAAGTAATTAAAATTATATAGTAAGTATATATTATCAAAACTCTTTAAAACCAAAGCAAATCCACTCCTTTCCACCTCTACAACCCACGCCCACGCCATCCACCACACAAGGCCGAGCCCACCTCCATTATCAAGCATAGGCCGAGCCTTCCCATGGTCCAAGGCTCGATTCCATAGGTTCCGGTGCGATCGTAGGGGAGCTATAGCCATTTTAAAGTTAATTCGATCGAAAATCAAGTGAGAAACTCTATATACATATAAAATGATGATATGATATGATTGCTATGATTGTTTACTATGTTTGATCATAAGTTTGGATGTTGATTATATGTTTATTTTGATGTTTAAATGATCACAAGTTTGGATGTTTAAATGATATGGTCTTAGGTAGAATGAGATGTTATATTTTATTGCATCTTTGCTATTGCTGCCAGAAATACAGAGTGAATATCATATGGCCGCCAATTTGATCATTATGAACTATATAGCCTTTCATAATATCAAAAGTAAGTTGCATGACAATTTTGATGATTTTCGATTTCTTACCCCTCAAACTTGGAGAAAATAACTTCTATTATACAAGCATTTCCTATCATAAACCTACTTTATTTGCTGCTTATAATGTACTTTGCAAGAGGTTTTGATTTAGATACAATGCACACATTTCAGGATTTGCTGAACCTTGCTCATGTTAGAAAGTAACTATAATACAAAAAAGAAAATTGTACTTACTTGCATTCTCAGTAAGCAATAGTAATATTTCTCTTTTGTTGGCGAACGTTTGTATTTTCAGGTTTTATATATAGATATACGTTAGAGTTGGGTTTACATGATATAAGAGGAAACTTTGTGTTTTTTGAATGTAGTAGTTTTCTACTACCGATGGTAAAACACATCCCATGTTGGATATGTAATAAAACAATGTGGGTTGTGCTCAAGTTAAAAAGCTCTTGGTCCCGAGAATTCGATTTGATTATGTACTCTTTCAATACGGCTGTTAAGATGACTAGAATGGTTGAGCTCTTGACCAAGGCAAAGAAGATTTGATAGCAGGGAGATGAATGTTTACTTTGACATTGTATCTATATCTTTAATAATAGTTGTAATACATTTGGTGTCACACTTTTTTGGTATCAACGTGAATTACCAAAAACGCCCTTTTATAAATAATTATTAAATATTAAGATCACTTAAAAATAGGATCTAATAGATAAATTTTCTTTACCAATTCAAAACGCAGATCTATAAATATTATTGAAATCTCAATACCACTTAAAAATGAAATCTAACAAATAAACTTTCTTTTCAAAGTCGTTCTTTATTAATTAATAATAGGAATACAAATTCAAACTAATAAAAAATTAAATTCATTCATTGCTAATTAAAATAAAAATGAAAATTCAAACTAACAAAAAATTATATGTTGCAATTTAGAAAAAAAAATTAAAATTAACTGCATATCATTTTAACACAAAAAATGGCTAAATATGTATGCAAATCGTATTTTTTCGAACGAGTTAAACATATATAATTTGTAAAAAACACAATTCACGCGCGAAGTGCGTATCATCATCACGTGCGAAGCACGTGCCATAACGCTCGTATGTTAGAGTCGGGTTTACATGATATTTCCAATAGCGTACACGATATAGCTCCAATGTGGGCTTTTTGAAAGTGATGACGTTGTGCATCATATTTTGTATCTTACAGGGTATACATTTTTTTTTTCAAAAATAAAACCTATCATTTTTTAGTATGTGTGATAATTATATTTATATGTCAAACAAATAATTATGAGTTCTTGAAGTTCTTGGTTGATGTACATGTCTATAAAATAATTTTTATTTCTATATTTTGTTATAATTTTCAATGAAAAAAAAGTTAGGTCATGTATTTTTTTCACTAAAAGAAGTTAACATCCAGTTTTCTTTGTACACGTCCAACGGATGTACCATAAAAAATGGTAATAATAATAATAAAGATAAAGATAAAAAATATATATAAAGAAATTTAAAAAACCATGATAATAATAATGGTACTAATAGTAAAAGAGACCGAAGACCACACTACGTCTTAGGTTCATATTCACTAGTCCTATAATCTAAAACTTATAACGCTACCCATAAACCAATCCTAAGCAAAAAACTTCTAGTTCATGGTTCTGATAGGTGGATCGCTAATTTTCATGCGCTCCTGTCCGACACCAGCTCTTCAGATACATTCCAATACCTCAAGTCTCTTTTTACCACTTCCTCTCATATCAACCTTGGCCGACTCCTACCTCTCTTTGAGCATTCGATGCGGCATATAATTCCAACGTGCACAGATGTCTCGGGAGGCATCCATTGGAGATGTACAAACCATCTTCAGTGGTGTTGGACTAGCTTCTCTTCAATTGGTGCTACTCCAAGTTTGTCACATATATCATCATTTCTAATTCGGTCTCGTCTTGTATGACCACAACTCCATCGCAGAATACGCTCTCTGCTATACTTATCTTCTGGACGTGTTGTCTTTTAGTAGGTCAACATTCTACACTATACAACATCGCAGGTCCGATTGTCATTCTGTAGAACTTTCCTTTAATCTTTTGTGAAACTTTCCTATCACAAAGAATGTCAGACGCTAGTCGCCATTTCACTCATCCCGCTCGAATTCTGGAAAAGGCAATATTATTAAATAATAATAATAAATTGAATTTCATTGAATGAAGCTTTGTGTGTTATGCTCAAATAGTTTAAGATGAATATTCAATATAAAATGTATAGACGAATATACATGCCCACATAAACCATAAAGTAAAAGCTTATGCGCTCATGATATTTGCTCATTAACTTGAAAGTGGATCGTCATTATATGGTTATCCTTGAATGTGGTGTTCTTTTTATTCTTTCCTTCTGTTTTCCCTATTGCTGCTAGTATATTTAGCTACAGTAGGATTTAAAATCAAAGGACCACAAACACAATAGCCTGCAATGCTGCAAGTTTATTGCCACGATCTTCATCCCTTTTAAACCTATGATTTTGGTATACATGAGGAATATGGCAATGCGCTTTCAACTTTTAAGCCACTTTTTTCAATATTACTTATAATTGATGGACATACTTTCTGCGTCAATGCACTTTTACGACTTGGTTGGATTGCATTCTGCATAAACAATCACTACAAGGAAAAAACCAATCTTACAACATTAAAAAAACATTGTTTATACCCAATAACAACAATTTTCTTTAAGTTGTCTATTCAGGAGTTTGAAGAAACAGAGTCATTTACAACGTATTTGGAATGTAGTAAATGTACCATAGATGATTTGTTTACAATAGTTTTGTAGCATTTTGTTTTGTGATTCCCAACAGTTTGTTTACCTTTCTACAATGACTCAAAATCGTTGTAAATAATTTTTGACAACTTTGCTTACTCTGTTGTTGAGACAACATCCGGTGTATTTTTTTTCCTTTTTAATTAACTTTTAAGCTAACAATTATAACAATTAAAGATGCAATATAAACACTAAAGACATTATTATTACTCGTAACATTATTTAATTGAGGATAGTGACAAATAATTACAACGAATTACAATAAAACAACTTCAATGACTATTAAACAAAGGACAAATTTTCGAAAGAGGCTGGTTTTTCAAACTATTGGCGTAAATTGGCTAGTTTGAAAACTATTTGCAAGTTTAGACTAGTTTTGGCCAGGCCAGCGATGAGCTGGCCATTATTTTAAAAAAATATACCGGGTGCATATGTGAAATGCGCCCCTTATAAATTACACTGGCGCATCGGCCAAATGCGCCTGTGTAATTCTAAAGTCCAACCCTGGACAGCAAGCATCCTTCACCAAACAATCCAAATCCAAATGCACGAAATCCAAATCCAAATGCACAGTCTTAAATAATAGCAAAACGTTTACCCACATAAAAGCCGACAAATAAAACTACCATTAAACAATTTCAACCATAAAATAGTTAGAATTCGATTACATTCGCATTAAAGTAGAAGTTCTAGTTCGATTACAAAAGCAAACTGATATTAAACTAAAAATAGTAATATTCATAGTTGAGTTGGATCGTCTTGAGTAGGTGGTGGTTGAGAAGATCCAACGGCTTGCGATTGGTATGTATCCTACCTTCTTTTAGTTCTTTGCTCTCTAGTCCGCGCTTGTTCGAAAGGGCTTGGGCGTGCTAATCGATTTTTAGAAAGGAGTGTATCAATAAGTTTCTTGAAATCAAGACACCGTGGTTGGACTTCTCGTTCGGGTACTCTACCATGTCCGATATCATCTAACCCTCTTCCTACCGTCTCTAGTACATTGACCTACAAGTTGTAATTATTTATTCAAAATTAGAAACATAATTCAAGTGAACGAACAATTCAAGCCAACGAACTAAACATATCATGATAATATGAAGATTTACCACATCTCGCTCAAGCGGTGCACAAGTGGTGTATGCTCGTTCATGAGAAGTCCGATCTGCAACAATGAATCTTCGAGTAATCGACCAATACCAAGTCATGTATCTCGAAATAGAAATTGTAGGAAATAGTTGGTGTACGATACAGTTATGTTTATCATTCCACTGAATGATAGCAAACTCCAAATTTGGCTTTGGTTCGCATGGATCAGGTATGTGTTGATGAAGACCAAACTGTCGCATCACTCGATCAGGATTATACATCTCTACATCTCGCATGTATATGATAGGTGTCTTACAAAGCCAACTATGCATCCCACTTAGACATATCTGTGGAAGATCGACTAGCACATCCCGTGTGTATGGATTCCATATAACAGCTTCATCTGTTAACATGTTGAGCTGGTCGCGATAGTAAGTGGCCACCTGCTTTGGATACTCAAACCAACTCCTTAAATCAAACCACCTATATAAATAAATAATTAGGTTTTTATTAGTACAAAAATACACACATGTAAATGTAGTTGGAAATTAACTACCTTGCACTATAAGGTAATGTCATGTCGATCTGTATGGATGAAGACACATTTGGACGACCAATGGGAAGATGTGTCCCTGACCAAAGCTGTAAAATCAATCAAAAATTTGAATACACTAGAATTAAGTATTACATATGAGTGTATAACAAATATACCTATTCATATTATACCCGTAAAAGCGAGGGACAACCAGCTATGGATTTGGATTTCGTGAGTGCAACATTTGTTAACTCATTATATAATGTTGCCAATATAGCACTGCCCCAAGAATATCGTGCACACTCATCCAAATTTCTCAAAAACAATAACCAAAAAAGGTTTAGTCATCCTTTAGAATGGTCGAGAAATAGGCGACAAGATAACAAATGTAGAATAACAGCTCTTGCACGATATTCAATACATCTGAAGCATCCAGTGATGACTCATCTGCAAACATATCACGAAGCCATGTCAACTTAACTGTTGCACCTCTTATCTCACTTCGAGGTGGAACCACACCTAAACACTCTTGATACATATCTTCATAATTACTTAGTTGTCTAATAGTAACAGGATTTCCTTCTACTGAAACACCTAGAAGACATCTAACATCTGCTAGTATGATGGTAATTTTACCAGTAGGAAAACGGAAGGTTGAAGTCTTGGGTCTCCATCTATCTACCAATGAAGTAACTAGTGCATGATCTATTTTGAAAAAGCCCAATCTAGATATTTCCCTGAATCCAGCTCTTTGTAATGCAAGTTGAACTCTTGGAGTATTAGACTTGATGAATTGTAATTTGCTTGAATGATCATGACACTCAAGTGGCTCATCACTCTACACATTCAAAAATGAACAAAAGGAAAAAAAAGTTGAATTAGTAACCATATAAAAACATTTTAATGTAATAAAAGATGTTTAAAAAAAATACCGTCATCAAGTTCCTATTGTTTCTTCGATGCTCACTTTGCAGATACAAAACACTTGAATTCACAGGACCGGGTTCCAACTCTATAAGGAAAAAAATGTTCAAGTAACCATTTGAATTCATCATGCTTGAACAATATTTGAACAATATTTGTAGCAATTCAATATTTGAATATCATGCAATTTAATTTGTAACAAAATATTGTAGCAATCCAATTCAATTCAATTCAATCCAATGCAAGCCAATATTTGAACAATTCTTGAGACTTGAACAATATTTCCAATCCAACTCTATATACAAACTTAATTCCAATATTTGAACAAAATACTTGTAACAAATGATTATACTTCTAATTTGAACAAAATACTTGTAACAAATTCCAATATTTGAACAAACAAAATTTCAATATACAAACTAAATTCCAATGAAGATTATACCTGTAATTTGAGAAGATGATGATGATCCTTCCATTTTCTAGCAAATTTGTTGAAGAAATAATTGAAAATGATGTTGTGGTTGTGAATTTAGAAATTTTGGGGTTTTAGGGATTTTGAGTGAAGTATGAAATAGAATAAAGTGAGGAAGAAAAGGCTGCTGGTTATGGATATACATAGCATGGGGCACACTTACGAGTCACAAATATACAAAGGCGCACCTGCCAAATGCGCCCTCTCAATTCTGCCACCAAACTGACTTGCTGCTACTACTTGCTACTACTTGCTACTACTTGAGACAATTCAAGATACACAAATACAATATAATTTAAGGTATACTGGCCAAAACAATGCAAAATACTTAACATTTAGTAAAAAAACATCCAAATGAAATATCAAATACAAAATACGTCCAAATCATTCACTTACGATATAACATACAAATGACACATTCCTTCGACACAAGAAACTAACATAAATTAAATACAAATTATTTTAACGGGCAAGTTGATCTTTTATGCCCTTTTTGACCACATTTAGTCGAATGTGGACGTCCCATCTTCCTATTTGTAGGCTGTGGCAATATAATCGGACCGTGATATGCATCCCAATATCTACTATCTAGAATAGGATGAAAACTTGGAGTGTAACTTGCTTTATAATTTTCGACTGAAAACCACCTTGAACAAAATCATAATACGATCTATCCTCCAACGGTTCGAGCACAAGCTGCCATCACATGCAAACATGGCAATTTTTGCAATAAAGGAATGTTGCAAGTGCGATTACATATATTATCTTGTAGTGTTACTGTAAATGCTCTTCCAAACTGATCATTCACTTGTCGTTCAGTTTGATTAAATCTAACAATTCCATAATATCTTGCTTGTTTTGCTCTTTTGGCTAAAAGAGTTTTAACTTTTGGACTCATTTGAGTTTCAAATCCCTCGGCAGCGGAATGACGTTTCATGAAATAGTCATTTAAACGATAAAACGTTCTTGTTACTAATGACTTAACTGGAAAAGCTCGAGCACCTATTAGAACTCCATTAAAACTTTCCGACACATTTGTTGTCATCATCATAAATCTTCCACCATTATCCTTGCATAGAGCCTAATTTTCCTCTGCACCTCGTAAACTCTTTTCAATCCAAGCATCTGCATCTGGAGCAATAGTTTTCAGGTGCCCCCTTAACTCTGTATACTGCAATTCATCTGTAGCACTAGCACATGAATAAAACAAGTCTACCAATTTTTTTTGAGTAAATCCAGCAACTTGGAAGTTAGCTTTGAGATGTCTAGCACAAAAGCGGTGATGGTGTTCTTTTGGCCAATTATCTAATGCTCTCGGAATACCTTTCATTCGATCGGATATGAAAGTTAAACACCTATTGCGAATGCTATGTATGAAGTAGTACATGTATCTAAGAAACCAATCCCAACTATCTTTTGATTCAGAGTCTATAATTGCATATGCTAATGGAAATATACCGTCATTTGCATCTACTCCAGTCGTGACTAGCAAGGTACCTTGATATTTACCGTATAAATGAGTGCCATCAATGAAAATCAACGGTCGACAATGTGCAAAACACTCAATAGATGCACCACATGCCCAAAATGCACTCTTAAAAAGAACTTTGTCATTGGTGATTCTTTCAATATCAACTTTAAAAACTGTTCCCAGATTATGTTTTTTAATAGTAGCTAAATATCGTGGTAACTCAGCATATGTTGTTTCCCAATCTCCAAAAACTCTCTCAAGTGCTTTACGCAATGCTCTATATGCCTTGAAGTAGCCAATTAAAAAAAGTTTCCGACATTAAAACTTGAATCACAGAAGGAGTGGTATTCAAATCCGATTTCAAAGAAGGAAGTATTTTATTAGCAATAAATCTACTTGTAGCTTGTTTATTATTTGAATTAATAATCGGATTAACACAATTATGATTGCCATCATATTTTCTAATTTCACACCACTCCATCAATGATTTTTTAGGGACAATTGCATGTATTCTCCAATGGCAATTTTTATCAACATTACAAATCGCGGTGTATTTTGTTTTGCGGTATTTTATGGGTTTAAAAGAAATAGAATTCTTGATGGACCACTCACTTAACTGTCGAATAAGTATTTCCTTTGTTTGAAATTGCATTCCCACTTGAAAACCAGAATCAACATATTCTGAGGTAAATATGTCTCTAATAGGAGTAACATTTTCAATCAATGATGCTGCCATAATTTTCGCACTACATAAATCATCTGTCAAAGGCATCTCAAATTCTATATGTTCATCGTTATCGTCATCATCTTCTTCCACCAAAGATGCTTCATTATTTTCATTTTCTTTCTCATGATCAGTTTCAAACTCTAGAGCTTCACTATTATCTTCCATATTATCCACCATGACATATCATTATCCTTCGAAGCAACTTGCATGTTATCTATATGTGGTGAACTACGAGCACCATCATCATTGTTCAAAGGGATATCAACCTCTCTAGCATTTGAAGGTACGGAGTGTAAAAATTGATCATTTGTCGGTCTATAGCTTGAACCACCAGGATGCACCATAAAACTGTGAAAAAAGAGTATGAGATCAAAACACTATAAATTTCAACTACTCAAATGTAAATACTTTAACAAATTACTTACTTTGTATTCACACAAGTAGGAAATAATTGACTTGGATTTCTCTAGTAAGGATAACTCGGAATAGTACCAAGAATTTGCATAGAATGTCGATTCAAATTAGTAGCAATTGCCTCTTCAAAATGTCTCAACTCCTCTTTTATTACAAATAATTCAATCACTTTCATATTAATGGAAAACAAAACATCGGCGTCTTCATCATCATTTACGTCGATAGTAGAAGATCCAGAATCCATTACCCACTTGCTTACTAGTTTTACATCATACTCTTGTGAATCAATTTTTGTAATCCTATAGACCGTTTCTTTTAGTTTATGATAGGAGCAAAAATTTTTAACCTTTGAACCCTTTTGTTTACCACCAACATACATCGGTGTATTGTTTTCTTTCATAGTCAATTTTCCATCAAAGTAGCAAATAATTGGGATGAAATCCGACATACTTCTAAAAAGGAAAACATAATTAATTTTAGAAAAATCAATTGCTAAACAAATACTAATGACATAATAAAGCATATAAATGAAAGACTAGATTTGTGAAAAGTAGAATATGAAAACACCTAAAAATTGAGCTAGGGTTTGAGCTTAAACTAGATTTATACCTTCAAATTGATGTCAAATAGTTGATAGAAGTAATCCAACTAGTAATCCTTGTATACTTTGAGATTTTGAGGAGATTTTGATGAATTTTGAGGTGAATGAAAGAATGTTAGAAAATTGGGTTTTCTAGCTCGAATCTGTTTTGAGACAAATGACTGCTGCTTGCAAATTTTTTTCTAGCTCGAGTGAAAAAATTACACTAGCGCATTTGGAAGATGCGCCAGTGTAATTTATAAGGGGTGCATTTCATAGATGCGCTCCGTATTATTTTTAAAAAAATAATGGCCAGCTCATGCTGAGTTGGCAAAAACTAGCCTAAACTTGCAAATAGTTTTCAAACTAGCCTATTTACGCCAATAGTTTGAAAAACCAGCCTCTTTTGAAAATTTGTCCTTATCTTAAATACTTTTCTACGTACATAATTATGAAATTTACCATTTATAGAAAATAGTTATATGTTGCATCAATGTTTTGTAGGCTGCTTCAATGCTCCTCCTTTCGTTATCCTATAAGTAGTTATATTTTATGGTTTTTTTGCAGTTATGTTTTGTTGTTTTCATTGGGTGTTGGACCTGTACCTGCTCTGTTACTTCCCAAGATTTTTGCTTGTAGAATCAGAGCTAAGGCAGTAGCATTATCCTTAGGGATGCATTGAGTAAGCAACGCTTTCTTATGTTTACATGCGATATTAATATTATATGTGTTCACCATTCCAGTAAGGATAAATTTTAATATTTGGCCCAAACTTTAGTCCTCCAGGAAAACTTATTTAAAAAATAAGTTATATATATAGAAATAAGTTATATTCTCTTCATTTTTTGCATTTAGGAAATACATTATCATATCCATGTTTTTTATGAGCAAAAGTTGCACTGTACATTATTGATAATGAATAATTTTAAAATTTATTTGCAGATATCTAATTTTGTGATAGGATTATACTTCTTGAGTGTTGTAACCAAATTCAGAATCAGCATAGTTTATTTAGGGTTTGTGTCAGTCTGTCTTTTGGGGGTTCTGTACATAGCTGGTGTTTGTACCAAAATTGGGCACAACACTCTTCGGAAGTTTTTGAAGAGATAAAATGAAGAAATTAAATGGAAAAAGAGGATTATCTAACAAAAACTCCAAAAATAGATATATAAATTGACAAAAATGCACAGAAACACAAGAATTTAGAGTGGTTCGGCGTATTTTCTACGTCCACTATGAAATTGATCGCTTTATTGATGTTTCCCTGATGGTTACAATTGATTGCAACGGATTACAGCGAATTAAAGTTACGAAATTTGAGTACAACAGCAGCAATGGAGGTTAGGATTGTATCCGGCAGAGTCTGGGCATTGGAGCGTCAAATGATCCTTTCTCTATAGGCCCTGGGGCTCTATTTATAGGTGTAGGAGGCTGATATCTCACTCAGATCTCGGGAGACTTCTTCTGGCATGTGAGTGGGCCCACGCGACCAAGCCCGTGAAGTTTCGGCTCGATCAATGATCGATACGAACGGATTTCATATCAATCAAGATTTCGTCCAATGGAGTCGAAACTTGGTGTGAACATTCTTTAGTATGCACGTAAGCTCCTGTGAAAATTTCATAGCATTTGGACTTGTGGATCTCGAGTTATGATCGATACGAGATGGAGTCTTTCAGCAGTTCGTTTGGTTCAAATCGATCATTTCGACTCGATCATGTTTGAATCGATGATTGCACGTGCCCTGGTGATGACGTGGTTCGCACTCTTCGGATCGATCCACTTTTTATGTCAAGTTGATCGAGTCGTCCCAGGATTCTTGCCTTGTTCGTAACGAAGCAATTGACTTGTTCGAATCGATCAATAGCACGCTCTTCGTATCGATCTGCAGCGTGCTCTGTTCGCATCGATTGTGTTGGCTTGTTCGTATCGATCGTGGGGCCTAGTTCGTATCGATAAAAGCGCTCCAACTCGATGGATACAAACAGTGATCCTCTGATGGATACGAACAGCGTGAGTCGATGGATTCGAGCGAAGGTTCGTTGATGGATTCGAAGTAGACATTGGCCGACCAATACGAAGTGCACTATTCGTTGATGGATACAAAACCGATCGATACGAACTAGGGCCTGTTGATGGATACAAAATCGATCGATATGAACTAGGGCTTGACGATGGATACGAAACCGATCGATTCAAACTGTGGCTTGTAGATGGATACGAACTCGATCGATTCGAACTGTGGCCTAGTGATGGATACGAAGTTGAGGCTGTTTTCATCCAACTCGCATCGATCATAACTTGAGCATATGAACTCGGATTGACTTGAAATTTGGGACGATTGCATTCATGGCTTCGCTCGTCGTGTCATATCAATTGTAGCTTGATCCGGACTCGGACAAAATTTGTCGATATCAATAGTGAGCCTGCGCATAACCGATCTCCAGGATGAACCGTCATTGGTTTCTAGTCGGGTTCTTGGTGTCACGGCCTTGCCAAAAGGTGGGATAACATTTGCCCCCCAAAGTACGTCTTGTGGAAACATGACGTGCTTTGAAAAGCTGCAACCTTTACTTTGATCAACTATTGTCCTTTCGTTGGAAGTTGTAATCTTTGACTGATTTCCTTCATAACGTGAGCTGTTGATTGTCAACTGTTGTACCCTATATTGTTGTAACTGATTGTTGTATGCTAGTTATTAGATTTTTGTCATCGTAATCGTTATCAGATAAGTTTCTAATTTCTGGGGATGTCGAAAATTGAATGTTAGTCTGACATATATGCACATATGTTAATCTGACTCTCGCCGACGTTGCTCGTCCACAAGTCATTGTCAGTTTTTTTTTGTATCGAATCCCGTATCGAACCTCTCCTGAACCGATGTGAAATTCGAGTTACAACAACGATTGATGGTTGTTTTTGAATGTTCCTTCGTGTCGATCCTCTCCTGAATCGATGTAAAAGGTTGAAACATTGACTTCGCATCGATATACATCACATTGATGGATACGAAATGAACAGTTCGCATCGATAAATATGAGCTTCGATGGATACGAAACGATCGTTCATATCGATGGTTATGAACTTCGGTGGACTCCATTGCAGTGGTCTTCATTTTCGAATCGATGTGGGTCACAAAGATGGATACGAAATATGCGTTCGTATCGATAAATACTGGCCTTCGGAAGTTGTGATTTGATGGATTTGAACTGCACAGTTCATATCGTTGCGCTGTGGATGGAGTTGAAAATGATCGATATGAACAATGGCTTCGTATCGATGGATTTGGGTGACTCAGAAAAGCCACCGTTGGCAATTTCGTTTCGATAAAGGCTCGAGTTGATGGATTCGAATAACTCGTTCGAATCGATTCTGTAGCGACACATTGTAACCGGTCGAGTTTACCGAGAGGCGAATCGTTTCTCCCTTTCACACTCGAGTCCATATAAATATTTTTTGGACTTAGAAGCTTTTTCATCATTTGCCACTTTTGCTCTTTGCCTTCGTATCGCTCCAGAGACTTGGAAAAAGAAAATCACTTGCCTTCGAATCGAACCAAACTTTCAATTATTCGAATCAACTGTCAGATTTAGGTAATTCACTAAATGAATCCAACGCATAAACGATGAGACTCGACCTTTAACGTCAAATCACCCAGAGTCGTGGTCGATCCTCGCGTAGTTGATGTTGGATTTGGGTTTGAGTGGGGTTGAGGAAGGCCATGGCGTTTATGCCATTTGGGGAAGAAGAAGTGAAGAGGGAGTCGAAATGAATAACGTAGTACATCGTAGTGGTTCGCATCGATCTGAGAATGTAGAAACTGGTATCGATCTGGGAGCAACAGAAATTCGTGTCGATCTGAATACGATGGATGAAGAGGAACGGCTTCGTATCGATCGGGAGTGGTAAGATTTCGTATCGATCTGGTCGATACGAAATCCTAACTAGCGATCGATACGAAATGTATTGATTTGATCCGATCGATACGAATTTCCATCCTGACGATCGATACAAATGTATTGATTCGATCTGATCGATATGAATTTCCATCCTGGTGATCGTTACGAAATGTATTGATTCGATCCGACCGATACGAATTTCCATCCTGGCGATCGATACGAACTGCAACTAGAACAATCAATATGAATCAGACCTCTGGTGACCGATTCATGTCTTGACCACGATGGATACGAATACTCTCGAATAATCAGACACTTAACTCCGGCGAGCTTCAATCTAGCATAATTGGACTTAGTCGTTGAACTACATATTTGACTATCCTTCGAAGCTCGCCGATGGAACTGTAACTTAATAAAATTATAACGAACTTTAACTTGGATCGGTCGCCAGCATCTGGATAGCACGGTTGCGACGGTCAGCGATGACGGTCACTCCCGTTGAATTTTGAAATCTTATCGTTTACATGCCTTTTTTAACTACGTAGAATTTTTCCCAAGTAATATACAGCACCGCACCGCACAACACATTCACACACTTCACACTGGGGGACGCATGGGCTTATTATCATCTAATGATGGTTTCTCATAAGCTAGTTAGTAATGGAAGCTTCAAGCTCACAACAACAGGAAGCTCAGAGTTTAATTCCTCCAATAATTGAGATACCGGCCATTGAGGCTGAAGTCATAGATCCAGCTCCGAATGAGTTTCCAGGTGCCAGGTTCCTCTGCAGTCCACAAGACTCTGTGCCGTCCGACATCTCCGAAGATATGCTGGGATGGATTTGCTTAAGACATGGCTTGTCGCTTGACGACGTATTACTGCCAGGGCCAGATGATAGACCGCATGCTCCCCCGGAGGGGTTTACTGCTTTCAATCGTCATGCTTGCGCAGCGGGGACACTTCCTCCATTTAATCAGTATATAAGGGAAATGCTGTCATTCCTTGGAATCGCTCCATCCCAGCTACACCCCAACGGATACGCCTTATTGAATAACACCTTCATTGTTTTTATGGAAATTCTCTTTCGATCACCAAAGCCGATCGAGATTAGATATCTCTTCAACATTAAGAGCCATGGAGATAGCCCTTCTTTCACATTCTTGGAAGCGGTTAGGAACTGCCAAATAGTAACCGGGTCCTGGGGAAGGCTGAGTTACTTTAAAATAGAATGGTTCTACGTTCGATGCCCCCCTGGATTCGCTAGGTGATGGTTGGATAGACGTAAGCGTTGTAGTCTTTCTCATGAATTATCGAGATAATAATAATCGTTCTCAAAACTAACATACTTCTCTTCTTTTACAGCCGCAATCTCACGACCTGAAGGTGGGTATTTCAGAGAGTTGGTTTGGATCCTCCAAGCAGTTCCGGGTGAAGAGAGGAACATTGACTTGGTTCTAGCCGACAGAAACTTGAGAATTGTCGGGCTGATTGAACGGAAGCAAAGCATAAGGATGGAAGGGACACTTAGGGCGGTCTCGAAGAAGCGGGTGAAACGCAAAGCGCCCAGCATCGTGATAACCAAAGGGGTTGATCCGGAGAGAACACCCACTGATGATGAACTTATAGCTGGGCCTTCGGGCAGTTTCCAGGACTCAAGATGAAGGAGAAAATGCAAAGCAGTTGCTCATAAGCGTTCTAAATCCTCCCCTGTAAGTAGAGAATCCTTTCAAAGGGCTTGCTGATATTCCGATTTCGGATTATGTGTCATTTCAACACGACACCGGGATGGAGGAGCTTGACAGTGCTCTTGATCTGAGCGAGTCGCTTGTTATGAGTGCGGCCGACATTTCTGGTTGGTCGGGGGGTTGCACATACATACACTTCACTGCACTACATGATTCATAATCGCAAATCATCCAGTCCAAGAGATCACTAACTTTTCTTTCGTTTCTCATTCACAGGTACGATATCTGGGAGAGGATCGATGTTAGGGAGCCTTCGCTCGGCTCGAAAGTCTTCTTCTTATTATGATTCCCATAGGAGAGATTCAGATAGAGACCGCGACCGCGAGTACTCTAATCAAGAGAGGTACGGGCGAGACAGGGACAGAGAATATAGACACCGATCTAGATCTCGCTCTCCACCTCCTAGAATCCCTTCGCCACCTCCTGTTCACGTTTCACATCCACCGGAGCCTCCGCGACACCGACCGTCTTCTTAAGTTTCTAGGCCTAAAACTCATCGCTAGAGATCCGAAACTATAGCTCCCATAATTGCAGAGCATGTCCTAACTGAGCCCACGGGGGAAGGTGCAATAAAAATTGCTCAACTTAAGAAATATTTCTCGAACATCTGCTTTGACGGCTACATCTTCCCCCTCACTTGAAGAGAATCCCTTTGGAGGCTGAAAATACAATGCATGACTATATTCATGACATATACGCCCAATATCGGGAGTGGGCGAAGGCTGCAGAAAAAGCTTCGAAGGTGGCCTTTGAGCGGGCTAAAGCGATTGAAAAGATGGAGGTCGAGCTTGCCCAAAGGGACCGAATCATCCAGGTGCTCAATACTGAGGCCGAGTCTTCTCGGAAATCTGAAATTGAGGCCACCAAAAAAGCTGATGAAGCGAATGTGGCGATGGAGAGATTGAGGCAAACACACGTTGCCTTGGTGGAGGAGATGAGCCACCGTAATACCACTGTCACCGCCGAACGGGATGCGGCAGTGAAGGAACTCAACGAGCTTAAGGCCAAATTCTCTGACATGGCAAAGGAAAGGGATGATGCGAACAACGCAGCCCAGGAGGCGTGCGAACAGGCTATCTTGCTCCAGGGTGAACGGGATGCGGTCGTGGCTAAGGTCCACGAGGTGGAGAATAAGGTTGAGGAGAAGGTGAAATCGGTCGAGTCCAGGCTAGAAGCCGATATTAAAGACCTTCTTGTCATTTACGACGCCAACGTGTTGAGGCATAGAGGTCTAGCCTGGCTCGATGATTACCCGGCACATCTATATAATGCCTGGGGCCGATTGGTTGAGGAGGAGAAGGCGGTGCATCTGGGTGAGTCTGTCGATGAGTTTGAGCTCGAGAATTGTCTGATGAATGAAGATGAAAGGAAGATTCTCCACGAGTCAATGATTTCTTATGAGAAGGGGAGACTCGGCACCCAACACTTAGAGGTAGGAGAAGGTTCAGGGGTTGATCATCATGATGCAAGTCTTGAAGTTCCAGTGTCAGCTCAACCTGAGCCCTTATCTACGGTGGATCCCCAAGCTGTCCCTGCCTACAATCCAGATCAGCCGTAGATATCTCCGGCCGTAGAGCAAGTTGTTGAAGCCGCTCAGCCATCTACGAGCCAAACTGAGGAAGGTACTCTGAACATTCTTTGTACTTGTTCGAGATCGATAGCTTTATTTGGTTTGTTTACTGACAATCTTCCTTTTCCTTTGTCCACTGATTAATGCTACACCGACCGTGCTTCCTGCAACCCAAGAATCACATCAAACGCTGGAGGCCATCATCACTGAAGCGACCACCATGACTTCAAGTGCGCCACTTGATGAAATGCGGGGAAGCACGCTTGTTTTTGATGAGCAGATGATGGAGGAACTCTTTCATCGTCATAGCGATCCTTTTGCCGACCTGCCATTTGTTATGGGTGGAGGCGCCCCTGCTACTGGCTCTTCGATGTCGGCCACTGATGCCCCTAGCGAGGCCCAGGCGATCAATGAAGAGGAAACATTGGCCGAAATCGACGCTGAGATGGAAGCAGCGGCTCATGGCGGCAGTTTTGGAGGTGGGATGGCGGCACCTGGTCCAGCTCCGCTTAGAATGATATCACCCGGTGGTATAGTTTTCGACACCAGTGTGCCCATTCCACCTTCTACACTGGATCCCGTTCCTCCGACTCCACCCGCAGGTAGTATCCCTGTTCATTCGAGCTCGGAGGAGGACGTCGAGATCATGCCCCCGCCTGGAGACCGACCACCGAAGAGTAAAGGTTCAAAGAGGAAAGGTAGTGGTGGCTCCAGCGGGTTTACACCGAGGAAGAAGTCGAGAGAGAAGAAGAAATAGATAGGCCTCTTCAATTTGTTCTAAGTAGATAGGGTTTTATTTTGGTTTCCTTTTCGTAGGTCGTGTATAGATGCGGGTTCGGCCCCTGCTAGTAGGAATTTTTTGGAAAAAACTTGTACATGAATTTCTTTCACAAACAATAGAAATGAAACGTTTCTTTTTTGGCTTCTTCTCAGTTATTGTGTATTTGCCTAAGTGCTTCAATATCTGAAGTGCACTTGTGAAGTTTCAGCTTACAAGTCAAGTTTGTTTTTGTGCGCCGGGTCTGGAAACTGCGGACACGGTTCATGACTGTGAAGCGAGTTGAATTCTAACGTCGCACTGTCTCGGTCAATGGTTGGCACTCCAGTTCTACCCCCCAGTCTTGGGGATGAGTTGCTGAACATCAGCCTGCGACTGCATCTCTCTTATAACATGCTAAGTTTAGTGCTACTGAATAGATGTTTGGGACAAGCAGAGATTGAGCGGTTTATCCACACTTGTTTGATTATCGATGATCATATCCGCACTCTCGGGATTCTCATTTGTTTACTGGCGGTTGGTCACGTCGGCTTAATTTTTAATTATCTGTCCGTGCTTTGGGGACTTGGAGTCGACAATTTTACTCCGATTCACACTTTGGGAGTTCGGAGCTGGTGTTTATACTCCAATTCGCACTCTGGGAATTCAGAGTTAATGTTTATACTCCGTTTCACACTGGGAATTCGGAGTTAACGTTTATACTCCGTTTCGCACTCTGGGAATCCGGAGTTAACGTTTATACTCCGTTTCGCACTCTGAGAATCCGGAGTTGACGTTTATACTCCGTTTCGCACTCTGGGAATTCGGAGTTGGCGAACAGACGGTCAGTCACATCTGTTGCATGTTTTCGGATTTCGCTCGCACTCTGGGAATGAAAGGTGCATCAGGATCGTGGATGGTCGGATCACATCCACCCTGAGTTAACAAGTGAGGTCGTTAGATGGACGGGTCCATCCTCCTCAAACTTGGTTCAGATACGGACGAGGTCATTGGGTGGACGGATCCACCCTCCTCGTATTTGTAAATTTATACTCCAGTTCGCACTCTGGGAACCTGGAGTTAAGTGAAGGATTGTCGTGTATCAATCCTTTTTTGACTTTGGTGAGATGGCTTGTCCCCGAGCTCGGGTTTCACTTAGCGAGTGACCGGTTGCATCACAGTCACTCCCTATCTGAATAAGTCCCACCATATGATGGAACTTAGCTCTCCGTGCATAGTGATGATCATATGAAGCATTTCAAGTAAATCACAGCTCTGGCTCGAAGAGATTGCATTTTATTACTGAAATAAGAAAATATGGCAAAGTCAGTTGCCTTATTAAAAATTCTAATTTCGAAATGCAGAAACAAATTGCAAATGGAAAATAAACTAAATGAATAAACATAGCCTGTTATGTGTAGTAGCGACAAAGACTCTCGCTGTTCCACGCCCTCGGTAGAGTAAGACCGTCGACGGTCGATAATTTGAATGTGCCATCTCCGAGCCTTCGTTCGATGACATACGGTCCTTCCCATGTCGGCTTCATATGCGAAGGAACCAGATAGATTCTTTTCAAGATGAGATTGCCTAGTTCAAAGGTCCGTGGGCGGACCTTGGCGTTGTACAATCGGGCGACTCGACTTCGATACGCAGCTGCCCTCAAATCAGCCTCTTCACGCTTCTCATCTAGTAAATCGAGAGATTCAGCAAGCAATATAACATTTGTCTTCGGATCATTGTATGTCACCCGATGAGAAGGTAATTCTAGTTCGACTGGAATAACAGCTTCTGAACCATAAGAGAGAGAAAATGGAGTGTGACCGGTCGCGGACTTGTGGGTTGTTCGGTAAGCCCATAAAGCCATAGGAAGTTCATCGACCCACTTGCCCCCGACCTTTTCCAGTCGTTTTTTCAGAATGGACTTTATAACTTTATTGACCGCCTCGACCTGTCCGTTTGCTTGAGGGTGTGCAACTGCAAAAAATTTCTTTTGAATGTGAAACCGTTTGCAGAAATCTTTAAATTCAATATTATCGAATTGGGTTCCGTTATCAGTAATAATGGTGTGTGGGAGACCGAATCGACAGATAATGTTGCGGACTACAAAGTTGATCATTTTTTTCGTCGTTATGGTAGCAAGAGGTTCAGCTTCAGCCCACTTTGTAAAGTAATCAACTGCAACAATGGCGTACTTCGCACCACCTTTTGCCAGAGGTAGAGTACCAATGATGTCGATGCCCCATATTGCAAACAGCCATGGGCTGACCATTTGCGTTATCTCGGTAGGTGGGGCTCTAGGAATTCGAGCATGCTTTTGACATTTATCACATTTCTTTACATAATCAGACGCATCGCGATTCACAGTCGGTCAGTAATATCCGTATCGAAGTATCTTCTTGGCCAGTGCTTGCCCCCCGGTGTGATCGCCACACTCTCCCTCGTGTACATTGTGTAATACTCGTTTAATTTCATCGTGAGCGATACACCGAAGTAAAGGGACAGAGTACCCTCTTCTGTACATGACTCCATTCTGGATGGTGAATTGTGAGGCCTTCCGAAGGACTTGTCTTTTTTCACTCCTACGCTCCGGCAGGATTCCGTGCTCAAGGTAATTGCTGAATGGAGTCATCCATGACTCCTTATCAGGAACAGTTTCAAATACCCAATCTATCTCTGCCCGGTCAATGCTTGGGGAAGATAACGTCTCTATGGGAACAAGTCCCATTTGCTGAGCTTCACCTGTGCTGGCTAACTTCGCCAATGAATCAGCTTTTTGGTTGCGTTTTCGAGGTATACAATAAATGGCATAATAATCAAACTGATTCAGGATTTCCTGTACCCGAGTTAAGTAAGCAGCCAGCCTTCGATCTCTCACTTGATATTCTCCCCGAACTTGACATACAACTAATTGTGAATCACAATAAATTTCCACAGCGATAATTCTCAAATCTCTGGCAAGTTTCAATCCAGGCAAGAGGGCTTCATATTCAGCTTCATTATTGGTCGCATGAAAATCGAACTTTAAAGCATAACATATGGATCGACCTTCGGGGGTTTCGAGTACTATTCCAGCGCCCGAGCACTGGTCGTTTGATGCACCATCAGTGTACAGCTTCCAGACGTACTCGGGAGATTCACTGGTTTCGGGCAAGTCCTCTGGAATGGTAAATTCAGCCATGAAATTGGCTAGGACTTGTCCTTGAATGGCTCGTCTTGGAGTATAAGTAATATCAAACTGGCTCAGTTCGATGTTCCACTTGAGTAACCTACCAGACGTCTCAGGCCGCGTAAGGACATGTTGTAACGGCTAGTCGGTGTAAACAATAATAGGATGTGCCTGAAAATATGGACGGAGCTTCCTCGATGCAATAATAAGGCAATAAGCCAACTTCTCTAGTTTTAGATAATTCCTTTCAGCTCTAGTCAATCGTTTGCTGATGCAGTATACTGGCTTCTGTATCCTGTCTTCTTCCCGAATTAAGGCAGCGCTGATAGCGTTTTCTGATATCGCCAAGTAAACGTATAACTTCTCATGATCAATAGGTTTTGACAGGATAGGAGACGTGGATAGATGCTGAATTAATGCTTGGAAAGCGCCCTCAAATTCCGTGGTCCATTCAAAGTTTCGTTTTCCTTTTCGGATCAGATCGAAGAAGGGAATGCATTTGTCAATGGACTTTGAGATGAACCTGCTTAGTGCTGCTACTTTCCCATTGAGACTCTAGACTTGCTTTATAGTTTTCGGAGTTTCAAGATTTCTTATCGCCCAGATCTTTTCAGGATTAGCTTTGATCCCTCGAGCATTGACGATAAACCCAAGGAATTTTCCGGATGCAACTCCAAAGTGACATTTCAGTGGGTTGAGCTTCATTCTGTATTCTCGAAGTATGTTGAACATCGTTCCTAGGTCTTTAATATGGTCAGTGGAAATTCGTGATTTCACAAGCATGTCGTCTACATATACTTCCATGGTTTTCCCGATTTGATTGGCAAACATCCGATTGACCAATCGCTGATAAGTATCCCCGGCATTCTTGAGTCCGAATGGCATAACTTTGTAACAATAAAGTCCCAGATTGGTTACGAAGCTGGTATGTTCTTGATCAGGTAAATGCATTGGTATCTGATTGTAGCCAGAATACGCGTCCATGAAGGATAAGAGCTCATGTCCAGCTGTTGAGTCTACGAGTTGATCAATTCTGGGAAGCGGGAAACTGTCTTTAGGATAGGCTTTATTCAGATCGGAGTAATCGACGCATGCTCTCCATTTTCCGTTTGACTTTCGAACAAGCACGAGATTCGACACCCATTCGGGATATAGCGCATCTCGAATGAACCCGTTTGCTTTAAGTTTTTCAATCTCTTCTTTAAGGGCGGCAGATCTCTCTGGATCCATACCACGCCTTTTCTGTTTGACCGGGACGTGCCGCGGGTCAATATTCAGAGTGTGGCTCGTGATGTCTGGCGATATCCCACACATATCAGAATGCATCCAGGCGAATACGTCAAGATTCACCCGTACAAATTCAACCAATTCCTCTTGAGTTTGCTGGCTTAGCTGAGACCCAATCTTTATCATCTTCGAATCATCATCATCGTCAATTGGGACATCAATCGTCGGTTCGACCGGGGATGCTTGACTTTCTTTAGATTCTTCTTCGTCTTCGGTTTCTCTTGGGTCAAGATCCCTTTGGAATTGGCTGGGGTGCCCAGGCCTAGGCCCAGGCATTAATTGTCAATTGTTAACAAAACGGACGCAGAGAGATTCCTCTACGCCCTTTCCTTTCTCCTTTCGCTGCGCCTCCCGCAGCTCGGCAACGTAATAGGCTCTCCCAGTAGCCTGATCTCCCTGAATGATTCCCACTCCACGATCAGTGGGAAACTTTAAAGTCATACACCACGGGGCAATGGCTGCCCTGAATTCAGCGAGGGCCGGTCGGCCCAAGAAATCATTATATGGGGAGTCTATGTCTAACACAACGAACAGTAATATCCATACTCTCCGGCGTTCTCCAACCCCCAACTCCACCGGTAGTTCCACTACTCCAGTGGGTATAGTAGCGCTCCCATTGAAACCATGAATCCGAGATTGGCAAGGCTTTAAATCTTTAGCCTCCATCTTCATCTAATCATAAGCTCGTTTAAACATAATATTCACTGAGCTTCCACTGTCAACCAAAATCCTTTTCATCCAGGCTGGACCTACTTGAGCTGAGATGACTAGTGGATCGATAGTAGGGGCTTCGACTTTATCAGCATCTCTGTTCCTGAATATGATGTCATCAGTCATCGTCTTCTGTTTTTTGGCCCGAGCCCCTTCATCAAAACTACTATAACACTCGAAGTCTGCATGCCTAATAGAGTTGGCATACGACTCCATCTCCTTCCAGCTTCGGTCTGCCGGATGGGGACCACCACTTATTGTATTAATAACCAACCTTCCGCTAGTACGAGCGGGTTCCTCCTGCCTTTCTTGATTCGATGCTCGATTCTGATTCGATGGGCCCGCACCTCCCGATCGCGGCGTCCGAACATACTGATCCAACTTCCGTTCGCGTATCAGCTTTTCAATGAGATCCTGTAAATGACGACACTCATTTGTATTATGGTCATAACTTTCGTGGAATCTATAGAACTTCCTTGTTTGGACCTGTCTTTCTATTGACGGCTTCGGGGTAGGTTTCTTGTATTGCATGGTATTACAGATCTGCAAATACACATTCTCCAACGACGTATTCAATGGAGTATAATTGTCGAACATGGGAGCTCTACGTCGTGGACCACGATTTTGATCTCGTTTTTTACCTTGATTTCCACTATCCCTCTGCTGGTTCTGTTTGTTTTGTATATTCAACTGAGCTTTTTCGAAACTCTCCCCGGATTGTTTAACTACAATGTTACTCTGAATTCCTTCCATGCTGGGCCCTGTATCATCTTGCTTCCTAAACTGTTTCGCATCCTCCCTTCTCAAGAATTGGGCTGCACTGGAATAGAAACGGTCCAATGATGCAGGTGGCTTCCCAGCTAACCAATTTCCGAACTCGGAATCAGGGTCAATCCCTTTAGTCAATGCCATCAGGATAGAGTTGTCATTGGGGCTGCTTATTTCTGCACACGCAGCATGAAATCGCTCCAAGTAACGTCTGTGTGTCTCTCCGGGAGCTTGAGTGACACTAGACACAGTATTAACATCTTTAGGTCTCGCTACGTGCATGCGGAATTGTTCAACAAACTTGGTGGCCATTTGGTCAAAATTAGAGATGGATCGTGGTGGCAAACGAGTAAACCACATAGTTGCAATGCCCCCCAGGGAAATGGGAAAACTACAGCATTTAACTGCATCGTCAGCTCTTGCAGCATTCATTAGCCACTCATACTTCAGGATGTGTTGATTGGGATCAGAATTTCCTTCATAGACTGGCAAAGTTGGCATCCTGAAGCGTCGAGGTGGTTCAACATATAATATTTCATCAGTGAAGGGGGTATGACTCCGGGAGATTCCCCAGTCGTCGTTAGTGAGACCCTGACTTTCACGGATCATCTGACGAATCATCGTCGGTATATCCAGCATCTGGATATTCGGAGCATGCTGTGCCAAGGTGTGGTTGGGTTCCACAACGCGAGTCTGGACCGGACGCGGTCGATGGTCCGTGCCTCGCCTCCTTGGTTCAACATTTTCAGGGACATAAGGTTCTGGAGTGTGTTCTCATTGGCGACGAAGCGGATCAGCTTGATTTCTAGCATCAACTCCTTGTTTGCTAGTGGTGGTGGTAGCGAGGTTTCCAGTGACATGGTAAGGAGTGGCACCCCCTCAGGATGAGGGTCCGGTCCGGTGACTGGTGGATGGTCTGGTCTTGGGTTGTTCAAGATTTGAGGCAGGTTGGTGTCCCGTGGCTTGGGTGTAGCTTATATCCAGCCATGGGCGTGTGGATCGATGATGATCATCAGATGAGGTTGAACTCTCGGTGGAAGAATAAAAAGCTTGATCTCTTCTGGAACTTCTACGCCTTTGGCGATTCAGCTGGTTGGTCAACTGTACGTTGGCGCGCAGTTGTTCAGTTAGATGTTGCCGACTCTGGGTCAACTCTTGAAGCAGCATCTGAAACTCTTGTCTGGTGACCGGGCCTGATGGAGCTGAAGGTCCGGCGACATCTTGGTTGGATGGAGGCAATTGCACGGGATTCTGTTTGTCCCGTCCTTCTTGATGAGCAGCTGTAGAAGCAGTTCGTGTGCTTACCATGATGAATTAGCGAAGTCCTTTCCTAGATCTGATACAAATCTGAATAGGATGGAAGGGCTTCAAGGCTTGAGATCTGGATCTTTTTCTTGGATTTATGCAATCCGGTATCGATAGCAGATCCAAAGAGCAGGAGAAAAAACTGGGTTTTTCTCAGTGAAAGCACCAAAGTGTTTGTACCAAAATTGGGCACAACACACTTCGGAAGTTTTTGAAGAGATAAAATGAAGAAATTAAATGGAAAAAGAGGATTATCTAACAAAAACTCAAAAAACAGATATGTAAAATGACAAAAATGCACAGAAACACAAGAATTTAGAGTGGTTCGGCGTATTGCCTACGTCCACTATGAAATTGATCGCTTTATTGATGTTTCCCTGATGATTACAATTGATTGCAGTGGATTACAGCGAATTAAAGTTGTGAAATTCGAGTACAACAGCAGCAATGGAGGTTAGGATTGTATCCGGCAGAGTCTGGGCGTTGGAGCGTCAAAAGATCCTTTCTCTATAGGCCCTGGGGCTCTATTTATAGGTGTAGGAGGCTGATATCTTGCTCAGATCTCGGGAGACTTCTTCTGGCACGTGAGTGGGCCCACGCGACCAAGCCCATGAAGTTTCGGCTCGTTCCGTGATTGATACGAACGGAATTCGTATCGATCAAGATTTCATCCAATGGAGTCGAAACTTGGTGTGAACATTCTTTAGTATGCACGTAAGCTCCTGTGAAAATTTCATAGCATTTGGAGTTGTGGATCTCGAGTTATGATCGATACGAGATGGAGTTTTTCGGTAGTTCGTTTTGTTCGAATCGATCGTTTCGACTCGATCATGTTCAAATCGATGATTGCACGTGCCCTGGTGATGAAGTGGTTCGCACTCTTCGGATCGATCCACTTTTTATGTCGAGTTGATCGAGTCATCCCAGGATTCTCGCCTTGTTCGTATCGAAGCAATTGACTTGTTCGAATCGATCAATAGCGCGCTCTTCGTATCGATCTGCAACGTGCTCTATTCGCATCGATTGCGTTGGCTTGTTCGTATCGATCGTGGGGCCTAGTTCGTATCGATAAAAGCGCTCTAACTTGATGGATACGAACAGTGATCCTTTGATGGATACGAATAGCGTGAGTCGATGGATTCGAACAAAGGTTCGTTGATGGATGCGAAGTAGACATTGGCCGACCGATACGAAGTGCACTATCCGTTGATGGATACGAAACCTGTCGATACGAACTAGGGCCTGTTGGTGGATTCGAAATTGATCGATACGAACTAGGGCTTGATGATGGATATGAAACCGATCGATTCGAACTGTGGCTTGTCGATGGATACGAACTCGATCGATTCAAACTATGGCCTAGTGATGGATACGAAGTTGAGACTGTTTTCATCCAACTCGCATCGATCATAACTGAGCATATGAACTCGGATTGACTTGGAATTTGGGACGATTGCATTGATGGCTTTGCTCGTCATATCATACCAATTATAGCTTGATCCGGACTCGGACAAAATTTGTCAATATCCATAGTGAGCTTGCGCATAACCGATCTCCAAGACGAACCGTCATTGGTTTCTAGTCAGGTTCTTGGTGTCACGGCCTTGCCAAAAGGCGGGATAACAGCTGCAACGTGGTTGAGACAAAAGTTACGTCGTTAGAAGTGCTCAGATTAAATTTTACATATTACAATTACAAAAGGTTTGTTTTGTCAGAAAAGATATCGTGCCAACATGTTTTTGTTTGTTTATTTCTTCTATGGGTGGCAGATATACAACACTAATAATTGTGTGTTGTGCCCATATTTTGTAGGTTAAACGTGGGGTATTTTGTTAGGTTGCTCAAGTCATCTTTGTTCTAGGTATCGTCCTTGTGCATCATTTTCACTATTAAGTTTCCGTGTTGTGATGTTTGAAGGCATTGTTACATTTTTGCTGTGATTATTTTGTTAGTCTATTTGAGTTTATGTAATTTCATTTAACTGATATGAATAAAAAATATGAGAGCAGTTGTCTATTTTTTGGATTATTCTGTTATTAAAACATATGAGAATTGTTTCTATAATTCCATTTATAGCTGTATTGTTGCTTTGAACATTGTACCAAAAAAAATTAAATTAGCAATGGCTCTAAGCCGTGGCCAATTTATATTTAACCACAGGTTAGGGCCGCGGCTAATTTATATTTAGCCACGGCTTAAAGCGGTGGCTAAATATTAGCCACTGTCCATTTTGCCACGGCTCTGGACCATGACAAAATGGCTTTTTTGTGTAGTTATTAAGATGTAGCTTCATCTCTAACGTCTTTTGTAAGCTCTTTCAAAACCCACCAGTGAACAATGGGTCTTGGTCGCTTACAATGCTCTTTAGCGCACTGTAGAATCATACTATCCATTTTACATACAACTCTGCCAGCTTGGATGCTGTCATACTTGACTTGATAGGTATAAACCTTGCATTTGTTAACTGATCAACTATGACCCAAATGTCATCGTACCCTGCTCGAGTTCTTGGTAATCCATCAATCGATACTTGCTTTCATTTTCATCCAGGAATCTCTAATGGTTGCAACACTCCATTATGTTTCTTCTGCTCTACCTTTACCAACTGGCAGTTTATACATTTCAAGATGAATGCCCCAACATCCTTCTTCATACCTTTCCAATAGTAAGTTCACTTCATATCTCGGTACATCTTATTATCACCAGGATGAATGGTCAACCTGAAATGGCGACACTCTCTTAGCACTTCATCTCGTAATCCATCAACATTTGGAACAATTAATCTCCCGTATTTACGAAGCCAACCTTCTCGGTCGAGTTCGTATTGCTTCGTATCTTCGGATTCTACTCCTTCCTTTATCTTTCTTACGATCTCTGCTAGCATAGCATCTCGCTTCTGACTAGTACTGATCCTTCCAGTCAAAGTAGGTCTAATCGATGAGCTTGCCACATTTAAGGTTCTAGCTCGTAGTGAGGTATGAAATCAAATCCAGAAATATATTCTATCTGCTTCCATTTCAAGAACATTGCTCCCAACCCAGCATATCTTCTACTCAATGCCTTGGCAACTGCATTCCATTTTCATGGAGTGTAGGAAATACTGAAATCATAAGAGGCCAAGAATCCTAACCACCATTACTATCGAAGGTTGAGATCCTTCTGAGAGAAAATGTACTTCAAGAATTTTTGATCCGTAAACAGCTCAAACCATTCTCCTAGCAAAAAGTGCCTCCCCATCTTCAAAGCAAAAACAATTGCCGCCAATTCCAAATCATGAGTTGAGTAATTCCTTTCGTGCGGTTTTAGCTGTCGACTTGCATAAACGATAACCCTTCCCTTTTGCATTAACATCGCATCCAATCCAGTACCACAAGCATTGGTGTATACTGTTAACTCTTCATTTCCACTTGGAACGGTCAACACTGGTGCACTTGTCAACCTCTCTTTTAGACTCACAAATGCATGCTCACACTTCGCATCCCATACAAAGGTTTTATTCTTCTTCGTCAAATTGGTCAACGGTGCCGCTACCTTCGAGAAGTCCTTTATAAAGCGTCTATAATATCCCACAAATCCTAGGAAACTCCTCACATCCGTAGCATTTTTGGGCCGATTCTAATCTTAGACCGTTGCCACCTTCGCAGGATCCACAACTATACCCTGCCCCAAAACGACATGACCCAAGAATCTCATTTTTCTCTCTCCAGAAGTGACACTTAGAGAACTTCGCTCTCAACTTGTGCTTCCTCAATATCTCCAGCACATTCCTCAAGTGCGTCTTGTGCTCCTCTTTAGTTCTGAAGTAGACCAGATTATCATTCATGAACACAAGCACAAACTTATATAATTGGTCTCTAAAAACCCGGTTCATGAGATCTACAAAGTATGTCGGAGCGTTGGTCGATCCAAATGGCATCACTAACCACTCATAAAAAACCCACGGCATATGAAACATGGTAATATGCATACTCTCCTTCGCTACTCTCAACCGGTGAAATCCCGTCGCTAAATCCATTTGGGAGAACACGCTTGCACCGTACAGCTGATCAAACCAGTCATCGATATGTGGGAATGGATATTTGTTCTTCTTCGTCACTTTGTTTAGCTCACGATAATCCACACACGACCTCAAAGAGCCATCTGCCTTCGTTGCAAATACTACAGGTGCGCCCCACTCAGATATGCTCCTTCAAATGAATCCTTTCCTCAATATGTCATTCACTTGCACCTCTAATTCCTTTTGCTCTTTGGGTACCATACGCCTTAAAGGTATAACTATTGGTCAAACTTCCTTCACCAAGTCTATTTGAAACTCGATCTCTCTATACGGGGGCAATCCAGTCACTTCCTTATAGACATCCGGATACTCTCCAGCGATAGGCATTGATGACAATCCCTCCTGTGGAACATCAAGTGAATATAGAAAGCTAACCATCACCACATCCTCTGGTAGGCAGCTAATCACTACCGTTCACCCATCTACATCTCCGATTGTCACCAACAGCTTCTCGCAATCTACTATTGCCGCATACTTCCTAAGCCAGTCCATACCCAAGATAATCCCCAACACAACAAAGTTCAAAACAAAACAATCACAAACCAAAGAACATCCATGACTCAATAAAACTATGCCACGGAAAACCATGCAAAGACTAGTAGAGCCTCCAACATGGTTCGTCACGATTAGGGGTCGATCTACCATCTCAGGTTAGAATCTCAATCTATCTACTAGGTCACTGCAAATGAATGAATGAGAAGCACCGGTATCAAAAAAAACTCGAGCAGGAACATCACCAATAGGAAGCATACATTGGATGTCGACTCCCTTCCCCTTCTCCTTCGCCGAGGGACCATTCGACAAAGTCAGGACTGTGTCTAAGGCATACACTTTCACTACCTGCTTATCTTTCACCAGTTCTGGACAATTCTTTAAATGCCAGGCTTATCATAGTTGTAACATTTCCTCTTCTCACTCACCTTGCAATCTTTAATCAAATGACCATTTTCGTTGCATCCAAAGCAAGTAGGTTCCTATTTACCCTTCTTCTTACCACTCTTTCCCTGGGACCGCTTTCTCTTTCCGTTCCACTTCTTCTTGCCTTCACCACCTTGCTACGGCTTTGGCTCTTCCTTCTTAGTAGAAATAGAAACAAAAGTCTTAGCCTTAGTGTATAAACTTTCATGGCGACGCGCCTTCTCTACCAGCTTCTCAAAAGTCTCCTCAATATGGTCTACTTGCTTTTCTCCAAGATAGTCGTCTAACCCAATGACAAACTTCTGATTCTTCCTCAATGGAGTGTCGATGAACGAAATCCCATACTTAGACAAAGCATCAAATTTTGCCACATATTCAGAGACTGTCATCTCTTCCTGCTTGAGATCAGCAAATTTTCTAAACAGAACCGACTTCTGAACAACCGGAATAAACTTCTCCTAAAAGCTCGTCTTAAATTGATCCCAAGAAAATTGTTATTCTAGAGTAGCAATAGTGACAGCATTCCATTAATTCATAGCTCGACCTTGAAGTTGTCTCGAAACCAATTTTCTCTTCATAGCATCTTCCAGCTCCATATCACCAAATATGCACTCACTAATATCCAACCAATCTTGCACTTCTATGACTGACTTCGTCCCTTGGAATGACTTCCCTCCAAGAGTAAAATAATCTTTGTTCAGCTTGGCGAAATCAGCCTTAGGCACTTGCATGGGTGCACCTCTACCTATAACCACTCTAGGAGCATTCCTCACCATATTAGCCATCATAACATTGAACATGGCTTGGACATCAGGCGTAACGGCTCCTAATAACGCTCCTTCCTCAACTCCTGAAGCAGAATTCCTTACAATGTTCCTTGTATGCTGACTTATTCTTATCTGTAACAAAATGATCAGTCTCTCATAAAGAAAACTGTGTCCATAATGCTCATGTGCATGCAAATTATACTATATAATATATTATTATTTAGCTTTGAAAACCAAACTTATAATAAGTATGCTCTCTCTTGTATATACATATACACACACTCTCGATCCAAACTAAGGTGATAACACCTTCCATATCTATATTGAATCGCGGTATCAACTCCAGTTAATCGTGTAACCAAAGCTCTAATACCAAATGTGACGACCGTCCTATATCATCGGCACTAATAATATATAAATAGTGTGTTGTTGTCCATGCCCGGCTGATATAGGACGATCATTGGGGTTGAAATAAACCAATAACGTGTCATATCTCACAAAGCATGGATAAAATATAATATCATAGATATAGTAGAAGAGACAGTAATAACTATGTGAACAAATCATCATCAGAGCAATAAATCGACAAAGTTATACAACAAATGTAGTAGAGTTTATATAACAGAAGTAAACTCAAATAAACTGCCTCAACAAATAGAAATAAGCAAACATTGTCACGGATTCCACAACATTGCTCAGCGGAACAATGTAGGAATCCATATATGTATACAATACGAGATAGCCCCATCCAACTCATCCTCCGAATAGCTACTGTGTCACTTAGACTTGGTCTCTAGTCTACTTTAAGAGTATTCGAGATAATATGAAACAAAACATAAAACCATAGGTCATACAACAGTCTCGTGTGAGAGGCAAATGAGTCTCAAAATACTATAAATGTAAATAAGGTAAGGAACAAGAGTACACGAACCATACCTGACCTGTCCCTACAACCAAAGATTTGGAATATAACACTATAATATGCTACTCTATAATATCATAAAGGTATACCACAAACCAAATAAAGGATATCAGTCTTCGGGTATTCTATCTCTAATACCTACTTCCCTTATACTTATGTGATAGCTTACTAAAGAAAATAACCAAAGCGTCCATAACATCCATCAATAATCCTAAATATCACTCCTTGTGCTCTGAATATATGGTAACTCATATGATCCCCAAGCCAGGAACTAATGGAAATCTCAGTTCTTTATTATACTCTTGTATCTTGCAGCCCAAAGTTGAAAACGTGTCTCGCAACCCAAAGCTGGACACTAGACCCAAAGCTACAGGTCCAAGGTATACAGGTCCCTCAACTGACCCATGGGTGTCTTCACTTACAATACCCCTGCTTCGAGTACAACCGAAAACTCTCTGAGCATCAATGATTCCCTAGCAGATATACTGAGCCAACCTTTGCTCCATTTGGATACCAATCCCTTCTTGCTCAATCCAGTTTCCATTATTCATGAGGAACCCATCCACATTCCCCAATCATACGGCTCCCTCCTCTACGAGCCATTATCTTCGGAACCTGCTCCTAACATGAGTCAACGTCCGAAGACCATAGCTTTTCATCATACTGTTATATCATAATCGAACCTTATATGAACGAGCCAACACCTCTAGCACGATCTACAAAGCATCCCTTCCTACCCTGAAAGTTCCACATCCATATCATTGACCATGATACTCGGTGTCGAGTTATAGGTATAACTCGATATCGAGTTATACACTGAGCCAACTAATGGCTAATTCCTCTTCCATGTCTCTAGTACTCCCTTTCTAGTGCCTTGGACGCCGATTCATCCACTTTTGATAACTCGGCCCCTAATCCAAAGCTCCACTTCTAAGCTTTAGAGATAACTTGGTATAACATCCAATCCTTAGCCAAATACCCCACATCTTACTATGGAATATCTCATCTAGCCAAGCTCTATCCAACCATGTCAACCACCGAGTCATAGCCTCCTTCCTCATAACTCGGTATCGAGTTATGGGCATAACTCGGTGCCAAGTTATGTACTTAGCTCCATTTGAGTTGCGGTTCGTCATGTGTCTTCCCACCATACTCCAAAGCACATCTAAAAGTTTCGTTCGATTCCGACCAACTTAGCTTCCGATTTGCTCAATTCTCTGACATATCTTTCTATGCATGCACAACACTAACAAACAACATCAAATCATATCATCCAAACATAGAATGATAAGCAATTTCATCCAATCAAACTTGCAATCCATCAAAATAAGATAAACAAGGCAATTTCTAACATAGATCTACATATGCTTGAATATATGAACATAAATCAAGGTGATTTGTAATCAACATATATTATATGCTTGGATTAACATGTCATTAAAGTTAGGAAAAACTTTTATGGCCAAAATCAATTTAAAACATGTTAAATCTCATAATTCTACCATAGGAACATGTATGACACAATGAGAAGGCATAAACCACACACGAATTACCAAATTCAACCAATTTGTATGTAGATTTAATCTGGACAGGGAAGAAAAGCACTTCAAATCAAGCAATTTGATGGTCCCTAGCTTCTAATTGAGGATTCAGTCTCTAATCCGCAATCTAGTTTGATATAGATAGCAATTTGGTCGATTTTAATGAAATTAGGTTGGATTTAGGGCTAATTAAGGTTCGGACCTGATTTAGAATGAGAGGGAAAAAAATTAATTTGACCCTTCAGCACTTTATTTATAGTATTCTCTAATTAGACTAATGGGCTTAATTAATTACACACTAATCTTGGCCAGCAGCTTTAAAAACTTAAAACATGCATAACTTTCTAGTCATAAGTCCGTTTTTCTATTATGACCACTCTACGGAATGGGAAACCATCATCCTGAAGCAATGGAACCGATTTGAGACCCTAATTCAACTTATATCAAAAGTTATATCCTAAACAAGATTTTAGAAAATGGTCGCATAAAAATTCAGAAAAAACCATAGGTACATAAAATGTCTCTAAGAGTCGTATCCCAAAATTATCGAATCATACGACCTCATACGAATAAAATAAAAATAATTTACGATCATTTGATACGTAAAATATGGGTCGTTACACTATGCAAGCTCGCTTCACATTCCCAAACTGATTGCAGTTATAGCATTTGACTTTTGAAAGATTTGTCTTACATTCCTTCAAGAAGTGCCCTCTCCTGCCACGTTTCTTACAATGCACATCCTTCTTTTGTATCTTTCCTTTGGGTCCAAATCCTCCATTCTTCTGCCTTTTCTAGTACTCCTTCTCTAAAGCCTTCTTAGGTTCTTCTTCCTTTGCTCTCTCCGTGGACACGGTGTTTACCAAGGCAATCTCTACTGGACCTTCATACGTAGCAACTATAGGAATGTGAATCAAAGCAAAACCTAAGCGAGGTTGGTTTTGCCCTTTAGCAAACTTTAAAGCTTTCTTATGTGGGGTAACGATCAGTTCTATCCTGAATCGAGCTAATTCACTGAACCGATTGATGTATTCTTCCACTGACAGATTTCCTTGTTTCAAGTGGATAAACTTTTCTAGCTGATCACCTTCCTCTGCTTTAGAAAGGAACTTCACTTAAAATCTCCTATGTAAATCCTCTCAAGAAATATCTCCTCCATCGGTCTCAAACTCAACAACCTCCCACTAGCTCAATGCCTCACGCTGCAACTGCCATATAGCCAACTGCCTCCTCATCTCATCAATCAAACCCATCAAGCCAAAGATCCGATCACAAGCGCGGATCCATGTCCTCGAATCCACGTAAGACTCTATCCCCATATATGTCTTTCTTTAAAGGCTAGCAAAATCTTTGCATAGCTTAGAAAATTCTAGAGCAGTAGGTGGGCGGGCAGGAATCGTACCTATCGCTCTCTCCGCGGGCTCTTTAGTGGGATTTAGCTCAGCCTGTCCCCTTATGCCTCACCTGTAGGTATTGGCGGAACCATATCGGGATGTTCACACCCGGGACCTCGGTTGCATCACCGAAGCTTGAACCTGCCAGATCACTCATCTTTTATCTATGAATTTTTAGAATTTTACTAGCAACTTTTCATATTTAGCATAGGCACGAATAAGAGGGATGACATGAGTACGAATAAAATTTAGCATAAGCATGAGAAAGAGAGATTACAATATGTATAAAATCAAGCTTTTTGAAAATCTTTACTTATATACATATATATTTTTAAAACTCATTTTTGAAAACATTTAGAAAACCATTTTGGAAAACCATTCTTTTTCAAAAAAAATTCAAATACATTCTCTAAATACGGTCCTAATCCCTAAGGAACCTTGAACCTATGTTCTGATACCAACTGTGATAACCCACACCTTCAGATACATCGATCCAAAGCCTATAGTGACTTTCGCACTCATGTCGTGCCGAGAAATACTGATCGTCGAGGTTTTTTATAACATTACAGAGACTAATATAAGCAGATATAAACTAAGATATGCTAGACGTTCAAAACTTACAGCGGAAGGAATACAACATATAACACAGAAAAATGTCCATCTCAAAAAATATTCCAAATCACAGTCTCGAAAAATCAGTACATGGTCCAATACAGAGTACACGGAAAATATCACTCCAAGTTTGATAAAAGAGATAAAATGTACAGATAAGATAGATAAATACATAAAGAGTAAATATGATAAAAAGCAATCTCTAAAGATAAGCTTGACTCTCCAAGAATTAAGATAGGAAATCACATGCTGCCTTGTCCACCTATGGTGAGGAAAAAGAAGGAAAATGGGTAGGTCAGATAAAAGTCTAGTGAATGAGTATAAACTTAATGTGTGATGACCATGTGTAGTAAACTTTTATACTAGATGACATGGGATGTGTTACAAGTGTCTATTAATTCCTAAGTTCTATTAACTAAGGGCTCTTGTTCAATACATACACATACTTCAACTTGTATAGGTTACTACATGGATCAAGCTATGTATCAAACCTCACAACTAATGACCGACCACCGCTTCTAGAGCTACCCAATAAAAAAACACTACCCCTAGGCTACCGTCGAAATAAATTTCCATATCTATCATCGCATAATGCTACTATTGTTATCCCGCCTTTTGGCAAGGTCGTGACACCAAGAACTTAACTGGAAACCAAGGATAGTCCGTCCCAAAGATCGGTTATACACACGTTTACTATGGATACTAGTGAATTCTGACCGAGTCCGGATCGAGTTACAATTGATATGATATGACAAGCAAACTATGAAAGCCAACGTTCCAAATTTCAAGTCAATCGGAGTTTGTATGCATGAGATATTGGTCGATTAAGTTCAAAGGAATCATCACCATTCGTATCCATGCAAATTCGTATCCATCCCTTCAGAGAACCTCCTTCATATCCATCCAGCATCCATCGGTTCGTATCCATCAAAACCAAGAAAGCAGACCACGTTCGTATCCATGAGGTTCTCGTATCCATCGACTCATAGTCATCGATTTCATATCCGCCCCCCCAGCCACTTAAGTGCGTATCCATAAAACAGAGGCAACCTGGTTCGTATTGATCTCTCATCTGGTCGATACGAAGGACTTCATGGCAGACCAATGCAAAATGAGCAGGTTCGTATCGATACAAAATAGGATAAGAGCTATCGATACGAAGGAGCTTCAGGTGAATGATACAAATGGAATAGTTTAGAACGATACAAAAAGAATCATCTCAGATCGATACAAAGGGCATGGGCAAGCATTGATATGGAATACATGAGTTCATATCGATACGAAGCAGTTACAAACTATCGATATGAACAAAGCACGAAAGTGGAAGACTCGTCGCTCGGCATGAAAAGTGGATCAATCCGAGAAGATAGCACCATGTCTAACAAACACGTGCCTAGAAACGACACGAACGAGAACGACACGAACGAGAACGACACGAACGAGAGCGATACGAGTTCGATAGCCCATTGCTAATCCAAACTTGCATCGATCATAACTCGAAATCTACAAGTCCAAATGCCACCAAATTTTCACAGGAGCTTGCCTACCACCTCAAGAATGTACCTGATCAATTTAAGCCTGAAAGGACCATTTATGGATCAATATGAACCCAATTCGTATCGCTCCCAGATCGAGTCAAAGTCACCTGAACTCGATCCCGTGGGCCCACTCACGTGAGAGAAGAAGTCTTCCGAGATCTGGGCGAGATATTTGCTGTCTACACCTATAAATAGTGACCCTAGACCTACAGAAAATGGACTTTTTTCTTCTCTACGCTCATACTCTGCCGAAATCATTATCAAACTTCAGTTGTACTGTTGTAATCTCTTGTAAACAGCGAGTGAAATTCAATAAACATCAGTCATTTCATAGTGGACGTAGGCAATATGCCGAACCACTCTAAATCTGTGTGTTTCTGTGCATTTTCTTATCTGTTGATTAGTGTGTTTGTTAGATCTGCCTCATTTTACATTTATTTTCTTCATTTTATCTCTTCAAACACATCCGAAGAGTGTTGTACCCAATTTTGGTACAAACACTTGGGTGCTTTCATAGAGAGAACCCATCTTTTCTCCTGCCCATTGGATCTACTACCGATATTGGATTGCGAGAATCTAAGGAGAAGATCCAGATCTCAAGCCTAGAAGTTCTTCCATCCTATTCAGATTTGCACCAAGTCTAGGAAAGAACTTCACTATTCACCATGGTCGCTACCAGAACTACCTCAACCGCTGTAGATCCAGAAGGACGGGATAGGCAGAACCCTGCATAACTTCCCTCTGCAGAACAGAATGCCACCGGACCTTCGAATCCACAAGGCCCTGTCACTAGGGAGGAATGCCAACTACAAATGCAAGAGCTGACTCAAAGCCGCCAACAGCTTACCCAGCAGCTCCGTGCCAACGTAGAGTTAACCAATCGGTTGAACCATGAAAGACGAAGGAGATCCAAAAAAGTTCAGGCTTCCTACTCATCCACTGAGAGTTCGGCTTCTTCTGATTACAATCATAGATCCACGCGCCCATGGTTGAATGGAAGCTATACACATGCTACCGTACATCAGTGCACTTTGACTATTGGACAATCGAGAGTTGGTCCGTCAACCAGCCACCAGATCGGACCCTCCTCCCGAGGAGGGACGGTTCCTTATCACAATACTAAAAACCGCGCTGCCGCCTTCGCCACCGAGTTAGAAGTTGACACTCGAATCCAAACTTATCTGAACCTTCGCCAACGTGATTATATCCTGAACCTTATGTTCCTGAAGATCTAGAGCCAAGGAGGCGAGGTATGGAGCGTCGATCGTGTCCGACCCATCCTCGCATTGTGGAGCCGACCACACCTTGGCACAACATGCTCAGAATGTCCAGATCCCAGACATCCCGACAATGATCTGTCAGATGATCCGTGAAAGCCAAGGCCTCACTAACGAAGACTGGGGAATCTCCCGGAGTCATACCCCTTTCACCGATGACATCCTCTACGCTGAACCGCCTCGGCGATTCCGAATGTCAACTCTACTTGTTTATGAAGGAAGTTCTGACCCTAACCAGCACATTTTAAAGTATGAATGGTTGATGAAGGCTGCAAGGGCTAATGATGCAGTCAAATGTCGAAGTTTCCCAATCTCTCTATGGGGCATCGCAACTATGTGGTTTACTTGCTTACCACCCTGATCTATTTCATGTTTCGACCAGTTGGCTACGAAGTTTGTTGAACAGTTTCGCATGCATGTCACAAGACCCAAAGATGTTAATACCTTGTCCAGTGTCACTCAAGCCCCCGGAGAGACACTCCAACGTTACCTGGAGAGGTTCCACGCTGCATGCGCTGAGATTAGTAACCCTAACGATAATTCCATTTTGATCGCGCTGACTAAGTGAATCGATCCTGATTCCGAATTTGGCAACTGGTTGGCCGGAAAAACCCCAACGTCATTGGATCGTTTCTATTCCAAGGCGGCTTAGTTCTTGAGAAGGGAGGATGCGAAACAGTCTAGGAAAAAGGATGATGTGGAGCCCAATATGGAAGGCATCCAAAGCAATGTCGCTGTGAAACAAACCGAAGAGAGTTCCGAAAAGGTGCAGTTAAACATACAGAATAAGCAGACTCAGCAGAAAGGCGATGGAAATCAGGGTAGGAAGCGAGATCAGAATCGCGGACTGCGACGTAGAGCTCCCATGTTTGACACATACACTCCTTTAAATACATCTCTGGAAAATGTGTACTTGCAAACTTGTAATACTATCCAATATAAAAAACCTGCTCCGTAGCAATCGTTAGAGAAACATATTCAAACTGGGAAGTATTGTAGATTTCACTAGTTATGGCCACAACACGAACGAATGTCGTCATCTTCAGGATATTATCGAGAAGTTGATCAGAGAAAGAAAGTTGGAATAGTTCGTTCGAGCACCGCAGGCTGGAGGTGCGGGCCCTTCAAATCAAAATCAAGTACAAAATCAGGTTAGATCGGAGGAACCCACTCGTACCAACGGGAGGTTAGCGATTAACACTATTAGTGGTGGTCCTCATCCAACGGATCAGAACTGGAGGGAAATGGAGTCGTATGCCAGCTCTATTAGGCATGCGAGCTTCAAATGTTGCAGTAATTTGGAAGAAGGGGCTCCGGCCAAGCAACGGAAAATGATGACGGACGACATCGTATTTCGAGACAGAGATGCCGACAGAGTCGAATCCCCAACCATTGATCCACTAGTCATTTTAGCTCAGATAGGTCCTTCTTGGATGAAGAGGATCTTAGTAGACAGTGGAAGTTCCGTGAACATACTCTTTAAGCGAGCCTATGATCAAATGAAAATGGAAGCGAAAGATTTGAAGCCTTGTCAGTCTCGTGTTCATGGCTTCAATGGAAGTGCGACTATACCCACTGGGATGGTGGAGCTACCAGTGGAGTTGGGAGTTGGAGAGCGCCGGAGAGTCCGGATATTGCAATTTATTGTATTGGATATTAACTCACCATACAACACTTTCTTGGGCCGCGGCCCTTGCTGAGTTCAGAGCCGCTATCGCCCCTTGGTGTTTGACTTTGAAATTCCTTATCGACAATGGAGTCGGAGTCGTTCAGGGAGACCAGGCTGTTGGACGAGCCTGTTATGTTGCTGAGCTGCGAGAGGCGCAGCGAAAAGAGAAAGAAAAGGGCGTAGAAGAATCTCTCTGCGTCTGCTTTGCTGATAATTGACAGTTAACGCCTGGGCCAAGGCCCGGGCACCATAACCAATTCCCAAGAGATCTTGACCCAAGAGATACCGAAAGCGAAGACGAAGTCAAAGACTGTCAGGCTTCTCCGGCAGAGCTGACAATCGATGTTCCGATCGATAATGATGACAATTCTAAAATGGTAAAGATTGGATCTAAGCTAAGCCAACAGATGAAAGAGGAATTGGTTGAATTTCTCCGGGCAAACCTCTACGTGTTTGCCTGGACGCACTCCGACATGTGTGGGATCTCGTCGGACATCGTGAGCCACACATTGAATATTGACCCCGCGGCATGTCCCAGTTAAGCAGAAAAGGCGTCGCATGGATCTAGAAAGATCTGCCGCCCTTAAGGAAGAGGTTGATAAACTTAGGTCGAACAGGTTTATCCGGGATGCGTTATATCCAGAATGGGTGTCCAATCCCGTACTTGTCAGAAAACCTAATGGGAAGTGGAGAATTTGTGTTGACTACTCAGACTTGAATAAAGCTTGCCCTAAAGACAGTTTTCCACTCCCCCGGATTGATCAGCTTGTAGACTCGACGGTCAGACATGAACTCTTATCCTTCATGAACGCGTGTTCTAGCTACAATCAGATACCGATGCACTTGCCTAACCAAGAGCATACCAGCTTTGTCACCAATTTGGGACTCTATTGTTATAAAGTGATGCCGTTCGGACTTAAGAACGCCAGGGCAACCTATCAGAGACTCGTCAACCGAATGTTCGCTAATCAGATCAGAAATACCATGGAGGTGTATGTGGATGACATGCTTGTGAAGTCGCGATTCTCCACCAATCATGTCAAAGACCTAGAAACGATGTTCAACATCCTCCGAGAGTACAGAATGAAACTCAACCTGTTGAAATGTCACTTTGGGGCCGCATCCATAAAATTCCTTAGATTCATCGTTAATGCTCGGGAAATCGAAGCCAATCCCGAAAAAATCTGGGCAATTAGGAAACTTGAGACTCCAAGGACTATAAAGCAAGTTCAGAACCTCAACGGGAAGGTAGCAGCACTGAGAAGGTTCATTTCGAAATCCACCGACAAGTGCATTCCCTTCTTCGACCTAATCGGAAAAGGGAAACTGGACTTTGAATGGACTACAGAGTGTGAGGGCGCATTCCGAATGCTGGTTCAACACCTGTCCACACCACCCATTCTATCAAAACTTATTGATCACGAGAGACTGTACATCTACCTGGCAGTGTCAGAAAACGCAATCAGTGCTGCTTTATTTCGGGAAGAGAACCGGATACAACGGCCAGTCTATTACATCAGCAAATGGCTAACCGGAGCAGAAAGAAATTATCCGAAGTTGGAGAAGTTAGCTTACTGTCTTGTCATTGCCTCGAGAAAGCTCAGCCCATATTTTCTGGCTCACCCTATCACCTTTTACACCAACTAGCCGTTACGGTGTGTCCGTACGCGGCCTGAGACGTCTGGTAGGTTACTCAAGTGGAATATCAACCTGAGTCAGTTTGACATCACTTACACACCAAGGCGAGCTATTCAAGCACAAGTCCTGGCAGACTTCATCATCGAATTCACTATCTTAGAGGACTTGCCCGAAACCAATGAATCCCCCAAATATGTGTGGAAGCTACATACTGATGGTGCATCGAATGACCGCTGCTCAGGTGCTGAGGTTGTGCTTGATACTCCTGAAGGCCGATCTATATGATATGCTTTGAAGTTCGATTTCCGTGCGACTAACAATGGGGTCGAATACGAAGCCCTGCTCGCCGGACTAAGACTTGCCACAGATTTAAGGATCATTATTGTGGAGATTTACTACGATTCACAACTGATCGTGTGTCAAGTTCGGGGGGAATACCAAGCCAAACACCGGAGACTGGCCGTTTATCTCGCTCGAGTACAGGAAATATTGAATCAGTTCGATTATTATGCCATCTACTGCATACCCCGAGAACACAATCAGAAGGCTGATTCCTTGGAAAAGTTAGCCAGTGCCGGCGAGGCACAGCAAATGGGACTCGTTCCCGTTGAAACATTATCTTACCCAAGTATTGATCGAATGGGGACCGACTGGGCACTTGAAGTCGTACCCGATAAGGAGTCATGGATGACTCCGTTTAAAAACTATCTCGTGCATGGGACCCTGCCAGAGCACAGGAGTGAAAAAAGACAAGTTCTTCGGAAGGCTTCGCGGTTCACTATTCAGAATGGAGTCATGTATAGAAGAGGGTACTCTATTCCTCTACTCCGATGTATCGCCCACGACGAAATCAATCGGGCATTGCATGATGTACACGAAGGAGAATGTGGTGATCACACCGGGGGCAAGCTCTCGCTAAGAAAGTACTCCGATATGGTTATTATTGGCAAACCGTAAATCACGACGCATCAGATTATGCCAGGAAATGTGACAGATGTCAAAAACATGCTCGGATTCCAAGAGCTCCACTTATCGAAATAACTCAGATGGTCAGTCCATGGCCGTTCGCAATATGGGGCATCGACATCATTGGGTCTCTACCTCCAGCCAAAGGTAGCTCGAAATATGCCATCATTGCAGTTGATTACTTTACCAAATGGGGAAAGCCGAGCCCCTTGCTACTATCACAACGAAGAAAGTGATCAACTTTGTTGTACGCAACATTATCCGTCGATTTGGTCTCCTACATACCATCATCACTGACAACGGAGCCCAATTCGATAGTGCTGAATTCAAGAATTTCTGTCAGCGATACCATATCCAAAAGAAATTCTCTACAGTTGCGCACCCTCAAGTGAATGGACAGGTCGAAGCTGTTAATAAGGTTATAAAATCCATTCTGAAGAAACGATTGGAAAAAGCCGGGGGCAAATGGGTCGATGAACTTCCTATGGCCCTATGGGCTTATCGAACAACCCACAAGTCCGCGACCGGCCACACTCCGTTTTCACTTTCCTACGGTTCAAAAGCCGTTATTCCAGTCGAGTTGGAAGTGCCTTCTCATCGCGTGACATATTATGATCCGAAGACAAATGCTATATTACTTGCCGAGTCTCTGGACTTATTAGATGAGAAGCGTGAAGAGGCTGATTCGAGGGCAGTCGCGTACCGAAGTCGAGTCGCCTGATTGTACAATGCCAAAGTTCGACTCCGAACCTTCGAACTCGGCGATCTCGTCCTTAAGAGAATTTACCCGGTCCCTTCGCATATGAAACCTACGTGGGAAGGGCCATATGTTATCGAACAAAGACTCGGAGACGGTACGTTTAAATTATCAACCATTGACGGTCTCACTTTGACGAGAGCCTGGAACAGCGAGAGTCTTCGTCGCTACTACACATAACAGGCTTTATTTATTCATTCAGTCTGCTTTAACACTACAACAAAAAGACCATATTACAACTGCATTTTTACAACTGTCATAAAATGCCAGTTGTAATAGAGGTTTTTTACAACTCTTTTTTTAGAAAGTTGTAATAAATTTATTTTCAACAACTTTTTTATTTTTCCAGTTGTAATAGATGCATATTACAACCTTTTTCCCAGTTGTAATAGATGCCTATTTTTAACAACTCTTTTTTTTGCAAGTTGTAATAGATGACTATTACAACTTTTCTTTTGTAAGTTGTAATTGATGCATATTTTAACAACTCTTTTTTTTCAGTTATAATAGATGTCTATTACAACTTTTTTCGTTTGCTAATTGTAATATTAATAATCACTATTTAATAATTAATAATTAATTTGAAATTATGAAATAACTAATATTAATAATCACAATTTAATAATTAATAATTAACAATTAATAAATAAATAATAATAATTATTAAATATTTAATAATTAATAAATAAGAATTAACTTTTAATAATGAATCATTAATGTTAATAATTAATAATTAAGAAGTAATAATTAATAATTAAGAAGTAATATCTAATATTTAGTAATTAACCTTTGATAATTCATAATTAACAATTAACATTAATAATTATAAATCTTTTTTTCAAAAAGTTGTATAAACTTATTTTCAATAGCTCTTTTCTTACCAGTTGTAATAGAGGCTTAACTAATATTAATAATAATTAATATTTAGTAACTAATAATACTAATATTTAAGAATATTTAATAATAACCTTACATATTAATAATAATCAACATTAATAATTAATAATTGCTATTAAATAATTAATACTTAACAACTAATAATTAATAAATGGTATTTTTTTAAATTACTATTAAATATTTAATAATCAATAAATAAATGATAATTAATGAATAATTACTATTAAATAATAATTAATAATAAAAAATTATGAATGAATTAATAATTTGTATATGAAATAGATATTTATATGAATTAATTAATTCTTTGTCACTAGTAATTGATAATATTATTGTTTTTAATTGTTTTAAATATTTTTAAATTTATATTACATTAATCAATGACTCGTGTAAAGACAAAATGATCTAACAGTCTATATTTGTTATGTCTAATTTTATGTTTAATTTTGTGTTCGAATAACCGCTCACTTTTGAATGTGTTTACAATTATTTATAATATTATAATGATCAATAATTTGTAATTTATAATTAATGACTATGTTAATAAAAAAAATCTTGGCTCCATATTACGAAAAATTTGCCTCCATTGTACAAAATTTTTCCAATGCTCGAAAAATTTCCCTCCAACGGACGAAAAATTTCCCACCAACCCTTATCTAAGTAAACCCTTATCCTACCTTTACCAAAACACAGCCGCCTCAAACCTTTCTTCTTCGTATTCCTACTTTTAACCATCAATTAAATCTCAACATCAGATTCCATACCAAAAACAAATTCTATTGCCCTACTGTCAACGCGGACAAGCTCTGGTCCCTTATACCCGATTCCGTCAACGTGGGAAAAATCTGGTTCCTTGGTCACCGCTCTGGAGTTGTATGCTTGGGATGTTGTGGTTGATGCCTGAACTTGAAGGATAGGTAAATCAACATTTATTAAATTAAATTTGTTGTACATTGCGAAATTTGATATTTTTTTCTTCTTGAATCAAATTTTACGATAAACTACTCATTCAAGATTATCTGCTCGAAATTGTGGAATCTATTTATTTTTCCTTGCAAATCAACTTTTATTTGAGGATGGATTTGCAAGTTCCACCTTCGTATTATTTTTCTTTGAAGAAAAATGTGTTGCAAGTGCAATGATCAATGATGCATGAGTTCATTAACTTGCATGAGAGCAGATATTTGACAGTCTAAGAGAGTCTGTTGCTGAGGTTACTTTGGTTTAGCTGATCGGATCCAGTGACAGATTATGTGTGCTGGTGAACTTGTTGAGGTAGTACTATATTTACTGCTACCGATCAATGATAGGATATGCTCTAATGGTGATTGCCTAAAAAAGTACTACTGCTCTTCATCAGGTAAATGCAAGAATCATTATCGATCTTATCGTTGCTTTTATTCGTTGTTGGATGTATCGATTTGATTTGGTGTAACCGTGCTTAGACTGCACTGTTAATTGAGATTCTTGAATTCATTTCTGTAGATATGAGAGTTTTTGTATGATGCTTAGAAAACTATAGTGCTACATTGTTAATGAATTTAGCGATGATTAATTTGCTTGATGGTATTTGTTTGATCTGGTTGTATTGGTTAATGGATATAATGAGAGTTATTAATTACTTCTTCCAGAGGTGATGGATGATAATGATGGTTGAGGTTGTTGGCTGAGATTGTATCAAAAAATTTGTGATCGGATGTTTATTTTGAAAACTAAGGTGATGACTATGTGGAGACTGCTTGTTTCGTTGATTTAAGTGTTGTTCACCTGGGAATTACCGTCATATGGAGTTAGCTGATGTTGATGAATGATGAGCCTGATTTCTTGAGATAACTTCTTTGCAGCTTCCCAATCGCATCCTTACCAAGCTTCTTCGGTATCCAGTTCACCTCCATCTCTTGATCTGTAACTGATGCATTATAGCAAAGTCGTATTTTCCTTCATCTTATCTGGACCATTTTTACTGTAACGATAGGCCGTTTTCTCTTGGAATGCTGCCCTTTCACAATGCTCTCTTCTTCTCCTTTTGGGAGCCCAACCGCTCTTCTGTTCGAGTAATGATTTTTAAATTTTAACTTCCAAATTGTTTTAGGATTAGTGGAAACACTTGGGGAAGCACTGGAAACAAATTTAACCATGACAGATAAGGGACTGTATAAGTTTGTAAGTTAACTACACTTGAATGAGTTGTTTGTTTCTTTTCTGTGAGCATGGTGTCGATATCATTCTCATGATTATTTGGAGAGACGGCGTATCCACTGTTGTCCATTAGCATGGTGTCGATTTTCTAGTATTTTCATTAGATCCATGCTTTGTGCTTCTCCTTGTGCTGTTATAATCCACTTTTGTGCCTGACAAATTGTACGTGATGGTAAGTTTGAGGGAAGCAATGTCCATTAGCATACTACACTTAAATTTCATAATTTATGTTTAGTTATCAATCAATTATCAAGCTGATCTCACCATATTAATTCTTAGCACGTTAATAAGCTTTAAGAAAGTGATAATTACTGCAAATAACATACTTGTGTTTTATTTACTTGCAGTAGGGAGGATTTATGTTATTCACTTATTTCCCATGCTTATTTGATCTAAGTTATGTTATTCACTTATTTGCCATGCTTATTTACCTGCGGTAGGGAGGAATTGGTTGAGGTTGTCGTGTTTGTGAATGACTCACTTGCTTATTTCTATACCTGTAGCAGTTTTTTTCTTGCTAGATGATTTGAGCAACACTGTTATGTCGTTGAACAATGAAAAAGAGGTTCCAAAGATAAAGAAAAAAGGGTTAGCACTAAAAACCCGTGCGCAGTAGCCAATTCAAGATGCATGTGTTTATGGGTAATTTTAGTGCTTAGTGTATCTATGTTTGACTAAATCATGTTAACTCAACATGAGTTGGATGGCATTATGTTGTAATCTACTATATTTTTTGTTATACCCAAGATTGAAATGGATATAAGAATTTTTCTTCCTTGATGTTGTTAAATATATTTGCTTCTTCCATGATGTTTTTCATTTTGAGATCTTTAGCGCTTAAATTGCAATACAAAGTTTGTTCAGACCTTTGAATATTTAGTGTAATGTAATGGTCTTTTACAACTGCCAAAAGAAGTTGTAAAAAAGTCATTACAACTGGCAAAAGTAGTTGCAAAAAAGTCATTTACAACTGCCAAAAGCAGTTGTAAAAAAATCTTTTACGACTGCTTTTAAAAGCCTTTTATAGCTGCCAAAAGCAGTTGTAAAAAAGTCCAACTCTATTACAACTGTGGATATCATGACTGGCGGACGCCTGTTGTAATAGACCTATTACAACTGTTTTTGACAGTTGTAAAAGGGTATTTTTGTTGTAGTGTTTTCATTTGCAATTTGTTTATGCATTTCAAAATTTTAATTTGTAATAAGGCAACTGACTTTGCCATACTTTCTTATTTTAGCAATAAAATGCAATCTCTTCGAGCCAAAGCAGTGATTTTCGAAATGCGTCATACGACCATCACAATGCACAGAGAGCTAAGTTCCATCCCACTGCGGGACTTATTCAAATAGGGAGTGACTATGATACGACCAGTCACTCGCTAAGTGAAACCCGAGCTCGGGAGCAAGCCATCACACTGAAACCAAAAAAGGATTGATACATGACATTCCTTCAACTAACTACGGCTCCCAGAGTGCGAGCTGGAGTATAAACTTACAAATGTGAGCTCGAAGTGGGTGGATCCGTCCACCTAACGACTTCGCCCGTATTTAAACCAAGTCCGAGGAGGATGGATCCGTCCATCTAATGACCTCGCTTGTTAACTCAGGGTGGATGTGATCCGACCATCCACGATCCTAGTACATCTATCATTCCCGTAGTGCGAACGAAATCCTAAAACTCAAAATAGATGTGATCGGTCGTCTGTTAACCGACTCCAGATTCCCAAAGTGCGAACTAGAGTATAAACATTAAAATGGGTGTGACTGACCATCCATCAACAAACTCTAAGTCCCAAGAGCATGAGGTGGAGTATAACGCAAACCGGGTGTAAACTGACCACCCGCGAGACAACTCTGAGTCCCTGGAGTGCGGACCAGAGTATAAACGCAAATTGGGTGTGATCGACCGCCCGTAAAAAAACTTAAGTCCCCGGAGTGCGGACATATCTCTAAACATTAAATGGGCATGATCGGCTGCTGACGTACAAGTGTAATCCCCAGAGTGTGGGTGCAATTACCAACAGATGGGCGAGTGTGATTTAACCACCCGAACTCGTCTCGTTTCAGCTTCGTTTCAACAAAGTCAAGCTCGATGTATAAAAGGCGAAAAGCGACTGCCGACCGACCATTTCAATTTATCCCTACGATTGGGGGCAAAACTTAAGTACCAGCTACTGATCGAGACGGTGCAGTATTGGAACTCGACTTTACGTTCGGTTATGACCCGAAGCCATAACTTCGAGACTTAACAACCGAACCAGGGTCCGATTCAGAGACTAAAGTTTCACAAGTATATTGAATGGAAGTTCAAGCGTTAACATACTTAAGTAAATAAACACGAAATTATGCTGGAAACAAAATGGAATTCTATTTTAACTATTCTTTGAAAAAGAAGGATAAGTACAAAAATCGTTCCAAGAATTCCTACTAGTAGGGGCCGAACCTTCATCTATACATGGCCTACAAGAAGAAAAAAGAAATTCCTATTTATCTACCAAAAAATGAAGCGAGAAGATACGTCTATTCCCTCAGTTTCTTCTTCTTCCTCCCCGGCGTCGACCCACTGGAGCTACCACTTAGACGCCTCTTTGTTTCTTGGAGATTTGACCAGGCAACTAAGTACTCGGCATTAGCAAACGCTCGGCATCCAGGAGTACTCGGCGTCCAGAAGTACTCGGCATCCAGGAGTACTCGGCATCCAGGAGTACTCGGCATCCATGTAGCACTCGGCACTGCCAAGCACTCGGCATCCAAGGAGCGCTCGGCATCCAGGAGTGGTCGGCTTCCAGGTTCGTCCGACATCCAAAGGTTGTTCGACATTCATCGAACCTCAGTCAACTTCAATCGTTGCTCGGCATACACTCCCTACTCGGCACCTCACTTCTGTTCGGCATAAGAAGATTGTTCGACATTCTTCCCAGCTTGTCCGGCTACAATTATTTCTCGGCCCACTCTTCCCACATAACGAGCATCATTCGGCATGAGGAAGATGGTTCGGCATACTACCGTTCGGCCTGTTTGGTTCGGCATATAGGGACCAGTCCATCTGGGCCAGGGGATCCAGCTGCTGGGCCTGCCTAGGAAGTCCAACCCATCTTTGTCTATAAATAGAGGGGCATGGGCATAGTGAAGAGGGACCTTTTTTCGGGAACACTGGGGAGACTCTGCCGCTTTCAAGACTCATCTTCTTTACTCATCAATTGTATTCAAGTATTTGATCTACGGATTGTATCTGTAATCAATCATCAAGTAAAGCAATAAAGTTTAACCTCAAAGTGGACATAGGCAAATACGTTGAACCACTATAAATCCGGTGTTCTCACTTTCTGCATTTAAAATAGCATATTCTTCCTTGTTTAATTTAACTTCATCACTTACATCTCTACACAATCTTTCTCAACGAGGTTAGTGACCAATTTTGGTGCTAACACTTTGGTGCTTTCACTGAGAATTGAATTCTCATACCTCAAGGATCTGCTTTGAAGCTACTGGATTGAATAAATCCCCCAAAGAAGATCCGACTCATTCATAGGACGTCCGTTGATTCTACTCAGAGTTCATACCAATAACTCTACAATGGCGAGACCACGTACCAGATCAGCTTCTCATAATGCGGACGCCCACGAGACTACTAGCGTACAACAAGCAGGACCTAGCAATCAGCACGCAATTCCAGGTGCAGGGACTACCGCCCAGGACCAAATGTCGGTTGTCACCAGAATATAGTTCAATGACTTGATGAGAGAACTCAGGGAAAGCAGGAGACAACTAGGAGAGCAGATGCAAGCTAATGCCAACCTCATGGCACAACTCACTCAACAACAGCACCAGAATGTTGGGGGCAATCCCACTCCTAATTCCTCATCCGACAGCTCAACTTCCTCCGATGAACCTCCCAGGCGTAGACGCCGTAAGACTGAAACTGCACGGGCAGGTGCTGCTGTCCGAACAACTGAAGACCGTGACCAAGCCGGAGCTGGGAACTTAGGAACTGGAGTGCAGGTGGAGGCTGGAGGCCCAGACCATCAAAATGCTAACGATGTCGAACCTCAAGATTCACGTTTGGCAGATCGCCAGCAGGGGAGGCATCAGCATGATTAGTCACGTAGAACAGACTCCAACCTTCCACCTTCCATACAGACACCAGACCTGACAGCCATGATCAGACAATTGATGAGAGAAAATCAAGGCTTATCAAATGACGATTGGGGAGTGTCAAGAAGTCATACCCCATTCACAGACATTGTTCTATAGGTAGCGTGCCCCAGAAAGTTTAGCATGCCAACTATCCCGGCTTATGAAGGAAAGACTGATCCCAGACAGCATGTCATGAGGTACGAGTGGATGATGGATTCAGCTAGAGCAAATGATGCAACCAAGTGTAGATGCTTTCCAATTACTCTGTCTGGGATCGCTACTATGTGGTTCACCCGACTTCCTCCGCGGTCCGTATCCAGTTTCGAGGAGTTGGCGAAGAAGTTTATAGAACAGTTCAGGATACACACTACTCGTCCAAAGGACGTGATGTCTTTATCAAGTGTAATCCAGACTCTTGGGGAGTCATTGAAGGAGTATTTACAAAGATTTCATGTTGCAGCGACAGAAGTCAGTAATCCCAATGATCATGCAATTCTAATGGCTGTGATGCGAGGTGTGGATCCGGATTCTGAGTTTGGAGATTGGCTGGCAGGAAAACCTCCGACTACGCTAGAGCGTTTTTACTCAAAGGCACAACAGTTCATAAGAAGAGAGGAAGCTAGGTGGGTAAGGCGAGATAAGGCACCGGAACCTGTCCAGGAGTCCGTGAAAAGCAACATTGCAGTGAAGCAATCTGGAGACAACTCGGGAAAAGTCCAAGTCAATGTCCAGAACAAGCCCGGGCAGCCTAAGGAATCCGAAGGAAGAAGTCAAGGGAAGAAGAGAGAAGCGAGGAAGTGGAAGCCGAGAATTCCAAGCTACAACGAGTATACCCCGCTGAATGCGTCTCTTGAGAACATTTACCTATCAACCTGCAATACCTTTCAGTACAGAAAGCCACGTCCAAAAGAATCAACCGAGGAACAGAAGCGGACTGGGAAATACAGCCGCTTCCATGAGACTTATGGGCACAATACGGAAGAGTGCAGACACCTACACGACGCTATAGAGAAGTTGATCAGGCAGAAAAAGTTACAGGAGTTTGTGAAGGATCCACAGGAAGGAGGACAGGGAACATCCAACCCAGGTCATGCACCAGCTCCGCGTCATCCCGAGGAGCCTGCCCGGACTGTGGGTAGACTAGTCATAAACACGATCATCGGCGTACCTCACCCCGCGGATAAAAATTGGCAAGAGATGGAGCGGTATGCTAGTTCCCTGAAGCATGCAAATTTCGAGTGTTGTTCCAACATAGAGGATGGGACCCTTGCTAAGCAGCTGAGCGTGATAACAGACAATATAGTATTCAGAAACAGAGATGCTGACCAAGTGGAGGCTCCAACCATCGACCCGATGGTCATATCTGCGACAATCAGACCGGCTTATGTGAAAAGAATTTTGATTGATTGAGGAAGTTCTGTCAACATCATCTTCAAGAAGGCTTATGACCAGATGAAGATGGAAACGAAGGATTTGAAACCGTCTAAAGCTCGTACACACGGCTTTAATGGCGCAGCGACCGATGCAGTGGGGTATGTTGAGTTACCAGTTGAACTGGGACAAGGCGAACGTCGGAGGGTGCGAATCCTACCCTTCGTAGTTTTGGATGTGGATTCTCCGTACAATGTGTTCTTGGGCCGACCGGCCCTGGCTGAGTTTAGGGCAGCATTAGCCCCGTGGTGCTTAACTTTGAAGTTCACAATTGATAAAGGAGTAGGTGTTGTTCATGGCGACCAGGCGGCTGGTCGTGCCTGTTATGTGGCTGAGCTCCGAGAGGCCCATCGGAGGGAGAAAGGAAAGGTTGCGGACAATCCCGTCCGCATCCTTAATACTGATAATTGACAAGTAGTGCCCGAGCCCTGGCTCGGGCATAATTCTCGGATCTTCAGAGACATAGATCTGAGAGACGACGATGAGAAACCCAGGGAAGAAAAGGCAGCGCCGGCTGAATTAACAGTTGACATTTCAGTCAGCCGAGATGACCCATCGTGAGTACTGAAGATCGGATCACAACTCGGCCCCGCAATGACTGAAGACCTTAGTGATTTCCTCCGGGCGAATCTTGATGTTTTCGCCTGGACGCATTCTGATATGTGTGAGATTTCTCCCGCCATTACGAGTCATATGTTGAGCATAGACCTGAAATACGTCCCGGTTAAACAAAAGAGGAGAGGAATGGACCTAGAGAGGTCCATTGCTCTCAGAGAGGAGGTGGACAAACTCAAAGCCAATGGGTTCGTCCGTGACGCCCTCTACCCCGAATGGGTATCGAACCCCGTGCTGGTGAAAAAGGCGAATGGGAAATGGAGAACTTGCGTAGACTATTCCGATTTGAACAAGGCATGCCCCAAGGACAGTTTCCCGTTGCCTAGGATTGATCAGTTGGTCGACTCCACTGCAGAACACGAGCTGTTATCATTCATGGATGCATACTTAGGCTACAATCAAATCCCGATGCATATTCCGGACCAAGAACACACCAGTTTCGTCACAGACATCGGGCTATATTGCTATGCCTTTCGGATTGAAAAACGCAGGAGCGACTTATCAACGTTTGGTGAATCGAATGTTCAAAGACCAGCTTGGTAGAACGATGGAATTCTATGTGGATGACATGCTCGTGAAGTCACGACAGTCAAACGACCACATTCGAGACTTAGCAGAGATGTTCGATATACTCAGATATTATAGGATGAAGATCAATCCTCTAAAATGTTCCTTCGGCGTTGTGTCAGGAAAGTTTTTGGGATTCATTGTCAATGCTAGGGGAATTGAAGCTAACCTAGAAAAGATTCAAGCTATTCGAGATGTGCAAGTGCCCAGAACTATAAAACAGGTACAAAGCTTAAATGGGAAAGTGGCTGCGTTGAGTCGATTCATATCCAGAGCCATGGACAAGTGCATTCCTTTCTTTGATATAATAAAGAAAGGGAAGAGGAATTTCGAATGGACATCTAACTGTGAGGAAGCATTCCAAGATCTGGTGAGGCATCTGGAGAGTCCTCCAGTGCTGTCGAAGCCAGTAGACCACGAGATGTTGTACGTATACTTGGCCGTATCTCCACATGCTATAAGTGCGGCTTTGGTCCGCGAGGAGGACCGAGTCCAAAAGCCGGTGTATTACGTTAGTAAGCGTTTAACAGGGGCAGAAAGAAATTACCCTAAAATTGAGAAATTGGCCTATTGCTTGGTGATTGCATCACGTAAGCTGCGTCCATACTTTCAAGCACACTCAGTCAATGTCTATACCGATCAGCCCCTACGGCAGGTACTCCAATGACCAGAAACTTCTAGGAGGTTGTTAAAATGGAATATCGAGTTGAGCCAGTTCAATATCACCTACTTGCCACGAAGAGCCATACAAGAGAAAGCATTAGCAGATTTCATCGCTGAGTTTACTGTATCTGACGAACCAGATAATCACAGTGTCATTCCCCTCGTTCGATGGAAATTGTACACCGATGGGGCATCAAACGACCGTTGCTCCGGCGCTGGCGTAGTTCTGGTAACTCCAGAAAACCGATCGATTTGTTACGCTTTTAAGCTCGATTTCCCGGCTACGAATAATGAAGCAGAATATGAAGCACTGATTGCTGGCTTAAAACTCATTGGAGAACTCGGGGTTAAATCAGTTGAAATCTTTTGTGACTCGCAGTTGGTGGTCTACCAAGTACGGGGAGATTACCAAGCAAAGGGACAGAAGCTTGCTCTGTACCTTGTTTTGGTTCAAGAACTACTGTCGAACCTTGAGCGTTATGACATTTCGCATGTCCCGCGTGAACAGAACAAAGAAGCTGACTCATTGGCTAAATTCGCAAGCACTGGCGATGCGCAGCAAATGGGATTGTTTCCCATTGAGGCCTTGCATGCTCCAAGCATAGACGCGATGAAAGTTGATTTTGTGTTGGAAACAGGAATCGAGAGGGAGTCGTGGATAACCCCATTCAAACTATACCTGACGACCGGGGCTTTACCAGAAAAAAGGGGCGAAAGATGACAGGTCATTCGAAAGGTCGCGCGATATGTGATGCAGGATGGACTAGTGTATCGAAAGGGGTTCTCAGTCCCCTTATTACGATGCATCACCCATGATGAGACAAAGCGGGTCTTGAAGGAGGTTCACGAAGGAGAATGTGGCGACCATATTGGGGGGCAGACACTAGCAAAAAAGATTCTCCGCTATGGATACTATTGACCAACCGTAAATCGGTACGCTGCAGACTACGCAAGGAAATGTGACAAGTGTCAAAGATATGCGAAAATCCCGAGAGCCCCACCAACCGAACTCACACAAATGGTTAGTCCATGGCCATTTGCAATCTGGGAAATCGACATAATCGGCTTTTTGCCTATATCCAAAGGTGGTGCGAAATACGCGATAGTCGTAGTCGACTATTTCACAAAATGGGCCGAGGCGGAACCTTTAGCCACAATCACCTCTAAGAAGGTCATTAACTTCATTGTATGAAACATTATATGCCGATTTGGCCTCCCTCGAACCATCATTACGGACAACGGAACGCAGTTTAAAAGCAGAGAGTTCAAAGAGTTCTGTTTAAAGTATGGCGTTAAGAAGAAGTTCGCCGCCGTTGCACATCCAAAAGTTAACGGACAAGTCGAGGCCGTAAACAAAATAATCAAGTCCATACTGAAGAAGCGTTTGGAGAAAGTCGGAGGCAAGTGGGTAGATGAACTCTCGACAGCATTATGGGCTTATAGAACTACCCACAAATCCACGACCGGCCACACTCCATTCGCCTTGGCATACGGCTCGGAAGCCGTTATACCCGTGGAACTTGAAGTTCCATTACATCGAGTGACATATTATGATCCCAAGACGAATCAGGATCTCTTGATGGAATCACTGGACTGCATCGATGAAAAACGTGAAGAGGCTGAATTAAGGGCAGCATCACATAGGCATCGAGTCAAGCGTTATTACGACGGCAGAGTCCGCCCAAGGATTTTTGATGTAGGTGATCTCGTTTTGAAACGAGTTTTCCAGGTACCATCACATATGAATCCCAACTGGGAAGGTCCATACGTCGTTGAATGGAAGCTTGGAGAGGGAACATTCAAGCTAGCGACCGTTGATGGCGTGACACTCCCCCGAGCGTGGAATAGTGAACATTTGCGACATTATTACATTTAGCATGTTTCTTTCCTGTTTTAGGCACAGTTATTTCCTGTATGTTTTCGTTCTGTTATCACTTAGTTTCTTTTTGACCATGTAATCAGGCAGTTTGGTTGGTTTTCATTAATAAAGGCTTGAAGCCGTCTTTCCCATAAATTACTAATGTTTCAATATCTCACATTCGGGTGATGTATTGCTGGAGTTACATTATTCTATATGATGTACGAACTCATATAAACGACTTCAATCTCCGAGTCTCCTGAGTGCGGACCGGAGTACTCTAAGTCCCCAGAGCGCGGACTAGAGTATAAACGACTTCAATCTTCGAGTCCCCTGAGTGCGGACCGGAGTACTCTAAGTCCCCAGAGTGCGGACTAGAGTATAAACGACTTCAATCTTCGAGTCTCCTGAATGCGGATCGGAGTACTCTAAGTCCTCGGAGCGTGGACTAGAGTATAAACGACTTCAATCTCCGAGTCTCCTGAGTGCGGACCGGAGTACTCTAAGTCCCCGGAGCGCGGACTAGAGTATAAACGACTTCAATCTCCGAGTCTCCTGAGTGCGGACCGGAGTACTCTAAGTCCCCAGAGTGCGGACTAGAGTATAAACGACTTCAATCTCCGAGTCCTCTGAGTGCGGACCGGAGTACTCTAAGTCCCCAGAGCGCGGACTAGAGTATAAACGACTTCAATCTCCGAGTCTCCTGAGTGCGGACCGGAGTACTCTAAGTCCCCAGAGCGCGGACTAGAGTATAAATGACTTCAATCTCCGAGTCTCCCGAGTGCGGACCGGAGTACTCTAAGTCCACAGAGTGCGGACTAGAGTATAAACAACTTCAATCTCCGAGTCCCCTGAGTGCGGACCGGAGTACTCTAAGTCCCCGGAATGCGGACTGGAGTATAGGCAATTCGAATCTCTGAATCCCTTGAAGGTGGATCAAATTACCCTAAAACCCTGGAGCACGGGTTTAAAAAAAATTCTAAGTACTCAAGAATGTGGAACAATAAATATGCCACTCCAAAGAATGTTCGAACAATGTAAGAACGGATTGGAAAATTATGCAACTAATAAGAACTTGAGTTTTGACCATAGTTATTCAGAAAGCTAAAGAAGCAAAAGAATCGTTCAAATGACTAAGGAACTAAACTTTATTTAATAGTCCAAAATGGGGTTACACAGTTATTCCTCCAAAACTTGGAGTCAAAAATCTATCTACACAGACTACGGAAACGAAAAAATAAAAGTAGCTACAAGACGTAAACAAAATCTCATTGAACGAGAATAGTGGCTTTTTCTTCTTGTCTTCCTTCGTTTTCTCAGATGATTCCTCTCCCTCACGCTTCTTCTTGGATTTCTTGCTTGCCAAAGAAGTGGAGTCAGGAGTGGGAGAAGGAACATCCAGCGGTTTGGATTTGCCAGGGAGAATGACCTTCAAAGGTCTATTCTGCGGGTCGGTAAGTTCCAATATTTGAGGCTCGACCTTGATCTTGACCTTCTTTTTCTCCTCTTCTACGAGACGCTCCTTCATGCTCATCTTTGAAGTATGTTCGGAGGCGCCAGTGATCTCGATTTCATCACTCCCTTCGACGGGAGATGAAGTGTCAAACTTATCATCATCTAGCGCCCCGATCACTTGAGCGTCAGGGCCAGGAGTTACTCCTGCATGAGCAACACCGCTTGTTTTCTCTGCCTCCTCCTTGGCGTCGTCGCTCCTTGGAGTTGGTTTAGGATCAGAGCAGCCTGCATAAAAATCATAAAGAACAGGCGTTAGGACAAATGACCGCTACTTGAAAATGACAGATATTTTAACTTCAAAAGGAAGAGTTTTATACCGGGTTCTAGCTGGCTATCAGTTGCGCGTGGAGTTTCACCATCTAGAATAGGGGATAGCATATGAACGCCAAGCCCGGGATCTTCTGGATCATAGCCGGCATGCTGCTCAAATGGATCAAGTGTTGGCCGACCGGCCGATTGAGCAGAAGGAGGAGCAGCAGAAGGAGGAGCAGCAGCCTTAGCCCCAGACGGACCAGCTTCGTCGTCTTTCTCTTTTGACGAGGGAGAGCCTTTGCTATAAAGAGCTAAAGCCGCAGATAAGTCCACTAGCTCGTTCCCCCTGAGAAATTCCTTCACCAGAGCATCCGCATCGACTTCCTCCGAGCCCGACTCGATTTTTCGGATCTTTATCAAAGTCTCCCAGGCTTCAGCTAGAGATTCAAGATAGCCCTCGCCTAGGAATGTCAAGTCGCAGTGCATAAGGACGCGGGCGCCGTACTCGGCGATCAGCGGGTCAAACATGCACTTGACCTTTTCCCTACCGGCCTCTGCAGCTGCTTCGAGGCGAGAGTCAATCTCCTCAGAAGCTTTCCTCTTGCCCTCCTCACGGGCTTCGTCTTTCACTATCTCAACCCTAGCAAGTTCATCATCAAGCTTTGTTTTTAAGAGCCGTGTAGCAACGATTTCGTCGCAGTATCGTTGGGACTCTTCTTGAGCGGCTGTTTTCTCCTCCTTCTCCTTAGAGAGTAATTCTTTAAACTCTCTGACTTGCAGGGCGAGCACGTCCCTTTCTTTCTGGATAGAATCTTTTTCTAAGGCAAGGGCTCCGCTGCACTGGACTGCTTCATCAAGTTCCTTTTTATGGGTCGCCTCTAGACGAGTGACGGCCTCGGCAGTGTCTTTTGCACTTTGCTCTGCGGCTTCAAGTTTCGACTTGTATGAAGCAAGCTCTTCATCTTGGCTCTTGATGATGTCCTTGTCAAAGCCAGCTTCCAACTTCAAACGGTCAATCTCCTGTTGGCGCTCAACAGATACCTCCGAGACCTTTTCGACCAAGTGTACAAACGCGTCAAGTTGAACATAGACGTCGTTGTTGCAGGCGATGGCACTCTGCTTGACGTGCACTGGGATATGATGAATAGCTGGGAGGAATTTCAGGCCATCAAAGCAGATTTTTGGGAATTTGGCCTTAAGATCGACCATCTTCTCTGCTGTAGTTGGGTCAGCCGTAGGAGTAGGGGGAGGAGGCTTTGAAAGTTCTGCTCTTTTCCGATGCTCCCGAGTTTGCCTTGTGCTCGACGAGCCGGAATGTTGTTCTCGGGAGACATCGGGTTGGGACCCCTTCTACGAAAGCTTCTCTCTATCTGGCTCAGTTTGAGGAGGAGGATCATGAGAATATGAAGACTGGGAATATGTTTTCTTTCGATAAGACGAATCGTGAGGACGGTTATCTCGATCCTCGTAATTATCTCTGTCCCTACGTCTACCTGAGCCCGAGTCCCGTCCGGGATGGTGAAATATAGAAGAACCGTGGAGGCGATCGAGTCCGTGGGAGCGCCCCATATCACCTGTAAAGAATAAAAATAGCAACGAGTTAGGAAAAATCGGGGTAATGGAAAAACTTGAAGTGTATGGTGAAGTGCGTGTGTGCGTGTGTGTCCTAGTGTTACCCCCGACGGACCGGTTCCTTTATCTTTACTGATTGGAGTGTTATCTCCCTGAACTAGAGGTTGAACTCCCGCATTGCCTCTAGCGGGCGAATGAAACTTAAGGGCTTCCGGATCATCAAAACCATAATTGCGTATATCGTCGGGGATGGTAAGGTTCGACAGACCCTTTAAAGAACTTTCCATGTGCTGTGAAGAAGCCTCTTTCTCTGACGGGACGAGCGTAACTTTGGAAGTTCCGCCAACTTTCTCCTTCCGTATCTTGTACGTCAGTTTCTTTTTTCCCTTCGAAGAGGAAGATGACGTTTCAATATCGTGCACTTCGACCGTCGGGTTCCAAGCAGGACCCACATTCTCGCCTTGTGTCTCAGGAGCTTCATCCCCTTTGTGTTCCCCCCTTCATGTGCATCGGGGGTATGGCGTGACGATGATTCAACTTGTTTTTTCCCTTTAACGGATGCGGACTTGGGAATAGAAACGCCCTCAGGAAGGCTAATCCGGCGACCTCCTGCCAACAGTCCGAACCTCGACAATGATTCATTTGAAATGATGGTCCGGATATCCCGTTCCTCGGTAGGAAGAGCTCTAATGGCTTCGACGGCCTCAGAATATCCTTGGCCCCCAGGACGCGGGTTAATACCTGAAAAGATGAAACAAGGAGTTAGAAAAAGCATAGCTCCGGTTGAGCACGAATGTTGACTCAAGGAAGAGACTTACTGCCTTCGACCCATCTCCTCGCGAAACCAGGAGGGCAACGCACATAGAACCATTCCTGTTTGTATAAGGCGAATTTGCTACATGCTCCGGTTAAAATCTGGCATTTATGGTACGGCTCGAGGAACATAAAGGAGGGGCTATCTTTCTGCTTCTTGATCATATAGATGTATCTGATGTCGCCAGAAGTTGGAGGCCTAGAGAAGACGGCCATGAAAAGTAGGTAGGTCTCGTATATGAACGCGTGATCGTTTGGATGCAGCTGCGACGGGGCGATGTCTATGTACTGCAACACGTCCCGAAGGAATAAATTGAATGGAGGCACGCTGCCTATCCAGCACATGAACTTGTTACAAGCAGTATATCCGACTAGGGGCAGGTGAGGACGATCATGTCTCGACGGGACCAACACATCGGCAAAAGAGATTCCGTGAATAGAGCATATTCGCCGAAGCGCGACTTCGTTAATCTTCGAAACCTGTGAGTCGATCGGATTGTCCAAGAGAATCGATGCCTCTAGGGCATCAGGAGCTAAGTTATGAGCAGGGGAAGTCGATGGATTTGAAGTGTCTGCGACTTCTTGCCTTGATGATGGCCCAAGCCTATCAGATATAGTGGCAGAGCTAGATTTTTTAGACATCTCCAATAAATAGTGAAGCTAGCTAAGCGCCTGTGAAAACTATACTTGAAAAATGTTCAACGTTAGAATTAACAACACGAATATTCCCCCCACGTGGTGTGTAAACTAGTGTAAGAAATCATGTAAGGTTAAAAAGACATAAAATTGAGCTTCGAATCATCGCCTTCGAAGTCCGTCATCGCTGACCGTCTCAAAAAGCCTTCCTTGTGGTGACTACAGTTTTAGATTCAGAAAACGTATGTTAATCTAAGTTCAGATTTATGTCTACTAAAGCTAGGGAGTTAATGATCCGGGTCAGTTTCATATGCTAGTACGCCCGGGTCCTTGTCCTTGTTTTGTTAGGTGGTTAGGAAAGGCAATTGTTGGTTCGACACTCATGATTGTTCAGCATTTGTATTGTTCGGCCTAAGTGTGGTTCGGCATTTATGTTGTTCGGCACTTATGATTGTTCGGCATCTGTATTGTTCAACATTTGTATTGTTCGGCCTAAGTGTTGTTTGGCACTCGTGATTGTTCAGCATTTGTATTGTTCGGCCTAAGTGTTATTCGTCACTTATGATTGTTCGACATTTGTATTGATCGGCCTAAGTGTGGTTCGGCATTTGTATTGTTCGGCCTAAGTGTGGTTCGACATTTGTATTGTTCGGCCTAAGTGTGGTTCGGCATTTATGTTTGTTCGGCCTAAGTGTGGTATGGCATTTGTGACTGTTCGGCAAAGCATCGTTCGGCCAAAATCTTGTTCGGCCGAGACAACGCTCGACACACCGTCCTTAACAGCGACCTCATTCCCCTCTTCTTCCTCCATCCACACCGAACCACGAGGACGAATCGTTCGGCAAGTCATGCCAGACCTTACCATTCGACGCCCCTAACCATCTACTACTTCTCCTATGTTCTTTCTTCCTCCAATCTTGTTCGGCACAAAAGATTTATGCCGAACCACAACACGTCTACCAACAGCTTCCTAGAAGGCCCATCTCTACTCACTCTTCCTTCCACCCTCATCGTGTAACTCTGAAAACTTTTAGGATACCTTAGTCAAGGCTCAATTTACCGCATCAATTAAGGAATTCGAGCGTAAAGACCGTATTTAGGCGGAAGAATCGATACCTAGTTGGTAGGTTGAAGACTTGGAAAGAATCGATGAATCGTTGAAGGATGTTAACTAGAAACGTCAGCAGGTGCAAGGCAGAGGTGTTAAAAGTGTGAAAAGAGAAGAAGGAAGAAGGTTCCGGCTTTTATAGGGAAGAAGAAGAAGTCGAAAAGGCTATATCCGGTGGAATCGGTCAAAGCCACATCGTTCGGCATCGGCATACAAAGTCGTTCGGCACATGAGGAGCGTTCGGTTTCGACTGCCTCGTTCGGCATTTATACCACGCTCGGCACACACCTCCACCACTGATATTCTCGAGAAGGCATCTCCAAGAAGAGTTAACCTAGATTCGAAGTGAAGTACAGGGGATATGTAATTCAAAGCGTATCACGATTCGGTCACGTAATACACTTTGGGGGACAAGTGTTTCCTGGAGATTTGACCAAGCAACTAAGTACTCGGCATTAGCAAACACTCGGCATCCAGGAGTATTCGGCATCCACGTAGCGCTCGGCACTGGCAAGCGCTCGGCATCTAAGGAGCGCTCGGCATCTAGGAGTGGTCGGCTTCTAGGTTCGTCCGGCATCCAAAGGTTTTTCGGCATTCATCTAACATCAGTCAACTTCAATCGTTGCTCGGCATACACTCCCTACTCGGCACCTCACTTCTGTCCGGCACAAGAAGATTGTTCGGCATTCTTCCTAGCTTGTCCAGCTATAATTATTGCTCGGCCCACTCTTCCCACATAACGAGCATCGTTCGGCATGAGGAAGATGGTTCGGCATACTACCGTTCGGCCTGTTTGGTTCGGCATATAGGGACCAATCCATCTGGGCCAGGGGATCCAGCTGCCGGGCCTGCCTAGGAAGTCCAACCCATATTTGTCTATAAATAGAGGGGCAGGGGCACAGTGAAGAGGGACCTATTTTCGGGAACACTGGGGAGACTCTGCCGCTTTCAAGACTCATCTTCTTTACTCATCAATTGTATTCAAGTATTTGATCTACGGATTGTATCTGTAATCAATCATCAAGTAAAGCAATAAAGTTTAACCTCAAAGTGGATGTAGGCAATTACGCTGAACCACTATAAATCCGGTGTTCTCACTTTCTGCATTTAAAATAGCATATTCTTCCTTGTTTAATTTAACTTCATCACTTACATCTCTACACAATCTTTCTCAATGAGGTTAGTGACCAATTTTGGTGCTAACACTCTTCGAGCCTTTGCCTTTTGGTGGTTGGTCTCTAGCCCAGGGAATTATGGTAATCTCTTCCTCCAAACCCACGGAAATCGGAACACTTTCTAAATGCGGAGCCGGAGGAATAGGAATACTCTCGGCATTGGAAGACGAGGGAGGTACACCGGTGTCGACAATTATGCGACCGGGAGAAATCATTCGTAGAGGAGTTGGACCAGGACCAACCATACAACCTTCGATACCGCTGGCCCGCGCGGCTGCTTCCATCTCGGCATTAATTTCTGCTATTATCTCTTCCTCATGGAGAGTTTGAGCATTTGCGGGGATGCTGCCAGTTATGCCCGAAGAACTGACCACGGATGCGCCTCCGCCCATGACAAATGGTAGGTCGGTAAAAGGGTCACTGTGATGATCAAGGAGCTCCTCCATGATCTGCTCGTCAAAAGTAAAAGCGCTCCCCTGCACTCCGTCAGTTGGTGCAGCGGCCATTGTTGTGGTCGCCTCTGTCATAAGGACCTCATGCTCATGATGCGACTCTTAAGTTACAGGGGCACAACCGGTGTGGCTCCTATCGCTGAATAAAGATAAGAGAAAAGATGCTAGTAACTACTTTGAAAAAAGTTCCTTACTTTGAGTAAATGCGAGAAATGCTCAAAATACCTTCCTCGGATTGGCTCGCGGGTGGCGGAGCAGCTTCAGAGACATGCTTGCGAGCTGGAGACAACTGCGCTTGATCAGGATTGTAAGCAGGCACAGATAAAGGATCAACCACAAGAGTAGATTCGGGCTGGGTTGGCATAGGAATTTTGGAACCCGCATCATGATGCTCAATGCCAGAACCCTCTCCAGCTTCCGGATGCTGAGTACTAAGCCTCTCCTTCTCGAATGTGATATTGATGTCATGGAGAACTCTTCTTTCATCCTCACTCAGCACCCGATTCTCCAAGTCAAATTCATCGATAGATTCAGTGTGGTGCTCCGCTTTTTCATCTTCAACCAAGCGGCACCAAGCATTGTACATATGTGATGGATAGCCTTCGAGCCATCTTAGATTTCGATGCTTCAGAATGTTGGCATTATATGTAATGAGGAGATCTTCAATGTCACCCTCCAACATGGCCTCTGTCGTTCTCACTTCACCCTTAACCCTGGCTTCGGCCTCTTGAACCTTCACCGTTGCCGCATCCCTCTCATCCCTGAGCGCCACAGCCTGCTCGCATGCTTCCTGAGCGGCTTTATTTTCGTCGTCTTTCTTTGATGACTTCAGCGAGTTTAGCTTTAAGTTCCTCAAGCTCTTTGAGCGCCCCATCTCTTTCGGCCATAACTGTGGTGGTCCGGTGCCTCATTTCCTCAACCAGGGCTAAGTGTGTTCGCCTCATCTCCTCCATCCTCCGAGTTGCATCATCGGCTCTTTTATTGGCCTCTATTTCTGAATTTCTCCTGGACTCGTTTTTGTCATTAAGCACCTGGATTATGCGGTCCTTCTGAGAAAGATCAGTGCCTAATTTCTCGATTGTCCTCATGCGCTCAAAGGCCACCGCTGATACTTTATCCGCGGTCTTTATCCATTCCTGATACTGGCCGTAAACATCATGTATATAGTCGTGCATCATCTGTTCTACCTCGATGGTAATTCATTTTAAGTGCGGGGAAAAGACGAAGCCGTCAAAACATATATTTGGAAAATCTTTTTTCAGCTTGGCGATTCTAATCGCTTCTTCCCCGGGGCTCAATGATGGCTTGTTCATTAACGACGGGAGTTTTGGTTTCGGTCCTCCGATGCTGTTGGTCAGGCCTTGGTGCTTAGGAAGGTGGTATTTGACGCGAAGATTCATGTGTTTGTTTGCCAGAACCAGAAGGTTATGTTGGACCTCTAGGTGGTGGAGATCGTGACTGGGAATGGCGCTTATACACTTTCTCCCTCTCTCTATCCTTTTCCCTCTCATAGCACTCCCTCTGTTGACTAGAGTAGCCGCGATCGAGGTCTCTATCGGCCTCATATCTGCGAGACTCAAAATATGAACTAGATGAATGACGTGCAGAACGGAGGCTGCCGAGCATAGATCCTCGCTTTGACATCATGCCTATAAAATGAAAATAAAAGGAGTTGGTATTTCCCAGAAATGAATTGCTTGTGATTAGAAACTATGTGGTGCCGTGAAGTGTCTGTATGCATGTGCAAACACCCCGACCAACTGGTTATATCGGCCATACTCGAAGGAATTGACTCGCCTGGATCTAAAGCGCTCTAAAGCCCTTCTAATCTGGTATCTTGTTGGAGCGACACGTAGTCTGGAATTGGAATGTTTGCAAGTCCTTTGAAAGGATTCTCCATATGTGGGGGAGGAGCCTCCGAAATTATAACATCGGCGACTGGTAGAGACATGACCACGAATTTCCATCTTGAAGACTTGTGAAGCTTATGAGCAACCGCCTTGCCTTTCCTCTTTCCCTCTGAATGTCGAGGACTACCTGAGGGCCCGGCTACAGGTTCATTTTCAGTGGGCGTATCCTCTTCACCACCCTGCTCAGCAATTACAATTCCAGGCATTCTATGCCGAGCTCGTCTTGCCGGAGCCGCCCGAGAGATCCTTAAAGCCCCATGCTCTGGTCTCCGTCAATTAGCCCAACGGCCCTGAAATTTTCATCCGTGAGCACCGCTTCGATTTCTCTACTCTCGCCCGGCACCTCTTGAAGAATTCATACTATTTCCTTAAAGTGAGCACCTTCAGGTCGTGGAATTGAAGCTGTTAAAGAAGGAAAATGTTAGACTCAACCTCGATTACAACTATCCCATTAGTCAATAGAGAAATTGCGGCACTTACGTCTAACTAGCCACCGTATAGCGAATCCTGGCGGGCACCAAACATAGAACCACTCGGTTTTGAAGTAGCTAAGTTTAGTCTAGGTCCCAATCATGATTAGACAGTTTCTGGCTCCCTCTAAGAATGTGAAAGAGGGATTATCTCCCCGACTCTTTACATTGAATAAGAATCTAACTTCGTTTGGAGTCGGAGGCCGAAAAAGGTGCTCCATGAAGATGATGAATAGGCTGTTCAGAAGAGCATACCCATTTGGATGCAACTATGACAGAGCAATCCCCAAATAAGATAGCACCTCCCGGATATACTGGTTGAATGGTGGGAGCGTCCCGGCTATGCAGGAAAATCGATTAAAAGCGGTGTACCCTTCTGGAGGGGTATGTGGCCTGTCGTTCGACCCTGGTAGTAGGACATCATTCAACGGTAACCCGTGCCTCAAACAAATTCTCCCCAACATATCTTCAAAAACATTGGATGAAACAGAATCCTATGGATTCCCAACGGAGGTCGCTCCTAGTAGCTCGTCCGGAGCTAGACTTATGACTTCGACCGCGATGGCCGGCATCTCTATTATTGGAAGAGGTGGACTTTGAGCCTCCTGGTGCTGTGAACTCCCGGGTTCCATAGCAAATTAACTCATTAAAAGCCATCATTAGGTGACAATAATCCTATGTGTTCTCCAGTGTGAAATGCATGAATGTGTTGTGTAGTGCAGTGCTGTGAGTTACTTAAGAAGGTTCTATAGAGATTAACAAGGTGTTCGAACGACAAGACTTCAAAATCCAACTGGTGTGACCGTCATCGCTGACCGTCACAACCGTGCCATCCAGACTTCAGAAACTGATCCAAGTTAAAGATCATTAAATTTCGTCAAGTTACAGTTCCATCGACGAGCTTCGAAAGGCAGTCGGTTATGCAGTAAAACAGTTAAGTCAAATTATACAAGGCAGAAGCTCGTCGGAGTCAAATAATCGATTATGCACAAGATTTCGTATCCATCAAGGGTGAAACTTGGATCGATCATCAGAAGCCCCATTCGTATTGATCACAAAGAAGGAGACTTCATATCGATCACCATAACACTAGTTCATATCAATTCCAAGCACTTCGTCTCGTATCGATCACGGGTCGCATCTTCGTATCGATCGGTAGAATGGACGCTTCGTATCGATCGCGTAGGTAGGTTTTCGTATCGATCATTCTGAATCGATGTGAACTCCCACCATCTCTGATCGATACGAGGCCACTCCCTCCTTTGATACGATGCTCTATCGATATCCATCAATACAAATCGGAATGGTTTTTGAACGGTATGAATTACCCTTCCTCAATCGATGCGAATGGTCTCTTCGTGTCCATCATCCCTTCTCCTCCAAACTATTCAATTACCATTTCCTCCCTCAACCATGCTCCGGCCTAATTCTAGCACAACATCATCAGGATTGGCTATGAAGTTGGATGAATTGATTTCAAACTCGAGTCTCATCATTCTAAAATGGATTATTTCAACTAATTACCTAATTCGAGCAGTTAATTCAAGGGATTAAGGGGTTATATGGTTTGAAGGCAATGGCAGTTTCTTTTTCCCGAGCTTATGATCGATACGAAATCAAAGTGTTGGGATGGAAGCAAGTGATAATTTGGCTAAGTCCAAAATGAATTTATATGGGAGAAAAACCAAGGGGAAGAAACGTTTCGACTCCCAGTTGCTATAACCGGTCGAAGCGATCTACCCCAATAATCGATATGAGGTGGCTCAATCGTATCCTTCAACCCAATCGGTACGAAGACCGATTCATGTCTAGTGATTAACCATAGTAGTTTCAACATCCTTGATACGAAACATAGCCCGTATCTGTCTTACGACCGAGACGAAGCATAAAGACAAGGCTCATGTGAACTGTTCGAACCTACGAAGATGCATCGATATGAAACATCACATTCGTATCCATCAACACAAACAGCTCACAACAATTTGTATCCATCGATACAGAGTATTTTGAAAAACAACCAACTCGTGTCGATCGCCATCGATACAAAAGCAATTTTTCAATTTTTCACATCGATCCAGGAGAGGATCGATAGGAAGAGATACACTAAAACAACCGTCAAGCGTTGTTACAACTCGAGTTTCATATCGATTCATGAGAGGATTGATACAGAATTCACCGGAATTAAATGCTCACCTGATGTCAATTACGACCCTGAACAACAGTTTGCTATCATTCAACACTCAGTTACAACAACGCACAGTGCAACGATTAGCAGTCAATAATTCAGTATTTATATTATTGGAAATCAATCAAAGGTTACATCTTTTGACAAAAAGCAACAACCAGTCAGTGAATCAGAAAGAATTTTTTCAGGATAGAGATTGCAGAGTTTCAAAGCGCGTCATGTTCTCACAAGATGTACTTTGGGGGGCAAATGTTATCCCTTCTTTTGGCAAGGCCGTGACACCAAAAACTTAACTGGAAACCAAGGATAGTCCATCCTAAAGATCGGTTATACACACGTTCATTATGGATACTAGTGAATTCTGACCGATTCCAGATCGAGTTACAATCGATATGATATGACAAGCAAAGCTATGAAAGCCAACATTCCAAATTTCAAGTCAATCGGAGTTCGTATGCATGAGATATTGATTGATCAAGTTCAAAGGAATCAACACCATTTGTATCCACGCAAATTCGTATCCATCCCTTCAGAGAGCCTCCTTCGTATCCATCCAGCATCTATCGGTTCGTATCCATCAAAACCAAGAAAGCATACCACGTTTGTATCCATAAGGTTCTCGTATCCATCGACTCATAGTCATCAATTTCATATCTGTCCCTCCAGCCACTTAAGTGCGTATTCATAAAACAGAGGCAACCTGGTTTGTATTGATCTCTCATCTGGTCGATACAAAGGACTTCATGGCAGACCAATGTAAAACGAGCAGGTTCGTATCGATACAAAATAGGACAAGAGCTATCGATACGAAGGAGCTTCAGGTGAACGATACAAATGGAATAGTTTAGAACGATACGAAAAAAATCATCTTAGATCGATACGAAGGGCATGGGCAAGCATTGATACGGAATACGTGAGTTCGTATCGATACGAACAAAGCACGAAAGTGGATCGATCCGAGAAGATAGCGCCACGTCTAACAAACACGTGCCTAGAAACGATACGAACGAGAACGACACGAATGAGAGCGATACGAGTTCGATAGCCCATTGCTAATCCAAACATGCATCGATCATAACTTGAAATCTACAAGTCCAAATGCCACCAAATTTTCACAGGAGCTTGCCTACCACCTCAAGAATGTACCTGATCAATTTCAGCCCAAAAGGACCATTTATGGATCGATACGAACTCAATTCGTATCGCTTCCAGATCGAGTCAACGTCGCCTGAACTCGATCCCGTGGGCCCACTCACGTGAGAGAAGAAGTCTTCCGAGATCTAGGCGAGATATTTGCTGTCTACACCTATAAATAGTGACCCTGGACCTACAGAAAATAGACTTTTGGCTTCTCTATGCTGATACTCTGCCGAAATCATTATCAAACTTCAGTTGTACTGTTGTAATCTCTTGTAAACAGCGTGTGAAATTCAATAAACATCAGTCATTTCATAGTGGACGTAGGCAATACGCCGAAGCACTCTAAATCCGTGTGTTTCTGTGCATTTTCTTATCTGTTGATTGGTGTGTTTGTTAGATCTGCCTCATTTTACATATATTTTCTTCATTTTATCTCTTCAAACACATCCGAAGAGTGTTGTGCCCAATTTGGGTACAAACAACTATGAAGACTACTTACTACTAATATCATCGCCTCTAGGCTACTAGGGAATTTATCTTCCCCTGACCACTACACGTAATCTGAACTACGCATCGAGGGGGAACACCCAATGCCAACTCATCGAAGTGTCTCATCACCCACATTTGTATCCACCTCTCGATCGTAGTTCAATTTATTTAGAACATTTCTAAATTTAATTTAAATATCCTTAATTAAATTCATTAATTATTGTTTGAAATTTATTTGATTTAATTTTACTTAATATATAATTATATAGATGTATCATATATATATGTATATCTGTGTGCATGTGTAACATGATATTTCGTGCAGGGTATAACATGCCCGTACATAGATGCCGAGATTTACATCGCAATGGACACATTAGCTCATTCTGTATGTATTGTATGTTGTCCAAAAATGTCCATATACTTATAGTTATAAATACATAAGCATGTTTATATATATTTGTTTGTATGTATATAAATATATTTATTATATAAAACATTATAGATATATATATACGTATGTATGCATACGTTATATTATAAATAACAATTAAACATATATGTGTACACATGAAATCATATATATTTATGGAAGTACATTATTTTACTTATACACACACAAACACAGATAAACACATTCGAATTAAAACAAAATAATTATATAAATATGTGTGTGTGTGTGTATAAATATAATAATAAATGTAAATTTGTATTATAATAAAACACACACACATAGATATATATATATATATGTGTGTGTGTGTGTGTGTGTATATGTATGTATGTATATTTGTATGTATGTATGTATAAAAATTATTTTATTTTTTTAGTTCAAATTATTTACAGATCTAAGTTTGTTATAATATATTTAATATATATATATATATCATGTATTAATTAGTCAATTTGTCATTTATTAAATAATATTAAATAATTATATAACAAAAATTTAAATTTTCATAAAATCTAGAATGATATTTTAAGGGTTGCGAAAAATTCTCAGATTTTTTGAATAAAAATTATATTTTTAATTAATTAATCACTAAACAACTGATTTTTAATTTTATTTTTAAAAATATAAAAACAAGAAAAAATATAAATTTTTTACCGAGAGCGTCTTATATGATGAACTAGTTTTAAAAAATATAAATTTGAACTTTCAAATCGTTATTTATTTTAAATAAATTTATTAACTCTTATATTAATTAAATAATGAAAAGAAATATAATAATAACATAAAAATTATTTTCGGTTGTTGAAATTCATAATTGATGTAAACATGTATTAAAAAATTGTTAGATCAATTTTATGTAGTATATATACATATACACACTTTGATATAAATTGTGTAGATGTATTGATTTATATATTAATATATATATGTATGTATTAACTAATATAATATTAAAATAAAATACTTTATCTAGCATAGATCATTACATTATTAATGTAATACGAGTATGTATGAGTATATTAAATTTATGTACACAGCCACTCATTATCGTGACAACAACATTACCTATAGAAATCTCACATAACTAACCAAACAATAATAACATACATATATGCATGCACGCATGCATACACACACACACATAAGGATACATGAGCAATAAATTATTTTACCATAATTATCTGTACATTATATAAATAAATGGTTACCTACAACAGATGCCTACAAGCCTATATTGAAAAGATGAATCATCCTCCTTTGAAATTCCTTGATTCGTCAGATTACTAGTCTTGAATCACAGACCTTCTTCCTATCAAATAGCCTTGGATTTAAATGAATTCGATTTAAGGATATTTTTTTTGGTTTTTAGAGGGAGAGATCAGCCATAAAGATGATGATGGAGGCGGCCAAAAAATCAAATCCAAGTTAGGTTCAGAGATGATTATATATTGGTTGAATAAGAGAGAAACTAGGATAATATCTAATACTCTTTCTCACTTAATCTCAACCATTTTTTTTCAAAACCCACTTTCCTCTTTTTAGCCGCCCATATGCCTTATTATTGCAGCCAAACCAAGCCTCTAACAACATGGGCTATTAGCCCATTTTACCCAAATTAAATATGTTTAATTAAATCCAATTATCGATATCTCATATCAATCGATATATTTATAACTATTATAAATATGTATAATAATATTTATTTCTCAAATCATATTCAAATCTTATAATTAACATTTCATAAATATTAATTAGTTTCATTAATTTATAACAATTATAAACTAATTAAATCATTTAGTCTAAAGCGAATTCATCATTTCGGTTGTGTAACTCTTGGGTGTAAATTCGGTCAGCGACCAACATCGAACTATTCGAATATTAACATTCACACGTCACTTAACAGGTAGTGTGACATTATGCCCAAATTTATTACTTACTCGGTTTTGATAGAATCCAATTTTAGTCTAACAAGCATTACCCGGTTTTGACATTTATTTAACCAATTCTCTTCATCAAAACTATATCACTTTTGGACTTATGGATATTGGTATGATCAAAATCCAACATCGTTCATATTCAGTTCTATAGTCCAAACACAAAGTCGGTTCAATAATAAAAATTATTATTAATCGAAATGCTCTAGCCAGAGACTTTGACTTTGAGTTGACTTGAATTGACCGTGATACTAACCCCATATAAATGAGGAGACGGATCCTCTCTTGAATAGTGCTTCACTTACAATACTTCCACTCGATCCAACTATAGTCATTCGATGGACACCGTACCATGATTTGACTATAATCAAAGCGGAGCTTTCATATTGAAGATCGACAATATTCTCAAGTCGAGAGAACTGTGTAAATTAGTCACATCGATATTTCCTATTTGACCTTAGTTATATTAACCAACAGAAAACTATCAAGTGAGTCATTCTATGGTTATCCAATAACTATCAGTATGTAACCTTAGGTGCCCATAGCAGTCATGAGAAATACACTACCTAACATTTAGAGAGCATTATATACTCTAGTCTCAACGGATACATCGATATCCAATCTCGATGCATCTTGACTAGAAACATTTAAAATGGTATAATTATATTCATTATGATAAATACTCCCAATTACAACACTTTGTAACTACTATCATAAAATATATCATTTATGGATTTTCTATTATATATACTTTTAATTAAATTGATTAATTAATATAACACATTATATCAAGTATATTATAGAAAGAAAATACCTTTTATTTTGAACAAAATTGGTCGACGAGTAAGATATATGTAACAAATTACATAATCGAGGGCATACCCCTAACTCTATCAATGGCAACCTATCTGGGCCTCCTATCTCAATCCCAATCAACATATAAAAATCGACCGGAGTAGTGCTGAGCTCAAAATCGGAAAAACGAAAAATGTGTATCATAGGCCACCACCTCTCAATTAGGGTGGATATGAGTGAACGATCAAATGATTGGAGGGTCGAATCTGTAAGAAAAAGGCAAAAGGACTGGCCTGCAGCCTATCTACTAGATCTTGAGGAAGTATATCGTAGTACCGCGTTATAAACTTTGACCAACTGCCCTAACAACCTAACGTATTGGTTCTAAAAAATAAATAACTGTATGTGATTAATGTACGATCGACATATCATCGTTTAATATACCACATAAGTAACGGGTCTATATAACAAACAATAGTTCATGATTAATGTACGATTAACGTAACATTCATGTACTAATAGTTATTTAATATTTAGAATTATATCTCGACTGTATCCAAAGCTGTCCATATGTAATGTTTTATCCCTCAAGTAGATCGTGCAAGATCCGTAAGTTGTGAATCTTGGTCTCTAGGCTAGGAGTAATGTGAAGTGGACCAATGAGCTCCTTTGTCTATTGTCGAATGGCACGTCTTACAATTTTGGTAACGCGAGGTGGCATTTCAACGTTAAAAAAAATTCAAATGAATTGTGAGGGAAATGAGGTTGGACACGGGGTTTATAGATGTCCAATATCAAACGTATAATGCGCTCAAGAAAATGTTGCTTAGTACCATTAAAATTTAATTAGTGTTAATTAATTCACGTGCTTCTTAATACCACATCTAATTCTCCACTTAGTTTTTTTTGCCGAACAAAATACAATTTACACGCATGCGTTTCCTTTTCTTCTTACACACGTCAATTTGAAAAGCCAAAACCCTAAGGCACTTTTTCTCTTCTTCTTCTCAAAACCCTCTTTCTCTCCAACGTCAATTCCAAAACCCTAATATCCAACTATCTTATTCTTCCTCAAGTTTAATCCTAAACCCTAAACCTAAAGTCTTCATAGTTCAAACTCCTATTATCAAAAGTAATTTAATTTTTCTTCTTTAATTGCTAACCAATAACATTCAAAGAAGAAGGTGATTTAGAGAATAGTCAACATCTATGGAAGAAAAATGAGGTGATTTTTTTATTTACACCAAGTTTGTAGACTTTTAATGATATTCGCGATAGATATTAATTTTCTCAATTGATTAATAGGAGAAATTGTTTTTAATGAATTCAAATGATGGAAAGGAAAAAGAAAACTCTAATGATATTAATGCGGTATGAATTCTTAGTTATGTTTTCAACCTATCCCGTTCATTTGTAGAATTTAATAGAAAAGTGATTTTGTAGGACTTTCTTAATGAATTTGTGGAGTATAAAACCGACGATGTGAAGATTGATGATGTAAAGATTGAACCGTTTAATGTAAGTATATTTTAATTTTTTGCATTATTTGTTTATTTAATATTATATACACAAACATAGTTGATAATTGTTGTTTTATGGATTGGATTTGGTTATTAAGTTTTTTGCATGACCAATGAGAAAATAATGGAGCATGACAATGAGTCAATCGTTGAAGACGTTTACTCCAATCACCGTGGAATAGTTCATGTTGATGTGACAGGACATTTAAAACCGACCAAGTATGTTTTCTGTTACAAACATTAGATAATTCGTAAAGTGCACCAAAGTATTCATACTAATTACCTGTTTTTTTGTTTGTAATTTAAGGTCTTTAATTCTCGAAATGCATTGGTGCGTTGGTGCAAAAGTCAAGGGAAAATATTGAACACTGTCATTGTTATTGTCAAATCCGATAAATTAGATCTAGCGAAGAAACCTAGGCTACAATTAAGTTGCGAAAGAGGAGGAATCTACCGAAGTCATGTTTCAAAGAAAAGCGAAATTAACATCCATGTTAAATGTAATAGAGCTAGTGCGACAAGAAAATGCAATTGCCCGTTCTTGATCAAAGGCATCTATCTAGATGATGACAATTGGAAGATTCATGTACATAATGGTACGCACAATCATAATCTTCCTAATTCATTGGAGGGACACTCTTATGCGGCATGGTTGATCGATGATGAGAAAAAAATATTAGCAGATATGACTATTGCTGGTGTACAACCAAGAAAAATTCTGACTACTATAAAGAAAGCATTTCTAGATAATACATCTACATTGAAAACTATTTACAATGCGAAATACAAAATGCAACTTCCAGCTATGGAATGTAGGTCTGCCATGCAGCAGCTATTGAAATTGCTAGTCAAGAATCATTATGTTCATTTTTATAGGTCTGAATCGTTAACCGATCATTTGATAGATTTGATGTGGTCTCATCCAGAATCGTCCATCTTATGTAAGTGTTTTCCATCTATATTGCTTCTTGATTGCACATATAAAACAAACCGTTATAATATGATGTTACTTGAAATGGTTGGAATGACATCTACCGGTAAAAATTTTAGTATCACAGACGCTTTTTTAGCAAATGAAAATGAAGACAATTACAAACGGGCCCTTATGATACTATGACATTTTTACCTAGCCGATAAACTACCGGAGGTAATAGTTACTAATAGGGAATGGGCGTTGATAAATGGAATTAAAAAGATTTTTCTGAAAGCGAGATTACTGATGTGTCTTTGACATGTGGGAAATAATGTGTTTGCTAATTGCAAAGAAAAGTTTCAAACCGTTGAAGTATTTGAAATGTTTTTGCAAAGTTGGAAAAAGGTTATTTATGCACCGTCCAAACAAGAATTTTGGGAGTGTGTTACGAGTCTTAAAAAAGATTGGATATATTACCTACAGAGTCTTAAGTCTCTTAAAGAGCATTGTTTACCATATAAGGAGTATGTTGCATATGCATGGACAAATAAAATCAAACATCATGGCAATAGAAGAACAACTAGAGCGAAAACTTCGCATGCACAGTTGAAAAAACATCTTGGTACATCTAAAGCTATATTTGTCGTAGTTTGGAGTAAAATGGATAATATGTTGTGCTTACAACATACCGAAATAAAAGCTTCATTTAAAAGAAGTGTAGGAGCAGTGGAAAGCACATCAAATTCCGTTATTTAAAGAACTTTGAGGTAGGACTTCATTTTTTGCAATGGATTTGATTATCAAAGAACTAACGAAGATGAAAGGAATTACGATTGATGATTCAGCATGCGATCATTTGAACTAAGTAATATATGGTCTTCCTTACGCTCGTGAGTTATATCGATACTACATTGATGGTTGTGCTATTCCTCTTGAACTAATTGATGAACATTGGAGAAAATTGAATTATAATCCACAAGTTGAAGGATCAACGGAGTTACTTCATACACTCGAATTTCAGTACTTCGAAAAGCTATTCAACAATGCCTCTACCGAAGAAAAAAAGTCATGTTACTCAAGTTAAAGGAGATTGCATTGTCGTTAACAACATCACTACTGGAGCCTGAAGTAGCGAAGCACAAAGGAAGGCCGACCAGTAGCAAAAACAAGCTAACCGTGAAACATAAAAAACAAATAAATTCTACAAAGTGCGATCTTTTATGTTGACTGGCAAGTCGCATTATTCGTCAAAATAAAACCTCCAGATTTGGCAACCAAGGATGCACATATTTAGAGTTCTAGTTTGGCTTTTTTTGTAATGAAAGCATAGCGTTAGTATTTTGTATTCAAGTTCATCTATTTTGTAAACAGTTCATCTAGTTTGAATTTTTGAATGGCAACTATTACTGAAAATTTTTGAATGGAAATTGTTATTGTAAATAGTTCATCTAGTATGAATTTTTTTGTAGAACTTGAATATTTGAATGGAAAATGTTATTGAATTTTGGATGGCTACCATGTGTTAATGTTATATGTTTATGAAAGGAATTGTTATTTAAGGTTGTTCAACCTGTAATGAATGTGTTAAAGCTTTTATATGTGTATTTCTGTGATAAGTGTTGGCTTATTTATGTTCATTGCTGTGTATGTTAAAAAAATTGACTGTTTTGATGGTTGTTTTTAACTGTCTTACTTCAAAGCCACAGCCATTTATAACTGGGCGATTACGTGAATGGACGAACATTGAAACAATTGAAAAGTTGAGTAAATGGAACTGGGTGATACGGTTATATTTCACCGTGTCTTCCCAAAAACACAAGGCCATTTATCACCGTTCGGTTGCTTGCATGGCCAAACAGTGATACACATATCAAAGTTGAGATAAGGCACTGAGTGCTACGGTTGTATTCCACTGTGTCATCCACAAATATATAGCATGTTATCACCGAGCGGTTGTTTTGCATGGCCGAACAGTGATACCCATATAAAAGTCTGGAAAAGGAACTGAGTTCTACGGTTATATTGCATCGTATCTTCCTTCAAAGACATGGCAGGTGATAACAGAACAAAAGGTAGGAATTGTGAACAATTTTACTAACAAAAACATGTTAACTATAAAATAAAAAATAGATGAAACAAACGCAAACAACCATTGAAGATAAAAGCTCTTGATCTAAAAGTATCAAGGAAAACGCATGACAACATCAGTATTTTAGGACCCACAAAATTCAAAATAAAGGTCTGATCTTAAATTTAAAATAAACATGTCTTAATACGAAACAATATAAAGCCTTTTAAATGAACAAAACTCCAATGGTAACTCTAACTTGTCCTACTTTTATTCATCATCTTATAGCAATAAACTTAAATTCACAGCAAGTTAAAGTTAAAGTCTGAAATATACATAGAAACAAACTAAGTATAAAAATTAGAAAAAAATCCATTTTGATGCTAGTAAAAGTAAAATTAGTGTACATGTGGGTATTTAAACGAAAACTGATGCAGCCCAGAATGACACCCAGAATGTTGAAGTGTTAGGTCGCGAACGACCTAACGAGACCTTTAAGTCGTTCCAGAATGATGCAGCTCAAGTTGGTAAAGTGTTAGGTCGTGAACGACCTAACGAGGCCTTTAAGTCGTTCCAGCGACTTAGTGAAGTTCGCAAACGACCTAGTGGAGAATCGCGAACTAACGAGCTAAAAGGAAAGGCGCTCAAACGACCTAACGAGTTACGACCTACTTTAGGTCGCGGAGATATGTTTTGATCCATGCTAGGTCGTGCAAACGAGTTACGACCTAAGATAGGTCGCTCCGATGCTTCGAGTGAAGACTTTCATGAGCTACGACCTACGATAGGTCGCGTGAACGACCTACGACCTAAGTTAGGTCGTGGGAAGCTTTAGGTCGCCAACTGTTATAAGTCGCTGAAGCTCATGCCGCCTGGATTTCTTGAGTCGCTGCCTTACATTTTAGGTCTCTCATATGTTAGGTCGTAAGTCATGATGGTTTGTAATGTGTTGAGTTGTAAATACTGTTAATCGACTACTTGTTGTAATCTACTTGTTTTAGGCAAGGTTTCAAATCTCGGATTTTGGCCAATATCTCGGGCAAATATCTCGGCTATCTCGGGCGATATTTAAAAGACTTATAACTAACCAAGCTGCCAAATCTCGGATTTTGGCTAATATCTCGGATTTTCATCTCGGCTGATCTCGGGGAGATTTAAGACCTTGGTTTTAGGTCGTGAAGATGTTGTCATTATGTTGTAATCTGTTAGGTCATGAACGACCTATAGTAAGTCGTAAGTTGTATGTTTTTAAGTCGTCTACTTTTAGGTCGTGGATGACCTATGGGTTGTACAGTTTTCTGAGGCGTGTGTTGTAAAGCTATAAATAGCGGGGTGGCATCATTTGTAGAGTTTGGTTGATTTTGAATAAAACTTTTGTTTGATAGCTTTGTGCTTTCATTAAATTGGTAGTTGAGTGTGATCTCCTATCTCTTCTTTCGGCATTCGAGTGCGCTCGAATCAACGATCATAGAAGCCAATTTGCGGTATCAAGTGCGCTTGATCAACGTCTGAAGAATTCCAGATCTTCCTTCACGGTATCGTGCGCGATCAACGTGACGAAGATAGCTAGAATTCGGTATCTTCGGATCAACAAATTTGGGCCATTCAGTATTCTTCATTCCATCAATTGCTACTTTCACAGAATCATCATTTTGTTATTCTACTGCTGCATCATTTGGTATCAGAGCTAGACTTAGCCAATCATAGCTAAGCCGAGTCTTGGAGCCAATATTCTATCAAAGAAGTTTGAGAAGTTGGTTATTCATCGTGTTCATCACAAAGTCGCAACAAGAGTGAATATTTTGATCCATATCATTTTGGATCGAAAAAAGAAAAGTGTTTGAGTTTGGCCGTGGAAGTTTTGCGCGCCAAAATTGAAGTGTTGAAGAGCTTCGGCCGAGCTAAGCATTGAAGCAAGCCGAGCTAAGAGAAGCTACACGAGCTAAGTCAGTCGCGAGCTAGTGAAGTGTTAGAGCCGAGATATTGAAGTTGAAGGCCGTGTCTCATTTGGTATCGTTTTGAAAGTTTAATCCGAGTTTTGAAGGGTTTGTGAATATTCAATCATGCCGTCGAGAAGAGCTAACCATCATCAAAATGTGGAAGATTTGTATAGGCGAGAAGATGCTGAACAAATGGAACAACGCATTAGTGATAAATTCAATGAGAAATTGGATGAAGGTATTGGAAAGTTAGAGAAGCTCATGATGGATATGAATCAACCCCGAAGAAGAACATCGCCAATTTCAAACCAAGGTAGAAACAGGGTTTCGCCATCGGTTTCGGGAGAAAGGAGAATATCGCCACAATCTAATCAAGGAAGACGAAGTCATCGAGAATTTGAAAATGAAACATATCGAGATGATGAAAGGCGAAGTAGAAGGGATATGCGTGATCATCGAGATGCGGATGGACGAGATCATTATCGAAGCACATCTGTTGTTGATGAAGATGGTGATAGAGGAAGTTTTCATTATCGAGATCAAGGCCATGGACGGAATCGAGATCGAGAGTTTGAGGATGATCGTCGATGGGAGTCGGGGATGAAAACTGAAATTCCAGAATTCAAGGGTGGAATGGTGGCTGAAGAGTTTTTAGATTGGTTGTCTAATGTAGAGGAGATTTTTGACTTTAAGGAAGTTCCCGAGCATCGAAGGGTGAAGTTAGTTGCTACTCGTTTGAATGGAAGAGCTATGGCATGGTGGCAGCAAACTAAACTAACACGGGAGAGGATGGGAAAGTCAAAGATTGAGTCATGGGATAAGATGAAGAAATTGATGAAAGCTACATTCTTACCGTATAACTACCAGTAACTTATGTATCAACGTTTGCAGAACTTGAGGCAGAGGACCAAATCTGTAAATGATTATGCGGATGAGTTCTATCAGCTAATTGCAAGAAATGACATCATAGAGATGGAGGAGCAGCTGACAGCTAGATTTGTTGGAGGGTTGAGAATGCAGATACAATACATGGTGAATATGTTTGATCCCAGATCTGTAGCTGAAGCACATCAGAAGGCTCTAGCTTGGGAGAAGCAAGGAAGGAGAGGGGGTGGTGTGTTTACAAATTCCAACAATCCAATGAAAGGGGCTAGTAGCAATGCGAATGTTTCGAAGGCTGTCGCAAAACCAGTTGTTAATGAAGTTGCTAAGACCAGAATCAATAGTGGTATCAAATGTTTCAATTGTCAGGAGATGGGTCACAAAAGCAATGAGTGTACGAAGCCGAAGAAGCGAAAGATGATTGCTGAGGCAGAGGAAGATGAGGAAGAAGCTGATTGTTCTAATCCACTACATGATGAGGAGGAAGAGAACGTGTCGGGAGATGAAGGGTATTCGTTGATGATGAAGAGATCTTGTTTGACACCAAAACAGGAGGAGGAAACTAGCTGGTTGAGGAGTAACATCTTTCAATCAACATGCACTATCTTGGGAAGGGTTTGCAAGTTTATCATCGATGCGGGAAGCTATGATAATATTATCTCTACAGAAGCTGCGAAGAAGTTATCATTGAAGACAGAGAAGCATCTGAAACCTTACAAGTTAGCTTGGTTGAGGAAAGGTGGGGAGGTGAAAGTTGGACGATGAGCTTGTGTTAATTTTTCAATTGGAAAGAAATACAAAGATGAAATTTGGTGTGACGTTGTAGACGTGGATGTATGTCATCTGTTGTAGGGGAGACCATGGCAGTATGATAGGGCTGTGCAACATGATGGACGTACTAATAGTTATAGTTTCATGTTTGAGGGTACGAAAATCACTTTAATTCCTAAGAAGCGACAACAAGAAGAAAGCAAACTGGAGGAGATTGAAGAGCTTAAAACTTTGCTATCTTTGAAAGAGTTTGTTAAAGAAGTAGAAGAGGAGCCGGAAGTATTCTTGTTGATTGGACGTGAGAGCCAGGAAGTAGTTGAGATCCCTGAAGAAGTGAAACCAGTGCTGGGAGAATTTGACGATGTATTTCCTGAAGAGCTACCAACGGAGTTACCGCCGTTGAGAGACATTCAACATCAAATTGATCTTGTTCCAGGAGCTGTGTTACCTCATAGACCCCACTACAGAATGAGTCCAAAAGAACATGAGGAGTTAAGAAGGCAAGTGGAAGAATTGCTTGAACAGGGGCGTGTGCAGGAAAGTTTAAGCCCATGCGCTGTGCCAGCATTGTTAGTACCAAAGAAGGATGGGACGTGGAGGATGTGCATTGATAGTCGAGCATTGAACAAGATTATAGTGAGATACAGATTTCCGATGCCGAGGCTTGATGATTTGTTGGATCAGTTGAGCGGGGCTACTATCTTTTCGAAAATTGATTTGAAGTGTGGTTATCATCAAATTCGAATCAGACCAGGGGATGAATGGAAAACAGCATTCAAGACACGTGAGGGGTTGTACGAATGGCTGGTGATGCCGTTTGGTCTTTCGAATGCACCAAGTACATTCATGCGGGTGATGAACCAGATTTTTAGACCATTCATTGGGAAGTTTGTTGTGGTGTATTTTGATGATATACTGATATATAGTGGAAGTATAGAAGAACACTTGCAACATCTGAGAGAAGTGTTGATGGTACTACGACAGGAACAATTTTATGCTGCAACGAAGAAATGCGTGTTCATGATGCATAGTGTTTTATTTTTGGGATATGTTATATCGGGAGGAGGTATACAGGTGGATCAGAATAAAGTTGAAGCAATCAGAAATTGGCCACAACCCAGGACGATAACAAAAGTTAGAAGTTTTCATGGTTTGGCATCATTCTACCGAAGGTTTATTCCACACTTCAGTAGCGTGATGACACCAGTTACTGATTGTATGAAGGGGAAGCAATTTTCATGGTCGGAGGAAGCAGGATTTGCTTTTGAGAGAATCAAAGAACTTTTGACGACAACACCAATTCTAGTGCTGCCAGATTTTCAGTTGTTGTTTGAATTGCATACTGATGCATCGAAGGTTGGAATTAGAGGGGTGTTAAGTCAGAAGGGACGTCCTATTGCATATTTCAGTGAGAAGTTTTCGGGAGCAAAGATGAGATATAATACATATGATGTCGAGTTTTATGCTATCGTGCAAGCTGTGAAATATTGGAGACATTATTTGTTTCATAAAGAATTTGTTTTATATACTGATCATGAGGCGTTGAAGCATATGCAGGGACAGGACAAGATTGCGGCAAGGCATGCTTCGTGGATTGCATACTTACAACAATTTACATTTGTGGTGAAGCATAAATCGGGAATTACGAATAAAGTGGCGGATGCATTAAGTCGAAGGAATCATGTGTTGACTACATTGAAAGTAGAGGTGATAGGGTTTGATGTGTTGCCAGAAATGTTTGTTGATGATCCTTACTTTGCAAAGTGTGTAGATAAAGTCAAGGAGGGAAAGTCGGATGAGTTTACATTGGTATATGATTTTCTGTTTAAAGGAAATCGATTATGTGTACCCGATTGCAGTTTACGGATGAAAATTGTCAAGGAGTTACATGAAGAAGGCCATGTGAGTAGAGACCGTACATTACAGCTGATTTCCCGATCATACTTTTGGCCGTAAATGAGAAAAGAAGTGGAGAGGTTTGTGGAGAGATGTCATGTCTGTCAAGTGTCAAAGGGAACCGCTAGAAATGCTGGATTATACATGCCTTTACCTGTTTCGACAAAACCATGGGTAGATGTGAGTATGGATTTCGTGTTGGGGTTACCAAGGACTCAACGGGGAAATGATTCCATATATGTTGTGGTGGACCGGTTTTCAAAAATGACACATTTTATTGCTTGTAAGAAGACGGCAGATGCAAGTCATGTGGCACAGTTGTTCTTTAGAGAGATCTATCGATTGCATGGTTTACCAGAGTCTATAGTTTCCGACAGGGATACCAGATTTCTGAGTCATTTTTGGCTAAGTTTGTAGAAGATGGTGGGAACGAAACTGAATTTTAGTAGTGCTTATCATCCGCAGTCGGACGGACAGACTGAAGTTGTAAACAGATCATTGGGAAATTTGTTACGATGTCTTGTAAAGGACAATCTGAAGAGTTGGGATGTGAAGTTATGTCAAGCGGAGTTTGCTCATAATCATGCTGTGAACCGTAGTACGGGTTTCAGTCCATTTCAGATCGTATATTCAAACTTACCAAAGGGGCCGTTGGATTTAACGGTAGTACCACAACCGAAGGGGACAGTTAAGAAAGCTGCTGATTTTGTTGAAGGGCTGACAGAATGTCATAAAATCGTGCAGGAATGATTGGAGAAAGCAAATGAAAAGTATAAACGATCTACGGATTTGAAACGAAGAAGCGTTGAATTTAATGAAGGAGATTTAGTATATGTTGTACTAACGAAAGATCGTTTTCCAGTAGGAGCATACAATAAACTTAAAGCTCGAAAGATTGGTCCTGTAACGATTGTGAAACGGATCAATGAAAACGCTTATAGGTTAAAGCTGCCGGAGGATGTGTACACTTCTGACGTGTTTAATGTTAAACATCTTATACCGTATTGTGGGAATGAATTTGTTGTGGAAGAGAAGGGCGCAAATTCGAGGACGAATTTTTCCCAACCAGGGGAGGATGATGCAGCCCAGAATGACATGGAGTAGAGAACCATCAGTTTATAGGTTTTGCCTATATTCTTGATTATCATTTCATCAAACTAACTCTGAGAGATGAAGCACCAATTATCCCTGTGGCTAGTTTTTAGTCTCAGTTTGCATCTGCAGAAGTAAAACCATGGAGTGACTTTTATGTTGACTGGCAAGTCGCATTATTCGTCAAAATAAAACCTCCAGATTTGGCAACCAAGGATGCACATATTTAGAGTTCTAGTTTGGCTTTTTTTGTAATGAAAGCATAGCGTTAGTATTTTGTATTCAAGTTCATCTATTTTGTAAACAGTTCATCTAGTTTGAATTTTTGAATGGCAACTGTTACTGAAATTTTTTGAATGGAAATTGTTATTGTAAATAGTTCATCTAGTATGAATTTTTTTGTAGAACTTGAATATTTGAATGGAAAATGTTATTGAATTTTGGATGGCTACCATGTGTTAATGTTATATGTTTATGAAAGGAATTGTTATTTAAGGTTGTTCAACCTGTAATGAATGTGTTAAAGCTTTTATATGTGCATTTCTGTGATAAGTGTTGGCTTATTTATGTTCATTGCTGTGTATGTTAAAAAAATTGACTGTTTTGATGGTTGTTTTTAACTGTCTTACTTCAAAGCCACAGCCATTTATAACTGGGCGATTACGTGAATGGACGAACAGTGAAACAATTGAAAAGTTGAGTAAATGGAACTGGGTGATACAGTTATATTTCACCGTGTCTTCCCAAAAACACAAGGCCATTTATCACCGTTCGGTTGCTTGCATGGCCAAACAGTGATACACATATCAAAGTTGAGATAAGGCACTGAGTGCTACGGTTGTATTCCACTTTGTCATCCACAAATATATAGCATGTTATCACCGAGCGGTTGTTTTGCATGGCCGAACAGTGATACCCATATAAAAGTCTGGAAAAGGAACCGAGTTCTACGGTTATATTGCACCGTATCTTCCTTCAAAGACATGGCAGGTGATAACCGAACAAAAGGTAGGAATTGTGAACAATTTTACTAACAAAAACATGTTAACTATAAAATAAAAAATAGATGAAACAAACGCAAACAACCATTTAAGATAAAAGCTCTTGATCTAAAAGTATCAAGGAAAATGCATGACAACATCAGTATTTTAGGACCCACAAAATTCAAAATAAAGGTCTGATCTTAAATTTAAAATAAACATGTCTTAATACGAAACAATATAAAGCCTTTTAAATGAACAAAACTCCAATGGTAACTCTAACTTGTCCTACTTTTATTCATCATCTTATAGCAATAAACTTAAATTCACAGCAAGTTAAAGTTAAAGTCTGAAATATACATAGAAACAAACTAAGTATAAAAATTAGAAAAAAATCCATTTTGATGCTAGTAAAAGTAAAATTAGTGTACATATGGATATTTAAACGAAAACTGATGCAGCCCAGAATGACACCCAGAATGTTGAAGTGTTAGGTCGCAAACGACCTAACGAGGCCTTTAAGTCGTTCCAGAATGATGCAGCTCAAGTTGGTAAAGTGTTAGGTCGTGAACGACCTAACGAGGCCTTTAAGTCGTTCCAGCGACTTAGTGAAGTTCGCAAACGACCTAGTGGAGAATCGCGAACTAACGAGCTAAAAGGAAAGGCGCTCAAACGACCTAACGAGTTACGACCTACTTTAGGTCGCGGAGATATGTTTCGATCTATGCTAGGTCGCGCAAACGAGTTACGACCTAAGATAGGTCGCTCCGATGCTTCGAGTGAAGTCTTTCATGAGCTACGACCTACGATAGGTCGCGTGAACGACCTACGACCTAAGTTAGGTCGCGGGAAGCTTTAGGTCGCCAATTGTTATAAGTCGCTGAAGCTCATGCCGCCTGGATTTCTTGAGTCGTTGCCTTACATTTTAGGTCGCTCATATGTTAGGTCGTAAGTCGTGATGGTTTGTAATGTGTTGAGTTGTAAATACTGTTAATCGACTACTTGTTGTAATCTACTTGTTTTAGGTCGTGAAGATGTTGTCATTATGTTGTAATCTGTTAGGTCGTGAACGACCTATAGTAAGTCGTAAGTTGTCTGTCTTTAAGTCGTCTACTTTTAGGTCGTGGACGACCTATGGGTTGTACAGTTTTCTGAGGCGTGTGTTGTAAAGCTATAAATAGCGGGGTGGCATCATTTGTAGAGTTTGGTTGATTTTGAATAAAACTTTTGTTTGATAGCTTTGTGCTTTCATTAAATTGGTAGTTGAGTGTGATCTCCTATCTCCTCTTTTGGCATTCGAGTGCGCTTGAATCAACGATCGTAGAAGCCAATTCACGGTATCAAGTGCGCTTGATCAACGTCTGAAGAATTGCAGATCTTCCTTCACGGTATCGTGCGCGATCAACGTGGCGAAGATAGCTAGAATTCGGTATCTTCGGATCAACGAATTTGGGCCATTCAGTATTCTTCATTCCATCAATTGCTACTTTCACAGAATCATCATTTTGTTATTCCGCTGCTGCATCAAAAACCAACAGTATATGTTTATAAGAACATAAAGCTTACAAGCATAAAGCAAAGTAGACTATCTCATAGTTCCAAAAAGTAGGCGCAACAAAATTTTGTTGCAATTTGTTCTGGCAAACTCAGCAAGCAACATTCAAAAGAGAGTTGTAGCTTATTTAAACTCAGCAAGCAACTTGTATGTTGTATTTAAACTTACATGCAACTTATAATTCACTTAAAATAACAAACTCAGTAAGCAACAAATAACATTGGACAGTTGTAATCATGCACGTTCAAAAGAGAACAATAAAAAAAGATACAAATACGGCAATAACATTGTAATGACTCACTTTTCCGTACAGTTTAAGTGGAAAATAAACCACACGTGTCCAACCCATATTGAACGGAAAGGCGGATAGTTAAGGAAAAAAAAGAAGATAAGAAGAAAAACTAAACAACACAGAATCTCATAGTGAGATAAATAATCTATAATATACAACAAATCTTTACACAAAGGAAAATATAATATACAAACACCAATCAAAGTACACTAACATATTTCAAACCCGGATAGTTATCATAGCATGTCTTTACAATTTCTGATAATTACAACCAATAGACATCACAGCGAAACATAAAGAAATACGTAGATACGTCTTGGACCTAAGCTTGTCTCCTGAGCCCCAATGCGTTCAAACTGAAATATGTAAATATGCTCGATTTGACCCGAGCATTATAATAAAATAACACCCGAGTTAGTCTGGTAAACCAGCGTAAGAAAAACACACCCAATTAATTTTAATGTTTAAAAAACCTTTTAAAAATAAAGATATCTCGTAAGACCACGCCGCACATAAACACGGACAAGTTTTTACCTTACAATAACCAAAACATTTCTATAGAAAATCTCTGATATTATAATAGTGTTCAAGATAAAATACTTATTCATCATAGCCTAAATTGTTACATTAATTAAATTCTAGCATAATAGGTATAGAACAAAAACCATAAAGGCACATATTAGAAAATGGATTCCATACTATGACAAGGTAAGGAACTACCTTCCGATGGTACATCTCTAGATAAAATGCACCGGGGTCTGACAAGAACGTCTTGTACCCATGCCAGATAGAACTGACCTACCACTTGACTAGCAGTACCGAATATGATCACTCCTTGGTTAATAGGCCTCGAAGCATACATGAGTAGATAGTAATCAATCTATATTTGAAATGACCACACCCTGATGGGAGCGACCCACTTGGCCCAGCTGCATGCCCAACTTTTTGTCATTTCCCGGTTGATGAGGCTTGAGGTTACGTTTTACCTTTTATATAGCACTTCCCACTTGGAATGCTAACACTGCCTTCCAGGCGAAAATGCAATGCTAGCATTTATCCATACAAGTTCATTCTGGGACTAAATGAAACGCTTGAGAGCTCTGTCTTCAATTCCATCATCTTCAAGATGTCTTCACTTCGAAATGCTTGAGTTGGATCGAAGTGGTTTTCGGACAACATATACGATCCCAATCACTCCAAACCAATATTCAATAGTTTTCGGTAAACTTAACCCCGGTCCTTTACGAAATAAACAGTCAAAGATAAGAGATGAGATCACTTCCTAACAGTTAGTGGACGGATTTCCTTATCATTTGTCTTAGGAGAAGGAAACGAGGTTTATACGTACAATACAACATCATTGGAGATGACAGTGCCATATAATTCATGTGTTTCTCCTAAATATTTCCAAAGTTATGTTTTGAGTCCAAATTTTATAGTCGGTTATTTAACTATCAGCAGACACAAATTCATATCAGGGATTTATTTCCAAAGGGAAAACCAACATTGGTTAAGAGCACAAGTAACCACTAGCCTCCTTGGTTTATCCTTTAGTTAATTAAAATCACTTTGTAATATTTGTATCAAAATAATTTTACACGAATTCATTCGCAAAACTTTACTTGGAAAATATCTATATACTTATCTTAACAATATAAGTATATTTACAAAACTGAGAAAGATTTCCTTTCTATACAATTCTAAAATCATTTATAAATCCATTATAAATCTCTAAAACCATTTATAAACTCCTTTATAATTTCCTAAAACCCATTTATAAACTATTTTATAAATCTCCAAAAACCATTTATGCACATCTCTAAATCATTTCTGAATCATTTATAAATGCTTTATAAATCCATAAAACTAATTGTAAAATTCCTCTTATAAATCTATAAACCCATTTCTAAAATTCTTTTATAAAACTCTTTTCACCCTTAACTAATCTTCCTTTAAGTTTCCAAACCATGTTATAAAACTCCCATTATAAAACTCAGGTTTATAAATCTTGAAAACATTTATAAATAAATTCTAATCATTTACTTTAAGCACTATTATATAATAATAATTATTAATAAACACTATAAATAAATAATAATTTTTTTTAACTTTAAGACATCTTAAAATAAAAATTTATAATTTCAAACATTATTAAATAAACAATAATAATAAATCTTTACCACTATTATAAATAGTAATATTTTTATTTCCAAAACATTATTAATAAATCCTTATTATTAATTTCAAACCATATTTATTTCTAAAATAATTAACTTTTCAAAATATTAAAAATATTGATAAATAACTTTAAAACAACATTAAATATAAGTAAATAATCTTTAAAATAATATTAAATATAAATAATCTTAAAAAAAATATATAATTGAATAACTTAGAAAAGGCAGATAAAAGGTTGGAGTAAAATAGAAGTTAAATCTTTTAAAACAAAATGTCTCCGAAACCCAATTTCAGATTTAAAACCATTTCCTATCTCAAAATCAATCCCAACCCCAAAATGGCAATTTATAGTATTTAAAAATACTAATTTAAGGCCAATAGCTACCAAACGCTCAACTAATATTGATATTGATTTTGTACCACTACAGTGTTTTAAGTTTCAAACATATAATAATATCATAACCAAAAGTGTCAACAATCGGGTTTAATATCCAATAATTCATATGATAGGAATACTGTTGGAATTTAAAATCAACAACGGCGAGGAATCCCGTTGGATCCCTCTAACCTGTTCCCCTGCATCACAACTCATACATATATATATCAATGCGCGCACGCGCGCGCACACATGCAACACATATATATAAAATTAAACAGTAGTGAGGAATCCCGTTGGATCCCTCCAACCAGTCCCTCTACATTACACACAGTCTGTAATTATATAATATGGGTCATTTGCTACTAGGCATGTATATATAAAAGGTCATCTACTCTGGGGCGGGAATAAATCCAAACCAACTAATAAAACTGTAAAGCATCCAAACATTCATTCAACAATTTTTATCAACTATATAATATTACTGGTTAACCAAAAATGTGAGTTTAACTCACCGAAATTTCTGTTGTCGAGGAGGCGTTCTGGTTCCATTTAAATCGAACGACGTTCGATTTAGCACGAAATTCAACTAGCTCCAATCATCACCAAATCAATTCCATAACGTAGCGCTTGTCAATACGAACCTAACGTGACTGATCGCGTTCAATTTGGACCGAATACGCAAAAGTTATCGCGATTATAAGATTAACGACATTAATAATACACACACACCAATTACTTATTTAAACTTAATCACTCACTCTAGTCCTTCCCTCGCCGCATCGTGCCCCATGTTAGCCCAGCCTCTGTTCCTCCCTACTTCACCGACCTCGACCCCTAACTCGCCGCCCATACCATGCAATAACCGAAAGCCCATTTTTGTTCATGACCAAATCATAGCCGTCGTAGTTGGTCGTTGGCCATGAAACTTAGCCAGCACCTCAACCACACCACTCTTGACATTTCACCTTCAGACCCCTTCACCTGAAAATGCCTAGAATTGCCGAAATCGATCAAAACGGAATTCGAGCTGCCCATGAACGGAGCTCCTCCCTAGCCACTTCGCGCTGCCATAGCTCAATCGCACCGTACACTAGCTTCCTCTTATCATCACAAATGATTCTCTAGTTGGTGACTTCGCCTAATAATGTCGATAATGGCCCCGATTGATGAGGACCACTCGATGAGGCTATGTTTTGATTTTTATTTCTTTGAAAATTGTAAAATTTTCTTGTTATAGGCAAAGAATATTATAAAAGGAGGGAAAAGGCATGGGCAGCACATATGGAAAGGGATGGGCTGCACAATGGAGTATGTTGAGGGTTGATGTGGGTATGGGCTAGTGGTATGGAAGATGTATATATTATTTTAATTAAAAATATCAAGCTTTAAATGTTCGAAAATTTCGAACTCCTTTCGAGACGTGCCGCTTGGCGTTCTATATATAATACCTCTATCCCGAACACAATGGAACTATTATCGGGACTCAATTTGATCATATACATAAGATAGCTTTTTAAATCGAATTATATTATATAAATTCCTAAAATAAATTAATATGCGTTTCAAACTCGTACGACCACACGATACATCCAATTGCTATGAAATTAGACGGCATCTAATAATTTACTATTACTGATCCAACGGAACTAGTTCTCTCCAATTCCGAGACAGTGCCTTGGAAGGCTTTTTTCACATGTTAATCAAAATGATTATTTTTATTAAAACCAAATAAATCACCTTTAAATCTGAATTTTAGAAGTTTTATTATTCCATCCTTATTTACACTAAATTCAAATAAGATCCCTAAATCATTTTTATTCATATTAAATCCAAGGTTAAATTATTTAATTATCTCAATCATTTAAATTCACTATTCAAATAAGTCCTTATATTTGAAATTTTAAGCTATTTAACTTATAAAATCAACTTTAAATGCTTAAAATCAATTAAATATTCCAAACTCAAATGACCGAAATTCTGGGTCGTTACAAACATAGAAGATATTATTTTACACCATTTAAAATACCACATCGTTGCATATTCGATTCAAATAGCACTTCGTTTCAACAACCAAAGTAGAAGATATTTTTGACACCATTCAAAATACCACATCGTTGCATACTCGACACAAATTAGCATACCGTTTCATACACCATACAAAAATAGTTATCACTAAATAAGGTTGACAAAATATATTTCAACTTCATAACAATCTTCATCCTCTCGGAACCTAGCTCCCCTTCTTACGTTTCTCCCGTTTATCCGATTCATTTAAGGGTTCTTCCAGTACATCCATGGCTTGTTGTTGTGCATTCATCAAACTCATGACTTCTTTAGGACGATCATTTAAACTTTTGTTCAACATGTCATTTGCTTTACCCACAGCCAATCTCTGTCAATTTATAAACAAACTAGGAATAACTTGCACTAAAGTAGGAAATATTAAAATAAATTATATAAAGCTTCAAAATTTTACCAATTTATCGCCAACATCAACTTTTCTACAACTTCTTTGCCTCATTTTAGGGTTTTGAATAATTGGATGCGAAATATCAAGATACCATGCTAAGTATTTAGCAGTGCAATCCTAAGGTTCCACTACAGTTGGGGATCGTGATTTCATAGAAAGTAAATAATCATGCCAATTTTCTGACCACCAAAACCCATTATCATACTCAACACGATATTGATTAGCAGTCAATCCTCTATGACATTTCCTAGGCTTCATAGGATTTTTTGGAATTCATTGATAAATTCCAAATTGTCGCATAACTCTGTTGGGATAATATGGTCTAGCAATGTCAGAAAACAGTATAACACCATTGTAGAAGGCAACTTCGGGTAAAGGGTAATGAGATCTAATATTATGATAAGGATTCCAACATATCTACAAATTTAAAGATAACATAAGATATTAATTATCACCAAATTTTTACTAAGAACCTAGATCAAATTAAAACTTACATCTTAAGCAGTTAAATCATCTATTTGTTCTATAAGTTGAATTATAGCAGATGTTGTATCACCAGTCTGATTCTTAGGTTCCCATCTACACATTCTAGGCATAGTATGCTCATATTTTAGAAGCGTTTGGAATCATAGAGAAGCGGTCATAAATCCATGCCTAAAAAAACCTTTTGAAGCTATAATAATGGCTAAATAAGAAACACAAAAAATAATAAATAAAATATAATACACATACTGTCAATAGTGTTGAATAGCCGGCTATCTGCCTAACATCCCGTCGAGAATCCAAACCAAGTTGACGATACATAAATGATAATACCCTTATTCCCCAAGCTTGCTTACTCAAACTATGAACATCTGCCAAACATTTTAAATAGTTGACTGATACCTTTGTACCAGACTTATCGTAAAACAATGTACATCCCACCAAATAGAGTACGTAAGCACAGGCAATGATTATATAATCATTATCGCTCATTTCTTCTTTCTGGGATATTTCATTGAGTATATCCAACAGAAAATTAAGCTTTATAGAACTTGAATACTGTAATTCTTCTTTTGCAACTTCTACTGTAACTCCAAGATATTCCACTACAAGATCGATCTCCTTCCTTTCATCGTCTTCCCTATAGATAGAATGACCAACAACCGTAACTTTCTAAATTTGAGCAACATCATCCGGTGTAATTGTCAACTCCCCGAATGACATCTGAAATGAATTAGTCTCTGAATGCCATCTCTCGATAAAAGCTAAGATAGTAACATAATCTACATGTTTGTATGTATACTCAGCCAAATTGTACAAACCCGATTGCTTTACTGTTTCAACAACTTGACTTGTAAAATCATCTAACTTCCACTCATTTAGCTTTCTCCAATGGACAATACATTTGAGTGGACCTCTCTCCTATAAGAAAATTTTCAGGAATTAAACCACATTTATAATTAACATAGACAAGTAATAACATTTCAAAATGTTGAACTACCTCTTCCTTGTTCCAAATACCATATGCGACATGAGTTTCAAAACTTTTGAGTATAGAGGAAGCCTTAACAGGCGGGGAAGCAGTGGTTGCGACTGAAGTTGAAGGATTCATATTTGATAACTTCAGCTATGGCACCTCTTCAGCCTTTGAGTTATTCGAACCCGATCCATCATCCTAATCATCATCATCAGAACCTTCTTCGCTAGACCCATTTTCCTTCTCCTTACCATCCTTTGATCCATCACCATGAGAACTACTACCATTTACTTCCTCTTCATTAGCAGTTGTCGCATCTTCATGAGCTTCCACAAATTTCTGTACAATGGATTTTTTCTTAGATTGTTCAAGTTCCAATGCATGTTTCCTCCTATCAGATGCATTCAAGTGCTCTCTTTATTTTCCAATAATTATGATAAAAAAAACAAATTAATAAACATCTCCACAATGACATAATGGAAAGTAATTAAATAACAGATCATTATAAGTTTTTTTGGTTCAACTTTGTATGTCAACATAGAAAACATTCACATGTTAATTTGGTATAAGTATGGCCGAGATTTTCTATAATTTCAACTTTGAATTCATCACTCGGCCATATACATCCGCCGTAACATGTAGATTGAAGATGCGGAAATCGACCATTTCAACATCAACGTAGACCACAAATTAAAACCCTAGACGCCATTTGAAATATGTTAACAAGGAAACTTGTCAACACCTCAAAATAGGGTTTGAAGTATGAGTGATTTCTTCGAAACCACATTTCGAACAAGTGAAGATAGCTAATACTTTTTGAGTAGATAAAGACTGTCAAAAACACCTTTTTTATACCTTTCGACTCAGTCAAAAGACCAATTTTTCCTTCAGAAAATCTTTTGGATTGATTGTATGTGAGTATTAGCCTTCAAAGCTGTCGAAACATGTACTTCGGGAGTTTCGAATGAGTCGAAACACTGTTAATGAGTTGGTTGTAGGTGACACCATTCGAAAGCACTCTATTTGATTAATGCGGAACCTTATGTTTTAGTATGCTGGAGGATGCTTCATTGTGTGAGAAATGCGGATTACGGATCTTAAGGCTGGAATAACACTAGAGGGGGGTGAATAGTGTTTTATGGATTTTTTAAATCTTTTTGAATTTTATTCAATTTAAACACCAACAAATGCAATTCACAAACACAGATATAATCACAGAATCAGACACAGATGCAAAATACTAAATAAAAGCAGTAAAGGAAAGAACACACCAGGATTTTATACTGGTTCAGAGTTACCCTACATCCAGTCCCGTACAATCGTACGGATTTCTTATCAAAATAATCTCCCATATTACACCCTCGATTTCAAGGCTACGAGGTACACCCTCCTGTATTCGAGTCCAGGGAAAACTCTCTTGATTTAACCAGGCTACAAGATCATCTAATTGATTTCCGGGGCTACAATCACACCCAATTGATTTCAAGGCTCAACCGCACCTTTTACTCAATAGTTTGATTTACAAAAGATTCTATAACTCTAAATAACACTGAGATCTAATGGAGAGAGTGGCAGAGAATCAAACAAGAGATAATCAGGTTTGATTCACTTGGTATTTTGGCAGAGTATAGTTTAGGATTCTTTAGAATAAATGTGGAAGATGAACAGGAGAGAAAATAAATGAAATCTGATAAAAATTCGTTTAGAACTTACTGGTATTTATAGTAGAGCAACAGCCATATCTATTCGTGAAAGGATACGATGAATAGACACTTCTTTTGAAAATTGAAAATTGAAAATAACGGACACCATGTCGACATGGGGGGTTGAGGGATGTCGACATGCTCAAGGCAAAATTGATGTTTTGATTTTCTTATTAAAATCGGTTTCTATAATTTGTCAAAACAATTTCTAAACTTTGTAAATATATTTGAATATAGTTTAAACATATAAAAGAGTTTAGAAAATAATTTTTAATATATATAATCTTAATCTATAAAGTGATTTAAAATCTGAGTATATAAATATTTTAAAGCTAAATATTTAAAACAAGAGATGGTTTAAAAACAAGGACAATTTTGAAATCAAAATATTAAAAATGATAAAAATAGTTTTGAGGCTAAAATATTTCAAACAAGAGAGATGTCTTTTCGAAAAGAAAGTTTTGAAAACTTTTTTTAAAAACAAGAGATATATTTTTGAAAAACATTTTTATTAAATTAGTGGATATCAAAATAGTACCACTATATGTTCCACTAGATATTGTCGTGGGTTCCATCCCACTAGGGTTCCATCCCTTTAACAGGCTCAAAGTGGATTCCATTCCACGAATAAATTTCGAATAAAGATGTAAGTGCTTTCAAGAAGTTTTAACATAATTCTAGACTAACTACATTATCTTGTACTGTTTGAAATCTTGAACTCTTGATAACTTGATTTCTTGATACTCATGATTCGTTAATCTTGATATCTTCGATCTTTAAATTCATCAGTCTTGTATCTCTATACTGTACAGTCTTCATTCTTGGTACCTGCATGTTTATATTTTGCATATATATATATATATATATCTAAACGATAACGTTAGTATTTATATTTTATAATAAGTCCTAAGGTTGTTGTCATCAAATCCATCATCTCAAGGACTAACAATCTCCCTCTTTTTGATGATGAAAACTATGTTTGTAAAATATACTTCACCTTCACTATAACTCCCCCTAAAACTAATAACTCCCCTTTAATCTAAGCCTAACTACTCTATTTTATACTTCTCCCCCTTTGTCATCAACAAAAACTAATTCTATATATAGCTCCCCCTTAATCTAATACTATCCAAACTATATACTTATAAGGAAGTATAATAAGCGAAACAAAAATTTTATTATATACGATGTTATATTTTCATATAATATATATGGAACATAAACACACAAATATATTCAAGTACTTAAATTATAGAATAACACTACTAACGAGAGTTTTTGACCATTGGAGATTTGTGAATCGAACAATTTGGATAATGAAAACAAAAGTTTCCACGTTGTTCGACCAAATTCCCATCTTTGTCAAAATAGACTTCGCCTACGCAGACCACGTTGTCGTCTTCTTCCATAGGTGCTTCTTCCTCTTCTTCTTCTTCCTCTTCGCTGTGCTCTAAGGGTTTATGCACTTGAATGTAGGGAGAATCTTCTTCAATCACAATATGATTTGCATGATTATCCATTAGGAATTTTTGCAAATTCCGAAGAATTTTGCCTTGCTTTTCTTGTTCTTTTGCCATCCTTATTTGCACAACTTGAAGTTCAATCAAAATTTGCATGGCATCCTTCATAGATTCTTCAATCTTTATCACACGTGCCAATGCAATGCGTTGGAATGGACCAGAATGAGGAGAAGGGAAAGAAACGGTGTCATTTTGGTTTGATTTAGTGGAGGAGGCCATTAATTTTAATTTTCAGAAGTTTATTACAGAGAAAGAGAAGTGAGAAGATAGAAAAATTCGAAATACATAGGTTTATATAACTACCAAACTGATTTTGGAGGGAAAATCAAATTTTCAAATTTTACCGTTGTATGTCGACATGGGTGGTAGAGGTATGTCGACATCCCTATGAAAAATTTGGTTTTCTTGTATATCTCTGTTTATTAAAAATATATGTTATATCTATATTCTATATCTCAGTTATTGAACAAATGCCTAGTTCTCTTCTTAATTTAGTAAATATAGGTTGATTTAAGGGTTTGGTTAAAATATCAGTAATTTAATTCTCGGAGTTGATAAATTCAAGAGAAATAATCTCTTTACTTATCTTTTCTCTAAGAAAATGATGTCTGATATCAATATGTTTAGTCCTAGCATGATGAGTAGGATTTTTTGATAAATTTATTGTACTAGTATTATCACAATAAATTGGTGATTTTGAAATTGTTAATCCAAAATCTTTTAGGGTTTGTTGCATATAAATGACTTGAGAGCAAGCCAAAGCAGCGGAGATATATTCTGCTTCAGTTGTTGATAAAGAAACGGTGTTTTGCTTTTTACTAAACCATGAAACCAGAGAATGCCCCAAAAAGTGACAAGTTCCACTTGTACTTTTTCGGTTAGATTTGCAACCAGCATAGTCAGCATCACAATAAGAGATTAAATCAAATGAATCATTTTTAGGGTAAAATAAACCATAGTCAAAAGTATGTTTAACATATCTTATGATACGTTTCACAGCTTTTAAGTGAGTCTCTTTGGGTTGAGATTGGTACCTTGCACAGAGACAAACACTATGCATGATATTAGGTCTACTCGCAGTGATATAGAGTAATGATCTAATCATTCCCCTATATAGTTTTTGATTTACATCTTTTGAAAGATTTTCTTTATTTAAAGCTTCATTGGTTGCCATGGGAGTGGGTATTCCACTCGCAGTAGTCATACCAAATTTACTAACTAGATCCCTAGCATATTTTTCTTGACTAATAAAAATACCATTATCTAATTGTTTTATTTGTAAACCTAAGGAGAAAGTAAGTTCACCCATATGACTCATCTCAAACTCTTTTGTCATTATTTCAGAATTTTTTTTATTCATTTCATGATTAGTTAAACCAAAAATAATATCATCTACATAAACTTGTACTAGTTGGATATCATTTTTATTTCTTTAAATGAAAAGAGTATTATCAACTTTACTTTCAAAATTTGATTGTAATACAAAAGGTCTTAGTCTGTCATACCATGCTCTAGGAGCTTGTTTCAGACCATATAGAGCTTTCTTAAGTTTGAAAACATGGTTTGGAAAATTTTCATCTTCAAAGAGTGGAGGTTGTTCAACATAAACGTCCTCTTTAACAAATCCATTTAGAAAAGCACTTTTAACATCCATTTGAAATAATTTGAAATTATTATAGTTTGCGAAAGCAAGTAGAATTCTAATGGCTTCTAATCTTGCTCAGGTGCAAAGGTTTCATCAAAATCTATTCCATCTTCTTGACAATAACCTTGTGCGACTAATCGAGCTTTATTTCTAACGACCACACCTAGTTCATTCATTTTATTTTTATAAACCCATTTAGTTCCTATTATAGTTTTATCCTCGGGTCTAGGAACAAGTTCCCAAACATCATTTCTGGTGAATTGATTTAGTTCTTCTTGCATAGCCAGAATCCATGAATCATCAGACGATGCTTCCTTTGGATTTTTAGGTTCAATAGATGATATAAAAGCTACATTACTCATGTTATTTAGTTGATTTCTAGTTCTAACAACAGATTCAATATCTCATAGTATATTTTCTATAGGATGATCTTTTAAAAGGTTAACCTTTTTATTTGGATGAATAAGATCATTATTTGTTTCAATTGATTCATTATTTAGGATAGAAAAATCTTCTTCATCACTAATTTGTTCAACATTTTTGAAATTTTCATCAAACAAAACATGCATTGTTTCTTCAATGTTATTAGTTCTTAAATTGAAAACTCTGTATGCTTTACTTCTATTAGAATTTATCCAAATTGTCTTTTGTATTTAGAATAAAACATTTACTTCCAAAGATTATAAAATAAGATACCTTTGGTTTCTTCTTCTAAAGAAGTTCATAAGGTGTTTTATCAGTTAACGGTCTAATTAATATTCTATTCAAAATGTAGCAACCTGTAGCGACTGCTTCAGCCCAAAAATGTTTTGGTAAATTACTATCTGAAAGCATTGTTCTAGCACACTCTTAAATCGTCCTATTTTTACGTTCTACCACTTCGTTTTGTTGTGGAGTTCTTGGAAAAGAGAAATTATGAGTTATTCCCTTTTTATTGCAGAATCTTTCAAAATTTTCATTTTCAAATTCCCCACCGTGATCACTACGAACAGTTATAATTTTTAAAGAAAGTTGGTTTTGGAGTCTTTTTGTTAAAAATTTAAGTGAATCAAAAGTATCACTTTTATGTTTCACAAAAATTGTCCATGTAAACCTAGAATAATCATCTACAATTACAAAGACATATTTATTGTGATTTATTGATTGAATTTGAGATGGACCAAACAAATCTAGATGAATTAACTCAAGAGGTTTTGAAGTTGAAATCATACCTTTTAATTTGAAAGAACTCTTCCTAAGTTTTCTTAATTGACAAGCATCACATATACTATCTATTTTAAAATTCATTCTAGGAAGACCTCTTACTAGATCAAGTTTAGAAAGTCTAGATAAGAGTTTGAAATTCAAATGCCCAAATCTTTTATGCCAAATCCAAGGGTCACTTGTATTAGCCAAAAGACGTAGATTATCATTTAAGATTTTCATACTAAGAATATAAATATTTTTCTTCCTAATTCCTTCAAATATAATATTTGAATTATTATCTTCGATGTGACACTTATCTTTTTCAAATTTAATTTTGTATCCTTTATCCAAAGTTGACTAATGCTAAGAAGATTGTGTTTCAGATTCTTAACTAATAAAATATTAGAAATAGTAGGAGTTTTAGACTTACCGACATTGCCGATGCCAATCACATATCCTTTTGAGTTGTCTCCAAAATTAACCAATCCTCTATCTTTATTGATAATATCATTCAGCATATCTGGATTACCAGTCATGTGTCTTGAACATCCACTATCAAGTATCCACTTATTCTTCTTGATTTTCATAATTTGTCCATTGAGTGTTGATTCTTCAAAGGCCATATAACATTTTTCTTTCTGTACAGAATACAAACTCGGTAGATAACTTGATTTTCTATAATAACTATATGCAGACTTATTAGACAATAATGATTTGAACAGTTTTAAACTAGTGTTAACAAAATCCCCAAAAATAGGCATTTTGAAAACTTTTTCAAAATTCAGATTATGAAAACTTTAAAAACCAATGCTCTGATACCAAATGTGAGAAATGCGGATTACGAATCTTAAGGCTGGAATAACACTAGAGGGGGGGTGAATAGTGTTTTATGGATTTTTTAAATCTTTTTGAATTTTACTCAATTTAAACACCAACAAATACAATTCACAAACACAGATATAATCACAGAATCAGACATAGATGCAAATACTAAATAAAAGCAGTAAAGGAAAGAACACACCAGGATTTTATACTGGTTCGGAGTTACCCTGCATCCAGTCTCGTACAATCGTACGGATTTCTTATCAAAATAATCTCCCATATTACACCCTCGGTTTCAAGGCTACGAGGTACACCCTCCTGTATTCGAGTCTAGGGAAAACTCTCTTGATTTAACCAGGCTATAAGATCACCTAATTGATTTCCGGGGCTACAATCACACCCAATTGATTTCAAGGCTCAACCGCACCTTTTACTCAATAGTTTGATTTACAAAAGATTCTATAACTCTGAATAGCACCGAGATCTTATGGAGAGAGTGGTAGAGAATCAAACAAGAGATAATCAGGTTTGATTCGCTTGGTATTTTGGCAGAGTATAGTTTAGGATTCTTTAGAATAAATGTGGAAGATGAAGAGGAGAGAAAATAAATGAAATCTGATAAAAATTCATTTAGAACTTACTGGTATTTATAGTAGAGCAACAACCATATCTATTCGTGAAAGGGTACGATGAATAGACACTTCTTTTGAAAATTGAAAATTGAAAATAACGGACACCATGTCGACATAGGGGGTTGAGGGATGTCGACATGCTCAAGGCAAAATTGATGTTTTGATTTTCTTATTAAAATGGGTTTCTATAATTTGTCAAAACAATTTCTAAACTTTGTAAATATATTTGAATATAGTTTAAACATATAAAAGAGTTTAGAAAATAATTTTTTATATATATAATCTTAATCTATAAAGTGATTTAAAATCTGAGTATATAAATATTTTAAAGCTAAATATTTAAAACAAGAGATGGTTTTAAAAAAAGGATAATTTTGAAATCAAAATATTAAAAATGATAAAAATAGTTTTGAGGCTAAAATATTTCAAACAAGAGAGATGTCTTCTTGAAAAGAAAGTTTTGAAAACATTTTTTTTTTAAAACAAGAGATATATTTTTGAAAAACATTTTTATAAAATTAGTGGATATCAAAATAGGACCACTATATGTTCCACTAGATATTGTCGTGGGTTCCATCCCACTAGGGTTCCATCCCTTTAACAGGCTCGAAGTGGATTCCATTCCACGAATAAATTTCGAATAAAGATGTAAGTGCTTTCAAGAAGTTTTAACATAATTCTAGACTAACTACATTATCTTGTACTGTTTGAAATCTTGAACTCTTGATAACTTGATTTCTTGATACTCATGAGTCTTCAATCTTGTTATCTTCGATCTTTAAATTCATCAGTCTTGTATCTCTATACTATACAGTCTTCATTCTTGGTACCTGTATGTTTATATTCTGCATATACATATATATCTAAACCATAACATTAGTATTTATATTTTATAACAACTCCTAAGGTTGTTGTCATCAAAACCATCATATCAAGGACTAACACATTGAACTTGTATGATTCCTTCTTCATAGATGAGGATGGCCTTAACCGATTCGAAAGGCTAACATATACTTTCGAGAGGGTTGTTTTGGTTGAACAATCCTTTAAAGACGAAACCATTCGTTTTGAATGGCTTGGTGCATATGTTGAACATATATTAGTCATTGCCTTCGAGAGACCTTTCGATCTCGTTGAAAGGTCTTTGTTTATCCAAAATGTTGCTGAAGTGTCCTTTTGACCTCTTCGAAAGGTGCTGCTAGCACTATTATCTTTTTGTCAAAAGCTTTATCTGATGTTGAGATAGACCATTCTACTGCCTTCTGATCTTCATCAATGCTCTCGCTCCTTCTGTCATACTTTCATTCTTGAGAATATTTTATAGATAACATTTAGCCCCCCCCTTAGTATGAAAGAAGCTTTTGTTATTTAGGACATAAACTCCAAAGGACTTCTTTCTTTATTTCCTAAGAAGTAGTTAATAACATCTATTAGGATCATAGCCTTATTATGAGACCTCAACGGGTAATTTTAAACATATAGAATTAATGTTCAAGGTGTTATTTGGTAATATCTTAGGATAAAGTATTCTGAATAATTCACGATCAAACCTCTTCTATTAAAAATGTGGAACAATATCACCTGATTAGCAGGCATCGGCTCAAATAAATGAACCTTTGAAGAAATTTATCATACACTCTAAATCTCCCTTTCTTGAGTTAGGTTCTCTTCAATCATTAGATATGAATTTTTCGCTTAAAGTAGTTTTACCCTGTGATCTTACCATAATTCATTTTTATCCCTTTGATGGAAACTCATCTGATATTGAGAAAATCTTGTATAGAATTCAAATTCAAAAATTCAATGAAAAATTCACAAACCATCATGAAAATTCAATAAAGAAACTTTTAGCTCACAAAATCATAAGTCCAGTCAGAAATTTAATAAGGAAACCAGGAATATGAAATCTACAAATCATCATAAAATCAATAAGTAAATTTAGAATTCACTAAATTAGAAACCCAATAAGAGATCATAAATCCAATAAGGAAATCAGGAATATGAAATCTATAAATCACAATCAAAATCATCAAAGAAGTCTAGAATTCACTAAATCAGTAAACCAATAAGAGATCATCAAAAATTTGATGAGGAGATCAAGAATATGAAAATCACCAATCATCATAAAAATTGATAAGGAAATTTAGAATTTGGAAAATCTTCAAGAAATCTTCATGGAAAGGAACAAAGAAATCGAAAGTTCATAAAGCCAAGAATTTAGTTAATAATTTGCTAGGATCTCATTTGTTAAACAAATTGCACAATTTTTTTGGTAATTCTAGTACAAAGCCAAAAATTCAGTAAGGAGACTATATCATCATGGAAATTTAATGAAGAAGTCAAGAAATAAAATATTCATAAAAAATCATCATGAAAAGAAATATGGGATTTGAAATTTCACGAAATCAGGGATTTTACCAAAATCTTGTCAGGATTTCATCTGACGAATAAACTACTCAAAATTTCACTCAATATAAGTATAAAGTCAGAGAACTTTCTAGTAATGGTAGACTTAGTGGGTTTAAGCAAAAGATCCCTAAGCCTATCTGGCCTTAGCTCTAAAGTTATTCCTAAAATACTATGCCAGAGTTTTATTTAAAACTTATGCCTTGAATAACGATGAAGATTCTCGTTATTCAAAGGAAAGTATCTGATTAATAGATGTATAATTCTTAAAGCGCCTATAAGTTAGTGTATTAATGCTATATTGGAGCCGCGTAGTTCCGTAAAGCCATGCAATCATTCAAAATAGTAGTTCCATAGTACCTGTCAGCCATTCAGAGTAGTAGTTCCATAGGACCAGTCAACCGTTAAGCAGATAGTTCCATCCAATTGTTCAGATTTTCAACCATCCAACTGTTCAGCAGGTAGTTCTATTTAGTTGATTGGCCGTTCAGCAGTGCAAGCTCCGTTTGACTAGTCGGTTGTTCAACAGTGCAAGTTCCATCCTACTGCTTGACTGTTCAGCAGTGCAATGGTCCAAATAACGTGTTAATATATATATATATATATATATATATATATATATATAGTATGTAGACTCTTCTATCCTAAAGGGTCACCTTATTTCTAAGGATTTGGAAGTGGTTTTCTTAATCTTCTCTTCGAATGAAGTCGCTTTTATCTTTATAGTAAAAATTTGTTATCTATTCCATTCCTCTAGCTTTTGTATAGATCCTTGCTTTTCATCTCATGTTACGGATTTCTTTCTCCATTTTCTCATCTTGTGCCTCCCTTCTGAACGTGATTTTCTTAATTCCATGTTGTGAGAGCCACTTTTCAGGTTTTGGATGTACTGAAATTTGCTATCTCGTGTATTGTCCTTTTTTATTATGATTTTGACTCTGTTTGTTTCCGATTATGGCGTTGGACATCTTCATCCTTTTGCCTTTGTCTGTACCCCTCTCTTGGGTTTCATATTTGTCCTAGATGGTTGAATATATTTCTTTCTTTAACCCCTAGTTCTTTTGGGTTTTGACTTTTGTTTGGAGTTGTAGACATCTTTGTCTTTCTTCATTTGTTTGGTGCCTCTTCTGGGCTTCCCTTGGTCAGGATGTAGTGTATGTTAAGTTGACCTTCTTCTAAAAGGTTGCTAATGGGTGCTTAACCTAACCCTTCCCCTAAGAGGTGATTTGGACGTTAGGGGTTTAAACCCTCCACTAGGAGGTGCTACGAATTGGCCGTAGGCTTTTGTCCCTCAATCTTAGGAGGTGCTATGGATTGGCCATAGACTTTTGGTGGTTGCAGGACCCCCCTTCTTCTAGGAGGTGCTACGGATTGGCCGTAAGCTAAAACGGATGGTGCAGGACCCCCCTCCTTTTAAGAGGTGCTATGGATTGGCCGTAGGCTAAAACTTATATGTGAAAATCATTTTTGGCCAATCAAAATATTTATGAACATCCTTTTGAATATCAAATGATTCAGGTATATGAACTCCTCTAATATATTGAGGGATTATTTTTCTGAAAAGGGAGTTCGATCATAAAAGAATCTTTTTGTAAATCTGCCTTTTGCAAGGATCTTTAAATCATTCTCGTAGTAGAGACACGGTCTCAAATAGGAGACTGGGAGGTCATGATTCATGAACCAATAGTCTTTCAGTTGAGAATAAGGTTCTCTAATTTGAGTTTTTGTTGATGAACTTTTGATAGTTTTAAAACTTTCTCTGAAAAGTGTGAATAGGTATCTTCTTGCCCATGGTTTTTAGAATGATATCCCACCTTTTGGCAAGGCTATGACACCAAGAACTTAACAAGAAACCTAAGACAGTCCGTCCCAAAGATCGGTTGTACATACATTCGCTATGGATACTAGTGAATTCTGTCTGAGTCTGGATTGAGCTACAATCGATATGGTACAATAGGCAAAGCCATGAAAGTCAGTGTTCCAAATTTCAAGTCAATCAGAGTTTGTATGCTCAAAATATGATCGTTGCAAGTCAAGGAAAACAACTACAATTCGTATCCATTAGTGTGAATAGTGGTTCGTATCCATCACTAGCCTCACTTCGTATCTAGCATGACCCAACCTGCTTCGTATCCATCACAGGTGCATTGCTTCGTATCCATCAAACCTCAAGCAAAATGTGGCTAGTTCGTATCCATAAGAAGGAAGAATCTCGTTCGTACCCATGAGAAGGAACAATCTCGTTCGTATCCATGAAAGATTGCCTCATTCGTATCCACCTTACTCCTGCAATTCGTATCCATCACATGAACTCAGCCTCATATCGAGCAGCCCATAGGCGCTTCGTATTGTTCCCTCATTGTACCATTTGTATCGCTCAGATCCCCTAACAACTCGTATCGATTGACCAAAGAATCGATACGATCGATACAACCCTCGAGCGATACGAAGGATCTTTCCTCCATTGTTACGAAGTGAGCAAGAACATATCGATACGAAACTAGCAATACGAGGTGAGATGTGGTCGATGGATACGAGCGAGGCACAATCAAGAGGAAGACTCGATCACTCGGCATAATAAGAGGATCGATCCGAGAAGATAGCGCCACATCAACTAGCAAGCACGTGCCTAGTATCGATACGACCTAGATCGATACGAACATATCGAGACGAACTCGTTTGCACATGAAAAATTCAAACTTTCATCGATCATAACTCGAGATCCACAAGTCCAAATGCCACCAAATTTTCACAGGAGCTTGCCTACAACCTCAAAAATGTACCTGATAAATTTCAGCCTGAAAGGACCAATTCTTGACCGATACGAACCCAATTTGTATCGTTCCCAGATCGAGTCGAAATCACCTAAACTTGCTCCCGTGGGCCCGCCCACGTGAGAGAAGAAGTCTTCCGAGATCTGGGCGAGATATTTGCTGCCTACGCCTATAAATGGTGACCCTGGACCTACATAAAATGGACTTTTGGCTTCTCTACGCTGATACTCTGCCGGAATCACCATTAAATTTTAGTTGTACTGCTGTAATCTATTGTAACCAGCGAGTAAAGTTCAATAAACATTAGTCATTTCATAGTGGACATAGGCAATTCGCCGAACCACTCTAAATCCATGTGTTTTTGTGCATTTTCTTATCTGTTTATTGGTGTGTTTGTTAGATCTGCTTCATTTTACATTTATTTTCATCATTTTATCTCTTCAAACACATCCGAAGAGTGTTGTGCCCAATTTTGGTACAAACACTTTAGTGCTTTCACTGGGAAAACCGAGCTTTTCTTCTGCTCATTGGATCTACTGCCGATATTAGATGGTAAGAATCTAAGGAGGAAATCCAGATTTCAAGCCTAGAAGTTCTTTCATCCTATTCAGATTTGTACCAAGTCTAGGAGAGAACTTCGCTATCCACCATGGTCAACACTAGGACTACCTCAATAGCTGCAGATCCAGAAGGACAGGATAGGCAGAACCCCGCGCAACTTCCTCCTACAGACCAAAATGCTACCGGACCTTCGAATCCGTAAGGCCCTGTCACCAGGGAGGAATTCCAACTACTGATGCAAAAGCTGACTCAAAGCCGCTAGCAGCTTACCCAGCAGCTCCGCGCCAACGTGGAGTTGACCAATCGGTTGAACCATGAAAGACGAAGGAGATCAAGAAAGGATCAGGCTTCCTACTAATCCACTGAGAGTTCGGCTTCTTCTGATTACAATCGCAGATCCACGCGCCCACGGCTGGATGGAAGCTATACACAAGCTATCGGATATCAGTGCACTTTGACTATTGGACAACTGAGAGTTGATCCGTCAACCAGCCACCAAACCAGATCATCTTCCCGGGGAGGGACGGTTCCTTATCACGCTACCAATAACCACACTGCTGCCACTGCCACCGAGTTAGAAGCTGACACTCGGAACCAAAGAGATCTGAACCTTCGCCAGTGTGATTATACTCCTGAACCTTATGTTCCCGAAGACCTAGAGCCAAGGAGGCGAGGTATGGACCATCGACCGTGACCGGCCCATCCTCGCATTATGGAACCCGACCACCTTGGCCCAGCATGCGTAGAATGTTCGGACGGCAGACATCCCAACTATGATTCGTCAGATGATACGTGAAAGTCAGGGCCTCACCAGTGATGATTGGGGAATCTCTCAGAGTCATACCCCTTTCACCGATGATATCCTTTACGCTGAACCGCCTCGGCGATTCAGAATGCCAACTCTACCTATTTATGAAGGGAGCTCTGACCCTAACCAACACATTTTAAAGTATGAATGGTTAATGAATGTCGCGCGTGCTGATGATGCGGTCAAATGCCGAAGTTTCCCAATTTCCCTAGGGGGGATCGCAACTATGTTGTTTACTCGCTTACCACCTCGATCTATCTCATGTTTTGACCAGTTGGCAATGAAGTTTGTTGAACAGTTTCGCATGCATGTCACTAGGCCCAAAGATGTTAATGCCATGTCCAGTGTCACTCAAGCTCCCAGAGAGACACTCAGACGTTATCTGGAGAGGTTTCATGCTGCATGCGCTGAGATTAGTAATCCTAACGACAACTCAATTCTGATGGCACTAACCAAGGGAATCGATCCTGATTTTGAACTTGGCAACTAGTTGGCCAGAAAACCCTCTACGTCATTGGACCGTTTCTATTCCAAGGCAGCTCAGTTCTTGAGAAGGGAGGATGCGAAACAGTCTAGGAAAAAGGATGACGTAGGGCCCAGTGTGGAAGGAATCCAAAGTAATGTCGCTGTAAAACAAACCGAGGAGAGTTCCGAAAAAGTGCAGTTAAACATATAGAATAAATAGAATCAACAGAAAGGCGATGGAAATCAGGGCAGGAAACGGGATCAGAATCGCGGACCACGATGTAGAGCTCCCATGTTTGACACTTATACTCCTTTAAATACGTCTCTTGAAAATGTGTACTTGCAAACCTGTAATACTATCCAATATAAAAACCTGCTTCGAAGCAATCGTCAGAAAAACAGATTCAAATGGGGAAGTATTGTAGATTTCATGATAGTTATGGCCACAACACGAACAAGTGTCGTCATTTACAGGATATTATCGAGAAGTTAATCCGAGAAATAAAGTTGGAGCAGTTTGTTCGGGCGCCACAGTCCGGAGGTGCGGGCCCATCGAATCAAAACCAGATACAAAATCAGGTTAGACCGGCGCTCGTACCGGTGGGAGGTTGGTGATTAATACTATTAGTGGTGGTCCTCATCCAGCAGATCAGAGCTGGAGGGAAATGGAGTCGTATGCCAGCTCTATTAGGCATGCGAGCTTCGAATGTTGTAGTAATTTGGAAGATGGGGCTCCGACCAAACAACAGAAAACGATGACAGACGACATCGTATTTCGAGATAGGGATGCAGACAGAGTCAAAGCCCCAACCATTGATCCACTGGTCATTTCAGCTCAGATAGGTCCTGCTTGGATGAAGAGGATCTTAGTGGATTGTGGAAGTTCAGTGAACATACTCTTTAAGCGGGCTTATGATCAAATGAAAATGGAAGCGAAAGATTTGAAGCCTTATCAGTCCCGTGTTCATGGCTTCAATGGAAGTGCGACTATACCCACTGGGATGGCGAGCTACCAGTGGAGTTGGGAGTTGGAGAGTGCCGGAGAGTCCGGATATTGCAATTTACTATATTGGATACAATTTACTGTATTGGATATTAATTCACCATACAATGCTTTCTTGGGCCGACCGGCCCTAGCTAAGTTCAGGGCTGCTATCGCCACGTGGTGTCTAACTTTGAAATTCCTTACCGACAATGGAGCCGGAGTCGTTCAGGGAGACCAGGCTGCTGGACGAGCCTGTTATGTTGCTGAGCTGTGGGAAGCGCAGCGAAAAGAAAAGGGAAAGGGAGTAGAGGAATCTCTCTGCATCCACTTTGCGGAAAATTGACAGTTAACGCCTGGTCCAAGGCCCGGGCACCACAACCAATTCCCAAAAGATCTTGACTCGAGAGATACTGAAAGCGAGGACGAGGTCAAGGACAGTCAGGCTTCTCTGGAAGAGCTGACGATCGTTGTTTTAATCGGTAATGATAATGATTCTAGAATGCTAAAGATTGGATCTCAGATAAGCCAACAGATGAAAGAGGAATTGGTTGAATTTCTCTGGGCAAACCTCGACGTGTTTGCCTGGACACACTCCGACATGTATGGTATCTCGTCGGACATCGCGAGCCACACATTGAATATTGACCCGCGGCATGTCATGGTATGGATCCAGAGAGATCTGCCACCCTTAAGTAAGAGGTGGATAAACTCAGATCGAACGGGTTTATCTGAGATGCATTGTGTCCAGAATGGGTGTCCAACCCTGTACTTATCAAGAAACCTAATGGGAAGTGGAGAACTTGTGTTGACTACTCAGACTTGAATAAAGCATGCCCTAAAGACAGTTTTCCAGTTCCCCGGATTGATCATCTCGTAGACTCAACAGCCGGACATGAACTTTTATCCTTCATGGATGCATATTCTGGCTACAATCAAATACTGCTGCATCTGCCTGATCAGGAGCATACCAGTTCTGTCACCGATTTGGGACTCTATTGTTATAAAGTGATGTCGTTCTGACTTAAGAATGTCGGAGCAACTTATCAGAGACTCGTCAACCGAATGTTCACTAACCAGATCAGAAAGACCATGGAGGTATATGTGGACGACATGCTTGTGAAGTCACAATTCTCCATCAATCATATCAAAGACCTGGAAACAATATTCAACATCCTCCGAGAGTACATAATGAAGCTCAACCCATTGAAATGTCACTTTGGGGTCGCATTTGGGAAATTCCTTGGATTCATCGTCAATGCCCGAGGAATCGAAGCCAATCCCGAAAAACTCTGGGCAATTAGAAATCTCGAGATTCCAAGGACTATAAAGCAAGTTCAGAGCCTCAACGGGAAGGTAGGAGCACTAAGCAGGTTCATTTCAAAATCCACCGACAAATGCATTCCCTTTTTCGATCTGATTAGAAAAGGAAAACGGAACTTTGAATGGATTGCAGAATGTGAGGACGCATTCCGAGCACTGGTTCAACATTAGTCCACACCCCTCATTCTATCAAAGCCTATCGATCACGAGAAACTGTACATTTACTTGGCGATGTTAGAAAATGCAATCAGTGCTGCTTTAGTTCGAGAGGAGGACCGGATACAACGACCAGTCTATTACATCAGCAAACGACTGACCGGAGCAGAAAGAAATTATCCGAAGTTGGAGAAGTTAGCTTACTGTCTTGTCATTGCCTCGAGAAAGCTCCATCCATATTTTCAAGCTCATCCTATCACTGTTTACACTGACCAACCGTTACGACAGGTCCTTACATGGCCTAAGACATCTGGTAGGTTACTCAAATGGAGTATCGAGTTGAGTCAGTTCGACATCACTTACACACCAAGGCGAGCTATTCAAGGACAAGTCCTAGCAGACTTCATCGCTGAATTCACTATCCTAGAGGACTTGCCCGAAACCAGTGAATCTCCCAAATATGTCTGAAAGCTACATACTGATGGTGCATCGAATGACCGCTGCTCAAGCACTGGGGTTGTACTTGAAACTCTTGAAGGCCGATCAATATGCTATACTTTAAAGTTTTATTTCCGTGCGACTAACAACAAGGCCGAATACAAATCCCTGCTCGCTGGATTAAGGCCTGCCAGAGATTTAAGAGTTATTGCTATGGAGATTTACTTCGATTCACAATTGGTCATGTGCCAAGTTCGGGGGGGGGGGGGGGGGTACCAACTAAAGATCGGAGACTGGCCGCTTATCTCGCTCGGGTCCAGGAAATACTGAATCAATTCGATTATTATGCCATCTATTGCATACCCCGAGAACACAATCAGAAGGCCGATTCCTTGGCAAAGTTAGCCAGTACCGGCGAAGCACAACAGATGGGACTCTTTCCAGTTGGGACATTATCTTCCCTGAGTATTGATCAAATGGAGACCAACTGGGTATTTGAGGTCACACCCGATAAGGAGTCATGGATGACTCTGTTCAAAAACTATCTCGAGCATGAACCATGCCAGAGCGCAGGAGTGAAAAAAGACAAGTCCTTTGAAAGGCTTCGTGGTTCACCATTCAGAATGGAGTCATGTATAGAAGAGGGTACTTTGTTCCTTTACTCTGGTGTATCGCCCACAATGAAATTCATCGAGTATTGCACGATGTACACGAAGGAGAATGTGGCGATCACACCGGGAGGCAAGCTCTTGCTAAGAAAGTGCTCCGATACAGTTATTATTGGCCGACTGTAAATCACGACGCATTAGATTATGCCAGAAAATGTGACAGATGTCAGAAATATGCTCGGATTTTGAGAGCTCCGCCTACTGAAATAACTTAGATGGTCAGTCCATGGTCGTTCGCAATATGGGGCATCGACATCATTGGATCTCTACCTCTAGCCAAAGGTGGCGCGAAGCACGCCATCGTTGCAGTTGATTACTTTACGAAATGGGCGGAAGCCGAGCCCCTTGCTACTATCACAACGAAGAAAGTGATCAACTTGTTGTGTGCAATATTATCTGTCGATTTGGTCTCCCACATACCATCATCACTGACAACGGAGCCCAATTCAATAGTGTTGAGTTCAAGAATTTCTGCCAACGATTCCATTTCCAGAAGAAGTTCTCTGTAGTTGCACACTCTCAAGCGAATGGACGGGTTAAAGCTGTTAATTAAGTTATAAAGTCCATTCAGAAGAAACGATTGGAAAAAACCGGGGGCAAGTGGATCGACGAACTTCCTATGGCCCTATGGGCTTATCGAACAACCCACAAGTCCACGACCAGCCACACTCCATTTTCTCTTTCCTACGGTTCAGAAGCCGTTATTCCAGTCGAGATGGAAGTACCTTCTCATCATGTGACATATTATGATCCAAAGACAAATGCTATATTACTTGCCGAATCTCTGGACTTATTGGATGAGAATCGAGAAGAAGCTGATTTGAAGGCAGTCGCCTACCGAAGTCGAGTCGCCCAATTTTACAATGCAAAGATCCGACCCCGAACCTTTGAACTCGACGATCTCGTCCTCAAGAGAATTTACCCGGTTCCTTCATATATGAAACCAACGTGGAAATGGTCGTATGTTATTGAACGAAGACTCGGAGATGACACATTTAAATTATCGACCGTTGATGGTCTCACTTGGCCAAGAGCCTGGAACAGCGAGAGTCTTCGTCGCTACTACACATAACAGGCTTTATTTATTCATTCAGTCTGCTTTTCATTTGCAATTTGTTTGTGCATTTTGAAATTTGAATTTGTAATAAAGCAACTGACTTTGCCGTACTTTCTTATTTCAGCAATAAAATGCAGTCTCTTCGAGCCAGAGCAGTGATTTTTGAAATGCGTCATGCGACCATCACAATGCATGGAGAGCTAAGTTCCATCCTACGGTGGGACTTATTCAAATAGGGAGTGACTATGATACGACCAGTCACTCGCTAAGTGAAACCCGAGCTCGGGGGCAAGCCATCACACTGAAGCCAAAAAAGGATTGATACACGACAATCGTCTAACTAACTCCGGCTCCCAGAGTGCGAGCTGGAGTATAAACTTACAAATGCGGGCTCGAAGAGGGTGGATCCATCCACCTAACGACTTCGCCCGTACTTAAACCAAATCCGGGGAGGATGGATCCGTCCATTTAACGACCTTGCTTGTTAACTCAGGGTGGATGTGATCCGACCATCCACGATCGTGATACTTTTATCGTTCCCAGAGTGCGAATGAAATCCTAAAACTCATAATAGATGTGATCGACCGTCTGTTAACCGACTCCAGATTCCCAGAGTGTGAACTGGAGTATAAACATCAAAATGGGTATAACCAACCACCCATCGACTAACTTCAAATTCCCAGAGTGTGAGCTAGAGTACAAACCCAAACCAGGTATGAAATGACACCCATAAAATAACTTAAGTCCTCAGAGTGTGGAAGAAATTCTAATGACCGCCCGTAAAATAACTTAAGTCCCTAGAATATGAACGAAATTCTAAATATTAAACGGGTGTGACTGACCGCCCGTAAAATAACTTAAGTCCCCAGAGTGCGGACGAAATTCTAAATATTAAACAGGTGTGACTGACCGCTCGTAAAATAACTTAAGTCCCCGGAGTGCGGACATATCTCTAAACCTTAAGCAGGCGTGACCGACCGTCGACATACAAGTACAATCCCCAGAGTGTGGATGCAATCACCAATAGATGAGCGAGTGTGATTCGACCACCCGAACTCATTTTGTTTCAGCCTCGTTTTAACAAAGTTAAGTTCGATATATTAAAGGCGAAAAGCGACTGCCGACCGATCTTTTCAATTTATCCCCAGGGCTGGGGGCAAAACTTAAGTACCAGCTACTGATCGAGACAATGCAGTATTGGACTTCGACTCGACGTTCGATTATAACCCGAAGCCATAACTTCGGGACTTAACAACCGAACCCAGGTCCGATTCAGAGACTAAAGTTTCACAAGTATATTGAATGGAAGTTCAAGCGCTAACACACTTAAGCAAATAAACACAAAGTTATGCTGGAAACAAAATGGAATTTTATTTTAAATATTCTTTGAAAAAGAAGGATAAGTACAAAAATATTTCTAAAAATTCCTACTAGCAGTGGCCGAACCCGCATCTATACACGGCCTACAAGAAGCAAAAAGAAATTCCTATCTATCTACCAAAAAGGGGAGCGAGAAGATACGTCTATTCCCTCAGTTTCTTCTTCTTCTTCCCCCTCGGCGTCGACCCACTGGAGCTACTGCTCGGGTGCCTCTTCGAGCCTTTGCTTTTTGGTGGTTGGTCTCTAGTCGGGGGAATTATGGTGACCTCTTCCTACGAATTCACAGAAATCGAAACACTTTCTGAATGTGGAGCCAGAGGAATAGGAACACCCTCGACAATGAAAGATGAGGGAGGCGCACCAGTGTCGACAACCGTGCCTCCCGAAGAGATCATCCGCAAAGGAGCTGGGCCAGGACCCGCCATACCACCTCCGACACCACTAGCCCACGTGGCCGCTTCCATCTCGGAATTGATCTCAATTATTACCTCTTCTCATGGATTGTTTAAGCGTCTGCGGGGATGCTGGCAGTTGGGCCCGAGGAGCTGATTATGGGTGCATCTCCGCCCATGAAAAATGGTAGGTCGGAAAAAGGGTCGCTTTGATGACCAAGAAGTTCCTTCATCATTTGCTCATCAAAAGTAAAAGTGCTCCCCTACGCTCCATCGGTTGGTGCAGCAGCCGTTGTTGTGGTCGCCACTGTTATAAGGGCCTCCTACTTATGAAGCGACTCTTGAGTTACATGGGGCACGACCGGTGTGGCTCCTATCGCTGAATAAAGATAAGAGAAAAGATGTTAATAATTGCTTTGAACAAAGTTCCTTACTTCGAGTAAATGCAAGAAATTCTCATAATACCTTCCTCAGATTGGCTCACGGGTGGCGGAGCAGCTTCAGAGACATGCTTGCAAGCTGGAGACAACTGCGGTTGATCAGGATTGTAAGCAGGCACAGGTAAAGGATAAACTGCAGGAGAAGATTCAGGCTGGGTTGGCATAAGAATTTTGGAACCCACATCATGATGCTCAAAGAACCCTCTCCAGCCTCCGGATGTTGAGTATCGAGCTTCTCCTTCTCGAATGTGATAGTGATGTCGTGGAGAACTCTTCTTGCATCCTCATTCAACACCCGATTCTCCAATTCAAATTCATCGATAGATTCAGTATGGTGCCCTATTTTTTCATCTTTCACCAAGCGGCACCAAGCATTGTATAGGTGTGATGGATAGTTTTCGAGCCAGCTTAGATTTCGATGCTTCAAGACATTGGCGTTGTACATAATAAGAAGATCTTCGATGTCACCCTCCAGCCTGGCTTCTACCGCTTTCACTTCATTCTCAACCCTGGCTTCGGCTTCTTGAACCTTAAGCGTTGCCGCATCCCCCTCATCCCTGAGCACCACAGCCTACTCGCATGCTTCCTGGGTGGCTTTATTTGCGTCGTCTTTTTCTTTGATGATTTCGAAAGTTTGGCTTTAAGCTCCTCAAGCTCTTTAAGCGCCCCATCTCTTTCGGCCATAACTGTGGTGGTCCGGTGTCCCACCTCCTCACCAGGGCTAAGTGTGTTCTCCTCATTTCTTCCATCCTCCGAGTTGCCTCATCAGCTCTTTTATTAGCTTATGTTTCTGAATTTCTCGCAGACTCGTTTTCATCATTAAGCACCTGAATTATGCGGTCCTTCTAAGCGAGATCAGTTCCTAATTTCTCGATTATCTTCGCCCGCTCAAAGGCCACCGCTGATACTTTGTCCGCGGTCTTCATCCATTCACGGTACTGGCCATAAATATCATGGATATAATCGTGCATCATCTGTTCAGCCTCGATGGGAATTCACTTTAAGTGTGGGGGAAAGACGAAGCCATCAAAACAGATATTTGGAAAATCTTTTTTCAGCTTAGCGATTCTAATCGCTCCTTCCCCGGTGGGATCTGTGATAGCTTGTTCAATAATAATGGGAGTTTCGGTTTTAGTCCTCCGACGTTGTTGGTCAGGCCTTGGTGCTTGGGAAGGTGGTATTTGATGCGAATATTCATAGGTTTGTTTGCCAGAGCCAGAAGGTTGTGTTGGAACTCTAGGTGGTGGAGAGCGTGACCGGGAACGGCGCCCGTAATCTTTCTCCCTCTCATAGCGCTCCCTCTCTTGACTAGAGTAGCCGCGATCGCAGTCTCTATCGGCCTCATGTCTGCGAGACTCCTATTATGAACTAAAGGAATGGCGTGCAGAACGGAGGCTGCCAAGCATAGATCCTCGCTTTGACATCGTGCCTGTAGAATGAAAAGAGAAACAAAGTTGGTATTTCCTAGAGATAAATTGCTTGTGATTAGAAATTATGCAGTGCCGTGAAGTGTGTGTATGCATGTGCAAACCCCCCGACCAACCGGATATGTCGGCCATACTCGAAGGATTCGACTCACCTAGATCTAAGGCGCTTTGAAGCCCTTCCAACTTGGTATCTTGTTGAAGTGACACATAGTCCAGAATTGGAATGCCTGCAAGTCCTTTGAAAGGATTCTCCATATGTGGGAGAGGAGCCTCCGACATTATAACACCGGTGGTTGGCAGGGACACGACCACAAATTTCCATCTTGAAGACTTGTGAAGCTTACGACCAATCGCCTTGCCTTTTCTTTTTCCCTCTAGTGGTCGAGGACTATCTGAGGCCCCGACTACAGGTTTGCCTTCAGTGGGCATATCCTCTTCACCACCCTGCTCAGCAATTACAATCCCAGGCGCACTACGCCTAGCCCGTCTTGTCGGAGCTGCCTTAAGAGATCCTTCAAGCCTTATGCTCTGGTCTTTGTCAATCAGCCTAACGGCCCTCAAATTTTCATCCGTAAGCACCGAGTCGATCTCTCTAATTTCACCCGGCACCTCTTGAAGAATACATACTATTTCCTTAAAACAAACACCTTCAGGCCGTGGAATTGAAGCTGTAAAAGAAAGAAAATGTTAGACTCAACATCGATTACAACTATCCCATTAGTCGCCAGAGAAGGTGCGGCACTTACGTCTGAGTAGCCACCGTCTAGCGAATCCTGGCGGGAACTGAACATAGAACCACTCGGTTTTGAAGTAGCTAAGTTTGGCCCAAGTCCCAATCATGATTTGACAGTGTCTGGCTCCCTCTAAGAACATGACAGAAGGATTATCTCCCCGACTCTTTACATTGAACAAGAATCTGACTTCCTCTAGAGTCGGGGATCGGAAAAGGTGATCCATGAAGATGATGAATAAGCAGTTCAGGAGAGCATACCCATTCAGATGCAACTGTGATGGGGCAATTCCTAAATAAGATAACACCTCCCGGATATACTAATTGAATGGTGGGAGTGTCCCGGCTGTGCAGGAAAATCGGTTAAAAGCGGTGTACCTTTTCGAGGGAGTATGTGGCCTGTCGTTCGGCCCTCGTAGCAGAACATCATTCAGCGATAGCCTGTGCCTCAAACAAATCCTCCCCAATGTATCTTCGGAAACATTGGATGAAACGGAATCTTGTGGGTTCCCAATGAAGGTCGCTCCTGGTAACTCGTCCGAGGCTGGACATATGACTTCGGCCGCGATGGTCGGCATCTCTATTACCAAAGGAGGTGGACTTTGAGCTTCCTGTTGCTGTGAACTCCCGGGTTCCATAACTAATCAACTCATCAAAAGCCGTCATTAAACAACAGTAAACCCGTGTTTCCCCCAGTGTGAAGTGCGCGAATGTGCTGTGCAGTGTAGTGCTGTGAGTTACTTAAGAAGATTCTACAGAGATTAACAAAATGTTCAAACGATAAGACTTCAAAATTCAACCAGAGTGACCGTCATCGCCGACCGTCACAACCGTGCCATTCAGACTTCGGAGATCGATCCTAGTTAAAATTCTTCAGATTTTGTTAAGTTACAGTTCCATCGACGAGCTTCGAAAGGCAGTCAAATATGCGGTGAAACAACTAAGTTCAGTTATGCAGGGCAGAAGCTCGTCGGAGTCAAATGTTCGAGTGTGTAGAGATTTCATATCCATGAAAGTTTGGACTTGGATCGATCACCAGAAACACCATTCATATCGATCACCAAAAGCACAGTTCATATCCATCAAAGGAAGTGATGATTCATATCAGTCGTGGAACGATGATGTGTATCGATCACAGGAAGGTCGTTTCATATCGGTGTAAAAAAAGCATTCTTTGTATCGATCACTAGACCCTGGATTTCTTATCGATCGCTCTGGATTGATACAAAGGCCATCATTAGTTGATCGATACGAAAGCCCTCTATCTACCGATACGAAATGCTTCATTCATTCGATACGAAGTTCTATTGTATCCAGGACGATACAAATTGCATCCCTTGATCCAAGGTCGATACGAGTGGCTGCATATCCATCTACACTTCGTCTTCTTCGGTCAACCCAAGCAACATAGAAACCATCTCCTCCTTCCTCGACCTTACTCCGACCATCTCCGGCCTCCTCTTCGCCTCGGCCATGAATACGAATGGAATGGCGTTGAATCTCGAGTCTCATCATTTTCAACGCAAATTCGTTAACTAATTACCTAAATTAAGATGTAGTTACGAGGAATTAAAGAGTTGTATGGATTTGGGGACGAAGGCAATTCTTTCTTCTTGAGTTCTCGATCGATACGAAAGCAGATAAGAGAATGAATGCAAGTGATAAATTTGGCTAAGTACAAAATCCTTTTATATGGATTCGTAGCCAAGCAAAAGAGATGCTTCATATCTCGATTGTTGAACCAAGAAAACTGGTTACCTTCATCGATATGAAGGCAAAGCTTCGTATCCATCAACACAATTATATCTAGCCAATACGTAGCCATTTGTATATCGATACGAAGTTGAAGCGAGATTGCACTTGGACTACTCAACTCCATCGATGCAAAGTGTCAGATTCATATCCATTTATTCAAACGCCATAAAAGCCATCGATACGATGCATTCCAAAGTAATCATCGGGTTCGTATCGATAGCCATCGATACGAAGCGTTCATTCAAACATTTAAAATCGATCCAGGAGAGGATCGATAGAAGAGAAACTCCAAAACAACCGCCAAGTGTTGTTACAACTCGAATTTCACATCGATTCAAGAGAGGATCGATACGAAATTCGATACGAGAAAACTGACAACGACTCATGAATGTATGAACGTTAACGGGAGCCAGGTTAACTCACATTTATGTATGTGATGAATTAACATTCAAGTTGTAAAATTCACAGGAATTAAGCGCACACCTAGCAACAATCACAACGATGAGCAACAGATCTCTAGCTCTCAACACTTAGTTACAACAGTGCACAGTACAGCAATTGGCAGTCAACAATTCATTATTTATATTACTGGAGATCAATCAAAGGTTACATCTTTTGAAAAAAAGACAACAGCTATACAACAAATTGGGCAGAACTTTTCAGACTAAGGGTTACAGCTTTTCAAAGCACGTCATGTTCACACAAAACGTACTTTGGGGGGCAAATGTTATCCCGCCTTTCGGCAAGGCTGTGACACCAAGAACTTAACTAGAAACCAAAGATAGTCCATCCCAAAGATCAGTTGTATGCACGTTCGCTATGGATACTAGTGAATTCTGTCCAAGTTCGGATTAAGCTAAAATCGATATGGTAGAACAAGCAAAGCCATGAAAGTCAGTGTTCCAAATTTCAAGTCAATCGGAGTTTGTATGCTCAAGATATGATCGTTGCAAGTCAAGGAAAACAACTACAATTCGTATCCATCAGTGTGAATAGTGGTTCGTATCCATCACTAGCCTCACTTCGTATCCAACATGACCCAACCTGCTTCGTATCCATCACAGGTGCATTGCTTCGTATCCATCAAACCTCAAGCAAAATGTGGCTAGTTGTATCCATGAGAAGGAAGAATCTCGTTCGTACCCATGAGAAGGAACAATCTCGTTCGTATCCATGAAAGATTGCCTCGTTCATATCCACCTCACTCCTATAATTCGTATCCATCACATGAACTCAGCCTTGTATCAATCGGCCCATAGGCGCTTCGTATAATTCCCTCATTATACCCTTCATATCGCTTAGATCCCCTAATAACTCGTATCGATTGACCAAAGAATCGATACGATCGATACAACCCTCGAGCGATACGAAGGCGTCTTTCCTCCATCGTTACGAAGTGAGCAAGAACGTATCGATACGAAGTGGTCTCAATACGAAACTATCGATATGAGGTGAGGTGTGGTCGATGGATATGAATGAGCCCATACCGATGGATACGAGCGAGGCACAATCAAGAGGAAGACTCGATCACTTGGCATAAAAAGAGGATCGATTCGAGAAGATAGTGCCACGTCACCTACTAAGCACGTGCCTGGTATCGATACGACTTAGATCGATACGAACATATCGAGACGAACTCGTTTGCACATGAAAAATTCAAACTTGCATCGATCATAACTCGAGATCTACATGTCCAAATGCCACCAAATTTTCACAGGAGCTTGCCTACAACCTCAAGAATGTACCTGGTAAATTTTAGCTCGAAAGGACCAATTCTTAATCGATACGAACCCAATTCGTATCGTTCCCAGATCGAGTCGAAATCACCTGAACTCGCTCCCATGGGCTCGCCCACGTGAGAGAAGAAGTCTTCCGAGATCTGGGCGAGATATTTGCTGCCTACGCCTATAAATAGTGACCTTGGACCTACAAAAAATGGACTTTTGGCTTCTCTACACTGATACTCTGCCGGAATCACCATTAAATTTCAGTTGTACTGTTGTAATCTTTTGTAATCAGCGAGTAAAGTTCAATAAACATCAATCATTTCATATAGTGGACGTAGGCAATTCGCCGAACCACTCTAAATCCGTGTGTTTTTATGCATTTTCTTATCTGTTTATTAGTGTGTTTGTTAGATCTGCTTCATTTTACATTTATTTTCTTCATTTTATCTCTTCAAACACATCCTAAGAGTGTTGTGCCCAATTTTCGTACAAACACAGAAAAATTCAAAATATTGGAATTGATTAGTTGGAAGTTCTTGATTTGCATTTACTAACGCTAAATAATTTTTTTTAAAGATTTATGCAAGTTTGCTTTTAAAATGAACAAATACTTAATACCCCTTACTCATAGGGTAATTAGAGAAAATCTTTTCTGACTTTTTTTTTTGAAATCAACTTTCTTGAAAACATATTTGGAGAAATTCTTTCAAGTAACCAATTGAAAGCCACATCAATGTGTATAACATATATGGTTATGCTTCCTTAGGTTTTGCTCAGGAAAAAGATGTCTTGTTCATGAGTCTGAAAATCCATGATACATAGACTAATAGACTTTCATGAATAGGGACATGCTTTTTTCTTAGAATCCACTTTCTTGGGAGAGTTTTAGATATTTACCCTTGTTGAGTCTATAGTTGAAGCTTTACTATAATCTAGAGTTTCATGGGAGTAGTTCATTTTACCATATTAATTCAAACTTCCAAATGGGGATAAGTTGTCCCGCTCATAGAATTTGAGTAGTATTTCTTAAGTAGCTAAAAGTTTGTTGTATGTCGAGAGTATGTTGAATGCCATGGACTGGTTTTGTTTTTACCTGTAACAACACTCGAATTTTTTATTAAAATATGGCCAATTCAAACTACAAATTAAAGAAGTTATAAGCAAAGAAAATTTATAATAGACAAATGTTGTAAGGCTTCATAGCCTGATCAGAGTCTGAAGATGAAGTTGTAAGACTAATTCTCTGTCAAGATTTTAAGTGATTGAGCTGCTCCCTTCGAGGTAGAAAACCTTCTAATCCTTCTTGGCAAATTTTTTTAAGAATCTCGACTTGATTAGGTTCCGAACTATTTTTGCCAAAGCACTGTAGTTGTCAGTTTCATGTCCATTCACTTTATGATAAGCATAGTAATTCCTTCCTTTTTTGGGATCTGCTAAAGTTCTTTTCTTATATGTAATTGAGAAATTCCCATCATCTTTTGTCATGGCAAACATATAGGAAAGAGGTTTGTTTAATTCCATTGGTCTGTATTTAGATGTCACCGTCTGACTATCTTTTGTGTTCTCCTTCCATCTAGGCTTTTTGCTAGGATGATTGAAGTTAAACTTTTCTTCCTTCTGTTTTGTTGACATTTCTCGACGGCATGATGCATCTCTTCCAATTGGACAAATTTATCGGCTTGAAGATAGAAGTGTCATAAATCCTTACATCCACGGATATGGAGATCTTTCCAGAAAGGGGTTTGTTCGATCAAACCAAATCGAACTGCCATGAGCTTTTCTCTATCACTTGTACTTTCCGCCCTTGATGCTTCTGTCTTGAATCTGTTCAAGTATTTGCCGAGCAGTTACCTTGGTTTTTGTCTGATAGTAGCTAGCAAGCTAAAGTCCATAGTTGAACTTTTGAATGTATAAAATTGCGTCACGAAGTCATAAGAAAATTATTCCCAAGATTGGATGGTTTTCACTTGGTAATTTTTATACCATATGATAGTTGCTCCTTGAAAAGTAACCGGGAAAAGTTTGCAGTGAATCAGCCCAGAAGCATTATATAAGTTCATCCAGCTTTCAAAAGTTACAAGGTGATCATCTGGATCAGTAGTCCCATCATATTTTAGCAAGGGAATTTGAATGTGAGGAGGGAGACTAATTGCCATTATTTCTTCCAAAAAGGAGTCTTTTGCAGGACAACATAACTCTCCAGGTCAGGGGTTCCTTTTTCCTTAAGTATATTCATTATCATTTGGCGTAGGATGTCTTCTTGGTCGGCGTCGTTTTTCCGACAGCTTTTACTATTTCTTTGGATTGGACTATTTGATTGCTCGGGGAACCATTTAACTTGACTTTCTTGGTTTAACTCTTCATGTTTTTCCTCGTTTGGAGATTGCGTTTCATCTTCTCTTTCCATAATCCTTAAAGATCTTTGAGATGGAGCTCTTTCAAGAAACTCTTGCATTACTATCATTTGTTGTTGTAGATTCTGGACTTTGATCTCATTGTTTTCAAATCTCATTAAGGTTGAAGGTTGCCCAATTTCCATATTCTGTAAGTTAAAATTTGAGACTATGTTATCTTCCAAAGTCGATTGTGACGCGGCTTCTTCATTTGGATTGGCATTATTATTCTTTGCTCTTACCATTTTCCTCTTTTGAATGAAAAACTCTACGTGATTTCATCTGTGATGAAAGTGATTGGGGATCGGAGGTTAAAGCCCTCCTTCTAGCACCAAAAATGTTAACAAGGAAACTTGTCAACACCTTAAAATAGGGTTTGAAGTATGAGTGATTCCTTCGAAACCACCTTTCGAACAAGTGAAGATAGCTAATACTTTTCGAGTAGATAAAGACGGTCAAAAACACCTTTTATACCTTTCGACTTAGCAGAAAGACCAATTTTTCCTTCAGAAAATCCTTTCGAATTGATTGGTTTATGACTCCGTCGGAACCACCTTTCGACACTGAAGAGGTGATATAAGTTGAGGACTTAATGGTTTCTGGAAATAGTTGAGCTGGAAGGGTCTCGACTTTGTTGAGAGGGTAGGCACTTTTTATCTTGTGAATTTGAGCTAAAACTCTTAAGAAATGTGTGAACTATGGGTTTCGACCCAGTCGAAGGAGATCCTTTCGACTAGTTTGACAGTTGATTGACATATCTGTGTAAAATAAGAAACTCAAAATTGCTATGTAATCCAGATTAGCATAATCTCACTTTTATTGAACTCAGCTGTACAAATTGGCCAAATCCCTAATTTGATTTGGAATTAGGGTTTGCAAGCTTTTAGCAAATACAAGTCCGAAGTGAAAGAAAATCGGGTCCCCAAAACCACACCCCTAGGGTCTTATTTATAGGTGCGGGTTGACACCTTTCAACCTAATTCTTTCAACACAGTCGAAAGGTCAACATTCTTGCTTTCATGCGCATTTCTTGATTTTAGCTTTCGAGTTGGTCGAAAGGCTTATATGGTCAACCCTCCGCTGCCGTTGAAGACCGGGCTTCCAACTCTCTTGCTTTACTTCTATCGACTTTGTTGGAAGGTATTTTGCTCGCTTGCTTCTGACTTTGTAGAAAGGCATTACTTGATACCTTTCAACTTCTTCGAAAGGTATACTACTTGATCTCCTTTCGACTCCATCGAAAGGTGCATATATGTACCTTCCACTTAGCTGCTTATGTGTTCCGTAACCTTGCACGAGTATTAGCCTTTGAAGCTGTCGAAACATGTACTTTGGGAGTTTCGAATGAGTCGAAACATTGTTAATGAGTTGGTTGAAGGTGACACCATTCGAAAACACTCTATCTGATTAATGCAGAACCTTATGTTTTAGTATGCTGGAGGATGCTTCATTGAACTCGTATGATTCCTCCTTCATAGATGAGACCGATTCGAAAGGCTAACACATGCTTTCAAGTGGGTTGTTTTGGCTGAACAATCCTTTAAAGACGAAACCATTCGTTCTGAATGGCTTGGTGCATATGTTGAACATATATTAGTCATTGCCTTCAAGAGATACCTTTCGACCTCGTCGAAAGGTCTAGTTGAAAGGTCTTTGTTTATTCAAAATGCTGCTGAAGTGTCCTTTTGACCTCTTCGAAAGATGCTGCTGGTGCTATTATCTTCTTGTCAAAAGCTTTATCTGATGTTAAGATAGACCATTCTAATGCCTTTTGATCTTCATCAATGCTCTCGCTCCTTCTTTCATACTTTCATTCTTGAGAATATTTTATGGATAATGAAGTAAATTAGAGATAGATAACTTACGTGATGGTTGAGAAGAAGACGTTTTCGTGTTGCGAGATGGTTGAGCTGGCTGAGGTTGCTTCTTCTTCGTCACTCTTGTTGATTTCCTCATGTTCAAGCCGTTCGTTTCTGAAGAGGAGGAAGAAAGAGGGAACGCGTTGAGAATGAGGAAGTGGGAGGGAAAAAACGAGTTAGCGATTTTTTAATAGTAACATGCTCATGACATAAAATAATACATTAGAAGGTTATGCATGGTGCTCTATAGTTATGGTATAAGACATTATTTTATTGGATGCTTTTAGCACCATATTATATTTAATAGACGTCTATCTAGTAGACGTTCAAGATCAAACGCCTATTAAATATGCATCGCGGTTGGGCTGGCCTCTTAATATAGGGTTGAATACCCTTAATTGGTTGGAGACTCCAGCAAAAGATCACGTAACAATCAAGCTAAAATTTCCTCCTTGAATACCCGTCTTTCCCAAACACAAGCCACCGCCACCACCAAACTAATCCCAAAATGCCAACTACCAATCTATAACCTCTCAGCAAAGATGGAAAAAAATTCCCAAAATTTTAACCTCTCAATTCAAGAAATCGAAACCCTAGCATCTACCAACGACCAGCTCCAATTCCCAACCGACCTCCTCCTCCATTCCATCCTCCGCAAAGACCTACCGCCTCCTCTCAAGCTCCACCTCCTTTTCCTCCTCGAACAACACACCTCCTCCTCCTCCTCCACTTTCTCTGCCATCTTCACCTCCCTCCTCACCTTCATCAACTCCGACTCACCTTCCTTCCTCAAAGATCAGTTCCTCGTCTCCATCACCTCGCTTTCCATCTCCACCGTCGATCTCCCCATCTCCGATCTGGTTCCTCTGATCGATTTACTTCTAACCGTAGCTAACCGCCCCAACCATGGCCCTGACAGGCAGACTCGAGCGATCTCCTGTGAGTGCCTCCGCCAGTTGGAGCTCGCCTTCCCTGGACTCTTTTCCAGCGTTCTCGGTCATTTGTGGAGCCTCGCTCAGTCAGAGCGCACCCATGCCTGTCAGAGTTACATCCTGCTGCTTGCTGCTGTTGTCATGAATCTAGTTAAGTTTAGACATGTTAACGCCAATTCATCTATTTTTTCCACTTCAGTGCCTTTAGTTCCCTTTTCAGTACCACATTATGTGTTGGAGGATGAGGTGGTTGGGGAAGTAGATGTCAGTAGTGTTTACGATGAAGGTTTTTTGAGGGAGGTAAGGAGAGTAATGGCATTTTTGCTTGAGAGGCCACATGGGATGACACCGCAAGGAACAATGGAGCTTGTTTCAATGCTTGTAGAAATCGCAGGAGCATTGGAGGAGAGGATTTCAGCTGTGGCAGCATTGCTGAAGGTTCAGTTTTCTGGATTGATTTATTCGTACGATCCGGTGCTTTGCCATGTTGTGCTCATGTTGTATGCTAGGTTTACGGATTCATTTGCAGGGGATGATGAGATTGGAATAGGGAAGAGGTTGAGTTTAATACCTAAGGATGTGGGCTGCCCGCTTGTGTTTAGGCTTTTGGCCCTTCATTGGCTTATGGGCTCTCCCAGGCTTGGTGGTAGTAAAGAACTGCTTGCTCAGTTGGTACCCAATTTTTATCCTAATGTGTTTGATCCTTTAGCGTTGAAAGCTTCTAAGCTGGAGGCTATTGCACGTGTCGCTACTTGTTATGATAAGGAAGATGGTGGAAAAGATGGAAACGAAGCTTATGTGGTTAAGCTTTTTAATGATGGGTTGGCCTGTGTTTCAGCTTTTAAGTGGTTACCGCCATGGAGCACGGAAACGGATGTGGCTTTTCGTACCCTTTACAAGTTCTTGACTGGAGTGGACATGGAAGAATCTGTCTTGTTTGGTACTTTGAAGGTAACTAACTAACTGTACATTTTCCTATTTATGCATTTTGTGTGTAAAATCTAGAGTTTAGATGTTAAGATAGAGATGTCAAACTGTTTATTTGCAGAGCATGTTGGTAAATCTTGCTTTGGAACATAGCAGTTTAGTACCAGTGATTGCTTCTTTTGTTGATAGGTTATCACAATGCGAAGCTCATAAAGCATTCGGCGAGCGTTTCCTCCAGACATTTGATGAGCATTTGCTTCCAAAGCTTGAAGCTGATTACCATCTTATTTCTTACCTTCCGTTATTCGAAAGAATTTCTGTGAGTGACGCAGTCCCACCTCATGTTTTGTTGGAGCTGCTCACAAAGCAAATGATCTTTCTTACTGAAAAACATAGCTCCGATACGAAGTTGAGATCTTGCTCCCAAGGAAGTAAAGTGTTGAGCGTTTGTAGGTTAATGTTGACACATCATCATAGCTCAAGAATCTATACTGGTCTTTCTCGACTTCTTGCATTCACTTGTCAGTACTTTCCTGACTTAGAAGTCCGAGATAATGCACGAATTTACTTGAGGATGCTGCTTTGCATTCCTGGAAAGAAGCTACATCACATTCTTGGTTTCGCGGAACGAATTCCTGGAGTGGCTGCTTCTCACACAAGTTCATTCTTCCAAGATCCTTCTCTTCGACCTTCACACAATCTCATGAAACCCACTGGCCAATCTTCGTATATACATCTTGAAAGAGTCATTCCAGTGCTAGTCAAACAATCATGGGCATTATCAATACCTAGTTTGAACACTGCATTCAACGAATCAGATGGCATAAGTGACATCACAACCACTAATACAAACCAGGAAGAAGCTGCATCTCCCTCTCCCTCTCCCTCTATACAAGATGAAGTAGGTATCAAACGAATTACCATGCCTCCAGAGCCACTGAGAGTAATGGATTCAGCTGTTGCAGAAATATTAGGAATATTAAGGAGACATTTTTCGTTAATTCCTGATTATCGACACATGCCACCAATTAAAATTTTCATCCCATGCAGTCTGAGATTTGAGTCTGAAGAATTCAATCGTGTATGGGGAATCAGTTCATCTACTACTTCAGAATCCGAGGATGATTTACCTGCTTTATATGCAATCAAAATCTCATTTTCATCCTCGGTTAAGTATGGTAAAATTCCTTCATGTCGAGTCCCTTTTCTTCTTGGAGAGCCTCCAAATAGTGGTTCTGAAACAGAGAGTTCATATCAAGCTCTGGTAAACATTGAATTAGAACCTCGTGATCCAATGCCTGGCATCATCGATGTAACGCTTGAGGCAAATTTGGAGGATGGGCAGATTATCAATACTTCACTTCAAAGCATATCAATAGGCATTGAAGATATGTTTCTTAAGGCCAACATGCCTTCTGATTTAACAAGAGATGAGATTCCAGACTACTATCTTGATCTTTTTAATGCTTTATGGGAAGCATGTGGAAATTCGGAAAATATAGGGCGAGAGACATTTATATTGAGTGGAGGTAAAGGGGTTGCTGCAATTAGTGGGACAAGGTCTGTGAAACTTCTAGAAGTAAACCCGAACTCTTTGATCAATGGCATTGAGCAATATTTAGCTCGTTTTGTTGTAAGAATTACAGGGGAGCCTCTCATAAATATGTTCAGAAGTAATGGAGTCGTAAAAGATGTGATATGGGGAGATGATTCTGGTAGTTCTTCAGATGTAGACGTGAATAACGCCAATGCTTTAGTACCGTATTCTGAACAAACAACCCTTCAACTACAGTATGTTCAAGATGAAAAGGAGGGTAGGGTATCTTCTGTAAGAAAGAGGAATTTGGGAGTTGTTCTTGTCTTGATTTTCTTACCACCGAGGTACCATCTTCTTTTTCAAATGGAAATTAATGAAGCTACTACACTGGTTCGGATTAGAACTGATCATTGGCCATCTCTTGCTTATGTGGATGAGTATTTGGAATCTCTATTTTTGACTTAGGTGGAGCATTACAGCATAGTGTCGGTTTATAGTCCTGAACCATCTAAGTGTATTCAGCCATTTACAGAGCTGAAAGATGTATACCAAGGGAAGGAAATTGTGGATATGGGGTAGAAAATTTGGTAGAGTAAGTGTCGGATATTCAACTAAAGCCCATCCCAGTGTTGCACAACTAGATGGAATGGCTAGGTTTGATTTTCGATTGAAATTTTGGTGAAAATGGTTATCATCTATTCAACTTTTAATTCATGTTTGACGTCCAAAATTTGATCAGAGACAGATTGTTGGTTATGCTGGCATTGGATGCTCGTATTTTTTGTAGAGTGGGGTCTTCTTTATGTTTTGTGTGACTTGTTTTTTGTTATTAATTCATTGTAGCATTTACATATACACTTAAAAAGCCCACAGAAATGATTTTTTCTTCCCACTAGATTTTTTATTACTAATTTGTTTATGGGCATTTTGGCTTAAAGTCCTACAAAAAAATATTCTTGGGCTGTGTTTGTTTTCATTAAAGAGGTTCTGAATAGGACTTTGGTTTTTAAATCAGAACTTTTTATGTTGTTTGCTTTTGAATAAAGTTATCTATTTAGACAAAACTATTCAGAATTTTTTATATTTCATTATTAGATCTAAATGCTGAATGATGGTTTGTTCACTTTATATACTTTAAAATCTACGAATATGATGTAAATCTGAATTTTAATAATAACATTTGAAATTTCAAATTCAAAAAATTTAAAGCAAAATCAAGTATATTATTAAAATCTACGTTTTTGAACATGCTAAATTTGGAAATTCAACATTTTGAATTTGAATTTTAGAAATAAAAGCTCTGAAAACTATTTGTTTTAACTAGAGATTCCAAAAATTCTAAAATTAAAAATCTAAAAATTCATTATTCTTAGAAATTATAATTTCAAGCATTAAATGATTGGTAATTAATCTTGAAAATTTAATTTTCCAAAATTAACATTTTTACAACTTTATTTAACATTCAATTTTTTTTAACTTAAAATTTTGTTAATTTAAAGCATTTAAAATTTCTATTTCTAATGATTTTTGTTTATAAACCAATTGATATAGATGACATTATTATCAAACGAAACGCAATTATTAATTCCAGTCAAAAGTTAAATGTAAACAAACAAGTAAATGATTATTCAAAATTCAACAACTAGCATTTAGAATTCATAGTTCATCAATTATATTTTATAATTCAACATTTTAAACAAACAGAGCCTTATTACTTTATATACACCATTGATTTTTAAATATAATTAAGATAAAAATACCTTTATCTTATAATAACTCAAAATTGCACTTCAAATTCAGTTATCTAAAACCCTACATTAAACATTGGAGGAAAGAAAAACTGAACAAAAAAGTTAATTTCCTATAGGATAATCATGAAAATCGAAGAAATAGTAATTTAGAACTAGGAATCACGAAAGGTGGTAAAAATCTCCAATTTTTTGTAGAAAGAAAAAATTAGGGAATTATGGATTTCTGATTTAAAGCTATCCTTTGGTTTATACAGATTTGTGGACTCTTTGTATCTTATTCAACAAGTATTTTTTTTCTTTTTTCTAGATCGTTTCAGAAATCCAAAAATAAAGTTGATTGTGAAGATATGATGTGGATTATAGCACCATCCAGGTTTAGGTTTATTTTCTTTTTGCTTTCAATTGTGACGTCTTTTGAATGACATAAGGGGTGCTAGTTTTATTAATAAGGGTAATATTGTAATTCATATAATGTATGGTAAATAGAAAATGATGTATATCATTTTGATATAATTTTAAGTGTATGCAAAACATTTTATTGTGTATAAATAGAATTACCTATACAAAATGTAAATTAAATAACGTTTTTCATTTATAAATTATTGTTCATAATAGTATTTGATGTGGCAATTTTTTTTCTCCTGCATTATCGAAGATAATATTTGAATAATGATATACCTTGAATGGATATATTGAAAAATGGGTACTTATGTGGTTAAGAATGTTGTTTTTCACTGTATTTAAGTGTAGTAGAAAATAACTTTCTGAAACTAGGTACTTTGGTGGTAGTACATAATTGTACAAGTCTTATATAGTATATAGCATAGTACACGTCAACATATGTTCAGTGGTTCGAATCATGTGTTACGCAGAATTTGAACATGTGACCTCATGGATCGAACACTACAACAAAAATACTCTATTACAACGTCCTTTTTACAACGGGCAATTGCTGCCCGTTGTAATAGATTTCTTATATAACGTCTTTTTTACAACGGGCAGTCTTTGCCCGTTGTAATAGATTGCTATTACAACGGTCCTTTTATGCCCGTTGTAATAGATGTTAATTTTACAACGTCCACAAAATGCCTATTGTAATAGAGGTGCCAATTTTATAACGGGCTAAAACTGCCCGTTGTAATAGGTGCCAATTTTACAACGGGCTTAAAATGCCCGTTGTAATAGGTAACCCTAATTTTTAGACCACAGCACCCCAAAGAAAAATTATAGAGGCCGGCCCTCTTTTCTTCTTTTCCGTGAAGCAATACTCTCTTTCCTCTTTTCCTCTTTTCTTCGCTCGAAAAATTAGGGCTTTCGAATTTGTTGAAGCCGCGAATTATATACGGTTATTTGCTTTGTCACTTTGATTCGAAGCTGGCTGCTTCTCGATCGAGTTCGACTTGTATTGGTATGTTATTTTCCTTTTGCTTTGTTGGTAGATATTCTTGAACTCGATCGATGATTCCTTTTGTTTTTCTGGTAGATATTCTTGAACTCGATCAATTTTATTTTCCTTTTGCTTTTCTGGTAGATATTCTTGAACTCAAGATATATATAATTTCATAAAATTTTCACAAATGAATTTCAATACAGTAAATAAATCCCTCAAAAATTCCAAACAAATTTTCACAAAAAGGAAATAAAATCCGAATTTTCTGGTTAAGGATTGGTTCAGTCCCGAGTTGCTTGGAAGGTTAGGCAATTTAGGTCGACGATTAAATAACTTGGCAATTTGGTTCGTGGATTGGGTAGTGGATGCGGCGGTTGATTTGCAAATTGGGTGTAGTCTTTCAAACTTATGCCTATATACCAAACTTGGTCATTGCTACAATTTTGAAAATTTAAATCCAATATCCCAGCTGTAAGCTGTGTTTTTATATACAAATAGATCATATGTTGTAGTTTTTCTGTTACTTGAAGTGTCTTAATTATTTAGAAATGGGTGATTTGTACATAACATACAGTTTACCACTGCATGCATCATAACTTAGTGATTAGGTGCAATGAACTAATCCCTGCTTGTTTATAGAAAATCAAGTATAATTTTAGTAGAACACTTATATAACTGTAATTCTTTCACAAACTGATTGATTAGAACCTCAGCATAAATTGCGCTCAAGGATGGAACCAGGATTATAGCTTAAGGTAGGATGAGGCAAATTGGACCAAGCTGAGGTTACAATGGGTGAGAGAGAGAGGTTACCGGGATTATTAGGGGTGTGTTCGAATTTTTAGATGGGTACCAAAGTTCAATCAAGACTCAAATCTTGATTCAATAACCACCGCCACTTAAGGATTGGTGTAAAAAAAACTGAGAACAACAAAATTGGTCAAAAATTGAGCTCATTTTGGAACCAAATAAATCGTGCTTACAATTAAAATGTTTAATAAATCATGAGGTTAGAAGCAGATGTTTGTATCTTCAAGTAAGCGAATGTTTTTAATCAATCCTCGTGCAATGCATAGCCCATTTCTGTGACTTTCTTGTGCATCATCGTTTTTAGATGATAGTTATCACATAGAAGGTTAATAATTTATTAAGCAATAACTGAAACCAAGTGGGCAGATGAAGATTTATAATTTTGAAACATAGGATTTGACCTGGTGTGGAATTTCATTTACAGCTTAATTTGAGTAAATTTATTTTTTATCATCTTGTTTAACAATAGTTGCTTTATTCACTACTTTTTAATCTTCGTGTTCCATTCAACAGCTGCATTCATTGCTTTATAGAGATCTTGACATGATAACTATCTGTTGAATTAAAAGAAAAGAAGTAAATTATATATTAAATAAATGTGATATTGGTATCGGATGAAAGTTAAAAGGATGGGCCATAGAAATAGACCTACATGTGAAAAACCATACAGGGACCATAAAGCATGTAAGCAGGAACATAAGCCCGCCTTTCATCACTCTTGTATGGAAAACGTTGGAATAATTACGAGTTGTATCACTTAATAAGTAACTGCCCTAAGTACCATTGCGGGAGTAAGTAACTGTGGCTCCTATACACATTAAAGGGGAAAAAAATATTTAAAGGATGGCAAAGTGAGCCACATACGGCAACCCTTATGTTGGTGCGTCGGTGACTTCCTAAAAGTAATAGATCATTTAGTTTATTTTAGAAACTGGTTTCATCAGATTTTAGCAGGTAAAAATTTAAAATTTGCTGATACAAGAGAGTTCCCGCTTTCCTGAGCAGATGCAGAATTGTAGACCTATGTGAATTATGGTAAAATAAACATAAATCAAGTCCAACTTATGGTAACACGACGAAACCAACATTGTTTGGAATGACTTCAAATTTTGTGTAGCGTTCAGTTTGAAAACTAAGGACCCATTTGATTTCATTTTGTATTTCAAATTTTGTGTTTTCAAATTGCACTAAGAAATAAAAAAAAAACAAGAGAAACAGATTTATAATTTTTAGCCATTGCGACGACACCCAATTTGCAATGTAAATAGAAATTTTTCTTGTTTTTTTCTAGAGAATTTGTGCTTAGTGTAGTTATGGGAGATAAGGTGATGTGGTAGTGAGGTAGCAGTGTTGATAGTAGGGAGGTGATTGGATATGTTGAGATGTTGGTGCAAGGTAGTTGACAGTTGGAAGATGATAGAAGTTAAAGGCAGGAAGTTATGCACACAATTGTTGTTCAGGTGGGCAAGGGATGGCAAGTGGAGGTGAAGCAGGCAGGAAGATGGCAGAAGTTGTTGTTGTATAGGTGGTAGATTGCAGGTGGGAGGTGAAGGGGAGGGATTTGATGTTAGATGGTGAAGCTGCAGTTCAGTGAAAAGAATGTGATTGTTGCATGCTTGTGAAGGGCAGGGTGGTCAGTTGTGTAGTGCAGATTTGTGTGCACTGTGCAAAAAGATTTGTTTAGCAGTGATATATGGTTTGTAGGGCATAGGTAGAGAGAGATGTATGCTTGAAGGCAATTTCCAAATCCTCAAATTTTCAAAAATCTCCCATCCAAATTTCGTACCCAAGTTAAGTCGATTTTCAAAATAGTATCCAAAAACTAAAACAAACTCGTGGACATAACTAAAACAAATGAAACTAATGAAAAAATGCAATGAATTTTTTCTCCCTCTTTGAAAATAAATGCAAATTGAAAATAGCACAAAAACAGATAACAAAGAACAAAGATAGCAAACAGTTTTGAGTTGAAATGCACGAATGAAATGCAATAAAACCTCTTTTTTTTAAATAACATAAAAAAAATAAAACGACTATAAAAATAATTCGAAGAATAAAACTGAAATTAAATTACTTTCTTGGGCAACGGCACCAAAAACTTGTTCGAAATGGATTTTCTATCCATTAGGAAACTGCCGAATTTACTGAAAACGAAATGAGATTAAAAAACTATGACATTACTATATAGTTTTCATTGGGAGGTAATTGTGCAATTCCGTCATGAGAAAAACTCATATTTTTGTTGGCATAACGTCTTTTCATTAGGTTCTAACATCAAAGGATTATCAAGATGGACAAAGCATGGATCCACCTACCAAGGTTTTGTCAATTTTGATTATCAGTTTTATACTTGTAATTATTATGGTTGATTATTGATCCCTTTATGTGTCATAGAATGACTGAAGAATACATGCAAGTTGTTCGGAATTTTGTATATGAGCATGCAGAAAGGAAGGGAAATCCAGAAAAAATCATTTGCCCTTGTTTAAAATGTAGGAATCTTATCCGCCATCCATCAAGGGAAGTTGTATCACACTTGGTTTGTTTTGGAATTGATCCAACATATGATGTATAGATTTTTCACGGGGAAGCATGCCCTTCAGAAAATGAAGGCGATGAAGTGACAAATACATATAGAATGTACTTAGACACACAAATATGTAATGACGAGGTGGAAGATCATTCTAATGTAAAACATGAGGTACATGGGGTAGAGATTAAGGAGATGATGGAAAATTCTGAAATTCCTTTGTACCCTGGTTGTGCAAGCCACACAAAGTTGTCAGCTACAATACTTCTTTACAAGCACAATGCTCGAAATGGTGTATCAGACACAGCAATTACGGAACTTCTTAAACTTCTCAAAGATATGCTGCCTATGGAAAACACGCTTCCTGATTCGACGTATGCAACAAAAAGCTGCTTAAATCATTTGGTTTAGGCTATAGACAAATACATGCATGTGTAAATGATTGTTGTCTTTTTAGGAAAGAGCTTGCAGATAGTGATTTTTGTCCAAAATGTGGAAAATCTCGTTGGAAAAAAAACAAGACGAAGGAAGATGGAAAGCAAACCAAAGTACCCGCAAAGGTCTTGAGATACTTTCCAATAATACCAAGACTGAAAAGAATGTTTATGTCCGCAGAAACATCAGAGCAATTAAGATGGCATAACAATCATAAGAGTGAAGATGGTAATTACGTCATCCAGTAGATTCTTCTCAATGGGCTACAATTGATAGTACGTATCCTTCCTTTGCATCCGATCCACGAAATTTAAGGCTTGGTCTTGCAAGTGATGGCTTTAATCCCTTTGGGGATTGGAACTCTGCCTATAGTTGTTGGCCAGTATTTCTGGTTGCGTACAACTTTGCTCCGTGGCTTTGTATGCACAAAGATAATATGATGTTATCATTATTAATTCCTGGACCACGACAACCAGGGAATGATATTGATGTGTATCTACAACCACTTATTGAAGATTTGAAAAAATTATGGGATAAAGGGGTGAAGGCGTATGATGCATACACTCGCAATGAATTTAGATTAAATGCAATTTTAATGTGGACGATAAATGATTTTCCAGCTTATGGAAATTTAGCAGGTTGCACCGTAAAGGGTAAGAGGGCATGTCCTATTTGTGGCGTTAATACATGTTCAATATGGTTACCATTTAGTAAGAAGTGTGCATATTTAGGCCATAGGAGATTCCTTGATCCTAATCATGACTATCGCCAACGAAAAAACTTGTTTGATGGAACCAAAGAGACTAAGCAAAGACCTCCAATACAAACCGGTGCTCAAGTCTTTGATATTGTTAAAGATATTTGCAATGATTGGGGGAAAAAATCAAAGGAGGAAGAGAAAGATAAAGAGAAAGAAAAAAAGGAAAAGAAAAAGGGGAGATAAGAAGAAAAAAGAAAGTCAAATGTGGAAGAAGAAGTCTATTTTCTTTGATTTGCCTTATTGGCGGGTAAAGTTTAATCAGAAACAAAATTGCTTCTTCTTTTCTATCTACGTAATCAATACTTTATTATTAATTAGTTATAGTCTATTTTTGATTTTCTTAGGTACTTCCTTTACGTCACAATCTAGATGTAATGCATGTTGAAAAAAATATCGGTGAAAGTATTCTTGGGACGTTACTTGATATTAAAGGAAAATCAAAAGATGGCATTAATTCACGTAAAGATCTAGAAGTACTGGGTATTAGGAAAAAGTTACATCCTATAGACATGGGAAGCAAAGCATTACTTCCAGCCGCCCCATGCACCTTAACTGATCCAGAAAAGGAGATCTTTTACAATAGAATGAGGAATTTGAAAGTACCCGATGGGTATAGCTCAAATATTGGAAAATGTTTTGCAAAACAAAACAAAATTTCAAGTCTGAAGTCCCATGATTATCATGTTTTGATGCAACAACTATTGTCTGTATCATTGAGAGGACTTCTACCTAAAGGGACAAGGAATGCATTACTACGACTATGTTCTTTTTACAACGACATTTGCCAAAGAGTGCTTGATAAAGATAAATTAGAATCCATCGAGAATTAGGTCGCATTAACACTATGCGATCTTGAGAGATTTTTTCCTCCTTTTTTTGACATCATGATTCATTTGACAATACATTTAGCAAGGGAAGCAAGAATTTGCGGGCCAGTACAATATCGGTGGATGTATCCGTTTGAGAGGTAAAATTCAGCATTAGTACTTATAGTAGTTAATAATACATGTGCTTATGAAAACATTTTACTTATGCATCTTGATTATAGATATATGAGAACACTGAAGGGGTATGTTAAAAATCAAGTACGGCCTGAAGGGTGCATAGTTGAGTGCTATTCTGCTGATGAATGCATGAAGTATTGTGCTGGATATATTAATGGTGCATTAGAAATTGGACAAAGGAAAAATAGAAATGAAGTGGAACAAAGTGATTCCATACTTGAGGGGCGTCCTATTTCCAAAGGAAAACCTAAGGTAGTCATTAAGGAGGTGATTGATGCCGCTCATCGGTATGTGTTGTTTAATACTGAGGAAGTGGAGCCTTATATAAAGTAAGCATAAGTTCAGTTTAATTATTTTGTATGAAATAAATTAGATTTTGACTTGTATGTTTACGTATATAGGATGCACAATGAGGAATTGAAGCGTTTGCATCCCCAGCTTTCACAAGATGATTTGGAACTTTCAAAGCTGCATTCAGAGACTTTTAGTCATTGGTTTAAAAAAAAGGTTGACAATGTTATATCTTTTAAGATGGATAAGTTCGACATAGAAGTATATGTTATTGTGATTAGTCTTTATATATAACATTATGTTTTTCCAAGTCAAAGATGATAGAAATACATCCGATGTTAGTGAACTAATAAATTGGCTTTCATATGGACCTCGCCATCAAGTATTTTCTTATACTGGTTATATAATTAATGGCCGCCATTTTCATACTAAAGACAATGATAAATCTACACAAAATAGTGGTGTTTCCATTGAGGCAAGTACTGTTCGCATAGATGGATCCGTTGAGAAAGTAATATATTATGGTGTTTTGCGTGAGATTTTGTTGTTTGGCTACCGTCAGTTTCAAATTGCCTTGTTTAAGTGTGATTGGGCAAATATTGATCATGGAGTTAAGGTCGAAGATGGATTTACGTTAGTCAATTTACATCAATTCCAAAATCAATTTGCAAGCGACCCTTTCATCTTGGCAACACAAGCCATACAAGTGTTTTTTTGTAGAGAAAGTAGTTTTTCAAATTGGTATGTTGTGCTAAGAGAACCCCCTCGAGGTTTTTATGAGTTGGAAAGCTATGATGAGGAGGATGAGTCAACTAGCAAATCGGTAGATGAGTCGCTACTTGATGATAGAGATATCGATGATGGGGATGAAAGTTATATAAGGAAGGATTGTGACGGTATTTTGGTATGATATAAGCATCTTTTATTGATATTTGTGTTACACGTAGTTATATTCGTAAAGAGTGTAATTATACATAGTTTTATGCCTAGTTATATTAATTAATCATGAATTATCAACCATGATCTTTGATTTGTAAAGTTGAAAAAAATGTTTCTTTTGCAAAGTATTCCTAATGTATATTAGGAGTTTCATACTTTACAATAATGATTAATTAGTGTGATGTTCTAATTATTTATATATATTTTTTGTTTTTTTCTAGGTTCCTCTCTTAATGGAAGATAGTTGAACTTGAAGCATCAATAGGTAAAATGGAGCAAGGTCAAGGAGAGGTAAAATATTAAAATTTTAATATGCACTTCTATTTTTTTAAACTGACATTTCTTATATCATGGCATAAATTTTTTATTTCCACACATAGTTTTCTGCATATGCATATTTTTTTGTAAAAACTTTTATTATATCAAGGATGAACCACAAAGGCACTGCATATATGTATTTTTTATGAAATGACCGAAAATTATGTAGATTAGAGATTATATTTTCTAATTGATTTTTTATGAAATGATCTAGTAGTGATATTTCAGACTGTACTAGAATTTATTTTGACCGTGTATGCTAATTTCAGATGTCAAAGGTAGCAACGAGATATTCAAAGAGGCAATCTCTAGTTGTAGTTGCAGCTTTACGTGCAAAAGATAAGACTGCTGGTGTGCAAACCAATGAAACAAGCCGTGTTGATGTAGCTCATCCTCTTCAAAGTTTAAACAACAATGCTAGAAGATCCCCTAGGAAGCGTACTGAAATGCAGCCTCCACCCGTTCAAGTCCAGTCTTCAAATCTCAATCCTGGCCCTAATTCAACCGAATCTCCAAATATCTCTCCCATAAACACAGACCCACTAAATGCCGTGGATGTCTTGAACAACCCAGATTATAATGATGGTATTCAACAAGAGACGTCAAGGAAAAAAACAGGGAAGACAATGATGAAAATGTTTTCTTGTATGCCGAATGAAAAGGCCGAAATTGAATTCAACGATCGAGGTCAACCAATAGGCTCCAACTCTAAGCACTTATCATCCTATCTCGGTACCTTAGCAAGGGAGATGGTACCTTTGACCATTTCAGATTGGAAAAAAGTCGAGGCAAATTTAAAGAAAGATTTATGGACTTGTATTCAGGTATGAAATAAGCTGTAAACTCGAATACAATTTTTGGACATCCTTTATTTATATGTAAACTTGGCTGGAAATTAGTAGGGTACAAACATCCTTGACATTATTACCTTTGCACCGAAACATAAGTCGAATGCGTATGATCGGGCAGAGAATGGCTAACATTTGTATGAACTACCCTTATATACACATATCATCTCACCTCCATGCATGTACACATCACTTTCAGACATTACAGCAGCTTCAGACTTCTCAAAAACATTATTAAATATAGAATGCAAAATTGATGTGTGCATATCAGTGTCATCTATGTAGCCATACTTCTTTCAATATTTTTGAGTGTAACCTGTATTTAAATGTATGATTTTTCAAAAAATAAAAAAGGCATGGTTTCGACGGTTAAAAGAAATGGCATGTTGATATCGTTCTCAAACTGCAAATACATGTTTCATAACAACATTTCTTTTAACTAAAATAGTTGTGCATCAACCTTTAAACAAAATGTTAATATAAAAACGCACTGATTCACAATATATCTGTAAATGCAAAACTGAACCCAAGGAACAAGATTGGAACGAGCGAATCCAACGTCATTCTTCAACTTGCATCACTCCACCGACCACGTAGTTTTGTTTTGGGATACAGGCTAATATTCTTTATCGTCACTGATTTCAAGCTAATATTCTTTATTGGCATCGATCTCATGAGCATCCATGTTAATTTTAATTACCTGATACATTTACTACGACTGAAGAATAGCTTATGGTCACAGTCTGGAACTGCATGATTCTTGTTTAGTTGCTTGTGTATTGAGCTATCCTATATTCGCAAGACGAGACGAATGAAAGCCATCCTATACACTTTAAATACATAGCTAAATCATTTATCGTCTTGGACACAGAATTTAATCCCATCTAACAAGGTCAACATAAATTTGGTATACATTAAACTAAAAAAATATAGGAAATAATGAAAATTGATAGTGTTTTAAGTTGCTGTCAAAAGCGGAGAGCTTTTAACAAGAAGTATCCTATAAATACGGCTAGATAACCATATTAACCAAATTTTTGCGCCTCCAAATTATTATGCCGGAGCTGGCCTAGGAACGTTACTTCTACTTGCAAATATATTTATATCAGTAACCAGATTAACAAATACAATGATATATAAATCTTGTTTATCGAACCAAAAGTTTTATACATTCCACTGTGGCATATTGTACCATTTTATGACATGACATTCATACAAAAATGAACAATGTCTAATTCAGTATCCTATTTATTTTACTATTTAGCATGTACTAATGAGCATTGACTGTTTGTAGTTTTAGCCTGTACTAATCAGTTTTGCAGTGGGATGGCACTGATGTGGTAGTTACGTTGGTTGAGGGAATGTGGTAGTTGAGCAGTGCAAGGCAGTGATGGTATGTTGTGAAATGAAGTTAACTGTTGTTTGAGAGATGGAATGTGGTATGTTCAGGTGATGTTTATGAAAGGGATGTTGTTTCTAGTGTGCTATGGGGGGAATTAAAGTAAGATGGATGGTAGAAAGACGTGAATGCAGTAGTGGCAAGTTGTATGTGAATGTGAAGTATATATGTTAATGGAAGTGTTGGTTTTTGGGCAGAAAGTTGTATGTGGCCGTTACCGTCAAGCACAATGCCAATAGTACAACAAGACTCATAAATTTCTGATTAATAGCCATTATGATTTATGAACTTGATTTTTTTCTGATGAATTAAACATAGGTTATTTCTGCCTATTTATATTGGAATGAAGCCATATGGCCACATCATGTTATTTTAGGTGCATCAGTCCATTTTTTTGAACTGTCTTTAAGTAAAACTCTATTTTACGTATATATTTTTCCAATGAAGATGAGATTTAATATAATTAGTCTAGGTGATGGAAGTGTTTTGCTGGAGGTTGGTTGATTGTTGAGGGATAGTATGTATGCAAGTATGCAACAGTTTTGTGCAAGTTGGTGGTTTATGAGATGTACAGGTTGGTAGCAGCAGTATGCAGAGGAGGGTGTTAGTGTGACAGTGAGTAGTGGTGGAGGTTGTATGTTGTTTGAAGGTGTAGTGGGTAGAGGGATGGTGGTTGCAGTTGAACTGATGATGGAGATGCAATGTGTAGTGGCTGTGGATGTTGGTTTGTTAAGGAGGAAGGGCAGCAGTATTTTATAGGCAGTATGTTGTGTGAACCGTGGGATGTTGTGGTTTGTTGTAGAAGAGAGGCAGAGAAGTAGATTTTTTGGAGTGTGCAGGATGGTTGTGCAGTGGAGCGGGTAGCGGGCAATTGACTGTAAGTGAATGAAGAGAATGTATGGTGGTTGACTGTGATGTTTAATTGGTGTAGTGTTGAAAGGATGGTTTGGGGAGTCTACACAATTGGAAGCAGGAATTGACAGTGAGTCAAGGAGGATGTATGTGGTAGTGGTTGTTGAATGAGGAAAGGTGTAGTGTTGTAATGTTGAAAGAATTGTTGTATATGTGTCACTGGTGATGGTTTCAGATGAAGTAGAGTGTATATGTTTGTGAAGTAGGTTGGGGCTGTGAAGTTTGGCTGTATGTTGTGGTGAGTTTTGTGATTTATGTTCCCTGCTGTGGGGTTTTGATGTTGGATGGGTTTTGATGTTTTGATGCTGTGGGGTTTTGCTTGTTGAATGTTGATGGGCAGTGCAGCAATTGGTTAAAGTTGATTGTGTGACTGAGTGGGTAAAGGTGAATGTAGTGTTGTAACTAAAGTGATAGTTTATGTTGCTGTAATATTTTTATTTCCTGCACATATACAATTTTGTGCCTCTGATTTTCAGCTTCTTATTTACCTGACTTTAGTGCTGCAGAGAGATAAACACTAGGAACAAACGCACAACAAAATGATATTTTTACCCAAAATTACATGGTAGCTCTGAATAATAATAATTGTAATGAAATTGGTTATTTAAAAGACTATAGTTGATGAATATCTACAAATTCATGTTTTTGTTTGTATTGATTAGGAAATGATTTTTGTTGTGCAGTCAAGATTCATGGTGCATGAAGCATACAAGGGTTTATTGCTTAAGATGTTAGGAGTACGATGGAGAGAGGCAAAGTCAAGATTAGTTTCGGCTACTAAAGTAGCTTCTACTTGCCCTGGCGCTTCCTCTAGATTAGCGATGCTAAAACCGGATACTATAGAAAATGTTCAAGAGTGGAACGACTTTGTTAAGGAAAAGTTGTCGGAGAAATTTGAGGTAATAAGTTGTATTTTATTCAGTATAAATTAAAAGGTAAATAATAGTTTATTAATGAATTTCTCCTATGTAGGAAACTAGCAAAAAATTCAAAGCACTGAGAGATAAAAATAAACTTCCACATACAATGAGCAGAAAGGGTTATGCGAGATTTGTTGAAGATATGGTAAGAAATGCATGTACATTTACATCAATAATATTTTTTTTCTTTGGTCCGTCTTCTTACTATTATTATTTGCAGAAAAAGGAAACTGGAATATCAAATATTAGCAGAGACGACCTATGGTGCAAAGCCCATACAAAGAAAAATGGAGACCCACTGAATTCCGTTGTTGTCGATTGCATCGTAAGTTTTTTTAATTCTTTTGAGATATGAGTGTAGATATTTATTCAAAACTCATATGTACTTGACATTGAGGGATCAATATTTCGGCGATTCAGTCATATATCAGCTCATATATATTTTCTGCGATCAACATTTCACTACAAATATTAAATACATTGAACTGAACATTGAGGGATGATAGTTTATTCATATTTAATTTTTCTTGAAATGATCTATTTTGATTTGTAGGCTAAGATAAAAGAGCACAGTAGTGCTTAGAGCTCTCATGGAACAACATCGGTAAGTGGAGATGGGGTGTCACATGTTTTTGGAAATGAACATAGGGGAAGGGTGAGAGGGCTGGGTTTTGGTGTAGTACCATCTCAAACGGGTGTTTATTCAACTAATTCAAAAAACGTGATTGCATTGGAAAATCAAGTAACTCATTTGGCGGCTAGAGTAGAAGAGTTGACTAATTTGGTCATGACAGTAAGTTTATATTTAATTAGCTATTGTTAATAAATATGTGATATGTGCTTATGAATTACCAAGTCATCTCTTGTACTTTTACAGAGAAGAAATGTTAATGTGGCGGATTTGGAGACCGCTGAGGCTCATACATCTCAGGTTAGAATATATAAATAATCTGAAATTAGTACATGAAATTTTGGTTTTTTTGCTTAGAGAAATTGTTGTTCATTAATCATGGTAGTAGTTCAATTAGTTTAATTAGTTCACATTTCATTTATTTTTAGAAAAAAAGGAAAAAAAAACCTTTAGGTGACACCGCAACAGTAAGTTCCATACTTACCTTTTGAATCTCAGTATTTTTATATAACCTTGTTCCATGGTTTTTTGCTTGCAGTCACACCGCGAGAGTAACAATATGCAGGTTCAAGATCAGCTTATTGTGGATGGTTTGGTGAAAAAAAAGTGCAAGCTATTGGGTTGGCAGAAGAACGTAGTTGCAGAGGGGACGATAGCAAGCACTGATCCTGATGCTTCAGTACATTTTGTAAAGCTTGGAGCGAATGCTTGGAAAGTATGGGTTGATGTAGCGGTGGAACCAGAAGCCTTTTTATTTAGGCCAAATTCAGAGATGCAGACTATCAAAGAGGTCGTTGGATCAACCGTCGCGTGGCATAAAGACTTCATCTCTGTGGTATAGTATGATTGTACTTAGAATGTGATATTTGTAGCAGACTGTTATGTGTTAACGCTTTATGTATTTGGCATGTAAACTTATCTAACTTTTTGGAGTGTAAAATTTTTATGACTCTAGCTTTTAGTCTTTTCGTATGTGATTTTAATTATTTTACGACAATATTTAGTATTTGTATGGATGTAGTGCATGGATGCTGCTGTAATTTTTTTTAAATTTGTATTTATTTTGCAACGGGCAATGTGCGTTGTTATATGAGCTTATTACAACGGTCAAAAAACGTTGTTAAATAGGTATTTTACAAGGGTCAATACAAGTTGTGACATAGGCTATTGCAACGGGTTATGGCCGTTGTTATATAGTTTATTGCAACGGGCAAGGCAAGTTGTTAAATATGCTTTTTACAACGGTCAATGCATGTTGTGAAAAAGGCTATGCAACTAGTATGGTTAGTCTATTGCAACGGGCTCTGACCGTTGTATTAGAGTTTATTACAACGGTTATAACCCGTTGTAAAAAGGTACACTGCAACGGTTTTTACAACGGGCTTTGCCCGTTGTAAAATGTGGTGGATCTATTACAACGAGGCCTATTACAACGGGCACATGCCCGTTGCGAAAACCATATTACAACGGGCATTGCCCGTTGTAAAAAGGCTGTTTTGTTGTAGTGGAAGTTAGAGCACCTAACCATTGGAATGTGCTACAGTAGAAAATAATTGAAGCGCAATTACTTAACTGTAAAGAAAAATAATTTTGACGTAGTTAATTACAGCGATTTGTAGTCTTAGTATAATATTACATTGTCAATATTATTTGATGTGCATCCATACACAATAAATGTAGTTGCAACTTTATCTTTATTAATAGTTGTAATACCTTTGGTTCACACTTTTTTTGTATCAGCGTGAACTACCAAAAATGTTCCTCTATCTTAATATCGCTTAAAACTTGAATCTAACTTCTTCTACAAATTCAAAATTCTACTCTATAAATATTATTGAATCTATCTTAATATCCCTTAAACATAAGATCTAATAAATATACCTCTACAAATATTATCAAATCTTAGTCGTTTAAATATAGGATCTAACAACAAAATTTTGTTTACAAATTCAAAACTTTCCTCTACAAATATTATCAAATCTTAATACCACTTAATCTAACATATTCAATTTATAGAAAAATGATTCGCGCGTAAAGCAGGTGTCATCATCACGCGCGAAGCGCGTGCCGTAACACTCGTGTAAAAAATTGTACCGTGTAATATTTTGGTGTTGTGCAAGGACACTCGTATCTCCACGAAAATGTTTCCAATGCAAATATTTGTGCACTTTAGATGATCATTAATCATTATGGTGTTAAAAGGTAATTTTTTATTTGGTCACTGACAAATAATAAATTGTAATTTATCCCATGTATATTTAAATGTGGAGGCATTGTTGGATTTTGGCTAGCTCGCAATGAGTTAAATGGGTAAATTTTAAAAGATTTATTCCATTTGGATCATATTGGACCTATGAAGTCTAAATTTATTTACATCTAATCTAGATTAGTTTTAAATAAAATCAATATTTTATTTGAGTTGTAAATAATATATGCTTGTGTGTACGTGCACATGCAATATACAGTGTACATGGTTTAATATGTCCGTGTATAGAGATTTAAACCACAACAGACATGTTAGCCTCTCCATTTACATATGTGTTGTCTTACATACACACGTACGTATGTGTATATATATGTGTGTGTGGTTTTAGTACAATATAAAAATTATATTTGTAATATATATATATATAAAAGAGAATTAGGAAGAAGGACAAACTTTGGAAAAAAATTATGCTGAAGGACAACAAGTTTCATTTTTGGACTGAAGGATAAACTTTGAAAAAAAATAGGCTGAAGGACAGTGCTAATTATAACTAGCATTATATTCAGATTTTACACTATACAAAATGCTAGTTATAACTAGCATTATATTCAATTTTACACTGTATAAAATGCTAACTATAGTTAGCATTGTCCTTCAGCCTAATTTTTTTCAAAGTTTGTCCTTCAGTCCAAAAATGAAACTTGTTGTGCTTCAGCCTAAACTTTTTTTAAAGTTTGTCCTTGTGCCTATTTTCCACTATATATAACATTGTAATATAAAATAATTATAAATATTAATATTAATATTTATAATTTGAATTCAAATTTTATATCTCAAATCTAGATCTACACAATGAAATATCTACTAATTTTAAATTCAAATCAATATATTAATTTTCTATATATATATAATATGTATTACAAAATTAATTTTTTTATATATGTAACGTTATGTACATATTAAATAAATATTTAGAAATTCAATAGAAAATAACAATATATATATATATGTTTTAATGTAATTAAATATATATATATATATATATTCAGCCAAATTTTTTTTTTTTAATTATTACACGTTGCGGTTTTTAAAAGAATTGTTATTTTTCTAATAAGGATTTCCATATGGAAATTATTATAATTTTTTTTCAAAAACAATTTCAAAACATATATAAATTATATATATATATATAATATAATATATGTGTATAATTTACATAAAAGTCATGCATTATATTTTAAAACATATTATATAAATATATGTGATTTTACTTTATATATATATATATTCAATTTTGTTTTAAAGGCTTTTAAATTATTAATTAATTTTCCAAAATTAAAGTAAATTTTTTAACTATTGGCTGAATGATATATAAACATACACGCACATATATATTTATTTAATACATACATACATACATACATACATGTATATATATCATGTAATTCTAGTGCTTTAGAGTGTACTATCACGAATCCACATATGTCTGTCCTATCAACGTTGAATGAACATATATATATATATATATACATATGTATATGTATATGTATATGAATATATACAATCATTACCTTACCGTGGTCTAAATGTAACACGTTGAGAGGTTTGAATTAACTGACTCCTTAAATCTACATCCAAAACTTCCAAAGAGAGTTACCAGACTGAAAGCACCAACCGCCGATCCACTATTTTATTCAAAATTTGTGTATGGAGGCTTGAATCAATGGATGAGGCAAAGGGGGGAGGTCGGCCTGAAATAGATGAAGGAGGAGCATTTTTTTTTCTAAAGATGAAAAATTAGGGTTTAAGATGTTTAAATAGTGGAGATATAGAGGAGCAAAAAGTGGATTTGGTGCCCCATTTTCCTCTTACTATTTCGCATCTTTTGCACCAATATTCACTTCATTTACACCCCCCATTGTCGGCCATCATTGCCCTTATTTGGGCCTCTAAATTGATGCAAGTCCGATCAAATAAATATGCATTTAAATTAAATCAAACGCACATTGATATCGTATATCGATACGTGTGTATACAACTTTTATATACGCACTATTTTAATACTTATCAACACAAATCAAATTAAATTTTATAATTAATATGTCATAAATATTAATTTATTTAATTAATTTATAACAATTATAATCAGTTAAATTGGGTGGTAGTAGGAGTATTCAACACTTTGGTTGTGTGACTCTTAAGTGTAAATTTAGTTATCAATTAATATCGAACAATTCGAATATTAATATTCACATGTCACCTTAGCTAGTGGTATGACATTATGATCAAATTTATCACTTACATAGCTTCTGTAGAATCCAATTTAACTTATTTTTAGCGTTACCTGGTAGTGACAATTGATTGCACCAATTCTCTTCGCCAAAATTATATCACATTAGGACTTGTGGAATTTGGTAATGGTCAAAATTTCAACATTGTCCATATTCAACTTTATAATCCAAACACAAAGTCCATGGTTCAATAATAACAATTATTATTATTAACCAAACTGCTCTGACCAAAGACTTTGACTTCAAGTTGACTTCAGTTGACCGTGATACTAACCTCGTACAACTGAGGAGACGAATCCTCTATTGAATAGTGTTTCACTTCCAATGCTTCAAGTTGATCAAACTATAGTCATTCAATGGATGTCATGCCATGATTTAACTATAGTTAAAGCGAAGTTTCTACATCGTAGCTTAATAGTATTCTCAAGTCGATAGAATTGAATAATATTGTCACATCGACATTTTTTGTTTGACCTTAGTTATATTAACCAATAGAAAACTATCGAGTGAGTGTTCCATATTTATCCAGTAACCACCGATACGTAACCATTTGGTGCCCCCAACAGCCATGAGTAATATACTGCCCAACATTTGGAGAGCGTTATATACTCTAGTCTCAATAGATGTATCGATATCCATTCTCGATATATCTTCACTAGGAATATTTAAAATGATATGTTTATTTTCATTGTAATAAATTACTCAATGATTACAACACATTGTAATCACTATCAAATACATACCATTTATGGATTTTTCATTAAATATACTTAAATTAATTACTTAATTATTTATATTACCAAATAATAAGTATATAATAGAAAAAAAATACATTTTATTTCGAACAAGATTGGTTATCAGATATATATATGTAATAAATTATATAATTGCCTTTAGGGCATACCCCTAAGTCTATCTGGTATTTTGTAGACAAACTTATACCAAACTTCAGTCCTTAGGCCATCACCTTTAGAAATTATCCATAAGGAAAAATCAAAGAATATTTATTCTCTCTTCAAATCCCACTCTCAGACCGTCGACATCCACCATCACCACCGCATAAGTAGCTGTCGTGTCACCTGTAGTGTAACCAACCCAGTATTCTCAACCATTCGCATCCATTATAAGTGTATAGGTAGACACTCATGCCGGAGTTGAATTGCTCAAAATACCGCGTTGTAATTAAAATTTGGCAAAACTCAGCATATACAGTAAATAAAATAATTACTGATCACAGACACAGAGTAATATAACCATAATGCAGCGGAAACAAAAGGATAGTAGTTCATGAAGCTACTATATATATAACAGAGTTAAACAAGATACAACAGAGGTCTCGAATACAATAGATGTCTCAATACAATAATCAAATACCAGATCTGAATACATCACTGGAATCAACAGAATAACTGAAAGCAGGATCGATAGATTTGCTGGATCTCCAAGCGAAGCTCCAACTCCAAAGGTGAGTCTCCAATGCTGTATCACTCAGTCTGACCCGAGCGTAAAGCAAAACACAAAACACTCGAGTCAGGATTAACATTCTTATATTAATAAATCCAACTCAAGTGAAATATCAACTGAAATACAAGTAACTTAAATGATGTTTGGGATAACCATCCTCTAAGGGTCCGTTAAACTATTTACTATGTAGTAATATACGCTATATACAGTAGTGTCTAAATAAGTAAAGTATAATCATATCGGAAAATAGCGTTAAGGGGATGGAGAACCTTAACGCGGTCGGATCTTAAAATCATAATCGTAGTAAAGCTCGGTATGGTAGGTGACACGGCACAACTAGGCAATGCCAGGGTAGATATACCAATTACGCACACGGACTGATGGATATGCATAGCAGCCACTACCGTTCCACCTCGAACAACATTCCCAAATCGGAGGATGGCCATCTAGTCAAATCACAAGTAAGAGTATAATGTCGAAGAAATGCGTCCGAGAAGAGGTGCTACCTCACTGGTCCGAGATCGCTCCTGTTTTAGCCACCTTATGCCAACTCACGGGAGTTGGGTCCACGTAACATACCTTAAGAATGCCGCCACCATCCTACTTCATTCTGGAATCTCCACCGCGTACACGGTTGTCAAAGTGGTTTTCGGTATCGACAGAGAGTATGTCCATATCCGATCCCGGTCTCTTTGCCAACCAATCGTTATTATAACACCGTGGTCGTTTCAAAATAGTTTATACTTTAAACCAAAATCATTATCATTTCCAAAACCCAATTTAATACGATATTATTTCACTTCAAATATCCATTTTCAAAATCATATTACTTTCCAAAGTTATAATGCTTTCGAAATCATAGTCTGGAAATCACAGTATTTTGGCAATCATAACACTTTCCTTTTTAAACAGTTTAGATAATAAAATTTCGTTATAAAATAAATTAGTTTCCTCAAATTTCACAAATCGATTCAAATAACTCGAATTCCAAAAAAAATTAATTTAATCAAATCTCAAATTATCAGTTTCAACTCGATTCAGCTTCTAAATAAACCATTTCAAATTATCGATTTCAAATACATATCTGAACCATAAAATAAGCCATTTCAATTTTAATATATTTCAAAGCTTTTATTATTCAACATTTCAAAACTAAATTCGACAAATTTATATACATATCAAATTCACTTTACAATTATTTAGTTTTGAAATAATAACTTAACATTTCCATAACATTTGAATACAATTTCAATTTACAATTTAAATAAACAAAATATCTTTTTAAATATTTATACGTTTGAAATATCCATTTAAGTCACCTTTTCAAATTTCAAGTTGTAAATCACTTCTTTAAATTTCAAATTCAATACATTTTAAATCAAACTTATTTAAGTATAATTCTTAAATAAAATATAATTTCAATCAATTTCAAATCATTATAAATTCTATATTTCAAAAATATAGATATTAAATAAATACTTAAACATATTATTTATCAACTTTATTTAATCAACTTTGATAAATCTTAAAAATCAATATTTATCAAAACCATATATTTCTTTTCAAAACCATAGAAATCATTTTCAAAACGTTTATATATAGACCAACGGTGCCTGTATATAATTTTCTATCCTATGGTCAAGTGATACGGATATTTATCATTTCAATCCGCAATTTAAACATATTCGGGTATATATCTTTTCAACCCGAAATCCCAAATTCAATTCAATTGAAAATCGCTTGGGTTTATCATTTCAACCCATAACGATTTTCTCCTATTCTACAGATCGTTCGGGTATGTATCATTTCAACCCATAGTGATTCTATACTAACAGGGAACTTGCAGAGTGATAACAGATATGATAATAATATAACAACAGTAACAGGCATATAACATCAGTATAAATAACAGATAATGGTGTCGGATGTCATAGGTGAACATATACAGATAATGACATATATAACAATGTAAATAACTAACATCAGCATATTTCAATTTGACATTTCAATTGAAATCTAATTTAATAACTATAAGAACATTAATCGTGAGTGATTGCTCACCTTCCGAGGTTAGAGAGAACAGGAGATGACACGGATACGCTCAGAGAAACATACACTGAAATTGAGTTACGAATCCAAGCCAAGCAAAAATTTGCACGAATCAGAAGAGCAAAGCTGATAAATCAGAATTGACGAGATCAAATCAGAAATGAATCGATGAAGATAAATGGGTATAAGTGAACACGTATATATATATATATAACTATATATAACTATTTATATAAAATCATATTCTAAATGCTCAAACACATATTAAATTAAATATATATATATATGTATTTCAAAATCGTTGTTTTTAAAATAAAACATATATATTAAAATCGATGTAGATACATCATATAATTTAAAATAACTATTTGTATATACGTATAAGATGGAAAATACTTAAGTTATACTTGATATCTACCTATATGCATATACTCAACTGAACTATATAAAATCTACACAACAGATCAAGTATAAATTCATTCAACTCACACAAACTTCTTTATTATAACATATACTTTCATCTATACACTTTGAAACCATCATTTAATAACAAATATATATTACTTACAGCCCATAGTAAATATATACAGTAAATATTTGTATCTCTACATATCCAAGAAAAATGCAGACCATATACTTTAAAATAAATACTATTATAGTCCATATACATAAAAAAATTTCTCAAAAGCATATGTCAAATCTTGTATACAATACATCACTATATATATACTGGAAACAATGTTCAAAGTCCATATCCTTTTTTTTTATAATATAAACTATTATATAGAACTAATATATATATAATAGATAAAATATACGTACACCTACGAAACTTATATTATAATATATATAACAAGACTTTAAGCATAAATACATATACAACAGTTTTAAAATTTCGACTCAACTATCATATATACAACTACTACAGATAGGTGTAACTTACAGGGAAACAAAATAACAAAGTCATGTAAGCCAATATGTTTTGTATACTTAGATATATAGATAACCAAACACATTGCAGCACATATAATTTTTTTTATTTTATTTCTAAACACATACGAATACAACTAAATATATTATCATTTACTGTATATATAAACACACCACATCATATATACATTAACATATAATATATATAAACTATTATAACATATATATACATAATCTAAAATATATATATAAGCACTCACAAGAAAGGGGAGGCAGCACTAGGTCGAAATGACAGGTGGTGAATGGGGTCGAGGCGGTGGTGGGTTGTGGTGGCTGGCACAGTCTCTGGGTAGTGGCTGTTTGGATCTCGGAATGGAGTTGTGGTGGAGTCCCGGTGTGGGGTGACGTGGTAGTGCATGGGTAGGGCGGAGCATAGTGGAGCGGGTCTAGCAGGCGAATGGGTAGGTGGTCAGGCGAAGGGGTTGGTCACGGTCTGGTGAGGCGTTGATGGCAGGCAGGGCGAACGGCTGTGGTGGAGTAGATCTGGCGAAGGTCTGGTGGAGGAACATGGTGGCGGTCTGGCCTGAGTTCGTGGGATCTGTAGATTGGGTCTCGGTCTGGTGTTGCCTTGGAGGCGGTGGTGGGTGGCACGTTGGTCTCGGCTGGGAATGTGGTAGATCTTGGTCTGGTGGTTGACGTGGGTGTGGCTGGCGAATGGATGGTCTCGGCCTGGAAAATATGGGGTTAGAGGAGTGGGATCTGGTGGTGAATGGTATGTACGGTGGCAGGCAAACATGAGCAGGGGACAAACAAACAAAAACAATGAAGTACAAAAGTGAAAAAAAGAAAAGAATGTTGTCCTTTACCTTCCAGAGAGCTGCTCACGAATTGAAATGTTTTTGTGGTATTGAAATTTTTTTTTTGTGAACGAGTACTGTCAATAGCTATTCACTGATTTGTAGAGAAGGCAAAAGGAAATGGTCTTGAACGGTTAGAGAAAAATTAGGCAAGAATAAAAGGTTTTGAAACGGTAGAGGAAACAAAGAAAAATCAATTTTATTAATTGATGGACACATATGGAAGGCCAAAGGAATGGAAGCTGGCGTTTGAAGAAAAATGAAAAGGTGGAAGAGCAGGCAAAATGGTATACAACTCTTATAATTAAAATATAATATTCCAAACGTAAGTTCAAAGGAAACAAATGGTCAGAGAAAAAAAAATGGCCAACTTTTACGCACCAGCGATTTAAATAAGTTGAAGTGAACAAGGCTTTGCCAGTCATAACGCGGAATCATAACTGTGAACGAACGGTTTGAATTTCGAACGTTGGCAGAGGAAAGAGGTTAAAACGTACCGGTACGGTGAACCATTTTGTAAAGTTCACCGCGTAGCGGACTTCAAATCACAGAATTGAATATACCGTAGAGATCAGCACGATAACACGATCACAACGATATACAGATATTAGTGGTACGTTCATCCGATCAAAAGTCGGTATCGGTACCCAAAATGCTGCAATTTTGCCAGAAATAAGATAAACGGAGCAACAGAAGTCCAAATTTTGAAAAACGAAAGATGATTACTTACTCAGAAGATGATTTAGAAATTTTGTATGTAAAAATATTCAGGTTTGGAAAACATTTTATTTTCATCAATTTTAACTGATTAAATTGAAGTAAATTTACGCGCGAAATAAATTTTCATATTTTCGGACGAAAATTTACCAGTTGCTATGTTTAATTAGATGCATTCCAAATATCAAATTTATATTTCAAAATTTTATCGTTTAAAATTTCACAAAATTCAATTAATTAAATAAATAAGACCACTGAAATTTACGGGTCGTTACACTCTCCCCCACTCAAAACTTTTCGTCCCCGAAAAGGAAGGAGGTAGGAGAATAGAAACAACCAGAAAGAAAAAAATAGCTTTGAAACAAAATAAAACAATTAAATTAACCGTATGAATTTCAAATTAAACTAATTAATATTCAACAATTTGGTTTAATTCATTTGAGTTCACTTAAGTTAAATCAATCTATCTATTCCTGGTTCTCTCGTTTAGTGTTGAAACCAGCTACCACTAAGATACATTATCAATTTATCTAGTCATTCTCAATTAACAATTTCTAAACTATCAATTTGTATAATCATTTATTATACTCATATTTTATTCAACAAATTTAATTCTTTTATTCCAAATCATTATTAAGTTTATTCCACTTAATATATCCTATCACATATATTTAAACCATATAAATTAATTTAAACCATACAGATTTCAATTTAAATTAACTTATATTCAGTAATTGATTTTTAATTCAAGGTATTTCCATACTTTAATCAAATTTCAATTTATTAATTCCTTCAAAACAAATTTATTTGTCTCATCTTATTATCCACTTAACTTATACTTCTATTTATCTCTATTAACATCTTTATAATAAAATTAGGTGTATAACATTTACTATAACACTTAAATCTTTCCTTATAAAGTCATTTTATATTGTATATTATCCAATTACATTTTAACTTCTGAAAATTTTAGGTAAGTTATGCTAAGATGTAATTGAGTATTATACAAATAAGATTTTACAATTCAGTTATTCTCAGTTAACTATTTATCCAAGAATTTTGACTTTAGTTTATAATTGAAATCATCTTTAATCTAAAATTTAAGAATTTAAATCTCCGATTTACTTCAAAAAATTTAGAGATATATATATTATATCTATATCAATCAAATTAAATTTTAAAATAAGATACCTATATATATATATAAATCAAATTATATTGAAGAAATTCAAATCGAATATATTTTTTTTTTCAAAACAAAACCGTAGCAAAGCTACAGAATGGTTTCTCCTCTTCGAAACTCGAAAATGAATGTCGATGATGCGGCCGTCATCACCGAAATTATTTTCCAGCGACAAAGAGAAGAGCACTGATTTAAACATTTAAAATTCTTTGAAACCCATTTTATTCGAAAATACTTTAAATAATATACATTTTAGGACTTTAAAACAAAGTTTGAAATCACCAGAAATTTAATTCTTAAATTCCTCAATTTAAATTCATTTCAATTCCAAATAAATTCAAAACAGTTATCATTTTGCAATAGTCAATGACTTACAAAACAATAAAATGATAATCAAATATTATCATTTCAACAACCAAATTATTTAACTTTAAATTCCAGAAAATTTTTCTTATATATTTATTTCATTTATCAAATTAAGAAAATTATATTGTGTCAGTTTGCTCTGTTCAAGTGTTTTGGAAATTCTATCGATAGCGTTGATCAGACGAATCGATCGAAAATCCAAACCAACATCAACAACTCAAACAACACACTATAAACATCAACTATTTTATATTAATTACAAATACACTCCCTCACACGATGATTCCAAAATTGGATTCCAACACACGGATAGAGATCCAAATATAGAGGGACTCTAATCAAAGAGAATTCTAATCTAAAATAGATAGGCTCGAAACGAAGGTTAGATGATTGCATTTCAAACAGGAAGATGGATAAAGTTGTATAAATCGCGGGCAACCTTAACCGGGTCAACCGTGACTTCATAGATAAGATCGATATAGAATTCTGAAGCAAATCGACATTCGATTTCCAGAGGTAGAATTTGGGTATAGCATAAGATAGCTGCATCGTAAACCGAGGATACAGAAATCTCCGGTGAATCAATACCGATTGTAAAGGAGTTTCACCTCAGTACAAATTATTTGAAGATTGGCGAGACCGTCGATTTTATTATATAGATCATTCGAAGTGGAGTTATGGGATACTCCAGAATCAAAAGACACGAATAGGGGAGACACGAATGGACTTTGGAACCGAAGTGAACGTTCCAAAATTCAAAGGAACCGAGTCAAAGAAGAAGGAATTCAGGCTTGAACGAAGGTGATTCTGTAATTGAATTTTATTCTATATGCTGAGTTTTGCCTAAAACCAGAGCTCTGATACCACATGTAACCAACCCAGTATTCTCAACCATTCGCATCCATTATAAGTGTATAGGTAGACACTCATGCCGGAGTTGAATTGCTCAAAATACCGCGTTGTAATTAAAATTTGGCAAAACTCAGCATATACAGTAAATAAAATAATTACTGATCACAGACACAGAGTAATATAACCATAATGCAGCGGAAACAAAAGGATAGTAGTTCATGAAGCTACTATATATATAACAGAGTTAAACAAGATACAACAGAGGTCTCGAATACAATAGATGTCTCAATACAATAATCAAATACCAGATCTGAATACATCACTGGAATCAACAGAATAACTGAAAGCAGGATCGATAGATTTGCTGGATCTCCAAGCGAAGCTCCAACTCCAAAGGTGAGTCTCCAATGCTGTATCACTCAGTCTGACCCGAGCGTAAAGCAAAACACAAAACACTCGAGTCAGGATTAACATTCTTATATTAATAAATCCAACTCAAGTGAAATATCAACTGAAATACAAGTAACTTAAATGATGTTTGGGATAACCATCCTCTAAGGGTCCGTTAAACTATTTACTATGTAGTAATATACGCTATATACAGTAGTGTCTAAATAAGTAAAGTATAATCATATCGGAAAATAGCGTTAAGGGGATGGAGAACCTTAACGCGGTCGGATCTTAAAATCATAATCGTAGTAAAGCTCGGTATGGTAGGTGACACGGCACAACTAGGCAATGCCAGGGTAGATATACCAATTACGCACACGGACTGATGGATATGCATAGCAGCCACTACCGTTCCACCTCGAACAACATTCCCAAATCGGAGGATGGCCATCTAGTCAAATCACAAGTAAGAGTATAATGTCGAAGAAATGCGTCCGAGAAGAGGTGCTACCTCACTGGTCCGAGATCGCTCCTGTTTTAGCCACCTTATGCCAACTCACGGGAGTTGGGTCCACGTAACATACCTTAAGAACGCCGCCACCATCCTACTTCATTCTGGAATCTCCACCGCGTACACGGTTGTCAAAGTGGTTTTCGGTATCGACAGAGAGTATGTCCATATCCGATCCCGGTCTCTTTGCCAACCAATCGTTATTATAACACCGTGGTCGTTTCAAAATAGTTTATACTTTAAACCAAAATCATTATCATTTCCAAAACCCAATTTAATACGATATTATTTCACTTCAAATATCCATTTTCAAAATCATATTACTTTCCAAAGTTATAATGCTTTCGAAATCATAGTCTGGAAATCACAGTATTTTGGCAATCATAACACTTTCCTTTTTAAACAGTTTAGATAATAAAATTTCGTTATAAAATAAATTAGTTTCCTCAAATTTCACAAATCGATTCAAATAACTCGAATTCCAAAAAAATTTAATTTAATCAAATCTCAAATTATCAGTTTCAACTCGATTCAGCTTCTAAATAAACCATTTCAAATTATCGATTTCAAATACATATCTGAACCATAAAATAAGCCATTTCAATTTTAATATATTTCAAAGCTTTTATTATTCAACATTTCAAAACTAAATTCGACAAATTTATATACATATCAAATTCACTTTACAATTATTTAGTTTTGAAATAATAACTTAACATTTCCATAACATTTGAATACAATTTCAATTTACAATTTAAATAAACAAAATATCTTTTTAAATATTTATACGTTTGAAATATCCATTTAAGTCACCTTTTCAAATTTCAAGTTGTAAATCACTTCTTTAAATTTCAAATTCAATACATTTTAAATCAAACTTATTTAAGTATAATTCTTAAATAAAATATAATTTCAATCAATTTCAAATCATTATAAATTCTATATTTCAAAAATATAGATATTAAATAAATACTTAAACATATTATTTATCAACTTTATTTAATCAACTTTGATAAATCTTAAAAATCAATATTTATCAAAACCATATATTTCTTTTCAAAACCATAGAAATCATTTTCAAAACGTTTATATATAGACCAACGGTGCCTGTATATAATTTTCTATCCTATGGTCAAGTGATACAGATATTTATCATTTCAATCCGCAATTTAAACATATTCGGGTATATATCTTTTCAACCCGAAATCCCAAATTCAATTCAATTGAAAATCGCTTGGGTTTATCATTTCAACCCATAACGATTTTCTCCTATTCTACAGATCGTTCGGGTATGTATCATTTCAACCCATAGTGATTCTATACTAACAGGGAACTTGCAGAGTGATAACAGATATGATAATAATATAACAACAGTAACAGGCATATAACATCAGTATAAATAACAGATAATGGTGTCTGATGTCATAGGTGAACATATACAGATAATGACATATATAACAATGTAAATAACTAACATCAGCATATTTCAATTTGACATTTCAATTGAAATCTAATTTAATAACTATAAGAACATTAATCGTGAGTGATTTCTCACCTTCCGAGGTTAGAGAGAACAAGAGATGACACGGATACGCTCAGAGAAACATACACTGAAATTGAGTTACGAATCCAAGCCAAGCAAAAATTTGCACGAATCAGAAGAGCAAAGCTGATAAATCAGAATTGACGAGATCAAATCAGAAATGAATCGATGAAGATAAATGGGTATAAGTGAACACGTATATATATATATATAACTATATATAACTATTTATATAAAATCATATTCTAAATGCTCAAACACATATTAAATTAAATATATATATATATATGTATTTCAAAATCGTTGTTTTTAAAATAAAACATATATATTAAAATCGATGTAGATACATCATATAATTTAAAATAACTATTTGTATATACGTATAAGATGGAAAATACTTAAGTTATACTTGATATCTACCTATATGCATATACTCAACTGAACTATATAAAATCTACACAACAGATCAAGTATAAATTCATTCAACTCACACAAACTTCTTTATTATAACATATACTTTCATCTATACACTTTGAAACCATCATTTAATAACAAATATATATTACTTACAGCCCATAGTAAATATATACAGTAAATATTTGTATCTCTACATATCCAAGCAAAATGCAGACCATATACTTTAAAATAAATACTATTATAGTCCATATACATAAAAAAATTTCTCAAAAGCATATGTCAAATCTTGTATACAATACATCACTATATATATACTGGAAACAATGTTCAAAGTCCATATCCTTTTTTTTTATAATATAAACTATTATATAGAACTAATATATATATAATAGATAAAATATACGTACACCTACGAAACTTATATTATAATATATATAACAAGACTTTAAGCATAAATACATATACAACAGTTTTAAAATTTCGACTCAACTATCATATATACAACTACTACAGATAGGTGTAACTTACAGGGAAACAAAATAACAAAGTCATGTAAGCCAATATGTTTTGTATACTTAGATATATAGATAACCAAACACATTGCAGCACATATAATTTTTTTTTTCTAAACACATATGAATACAACTAAATATATTATCATTTACTGTATATATAAACACACCACATCATATATACATTAACATATAATATATATAAACTATTATAACATATATATACATAATCTAAAATATATATAAGCACTCACAAGAAAGGGGAGGCAGCACTAGGTCGAAATGACAGGTGGTGAATGGGGTCGAGGCGGTGGTGGGTTGTGGTGGCTGGCACAGTCTCTGGGTAGTGGCTGTCTGGATCTCGGAATGGAGTTGTGGTGGAGTCCCGATGTGGGGTGACGTGGTAGTGCATGGGTAGGGCGGAGCATAGTGGAGCGGGTCTAGCAGGCGAATGGGTAGGTGGTCAGGCGAAGGGGTTGGTCACGGTCTGGTGAGGCGTTGATGGCAGGCAGGGCGAACGGCTGTGGTGGAGTAGATCTGGCGAAGGTCTGGTGGAGGAACATGGTGGCGGTCTGGCCTGAGTTCGTGGGATCTGTAGATTGGGTCTCGGTCTGGTGTTGCCTTGGAGGCGGTGGTGGGTGGCACGTTGGTCTCGGCTGGGCATGTGGTAGATCTTGGTCTGGTGGTTGGCGTGGGTGTGGCTGGCGAATGGATGGTCTCGGCCTGGAAAATATGGGGTTAGAGGAGTGGGATCTGGTGGTGAATGGTATGTACGGTGGCAGGCAAACATGAGCAGGGGACAAACAAACAAAAACAATGAAGTACAAAAGTGAAAAAAAGAGAAGAATGTTGTCCTTTACCTTCCAGAGAGCTGCTCACGAATTGAAATGATTTTGTGGTACTGAATTTTTTTTTTTGTGAACGAGTACTGTCAATAGCTATTCACTGATTTGTAGAGAAGGCAAAAGGAAATGGTCTTGAACGGTTAGAGAAAAATTAGGCAAGAATAAAAGGTTTTGAAACGGTAGAGGAAACAAAGAAAAATCAATTTTATTAATTGATGGACACATATGGAAGGCCAAAGGAATGGAAGCTGGCGTTTGAAGAAAAATGAAAAGGTGGAAGAGCAGGCAAAATGGTATACAACTCTTATAATTAAAATATAATATTCCAAACGTAAGTTCAAAGGAAACAAATGGTCAGAGAAAAAAAAATGGCCAACTTTTACGCACCAGCGATTTAAATAAGTTGAAGTGAACAAGGCTTTGCCAGTCATAACGCGAAATCATAACTGTGAACGAACGGTTTGAATTTTGAACGTTGGCAGAGGAAAGAGGTTAAAACGTACCGGTACGGTGAACCATTTTGTAAAGTTCACCGCGTAGCGGACTTCAAATCACAGAATTGAATATACCGTAGAGATCAGCACGATAACACGATCACAACGATATACAAATATTAGTGGTACGATCATCCGATCAAAAGTCGGTATCGGTACCCAAAATGCTGCAATTTTGCCAGAAATAAGATAAACGGAGCAACAGAAGTCCAAATTTTGAAAAACGAAAGATGATTACTTACTCAGAAGATGATTTAGAAATTTTGTATGTAAAAATATTCAGGTTTGGAAAACATTTTATTTTCATCAATTTTAACTGATTAAATTGAAGTAAATTTACGCGCGAAATAAATTTTCATATTTTCGGACGAAAATTTACCAGTTGCTATGTTTAATTAGATGCATTCCAAATATCAAATTTATATTTCAAAATTTTATCGTTTAAAATTTCACAAAATTCAATTAATTAAATAAATAAGACCACTGAAATTTACGGGTCGTTACATGTAGTCAATCGACCCTACCACCACCACATCAGCCACTACCACAACTCTATCCACCATTCCAGCCATAACCTAAACCCTAAACCTCTAGGTCACTTTATTACACCTATTAAAATCCTAACCCTAGCAAACAAAACCATACCTCTTCTCACCCACCTAGAGTGCCACCTACATCCCCATCACATAACGACATCGTTTTTCATCTCATCTTGCTCATTAGTAATCAATTACAACAAATAGTTGCAGGTACAAAATATACTATATGGTAGAATTACATGAAAAATTATGAAAAAAATAATTGCATGTACAAAATGCTACTAAATCGTAGCATTTAAACATATATGCTACTAAATGGTAAGCATTTAAACATAAATGCATTATTGTGTAACATCAAAAAAATAATGTTATTTTTTTTGTTTAGTAAATACAAAATGCTACTATGTAGTAGTATTTAAACATAAAATTCTATTATGAGGTAAAATAAAAAAAGTAAATGTAATTTTTTGCTTAATAAAAATACAAAATGTTTGCAACGACTAGTAAATTTGACACTGCAAAAAATATTAAATTAATTAACAATAAATTTTGACTAAATGGTGAATTGGGTATTGTGTTTATAGCCATTGCGAAGGTCTTTTAGATATGATCGGTTTGATATATAGTTTTGATGCATTTGGAATTACGGTTTGCGCAAACGTTATAGTGTTTAAATATCGTACATAGCAGTTTCAGGCTAAACCAGATGTATAAGCCATAACTCATGCTAATGACTATATAAGAGGCTACAGAACCCTATCCATTACCTCTATCTTCAGTCTTCTTTCTCAATCCTGGAATCTCCCTTGATCACACTTTAATAGCACTAATTACAAATTGATTCAAAATTAAAATTGCCCAAACCCTTATATATTATATATCGGTCCAAAGCTCTCGATGAATGGAGTTGATGGGTGGTGTTTATTTATCGTAAAAGTGCTCAAAGTGGATGGAAATCACATTCGAAGGCAGATCCAATGAAACCCTAGCTGCCAATTTTGGTTTTTTTGATTTAGGCAGCAATTAGCGAAACTGAAGATACATGGTCGTAGATCTCGACGAATAGATCGTAGATGGTCTTAGTTGCATCTTCTATGGTTGAAATCACTCGGAATTTGTGTTTGAAGTCACGTTAGGCGGCGAAGATGGGCTTGGCTGCAAGTGGCTAAACCTTTTTTTTCATATTATCTCTTTTTCACTTTAAATCATTTCATTATATTATATTATTATAATATTCATTTTAAACCTTTTTTATAATTTCAAAACCATTAAGAGGCTAAATAAACTCCATACACATATTATATGCATTCATTTCTATTAATTAACCATTTTATTATGATTTCTCATAATTTATCATAACCAAGTTATCAACCATATCAACATCCATAAAATCAACCATATAATCATTTAAGTTATCAACCATTCACACAAATCATTAAGAGATTAAATGGTCATATTATACTTAAAAATAGTTATAGAGATTATTTGTTATAAAAAAACATTGAGTACTCACCATAATCAAATCAAACTTCCTACCAACATTTAAATCACCACAACACTTCATCTAAATCATTACTAAACTTCACCAATACATCACTAAACAACTCAACCATGCTTTCAAAGTGCTCGGCCACCATTTCTACCACCTCCTTGCCCACGGCCCATGCTCCCATCACCTCCAAACTCTCGGCCTCCACCACCCAAGCACCATCACGCACGGCCAAGTGCCATTAAAGGTGAGAAGAGAAAGAAGTAGATTAAAAAGAGATTAGAGAACAATTTGCGGATTGGTGCTTAAGCACTCCACTATTTTTAACCCTTCTACCTCTCTTAAAGAGGATAAGCCAATAGAGAGCACTAAGAAGTGCAAGAATGGTGAAGAAGAAGAATGAATGAATTTGTGAAGAATGAAGGAGGATATGGGTAGGTATTTATAGGAAAAATTTGTGAAAGAATATCTAAATGTGCATGGACCAAACTACCCTTAGCCCACTCCCCTCCCATCACATCATAATACACGTTAATTACCCCCCCTCCATGTGCTCCATTACTTCATCCACTTCATGTATGCATATGTTGACTTATGTAAGCTTAAGGAGGATGCTTGCTTAAAATATCTTATATATTTTATAATATATATGTGTTTAAGTGTAAATGTATACATGTATATATTTATGTGTATGTTAGGGTGTGCATTTATGTGTTCTATATGTGTACATGACATATAAACAACGTTGCACTGATTTCGAACAACTTTCGTTCGATAAACCGTTGCCAATCGGAGAACCGATTTCAGTCACATTTTCACTTATAATTTAAATTACATATATTTGTAAAAAAAAATTGAATTTTTTTTCTTATCAGTTTAAATTAATTAAAATAATCACATTTGAATTATAAAACCATATAAATCAATATTAACTATTATTTACAAAAATTGTTATTATACTGATAAAGCGATATCAATTTTCTTATATTTTCAAACTGATTATATATCTCTTTATAAAACTTGTATAAATTATTTATTATCACCTTATAACTATTTAAAATGAATTATTATCATTTAAAAACAATCATTTAAATAATTATAATAATTATTAAATCATTAAATCTCATTTAAATTCACAAATCAATGATTAAATATAATGGTATCACTGATGATGTCATATACTCATTTAGTTTCCAAAAATAAATAAATTAATTTTTATTTTATATTCTTATTCAATTATAAAAATAAGTATATGTATCCAGCTTCATGCGCGATCTTTTACGATTATAGAGATGTTTATTGATAAAAAGGTTTTCGGCCATTTTATTGATATATTTCCAAAGGAAATATTTTTTGTAAATACTTATTACCATTATTATTTATTATTCAAAACATCATAACTTGTGTTATAAAACCTTATATTAGAATATTTTAAAAAAATATAATTTATCAAATTGATAAATTAGTGAGTCGTTACAGACTTCCCCCTTAAAAGAATTTCGTCCCCGAAAATACCCAAAACAAACCAAAGGTATTTGCCCAAAATATTTATTTTTAAACTTACATGCGTATGATGTACAAAGATCATTCGTACACAATATCTGATTCGATCTACTATTCGAATTCACAACTTTACTTCCGAACTAGTATCGATCCCCCGATCCTCTAATGCGGACTCTGATCAGGCTTCTTGATCAGAAAACTTTGTTTCCCTTACATAATCTCAATTATGATAGAAAACTCAAGTATCCAATCGTAAACCCTCATCAATTTTCGCCGTCAAGAGTAGAGTGATAAATCCTCTTTCGGACTGGTGTAAACACCTCAAAGTTCCGTACTCGAATCTTAAACCAAAATCGTGTGACGAAATGATCTACTTACAACTTATTTAACTTTTTCTAATCTTGATGAAAACATCTCATAAACTTTTATTTTTCATTTAAATACCTTTATAAACGCTTTCTTCAAAATATTTATTCTGAAAAATATTTCTATCTCTTTTTTAAAAGAAATAAGTTATCCTTTATTTGGAATAAAACCACTATAATTCTTATTTCAAAATTCTTTTGAAATTCCTTTGTTAATAAATCTCCTTATAAATTTAATTCCAAATTTATTTTATATTACATAACTTTCCCTTTTATACCTTTTCAAAACATTAGGATATGAATTCTCAAACCCATCTTTCTCAAACATCATTTTATTTTTGCCAATTACACTTTATTTTATAAAATATACTTTTATAAAATATATTCTTAGATAATTTCTTAATTTTTTTTATAAAGACACTTCTTTATATTATATAATCATTTTATTTCAAAATATCTTATTAAATTTGATCGGATATAAGATAGAAGAAGTGCTCTGAGAGGATAATCCAAAGAGAAGTTTATTAATTAACATCATATTTATACATCCATTCCATAATATTATTTACTTAAGTTCTAAACATTTTAATACAACATAATCTCATGTTTATTATTACTTTACAACTTAAGTTTATTCCATTTCAAATGTCAAATCCTAATTTCTATTTAACTCGTTTCATTAATTTCATTACAAATCGAATTCAATTCACTTTCATTTACCTTTTCTTAAGTTAACTTCATTTCATTTAACTTACTCAAGTTAATTCTTTTATTTCATATCTCAATTTCAAATTTCCTTTGGTTTGCTTAACCAAAATGTTCAACCATTTTTAAAATTTGGTTTTACTTTCCTGTTCAAATTCATAAGTCGTAAACTTATTCCCTTTTTTTATATTTATCAAATCATACTTGGAATTTTACAATCAAAACTTGTTTTATCAAAACAAAACTTCGATAGTAAATTATTAAGGTAGCAATTCATCGACTCGAAAATGAATACTGATGATGCTACAGTCATCACCCGAATTATTTTCCAGCGACTAAAATGAGTTCAATTCTTGTTCATATTTCTTTTAAATTCCCTTTTTTACTTTATAAATCACATTTATAAAATTATACTTATATATAATTTCACTTATTTCACCTTGGTTATATAAAACCATTTTTTTATTTGTTTATAAAATCCATTTTATAAATCCCTTCATAGAATCATCTTATATTAACTTACTCCCTTTTAGATTTTATAATTCTTTTCCAAATTACCCAAAATTTAGTTTCTCAAAATTTATATAACATATCTTTCATATCCACTTTTTACAAAATTATTTGGTAAAATACATTTTATGCTACATGCTTATTTTATTATCTTATACTAATTCATTAAACTTAACCCCATATTCTTATCAAACATGTTATAGTCAAATCGTGAAACTTAATTCATAAGATGTTCGTTCAATCAACAAATGATAATAACTAAATATTATTATTCCCTTAACCATAAACCGACACACACAAATATCTATATCTTTCAAAATATATTCCTTTATACTTAAAATATAATCCTTTTAAAATAGTGTGTCGGTTAATCTAGTTTAAGTGTTTAGAAATCCCTATCGATAACGGTGATCAGGCGCATCGACCAGAATCTATAAACCACTCAACAGATAAATCAACACAAAACATTTTTATATCAAATAACAAATATGCGCTCATATATATAATACTCTCAAAACTGATTCTAGGGTGTTACTAACCCTATCTCTAATGAGTCACTCATTCCAGGGTATTACTAACCCTGTCTATAATGAGTTTTACCCCAACAAAGCCTAGGTGTTCGCTCAACCTAAGCTCGGATACCAAATGTAACGACCGATATTTTCGACCCTCGAAAATCGACACTGATACATCCTCGTGCTGCAAATCCAAGTGCTGGAAAGTCCGATTGTTAGGGAAAAAAGAAAATAAAGATAGAACAGAATCTCACATAAATGGAATAACATTTATTATTTCAATATATAATCTTTACAGTGGAAAATTTTGAATACAATATCAGAGTCTAACCTGAATTCAGCCTGGACAGTTATAAACCCATGTCCTTACGAATGCTGACAACCAAACAAAACAAATGCAGTATGTGCAGTGGATAATAAAATACGTCCATATGTAGATGAAGATCTCCAGCTCTCCTTTGGAAACTCCAAGTGTCTTCAACTAAACCTAAACCTACTCGGATCTGACCCGAGTATTTAAAATACCCGGATCAGGCTTGATAAACCAGCGTGAGACACTCGATTTATAAATTGATGCCAGTTTAAAACCTTTGAAAAGAAGGGTATCTCATAAGACCACGCCCACACATAAATACGGACGGGTTTTTATCTTATGATAACCAAATCACTTTTATACCAAAATAATTTGATATTATTTCTAATGACATTTCTTTGAAAATACTTTTCAAATAATATATGAAAATAGCCAAAATTGTTACATTGATTAAATTTGACGGCTTACTAGCTACTTTTTAAAAGTAGGTTCTACAATCAAAACCGTAAAGGTAACGTATTGAAATTGAATTTCCAACAAGATAGGGAACTAGTCACCATCCAGATCAGAAAAATCCACGTATAAATGTCCTAGTTCACTCTAGTGGCTTTACACGATCTCCGTCAGCCTCTAAACTATACTACTACACTACCATGGAACAGCGTATTACTTGGTGGCTTTACACGATCTCCTTCAGCCTCATACTTTTCCATTCATACAATATGGCAACAAGTGCCTACAGGGAACTTCCCTCAATAATAGCCCGAAATATGTCCTTTAAACCACATAGCATCCCGTACCATTCCTGGGGTGTGAGGTTACACTCCACAAAGCCACACTTTGCTTTTCGCAAAGCCACGCTTTGATCATCACAGCTTCCACTTTGAATGCCACATTGTCATTCCTTTGATTACTATTGACTTTCATGAACATACAACCTCTGAGCTCGTACGTCTCAGAGAAGGGTGTTAAGCTAAGAGAAGTTGCCTTCTCCGCCACCAAGTAGATGTATGTTTGTAAAAGTCAATGTTTGTGATCTCAGAAATGCAATGTTAGACATTTTTCCATACAAGTTCGTTCTGGGACTGAACAAAACCGAAGGCACTCCTCCTATCACACCCTGTCGGGAATTATCCCTAGGATTAGTAGCGATTAGTCCTTGCAATCGAAGATTTTCATAACAGAGCACTACTGCCACCATAAATATATGATATGGTAAATTTCACCTCGAAAGACTAGTGGTAAGCAGCCCTTCATCATGAAGATCCCCGTCTTCAAAAATCATCATCATCATCATGTCTTCACTTTCGAACGTATACATTGGTTTGGAGTGGTTTTTGGATAGGAGTTACCCAAATCCGACCCGGTTCCTCCAAACCAATCATCGACTAAAAAGATGTTAAGTTAATATGTGATTATCAATCGCCAATCAATTTAATTCATCTTTTTATTCATTTATAAATATCTCTTAGAGATATATTCATTAAATTTTTTCTTTCTCTTTTTCAGAGTATATGGAATCATTAAGCCTCATTTATCAAATCATTTGATTAATAAAACCTTCTATTAATCTTGAAATAATTCCAAATCCTTCCACCTTTTATCTAGGAAAACATTTCCAAATCATTTCTATGCAAACCAAGTTATTTAAATCTGGAAAATTATATCTTTATACTTTGGGAAATTTTGATCCGAGAAAACCAAATTTACTATCCCATCCGTCGGGCTAGTCCGGATAGCCAGGGAGAGAGCAGGAAACTGGTTTTCCAAACCCAAGCCTAGACACTATCTCTCTAACACTCATAAGGCGGTCAAGTTATTTGGTCGACTCTAAACCATTAAACCTTTAATCATTTCATAAATCCTTCAAACTACCTTTGAAATACTTTATTAATCATTTGAAAACATTTTCAAAAAATTTGAAAAAGAATCGTTAAGTTTAAAACTATATTTCAAAAGTTGTAGAAAAGTGCCGCGGAAAAGTGCCGAAGAAAGTGCTTTTTAGCTATATCATCAAATCGACTTTTTATTATTTGGAAATTCATTTTTATAACTCAAATCACTTTTAAAATATTTTAAAAGATTTATTCCATATTCTTAAACATTTTAAAACATCATTTTCGAAGAAATCCAGTTTAGGATTCCGAATTGCAAATTTGGGATTTTTCAAAAACTTGTTTTACTCATATTTCAAAATCTACTTATCGGAAGCTCGATTTTCTTTCTTCGTTGGAAAACTATAGATATAAGTTTGGAAATTCTTATCTCAAAGAATTCTGAGCTAAATTCCATTCTATAAACTTGTTTGACTTTTATGGCGCGAAATGTCGTTACGCGACGCGCCTGTTTTTGACTAAATTTTCATTTACCTTTCAAACTTTACCAAAAAACTTTCATATGTTTATAAAACATTTATAAATCATTTTCAAATATTTAAACCAATATTTTTCCATATTAAATCTCTTTTTCACTTTTAAATCATTTCATAATATTATATTATTATAATATTCATTTTAAACCTTTTTTATATTTTCAAAACCACTAAGAGGCTAAATAAACTCCATACACATATTATATGCATTCATTTGTATTAATTAACCATTTTATTATGATTTCTCATAATTTATCACAACCGAGTTATCAACCATATCAGCATCCATAAAATCAACCATATAATCATTCAAGTTATCAACCATTCACACAAATCATTAAGAGATTAAATGGTAATATTATCATATTTAAAAATAGCTATAGAGATTATTTGTTATAAAAAACATTAAGTATTCACCATAATAAAACCAAACTTCCTACCAACATTCAAATCACCACAAGACTTCATCAAAATCATTACTAAACTTCACCAATACATCAAAAAACAACTCAACCATGCTTTTAAAGTGCTCGGCCACCATTTCTACCTCCTCCTTGCTCACGGCTCATGCTCCCATCACCTCCAAACTCTCGGCCTCCACCACCTAAGCACCATCGCTCACGACCAAGTACCATTAAAGAAGAGAAGAGAAAGAAGTAGATTAAGAAGAGGTTAGAGAGTAATTAGCGGATTGATGCTTAAACACTCCACTATTTTTAACCCTCCTGCCTCTCTTAAAGGGGAGAAGCCATTAGAGAGCATTGAGAAGCTCAAGAATGGTGAAGAAGAAGAATGAATTTGTGAAGAATAAAGAAGGATATGGGTGGGTATTTATAGGAAAAATTTGTGAAAGAATATCTAAATGTGCAGACCAAACTACCCTTAACCCACTCCCTCCCATCACATCATAATACACGTTAATTACCCCCCTCCATGTGCTCCATCACTTCATCCACTTCATGTATGCATATGTTGAATTATGTAAGCTTAAGGAGGAAGCTTGCTTAAAATATCTTATATATTTTATAATATATATGATGTGATGAGGGGGAGTTACCCAAATTGGATAGGAGTTGCCTAAATCCGACCCGGTTCTTCCAAACCAATCATCGATTAAAAAGATGTTAAGTTTATATGTGATTATCAATCATCAATCAATTTAATTCATCTTTTTATTCATTCATAGATATCTCTTAGAGATATATTCATTAAATTATTTCTTTCTCTTTTTCAGAGTATATGGAATCATTAAGCCTCATTTATCAAATCATGGTTAATAAAACCTTCTTTTAATCTTGAAATAATTCCAAATCCTTCCAATTTTTATCTAGGAAAACATTTCCAAATCATTTCTATGCAAACCAAGTTATTTAAATTTGGAAAATTTTGATCCGAGTAAACCAAATTTACTATCTCATCCGTCGGGCCAGTCCGAATAGCCAGGGAGAGAGCAGGAAACTGGTTTTCTAAATCCAAGCCTAGACACTATCTCTTTGACACCCATAAGACGGTCAAGTTATTTGATCGACTCCAAATCATTAAACCTTTAATCATTTCATAAATTCTTCAAATTACCTTTAAAATACTTTATTAACCATTTGAAACATTTTCAAAAAATTTGAAAAAGAATCGTTAAGTTTAAAACTATATTTTAAAAATTATTGAAAAGTGCTGTGGAAAAGTGCTGAAGAAAGTGTTTTTAAGCTGTATTGATCAAATTGACTTTTTATTATTTGGAAATTAATTTTTATAACTCAAATCACTTTTAAAACGTTTTAAAAGATTTATAAGATTTATTCCATATTTTTAAACATTTTAAAACATCATTTTCGAAGAAATCCAGTTTTAGATTTCGAACTGCAAATTTGGGATTTTTCAAAAACTTGTTTTACTCATATTTCAAAATCTAGTTATCGAAATCTCGATTGTCTTTCTTTGTTGGAAAACTATGGATATAAGTTCGGAAAATTCTTATGTCGGAGAATTCCGAGCTAAATTCCATTCTATAAACTCGTTTGACTTTTATGACGCGAAATCGCGAAATGCCGTTACGCGACACGCCTGTTTTTGACTAAATTTTCATTTACCTTTCAAACTTTACCAAAAAACTTTCATATGTTTATAAAACATTTATAAATCATTTTCAAACATTTAAACCAAAAATTTTCCATATTAAATCTCTTTTTCCCTTTTAAATCATTTCATAATATTACATTATTATAATATTCATTTTAAACCTTTTTTATATTTTCAAAACCATCAAGAGGCTAAATAAACTCCATACACATATTATATGCATTCATTTCTATTAATTAACCATTTATGATTTATCATAATTTATCACAACCAAGTTATCAACCATATCAACATCCATAAAATCAACCATATAATTATTTAAATTATCAACCATTCACACAAATGATTAAGAAATTAAATGGTCATATTATCATACTTAAAAATAGTTATAGAGATTATTTGTTATAAAAAAAACATTCAGTACTCACCATAATCAAACCAAATTTCCTACCAACATTCAAATCACCACAAGACTTCATCTAAATCATTACTAAACTTCACCAATACATCACTAAACAACTCAACCATGCTTTCAAAGTGCTCGACGACCATTTCTACCTCCTCCTTGCTTACGGACCATGCTCCCATCACCTCCAAACTCTCGGCCTCCACCACCTAAGCACCATCACTCACGACCAACTGCCATTAAAGAAGAGAAGAGAAAGACGTAGAATAAGAAGAGGTTAGAGAGTTGTGACGACCCAGAATTTTTGTATGTTTGAAATTGGAATATTTAATTAATTTTAAATATTCAGAGATTAATTATTAACTTAAATTTCAAATATCACTGGTTATTGGATAATTAATTACTAAATTTAATTATTTGAAGATTGGATGATAGATTATTGATAAAACAATCGAAAATTAGGTAAAATATTGAATCTGGGATTTAAAGCCTGTTAAAAATAATTCGAAGACAGATAATGAAAGTGCAGTGAATACTGTAGCTAGCATCACGTATAGAGATTTAAAAGCACGTGTTATCTTCTTTAAGACGCCTTGTCGTTTGATTAAAAAAAAAAAAGAGTCGGCTTCGTTCGTAAGCTAAGGAACGAAAAGGAATAAGCGTGCTTCTCGTCCTTCAGTTACTAACCCTTTTGATTTACAAAAAAAAAGAATAATGGCCAATGTTTTCCAAATCCTTCCCCTTCGTTCTTTATCAGTTCGAACGAAATCACCCTCGTTCTTTAAATCACTTACCTCTGCTATTTTTCCTCTTCATTCACGAAAATCGCCCTCTTCCTCACCTTCGATTTTTGTTCAATCCAATGCGTGGACGAGAGGAAGTGGGTTACACTCGCGAATCAAACTTGCGGTGATGGAGGCTTCATCGCCGACAAGTGGAAGGCATGCGATCGAGTCACGTCAGGTAGCGATCGCGCGATAGGGTTTGCGAGTTGCGGCGTTTTGGGAGTGGACGATGGCTGGATGGCTGATGGTTTGGGTCGCGACTCGAAGAAAGGTCAGAGGAGTTCGCGATGGGACGCTTGGACTCACGTGAAGGTGGAAGTCGAGGCTAGGTCGGGATGGTGATTTCGAATTCGAGCTTTAGCAGTGTCGGGCCATAGGTATATTATCTTCTTCTAGTTGGTTTAAATTTCAGCTTGTAGTTAATTTAATTTATAATTAGGATGAGGAGGAGATATACACAGGAAACTGAACATTTATATAAAACTTCATGAAGACAGCAATTTTAAATTGAATTGAATTGAAATATATATAAAACTTAGATTTTAGAAACTATATAAATAATTTTATATAGGAAATGTTTTTGGAAATAAATATACTTATACACATTTTTAATTTATTAGTTATTTTAAAACAATGGATTTGGTGATTAAATTGCTAAATTAACCTATGTGAATTATGTTAGTTACTAAAAGGTTTCTAAAAGAAAATGTTTCTAAAAGTAAATGTTAATTTAAAAGTAAATTTTAGTTTAAATTAAATTTATTAAACGGTAATTAATTTTTCGATTTGTTTGAATATTAATAAAACATATAATGATTTTACAAGGTTTGGAAATCGTGGAAAACAAGTTGAGATGGGATGGATTGCTAAATAAAATAAAGGTGAGTTAATCTCACTCAGCTGAATTTTTAATTTAAATGGTTAAATTTAAATAATTGATTGGATGATTGCATTGATTGATGTGCTATATATATAGTAGTATATAGCAATATATACATATTGGCATATGTATATATTGGAGTTGTTGATATTCCTACATTATATAGCGGATGAGACCCTATGCGCCGCATAATAGCGGATGATATTTTATATAAAACCCATATACCGCGATATTCCACCTTGAAGTGGAATTGGTATTTTATATTGTGCTAACGTCTGTGGATGCAGGGAAACAGGTTGGAGGGATCCAACTGGATTCCTCAAAAGTATTAGATTATTTAATATTCTGTGTTCTGAATATTTGATATCATGTGATGATTTTATATTGGATGATGTGGTTGATTTGGATTGTCCAGTATAATAAATTATAAAATCTATGGAATTGAATTTTTGGAAAGAAATCAAGGAATAAAAGTTTAAGTAAAATAATTCGAGGAATTGGGATAAAATTTATAATGAATTGAAATAAAAATAAGGTGATTTGGAATTTTTAACAAATATGAAATAAGGGGATTTTGAATTCACAAGGGATAATAAATTTTATACTTAAGTGATATTATTTGAAAAATAAAAGAAGTTATTTTTGAAATTAAGGATTAAAGTTAATTAAAGAATAAATAAGGAGTTTTGGAAATCTGTAATCGATATTGGTAAAAAAGGGGTTTAACTCGTAATAAGGAATAAAATCTAAAGGTTAATGTATTTTGGAATAAATGAAGTAGCAAAGGAAATTTATTTCAAAGTAAGTAGAGTAAATTGGGAAATCAATTGGAAATTGATTTAGTTGTTTAAAATTGGAATTTTAGAAGAGAAATGAGATTTTGGAATTTATAAACTGGGTTTATAAAGTAAAATAAAATATCAGTGGATATTAGAAAATATAAATTCAAGGTGGGAATTTATAAAGGGATATGAATTGGTTTAAAATAAATGTTGATTTATTTTTAAAGGATGTGAAGAGAAGTGTATTTCTCTGGATAGCCAAGTACGTTTTTCAAAGCAATTTTGAATATAAGTTAAAAGTTCTAATTGTGTTTTTAAAAGCATATTTTAGAAAATTAATTATTTCTAAATGTTAAATTTCCTAAGTAAGTATGTTTTGGAAAAATATATCCTTTTTAAATGTTTAAACTTTAAAGTAAGATTTTCAAAATCTATTATTGTAGTAATTATATAAAAGTGATTTGCTATTATGTTTTAAAAGGAGAAATTTAGTTTATATTCATAAAGTGGTTTATTTTAAAGTATATATTTTTAATAAAGTATTAAAGTAGTTTGATTTCAATGTTATAAAATATATTTAAAAATAAAGTGTTTTTAAATTATTTTAAAAATTAAAAGTATTTTGTACTTGGTGATTCAGTGGAAATAATTATTTGGGAAATGTATTCCGTAAGCGGAAACTGTTTGAAATTGTTTTCAAATGAGCTTTGAAAATTTGGAAATATATCTTGGAAAGATATTTGGGCAAATAATAATGTGGGAAATTATTTATTGTGTGATGGTTGCTTGTGGATGTTAATTGATAGTTAAATAACCGACTATCAATATTGGCCAAATGCGTTGATCGTTTCGAAGAGACCGGGATCGAGTTTCCGTATACCGGGATTCTAGGTCTGGAGACTCGAATACCACTTCGATCCGGTTTGTACATTTCGTGTAACGTGTTCAGAGTCGAAGATGGAGCAGTGAAGTGCAAGGGCTAGTCGCTACTAATCCTGAGGATATTTCCAAAATGGATGTAGTAGGAGTAGTGCCTTCGGTTCCGTTCGGACCCGGGACGGACTTGTATGGACGAATGCTTGCGAAACATCGTCAGCGGACGATGGGCATTCTAAGGGATATGTTCTATAAAGGTATCGTTTAGCCTCGAACCTCATCAACCGGGAATGACTGAAAATCAGGGGTTATGCAGCAAGGCTTCGTGGGTAGCACCCACTTGAGAGTAAGGTCATCCCTGTCTAGATGTCCCTTTTTATTTCGGCTTAGTGGTGTGGTTGCTGATCCCAACCGTGGGGTGATTTTATTTGGAATTATCCAGTAAGGGATGATTCCGGCCTTGTGTTGCAGGGGAGCGGGCGTACTCCTCGGTACTGTGATCTAGGCCACGTACTGTGACAGGTGGTACCCCAGTGCCTAGTCATTCGTTGGAAATCCATTCTCCCTACGTGCCTTGTACGGTATTTGTTTGTATACCTAGTATGCTGGAATTTAATCATGTAACAATTTCAGCTATTTTAATAAGTATTTGTGAATAGACACTATTATAATATCAGAGGATTTTTATAAAAAGTGTTTTAGCTATCGTAAGGTAAAAACCCGACATGTTTATTTGTGGCGTGGTCTTACGAGATGCTTTTAGTTTCAAAAAGGATTTTTGAAACTTTAATAATCAATTGAGTGTGATTTTCTCACGCTGGTATTCCAGACTGACTCGGGTATTGTTTTATATGATGCTCGGGTCAGACCGAGATAAACAGGTTCAGATTGATGCTGGGGAGCTCAGGAGATAAGCTGGATGGCGAGACGTATCTCCCGTACTTGTTTATATATATATATTCCGCTGTGTTGATTGTTGTACTCTGTTGTATTGAGGACATGATATGGTTATTGTCCAGTTGTATGTTATGTGTTCTCTGGTGTATACTCTGATGCTATATTATATAAAACTGATACAGTTTTGATTTGTGTAAAGATCTGTTAATATATATTATATTTTATTCCGCTGCGATGGTTAGATTCTGTTGTTGTTTTCTACTCTTCTTCTTCTTCTACCTCTTCTTCTTAACTAAAATGGTTCGATTTTCCGGGTCTGGAAAGTCGGGTCGTTACAGTGGTATCAGAGCTTAGGCTGGCGACAACCTTGGCTCTGGTGGGAATTTTGAGAGTATTAATAGATATGAGCGCGTATTTGTTAGTGAATATAAAATTGTTTTATATTTTGTTGACTTATCTGTTGAGTGTTTATGGATTCTGGTCGATGTGTGGGACGCCACGACATCGATAGGGATTTCTAAACTCTTAAACAAGATAAACCGACACAATATTGTTTTAAAATGGGGTAAATGAAATAATTTTACCCAAATTATTTTTGTATATGAAAGAAATATTTTTTATAAATTATTATAGTTATATTTGGATGTTTGGTTGTTAGATGATGATAATAAATTATTATCATTAGGAGGAAATTGAAAACTTATAACCAAAGTTAAGAAAATAAATTCAGATAATAAAGTGAAAGTTGTAAATGTGAATTATAATTATGATTTATAATTGGGAATAGGATTTCAGAGGAATATTTGAAAATAAATTGAGATGGATTTCGAATTTGGAATTTTTGTGAAGTTTAAAATTCCTTTGAGTTTGGAAATGGTTTCCAAAAAGTTTTGGAGAAATAATAGTATTATTTCAGGAATATTTTGAGTTGAGTTTGGAATCTGGAAAGATTTGAAATTTTAAAATATTTGAAATGGTTTAAAGAGATAAAAGCATTTAATTCTCTTCCGGTCGCTGGGAAATAATTTCGGTGATGACTGCAGCATCATCGATGTTCATTTTCGAGTTTCCAAAGAGAAATTGCTACCAAACCGTGTTAAATTGGGATTGTTTGCAAAACTGGATTTGGTTTTGAAATTTCAAAGAGATAGCTGAATATACAAAAGGAGTTTGGATGTGATTGATTTCAAAAGTGATTTTGAAATTTTGGGAAATTGTTAAAAACTCTGGAATCTTATTTTAATTGTTTATAGAAAAACAAATAAAAAGAAATAAATATACTTGGCTAAATTTAATGTATAATCCGGAATAAAGAGTAAAATGTGAATGGGATTGCTTTTAATGGATTGAAGTGATGAAATAAACCAAATATTAGGTATAAATTGGAATAAATTACCTAATGGAGTAATGGATTATGGAAATAGAACCTTAATTGGCTGAAAGAAAGTTGATTTTGTAATTTGGATATGAAATGGGAAATGAACTTAGATTAAGTAGAAATTATTAATTGCAATCCGAGATAAAATACTAACAAATCGAATGTGGATGATATAAATAAAGCTCGACACATATATTTTGGATGCTGTTAAGTGAAATAAATTGGAACAAAATTAACTTAAGTGTGAATGAACTCAAGTATAAATAAATGGAATATGACCTTGAAATATTATCCAAATGAGTTTGGGTTATGGAATTTAAATTGGTTAAATAGAAATTGAATTATGAATTAATAAAATTGGGTAGTGAATTAAAAATGAATAGTAGAATCAGAATTTGAGTTATTAATTAAAATTCGACTTGGAGTATTAACACATTAAATATAAGTGGAAATGTGTTAAACAAAAATGAAAATTTGAATTAAAATAGTGATGGCTTGTATTACAAACGAAAATTCAAGTGGGTATGAATGAAAATGGCCTTGGATATTATTCAATGAACGGAATATTGAATTTAGAATTAAAAAGGGACAAATTGAATGAATTGGTGCAAACTGCAATGAAAATGAACTTAAGTTGTTAACTTAAGTAAATGTTGGATGAAGACTGTACTCAATTCGAGGTTGTTGAAATCAATTGAGAATTAATTATTGAATGAAATAGCCTGGATTGTTTTCGAGCTAAATAAATGGATGTGAATAAATTAAATGGAATGGGTTGAGTATTGTTTGGAAAAAAAATGGGAATAAGGGTCGAAACATTTCATATGTGCTTATGGAAGTATATAACATGCATTGTTTGTAGAATCCATGTTTTAGCAATTTAAATTTTAGTGAAATGTAAATAAACTTTGTATATTTGGCACTTACATGTTGTAATTGAGTTAGTACAGGTTCAGGGAAGTCGGTTGGCTGAATCTGATGGCACAACATGCTAAAATAAATAACCGCTTTGCTTTAAAAATGCTAAAATAAGGTACGCTTACGCAAAAATTCAAAATAGGAGATATGAACTGCATATATTGATATATATTGTGATTTCCGGCCTGAGGCCGATGTATATATATATTTGTGCATCCTGCGATATCGCAGAAGTCCCTCCGTACAAGGGAGACTCTGCCAAAATTTTCCGTAAATTTTGGGAGTTAGAAAATTTTTGAAAATTTTTGGAAATTTTCACTAACAACAAATGATTTAAAATTTGTTAAACAAATAAGGTTGAAACTGAGTATTTAAAATCTATTTAAAATGTGAAAGTAAAGTAAGTGAAATCGAAGGAACTAACGAAAGTAAAGCTTGCAAACAAACTTTTAATTGAGATTTAAATTAATTAGTAAGTGCAACTAATTCAATATTCAAAGTGGAAGATAAATTGAATTCAAGTGGAAATGTAAACGCAAAAGTGGATAGAAATGGATAGGAACTTCAATAGTGAAGTGAAAATAAGTATAAGCAGTATGTAAAATATTTATATTGAACTTAAGAAGTATGGTGAAATTCTTAAGTAATTTGGTATTGACGAAAATTATTCTAGATGAATAATTGAATGAGATTAAAATTGAAAATTGTAAAATGGGATAATTGTGAATGAGTGGATAACAATCAAAAAAGGAATGCGAAATAAAAGAGAATTGATATAGCTGATAATCAATTGAAATTAATACGTAGTATGTACGTATATTATTTTATTCGCATAGCTATTTGATCCAGAATTCGAGCATAGAATTTCGAGGTAATTATACCGATCCGAATCAGGATTTTTCACTCGATTTTCGACGGCGAGCCTGGATATGGATTGTTGATTGATTCTGGATATTCTCTATCATAGTTTGTGGCTATGCAAGGAGAATGACGGTTTCTGATCAAGAAACCAGATCTGAGTCCGCACTAGGAAGTCGGGTGGACGATACTAGTTCGGAAGTGAAACTGTGTGATCGAGTGAGCGATCGAATGTGATATTGCGTACGGATGATATATGTGCATCGTACGAGCATAAGTAAAACAAATATTGAAAATTTGTAAAGAAAAGTATAAAATGACTTTGGAATTGTGATTGAATATTATTGCTTAGTAGGATATACAGGTGTATAAAAGCAATGGATAAATTGGGATTTTGATTTTTGGAGATAAAATTTAATGGCCCGACAAAAAGGTATGTATTTGAATTTCTGTATGAAATTTGATTGGGTTTTTGATCCCGCCACTTGGCTTTTTGTTTTCTTCTTGAGATTGGGAGGCCGTAGAGCCATTTTGTAGTAGTACCGAGCTAGCCGTGCAAAGGAGACGCTGGCAAAATTTTTCGGAAATTTAGGGAGTTAGAAAAATTTTGGAAAATTTTGATAATTCAAAATTGAATTCAAATTTAAATTAGAATGGATAAGTAGGTGGTATGGTTGAACTTATGAATAAGTTTGGGAAGTTAAAAGATGATTAGTGTATCATTAATAAAAGATTGTTTGGGTATTGTTAAAACTGTTTGAATTTGGGAAATAGTTAACGGGGATTGAACCATTCTTCCTAACTGGTAATTTCGGGGATGAAATTCTTTTAAGGGGGGAGGAATGTGACGACCCAGAATTTTTGTATGTTTGAAATTGGAATATTTAATTAATTTTAAATATTCAGAGATTAATTATTAACTTAAATTTCAAATATCACTGGTTATTGGATAATTAATTACTAAATTTAATTATTTGAAGATTGGACGATAGATTATTGATAAAACAATCGAAAATTAGGTAAAATGTTGAATCTGGGATTTAAAGCCTGTTAAAAATAATTCGAAGACAGATAATGAAAGTGCAGTGAATACTGTAGCTAGCATCACGTATAGAGATTTAAAAGCACGTGTTATCTTCTTTAAGACGCCTTGTCGTTTGATTAAAAAAAAAAAGAGTCGGCTTCGTTCGTAAGCTAAGGAACGAAAAGGAATAAGCGTGCTTCTCGTCCTTCAGTTACTAACCCTTTTGATTTACAAAAAAAAAAAAGAATAATGGCCAATGTTTTCCAAATCCTTCCCCTTCGTTCTTTATCAGTTCGAACGAAATCACCCTCGTTCTTTAAATCACTTACCTCTGCTATTTTTCCTCTTCATTCACGAAAATCGCCCTCTTCCTCACCTTCGATTTTTGTTCAATCCAATGCGTGGATGAGAGGAAGTGGGTTACACTCGCGAATCAAACTCGCGGTGATGGAGGCTTCGTCGCCGACAAGTGGAAGGCATGCGATCGAGTCGCGTCAGGTAGCGATCGCGCGATAGGGTTTGCGAGTTGCGGCGTTTTGGGAGTGGACGATGGCTGGATGGCTGATGGTTTGGGTCGCGACTCGAAGAAAGGTCAGAGGAGTTCGCGATGGGACGCTTGGACTCACATGAAGGTGGAAGTCGAGGCTAGGTCGGGATGGTGATTTCGAATTCGAGCTTTAGCAGTGTCGGGCCATAGGTATATTATCTTCTTCTAGTTGGTTTAAATTTCAGCTTGTAGTTAATTTAATTTATAATTAGGATGAGGAGGAGATATACACAGGAAACTGAACATTTATATAAAACTTCATGAAGACAGCAATTTTAAATTGAATTGAATTGAAATATATATAAAACTTAGATTTTAGAAACTATATAAATAATTTTATATAGGAAATGTTTTTGGAAATAAATATACTTATACACATTTCTAATTTATTAGTTATTTTAAAACAATGGATTTGGTGATTAAATTGCTAAATTAACCTATGTGAATTATGTTAGTTACTAAAAGGTTTCTAAAAGAAAATGTTTCTAAAAGTAAATGTTAATTTAAAAGTAAATTTTAGTTTAAATTAAATTTATTAAACGGTAATTAATTTTTCGATTTGTTTGAATATTAATAAAACATCTAATGATTTTACAAGGTTTGGAAATCGTGGAAAACAAGTTGAGATGGGATGGATTGCTAAATAAAATAAAGGTGAGTTAATCTCACTCAGCTGAATTTTTAATTTAAATGGTTAAATTTAAATAATTGATTGGATGATTGCATTGATTGATGTGCTATATATATAGTAGTATATAGCAATATATACATATTGGCATATGTATATATTGGAGTTGTTGATATTCCTGCATTATATAGCGGATGAGACCCTATGCGCCGCATAATAGCGGATGATATTTTATATAAAACCCATATACCGTGATATTCCACCTTGAAGTGGAATTGGTATTTTATATTGTGCTAACGTCTGTGGATGCAGGGAAACAGGTTGGAGGGATCCAACTGGATTCCTCAAAAGTATTAGATTATTTAATATTCTGTGTTCTGAATATTTGATATCATGTGATGATTTTATATTGGATGATGTGGTTGATTTGGATTGTCCAGTATAATAAATTATAAAATCTATGGAATTGAATTTTTGGAAAGAAATCAAGGAATAAAAGTTTAAGTAAAATAATTCGAGGAATTGGGATAAAATTTATAATGAATTGAAATAAAAATAAGGTGATTTGGAATTTTTAACAAATATGAAATAAGGGGATTTTGAATTCACAAGGGATAATAAATTTTATACTTAAGTGATATTATTTGAAAAATAAAAGAAGTTATTTTTGAAATTAAGGATTAAAGTTAATTAAAGAATAAATAAGGAGTTTTGGAAATCTGTAATCGATATTGGTAAAAAAGGGGTTTAACTCGTAATAAGGAATAAAATCTAAAGGTTAATGTATTTTGGAATAAATGAAGTAGCAAAGGAAATTTATTTCAAAGTAAGTAGAGTAAATTGGGAAATCAATTGGAAATTGATTTAGTTGTTTAAAATTGGAATTTTAGAAGAGAAATGAGATTTTGGAATTTATAAACTGGGTTTATAAAGTAAAATAAAATATCAGTGGATATTAGAAAATATAAATTCAAGGTGGGAATTTATAAAGGGATATGAATTGGTTTAAAATAAATGTTGATTTATTTTTAAAGGATGTGAAGAGAAGTGTATTTCTCTGGATAGCCAAGTACGTTTTTCAAAGCAATTTTGAATATAAGTTAAAAGTTCTAATTGTGTTTTTAAAAGCATATTTTAGAAAATTAATTATTTCTAAATGTTAAATTTCCTAAGTAAGTATGTTTTGGAAAAATATATCCTTTTTAAATGTTTAAACTTTAAAGTAAGATTTTCAAAATCTATTATTGTAGTAATTATATAAAAGTGATTTGCTATTATGTTTTAAAAGGAGAAATTTAGTTTATATTCATAAAGTGGTTTATTTTAAAGTATATATTTTTAATAAAGTATTAAAGTAGTTTGATTTCAATGTTATAAAATATATTTAAAAATAAAGTGTTTTTAAATTATTTTAAAAATTAAAAGTATTTTGTACTTGGTGATTCAGTGGAAATAATTATTTGGGAAATGTATTCCGTAAGCGGAAACTGTTTGAAATTGTTTTCAAATGAGCTTTGAAAATTTGGAAATATATCTTGGAAAGATATTTGGGCAAATAATAATGTGGGAAATTATTTATTGTGTGATGGTTGCTTGTGGATGTTAATTGATAGTTAAATAACCGACTATCAATATTGGCCAAATGCGTTGATCGTTTCGAAGAGACCGGGATCGAGTTTCCGTATACCGGGATTCTAGGTCTGGAGACTCGAATACCACTTCGATCCGGTTTGTACATTTCGTGTAACGTGTTCAGAGTCGAAGATGGAGCAGTGAAGTGCAAGGGCTAGTCGCTACTAATCCTGAGGATATTTCCAAAATGGATGTAGTAGGAGTAGTGCCTTCGGTTCCGTTCGGACCCGGGACGGACTTGTATGGACGAATGCTTGCGAAACATCGTCAGCGGACGATGGGCATTCTAAGGGATATGTTCTATAAAGGTATCGTTTAGCCTCGAACCTCATCAACCGGGAATGACTGAAAATCAGGGGTTATGCAGCAAGGCTTCGTGGGTAGCACCCACTTGAGAGTAAGGTCATCCCTGTCTAGATGTCCCTTTTTATTTCGGCTTAGTGGTGCGGTTGCTGATCCCAACCGTGGGGTGATTTTATTTGGAATTATCCAGTAAGGGATGATTCCGGCCTTGTGTTGCAGGGGAGCGGGCGTACTCCTCGGTACTGTGATCTAGGCCACGTACTGTGACAGGTGGTACCCCAGTGCCTAGTCATTCGTTGGAAATCCATTCTCCCTACGTGCCTTGTACGGTATTTGTTTGTATACCTAGTATGCTGGAATTTAATCATGTAACAATTTCAGCTATTTTAATAAGTATTTGTGAATAGACACTATTATAATATCAGAGGATTTTTATAAAAAGTGTTTTAGCTATCGTAAGGTAAAAACCCGACATGTTTATTTGTGGCGTGGTCTTACGAGATGCTTTTAGTTTCAAAAAGGATTTTTGAAACTTTAATAATCAATTGAGTGTGATTTTCTCACGCTGGTATTCCAGACTGACTCGGGTATTGTTTTATATGATGCTCGGGTCAGACCGAGATAAACAGGTTCAGATTGATGCTGGGGAGCTCAGGAGATGAGCTGGATGGCGAGACGTATCTCCCGTACTTGTTTATATATATATATATTCCGCTGTGTTGATTGTTGTACTCTGTTGTATTGAGGACATGATATGGTTATTGTCCAGTTGTATGTTATGTGTTCTCTGGTGTATACTCTGATGCTATATTATATAAAACTGATACAGTTTTGGTTTGTGTAAAGATCTGTTAATATATATTATATTTTATTCCGCTGCGATGGTTAGATTCTGTTGTTGTTTTCTACTCTTCTTCTTCTTCTACCTCTTCTTCTTAACTAAAATGGTTCGATTTTCCGGGTCTGGAAAGTCGGGTCGTTACAAGAGTAATTAGCGGATTGGTGCTTAAGCACTCCACTATTTTTAATCTTCCTACCTCTCTTAAAGTGGATAAGCCATTAGAGAGCATTGAGAAGCTCAAGAATGGTGAAGAAGAAGAAGAATGAATTTGTGAAGAATGAAGGAGGATATGGGTGGGTATTTATAGGAAAAATTTGTGAAAGAATATCTAAATGTGCATGGACCAAACTACCCTTAGCCCACTCCCCTCCCATCACATCATAATACACGTTAATTACCCCCTCCATGTGCTCCATCACTTCATCCACTTCATGTATGCATATGTTGACTTATGTAAGCTTAAGGAGGATGCTTGCTTAAAATATCTTATATATTTTCTAATATATATATGTTTAAGTGTAAATGTATACATGTATATATTTATGTGTATGTTAGCATGTGCATTTATGTGTTCTATATGTGTACTTGACATATAAACAAAGTTGCACTGATTTCGAACAACTTTCGTTCGATAAACCGTTGCCAATCGGAGAACCGATTCCGGTCACATTTTCACTTATAATTTAAATTACATATATTTGTAAACAAAATTTGAAAATAAATTTCTTATCAGTTTAAATTAATTAAAATGATCACATTTGAATTATAAAACCATATAAATCAATATTAACTATTATTTACAAAAATTGCTATAATACTGAGAAAACGATATCAATTTTCTTATATTTTCAAACTGATTATATATCTCTTTATAAAACTATTATAAATTATTTATTATCCCTTTATAACTATTTAAAATGAATTATTATCATTTAGAAACAATTATTTGAATAATTATAATGATTATTATATCATTAAATCTCAATTTAAATTCATAAATTGATGATTAAATATAATGGTCTCACCGTTGATGTAATATACTCATTTAGTTTCCAAAAATAAATAAATTAATTTTATTTCATATTCTTGTTCAATTATAAAAATAAGTGATGCATCCAGCTCCGTGCGCGATGTTTTACGGTTATAGAGCTGTTTATCGATAAAAAGGTTTTCGGCTAGTTTATCGATATATTTCCAAAGGAAATAGTTTTGTAAATACTTATTACCATTATTATTTATTGTTCAAAACATCATAACTTGTGTTATATAACCTTATATTTGAATATTTTAAAAATAAATGTAATTTATCAAATTGAGAGCGGGTCATTACAAGATGTTAATTTTCAGTACTAATATATTATTTTCTTCCATTTTGAGATATGAAATTATAGAGTACTTTAAATTTTATCTTAGTCTCTGTATCACGTAATGCTCAAAATGATGGCATGTACTTCTTAGCATCACATGAATTTGAAAGAAAATTTAGACTTTGAATCGATATGTTTGGAGCTGTGGGTTGTCACAATTGGTGTCAGAGCCTAGGTAGGGTTTACTAGGGACTAGTTACGTATTGAGAGAGCTTACTTGTGTGCTTTAAATATTTTTACAAAGACTTTATACACACACACACACACACACATATATATATATATAACTATAACACCAATGCACCCCCTAAATTCCAATAATGCTTAATACCATCTGAGAAAATTTACTAATAGTTCCTAATAACAGATAATGAGAATAAGCCATCAAGATGGAAATGATTCTATTGAAGCAACTGAGATTCTGGGCGTGAGCAACCCAATATGGTTCCGTCGGTATCTTTAGGCTAGAGGTCATGCTGGGCTTAACCCGAATGGCTTAACCCGAATGGAGGGCCCACAACATAAGCACCAGATGTAGTTCCTATTAATCCAGTGGTCCGAACTTTGCCAAGCTACATAGAGAATTTTCAAGTTTAGGAGGGAAGTCATATGTAGGAACTGAATCTTTTGCAGACTTGAAGGCATGGATATGTACCTCTAAGAGAATTTTCATGTTGTTGGGTTTGGATGATGCTGCTAGAAGATAGTTGGCTGGTTGGAACTTGCAAGGAGAAGCTTTAAACTGATGAAAGGTAGTGGTAGTAGAGACTAATGATGAGGATATTACTTAGGGAGACTATAGGAGGCGTTTTTGGATGAGATTTCTTTCCATGGCAGAGCAAGGACAGCCGAAGAAGTTTATACACTTGCAGCAAGGAGAATGTCGGTGTAGGAGTATGTAAATCAGTTCAACGAGCTAGCTAGGTTTGGGCTTGATTAAGTAAATATCCCACACATGAAGGCTTTGAATTTTGTGAAAGGACTAAATCAACCTCTTTAAGATTTGGCCTAGGCCCTCAACCACATCCCGTTGGGAGCTACTGATAAGGGATTGGTGGAGATGGCTTTACTTAATACCGTTTCCAAAGAAGAATCTAAGGATGAGCCCAAGAAGGTAGGAAGAAATCCATTTCAGCAGAATAGGTGCAAGGGCAGAATAAGAGCTCAAGGGAAGATAAAGAAGCCAGAAATCTAGTGCCAGAGATGTAATAGGAAGGGGCATGTTGCAAAAGATTGTAGAATAAACCTCTTATAGGTCAAATGCTACAACTGCAATCAATTCGGGCACATGAAGAGGGAGTGCGAGATTGCACTAAATACCTCGATCCAAGTGGTACCAGCCTATGCACTGGATGGTGTTCCTAGCTCGAGTGCGCCTCCAATGGTGGACAAGGGGAATAAGGTCATAATTTAAGTTGTGTTAACTTTATCTGATTTAGCTATTCGTACCTTATTTTACAGTGGGGCATCACTTTCTTTTGTTTTGAGTAGGCTAGTTAATGAATTGCACTTAGAAACTAGCATAGTTACTGACCCTGTAGTTGTAGCAAACCCTGTTAGAGGATACTTACCTATCTATGATTTGTAAGGGTTTGAAGTTGTATATTTTGGGGGTTGAGTTCGATTGCGATGCTTTTATTTTAGGGTTTTATGGGTTTGGTTTAATTTTGGAAATGGACTGGATGACTATGCATGGAGCAGTACTAGATTGTGATAGAAGGGTCGTTCATTTGGGTACTGTAGTGGGCACAGTTTAGAGGTACATTGCAAGTCCAGGAGTTCGGTTATGTTGAGTTACCTATATTTATTAGACCTGTCATATGATGAGTTAGCTTCAGTCCCAGTAGTTCATGACTACCTAGACGTCTTTTTTAAAGTTACCGGTCTTCCACCCCATAAGGAGATCGAATTTGGAATTTACCTCGAGGAGATTACCAGACTAGTTGCCTCGCCTTTAAGGCATATGGTTCCTAAAGAAAGACGTAAGATAAATAAGTAGATGAATGAACTATTGGAGAAGGGCTTCATTAGGAGAAGTATTTCGGAGTGGGGAGCACCAATTGTCTTTGACACATAGGCAGATGGCACTCTAAGGCTTTGCATCAATTACCGTGAGCTGAATAAACTGACAAAGAAGAATCATTAGCCATCGCCCTGCATAGAGATCTCTTTTATTAGTAAGTTGGAGCAAAGGTATTCTCTCAGCTTGACTTGGCTACTAGGTTCCATCAGTAGTGTGTAGCCGAAGATACTATTCAGTAAACCACTTTTCGCATACTCGACGAACTTTATGAGTTGTTAGTCATGCCATTTGTACTGACTAATGCACCAACATATTTTTTTGACCTCATGAATTGAGTTTTAAAAGGGTTGCTAGATAAGTTCATGGTGGTATTCGTCAATGACATTCTAATTTATTCGAAAAGTGAGGAGGTGCACATGTTGCATTTAGATAAAGTGCTCAAAACTTTTCGTGGGCATAATTTAAAGGCAAAAATTTTCAAATGTCACTTTTGGCGCAAAGTGGTTCGCATTTTAGGACATGTTGTCTCTAAACATGGACTGGAAGTTGATCCTAGTAAAGTAGCAGTTGTACTTGATTGGCATACACCGAAGAATGTCATGGAAGTGAGAAGTTTCCTTGGTTTGGAGTGTTATTATAGGAAGTTCATTAAGACTTCGCCTAAAATTTCCGCTCTTTTGACCCTCCTTACTAAGAAGTTTTTTCTTTCTCATGGGACTCGGTATCTGAGGGTGCTTTTATTAGGCTGAAGGTGCCCCTAGTCGAAATTAGAGTAAAATAAACATATTAAAATGAATTTTGAGAATTCAATTTAGATTTTTGGAATTGTTTGGGAATAAAATGGATAAAGTTGATTTAACACAGGCATAAGTGTTAACCACCAGTTTCATAATAACACAGGAAAATAATATCCAAGTTGCATTCTGATGATGTTAATCATTTACAGGTGTCATTACCTAGCCCAGCGGTGATATTTACGAAGAGGCAGTTTCAATTTTGAAGAATGCTCCACCTAAGGATAGAAATATTGAATTTTTGCTCAGGGATGAATGTCTCATCACTTTCGGCTTAATAGACGAGGGCCTCAACATGGGGCTAACTAAGACTGCCCAGACGGCTGGGATCATCATGGGCCGCAATCGGTTAAAGAGATAGTCAATCTGGTCCCGTGGTGCCCTCAGTCACAGGTACTCAAGAGTTTGCTAATATTGGTGCTGGAGGACATGGTGAAGATGCACCTGGTCATGGTGATGATAGATCTGATCCTGGGGTTGGTGCCAGATCCTCACAAGTTTCACTACCCCCGGTCGAGGTCAAGAGAAAAAAGAAAACATTCGCACATAGGCTCCCGAGAAGTCGCCTCTCCGACCAATCTAATTCATCGATGAATCTACCACTAGACCCTCTGTCCAATCTACCAATTCCACATGATCTCGATGCCTATCATTTCATTGACTTGAGCATTGGAGGGTCAGAGTCTCCCATCAGAATTGGTACGGAGATCCCTATTTTCGGAGGGGAGGTTAAACCGATGAGCAAAGCTCCTGCACCTGGTGTAACAACCCGGCGTTTTGCTGTTAAGTTATCTTCATCCTTCATCGATTAAATTGCTAGCTAAGTGATGTTCGATGTTTTAAAGCCCGGTTTAAATTCTTTTGAAAATCAGTTGAATGTTGAATGGACTTTAAAATGCAATCTGGGCCCAAGTCTTTTTTTTATTCTAGTGTTACATTAGCCAAATTAAGGACCCGTACCTCATTTTCATTGGATTCATTCTCAAAAACCCTAGGAAAAGCATACGAGAAAAATAAATGGCGACTCGCCCTTTTCCTCGTTCGATCGGAGCTTAGGGTTTTCGTGAAATCTCAAAGTTGCGACCTCAAAGACTCGGTCAAACTTGATTGCTTTGCTCTGGTAGATGATCCCCTCTTCAATTTTTGAGAAGGCTGCTAGGGTTTGTCTCCGCTTGACTCTCGAGTGCCACAGCTTCGAATTCAACTCGTGCTCTTCGACAAAGGTGAGTGGACCTCTTCACTCACATCTAATTCCACTTGTGCTTCGACTGTTTAATTTCATTTGAATGTGGTTGATTTTTGAGACTTTCAATTCGCTCGGCTTTGAATGCTCGATCGAATTTGGCTGCTGGTTTTCTTATGATGTTATTGTTGTTCGACTTTTGAGTTTGGACTTGTTCGTATTTCGTGAGTATCACTGGTTCGATTTTTTTTGGATGTTTACGATGAATTCTGACCCTTTCCATATGCGTATAATTTTGTATATTACATTCTTTGATAATCACGGTGATGAATTTCTCTTTGACGCCGTTGATTTCAATTCAGTGAATTGCTTGCTTTGACTTGTTCGTTCCATGACTTCTACGACCTTCGAACTGCAGTTAGTCTTCGACTACCAACTTGACTTTTGTGATATTGACTTTGTTCGACTCTCGCTTGTTGTTTCTGACCAGATTCTCGTTGCCTTCGACTACTTTGATTTTAGAGTTGGTTGTCTCAATTTTCTTGGTTGACTTGGTTTAACATGCTCGACTTCGGTCTTTACTTGAAGCCCCATTGTCCTATCATTGCTGAATATTTGTAACTGAACATAGTTCATCATCATGCCGTTTCATTGATGATGCTCAGCCCAGTTTTGGTTTTTTTGTGTCCATATATAGGTTGCTTGTGTTTCTCTGGGCAGTTTGACTTGTATACTGCACCCTGACATTCATCGGTGCATTTATGTTGCTGCCGATCTGTTAGAGTAATGTACTTGTATTCACTACCTGCTTGTAGTTGTCTCTGGTTGTAGTCTTTGATTCATCTGGTTTGGGGTTGAGCTGTATACATGAGTTCATGTTTGCTATAGCCTTCATTTTGTAATTTGCATTCCATTCAGTTTTGGGGTCTCTGATTCTCAAGTGATTCATGTTGGCTCGGGTTTGCATTCTTCCATATTCAGTCTGCATTGCTTTGAAGATGTATTTATGAATTTTGTTGCATTTGTAGTATCAATGTGTGTATCTCACTGCATCTTCTTCTTCCTTGAACTTTGTTGGGGTTCACTGCACTTCTAGTTGGATATGTTGAATCATTCACGTTGCTGCATTGATTTAGAGGCTGCGGTATCATTTTCGGCTGCATTCCCAGAGATGTGTTATTCATGTGCATTGCCTCCATACCTATGTTGCCTGGTTGTTGAACTAGGACAGTTTCATTGCATGTGTCTTGTTCACTTGTTCATGTGAAGCTGTGCAGTTCCGTTGTCTTTGCTTGCACACTGTTTTTGTGATGCTTTGACTTGTTGCACTCAGTTGATCGTTTGGTGCCTTCTTGAATTTCCAGTCTTGTTCATTAACCTTGTGTTGAACCTATCTGTATAATCGGGTTTGACCTTGTTTTTGATTTCGGTACATTTTCTCCGGCTTGACGTCTGTTGTAGCCTTGCTCATCTACTTGGGGCCTGGCATTTTATACCATCCCTGTCGATGTTGATATATTGAGCTGTATATATAATTTGCTCATTTGTGTATCCTTGTAGTCACTTGGGCTTGTTCTGTAGTTTGCTTTGACAATTGTATTTAGTTGTCAAGTAATTCTTTTTGGCTTTGACATTGCCGAGCCTTTGACTTTGATATTAATTTGTGGTCTTTGCTTTAGCTCACTGTCATCTGAACTGTTGCCACTGTCTTCTTTGTAGTTGCAGTCTGCCCTTGTCTTTGCAACTGTTTGCCACTGCAGTTTCATCGTGGTGGTTTCTTTGTATTCGTTTATGTCTGTAGTTGCATGCGCTTTGCAGTTTTCCCCCTGTTGGGATTTGTTCTTGAATTCACTTGAGTTGAACCCGATTTTGGGGTTTGACCTTGTGATCACTTGTGACTTTCATTGAGCTTTTGTGTATCTCCTGCGATAGTGGCGAGGCAGTACATGCGTGCGTGTACTGCAGCCCTATCAGATTTGACAGTTTTAAATTGATTTAGTCGATTTGATAAATTGTTTATTTATCTCTGTTCATAATTTAAATCTGCTGATTTTGTTAAACACTGTTAAGTGTTATATTGACCGTTATCCGGTTTCTTTGTTTAAAGAATCGGATAGACGGGAATTATTGTGACTGTCGTCTATTTAAATTATTACTGCCTATATGTACTAATAAACTGGTTTGAATTAGACTGACCTGGGTATTATTTTCTTTTGAATGTAATACTCGGGTCAGACCCGAGTTATTTCAGGTTGTAGATTTTCTTCTTTGAGTTGCTGTTCAGGATTTGAAGACTTTTCACATCTTCTGAAGTTGTCAGTGTCATTCTGTAGTAGTCGTGTCAGTGTATAGAACGATATGTATTCATGTATATTAGTCGATAATGTACTTGTATATATAACTTCTAGAGTCGACAGTTGTAGTTGTATCATATGTATTGTGTCAACTATGTATTAACAGACATCAGTTATATATATATGAGACTTTTGTTTTTATCTGTGTTCCGCATTTATATTATCTGTGTTATTGTTATATCTAATGTCCTAAACTATTATGAACCATCGTAGTTCGTTTTATACTAGTATTGGGTGTGTCGATGGGAGTAAATAAATAATAGATGAAAAATAAAAAGTATATACCACTCCTATCGAGATAACCAATATTAGTGTAAGGCCAATTACGGATGGTCGCTCCTATCCAGCCTTATTCTTCGAAATAATAGACAGTATTTCTTTTAATACTCTTTGTTATTTTGAGCATAGAGGTGGGGCGTCACAGTTGGTATCAGAGCTTGGGGTTTATGGACATAATATAAAACATAACTTGGATGGAACATATGTTACAACTATTGGTCGATGTTTTATTTGTACTTTGAGTCAAAACTAAAGTTTTGAAATTTGGATGAAATTTTTAAATAACTTTATTTAAAAATAAAAGTGAAACTGTGTTTTGTTGATTCGATTGAATTGTGTTCTGTTTATCAGAGTGCGCAGCGGAAACTGTCTTCGCTGAGTACAACTGGTAATCTTTTTGATTTAAGAATCAAAATACGAAATTGATATGAATTTCATTTGTTGTTTACATACCTGTAATTATTTTGTTTCTTTGAGAATTTCGAATCCGAATTGAGGATTCGAAGAAATTGCAGATATGTGATTTTGTTGAAATTTCCGCTGGCTTTCTTTTGTACTAATCATCTAGTGATTAGATTTTTGCTGTTTTGAATTATCTTCATTGAAGATACATTTGAATGATTTCTTTGTTCATTTTGTAGTACGTGCAAAAATTTGAATTGCACGTTATTGCATTTATTTTACGTTGAACCGATGCTTGGTTATGATACGTATTTTGTTGCCGTTATTTTTATAACGGACTTTTTACACCAATGCTGAATTTTTGAGGCACGGTGTTTTGTTGACAATTTTAATGAATGAAAATTCACTGATGTCACATTTTGATGTGAATTCTTTTGATGAGATATTTGACGTTTTAAAATTTCTGTCGCTTTGACTTCAGTAACAGCCAAATTTTTAAAAGTGGATTTTCAAGCGGTTATTCCACAATACTGATGTGTAACCGTTTTACGGTATTTTGAGAAGTACAATTTCCTTATCGAAATTGTTATTGATCTAATCACGTGATTGGAAAATCGTTTTTAAAATGAAAATTGTTTTATAAAATTTTAGCAGTTTGCATTTTCAAAAGAATGAGAAAGCGACTTAAACGATTCAGCAAAATCGAGGATTATGACCCCTTTCTTTTACTGTTTCGCTTAATTCCGGACTTGTCCGTTTGAGAATGCAAAGTGTATTTTTACAAAATACACAATTTTGCACTTTCAAGGAAACGATGAAGTGATTTAAACGATTTAGCAAAAGTGCGGAGTATGGAACCACACTTTTACTATTTCGGTTAATTCCGGACTCGTTAATTGAATATCTGTTGTTTTGATGAATTTGATGATTTCACACTTTCAAGGAAACGATGAAGAGAATCAAACGATTTAGTAAAACACGTGGTATGGGACATGTGCGTTTGCTATTTCGGTTAATTCCGGACTCGTTAATTGAAACATTTTGATACTTTCGTGTGCTTTCGAGCCACTATGAGGACCTTCGGGTCATTTGTTGGACCTTCGGGTCATTTGTTGGGCTTTCGGGCCACTCTGATGGACCTTCGGGTCAAATACCAGTACTAGACCTTCGGGTCACTCTGTGGACCTCTGGGTCAATCTGATGGGCGCCAAAAATTATGTTGAGTACTTGGTAGGCTTCGGCCATATGTTGTTGCACGTGCGGCGAATTAAAAACTCGCCATCTGATGGGATCGATCCAAGCTTTTATGTTGATTTTCTAGTCTTCTTAATTGATTTCTAGATATTTGTTGCTTCCAATTATCTGCAGGTAATTGGATATTTGTTGATATGAGTTCTGATTATCGTTTTTGATAATCAGATATTTGTTGTTTCTAATTATCGCTTTTGATAATTAGATATTTGTTGATATGAGTTCTGATTATCGTTTTTGATAATCAGATATTTGTTGTTTCTAATTATCGCTTTTGATAATTAGATATTTGTTGATATGAGTTCTGATTATCGTTTTTGATAATCAGATATTTGTTGTTTCTAATTATCGCTTTTGATAATTAGATATTTGTTGATATGAGTTCTGATTATCGTTTTTGATAATCAGATATTTGTTGTTTCTAATTATCGCTTTTGATAATTAGATATTTGTTGATATGAGTTCTGATTATCGTTTTTGATAATCAGATATTTGTTGTTTCTAATTATCGCTTTTGATAATTAGATATTTGTTGATATGAGTTCTGATTATCGTTTTTGATAATCAGATATTTGTTGTTTCTAATTATCGCTTTTGATAATTAGATATTTGTTGATATGAGTTCTGATTATCGTTTTTGATAATCAGATATTTGTTGTTTCTAATTATCGCTTGTGATAATTAGATATTTGTTAATATGAGTTCTGATTATCGTTTTCGATAATCGGATATTAGTTGCTTTTAATTATCGCTGTTAGATAATTAAATATTTGTTGATTCGAGATTTAATTATCGCTTCAGATAATTAAATATTTGTTGATTTGAGATTTAATTATCGTCTTTGGTAATTAAATATTTGCTGATTTGAGATTTAATTATCGCTTTAGATAATTAAATATTTGTTGATTTTAGATTTAATTATCGCTTGAGATAATTAAATATTTGCTGATTTTAGATTTAATTATCGCTTCAGATAATTAAATATTTGTTGATTTTAGATTGAATTATCGCTGTTAGATAATTAAATATTTGTTGATTTGAGATTTAATTATCGTCTTTGGTAATTAAATATTCGCTGATTTGAGATTTAATTATCGCTTTAGATAATTAAATATTTGTTGATTTTAGATTTAATTATCGCTTGAGATAATTAAATATTTGCTGATTTTAGATTTAATTATCGCTTCAGATAATTAAATATTTGTTGATTTTAGATTTAATTATCGCTGTTTGATAATCGAATATTTGTTGATTTAAGAAATTTGATTATCGTTTTGATAATTAAATATTTGCTAATTTTGCTGATTATGTAGCTTTTTAGCTTCTAATTGATTCTAGAGTACGTTGATTGTATTGAATTGTTATTTCCTATCTATCTCTGTTGATAGTTAGAGTTTACTGATTTTGAAGTGGTGTTTTCCAGTTATTTGTTGGATAACTAGATAATTGCCGTCTGGCAAATTGCGAATTTGTGTTTCATAATTATCTTTGTTGATAATTAGGTTTTGTTGTTTTCTAATTATCGTATTGACAATTAGATATTGCTGTTTTATGATTTTTGTATTTTAATTATCTGATTGATAATTGAATATTGCTGATAAATTGTGTTTATCCAGTTTCGCTGCTTTCTGACTATCTATTGATAGTTAGAATTTGTTGAAAATGTGTGAATTTCTATTATGAAATTAAAAGAGTTCTTTGATGTTTGAATTCTCTACTTTTATTTTTCTAGCTTAACCAGTTTATGTTAGAAAATTTATTGTTAATAACGACCTTCATTATGAAAATTGCGGGGACGCAATTTTTATAAGGAGGGGAGTCTGTAACAACCCGGCGTTTTGCTGTTAAGTTATCTTCATCCTTCATCGATTAAATTGCTAGCTAAGTGATGTTCGATGTTTTAAAGCCCGGTTTAAATTCTTTTGAAAATCAGTTGAATGTTGAATGGACTTTAAAATGCAATCTGGGCCCAAGTCTTTTTTTTATTCTAGTGTTACATTAGCCAAATTAAGGACCCGTACCTCATTTTCATTGGATTCATTCTCAAAAACCCTAGGAAAAGCATACGAGAAAAATAAATGGCGACTCGCCCTTTTCCTCGTTCGATCGGAGCTTAGGGTTTTCGTGAAATCTCAAAGTTGCGACCTCAAAGACTCGGTCAAACTTGATTGCTTTGCTCTGGTAGATGATCCCCTCTTCAATTTTTGAGAAGGCTGCTAGGGTTTGTCTCCGCTTGACTCTCGAGTGCCACAGCTTCGAATTCAACTCGTGCTCTTCGACAAAGGTGAGTGGACCTCTTCACTCACATCTAATTCCACTTGTGCTTCGACTGTTTAATTTCATTTGAATGTGGTTGATTTTTGAGACTTTCAATTCGCTCGGCTTTGAATGCTCGATCGAATTTGGCTGCTGGTTTTCTTATGATGTTATTGTTGTTCGACTTTTGAGTTTGGACTTGTTCGTATTTCGTGAGTATCACTGGTTCGATTTTGTTTGGATGTTTACGATGAATTCTGACCCTTTCCATATGCGTATAATTTTGTATATTACATTCTTTGATAATCACGGTGATGAATTTCTCTTTGACGCCGTTGATTTCAATTCAGTGAATTACTTGCTTTGACTTGTTCGTTCCATGACTTCTACGACCTTCGAACTGCAGTTAGTCTTTGACTACCAACTTGACTTTTGTGATATTGACTTTGTTCGACTCTCGCTTGTTGTTTCTGACCAGATTCTCGTTGCCTTCGACTACTTTGATTTTAGAGTTGGTTGTCTCAATTTTCTTGGTTGACTTGGTTTAACATGCTCGACTTCGGTCTTTACTTGAAGCCCCATTGTCCTGTCATTGCTGAATATTTGTAACTGAACATAGTTCATCATCATGCCGTTTCATTGATGATGCTCAGCCCAGTTTTGGTTTTTTTGTGTCCATATATAGGTTGCTTGTGTTTCTCTGGGCAGTTTGACTTGTATACTGCACCCTGACATTCATCGGTGCATTTATGTTGCTGCTGATCTGTTAGAGTAATGTACTTGTATTCACTACCTGCTTGTAGTTGTCTCTGGTTGTAGTCTTTGATTCATCTGGTTTGGGGTTGAGCTGTATACATGAGTTCATGTTTGCTATAGCCTTCATTTTGTAATTTGCATTCCATTCAGTTTTGGGGTCTCTGATTCTCAAGTGATTCATGTTGGCTCGGGTTTGCATTCTTCCATATTCAGTCTGCATTGCTTTGAAGATGTATTTATGAATTTTGTTGCATTTGTAGTATCAATGTGTGTATCTCACTGCATCTTCTTCTTCCTTGAACTTTGTTGGGGTTCACTGCACTTCTAGTTGGATATGTTGAATCATTCATGTTGCTGCATTGATTTAGAGGCTGCGGTATCATTTTCGGCTGCATTCCCAGAGATGTGTTATTCATGTGCATTGCCTCCATACCTATGTTGCCTGGTTGTTGAACTAGGACAGTTTCATTGCATGTGTCTTGTTCACTTGTTCATGTGAAGCTGTGCAGTTCCGTTGTCTTTGCTTGAGGACTGTTTTTGTGATGCTTTGACTTGTTGCACTCAGTTGATCGTTTGGTGCCTTCTTGAATTTCCAGTCTTGTTCATTAACCTTGTGTTGAACCTATCTGTATAATCGGGTTTGACCTTGTTTTTTATTTCGGTACATTTTCTCCGGCTTGACGTCTGTTGTACCTTGCTCATCTACTTGGGGCCTGGCATTTTATACCATCCCTGTCGATGTTGATATATTGAGCCGTATATATAATTTGCTCATTTGTGTATCCTTGTAGTCACTTGGGCTTGTTCTGTAGTTTGCTTTGACAATTGTATTTAGTTGTCAAGTAATTCTTTTTGGCTTTGACATTGCCGAGCCTTTGCCTTTGATATTAATTTGTGGTCTTTGCTTTAGCTCACTGTCATCTGAACTGTTGCCACTGTCTTCTTTGTAGTTGCAGTCTGCCCTTGTCTTTGCAACTGTTTGCCACTGCAGTTTCATCGTGGTGGTTTCTTTGTATTCGTTTATGTCTGTAGTTGCATGCGCTTTGCAGTTTTCCCCCTGTTGGGATTTGTTCTTGAATTCACTTGAGTTGAACCCGATTTCGGGGTTTGACCTTGTGATCACTTGTGACTTTCATTGAGCTTTTGTGTATCTCCTGCGATAGTGGCGAGGCAGTACACGCGTGCGTGTACTGCAGCCCTATCAGATTTGACAGTTTTAAATTGATTTAGTCGATTTGATAAATTGTTTATTTATCTCTGTTCATAATTTAAATCTGCTGATTTTGTTAAACACTGTTAAGTGTTATATTGACCGTTATCCGGTTTCTTTGTTTAAAGAATCGGATAGACGGGAATTATTGTGACTGTCGTCTATTTAAATTATTACTGCCTATATGTACTAATAAACTGGTTTGAATTAGACTGACCTGGGTATTATTTTCTTTTGAATGTAATACTCGGGTCAGACCCGAGTTATTTCAGGTTGTAGATTTTCTTCTTTGAGTTGCTGTTCAGGATTTGAAGACTTTTCACATCTTCTGAAGTTGTCAGTGTCATTCTGTAGTAGTCGTGTCAGTGTATAGAACGATATGTATTCATGTATATTAGTCGATAATGTACTTGTATATATAACTTCTAGAGTCGACAGTTGTAGTTGTATCATATGTATTGTGTCAACTATGTATTAACAGACATCAGTTATATATATATGAGACTTTTGTTTTTATCTGTGTTCCGCATTTATATTATCTGTGTTATTGTTATATCTAATGTCCTAAACTATTATGAACCATCGTAGTTCGTTTTATACTAGTATTGGGTGTGTCGATGGGAGTAAATAAATAATAGATGAAAAATAAAAAGTATATACCACTCCTATCGAGATAACCAATATTAGTGTAAGGCCAATTACGGATGGTCGCTCCTATCCAGCCTTATTCTTTGAAATAATAGACAGTATTTCTTTTAATACTCTTTGTTATTATGAGCATAGAGGTGGGGCGTCACACCTGGTCTATCGGGAGGTTGCACTAGAGCACTCACACACACTTGCACCATTCAACAATGCATTGTACTTAACTTGTACTTTCTAATACTCAAAGTTGATTGATATCTATTTTTCTTTATAGAAACTATGGTGAGGAAGAGAAGCATGTTCGATTCTCTGTGGGATGTACAACATCAGTCATCTGGATCATGATTAGGTTCCTACCGCGACAGTCGTGAATATTATGATTCTAGCTATTGCTCCAGCCGCGATCGGGGTTATCAAGAGAGAGACTATAGGGATAGGCCTTCTTAGGATGTACATAGATCGAGATCGAGAGCTCCTCAAAATGTTCCTGAAAGACCAGCTGACCGTAGGGACATGCCCATCGATTCCCCTCGCGGGCCTTCTACCACTCCAATGCCTCCAAAACCCTTGGTTCCGTCTCTATCTCAGTGGCCGAGCGATCACCGCTGCTGTGGCAAATACACTACTATTCACAGGCCTGGCAAGGAAAGTACTAGGGTTGAAGCTGCTTTTGAAGATCTTTCAGTTGATCCAAACGCTCATATGGCACTACTTCGAGAGGAATTTCCGAACTTATGCTTTGATGGATTCTATTTTCCTCCCAACTTGAAAAGGGTTCCGGATGATGTTCAAAAAATGACCATCGATTGCGTCACCAACATCCACATGTAATATGGAGAATGAATGAAGGATGCGAAAAAAATGTCAAAGGTCTCCTTTGAACGTGTGGCAGAAATCGAAAAACTAAAACGACAAGTGTCCCAGGACAAGAGAATCGTCGACACTTTGACGAATGAACCGGAGGACTCTAGAACCGCCTTTACAGAAGCTGAAGGAAAAGTTGACGCCGTCATGAAATCTATGGAGGAGATGCAGTCCAGTCACCTCGATATGGTTCAAGTACTGCATCACCGGAACCAAGAGATTGCGCTCGAGCGAGATGCGGCTCGAAATAATGAGTCTGTGGCCTTGAAGGAAATAGCCGAGGTTAAGGCCAAACTTGAATATATGACTAAAGAAAAGGATGACGCTCATAAGATCACTCAAGATTCCCGCGACGAGTTGGTTCGTGTCAGGCTTGAGAAAGATGCAGCTATTGAAAAGGCCAAAAATGTCGACACGCTCATTCAACGTGAGACAAAGGCGACCAAAAATAAGGTGAGAGAAGATGTAATGAATGAGCTCGACCCGCTTCTCATGCTCTACAATGCCAATGTTCTCAAGCATAGTAATTTGGCATGGCTTGGCAAAGACTACCCCTACCAGCTTTATCGTGCTTGGGAATTTCTTGTCGTGGAAGAGAAGAAACTTCATGGCTCAGAAGATGTCGATGTAGCCAAACTTGAAAGCCAAGTTCTATTAGGCGATGAACCCAAAATATTGCATGACATTCAAACTTCTCTTCAGACATAATCTGTGGTTGCTCTTTCACATGAAGTGGGTGAAGGATACGGATCGACGCATTCTGACATCGTAGCTGAATTGCCCCCGGTGTCTCAAGTCATGACTAGTTCTACGGCGAGCTCCTCGACTATCCCTGGGTATGATCCGGACAAACCGTGTCTATCTCCAATCCTCGAGCGTAGTTCTGAAGATGCTTTGGCCCAACCTAGAATTTACACCAAAGAAGGTATTTCGTCGATCCTTCCCTTCTCTTATAAAGTTGGGATGTTATCAATCGATATTTCTAATCTCTTTGCCTATTTTTTCTTTGCTTTAGACCCGTCAAGTATTGCTCCTCTACCTTCCCAAGAGCCTCAGTTGGAGTCACAAACGGCTGTGACATAGTCTGTTATAGTCACAACTTCGGCCGCCACTCAGAGTGCTCGCGAAGATGCCTTCGTTTTTGACGGTCAATTCATGGAGGCGTTATTCAAGGAGGGAAGCAACCCGCATCCCGAAATCCCTTTCGACGCGGAAGTCGTGATCACAGGTTCATCCGATTCCACTGGTGGGCTTAGTATGAAAGAGCGGATTGAACGAGAGGAGCTTTCAAAAAGGAAGGTAAAGGGTGAGCCTGTCGAGCTGGTCCTAGATGAACCGATTCCTTCCCCACTTCAAACAATCCCTCCTGGTGAGAGAATTCCTTCGGACAATGTTCCCCATGCTTCTGGTGCTGAAGGTGCCCCAATCTCTCCTACTTCCAAAGATGATACCGGCTTGATCCACACAGTTGAGGAAACTCCTTCGAAGAAAAGCCGAGGTGGAAAAGGGTCAAAGAGGTAGTCGAGAGGTAGCTCAGAGGGGACCACTCCTAAGAAGCAAAAGAAGGATAAAAAATCCAAGAAGTAATCTTCGGACTTGTAAATAATTCAGATAATTATTTCTCTTTTTGTGGTTTGTATATGTTTGGGCGTGACCCTTCATTTTTGTCTTGTATTTTTAACAGACTTGTGTGATGTACAATCAGTTCCATGTGAATAAGAATTCTTTTGTTCTTGCGTATGATTTCTGCATTTACTTATTTAAATGTTCAAGCTGCAACATTTTTCATTTTATGCACTTGTGATTTGTTGAATTGAACACTGATTTGATTAATCCCTCTCAAGGCATCCCTACGGTCGTGGCCTTGAGTCGTTGTAAGCACTGGATATGAGTCGCAGTGTTGAGCTATCACAGTCATTCCTTGGACGATCACACTTCTGCGCCCGGTCTTGGGTTGAAAATGCACTGCGCGGATGGTCAAGTCTCGCCCCAGCCGTGTTTATACTCCAACCTTATCTCCAAGGGACTTAAAACTGATCAACGAATGGTCGATTCACATTCATCTTGTTTCTCTCTCATGCCCCCAAGTCTGGGGCGTACGTTGATAAGTAAGAAGGAAGGATAAGTTTGCTTTAACTTTATACTCTTTCCCGTTGTATCGTGGGATCATGCTAGTGGATAGAAAACCAAGTAGCGTGTATTTTGGTTTTTAGAAGTTTGTATTCCTCATGTCGATTTCAGGTTTGAATTATTGGAAAAGAAAACGGTCCAAATCCACTCATCTATTCATGGAGTTTGCGTTCTAGTCTGCACTCTGGGACTTAGAGTTATTCTATGAGCGGCCGGTTCATGCTCGATTTACGTTCGTGCTTTAGTCCACACTCCAGGGACTAGATTTTCTCATGGGCGGTCAGTCACACTCGAAGTGTTTATACTCCAGTCCGCACTCCAGGAACTTAGAATTTTCTCGTGGGAAGTCGTGTTTCAACCCGAATTGTTTATACTCTAGTCCGCACTTCGGGGACTTAGAGTTTTCTCGGGGGCAGTCGTGTTTCCACCCAAATTGTTTATACTCCAGTCCCACTTCGGGGACTTAGAGTTTTCTCGTGGGAAGTCATGTTTCCACCCTAATAGTTTATACTCCAATCCACACTCTAGGGACATAGAGTTTTCTCGTGGGCAGTCATGTTTCCACCCGAATTGTTTATACTCCAGTCCGCACTCTGGGGACTTAGAGTTTTCTCGTGGGCAGTCGTGTTTCCACCCGAATTGTTTATACTCCAGTCCACACTCTGGGGACTTAGAGTTTTCTCATAGGCAGTCGTGTTTCCACCCAAATTGTTTATACTCCAGTCCACACTCCGAGGACTTAGAGTTTTCTCATAGGCAGTCGTGTTTCCACCCGAATTATTTATACTTCAATCTGCACTCTTGGGACTTAGAGTTTTCTCGTAGGTAGTCATGTTTCCACCCGAATTTTTTATACTCCAGTCCGCACTCCGGGGACTTAGAGTTTTCTCGTGGGCAGTCGTGTTTCCACCCGAATTTTTTATACTCCAGTCTGCACTCCGGCGACTTAGAGTTTTCTCGTGGGCAGTCGTGTTTCCACTCGAATTGTTTATGTTTCAGTTGTCATGTTGACGTAAGAGTTGTCGGATGAATGGTAGAATGACGTTCACCCATGGAATGGAATTCCACCCCTAGCATTCAGGATGAAACTTGACAAATGGACGATTGATTCTCATCCACTTGGTGATTGTAGCTCTTCCAATCAAGTCGAGGAAGGAGGTAAGTGATGGATGGTTGGACCACATGAATGCTGGGGTCGGATAAGATCAAGTCTTGTATAATTTTCTTTGTATTCTTTCTAGCAAACAGAGGCGGTGAGTTATTGAGTGGACTGTTAAGTCGCTTCCATTTTAGGCTGCAATCATATCCATGTGTTGAGAACGGTGGTTAATGAGTAGGCAGTCAATCACGGCTACTTTGAGTCTAATGTGAAGGTTAATGAGTGGACTGCGGTCATGTCCACTTTTTATTGGATTCTGACCTTGTCGGGTTTTTCCACTCTGTGTCTCGGTGTGCCAAGTCAGGGGCGTATAGTAGCCGATGAACGGTTGAATCACGTTCGTCTTGATAAAAACTCCACAGGTTCTGTCACGGTCTGCGGAGATTGGTTGGCGGCCAACTCTAAGTACTTCGTCACATGCATCGTTTTGGAAGTAGTTTAGTTCAAGTTGGTTGTAGTTCACAACACAATTGAAATTAAAGTAGGAATAATTCAAAAAAGGTCGAGATAAATCTCATTAATAATTGAAGCGATGTCATATGCTCGCTATTCCACTCTGTCCAAGCTCTTCTCAACTGGGAGTCGACGGGGGGTGGTTCAATTAATCGTCAGATTTCTTTATTGATAAGATTCGAATGTTTCTATCATCGTTAATTCGGTACGCACGCCCAAGATATGAGTGAAGCAAGATTGGCCGGTATTGGCGGATTAGTGGTAAGTTACTTGGAGTCGGACTCGATAAACCTGCTAGTTGCTTAGAGTCAAAAATCAGTTCGCTTAGAGTCAATCATTGGTTTTCTTGGGGTCAATCACTGGTTTGCTTGGATTCACTAAATTTAAAGGCCTGGTGATCGATGCTTGGTGTCACTTTGGTGTATGCTTGGGGAAAACCCTTGTCTTACTCCAGTCCTGCTTTGGGCCAAAACGAGGGTTACAAGATCTTGCTTGGTATTGTACTTTTCAAACTCACATGCAACACCAAGTTTCCACGAACATTGTATCTTCTTTATCCATACTTCTCCATAGTAACATATGATACTTTCTCTGAAGGACTCAAGGTATGAACGATCGGTTAAGTAGGTGGATACGTTAATAAAAAAGAATCGATTTAATAGGAGGACCGTTAATAAAAACGATCAGTTGTATTCAATGATCTTGGAATGATTGTGTTAAATCGATCATACAGGAACGACAATAGTTCAACATTTGTTGGTAGGTAGGCAAGCAGAAAAATGATCGGTTATGAAGTTAGAAGTGGAATGATCGGTTGAGTTGGTCAGTGAAAAGTTTGTATAAGAAACGGTCTCATTAGAAACGATCGGTGAGGGGGCTAACTGGAACGATTGTATGAAAACGATCGTATGGAAACGATCGGTGAAAAACGATCGTGAAGAGGAGAAATTGGCCAAATCCAAGCTGTTGAAACGACCAATATGGACCACTGTAGGGAACGATCTTTAAGATGATAGGGCGTCAGGATTCGTGATTAACGAATGTTCGATGAGTGTGTATGGGTCATAGCCGATTGCCGATCATTCCCACATGCTTTAAAACTTGAAAATATATGGACATTCATGAAACATATGGCTAATTGGTCACAGATTTCATGATTTCCTTCTTCGGCAAGGGAAGTAGACTTGGCTTTTCTGGTCATGGGAAGTAGTTTCCACGTAGATCTGTTTCAAATCTCAGTAGAATAGGAAACTTGTCGATCAAAGGCTGGATCTATCTCGCGAACATGAAAATTCACCAGTAGAAGACATGATCTAATCGAGCTAAGAATTCATCTCTCGGTGAAAGCACCAAAATGTTGACGCCAAAATTGAACATCAACACCTGTAGAATCTTATGGAGATTAAACAATGAATGAAATTAATAATAGAGCAGAAAAAGTAAATGAACACACAGATTTTTATAGTGGTTTGGCAATCTTGACCTATATCCACTTTATATTTTTATTTATCTTTCGTTTGATTAAAAGTACAAAGATGTTTGGATCTGCTAGGATCCATTAATACAAGAATAAAGAATGAAAATGGCAGAGCCTCTGCAGCAGGAAGAAGGATCTCTTTTCTGAAGCTATGCCTGCTGTATTTATAGCAGAGGACGCGCATGGATCGGGTTGAAACTTTGTAAGGAGGCTTTTCACATCCAGAAGAGCCCACCATATCAATCGACCATGTTAGTTCGATGATCAGGAATGATCAGTATAAAGATAGCCGATCCTTTTCCTTAGCTCCAATCACTGTGCGATCATTCTTGAAGGGTTCCACTTGCCTCTCGATGTTGCTCCTTAAATATAGGATCATTCTGAGATGCAGATGTGAGATATCGATCGATCTTGGTCGAAGCTAGAATGCTTACTGAAGTAGACCGATCGTTTGATAGATCGTCCAAAATAATCGGGTGATGAACGATCAACCATCTCCCGTCTTTCTCTTTGTAATGTGCGATCGTTTTTGTAGGGACTTTTCCTCATTCCATTGATGCCCTAAAAGTTCCATATTATTTGGCTTCATGGATTTTGGGATATTGAACATTCTCCGACAACTTGATCTATTTCCTGGATTGTTCTCTAATCGATCCAAACAAATCTTTGCTTCGTTCGCAGCTTGAGCGTATGAACTCCAGTCAATTCCAAACTTGAGATATAACTTCATGGAGCCAGGCTAATTACTTCATGCTAGCTACGCTTCGATTGGGTCCTAGTTCGAATCTTTCCGACTATCGTCTATAGTACTATAAGTAACGACTCTTCAGGCTGTCGACCATTCGTTCCTAGTCGAATCGATGATATCACGGCTTTGCCAAAAGCCAGGATAACACCGTCATCGGAATTTAACGTAAGTATAAGAAGATTATTTCTATACAACCCAAGTTAAGAAATTAGTTATGGAAAGTAAACCTTTTATACTTGTCTCGTTTTCGACATTTCGACCTTATCTATTCCTCACCCAAGAAAAGCCTGGCGAGTCAGGGCACTAGTTGCTCCTATACATCTCCTTGATTTAAGCACCCCATATTCGGATCTCACAGATAGAAGAATAAGTCTGCTCATCAGCTTTTAGAGCCATGATTTAATCATTTATTTATAACAGCTTTTCTTTTAATCATTTATTTAAACTCTTTTTTTAAAATAATTATAAAAATTCCAAATTATCTTTAAAACACTTATTTATTTATTTATTTGAAAACGTTTATAAAATATTCGAGAAAGAATAGTTAAGTTAAAACTGTAATTTGTGTAAGTTATTAATACTGCTATGAAAAGTCCTACAAATAGTGTTTTCAAAGCTTATTTGATCAAAACAATTTTTTATCATTTGAAAGCCATTTTTATCACTCAAATCCTTTTTAAAACATTTTAGTATATTTATAAAATTTATTCTATTTATTTAAAGATTTAAAAATATCATTTCGAAGTAAATTCCTTTTTGGATTCCGAATTGCCAAACTACGACTATTTTGAAAATCCGTTTTGCTCATATTTCAAAATCTACTAAATGAAATCTTGATCACTTTCTTTTGTTTGAAAACAATGATTATTAGAGTTCAAAAAATTCTTATTCAAAAGAATTCCGACTCTGATTCCATCGTATAAATGGATTTAAACTATTATGGTGCGAAATCGTGAACTGTCGTTACGCGTCGCGTCTATTTTTGACTCCAATTTCAATTCTTTCCAAACTTCACAAAATCAAGTTTCAGTGATTATAAAGCATTTATAAACCAATTTAAAGAGGTTTAATCATCTCCTAACACTTATATAATTCATTTCGGAAAGTGATTTTCGTTGTGTAATTTCGACCTGTATTAAACATGAATTGTTTACACATCCAAACAACTATATTTTTAACAACCAAAACATGATGATCAAAACATAACAACCAATCATTCTAAACATATCATATCATCGTCCATATCATAATATAAATAGAGTTTTCTTACCTTCATTGGATATTAAACTTATGAAAATAGACTATAGCTCCGCTACGATCGGAACAAAGCTTATGAAATCGACTCCTATACCATTAGATGGGCTCGGCCTTGGATTGTAGATGGTGGAGGCTTCAGCCTTGGTGGTTATGGGGTGTGGCCATGAGTAAAGAAGGAGGAGTAGAGGAGTTTTGAGCTTGTTTTGATGTGAAATGGTAATATATATACTATATTAATTTAATTTCTTTTTCCACTATTTTTCACCATAAATTTCCTAAGATAAGAAGCCATTGAAAAGCTTGAAAGTGTGGTGGAAGAATAAGAAGAATGGTGTTTAAAATATGAAAGAGTGGATGTGTATTTATAGAAAATTTTCGGAAATAAATCTCCTAATGTGCATGGACCAAAATGCCCTTGCCCACACCCTCCCCATCACCTCCCTAGCGCACGGCTACCCCCCTCCTCCATGTGTGTGAGTTAATGTGTGTAAGAAGTTGGCATTTGATGGCTAGTTTGCCTTTTGACTTTGTGAAATATCATGATATTTTGATTTTTACTTTATGTAAATATAAAGGTAAATGGTGTGTGTGTATATATATGTGTGTGTGTTAAATGTATGTATATGTGTGCATGTGACATGTATGCACATGTATATGTATGTGCACAAAAGAATAACATTGCACCGACTTTGAACAACCTCCATTCATTAATCCGTTGAAAAACGGGAAGCCGATACCTGGTCACATTTTCACTTATTAATTAAATTACATTTAGATATAAACAAAATTTGAAAACTAATTTCTTATCATTATAAATGAATTAAAATGATTACAATTGGAATTATAAAATCATACAAATTAGTATTAAACAATTGTTTACAGAAAGTGCTATTATATCGATAAAGCGATATTAATTTTCCTTATAATTTCAAGTCAAATGTATATCTTTATAAAACTATTATAAATGATTTATTACCACTTCATAACTAATTAAAATGAATTATTATCATTTAAAACAATTTTTTGAATAATTATAATAATTGTTAAATCATTAAATCTCAATTTTTAATTCATAAATAAATTATTAAATAGGATGCCATTATTGATGATGCCATAAATACATTTTATTTCCAAAAAAAAATATTTCATATTCTTATTTAAATGGATAAATAAGTGTATGTATCCAGCTCCGTGCATGACTTTTGATAATTATAGAGCTGTTTATTGATAAAACGATTTTGACCATTTTATCGATATTCCTTCAAAGTTTATATTTTTGTAAATACTTGTTCAAAATAAGATTACCATCATTATTGTTCAAAACAACATAATCTATGTTTTAAAAAGCTTATATTTGAATATTTAAAAATAAATATAATTTATCAAATTGATAAATTTGCGGGTCGTTACAAGCCAACATTGGATTTGGGATTTTGAAGCATATGTCGTAGCCAATAAGGATGTTTTGATCAGCAATTGGTTACAGCGAGTTAATTTATTTAACTCACAACTATATTCAAAAAAATTATATTCTCCTTGCATGCCTTGTTTGATTAGGAGTTTCGATAATATTTGGTAGTGAATGATTGAAATTATTAAAATACAATTGCATGCTATGGATTCAATTGGATTGATGGTTGAATGAGTTGTATTGTGTGATTGAAATATTCGATTTGAATCGACGTTTGATTATGAGGTTGCATGCACATTGGAAACTATCAAAATGCACTTGATTTTCATAGTTAAATTATGTAATGTTTGTGCATTATTGTGTGACCCGCCAAAAAGCGACGCGGATCGTTGAAATAACTCTATTTGATGAGTGATATTTTCTGGTGAAATTTATCCTAGAATTTTGATTTTTAGCCGATTTGTTGTTGAATTCATTTTAAATATGGATGGATGATTTTTGATGAATGGTTTAAATATTTTTAAACATTTTCAAATGTAATTTCATCCACTTTCTGATTTTTTTATTATTATCAAAATTTCATTTGAAAATATTATTGAATCATATTGGATTTATGTAACGACCCACTGTTTTGGACCATTCAAATCGACAATAAATCCACACATGTCGGACTTGAATAATTCAAAATAATAGATTGTAATTAAAATTTGGCAAAACTCAGCATATACAGTAAATAAAATAATCACATAATCATAGACACAGAGTAATATAAAATAATGCAGCGGAAACAAAAGGATAGTAGTTCATGAAGCTACTATATATATAACAGAGTTAAACAGGATACAATAGGAATCTCGAATACATAGATGTCTCAATACAATAGTTAAATACAAGATCTGAATACATCACTGGAATCAACTGAATAACTGATAGTAGAATCGATAGATAGCTGGATCTCCAAGCGAAGCTCCAACTCCAAAGGTGAGTCTCAAATGATGTATCACTCAGTCTGACCCGAGCGTAAAGCAAAACATAAAACACTCGAGTCGGGATTAACATTCTTATATCAATAAATCCAACTCAAGTGAAATAACAACTGAAATACGAGTAACTCAAAGGATGTTTGGGATAACCATCCTCTAAGGATCCGTTAAACTATCTACTATGTAGTAATATTTCATTATTATAATAATGTCTAATATAAAATAAACATACTTTTAAATAGCATTAAGGAGTGACCCAATATTCCCCTTAACACGTAATAGTCCAAGTAGTCTATCCAGTATTAGCATACTCCCAAAATGGGGGCTACCCTCGATACTCCACAGGCTACGGGAGAAATCACAACTCGTAGTAAAGCTCGATATGGTAGGTGACACGGCACACAAGGCAATGCCAGGGTAAATATACCATTTACGCACACGGACTGATGGAAACAATCACAAATCAAGTGGTGCACCCAAACAATCACAAAGTAATAGAATGGTATCGAAGAAGTGCGTCCTATCAGAGGTGCTACCTCATTGGCCCGAGATCGCTCCTATTTTAGCCACCTTATGCCAACTCACAGGAGTTAGGTCCACGTATATACCTTAGGATCGTCGCCACCATCCTATTTCATTTTGGAATCTCCACCGTGTACACAGTTGTTAAAGTGGTTTTCGGTATCGACAGAGAGTATGCCCATATCCGATCCCGGTCTCTTTAACAACCAAACGTTATTATAACACCGCGGTCATTTCAAAATAGTTTATACATCAAAACCAAAATATCATTTTCATTTCAAAAACCAAATTAATACGATATCATTCAACTCAAATATATCCATTTTCAAAATCATATCACTTTCCAAAGTTATAACGCTTTCGAAATCATAGTCTTTTAAAAATCAAAACACTTTGGAAATCACAGCTTTGAAATCATAGCATTTTGGAAATCATAACACTTTGAAATTATAGCATTTTGGAAATCATAACACTTTCCTTTTAAACAGTTTAGATATTAAAATTAGTATATATAATAAAATAGTTTATAAATAAAATAGTTTATATAAATAATTATAAGTTAAAATAGTTTAAAATAAAATAATTTATACTAAAAATGATTTATATTAAAATAGTTTATATTAAAATAGTTTATATTAAAATAATTTATAAAGTAAAATATCAATAGTTTTAAATATAATTTAAAATTACTTTATAAAATAAAATAGTTTCCTCAAATTTCACAAATCGATTCAAATCAACTCGAATTCCAAAATTTTAATTTAATCAAATCTCAAATCATCAATTTCAACTCGATTCAACTTCTCAATAAACCATTTCAAATTATCGATTTCAAATACATATTTGAACCATAAAATAAGCCATTTCAATTTCAATATATTTCAAAGCTTTAAATATTCAACAATTCAAAACTAAGTTCGATACTCATATATATATATATATATATCAAATTCACTTAACTATTATTTAGTTTTAAAACATTTACTTAATCATTTCAATAACATCTAAATACAACTTCAATTTACAAATTTAAATAAACAAAACATCCCATTTATATATATATATATAAGTTTGAAATATCCATTTAAGTCACCTTTAATCAAATTTCAAGTTGTAAAACACTTCTCTAAAATTTCAAATTCAATAAATTTCAAATCAAACTTATTTAAGTATAATTTTTAAATAAATATAATTTCAAATCAATTTCAAATTTATCTTTACAACCCGAATCATTACAAACTCTATATTCGAAAATATAAATTTTAAATAAATACTTAAACATATTATATATCAACCTTATTAAATCAACTTAATAAATCTTAAAAATCAATATTTATCAAAACCATATATTTCTTTTCAAAACCATAGAAATCATTTTCAAAATATTTATATATAGACCAACGGCGTCGGTATATAATTTTCTACCCTCTGGTCAAGTGATACGGATATTTATCATTTCAATCCGCAATTTAAATATATAAGGGTATATATCTTTTCGACCCGCAATCCCAAATTCAATTAAATGAAAATCGCTTGGGTTTATCATTTCAACCCATAACGATTTTCTCCTATTCTACAAGATCATTCGGATATGTATCATTTCAACCCATAGTGAATTCTATACTAACAGGGAACTTGCAGAGTGATAACAGATATGATAATAATATAACAACAGTAACATGCATATATCATCAGTATAAATAACAGATAATGGTGTCAGATGTCACAGGTGAACAGATACAGATAATGGCATATATATAGCAATGTAAATAACTAACAACAGCATATTTCAATTGTCGTTTCAATTGCAATCAAATTTAATAAATATAAGAACATTAATCATGAGTGATTGCTCACCTTTCGAGGCTAGAGAGGATAGACAATGAATTAAGTTACGAATCCAAGCACGAATTACAAAGCAAAGCTAGATTGGCATGAATTCGATGGACAAGCTGAAAGATAAGAAATCGATAAGTAATGAATCAAATCAATTTTGATATAAAAGTGGAAAATATATATAAACTATTATTATTAATATTCTTAAAATCAATAATTTAAAACTTATATCTATACTAACATATTATACTTTAAGATCCATATTTATTATAAAACCAACATTTAAATATATATACACTTACATACACTATATATACAACAACCAAGTTACACATAATTTATATAGACTTTTCTATAAAACTACATATCATATATAACCTAATATATATATATATAAGACGAAACAACAGCCCAAACTGAAAGTTGAATATATATAGTCAGATTCTTATATCTATGAACTACCAGTATATGTGTATATATATATATGGGTAAACACCAAATTAATTTTATATGCAAACTAATATACAACCCTTGTTAAACGTATTGTATAACATATAATCTACCTATATATATTACGGTAAGATCAATGTTTATTATAAAATCCAAATATATCACAACTAGAATACTTTAAAATGGGGACAGAGCATGGAGTTAGCCGGAGTCGGCTCCGTCTCCATTTTGGAGTCGGCTGGGGATGACATAATATTTTATTGAACTTTGTGTCGGTTGGAGTCGGCCTGTAATGGCTAGAGACGGCTAGCGTCGGCTATTTAATTATTTTCTCAATCTACTTCTTATATACCCCTATTTCATTTGAAAAAATGAAAAACAGTACTAAAATGGCCAAAAAAATAAATTTGACATTTATGATTATTAATATTCACCCAATGATGGGTCGTGATAGGTTAGATTGGTATTTTCGATGATATATGTTCATGTAATTCGAAAAGTTATCGTTGTTGAAAATCTAACTCGCACGACGAATCGATGCAACTTTTAGTCGATCCGCTATACAAATTCGATAAAGGTGGTTATATGTAACATTTTAAAGTATTAAAATAATTCTTTAAATCGTTGGGTAATAAATTATGAATTTTTAAATGTATTTGGTATAATAAAATTATATAAAATAAATTATGCGGCGTAAAAATAAATACTTTGGATTTTATGTCGATCTAAGGTATTTTGGAGATGTTTCCAGAATATGGTTAAAAAATAAACGAATCTGGGGTGTCGATCTTGAATTTTAAGACCGTTCGTGGACTTTCGGACAAAAAACCTTCGTTCGACGGCCGAACGTCCTTCAAACGAGACCAAATTTGAACCAGCGATGCTTTGTAGTGTTTTAATCGAATCTGTATGGTTGGATTTGCAAAAAATCATCGAAAATAAAATTATCCCAGAAATATGTCATTTTGTAGGAGTTAGCTATAACACTTATATTATAAGTGTTATAGCTAACTCCTAGACAATGACATATTTCTAGGATAATTTTGTAGGCGATGATTTTTTTGCGAATTCAACTGTACGGATTCGATTAAAACACTACAAAGCATCCCTGGTTCAAATTTGGTTTCGTTTGATGGTCGTTCGGCCTTCGAACGAAGGGATTTTTGTCCGAAAGTCCATGAACGACCATAAATTTGAAATTCAAGATTGACACCCCAGATTCGTGTATTTTTTAACCATATTTTGGAAACATTTCCAAAATACCTTAGATCGACATAAGATCTAAAGAATTTATTTTTACGCCGCATAATTTATTTTATATAATTTTATTATACCAAATACATTTAAAAATTCATAATTGATTACCCAATGGTTTAAAAAATTATTTTAATTCTTTAAAATGTTACATATAACCACCTTTATCGAATTTGTATAGCGGATCGACTAAAAGTTGCATCGATTGGTCGTGCGAGTTAGATTTTCAACAACGATAACTTTTCGAATTACACGAACATATATCATCTAAAATACCAATCTAACCTATCACGACCCGTCATTGGGTGAATATTAATAATCATAAATGTCAATTTTATTTTATAATGTAGTAGTATTTTTTATTTTTTTAAACGAAATAGTTGTAAAAAAAGAATTTAAAAAAATATATATACGGCCGATGCAAGTCGACGCCCTACGGGCCGATGCAGGCCGACGCCAACTGACGCCATGTCGCGTATACAGGTTTCAACCGAACCTTTCTTCCTCACTTTCTTTGCTCACCCAAAAAAACGATTTTTACTCTTCCCCATCACCGATTCCGACCCTCTCCAGCCGTCACCCTCCGTCGTTGTCGCCGTAGACGCCTAGAACTCGCCGGAATCTCTTCTTCTTCTTGAATTTGGTAATTTTCTAAACCCTAATTTCGAATTAAATTGTTTAATTAGGTTTAAATGTACATTATTGTGATGATAATTGGGTGCAGGCATTGCTAATTTAGCGTATTAGGTTATTTTTAATTAGTATGAAATCGTTGAATTTGAAAGTGTGAATTGGGAATAATTAGGGTGTAGGTATTTAGAATTTGAAAGTGTGAATTGGGAATTGGGAATTGGGAATTTGAAAGTGTGAAAGTGTGAATTTGAAAATGTGAAAGTATGAATTGGGAATAATTGGATGTAGGTATTTTAGTCTATCTCTAGTTAATATAAATAATTTAAACGAAAGTAAGACAACAACAAAGCCTTTAGTCCCAAAAGGCTTTGGTAGATTAGAAAATACGATAATAATCACATAAAACTTCAGATGCAAAGTATATATGCGTATAGGAATAGAAAAAAATGCTGTCGAAATTTCTAATATATATATGTTTTTAAATTAGGAAAAATGTTCAACTATCTTCTCGACCGTACCTGGATGTATGAAAGTCGAACAGGAACGAAAGGTTCTACGAGAAAACATTTTAAGGATGGTGTACATGAATTTGTTAAATTCGCTAAAGCTAATAATGAAGAAGGCGGCACACAAATTCGTTGTCCGTGTCTTAAATGTCGACATTTGCATTATCGGGAACCGGATTTAGTTATTGTACATTTGTGTAAATCTGGTTTTGTGCCAAACTATTATTTCTGGGATCGTTATGGAGAAAAAATTGGTGGATCTAATTCTATAGTGCTCGAGGTTGAGGTGAATAACAATAATGTTACGACAAATCCAATAGTAGATATGGTGGAAGATGCAGCACGGTCAATGTTCCCTATTGTTCAAGTTAATGATGTAAATGTTGAAGAAGAACCGATCGAGGGGGTGAAAAGAATTTATGATTTACTGGATTCTGCGAAAAGGCTGTTGTAGGAAGGTTGTAGTAGCGGAACAGAATTGTCAGTTACTACCGAATACATTACTATGAAATCAAAATTCAATTTTACAGAAGCTGGATTTACAGCAGTTGTACAAGCTGCAAAACGACATATGCCACCCAATAATCTGATGTGCGATAGTCATTATAAAGTGAAAAAACTAATGTCTGCTTTCGGTTTGCCCTACCAGAAGATAAATACATGTATAAAAGGTTGTATGTTGTACTGGAAAGATGACATTAATCTTAAGAAATGCAGAATATGTAATGAGGAAAGATACAAACCAAGAAAAAAAAGGAAAGGAAGTTCCATACAAGAGAATGCATTATTTACCCATCACTCTCAGACTTCAAAGGTTATATGCGTCGTTTGCGACAGCATCACATATCAGATGGCACAGTGTGAGAACCCAGGAAGAGGAGACTTTGATACATCCAGTAGACAGAGAAGCATGGAAACATTTCGATAAGACTTATCCTGCGTTTGCCGCAAAGAGTCATAATGTGAGACTTGGTTTATGTATAGATGGATTTTCACCATCCTCTCAATTTGGTAGTAAATTTTCGTCTTGGCCTATTATCGTTACACCTTATAATTTACCTTCGTGGATGTGTATGAAAACTCCATATATGTTTCTTACGATTGTCGTCCCTGGTCTTGATGATCCGACACAAGGAATCGATGTTTATCTACAGCCATTGATCGAAGAGTTGAAAACATTATGGTATGAAGGGGTGGATACATACGACGTGTCGAAAAAAAAAATTCGTATGTTTGCATCTTTGTTATGGACTATTGGTGATTTTCCAGCTTACGCAATGCTTTCAGGCTGGAGTACGGCCGGTCGTCTGGCTTGTCCTTACTGCATGGAAGATACACGGGCATTTTCATTACCGCATGGAAGGAAAATTTCATGGTTTGATTGTCATCGATGTTTTCTCCATGTTAATCATACTTTTAGAAGAGATAAGAAAAACTTTGTAGTAAATAGAGCAGAGAACAGACAACGACCAACGACTTTATCAGGTGAAGAATTATATGAACTAGTTAAAGAATATTCGAAGATACATGAAACTGGAGTACAGACTGAAATTCCAGGTAAATCGAACTGGCATAATTGGTGCAAACAAAGTATATTTTGGGAGTTACCTTATTGGAAGCATCTCTTACTACGACATAATATTGATGTGATGCACAATGAGAAAAACATGTTTGATAATGTGTTTAATACAGTTTTGAATGTCAAGGGTAAAACTAAGGACGATCTCAATTCAAGACGTGATATAGAACAATATTGTAAACGTCCCGAACTTCATATAAACCCTAATGACAGTAAAAAACCCAAAGCATGCTATGAGCTAGACAGCAATCAAGTAAAACTTATGTTGAAGTGGATTGAAGGGCTGAGATGTCCTGATGGGATTTCTTCAAATCTCCGTAGATGTGTTGACTTAAAAACAATAAATTGAGTGGGATGAAAAGTTGCGATTGCCATGTCATGATGGAAAATTTCTTACCCGTTGTTTTCAAAGAACTATTGCCCATAAAAGTGTGGAGTGCTATAACAGAATTAAGTCTGTTTTATAAAGAGCTTTGTTCGACCACGTTAAAAGTTGAGCGTATTCGTAAACTTGAAAATGACATCCTTATACTGCTCTGCAAACTTGAGAAAATATTTCCTCCAGGATTATTTAATGTAATGGAGCATTTACCTGTTCATCTTCCATATGAAGTACTTCTTCGAGGTCCTGAACAATATGGATGGATGTATCCATTCGAGAGGTAATTATGAATATTTGAAATAATAATTAAAATTTGAATTTGATGTAAGTAAATTTTAATCGAATAAATTTTGTAATAGGTACTTGAATCATCTAAAAAAAAGTTAGACAAAAAGCACGAGTTGAAGGTTCGATTTGCAAATCATATATCGAAGAAGAAGCTTCATTCTTTTTCTCTCACTATTTCAGTGACCATGTGAACTTATCATTTGCAAGTGTTTCGCGTAATGATGAAGCCGTTGAACAAGATTGTTCTGAATCAATGTTTTCTATTTTTAAACAGAATGGCCGAGCTGTTGGAAAATGTGTGGAAATATGGTTAGATGATAGAAATTGCCATATAGCACACACATACGTTCTTCTTAATTGTGCTGAAGTTGCACCATTTATTAGGTAAATATTGAATGATAATTCTCTATAATAGTACATATTTGCATTATTTACGAGTTACCCAATTTAAATTGAATTTGCACTTAATATACGTATACATTTATTTGCAGTATTTACGAATCAGAACATCCACTTGGCGATCTCAGCAAAGAATTTGCTAACTGGTTTACGAAATACGTTTATGATCAAAGAAATTGTGTCGATGATAAAGGATTGAAACGTCTTGCGATAGGACCAAAAAGAAATGTCAACACTTATCCAATATTCTTTGTGAATGGATTTAAATTCAACACCAAGGAATACGCTGCTGAAAAAATGACTTATAACAGCGGTGTATTTGTCAAAGGGACTGATGATCCAGATGAACATATAAAAGATTTTTATGGCGTCTTAAACACAGGTTTTGGAATTGACATATTCTGTCCAATCTGCAGAAAAAGTATTTTTATTCAGATGCAGGTGGTTTAGCAATGTTCCGGGCTCTGGTATCAACGTGCACAAAGACTATAAACTTATTGAAATAAACCATAACTCACGTTACTCAAAGTATGATCCTTTCGTGTTAGCCAAACAAGCATTACAGGTTTATTTTGCTCCCTATCCATCACTAAAACGAGATAAAGCAGACTGGTCAGCTGTTTTTTAAAACAAAGGCAAGGTTTACACTTGACGGAAATAATATTCCAGACGAAGCGCTTATCAAGCAGATCTTGAGCCAAATAATGAATTAATAATAACTGATGATCATGCTGATATAGGGCCCTTGAACGATGAATCAAATATTCTAATAAAAGCATTTGAGACTTCAGAGGGAAATGACGATATAGAGTGCGAGACCGAGTCAGAATCAGAAAACGACGAAGATTGATTATTAATTAGTGATGATGTAATGTATATAAGATGGAAATTTGTATCATTTGTTGTATTATGTCAATTCTAGAACCTATGTTAATGTAATGAAAATTCGTATCATTTGTTGTATTATTCTTTTATTATTATGCTATGAGCTATGTGTATGTGATTATTAATCAGGCATGTTTTCTAATTATGAAATGATATATGTTTTTTTCATTATATGAAATGATATATATATATATATATATATGCATGTTTCTAGCAGATATTATGTCACACAACAGGCGGTCCCAAGGTTCATGAGGCCATGATCATGGCGAGGGTAGTAGTGGTATGGCCGATAATCGCCAAAGAGCATACTTAGTGCCGAAGACCGATGGAGGGTAAGTATTTAATTTACTGCAACTTCATTATATTATTTAGTGCATACTACTAGTATATTTATGATTTAATAGCTGACAATATCAAAATGTATTCAGGGGTTTTGATTTACAGCCATCCCAGCCCATTCTAGCTGTGTCTCGAAACAGCTACCGTAGTAGGATGACGGACTTGTGGGAGCACTGGGATAGTATCCCACTTTATATCAGAGATGCCATATGGGCTGACCTCAAGGTAAGTATAAAATTCTAATTAATTTGAGATTGACATATTTGATCTTTGAAAATTAATATGCAATTTATATAATTAATTTAAATTTCAACGTGTAGGCGTCCTTTATTGTGGATCCCGAAGATCTCGGGACGTTCAGGACGCACTGGGAGAGGAAGATGAGGAAAAACTATAGAGGTACGCTCTCCAAGATAAAAGAGGCCGGTAAAAAGCCAAACTGGATGAGTGAAAATCTGTATGCGCGGTTTCTGCAATATTGGGAAAGCGAAGACGCGAAGGTAAATTTTCTACTTTCATATGTCTGTAATTATAATTCTTTAAATATTTATATAATAGTTAAATTATACAGGCGGTAGCATCGAGGAACTCCACAAACAGGCTTAGAAATCCTGCAACACACCGCGGTGGATCCAAGTCTTTTCAGCAATATAGAGAAGAAATGGTAAATATAAAAATTGTTATTTGTAATTTACTTATATACATTCTTTAATCATATTTAATTTCAGGCGAGGGAGAGAGGTGGTGTTGCACCGTCTCATTTGGACGTCTTCCCCAAACACACGCCGTCGAGCATACAGATGAACATGGCAACGTAACATATGAATGGTCAAACGCCAAATCAGCGAATATCCGAGTATAAAGACTATAAATTTTTCCTCCTATTTAACAGTACATTAAATTGAATATTCATCTTCTTAAAATTATATTTCTAAACACAGGAGAGATGCGATCAGGAGATTGCTCGCGTGCTTGCAGAGTCTGGTAGGGAGCAGTTGACCATTGAGGAGACAGACAGGATATTCGCTCGTATTACCGACCCGCCAACCAGAAATAGACAGTATGGATATGGCAATCAAGCGGTAATATTTATTGAATTTAATTAATTCATTAACCAGTTTATAAATTTTATTGAATATTATGTATAAACTATAACTATGAATTTATTAATATACAGGCCGCGATGCAAGCCGCTTACAATAAGCAACAAGATGAAGAAACAATAGCGGCCCTGCAAGCACAAGTCGCCGAGTTGAACGATTGGAGGAAGACTGGATTAAAGCAGCAACTAGACGAGACGATTGCTGCTTACTTGGCAGAGCACGGGACGAATATGCCGCCATCACAGGGATCTGGCGCTGATGATGGTTAGGGTGAGTGGTAGCATGTTTTTATATATGATTTTTGATGAACTTTTGGTTGAATTTTGTAAATATTATGGATATTTTTGATGATGAACGTTTGTAGATGTATGGACGTTTGGAGATGTATATTGATATTTTGTGGTTCTTAGTTGGACATATTTTTGATGTATATTGTTGTTTAGTGCAGTATATTTGTGGAATATATATGATTGTGTGGATGGATGGCAGAAAGGGGCTGGAAATACAGAAAAAATTTACCCAGATTAGAGTCGGCTAGCGTCGGCCTATTGGTCATCCTTTTTTTTACACGTGGACTATGTTTAGCGTCGGCCGGAGTCGGCAAGCCGACTCTAGCCGACGCTAAATTAGGGGACGGAGCCGTCCCTTTTGCCGTCGCCATTTCACTTGGCGACGATCTGTTTAGCGTCGACCTTTAGCGATGGCTCGAGTCGGCCGTAGTCGGCTATAGGCCGATGCTAAACAAAATTATCCTTGTAGTGTATACAACTTTTATAACTCTATATGTAGCCAACAGATCAAAAGCAAAGAAGTCATTTCACCAAGCCTATATACTTATATATATATATACAAACAGAACTCATGTACTTGTATAAAGCTAATATATACAACTGCAGTAAACTATAAGTATGTAATTAGCACGTATATAACCACACGTACACCACTTTATAAAATAGCTAACATATGTATATTGATATAGGCTGTCAAGGTGTATAGCCTTTATAAACTCATATATACATACTATACATATAACTAGTATATATAAGGACGTATATATATGTTTGAAACTTATTATAAAATTGCCAAAACTTCCCATATATATGCCGACAATTCATACATAAATAAATGCAAGTACAAAGAAAATATGCTAACTGTTTATATAACTAAATGTTCATACATAAAATATGTAGACTGCCTGACTTTTGGTAAAGCAAAGTAGATGTACAACTTTATATATATATAAAATTTTATAGAACTAGTCATGCAAAAGTGTATATATATAAGCTGTCAAATTAAGCAACAAAAAGCAATTTGTATATATATGTTCATATGCAGCATACGAAGCTTTCTGCCGACCAACTGTACATATATATATAGTTTGAAAACTTTTATATTCAAAACAAAACAAAACAAAAACAAAAAAAAACAATAATAACTTGAATATATAATGTATAAACAATCTACATAAGCTTATGTTGTACTAACAGATAACACTTAAATATGATCAACATAATATAGTATACTATAAACATATATTTATATATCTTAGTATAATAGAATACAATACAATATTTATGAAACATGCATACCAAAAGAAGGAGGTGCGTGAGGGTGTTGCGGCGCTCGGTTGTTGAGAGGATGAGCGAGGGGAAGAGGGCGCTTGTGTCAGGGATTGGCATAGGAGGCTCGGAGGTGGAGTGGTCACCTGCTGTCGTGAGGAAGCTCGGCAGCATGCTAAGCAAGGAGGATTCACGGCAAAGAGGGGAGGGAAGGTGCTTGGCGTGAGCTGGCTACTACGTTGGTCGGGGAAAGCGGCTGCCGCTGTCGAACGGTGGAGGAGCATGTGTGAGCAGGGGCTTGGCTGGGGAATGGGTTTCGACAACAAATTGTTGTTTTTTTTAGATAGAAGAAAAAGAGGGAGGAGAGGAGATGACAAGAAGAATAAACGATTCAGGCAAATGGAAAGTGACAGGCTAATTTATATAACTTTAAGCAACGGTCCAAAAACGAACAGACCAAAATATAAGTAATTTTTTCAAAGCCGTAGAATAGTGAGTGCAGCTATTTATTTCAGGTTACAAAATTTATTAGATTGCGGACTGCACGTTAAAATTTGAACGTTAAAATTTGAAAAGGCAAAGGAAAGGAAAACTAACGGTCACAGTTTATGGTACCGATACGATGTACCGTTTCATCATTTCCGTCGCGTACCGGACCTCAAAATACAGAATTGAATATACCGTAGAGATCAGCACGACGAGACGATCAAAATGGTATATAGATATCAGTGGTAGGATCATCCTATCAAAAGTCGATATCGGTACCAAAATGCTGTTATTTCGCCGAGAATAAGATCGACGGAGCAATAACAGTCGAAATTTGAAAAACGAAATATGACGTCTCACTCAGAAGATGATTTACAAATTTTCTATAGAAAAATATTCAAGTTTGGAAAACATTTTATTACCATCAATTTTAACCGATTTAAGTTGAAATAGATTTACACAAGAAAATAAACTTATATATTATCAGATGAAAATTTACTAGTTGCTATTTTTAATTAGGCGTATTCCAAATATCAAATTTATATTTCAAAATTTTATAGTTTAAAATTTCACGAAATTTCAATTAAATATATAAATAAACAAATAAAATTATCTAAAATTTACGGGTCGTTACAATTTATAACTCATTTCCTTATTCAGATTCTATTTCAAGCTTTTGAATTTGGTTATATTTATTTACAAATCCCCTAAAATCACTATTTCAATTACATTTTAAATATGAGAATATTTGAAAAGCAAATAAAATGTACCGTTCTTTTATAAATTATGTGTATATTCTTATTTGAAGTGATTTTGATTATAGAAGTAAATTAAAAATATTGGAAAAACTTTTCAGGGTTTTAAAATAAAGTACCCATTTGTAGAAACAATTATAAGGTTTTAAAAATATTTTTAATAAATAAAATTTTCTTTTATATGATGAGAATTACAAGTAGCATATATTATAAAAGAAAATATCTTATTTTAAGTTATTCGAGTACAAAATGCTTTACATGTAAGTTTTAAAGTGTTTTCTTGTCTTTATGAATAAATAGCTCTTCTTTAAAACGAATTTAAGGATTTTAAAGTAATTTTTGAAAAATTATATTATTGTATATATATAAATAAGTGTTTGTATACACATATAGTAGATATTTATACAAAGGTTTAATGTTAGAATTATTTTAATGAAGTATATTTAAATCGAAAGGCATATAAGTACTTTCAATATATTTTGAATCTTTTCGTAGAATGTAAACATGTTTTATAAAATTATAATTAAAAACCTTTTTAATGATTTTCAAAAATTATATAATGAGGAGTTTAAATAAATGATTTAGTATTACCGTTTGGTATGGGACTTTCAGTAAAACTTTATCGCTTATTTATACGACTTGTTGTGTAGAATATTTTTAGTAGTGGAGTTTACTAACTTGTAATAAATATTCAAGTAAACCCGTGTGGTACGGGATACATGAGCGTTACTCGAGTGATTAATATTATGAAGTGTATGACCCTTTTTGTGGTGACGTGCTTTCAAGCTTGTCCTTAGTAGAACTTACTGACTTATATTAAATGTTCAATCAAATCCAACTGGTATGGGACACCCTGTTGATTCATGAGTTTTGATTCATGACACAAGCTTCAGAGATCATACGACGAAATTCAAAGAGAATACTATATGAAAGCGACAAAAAGAGAATAAACGTATATTGTGAACTACAAAGAAGACAAGACTACAATCCAGAGATTAGTATGAATATTTTATTTTATTGAGTCTTAGAATATTGTTAAAATCATTCCTCAAGTAGTCACACACACACAAATTGATCCATGTTAATTTATACATATATAAGTGTACACTGTGCAAATAACATCAGGTCGGCTGACCGACCAGGATCCTCGGTCGACCGACCCTGTGTTATGTGCACAGGTACTCTCTGTTTTGTGTACGATTTCGAACTCAGCTGACCGGCCAGATTTTCCGGTCGACCGACCAGAGAATAACGGCTAGTTTACTGAAGAGATGCGATCATTTCATAAAGAGGAATGTCCTCTATTTCAAGAGATATGAACACAACTGTTGACTGAAACTCTTCATGAAAGATTATAACTCTTCTACAACTATATAAACATATTCAATTCACTTCTACAATCACTGATTCTTGTTTATATTTCTGAAATCTAATCTCTATTCATTTCTGCAAATAAAAGCATTCATTCTTATTTAATATCACTAGAATCCTTGATTTAATTTATATACTTCGATTCTACGTGATTATCTTCCTTCTAAATCTTCTCACACATATATACTCTTGAGGATTTGATTATAGGAAAGTTGTACTATCAAAAGACTATCAGTGTTATTTAGAACACATTCGTCAACAAACAATTTGTATTAGGTTAAAGTCCTCTTCGGTTGTTGAGGCGGAAAAATTCCTGTTCGGCTGATCAGGTGTCGTATACCTATTCCTCCGGGTTAAGTGAGGGGTTATTTTAAATCCAGAGGGTATTCTGGGACTGGACGTAGAACGGGAAGTTCGAACCAGTATAAAAATTCCTGGTGTGCGTACTTTAATTTTTATTTTACTGGTATTACCAGTTTCCGCATTTATATACCATATTACACGATCCTTAGTACTACACGTACACTTTCATTTGGTATCAGAGCCTGGGATTCTAGAGATCGTAACAACATCCTAGAATAAATGGCTATAATTTAATATATATATGTTATTATTTTCAATAAGATGTATAGATATAAATGATGTAATAATATAATTTATATTTCTATAAAATTTTTTAAAAAAACAACAGAAATTTGTTTGTTCACATGCCTCGGTCGACCGGAGAGCCTGAGTCGGTCAGCCGAAGCTATCCCGAGAAGTTTAAAAAAAAACATATTTCTGCCAGGTCGGTCGACCGAACCCCCTGAGTCGGTCAGCCGAACCTGTATCCCGAAAAGAAACTATAACATTTTTTGAGTCGGTCAACCGAGTACCCTGCACCGGTCGACCGAAGCTCTTCCCGAAAGAATAAACACTAACCTGAAACTCAAGTCGGTCGACCGACCCAGGTAACTCAGCCGACCGAGCGTGCTTTCTGTTGCAATAGTCTACATATTTTAACCCATCCACTCACCTTTTCCATCTCACCTCTTCACTTTTACTCTCCCAAAACAGATTTTAACCCTAGCCCCCATTACATCCTCCCCAAACTTCTTCAAATTCTTCAAACAAAAAATGGCCCCTAAGAAGAAATCTAAGACTAATGCTGGCTCATCTTCATCAACTCCTGTAGACTCTCAAATTGCTTCTTGGCTAGTAAGTGAAAAAGCTTTAGAAAGATGGATAAGGCTTCAAGATGCCAAAATCTTTGAGGAGTCATTTGTAAGTTATCCTGATTTTACCTCCTACGGTATTGAAAATGCCGCCCTTGAAAGTGGTCTTGATACATTTCTTGACCATAGGAAAAATAACTTGAAAATTAATCATATAATGGTCAAGTTATTTCTAGCAAATCTCAACCTTGTAAATCCACCGAGAAACACTGAAAATTGTGTTTGGACATCGGTTTGTGGCACTTCGATTTTTCTTTCCATTGATCGAATTAACCACATTTTTAATGCTCGACCGGGTGGAATTTCGTTACATGATGTAGATTGTAATACATCGACTCGTGACCGTCTAAGTCATCTATTTTTTGAAGATGACGCTACTGATTTAAGGCAAACTTCATCCCTTCGACCTAAAGCCCGACTCTTTCATCGATTCATGATGAAGTCTATTGTTCCAAGAGGAGGATCATACCACTTAGTATATCCCAAAAACTTCAAAGCATTGTATGCTATGTGCGGAAATATTCGAGTAAATTGGACACAACTTCTTATGGATGAATTTCTCTCTTTCAACCAAGGAAAGATGCTCCATATTTATTATGGAGAATACATAATGAGGTTGATTAATAACTTTGTCACCCATGCTCCGGAATCCGAAACATCCAAAGTTCGTACTTTTGACTCACGAACCATAAAACTAATGAAGATACCCGATGCACCGTCCTAAATTACAACTTTTCAGCAATGGCGTACTACTCCTCGAGAACAACTACGTCGCAGCTATTCTACACCTCAACCATCTACTCATTCTACGGAACGTATAACTCGTCAAACCTCAATTCAACGACCAACTCCCGGTACTAGTACGGAGGCTGCCATTGATATTTTGGCTCGAAATCAACTAGCTTTGGATTCTCGACTTCGAAAAATTGATGGGCGGTTCTAGAAGATCAAAGGCTTCTTCGTAAATTTATGGGATGCCTTATCATGTACTTCCGAAGCCGGTGCTTCATTTGTTGCTCCTGGAAAAAGACCAACACCAAATTTCTCTTGGTCTACATCCGATAACACAAGTTCCAGCACATCGGCAACTCACGTTTCTCACACACAAAGACGGGGTAAGGAACCAGCTCCACTGGATGATAATACTCGTCCAGAATTCTGGGATTCTGATGATGATGAGGAGTAATTGTAGTATTTTACAATTTAATTTCAAGAATTTCTTTATGAGCACAATATATTTTTCCTTCATTATTGTTATGTACTAAGCAAACATCCTTAATTGCTCCTATTTCGGTTTGAATATTTAATATTTAAATTTCAATGATTCGCATTACTTTAACATATTACTTCTGGTAAGTATTCCTTTTTGTCGATGACAAAGGGGGAGAAAAATGTATGAAAGCTAACATATTTTTTGCAGAAAAGTCGCCATATATTCAGGGGGAGAATTATAATATAGATAAGTTTTACTTCGTCACATAAGTATTGTCATCAATCAAAAAGGGGGAGAATGTTGATTCATGAGTTTTGATTCATGACACAAGCTTCAGAGATCATACGACGAAATTCAAAGAGAATACTATATGAAAGCGACAAAAAGAGAATAAACGTATATTGTGAACTACAAAGGAGACAAGACTACAATCCAGAGATTAGTATGAATATTTTATTTTATTGAGTCTTAGAATATTGTTAAAATCATTCCTCAAGTAGTCACACACACACAAATTGATCCATGTTAATTTATATATATATAAGTGTACACTGTGCAAATAACATCAGGTCGGCTGACCGACCAGGATCCTCGGTCGACCGACCCTATGTTATGTGCACAGGTACTCTCTTTTTTGTGTATGATTTCGAACTCAGCTGACCGGCCAGATTTTCCGGTCGACCGACCAGAGAATAACGGCTAGTTTACTGAAGAGATGCGATCATTTCATGAAGAGGAATGTCCTCTATTTCAAGAGATATGGACACAACTGTTGACTGAAACTCTTCATGACAGATTATAACTCTTCTACAACTATATAAACATATTCAATTCACTTCTACAATCACCGATTCTTGTTTATATTTCTGAAATCTAATCTCTATTCATTTCTGCAAATAAAAGCATTCATTCTTATTTAATATCACTAGAATCCTTGATTTAATTTATATACTTCGATTCTACATGATTATCTTCCTTCTAAATCTTCTCACACATATATACTCTTGAGGATTTGATTATAGGAAAGTTGTACTATCAAAAGACTATCAGTGTTATTTAGAACACATTCGTCAACAAACAATTTGTATTAGGTTGAAGTCCTCTTCGGTTGTTGAGGCGGAAAAATTCCTGTTCGGCTGCTCAGGTGTCGTATACCTATTCCTCCGGGTTAAGTGAGGGGTTATTTTAAATCCAGAGGGTATTCTGGGACTGGACGTAGAACGGGAAGTTCGAACCAGTATAAAAATTCCTGGTGTGCTTACTTTAATTTTTATTTTACTGTTATTACCAGTTTCCATATTTATATACCATATTACACGATCCTTAGTACTACACGTACACTTTCACACCCGGGGATTACTAGAATGATTACTACTTGGATTTATGTGATACTTTTTGAGTTGATGTGCTTTCATGCTATCTTTTGAGTTGATGTGCTTTCATGTCATCTTTGAGTTGACATGCTTTCATACCGTCTTTGAGTTGATGTGCTTTCAGGCCATCTTTGAGTTGACATGCTTTTGTGCCATCTTTGAGTTGATGTGCTTTTAGGCCATCTTTGTGTTGATGTGCTTTCATGTCGTCTTTGAGTTAACATGCTTTCATGATGTCTTTGTGTTGGCACCTTCTGTTATTCTTCTTATTGCAACCTTTGAATTTTGATTAAAAATGTCTAATCACCATATTTCTATATTTATCTATAAAGGGCATGATTTTGGTTTTATGACATGCTGATCTTTATTTTGTTATGGCATATTTTCTGGGTGTGACTATATCATTTGGATTTCCGTTTTAACTTGTTTGATGTTGGCATAATTAGTATAGCTATGACTATAATGCTTGAAATTCACATACGTGTTGTTATTATTATGATCTCATTCTTTTGAATTAGATATAACCTAACCCTTTTATTATTTTATTAATACTCGAGTCAGACTGAGACATTACATGTTATGGGGATTCATCGACCTTGGATTTTGGGCTAGCTCTTCGGAAATATATATATATATATATATATATATTTGGTTATATCATTGTGTACTAGTCCAATTATATATATGTTGCGTGACAATTGTATGAATTATTGAAAATATCGACGTGTATTCTATTGGAATTCATATGGTACTTGATGTGTAAGTATATTTATATATGTGGGTCTAGTATTTCCATTTGTAGACACACTTCATAAATACAGTTTGAGATGTATTATACTTTCAGCTATGATCGGTGACTCTGTGTTTTATGTTGTATTATATATTGTTCTGTTTGGAAGACAACTTTTTTATTACTTTGTGCCGATACCATACACGTCAATTATAGATATTTGAGGTAAAGAAAGACATGTCGATGTTAACCCAAAGGAATATTCACGAATGGTCGCTTCTAACCAGCCTTATTCTCTATATTACCCAACAATATTACTATGTGATATTCTTTGGTAGTATGTTATAGAGGTGGTGCATTACAGCTTTGTATCAGAGCAGGTTTAGAACAATACAGAATATATGTGACACGAGTCTTGGCATTAAAGTGACTTAGAGTCCTCGTTTCCCCTTGGATGTGTGGTAATTACCCTATATTAAAAGGCTAATAGGAGCATACGATGATTACTGGGGTAATCATCTAGGAACGTACTTTTTATTTTACTATTATATATTATCCTTAACTCTACATCTTTTGTGTTTTTTCCATATAGATGGAAGTTATAGATGGAAGTAACTCATTTAGGGAAGCTGTAAAAGACCCTAATCCGAATCTTACATTGAATACTTCATAACCTAAAGTTGTGATAAAGCAAGTTTATATAGAAAGATCCATTAGTGATTAGAGTGCACAACGGAAGTTGGAAGACAACTTTCCGCTAAAGGCTTTGGTTTGGCGGAAGTTGAGTATAATTTGTCACTCGAAAATTTATAAACCTGCTTAAATCTGGACGAACCCAATTATTAATGAAAGCTAGCGGTTTCTTCAAAATAGAACAGCTGTGGGGATAATAAATCTGCTTAAATTTTTTTATGGTAATAATATATATGCTATACAACTAAAATGTAGAATTTAAAAGTATTTATGTAATAAATATAATTGGTTGAAGACTTGCTTGTTTTTGTGAATAGTTGATTGTGATGTAATGAACTATTTTATTGTTGATGGTTGATGAATTATATATATATATATATATATAATTTCAAAAGTGAATATTTTCCTACAAGCAAGCATATGAGTTAATCAAACATGGAAATTATTTTATAAAATGATTGAAAATATTATAATGGTTTATTACAGTGTTAATTTGTCCGTTGAGTGTTTTGAGAATTCTGGTCGATACGTCTGATCAGCGTTATCTATAGAGATTCCTAAACGCTTGTACGAGGCAGTGCGACACAATAATTTGGAAATGCTAAGAAATATTTTACTTAGAGTTGTAAATTGTTTTAAAAAATAATATATCATTATTTAAGAAAAATGGAAATATTAGTTTTCTAAATTTAAATATTTTGAAAATGTATATGACCATTGGGTATCAATGTGAAGTTGAGGTCAATAGTAAGACAATGTTGATATAAAATCCTAGTTAATCAACATTGCAGCCAATTGGCGATACAAATCAATAAAATTTATGGTCTGACAACGTTGTATCATTTAAAATAAATTAATTTATGGATTATTTTTATATTTGTTCAAGTTTGAACCAAAAGAAATTCTTTAATAGGGTAAAATATATGCAGATATAAAATAAATTTGATTTGAGATGAAGATAAATTTTCTAGAAAAAATGCTACCTATTTTATAAATAAAGATATGTCAAGACATCATGAGAGAATGTTACAAATAATGCAAAGATGTTTGAAAGCATTCAAAGAAATACATGTTATACTATGTATTTTTACTGTTTTTTTAAGTGTGGGGTTATTTGATAACCACATAAAAGTGTTTATTTTTAATCTCACGTTTTTTTTACTATTATAAATACATGTTATACTATGTATTTTTACTGTTTTTTAAAGTGCCTTTTGGTCAAAGGGACCTATTTTATAATCCATTTTTTTAGGCCACGTGATAATAAATTTATAAATTGAGGTCACTTATAAAATAAATGTACCTTAATACCTTTTTAATAATTTGTTAATAGTGACAACACTTAATTTGAACCACATTCACTTAATATGATAAGAAGATACTTCTAAAATTGAAAATAAAAATAAAATCTATCATCATTCTAAAAGAAATTCAACTTTGATTTTCATTAATCATGAATCAAAATTGATGAATATATGTATTAGAATAGCTATATACATACAAGAATCGTTATATACATATACTAGAACCAACACACACACACACACACTCATACATACATACACACATACATACACACATACATACATACATACATACATACATACATATATATAGTGTGTGTGTGTGTATAAGTTTTGATGCATGCATATATGTATATGTGTACGTGCGCACGCGCGCACATAGGTATATATATGTGTTAAAGCTCGTCAATATAATAAACAATTTTTTTTAATTTATCAAAATTATTTATAGTTAGACAGTGTTATATATATATTCATATTAGAACTACTATATATATGTATGTAGTGTGTGTACCAGAACTGAAACGCTCACACACGAACACATAAATCAAAGCTGATAAATATTAGTATAATAAATGAAATTTGGGTTTAATGCATTAAAAGTTACCGTAAAGCCGAGCATAATCTAATATTCAAATTAGGAATGCTACATACATGTATCAAAACTGATATGTGTGTGTGTGTCAGAATGTATAGATATTAGATGACATTTTTACATAGTTTTATATTTAAATAGAAACTACTTATTACATGTCCCAAACTCACACAGATATATATACAAACACACACACACATACGTAAGTGTGTGTGTGCGCGTGCGTGTGTGTTTGTGTGCGCGCACGTGTGGGCGTGTGTGTATCAAAGACTATAAATATTGTTATCATATATGAAATTTAGTTTAAAGTATAAGATGTTATTATAAAGTTGAGCACAGTTTTATAATCATGTTAGAACTTCAATATACATGAATTAGAACTGACACACACACATATATATACACGAGCTAGGATTTATAGCCACCTTTATTTAGCACTTTATTTAGCACCATTCTGTAGCTCCCTGATATCAACCACATGTTCTGATTTAAATATTTGTTCTTTCTCTCTCATATCACATAGATCAAATATTTAAATATAAACTTGTGGCTAATATCATAGGGTTGTTGCTAAATAAATGGGGCTATCGATAATAGCTAGCTATACACACACATGATCTTTTGGTTTAATGGATCATATGTCATTTTTAAGCTTGAGCAAAGTCTTATATTCAAATCCTACTGTTTTATGCATACATGAGATTTTATTTTTATGTCATAAGTCATTGTAAAGTTGAGCATAATGTCATATTCATATTAAAACTATATATGTAAATGTATATGTATGTATACATGTATATGTATGTGTATCAAAGTTGACAAATATTAGTATTACAAACGAAATTTTGATTTACTATATCAAAAGTTGTTCCATAAGAACTTATATTCAAATAAGAAACTTAGGTAAATTTTGTTGCAAATTTGGTAAAATCTTATAATGAATCAAGAAAATACAATGAAAAATCATATAAATTTAAGGATAAAATAAAATATGGTTCGATCAATTTACACATGATTTTTATCCAGCCTTTTGACCAGACAATGTTCGGATAGACTGGATGAGTCAAATTTGGAGTTATCAGGACAGACGGCTCGAAAAGATAGTCCCAAAGTCCAAAAATCAAACACAAACAGAGCCACGAGACAATTTTCAAACCAACCCAAGACCAAAAGAGCAGTAATCCACTCAAGTGTTGGATCGGTACCGATCCCCTCTGGATCGGTACCGATTGAACTTTTCTCCACCAAAAGTTTCCATCTTCTGCCTACATAGACTTCTTGATGCTAGAAGCCTATTCCTAGTATTATTTTGTTGATCCCATGCAATTCTCCATCGATCTCCATGAGTACTTGGATCAGCAACTTTGTTCTCCAATGGATCCATCATCTGAACTCGGAAACAAGCTGATATCAATGCAAAAAACTATGTAATCGCAAAGCTAACCACAAGATGATCCAATACAAAGAGTTCAAAGCAACCAAATAGGCCATCTCATGGATCGATACTGACCAAACCCATGGATCGGTATCGATCCACACAAACTAATGAGGTGTCCCCCTATTTCTCTGGAGAAATTCTCCGTGGCGTGGAAAATGAGATAGAGATCTTCCGGGCTTAAATATTTATATACTTGATAATTAATGGTGTTTATTTGATTCAAACTGAATTCGAAATGATAAACTATTTATGCAAATGGCTTAAATGTTTGTACATATTTGTAGACAGTAGACACTTTTTAGATGCAAGGCCTAAATTTTAATAACATGCCATATTTTTAAATAAAATAAAACCAAGGCCTAAAATTTAATTACTTGATATTGGTAAGCCTTTCTTCCAAGTTTCCACTATGTGTGCATGTGTATTTATGTGTTTTTAGAGCAAACTCAATAATGACTTGTTCAGTTAAAAAAATACATCAAACAAGCCATGGTTGATCACATATGCGTTGTTCAATTGGAAAAATAAGCCATGGGGGCTTATAGTAGCAGTTGAATCAGTCCATATAGGATTGGTTATTAAAACGGCAAAAAAATCGTGGTTTTAATGTGGTATGCATTAAAAATGATGCTCTTGTTGCTGTTTTAATGTAATATGCATTAAAAAGACAATCACTTTGCATTTTCAACACATACTAATTTATTTATTTGTCATTTAAATGCATAATAATTTATTTTAAAAATTGGCTCTATGGTTGGTTCGTGTGTATAATTTGTTTTATTTAGTTTTTCTGGTACGAAAAGCACGAAGGGAACAGAATAACTAATGGGAATGATCTTATGTGTGCGCATATCTACGTTCGCTTGTGCTTGATTCTACTTTATATACGGCGGGTGCTTGATTTTTTATTATATACACATTTCTTTTATTTTGACAACTATTGGCAGTAATTTTTTTTATATCCTAATGTCTTGATAATTGCCTTAAGGCTGCGTTTGCTTTTAATAAGAAGTTCTAATTTAAAAATCAGAACTTTTATGTTGTTTGGTGCTTATTTTTTATTCTGAATGTTGAACGTTGTTTTTTGTTCTGAATGCTGAATGAAAACAAACAATGATTATTCAAAATTGAGCATTCAGCGATCAACATTCAGATTCAGAGTACAGCAATCAGAATTCAAAATTCAGCATTTTAAACAAACGGAGCCTTAGTGCATTATAGACCTGTGGCTGTATTCACTAAGCCATGTTAAACGAGTTTAATGTAGAACTTACAAAACCTATAATCGTAAATGTGGTTCACTCCCTTCAAGCACATATAACAGTCGAGTTTGGCTTTCCAAAAGAGTTCTGTAACGATTGAGCCTTGGTTTTCTTTGTGCAGTCAGCTTCTTCCAACCAAAATTCTTCAAGTAGCTTCATTGACGATGTGATGCAATAGAGGTTGTCTTATCTTATTTAGACATGCCACGCATCGTTTGGCAACTCGAGTGCGTCATATAGGAGTGCATTGAGGGCTACTACCCTTGAGCACGAGAGAGGGGTTTCAAATTCGGGACGGCACACCGGAATCCAATCCGATTTCAGTTTCAGAAAATAAAATGATTTATATTTATAAACACCTGAGAGATGAAGAAAGTGAGGCGACATCAAGCAGGAGAGAAGCGGTATCGAGCGACGGAGAAGCGGTGTCGAGCGGGAGAGAAGCAATATCGAGGAAGAAGCAACGAGAGAACGGCTTTCAGATAATGTTTTTTTCTCTCCAATAGGGTATTTTTTGTTTGACTGCAGTGCATGTTTTAGTGGCCTATGATTGGAGTTTTCAATCTTTGGGCTTATTTACTTGGGCTTGATTTTCCTTTAAAAGCTATATTTTGGGCCTGTTGAAAAATAATTTGATTAAAGTATATTGATCAGGGTTGATTAATGTTTTGTGTTTATTTCGTGATCTACCTTTTCTTTATATTACTCTATTATGCAAGTAGTGATGCTCAAAGATGAAGATAAACAACTAGTACAATTCATATGAAGCTCAAAAAATTGTTTTTCTTTGTTAAAATCATTGCACATTGTATATTTTCTTGCAAATATGTTGAATGTAATCCAAAGGGTATACATAAATTTACACTAATATTGGATTATTTATAACAACAATAAAAAAACACCGAAATTCGCAAACCGAACATAAAACGAAATTCTCAAAATTTTCCAAATGGAACTGAAATATTGGAATTTTATAAAGATCGGAAAGAAAATGGTAAACAGAATTTTGAACATTGGGATCTATTACTCTCGCCTTGAGGTGCTTTCGTGGATTCATGCTGCTTGAAATTGGTTGCAACTAAGATTTTATTTTATTCAAACAGATAACATGGATTCTTACAAGTCTTTTATATTTTCCATTGGAATAATTGGTTTTGACGTGTCTAACATGGGGTTGCATTTGTTTGCAATTTCACACGTCTTTTTTCTTTTATTGTGAAAGCAATTGAATCTGCTCATATTCATTTAGAAGTACCTATAGCATAATTTGAACAGTTTGTCAACAGAATCTGTTCATAAATAGTTGTAAAAGTCCATTTTCTTGGAAAAATATGGATATGACATCAAATGTGGAATAACAAATAGGTTCATTTTTATTTCTTCCTTCAAACAGGGGTTTTTCCCCCTTTCAATTATGGTTCGTTTATTATGAGCATGAGAATTGGTACTTTGAATCATGTGAATAGTATCGTGTCAATAGAATCTTTTAGGTGTCATCACTACAGAACAAGTTGGAGCATGTGTATTCATCTCATTTTTTAGATCTTAGCTTGGGTGTTGATTGGTCATATGCTTATTATTACAAAACTTTATTGTATGTGTTCATCATTGGATTTGTACATCCAATAATAATACTTGGAATGAAATAAATACAGTTGTAACATGTAAGATGATGCTTGCAAGCTAGTTGTAAAGGGCTTCCACATGCTCATGTTTCATAATGTGTTTCTTGTTCTCCTTTCTTTTCTTTTTTGGAATCAGATGATCATCATGTAATAGAAGTAGTTAAAAAGGTTTTAATAAACCAGCAAAAGCAATGAATCTGGAGGCAGGAAACAGCAGCAAATTTGATGTTTTGTTATAGTCTCCTGCTACATATTAAAATGTTGAAGCTTGTGAATATTTGTTGTGATTTTCACTATATAAATTTCCTTGGTGTATTTTAATCAAACTATTTCATTATGTCTTTCAAATTACTTGGCAATTCAATATTTGAACATGATCCAGAAGTAATATAGAACCAAAAATTACATAAAATGCAGAATAAGTGGCTGTTGAGAACAACTTAAAAAAGTAGTTTTGAAAAGTAAATTTTTTAAGTACTGTTAAGTGAATAGTAAAATGTAAAAGTGTTTCTGTAAACAAGTTAATTTTGTAATAAAATTATTTGCAAAATCTGAAATAAATCATAAGTATTTGATGTTTATAAATTATCAACTTCTAAGCAATTTTCATATATATAAACAAACAGAAATAACTTCCACAATTTCATTCCATAAAGATCAAAACATATTCCAGCAATTTGAATACCCATCAAGAGAATGAGCACCATGTTCCTACTATTTCAAGAAAAAGCAGAAGCTGTACACACCACTAAAAAAAAGTTGCAAAAAAGACCAGTTTTTTATTACTATTACAGCAGAGCTAAGTACCACAAACTTCTTCAGACAATGAAGACAACAATTTAGGTGGAGGTGGTGGGCATTGCAGGTAAATTTCCCTCTGCAGAATGGAACAGTATGAGTTGAAGATGGTTGGAGTTACATTGAGCTCAAAGCCAACACCAAACAAGAAGTCCACTTCCAAATAGTTCATTTCCATCAAGCTTATTCCTCCCACTTTTGCAAAATATGAGTTGTTGTAAAATCTGCCAACCCATCATTGATCATATATTCATTAGTAAATAGTCAATTTTCTCTAAATCCAATTCCAACATGTACATAAATTGCACTATCTAAATACTTTATATTTTGTAGTTCTTGAATTTCACATTGGAAGCCATGTCGGCAAGGCCCTACATTATCAGTCTACATCTGTTGTTTCCAGCATTAAAGTGTGTGGGAATCAAACAAAAAAAATATACATAATAAAACACATAAATCCACATTTGTTTTTTTGCTATCAAAGCCAAAATCATCTCAACTGCATCACATGGACTTTGTATTTTAGCAAATCAGTAATACACTTAAAATTCTACACTACAAGATTTCATCCCAATATCAAAATTTAGCAGCAGTATGAAAATTGTTATATAGAGAAGACTTACATGTCATCCATGAACTTGACAGCGGTGAGAACACTAGTAATGATGAACCTATGAACGTTGAGAGAATCAATGGCAACAGTAGGGTTGCGTCCTGCAAATCTATCAAGGTAAATGTAAGCAACAACGTAGCATGAGGGGCTGCAATTCGCGTATCTGAAGATCCTTTCAAGGTAGCTCTGAATCGATATAGAAGGTTTGGATAGGCCTTGAAATGCAGAGGCATCGACTTCATCGTTTTGAGGTTTTAAATCGTTACGTTCTGTGACTCTTTGTAGAAGAGAAGATAGAATTGTGACGATTCTTGGAACTTCGAATTTGGTTTCGGTTAGCTCTGTCATGATCACCTTTTTTTTCTTTTTTTCTTTTGGAGAAAGAGAAGGACAAAATGTATGTTTTTGAGTGAGGAGAAGGGCAGAGAATAATATATATAAGTAGGGACTGTGGGGTTTGTTTAGTATGTGAATTAAGGTGTGTGTATGCGATATGCATATGCAAGTTGCATTACTTAATTTGATTGGGATTTATTATGCACTGACAAACAGGTTGTACCTAAGCACATGTCTAATTTAGTTAAAGAAAAATAATTAATTACCAGTACGGGAGAAACTATAAGCTTGAGGAAACAACATTAATATTATTAATTAATGTAGCAAGAGAATTTTTTTTGTAATTTGGCATTTTGTAATTGAATTATTAAGAGATGATGATATGGGAAACAAATTTGAAAAAAGAACCGTGTGTTCAAAAGCAAAATTCACGATAGATGGATCAAGCTATTCAAAATTTGTCGTAGCAGTAGAGCTGCTATGGTAATAGTTGTTATTTTACAAATATCATTAACATATCGTTTTCACTGTTAAACTAAAATTGGTTATCGTTACAGTGGTAAATTTATATACTGATAAAGCGATAATGTTACAGTAGTAACGTGAATAATGTGTGTATATGTGATATGTATCTACAAGTTGTGTTAATTTGATTGGGATTTATCATGTAGTAGCAAGCATGTCAAAATGAGTGTTTTACTTGAATAAAGTACCACTCTTGCTATCAAAAAAATGTAGTGTCAAACAGATTGTGCATGTTCAATCTTGTTATAAAAAATAATTAACTGTCAAATTTAAAATTATTATTGCGGTGAGATTTTTCTATGTAGCATTTTGTAAGCGAACTAATAAAATAAATTTAGAAATCAATAGTGAAATTGGAAAAAAATAAAGAAACTATCTGTTCTAAAGCGAAATTCACGGACAAATAAGTAGGCTACATGAATTCAGCATAGCATTAGACTTGTTATGGTAATGATATCGTTAACGTTTTACAAATATCGTTAACACACCAAATGTATTAATAGATTAAAGTTGTTTACCATTATCGATTCGATGTATACCGAAAATTGATATACCGATAAATTGATAATGTTGCATTAGTAAAATAATGCATTAATAAGAATGAAAATAAATATATTTAAAATTATTTTGAATTGAATTCATGAATTAAATCTAATCATTCGTTTTTGTTTTAGACATCAGTATTACAACATATTACATAAACATACACATAGTATAAATTGATTAATAAATTAACATTTTCGTTGATCGTGTAAGAATATTATCAATGTTTAACATAGAAAATGGTAAATTTTATGTTATCGTTCCATTTTCAGATTATGTTTGGGAATGAGGAGGGATGTTAGGGAACTATAGCTAAAAAAAGCTGTTTTGTAGATTCCACTTAAATTAAACGTTTTATAATTTACCTCTCATGGAAAGAAAAATTCAACAACAGCAGATTGAAAAAAAAAATGATGATTTTCACTAAAAATCATTTTTGAGTATAGTAGCAATAAGAAACACAATTAGTTTATTCATTAAATATTGACAGATACATATTTTCAAGTCGTATTTACTTTTCTTGATTAAATCGAACAGGTTGGCAATATGCAAAATCGATCAATAACCTTCAGAGATATTGCATTAGGTGCATGTATTGCTTTCCGATCATGAATCTTAATTTGGAGTATTAATGCTAATTATACACGTTGAGGGAACAACATTAAAAGTTATTAGTGTTGTAAGATTCTTATGTATCCGCCTTTTGGTCAAAATGCGAATATTCCTAATAATGTCACAAAAATAGTTTCAATGTTAAACTAAAATAAGAACAAAGAAGAATATTATATAGGGTCAGATGGACCTCATAAATTCTATTTTCAAATAGAGTAGCAGCGGTTCATTCGTATAAATTGTCACAAAAAATACGTTCATGTTGCTTATTTAGTTGATTATTGGTATAGGCCTCTATTTATTTTCAAACTTAATACTCGAAAAAAATTTTAAGTCTCACAAAATGCCGCTGTTAATGTTTTCAACGAAAATATTTAATTTAAATTGTATATATTTACAGTTAGAACTACATATAATCGCAGTTCAAAATGCAAATATGTTCAGTTTAAAATACATATATTCGTAAAATAATATTTGCAACGTGCACTACAAATATTTAAAGTGCAGAATGCGCATTATTGCAATGTAGACTTTATACTTTTATTTTTAAAAAATGTAGTTAAAACTGCAAATATTTAAAGGCTAGAATTGAAATATTTACAGTTATAACTGCAAATATATACAGTTTGAAATGCACATTTTCACTAAAAACATTGGAAAATGTATTCGTGAAGTCTGCTTTGATTGGGACGAAAGCAAATTTTGAAACCTTTGAAAATTGTTTGGGAAAACACCTATTTATTTAATCATGAAAATAGTAAGAATGACAAAAATTTTACAATTTTTAAGCGTTAAGCGTGCGCTTTATTTTTGTGCGTGAAGGACAAAGTTCATAGGCGCAAGAATACGTACTTTGGACTGCATCTTTTCACATGGTGGAGTCCGGACGGCGGCGAAGGAGTGCGGTAGATCTCGACGACGGTGCAACAACTCTCGATGGTAGTGAACTCAAGCTCGGCGACGACAAAAATAGAGAGAGGCACGACGAGTTTGACAATGATAGAAGGAGAAGATTGTGATGTAGATCGACATGAAGATGGTCGGAGAATTAATGTGTTGCAGCGATGGTGGAGAAGTAATGTTTTATGTGATTAGAATTGGAGATGAAGGAGAAACAACATGGAATTGGGGAAGAATGAAGGTAACAGTGGATAACGATAATAAGTAGTGTTTTTTTCTTCAAATTAAAATTATTATTTATATTTCTACTCCTAATGCTATTTTACAGTAGTATTTGTAGATATAAGTGTATATTTTATAGTATAATTTCATCATTTTGTAGCATTTGTTTAAAATATGTATAATGCTACTGTTTAAGATCATTGTTTGGTTTTTTTTTAAATAAATTGAATTATGTATATTCTTGTTCATAATGATATTTAAGAGTAGCATGATATGAATTGTACTAGCAGTTTCTGAATAGTGGTAACTTTTTTAAAATTGTAATGGTAGTTTATATTGTAACTTCTTTTCATATGTGAGTAATGATATTGTGTAGTGTCATTTTTTGTTTTTTTAAACAAATATAGTTAGTGTGGTGCTAAGGGCACCTCGAAATATGCTTTTTAATACCATAGAAAAAAAACAATGAAATTTGTATGATTCCTAATATTAAAGCAATTTTATATAATTATCAACCAACGATCAAAATCAATTTGCATGGCAAAATACCGCCGGCCAATACAATTTTCCACGGTCAACAACCGTCGAATATCAATTGTTCGGTAGTTGATGGCCGTGGAAAATTATGTTGGTCGATGGTTGTCTGCCATGCAAAATAGGTCGAAAGTGATACCTTTGGTAGCCCCTTACAAATTCTGGTATTAGAAAGAAAACATACTAAAATGCCACCCTTGAGACTGCATTATCCAAACTACGACTATAACATATCGTACTTACACATTAAGAGGACCCCTCAACGCCGACTCGCGTCAAAGACGACTTTGGGTCTACTGAAGCATCTGTGTCCAAAACTCAATGGTAACGCAACTTATTGCACCGCACCGGGCATCCACCAACAATGTAACGTCTCAATTGTTGTATGCACCACGGAACCTCCCATTAGTGTCGGACTATGCACTGCAACAGGCATGCACCAATAACATCGCCTATACTGAGGAACCTCTTGTTAGTGCTATATGCTTCTCGTTAGTGCTATATGCTTAACACACACTCGCGATCAAACCGCCTTATATCGAGTATCAAATTCGTAGAATAAATAGTGTCTAGGCCTAATTGCCCGCATACACGTCAACTTAAGTCTCATAGTATTCGAAAGTCAAGGATTAGGAAACTAGCTTCCTATACTAATACACTACTATATATAGTAATATATATGTTTGTATGTATGTTTGTTTGTTTGTATGTATATACTTGGGCCGTAGGCCGAGGTTCAACATGTGCATAAAATATGCCTATCGGTATATATATAACATATAATTTCATGTATACGATTTTAATTTATCAATTTCTTAGGCGCATATGACATTTACATCTCAAAATCACTTCAAGGAGAAACGAACAAGGTATATATACATATTAAATGAAATTTCTATACAGTTGCAATTACTAAATAAACAATATCTCAAATTTCATTAATCTTCAAATAATCTTCAAATTATACTTTTATCTCATATTTAAATCAGATAAATCTCCAGATCAAATAGATATACAAATAAACTCAGTTATTTGTAAATCATCATAACTTAATAATTAACCCACCCACCTCTTAAGAGCTTTCTTTCTTTTACCCTAACTTGAATCACCCCCTCTTTGATTTGATTTTGTCTCCAATTTGATTACCTCGTCTTCTTCCTTAACCTCTGATTTTTCTCTTAAATTTTAATTTTTGTTTTGTTTCAGAAATTTTTAAGGAGACGGAGAGTTTAGAGCATACTACTTAGATATGGTTTCTGAACGACTACTATAGGAGTTAACGTCATATTTATAAACGTTGAAATCAAAGCCGACCGTTTGATTTAGTAAAGTAAAATTTGGGCCGTTTGGCCTCGGCTAACCCTATTCGAAAATGTTTGATCGGTCGACCGGTTGATAAGGGGTGATCGACCACTACGGGTCGACCGGTCCCAATCAAGGTGTCAACCAGTTAGCGTTACTTAATTTAACATTACTCCTTTTTTTGTATATTCTAATTATTTTTTATTTCAAATCTTTAAATTTTAATAACTTTTTCATACGAACTCCGATTACAAAACTTTATATACAAAAATTGACTAGAAAATCAACATAAATGCATCGATGCAAGTTTCGTGACCAAATTATGAGATTTTTTCAAATTCCACTTTTATCCTTGTTATTAATAAATTAATTTTTTTGATAAATTTTTCGATTGATTATTCAGAGTGTTGCATTCTACCTCCTTAAAAAGGATTTCATCCTCGAGATCCCCAAGGAAGAAAAAATACAACTCGTATACGTGGAAATCAACATCTATAACCATCTACTGAACCATCAACTACTAGCATCCATTGTTCTTATTTTAAATTTCTAATGTGATATGTACATATAGGCATGGAATACGTATGAACCTTTAACTAATGCAAAAACTAGGCGGCCTTCTAAACTAGTCGGCCTCATGTAATGCAAGAGCTTATGTCATGTATCTTAATGTATGCAACATTCTATGTAAATATACTTGTAATTCCATATGTATGCACAACCATTCAATACATATGCAAAAACCATATGCATATAACTCAAGAAATTGAAATAAGTGATGGTGTGAGTGCATGCTAGTGTAAGGATCAATTAAATAAGTACATCCACTAGCAACCATCATCCAAAACATGTCCCAACGACATGTTCGCAACCATTCCTAGAATCCAAACATTCCTATCTATGATGCACACTAAGCTAAAGGCCTAAGTGCATAAGCAGTCAGATACATTTTAACTATAATGGAAATGTACCAGAAAAGAGTTCTGGATGGGTAACTTAGAACTTCTACTCTGGCTCCCATGGACTCTCCATTGGGTCGTCTCTTCAGTGGACCTTAATTATGTTAATAAATTTATTGCGAAGTCTTTTTGTACCATGCTCAAGGATGGTTAGGTGCATGACAAACAAGTGACTCTCTTTCCACTACTACCTCCTTTAGCTGACACGGCTCGACCATAATTGTTGTATCGTGTAGACACTTTCGCAAGTGTGACACATGGAAAACGTCATGTACTCCCACTAAATTTTTAGAAAGTTTCACCTTATAAGCTAACTTCTCTACTATACTATGATCAAAAAAGGCCCTACAAACCTTGGCCCTAACTTTCCTGAACTATCAAATCTCATGACATGTCTAAGTGGCGAGACCTTTACAAAAACCATGTCGTCCACTACGAACTCCAACTTTGTGCATCATCTATTAGCATATGACTTATGCCTATCTTGTGTGATTTTCATCCTTTTACGGATCAAGTCTATCTTTTCTAAAGTCTCCCTTACCATTTCTGGTTCAAGAATGATCTTATCCATAGTGTCCCACCAACAAGACGGTGATCTACAAGGTCTCTCGTATAACACATCAAACAGTGTCATCCCAATGCTTGTTTGATAGCTGTTATTATAAGCAAACTCTACAAGTGGCAAGCAATCTTCCCAAGTGCCTCCAAAATACACTTCCGAAGCAAGTTCTCCAGTACTTAATTCACTCTCTTCATTTGTCCATTTGTTTGTGGGTGATAAGTGTTACTCAAACTCAACTCAGTGCCTAAAGCCTTTTGAGGACTCCTCCAAAATTCGCTACTAAAAAGCGGGTCTCAATCATTGACGATGCTAGAAGGAATTCCGTGTAACCGTACTATCTTCCTCACATATAGAGTCACCAAAGACACAACAACATCGTGTTTCTAACCGAAATAAAGTGAGCGCATTTGGTCAGTCCGTCGACTATGACCCAAATACTCACATTCCCCATTCTACTCCTAGGTCATCCATCAATGAAATCCATAGAAACACTCTTCCACTTTCATTGTGAAATATCTAATGGTTGCAACAATTCACTCAGCTTCTTTTGCTCCACCTTTACCCTTTGGCAAGTCATACACGTAGACACAAACTCTGTCACATGCCCCTTCATAACAGACGAATAAAAGACTCTCTTCATATCATGATACATTTTATCTTCACCAGGATGGGACTTAGCTAGTACCGTGTCAATCAAATCCATAATGAGAGGAACACATAGTCTACCATCTCTCCGTAACCACCCCTTTGAGTCAATGGTATAATGCCTTAAATGACTCGATTTCTCTCCTTTACCCAGCTTTCTCGAAAATATCCAACAACTTTATATCATGCTTTTAATTTGACCCAATGTGTTCCATAATGTGGGTTACAAAATTATGGATCTTAAGGCTAACTAAACACTAGAGGGGGTGAATAGTGTTTTCTAACTTTTGTAAATCTTTTTAAATTTCTTTTAAGTTTGATATTAAATCACACATTATTAACATAGAATTATACTATTAAACAGTCACATATACAATCAAAGGTAAGATAAAAGTAGTAAAGCAAAGTAAAGAGTTAGAGAGATGACATCGGGGGTTTTATATTGTTTGGATTTCTTCCACATCCAGTCCCATACAATTGCCTGTACAAATGACTAAAGAAAGAGCAGGTTGCACAACTTGTGGTTTAGCTAACCCAAAGGGGTATATCAACTCCATATCTAGATTTTCTTATAGATGTTGCTAGCGGGAGTTGTTCATACTTGGAACCACATGTTTTGGGGTGGACCAGTTGTGTTTACCATATGGTATATTTTATCTAGAGATATACGACGCTTAGAAGACAGTTTCTTATCCTTGTCATGGGGGGCCGGTTTCAGTTTACTGAGGGGACCTACATAGAAAATCCATATGTCAACGTACCTTAGTGGTTTTAGATGTACTTTGAATATTGTTTTGTTATGCGATGCAAGCAACACATCTATTTTATGATTTATATTCTACACCCACTATGCCACAAAGTGAATCAAACAACAGTGATCATACAACATAAGTTAGATTTTCTGTTATCCCGCTATTTACCACTGTTTCACACAACATATGGATAAAATAATCTGTTGTTTGAATAACCCTTGAAATCTCTATGTTCATACTTGTCCTTCAGAAAACATTTTATATGTTGTCTGATTGAAGTTATCAAAAAAATTAGTTTTGGCTCCGTATTTTCCCTCTAATATTTTTGTGGTCGCGTTCCTTAATTATTCCCTCTTCACTTTCTTTCCATTCCGTCATCTCAAAATATATTTCCGTCTTCTCAAAATTTTCCCCCTTCTTAAAATTTATTTCCCTCCTCTTAAAATCAAATCGGTAGAACCCTAAACATAAACTCATCTTCGACCCATCTTTTGGAATTAGGATTTCAAATCGGCCTGATAATGAAATCACTCTACTGATACTTTCTCACTCTCAAACTACAATTGATTAAGAAATTGGTTTCCATTTTATGGCCGCTCGTTCAAGCTTGCTTCAATTTGTCGAGTATTCTTCGATTAATATATGGTATGATTTCTGCCCCTTTCGATTTTGTATTAATCTCGAATTCGATTTTAAGAGCCAATGATGAGATGGGTTTATATAGGAATTTATTTCCTTTATTTTCGATTTAGACTTGACTTTGGATGTTGATTTTGTATTGCTGCATATATTTTTGGCCGCTTTGATTTTTGATTTTCTGCTTTATGGCCTTGATTCGTTCAATTGTTGAGTTCTCTCATATACTCGAATATATTTTTACTTGGTTGAATATATTGATTTTGAGCTTTCTGCCTTGTTCACCTGAATTTGTATATCTGACTTGAATTTGTTGAATTGGCTGGTGATATGAGAGTTATGCAAGGTACCAACACTTATTTGGTTGTTGAATTGGTTGTTCAAGGCAGTGCACACTGGACTTATTTATGCAATTATTTATGGCCTATGAACTTGAACTTGAACCTTTATTCACTTCATTATTCACTGCATTGTTCAATTTTGAGTTTCTTTTCTTATTCACTTCATTATTCGACTTTTTTAAGTTCATTGTTTTGCTGGTTGCCCCTTGCTTGTTTTATTGCCCCTTGCATTTGTGATTTTTTCACTTTATTGTTCGATTTTGGGAAATTCCACGTATATATATACATACATATGTATGTAAATATGTGTGGATGTTTATGGCATTGCCTTGTTTTAATTTGTGGCACTGCCTTGTTTTAATTTGTGGCACTTGCTATTTGTAGCACTACCTTGTTTTAATGTGTGGCACTGCCTTCTTGCATTATTAAATTGTTGGCCTTGTCCATGTACTTGCAAATATGTACATACGTATCTACATGTATATACATATCTACATATATGTACATATGTATGTTGGTGTGCTTGAACTCTAAATGGTTTTAATTTTCTGATGGACTTATGAGTGTGCCTTGCCCTGCCTAAACCTTGAATGGCTTGAACTCTGCCTTGATCTATTCAATTGCCTTTCGAATGTTCTTGTCTTTATTTGCTATGTGCACATGTTGTACCATTTCATGAACTGGTTTGCGAAATCCCTGCATTGGTTTCACTTGTATCATGCATGTGTACCATTACTTACATGTTGTTAGCCTTTGAGTCTGGTTTGTAAAATATCTTCCATGTATATACATACATACATATGTATGTATATATGTGTGAAATATTGCCATGTTTTTGCTTTGAATTACTATACGTGTGTCTCCTGTGTGTTGCAATCTTGTTTTTGCTTTGCCTTGGTCCATGTGTTTGGCTTTGTTTACATGTTGCATTATGGCCTTGTCCATGTACTTGCACACTGCCTTGTTCAAGGCAATAGACTACCTTGACATTGGTTGAATCCCTTTCATGTGCTTTGGTTTCTTGTCCATGGCTTGATTATCTTTCAGATTCTTGAATTTCTTGTTTTGAACAAGGCAGTGTGCAGTGCCATGAACTCCATGTAATCCCTGCCTTATTTGATTCCTGTGTGTTCTTTTGATTCCTATTCATTTGTTTGTACTTCCTGCCTTGAAATCATGTACTTCATGGTTGCATTTGTCTGTGGCGCTACCTGTTGTTCATTTGTTTGTGGCACTTCCTGGCTGTATTGGACATGTGTTGCATATATGCATGTACACATGTATATACATGTGTATATGTGTGTTACTCACTATAGGAGATGCAAGTGGCAGTATTTTTGTAAATTTGTACCTACTGTTCTTTGTTTGTGCTATCTGTGCACTTAATTCTGTATCACTATGTACCGTGCTTGATACTACCATGAATCTGGTTTGCTGGTGCTCGACTTTGTACATATCCATGTGCACTGAACTTGTTTGTGAACTTTGGCTTTGCTGAGTTGCCTGATCTGTTTTGAGCTGAATTAAACTACTTACGTTGAGCCCGAGCTTGCTTGGGCTTGAACTTGTGTGTTTGCATTGAGTTGAGCTGTCAGGCTTGACCTTTGCAACTGTCCGTGTGATTGAATCAAGGATCAGCCTTATGATAATCTCAATGATACACTGTGCATATCATAAGTTGTCCATGCACATATATATTTATCCCTATCTAAAAATGAAAAGAAAAAACAAAACCATAAACTGAGGTAATATTAAATATTCAAATTCAATTTTACTTTTGCAATTTAGGTTTGTTTCTTTTTCAAGTTTACTGCGTTGTTGTTTATTTAACAGGTATAGGAGATGGCTGGACACAAGCTAAAGCAAGCAAATCAAGATCAACATAAAAAACAAACTCGATTGAGTGTGAGTGAGTATGAGTAAATTTAGGTTGTATTGTATTTGAAAATGTAAGTAGAGTGGTAGTGAAAGTTGTATTGTAATTGAATTCGATTTGAAATACAATATTTGTTTAAATAAAATTGCGATTCATTTATTTCATTTTGTGAACGATTATTCATATCAGTTAATATTTATATGTTGTCTAATAGGAAATTCTAGAAATGATACTATAACATTAGACAACATATGGTTTTTCTTTTGTTAGTGAATATTATATGACAGGGCATATCTATGGTTTGATGTGTAATGAGATGGCACAAGATTAACGACAGATAGGTATGCAATCAGACGACGGAACATACCTGTCGTCTGATGCATTTTTCCCATAGTGTCTAGTGACCCTAGACACTATCTATTATATAAATAAAATTAATTATCTGATGGTTTGGTTTCTTTTGAGGGAAAAATTATTGTGGTGATTCATACAGTCTCAAAAGTTACTGTTATATGGATGAATGTGTCTGTTTATCATACCAGACTTATGTCTAACTCATGATTTTTATTTTCCCTAAATTCATCATGTACTCTTTTGAGTAGGCTAAGTAAAGCAGGTTTAGCTTTGGATGCTTTAGAGCTTCAGGATATGAGCTGGAGTTTTCAGTTTATCTACCTATTTCTATTTTTGTTGCATTATTATTATGTATATATCAGCATTGTAAGGACATGCAATTATAAATTTTCAGGCCGATGATGATACATAGATTTTGTAACTTTGAAATTACTTTGTATTTTGGAGTAACCCTTTGTACCGTCTTTTTGGATATGGTATTTTATTGTTGCGCTTGTGAGATTCTGATGTTGTATTATTTCTTTCTTGCTATATTTCTTTTTCTTTTTATTTTACCCTAACAATCTGTATTTCCGACACTTCGGTGCTCGACATACAAATATCATGGAAGTATTTGTGTCGACATTCGAGGGTCGAAAAGTCGAATTTTAAAAAAGAATAGTTTACAAAACCATATGAGATAAGGATTTATAAGAAACTCCTAAATATCCTAGGCTAAAGAGTTGGCAGATTGTGCGAGTCGAAAGATTGTACGTAATAATTGTATGTAAGGGATCTTGTATGAATCGCCCTAAAAGGATTTTGGGAATGATTGTCATTAGATAAACTATTTATGTTTTGAACATAAGTTGTGTAAACTAAAACCAAATCATTTTTATATACAAGACGATTCATAAAGTGTTTATGAATACATATTCCATTGCACCGAGAAACAACTATTGTTCCAAGAGATAACAATTTCATAGCGAAGGAATTTCTTTAAGAAATTATTGGTATAAAATGAATTTGGATGTATGCCATGGAAAAATCTGATTACAAGGGATGAAATAAATTTGACCAAACCTAAGTGAACACCATACATTAGAACGTCTAATGAGTATTCTTATACATTAAGGAGAAATTATGAGTTTCTTATCAATGTCAAGAATAAGTAATCCTCGGTTGTTCAATTAAACAAATAAAAGTACAGACTCTATGATATGGCACGATGCACCGATCCGAAATAAATTCCAAGTACATTATCAAAATATGATTTTGATAGTTGTACCCAAAGGGATAAAATCCATTATTCGCAAATGTGTCTTTAAGAGAAAGAAAAATGTTGTTGAAATATAGTGAACCATATTGATAAAAGTAATACCATGAATTTTAATTGTTGAAATTAACGTAACAGATTCACCATTCAATATGCTCAAGTTGGTTCGGATTTTACTCGCACAGTTATCGCATGGTATGAATTTATGTTTTGGTACGTATATGTTGCAATAGAAAATTCTAAATAATGATTTAGATTAAACTGTTTACACATAATAACCAAATTGTCTCGAAGTCAGTGGGAGAGATATTGAGTTTGTGAGTTTTTAAATATGATCCTAGAATGGATATGAAAGTATCATTCAGAAAAGCATCAAAATTGAACAAGTGTTTTGATAGAAATATCAAATAGTTTGATTATCAATCAAAATGCAGAGGAAGCATGTGTTCGTAAGAAAGAACGTTAAAGTACATAGATATTTCTAAACTATAAGTAAACAACACACTATTGATTGTTAATGATGTACTTGTATTGTAATTAGCTTTAGTTGTTTTAATACTCAAATGTCTTTTATAGTAAGTATAAAAGATATTGGGAATGTCCCAAACAATATGCAAGTACACCTTATTAAAATATTTAACAGGGATCATGTAAGATGGATTCCTTATGCATTGGCAATAGGAATTATCATACATTTTATGTTGTCTATGATATCGTGATTTTTTTATGTATTTGATACATGAAGAAGATATCAAATTCAAATTAATATCACTAAAATGTTATTTGAGGTGTTCACATGTATTTATGAAATACTAGAGAATTGTTTACAGAAATAACAAACTTATTATGAAGGAGTGTTTGGACTCAAAATTTCATAAGTGATATTGAGTATAATATGTCAATAACAAATTCAAGTTAAGAATCTTTAATTTGAAAATGTTCCAAATGAAAGAATATGGCTGATTAAATGAAAAAAGGCTAAGTAAATCGCCTTGGATAGGGATGCAATAAAAGTAATAATGTATATATAATAAATGCAAAAATTTATAACTGAGCTGAGGGTGGTTCCAAATGTTGAGAATTCCATAACATTGTTATATGATAAAATGTCGCGATATAGTTCGTAAAAGAACTTAGAGCTCACTAGAAACAAGAGAAATACTCTGAATTATTCCATATGATAAAATAGTTTATCAGTGTTGGGAAGAGTTAATTGACAAAGTATATTGAACCATAATAGCATACCCATTCACTAATGGACATGCCCGGTTGGTTTTGAGGAAACCTATTGGAGAAGTTCGAATAAGATTCCATAATTGACCCTAAGTGCAAGTAGGAGATTGATAGAGTTAATGGTATGCCCAAATGGTAGTAATGTAATTTGTTACATATATCTAACTCGATAACCAATTTTGATCGAAATAAAAGGTGTTTTTCTTTCTATTATGTACTTGATATAATGTGTTATATCAATTAATTAAATTAATTAAAAGTATATTTAATAGAAAATCCATAAATGGTAAATTTTGTGATAGTAATTACAAAGTTTTATAACCATGAGTAATTTATCATAATGAAAATAAATATACCATTTTTAAATATTGCTCTCAAGATGTATGGAGACTGGATCAATAAGACTAGAGTACGTAATGCTCTCCAAATGGATAGTGTATTACTCATGGCTGTTGGGGGTACTAAGGTGTTACATACTGATAGTTATTGGATAACTATGGAATGACTCACTCGATAGTTTTCTGTTTGTTAATATAACTAAGGTCAAACAGAAAATATTGATGTGATAAAATTACACAATTCTCCTGACTTGAGAATACTGCCGATCTTCAATGTTAAAGCTCTGCTTTGATTCTAGTTAAATCGTGGCATGGCATCCATCGAACAACTATAGTTGGATCGAGTGGAAGCATTGAAAGTGAAACATTATTCAAGAGAGGATTCGTCTCCTCGGTTATATAGGCTATGATCAACTGAAGTTAACTCAAAGTCAAAGTCCCTGGCCAGCGCATTTCGATTAATAATAATTGTTATTATTGAACCAAGGACTTTATCTTTGGGCTATAGAGTTGAATATGAACGATAATGGAATTTTGATCATTATCAAATTCCGTAAGTCCAAAATGATATAGTTTTAACGAAAAGAATTAGTGTAAATAATAGTCACAATCGGGTAATGCTTAACAAAGTAAAATTAAATTTACCAAACCAAGTAAGCGATATATTTGACCAAAATGCCACACCACCTGCTAAGTGACGTGTGAACATTAATCACTGACCAAATTTACACCTAACGGGTCATACAATCGAAATGATGAATACACTTTTGACTATATGATTTAATTAATTTGTAATTTTTGTAAATTAATTAATATTTACAAAATATTAATTGTAAATTTTTTTGATTTGATGAACAAATATTATTGAATATATTTAATAGTTATAAATATATCAATCGATATACGATATCGATAGGCGTTTAAATTGGATTTAAATACAAAATATTTTGTTTGGGCTTTAAATGAGTTTGAAGCCCATTTTGGGGCTGATGTATTTGGCTGTGATGAGGGTATGTAGGTGCGGCCATTTGATGGCAACTAGATGGGCCAAATTTGAATAGAAAAGGAAGGAGAATTGGTAGAGATCTAGATCCTAACATGCCTCAATTCCTTTTCTATATGAGCATCTCAACCCACCTTTCAAGAACTTTTAAAGCCTCCATCCACTCTCCACTTCTAGCCAAATTCAAGTGCTCCCCTCATCTCTATTTTTTCAAGTCAAATCAAAGTAAAACAATTATATTCGATAGTTGGTGGTCATAAGTTCAGGGACCAACACTCTATTGGATTGGAAATTAGTTCGAGGAGTAGATCTCATCGTTTCAAGATGCACTTACAGACATTGGATATAAAGTAAGTTTCTAACCTATTTATTAGTGTTAATGTATATATATATAATGTTTATATCATAAATTTATATTGTTACTTAGGTGACGATTCCAATATATAAATATATTGTCACAATCAGATTGGTTATATGTTTACAGAAACTTTTATGTTTAAAAAAAATTTAATCATATATATACCTACAAATAGTATGGATCAAAATGAAAAAAAATATTTTTATTTAAATGACTTAATATATAATATTTGTATATATATATAGTTTATAATTTAAATACTACATCATACTTATACAAAATGTGGTTATATAATTTTATATATAAAGTTTCATAGGTATATTTTTTCGATAGAAATAAAAACAATTTATATATATATTTATTATTATTTAAATAATATATAAAATTAATTAATTATATCAATACATACATATATAAATATATTATATAATTTATGTTTCATATTATATAAACTTAAATTATCACCTAACATGATCTTGGAAGAAATTAAAAAACAATTTTTTATAATTTAAAATTAATTAATTATAAGTGAAAATTAGGCTGAAGGGCTTCTCATTTCAGGGTAATAAGTTTTAAGGGCAACATTTCTAAATAATTAATTTTAAGGACAATTTATAGGAAAATAATAAATTCATTTATCATTTTAAGTTATACGGGAAAATGATAAATTCATATATCATCTTTTTCTATATAATTGAAAATGATAACTTCGTTTTTCATTTTCCTATAAATTGTCCTCTAAACTAATTTTTCAGAAGTGTTGTCCTTGAAAATTATTACCCTAAACCGAGAAGCCCTTTGTGTGAAAATCCTCTAATTATAAACTGAAAATTAAAAATAGATTTAATTTTTTTTTTAAATTATAAAATTATATATTAATTTTCAAAATTACAAAATCTCACTCATGATTTTACTAAAAAATTAAAACTGAAATTTAAGTTTCGAACTTTTTATTAATTTTAATTAATATCCGTACGGATATTTGTTTAAAATATATTTTAAAACTTAAAATTAAAAAATATCTATGGCATGCACATAACCTAGTATGTATATTTAAAATATATATTCTATATATTTTAAAGAACTAATATATATAGGTAATAATATTATTTATGTATATATAAATGTATTTCATATATATATATATATTATAAAAAATACATATATGTATCGTTTTCAGCTTTAAAAAAATTTATAATTTGTAAATGATTTAAATATACTTATATAGTTATAAATGTATACAATATGGAAATTTCATAAATATGTTTATAAATATACATACATACATACATATATATATAATTATTTAAACAAAATATAGTTTATATATATGCTTATAAATACATATTTTTTCTACATTTTGTATATATAAATAAAAATTATATAAACATATATTTGGATAATATATTTGTATATTGATTAAGCTAACGTGACCATTGCGCTGTAAATCCGAGAACTTATACACAGACATGTTATACCATACACGGATTAATATGTTAAGCATGCACACACACGCCTATATGTATGTGTGTATGATACATGTATATATATAATAAAATTAATTAAATAATATAAGATCATTTTATGAATAAAATAAAATAATAATGTTATTTAAAATGAAATTTAGAAATGTTCTAAACAAATTAGACTTCATAGGCCTGATAAAGATCCAAAATGATATAAAAAATTAAAATTCACCAATTACTTCCGTTGCGGGCTGGACTAGTTTCAACAGTTACAGTATATGAAATAAATAGTATATATTAGGATGATGGACCTCCGTATTCAGTACGCTGCTATAGTTTTAGAGGAAATAGTGGGAGCATGCCACATAGCATTTATTGATAGCATCAAGTTACGAAAATTGTTTTCGTTAAACGCACCGCACATTATTTCTGAAATTGTATCTGTTTTTCGGTGATGACTAAAGAATAAACATGTTTTATTTCAATGAGAATATTATGAATATTTGTTATGAAATAAAACTATAATGTGGTGTTTGTTTTTATAACAAAAGTGAAGCATTGGAAAATACCAAAGTATCTGAAATTATTTACAATTATTTTGGAATTATAGACTAAGCCATAGTTCTGAGAAGTACTTCTTCGATCATATGATTGTGAATCATATAGCACTAGTTAATTATACCTCAGATAATTAAAGTCAAAGCACCAATTCAATGGGAGCGTCATAATAGTTGATGATCTCTTCGGTTTGATACATATAGATGTATGCAACCACAAGTCCGACAATACCAAAAAGGTTCCACATACTTTATTATATTCGCTAATGAATTATTGCAAGCATGAATTTATGTATTTTATACATATGGGGCATGTCTATGATAAGTTCATAGAATATAAAACAGAAGTAGAATAAAATAATATGCAAAAGAAATGATTCAATTTGATCTAATGGGTGAGTATATTGGAAAGAGTTCCAAATGTACCTAAAATGAATTAAGATTCAATCTCAAGAGTCACTTCTAATAATACATAATAATGTGTTGATAAAGAGTAATCGAACTTTGTTGGACAAAGGATGATTAAATGATGAGTGAAAGTTGAGTTTAATTTTTTCTATTAGGCGTGTGCTTAAGAGTAGTAAATAAGGTTAAGATTGATATCATCCTAAAAATAGTTTACAAAGTCGTACAAGATATGAGTTTATAAGAAACCCAATCATATCATAGGAAAGGAGTTAGCGGGTTGTGTGAGTCAAAGGACTACATATAATATTTGTACATAAGAAATCTTGTATGAATCCTCCCAAAGGAGTTTTAGGATGATAGACATTGGATGACATATTTATGTTATGAACATATATATTACAAACTAATACCAAGTCAGTTTTATGTACGGCAATTCATAAAAAATTTATGAATGCCCATTCCATTGCAATAAGAAATAATTATTGTTTTAAGAAAAACCAACTTCATAGCAAAAGAATTTCCTTAAGAAATTATTAGTAGTAAAATGGATTTGGATTAGATTCAAGAATAAAACTGATTACAAGGATGAAATGAAATTAAGCAAAGGTAAATGAACGCATAACACTAAAGTGTCAAATGATTATTCTTACACATTGAAGAAGAAACTATGAGTTTCTTATCAATATCAAGAATAAACAATCCTCGGTTGTTTAGTTAAACCATTAAGAATATCGACTCTATGATATGGTATGATATGCAGGTCCCAAATAGATTTCAAATACATTATAAAAATATGATTTTGATAGTTGGGCCCGAAGGGATATGATCCATCGACCACAAATATATCTTTAAAAGAAAGGCAAATGCAGTTGGAATATGGTGTGCCACATTGGTAAGAATAAAATCGTGAATTTCAATTGTTGAAATTAGCGTAACAGATTCTCCATTCAATATGCTCAAGTTGATTTGAATTCTACCTACAAAATGATCACCTTGGATGACTTTATGTTTTGGTACATATGTGTTGAAATAGAAAATTCTAAATAAAAATTCAGACTAGACTATTTGCACATAATAAGCAAAATGTCTCAAAGTCAGTGGGAGAAATATTGAATTTATGGGTTTTGGATATGATCCATAAACCGATATAAAAGTATCATACGACAAGCATCAAAATTTAACAAGTATTTTGATAGAAATATCAAATGGTTTAATTTCAGTCAAAATGCAGAGGAAGCATGTGTCCATAAGAAAGAACTTTGAAGTTACATTGATATTTCTATATATAAGAAAACAACATGATGTTGATTGTTAATGATGTATTTGTGTTAAAATTAGCTTTTAGTCTTTTTAATACTCGACATTGGATTTTCAAATGATGTCTTTTAAAGCGAGTATAAAGGACATTGGGAATGTCCGAGACAATATGCAGAAACATCTTATTAAAATGTTTAATTAGAAACATGTAAGATGGATTCTTTATGCATTGGCAATAGGAATTATCATACATGTTTTGTTGCGTACGATATTTGTTTATGTAATTGATACATGAAGCAAATATCAAAACCAAATTAAGGTCACTAAATGGTAGTTTAGAGTATTCTTGTGTATTTACGAAATACATGAGAATTGTTTATGAAAACAACGAACTCCTTATGAAAGAGTGTTCAAACTCAGACTTCATATTGAGTATGGCATGTCAATATAAAATTCATGTTCAAAGCTTTGTTAAGAAGCTTTGAGTTGGAAATATTCCAAATGAGAGATTGTGGATGATTCAATAAAAGACCAAATAGCGCCACAATAAAAGCAATGTATATACATAATAAATGCATAAATTTATAACTGAGCTAAGGGTAATTCCAAATGTTGAGAAACTCATAACATTGTTATATGATAACAAAGTCATAATATAGTTCGTAACAGAACCTAGAGCCCACTTGAAGTCCATAAACATACTCTGAATTGTTCCACATGATAAAGGCAGTATATCGGCGTCGAAGAGAGTTGATTAACATAGTAGATAATTGAAACATAATAGCATATCAATTCACTGAAGTACTGACCCGATTGATTTTGAAGAAACTGATTGGAGAAGTTGGAATAAGATTCCTTAATTCACCCTAAGAGCAAGTGGGAAATTATGTAATTTATTGCATATATCTAACTAGATAACCACTCTTCCTTGGAATAAATGGTGTTTCCTTTCTGTTATATACTTGTTATAAAATGTTATAAAAAATTAATTAGTTAATTTAAGTATATATGTGAGAAAGTCCATAATTGATGTGTTTGTGATAGCAATTACAAACCGTGATAACCTTGAGTATTATATCACAATATGATAAGCACATCATTTTAAATATTCCTAGTCAAGATGTATTGAGACTGGACATCGATGCATCCATTAAGACTAGAGTACTTAACACTCTCCAAATGTTGGGAAGTGTATTACTCATGCTGCTGGGGGCACCAAGGGGTTACATACTAATAGTTATTGGATAACTATGAAATGACTCGCTCGATAGTTTTATATTAGTTAATATAATTAGGGTCAAAAAGAAAATCTCGAAGTGACTAATTTACGCAATTTTCTTGACTTGAGAATACTATTGGTCTTCAATATGAAAGCTTCATTTTGATTATAGTTAAATCATGGCACGAAGTCCATCGAACGACTATAGGTGGGTTGGTTAGAAGTATAAGAAGTGAAACACTATTCAAGTAAGGATTCTTCTTCTTAGTTATATGGGGTTAGTACTACGGTCAACTAAAGTAAACTCAAAGTCAAAAATTGTAGTTCGGTTAATAATAAGTTATTATTGAACTAAGGATTTTTGTTTGGATTATAAAGTTGAATATGAGACGATATTGGATTTTGACCATTACTAATTCCATAAGTCTAAATTAATATGGTTTTGACGAAGAGAATTGGTGTAAATAATCGTCACTACCGGATAGCGCTTAACAAAGTAAAAATTGGATTTTATTGAAACCAATTGCGCGATAAATTTGGCCAAAACGTCACCACCTACTAAGTGACGTGTGAATGATAATATTCAATTGTTCGAAATTAATCGCTGATCGAATTTACACCTAAGAGTCACACAACTGAAACGTTGAATTTTATTTTGACCTCCCGATTTAATTAATTTATAATCATTATAAATTAATTATTATTTGATGTATCGAAAATGATTAAATAATGTATTTATAATATATAAATATACTAAACATTATGTGATATAGGTACGCATTTAAATTGGATTTAATGTGGGAATTTTTTGTACAGAATTAAACATTTTTAAGGTCCATGAGCAAGCACACATAAGCAACCTTGGTTGCCTCAGATGTCGCTGGCCATGGTAAGGAATAAAGGAGGGTTTCTTTTTAAGTTTTGAAATGAAAAGGCACTCTTTATTATAAGGATATTAATCACACATTTATACTCCTTTAATAAAATATTGCCTCTTTATTTGCTTAAATCTCTTCTCGCCAAAAATTAGAAAACACCACCATAAAATTTTGGCCATGGCTTGCAAAAAAAAAAAACAATAAAAAACTCCCAAGTTCATACTGCATCAAATTCAACACTATTTCATAGTCAACGGTTAGCAATTCGGGATTTAACACCTTCTGATTTGTGATTTGACTCAAGGAGATCAATTCAACGTTTAAATGTGTATGCAAAGGCTTTGGTGAAAGATAAATATGTGTTTTAATTTTGTTATTTCATATTTATATGTTATATTATAGGATGTTAGATTATGTCATGAATCTTGTATATTGAAATGCTGTCACAAAATTGGTTGGTTGTATATACAGTTGCATCTACAAAATATTATAAATAAATTTCATTTTATGAATGTTTGCTATGCTAATGCTCAAGACCAGTAAAAAATATTATATTTTTGTAATAAAATAATTTTATTATCGATTTCAGTAAAGTAGTAATTGTTTCTAAACGTTATAAATCATATATTACATGTTTTAAAATTTCATAAAATTTATTTATTTAAAACACACATTCAAAAAAATATTTAATATATATATATATATTATATTAATATACAATTGATTATTCAACTTAATTGATTATACAAATAAATATATGAATATATGTTTATATGTATAATATTAGTTTTGATAAATTTTATAAAATTATATTATGCATTTCTGGACTTGAGAACAATTTTTTATATGTTGTAAAATATGTTTTAATTTATTTTAAATCTAGGTCATTAACATAAGTTAGTAAATATTTAAATATAAATTTTATTATTATTTACATTATACACACACAGAGACATACATACATACATACATATATATCTATTCTATTATTATATAAGAAGGAGAATATAGAACTCTTAGTATTCTTATCTCTCATTCACACTCAGATTGAATAGTGCGTTCTCCTTAATTTTTGGTACAATTTTCCTTTTAGACCTCCTAAATTTTTTCAGTATTCCAAAACTACTATCATTAACATAGCAATTAATGTTACCGTTATTCCTTTTGATAAAATACTCTTATGTACGTTTATTTCTTTTGATAAACTCATAATCATTATTTCTTTGTAATCTAATAGAGTTCTTTTTGTAATATGAGATATTTGCTAATTTCATTAGATTCCAATTCAAACTATGAGAATTATTACAATTAATTCTCTTCTATTAATATTTAATCTAATTATGGAATAGTTACATACTAAGTCCCCGTTCATGGATATCGTAAATGTTAACCAAAACGCGGTTAGCGAGAATTACGTCCGACTTATCTTAGATAAGTCTGACATAATTGATACGTCGGTGGTTTAATGATTCGCGTTTGGACTTAAAAAATGTACGTTTTACAAGATGTATTAATCATGTTCGACTTTTCAAAGATAGGTCAGACGTAATTTCTATTTTTTTTGAATTTTTTATGAATAATTAATAATACTTCCTATTCAATACTACACATTAATTGATAATAATTAATTAATAATTATGGAAAAATTATAAAAAAAACTATACATTACATAAATACTTCATGTTCAACTTCTAATTCAATTTGTCCACGAACACCACAACAACCTCCAACCTCTAACCTCAAATCATAATTATCCGCTAGATCATCCTAATTCTCATAATTAATGCTAATCAATTGGTATCTACTTTTGGTTCAATATAAAATTTTATTTTTTGAAGGATTAAAACTAAATTTTAATTTTACTTCGTTGTATATTTCAAAAATATACGTTTATCGAATCATGTTGTGTAGCTCTTATTCATATTAGTTGAAACAAACAAGGATAATGCTTAATTAGATGGAATCATCAACGTTGGAATATGCATAATTAACCAATCAATTTTTTAAAGAAGCTTAATATAGTAATAATAATAAAATGAGTGCTATATATAATTATTAGTTAACAAGTTATTGCATGACCTATAAACCAAAATGATACTCTAGATACAAAATTTGACTGCTCATTTTATATATTTTCTCATGTCATATTATGTTATATGTATTAAAGAACACGATGTTTGAAAACAACTACAATATTTTCTCCAATTTAATTAATATAGTATAATGTCAAAATGTGCAATGATGAAAATGTTGTTTCACTAAGCCAAATTTAAATACTATCTCATTTCGAGCATAATTTCTCTACTCTAGGTTTAGAACACTATTATCAAACAAAATTATGCACATATTTAGATTTATATGTTCAAAATAGAATAAAACTATGTTGAACCAATGTAAATTACATTTGAAATATAATTAAATGACATGCTTAGTAATATAGTGCTTACCAAGTTAGGAACAACTTATAGTTGATGTAACGTTTTCTATATAAAGGTATTATGCTCTAAAATATTAATTATACTCTATATTCTCCAAGATTATTTAAGTTGATTTATCAACACATTTTTGTTAGTAGTATTCACGAAAAATTTAATCTAAAAATTAACATCTCATAAATATGTGTTTTCATCTTCATATACTATAAAATCAAATAATACACCGTTAACAGAATTATATACTAACCCCCGTATGCGTAGCACGGGTTCGCACTCGTATGTGTGTGTGTGTATGATAATTTAAATATACATATATACATGTATGACAAATAGTACAATTAATTTTAAAACAAAAAGGCTATCTTAATTACATTGAGATGAAAAGGCTATGTAAATTTGTATTAATAACGTATTAGTTTTTACATTCACTTGCTCCTTTAATAAGAGATTGTCATTTCATTTTCATTCATTCCTCTCTTTAAACTAATATTTTCTAGTATTAATCACATATTAATGTTTACATTCAATTACTCCTTTAATAAGAGATTGTCGTTTCATTTTCATTCATTATTCTCTATAACCTAATATTTAATTAATTTTATAATATGATTTTGTGTGCGTGTAAACATAGTTTACAAATGTTTTATAAAATTGTTCATATTTATTATTTTAACTTATGTAAAAGTGGATATACATATATTTACTTTATATTCATATACATATATTTATATAATATTTTGATGCATATATGTATACACACATTGCACACATTTAGACATCGAATCAGATATAAGAGAGGCTAACATATCCATAGCGATGTAAATCTCAACATTTTCACACGAGCATGTTATACCATGCACACATTATTATGTTGCACTTGCATGCACACATATATGATACACATATACATAATATAATACATATTAAACTAAAGTAAAATTTTACTTATGAAATTAAATAAAATACTAATTTTATTTAAATGAAATTTAGAATAGTTCTAAACGAATTAGACTTCATAAACCAATTAAAGATCCAATAAGAATTTCTTTTTTTAAATTTGCCGATTAACTTCAATGCGAGTTGGTCTAGTTCCAACAATTTGTATTTGCAATTGAGATTGCTTAATTTACAATTAATGGGACTTCATAGACCCATTAATTGAGATTGCTTAATTTAATAGTGCCGATTCAATCATTCAGGTTGCCTTGATGAAGTATGATTATATTGTTTCTGGTTGAAGAAAATAATAATCATACGTGAATTAATACATGTAGTGTTAGATAAAATGTACCTAACTAGATTTGAAATTCTATTAAAATGCAAAATTATAACTATTAAACATCTACTTGGTTCATTAAACAATTGTGAACTATTAATATATACCGATTTTTGTATTGGAGAGGTTGCACTTGACAGAGCCTAGAGGGTTGTGCCAGACAATCGATTTGCTTGCCTTAACCTATGGTCACCCCGCGTGGAGTAATAATAAGGGACACCCTATGCATTAAAATTTGTAATAAAATATGTCAGTTGAATATTATGAAACTAGTAGAAAGTTTGATGAAAGTATATTTTGGTAATATACTTTGACTCTTTCTTTTTTTTGAATGGTTAATTAAAATTACAAGGTCCAAGCCCGACTCTCTTCGAACAAACTGGTACACATACCATGCCCGTTTCTTATTGCAACAAAACACTTCCAACCCTTGGGGTTTCTCATTACCACCGCAAACATCTACTACTAGCAAAAACACAAAAATGGCAGACGCTACTTCTGCCAATCTTGAATTTGCCTTATTTCGACTTCCGCTCATTTTCTCTCTTTCCCAATGTGAAAGGCAGTCATTGAATCCTCCCCCTAAACCCCTAAAAGTTGAGGATTTAGGTTTACTCCACTTTCAACTGTCTTTCCAGATCTGAAAAAATTATTAGATTTTGATACATTGCGACCTAGATCTGATAATCTTATCTTGTATTAACCATCTCTAAGATGATTATTCATTGTTATAGGAGTTTCAGCACTAGTAGTTGTTGCAGTCGACCCAAGTCATTACGATTATTGCCTATTTTAAGCTCCTCAATAATCACGCTGCTACCATAGCTTACTGCATGATACGTTGCTCTCAGCTGGTAAAGGTATCTTTCAACATGCTTATTGTCGACCTCAATAGCCCCCTATTCAGATAAGTGAACAACTCTGGTTTGCTTTTTTTCTCTCTTTCTCGATCTGCCAAGTATAATATTACTTTCTGTTTCTACCAGTATCTACTTATGCTCTTTGGTAGTTGGTTTACTGTTATGAACCCTACTATTACGCTCTTTCCATGTTGATAGGTTATTGTTGTTATGATGATGCTTGCAAACTCTCTTTCTTCTGATTTGAACAGAAAGTTTTAATGGTGCGATTTGTTGCTTCCTTCAAGGACATGATGTTGCTTTCCTGTAACCCCAATTTAATCTTTATTGCATTCCATATATACAGAGAATATAAACATTCAAAAAATATATGTGCACTAGATTTTGAAGATATTTCACATAAAGGGCATGTGGTGATATCTGTTTCACCTAGTTTACTTGTTTTATCCCTTGTTGGTAGTTTGTTGTTAATTGCGGAAAAGAGAAGAATGCCATCTTAGGACAATATGATTTGTTCCAAATACATTCATATCATTCTGCTATTTGGTACTTGTCTCTGATAAACTCCCATGTTTCTTTAAAAGAGAACTTATCATTACTGCTAACTAACCACTCCCAGTAATCCTTGTCTGCATTGCTTTTTAATGGTATATTATGTTAAATTTTGGTGATACAAAATCACAAATAGAAGGAAAAAAATATGCAAAAAGGAAAGTAATCACATGTGTTCATTATGGAAATGAATAAATTATTGGTTTGCATTCGAATAAGATGGAAAGGAAATATATGCACGCGCAAGTTATGGAATAATATATATGCAAAATAGTATGCATATTACTTCTTTCTTCGTAGTCGCATTGCTTTGGGATTATTTTCTTCCATCTTTGGAATGAATGAGTTACTTGCTATGTTTGTGTGATTTGTTACCATTATAATTTGTCTCCATTATCTTCTTACCATATCTTAGTAATTTGATTGATGATTCACATGAATTTACATTGATTATAAATTGAGGGTAGACTTAATTGTAAATCTATCCTGGCATTCAGCCAGCGATCTCCAAATAGAGTGTCTCTTCTTGTTATCCCTAATTTAGGGCTTTGGTATGTAAACTCCTATCTTGTAATCTCTTGTAATTCTCTCAGGTGTAATAAAATCTCTCTCCTTTGGACTGGGCATACACTACCTTAATGATAGTCGAACTAGTATAAATATTGTGCGTCTCTTTTCTTCTTTACAGTTATTTGCTATTTATTTTGAGTAATAGAATAACTGCTGCTAGATTAAATAATGTTCAAATTGGCAAATCTAGATCCTATTTATTGTTTTTTTCTACATTTGTGCAATTTTTGCACAACAGATTGGTATCAGAGCAAGGCGATTTGTTTAAATTTGTTCATCAATGGCTTCTAGAAAGAGCGGTAGATCCGATGGTGATTATGCTGTTACTCATTTGGATTGCAAAAGAGATTTTGTGCAATATGGAAATTAAAGATGGGGGAGATTATGTTGAGGGAGAGGAGCTTTCCAGTCTTGGAAATTTGATGATAAGGAGTTTACTGTGTTGAAGGGACATCTGGATTTGGGAACCTGTATCTGCCTCATGGCTGCATATTGATGTGAGAGTCTTATGTTGATTTCCATGGGAAATTTGTTGTTTACAGATAAGGTATGTGGGAGAAGAGAGATTTGTCTTGCATACAGAGATTTGGATTAGCCTTGTTATGTCCATTGGCTCTTTTTTGGCTCTGTATTTGGGTTGGTGATTGAGAGAATTTTTTGGCCTTGGTGGCTTTGAGATTATTTTGGTATCTGCCTTCTTTTGATTTTGGATATTTGCAACATTTTGTTAGCGGGCGGGGACATAGTCTGAGCTCGTTAGCAAGGTGTGATGGGGGGTGGCCTTACCAGAACCCATTGGGTAAATATTCATTTTTGGTCTGTATCTCGTTAAGAGATTTTGATTGAAGGTGGAGTTCATTGTTAAGAGTTTTATGTTGAAAAGAGAATTTGACTCGAGGTGGAGTGTTGGATATATGTGATTTTGCATCAAGGTGGAGCATTAAATTTTGGTGATAAAAAATCACAAATAAAAGGAAACAAATATGCAAAAAGGAAAGTAATCACATGTGTTCATTATGGAAATGCATTAATTATTGAATTGCTTTTGAATGAGATGACAAGGAAATATATGCACGCGCATGTTATGGAATAATATATATGCAAAATAGTATGCATATTATTTTTTTCTTCGTAATCGCATTGCTTTGGGATTATTTTCTTACATCTTTGGAATGAGTGAGTTACTTGCTATGTTTGCGTGATTTCTTACCAGAGTAATTTGCCTCCATTATCTTCTTACCATATCTTGGCAATTTGATTGATGATTCACATGAATTTACATTGGTTATAAATTGAGGGTAGACTCAATTGTAAATCTATCCTGGCATTCAGCCAGCGATCTCCAGATAGAGTGTCCCTTCTTGTTATCCATAATTTAGGGCTTTGGTATGTAAACTCTTATCTTGTAATCTCTTGTAATTCTCTCAGGTGTAATAAAATCTCTCTCCTTTGGACTGGATGTGCACTACCTTGATGATAGTGGAACCAATATAAATATTGTGCGTCTCTTTTCTTCTTTATAGTTATTTGCTATTTATTTGGAGTAATAGAATAACTGCTGCTAGATTAAATGTAACGACCCCGAATTTTAATTATATTTAAATTGATAATTAAACGAATTTTTGAATAAAAATAGTTAAATTAAATGATAAAGTGATGCGAGTTTCCCCGAACTCAAATAAATGTTGTATAAATCATTTAAACTTTAAAAATATTATAAATATATGTATACATATTTGACTTGAATTTAAATCGAAAATAAATGGTTTGAAAATAAAGATACAAGTTATATAAGATATAAAAGTATAAGATAAATGCATTGGATAAAATCTAATAGAAAATAAAAATTAGAAATTCACCTATATTATAAAATGAATAAATTATATAGTTTTATTCAATATAAAGTAAATACATATATCTTGATAAATCAATACAATATAATACAAATAAAATAGATACAAAAATAATAAAAGAAAATTTAAAATAAAATATAATCTCACTTATATTACAAAGTGATGAAATAAAAGCAAAATAATACCAAGTGATAGAAACAAGTAAAAGGAAAATAAGGCTAAAGAAAGAAACACAAAGCAAAGCAAAACATAAATTACTTTAGCCACCATATTATCATATCAGCTGAGATAAGAAGAAGAAACAAGTATAAAGATATGTGTGTAAACTTGAAAATAAAGTAAGTATGTAGGCTGAGTGAACAAATTATTTAAATACAAAACAAGTAGACATATAAAGGATATAAAGTACTTAGCATTAAATGCCGTGTATATTAGCCCCAAAGCAAAGAAAAAATCTCTGTTCAATTTTTGTACAAAATGTACACTGTTGTACAAACAAGTATCATCACAATCTCATCTCAGTTAAACAATACATTATATCACCTGTAAGCTTCATCTTACATATCAACTTTTCATTTCATTTCGTTCCTTCCAAGCTATGTAAAACACTGGAGTAATATCATCTACAACTTAAATAAACTTCAATTTAAAACAACAATATATCAATGCAAATTCCAGAGATAAAAAATGAAGACTTTAGCTTGCAAATTTTCAAACTCTGTTCTTTTCCTGGAGATTGGGTGAGTAACATTTTATTTAAAAATATAACTTAAGTTCATTTGGAGCATGCTAGTCTCTGTGATAATATATATTTTGGTATATATATGATTGTGCAAATCTGTGTATATATGTTCGCTTTGATACTCTGTTATCTGTTGTTTATTTTTAAGTAGATATGTAATCAAACCCTCATCACTTGACCTAATTATTGTTTGAACTTAGGATGTAGACAAATATTGTTTGTTTGGTTGTAATCTAAGTATTAAAAATTTATTAAAGTTGAATCAACTTGTATTTGTCTCTGGAAACCAAGAAAGTTATGTACAGCTTCAAATAAGTTTAAAAACAAATCTCTGGTTTTAAAAATTCAGGAGTGTAAAGTGAATCTACATACAAAAATATGATTTTTAAAACAAGATTCCTAATTTTTAGAGTTAGGGGTAGAGAGCAGTCTGGGTTCGACTGTTTTGTGCATTTGGGGTTGCCGTGGATGATCTTGTCGACTGGAGACGTCGAGTTTTAGTCTAAAGGTGGGGGAGTGATTGGGGAAGCTCGAAAAAATGGTGGAGTAGTGGTCAGGTGAACGTGGAGGCGACGGCGTCTCGTAAACCTAGTTTTAGTGGGCTGTGGCTTTTCGTCTCGTTCTCCGCCTACGATGGATCGAGTGTCACGCGACCTTGGGGTTGGGTAGAGGGGAGGGAGACGAGGCTGCGACCGGAGTTGGGTAGCTTCCGGTGGTCGGAGCGTCGAGCACGGGGTGTTGCCAGGTTTGTGGTGATAAGGCTTGTGTGTGTTTCCAGGTGTAGATTCTTATTTCGAATTCGAGTCGAACTGGAGGGGTATGGTGATCGGGATCGGGTCAGGTGATGGTCGTCGACGTAATGAAGCCTTCATAGATGGCTGGAAGTTGTCGGAGTCACGGTGCATGTGCACCGTGGCATTTTGATTTTTCTGGTTAAGATTGGTGTTGTGGGATTTTTGAACTCAAAGTTTTACTCAAGTTAATTCCTGTTTTGCTCGAGGCCTTGTGATGTTTACTCGAAGTAAACTAAGGGGGGGACTCGGGTAGTCTTTAGTTCAAGTTTTAACCTGTAACCTATACACAGTTTTTAAAATGTTGGTTTAAAATTGAAATCAAATTAAACCGAGGCTAAAGAAATGTTTAAATTCCAGATCTTTTGAAGTGAAGAAAGTTTATAAATTTAAATATTTTAAATAAGTTTAAATATTCTAAATTTAGGGGAATTTGATTTAAAATCCCTTCATAAACAAAGAATTGCTTTAATTTGTAATTTAAAGATTTTTAAAAGTTAGTTTTATAAAGAGATTTGAAGTTCAATTAGTGTTCGTTTAAACTTGAAATTTAAAATGAAAGTTCAAGGAAAAGTGAAATAGATGTTTTCAAACATATTGAAAATGGAAATTTAATCAATAATGAAAAAAAATGAGTTTACTCTAAGTAATAAAGATTAAGGATTTAAATGCATTAACCATTAAGATAATTATAATGATAATTGATGATTTGTATTGATTAAATTAGTAATTATAAGTTTAAATGTATTAATTCAATTTTAAATAATGAATTAAGTAATTAATATGTAATTAAGAATCATAGAATAGATTAATTAATTAAGATAATCAGTTTTAAATTGTTAATTACTTAATAAAAGTAATTAAGGGATTAATTACTTATTGTAATTAATGTTGGATATTCTAATAAATTAAAGTTAATTAATAATCACTTGTTGTAATTAATTAAGAATGATTAATTAAAGGGTGATTAATTAAGGGTTGATTTATTTATTAATGAATTAATTAAAGGAATATTAAAGGATAATTGAATAATTAAAGGTTAATTAATTTAATTAATAAATGATTAAAGGATAATCAATCAAATGACTTGAAATTAATTTATGTTAGTTAACCACGATTGATGGCTTATCTGATTTAAATTAATCAGACAATTAACTGACCTTACCTATGGATGTTTGGGTTCTATTGGATGACTTGATTGTTTGATATCCCTGATATATGATGCTCTGTGATACATCCTGATTTATGTTGTGATCTGTAATTTACTTATCTGTAATATATATCTGTGATCTGTGAATGAACGATAAGCGTGATAGTTAATACCGCTTATCAACTATGTTTCTGTATTCTGATATGTGATGATTGAATGATATTGCACTACTGTGTAAAACCCTTGGACTACACCTTTACACACACAAATATGGATTTCACGTGGAAATCAGTTAAGTCATAGATGATTTAAATTTGATATTTTTGAAATTGAAATTTTAATTTTCAATTGATTTTGGAAATGGATTTGGGTTAAATGTTAAAACTCTCGAAAAGGAGTTTGTAAGATAAAAGTTATTTTAAATAACTTAATAAAGCTTCCAATTTAAATAATTCAATTTGAATTTGAATTCAATATTTGGAATTGAATTCAATGATTGGAATTTTGATTAAAGATATTATAAATGTATTTTGTATGAATTTAAACCATTTTTAAAATATTGGTTTGAGAATTTGGATTTAACCCAAGAACCTTAACTCGTATAAATGAATCAGATTTCCAAAATGAATACTGTTTGTTTAAAATAATAAAAGCTTTCATATAAGAAATGAAATTCCAGTTTAATTAAAGGAATTTCAAGATTGAATTGAAAGATGGTTTTCCAAGTTATGAATGAATTCTTTTTGAAAGCTATGAATTAAATCTGTTCAATTTAACAGATTTAAAATGATGATTTATTTAAACCATTCGAAATGGAATTGTTTTGAAAGCTATAAGTTAAATTGAAATGGGAATTAATTTGGAAAATTTGTGAATGAACCTTTTTGTTAAAGATTTGAAAATGGTAATTTGTTAAACCATTTGAAAAGAAAGTTTGGGTTTAAGTTGTGACTTAACTGAAATCCCAATATCCATATGTTTTTAAATATCGCGCTCATTATTCGGTTTAGCCGGGAAAGGACCTTTATGTCAGATAACCCATTCCGAATAAGTGATACGTCGTATATGGATAGCATTTGAAGACCGGTGTTGAAGACCGGGTATTTGCGAAAACGATAGGATAACCTATCGATTGTCTCTGCACCGAGTAGCTACGGTATAGAGATTCCCTAAGTGATGGGAAATTCGATCGGGATTGTGAATACCCGGATTTGCAAGGGCTTCTTCGGAAGTGCCTTCGGTTCTGTTCGAACCTGGAACAGACTTGTATGGTTACATGTCTGACATTACACTTTGAGATATAAAGCAGATTTCTTTCAAATACATTTCTGTCGGTGGCGAAGAATTTATTCTCTTAGCTTAACACCCTTCTCTGAGACGTACGAGCTCAGAGGTTATGTAGTTGAAATTTATCAGCAATATATTCCCAATTTGGTAATGTGGCATGCTGAGTGTTGCTGTGTGATGATCATTGTTTGATCATTTGCGATATGATCATTTGTTTGATCATTTTTGTAACGACCCAGAATTTTGAACGAATTAAATTGAGAATATTTAATTTATTTTAAATATTTGAACGATGATTTAATTTGTATCCCCGATATAACTTTGAAATTTGCGATTAAACTTTAAAATTTAATCTATTGAATTGAATAAAAAATTGAATCTTTAGTTTTAAGCTGAAGAAAAATATTTCGAAAGCTTTTAAAATTCATATTGATAATACTGAAGATGATAGAAGCTTCAGAAACGAATTTGAAAGTGATTTGTTCAGGTTTGAAATTATATCGTTCAACCGATATTTAAAAATAGCCGTCCGGGGCGCAGTCTCGGAATTCGACGAAACCAGTTCCATTGGGTCCGTAATATTGTATTATTGTCGGATTTCAAATTTCGTAGCGTTTGTAGTTGTTTGGAGATCGTTCGATAAGCAAATGCGTTGAGGATTAAATTGAAATTTGATTTAAACTTTTGTACAAATCAAATCACAGCCACCCTACATCTGAACGCGCTGATCTATTGTCCCCTTCTGTTTCTCTATCACGCGAGCAGTTCAAAAGAATATCATTGCGTTCAAAACGAAATCCCTCTTCCTTTATCTATTCAAAACAAATTATCGATTCGAAAAGAAAACAAAAATGGCCGAACTTCTTTCTTTTTCTCTAATCAAATTAAAGACTCGGGAAGGAAAAGAAATGTCGTTCAAATTGAAAAGAATGGCCGCGAGAATTAATCAATGGCCGAGCTTCAAAATTCCCAAAGCGACAAGTTAAATCGAAAGGGGAGCAAAGCTTGGGTTTCGCGGTCGAGCTCGCGAGAGGAGTCGCGTTCGTTCGTGCTCACGTGGAGCTCGCGCGCGCTTGGGGAGTCGATTGAAATCACTGGAAGATTGGAGGAGCTCGCGATGATTGCAGAAGTAGGCAGTAGCTCGAGCGCGTGCGTGAAGCGGAGTAGGGCAATGGTGGAGTTCGAGTTTGGCAGTGGATTGGGTTTTGCAAGGGCTTCGGCGATGTCAAGTAGTCATCTCGAGTTCGCGAGCAATGGAGGGTATCGCGACAAATCGAAGTGGCGGCTTCACGAGTTCGTCGACGGTGGTGATAGCGTCGAGTCGCGATCCATTTGTGGCGATTCGCGAGGTGGTCACGGGCCTGGGTTCGAGAGTCAGTAAGGTATTGTCTTACTTTGTATAAAAAAAATAAAAATTTTATAGCTATCCCAGTATTTGATTTTTTTTCAGTAAGACATTGTAACTAATAAAACAAAATTTATATGCAGTTTTTCAAATTTATATATATATTCAGATGCATGAAAAAGAAAATATAATGCAGTAAAGTATTAATTTATTCAGTTTTGAATTGGTAAATGTATATATATATACAGACTAGAAATTTGGTTTGTAGGCAAAGAAAATAATAATAGGAATTCTGAAATGTTTGAAAGTTTAATTAGAAGTTTGGTTTATAAAATTCATATAGACCATTTTTATAAATATATATGATTCCGAATGAAGAAAATAATAACTTGTTAAAATTATTTTAGTTATTGAAAATTTATTTAAAAGAAATTAGTTAAAGGTAAAACCATCGGTTAATTAAATTGATTAAAATGGGAAATTTAATTTATTGTCAATTGATTCAAATATTTATAAATTGTATAATTATTTATACAAGGTTAACAATCAAGAAGAAATGGTCAAAATGGAAATGGATGGCAAATAAAAAGCTAAGGTGAGATCTTCTCACTCAAATGAAAGTGGATTTTCATTTACAGTTATTGATTGTTTGATTGACTGTTTGGATTGTGATATTAGATATAGTAGGATATATCTATATATATATATAGCAATATATACATATTGGCATATGTATATATTGGATTGATTGATTCCCGCCTCGTATAGCGGATGAGACCCTATTGCGCCGTTAGTAAGCGGATTATTTTTATAAAACCCATATACCGCGATATTCCACCTCGAAGTGGAATGGGTATTGTGCTAACGTCTTTGGATGCAGGGAAACAGGTTGGAGGGATCCAACTGGATTCCTCACCAGTAGTTATTTATTTACAGGATTGATGTATATTCTGTTATCATATGTTGATATATGATGTTGTTGTTGTGATTGACAAATTGGTGTTGTAGCATCATCGGATTCAAGTTTTGGAATTTAAAAATAACGACCTTTAATTTAAAAGGATTTTTAAAGTGATCTTTGAAATTATACGTTTTATTGAATTGTTGAATTGATTTATTTTAAATAAATAAACGTTTAAAATTTTGAAGTTATAAAAGTTAAGATTTTTGTGAATTATGACCGTAAGGTGATTTTTGAAATAAATAGTTTAAGCAATTTATAAAATGGTTTGAACTGAGATTTTCGAATATTTGTGAACAGTTTATTTAAAAGATTTAAAAAGTTGATATTTATAAATTTAAAATATTGGAATTTTAAAATGAGATGATAAGTGTAAAAAAATGAAATTTATAGAATTATAAATCGTGAAGATATGGAATTTATAGATTTATAAATTGTGAAGTTATAAAATGGATGAAACTGTAGAATAAAAGATTTATAAGAGATTAACTTATAAATTGGATTTTTGCCTTTAAATGGAATATTGATCGAGTTATTAATAAAGAAGATTTATTAAATTGAAGTCGTTAGAAAATAGAAATAGAATTTATAAACGTTGTTTTATAAATTCGAAATAAATTGGATTTGATAAATTAAAATGTTAAAGAAGATATATTCGCAATTTTGGATAGCGAATTTTTATTGAAATAAAAATGTGTAGAAAAGATTGAAATTGGGTTAAGTGAATTATATTCACGATTTTGGACAGTGAATATAATTTTAAGTAAAATGGATACGTTTTTGAAGAAGTGATATTAAAAATGAAGTTAAACATTTTAAAGATGTTTTAAAACGTATTATGAACCGATAGCATAGATTTCAACGTTCATTGTTGAAATAGGCGTTTTCGAAAATATAAGGAAATGATGGACTATAACACTGTTGTTATAGTAAATGATTTTCGAAAGGAAATGTTTTGATGTAGTATTGGGATTTATATATCTTAAATTTCGAATCCCTATACTAGAGATTTTGAGTCGTCGTAACGATGTTTTACGTAACATTCGTTTTGACTCAAATAAATGTTATAGTAAATGGTTTCCTTAAAAGAATGAAATATATACTTAATTTGATTTAAGTATATTGAATATTTTCAAATGTTGAAAATAAATAGATCTGTGAATTACTTATTATTATATAAGTATGGAATTGCTTTTCCAATATGAAATGAACGTTTTTGAGATTTATCTTCTTAAAGATAAATCGAAATTGAATATTGAAAACGATTTGAGAATCGTATATCAGTAGATATTTTGAAATTATAAATTCACTATGGAAATTATAAAGAAAAGGGAAACTGTTTAGAAAAATAAACGTTGATTTATTTTTGAAGTGTGGAAATTTTATATCTAGTAAAGATATTTTTGAAGATAAAATAATTTGGAAAATTATTTGGAATCTGATGATGTTGAGCATCTTTATTGATAGTTAAATAACCGACTATCGATAATTACCTTTAGATAGGTATTTGTTGTGAATTGGATGAATTTGAATGCCACACTTATTTTTGAATAATCGCTCACTATTCGGGTTAGCCGGGAAAGGACCATGGGGTCGTATAACCCATTCCGAATATGTGATACGTCGTTATGAATTGCATTTGAAGACCGGTGTTGAAGACCGGATATTTTTGAAAACGGAAGGATTACCGTCGAGTTACTCTACATCGGCTGATCTCCGATTTAGAGGTTTTATCACCCTTAGTGACGGAAAGTCCGGACGTGATTAGAAATTTATCCGGAAATGCAAGGGCTTCGTGAGAAGTGCCTTCGGTTCTATTCGATCCCGGAACAGACTTATATGGATTGTATGTCTGACGTTACAATTTGAGATATAAAGCTGATTTCTTTCAAATACATTTCCGTTGGCGGCGGAGAATTTATTCTCTTAGCTTAACACCCTTCTCTGAGACGTACGAGCTCAGAGGTTATGTAGTTGAAATTTATCAGCGATATATCCCAATTTGGTAACGTGGCATACTGAGTGTTGTTGTGAAATGATCAGTGTTTGATCATTTGTGATATGATCATTTGTTTGATCTTATATCTTTGTGATCATAGGTTGATCATTTTTGTTTGACCCGAAGCAGGGCTTTGTAGAAAGCGTAGCTTTGTGGACGAGACTTCATCGAGCCTCACACCCCGGAAATGGTCGAAACAGGAAGGATGCGGCAAGGTTCTAGGGAGTAGCGCCCCTTAGTGTATGTCATTCCTTCTGGATAAAGGTGGTATCATGGTATGGAGCCCAGATACTTAACCTCTGTGGTTACTGCATTATTTTTTTCTATGTGGTTTGTTGGAAATCGGGGATCCTCGGGAAGATCGGTGACGATCGGGGGATGGCATACGCGTGTCAGTAGTTACCTATTTTTGCAGAGGTAACCCGGCCTTGTGTTGCCAGAGATCTAACCGTAATGTTAGGTTATTTCTCGGGTCGTCTATTCCAGGGACGTACCCATCGTGGATAGGAAGTTCCTTAGCCTGACCATTTGTTGGAAATCCAAAGAAACAATACGAGCCTTGTACGGTTTTAGTTGTAGAACCTGCCATTTAATATGGTAGCTATAGCAAGCATACTATAATGGTACCTATGCTGGCTAAGATTTATATTCTACTTTCGAAATGTTTTCTACACTATGCACTAATAATAATATCAAAAAGAATTTGATTTTTGCGTAGTAAGCATCTTTGACTATCATAAGAAGAAATCTCCTCCAAGTCTGCGTTTGCATTGTGTGTGTGGCGGGAGGTCTTATGTTAGTTTCATTTTCCAAAAACATTGCGAATTTGACATTAAAGTTTTCCTGTTGTTTATTTTAAAGATAAACTATTTTACGATCTCACACCAGTCACCATGACTGACTCGGAGTTTATTGTTCCCTTCTAAACTCTGGGTGCCCACCAATTTCCACACGGGCAGCCTAGAGTTATGTTATCAGGATATTCTGGATATTCTGGAGCTTTGGAAGCAAGCTGGATGACGAGACGTAGTATTTGTATCTGATAGTATTTATTCCACTGTGTATTCTGTATGAGGACAAGTTATATAACTGCCCATTGTTGTATATGACTCTGATTGATGTATGTATAAAACAATATAGTTCTTTGTTTAAAGATTATTCATTTACCTATTATATATTGTTCCGCTGCGATATGTGAGATTCTGATATTGTTTTCTGTTCTGTTGTTTTTCTTCTTCTTCTACCTTTTCTTCTATTTCTTCTTCTTAAAACCCTCACTATTGAAGTTTCCGGCACTCGATTGCTCGACAGTCGATAAAGTGAGTATCGATGTCGAATTTTCGAAAATTGAAAATTTCGGTACGTGACAGCGTGGTATCAGAGCATATGGTTAAGCGACAACCCTGCTCTGTTGGGTGTTACTCATTAGAGATAGAGTCAGTAGTACTCTAGAATGAGTTGAGTGTAATAATAGATATGAGCGCGTATTTGTTAGTGAATATAAAAATGTTTTATATTGTGTTTGCTTATCCGTTGAGATGTTTATGAATTTTGGTCGGTATGTGGGACGCCATATTATCGATAGGGATTTCTAAACACTTAAACGAGGCAAGACGACATAGTATTGTTTTAAATAGGGTGAATGAGATAATTTTGCCCAAAACTATTTTTTTGTATAGAAAAGAAATAATTTTCTATGAATTATTATAGTATATGGATGTTTGGTTGTTAGGAAGCGATAATATTGAAATGTTATCATTATTATATGAAATTGAATAAGAAATTGAAATCATAACTCCCAAGTTAAGGAATTCCAGAGAAGTTTTTGGAAATGTTTGAAAAGAATTTGAAAATTTTGGAGATTTGGAAAGTTTAAATCTTTTTGAATTTGAAAATGAATTTCAAAGGTTTTGAAAAGTATTTGGAGGAATGAAAAGCTCTAAACTCTTTTCGGTCGTTGGAAAATAATTCCGATGATGATCGCGACATCACCGGTGTTCATTTTCGGGTTTCCAAAAGAGGAATTGTTGCCAAATTGTTTTAAATATGAAAATGTTTGGAAAATTTGGATTTTGTTTTAGAAAATTCAAAAGATAAATTTGAATTGTTTTCAAAAATGGTTTTGAAAAGATTGAAAAGACTTTGGAATTGAGTATTGAATTATGAAAGTAAAATTGTGAATGAATGAATCAATTTGCAATTGCAAGTACATGAATGTAAATTGAATTCGAATTGAAATCCAGTTTAATATAAGTGGTTACAAACCAAAATAGTGAATTGTAAATAAATTTTGGGAGCGAACAAAAGTGAATAAAACTGGAATTGAAACTGAATACTGAAAACAAATTTGAATAAGTGGATTAGAATTTGAAATGGATTAGTAACTGAAACTAATTTAAAATGGTGCAGTTATGAATGAAAGATAATCGATAAAGTTCAATATTCAGAAGTAAATTAAATTGAAAGAGTGAATAAAATTCAAATGAAGTTTGAAATGTAAAATTGAATGAAAATATATATATAACTTCAACAATGAAGTAAAAATGATATAAGTAGTTTATATTGAAAATTTGTAATAGAATTTACAAAATGGTTTGAATATGTAACTAGATATTATGGCTAGTAGGACATACAGGTGTTATAAAAGGAATTGGAATTTTGATTTCGAAGATAATTTGAATTGCTCGAAAAAGGTATGTATTTAAATTTGAATATGAGATTTGATGACTTATTTCTCTAGCCGCTTGGCCTTTTCTTTTTCTTTTTGAAATATGAGAGTCCGTAGGGACGTTTTGTAGTCGTGCCGTATTAGCCGCGCAAAGGAGACGCTGGCGAAATTTTTCGAAAATTTCGAGTGTTAGAAAATTTTTGAGAAATTTTTGAAAGTTAAAATTTGAATTTAAGTTTAAATTTGAATTTTTAAGTAAAACAATGCTGTTGAAACTTATAAGTGGAGTTGGAAATTTAGTTGAATTAATAACGAATCTCTAGTAGAGAGATTTGTTTTGAAAATTTGATAAAACTATTGGATTGTGAAAAATAGTAGACGAGTTAAGGACCTTTTTCCCTAACTTGTAATTTCGAGGACGAAATTCTTTTAAGGAGGGAAGTTTGTAACGACCCAGAATTTTGAACGAATTAAATTGAGAATATTTAATTTATTTTAAATATTTAAACGATGATTTAATTTGTATCCCCGATATAACTTTGAAATTTGCGATTAAACTTTAAAATTTAATCTATTGAATTGAATAAAAAATTGAATCTTTAGTTTTAAGCTGAAGAAAAATATTTCGAAAGCTTTTAAAATTCATATTGATAATACTGAAGATGATAGAAGCTTCAGAAACGAATTTGAAAGTGATTTGTTCAGGTTTGAAATTATATCGTTCAACCGATATTTAAAAATAGCCGTCCGGGGCGTAGTCTCGGAATTCGACGAAACCAGTTCCATTGGGTCCGTAATATTGTATTATTGTCGGATTTCAAATTTCGTAGCGTTTGGAGTTGTTTTGAGATCGTTCGATAAGCAAATGCGTTGAGGATTAAATTGAAATTTGATTTAAACTTTTGTACAAATCAAATCACAGCCACCCTACATCTGAACGCGTTGATCTATTGTCCCCTTCTGTTTCTCTATCACGCGAGCAGTTCAAAAGAATATCATTGCGTTCAAAACGAAATCCCTCTTCCTTTATCTATTCAAAACAAATTATCGATTCGAAAAGAAAACAAAAATGGCCGAACTTCTTTCTTTTTCTCTAATCAAATTAAAGACTCGGGAAGGAAAAGAAATGTCGTTCAAATTGAAAAGAATGGCCGCGAGAATTAATCAATGGCCGAGCTTCAAAATTCCCAAAGCTACAAGTTAAATCGAAAGGGGAGCAAAGCTTGGGTTTCGCGGTCGAGCTCGCGAGAGGAGTCGAGTTCGTTCGTGCTCACGTGGAGCTCGCGCGCGCTTGGGGAGTCGATTGAAATCACTGGAAGATTGGAGGAGCTCGCGATGATTGTAGAAGTAGGCAGTAGCTCGAGCGCGTGCGTGAAGCGGAGTAGGGCAATGGTGGAGTTCGAGTTTGGCAGTGGATTGGGTTTTGCAAGGGCTTCGGCGATGTCAAGTAGTCATCTCGAGTTCGCGAGCAATGGAGGGTATCGCGACAAATCGAAGTGGCGGCTTCACGAGTTCGTCGACGGTGGTGATAGCGTCGAGTCGCGATCCATTTGTGGCGATTCGTGAGGTGGTCACGGGCCTGGGTTCGAGAGTCAGTAAGGTATTGTCTTACTTTGTATAAAAAAAATAAAAATTTTATAGCTATCCCAGTATTTGATTTTTTTTCAGTAAGACATTGTAACTAATAAAACAAAATTTATATGCAGTTTTTCAAATTTATATATATATTCAGATGCATGAAAAAGAAAATATAATGCAGTAAAGTATTAATTTATTCAGTTTTGAATTGGTAAATGTATATATATATATACAGACTAGAAATTTGGTTTGTAGGCAAAGAAAATAATAATAGGAATTCTGAAATGTTTGAAAGTTTAATTAGAAGTTTGGTTTATAAAATTCATATAGACCATTTTTTATAAATATATATGATTCCGAATGAAGAAAATAATAACTTGTTAAAATTATTTTAGTTATTGAAAATTTATTTAAAAGAAATTAGTTAAAGGTAAAACCATCGGTTAATTAAATTGATTAAAATGGGAAATTTAATTTATTGTCAATTGATTCAAATATTTATAAATTGTATAATTATTTATACAAGGTTAACAATCAAGAAGAAATGGTCAAAATGGAAATGGATGGCAAATAAAAAGCTAAGGTGAGATCTTCTCACTCAAATGAAAGTGGATTTTCTTTTACAGTTATTGATTGTTTGATTGACTGTTTGGATTGTGATATTAGATATAGTAGGATATATCTATATATATATAGCAATATATACATATTGGCATATGTATATATTGGATTGATTGATTTCCCGCCTCGTATAGCGGATGAGACCCTATTGCGCCGTTAGTAAGCGGATTATTTTTATAAAACCCATATACCGCGATATTCCACCTCGAAGTGGAATGGGTATTGTGCTAACGTCTTTGGATGTAGGGAAACAGGTTGGAGGGATCCAACTGGATTCCTCACCAGTAGTTATTTATTTACAGGATTGATGTATATTCTGTTATCATATGTTGATATATGATGTTGTTGTTGTGATTGACAAATTGGTGCTGTAGCATCATCGGATTCAAGTTTTGGAATTTAAAAATAACGACCTTTAATTTAAAAGGATTTTTAAAGTGTTCTTTGAAATTATACGTTTTATTGAATTGTTGAATTGATTTATTTTAAATAAATAAACGTTTAAAATTTTGAAGTTATAAAAGTTAAGATTTTTGTGAATTATGACCGTAAGGTGATTTTTGAAATAAATAGTTTAAGCAATTTATAAAATGGTTTGAACTGAGATTTTCGAATATTTGTGAACAGTTTATTTAAAAGATTTAAAAAGTTGATATTTATAAATTTAAAATATTGGAATTTTAAAATGAGATGATAAGTGTAAAAAAATGAAATTTATAGAATTATAAATCGTGAAGATATGGAATTTATAGATTTATAAATTGTGAAGTTATAAAATGGATGAAACTGTAGAATAAAAGATTTATAAGAGATTAACTTATAAATTGGATTTTTGCCTTTAAATGGAATATTGATCGAGTTATTAATAAAGAAGATTTATTAAATTAAAGTCGTTAGAAAATAGAAATAGAATTTATAAACGTTGTTTTATAAATTCGAAATAAATTGGATTTGATAAATTAAAATGTTAAAGAAGATATATTCGCGATTTTGGATAGCGAATTTTTATTGAAATAAAAATGTGTAGAAAAGATTGAAATTGGGTTAAGTGAATTATATTCATGATTTTGGACAGTGAATATAATTTTAAGTAAAATGGATACGTTTTTGAAGAAGTGATATTAAAAATGAAGTTAAACATTTTAAAGATGTTTTAAAACGTATTATGAACCGATAGCATAGATTTCAACGTTCATTGTTGAAATAGGCGTTTTCGAAAATATAAGGAAATGATGGACTATAACACTGTTGTTATAGTAAATGATTTCCGAAAGGAAATGTTTTGATGTAGTATTGGGATTTATATATCTTAAATTTCGAATCCCTATACTAGAGATTTTGAGTCGTCGTAACGATGTTTTACGTAACATTCGTTTTGACTCAAATAAATGTTATAGTAAATGGTTTCCTTAAAAGAATGAAATATATACTTAATTTGATTTAAGTATATTGAATATTTTCAAATGTTGAAAATAAATAGATCTGTGAATTACTTATTATTATATAAGTATGGAATTGCTTTTCCAATATGAAATGAACGTTTTTGAGATTTATCTTCTTAAAGATAAATCGAAATTGAATATTGAAAACGATTTGAGAATCGTATATCAGTAGATATTTTGAAATTATAAATTCACTATGGAATTTATAAAGAAAAGGGAAACTGTTTAGAAAAATAAACATTGATTTATTTTTGAAGTGTGGAAATTTTATATCTAGTAAAGATATTTTTGAAGATAAAATTATTTGGAAAATTATTTGGAATCTGATGATGTTGCGCATCTTTATTGATAGTTAAATAACCGACTATCGATAATTACCTTTAGATAGGTATTTGTTGTGAATTGGATGAATTTGAATGCCACACTTATTTTTGAATAATCGCTCACTATTCGGGTTAGCCGGGAAAGGACCATGGGGTCGTATAACCCTTTCTGAATATGTGATACGTCGTTATGAATTGCATTTGAAGACCGGTGTTGAAGACCGGATATTTTTGAAAACGGAAGGATTACCGTCGAGTTACTCTACATCGGCTGATCTCCGATTTAGAGGTTTTATCACCCTTAGTGACGGAAAGTCCGGACGTGATTAGAAATTTATCCGGAAATGCAAGGGCTTCGTGAGAAGTGCCTTCGGTTCTGTTCGATCCCGGAACAGACTTATATGGATTGTATGTCTGACGTTACAATTTGAGATATAAAGCTGATTTCTTTCAAATACATTTCTGTTGGTGGCGGAGAATTTATTCTCTTAGCTTAACACCCTTCTCTGAGACGTACGAGCTCAGAGGTTATGTAGTTGAAATTTATCAGCGATATATCCCAATTTGGTAACGTGGCATACTGAGTGTTGCTGTGAAATGATCGGTGTTTGATCATTTGTGATATGATCATTTGTTTGATCTTATATCTTTGTGATCATAGGTTGATCATTTTTGTTTGACCCGAAGCAGGGCTTTGTAGAAAGCGTAGCTTTGTGGACGAGACTTCATCGAGCCTCACACCCCGGAAATGGTCGAAACAGGAAGGATGCGGCAAGGTTCTAGGGAGTAGCGCCCCTTAGTGTATGTCATTCCTTCTGGATAAAGGTGGTATCATGGTATGGAGCCCAGATACTTAACCTTTGTGGTTACTGCATTATTTTTTTCTATGTGGTTTGTTGGAAATCGGGGATCCTCGGGAAGATCGGTGACGATCGGGGGATGGCATACGCGTGTCAGTAGTTACCTATTTTTGCAGAGGTAACCCGGCCTTGTGTTGGCAGAGATCTAACCGTAATGTTAGGTTATTTCTCGGGTCGTCTATTCCAGGGACGTACCCATCGTGGATAGGAAGTTCCTTAGCCTGACCATTTGTTGGAAATCCAAAGAAACAATACGAGCCTTGTACGGTTTTAGTTGTAGAACCTGCCATTTAATATGGTAGCTATAGCAAACATACTATAATGGTACCTATGCTGGCTAAGATTTATATTCTACTTTCGAAATGTTTTCTACACTATGCACTAATAATAATATCAAAAAGAATTTGATTTTTGCGTAGTAAGCATCTTTGACTATCATAAGAAGAAATCTCCTCCAAGTCTGCGTTTGCATTGTGTGTGTGGCGGGAGGTCTTATGGTAGTTTCATTTTCCAAAAACATTGCGAATTTGACATTAAAGTTTTCCTGTTGTTTATTTTAAAGATAAACTGTTTTACGATCTCACACCAGTCACCATGACTGACTCGGAGTTTATTGTTCCCTTCTAAACTCTGGGTGCCCACCAATTTCCACACGGGCAGCCTAGAGTTATGTTATCAGGATATTCTGGATATTCTGGAGCTTTGGAAGCAAGCTGGATGACGAGACGTAGTATTTGTATCTGATAGTATTTATTCCGCTGTGTATTCTGTATGAGGACAAGTTATATAACTGTCCATTGTTGTATATGACTCTGATTGATGTATGTATAAAACGATATAGTTCTTTGTTTAAAGATTATTCATTTACCTATTATATATTGTTCCGCTGCGATATGTGAGATTCTGATATTGTTTTCTGTTCTGTTGTTTTTCTTCTTCTTCTACCTTTTCTTCTATTTCTTCTTCTTAAAACCCTCACTATTGAAGTTTCCGGCACTCGATTGCTCGACAGTCGATAAAGTGAGTATCGATGTCGAATTTTCGAAAGTCGAAAATTTCGATACGTGACAGCGTGGTATCAGAGCATATGGTTAAGCGACAACCCTGCTCTGTTGGGTGTTACTCATTAGAGATAGAGTCAGTAGTACTCTAGAATGAGTTGAGTGTAATAACAGATATGAGCGCGTATTTGTTAGTGAATATAAAAATGTTTTATATTGTGTTTGCTTATCCGTTGAGATGTTTATGAATTTTGGTCGGTATGTGGGACGCCATATTATCGATAGGGATTTCTAAACACTTAAACGAGGCAAGACGACATAGTATTGTTTTAAATAGGGTGAATGAGATAATTTTGCCCAAAACTATTTTTTTGTATAGAAAAGAAATAATTTTCTATGAATTATTATAGTATATGGATGTTTGGTTGTTAGGAAGCGATAATATTGAAATGTTATCATTATTATATGAAATTGAATAAGAAATTGAAATCATAACTCCCAAGTTAAGGAATTCCAGAGAAGTTTTTGGAAATGTTTGAAAAGAATTTGAAAATTTTGGAGATTTGGAAAGTTTAAATCTTTTTGAATTTGAAAATGAATTTCAAAGGTTTTGAAAAGTATTTGGAGGAATGAAAAGCTCTAAACTCTTTTCGGTCGTTGGAAAATGATTCCGATGATGATCGCGACATCACCGGTGTTCATTTTCGGGTTTCCAAAAGAGGAATTGTTGCCAAATTGTTTTAAATATGAAAATGTTTGGAAAATTTGGATTTTGTTTTAGAAAATTCAAAAGATAAATTTGAATTGTTTTCAAAAATGGTTTTGAAAAGATTGAAAAGACTTTGGAATTGAGTATTGAATTATGAAAGTAAAATTGTGAATGAATGAATCAATTTGCAATTGCAAGTACATGAATGTAAATTGAATTCGAATTGAAATCCAGTTTAATATAAGTGGTTACAAACCAAAATAGTGAATTGTAAATAAATTTTGGGAGCGAACAAAAGTGAATAAAACTGGAATTGAAACTGAATACTGAAAACAAATTTGAATAAGTGGATTAGAATTTGAAATGGATTAGTAACTGAAACTAATTTAAAATGGTGCAGTTATGAATGAAAGATAATCGATAAAGTTCAATATTCAGAAGTAAATTAAATTGAAAGAGTGAATAAAATTCAAATGAAGTTTGAAATGTAAAATTGAATGAAAATATATATATAACTTCAACAATGAAGTAAAAATGATATAAGTAGTTTATATTGAAAATTTGTAATAGAATTTACAAAATGGTTTGAATATGTAACTAGATATTATGGCTAGTAGGACATACAGGTGTTATAAAAGGAATTGGAATTTTGATTTCGAAGATAATTTGAATTGCTCGAAAAAGGTATGTATTTAAATTTGAATATGAGATTTGATGACTTATTTCTCTAGCCGCTTGGCCTTTTCTTTTTCTTTTTGAAATCTGAGAGTCCGTAGGGACGTTTTGTAGTCGTGCCGTATTAGCCGCGCAAAGGAGACGCTGGCGAAATTTTTCGAAAATTTCGAGTGTTAGAAAATTTTTGAGAAATTTTTGAAAGTTAAAATTTGAATTTAAGTTTAAATTTGAATTTTTAAGTAAAACAATGCTGTTGAAACTTATAAGTGGAGTTGGAAATTTAGTTGAATTAATAACGAATCTCTAGTAGAGAGATTTGTTTTGAAAATTTGATAAAACTATTGGATTGTGAAAAATAGTAGACGAGTTAAGGACCTTTTTCCCTAACTTGTAATTTCGAGGACGAAATTCTTTTAAGGAGGGAAGTTTGTAACGACCCAGAATTTTGAACGAATTAAATTGAGAATATTTAATTTATTTTAAATATTTGAACGATGATTTAATTTGTATCCCCGATATAACTTAGAAATTTGCGATTAAACTTTAAAATTTAATCTATTGAATTGAATAAAAAATTGAATCTTTAGTTTTAAGCTGAAGAAAAATATTTCGAAAGCTTTTAAAATTCATATTGATAATACTGAAGATGATAGAAGCTTCAGAAACGAATTTGAAAGTGATTTGTTCAGGTTTGAAATTATATCGTTCAACCGATATTTAAAAATAGCCGTCCGGGGCGCAGTCTCGGAATTCGACGAAATCAGTTCCATTGGGTCCGTAATATTGTATTATTGTCGGATTTCAAATTTCGTAGCGTTTGGAGTTGTTTTGAGATCGTTCGATAAGCAAATGCGTTGAGGATTAAATTGAAATTTGATTTAAACTTTTGTACAAATCAAATCACAGCAACCCTACATCTGAACGCGCTGATCTATTGTCCCCTTCTGTTTCTCTATCACGCGAGCAGTTCAAAAGAATATCATTGCGTTCAAAACGAAATCCCTCTTCCTTTATCTATTCAAAACAAATTATCGATTCGAAAAGAAAACAAAAATGGCCGAACTTCTTTCTTTTTCTCTAATCAAATTAAAGACTCGGGAAGGAAAAGAAATGTCGTTCAAATTGAAAAGAATGGCCGCGAGAATTAATCAATGGCTGAGCTTCAAAATTCCCAAAGCGACAAGTTAAATCGAAAGGGGAGCAAAGCTTGGGTTTCGCGGTCGAGCTCGCGAGAGGAGTCGCGTTCGTTCGTGCTCACGTGGAGCTCGCGTGCGCTTGGGGAGTCGATTGAAATCACTGGAAGATTGGAGGAGCTCGCGATGATTGTAGAAGTAGGCAGTAGCTCGAGCGCGTGCGTGAAGCGGAGTAGGGCAATGGTGGAGTTCGAGTTTGGCAGTGGATTGGGTTTTGCAAGGGCTTCGGCGATGTCAAGTAGTCATCTCGAGTTCGCGAGCAATGGAGGGTATCGCGACAAATCGAAGTGGCGGCTTCACGAGTTCGTCGACGGTGGTGATAGCGTCGAGTCGCGATCCATTTGTGGCGATTCGCGAGGTGGTCACGGGCCTGGGTTCGAGAGTCAGTAAGGTATTGTCTTACTTTGTATAAAAAAAATAAAATTTTTATAGCTATCCCAGTATTTGATTTTTTTTCAGTAAGACATTGTAACTAATAAAACAAAATTTATATGCAGTTTTTCAAATTTATATATATATTTAGATGCATGAAAAAGAAAATATAATGCAGTAAAGTATTAATTTATTCAGTTTTGAATTGGTAAATGTATATATATATATATATACAGACTAGAAATTTGGTTTGTAGGCAAAGAAAATAATAATAGGAATTCTGAAATGTTTGAAAGTTTAATTAGAAGTTTGGTTTATAAAATTCATATAGACCATTTTTTATAAATATATATGATTCCGAATGAAGAAAATAATAACTTGTTAAAATTATTTTAGTTATTGAAAATTTATTTAAAAGAAATTAGTTAAAGGTAAAACCATCGGTTAATTAAATTGATTAAAATGGGAAATTTAATTTATTGTCAATTGATTCAAATATTTATAAATTGTATAATTATTTATACAAGGTTAACAATCAAGAAGAAATGGTCAAAATGGAAATGGATGGCAAATAAAAAGCTAAGGTGAGATCTTCTCACTCAAATGAAAGTGGATTTTCTTTTACAGTTATTGATTGTTTGATTGACTGTTTGGATTGTGATATTAGATATAGTAGGATATATCTATATATATATAGCAATATATACATATTGGCATATGTATATATTGGATTGATTGATTTCCCGCCTCGTATAGCGGATGAGACCCTATTGCGCCGTTAGTAAGCGGATTATTTTTATAAAACCCATATACCGCGATATTCCACCTCGAAGTGGAATGGGTATTGTGCTAACGTCTTTGGATGCAGGGAAACAGGTTGGAGGGATCCAACTGGATTCCTCACCAGTAGTTATTTATTTACAGGATTGATGTATATTCTGTTATCATATGTTGATATATGATGTTGTTGTTGTGATTGACAAATTGGTGCTGTAGCATCATCGGATTCAAGTTTTGGAATTTAAAAATAACGACCTTTAATTTAAAAGGATTTTTAAAGTGTTCTTTGAAATTATACGTTTTATTGAATTGTTGAATTGATTTATTTTAAATAAATAAACGTTTAAAATTTTGAAGTTATAAAAGTTAAGATTTTTGTGAATTATGACCGTAAGGTGATTTTTGAAATAAATAGTTTAAGCAATTTATAAAATGGTTTGAACTGAGATTTTCGAATATTTGTGAACAGTTTATTTAAAAGATTTAAAAAGTTGATATTTATAAATTTAAAATATTGGAATTTTAAAATGAGATGATAAGTGTAAAAAAATGAAATTTATAGAATTATAAATCGTGAAGATATGGAATTTATAGATTTATAAATTGTGAAGTTATAAAATGGATGAAACTGTAGAATAAAAGATTTATAAGAGATTAACTTATAAATTGGATTTTTGCCTTTAAATGGAATATTGATCGAGTTATTAATAAAGAAGATTTATTAAATTGAAGTCGTTAGAAAATAGAAATAGAATTTATAAACGTTGTTTTATAAATTCGAAATAAATTGGATTTGATAAATTAAAATGTTAAAGAAGATATATTCGCGATTTTGGATAGCGAATTTTTATTGAAATAAAAATGTGTAGAAAAGATTGAAATTGGGTTAAGTGAATTATATTCACGATTTTGGACAGTGAATATAATTTTAAGTAAAATGGATACGTTTTTGAAGAAGTGATATTAAAAATGAAGTTAAACATTTTAAAGATGTTTTAAAACGTATTATGAACCGATAGCATAGATTTCAACGTTCATTGTTGAAATAGGCGTTTTCGAAAATATAAGGAAATGATGGACTATAACACTGTTGTTATAGTAAATGATTTCCGAAAGGAAATGTTTTGATGTAGTATTGGGATTTATATATCTTAAATTTCGAATCCCTATACTAGAGATTTTGAGTCGTCGTAACGATGTTTTACGTAACATTCGTTTTGACTCAAATAAATGTTATAGTAAATGGTTTCCTTAAAAGAATGAAATATATACTTAATTTGATTTAAGTATATTGAATATTTTCAAATGTTGAAAATAAATAGATCTGTGAATTACTTATTATTATATAAGTATGGAATTGCTTTTCCAATATGAAATGAACGTTTTTGAGATTTATCTTCTTAAAGATAAATCGAAATTGAATATTGAAAACGATTTGAGAATCGTATATCAGTAGATATTTTGAAATTATAAATTCACTATGGAATTTATAAAGAAAAGGGAAACTGTTTAGAAAAATAAACATTGATTTATTTTTGAAGTGTGGAAATTTTATATCTAGTAAAGATATTTTTGAATATAAAATTATTTGGAAAATTATTTAGAATCTGATGATGTTGCGCATCTTTATTGATAGTTAAATAACCGACTATCGATAATTACCTTTAGATAGGTATTTGTTGTGAATTGGATGAATTTGAATGCCACACTTATTTTTGAATAATCGCTCACTATTCGGGTTAGCCGGGAAAGGACCATGGGGTCGTATAACCCATTCCGAATATGTGATACGTCGTTATGAATTGCATTTGAAGACCGGTGTTGAAGACCGGATATTTTTGAAAACGGAAGGATTACCGTCGAGTTACTCTACATCGGCTGATCTCCGATTTAGAGGTTTTATCACCCTTAGTGACGGAAAGTCCGGACGTGATTAGAAATTTATCCGGAAATGCAAGGGCTTCGTGAGAAGTGCCTTCGGTTCTGTTCGATCCCGGAACAGACTTATATGGATTGTATGTCTGACGTTACAATTTGAGATATAAAGCTGATTTCTTTCAAATACATTTCTGTTGGTGGCGGAGAATTTATTCTCTTAGCTTAACACCCTTCTCTGAGACGTACGAGCTCAGAGGTTATGTAGTTGAAATTTATCAGCGATATATCCCAATTTGGTAACGTGGCATACTGAGTGTTGCTGTGAAATGATCAGTGTTTGATCATTTGTGATATGATCATTTGTTTGATCTTATATCTTTGTGATCATAGGTTGATCATTTTTGTTTGACCCAAAGCAGGGCTTTGTAGAAAGCGTAGCTTTGTGGACGAGACTTCATCGAGCCTCACACCCCGGAAATGGTCGAAACAGGAAGGATGCGGCAAGGTTCTAGGGAGTAGCGCCCCTTAGTGTATGTCATTCCTTCTGGATAAAGGTGGTATCATGGTATGGAGCCCAGATACTTAACCTCTGTGGTTACTGCATTATTTTTTTCTATGTGGTTTGTTGGAAATCGGGGATCCTCGGGAAGATCGGTGACGATCGGGGGATGGCATACGCGTGTCAGTAGTTACCTATTTTTGCAGAGGTAACCCGGCCTTGTGTTGGCAGAGATCTAACCGTAATGTTAGGTTATTTCTCAGGTCGTCTATTCCAGGGACGTACCCATCGTGGATAGGAAGTTCCTTAGCCTGACCATTTGTTGGAAATCCAAAGAAACAATACGAGCCTTGTACGGTTTTAGTTGTAGAACCTGCCATTTAATATGGTAGCTATAGCAAGCATACTATAATGGTACCTATGCTGGCTAAGATTTATATTCTACTTTCGAAATGTTTTCTACACTATGCACTAATAATAATATCAAAAAGAATTTGATTTTTGCGTAGTAAGCATCTTTGACTATCATAAGAAGAAATCTCCTCCAAGTCTGCGTTTGCATTGTGTGTGTGGCGGGAGGTCTTATGGTAGTTTCATTTTCCAAAAACATTGCGAATTTGACATTAAAGTTTTCCTGTTGTTTATTTTAAAGATAAACTGTTTTACGATCTCACACCAGTCACCATGACTGACTCGGAGTTTATTGTTCCCTTCTAAACTCTGGGTGCCCACCAATTTCCACACGGGCAGCCTAGAGTTATGTTATCAGGATATTCTGGATATTCTGGAGCTTTGGAAGCAAGCTGGATGACGAGACGTAGTATTTGTATCTGATAGTATTTATTCCGCTGTGTATTCTGTATGAGGACAAGTTATATAACTGTCCATTGTTGTATATGACTCTGATTGATGTATGTATAAAACGATATAGTTCTTTGTTTAAAGATTATTCATTTACCTATTATATATTGTTCCGCTGCGATATGTGAGATTCTGATATTGTTTTCTGTTCTGTTGTTTTTCTTCTTCTTCTACCTTTTCTTCTATTTCTTCTTCTTAAAACCCTCACTATTGAAGTTTCCGGCACTCGATTGCTCGACAGTCGATAAAGTGAGTATCGATGTCGAATTTTCGAAAGTCGAAAATTTCGATACGTGACAGCGTGGTATCAGAGCATATGGTTAAGCGACAACCCTGCTCTGTTGGGTGTTACTCATTAGAGATAGAGTCAGTAGTACTCTAGAATGAGTTGAGTGTAATAACAGATATGAGCGCGTATTTGTTAGTGAATATAAAAATGTTTTATATTGTGTTTGCTTATCCGTTGAGATGTTTATGAATTTTGGTCGGTATGTGGGACGCCATATTATCGATAGGGATTTCTAAACACTTAAACGAGGCAAGACGACATAGTATTGTTTTAAATAGGGTGAATGAGATAATTTTGCCCAAAACTATTTTTTTGTATAGAAAAGAAATAATTTTCTATGAATTATTATAGTATATGGATGTTTGGTTGTTAGGAAGCGATAATATTGAAATGTTATCATTATTATATGAAATTGAATAAGAAATTGAAATCATAACTCCCAAGTTAAGGAATTCCAGAGAAGTTTTTGGAAATGTTTGAAAAGAATTTGAAAATTTTGGAGATTTGGAAAGTTTAAATCTTTTTGAATTTGAAAATGAATTTCAAAGGTTTTGAAAAGTATTTGGAGGAATGAAAAGCTCTAAACTCTTTTCGGTCGTTGGAAAATAATTCCGATGATGATCGCGACATCACCGGTGTTCATTTTCGGGTTTCCAAAAGAGGAATTGTTGCCAAATTGTTTTAAATATGAAAATGTTTGGAAAATTTGGATTTTGTTTTAGAAAATTCAAAAGATAAATTTGAATTGTTTTCAAAAATGGTTTTGAAAAGATTGAAAAGACTTTGGAATTGAGTATTGAATTATGAAAGTAAAATTGTGAATGAATGAATCAATTTGCAATTGCAAGTACATGAATGTAAATTGAATTCGAATTGAAATCCAGTTTAATATAAGTGGTTACAAACCAAAATAGTGAATTGTAAATAAATTTTGGGAGCGAACAAAAGTGAATAAAACTGGAATTGAAACTGAATACTGAAAACAAATTTGAATAAGTGGATTAGAATTTGAAATGGATTAGTAACTGAAACTAATTTAAAATGGTGCAGTTATGAATGAAAGATAATCGATAAAGTTCAATATTCAGAAGTAAATTAAATTGAAAGAGTGAATAAAATTCAAATGAAGTTTGAAATGTAAAATTGAATGAAAATATATATATAACTTCAACAATGAAGTAAAAATGATATAAGTAGTTTATATTGAAAATTTGTAATAGAATTTACAAAATGGTTTGAATATGTAACTAGATATTATGGCTAGTAGGACATACAGGTGTTATAAAAGGAATTGGAATTTTGATTTCGAAGATAATTTGAATTGCTCGAAAAAGGTATGTATTTAAATTTGAATATGAGATTTGATGACTTATTTCTCTAGCCGCTTGGCCTTTTCTTTTTCTTTTTGAAATCTGAGAGTCCGTAGGGACGTTTTGTAGTCGTGCCGTATTAGCCGCGCAAAGGAGACGCTGGCGAAATTTTTCGAAAATTTCGAGTGTTAGAAAATTTTTGAGAAATTTTTGAAAGTTAAAATTTGAATTTAAGTTTAAATTTGAATTTTTAAGTAAAACAATGCTGTTGAAACTTATAAGTGGAGTTGGAAATTTAGTTGAATTAATAACGAATCTCTAGTAGAGAGATTTGTTTTGAAAATTTGATAAAACTATTGGATTGTGAAAAATAGTAGACGAGTTAAGGACCTTTTTCCCTAACTTGTAATTTCGAGGACGAAATTCTTTTAAGGAGGGAAGTTTGTAACGACCCAGAATTTTGAACGAATTAAATTGAGAATATTTAATTTATTTTAAATATTTGAACGATGATTTAATTTGTATCCCCGATATAACTTAGAAATTTGCGATTAAACTTTAAAATTTAATCTATTGAATTGAATAAAAAATTGAATCTTTAGTTTTAAGCTGAAGAAAAATATTTCGAAAGCTTTTAAAATTCATATTGATAATACTGAAGATGATAGAAGCTTCAGAAACGAATTTGAAAGTGATTTGTTCAGGTTTGAAATTATATCGTTCAACCGATATTTAAAAATAGCCGTCCGGGGCGCAGTCTCGGAATTCGACGAAATCAGTTCCATTGGGTCCGTAATATTGTATTATTGTCGGATTTCAAATTTCGTAGCGTTTGGAGTTGTTTTGAGATCGTTCGATAAGCAAATGCGTTGAGGATTAAATTGAAATTTGATTTAAACTTTTGTACAAATCAAATCACAGCAACCCTACATCTGAACGCGCTGATCTATTGTCCCCTTCTGTTTCTCTATCACGCGAGCAGTTCAAAAGAATATCATTGCGTTCAAAACGAAATCCCTCTTCCTTTATCTATTCAAAACAAATTATCGATTCGAAAAGAAAACAAAAATGGCCGAACTTCTTTCTTTTTCTCTAATCAAATTAAAGACTCGGGAAGGAAAAGAAATGTCATTCAAATTGAAAAGAATGGCCGCGAGAATTAATCAATGGCTGAGCTTCAAAATTCCCAAAGCGACAAGTTAAATCGAAAGGGGAGCAAAGCTTGGGTTTCGCGGTCGAGCTCGCGAGAGGAGTCGCGTTCGTTCGTGCTCACGTGGAGCTCGCGTGCGCTTGGGGAGTCGATTGAAATCACTGGAAGATTGGAGGAGCTCGCGATGATTGTAGAAGTAGGCAGTAGCTCGAGCGCGTGCGTGAAGCGGAGTAGGGCAATGGTGGAGTTCGAGTTTGGCAGTGGATTGGGTTTTGCAAGGGCTTCGGCGATGTCAAGTAGTCATCTCGAGTTCGCGAGCAATGGAGGGTATCGCGACAAATCGAAGTGGCGGCTTCACGAGTTCGTCGACGGTGGTGATAGCGTCGAGTCGCGATCCATTTGTGGCGATTCGCGAGGTGGTCACGGGCCTGGGTTCGAGAGTCAGTAAGGTATTGTCTTACTTTGTATAAAAAAAATAAAAATTTTATAGCTATCCCAGTATTTGATTTTTTTTCAGTAAGACATTGTAACTAATAAAACAAAATTTATATGCAGTTTTTCAAATTTATATATATATTCAGATGCATGAAAAAGAAAATATAATGCAGTAAAGTATTAATTTATTCAGTTTTGAATTGGTAAATGTATATATATATACAGACTAGAAATTTGGTTTGTAGGCAAAGAAAATAATAATAGGAATTCTGAAATGTTTGAAAGTTTAATTAGAAGTTTGGTTTATAAAATTCATATAGACCATTTTTTATAAATATATATGATTCCGAATGAAGAAAATAATAACTTGTTAAAATTATTTTAGTTATTGAAAATTTATTTAAAAGAAATTAGTTAAAGGTAAAACCATCGGTTAATTAAATTGATTAAAATGGGAAATTTAATTTATTGTCAATTGATTCAAATATTTATAAATTGTATAATTATTTATACAAGGTTAACAATCAAGAAGAAATGGTCAAAATGGAAATGGATGGCAAATAAAAAGCTAAGGTGAGATCTTCTCACTCAAATGAAAGTGGATTTTCTTTTACAGTTATTGATTGTTTGATTGACTGTTTGGATTGTGATATTAGATATAGTAGGATATATCTATATATATATAGCAATATATACATATTGGCATATGTATATATTGGATTGATTGATTTCCCGCCTCGTATAGCGGATGAGACCCTATTGCGCCGTTAGTAAGCGGATTATTTTTATAAAACCCATATACCGCGATATTCCACCTCGAAGTGGAATGGGTATTGTGCTACGTCTTTGGATGCAGGGAAACAGGTTGGAGGGATCCAACTGGATTCCTCACCAGTAGTTATTTATTTACAGGATTGATGTATATTCTGTTATCATATGTTGATATATGATGTTGTTGTTGTGATTGACAAATTGGTGCTGTAGCATCATCGGATTCAAGTTTTGGAATTTAAAAATAACGACCTTTAATTTAAAAGGATTTTTAAAGTGATCTTTGAAATTATACGTTTTATTGAATTGTTGAATTGATTTATTTTAAATAAATAAACGTTTAAAATTTTGAACTTATAAAAGTTAAGATTTTTGTGAATTATGACCGTAAGGTGATTTTTGAAATAAATAGTTTAAGCAATTTATAAAATGGTTTGAACTGAGATTTTCGAATATTTGTGAACAGTTTATTTAAAAGATTTAAAAAGTTGATATTTATAAATTTAAAATATTGGAATTTTAAAATGAGATGATAAGTGTAAAAAAATGAAATTTATAGAATTATAAATCGTGAAGATATGGAATTTATAGATTTATAAATTGTGAAGTTATAAAATGGATGAAACTGTAGAATAAAAGATTTATAAGAGATTAACTTATAAATTGGATTTTTGCCTTTAAATGGAATATTGATCGAGTTATTAATAAAGAAGATTTATTAAATTGAAGTCGTTAGAAAATAGAAATAGAATTTATAAACGTTGTTTTATAAATTCGAAATAAATTGGATTTGATAAATTAAAATGTTAAAGAAGATATATTCGCGATTTTGGATAGCGAATTTTTATTGAAATAAAAATGTGTAGAAAAGATTGAAATTGGGTTAAGTGAATTATATTCACGATTTTGGACAGTGAATATAATTTTAAGTAAAATGGATACGTTTTTGAAGAAGTGATATTAAAAATGAAGTTAAACATTTTAAAGATGTTTTAAAACGTATTATGAACCGATAGCATAGATTTCAACGTTCATTGTTGAAATAGGCGTTTTCGAAAATATAAGGAAATGATGGACTATAACACTGTTGTTATAGTAAATGATTTCCGAAAGGAAATGTTTTGATGTAGTATTGGGATTTATATATCTTAAATTTCGAATCCCTATACTAGAGATTTTGAGTCGTCGTAACGATGTTTTACGTAACATTCGTTTTGACTCAAATAAATGTTATAGTAAATGGTTTCCTTAAAAGAATGAAATATATACTTAATTTGATTTAAGTATATTGAATATTTTCAAATGTTGAAAATAAATAGATCTGTGAATTACTTATTATTATATAAGTATGGAATTGCTTTTCCAATATGAAATGAACGTTTTTGAGATTTATCTTCTTAAAGATAAATCGAAATTGTATATTGAAAACGATTTGAGAATCGTATATCAGTAGATATTTTGAAATTATAAATTCACTATGGAAATTATAAAGAAAAGGGAAACTGTTTAGAAAAATAAACGTTGATTTATTTTTGAAGTGTGGAAATTTTATATCTAGTAAAGATATTTTTGAAGATAAAATAATTTGGAAAATAATTTGGAATCTGATGATGTTGCGCATCTTTATTGATAGTTAAATAACCGACTATCGATAATTACCTTTAGATAGGTATTTGTTGTGAATTGGATGAATTTGAATGCCACACTTATTTTTGAATAATCGCTCACTATTCGGGTTAGCCGGGAAAGGACCATGGGGTCGTATAACCCATTCCGAATATGTGATACGTCGTTATGAATTGCATTTGAAGACCGGTGTTGAAGACCGGATATTTTTGAAAACGGAAGGATTACCGTCGAGTTACTCTACATCGGCTGATCTCCGATTTAGAGGTTTTATCACCCTTAGTGACGGGAAGTCCGGACGTGATTAGAAATTTATCCGGAAATGCAAGGGCTTCGTGAGAAGTGCCTTCGGTTCTGTTCGATCCCGGAACAGACTTATATGGATTGTATGTCTGACGTTACAATTTGAGATATAAAGCTGATTTCTTTCAAATACATTTCTGTTGGTGGCGTAGAATTTATTCTCTTAGCTTAACACCCTTCTCTGAGACGTACGAGCTCAGAGGTTATGTAGTTGAAATTTATCAGCGATATATCCCAATTTGGTAACGTGGCATACTGAGTGTTGCTGTGAACTGATCAGTGTTTGATCATTTGTGATATGATCATTTGTTTGATCTTATATCTTTGTGATCATAGGTTGATCATTTTTGTTTGACCCGAAGCAGGGCTTTGTAGAAAGCGTAGCTTTGTGGACGAGACTTCATCGAGCCTCACACCCCGGAAATGGTCGAAATAGGAAGGATGCGGCAAGGTTCTAGGGAGTAGCGCCCCTTAGTGTATGTCATTCCTTCTGGATAAAGGTGGTATCATGGTATGGAGCCCAGATACTTAACCTCTGTGGTTACTGCATTATTTTTTTCTATGTGGTTTGTTGGAAATCGGGGATCCTCGGGAAGATCGGTGACGATCGGGGGATGGCATACGCGTGTCAGTAGTTACCTATTTTTGCAGAGGTAACCCGGCCTTGTGTTGGCAGAGATCTAACCGTAATGTTAGGTTATTTCTTGGGTCGTCTATTCCAGGGACGTACCCATCGTGGATAGGAAGTTCCTTAGCCTGACCATTTGTTGGAAATCCAAAGAAACAATACGAGCCTTGTACGGTTTTAGTTGTAGAACCTGCCATTTAATATGGTAGCTATAGCAAGCATACTATAATGGTACCTATGCTGGCTAAGATTTATATTCTACTTTCGAAATGTTTTCTACACTATGCACTAATAATAATATCAAAAAGAATTTGATTTTTGCGTAGTAAGCATCTTTGACTATCATAAGAAGAAATCTCCTCCAAGTCTGCGTTTGCATTGTGTGTGTGGCGGGAGGTCTTATGGTAGTTTCATTTTCCAAAAACATTGCGAATTTGACATTAAAGTTTTCCTGTTGTTTATTTTAAAGATAAACTGTTTTACGATCTCACACCAGTCACCATGACTGACTCGGAGTTTATTGTTCCCTTCTAAACTCTGGGTGCCCACCAATTTCCACACGGGCAGCCTAGAGTTATGTTATCAGGATATTCTGGATATTCTGGAGCTTTGGAAGCAAGCTGGATGACGAGACATAGTATTTGTATCTGATAGTATTTATTTCGCTGTGTATTCTGTATGAGGACAAGTTATATAACTGTCCATTGTTGTATATGACTCTGATTGATGTATGTATAAAACGATATAGTTCTTTGTTTAAAGATTATTCATTTACCTATTATATATTGTTCCGCTGCGATATGTGAGATTCTGATATTGTTTTCTGTTCTGTTGTTTTTCTTCTTCTTCTACCTTTTCTTCTATTTCTTCTTCTTAAAACCCTCACTATTGAAGTTTCCGGCACTCGATTGCTCGACAGTCGATAAAGTGAGTATCGATGTCGAATTTTCGAAAGTCGAAAATTTTGGTACGTGACAATTTATCTTTGTGATCATTACTTTGATCATCTGTTGACCCAAAGCATGGCTTTGTGACAAAGCGTAGCTTTGTGACAAAGCGTAGCTTTGTGGACGAGACTTCGTCAGGGCCTCACAACCCGAAAATGGTCGAAACAGGAATGTTGCGGCAAGGTTATGAGGGTCGCGCCCTTTAGGGTATGTCATTTCTTTCTGGAAAGGGGTGGTATCATGGTATGGAGCCCAGATACTTACTCATGTGGACACACTTTATTTATTATGTGTGATGTTGGTTACCGAGCGCTCGAATAAAGGTCCCAAAGGACCGGGGGATGGCATATTTGTGAGTTACCTGTTATAGGGGTAACCCGGCCTTGTTGGCAGAGAGCAGTTTGTCTCTCAGGACGTCCAGCCAGAGGCGATCCCATTCGGCAGTAGGAAGGAAGTTCCTTAGCCTAACCATTTGTTGGAAAATCCAAAGAAACAATACGAGCCTTGTACGCTTTTAGTTGTATTACCTGTTATGGAATGTGGCGGTAACCTGCTTTGAACATAGTAACTATAGTAGGCATACAATAATGGTTGTATGTTGGCTAAGATTAATATTATACTTTCGAAATGTTTTCCACTGTGCACTAATAATAATAATAATCCAATGTTTTGCGTAGTAAGCATCTTTGACTATCATAAGAAGAAATCTCCTCCAATTCTGCGTTTGCATTGTGTGTGTGGTGGGAGGTCTTATGGTAGTTTCATTTTACAAAAGCATTGCGGGTTTCAATGTTTAACTTTCTTTTGTTGTTTGTTTAAAAAATAAACTGATTTTGTTGCTCACACCAGTCCCATGACTGATCCGGAGTTTATTGTTCCCTTCCTAAACTCTGGGTGCCCATCATTTTCCACACGGGCAGTCTAGAGTTGGGTTTCTTTTCAGATATTCAGGTTTAGTAGATTATCTGGAGCTAGTCAGTCCTTGGACGACTGACCTTGCTTTCCGCTAGCTATGGATTGGAGACGTTCTATCCACTGCTGATGTTATCTTTTCTTTCCGTTGCTATTGTCATTGTATCATATCTCTGATATTGTTGTATCTTATTGATATCATTATTGTATATCATATTCTGGATATTGTATTCATTGGAGTTGTATATGATATCATCTATATTCTTTTTCTTCCGCTGTGTTGTTATACTTAATGGTGTTATAAGCTCCGGCGAATTAGATTTGAACGGTCGAATCTGCGGCAATCTAGTACAAGGTGAAGTACGGATGTCGATTTTCGAGCGGGCAAAATCCGCTTCATTACATTTGGTATCAGAGCTGAGGGTAAAACTTTAGCTCAGGAGTGTAACACAATAAGTAGCTCATTAGAGATAGGGTGAAGTATACCCTAGAATGAGTAATTCTCAGATATCCGTCTGTATGCCTCAGTAAATTCTCTTACTATCCACTAATAATGAGTATGAGTGTAAGAAGAGGATGAGATAGGGGACAAGGGAATACGACTATAAATGGTCAATACCCTGCAACAGTGGAAGCAATCTTTTCTCTATCTGACTCTTTTGTTCAATATCTTCTCTCAATTCTTCGATAGTTTCTGGTAGATCCAGAAAGGAGATTCGATATATTAATATGGGACATAAACTCCGGAATGGCCAAAATTGTTTGTTTGGATGTATTGGTTGTTTTGTTTGATATGGTTGGTAGATATATTTTGGTTTTTAAACTAAAAGTTTTGAAATTGTATCCTTATATCTATCTATTCTTTGGGTCCCAGTATATTCTACGAATGGTTAGTTACCCCTTCGGACTAACCGATGCCACTGTATATTTCGTAGATCTGGATAACCCGAGTATTTTGTGAAGTGTTAAACAGATTCGTTCTTGTATCTATTATTGATATTCTGATTTGGTAAGCCAAATGCATAATAGATATTCAGTTTGATTTGATGAAACATTCTTCATCTATCTTTGTGTCTCCTTGGCAATTTCGAGGACGAAATTCTTTTAAGGGGGGAAGTCTGTAACGACCCCGAATTTTAATTATATTTAAATTGATAATTAAACAAATTTTTGAATAAAAATAGTTAAATTAAATGATAAAGTGATGCGAGTTTCCCCGAACTCAAATAAATGTTGTATAAATCATTTAAACTTTAAAAATATTATAAATATATGTATACATATTTGACTTGAATTTAAATCGAAAATAAATGGTTTGAAAATAAAGATACAAGTTATATAAGATATAAAAGTATAAGATAAATGCATTGGATAAAATCTAATAGCAAATTAAAAATTAGAAATTCACCTATATTATAAAATGAATAAATAATATAGTTTTATTCAATATAAAGTAAATACATATATCTTGATAAATCAATACAATATAATACAAATAAAATAGATACAAAAATAATAAAAGAAAATTTAAAATAAAATATAATCTCACTTATATTACAAAGTGATGAAATAAAAGCAAAATAATACCAAGTAATAGAAACAAGTAAAAGGAAAATAAGGCTAAAGAAAGAAACACAAAGCAAAGCAAAACATAAATTACTTCAGCCACCATATTATCATATCAGCTGAGATAAGAAGAAGAAACAAGTATAAAGATATGTGTGTAAACTTGAAAATAAAGTAAGTATGTAGGCTGAGTGAACAAATTATTTAAATACAAAACAAGTAGACATATAAAGGATATAAAGTACTTAGCATTAAATGCCGTGTATATCAGCCCCAAAGCAAAGAAAAAATCTCTGTTCAATTTTTGTACAAAATGTACACTGTTGTACAAACAAGTATCATCACAATCTCATCTCAGTTAAACAATACATTATATCACCTGTAAGCTTCATCTTACATATTAACTTTTCATTTCATTTCGTTCCTTCCAAGCTATGTAAAACACTGGAGTAATATCATCTACAACTTAAATAAACTTCAATTTAAAACAACAATATATCAATGCAAATTCCAGAGATAAAAAATGAAGACTTTAGCTTGCAAATTTTCAAACTCTGTTCTTTTCCTGGAGATTGGGTGAGTAACATTTTATTCAAAAATATAACTTAAGTTGATTTGGAGCATGCTAGTCTCTGTGATAATATATATTTTGGTATATATATGATTGTGCAAATCTGTGTATATCTGTTCTCTTTGATACTCTGTTATCTGTTGTTTATTTTTGAGTAGATATGTAATCAAACCCTCATCACTTGACCTAATTATTGTTTGAACTTAGGATGTAGACAAATATTGTTTGTTTGGTTGTAATCTAAGTATTAAATTTTTTTATTAAAGTTGAATCAACTTGTATTTGTCTTTGGAAACCAAGAAAGTTATGTACAACTTCAAATAAGTTTAAAAACAAATCTCTGGTTTTAAAAATTCAGGAGTGTAAAGTGAATCTACATACAAAAATATGATTTTTAAAACAAGATTCCTAATTTTTAGAGTTAGGGGTAGAGAGCAGTCTGGGTTCGACTGTTTTGTGCATTTGGGGTTGCCGTGGATGATCTTGTCGACTGGAGACGTCGAGTTTTAGTCTGAAGGTGGGGGAGTGATTGGGGAAGCTCGGAAAAATGGTGGAGTAGTGGTCAGGTGAACGTGGAGGCGACGGCGTCGATTCCTTTTTCGTAAACCTAGTTTTAGTGGGCTGTGGCTTTTCGTCTCGTTCTCCGCCTACGATGGATCGAGTGTCACGCGACCTTGGGGTTGGGTAGAGGGGAGGGAGACGAGGCTGCGACCGGAGTTGGGTAGCTTCCGGTGGTCGGAGCGTCGAGCATGGGGTGTTGCCAGGTTTGTGGTGATAAGGCTTGTGTGTGTTTCCAAGTGTAGATTCTTATTTCGAATTCGAGTCGAACTGGAGGGGTATGGTGATCGGGATCGGGTCAGGTGATGGTCGTCGACGTAATGAAGCCTTCATAGATGGCTGGAAGTTGTCGGAGTCACGGTGCATGTGCACCGTGGCATTTTGATTTTTTTGGTTAAGATTGGTGTTGTGGGATTTTTGAACTCAAAGTTTTACTCAAGTTAATTCCTGTTTTGCTCGAGGCCTTGTGATGTTTACTCGAAGTAAACTAAGGGGGGGACTCGGGTAGTCTTTAGTTCAAGTTTTAACCTGTAACCTATACACAGTTTTTAAAATGTTGGTTTAAAATTGAAATCAAATTAAACTGAGGCTAAAGAAATGTTTAAATTCCAGATCTTTTGAAGTGAAGAAAGTTTATAAATTTAAATATTTTAAATAAGTTTAAATATTTTAAATTTAGGGGAATTTGATTTAAAATCCCTTCATAAACAAAGAATTGCTTTAATTTGTAATTTAAAGGTTTTTAAAAGTTAGTTTTTATAAAGAGATTTGAAGTTCAATTAGTGTTCGTTTAAACTTGAAAGTTCAAGGAAAAGTGAAATAGATGTTTTCAAACATATTGAAAATGGAAATTTAATCAATAATGGAAAAAAAATGAGTTTACTCTAAGTAATAAAGATTAAGGATTCAAATGCATTAACCATTAAGATAATTATAATGATAATTGATGATTTGTATTGATTAAATTAGTAATTATAAGTTTAAATGTATTAATTCAATTTTAAATAATGAATTAAGTAATTAATATGTAATTAAGAATCATAGAATAGATTAATTAATTAAGATAATCAGTTTTAAATTGTTAATTACTTAATAAAAGTAATTAAGGGATTAATTACTTATTGTAATTAATGTTGGATATTCTAATAAATTAAAGTTAATTAATAATCACTTGTTGTAATTAATTAAGAATGATTAATTAAAGGGTGATTAATTAAGGGTTGATTTATTTATTAATGAATTAATTAAAGGAACATTAAAGGATAATTGAATAATTAAAGGTTAATTAATTTAATTAATAAATGATTAAAGGATAATCAATCAAATGACTTGAAAGTAATTTATGTTAGTTAACCACGATTGATGACTTATCTGATTTAAATTAATCAGACAATTAACTGACCTTACCTATGGATGTTTGGGTTCTATTGGATGACTTGATTGTTTGATATTCCTAATATATGATGCTTTGTGGTACATCCTGATTTATGTTGTGATCTGTAATTTACTTATCTGTGATATATATCTGTGATCTGTGAATGAACGATAAGCGTGATAGTTAATACCACTTATCAACTATGTTTCTGTATTCTGATATGTGATGATTGAATGATATTGCACTACTGTGTAAAATCCTTGGACTACACCTTTACACACACAAATATGGATTTCATGTGGAAATCGGTTAAGTCACAAATGATTTAAATTTGATATTTTTGAAATTGAAATTTTAATTTTCAATTGATTTTGGAAATGGATTTGGGTTAAATGTTAAAACTCTCGAAAAGGAGTTTGTAAGATAAAAGTTATTTTAAATAACTTAATAAAGCTTCCAATTTAAATAATTCAATTTGAATTTGAATTCAATATTTGGAATTGAATTCAATGATTGGAATTTTGATTAAAGATATTATAAATGTATTTTGTATGAATTTAAACCATTTTTAAAATATTGGATTGAGAATTTGGATTTAACCCAAGAACCTTAACTCGTATAAATGAATCAGATTTCCAAAATGAAAACTGTTTGTTTAAAATAATAAAAGATTTCATATAAGAAATGAAATTCCAGTTTAATTAAAGGAATTTCAAGATTGAATTGAAAGATGGTTTTCCAAGTTATGAATGAATTCTTTTTGAAAGCTATGAATTAAATCTGTTCAATTTAACAGATTTAAAATGATGATTTATTTAAACCATTCGAAATGGAATTGTTTTGAAAGCTATAAGTTAAATCTTTGATTTAAAGATTTAACGAGTTAAATTGAAATGGGAATTAATTTGGAAAATTTGTGAATGAATCTTTTTGTTAAAGATTTGAAAATGGTAATTTGTTAAACCATTTGAAAAGAAAGTTTGGGTTTAAGTTGTGACTTAACTGAAATCTCAATATCCATATGTTTTTAAATATCGCGCTCATTATTCGGTTTAGCCGGGAAAGGACCTTTGTGTCATATAACCCATTCCGAATAAGTGATACGTCGTATATGGATAGCATTTGAAGACCGGTGTTGAAGACCGGGTATTTGCGAAAACGATAGGATAACCTATCGATTGTCTCTGCACCGAGTAGCTACGGTATAGAGATTCCCTAAGTGATGGGAAATTCGATCGGGATTGTGAATACCCGGATTTGCAAGGGCTTCTTCGGAAGTGCCTTCGGTTCTGTTCGAACCCGGAACAGACTTGTATGGTTACATGTCTGACATTACACTTTGAGATATAAAGCAGATTTCTTTCAAATACATTTCTGTTGATGGCAGAGAATTTATTCTCTTAGCTTAACACCCTTCTCTGAGACGTACGAGCTCAGAGGTTATGTAGTTGAAATTTATCAGCAATATATTCCCAATTTGGTAATGTGGCATGCTGAGTGTTGCTGTGTGATGATCATTGTTTGATCATTTGCGATATGATCATTTGTTTGATCATTTATCTTTGTGATCATTACTTTGATCATCTGTTGACCCAAAGCATGGCTTCGTGACAAAACGTAGCTTTGTGGACGAGACTTCGTCAGGGCCTCACAACCCGGAAATGGTCGAAACAGGAATGTTGCGGCAAGGTTATGAGGGTCGCGCCCTTTAGGGTATGTCATTTCTTTCTGGAAAGGGGTGGTATCATGGTATGGAGCCCAGATACTTACTCATGTGGACACACTTTATTTATTATGTGTGATGTTGGTTACCGAGCGCTCGGATAAAGGTCCCAAAGGACCGGGGGATGGCATATTCGTGAGTTACCTATTATAGGGGTAACCCGACCTTGTTGGCAGAGAGCAGTTTGTCCCTCGAGACGTCCAGCCAGAGGCGATCCCATTCGACAGTAGGAAGGAAGTTCCTTAGCCTGACCATTTGTTGGAAAATCCAAAGAAACAATACGAGCCTTGTACGGTTTTAGTTGTATTACCTGCTATGGAATGTGGCGGTAACCTGCTATTGAACATAGTAGCTATAGTAGGCATACAATAATGGTTGTATGTTGGCTAAGATTAATATTATACTTTCGAAATGTTTTCCACTGTGCACTAATAATAATAATAATCCAATGTTTTGCGTAGTAAGCATCTTTGACTATCATAAGAAGAAATCTCCTCTAATTCTGCGTTTGCATTGTGTGTGGGGTGGGAGGTCTTATGGTAGTTTCATTTTCCAAAAGCATTGCGGGTTTCAATGTTTAACTTTCTTTTGTTGTTTGTTTAAAAGATAAAATGTTTTTGTTGCTCACACCAGTCCCATGACTGATCCGGAGTTTATTGTTCCTTTCCTAAACTCTGGGTGCCCATCATTTTCCACACGGGAAGTCTAGAGTTGGGTTTCTTTTTAGATATTCAGGTTTAGTGGATTATCTGGAGCTAGTCAGTCCTTGGACGACTGACCTTGCTTTCCGCTAGCTATGGATTGGAGACATTCTATCCGCTGCTGATGTTATCTTTTCTTTCTACTGCTATTGTCATTGTATCATATCTCTGATATTGTTGTATCTTATTGATATCATTGTTGTATATCATATTCTGGATATTGTATTCATTGGAGTTGTATATGATATCATCTATATTCTTTTTCTTCCGTTGTGTTATAAGCTCCGGCGAATCAGATTTGAACGTTCGAATCTGCGGCATTCTAGTACAAGGTGAAGTACGGATGTCGATTTTCAAGCGGGCAAAATCCGCTTCGTTACATTAAATGATGTTCAAATTGGCAAATCTAGATCATGTTTATTGTTTTTTTCCGCATTTGTGCAATTTTTGCACAACAGATTACTATGTCGATTGGTAACTGGATATAGCCATGGTTACCCTTCTTCATTGTTGATAATTGTTAAGACTATAGCATCAGTCTTTTTCAAATAATTAAATTATTCAAACCCATTCTATTTATAAAAGATTGACGATCATACCATGGGCCAAACCAAAGGCTTGTTTCTCTTTCATTTTTGAAATGTCTTTCTAATAATCGTCTACCGATATTTCGACAGTTTAGAATCTGCTTCCATGCATTGGTCTAATTACTTTTTGACATGGAATTCCGAAAATTAGTCTTTTTAAGGTATTTATTTCTCATTTGTCTCGCTCACATAGACTCCTATCTAAGAATCTCCAGAATAGTATTAAATGACATGTTTGGCTTAAATCTGCAATGTTCCTTAATCCAATTCCTTCTTCTTTTTTGGGTCTGCATATTTTTATCCATGACATCTTTTGATAATTTTCCCTCCATAAAAATTCTGCATACTTCCTCTCTAACTTTTTAACTGATGCTATAGGAATATGGTAGGTCTGAAGTCAACATAGAATAATTGCATATTTGACAATCTTTAACAATTCTGCTCTTCCTGCTATAGAGAGTAACTTGCTTGGCCATATTTCCTTTTTTGTGTTTTTTCTATCAGCATTGCACAATCACTGTCTTTTATCTAATTCATTGATAGTGGTAGCCCCAGATATTTGATTTGTAATGTTCCTTCTAATATGCTTAATGCTTGCGGTATTACTTCTTTATCCCTGCTTTGCTTACTAAAGTATGCCTTACTTTTGAATTCATTTATCTACAATCATGCATATTTATTTAAACACTCAAAAACATCTTTAGTAGCATAAGCATTAGAATAATCTGATTTAATAAATAGCATCAAGTCATCTACATATTTTAGATGAGTAATAGTTGGTTGTACTTTACTTATTGGATTTATATTGCCTTTTAACATCTCTATGTCAAATAAGATAGTAAAATATTCCATCACCATTGTAAACAAATAAGGTGATAATGGATCACTATGCCTTAAACCCCTATTACTTTGAATGAACCCCACCGGTTTCCCTTGTATTAATATAGAGAAAGTTGGTGCATTAATGAATTCGTATATTAGATCATAATTTTTTTTGGGAATCAAATACAAATCATCATATGATGTATAAATTTTCTATTCACCATATCACATGCTTTTTGTAAATCTATTTTTAAACACACATGTTCCTTGATTTACTATTAAAGTTTCTCACCATTTCATGAGCTAGTAATGAATTCTCGTATATTAATTTGCTAGTTTTAAAGGCAATTTGGTTTTCTGAAATTAAAAATGGTAAAAAATCTTTCATTCAACTCAAAACTACTGCAATTATTTTATAAATGAAATTACAGCATGACATAGGTCTATAGTCCCCTAAATTTAAAAGATTCTTTTTATTTGGAATTAAAGTAACGAACATATGTATGAACTTTTAAGGATTTTCCCTTCCCTAATAAATTCATCCACTACTTTTAAAATTTGGCCTTTTAGTTTCCTCCAACGTGTTTTATAAAATTTGGCATTGAAACCATCCGGTCCTGGGCTTTTATTATCCCCCGAGTTTAAAACTATAAATTTAATTTCATTCTCTTCTATGGGAGCTAGTAACACTTCTTCCATATTTGGCTTTAATTTTGTTTTACATGTGACTTTAGGCAATTGAATTTCATCTTCTTCAACATTATATAACTTGTAACGACCCGAAATTTTTGTCGTCTTGGGTTTTGAATATTTATTTTTAATATTCAATAATATGGTCTTTTAACCAAAATAAAATCCCTATTAAATGATAATTGGTAAAAATAAATAGTTTTAAACCAAGATAATATTTGAATTTTCCAGATTTTTATTTATTTATAAAACAGGAATTGATTTAATTGGATTTTCTTATATTTATATACATACTAGTTAAGAAGAAATGTAAAATACGTATAAACTAAATAAAAAAATAGTATGTTGAAAATAATATATATAAAGGTAAGTGAAATATATATATATATATATATATATGAACTAAATAAATATAGTTTAAAGGGGCAAGACATGTATATATAGTTAAAAAGGTATAGGAAAATGTATATATTTTTATATGGTATATGTACATACACAAGGAAACATCATGATGAATAAAGATCAACTCAAGCATACAATAAATCAAATCACTCAAGTTTTCAAATTTATCAAATCAAGTCACAAATTTCAAATCATACTAGAAAAAAATAAAATAAAAGGAAAAGGTGAAATACTGTACATATGCATAGCCTTCAGCCTTCTTATGACCAACCTCTCCTATCTAGATATATATATATATATATATATATATATATATATATATTGCATTTCCTTGGTTATTCATGTTTACCATTCAAACAAAAAAAGCTGCCATTAGAGCCTTAAAGAATTAAATACTCAAAAGCAGGAAGGGAAGACAAAACAAAAGAAGCAGCAATGTCTTCTTTTTCTAAAGCCTGTGAGTTAAACAAATTTTGTTTTGGGTTACTGGAAATTTGTATACATTTATTTTACTGTTGATCCTGAAATAAACATTGATCTATGACAAGTTCTTATGTATTGTTATATGAATATGTATATCTATGTGTGTACTCGACATGGCTGGTTTCAGAAAACCACTGTTCTTCTTCCAAAAACTCCTCTGTCCATGTTGTTTGTTCGAAAAACGGTTTAACTTTTAACTTTGAAAATCAATAGCTCAATATCTACATGGTTTTAAAACATGGTTCCAAAACAAAAATTGTTTGTTTTTGAGTTTGAAACACTTTAAAATTTATCTCGTTTAATTTCATCGAGTAGAGGCCTAGGAAAACTTATAAAACCACGGGTAGATCAGTTTTAGATGAAAATCAAATATCATAATTTGATGGAAAACATATATGGTTGTACTCGTGGTTGAAAAATATGATTTTTAATGATGGTTTGAGGGTTTTTAGAGTTGTGTGGAGGGGGAATTATGGAGATGAATGGAATTGGGCGAAATGCCAAATTCCGGCGATCTGATGGATTCCAAGGGAAGGCGTTAGCCGTGGAGGAGGGTTAGGTGATGGGGCATTGGTGAAAAATGGAACGGTGGTTTGTAAATGAGTGTGTGGGCTGTACGAGATCAAAGTATGGTTTAAGGTGGGTTTGTTTTTGGGTTTGGGTTTGCGGTAATAACAATGACGTGAGGACGAGTTAGGCATGCACACCATGGGGAATAGGTGGTGGAGGTTGTGGCGATGCTCTAGACAAAATCTGGTAGGGGATGGTGGATCATGGTGGCGAGGCGAGGCGTTTGGGTGGGGTGCGGTATTGTTCTAGGATTCAGTGGCATGTTCAAATTTTGAATTGGAACGTTGTCGTGGCTTCAAGGTGGATGGGTGTGAGGCAGAGAGCGAAGGCGACTCGCAAGGATGGTCGGTGGCAAGGGATGTCGTCTGGATTTTAGGTGCATGTGCATGGTTCTGTGCATAAATTAGTGCACGATTGGGTAAGTTCAAATGGAAGAGGGAGGAGAGGAAAAGCTGGAGGAAAGTTTGGTTTTGGGTTTTGTTGGGTGGCTCGGGCCTGGTTTGATAAGGGTTGGGTTTGATTTTTAAGAGGGAATTAAAAAAAATTATATTAATAACCTATAAAACTTGAAACTCTATTTCTTTTCCCATTCTAAATCTAATCGATGCGAGGGTTTTGCGTCAAGCCTCTACCATCAAGTACTTCTATACGACTTAATATTGCCGAGTTTCTACAATGTAAAATATAATTGATTTTAACAATTTAAGTACATAAATAAGTAATTTCTTATTAAATTAATTATAGGAAATAAATAAAATTTTAAATGACTTGTTTCATGTTAATTAACTAAATAAATTATTTTATTTTATTTCTTGATTGATGAGTAATCGGGATCAAAACATAATTCGACTCTGTTAATTAGAACCAGTTCAATTCTGATTTATAAGTTGATTTAACATTAATTTTAAATCGTTGATTGTAGTTATTTCTATACGCTTTGACTTTTATCTTGATATTGATTTCAGTAATCTTTTGGCTATGTCATTAACTAGTCAAATAAATATTGTTGAGTTAAACTGAATTGAATGTAACGACCCGTAAATTTTAACCGTTTTAATAACGTAATTAGTTGAAATTTTGTGAAATTTTAAACGATAAAATTTTGAAATAAAAATTTAATATTTGAAACGCGTCTAGTTAAACATAGCAACTGGTAAATTTTCATCCAAAAATATGAAAGTTTATTTCGCGCGTAAATTTACTTCAATTTAATCAGTTAAAAAGCGATGAAAATAAAATGTTTTCAGAACCTAAATATTTTTACATAGAAATATTCTAAACCATCTTCTGAGCAAACGTCATTTTTCGTTTTCTAAATTCAGACTTCTTTGGCTCCGTCGATCTTATTTTTTCTGCGTTTTGCTGCATTTTCCGCTAGTAGAAAATTCAAATTTTTATAATTCAATCGTAACACTGATATCTGTATACTGTTGTGATCGTCTCGCCGTGCTAATCTCCACAGTACATTCAATTCTGTGTTTTGATGTCCGATGCACGGCGGAATCTGTGAAACAGATTACCGTATCGGAACCCGTACCCTTTCATCTCATATGCCCATTCAAATTTGCGTACGGTTGAAAATCAAACATTCATCTGCCTTTAATACCTTTAATACTTCCTAAAATTTGGTCCTGTCTTTCGTTATTCCAACTTTACATTTATATTGCCTATGGAACTGTTCCGTTCTTTCTGTATTTGCTTTAACCTGTTCGCTTCGTTTGCCAAATTCACTTCCTTTCTTCCCTTCTTCCTCCTTCATCTGGTTATATGTTTGAGAACAAAATTTTTTTAGCATTCTCAAAAATCTATCATTTAGGCTGCTCGTTCCCTCATCTCCGCACCCGATCCTTGTCTTCGATTTACCCACCTTCCGTTCGCCTTCCCACTGGAATCCGACCACCATCAGCAACCCATCCCCTCTATGTTTGGCCATCCTACCCAGCTCCTCCTCCGCCTTCTCCCCTTGCTCGACCTCCTCTCGTCCCTTCTTAGCTTCAGCCCGAACCACCCCTACCACACAAGCACCTAGCTCCGATCGATAACCCTCCCTCCTACTTCCACCAAACGTCACGCCTTCCTCCTTCCGGTGCTCGCCGAAGCCTTCTCCTTTCTTTGTAGTGAAACGGTATATATTATTTTGTGTTAGCCTTTATTTATTTATGTTTGGCTTATGTGTATGTTATATATATAACTGTAAAAATACTTTCTGTTCTAAGAAAATTTTATCTACATAGGTCAGCATATTGATAATGCTTATATATACTTATATATACAGGATTTTGAAACGTATATATATATATATATGTATTTCCTTATACTGTTTTAAATATAAAATATAATTACTGTGTTATATATTGAGTTGTCTGCATACTTTGTTAGTTTTAGTCTATCAGTTTATGTATATATTACTTGTCAGTTTGCAAATTATAATATGTTGTTAAAAATATATAAGTTATTAGGTATATATAGTATATGTTAAAGGGTTTACATAAGCTTTCAGATCTGGGTATATATATTAGCTTCGGTAAGCTTAAGTATATAAGTAATATTAACTTTACTGTTGGGTTGTGTATAGGTCTATATTGGTTATACGTGATATAAATAATGTGTTTACGATGTTGTTTTACTTTTGGTTTAAGTGTAGATTTTTTTAAGTAATATATGGTTATGGATTTGCTATTGACATGTACATGCAATATATTTCAACTTGCATAGAAAGAAAACATAAAGGGCATGGTTTTACAAATTGAAGGTTCAGACATGTTACGTATAACATATATTTCATGATACTTGATTTCCATATTACACTTATATTACACATATTAAAAAAATGTAATCTGCACATAATTGTTGGTTGTAGTTACATGCGTTTTTTTTGAAATGATATGTTGGGCATGTATATAATGGGTCTGCATATATATATTTACATGCATGTATTACACATGTATGCGTTTGCATATTCAAATAGCTTACGTATATAATTGTATATACATTGTTTTTTTCAAAATAATAATAATAATAATATATTGTTTATTTGTTTATATAATATATGTCAAGAACTGTATGTCTATAAGTTGGTAGTTGTCTGCATTATATATACATATATATATATATATATATATATATATGTCAGTCTGCATTGTTGTATATGTATCACTCTTCATGTATACAAGTTTATTTTAAGATTTTAAACACAAATATACATAGTTCATATAGGTAATATATATATATATATATAGATGTTATTTTATATTAAATTTAAATTTTTGATTTGAAAATAAATATGTATGTTTTAATTTGGTATGTGTTTAAATTTAGAATATGGTTTTATTAATATAGTTATATGTAGTTATATACAAGTTCACTTATACCGATTTTCTTCATCGATTCCGATTCTGATTTATTTCATCGATTCTATCTACCAGCGTTGATCGTCAAATTCGTGCCCATCTCCCTGCTTTGGATTTGTAACTCATCGTATTTTGTTCATCTCTTGCCTCGAAAGGTGAGCAATCACTCACGATTAATGTTCTTTTATTTATTAAATTTGATTTCAATTGAAACGACAATTGAAATATGCTGTTGTTAGATATTTACACTGTTATTACCTGTATCAGTTCACCTGTGACATTTGACACCATTATCTGTTATATATGCAATGATAATCCAGTTTGGTTGTTAAATGATTGATTGTTTGATGTTTACAATTGGACGTTAAAATTGTAATGTATAAAGTGATAAATATTATGCAAATAAATTTGACGTAGGATAATTAAAATTTGAATCGACACATATGTTGAATTTGATTAGTTGAATATGACCCCTTTTAATTGTTAAATTAATTGACATGTAGAATAGTGATAATTACACTTTGAACCATTGAACGTATATTTGATTAATTGTTGTAGTGTTAAAATTGAAATCGAATGACAATTGAAGAACCGTATAAATATTAGTGTAATAATCTTTAATCTACATGAAATGATAGTGTAGATTCTAGAAATAATTTTATTAATTTACACAAATAACAATGTGAATTAATACGATTATTTTGGGATTATTTGAATTGATTATTGGATTGAAATTGATTGTTGTTATTGCTTGTTTATTTACTTTGACACCATCCCAGTTATCACACTGCAAGTTCCCTTTGCTATGTTTTGATTTTGAATTGAATTGGAATCGGGTTGAAATGATAAATACCCAAATGAACTTGACTTAGGATAGAGAATTAAATAAATCCGATTGGTCAATAATTTGATTTAAAAATAAAATGAAGATTTTATTTGAATAAATAATATGGTTTTGAAACGAAGTTGGAAATTGAATTTTTATGAAAGGAAATGTTAATATTTAATAATCTGACTCAAAATATTAACATAGTAAATGATGAATGAACGTTGTTTTAAAATTAATTATTTAATAATTAAATTGGAATTATTAATAATTAAGTTTTGAAATTAGTTAAAAATTAAATTTTGAAATTATTTAATAATTTAATGAGATTTAATTGTTTAACAATTAAATAAAATTGAATTCTTTATTTAGTAAAATTGAACTTCTTGAATAAGTGAAATTAAGTTTTGAAATGGTAACTAAGTAAATTAATAAGTGAAATTGAATTTCTTTAACAAGAAATAAAATGCGTTTTATTGGAACAAATGTAAGACTTGAAATGTAAAGAATTTAATTTGATGAACCTAATTTAATTCAATTTGAAGTTTTGATATAATGAAGTTGAACTTAAGTAATTGATTTAATGAATTGAAAATTAAATAGAAAGTTGTTTTGAATGACAAATTTACTTAATGAATATTGAATAAAATCGATCAATGAATTTAAATTGATTTGAATGTTAAATTAAATTAATTTAAATGATTTTGGAATGAAACTTATATACGAACTTGAATCAAAATTTGAATTGTTTTAAATAAAAAATTGAATTTGAATTATAAGATTTCGAAATGGTAATTTTGAAGTTTTGAAACTTAAATTATGGAAATTGGTTTAAAAAGACAAATGAAATGTTGATTTATAAATTCTAATTGAAATTGAAATTGATTTGGTTTTTGAAATTTATTAAACGACCAATCGGTGTAATAATTACGAAAGTTATTAAAGAGACCGGAATCGATTATGGACATACTCTCTGTCTAAACCGAAAACCACTTTAATAACTATACGCGGAGTGTGATCCAGAATGAAGTGGTTGGAATGATGTACGTGATGACTGAAGTAAGAGAACGATAATGGATAGCCTTGACACTTGTGTCAAATTGGAAATGACTAAAACAGGAGCCATGCCGGGCCAAATGGGGGCTAGCTACCTCGAGCGAACACACTTCTTCGAAAACTACTCATTACTTGTTGTCGATTGGTGCACCCTTGATTTCGGGAGTGTTGTTTCACGGTGTTGCGATCGCTGCGGCGATGCGTTCTCACCAGTCCGGATCAGGCAAACGGTAGTTTCACTACCTTGGGTATTGCCTCATGTGCCTTGTCATACTGGTATCCCTATATACGCGACCACTACGATTTGTTTTGTGTTATACCTATGGAGTACTCCCTGATATCCCACCAGTTTACGGTGGAGTTTACAGTGCTGTATAGACTATAACGCTTATATAAAATGTGTTAAGGGGGATAATGGTAACGCCTTAACACTATTTTGATATCTTATATTACTGATAGACATTATCTACTTAGCGTATACTACTAACTAGTAGATAGTTTAACGGATCCTTAGAGGATGGTGATTCCAACATCCTTTGAGTTATTGTATTTCAATTGCTATTTCACTTGAGTTGGATTTATTGATATAAGAATGTTAATCCTGACTCGAGTGTTTTGTGTTTTGCTTTACGCTCGGGTCAGACTGAGTGTACCAGTATTCGAGACTCACCTTTGGAGTTGGAGCTTCGCTTGGAGATCCAGCTGTCTATCCAACTTTCAGATATTCGATGATTCCAGTGATGTATTCTGATTTGTATCTGATGTATCGTGTTACTCTTCCGTTGTATCTGGTTTAACTCTGATGTAACTTGTATATTTATATAGTAGCTTCATGAACTACTATCTCATTTATTTCCGCTGCATTTATTACTCTGTGTCTGTGATATGTGATTATTATTTACTGTATATGTTCAGTTTTGCCAAATTTAAATTAACAACGCGGTATTTTGAATTATTCAAGTCCGACATGTGCGGATGCGAATGGTCCAAAATAGCGGGTCGTTACATTGAATGTGGTTGATTGGACATTTGCCTAGCGGAAATAAATCACTGTTTCGCTAATTAAATTTATTGGACCCTGTTTAACAGAATAAATCACCATTCTGCTATTGTTGATTTGATAAGTTAAAATTGGATATTTATTTAGCGAAAATGAATCCCGTTCCACTATTACATTAATGTGGACACGTAATCACATTCCAATCGACAAGTATTGAATAAGTATTGTATTGACAATAAATTGTTAATTGTGAGTCAATTTACATATGTGATGTTATGTGAATACTGGGATTATAACTTAAATAGTTATTGGAATCAATGGTAACTTGATTAAGTACTGTTGGAGTATTAAGTCTCTTTCAAATTTTGAAAGTTAGTTTTTGAACCAAAGATTATTTTGAGAATGATTATTATTTATTAATGATATTTAAGATAATTAATAATTATTCGATAATGATTTAAAGTTAATTATTTTATGATCCTTAAAATTTATTTAACAGTATTTAATTATTGTTCTTAAAGTTATTTAATTATTTAAAATGTTTAGATTATATTTTAATTATTTATTTAAGGTTATTTTGTAGTAATTGGATTAAAAGTTAATTTTTATTTAAGAGCTAATTAGTATTAAGATATTATTATTATTTCAAGATAGATTGTTCAAATTTAATAATGTTTTAAAAATAATAAATTATATAGTAAACTTTTATAAAGGAGTATTTTTTCCTAAATTAAAGTTGGGAAAATTTATATAGAAATTATAAATATTATTTTAAGATAATTATTAAATAAAGTTTTCGGGAAGTAATGGTATGCTTTCATGGCGTAATCGAAGGCAAAGATTGCCTAGAGTTAAGTTTGGATTTCTCTGGGATAGAGACGTAATCATCAAGCTGCAAATCCATGGTTGATACCACAGAGTACTTTCTTTATTTATTTAAAAAGGCTTTCAAATATTTTTGAAGGAATGGTTTGTGAATATACTTATCTGGTGAGATAAGTATATACTTTTTTGATTAAGTAATTTAATTTATTGAAATTTAAGATTAAATTAAGGCTTAGTGATTTCAGTGGGAAATGAATTCTTTGGTTGAATGATTGTTTATTTGATAGTTAAATAATCGACTATCAAATCTGGACCCAAAATATAACTTTGGAAATATCTAGAGAAATACGGGAATTATATGGTACAGTTACCGTCGGAAGGTGCTATACTTTACGTATAAACTTATTTCATTCTTCTAGGACGATTATAAGGAAATCCATCCACTAACAGTTAGGATATGATCTCCGATCTTATTTTCGTATGTTTATTTCCTAAAGAACCGGGGTAGAGTTTACTGGAAATATCGAATGTTGTTTCGAAGAGGCCGGAATCAGATAAGTTGTCTGAAATCCACTTCGATCCAAGGAATACGTTTTCGAAATGAAGACAAGGTCATGGAATCGAAGATGGAGAATTGAAGTGCAAGGGCTAATCGCTATTAATCCTAAGGATGATTCCAAAACGAATGTAGTAGGAATAGTGCCTTCGGTTTCGTTCAGATCCAGAACGGACTTGTATGGATGAATGCTATCAGCACATTGTCACTGGAGGGCAATGAGCACTCTAAGTGTAAATTCCTTAAAAAGGTAATCGTAGCCTCTAGCCTCATCAACCGGGAATGGCTGAAAATCAAGGGATATGCAGCAAGGCTAAGTGGGTCGCTCCCAGTTAGGGTATGTTTATCACCTTTCTAGATACCCTCGGATATTATTACTACGGTGCATGGAAGGAAGTCGGAAAGGATGGGAACACCCGGGGTGATAGCATATTCGGTCTATCTAGGTTAGGGGTAGCCCGATCTTGTATTGCAGGGGATCCGGACGTGGTCCTCGGTACATTTTTCAAGATGTATACTGTGATAGGTGGTACCCCAGTGCCTAGTCATTTGTATGGAATCCATTCTCCAATACGCGCTTTTACGTTTTTGGTTGTACAGCCTAGTATGCTGGAATTTAATTAAGGAACAGTTTGGCACAAGTCCCTAATAAGTTTCAAAATACACAAAAACCCCAGTAAAAAAAAGTTTGTAAATTAGGTCCCTAAAATTAAGCTACCAAATAATGGCATAAACTTATGCAATTATTCAGTGAATAATTGCGGAAATTTCAGCAATTTTTTGAAAAAATTGCGTAAAATTCCGCAATTATTCACCAAAAAAGTTGCAGAAATTTCCGCAATTTTTTTACAATTTTGCGGAAAATTCCGCAATTATTCACCAAAAAAATTGCGGAAATTTCCGCAATTATTCACCGAAAAAATTGCATAAATTTATGCAACTTTTGGATATAATTGCATAAATGTCTGCAATTTTTCAGTGAATAATTGCATAACTATATGCAAGTACTTAGTAATTTAATTCTAGGGACCTAATTTACATACTTTTTTTTACTGGGATTTTTTTGTATTTTGAAACTTATTAGGGATCTGAGCCTAATATTCACTTTAATTAATGTAACAATTTCGGCTATTTGAATAAGTATTTGTACTTGGACACTATTATAATATCATTGGATTTTTCTATAAAAAGTGTTTTGGTTATCTTATGGGAAAAACCCGTCGTGTTTATGTGTGGCGTGGTCTTAGGAGATACCCTTGATTTTAAAAGGATTTTGAAAGTTAAAATGAATAAAATTCCTTGTGTTTTAAACTCTCACGCTGGTTTTACCAGACTGACCCGGGCGTGGTTTTTCATATATGCTCGGGTCAGACCGAGCATATTTCCAGGTTTAGCTGGAAGGATTATAGCTTCAAGAGAGGAGCTGGAGGCCCAAATACATATTCACATAGATGATATGTTTTCCGTTGCATTTTAGTTGTGTTTATCAGCAACTTTAAGGATATGTGTTATAACTGTCTGTGTTGAATAGGTTAGTATACTCTGATTGATGTCTGTATATATATTAGTTACAGTTTTGTTTTATGTAAAGATTTGTTCTATATTATAGATTATTCGTTTCCACTGTGAGATTCTGTGTTGTTTGGTTTTTTTCTATCTTTCTTTCTATCTTCTTTCTACCTTCTTTTTCTTACTATCCGCCTTTCTGTTCAATTTGGACTGGACAAGTAAGGTAAAGTGTCAGTCCAAACTGTATGGAAAAGTGGGTCGTGACATCGTGGTATTAGAGCTGAAGGTTAAGCGAGAACCTTGGCTTTGGTGGGGTAGAACTCATTATAGATGGGGTTAGTGATGCCTTAGAATGAGTAACTCATTAGAGATAGGGTAAGTGACACCCGAGAATGAGTTTTAGAGTGTGTGTGTGTGTGTGTGTGTGTATAAGAGCGCGTATTTGTTAGTGATATATAAATGTCTTGTATTGTGTTGTTTGTTATGTTGTGTGGCTTAAGAATTCTGGTCGGTGCCATTGGCCAACGTTATCGATAGGTATTTCCTAAACACTCGAACAAGACCAATTGACACAATATTGTTTTAAAATAGGTAAATGGAATAGTTTTACCTGAAAATATATTATATATATATAAGAAATTTTCCATAGTTATTCTTGGTTGTACTTGGTTATTAGGGGTGATAGTATTCCATCATTATCATCTAGGATTTGAATGGTCATGCTCGTCCATTTCTGAGCATTGACTATTATCCATATTCTATCTTGAATCTTCCATTTTGAAATCTAGACTAGGTAATAGGAACCTGGGAGCATTGAAACGAATACCTTATGGATTAAGTTTCATAATTTGAATATAAGGCGTTCGTTAATAATGATTAGTCAAAATTTGATTTCTAAGGGCATTTATATAAAAAGAGAATTTGAATATTCTGGAATGAATATGTTAAAAATATAAGCTTGATTTGATTAAGTTTAATTAAATGTTATTAAAAGAATATTTGGAATGGTTGAATATAAAGGTTGGTTGTATTAAATTGGGATTATGTAATAAAGGTTTATTAAAAGAAAAACTTAAATATTTCTGGAATAAATACTTGAAAAATGATTTAAATAAGAAAGCTAAAATATTTTGGAATAAATATTGAGAAATGATTTCTTTAAAAGGAGAAATTTTATAAGTTTGATTTATTAAAATGTACCTTATAAATAAAAGGAATTTGAGAGTTTAAATTCCGGTGATTTTGGCAAAGTGGTTTTCAAGGTTTAAAGAGTTGATAATAGTATTGAGAGTATTTCCGAGTTTATTAATAGGGAATTGTTACTATTATGACCTTGCTATATAACTTTTAGATAGTACAATTTTTGATTCAATTTCAAAAGTATGATTTGATTTACTATAAAGTAAAAATGTATATTATTGTTTAAAATGATTTTGGAGAAAGGAAATAATAATTTTATTAGAGATAGCTTTGGGTCTTAAAGTGGTTTTCGGTGTACCAATATTTTGGAAATAGCTGCCTTGAAGTATATTTAAGGATAAATATCTTTGAAAAGGAAATTTGGTGGAAAATGGGCATTTCTTTAGATTTGTTTGGGAATAAGTCCAGATTTGTTTTGTGGTGATCAGAATAATCTTCTAAGTGACGATCGGATGTTTGCTTAGACAAACGGTATTGTGCACTTAATAAATTAATCTTTTTGTCATTGTACAATTGGGACGAGTTTGAACCCGAACGAATCCAAAGCAAATTGGAATTGGATATTTCATTGAAATATTTTGCTGGAAATATATTTATGATATTGTTTCAAATGGTTTGAAAGAAAGAAGTGATTTTGAGTTAACTAGTTCGAGTGGCTCAAAAATAACTAAAAATGGGTAAGAGATACGTTTGGATGGTAAACGTTCTCTTGAGTATTACCCTTCTAGTAAGGGAATATATGATACTATTTGGTAGCACCCAGTTCCTTTGCATAATTTTGGGGTTATTCGAGTTAACTATATATATTATTCTGTGGATTAAATATATAGTATCGTTTCAAAAAATGTTTTGAATAAAAACAGGGTGTTTTAAATTCTTAAGAGAATTCAAAATAAAATTTTGAATTATGGTTTTGTATACACTTAGAGGATGATTGGGGATTTTATAAGTTAAGATATGTATTATAAAAATGCTTTCATAAATAATTTAGAGGTAATATAATTGGTATTAGGAATAACCAATTAAAATAAGTGTGTGAGACGAACATAGATCATTTCTACTTTCCATATGGTTTGATCTAATATTCGAGTACAAGGCTCTGAGGTGTTTCACACCGTTCCGAATAAGGATTTATTGCTCGATTTTTGACGGCGAGCATTTGATGAGGGTTCTTGATATGGAATCAAGGTTTTCTATCATAGCTACGGCTATGCAAAGAGAGCAAAGGTTCCTGATCAAGGAGCCTGATCAAGGCCTGCACTAGAAAAATGTGTGAGTGATACTGGTTTGGGAGTGAAGTCATGTATTCGAGTAGTGATCGAATCAGATTTTGTATATGTATGGTCTATGGACATCATGCGGGCTTAGGAATAATATTGAGTGTTCTTATGCTAGAAATTTCGGGGACGAAATTCTTTTAAGGGAAGGAGTGTAACGATCCGGAATTTTTGTCGTCTTGGGTTTTGAATATTTATTTTTAATATTCAATAATATGGTCTTTTAACCAAAATAAAATCCCTGATAAATGATAATTGGTAAAAATAAATAGTTTTAAACCAAGATAATATTCGAATTTTCCAGATTTTTATTTATTTATAAAATAGGAAATTGATTTAGTTGGATTTTCTTATATATATATATATATATGTACTAGTTAAGAAGAAATGTAAAATACGTAAAAACTAAATAAAAAAATAGTATGTTGAAAATAATATATATAAAGGTAAGTGAAATATATATATATATATATATATATATGAACTAAATAAATATAGTTTAAAGGGGCAAGACATCTATATATGGTCAAAAAGGTATAGAAAAATGTATTTATATATGTATATGGTATACGTACATACACAAGGAAACATCATGATGAATAAAGATCAACTCAAGCATACAATAAATCAAATCACTCAAGTTTTCAAAATTATCAAATCAAGTCATAAATTTTGAATCATATTAGAAAAAAATAAAATAAAAGGAAAAGGCGAAATATTGTACATATGCATAGCCTGAAGCCTTCTTATGACCAACCTCTCCTATCTATATCTATATCTATATATATTGCACTGCCTTGGTTATTCACGTTTACCATTCAAAAAAAAGGCTGCCATTAGAGCCTTAAAGAACTAAATACTCAAATGCAGGAAGGGAAGACAAAACAAAAGAAGCAGCAATGTCTTCTCTTTCTAAATCCTGTGAGTTAAACAAATTTTGTTCTAGGTTACTGGAAATTTGTATACATTTATTTAACTGTTGACCTTGAAATAAACATTGATCTATGACAAGTTCTTATGTGTTGTTATATGAATATGTATATCTATGTGTGTACTCGACATGGCTGGTTCCAGAAAACCACTATTCTTCTTCAGAAAACTCCTCTGTCCATGTTGTTTGTTCGAAAAACAGTTTAACTTTTAACTTTAAAAATCAATACTCAATATCTACGTGGTTTTAAAACATGGTTCCAAAACAAAAATTGTTTGTTTTTGAGTTTGAAACATTTTAAAATTTACCTCGTTTAATTTCATCGAGTAGTGGCCTAGGAAAACTTATAAAACAATGGGTGGATCAGTTTTGGATGAAAATCAAATATCATAATTTGATGGATAACTTATATGGTTGTACTCGTGGTTGAAAAATATGATTTTTGATGATGGTTTGAGGATTTTTAGAGTTGCATGGAAGGGGGATTATGGAGATGAACGGAATTGGGCGAAACGCCAAATTCCGACAATTTTATTGATTTCGAGGGAAGGCGTTAGCCGTGGAGAAGGGTTAGGTGATAGGGCATTAGCGAAAAATGGAGCGGTGGTTTGTAAATGAGTGTGTGGGCTATACGAGATCGAAGTAGGGTTTAAGGTGGGTTTGTTTTTGGGTTTGGGTTTGCGGTAATGACGATGACGTGAGGACGAGTTAGGCATGCGCACCATGGGGAATAGGTGGTGGAGGTTGTGGCGATGCTCTAGACAAAATCTAGTAGGGGATGGTAGATTGTGGTGGCGAGGCGAGACGTTTGGGTAGGGTGCGATATTGTTCCAGGATTCAGTGGCATGTTCGAATTTTAAATTAGAACATTGTCGTGGCTTCAAGGTGGATGGGTGTGAGGCGGAGAGCGAAAGTGACTCGCAAGGATAGTCGGTGACAAGGGGTGTCGTCTGGATTTTGGGTGCATGTGCACAGCTCTGTGTACAAATTCGTGCACGATTGGGTAAGTTCAAATGGAAGAGGGAGGAGAGGAAAAGCTGGAGGAAAGTTTGGTTTTGGGTTTTGTTGGGTGGGTCGGGCCTGGTTTGATGAGGGTTGGGTTTGATTTTTAAGAGGGAATTAATTTTTTTTATATCAATAACCTATAAAACTTGAAACTCTATTTCTTCTCCCATTCTAAATCTAATCGATGCGAGGGTTTTGCGTCAAGCCTCTATCATCCAGTACTTCTATATGACTTAATATTGCCGAGTTTCTACAATGTAAAATTTAATGATTTTAACAATTTAAGTAAATAAATAAGTAATTTCTTATTAAATTAATTATAGGAAATAAATAAATTTTTAAATGACTTGTTTCATGTTAATTAACTAAATAAATTATTTTATTTTATTTTATTTCTTGATTGACGAGTAATCGGAATCAAAACATAATTTGACTCGGATAACTAGAACCAGTTCAATTCTGATTTATAAGTTGATTTAATATTAATTTTAAATCGTTGATTGTAGTTATTTCTATACGCTTTGACTTTTATCTTGATATTGATTTCAGTAATCTTTTGGCTATGTCATTAATTATCCAAATAAATACTATTGAGTTAAACTGAATTGAATGTGGTTGATTGGACATTTGCCTAGCGGAAATAAATCACTATTTCGCTAATTAAATTTATTGGACCCTATTTAGCAGAATAAATCACTGTTCTGCTATTGTTGATTTGATAAGTTAAAATTGGATATTTATTTAGCGGAAATGAATCTCGTTCCGCTATTACATTAATGTGGACATGTAATTACATTCCAATGGACAAGTATTGGATAAGTATTGTATTGACAATAAATTGTTGTGAGTCAATTTACATATGTGATGTTATGTGAATACCGGCATTATAACTTAAATAGTTATTGGAATTAATGGTAACTTGATTAAGTATCGTTGGAGTATTAAGCCTCTTTCAAATTTTGAAAGTTAGCTTTTGAACCAAAGATTATTTTAAGAATGATTATTGTTTATTAATGATAGTTTTAAGAAAATTAATAATTATTTGATAATGATTTAAAGTTAATTATTTTATGATCCTTAAAAGTTATTTAAAAGTATTTAATTACCGTTCTTAAAGTTATTTAATTATTTAAAATGTTTAGATTATATTTTAATTATTTATTTAAGGTTATTTTGTAGTAATTGGATTAAAGGTTAATTTTTATTTAAGAGCTAATTAGTATTAATCTATTATTATTATTTCAAGATAGATTGTTCAAATTTAATAATGTTTTAAAAATAATAAATTATATAGTAAACTTTTATAAAGGAGTATTTTTCCTAAATTAAAGTTGGTAAAATTTATATAGAAACTTTATAGGTATTATTTTAAGATAATAATTATTAAATAAAGTTTTCGGGAATTAATGGTATGCTTTCATGGCGTAATCGGAGGCAGAGATTGCCTAGAGTTAAGTTTGGATTTCTCTGGGATAGAGACGTAATCATCAAGCTGTGAATCCATGGTTGATACCGCAGAGTACTTTCCTTATTTATTTAAAAAGGTTTTCAAATATTTTTGAAGGAAATGGTTTGTGAATATACTTATCTGGTGAGATAAGTATATATACTGTTTTGATTAAGTAATTTAATTTATTGAAATTTAAGATTAAATTAAGGCTTAGTGATTTCAGTGGGAAATGAAATCTTTGGTTGAATGATTGTTTATTTGATAGTTAAATAACCGACTATCAAATCTGGACCCAAAACATAACTTTGGAAATATCTAGAGGAAACACGAGAATTATATGGTACAGTTACCGTCGGAAGGTGCTATATTGTACGTTTAAACTCGTTTCGTTCTTCTAGGACGATTATAAGGAAATCCATCCACTAACGGTTAGGAGATGATCTCCGATCTTATTTTCGTCTGTTTATTTCCTAAAGAACTGGGGTTGAGTTTACCGGAAATATCGAATGTTGTTTCGAAGAGACCGGAATCAGATAAGTTATTCGAAAACCACTTCGATCCAACGAATACATTTTCGAAATAAAGACAAGGGCATGGAATCGAAGATGGAGCATTGAAGTGCAAGGGCTAATCGCTACTAATCATGAGGATGATTTCAAAACGGATGTAGTACGAATAGTGCATTCGGTTTCATTCAGACCTAGAACGAACTTGTATGGATGAATTCTATTAGCACATTGCCACTGTAGGGCAATGAGCATTCCAAGTGTAAATTCCTTAAAAAGGGTAATTGTAGCCTCTAGCCTCATCAACCGGGAATGACTGAAAATCAGGGGAGATGCAGCAAGGCTAAGTGGGTCGCTTCCAATTAAAGTATGTTTATCACCTTTCTAGATACCCTCGGATATTATTACTACGGTGCATGGAAGGAACTCGGAAAAGGTGGGAACACCCGGGGTGATCGCATATTCGGTCTATCCAGGTTAGGGGTAGTCTGGTCTTGTGTTGTAGGGGATCCCAGCGTGGTCCTCCGTACATTTTTCAAGATGTGTACTGTGATAGGTGGTACCCCAGTGTCTAGTCATTTGTATGGAATCCATTCTCCAATACGTGCCTTTATGGTTTTGGTTGTAGAGCCTAGTATGCTGGAATTTAATTAATGTAACAATTTCGGCTATTTGAATAAGTATTTGTACTTGGACACTATTATAATGTCACTGGATTTTTCTATAAAAAGAGTTTTGGTTATCGTAAGGGAAAAACCCGTCGTGTTTATGTATGGCATGGTCTTACGAGATACCCTTGATTTTAAAAGGATTTTGAAAGTTAAAATGAATAAAATTCCTTGTGTTTTAAATTCTCACGCTGGTTTTACCAGACTGACCCAAGCGTGGTTTTTCATATATGCTCGGGTCAGACCAAGCATGTTTCCAGGTTTAGCTGGCAGGAGAGGAGCTGGAGGCCTAGAGACGTATTCGCGTAGATGATATGTTTTCCGTTGCATTTTAGTTGTGTTTATCAGCAATTGTAAGGACAAGTGTTATAACTGTCCGTTCTGAATAGGTTAGTATACTCTGATTGATGTCTGTATATATATTAATTACAGTTTTATTTTATGTAAAGATTTGTTGTATATTATAGATTATTCGTTTCCGCTGTGAGATTCTGTGTTGTTTGGTTTTCTTTCTATCTTTCTTTCTATCTTCTTTCTACCTTCTTTTTCTTACTATCCGCTTTTCTGTTCAATTTGGACTGGAAAAATATGGTAAAGTGTTAGTCCGAACTGTATGGAAAAGTGGGTCGTGACATAACTCTATGAAGTAATTTATTACCTTTGTAGCTATTTCTTTATATCTTTGTAGATTTACCATCTTTATCAAATATATTACCAATATTATTAATATGCATTTTACAATTCGTTGTATTTATGTACAATTCTTTTGATAAATCATTTTGATTGTTGACAAAATTTTGACATTATCTATATCATTTGGATTACTATCAATTAAATCTTGTAAAAAATTTCCTTCTTTTCTGAATTCATTTATATACCCTTTATTTGCTATTTTATCCTTATTCCAGATTTTGAGACACTACTTTGTGTTTTTTAGAAATTTATTAAATTGAAATTGTTCAGTGTCTTTACATGAAAAATCCAAATAATTGTCAAATGTTTTTTCGTATTCTTTGTCATTAACCAAACTGTTTTTAAGTCTGAAGGGTATACCAATATTTTCCTCTTCTACCTCTTCACTTTGAAATACATTTATTAAAATCGGGATATGGTCACTTTTATTCTTTTCTAGAGTTTTACATATAAAACGAAGAAATATATTATTAAATTCTGTGTCTATGAGAATCCTATCTAATTTACATTATATATTTTTACCCAATCCTGATCTCCAAGTGAATTTGTTTCCATTGATAACCGGTTCTATTAAAGCTTATTTTAGTAGAAATTCACTCACTTTATCTAATTTACTTTGTGGAATTCTCCGACCCCCACTCTTTTCATTGACGTGCATTACAATATTATAATTTTCTATCGATAACCATAGTATATTATGCTTTCTATTCTTAATTTTAAGTTTATTCCATAGACCTTCTCTTTCCTTTTCAAAATTACTACCATATATACTGGTTATTTGTATAGATAACCCACCTGGATTATTTTACGTACTACCAATGAACTGCGTGTTTTTATCTATATTGATTAACTGTTCAGATATCTAAATCCCATAACAGTAATATTCTTCCCTTAGCCCGCACTCATTATTGTGAGCATATTTCCAGTTTTTAGGTAATTTATAAAAAAATATTTTAATATTCAAATCATTTATTGTATTTTCGATTAGAGCTATTATAGTTGGTTTATATTCTCTTAGTAAATCTAATATATCTGATTGTCCAGATGGGGAATTCATTCCCCTAAAATTTCATGCAATAATCAACATAATCTAAAAATGATGAATTAAAAAGATGACCGTTTGCTCATACCTGGCCCTGAAGTATTCTTATCTCTCTTTTTGCATGTCCCCTCTTTAGCTTAAGCTTACTTGTAAGATCTTCCCAATATTGGTTTGATGTAGTATATTTTTGCTTAAAGTTTGCTTTCTCTTTTGCTTTTCTTTAACCCCTCTGCTTCTTATGTTCTGCGGTGAATTATTTCCCCTTTGATCTAGATTGAAAGGATGTTCTGAGTTGATGTTTGCCCTATCCTCTAATCTAGCAACATTTTCAGTTTGAGGCACAATGTCCATAGTTTTTGCTTCATCAAAATTATCCACTCTTTGATCTGAATGGCGAGGCAGTTCTGAGTTGATGCCTACCCTGTCCTTAGATCTTGCAGCATTTTCAGATTAAGGAGCGATCTCCATGTTTATTGCTTCATTAGCATTACCATTTACATTATTAACATTATCTTTTGTATAATTAATATCTAAACATGGATTTGGAATTGGGGTTTTTCTAGATTCAAAGACGTGTATTATTCACTGCTTCATAAGTCCAAAGTGATAAAGTTTTCACAAAGAGAATTGGTGTAAACAAATGTCACAGCACAGTAATGCTTAACAAAGTAAAATTGGATTTTATAGAAAGCAAGCAAGTGATAAATTTGACCAAAATGTCAAACTACTTGCTAAGTGACGTGTGAATGTTAATATTCGAATAGTTTGATATTAATAGCTGACCAAGTTACACCTAACGAGTCACACAGCCGAAGCGATGAATACTCCTTTGATCAAAATGATTTAATGAATTGTTATAAATTAATTATGTTAATTAATATTTATGAAATATTAATTATAAAATTAGATTTTGATTTGATGAACAAATATTATTAAATATATTTATATAGTAACAAATATATTACGGTATCGATAAGCATTAAATTAGATTTAATTGCAAATTATTTGCTTGGGCTTTAAAAGAGTTTAAAGCCCGTGTAGGGGCCGATAATATTTGGCCATGATGAGGGCTAGGTGCGGCCATAAGATGGTGCAATAAAGGCTTTGAGATGGAGGGTTAAGATGAAAGAGAATTAGTAAGAAATGATGTGGCATATTGATTCTAACATATATCCAACTTCTCCTCTATATAAGCATCTCTAGCTACAATTACTTATAATCATTTTTAGCCTCCACATCCCTCTAGGCCTGGATGAAATTATCCCTCCATATCTCTAATTTTCTAAGCTCACATCAAATCAAATCAAGTGTTACTCGATAGTCGGTGGTCAACAGTTCAAGGACCGATACTCTTTTAGATTGGAAATCGTTTCAAGGAGTTCATACCATCATTTCAAGGTGTGCTTTTAGGCTTTCGTTATAAGGTACGGATCTAACTAATTACAGTTTATGTTTACATATAATGTGTATATGTGTGTATCCATTTATATGTAAATACACAACTAATCTGATTGTGAGAATAAATTTGTATATTGGAATTGCCACCTAACTAATAGTATATTATATATTAATATGTGTGTGTGTGTTTATCATATAATATCATATCAATACAATTCTATAATTAAAAAAACATTTTTTATTTTAGCTTTTTAATATATGGTATTTAATTAGATATATATAGTTTATAATTTAATTAGAACATTGTACTTTAATCAAATATAATCATATATATATATCATATTTAAATATTATTTAATTATATGAGTTAATTATATAAATAGAAATACATTATGAAAATTGTGTTTTATATTTTATAAAATAATATTAACATAAAATATACTCTCGGCAAAAAATAAAAATAAAACATTTTTTATTTTTGAATTTATTTTTAAATAAAAGCCGAGAATAAAAATAATTTAAAATTATTTACATCATAAAATTATGTAATAAATAGTCAAAATATAAAATTCCATTTAGGATTTATTGAAAATTTAAAATTCAAAATAAAGTTTCAAAAATGATTCTTTATCAATATTTTAATTTTTCTATATAGATAATTAAATAAAATATAAATTTAAAAATTTAAAAAAAACATCCAAAGCATTTTATAAACGTTAATATATATATATATATATATTAATAGCGTATATTACTTTCGGCTTTAATATATATATATATATGATTTAATTATATTTGTATATATATAATTAATATTTTATACATATGTTTATATATATTTATACATACACGTATTTATATATTTATATAAAACTATTTAAATAAAATTATAGTATATATACGTGTATAAATATATATATTTGTTATATCATATATATACGTACAAGTATATAAACACACATTTGGACAGTATATATTTGTATATTGGATGAGTTAATGTGTCCGTTGCGATGTAAATCCTAACATATATACACAAACATGTTATATCTCGGATGGTTTGATATGTTACACATACACATACATATTTATGTATATTACACACACACACACACAAACATATATACATATAAACACACACACACATACATACATATACACATACACATACACATACACACACCACACACATTATAACATAAATTAAATAATACAGCATCATTATATAAATTTAAATAAAATAAAATCATTTTAGAAATCTTTAGATAAATTAGATTTTGTAGGCCCAATAAATATTCAATATGGTTAAAAAAAATTGAAATTCACTCATAAATTCCGCTGCGGGCTGATTCACGTCCAACAGTATGGGGTTTTGAAAATTCTAAGCGCTTGTTTGGTATATAATTTTCAAATTTGTATTTTCATGTGATAAAATGTATTGGATTTCAAAAAACGATTAATCTGAAAAATGATGTTAACATATTAAATGAAAAACGAATTTTTTTAAACATATATACATATAAACACACACACGCATACATACACATACACACACACACACACACTATAACATAAATTAAATAATACCGCATCATTATATAAATTTAAATAAAACAAAATCATTTTAGAAATCTTTAGATAAATTAGATTTTGTAGGCCCAATAAATATTCAATATGGTTAAAAAAATTGAAATTCACTCATAAATTCCGCCGTGGGCTGATTCACGTCCAACATTATGGGATTTTGAAAATTCTAAGCGCTTCTTTGGTATATAATTTTCAAATTTGGATTTTCATGTGATAAAATGTATTGGATTTCAAAAAACGATCAATCTGAAAAATGATGTTAACATATTAAATGGAAAATGAATTTTTTTAAACATATATACATATAAACACACACACATACATACATATACATATACACATACACACACACATACACACATACACACATTATAACATAAATTAAATATTACCACATCATTATATAAATTTAAATAAAATAAAATCATTTTAGAAATGTTTAGATAAATTAGATTTTGTAGGCCCAATAAATATTCAATATGGTTAAAAAAAATTGAAATTCATTCATAAATTCTGCTGCGGGCTGATTCACGTCCAACAGTATGAGATTTTGAAAATTCTAAGCTCTTGTTTGGTATATAATTTTCAAATTTGGATTTTCATGTGATAAAATGTATTGTATTTCAGAAAACGATCAATCTGAAAAATGATGTTAACATATTAAATGGAAAACGTTTTTTTTTTGCCCCCCCCCTCCCCTCCTTTTTCCCCTTCTCACGTCGTCCGCGTCCTCCTACGCTCTCCACTTCGTTCCACGCCTTCCTTCTATTTTACGCATTTTTGAATACATATTAAAAACTCAAAATTTCGTTGTCTAACCAAACGGCACCTAAAACTCGCGATTTTAAAATAAAATATTTGCACTCCCATGACTTATTATCTTACCATCAAAAAAATAAAAATAACCGACAGTCCTCACGGATGAAAAGCTGCTCAAGTTTGTCATTTACGTAAAATTCATGTAATGAAAAATTGGAAAGTGTCCGTATGTTACTCACGTACATTTTGATTTTAATTGCCATTAAATGGTTCACCCACCAACTTTGGTGTATTAACCATATCTTAAGTTGATAGTCAATATCATAAAGTTACTTATATTTTTCCAAATTTCCAATATTTCATTTTTTTTTAAAGCCATAATATATCGAGAGAAAAAAATTGTTAACCATTGCAGTTTAGGGGTTCAAACACGCATTTTAAGAAGAAAACTGATGATAGGAATCAAAATGAATTATCATCAAAAAAAAAAAAGATGAAAAGGAAGAAGACCGGTAATAATGAGAAAGAAAGAGACTTTTCAACAAAAAAAAGCAATACATCCAAAGCTTGTCGGCAAATGTTAAGTGGTACAGCCTGACTAACAGACTGTAACATATTTGTTCCACTTAACTTTTCTGGAATCTTATCATCCGAGGATCTAATATAAATCAGCAACAGTTACAAAATCATATTCCGAATTATAGATACGATATAATAACAATATGATAAGATTCAGATCTATCGCTCCAGTAGAACTCAAAATAAGAACGTACGTCAAACTGTAACAGTAGAGTGCTGTTACTACTAACATTTTAGAACCAAAATCTTTTTTTCTCTACGTCCAAATCTATGTCTATAAACTATGTTCATATCTGTCTGCCATGTGATTCTCGTTCTATATGATACTGATATTGTAGTTACGAATATGTGTTTCTATTTTGTACTGCAAAGAAGCTGGAAACAAACATGTATAAATTAAGATGCATGTGATGTGATAAACTACTTATATAAGAGATGGAGCTTATTGTTCGGCCACATGTATGGTCTAATGATTTCTGAACTGACCATCAGGTCCATATCTTATTTAAGGCTGCTTAATTGAATTTGATTCATATGCGATGGTGATTAAGATGGTGATTAAGGATTTTAAAATTCTTGTGTGATGTGAAGTTTTGTTTCTTATCGTACAAAGCATGGCAATGAAAGTCGTTCAACTAGGTCCGCTGTAGATCTCAATAGTGTTGTCTATGTTTTCCTATGATTTAATATTTTTCCATTGAAACACGTTCATATCTACACCTTTGATCAGGTGCTGGTATTTTGATATCTTTAACCGCAAAACTTGATTATGGAACGAAATTTTGCTATAATGGATAGGACAAAATTACTAAAAGAAATTATTGCCTACAGTTGTAAACTTAAATTTGGAAAGGCATCATCGGTTTATTTAGTAAAAATTAGAATTCGTCTCTTATTTTCAAGTTTTATATGTGAAAATCCCTCCTTAAAAATATGTTAATCGCATGTTTCTATAGTTAAAAGTGTTTTTATTTTAACTATTTTTATTATTTTCCAAAAATGCAAGGATTTGCAATTTTTTCTATAAATACTACAAATATTCTGTGACGACCTGATTTTTACTATAGTATTTTTAATTTAATTTATAAGATTTTTCCAATTCCATATAATATTATGTTTAAACTTATAAAAGGAAAATTTGAATTTGTCTGCTTTTTGATTGGACCAGACTTTTATATCTATCCATATAGTAATAATTATAGTTTAACTTATAATAAGAAAAATTGAATTTGTCTACTTTTTGGTTGGACCATATTTTTATACTTATCTATATAATATTTATATTTTAACTTATAAGAATAAAAGTTGAATTTATCAACCTTCTAATTGGACCATACTTTTATATTTATCCAAATAATAATTATATTTTTGTTAAATTTAGGTGATTCAAATATTTGTCAAAGAAGAAAAGAATTTAGCCAACTGATTTTATTAATCAATTAGGTTATAGATGAAAAGAAAAAGAGGAAAGTTGTTGCTTTTGGAGAAAGCAAACTAATTAATTAGTCGAAGGATTTGTTATATGGAGATAGAAAAGTTTATATGTAGAGAGATTAAATGAACAAAGGAAATTTATGGAAACATAAGATTTTTGTCATCTATGTGCATTGGAACCAAATCAAGGAATTTTGTAAAGGTATAATCTGGAAATTAATTTTTTTTAATCTCTAAGTAACTCCTTTATTAAGTCTATTTAAATGAAGTAAGTTCATCTTCATATTTGTGAATGTGTGAGAGAGCATCCAGCATTATCCTCTTCTTTAGTAAATCTTAATTTTATGTAGTCAAATCAAATTAGGGGTTTTGAGCGCAAACAAGTCTTTGGAGAAATTGATCATTCAATTTATAATTACAGGTTAGTCTCTCCACTTTTCTACATATAATTTTGTAATCTCTCTTGTACCCTCTTTCTTCAGTAAAATAAAGAATAGTTGTTGGGTTCGTGGACATAGGCAATCTAGCCGAACCACGCAAAATCTTTGTGTTCTCTACTCTTCTGTTTTTCTTTGTTTGGTGATTATTTTTCATTTGGTGGTTGATAATTAATCGACATGGTAGATCCTTCTTTGGTTGCTTCTGGACCTTAGTATTCCACTGCAGTTTTGGAGTTAGGTGCAAACTAATTAAAATTTCGCACAACAGGTTGGTATCAGAGCAGTAGATTTGCTCAACAGATTGGTATCAGAGCTAGCTGTGTTGTTCAAGATTAGTTACCAACGTCTGATTCTTTTAGTAGTGGTATGAAAAATTATGGCGTCACCAAATTTGTTAGAAAAGGAGTTATGGGACATGGAAGGTGAAGACTAATGAAGGTGTTCTTTAGCAACAACTCCGTTCATTTAGAGGAAGAGATAAAAGCCAGAAGCACCTTGGAGGTAGAAGAGATATGCATAGGTCCCACTTCAAGGGTCCTAGAACGAGTGCTTGCTATTATTGTAAGAAGAACGAGCATTTCATATGGGATTGTCTAGCTCTTAGAAAGAAGAGAGAGAAGAAAGAGAAAGCTTCAGTTACGACAGCAGTTAGATAAAATGCAGATAGAAGCGATAGTAACACATCATTATTTTCAGCCAGTATTTCACCTTTAGAGAGTACAAGTTGGGTGATTGATTCTGGAGCCTCTTGTCATATGATGTCAGATAGAAGATGTTTTGTCAGTTACAAAACGATTGATGGCAAAGCAGTTCATACGGGGAATGGCACAACTTTTCATGTTGTGGGCGTCGGAAGTGTAAGGTTTAAGATGCGTGATGGTGTTATTAGGACTATCACGGATGTTAGATATGTTCCAATGCTGCTTAGAAGTGTGTTGTCAGTTGGAGCTTTAAGTAGACTTGGCATGAGGATAATAATAGATGGAGAGAATTTGAGAGCGGCGAAGGGTTCCTTGGTAGTGATGAAAGGGGTGCGAGTTGATGATATATATGTGCTTCATGGAGAGACAGTCTTAGAAGAGTCAGTAGTTTCTACCGATTCTAGTGTTCCAGATTCTACTCGGTTATGGCATCTTCGTTTAGGTCATGTTGATGAGGAGAGTCTTGTTGTATTAAAGAAGCGGGGATGGATTGATGGTGTTTATCAGTCGAAGCCTTGCTCTTGTGAAGATTGTTTATTAGGAAAGAAGAAGCGTGCCACATTTGATGTTTGGAGACCTAGAGCTATAGAGTTTCTAGAGTTTGTTCATTCTTATGTGCAGGGACCCACTCCAATTGCATCTTTTGGTGGAGCCCGTTACTTCGTCTTACTTGTGGATGATTTCTCACTTAAGGTCTGGGTTTATTTCTTAAAGGCCAAAGACAAAATATTTGCCCAGTTTTGTAAGTGGAAGACGTTGACGGAGAAGCGGTCGAGGAAGCATTTGAAGGTTCTCAAAGTTGGAAATAGTAGTGAATTTATGTCATAAGAATTCACTAACTATTGTGCGTCCGAGAGTGTAGTTAGAGATTTTTCTATTTCTGTCGAGTTACATTGTTATGGAATGGCGAAGAGCATGTGTCGGATATCATGGGAGAGAGCCATGAGCTTGAGAACGACTCCTGATCTAGAAGAGGGATTTTAGGTAGAAGTGATATCTATGACGGTATTTCTCATCAACCACACACATTCTATTGCTATAGATATGAAGATCCCGGAAGAGATATGGAAAAGAGAGCCTGTTGATTATTTATTCATTAAAGTATTTGGTTGTTCAGCTTATTTAGAAGATGAAAGACATGATAAGTTGAAGCTTAGGAAAAGCAAGCACATTTTGTTGGGCTATAGAGGAGTGAAGAGGTATAGGTTGTGGTATAAAACAACTAGGAGAATTGTGACTAGTAGGCAGACGATATTTGATGAGAGGTCTTTGTTGAAGTGGAACCTCTATTAAGAGATGACATTGGGAGGATGGAAAATTTCCAAACACATTTAGAGTCATTATATTGTTTCCATATTCTGAGAGATATTGTTATTTTTGATGATACCATGGTTGATTAGAAGATTAAAGAGGTTCAGACTCTTGGTGGGGCTCAGTTGCAGGAAAGGCCTTTTGGTTCAGTTGGCCCTATTTGTAAGCATATTTGTAGTGATGATTCTTCATCTTATTCTTTGAATGTTGTGGAGCTTGTTGGTGAGTCTGCTGGTGTTGACTTAGGAAAGTCTAGCAAAATTATGAAGGAGGAGATTGGAGTAGATAATGTTGAGTATGTCCTCACTCAATTTGGAATGGAGAAGGTAAAGCACGCTGTTAAATCTCCATTAGTCTCTCGAAGCTTAGTATCTACATGTTCGTCTTCAACAATCGGATTTGTTGAAGAATTTTGGTATTTTCTAGTATGCATTTTGCTTGTTGATGTGCATGCTATCTTTCTTATGCTTGAGAAATATTTTCAAGTTCTGTTTAGGCAATAATGCTCAAACTTGTTCATCTTGAGTTTGACGCCATGTGGCGTAAACCCAACAATTTATTAAGATGTGGTGATGAAGAGAGATTGTTATAATTGAATCAAGGTGGAGTGTTAAATTTAGGTGATTCAAATATTTACCAAAAAAGAAAAGAATTTAGCTAATTGATATTATTAATCAATTAGTTTATAGGTGGAAAGAAAAAGAGAAAAGTTATGTGTGATTGCTTTTGGAGAAAGGAAACTATTAATTAGTTCATCAATTAATTAGTCAAAGGATTTGTTATATGGAGATAGAAAAGTTTATATGTAGAGATTAAATGAACAAAGAAAATTTATGGAAACATAAGATTTTCGTCATCTATTGCATTGGAATCAAATCAAGGAATTTTGGAAAGGTTGTCACATAATATGGAAATTAATTTTCTTATTCTCTAAGTAAATCCTTCATTAAGTCTATTTAAATGAAGGAAGTCCATCTTCATATTTTTGAATGTGTGAGAGAGCATCTAGCATTATCCTATTTTTCAGTAAACCCTAATTTTCTGTAGTCAAATCAAATTAGGGGTTTTGAGCGTAAACAAGTCTTTGGAGAAATTGATTATTCAATTTATAAATATTGGTTAGTCTCTCCACTTTGCTACCTATAATTTTGTAATCTCTTTCTTGTACTCTCTTTCTTCAATAAAATAAAGAATAGTTGTCGGATTCGTGGACGTAGGCAATCTAGCCGAACCACGTTAAATCTTTGTGTTCTCTACTCTTCTATTTTTCTTTGTTTGGTGATTATTTTTTTTTTGGTGGTTGGTAATTAATCGACAAGCTAGATCCTTCTTTGGTTGCTTCTGGGCCTTAGTATTCCGCTGCAGTTTTAGAGTTAGTGCAAACTAATTAAAATTTCGCACAACAGATTGGTATCAGAGCAATAGGTTTTGCTCAATAGATTGGTATCAGAGCTAGCTGTGTTGTTCCAGATTAGTTACCAATGACTAATTCTTTTAGTAGTGGTATGAAAAATTATGGCGTCCCAAAATTTGTTAGAAAATGAGTTTTTAGGACATGGAAGGTGAAGACTAATGAGGTGTTCTCTACAAACAATTTCGTTCATTTAGAGGAAGAGATAAAAGCTAGAAGCACCTTGGAGGTAGAAGAGATATGCATAGATCCCACTTCAAGGGTCTTAGAATGGGTGCTTGCTATTATTGTAAGAAGAAGAGACATTGCATACAGGATTGTCTAGCTCTTAGAAAGAAGAGAGAGAAGAAGGAGAAAGCTTCAGTTTCGACAGCAGTTAGATCGAATGCAGATAGAAGCGATAGTAACACATCATTATTTTCAGCCGGTATTTCACCTTTAGAGTGTACAAGTTGGGTGATTTTGGAGTCTCTTGTTATATGACGCCAGATAGAAGTTGTTTTGTCGGTTACAAAAAGATTGATGGTATAGCAGTTCATATGGGGATGGCACATCTTGTCATGTTGTGGGCATCGGAAGTGTAAGGTTTAAGATGCATGATGATGTTATTAGGACTATTACAGATGTTAGACATGTTCTAATGCTGCATAGAAGTTTGTTATCAGTTGGAGCTTTAAGTAGACTTGGTCTGAGGATAATAATAGATGGAGAGAATTTGAGAGTGGCTAAAGGTTCCTTGGTAGTGATGAAAGGGGAGAAAGTTGATGATATATATGTGCTTCATGGAGAGACAGTCTTAGGAGAGTTAGTAGTTTCTACTGATTCTAGAGTTCCAAATTCCACCTAGTTATGGCATCTTTGTTTAGGTCATGTTGATGAGAAGAGTCTCGAAGTATTAACGAAGTGAGGGTTGATTGATGGTGTTTATCAGTCGAAGCCTTGCTCTTGTGAAGATTGTTTATTTGAAAAAAAGAAGCGTGTCACGATGTTTGGAGACCTAGAGCTATAGAGTTTCTAGAGTATTTTCATTCTTATGTGCGGGGACCCACCCCAATTGCACCATTTGATGGAGCCAGTTACTTCGTTTTATTTGTGGATGATTTCTCACGTAAGGTCTGGGTCTATTTCTTAAAGGCCAAAGACGAAATATTTGCCGAGTTTTGTAAGTGGAAGACGTTGACGGAGAAGCTGCCGAGAAAGCGTTTGAAGGTTCTCAAAGTTGGAAATAGTAGTGAATTTATGTCACAAGAATTCACTAACTATTGTGCGTCCAAGCATGTAGTTAGAGATTTTTCTATTTCTGTTGAGTCACATTGTTATGGAGTGGGGGAGATCATATTATGGGAAAGAGCTTAAGAACGACTGCTGGTCTAGAAGAGAGACTTTGGGCAAAAGTGATATCTATGGTAGTATTTCTCATCAACCACACACCTTCTATTGCTATAGATATGAAGATCCTGGAAGAGATATGGAAAAGAGTGCATGCTGATTATTCATCCCTTAAAGTGTTTGGTTGCTCAGCTTATTTAGAAGATGGGAGACATGATAAGTTGAAGTCTAAGGAAAGCAAGCATATTTTGTTAGGCTATAGAGAAGGAGTGAAGAGGTATAGGCTGTGATGTAAAACAACTAGGAACATTGTGACTAGCAGGCATGCGATATTTGATGAGAGGACTTTGTTGAAGGCGAAGTCTCTATTAAGAGATGAAATTGGGAGGACAGAAAATTGCCAAACACATTTGGAGTCATTATTTCCATATTCGGAGAGATATTGGTATTTCCGATGATACCATGGTTGATGCGAAGATTACAGAGGTTCAGACTCTTGGTGGAGCTTAGTTTCAGGAAAGGCCTTTCGGTTCAGTTGGCCATATTTGTAAGCATATTTGTAGCGATGATTCTTCATCTTATACTTTGAATGTTGCAGAGCTTGTTGGTGAGTCTGTTGGTGTTGACTTAGGAAAGTCTAGCAAAATTCTAGTGGAGGAGATTGGAGTAGATAATGTTGAGTATGTCCTCACTCAATTTGGAATGCAGAACGTGAAGCCCGTTGTTAAATCTCCATTGGTCTCTCGAAGCTTAATATCTACATGTTCGTCTCCAACATCGGATTTATTGAAGAATTTTGGTATTTTCTCGTATGCATTTTGTTTCTTGATGTGCATGTTATCTTTCTTATGCTTGGGAAAGATTTTGAAGTTCTGTTTGGGCAATAATGTCAAAACTTGTTCATCTTGAGTTTGACACCTTGTGACGTAGACCTAACAATTTGTTAAGATGTGGTGATGAAGAGAGATTTATTTGAATCCAGGTGGTGTGTTAAATTTAGGTGATTCAAATATTTGCCAAAGAAGAAAAGAATTTAGCTAACTGGTTTTATTAATCAATTAGGTTATAGGTGGAAAGAAAACGAGGAAAGTTATGTGTGATTGCTTTTGGAGAAAGGAAACTAATCAATTAGCTAATCAACTAATTAGTCAAAAGATTTGTTATATGGAGATTGAAAAGTTTATATGTAAAGATTAAATGAACAAAGGAAATTTATGGAAACATAAGATTTTTGTCATCTATGTGCATTGGAATTAAATCAAGGAATTTTGGAAAGGTTGTAACATAATCTGAAAAATAATTTTCTTAATCTCTAAGTAACTCCTTCATTAAGTCAATTTAAATGAAGGAAGTTCATCTTCATATTTGTGAATGTGTGAGAGAGCATCCAGCATTATCCTCTTCTTCAGTAAAAGTTCTGAGCGTAAACAAGTCTTTGGAGAAATTGATTATTCAATTTATAATTATAGGTTAGTCTCTCCACTTTGCTACCTATAATTTTGTAATATCTCTCTTGTACTTTCTTTATTCAGAATAAAAAATAGTTGTTGGATCCGTGGATGTAGGCAATCTAGCCAAACCATGTTAAATCTTTGTATTCTCCATTCTTCTGTTTTTCTTTGTTTGGTGGTTATTTTTTTATTGATTTGGTGGTTGATAATTATCAACAAGCTAGATCCTTCTTTGGTTGCTTCTGGGCCTTAGTATTCCGTGGCAGTTTTGGAGTTAGTGCAATTAATTAAAATTTCACATAATAGATTGGTACCAGAGCATTAAATTTTGCTCTACAATTTTAACCAATAAGAAGAAAATTTGAATTTGTCTACTCTGTGATTGGACTAGACTTTTCATACTTATCCATATAATTATTATATTTCAACTTATTCCTAAGCTTACGCTCTAAGCTTTCCTTTTCTATTGGACTAAAATATGGTCGAATCAGGTTAAGCTATAGGAGGTTAGGTAATTACTAAAGTATCCTTCTCTTCGCCTATAAATACCCAAGTTCATATCTCATTTTAATCTTTTCAAAAAGTAAAGAAAGAAACCAAATTTCATCTTAATTATTAAAGGCTATGTATTCCAAGTCTCCAGCAAAGCAAATAGGAATTGAGTGCAATCTTAATCTCTTTTCTTTAATTCGTTTACATTTTAATAAATGTTGTGTTAGCTATTGATTGTAAATTGTTAATGATAATGAGTTTGTTATTATTCTTGTTTATTTCTTTGATTCGTGCTCGACTAGTTTATGAGCAATAACCTTTTTCTTTTGCATGAGTTGGATAGAAAAAAATTGCAGGCTAACATCTTGGGTTAGCTATAGATCACAAACTATAAGCACACAACACAATAGACTCAACCAAACAAACCAGCGTGCCCATAGCCTACAATTTAAAAGGGAAGGACAGCAACATCCCAAATTTCAAAAAACTAACATTTCCAAGGTAGATCCAAAACTACCTAAATTTCACGAAAGAATTAAGAAGCGGAATCTCCACTACCAAGTTTCCCAAGACGCAAATGCCAATACATGCAGCATGCCCAAAACCAAAAATTCCAAAGATGAACAACTAACACCAAATATCAAAAAATGAAATAGACAAACATAAATCCCAACGGTTCCAAACTTACATAATTGGACAAGCTAAAAGCAACTGAGGAAACTGGACCTCAGTAAGTACCCCGAACCATCAACCAAAACGCCCATAAAGTACATGCATAATAAGCTTACAGTGGCTGCCCAAGGCAATCCCCATGGAGTAAAATATAAAAGAAGCTAGGTCACTGAGGCAAAGAATCTGCGCCATCACAACCAGCCGGAACACCTCATTTCCAGCAGGAGCAAAACATATATCATGAAGTCCAAGAAAATATCTCAACTAAAATTTCCATAACCAAAAAGAAACAAAGCCAAGGAAAACCAAAATCCATATCACAAAGGCAACTGAAAAGCCATGGATATCCAAATTGCAAGGACCAAGCAGCCAAGATGACTGGATCAATAACATAAATGGCAGAGATAAAACATAATCTGTAGACACCGTACCCGGTAGAAAAGTCAGGCAACAAGAACTTTGTCCATAGTCTACTATAACATCCAATGAAGCGCCACAAGGTACCACAAAAAAGCGAAACCTTCATGTCGAAGCAATCACCAAGGCTACCATTGCAGAATCGAAAAGATGACAAGGCAGACTGCAGCCAAAAGACAGCGCCAGAAACCCAAAATATGACACACGAACCCTACAATCAGAGAAACACCTCCATATTGCACATCCAAAATCAAAAAGAAGAAGAAGCACAAGATAACAATCAGATCCAAGCCAGCAAACACACACAAAAATGATAGATCTACTGTTTTCACGCATGGAGGGAGCTGGCAACTTTAGATCTGGCCAAGAGAAGCGATGTAAAGTATAGGTATGAGAAAGCACGGAGGTAGGGATCTTTTAAAGGAAGCGAAAATAGCAAAGAGAAAAGATAGGGTTAGAAAGGAGGGGGTGAGGCGTGCACTAAAGAGTATCGAAAGTAAAGAAAGTGAACTCGAATGAAAAAGAGGTGGAAAGATAGAAATTATGGAACCCTAGTCCCCATTGGTACTGAAGCTTCCTCTCAAGGAACCCAATTTTTTTTATTTTACACTTGATTTCTCAACAAACGGGATCTTTTTTATGACCTAATTTCTTACACAAACTACAAATTTGTATTTATTCGCCTCACCAGCTGACTTAATCCGTTCATAAGAAGGATGCCTTCCTATATTATGTCTTCTCTTAGGTGGATGAAATTCAACATCTTCAGGTAAAACATCTTCCGTTTGAAAATTAATAAGTGGATGAATTGGTGAGAATAAGATGATTGAAAATAGGATATTTTTAAATAGTTCTTAATGTAAGAATAAACATCCAAATCAAAAGCAAGAATGCATCTAATATCATAAGCACATGGAAACCCCTTAATGTGCCATAAGCTACAACTACAACGTCGAACACTCAAATCTACACAATAAGATTGAGTTGATAGAATTCATAAATATCAATAGTATATCTAGCAAATTTTCATTGAATGCCCTCAAGTTATAAATCCTTGTACGCTTTTCCATAATATAGCACAATGACTATTCCAAGTTTTACTTAACTCAAGTCGATCAGACGTAAGTTTCATGAGCTTCAAATGAATCCTATCTAAACATGCAGTGATAAGTAAATATCTTTCCTCTAAAATTCGGTGATTTAAACTTTTTGCACAATTAGAACTCGTTTTCCTATATCGATTTCCAACAAAAATAACATTAACAAGCTTTTCAAAAGGCAAACCATGCAAAAAAAATCTATTTCAACTCGATCAGTAAATCTAAACTCAGACAAAGCTTAATTAAATACATCTATTGTAACAACAATAACAACTCAATAAAACAAAAAAATAATCCATTTTCTTTTTGAATTGAGGATGCCTTTTTGTTAAGAAAAAACTCTTTAAATATTCTTCAAATAATAATAAGAAGAACCATGAGCCGATCTATGGAAAACTTGAGGAACGACAAACAATAGACCAAGACGTCGATCAGATACAAAGGAGAAATCACGATCATCATCACATAACATTTCTCTAAGCTTTGTTAAAAACTAATACCAATTAGGTTCACCTTCACTAGATATAATGTCAAAAGCTAGTGGGAAAAAAATAAAATAAAGAAAAATACATATGTTATATTCATAAAATAAAAATAAATGCATAAAATATTCAAATTGCAAAAATTCGGGTTTGTCAGATATTTGTCATAAAAATATAAAAGGTATTTGACATTGAAATATTTAGCAAGCTAAATCAACAAATATAACAAAGAAATTGAAACATATGAAAAATAAGTTTGCAAGATAAATAAAATAACATTATAATACTAACTTAACAAATAAAATGACAAAATAGACAGATAAAATGAAAAAACTACAATAACGTAGCTCTGTCAAATATTTGTCAACTAAATAGATCAACTATTTGACTTGCGAATAATTAACCGGTTGAAATACTAAACAATTACGTTATAAATTTCAAAATAAAATCATACCTTGGTTACCATTTTTAGCAGTAGCATACATAATACTACCTCGTAATCAATCTCTCATAAAAGTCCCATCAAGAAAAATCAAAGGTTGACAATAATCAAAATCCATATTTACATACTTCAAACCTGTAACAACCCAGAATTTTGGTTATTGAAATTGGAATATTTAATTGATTTTAAATATTTAAAATTTAAATTTTAACTTGAATTTCAAATATAAGTTTTTATTGGATAATTTAATTATTGAATTTTATAATTGAATATTGGTTAAAATATTGAATCTTGATTTTTAGGCTTGATAAAAATAATTTAAAGGCTTATAAAATTTACATTAATAATAATGAAGATAATAAAAGTTTTAAAACTGAATTTAAAAGTGATCTGTTCAATTTTAAAAATAGCTTGTTTAAATTGACATTTAAATATGGCCTTCCGGGGCACAGTCTTGGAATTCGACGAAACCAGTTCCATTGGATCCGTAATAGTGTATTATTATCGGATTTCAAATTTCGTAGTGTTTGGAGTTGTCGTTTGGTCGTACGAGATATAAATGCGCTGAGATTAATATCGAAAATTTAATAGAATAATTGGGTCCAAAAAACTATCTTCTCCATACAATCGAATTAGGACTCGAAACCTTTTCCATTGCATTCAGAATAGGGGTATAACATTATGAACGCCTAGCGGCACGCCTTGATAGGAGTTCGAGATTTTGATTTGCGTAAAACGAGTCATTTTGAAAGTTTAAATTTAAATTTTGACTAGTCAATAGTCGTATTATATCTTTTCAGCTCCTCTAACATGCAACCTATCCTTTCTCATTTCCCATCTCCCTCCTCCTTTTAAAATCAGGTCGCCTTCATCATTTAAATCACTCATCCTTTATTCTTTCTCATAAAAGAAAAAAAATTCAAATCAAAGTAAGCTAAAAAATATATATATATATAATAAATAAATAAATCGAGATAAGGCCATGATTTCCTAGTCAAAATCGAACTCACGACACAGCAGTTCGCCATCGTCAGGCGATGAGGGAGGGCGCGGCGAAGGACGGGAGAGCGACGCCTGAAATCGCGACAACAACAGCGAAGACCGTATCGTTTAATGAGAGGGTGGCGCAGGGGAAGAATCGAAGTTGCAATGGGAGTTGGTTGCGAAGCGCGCGTGGGCGTTGACAGTTATGCAAGGGGAGAACGCAAGGCCGGAGAGTTGGTGGCAATGGGGTAGCGTGCGACGTCTGGGGTAGGTCGCGACCATTAGTTTGTCGCGATGTGGGTTCGTTTCACTTCGAAGCGCGATGAGGCGATGGAGCGTGGATGGCTACTTCAAGTGCTGGTAATGATGGAAGAGGCAATGGTAGTGATAGTGCTCAGTCAAAGGGTAGCAATGGCAGTTTCTGGGTTTGTGTACAAGTTTGGAGTGAGCAGTTTTGGGGAAGAAGAAGTCATTGTAAGTTGAAGGTAAGGAATTATTTTTAATTTCTTTTACATTAAGTTGAGTTAAGTATAAATAATCATTCAAGGATTAATTGATTTCATTTATAAGCAATTAATTTAAAATAAGGTAATATACTAGTTAAGTGTCATTAGTAAATTTAATTATAATTGAAACTGAAATCGATAACTTATATACTTCAAATTTTCTTATACGAGGTTAAAATCGAACGGAATGTGCAATAGAGTCAAAATTGGATCGATCAGCAAATTCGAAAATAAATGTGAGTTAATCTCACTCATTTGGATGATAAGCATTAATTATAAATAGTTAAAATTAATAATTGATTGATTGGTTGAATTGATTAATTATTATTAGTTGAATGTGATATTATATATAGTAGTATATATATTAGTAGTTGGAGTGATTGTTCCCGCATATTTTAGCGGATGAGACCTTATGCGTCCCGCATAATAGCGGATGGCCCTATATACCGCGATATCCCCCTCGAAGTAGGATTAGTATTTTTATGTTGCATTAACATCTATGGTTGTAGAGAAACATGTTGGAGGGATCCAACTGGATTCCTCAAAAATGTTGAATTAAATTTCATATATATATATATATATATATTGACATATGATTTGTTTAAGATTTCTGTGATAGATTATTTTGTGATTGAATTTATTGGGTGCTACGGTAGCATTGATCTGGATTTTGGTATTTTAAAAAATATCATAAATATGAATATTGAATTTTCAAAAAAAAATTGGAAGTGAAGTATTTATATTGAAATTTGGATTAATTAAGAAAATTTATTTGGGATAAAATTGTTATCCCGCCTTTTGGCAAGGCCATGACACCAAGAAATGAACTAGAAACCAAGGACAGTCTGTCCCGAAGATCGGTTATACACAGGTTCACTAGGCATACTGGCGAATTTTGTCCGAATCTGAATCGAGCTACAATTGACAAGGCACGACAAGCAAAGCTATGAAGGCCAACGTTCCAAATTTCAAGTCAATTCGAGTTTGTATGCTCAAGATATGATCGATGCAAATCAAGCGAAACCTTGTTTGCATCCATCAAGCAACTGGAGAAAAGCTTCCTTCGTATCAATCTTGTTCGAATCCATCAGATACGCATGGTTTCATATCGATCAAGGGAGCACCATTTCGTATCCATCCACCCTCATGCTACTTCGCATCCATTGTCTCCAGCTTGTTCGTATCGATCAACCAACGTCCACTTCATATCCATCGAAGCCATTCAAAGCCGCTACTTTGTATCAATCCATTAACACACACTGCACTCGTATCGATCGGCTAGTGATCGATGGGAACAGTACAAGATGGACCGGTTACTTATGATGATCGACACGAAATAGGGCAGCGATGGTCGATACGAACAGAACAGCAAATAATGGATATGAACCGGGCTGAGCTAGGTCGATACGAATGAGGCGCATCCATAGGACAGACTTGGTCGCTCGGCATAAAATGTGGATCGATCCTAAAAGCAAGCGCCACATCATCAGACATCACGTGCAGAACCATCGATACAAAGCTATCGATACGAACAACATCGATACGTCAGCAGCCTTCAATAAATCGAAGCTTGCATCGACCATAAATCAAAATCTACAAGTCCAAATGCCACCAAATTTTCACAGGAGCTTGCGTACATCCTCAAGAATGTTCGTGATTGATCTTGACTCAATTGGACGAAATATTGATCGATACGAAATTCATTCGTATCGATCACGGATCGAGTGCAAACGGAATGGGATCGACCGTGTGGGCCCGCCCACGTGAGAGAAGAGGTCTTCCAAGATCTGATCGAGATATTTGCAGCCTACACATATAAATAGCAGGCTAGAACGTACTGAAAAAGGGACTTTTGGCTCTTCTACGTCCAGACTATGCCGAAATCATTGTTGTACTCAAATTCTACTATTGTAATACGTCATAACCAGCAAGCAAAAATCAATAAAGTCAATCATTTCATAGTGGACGTAGGCCATACGCCGAACCACTCTAAATCCGTGTGTTTTTGTGTGATTTTCTTGCTTATTATTGGTGTGTTTGTTAGATTTTCCTCTTTTTCCATTTATATTCTTCATTTTATCTCTTCAAACACATCCGAAGAGTGTCGTGCCTAATTTTGGTACAAACACTTTGGTGCTTTCACTGAGAAAACCCAGTTTTTCTCCTGCTCGTTGGATCTACTATCCATATCGAATTGCATAAATCTAAGAAGAAGATCCAGATTCCAAGTTGAAAGTTCTTCCATCCTATTCAGATTTGCATCAAGTCTAGGAAAGTGCTTCGCTATCCATCATGGTTAACACTAGGACTACCTCAACTGCCGCAGATCCAAAAGGACGGGACAGACAGAACCCCGTACAACTACCTCCTGCCGATCAAAATACTGTCGGACCATCAGATCCGTAGGGCCCTGTCACCAGGGAAGAATTTCGATTGCTAATGCAAGAGCTTACTCAAAGCCGCCAACAGCTTACTCAGCAACTGCGCGCCAACGCAGAACTGACCAATCAACTGAATCGTCAAAGACGAAGGAGATCTAGAAGGGATCAGGCTTCCTATTCATCCACCGAAAGTTCAGCCTCTTCTGATTTTAATCATAGATCCATGCACCCATGGCTGGACGAAAGTTACACATAAGCCACTAGGCATCAGCACACATTGAACCTTGGGCAACCGAGAGTTGACCCGTCAACCAGCCATCAGACTGGACCCTCCTCCCAAGGAGGCACTGCCCCATATCATATTATTGACAACCGCACTACCACTGCTACTGAATTGGGAGTTGATGCTCGGAACCGAACGGAACCGACCCACCACCAATGCTACCATACTTCTGAGCCTTATGTCCCTAAAGACATAGAACCAAGGAGGCGAGACATGGACCATCGACCGCGACCGGCCCCTCCTTGCATTGTGGAACCCGACCACACCTTGACCCAACATGCTCAAAATGTTCAGATGCCAGGCATCCAGACGATGATCCGTCAAAGTCAGGGTCTTACTAACGACGACTAGGGAATCTCCCGGAGTCATACCCCTTTCACTGACGATATACTCTATGCTGAACCACCTCGGCGATTCAGGATGCCAACTCTACCTGTTTATGAAGGGAGCTCTGGTCCCAATCAGCATATCTTAAAGTACGAATGGTTGATGAACGCTGCATGAGCCGATAATGCGGTCAAGTGCCGAAGCTTCCTGATTTCCTTAGGGGGCATAGCAACTATGTGGTTTACCCGTTTACCACCTCGATCTATCTCGTGTTTTGACCAGTTGGCGACAAAGTTTATTGAGCAATTCCGCATCCATGTCGCAAGGTCGAAAGATGTTAATACTTTGTTTAGTGTCACTCAAGCTCCTGGAGAGACACTCAGATGTTATCTGGAGAGATTTTATGCTGCATGCGCTGAGATTAGTAATCCCAACGATAACTCAATTCTGATGGCACTAACTAAAGGGATCGATCCCAATTCCGAGTTCGGCAACTGGTTGGCCGGAAAACCTCCTGCGTCATTGGACCGTTTCTATTCCAAGGCAGTTCAATTCTTGAGAAGGGAGGATGCAAAACAGTCTAGGAAGAAGGATGGCGTAGGACCCAGTGTGGAAGCAATCTAGAGCAATGTTGCTGTTAAGCAAACTGGGGAGAGTTCCAGAAAGGTACAACTGAATATAAAAAATAAACAGGATTAACAGAAAGGAAATGGAAACCAAAACAGGAAACGGGATCAGAATCATGGGCCACGACGTAGGGCTCCTATGTTTGATAATTATACCCCTTTGAATACGTCGTTGGAGAATGTGTACTTACAGACTTGCAATACTATTCAGTACAAGAAACCTGCTCCGAAGCAGTCATCGGAAAAACAGATTCAGACGGGAAAGTTTTGCAGATTTCATGATAGCTACGGCCATAACACGAATGAGTGTCGTCGTTTGCAAGATATTATCGAGAAATTGATACATGAAAGAAAGTTGGAACAGTTTGTGCGGGCGCAGCAGCCCAGAGGTGCGGGCCCATCGAATCAGAACCATATGCCAAATCAGGCAAGACAGGAGGAACCCGCTCGTACTGGCGGGAGGTAGGTGATAAATACTGTCAGTGGTGGTCCACATCCAGCAGATCGAAGATGGAGGAAAATGGATTCGTATGCCAGCTCTATCAGGCATGCGGGCTTTGAATGTTGTAGTAATTTGGAAGATGGGGCTCTGGCCAAGCAACAGAAAACGATTACTGACGACATCGTGTTTCGAGATCGGGATGCCGACAAAGTCGAAGCCCCAACCATTGATCCACTTGTCATTTCAGCCCAAATAGGTCCTGCTTGGATGAAGAGGATCCTAGTGGACAGTGGAAGTTCAGTAAATATATTGTTTAAACGAGCTTATGACCAGATGAAAATGGAAGCAAAGGATTTAAGGCCTTGTCAGTACCGCATCCATGGCTTCAATGGAAGTGCGACAATACCCACTGGGATGGTGGAGCTACCAGTGGAATTGGGAATTGCAAAACGCCGGAGAGTCCGGATACTACAGTTTTTTGTATTGGATATAGATTCGCCATAAAATGCTTATATGGGCCGATCGGCCCTAGCAAGTTCAGGGCTGCCATTGCCCCTTGGTGTCTGACTTTAAAATTCCCTACCGACAATGGAGTCGAAGTTTTTCAGGGAGATCAGGTTGATGGATGAGCCTATTATGTTGCTGAGCTGCGGGAGGCGTAGCGAAAAGAAAAAGGAAAGGGCGTAGAGGAATCTCTCTGCGTCCACTTTGTTGAGAATTGATAATTGACACCTGGGCCCAGGCCCGGGCACCCCAACCAATTCCTAAAGGACCTTGACCCAAGAGATACTGAAAGTAAAGACGAAAGTAAAGACAGTCAAGCTTCCCCGGCCGAACTGACGATCGATGTTCCGATCGACGATAATGAAGATTCTAAAATGATAAAGATTGGACCTCAGCGAAGCCAACAAATGCAAGAGGAATTGGTTGAATTTCTCTGTGCAAACCTCGACATGTTTGTCTGGACACACTCTGACATGTGTGGGGTCTCGCCAGACATCGCGAGCCACACATTGAATATTGACATGTGGCACGTCTCGGACAAGCAAAAAAGGTGTGGTATGGATCCAGAGAGAACTGTCGCTCTTAAGGAAGAGGTAGAAAAGCTCAAATCGAACGGGTTTATTCGAGATGCATTATACCCGGAATGGGTGTCAAATCCAGTACTTGTCCGTAAGCCAAACAAGAAATGGAGAACATGCATTGATTACTCAAACTTGAATAAAGCTTGCCCTAAAGACAGTTTTCCCCATCCTCGGATCGATCATCTCGTAGAGTCAACAGCTGGACATGAGCTCTTATCCTTCATGGATGAGTATTCTGGCTACAATCAAATACCCATGCACTTGCCTGACCAGGAGCATACCAGCTTCGTAACCAATATGGGACTTTATTGCTATAAAGTTATGCCTTTCGGACTCAAGAATGCTGGGGCAACTTACCAACGGTTAGTTAATCGAATGTTCGCTAACCAGATCGGAAAAACCATGGAGGTATATGTGGACGACATGCTCGTGAAGTTGCGATTCTCCACTGATCATATCAAAGACCTGGAATCAATGTTTAACATCCTCCGAGAATATAGAATGAAGCTCAACCCGTTGATATGTCACTTTGGGGTCGCATCCGAAAAATTCCTTGGGTTTATCGTCAACGCTCGAGGAATCAAAGAAAATCCCGAAAAGATCTGGGCAATCAGAATTCTTGAGACCCCAAGAACTATAAAGCAAGTCCAGAGCCTTAACGGGAAAGTAGCAGCACTGAGCAGGTTCATTTCGAAATCCACTGACAAATGCATTCCCTTCTTCGACCTGATCAGAAAAGGGAAACGGAACATTGAATGGACTACGGAGTGTGAGAGTGCATTCCGAGCACTGGTTCAACATCTCTCCACACCATCCATTCTGTCAAAGCCTATTGATCATGAGAGGTTGTACATCTACTTGGAGGTGTCAGAAAACGCAATCAGTGCTGCCCTACTTTGGAAAGAAGATTGGATACAACAGCCAGCATATTACATTAGCAAGCGACTGACCGGGTCAGAGAGAAATTATCCGAAGCTGGAAAAGTTGGCTTATTGTCTGGTTATTGCCTCGAGGAAGCTCCATCCATATTTTCAGGCTCATCATATCATTGTCTACACCGACCAGCCGTTACGACAGGTCCTTACGCGGCCTGAGACGTCTGGTAGGTTACTTAAGTGGAATATCGAGCTAAGTCAGTTTGACATTACTTACACTCCAAGGCGAGCCATTCAAGGACAAGTCCTAGCAGATTTCATAGCTAAATTCACTATCCCGGAGGACTTTCCCAAAACCAGTGAATCTCCGAAGTATATCTGGAAGCTGCATACTGATGGTGCATCAAATGACCATTGCTCAAGTGTAGGGGTTGTACTTGAAACTCCTGAAGGTCGATCTATATGCTATGCTTTAAAGTTCAATTTTCATGCGACCAACAACGAAGCCGAATATGAAGCTCTACTTGCCGGATTGATGCTTGCCAGAGATTTAAGAATTATTGCTGTGGAGATTTATTGTGACTCGCAGTTGGTCGTGTCAAGTTCGGGGGGAGTACCAGGCCAAAGACCGAAGGCTGGCTGCTTACCTAGCTCGGGTCCAAGAGATATTGAATCAGTTTGACTATTATGCCATTTACTGCATACCCCGAGAGCGCAATCAGAAAGTCGATTCATTAGCAAAGTTATCCAGTACAGGTGAATCACAGCAAATGGGAATCGTTCCCGTGGAAACGTTATCTTCCCCGAGCATCGATCAGATGGAAACAGATTGGGTATTTGAAGTCATTCCCGATAAGGGGTCATGGATGACTCCGTTCAGAAACTACCTCGAGCATGGGACCCTGCGGAAGCACAGGAGTGAAAAGAGACAAATTCTTCGAAAAGCTCCATGGTTCACTATCCAGAATGGAGTCATGTATAAAAAAGGGTACTCTGTTCCTTTACTTCGGTGTATCGCTCACGATGAGATCAAACGAGTGTTGCATGATGTACACGAAGGAGAATGTGGCGATCACACCGGGGGGCAAGCTCTTGCCAAGAAAGTGCTCCGATATGGATACTATTGGCCGACCGTAAATCGCGATGCATCGGATTATGCCAGAAAATGTGACAGATGTCAGAAGCACGCTCGAATTCCAAGAGCCCCACCTACCGAAATAACTCAGATGGTCAGTCCATGACCATTTACAGTATGGGGCATTGACATCGTTGGCTCTCTACCTCTGGCCAAAGGTGGTGCGAAGTACGCCATCGTCGTAGTTGATTACTTTACCAAGTGGGCGGAAGCTGAACCCCTTGCTACAATCACAACAAAGAAAGTGATCAACTTTGTAGTGCGCAACATTATCTGCCGATTTGGTCTCCCACATACCATCGTCACAGACAACGGAGCTCAATTCGACGGTGTTGAGTTTAAAAATTTATGTCAATGGTTTCACATCCAGAAGTTCTCCGCAGTTGCACACCCTCAAGCGAATGGACAGGTTGAAGCTGTTAATAAAGTTATAAAGTCTATTCTGAAGAAACGACTGGAAAATGCCGGGGGCAAATGGGTCGATGAACTTCCTGTGGCCCTATGGGCTTATTGGACAACCCACAAATCGGCAACCAACCACACTCCTTTCTCTCTTTCCTACAGTTCAGAAGCCGTTATTCCAGTCGAGATGGAAGTACCCTCTCATTACGTGACATATTATGATTCGAAGACAAATGCTATATTACTTGCTGAATCCCTGGATTTATTGGATGAGAAGCGAGAAGAGACTGATTTGAGGGCAGCCGCATACCGAAGTCGAGTCGCCCGGTTATACAATGCCAAGGTCCGGCCTCGAACCTTTGAACTCGGTGATCTTGTCCTCAAGAGAATTTATCCGGTCCCTTCATATATGAAGCCAACGTGGGAAGGACCATATGTTATCGAATGAAAGCTCGGAGATGGCACATTCAAATTATCGACCGTTGACAGTCTCACTCTGCCGAGAGCCTGGAACAGCGAGAGTCTTCGTCGCTACTACACATAACTGGCTCTGTTTATTTATTCAGTTTACTTTTCATTTGCAATTTGTTTATGCATTTCGAAATTTGAACTCGTAATAAGGCAACTGACTTTGCCATATTTTCTTATTTTAGCAATAAAATGCAATCTCTTCGAGCCAGAGCTATGATTTATTTGAAATGTGTTATATGACCATCACTATGCACGGAGAGCTAAGTTCCACCGTACGGTGGGATTTATTCAAATAGGGAGTGACTATGATACGACCGGTCACTCACTAAGTGAAACCCAAGCTCGGGGATAAGTCATCACCTTGTTGCCAAAAAAGGATTGATACACGACAATCCTCTAACTAACTCCAGATTCCCAGAGTGCGAGCCGGAGTATAAATTTATAGATGCGGTTTCGAAGAGGGTGAATCCGTCCACCTAACGACTTCGCCCGTATTCAAACCAAGTTCGAGGAGGATGGATCCGTCCATCTAACGACCTCGCTTGTTAACTCAGGGTGGATATGAGTCGGCCATCCATGATCCTGATAGATCCGTCGTTCCCGGAGTGCGAACGAAATCCCAAAGCCTAAACAGATGTGACTAACCATCTGTCGGCCGACTCCAGACTCCTAGAGTGCAAGCTAGAGTGTAAATATAAATGCCAAATGGGTGTAATTGACCACCCATCAACTAACTTCGGATTCCCAGAGTGCGAATCGGAGTATAAACATTAAATAACTCCAGATTATCAGAATGTGAACTAGAGTATAAACATCGAATGACTTTAAATCCCCAGAGTGCAGATTGGAGTATAAACGCAAGTCGGGTGTGACTGACCACCCACAAGTCGATCTACAAGTGCAATCCCCAGAGTGTGGATGCGATCGCCAATAGACGAGCAAATGTGATTTGACCACTTGAACTCGTCTTGTTTCAATTCTGCTTCAGCGAAGTTTAGCTCGATATATTAAAGGCAAACAACGATTGTTAACCAATATTTTCAATTTCTCCCCGGAACTAGGGGCAGAACTTAAGTGCCAACCACTGATTGGGACAGTGCAACGTCGGAGTTCGACTTAGCGCTCGATCGCGATCCGAAACCGTAACTTTGGAACTTAGCAACTAAACCTGGGTCCGATTTAAAGGCTAAAACTCAACAAGTGTATTGAATGAAAGTTCGAGTGCTGAAGCGCTTTAACAAATGAACACAAATTGAGCTGAAGATAAAATGGAGTTTTATTTCAATTATTCTTTGGAAGAAAAAGGGTAAGTACAAAACTATACCAAAAGTCCTACTAGAAGGGGCCGAACCCGCATCTATACACGGCCTACAAAAAGAAAGCAAAAGTAGATTCCTACTATCTACCAAAAATGAGCCGATGAGACATATCTATTCTTTCTTTTTTCTCGGCTTCTTCTTCGGCGTTGACCCGCTGGATTCGTCGCTTGTTTTCCTCTTCGAACTCTTGCCTTTTGGCGGTTGATCTCCAGTTGGGGGCATTATATTAACTTCCTCCTCCGAACTCAAGTGAATAGGAATGCTTTCCTAAGGCAGAGTTGGAGGGATAGGATCAATGTTAGCAGGCGGAGGAGGCATAATCGTATCAACGACCGTTCCTTCGGGGGAGATCATCCGCAAAGGGGCTGGGCTAGGTCCCGCCATTCCACCTCCAAAGCCACTGCCCCGCACAGCTGCTTCCATCTCGGCGTTAATTTCAGCCAGTATCTCCTCTTCGTGAATTGTTTGAGCATCGCCAAGGATGTTAGCAGTTGGGCCCGAAGAGCTGGTCACTAGTGTGCCTCCACTCATGACAAACGACAAATCAGCAAAGGGGTCACTATGATGACCGAGAAATTTCTCCATCATCTGTTCATCGAAAGTGAGTGTGCTCCCTTGTACTCCATCCGTAGGTGTAGTAGTCGTTGTCGTGGTCGCTTCCGTTACGATCGCCTCCTGCTCATGATGCAACTCTTGAGTTGCAGGAGGCGTTGCAGATGTAGCTCCTATCACTGAATAGAAACAAAGATAAAGTTATTAATGATTGCTTCAAATAACGCTTCCCACACTGAATGAGCACAAGAAATGCTTAGAATACCTTCCTCGGTTTGATTTGCAGGCGGAATTGGAGCAGCTTCAGTGATGTGCTCGTGAACTGGTGATAACCGCGGTTGATCGGGATTATAAGCAGGAATGGACTGAGAATCAACCACGGATGTGGATTCAGGCTGAGTTGGCGTAAGAGTTTCAGAACTTACATCATGGTGCTCAATGCCAGAACCTTCTCCAACTTCCGAATGCTGAGTGCCAAGTTTCTCCTTTTCGTATGCAATCGTGATATCATGGAGAACTTTCCTTTCATCTTCACTCAACACCCGGTTCTCAAGCTCGAACTCATCTATCGATTCCGCTTGTCGTTCAGTTTTCTCATCCTGCACCAATCGGCCCCAAGCGTTATATAGGTGTGTTGGATAATTATCAAGCCAGGTTAGATCCATGTACTTCAATACTCTAGCGTTGTATGTGATCAGAAGATCTTCAATATCGGCCTCTAACCTGGCCTCTGCCATCTTAACTTCATCCTCAACCTTGGCCTCGGCCTCCCGAATTTTAAGTACGGCCGCATCCTTTTCATCCCGGAGCACCACAGCTTGTTCGCACGCCTCTTGGGCTGCTTTGTTTGCGTCGTCCTTTTCCTTGACGATTTCAGAAAATTTGGCTTTAAGCTCGTTAAGTTCCTTCAATGCAGCATCCCTTTCAGCTGTGACAGTGGTGTTTCGGTGGCACATCTCCTCGACCAAAGCGAAAGGCGTCTGTCGCATCCTCTCCATAGACTAATTTGCCTCATCGGCTTTCTTAGTGGCCTCAATTTCTGACTTCCTGGAAGATTTGGCCTCATTTTTGAGCACTTGTATTATACGGTTCTTTTGAGCGATATCGGTTTCTAACTTCTCGATTACTCTTGCCTGCTCAAAAGCCACCGCTGAGGCTTTATCCGTAGTCTTCATCCACTCCCTATATTGGTTATAAACATCGTGGATATAATCATGCATGGTTTGTTCCGCCTCGACTGGGATTCTCTTTAAGTATGGAGGGAAAATGAAACCGTCAAAACAAATGTTTGGGAAGTCTTTTTTCAACTGGGCAATTTTGATTGCTCCTTCCCCAGTGGGCTCGGTAATGGCTTGTTCAGTGACAATATGAGTTTCAGCCTCGGTTCTATGGCGCTGTGAATCCGACCTGGGAGCTTGAGAAGACAGTTTTTGGCGTGGAGGCTCTAAGGATTTTTTCCCGTGACCGGAGGGTGGTGTTGGAGCCCAAGGAGGTGGAGAGCGTGATCGGGAGCGATATCTGTATTCTCTATCTTTATCCCTCTCCCTCTCATAATGTTCTTGACTAGAATAACCACGATCGCGGTCTCTATCAGTTTCCCTCCTACAGGACTCATAGTATGAACTGAATGACTGGTGCGCAGAGTGAAGGCTTCCTAACATAGATTTTCGCCGAGTCATCATATCTGTAAAATAGAAAGAAAAGAAGAATCAGTAATCTCTAGAAATAAATAACTTATGATTAGAAATCGTGTAGTGCCATGGAGCGTATGCATGTGTTAAACCCTCCGACCAACCGGATGTGTCGGCCACACTTGTAGGAAGTGAATCGCTTAAATCTAAGACATTTTGGAGCCCTTCCAATCCGGTGTCGTGTTGAAGCGACACATAGTCCGGAATTGGAATGTTAGCGAGCCCTTCGAAAGGATTCTCTATTTGCGAGGGAGGAGCCTCCGAAATTCTAACACTAGAAGCTGGCAGGGACACGACTACGTATTTCCATCTCGAAGATTTATGACGCTTATGTGCTACTGCCTTGCCTTTTCTCTTTCCCTCTAAACCCTGAAAACTGTCAGAAGGCCCGGCTATGGGTTCGTCGTCAGTGGGCGTATTTTCTTCATCACCCTCCTCAGCTACTACAATGCCGGGCGCTTTACGTTTCACCCGTCTCACCGGGGCTGCCCTAAGCGATCCCTTTAGTCTTATGCTTTGCTTTCGATCGATTAGCCCGACAATCCTCAAGTTTCTATCTGTGAGCACCGAGTCCATGTCTCTCATCTCGCCCGGCACTTCCTGAAGAATCCATACTATTTCTTTGAAGTGGGCACCTTCGGGTCGTGGAATTGCGGCTGTAAAAGAAAGGAGATATTAGTTTCAACGTCAATTATGACTATCTCGTTAACTACTAGAAAAATTGCAGCACTTATGTCTAACTAACCATCGGCTAGCAAACCATGGAGGACATCGGACGTAAAACAACTCCGTCTTAAGTAGCTAAGCCTGGTCCAGGATCCCGCCACCACTTGGCAGTTCCTGACTGCCTCTAGAAATGTGAACGAAGGACTGTCTCCCCGACTCTTAACATTAAACAGGTATCTGATTTCTTCCGGGGTCTGGGAGCGAAAAAGGTGTTCCATGAAGACGATGAATAGACTATTCAACAGTGCATATCCATTTGGATGTAATTGTGATGGAGCGATTCTAAAGAAAGACAACGCTTCTCGGATATACTGGTTGAATGGAGGAAGTGTTCCCGCGGTGCACGAATGGCGATTGAAGGCTGTGAATCCTTCTAGGGGAGCCTGTGGCCTGTCATTTGGTTCGGGTAGCAAAAAGTCATCTAATGATAGACCGTGCCTTAAGCATATTCGCCCCAACATATCTTCAAAGACATTGGACGGCATAGAATCTTGAGGGTTCGTAATAAAAGTTGCTCCTAGCAGCTCGTCCGGAGCTGGACCTATTACTTTGGCTGCAATGGCCGGGATCTCTATTATCGGGGAAGATGAACTTTGAGGCTCCTGCTGCTGTGAACTTGTAGATTCCATAACTAATCAACTCATCAAAAACCATCATTATATGATAATAAGCCCGTGTATTCCCCAGTGTGAAGTGCATGAATGTGTTATGCAGTGCAGTGCTGTATAATACTTAAAAGATTCTACAGAGTTTGAGAAATGTTCAAATGACAAGACTTTGAGATTCAACCGGAGTGACCGTCATCGCAGACCGTCACCACCGCACCAATCAGGATTCAGAGATCAATCCTGGTTAATGTTCGACAATTTTTGTCAAGTTAGAATTTCATCGACGAGCTTCGAAGGGCAGTCAAATGTACAGTGAAACGGTTAAGTTCAATTATGCAAGGCAGAAGCTAGTCGGAGTCAAATGTTCGAGTGTGGAAAAAATTTCGTATCCATTGAGGTCAAGACTTGGATTGATCATAGGAAGCTTCATTCGTATTGATCTCCAGGAACACAATTCGTATCGATCACTGGAAATCGAGATTCGTATCGATTGTACAATAGAACTTTGTATCGATCACCTGAAGGTCACTTCGTATCGATGCAATATCCTATACTTCGTATAGATCTACAACAACACATTCATATCGATCGCCCAACCCAAGATTTCGTATCGATCGCTCTAGATCGATATGAATGTCAATCATCAACCGATCGATGCGAATGTCCACCGGCTATCGATACGAAGCAATCTCCTCATTCGATACCAAATTCTATTATGTCTAGATCGATACGAACCTTCTTCTTCATCCACAATCGATACAAAAAAGCCTTTCGTGTCCATCATCCTTTCTATCTTCTTCTTCAAACAGTTCAGACTCTGGCTCTTCCTACCTCAACCATGCTCCAACCCAATCTCGGCCTCATCATCATCGGAATTGGCCGCGATTATGGACGAATTGGCATTAAATCTCAAGTCTTATCGTTTTAATGTGAGATTGTTCAACTAATTACCTAAGTGAGAGTATCAATTCGAGGGATTAACGAGCTATGATGATTTGAGAACAAAAGCAATTTCGATTCTTCAGTTTTTTCTATCGATACGAAAACAAAAGTAAAATGAAGGCAGATGAAAATTTGGCTAAGTGTGAAAAGTATTTATATGGACACGAGGTAAAGGCGAAAACGATTTGTCTCCCAGTTAAAATGACCGGTTAAAATGGTCCTCAATGTCATCGATACGAGAGCTTTGTTCGTATCCATCCACACATATCGGTCCCAGGTGCAACTGTTCGTATCTATTTGCCATCGATCCAGAATGCCTTTGTTCATATCCATCGGTAACCTATCGATACAAACGATACCCGGGAACCCATTCGAATCCATACAACGAGCAACAAAGACCCCATGTGAATTGTTCGAACCCATTGGGAATGCGCCGATACGGAATATTTAGTTCGTATCCATCGAACCGAGACCCTAAAATTCGTATCCATTGATACGAAAGCAAATTTTCAACTCCTCGAATCGATCCAGGAGAGGATCGATACAAAGGAATACACCAAAACAACCACCAAGCGTTGTTACAACTCGAATTTCACATCAATTCAGGAGAGGATCGATACGAAAGTCGATTTTAAAAAAACTACTTGACAACGACCCGTGAACGTGCAAACGTGAACAGGAGTCAAGTTAACATACGTGCATGTATGACGGACTAACATTCAATTTTCCAAATTTACAGGAGTTGAATGCTCACCTGGTGACAATTACAACAATGAAAAAAAAAATTCTAACACTCGACTCTCAGTTACAACAATGCACTACATAATCATTGGCAGTCATTAGTTCAGCATTTATATTACTGAAAATCGATCAAAGGTTACATCTTTTGATGAAAAAGCTACGACTGCTCAACGAATCAGACAGAACTTTTCAGATTAAAGATTGCAGCTTTTCAAAGCTCGTCATGTTCACACAAGACGTACTTTGGGGGGGAAAATGTTATCCCGCCTTTTGGCAAGGCCGTGACACCAAGAAATTAACTAGAAACCAAGGACAGTCCATTCCGAAGATCGGTTATACACAGGTTCACTATGCATACTGGCGAATTTTATCCGAGTCCGGATCGAGCTACAATTGACAAGGCATGACAAAGCTATGAAGGCCAACGTTCCAAATTTCAAGTCAATCCGAGTTCGTATGCTCAAGATATGATTGGTGCAAATCAAGCGATAACTGTGTTCGCATCCATCAAGCAACCGGAGAAAAGCTTCCTTCATATCGATCTTGTTAGAATCCATCAGATACGCATGGTTTCGTATCGATCAGGGGAGCATCAATTCGTATCCATCCACCCTCATGCTACTTTGCATCCATCGTCTCCAGCTTGTTCGTATCGATCAACCAACGTCCACTTTGTATCCATCGAAGCCATTCAAAGCCGCTACTTCGTATTGATCCATTAACACACACTGCACTCGTATCGATCGGCTAGTGATCGATGCAAACAGTACAAGATAGACCGGTGACTTATGATGATCGACACGAAATAGGGCAGCGACGATCAAGGTTTTAGATCTCGCTCATCTCGGCCGAGATCTCGTTTTCAAGCCCGGGCGATTCGAAACATGCTATTTCGTTTGAATCTCGTCTGACCCAAATCTCGGACGATATTTCAATATCTCGTTCGATATCTCGGACGAGATTTACTAGCGAGATATCAGCCGAGTTGTTGAATTTTGGAAAAAATCAACTCTTTTTCCGTATTGGACTGGCTCATCCTTTACCTTAATTTAAGCCTTCTTAGTTGTGCTTTTTTTAACCCTTATTTCTTATATAAATCTTATTTAATCTTCGTCTCTTATTTTACGGCAGTGAGAAGTGTAAGAAGATGATAAAATCTGCATCGATTATGGTAAGTATTTCACTTTATGATTTTCATTTAGGTTTCTGATCCAAATTAATTTACATCCGATATCATTTTTCTTTTTTGACACTTTCTTGAGTTTTATTCCTAACCTTATTTTTTTGCGGCTATAAATTTTGGGCTTCACTTATTTAACTTTATGTTCCAAATGGATTCCCAATTTGATTTCATTTAGTCTTTGCTGCTATAATTTTTTTCCTCAAGACTTAGTTTTAAGCAATAAAGGAATTCTCTTTCATCTATTAGTTTCATTTAATGATTACATGTTCATTCGTATATCATTTTTTTGCTTTTCTTATAATATTACTAAATGTTTGAAAATTGTTTGTACTATGTATGCTATTTTCTACGTTTGTTCAAAATATCTATGCTATTAGTTGTTTAATGAGATTTTGTTTGCTAATAATTAAATACTATAATCAGACATAGAATATCTTAATTCTACTTGTAGACTTTTGTATTTGAAGTTATAAAATTAAGATTTCCCTTGCAGCACTATAAATCATAAAAGGTAGAAATTAGCCATTATATTGTGTAGGAAAGTTAAGTGAATGATCAAACAAAGTAAAGGTGCATATGTTATGGTTTGTTTCTTGTCTACTTTATCTCATATGATATTATATTGAATATTATTCATGAAATCTAGTTATTTGTTTATTTTACATGATACAAGTGATATTTTTCCATACTAAATTACTAATGATAAGCGTGTGATATATTCAAGGTAAGTGCATAGTGTTTTCCTTAAGGTAGTGACTAGTATTATAAATTTAGGTGTATCAAAACTAATTTTCGACATGACATATACTCCGAGATAACTTCGTAATGAATTTTAAAAACCGAGATGTAAATCCGAGATGGACGACCGAGATGCACTCATCTCGTTCGAGATCTCACCCGATACGAGATAAGCTCTCTAAATTCTTCGAGACGAGACGTGACCGAAATCCGAGATTTAAAACCTTGGCGACGATCGATACGAACAGGACAACAAATAATGGATACGAACAGGGCTGAGCTAGGTCGATACGAATGAGGCGCATCCATAAGACAGACTCGATCGCTCAGCATAAAGTGTGGATCGATCCTAAAAGCAAGCGCCACGTCATCAGACATCACGTGCAGAACCATCGATACGAAGCTATCGATACGAAGTCAGCAGCCTTCAATAAATCGAAATTTGCATCGATCATAACTCAAAATCACAAGTCCAAATGCCACCAAATTTTCACAGGAGCTTGCGTACATCCTAAAGAATGTTTATGATCGATCTCGACTCGATTGGAAGAAATATTGATCGATACGAAATTCATTTGTATCGATCACGGATCGAGTGCAAACGGCATGAGATCGATCGTGTGGGCCCGCCCACATAAGAGAAGAGGTCTTCCGAGATCTGAACGAGATATTTGTAGCCTACACCTATAAATAGCAGGCTAGAACCTACTAAAAAAGGGACTTTTGGCTCTTCTACGTCCAGACTCTGCCGAAATCATTGTTGTACTCAAATTCTATTGTTGTAATACGTTGTAACCAGCAAGCAAAAATCAATAAAGTTAATCATTTCATAGTGGACGTAGGCCATACGCCGAACCACTCTAAATCCGTGTGTTTCTGTGTGATTTTCTTGCTTATTATTGGTGTGTTTGTTAGATTTTCCTCTTTTTCCACTTATATTCTTCATTTTATCTCTTCAAACAAATCCGAAGAACGTTGTGCCCAATATTGGTACAAACAAAAATAAATGGTTGACTTGTACTTAAAAATTTCGTGGTGTTAAAATAGAGATTTTGGAATAATGTAAATAAAAGGATTTTTAAATAATAAAACTTAAGCGATATTTGTTTAAGTGTAAAAGGATTTATTTTAAAAATCGAGATTTTAAATAGTTGGGAAAATAAGAGGAAATTTGAAAATAAAATATAAAATGGTTATACTAGATATTAAATAAGAATTTAAATTATGAAATGGAAGTGGGATCGGAGATTAGTGGAGTTTGGAATATAGTTGCATTATTTAAGAAAATTGATTTAAAAATGGAATTTGATTTAGAAATCGATTTGTAATCGATTAAGTATTGTGAAATCGTTATAAACGGGAAATGAGACTATGGAATTTATAAACAAGGTTTATAAATAACGTGAAGTGATTATCGGTAAATAAATTGAAGTTATAAATTCACGGTGAGGATTTATAAGGAGATGGGTAAATCGGCATAAAAATAAATGATAGATATTTTTTTGAAATGTGAAAAGGGGATTTACGAAATTGGGACGTAAATCAAATTGGGGATAAATCGAGAGGGATTTATAAATATTAGACTGGCTGCATTGGAAGTGAAAAGTATATTTTTTTAAGAAGTTAAGTTTGTTTTAAAAGGGAGGATTTTTAATTATTAATTAGGTAATTTAAAAAGTGTTTAAGAATATTTCAGAAAATTAATTATTTGGTTGTTTTAAATTGTTTAAAGTATATTTAATTATTAATTAAGCAATTTATAATAGGTTGATATTAAGTTAATTATTATTTAAGAATTAATCAATATTATTATTTTAAAAGATAAATTATTCAATATTAATATTATATAATAACTTTTATTTTAAAGGGTATTTGCCTAAATTTAACTTGGAAATTTATATAGAAATTTTATAAGTATTATTTTATGGAAATTATTAACTAAAGTTTTCGGAAAGTAATGGTATACTTTCATGGCGAAATCGGAGGCAGTGAGTGCCTGCAGTTAAATTTTGCATTTCTCTGGGATAGAGACGTAACCATTGAGCTATGAATCCATGGTTGATACCGCAGTGGTACTTTCCTTATTATTTTAAAAGGTTTTCAAATATTTTTGAAAAGGATTGTTTGGAATATACTAAATTCGATAAGATAAGTACATACTTTTGGATAAAGAGATTTAATTTATTTAAAATTTAAATTAAATGAAACTTGGTGTTTTTCAGTGGAAATGAAATATTTGGTTGAATGATTGTTTATTTGATAGTTAAATAACCGACTATCAAATCTGGACCCAAAATATAACTGTGGGAATATCTAGAAGAAACACGGGAATTATATGGTACAGTTACCATTCGAGGTGCTATACTGTACGTATAAACTCGTTTCGTTCTTCTAGGACGATGATAAGGAAATCCGTCCACTAACAGTTAGGAGGTGATCTCCGATCTTATTTTCGTTTGTTTATTTCCTAAAGAACCGGGGTTGAGTTTACCGGAAATATCGAACATTGTTTCGAAGAGACCGGGATCGGATAAGTTATCCGAAAACCACTTCGATCCAACGAATACGTTTTCGAAGTGAAAACAAGAGCATGGAGTCGAAGGTGGAGCAGTGAAGTGAAAGGGCTAATCGCTACTAATCCTGAGGATTTTTCCAAAATGGATGTAGTAGGAATAGTGCCTTCGGTTCCGTTCGGACCCAAAACGGACTTGTATGGATGAATGCTATCAGTACATTGTCATTGGAGGACAATGAGCATTCTAAGTGAAAATTTCTTAAAAAGGTAATCGTAGCCTCTAGCCTCATCAACTGGGAATGACTGAAAATAAGGGGAGATGCAGCAAGTCTAAGTGGGTCGCACCCAATTAGGGTATGTTTATCACCTTTCTAGATACCCTCGGATATTATTACTATGGTGCGAAGAAGAGATCGAAAAGGGTGGGAACACCCGAGGTGATAGCATATTCGGTCTATCCAGGTTAGGGGTAGTCCGATCTTGTGTTGTAGGGGATCCCGGCGTGGTCCTCGGTACATTTTTTAGACGTGTACTGTGACAGGTGGTACTCCAGTACCTAGTCATTCGTATGAAATCCATTCTTCAATACATGCCCTTTACGGTTTTAGTTGTAGAGCCTAGTACGCTGGTATTTAATTAATGTAACAATTTCAGCTATTTGAACAAGTATTTGTACTTAGACACTATTATAATATCAGATGATTTTGATATAATGTTTTGGCTATCGTAAGGTAAAAACCCGTCGTGTTTATTTGTGGCGTGGTCTTACGAGATACCTTTGATTTTCAAAGGGATTTTGATAACTTTAATAATTCAAATTGTGTGTGTTTCCTCACGCTGGTTTTCCAGACTGACTCGGTGTTATTTTATTATAATGATTGGGTCAGACCGAGTACTACAGATTCAGGTTAGGATGCTATGGAGCTCAGGAGACGAGCCGGATAACGAAGACGTATTACACATATTTGATTATATTTCGTTGTGTATTGTAGGCTGTATATTCAGCACTAGTGAGGACAAGTTATTATAACTGTCCAGTATTGAGTTATTGATGTGTTGTACTCTGATGATGTAATGTGTAAGAATCTCCTTCCTTACATGATTTCTTCTTCATATAGATAGATATAGGATCTATGACGCAATTACTTAGAAGTACATTTTGTGCAACAGCCCTTCCTATCTGATAGAAAAAGAACCCATGATCCTGAACCGATCTTAACTGGGATCGCAAATCCCAAGTTTGTCTATGAAGAGCGGATCTAATTGTATTAGTTTCTATAATTGATTTCTTCTGTGTAATACTAATTATAGGGCCTCATTGATAAGTGCTACAAGATCTCGTGCATTAGAACTCATGGTTATGGAAACTTTTTCTGTTTTTCTGTTAAATCAAAAAAAAAATTCGAATTTTATAAGGTTGAATAAAAAAGAAATTAACCTTTTTTTTATAACTGTTATGCTTAGCGTGTGACTCGTTAGTTTTTTCTTTATAGTTTTTAGTAGGATCAAAAAAAGGCTGATCCCTAATATTAATTCAATAACTACAACTACTATATAAAAAAAATTAAAAACTAATAACTAACTTATTGCTTCATATTATCGAGATCCCAAAAACAATCACTATATGACTAGATCAATCATATAGTTGTAACAGATGGTTCTATTTCCCAATCTTTCTGACTTGTGCTCCTACGGAACCAAGGTCGAAAGATTGAAAAAGTCAGTCATTAACAACCACTGATGAAGGATTCCTCGAAAAGTTAAGGATTAGAAATCGAATGGATTCGGTCTTATACATACGCGAGGAAGGTAATCAAAAAAGAAAGAAGATGAGTTCTTCTTTCTTTTATCACTTACGAGTCGTGCGAGATGAAAGTCTTATGCACGGTTTTGAATAAGAGAAAGAAGTGAGGAATCCTCTTTTTGACTCTGACTCTCCCACTCAAGTCGTTGTTCTTCTTAAGATTCCCTTTTTCTGTGGAAAAGACCCGTATCCATAATGAGGATCTTACATATGGACAATTCGTCAATATCTTGTTCATTCGCAACAAAATATTTTCTTTGTGAGATCTAAAACAAAGATTCTTTCTTGACCGAACTACAAAATGGAACTCCTTGATATGGAAAAACAGAATATAGAATAAAACCTAAAATAAAAGGATAAGGGAAGTTGCTCTTCTTCGAATCGAGTTGTCCCCGAAATCAAAAATGAAAATAAAGGTTATTTTCTACCTTTCTAATTCTTTTTTTTGCTATCGATAATGACTAATGAATTAAGAACTTTCAATTAAAACTATTTTTTTTCAATTGATTTTTTCTTGAAGTTCTTTTTGTATAAAGACATGTTATTATCTATTATATATTGTTCCGCTGCGATTGTGAGATTATGTGTTGTTGTTCTGTTTCTTCTTCTACCTCTTTCTTCTTTTCCCTAATGATCTGGTATTTCCGGCATTCGATTGCTCGGCATGTAATACAGTGAATGTATTGATGTCAATTTTCGAAGATCGAAAATCCGGGACGTCACAAAACCCAATGGAAACCCTATCAAATTCATGACTAGTAGACCACCTTTAAGTTCAATAGTACTACTAGGATTTCAAACAGCCATAGCTTTACAAAAAGATTCAAATGATGATACGAAAGAAAAGCATTCCCATGTATTATTATTTTCAAGAACCAATCTTTTTTTCATATATGCAAAATAGTAATTTAACACTATATTGTACTCAGTCTAAACTAAACAAACAATACCCTTCATTTTTTTAGAGGATTTGGACGAATAAAATCTACAACATGCTTCTTAACTAATTTACTAGAAACAAATTGATGGTTAATATCTACAATACCGACTACACATGAATGATTAGTTTGCGTAGTTTTAATAACAAAAAAATTTGGTAGGTTAAATTTACAAAAAGTATGAATACGAAAAGTACAACATTCTCATGAACAAATAGCAGTAATTCGCTCCTTATCATTTTTAACCACGTTAACTTTATATCCGTTGTTAATACAATATATCATAAGACATAATCGAAACTCTTCAACTACAGTAGCAAATCTTTAACCAACACTAGTAAACACTGAATTGCTAGAATCATTTTTTAACAATCGTTTCCAAACAGAACTAGAATCAACTGAATAACAAACCATTAAAGAAGTAAATGAGCCACAATCAATAAAAGAATCAATAAATGAAGAACTATAAAAACTAACATCAGCCAAACTACTTTTACACTGTTTAGATATAACCGAAACAAGTAAAGAAATCATCATGGCTATAAGCAACAATATACTATAAAAATCAGAATTAGTTCCAATTACTATTTTCCTATCATCTCTAATATAAACCAATTCAATAGAACCGTGTGTTAATTCAGATCGATGGTCACAGATATCATTTCTCAATCTCAACACGTAATCATTCAGACCAAACCGTTTACTATAAGGGCGTTTTCTTTTTTTAAACGAAAGGGACTGGGAAAGGGGTAAGTTTGCGAAAGGGGAATGCGTTCTTTTTACGAAAGGGGCAACGCGAAAGGGGCAAAATTATTATTTATATTATTATTCTATTTGTGTTAATTATTTTTAAATAAAATAGATATGTACCAAATACAGAATACATAATACATAGTTCAGGATTCAAAATGCAGAATACAAAATGCGAAATACAAAGCAGAATCTACAAATACAAACTACAGAATGAAGAATACGTAATAAAAAATACAAACAATTCTTAACGTAACTCGGCAGCAACTAGTTCATTTCGTATGGTATCTCGAACTAATGTCATAGCAGTTGTTGTTGTAGTTCTTTGAACTTGTCACAATCATTATTTCCACGGTTCTGAATGCTATAATACTCTTCCATATATTCTTCGGGCACCAGATCCGGATTATCGTCATATGCCATAAAATCAGGATCTCCGGCGTTGTACCTTCATATGAAATTGTGAATAGCCATTGTAGCAGTGACAATTTGTACTTGAACATTATATGGGTATGTTGGCATGTTACGTAAGATTGCAAATTTTTTCTTCCAAATTCCAAAAGTTCTTTCCACTGCCATAAGCAAACTCGAATGGTAGTAGTTAAAAACTTCATTTTCTAATTTTGGTTCATTCTGTGTATCATTGAAATCTAGAATATGGTATCTTAAACAGCGATAAGGAGGTAAATATCCTTCCATTAGTGGATACCCTGAATCCACTAAATAATATTGTCCTCTTGGCGGATGCGGAAAATTCAAACTTGGAGTATTTACAACTTCACGAAAGATTCTAGCATCATGAGTAGTTCCATCCCACCCTGCCCTTACGAATGTAAATGTTAAGTCAAAGGCGCATGCAGCCATTATATTCTATGTAGGAACACATTTACGTCCTACAAATCGTTGCATATCTGCTTGAGCAACATGAGCCATTACATGTGTATCATCAATAGCTCCAATACAATTTCTAAAGAATGGGTAATATCGTGGTGATGAACTGATTTGTTCTGAAATTCTATTAAATTGAGGATCTATCGGCCTAATAATATACACAAATATTAACAAAACAAAATCCAGAACTTTATGAAAATAACGGCCAACCGTGTTAAGTGATCGTTGAAATCTTTCAGCAATCTGTCGTACAGAAATAGCCAAAGCGATTGTATATAGAAGGATGGCTACCATTTCTCTAACTGTAACGTTCGCCGCCGGCTGCAAACCATAACTTTCCAACCGCTCACACAGCGACATAAAACAAAGCCTCTTCATTCGAAAATTTCGTTGACACTGTTCTGCATGGCCTGTAAGCATATCATTAACCCAATAAATACCGATAACTTCAGAGTCGTGAATCCGGCTCGTTTGAGGTCCACGTGTGGCATAATATAGTCTAAAAAACTGGATATCTTGCAAATCTTCAAAATCAAAATCAACCCTTTCTTCATTTGGATCTGTCATTAGGGATGAAGAAAGTAGGAGAGAAGAGAATAGAATGAGATGATGATGAAGCGGAAGAAAGTAGAGAATATATAGAAGAGATAGTTCGGGTGAACCGTTGTGGGGAGCTGTTTGCGTCCGAACATTAAATTCATTTGCTATACAAATAATGGCATGCATAAAAATTCACCGACATATTTCATGTCATGTAATACCAACAACATAGTTAAACTATAACAGTAACATAATTAAACTAATAATTACAATGACAACAAAATAAATCATATTCAATTCAACATAGGCAAATATTACTTATACAAATAATGACTTGCATAAAACTTCACTAATAGATCATATACTTTTCATGTCATACAATACCAACAACATATTCAAACTATAACTACAATATAATTAAGCACCAATTACAACAACAACAAAACCAACCAAATTCAATTCAACATAATGCTATACCAAACATTAAACAAGGAAAAATAACTAATCTCGAACTCATTTTAACAACGCAAAATAGAAGAAGAATAAGATGTGCAAATAAAATTAAATTCACAAAAAAGACTTTTCTAATCAACAAACAGCTCGAGATGCAGAAGAGCTCAAGATTTGAAAAAGCACGAAATTTGTATGCGCATGGGATAAAAGCACGAAATCAGATCAAAATAAAAAATAGTGAAATAAGAAGCAGCGAAATTCAAGACGAGATGGAGTTGATTTTGAAAGAAGATTGATAAATATGGGAACCTTGTACATAATTTTGAAAAATAAAGATAAGGACCTAAAATATAATGTAAATTTTGAAGGGGTCTAATTTATAAAAAATAAAAATAAAAATATGTGTCATCAATTTTCATTAATCTTTATTAATAATTGGCCTGGAAGCGTAATCTTTTGGTCCGACCGTGAACTTCCCAAAATACCCTTCATTCATTTATAATTCAATTATTATTTATATATTACAACCACCTAAAACAAAAAATAATTTCTGTTATTTCGAACCTATTGTCTCTACGCTAGAGCGGAACAATTCAAATTAAATTAAAACTTGAATATTTCAATGAATATATTTCTAGATTTGTGCGTTCGCTGAAATAAAATAGGTCAAATATGCACATCGGATAATAAAATATTCTTCTAGATAATTCAATACTTCTTTATTAATAGTTGTAATACGTTCGGTGTCACACATTTTTGGTGTCAACGTGAACTACCAAAAATGCCACTCTATTTTAATCACTTAAAAATTGGATGTAACTTCTTCTGCAAGTTCAAAATTCCCCTCTGCAAATATTACAAAATTTTAATATCATTTAAATATAGGATCTAACAAATAAACCTCTGCAAATATTATCAAATTTTAATATCGCTTGAATATAAGTTCTAACAAATAAACTCTGTTTTACAAATTCAAAAATTTTCTTCTACAAATATTATCAAATCTTAATAACAATTTTAAAAAAATCTAACAAATAAACCATCTTTTACAAATTATTAAAAACAAAAATTCAAATAACAACAAATTAGATGTTGCAACTAAGAAATAAAAACAAAAGCTTACTGCACATGATTTCTAGGGTTGTTACGGTTGAATCACTCAACCGTACAAACCGTTTATACGGTTACCATCTATAACGGTAACGGTTACGGTAACGGTTGAAGAATTTAAAAACCGCGGTTAACCATACCAGCCATACATGATTGTTTTGTGTAATATTTAACATTAAACTATAAAAATTAGTAATTTAAATTAAAGGAATAGCTTGCACATTATGTGCCTTTATAAACTAATAACATCTTCATGTATATTGGTCGTTTTATAAACAAATAGATAAATTTGCAAAAAACGGTTAAAGCTATATCGATTTATCATTAATAACGCATAGAATTGAAAATATATGTACGACATGCTTCAAAATTGAAAATATGACAGTTAACCATCATAGACGGTTGCGGTAACGGTTATAAGAATTTATAACCGTCAACAACGGTTACGGTTACGGTTGGTGGTAATAACGACGGTTACCGCAACCGTAACACCCCTAATGATTTCGACGTAAAAATATGACTTAACTTTTGTGCAAATCATTTCTCTTAAATATGTTAAACACATTCAATTTATAGAAAAACAATTCACGTGTAAAGCATATACTATCATTACGCACGAAGCGCATGCTGTAACGCTCGTAGAATATTAATATCATGAATGCAAATCGATATTAGCATACCACATTAGACAGTAGGTTGTGTATTTTTTGTAAATAATGAAGGTCGTTGTCTCAAAAAGTAATTGCATGAATAAATAGTGCAGTGATTTCTGAGATGGTACGAATTAAATAATGAAAGCCATCTTCTCAAAAAGTGTTATTTCCCCACAAGGACAAATAAGATGTTCATCCAAACAACTGCTCCAGCTTTCATAAAGTTGCTTCTAGTACATTGATCAAAATATCAAATTAGCTTTAGAGTGATGAGTACACATTTCTCCAACGTGAATAAGACGAAATAAATTGTTGCAACTTACAAGCATACTCCTACTGAATCATATTAAACAATCCTCGATTGGTACAACAATTTAAACTTTCTTCAGTTATTAAAGAGCTCAAGTTATTTTTGTTTACATTAATTTACACGGAAAAGGTGAATAATCTTAAGACTTAAAGGAATAAAAACTACAAAGTTTAGCACAGTTGGCTCAATCAACCAAAATACCAACTAACAGAGATTTATGAACAAACAAACAGGATATAGAGCAAAAGTAACAAACAAGATGATAGAAATAGAACACTTAGACAATCCATGTCCGGAAGGTAAGAAATGTTGCCACAATACATTTCCTAGAATTTAAAGGTGGGGAAAGGTAAATAGTTAACCATAATCAAAACTATGGTTAAGTAAATATTGGCACAGGCTGTCTGAAAAGGATGTTTAAGTTCATATGCTTCTTGATCTTAAAACAAAAGAAATTGGCTTCATGTGTATTTTTCAGAAAATTTGAATAGAGAATCTTTGTCCTGGTACAAAACACCAGAAACTAAACAATGCATTTCAAAATATCTGTACAAAATAGCTAATGAACCCCTCACATAATGGTTGAGTTTATCTTTACTAGAATGCAAATAGAAGATGTAAATTATTGCGGCCTTTCAATCAAAACCACATTTTATTAACAAAGGTGTACCACTACTATGATTGTCTAGTGATACTTCACACAAAACCTTAAAAATAACCCTTTTTTTTACTCTCTGGTTCATGAAGGACATGAATATCATAAGGGCACATGCTATGTTCTCACGTCAACTTGCATTTTGTTTCTTTTGTGCATGTCAAAGTTTCATATTTATAAATATCAATACTGTAGCAAAATCAAATACACCTCGTTTAAAGGCCAAAAATATGTTTGCATTAACAAAAGAAGTAGAGATTGTAGTTATTTTTCACAGTTGACTGGGAATGTCAGAAGACTTTAGTGCTCTATCGTCATGTAGGACTAACAATCAATTCCAAACTATTTCGACCATTTACATTCTTTAAAAAAAGAATTACTTTCTTTAAGAAAAGATATGCAAATCATACATATGCTATTAATGGCAAACCAAGCTGGTAAGCCAATACAATAGAAATATTATTATCCTTCATTTGAAAATTTCTTGCAATGCCATGTTCAATGTTTCTTGGTAATGGCCCTTTGGAAAATCACGCTGGTGATTGTAATCATATACAAATTTCTGTATGCGACCTCTACTACACGACTTTAACGGTAAATCGTCAAAAAATGCCCAGATCTGTTTAGTCCATTTCTAAAATTCCATGCCCATGACATTTATCTACCAAAATAAGCCATTCAAATCTCCCCATGTTGCTAAGATTATGGAAAAGTATGACGTGTTAGCCAATGATAATAAATATAAGTAGTCAAATGCAAAAGGCACAAGGCAAAAACTGAATTTTGCTTACGGTGAGTTTTCGTGTATACAAGCCATATCCATGATTCTAATGCATAACCACTTGCCATTCAAATGCTAATTAATGATCTGTATTCCTCATGCTCCAGACACCCACGGCTTCTTAGCACTTCTTTCAATGTATCTATATCATCCATATTGTTTGATCCCTTGCAAAGTGAAATGATATTTGCTACATTGACAGGTTTGGGCCTCCATCTGGTTGTGCCTATAAATAGTGATGCATTTTTCAAGCATAAGACTGCATTTGAAACTTGCTTTTCTTTGACATATCCTTCCCCAAGAATTTCCCATGTATATGGTTTTGGCTTGCCGCCTTTCTCCATAAAGCGATCAAGAAGAGATTTTGCTTTATAAACAAGCCCTTGTCTTGCATACCAACCCATAACAATGTTGCATATTCTAGGATCGTAATTAGATGTAGTAGATAGCCATTCTTCGTATATTTCCTCAGCTTTATCTATATCATCCAATTTTACTAAAGAAGACAGCATTGCTTGATACCCTAAGTTAAGGACGCTAGGAAAACTAGATTTGTACAAGTTCCATATTCTATATACCTCTTCTTTCTTCCCTATATTGCTATAGTGTCCGATGAGATAATTGAAAGGTTTTCGATCTCGATCTGTGATTCTACTCTCAACTTCCTTTAAGCATTTCTCAGCCTTTTCAAAATTTCCAATTTTAATGTACTCGCTTGCAATTGTACTATACGTTGTCCAATTTGGATCGATGCTGCTATCAGAAATCAACATCTCTACTACTCTCTCCATCTCCTCTATATTTTCCATTGATGCACAGTTTGTTATCCATATATTGTAGGTGTATAAATCGAATTTGATGTTTTTCTCCTTCATTTCATCTATCATCATATTAACTTTATCGTATTCTTCTAGGTTTGTGTAGAGAGTCATCATAACATTAAAAGGAAGTGTGTCAGCAGCATAGCCTTTGGCTTTCATTTTCTCGAGAAGAAGCTCTGCTTTCTCTTTCAACTTTGCTTTACAGTAAGCATTTAGAAGAGCCCCATGAGTGCGTTTATCTTTTAGTTGAGTAGGAAGTTTAGAAAAGAATTCCTCCGCATGGGAAATGCCATATGCTTTTGCAATAAGATCCAGCTGGATTGCCATATCACTGGAGTTAAATGCAAACCGGTCCTTTTGGTCTGCCATCCATTCATAAACCTGACACAATATATGTAAAAAGAACATTAACAATTGGTTGAAAGCTGGAGAAAACAGATTCTATTACATTTATTGTTGAAAGAAATGGCAAAAATGATGATATTTTACCATGCTTCTATCAACTTCATTGAAACATTTGTTATAGTAACTAAAAAGCATGCCAAATTCAACTTGATGGCCGGCTTTACAATCAGTATAATTTTGTAGATGTTGCTTTCTTCTTACTATACACATGCATATACACCACCATTGAAAAAATCCTTCTAAAATCCTTCTAGACCTCCGCCTAGGCCCTAGGCGAAGCTTACCACCTAGCTATTTTCCTAGGTCCGCCTAAACAAGGTTTACCGTTTCGTCTAAAAATGTAACATGTATTTTGACACTGGTTAGGTATTATTTAAGGCTCAGTGCCACATATAAGCATTAATGTGTTAGTTTCAGACGGTCTTGCCTCTTTGACTACTCCTAAGCATACCCAAAATCCCAAATTTCCAATTAATATCAGTTGATACTAAAAAAACACTAAAATTTCATCCAAAAGACATGAGTTATCAAAATTGCCTAACTCTGATTAATTCTCGATTAATCCTCGTCCAAACGATTAATCCTTAACCCATACTTCCCGCCTAGCGTCCTTCTGTAAGGATACCCCATTCTACACCTTAAAATTAGGGTTGTCAATGGATATTCGAAAAATTTGAAATCTGTCTGCATCTGAAAAGCGGGTAAATATCCGATATCCGGAAAAACGGATGCGGATACAAGACATCCGCATCCAAAAATTATCCGTTCGGTTTTTATCAAGATTATAATTCAAATTATCTATATTTTAACGCAGTGAAGATATTCGTTTATTATTTTATTAAGTTAGTAATATATATTATATGCATTTAATGCTTATTAACTATTCGAAACTATTTATTATTATCATATTTGTTAATTTTTAACGCTTTTATAATCAATGGGACTGAAAAATGTTTATGTTAAATTAAAATTTTCATTTTATAATTCTAGATCTATTGGTCGTTGGCGGATATCTCTCCGTGTCCACGGATGCGGATATACGATATCCGAAAATGATTTCGGATGCGGATGCGGATATGGCACTATCTGCATCCAAATACATCCGTTGACAGACCTACTTAAAATGAGGCCCATATTTACAATAAATCTAAATGAAGGCAGTATTTAGAATTAGTTATTCCAGGAGGCTTATTTTTGTAGTTATCTCAAAAAATATTGATTAACAAGCTTCAGTTCAAGTGGTTTATAACACTGATATAAACTTTGAGTATTTAGACTTTAGAGACTTAGAACAAACTAGACTCATCAAAATATGACACAACTCATTTACCCTACATATAAATCGTTATTAAATGGATCATAAACGGGTTGACCGAGTTTTAAACGGGTTATAAATGGATAACTCATTTAGCTATTTATTAAAAATTTAAAATTCAAAAATATATATTTGAAAATAAAAATTTAAAATTTTCGAAAAATTTGAAATTTTTTACTCGGACAATTAGAAAGAAGCCGCTATATTTTTTGTTCAAACTGCAATAATTTCTTCATGCTAACTCGGAATCAGGCAAACTTCGACCGATGAACTTCCGCCTAAATTACAGACAATATGAAATACTCGAATACTTCATCTTGTGAATGCACGATGTAGTTCTGCATGGTGACTAACAGTTGTATTTAGCAAATAACAAACTACATCCCCATATTTGAACTCCAACCAGGCAGAATTCGCTATTTTTTTTCAAACTACAATAACTTCATAATACAAACTTGGAATCGGACAAGACCTCGACATATGAACCACCACCTAAATTACGAATGATATGGAACGCTCGGATACTTCATCTTGTGAATGCACACTGCAGTTCTCCATGATGATTAACGGTTGTACTTCAAAAATAACATGCTACATCCTTATATTTAAACTCCACCTAGGCAGAAGCCGCTATTTTTTTGTTTATACCGTAGTAACTTCTTCATGCTAACTCGGAATCGAGCGAGACTTCGACCGATGAACTCCCACCTAAATTACGAACAATATGAAACACTCGGATACTTCATCTTGTGAACGCACATTGCAGTTCTTCATGGTGACTAACAGTTGTACTCAGAAAATAACAGAATATGTCCCCATGTTTGAACTCCGTCTTGGTAGAATCCGATATTTTTTTTGTTCAGACTGCAGTAACTTCTTCATGTTAACTCGAAATCAGACGGGACTTCGACCGATGAACTCCCATCTAAATTACAGACAATATGGAACGCTCGGATACTTCGTCTTGTGAACACACTGTAGTTCTCTACGATAACTAACAGTTGTACTTAGAAAATAACATGTTACATCTCTATATTTAAATGGGTTAAATGAGTAACCCGCTTATTAAATGGATTGGGTCAGACTGACCCATGTGAATGATCACAAATGGGTTGGGTCAAAGTCAACCCAACCAATTTTGACACAACCCAATCCGTTTGGCGGGTCTAAGACAAACTATAACCAATAGTTACATGAACAACATATGCTAAAACTTTGGATAATATTTTTTTCCTTCAGTCCTACAGTTGCTACCAATTTATACATCACCGCATGAACCCAATGCTTTCTTTCAGCCAATCTATCTATTATATTAGAAATCACACTTGGACCATGTTTCTCATGTATTGTTTGAACAGGTATTTGATGTATATTACAAAAATAACTTTGTAGTTAACATAAAATTTTGAATTTCTTTGAATGTTTCCCTTATAAGATTAAGTTCCAATCCATTATGAGTTTCTATTTCGCATAGATATGCATATTGCATGTCTTGTTAAAATAAATGACAAAACTTTGCAATAACATTACATGATCTAAATCATTTATTTTTTAGCAACATTTGTAATCTTAGGAATGTTGATCGTATTGAAATTATTAGTAATAGTTGATGCATTAACCTTAAAATGTGACTATTTCACTAAAAATGTAGTTAAATTACATATGTTGGCACATATTTAAACATGGAGTTTTAGTTGAACTTCATATCATACTAAATTAGTAAATTATAATTGGACTGACCACGATGAAACCAAAAATTTAGTTCAAAAAGTGGCATAATCGGATTAATAGTTTAAATGTGTAATATGTCTTAAAACGACAGGATTCGGCATATTAAAATTTACGCATTTTTGAACCCAAAAAAGAAATGCAAAAAAATTGATAAAATAAGAAGACGTGGTTTTCTTTTCCACGTGCCATGTGCACCATTCGGTATGCCTTCACATGTACATTGTGTTATGGATGCAAAAGACGCAACTGTCCTGCTGCATCATGGCACACTCAAGGTTTTAAAACTCAAACTCGATCACTTCTCGATTTGAAGAATCTAGATATCCAATCTCGCATCAGCCGAGATCACGGACAAGATAAATGTATTTCCAACATCCATTTTGAATATACATCTTGGGACCTAAAGTTATTCTCGAGGCAATCTCGAATATGTTATGGTTAATATTAATTTGCATACCACTAAATTCACAAATGCTAATTACTAAAATATAATTTAATTTGCTTGATATGCAATAATAACACCATCGTCATTAATAGCTTGAGAAAGCCTTCACATTATGTGATGCAAATAATGGGGAATTACTGAAATAATGTGTGTAATAATGCAGATAACATACAAGAAGGTTATTCGGATAGGAAATCTGTGTGCTATTAAAATTAAAAAATCGAAAATTACTTGCATTACAATAGTTATTTCACATGCACAAGTTTTAGTTAAGAAACTCTGGAAAAGCTTAGAATGGTATGGAGTCATTGTTTGCTAGTACTAGGTTTTTTACCCTAGGCATCAAATTTTACTGGTGAAATTGGCAGGTTTGAACGAAAACTTAATCATATTAATTTCCAGAACTATATACATATGCACATAAATAACCAAAACAATTAATGAATAATTAACCAAACTTAATCATCCAAAATATTCATGCATAAGAAATCTATTAACAGATGCGTCGTATACACCTATCGAATTCATGCTGATAAAGATAAAACATCGAATGATAAATCATCTAAATATGGTAAAAAAATACTAATTTTTGTAAGTAATGGTTGCTATAGAAGTATAAACAAATCAAATTATGAACTGAATCAAAATCAAATTAATTGGAACAAAAATGTGAAGCAAAACAAACTAGGGTTAGAAATAATAAATAAAAGTAAGAAGAACCATAGTTGAATCAAATCGAATTCATGCTGATAAAGATAAATTATCAAATAATAAATCATCTAAATATGATAAAAAAATACTAATTTTTGTAAGTAATGGTTGCTATATAAGTATAAAAAAATCAAATTACGAACTGAATCAAAATCAAATTAATTGAAACAAAAATGTGAAGCAAAACAAACTAGGGTTAGAAATAATAAATAAAAGTAAGAAGAACCATAGTTGAATCAAATCGGGTCATGAAGTAAAACTGAATATATAAAAATATGAGTGCAAAAAAATAATTTTATTGATTAATGAAGCCTCCTACCAATGGTCACTATAAAAAGAATTAAGCGAAAGAAAACCATAGAAACAGGGTTAAAAAGGTTAAGAAAAAAATAAAGTTAAAATGCAACAAAAATTTGAACTAAATTAATGGGCCTAACCAACTAGATGCAAAATGAAAGAAAAAATAAACATCAAACCTACCGAGATCGCTCGAATTCGAGATTTGAGAATCTCAACTAAGATTTAAGTGAAACGAGATTCGAGTGAATTCTTTGTTTCAAATCGTCCAGTCCACAAAATGAATCTTGGTCGAGATCTCAATCGAGATGATGAAGATTTAAAATCTTGGATGCGCCATTCATACGTATGGTCGCTTAAATTTTCAAGCATACGAGTGTTCAATTTTGACTTATTTGGATCCATGGTACACCAATTTTGAACATGTGATTTGTCTTATACTGCTTTTTAAATAGTTGTTTACAATTGCATTCATTTTCTTTTGAAATAATGTCCTAAACATTAACGAAGATTACTAGTAGGTTTTCTACCATTTTTAGATAACACTGGCATATTTATACAACATGCAATCCTTTTTACTCCACCTTCACAAGTTTTTTCTTAAATGGTCATTGTTGGAATTTTTCATTGAAAATGTGTGAACATCGAAAAATCTAGAGAAGTGCGTTGAGACTATTTAGTCCCACATTTTAAAATATATATATATATGTATGTATATATATATGTATGTATGTATATGTATATATATATATATATGTATGTATGTATATGTATGTGTGTGTATATGTATGTGTGTGTATGTATATATATGTATGTACGTATGTATATGTATGTACGTATGTATATGTATGGAGTTGTTATGGTAATGATAAATTTATCATATCAATACCAAGCAATCGATAACCAATCTCGAGCTACAATGGTATACCAATAATATCGGTATGGTAACGGTAAATTCACCATTATTAACGGTAAATGTAGCGGTAAAGAAAGATCAAAACCAATGGTAACGGTAAATTTACCAGTCATGTTAATTTTGTTTTTTCACTATTTTGATTAATCGTAACCACAAAAACTTTGAAGGTTTATTATATTTTAAGCGGGTGCTTGCAGTATTATTTATGATTATATTTTTTTGACTTTATTTACTTCAAAGCGTAAGATTGGTAAATTTATTATTTCACATTGTTGTAAATAATTTATGATGAATCACGAAAATTTTCTCCATCAACTAAAATAAGTCAAAATTTTATAGAAGCGTTAATGGAGTTTAATTAGTAGTAAAATATTTACTTTTTTTATCACTATCAAAATTCTAATGTTATAAAATTTTAGTATCTTTATGCATTGGTATATTTACCATTATCCGTTAATGGCATAAAAAACGGTATACCAATGAACATTTTACCAATGTCAAATATAAAGTATCAGTAGTCATTTTTGACTCACCAGTAATATCGATACGGTAACATTTTTCTTGTATCAGTAGTGATTACCATTACCATAACAACCTTATATAGATATATATATATATATAATTTATTTCTAAACAACTATATGGATCCTTTAAGGATCCAATGTTTTCATTTAAGTTGAAGAGAGGAGCAATGCATAACTAACACACGTGCAAATGTGAGCTTCGTCCATTCGACCAACTTGATCCAGATCGAGCGAGGTTGGGTTGAGTAGCACATTATATTTTTGGTAGAAAATGTGAATAGTGATTTTCTAAAGCAGTTTATTTTTTTCTCTATGATTTTTTACACAATTTGGGTATTCCTCAAATCTCAAAAATGTGCTCTATTTTTCTATTGGAAAATATCTTGTCTATCGATCGAAGAATAGATGAACAAAACAACATACATCATAACATGCGTTTTCTTCTACTTTTGAAATTCCCATTACAAAACACTCCAAACGGTTTGGAGCTAATAAATATTAAAATGGGTGCGTAGGTTGATTTCATCAGAGAAAAGAAATCGAAATTGGTTGTTTTATTATGGAGACGACATGGTTGATAGCTTACCTTGCATGATAGAGTTGTGATACATCTTAAAGAAAGCGACTTCATTTGTGATTCAACCAGAAATTCAGTTGGTACTACTATGTCACAACAATTTTAAGGCATTTGAAATTCATTTCTATAGCCGATGAATGAACCAATTTTGTTGCCATTGACACAAATACTATTTCTCTTTGAGGGACTTCATTTAAAACGATGGAGATAGAAGATGTGGTTATTTCTAATTGTGAAGAAGATGGTTTATGTTTTGACTACTGACAAGCCTATTTTGCCTGAGCAATCCATTAACGAACGGAAGAAACACCTACGGTTATGGATGGAAGATGACTAGTTTTATAAGAATTTTATTCTTAAAGGCATGTGCAACCCATACGGTTACAACTCAACTAAGTCATGTATTCTTGAAGCAAGTACTCTTGAAGCGATAAGAGAATGAGTTTATAGCAACTCTTAATGAGATATATACTCTATGTGGAGTGGAGTACCTAACTACAGAAGTACTCTTGATAAACTCCCATATGTGAACCTGTAAATTTAGTTATTTCCTATCAAATTTTGAGACAAAAATTTCTACAGTGTTCGCTATACAGGTACAGATGTGTTTGGCCTTTAACGTACGAGTTATTGACTACATCTTATAAATGTTGCGTGTGATTTGATATCAGAGATAGATTTCACGATAACGTGTCATTCTAGTATAATATGAATCTTACACACTATGCAAAGGTTCAAGTCAAAAGATATATATGTTTATGCCCAATCTTATAGATTCGAAAATTGCACGAGAACATATTTTTTGAAATTCAAATGGGAGATTATTAGAACTTTTGTTAAAAATGTGTGAAATTTAAAAAAAAAAGAACTATATTGAGCAATTTTGTATCACATCTTGGAAAATTAAAAAAAAATCAATATATTCATATATGGCTTTCTAAGCCACAATATTGGGTCATCTAGGCAATCCAATGTTTTCCTTAGGTTAAAGAGATGAGCTATGCATGACCATCACATGCGTGTCATCTATTTATCCAACCGACCCGACCCGATCAAATCTGGGTCGGTCTATTGTGGTGTAGCATTTTATATTGTTGGAAGAAAAATATGAACAATAATTTTTTGAAAATGCTTTTGGTTTTAAATGGTAGAAACAGGTCATGTTTTTTCTTATATCTTTTACATGATCAGATTATTCCTCACATCTCAAAAACGTGTTTTGTTTTTCGGTTGTGAGACATCTCGTCCATTTAACCTGCGAATAGAATGACAAAGCATAATACAACACGTCTTCTTCCACTTGTAAAACTTCCATTACAACTCACTTCGAACAATCTCGAGCTAACAAACATTAAAAGCAAACCAAAATTGGTTGCTTTATACTGAGGACGGCATAGTTGATAGTCCACCTTGCACGATTAGGATATAACAACGAAACGTCTTAAAGAAAGCGACTTTATCCGAGACTCGAACAAAAACTCAGTTGGTACTATTCTGTTACAACAGTTTTCAGTAGTCAAGAACATAGAGAATTATCTTCGAAAGAAATGGATCCATATAATTTTCATGCAACCGTACACAATATAACAGATGGTGCTCTTTAACCACTATCAATAAAGTCCAGCCAAATTGGAAGATTTTTCTATGGGAAGTCAAGTTGTAACTACCAAATATATCTGAAATTTTGATGTGCATTCAAAATTCAAAGTCTATTTGTGTTTGACGTATTAGGGAGTGTTTCTATGGTTTGTAAAGTGAAGTTCGCTGAAATGAATGTTCTAGAACAATAAGTCGGAAAATGAGTATAAAATTGAGTTCAAAAGTAAGATGAATGTTATCATTTGTGTTAATTTAATTGTGTTAATGTTATGTAACTTTTTCATTATCAAAATTTACGATTATCAATTCATTGCTATAATTAAATAATTAGACAAAAAAATATTACATGATGCAGATTTTTGTTAAAACAGGTCTTCATAATATAAAATTCCGTTTTTTTGTTACAATGTTAAGATAAAACATTAATAACATTATAACAGCACACATTAATGTAATCTCTACAACAACTCAAACAGCTACAATATGTTCAAGTGTTGAGATTAATTTTTCATGCATTTGTCAGGTTCTGACAGCATTTAGATGGAGTCGATTCAGCTCACCCAACCGCATAATCAAATGGAATCAAAATCTTCATTAGCATATTCATCAAAATCTTTATTTTGATTAATGAACATTTTCTGTAGAATAACGAAGAGTGCATATGACAATTATAAAACGCGCTGTTAAACCACATAACCAAACATTGATTTTGCGTCTGCAGTTTTACAACTGTGGACACAAGGTTACACGCAGAAAGATAGCGTCCCAATAACTGACGCCAGACAGATATGGGGACATAGAGCTTGTTGAAGTACTTGCACGCGCTCTTGGGTGAAAATTAACAAACTTGGTTATGTTCTTGTTTGCGTAGTACATTAAAAGAGCACCATCCATTTCCTAATATGGAAATAATGACCAACAATATACAACTACATTCAACATTAATCCAAGAAAACAAACCTGAAGTGCAAGTGTAAAACGATTGAATTTGCGCAACTCCTTAGCAGCGCGACAAAGAAGCCACTTGGAAAGCTTAATGTCCTCCTCTTCCTCCAACTGATCCAAAATAAAACCAGAACCAAGACTAGGGTTATCCATCATCGAAATCTTTCTATACAAACCTCCCCACTTCAACGCCTGTTTCTTCTGGAAATCCACAGCCCCGACATTCCGAGCTTGCAAAGCCGAGCATCGTATCGGATCGAATTGGATTTGTCTGCACTTGAGTATGAATTTAGTGGGGGAGGAGGAAGAGAATGAGATAAAAATGGGCTGGAAAAGTGGAGAAGGCGAGATGTGAAGAAGCATGACTTGTATTTTTAGGGTTTTAGAGTGTGTGAGTAATCAGTTGGGAACGGGGATAAGAATTAGACGACCTGGATTCGTAGATAGTGAATTTATCGGGCTTTCTAAAATCTAAAACAGAAGGTTGGGCTTAAACTAACCTAATATCCATTTTCATCCGTTAATTCTAATCATCGATACACATTGGTGACGAAGCGAAAAAAAAAGTTAAGTTTTACAGAGCGGAAGCGATATTTTTTAAACAGAAAATTATTGTAAGGACAAAATTTCTTAGAATTTTAGCCTCAAGGACACGACCTCAATATTTTATCCACAATGACAAACATTCTCCTAAAAATTATTCATAAGGACAAACATTCTTTTAAAATTATTCATAAGGACAAACATTTTTCCAAAACTGCTACCGTACTAAAAACTGATACCTAAAAACTGCTATCGATAACTACAAACTGATATCTAAAAACTTAAAAACTGATACCTAAAGAAAGTTGTCCTTCAGGCTAAATTACTGAAGGTCTGTCCTTGAGGCTAAAATTCTGAGAAATTTTGTCCTTGACAATAATTTCCTGTTTTGAAATATCATTTTTTGATTCGGTAGCAGTTTTGAAAAAATGTTTGTCCTTATGGATAAAGGTGTAAATCGAAACTTTGTGGTCAACCAAATTAAATAACTTTTCTGCTCCAGATGCAAAACATTATTTGTAAAACCGTTAAAAATAAAACAATATAACAAGTCACAAAAAAAAGATATTTATTCGTTTTCATTTGTCATGGTACAATACGAATGAATTTTATTTATAGGTTTAAGATGGAATAGGAGAATAAGAATAATCCCCCCGTAACTTTATTCATACTCAATATTATTTATATTAGTACAACCATTCAACATGGAAAACCAAGCTGATTAGTTGTATAATTTCGTTAAAAATATATATTACACATCATTGTTTTCAACTAATAAACACATAATAATATGTATAATAAAATAGTTGTAAATACAAAATATTACTTGCATTATGTGTGCATTGATATCGCGATGACGAGTATTTTTCTTAAGAGTACTTTTGGCAGTTTATGCTTTCTTGAATAGATATATTTTCTTTCGAACTTTAAGTTACATTTTACATATATGGTTGTATATCGGATAGGACAGTCCGTTGTCCTTCCCGGTCCGAGGCTGTAATGCGTCCGCTCCGTGTCCGTACAATTCTCATTTAAGACACGAAGTATGACAAAAAAAATGTAGCAAAATACGTCTGTTCGAAAATGTTCGATGTTTTTCTATTCTTCGAACATTTTTTGTCCGTTGTCCGGCTCATACGAACAATGTTCGAACTTAAAACATACTGTTGGAACCTGCCTTCTTCGATTTTAATGCAACAACTATATATTTCAACCTATATACTATAATGTCAAATATTCTTGCAGGAATCTACAAGAGAAGCTATTATCATATCATCAACAAGATTAAGTTCTCAAAATTTTATTATTTCTAAGTTAGATATTTTTTGTACAATCTCTGATATGATGATAAAACACACACACACAAATATTCTTTTAAAAATCATGCTTTAAAATAAATAAATATCTTTAATTATTTAAAGATATAAAAAGGTATTTTCAAAATTATATAATATCTCAAGTTCAAAAGTGCTAAAAACAAAGGAAGGAACAAAACAGTACAGATTTAGACGTTTGTATCTTAATTCAGACGTCTGACACCAATGTCAGACGTCTAAAGATAAAATAATAGACGTCTGAACCCTCTGTATATAGTGCTTCTATTTCTATATGAAATAGACGTCTGTCAATTTAATAACAGACGTCTGACAGACGTCTGAATTAAAAGACAGACATTTGAAATGACTGTTGTTTTGCTTCTTCTATTTTTTGAATTTCAAACTTTATTCAGACATCTGTCACTTTTCTCTCAGACATCTGAACTTGACGAACTGAAGCATCTCTTCATGAAATATCAAATTCTGAAGAGTTGTCTTCTTCACCAAGAGTTGCACTTCTTCTAATAGTTGCAACTATTAAATTAAGACTATTCAATACTATAAATAGAGATGAAAATCCACTATTTTAAAAATACCAATTCTTTCTATCTATTCTGATCTTATATTGTTATAATATCAAGTGATTTTCAATTCTCTACTTCCTATCTTTGCACATTCAAATCATCATATCAAGAAGATTATAGGAAGGGTGTACTACATTGACTATATTCGTGTTATTCAAAGAACACACAAGTCAAGAAACAATTTACCAAATTGTATTTGAAGTCCTATTCGGTTGCTTAGGCGGAAAAGTCCTGTTCGGTTGCTCAGGCGGTGTAATACCTGTTCCTCCGGGTTAAGTGAGGGTTGTTAGAGAAATTCCAGAATGAGTCTAGGACTGGACGTAGAACGAGAAGTTCGAACCAGTATAAAAATCTCTGGTGTCATTTTTATTACTTCCATTTACTATTATTTATAATTCCGCACTTGCTAGTCGTAGTTTAACTATATTATCGATCAATATTCACTTTCATTTGGTATCAGAGCAAGGTCATCACATAACTATAACATAGTTATCTGATATATTTTTTTAATAAAATGAACAATAACACTAGCAACAGTTTTACCGAGGGACAAGCCACTACTCGACCACCATTGTTTAACGGATTAAATTATAGTTATTGGTCAACTAGAATGAGAATTTTTATGCAAGCAAGTGGATTTGAAACCTGGAATATCATTCAAACTGAATATCATATTCCTACTACAGAGTATGCTACATGATCTAATACCCAAAAACTAGATGCTACTGCAAACGCAAAAGCAATGGACATGTTATTTTGTGCTTTAGACAAAAATGAATTCAATCGAGTTAGTATCTGTAAAACTGGATATGAAATTTGGAATACTCTTAAGGTTACACACGAAGGAACAAATAAAGTAAAACAAAGCAAGATATCTACGCTTAAAAACCAATTTCAAATTTTTAGGATGAAACAAGGAGAAAGTATCAGTGAAATGTACTCTAGATTCCAGGATATTTATCACTCACTTTTAGCTTTAGAAGTTACTTTTACTGAATCTGATGTTGTATCAAAAATCCTTAACTCTTTAACTGATGAATGGGAACAAAAAGTCTTAGCTATCGAAGAAGCTAATGATATTTCAACCATAAAAACAGAAGAGTTAATAGGAAATCTAATGTCCTATGAAGTAAATTTACAGGCAAGACGAGCACAAGCACAGGACAAGAAAACTATCGCTTTTCAAGCAGAAAAAGAAGACTCTGAATCAGAAGATGATATGGCATTTATAGCTAAGAATTTCAAAAAGTTCTTAAAATTCAAAAAGGGTAATAAATTTGGAAATAACAAGGGTTTTAATAAGCCATCAAGCTCATCTCTTGAATGCTACGAATGTCACAAGAAGGGCCACATAAAGAAAGATTGTCCTGATCGGAAGAAAGAGAATAATCTCAAAAAGGACAAATATAAAAATAAACAAGTCTTCTCAGTTACATGGGATGATACAGAATCTTCTTCATCAGACAGTGATAATGACAGTGATTCAGAACAAGCCAGCGTTTGTTTTATGGCAACAAATGATGATGTAAGTGATCTAACTTTTGACGATTTAATAGAAATAAACTCTGAATTGTTAGATAAACTTAGAATCCTAAAGAGTAAATATAAAGATGCTTTAGGAAAATTAAATAGAACTGAAATAGAAACTGACATGTTAAAAGATGAAAAGAAAATATTAGAGGAAGAGTTAGTAAAATCTCAAGAATCTTATGTTAATATAACATCTCAATTCACTGATTTAAGCAGTGAAATAGAAAGACAGAAATATGAGAATGTTAAATTAACAAAAGAGAATTATGATTTAAACTCTAATATTAAAACACTTGATATAGAGGTATCAAATCTTAAAACAAAACTGGAAAATATTTCTAAAAACGTTTCTAAATTTAACAGTGGAAGAGAGAGTCTCTCTAAAATAATTGAGAACTCTCAAACCTGTTCAAATAAAAAGGGGTTAGGATATAAAAAAACCAATACAAAAGTATTCTAAAAATAATGATTCTTTATGTACTAATTTCAAGAAAAAGGAATCTATATCTACTCAAAAAGCTTCTTCAAAAGTTATTCATCCAAAATCAATTATGATTTGGGTTCCAAAAACTAATAATAATTTGATTAGGAAAAACTACATTAAATCTTTCATTATGTCTGTACATAAGAATGAAAATTTTATTTTTAAAGGGAACTCTAAACCCAACTGGGTTTGGCTTCCTAAGATTTAACTCTTAGGACCCTAACAGAGGAATTGGGTACCAATAGAATTTCATTTTTTTTTGCAGGTACCGATTAAGAAAAGAGGAAAATGAATTCTAAACAGTGGTTGTTCAAAACACATGACAGGCGACAAAAATATGTTAACTAACATTATCTACTCAGATGGAGGATCTGTCACTTTTGGAGATAATTCCAAAGGTTACATCATCGGCAAAGGAAATGTGAGCAATGACGGTACATCTAATTTACCTCTTATTACAAATGTCTTATTAGTTAAAAATTTAAAACATAACTTACTAAGTATTAGTCAATTATGTGATAAAGGTTTTAACATAGTATTTTCTGAAAATAAATGCAATATTTTTTATCATAACAAAAAATATTATTTTCGAAGGAGTAAGAGATCGTAATATTTATATTTTGAATATGAAAATAAATCATAATACAAATATGTGCTTATTAGTCAAAGAAAATGATCCTTGGCTATGGCATAAAAGATTTCGTCATATAAATTTCAAAGCTATTAATAAATTATCCAAAAACAATTTGGTAAAAGGATTACCTAAAATGAATTTTAAGGTAAATAGCATTTGTGATGCTTGTCAACTAGGAAAGCTAACTAAATCTTCTTTTAAATCTAAGAAGATCATCTCAACATTACAACCTCTTGAGTTGTTACATCTAGACTTATTTGGACCAACTCAGACTCGATCTATTAATCACAATAGATATGTTTTTGTAATAGTTGATGACTTCTCTAGATATACTTGGACTTTATTTATGAAAAACAAAAGTGATACATTTGAAATTTTCAAAATCTTTGCTAAACGTATTCAAAATATTAAAAATCTAAAAATTAAAAACATTAGAAGTGATCATGGAGGTGAATTTAAAAATGAAATGTTTGAGAAGTTTTGTAATAAGAAAGGAATATTTCATAACTTTTCATTTCCAAGAACGCCTCGACAAAATGGAGTTGTTGAACGTAAAAATAGAACACTTCAAGAATGTGCTAGGACTTTATTGAATGGAACCTCTCTTCCAAAACAATTTTGGGCAGAAGCCGTTGCTACTGCGTGTTATGTCCTAAATCGTGTCTCTATTCGACCTTTAACTAAACATACTCCATATGAACTCTTCAACGGTAAAAAACCTAATATATCTTACTTTAAAGTGTTTGGTTCTAAATGTTTTGCCTTAAATACGAAAGATCAATTAGGAAAATTTGATCCAAAATCGGATGAATGTATATTCATCGGATATTCAAAACGAAGCAAAGCATATAGAATCTATAATAAAAGAACTAAATCTATTGAAGAAACACTTCATGTATCATTTGATGAAAATTTCAAAATTAAAACAAATGATGATGAAGACATTATAATAAATTCAAACTCTACTTTTGACAACAATGCACCTGACAATACCGCTTCTATAAATCAAATTGAAACTGAATTAAAATCCCCACCAAGAATTTTAAAAGATCATCCTTTTCAAAATATAATAGGAGATATTGATGAAAGAGTTAAAACAAGGAATCAACTAAATCAAATGGGTCATATAGCTTTTCTTTCTAATATAGAACCTAAAAATATTAGGGAAGCCTCAACTGATGATTATTGGATTATTGCGATGCAATAAGAACTAAACCAATTCGAAAGAAATAACGTTTGGGATTTAGTTCCACGACCGAATGATCAATCAGTTATTGGCACTAAATGGGTTTTTAAAAATAAAGCTGATGAAAATGGTAATATCACTAGAAATAAAACTAGATTAGTTGCACAAGGATATAATCAAGAAGAAGGAATTAACTATGAAGAAACGTTTGCTCCTGTCGCAAGATTAGAAGCAATACGAATCCTATTAGCCTATGCTTGCTTTCATGATTTCAAATTATATCAAATGGATGTTAAAAGTGCATTTTTAAATGGATTTATTAAAGAAAATTTTTATGTTGAACAACCTCCCTTGTTTATACACGAACAATTTCCAGACCATGTTTATAAACTTAAAAAGGCTTTATACGGTTTAAAACAAGCACCTCGTGCTTGGTATGATCGTCTAAAAAATTATTTAATCGACTCTGGTTTTAAAATTGGAAAGGTTGATCAAACTCTTTTTATTAAGAAAAAGAAACATGATATTTTAATTGTTCAAATTTATGTAGATGATATTATTTTTGGATCAACTAATGATAAATTATGTCAAGAATTTTCTAAAATAATGACAAATGAATTTGAAATGTCTCACATGGGAGAATTAACATATTTTCTTGGACTTCAAATTAAACAAGTTAATAATGGCATTTTTATAAATCAAGAAAAATATTGTAATAATTTAATCAAACGCTTTGGTATGGAAAATACTTCTGCCAAACCAACTCCTATGAGTACAACCATACATCTTGAAAAAGATGAAAATGGCAAGAGTGTAGACCAAAAATTATATCGAAGTATGATTGGATCATTATTATATTTAACCGCCAGTAGACCCGATATAATAATGAGCGTTTGTTTGTGTGCATGATTTCAAGCCGATCCTAAAGAATCACACATTAGAGCAGTGAAACGTATTTTACGTTATCTTAACAAAACCAAAGATTTTGGACTATTTTATCCGAAAGAATGTCCTTTTGAATTAGTGTCATATAGTGATGCTGATTTTGGAGGAAGTCGGACGGATAGAAAAAGTACAAGTGGGACTTGTCACTTCATTGGACGGTCTCTAGTATCTTGGTTCAGTAAGAAACAAAATTGTGTATCACTTTCTACTTGTGAAGCATAATATATATCTGCAGCTTTGGCATGTGCTCAAGTAATTTATATGCAACAAACTCTTCAAGATTTTGGCTTTAAATTATCTAAATCTACAATCTTCTGTGATAATTCTAGTACTATTAATTTATCCAAAAATCCAGTAAATCATTCACGGACAAAACATATTGATATTCGTCATCATTTTCTTCGTGATAATATTGAAAAAGATATAATCAATCTAGAATTCGTATCTTCGGAAAATCAATTAGCAGATATTTTTACTAAACCATTAAATGAAAACACTTTTGTAAAATTAAGACGAGAACTTGGAATTATTTCTTTCAAAAATTTATGAAGTTTACTTCATCTCAATTCTGTTTTTATTTAAAGGTTAATATAAAAAACTTGTTTTTATCCACACATATTTTTGGTTAAAATTAAATTATTCTTCTTTTAATCTTAACCATTTATTATTTAGCCTTCAGTTTTTTATAAAATCTTTCATTTCGAAGAAAACCTTCATTCAGATTATTCTTTACAAAGGTGAAAGCAAAATTGTCAATTATGTTTTTTAACTTTGCATTATTCATATATACAATGGATGGTTCATCTTCAGATGAGCCTTCCTATTCATCTGAATATTCGTCAATTGATTTTGAAACACCTAGTTCTGGGTCTTCCGAACTTCCAACTCCAACTCTAGCTTATATTCCGATATGTCCACCACAAAGTCATCATACGGGGTATACGTCAGAAAATAAACGCACGCGAAGAAATTTATTTCCATCTCCAACTACTAAAGAAAAGATAGATGACTTACATCACTATCAGAGGGAAACACTTAATCTTCAGCGTGAAATTTATTTTGAGCAAAAGAGTCATGGTAGACGACTTAGTTTTCTTGAACGTTGTGCTGCAAAAATATGTGGTTCATCTCCGATCAACACAAATGCACATATTCTTTCACCTCAACGTCCTCATGTTTCCCCAAATTCATGGGACCGTCAGCCTCAATGGTCTCCCATTAAACAATCTGATGAACACAATCAACACGAATCATCCAAAGGGAAGTCTCCGAAGTCTCCAAAAACTCCAAAGACTCCTAAGTAGATAATATATATATGATTGTATGTTGATTTGGTTATTCATGTTTTCTTTGTATTTTCAAAATAAATAAATATTTGAATTTTTTTTTCTTTTATCATTAAACTAAGCAAAAATATTCAACATCAGACATACAGACGTCTGTAAAACGCCTTCTTTTACTGTTTTCAGCCACACAGACGTCTGAATCATTTATCATAGACGTCTAAATTAAGTTTAAAAATTTTCAATTTTTCTGGTGTAAAATTAGCCGTCTGTTTGAAAATAACAGACGTCTGTTCTCCAATAGACGTCTAACATAAAATTTTCAGACGTCTGATTTTAGTTCAAAATGTTTTTCACTCTCTGTTTCAATTTAAACCTACTGAGTCGTCTGTCACTATTATTTAGACGTCTGTCATTCTTATTAGCCGTCTGTTATAATAATTTAGACGTCTAAACTTCTCTGAATTATTTCTTATCTACAGAACTTCAGACGTCTGTATATTTTTTAGACGTCTGAAACTCTGTTAGAAAGAAAACAATATAAATCATACCAACGGTTTCTCTTCTTCATCACGTCTATTTTTTTTCTCAAAATCAAAATTCAAAACCCTAGCCTTTCTTCAAATTAAACAATGGCGCCCAAATCAAAGAAACAAAAAGGGGATTCTTCTCAACAAGCTCCTCATATTCTCCCTTCAGAAGATCAAATTGCAGCTTGGCTCTACCATGAACCCCGAAGTATGGCTCGTTACAAACATCTATCTTCTCTGCCATCATTTCATGGTATTTTTCATGACCTTGATCATTTTCCTATGTACAAACTTAGGCTCTATACTGATAGATCTCAGATCACTAGTCTTATTGATTTCAAAGACAATCAAGTCAACATTTGTAGACTTAGTGTCCTATTATTTCTTGCAAATGTCAACAATCCAAAAATTAGACTTCATCGAGATAAAGGAACGCTTTGGACAAGCGTATTTGGAAACATTCTACAAATAACTCCTGCCGACATTGGACGAGTTTTAAAATGTAGCTCGGATGGGGTCGACTTAGATGATTTTAAGTTAGAAGGAGAGGTGCTTAAACAAATAGAATATCATCTTTTTGAACCAGGAAAGTCCATAGATAGATCAAATCATCTTCGTCCCCGACCTCGATTATTGCTTATAATGCTAATAAAAACAATTTTTCCCCGGCAAGGAAGCCATGAAGTCATTTATGATGACGAAGATAAGGCGCTTCAATCAATATTATCAAATTCACAAATCAATTGGGCACAATATTTTTACGATGCATTTCGTACTTATCACGACTCAAAGAAGCGTTCAATTGTCTATGCCCCTTATATTACTCGAATTCTAACTGACCTGTCTATTCAAAGTCCGTCAATTGAATTTAAAAAGATTAAGGTATCCAACATTCGCTTCTTTAGTTTGATGGGATTACCGGAATCTCCTCCGACATTTCCAACATATAATGATTATAAAGCGGAACAACTAGCTTTACAAAAAGAAAAAGGAAAAACAAAAGTAGGCAGTTCCGGACACGATGGAGATGAAGGAGATACTGAAAAAGAAGGGGATGATGAAGATGAAGGGGAAGATGAAGAAGGAGAAGACGAAGCTTTTGAGCAAACTTTTATCCAAAGTTCAATCCCGAAAAATTACGAGATTGAACTAATTTCTGGAACCTCACGCACTTATACAAAAAATGAAAAGCTCAAGTCTGACATCACCATCTCTAAAAATCAAAAGAAAATCTCTCAACAAATTGAATAAGGCTTTTCTTCCATCAATTCTAGATTCGATGATTTAGATGCCAAAGTCGAAGAAAATGCACGAGAATTGAAAAATGTCAAGACAATTCTTCGTCAATTGTGGAAGAAGTCTCATGGATCTTCTTCTCCTTCCTCTCCAACTTGGGGAGAATGGTGAAAGAAGATGTTTTTTTTCTTTTGGTTTGCCTTTTTGGTCCAAAAACTTCACTTTCATAAAAATTCTATTTTTTTGTGATGTTTAAAACTTATTAGTTGTTCTTTGTATAATTTTCTATGTCTCTCTTAGTTCTTTGTGTTGGTTAAACAAATGCTCTGTCTTAATATATTGTTTTGTTATTATCATCTTGGTACATGCTTGGTCTGTCTACACTTCTTAACTATTTTGTTATTCACAGTTTTGTCATTTCTCTATATCTAACACCCTCCTACAACTCTTTTTGTTAATGACAAAGGGGGAGAAATAATAACATTCCTGCTATATAAATTGGTCATATTGACAGGGGGAGCAAAAGGTATGGTTATACTAACTGTTGAATTATATAGTTGTCATCATCAAAAATGAGGAGAATGTTGGAACCTACCTTCTTCGATTTTAATGCGACAACTATATATTTCAACCTATATACTATAATGTCAAATATTCTTGCAGGAATCTACAAGAGAAGCTATTATCATATCATCAACAAGATTAAGTTCTCAAAATTTTATTATTTCTAAGTTATATATTTTTTGTACAATCTCTGATATGATGATAAAACACACACACACAAATATTCTTTTGAAAATCATGCTTTAAAATAAATAAATATCTTTAATTATTTAAAGATATAAAAAGGTATTTTCAAAATTATATAATATCTCAAGTTCAAAAGTGCTAAAAACAAAGGAAGGAACAAAACAGTACAGATTTAGACGTCTGTATCTTAATTCAGACGTCTGACATCAATGTCAGACGTCTAAAGATAAAATAACAGACGTCTGAACCCTCTGTATATAGTGCTTCTATTTCTATATGAAATAGACGTCTGTCAATTTAATAACAGACGTCTGTCATCAAAGACAGACGTCTGAATTAAAAGACAGACATCTGAAATGACTGTTGTTTTGCTTCTTCTATTTTTTGAATTTCAAACTTTATTCAGACATCTGTCACTTTTCTTTCAGACATCTGAACTTGACGAACTGAAGCATCTCTTCATGAAATATCAAATTCTGAAGAGTTGTCTTCTTCACCAAGAGTTGCACTTCTTCTAATAGTTGCAACTATTAAATTAAGACTATTCAATACTATAAATAGAGATGAAAATCCACTATTTTAAAAATACCAATTCTTTCTATCTATTCTGATCTTATATTGTTATAATATCAAGTGATTTTCAATTCTCTACTTCCTATCTTTGCACATTCAAATCATCATATCAAGAAGATTATAGGAAGGGTGTACTACATTGACTATATTCGTGTTATTCAAAGAACACACAAGTCAAGAAACAATTTACCAAATTGTATTTGAAGTCCTATTCGGTTGCTTAGGCGGAAAAGTCATGTTCGGTTGCTCAGGCGGTGTAATACCTGTTCCTCCGGGTTAAGTGAGGGTTGTTAGAGAAATTCCAGAAGGAGTCTGGGACTGGACGTAGAACGAGAAGTTCGAACCAGTATAAAAATCTCTGGTGTCATTTTTATTACTGCCATTTACTATTATTTATAATTCCGCACTTGCTAGTCGTAGTTTAACTATATTATCGATCAATATTCACTTTCACATACCTGGTCCATATCCATCCGAATCTCTTATAGGACGGAACTAGAATACACCTCTGTTTGGTCCGGTCCGACTCGTTTACACCCCTATTTATAGATGTATTTGAAGGGTAAGTAACCAAGAGTTGGAAAAATCACTCCCTAAAATAAATGAAAAGAGAGGAAGAGAGAATATAGTTCAAAGTGCTTTTTATATTCTCCAATAGCGGAAAAAAAACTCATTTTAAATTCTATATGTTAAAATCATTCTCCAAATTAACCGTTTCTAAAAGAAGTCAAATGCATTTCAGCTGTTAGAACAAATTAAAACTAGATACTGCAAGACCTTAAGTATCGTTTTACTTTGAAAACGGGTTTTGTGTTTTATGTTTTGTATTTTCTACGTGTACGGAGAGGGGAAGAACATGAAAAACGGTCGATTTGAAAAATAATTTTAACAAATAAACTTGAGAATGACTTTTTCTATTTTAACAAAAAACGGTCTTCTGTGTCTTGAAAATATCAAAAATTATCTTCTTTCTTCCTCTTCTTTCCTTTTTTTTGGAATGATGCACTTCATCTCACTTTGAGTTTTCATATTTAGCTATTATTATAATTTTATATATTTGATGTAGTTTTATTTTTATCACTTCGAAAGCATGTCCATTTTAGTTAACTTTCTAACATGGTAACCTTAACGAATATGTTTAATACACCCTGCTTAATCAGAGAACTATTTTATAAGACATTTCACTAACAAATGAGCTATATCAATACATAAAGAATTAGTTACGTTACCTTCGAAACGTAATAAGCATTCCATTACCATGGATACACACATACATCGATACCACTGGAATAAGAGCACTAAATATATAAAAATAAGAGAAAGTTGATATCTGGAAAGGCTACGACATGGATGTGCTTTTGAGCATGATTTAGAATCATTCAAACTTTAACGGCCATAAATCCTACACATTCATACTTCTCCAAAGGTGTTAATTAATAATGTCCTGCATTTTAAAAGAAAACAAAGAAAAAAACCTACAAGCATATGGCATTACTACTGGAAAAATCAAGTGTTTGCCAAATACCTCGGTACACACCCCATCAAACCCACTCAGCAATATCTTCTTTTTTTGACACAGAGTAAATGCCTTCAAATTAACGAATCAATGTAACATTTTTCTATAAGAAAAGAAAAACATAATAAGTATAAGCTTAATTTAATGCACATAAGGTTCCGTTAAACCTTCGGATCGGTAGCCATTTAATTTTTGAAAAGGACTTTCATGTATGGAACTATTTTAGGAAGAAAATGTAAATCTGCAACATTTACACTCATCAAGTCGAAAGCAATGCAAGCTCTGTCCAAACGGGCCTCGTCGCATACATGTATTTTTTGATATCTCTGACTAAAATGGGTGAGAATAATGCGATAGGCACCCGCTGATGCACCAACCCCGATAGTTTGTTTGGCTGTGCTATGGTTCTTTATTGTGGCTTCTTCCTACATGCTATTCTCAAATGTTTCCTCATGTATAAGTACAATTGCATCCAGACCTGTCAAATCGGTCGGGTTGGGTCCAAGTGGATCGGGTCAAATTTAACCCGATCCATTTATGACCCAACTCGTTTGATACATTATTAAAATGATCGGTCTAACTCAACTCACTTTATCTACGGGATACTAGTTTGACCAACTTAACTAGATAAATTCCTTACAACAACTCATATGCTCTCAGTAAACACATGGTTAAACATTTCTGAAGTGAAAAATAAACATACTCAAATTTGTTTGTCCCAACAACAAATATAACAAAAGGACATTGCAACAAAAACGAGGTAAAAGAAGTTAGGTAAAACCTTTAAACAACCATCAAACGGTGGAGGTTGAGCTGATAACCAAATTTGTTTGTAAAAGCTAAATCTGTGAGCAAATGTTAAATTTGTTTTATATAATGCAAAATGTAAGGCTAACATGCAAAAACCATCATACACAATCATTTTTAGTACAACTCCCATTACTATAATAACGAGAAAACGTAAAACATGACATTTGGAAAAAATAGGTAGGAAAAAGAAGTTTTACTAGTTCATAATCTCCATTTCAACAGGATGAGAGAGGTATATATAGACACCTATGAGAATCACACATTAATCTACAATAAGTTTTATAACCATGGGCGTTGATTTCACAATAACAACTCCATATAACATATTTAATTGCTAAACACTAAAATACCTCGGTGCCCAATACATCAACATATAAACGATCGATAAATTCAAACATGTACAATACAATTCTGTTACGTCCCTTTAGCTTTGACATGGATCTGGTTAACATAAACTTGAATGCTTATTGATGGATGGTTGAACAATAGTGCAGTAATGAGTTCAGTAATGGTTTTAAGGGAAGTAACAGGAAAGAGAGAATACAGGCAAGAAACAGCAGCAGATTTAGAGAGAAATAAGGAGGAAATTGTTTCGAGCAGAAAGAATAAAAGAGAAGGATAAGAAAAATAAGTAATAGATTTTTGAGAAGTAGTAAAGAAAATTTTATAAATTCTTCAACACGCATGCTTTACAATTAGATTTTCATGCTTATTTACATAGTTCATCAGGTATGCACAACAATCATTACATCATCAAATTGCATGACAGATCACTAGAAAATGGCCCAATAATTCAGATCTTAACAGATGCTTAAGGTCAAAGGTCATGTACGCAAAACTATACACGTGTGCACTTTTCCCTAGGTTGATTTGAAGAATGTAGATGGCATAGAGGTGGTCATCTCGTCAACCTATCTTCCTGATGGGTGGTTGGTCAATTTATGCCCTAGATTGTCGGCAGTGTTCATGGAAATGATATGAACAAAACTGTTTGATGTTTTTCCTGTTTCCTCTGAATGCAGACAAGTGTACGGTGAAATGCCACTTCTAAATGTATCTTCCTCGAACCTGTTTGAAAGTTTGAAGCTACATCAGCACCCATAACATTCCCTCCCTCTTCAAAAACTGACCTTGTCTTAAGGTCAAATGCCGGAATCACTTAATTAAGTCCCAATAATCTTCCCACGTTGATTCGTCTTCAGACCTTTGCTTCCATTTAATGAGCACATGAATCACAGCCCTGTTGTGTTTTGGCACAATCCTCCTATCCAAAATTAATTCAAGCTCATCAACTATCTTTTCAATGAAAGTAGGCACATCTTGTTGTATAAATATGCTTCGACTAGTCTTCCTCTTGAGTTGGGACACATGGAAAACTGGATGTATTTTTGCTTCAGGTGATAACTATAATTTATAGGCAAATTCACCTATTTTCTGGATAATTCTGTATGGTCCATAAAACTTGGATGAAAGTTTAGTAGTTTTTAGGTTATTGGCCGTAATTTGCCTATAAGACGATAAACCCGATCTCCTTTTTTGAATTATCTTTCTGATCTTATAGTGTCAGCAAATCGTTTCATCCCCTCCTGATTTAGGGCTAGGCTGTCTTTTAATGATTGTAGTGCCACATCCTGGAATACAACTATTGTTGAACTTGTGGTACAGATAAGAATGTAATGAGATCGTTAAGTTGTTCCTGTCTCACAATCCAAGTTATCAGAGCTTCAAGTTAATAGCCGTTGATCAAGATCAATGGACCAGATTCATCAAAGTTACATCACATGGATTACAAAGCCAGTTCTGGGCCTTTGCCTTTAGCCCATTTCATTTTGTATAAATACATTGTTTTGTACTGCTATCAAATTATTCAAGCATTATTAATAAATCAGAAATATTATCTTCTCTGTTGTTTTCAATATTACAACTTTTATAATCTCTTTCTTGGTATCAGAGCCAATCATCGCCTAACGGCAAATCATCTAAAGCATTGGATCTGAAGTATCATCAGATTCAATATCATCATCTGATACTCAGTCCTCTCATCAGATACGAGACCATCATCTGAGATCTGGATCAGTGCCATACCTGAAGACCTTAAGATCTTGGTTGCAGCTGATCAGATAAAAGCAATTCAGAAAGAAGTATATCAGAGAAAATCTCATCATCAGAGTCAAAAGAAAATCATCAAGAAATCAATATACCCTAATCAAGAATCTCATCAAATCATCCATAGCACCAAAAGAAATTGCCATCCAACAGAGATCATCAGTTTATCATCATCTGATCAACAGAGATCATCAGATTTTCATCACCTGATCCTGTGGTTGCAACATACCTGGTTCAATCATCCTATTTCTCTGAAATTGAGATCTTGATTGAGATATAAACTGTTTCTTGCCATTTCTTTATCTTTTGTTTACCCATTCCACCATTTTCTTCATTAATCTTCTTGATTTCATTTTATCATCATGAGTAATGAATCCAACACTGCTTCATCAGAGGACACAAACAATCCTCAGCAAAACACAACTGTTGTTGAAAATCTCATTAAGACCATCATCAGCCCACAGAGCCAACTGGTAACTGTCCATCTAGACGAGGATAACTATCTACTATGGAGGCTTCAGGTTGAGACTGCAATTCAAGGCTACGGACTTGAAGGCTACATTCTTGGCACCATTGCAATCCCACCAAAATTCATCACTGTCCAGGAAAACAAAGTGGTCAGTAATGAAGAATACACAAAATATCATAGGCAAGACAGACTGATCTGTTCTTGGTTAATGTCATCGATAAACACCAAGTTACTGTCTCATGTAATAGGATGCAAGACTGCAAATGAATTATGGACAACAGTTGAAAAGGTGTTTAATACACAGTCTGCAGCTAAAGTTATGTATCACAAAAGACAACTCCAAAACACCAAGAAGGACAACTGCACCATGAGAGAGTATCTGTCAAAGATCAAAAATATATGTGATCTTCTTGAAGCTGCAGATCATAAAGTATCTGACTCTGAACAAATTCTGACCATACTCAATGGTTTAAGTGATGAGTATGAATCAGTGGTAGCTGTGATTGCCTCTCAAAAGGTTCTGCCATCTATAGATGATGTACACTCAATCTTGCTAGCACATGAAGCAAGAATTGACAACAAAAGACCACAAGAATCAGATCTCTCTGTCAATTATGCAACCAATCAGAGAAATAAAAGTCAAAGCAGCAACAAAATTGAACAGGGGAGTCAAAGAGGTGGTTACACTAATAGATCAAGAGGAAGAGGAAGATGGCACAACACCAACAATAGGCCAAAATGCCAAATCTGTGAGAAGATAGGACACACAGCAGTAAAATGCTATTTCAGATACTCAAATCAAAACAACAACACGCAGAGAAGCAGTAGCCACAATGTCAATATGGCACAAACCAGTGACAATCAAAGTAATAACAGCAACAAGAATCAAAACTCAAATGATATTGCCAAAGCAGAACACATTCAGGATGAATCATGGTATCCAGACTCTGGCGCTACTAATCACATCACAAACAACCTGGACAATCTAAATCTTGGATGCAAAGAATATAGAGGTAATCAAACCATTTGCATGGGGAATGGTAAGTGTGTTAAAATCTCTCATACTGGTAGCACTTATATTAGAGGTAAAAGACAATTATTTCTACATAATTTACTAAGAGTCCCAGTTATCAAAAAGAACCTCATAAGTGTATCCCAATTTGCTCTAGATAATAATGTGTATTTTGAATTTTATCCCAAACACTGTTTAGTTAGAGACATACTGACTAAGGAAATTCTGCTGCAGGGTGAAACTGAAAAAGGACTTTACAAATTTACATCCATCAACTGCAGCAGTGTTACAAAGGGACTTAATCACTGTAACTTGAGTTCAAAGGAAAGCAGTAGGGATATATTTGACCTATGGCATTATAAACTTGGACATCCAAGTAGTAAAGTTGTAAAGCAAGTTCTTGTTGAAAATAAAATAAAATTTGATGATATATCTCTACCCTACATATGTACTTACTGTCAAATGGGAAAAAGCCATAAGTTGCCCTTTAATCAGTCATCAACTGAATATAATAAACCACTAGAGTTAGTTGCTACTGATTTATGGGGTCCTGCACCCATATGCTCAGATTTTGGATTTAAGTACTATATATCATTTGTAGATGCATATTCAAGGTACACTTGGATATATTTTCTAAAAACAAAATCTGAGGCATATAATGCAGTCATATACTTTATAACTATGGCTGAGAAACAAACTAATTCTCAAGTCAAAATCATTCAGTCTGATGGTGGAACTGAGTATAAATCTCTTAGCAGTTATTTTCAAAAAAGAGGAATTATACACAGAACTACGTGTCCTTACACTTCTGAACAAAATGGTCTAGTGGAAAGAAAACACAGACACATTGTTGAATCTGGTCTTACACTATTGGCTCATGCTTCAATGCCACTGAAATTTTGGCCTGAAGCATTCAATACAGTTGTTTACTTGATAAACAGAATGCCAACAAAGGTTCTTAAGGAAATAAGTCCTCTAGAGAAATTATATAAGTATAAACCAGACTACTTTAGCTTAAGAACCTTTGGATGTCTCTGTTTTCCTTACACGAGACCATACAATACAAACAAAATGAACTTTAGATCTAGACCATGTACCTTTCTGGGTTACTCCACAAACCAGAAAGGATACAAGTGTCTCGATGAGAGTGGAAAAATCCTTATAAGCAGACATGTTGTGTTTAACGAACATGTGTTTCCTTTTAGCAATTTAGAAATAAAAACAACAAGCAAAGTATACAATCCAAAGGCATCCATACCTGACTTACCAGTCTACACTGAACTTGAGCATCATACAAGGGCAAAGGAGGCTACTGAGAGTCCAGATACTCAATCCAGAGAATCAGAACAAAACTTGGATTGGACTGATAATCTCAGTCATGCCAGTCCTTCATCTGCAAAAACAAAAGAAGACAGAGAGCAGAATCAAGAAAACAATCATAATGAAAGCTCCCAAAGACTACCAGACAATTCTGAAATCAGAAACATACCTCAGAATGATGCTCAAATTCAATCCACCCATCCAATGATTACAAGGGGCAAGAGTGGAATATTCAAGCCAAAAGCTTACACCGTAAGCTCGAGTGAATGTGAACCTGAAACATACACTCAAGCTGTCAAGGACAAAAATTGGAGAAATGCAATGAATGAAGAATACAATGCCCTTATTAAGAACTGTACATGGGATCTTGTATATCCACCAGACAACAAAAACATTGTTGGGTGCAAGTGGACATACAAAATCAAGAAAAACCCAGATGGAACTATAAACAAATACAAGGCAAGACTAGTTGCAAAGGGCTACACTCAGCAATATGGGTTTGACTTCAACGAAACTTTTTCTCCAGTAGTAAAACCATCCACTATCAGACTAATTCTCACTATTGCTCTACACAAGAAATGGGATATAAGACAGCTGGATGTCAACAATGCATTCCTCAATGGTATCCTACAAGAAGAAATCTATATGGAACAACCACAGGGGTTCATCAAAAATGAAAACTATGTGTGCAAACTTAACAAGGCCATTTATGGTCTTAAGCAAGCTCCAAGAGTCTGGTTTGATAGACTGAAAATATCATTAACAAAACAAGGATATCAGTCTACCAAATCAGATAACTCTCTATTCACCAAAGTCAATGATATATCAACTGTATACATACTAATATATGTTGATGATTTAATTATTACAGGTAATGACAGAGAGGAGATCAAACACATCATCAATTATCTAGATGAACAATTCTCAGTAAAAGATCTTGGGGATATCAACTACTTCTTAGGTATAGAAGTCAAAAGAAAAGCAAATTCAGAAATAATCTTATGTCAGAGGAAGTACATTCAAGAAATTCTAGACAGAGCTAAAATGAGTGATGCTAAGGCACAACCGACTCCCATGATAAGCAGCCAACATTACTCTAAAAACAGGGGGGAAGCTATACTCAATATTAAACAGTACAGAAGTGTTATAGGGGCATTACAATATGCAACTATAACACGACCTGATATTGCTTACAGTGTTAACAAGGTGTCTCAATTTTTACAGAATCCGCTTGACGAGCACTGGAAAGCTGTAAAGAGAATTCTCAGATACTTAAAGGGGACAATGAATCATGGTTTATGTTTCAAAGCATGCAACAATCTAAATATAGTAGGATACTCCGATGCCGACTGGGCATCAGATCCAGATGATCGAAAATCAGTCACAGGTTATTGCATATACATCGAAAATAATCTAATATCATGGTGCTCAAAGAAACAAGCAACTATATCAAGGTCTAGCACGGAAGCCGAATACAGAAGTGTAGCAAATGCTACAGCAGAAATCATATGGCTACAATCCATACTGGATGAGCTAAAGCAGAAATCAGACAACATACCAGTTCTATGGTGTGACAATCAAAGCACAGTATACATGTCAGCCAATCCTATACTTCATTCTCGAACTAAACATATAGAGATAGACCTATACTTTGTTCGAGAACTTGTACAAAAAGGAAAGCTCCAGATAAGACACATACCTGCCACTTACCAACGTGCAGATGTACTCACTAAAGCACTTTCGGCAAAGAACTTCAACAAGTTCAGATCTGACCTGAAGGTTGAAGACGATAAAGATCAAACATCTGGAACCACTGCAGACTCCAAAAACTACTCAGTAGCTCCTGAGACCTCAAGCACAGAGAAGAAGAAAGGAACTTTTCCTTGCTTCCACCTGCCAGAACAAGGGTACAAGGCCTCTGCTTCTAATCCGAGAAGAAAAGGTGGAGATCTTGATTCTCCAGCAGAGATTCATCATCTCATGTCCAGATCTGGCGGAAAGAAGATGACTTTCTAAAGCAATCGAGAGAATTCTTTGATCGTCTCTCCGCAAACCCTAACCCTAGGGTTGCGTTTGAGGGGGGGAGATAAGAATGTAATGAGATCGTTAAGTTGTTCCTGTCTCACAATCCAAGTTATCAGAGCTTCAAGTTAATAGCCGTTGATCAAGATCAATGGACCAGATTCATCAAAGTTACATCACATGGATTACAAAGCCAGTTCTGGGCCTTACCTTGGCAGTGAACATAGGACAGGAGTGAAGGGAGTGATATGCCATAAACTACAACAAATGGAGTAGTATTTATGGAACTTTGCCAGCTTGTATTATACCAAAATTTAGCTACAATAAGCCACTAAGACCATTTTTGTTGTTTATGACACACAAAGCATCTAAGATAGCCTTCTAGAATCTTATTTATAGCCTATGTTTGACCATCTAATTGGGGGTGGTAGGCTAAGCTTAGATTCAAGTAGCATCCCTACAGTTTGAAGAGCTCCTGCCAAAATGTACTTGTAAAAATAACATCTTTATCACTGAGTATACTCTTAGGCATGCCATGGTATTTAAATACTCCATTGAAAAATATTTTGGCTTGAGCTTTTGCTATGTAGGGATGTTGTAAAGGGAAAAAAATGAGAGTACTTAGAGAGCCTATCAACTACCACATATATGGCAGTGTATTTGTGACTTTTGGAAAGGCCTATGATGAAATCCATAGAGATATCACTCCAAATCCTATCAAGTATGGGAAGAGGCTGTAGCAGGCCAGGTACTAGTATATTTTTATGTTTATTTCTTTGACAAGTATCACATTCCTTTAAAAAAGTATCCACGTCTATTTTCATGCCCTTCTGGTAGAAAACCTGCTTAAGTTTATGCTTGGTATTTTTTACCCCCGCATGACTCCCTAATGGAGTTGAATAATATTCGGTGAGTATCCTCTTTATTAAATCCTTGCATTGGAAGTCTATATAGATTCTTTTTCGTAGAATATAAGACCATCCATTATTTTATGTTTTTCTTGGTTAATTTTTCCTTTAGTGATTTTCTGTATCATTCGCTTGTAATTCTCATAATTTCCGATGTGTTTTTGTAATTCTTGTACCCAACTGCTCTCTACAGTTGAAATTCCATGGCAATGCATTGGTGAGACTTGTTCTTCTAGTAGCCTGGAAAGAGAATTTGCCACTGCATTCTCTTTTCCTTTTTTATATTCAACCTTGTAATCAAAACCATGTAGCTTGGCAAACCATTTTCTTTGAATGCCGGTTGTTAGTCTTTGTGACAAGAGGTGTTTTAAACTTTGATGGTCAGTTTTGATAATAAATCTCCTCCCAATTAAGACTGTGACCATTTTTTGGTGGCCAAAATTAAGGCAAGAAGTTCCTTCCCATAAGTAGAAAGTGATATATTTTTTCCATGGAAGGCTTAACTCGAATATGCTATAGGTTTGCCCTCTTGAGTTAACGCAGTTCAAATTCCTACTCCACTAGCATCACACTCAATAACAAAATCTTTGTTGAAGTTAGGCATGCTGAGTATTGATGAATTCATCAAACATTGCTTCAGCGTCTCAATTTGTAACATCCCGTATCTGGAGGCCAAAAGCTAAGTGCTACAGATGCTGCAGTCATCTATAGTATTAAATTCTGGTGATAAAATACGGTAATGTTAATGGTATCCATAATATCAGAAACACTTGAATATGAACAAATCACAGATTTCAAAAACAACATTTTACCGATTACATTTCAAAACAATAATTCATATCCAAGCTACATAACCCCATAACGTTTCTCAGGTAAAGATCAATTATAATCATTACAAAAATACGCCAAGAGCCACATATGATGATGCCCCCTTGGTTGATCAAAATAATATAGTCATATTTGACTTCATATACACAGCGGAAATAAACAGAATAAACTGCAACTCCTAATTAGTTATCTGATAGCCACTTGCTCATCTCTGAAAGCTTTATTCGTCAAAACTAAAACCTGTAAACCTCAACCCTCGGCCTACTCAAATCAATTTTGAGCACCCGCGAGTTTAAGGGGAAAACAAAAACTTCGAGTCAGACATAAAGCCTGGTGCGAATAATACTATACATCTCGGTTATTTTATGTTAAGTGAGACCATGTCGCTTAGCGGAACGGGTTTCCCCTCACTTATATCCTTTTAAAACATATCTTTGCAATTCATTTCCCGCAACCAAAACTGGTTAAAATTTGTAAAGCATTATCATGTAAACAAACATATCATTGCAAATAAGTTCGAATTCAACTTAAAACCAAAAACAATAAGAATTTTGAGATGTAGTCATTATTCACCTTAGCTTTAGAGATTAAAGAGAATGAGATGTGAATGGATTTGATTTGAATTAGCTTCTTCCTTAGCTTTTCTTAATCTGCTTCCCCTTTTTGTTGTTAATGGTGGCCGGCCTCAAGGTTTAAAAATTTTGATAAATGAAAATGAACGTGTATAGGATACACAGCCAGGGGTTTAGTGTATAAGAGTGGCCTCTTTTCTATTTTACCCCGCCTCTATTTCATTTTAACTCTTGTTTTAATTCAATAGTTAAATGGCACGGCTACCCCTTTATAAAATCAAATCTCAATCCCCTAATCAACACATTATTTTATTTATTTAAATAATTAAATATCTTAAATAATGTTACCAAAAATATGGGGTGTTACAGACTCCCCTCCTTAAAGAATTTCGTCTTTGAAATTACGATAAGGTACACAACACATCAATCAAAGAGGTAAAACATACCATCCAATAAGTCGGGATAAGCATCTCTAATTCTGCTCTCAATCTCCCGAGTACAGTCTCTCTCATCGTCGCCCCACTGAACTTTCACTACTCTGACTGTCTTGTTTCCGAGCCTCTTCTCATCTCTCGCAACAATGTGAATCGGTTCCTCACTATAGTCAAGTCTCGTCTACCAATAAGTCATCTAGCACTTTCGGTGCAATAGTAGTATCCAGGTCTCTAACACATTTTCTGAGATGAGAAACATGGAAAACATCCTAGACTCCTGCCAAACTGCTCGGTAACTCAACTCTATATGCGAGTTTCCCGATCCTCTTAACAATAAGAAAAGGTCCAACGAATCTCGGTGCCAACTTACCCGATTTCCCAAATCTAATCATACCCTTCATAGGTGACACTTTGACAAAAACCTGATCTCCAATTGAAAACTCTAAATCTTTTTGCCTTCTATCTGCATAACTCTTTTGCCTAGACTGAGCCTCCTTCATTCTAGCCCGAATGACCTTAATCTTTTCTGCAGCTTTCCTAACCAAATCCAGACCAAGAACCAACCTATCCTCAGTCTCCATCCAATATACGGGAGATTTGCATGGCCTCCTGTACAAAACTTCAAACGTGCCATCTCAATACTAGTCTGATAACTGTTGTTATACGAAAACTCGACTAAATGTAAATGTTCTTCCCATGATCCCCCTAATTCTAACACACAAGCTCTTAACAAATCTTCCAAGATTTTGTTAACTCTTTCTGTTTGCCCATCTTTCCGCGGATGGTAAGTGGTACTCATCTTGAGCTTGGTTCCCAAAACTTCCTGTAGACTCTTCCAGAACTCGCTAGTGAATAAGGGATCTCTATCACTTACTACACTACTAGGAACTCTGTGCAGTCTAACCACATTTTTCATAAACAACTTCGCTAATATAGGTGTCGTTCTGGTTGACTTAACTGGAATGAAATGGGCAGCCTTGGTCAATCTGTCCACTATGACCCATATACTTTCATTTCCTCTATTTGACCTTGGCAACCCGTCAATAAAATCCATAGAAATAGAATCCCATTTCCATACCGAGATATCTAATGGCTGAAGCAATCCACTTGGCTTCTGATGTTCTGCCTTTGCCTGTTGGCAATTCAAGCACTGCTTTACCCATAAGCCAATAACCCGCTTCATACCTTCCCAGAAGAAACTTCTCTTCATATCCTGATACATCTTAGTTCCTTCTGGATGAATAGAGAACTTCTAATGATGGCATTCCTCCAACTTCTTTCCTTATGTTTTCTACACTTGGAACACATAATCTCTCTTTCTTTCTCAACCACCCATTTTGGTCAAGACAGAAATCTTTCAAGTCATCGCTCTCGATTCCATCTCTTAACTTCCTGATTCGTTCAACTAATACCGGATCTTACTCCTGTTTAGAAGCAATCCTTTCGATCATCACTGGTCGAACTTCCAAACAAGATAACACTACGGTTTCTCCACTAGACCCAGCCTCAGATCTCCACTGCACTTTACAACCTGCCAATGCTTCCAAATCTTTCCACTCAGCAGTCATTGCCAACACTACATTCTGGTTCTTTCTGCTAAGTGCGTCTGCACTTTGTTGCCTTTCCCCGGTGTGTACTCGATCCCAAAATCATAAGCGGCAATAAACTCTAACCACCTCTGCTATCTCATGTTCAGCTCCTTCTGAGGGAACAAATATTTATGCGACTTATGATCTGCATATAACTCAAATCTCTCTCCCAAAAGGTAATGTCTCCATACCTTCTATGAAAAAATCACTACAGCCAGTTCCAAATCATGCGTCGGATATCTGACCTCATGCGGTCTAAGCTGTCTAGAAGCATAGGCAATCACTTTACCTCTCTGCATTAGCACAGCTCTTAACCCTGTTCCACACGAATCTGTATAAACCACCAAATCCTGATTCCCTTCCAGAACAACCAATACCGGTGCATGGGTCAATAAGTGTTTCAAACTCTGGAATGCTTCCTCACACTTATCGGTCCACACAAACTTCACATCCTTTCTTGTTAGCTTGGTCATCGGTACCGCTATCCGCGGAAAATCCTTAATGAACCTTTGATAATAACCAGATAATCCAAGGAAGCTCTTTATGTCAGTCACTGTCTCAGGTCTCTTCCAACTATTCACCGCTTCAATCTTAATCGGATCTACTGACAACCCTTTTGCTGAGACTACATGACCAAGAAACTTCACTTCCTTCTTCAAGAAATGACATTTCGAAAACTTCGCCTTCAGCTGATGCTGCCTCAGCATCTCAAGCACCACTCTAAGATGAACTTCATGCTCTCTTTCATCCTTAGAGTGTATCAAGATATCATCTATAAAAACCAATATGAACCTATTCAAGTGCTCTCTAAAAACTCGGTTCATCAAATCCACAAAGTATGCCGGCGCATTAGTTAGTCCGAACGACATAACTAATCATTTGTATGATCCATACCTTGTCCTAAATGCCGTCAAGGGTATACTACCCTCTGCTACTCTGAGCCGATGGAAACCTGTCGCCAAATCCAAATGGAAAAATATCTTGGCTCCACTTAACTGATTGAACAAATCGTTAATCCTCGGCAATGGATATCGATTCTTTGTCGTCTTCTCATTCAACTTACGATAATCGATACATAGCCTTAACGATCCATCCGGCTTCTTAGCAAACACTACGGCTGCTCCCCAAGGTGAACTACTCGGTCTGATAAAACTCTTGCCTTCCAGATCCACTAATTGCACCTTCAACTCCCTCATCTCTGTAAAGGTCATTCTGCTTAGCGGCCTACTCACTGGTTCTGCTCCCGGAACCAAATCTATCCAAAACTCAATGGCTCGTTTCGGTGGCAATCCAACTGGCTCAAAAACATTCGCGAATTCTCTAACCACAAAAACTCGATTCAGCTCATCTTCCAACTCCATAACTCCCAACAAAGCATTCACCTCATTGCTAAGGCTTTCTACGGTATAACCAATCTTGTTACAATCAAGATGCCTAAGCGATAATTTCCTATCATGGCAAAATATCCTAGGATCGTACTCGCTTAACCAATCCATCCCAAGAATAATCCCGAACCCCACAAAATCAAACACAAGCAAACTGCAAACAAAAGCATGACCTAACAAGTCAAACTCTAATAGGTCACATCTCAACCGTAGAGTTGCATACCCTCTTATTGGATTCACAACCCGTAAGGAAGTAACTAAATGTGTGGGTTCTAGGTAAGGATTATCTATCAAACATCTAGATATAAAAGAATGTGATGCACCAGTATCAAATAGAACGCTAACAGACATACCATGAATCTGAAGTGTACCTCCCAAAACTGCCTTGCCTTTCTCCTGAGCTGTTGGCTTCGAAGTAGCAGCCTCCAATGCATATATCTTGCCCTTTCCATCCTTGGTGGGCTCCTTGCATTGACTTATAGTAGCCCATCTGATTGCAATTGAAGCATCTGACATTCTTCTTCCCCAGCCACTTCCTTTGCCTTTCTAGTATGATACTCAATAGCGAAATGACCCTTCTTATCGCACTTGAGACGGACCACCTCAGACTTCCCCTTCTTGGCTGCTTTACCCTTCTGAGCACCCTTCTTGTGAAAGAACTTCCTCTTCTGACCTTGCCCAACCTGGACCTCCTTCACCTTACTCTTCTCCTGACAAGCAAGCATCTCCTCGTGCCTCAAAGCCATCTCCACAACCACATTACAAGGATCTTTAATATGCGATAAGGTAGCCCTGGCCAACTCAAGCTTCAATCCCCTGATAAACTTATCATTCCTCTTCATCATTGTGTCCACTAAAGCATACCCATATATGGCTAACTCTTCAAACCTACTGGCATACTCCAAAACAGCCATTTCTCCATGTTCTAGCTACGTAAACTTTCGTATCAAAACAGACTGCGCCATCACTGACATGAACCTCTCCTGGAACCTCCTTTTAAACTCTGCCCATGTCATTGTCTCCTCATCTACACCAATAGTCACACTGTTCCACCAAAACAAAGCTGTTCCTTGAAGCTGTCTAGAAGCAAGCCTTCTCTTCTGCTCATCATTGAGCCCCAAGTCTATATAGATTCTCTTACAGTGCAGCAACCAATTCTCCACCTCAATAGCATCCTCTATCCCAATAAATGGCTTCCCTCCAAGCTTAGTATAATATCCACTCAACTTGGCATAATTGTTAACTACCGGAACTTTCGGAACTCCTGCTCCTGCAGCATCTCCTCCTACCACTCCAGCTACAATTCCATCTTGCATTATATTCACACAAAAAACGGATACATAGCTCCCATGTCCATTTATGGGTCTCCAGCACTTATAGTCTCTGCTTGTGCCTGACCTTGAGTCCTTCTCGCATTAGGTATGGAATTCCCATCGGTGTCTTCCCCTCCTGGGTTAACTCTTCCTCTTCTACCATCCATATCTGTATTCAAACCTCATGAGATACAGAAAAATAACCTAACAAAGATAGGAGACTAGATATAAAGCGTATACTTATATATAGCAAATACAAGTACATTACTATAGCTTTATCCCATACCCCAATCTTACTATAATTCCTTAGGATTTATGTTTTTAGAAACCATTTTTAGTTTAAAGTTTTCATAAACCTATGCTCCGATACCAAGTTGTAACATCATGCATCTAGAAGCCAAAAGCTAAGCGCTACAGATGTTGCACTCATCTATAGTATTAACTTCTGGTGACAAAATACAGGAATGCTAATGGTATCTATAATATCAGAAGCACTTGAATATGAACAAATCACAGATTTCGAAAACAACATTTTACTGATTACATTTCAAAACAATAATTCATATCCAAGCTACATAATCTCATAACGTTTCCCAGGTAAAGATCAATTATAATCATTGCAAAAATACACCAAGAGCGGCATATGACGATGCCCCCTTGGTTGATCAAAGTAATATAGTCATATCTGACTTTATATACACAGTAGAAATAAACAGAATAAACTGCAACTCCTAACTAGCTATCCGACAGCCACATGTTCATCTTTGGAAGCTTTATTCGTCAAAAATAAAACCTATAAACCTCAACCCTCGGCCTACTCAAATCAATTTTGAGCACCCGAGAGTCTATTGGGAAAACAAAAACTTATAGTCAGGCATAAAGCCTGGTGTGAATAATACTATACATCTCGGTTATTTTATGTTAAGTGAGACCATGCCGCTTAGCGGAACGGATTTCTTCTCACTTATATCCTTTTAAGACATATCTTTTGCAATTCTTTTTCTGCAACCAAAACTGGTTAAAATTTGTAAAGCATTATTATGTAAACAAACAGATATGGTAATAAATGGACTTTCTGTCCGAAAACTGTAGTTTTGTTTGGCTAACTACTAACCTTTGGCTAAGTCGGCCTACCAGACAATATAAACCAAATTTATTTAACACTTGTTAGACACTCATCTTGTGGACGATCCATCCTTAACTATCTGTTAAATACTTCTCTTCTGGACGGTCATTCTCTAACCTATCTTTTCCTAGGGTCACCTGATCCTAATGGTTTTGCGGGCTCACCAATAACCTATCTTTATACAAATATATATTCCTTCTGCGTGTAAGCATAATTTTAGTCTTACCTGTGACAAAGCCCCATACACTGGAATTTTGGACTAAATTAGCCGGGGCTAATAGCTAATGGGGCGCGACCCTATATCAGTCCCATCTGGTATTCTAATACCTGAGTCATTTAACTTAGGGATCCCTTTCCATAATTTTCCTTGAAAACCTTTTCAAAATGATTTAAAACCTTTAAATCAAACTCAAACAAGGAAAATCTATATATATTCTATGCTTTACTCAAAATCACCTTGCCATGTTATATATATATATATATATGTATGTATACACACACACTTTACTCAAATCTTAGTTGATGGAAACATTTAAACCTTTGAAAGTCCCCCTTTCGAATCTATTGAAAGTACCCCTTTCGAAACCATTGAAAGTACCTCTTTCTAAACCAAGTAAAACCCTTTATTTAATCTAGGCTGAAAGGCCAAAACCTTCCTTTCTAAAGCTTTAAAAACCTTAGACATCTTTCTTTCAAAACCTTTAAACATTGCCTTTCGAAACCTTAGGAAAACCTTTCCTTTTAATCCTTTAAAAACAACCAGAAAAAATCTTCCCTTTCGACTCCTTCAAAACCATTGGAAAACCTTTCTTCAAAACCTTTCGAAATCATTGGAGAACCACCCATTCGAAACCTTCATTTAAAACCCTTTCGAAAGCATTAAAACACTAAACTTTTCGAAAGCCTTTGGGTTCAATTTAAAACATGTGGAAACCTTTCGAAACCATTCAAAAACTTACTCCTTCAAAACCTTTGAAAACCTTTTCGGTCGAAACCATTTGGATTATGCCTTCAAGTAGAGAAAAAGGATCAAAAACTCATTAAAATTGAAAGCATTCCTTTCGAAATCATTCCTAAGTAAAAAGTGATGGTGTCGAAACCATTCCTTTGAAAGCATTGGAGAAGTGGTCAAGTTTAAAATGCAAAACAAAGCAAAGGAACCCATTCAAAACCAATCTGGGTCAAAAGGTAGAAAGCGGCAGTAAAAGGTTTTGACTTAGTCAAAAGCAATCATCTAAACAAAAGCGCAACCCAATTGAAATGATTTCTTTAAATCCATTTGACCTAGTCAAAAGCTAACCAAGTTGAAAGCTACTTAGTCGAAAGCAAGCGGGCGCATTTTCTTTTAAAAGCAAAGTAATGCCTCAACTCCTTCGGAACCCCTGATTTCGACTCTATATCTTCTACCTACATCTAATTCACTACGTACCAGTTCCCTAATACCATGTGCATTGGTTTCAATAGTGTCGGAGGCGAAGGTAAGAAGGAGGAACCTGGTGCAGAAAGCATCGAAACAGTGAAAAAACATATTTATTTGTCCTTTTAAACTATCTCTTTGTACCTAACCTGCCTTGTTTGTCAAATTATGATTGTCTGCAAGTTTCTCTTTTCTAAAAGTACTGCCGACTTTCCAGAATTAACAATTTGAATTTATTTACAAAAAGTCCATTCTCCTTTCATAAATATATAAAACATTTAAGTCTCATACCTTAAATAATTTTATATATCCATTAAAACACTTAGGAAAATTCTACAAAATTCCTGAAAATCACTTTTTATATGTTTTCTAACATATATTAATTTCAGACCCAAACCAATTATTTTTTAACCGTAAATAATTTATAACATAAAATAACATTTTCTTCACTAGAAAATTCATATAAATTCCACAAAAATTCAGAAAATTCGAAAAATTGAGACCCAACTTTAAAATAATATTTTTGGTCTATATAAAAATTCGTAAGGCATTTGAATTTTTTTTATAGGGTTTCCATATCAAAAAAATGTCAAAAAATCTATATGAACAACCATAAATCATCAACAAATATATATTATCATTCCATTATTCAAAAACATGGCAAATCATTGCAAATAAGTTTGGGTTCAACTTAAAACCGAAAACAATAAGAAATTTGAGATGTAGTCTGTGACGACCCACATTTCGAAGGGTTTAAATCGATAATAATCCACACGTGTCCAACTCAAATAATCCGAAACATAGATAATCAATGGGGTTAATTAAAAAATAAGAAAAGAAGAAGAAAACAAACACAAAATCTCGCAGTGGAACGATAAAATATAATGATCAAATAAACAGTTCATCAAGCTGTTTATATTATACATTTGATTATAATTTATACAACATTTATCAGAGTTATATATACAACAGGGACAAATAAAATAATGCAGTAGAAAACACGATGCAGGAATAATAATAGTAATAATACACCAAATCTTGGTCTTCGTCCACCAGAAAAATGATCTTCAATGCGCTGAAAACTCAAGGCTGGCCTGAGCGTAATGAAAAAAAAACGCTCGAGTCAGGACTAAAATATCGATTTGTGAGTCAAATCGATATCACATATAACATGAGTGTAATAGCGTCGAAGATGTTTACGGGATTTCACATCTCTTATCCAGTGTATAACGTGCATGCAATAAATCAAGAGATGTTACGAGATTTTCCATCTCTTAAGGATCCGTCAAATTATTTATATATAGTAGAATACGCTATATACATATTCTAATCAGTAAAATAAATATTTTTCTTAGCGTTAAGGTTTTACATTAATCCCCCTTAACGCATGTTTAAGCATTGTCGTACAGTTTGCATATAACATCTCAGTAGCACGTCGGGGAATAGTGATGCGTCGTGATATGACAACACTAAACCAAAATCGTAGTGGTCTTGTATAGGGATAAAAAGTATGACAAGGCACGTGAGGCAATGCCCAAGGTAGGATACTACCAGTTCAGGTCGCAGGGCTAGTGGTAACGCCTCATAGTCACAACCACCCACTGCATACGTCCATCTCTGTGACGACCGCCCACGACCCCTGCACTGAACCTAGAGATAGTGCGCTGTAAAGTGTGCCAGGCAGCCATGGACGATTGTCAGGGTAAATTAAAACAACAGAATCTATCGTATTACTCACAGCGCATGGATAAAATACAATAGAGAATATATATAGTGAAGCTTCACAGAATAGAATCTCATCGATAAAACTTCATAATAGTTGAATACAATCATCTGAATAGTCAATACAACAAGCCTCCCTACATATCACTCAGAGAATATACAAGCAGCGGAACATCCAGTACATATAGTAAGAAAACAATATGCAATCCTCCAGCTCGTCTTCGTCATCAGCATCGTGGAAAGCAAGAACAGCACCTGTCTCCTGCTACCTAGTCTGCCCGTCCCAAAATGGACGAACAGCCCAAGGCAATAAGAGTTAAAACATAAAGCCTTGAGTCAGACAACAGTCTTAGTGAGCGGTAAATTAACTAACAACATACCAAAAGAGCATAAAGGAAAAGGAATAGGAATACAACCCTCCTACTCCACCTCTTTCTATAGTGATAGCCCCCAGACACACACTAAGCAGAGCAAACATAGCAAGGCATACAATTAAAGTAAAGCAATTATCACTCGAGTCAAGGGCGATGTTTTCCAAGCACAAACCCCCAAGGCCTAAACCAAGATCAGATAAGCACCCAGAAAATACCGCTCTTGAGACCGAATGACGATACAACCAAACATCCATGACTCTGGCTATCACTGTTATCGTTGCTTCGATATCATCGTTAATTGAATGACCGGCACATTCTTTCAGCCGTCCGTCAAGGGTTAATGGCAACCCCGGTTCTAGACATAACTCCACACGTCGTCACAGCACGTGCCTAGGACTATCGAATCTGCCTAGAGTACTTGACTACCAATCAGTAGCCTTCAGGGACTATCGAATCTGCCCAACGTACTCTTGCTTTGAGCATGCTAGAACCTTCAACAACGATGAGATCTCAGCCTTCTAGTCATCCTCCTCGACGACTATTTCCATACTAGCTCAAGCGCCTCTCGAGCAAACCATTATCCTCAAACTCGAACCATTTCATCGAGTTGTCAACATGCTTGGAATGATCCCGTATGGATTAGACCAAGGCTATCTCATACTATGCTTCGCCTCATCTCATCATAGCAAAGCTTCATCTCAACATCATCATCAAATCTATCCATATGAGCTTCATCATCCGCTACATATGCCACGAGCAGCTTTTCCAATCCAAGAGCCTTTCCCTTAGCTTTTGAATCATCTTCGACCATCTTGTCTAAATCAAATCATCAATCAACTAATTCATAGCAATCAATCAAGTCAAACATTAATCCAAGTAATCAAGCATTCAAATATGATCTAATGAACAATTATAACAATAATGGCAATTTCGTAAATAAAGAGTCTAAAGTCTAACAAGCATGAAAACATGAGCAATATCTCTATAATCTTGATGAATGAACTTGCATAGGTTAACATTTAGTAAAATGGATGTCAAATCATCATGAACAATGGATCTATACTTAAGTTTACAAAAATGCATGAAAATCACTACTTTACACAAAATCAAGCCAACGATCCGATATACTCCTTTGGATCCGTGTGAGAGATAATCACCACTCACCAAATCACCTAAACACCTCAAAAACAACCCACTTCAGATCTGGACAGCGAAGGATCTAACTCGATCTATCACAAATCCGCTTCAAACGATGAAATCTCTCTTCGATGGATGTAGATCTTCAATCTAAGCTCTTGGATCTTCGATTTGGATGGAAGGAATCACAAGATTAAAGTGGAGAAAAGAAGTGAAGAAGTGTAGAACTCGAGCTCTCAAAATGGCAGCACTTCGTCGCTTCAAAATCCGGATCCTAAAAATGAAGAAATGGACGTGTATTTATAGGCTAGAAAAACTTAGGTCGTTTGCTCGCTATTGGGTCGTCCACGACCTAAGAAACCCTACGACCTAAAACTTCGACCCACCAGACCCAAGCCTATGCGCATCCGCGACCTAACGAAACTCCACGACCTACGACCTAACGCATGCGCTTCTACGACCTACGACCTAACACATGCGCGCTTCTACGACCTAACACACACGCGACCTAACACACACAGAAGCTCACGACCTAACTAACTTAGGTCGCCTACGACCTAACTCAACACAGAAGCTCACGACTTAACTCCTTAGGTCGTCTAACGACCTAACTATGCTAACTCGCTAACTACTAGGTCGCTAACCCCTTAAGCCGCTTCATTCCTTAGGTCGCTAACTCCTATAGGTCGCTGCCTTTCCTTAAGTCGCTCAAACCTTAGGTCGCTATCTTCTTAAGTCGCTGTTTCCTGTAAGTTGCTAACTCTTAGGTCGTCCACTACCTTAGGTCGCCAACTTCCTATAGGTCGCTCCAACCGACCTATCCTACCCCACGACCTAAGCCACCATACGACCCAACTCCTATACGACCTATCCCAAAATCCTTAGGTCGCTCCACTTTCTTAGGTCGTCTACTCCGACCTAACAACTCTACGACCTAGGACTTAGACTATGGACAACTTATCAACAATGCAACCTAATGTCAACTGTTTTACGATGTTTTGATCCGTAAAAATACGGATCGTTACATTCTCTCCCCCTTAGGAATTTCGCCCCCGAAATCCCAAACAAACAGAGCAATCAAAGACTATTCTGCATGCCTACCATCCATAGCAATCAACAAACCATGCATCCAATTCTAGCTTAGCATGCAGAATTCTAAAACTAGAACAAGTTACAATGTCGTTAGATGACACGACACCTTAGGGCCATACCTTGAAGAGTTCAGGATGAGCTGCCTTCATCCTCTCTTCCACCTCCCATGTACAGTCGTTATCATCATCACTCCATTGTATCTTGAGCAACTTAACTACCTTCCTCCTAAGCTGTTTCGTGTCGGTTTCCACAACACGAAGCGGCTTACGAGGTCTCTTATCGACTGGATCAACTTCGAAATCTTCACAGCTATCAGCAGAAACCACTGTATTCGAGTCGTGCACATACTTCCGTAGATACGATACATGAAAAACATTGTGCACACCCGACATCTTCTCTGGTAACTCCAATCTGTAGGCGAGCTTTCCAATTCGCTCGATGATCGGGAATGGTCCAACAAATCTCGGAGTCAATTTTCCTTTCTTCCCGAATCGAATAACATTCTTTAGTGGAGAAATCTTCACAAAAACCATATCACCTACGTCGAATTCTAAATCCTTACGACGCTTATCGGCATAACTTTTCTGTCGGTCTTGGGCTGCCTTCATTCGTTGCTGAATGATCTCTATGCAATCCGAAGTCTGTCGAATCATCTCTGGCCCAAGCATCAGCTTTTCTCCGGTCTCTAACCAACATGTCGGAGAGTTACACGGTCTTCTATACAATGCCTCATACGGTGCCATACCAATGCTTGACTGGTAACTGTTATTATACGAAAATTCCACCAAATGAAGGTGATCTTCCCATGATCCTCCGAAATCCAAAACACAAGCTCTAAGGAGATCTTCCAAAACTCGGTTGACTCTCTCGGTCTGACCATCTGTTTGAGGGTGATAAGCTGTACTCAAACACAACTCGGTTCCCAAAACTTCCTGAAAGCTCTTCCAAAATCCATTAGTGAACAATGGATCTCGATCGCTCACTATACTCTTCGGAATACCATGGAATCGAACTATCCACTTAACATACAACTCAGCCAACTTTGATGCAGTCCTAGTCGATCGAACAGGAATGAACCTTGCACTCTTAGTCAAACGATCTACGATGACCCAAATCCCTTCATTTCCCGTTCTTGTTCTAGGTAGCCCATCAATAAAATCCATCGATATTTGCTCCCACTTCCATGTAGGAACTTCTAATGGCTGAAGCAATCCACTTGGCTTCTTCTGTTCGGCTTTTACCAACTGGCAGTTCATGCATTTGGAAATAAAATTTCCGACATCCTTCTTCATACCTTCCCAGTAATAGGTTCTCTTCATATCCCGATACATCTTATTTCCACCTGGATGAATTGTCAGCTTCGAGTGATGACTTTCCTTCAGAAATTCACTTCTCAATTCATCTATATCGGGAACAACTAGTCGTCCTTGCTTCCGAAGCCAACCTTCTCGATCGACCTCGAATCCTTTATCCTTTTCTGGGTCCAATCCAGATTCCAAATCACGGATAATCTTGACAAGCTTATCGTCTCGTTTTTGGCTCTCGCCAATTCTTTCCACAAGAGTCGGTCTTATCGATAAGTTTGCCAACATCTCAGGTTCCAATTCACATCTGGGCCTGAAGTAAAATCCAGCTAAATACTCAAGATTCTTCCATTTTGAAAACATGACTCCCAATCCTGCATGTCTTCGACTTAACGCATCTGCCACTGCGTTACCCTTTCTCGGAGTATAAGCTATACCAAAATCATATGATGCCAAAAACTCTAGCCATCGTTGCTGCCGAAGATTCAAATCCTTTTGGGAGAAAAGATACTTCAACGACTTATGATCTGTAAACAACTCGAATCGAACTCCCAATAGATAATGTCTCCACATCTTCAGAGCAAAAACAATCGCCGCTAACTCCAAATCATGAGTCGGATAATTCCTTTCATGCGGCTTCAGTTGTCGACTTGCATACGCAACAACTTTATCCCTCTGCATCAGCACTGCTCCAAGTCCTGTACCACATGCGTCGGTGTAAACCACCATCTCATCATTCCCACTTGGAATAGCCAAAACAGGAGCACTTGTCAATCGCTCTTTCAGGATTCTGAAAGCTTGCTCACACTTATCATCCCATCTGAACACTTGGTTCTTTTTCGTCAATCCTGTCAATGGTGCCGCCACCTTGGAGAAGTCTTTGATAAATCGACGATAATATCCTGCTAATCCAAGAAAACTTCTCACATCAGATGCATTCTTAGGTCTAACCCAATCCTGGATTGCTGCTATCTTGGCGGGATCAACCGCTATTCCATCTCCAGAGATAAAATGGCCTAAGAACCTCAATTCACTCTTCCAGAAGTGACACTTCGAAAACTTAGCCTTCAGCTGATGTTTCCATAAGATTTCCAAAACAATACGCAAATGCGTCTCGTGCTCTTCTTCAGTTCTGGAATAAATCAGAATATCATCCACAAATACTAGCACGAACTTGCTCAACTGATCTCTGAACACTCTATTCATAAGATCCACAAAATATGCTGGCGCATTAGTCAATCCAAACGGCATTACCAGCCACTCAAAGAAATCGGATGGTGTCCTGAAAGCAGTCTTCGGCACACTATCCTTAGCCACTCTTAACTGGTGAAATCCCGTTGCCAAATCCATCTGAGAAAACACCTTAGCTTCGTGAAGCTGATCAAACAAGTCATCGATTCTCGGTAATGGATACTTGTTCTTCTTAGTCACCTTATTCAGCTCACGATAATCCACACACAACCTCAACGATCCATCTGCTTTGGTTGCGAACACAACTGGTGCACCCCATTCGTACACACTATGCCGAATGAATCCTTTCTGCAAAAGATCATCAACCTGCACCTTCAACTCCTGCTGTTCCCTAGGCGCCATCCGCCTAAGAGGCATCACAACAGGTCTAGCTCCTTCCACTAGATCTATACGAAACTCGATCTCTCTATGCGGCGGTAACCCTTTGACCTCGTCAAAGACATCCTCAAATCCATTAGCGATTGGCAACGATGACAGTCCATCCCGTGGAACAACCAGCGAATACATGAAGCTCATGAAGATGCCTTCTTCATGCTTACATCGTATCACAATCTTTCGCCCCTCCACATTCTCGACTGTCACCTCCAACCTTTCACAATCAACCTTTGCCGCATACTTCCTAAGCCAGTCCATACCCAAAATAATTCCGAACCCCGCAAAATTCAGAACAAAACAATCACAAACAAAAGAGCAATCATGACTCGATACAATCAGACCACGGCATAGCATACACAAACAAGACGAACCCCCAACTGGATTAGTCACAACCAATGGCCTATCAACAATATCTGGTTCTAAACCCAACCGGCCTACAAGTTCATTACAAACAAACGAATGCGATACCCCAGTATCAAATAGCACTCTCACTGGAACACCACATAGGAAAAGAGTACCTTGAACCACTACACTCTTTCCTTTCTCTTCAGCGGTAGGAGCTTTCGAAGATGATGGAACAGCCCCCAAAGCATAAGCTTGCACAATCTGCTTGTCCTTCCGCGGTTCCGGACAATTCTTCCTGATATGCCCCGGCTTGTCACAGTTGTGACACTTCATCGGCACCTTCGGATTATTGCAATCCCTGGAGAAATGGCCCTTCTGCTGACAATTGTAGCAGGTCACTTCGCCCTTTGGCTTCTTCTGGCCATCCTTACCCTTTTGTTGCTGCTGCTTCCTCTTCTTGTTTCCACCCTGCCGAGGTCTAAACTCTTCCTTGGTCACAGCAACAACATATCCTTCTTTAGGAAACAGATTCTCATGCCTGAGAGCTTTCTCCACAAGCTTCTCAAATGAATCGTCCAAATGATCCACCAACTGCCTCCCAAGATTACTGTCCAAGCCTGTCACAAACTTCTCGTTCTTCTGGTACGAAGATTCAATATACGACCACGCATACTTGGACAAAGCTTCAAACTCAGAAACATACTCAAGAACTGGTCTTCCTCCTTGCTTGAGCTCCATAAACTTCTTGAACAGAACAGACTTCTGAGCTGTAGAAATGAACTTAGCTTCAAATCTGGTTTGGAATTGCTCCCAAGTAATTTCTTCCTCCGGAGTATCAATGGTGATAGAGTTCCACCAATCAGAAGCTCTCCCTTGAAGCTGTCTTGATGCTAACTTCCTCTTAGTTGCATCCTCAATTCCCAAATCACTAAAGATCCTTCTACAAGCATCTATCCACCTCTGGACTTCAATGGTTGATTCTGTCCCCAAGAAAACCTTCCCTCCAAGAGCAGTATAGTCTTTACACAGCTTAGCAAAATCCACTGGTTTTGGAGTTTGGACTTGAACTCCAACATCAACTGCTGTCCCCGGAACTGGTATCCTTCTCATGATCGAAGTCATCATAGCTTCGAACATAGCTGCATAATCAGCAGTCCCCTCAGCAGCACGGCCTTCCCTAGCAGCTGGTCTCCCTCTTCGACTCATCCTTAATATCTATAAAAAGGAATGATTAGCACACCTTGAAAAACAACTGCATAAAGGACTCAAACTTTTCTAAGCTACTATATTATATATAGTAATCATCCATCAAAATACAATTACGTCTCTCATACGTAGTTACGTCAGCGAGCGTTGGGTAAAATCGATTAACCAATGCTCTGATACCAAATGTGACGACCGCCCATGACCCCTGCACTGAACCTAGAGATCGTGCGCTGTAAAGTGTGCCAGGCAGCCATGGACGATTATCAGGGTAAATTAAAACAACAGAATCTATCGTATTACTCACAGCGCATGGATAAAATACAATAGAGAATATATATAGTGAAGCTTCACAGAATAGAATCTCATCGATAAAACTTCATAATAGTTGAATACAATCATCTGAATAGTCAATACAACAAGCCTCCCTACATATCACTCAGATAATATACAAGCAGCGGAACATCCAGTACATATAGTAAGAAAACAATATGCAATCCTCCAGCTCGTCTTCGTCATCAGCATCGTGGAAAGCAAGAACAGCACCTGTCACCTGCTACCTAGTCTGCCCGTCCCAAAATGGACGAACAGCCCAAGGCAATAAGAGTTAAAACATAAAGCCTTGAGTCAGACAACAGTCTTAGTGAGCGGTAAATTAACTAACAACATACCAAAAGAGCATAAAGGAAAAGGAATAGGAATACAACCCTCCCACTCCACCTCTTTCTACAGTGATAGCCCCCAGACACACACTAAGCAGAGCAAACATAGCAAGGCATACAATTAAAGTAAAGCAATTATCACTCGAGTCAAGGGCGATGTTTTCCAAGCACAAACCCCCAAGGCCTAAACCAAGATCAGATAAGCACCCAGAAAATACCGCTCTTGAGACCGAATGACGATACAACCAAACATCCATGACTCTGGCTATCACTGTTATCGTTGCTTCGATATCATCGTTAATTGAATGACCAGCACATTCTTTCAGCCGTCCGTCAAGGGTTAATGGCAACCCTGGTTCTAGACATAACTCCACACGTCGTCGCAGCACGTGCCTAGGACTATCGAATCTGCCCCGAGTACTTGACTACCAATCAGTAGCCTTCAGGGACTATCGAATCTGCCCAACGTACTCTTGCTTTGAGCATGCTAGAACCTTCAACAACGATGAGATCTCAGCCTTCTAGTCATCCTCCTCGACGACTATTTCCATACTAGCTCAAGCGTCTCTCGAGCAAACCATTATCCTCAAACTCGAACCATTTCACCGATTTGTCAACATGCTTGGAATGTTCCCGTCTAGATTAGACCAAGGCTATCTCATACTATGCTTCGCCTCATCTCATCATAGCAAAGCCTCATCTCAACATCATCATCAAATCTATCCATATGAGCTTCATCATCCGCTACATATGCCACGAGCAGCTTTTCCAATTCAAGAGCCTTTCCCTTAGCTTTTGAATCATCTTCGACCATCTTGTCTAAATCAAATCATCAATCAACTAATTCATAGCAATCAATCAAGTCAAACATTAATCCAAGTAATCAAGCATTCAAATATGATCTAATGAACAATTATAACAATAATGGAAATTTCGTAAATAAAGAGTCTAAAGTCTAACAAGCATGAAAACATGAGCAATATCTCTATAATCTTGATGAATGAACTTGCATAGGTTAACATTTAGTAAAATGGATGTCAAATCATCATGAATAATGGATCTATACTTAAGTTTACAAAAATGCATGAAAATCACTACTTTACACAAAATCAAGCCAACGATCCGATATACTCCTTTGGATCCGTGTGAGAGATAATCACCACTCACCAAATCACCTAAACACCTCAAAAACAACCCACTTCAGATCTGGACAGCGAAGGATCTAACTCGATCTATCACAAATCCGCTTCAAACGATGAAATCTCTCTTCGATGGATGTAGATCTTCAATCTAAGCTCTTGGATCTTCGATTTGATCTTCGATTTGGATGGAAGGAATCACAAGATTAAAGTGGAGAAAAGAAGTGAAGAAGTGTAGAACTCGAGCTCTCAAAATGGCAGCACTTCGTCGCTTCAAAATCTGGATCCCAAAAATGAAGAAATGGACGTGTATTTATAGGCTAGAAAAACTTAGGTCGTTTGCTCGCTATTGGGTCGTCCACGACCTAAGAAACCCTACGACCTAAAACTTCGACCCACCAGACCCAAGCCTATGCGCATCCGCGACCTAACGAAACTCCACGACCTACGACCTAACGCATGCACTTCTACGACCTACGACCTAACACATGCGCGCTTCTACGACCTAACACACACACGACCTAACACACACAGAAGCTCACGACCTAACTAACTTAGGTCGCCTATGACCTAACTCAACACAGAAGCTCACGACTTAACTCCTTAGGTCGTCTAACGACCTAACTACGCTAACTCGCTTACTACTAGGTCGCTAACCCCTTAAGCCGCTTCATTCCTTAGGTCGCTAACTCCTATAGGTCGCTGCCTTTCCTTAAGTCGCTCAAACCTTAGGTCGCTATCTTCTTAAGTCGCTGTTTCCTGTAGGTTGCTAACTCTTAGGTCGTCCACTACCTTAGGTCGCCAACTTCCTATAGGTCGCTCCAACCGACCTATCCTACCCCACGACCTAAGCCACCATATGACCCAACTCCTATACGACCTATCCCAAAATCCTTAGGTCGCTCCACTTTCTTAGGTCGTCTACTCCGACCTAACAACTCTACGACCTAGGACTTAGACTATGGACAACTTATCAACAATGCAACCTAATGTCAACTGTTTTACGATGTTTCAATCCGTAAAAATACGGGTCGTTACAATCTCATATTGAGTCAAAGGGAGGCTATCCCAAATCAAGGTGCACTAATCAAAACCAACAACAAGGAATATAGTATGGACCAAGTCCAAGAAAAATCAAAGAACGGATGTTCGCTAGGGGTAGCTAGCCCGCTTGGCCTTTTAAGCCGTCTTGTTTTAGTCATTTTAAATTGGCACAAGTGTCGGGGTCTATCATCATCATTCTCTTTCTTCAAATCCGGCAAACGACGCCAAATCCAGCCACTTCGTTCTAGAGTCTCCTCCACGTACACAGTTGTTAAAGTGGTTCCAATATTGATAGAGAGTATGCCAATAAGTAGCCCCGGTCTCTTTAACAACCAAACATCATTTTACACACCGGTTGGTGCTTTTATATTTCGAAAACGGTTCATACATGATATCAAAATATCATATTCACTTCAAAATCAATTTCCTTTCGAAATATCATATTTACTTCAAATATGTCGATTTCACTTGAAAGTCATTTTCACTCCGAAATTCGATTCGAATTACAATTTAGGTTATAACTTCATTTAACCCAATTCGCATTTAAATCCATGATTTAAATATAAACATTCCACCCTTTGACTAGTTTGAATTTTAGAAAATAGTTTGAAAAAAAATTGTTTAAAAATAATTTAAATAGTTAAAGTAGTTTGATATAAAATGATTTAAGTATTTAAAATGTTTTATAAAATAAAATAATTTGGAAAATCAAGATAGTTTGAATATTTAAAATGATAGATTTTAAATAGTTATATTAAAATAATTTATTTGAAAATAGTTTCAAAGTCAAACTGCTTCAATTCCAAATTCTCCAATTCAAATCAATTTCAATTTCCATTTCAATTTAATCGATTCAATTCCGATTTCAATTCGAATTTAGTTTTGATTCTAATTTCACTTCAAATCAATTTCGATTTTCATTTTTAATTTCAAATTCGATTCAATAATTCGAGTCAATGATTTAAATTTCAATCCAATTCTAATTGTAAACCATTTCAATTTATATCAATTTCGAGTTCAATTTCAAAATATCGATTTAAATTACTGAATTCAAATTAAACTTCAATTTTCTAATTTAGATTCAAATCTTAAAATTTATTCTATTCTCGGGTCCAAATTTTATATATCCATTTATATTAATTTTACTTAGCAATAATTCAAAGTTCGAATAAAAGTTCGAATCTTTTTAAAACAAATCAATTTTCGGAATTCAAATCATATTTCGATTATAACTTCAAAATCTCAAATCTCATATTTAAACAATTTCATTTAACAAATTCTAATTCCACCATTTTGAGCTCAAGTTCGAAAATAATTCGATTTCCATAAATTCAATTTTACTTCTTTAAATCAAATCATTTAAATAATTTCAAATCAAAAATTTTAAAATCATTTAATTTAACCAATCCGGTGCCCGTATATAATTTTATATCCTATGGCCAAGCGAATAGTTATTTCAATTTAATTTCAAGGATGGATATATATCATTTCAACCTAAATCAAAGTGCCATAGATATATATCATTTCAACCTATTTCTTAATTTATTCAAAATAATTCAAATAACAGTTATATACTGCCAAATGAGATATAGGGTGATAACATGATATATATAAAATAAATAAACGTCCAAATCATCCAAATATCATCCAATAGCATCCATCACAGTCAACATCCAAATCAGTCAAAATATCCTAACAATTTACTAGTTATCGATAATTGGGAATTTTACTAGCAGTTTAATTCCAATTTCAATTCAATTTAACTATTATTCAAATTTCTAATATATAAATTTCTATGTCGATTTCCATGATAGTTAATTTACCAAACAACAGTCAATAAATTTAAATAACTTCAAGATTTCAATTTAACTAACATAAAAATTATTTTAGTACATCGTGAGCGTTATAAAACACTCACCTTTTATTTAAAACTGAAAATATTTCTAGCTTCAAATATTTTCCAACTCGGTCCTATATCGTAGACGACATCGATATAATCGCAACGCGACTCGTTTCGCTCGAAATGGACCTCGCATGGAAAAGTTATGCAATAATTAGCGTAACGATTTAATTAAAGTTTAATTAACTAAAATAATAAAATTAGTTATTAACGTTACCTCCTCCTCTCAGCTTACAGCCGCTTCCTCACGTACTCAAACATACGTGAACCCATATCCACGTCGCAAACCCTAACGCACGCCACCACCTCAAGCGATCGGAGCTCGTTCAGCCTTTGCATTCGAAGCGCTGCGACCTCCTCACCCATCGCCGACAACCCTAGCCCCAGCGCCACCTTCGTTGACGTGGAAAATGCGAAAAACCCATAGATCTTCAAGCAGTGATTTTGGCGAATCCGGGGCGATTTGCCATAATCCCGCCGTTGGATGTGTAGATCTCATCGAGATCTACGTTTTTCCTTTTGGAAGTTTTTGAATTCGTTGCGTGGATGAAAAGAGATCGGAGGAGGAAGAACGAGAATTATCGGTCATTAAATCATTATAAGAGATGCAGCCGTAAATTTCTCTAGGGTTTTGGAACGAATGATGGTAACATGGCCCATTATATAAATATCCAACATTATTGACCCGCGAAATTCCCGAACTCCAAACGATGCGTGCCGCCTGGCGTTCTTATTGTTTTACCCCCATTTCGAACGTAATGGAACTAGTCTCGAGGCCTAATTCGATCGTATTCAGAAGATAGCATTTTAAAATCAAATTGTTTTAACTAAATTACTTTAATTAATTTTTATGCGTTTCAAGCTCGCACGACCAAACGATAAGTCTGATCGCTACGAAATTTGAAATTCTATAATAATTCACTATTACGGATCTGAAAAAACTGGTTTCATCGAAATCTAAGACAGTTGCCCGAATGACTATTTTTACACGTTAATTAAAACAAGTAATTTCCAAAAATCAATTTATTCGTTTTAAATTCAAGTTTAGAAGTTAACAATTTTCGTTCTTACTTAAATAAAATTTAAATCTCTCGACATCATTTTCATTCACATTAATTCAAGATTCAATTATTTAAATAATTGCAATATTAAATTTAAACAATTTTAATTATTCAATAAATCACTATATTTTGAAATATACGCTATTGAACTTATAAAATTTAACTTTTAAAACAAATTTAAATTATAAAACAACTATTTCCATTTTACAATATTTCAACATTAATGCCATTACTTATAATTCAATATTAATTAATTTACTTCCTAATATAAGTTACAATCTCATATTTCTTGAATTTTGTTATTCAAAATTTTATTCAAGTTCATATCCAATAAATTACATTAATAAATCATTAAATTTTCATTTCTAAACATTTTTATTCAATAATCATATTAAATTTAATAATTTAAAATCGTTAAAATTATGGGTCGTTACATAATCATTATTCACCTGATACCAATTGTAACAAACCAGATATTTCGACCCTCGAAAATCGACACTAATACGTCCACTGTATCACATGCCGAGAAATCGAATGCCAGAAAATCCAATGGGGGAAAAAGAAAGAAGGAAGAAGATAAGAAGAAAACTAAACAACACAGAATCTCACAGCGGAACGAACAATCTATAATATACCATAAATCTTTACACAAAAGCAGAACTGTAATATATGTATATACAGCCATCAATGAGAGTATACTAACCTATTTCAGACCGAGCATATTACAGATTAGATTGGATGCTTGGAGCTTCAAGAAACGAGTTGGAGGCCCTGAGATGTATTTACGTAGATGCTTTAGAGATTAAAGAGATTTAAATGTGAATGGATTTGAATTAGCTTCTTCCTTAGCTTTTCTTAATCCGCTTCCCCTTTTTCTTGTTAATGGTAGTCGACCTCAAGGTTTCAAAATTTTTATAAATGAAAATGAACGTGTATAGGATACACAGCCAAGGGTTTAGGGTATAAGAGTGGCCTCTTTCCTATTTTACCCATCCTCTATTTCATTTTAACTCTTATTATAATTCATTGGTTAAATGATACGGCTACCCCTTTATAAAATCAAATCTCAATCCCCTAATCAACACATTATTTTATTTTATTTAACTAATTAAATATCCTAAATAATGTTACCAAAATATATGGTGTTACACAAATGCTTTGGTAGCCTACTCATTCCATTTAAAAGCATTTTTCCTTAACAAGTCGGTCATGTGCTTTGCTATTGTGCCATAATTTTTTATAAATTTTCTATAAAAGCCAGAGAGAACTAAAAATCCTCTCAATCCCTTTAGATTCTTTTGTTGTGGCCACTATTTAATTACTTGTACTTTGTTTGACTCTACTGCAATTCCATTGTGTGATATGACGTGCCTGGATAGATCACTTGCTCCTCTATAAAAGTACTTGGATAGTTTTATAATTAGCTGATTTTTCTCTAGTACTTACAAGGTATGTTTAAGGTGGTACACATTCTCAGACTAAGTCTAGATATAGATTAGGATATCATTAAAGAAACAAGTACAAATTTTCTTAAATAAGGTTCAAAAATGTCATTCATCAAAGCTTGAAAGGTTGATGATATATTTAAAAGTCCAAAAGGCATTACAATAAATTCATAATGGCCTTCATGTGTTCTAAATGCAGTTTTGTGTACATCAGATGTGTGCATTCTAACTTGATGATAACTTGATTTAAGATCAAACTTAGAGAAATATCCGGATCCATGTAATTCATCTAGTAATTCATCTACCAATGGAATAGGGAACTTATCATTGATTGTCTGGTTATTAAGAGCCCTATAGTCAACGCACAGTTTTCATGTTCCATCTTTTTTCTAACCATCACTAATGGAGAAGAATATTCACTAGTGCTATGTTATATGGTCCCACTCTCAAGCATCTTTGTAATGGCCTTTTCCAGCTCATATTTGATATGACAGGATTGCATATAGGGACTGAGACAAGCAAGTTTAGAATTCGGTAGAATAGGTATTCTATGATCATAGCTTCTTCTTGGTAGTAGTGGTAGTGTAGTGCTTGTTACTGAGGGGAACTGTTGCAGTATGTGTTGTACTTCTGGGTGTATAGTAGGTGAATGGCTTGCTGGTCTTGTGTGAATTTCTTTGAAATATAGGAGTAGTGAAAGTTGTCCCCTTATACATTCTTTAGTTATGTTCTTATCACTTACTACCTCATTATTATCCTTCAACCCTTGCCAAACATATGATCGCCCTTTAAATTGAAATTTGAATTGTAGTTCAGCAAAATTAAATGATACATCCCCTAGTTCCTTCATTATTGAGCTCCTAGCACCAACTCACAACTTTCTAGAGGAATTAATAACAAGTCAATAGCCATAGTACACCCTTGGCATTTAAAAATGACATTCTTGCATATTCCTTTGCCTTGAATCTGGTCCCCATTTGCTATTTGGACCACATATTGCATAGATTCTTGCACTTGTGAACCCAATTTCTTTGATAAATCAATCAGTATTTGTGTGGAACCTGAATCTATGAGGACAGTGATTGGTTTGCCATTAATTAAGCTTTGTATTCTTATAGTAAATAGAGTAGGTATACTACACATAGCATTGAGAGTAATGGCATAAGGTTCTTCCTTATTTTCCTCAGGCATGGTGGGTACTTCACTTAAGTCATTTATTATCTGACAGTATATCATTTTTTGAAATTGTCTCTCCTTCATCATGAAGAGGCACGATGCCTTTAGTAATATATACTTGCTTACTTTTACATATATGACCTGCATGCCATCTCTCATTACATCTAAAATGTAGATTTTTTTCTTCTTCAATCAATAATCTCCTGAGGAGTTAAACCTTTACTTCTTGCAAATGCTTCCTTAGTGCTTCTTTCTTTACCCACATCTCTACTTGTATTGCTTTGTGTACCGCTCTTTGTTGAATTAATTAACTTATTTTCTTCTTGCTAGCCCGCTTGCACTCAAACTCTTTAGCCAAACTCACTACCTCTCTGAAATCTACAAGATGGAGGGCTATCACATCAAACCTTATCTCTTCTTTGAGGCCATCAATAAACTTCTCTAGCAAGAACTGGTCTAGTAAGGCATCACACATTCCTTGTAAGTGTTCAACTTGTGTGAGGTAAGACAACACAGTTGATGTTTGCTTCAAATTAGAAATGACTCTATAGGGTCTTTGGAATTCAACCGGAGCAAATCTCACCAAAATCTCCTCTTTAAATATAGTCCAATGTTCATAGTTCATGACCTTCTTAGTGAGCCATATGTATCATTTGTGGGCAACATTCCTTAGGTGAAAAGAGAAGGTGGGTACCCACTCAATTTCTAGGGTGTTGTGATATTGAAATAGGTGCTCCACTTGACCGATTCATTCCATCACTCCACTGTCACCACTATATGCATGGAAGTATAATTTAATAGTGGTATTTTAGAGAAATCTTGGTGTGGGGTAAGAATCAAAGAGGATGTTGTTAGTACCTTAGGTTTTGGTTTTGATGATAACAACAATAGGACGTTATATAAAATATAGATACTAATGTTTTATTAAGATGTATATACTATATAGTGTAGGATATTAAACAGGTGTTGATTAAGAAGACGGTACAGTATCAAGAGTATATTTAATGATGGTAATTGAAGACTCATGAATATTGAAGAGTTCAAGATTTCAAGATATTTCAGATAAGTTATAAAGTCATAGAATTTATGTTAAAACCTTGATAGCACTTTCCCGATCTCTCTCTCCTTCTCTAATTTTGTTTTAAATTGTTTTTCAAATATCCTGGTTTTAAAATAATCTTTTCAAAATATTTCTCAAAATGATTATCAGTCTCTTATATACATATAAAGATATTATTTTAGTGTTTTAAAGTTTATATATATATATATATTGAATTTTTGTTTATACTTTAATAAGTTATAATTATATTGATTATATATATACATATTATTTACATTATATTAAAATTTTCATAATTATTATATAAAGTTTTATTATGATTAAAATATGTATAAACTATATTTAAATGATTTTACAAAGTATCAAATTATTTTACAAAGCAATGGATTTTCAAAATAATATTTTTGAAGTGTTTTTCAATTTTGTGAAGAGTATGTCGACATACTCTATCTATGTTGTCGACATAATGACCGTAATTTTCAAAATTCAAATTTGAATAGAAGTGTCTTTTCATCGTATCTCTTCGCAAATGGACATGACCGTTATTTCCCTATATATACCAGACTTCCAAACGAATTTTTAACATCTACTTTCTTATACATCTCTCCTCCTTCCACTCTCTTATTTTCTAAATCAAAATATATCCGAACCCTGCCAAAATTCAACCATAATCAAATTCAATCATCATTAGTTTGATTCTTCTTCATCTACTCTCTGATTTCTCTCATCTCTCACTCAAACCAAGATCAAAGTGCTATTCAAGAGTTATAGGATCAACTGTAATCAAGATCAAAAATCTGAGTCTATAAAACTCTATCAAATCATACTGCTGTACTTGTGGATGTAATTGTAGTCCGTAAAATCAATTGGGTGTGCTAAGTAACCCGTAAATCCAATGGGTGTACTTGTAGCCTGGAAATCAAGTGACTCTAACCAGAGGTCGGGATTCTGGAGGGTGTGTCTCTTAGACTTGAAATCGATATTGTGTTTGCATTTACTAGTTGAAAGGAAATCCATACAAGGAATTGTGCAGGACTGGATGTAGGGTAACTCCAAACCAATATAAAATCTTGGTGTGTTCTTTCCTTTTTACTTTTACTGCATTTACTTTTATCTGCACTTTGATTCTATGATCGTTAATTACAACATTCCAAGTAGAACCTTAGTGAATTTGAAAAAAAATTCATATAATCAATTAAACACTATTCACCCTCACCCCTTTAGTGTTAATTTAGCCATAAGACCCTATTCCACTGACTCACATTTGGTACCAAAGCATTGGTTTTTAAAGTATTCATCATCTCATTTTTGGAATTTTAAATGGCTACCAACACTGGTAACAGTACTCTTAGTAACACTGTTAATATACTTGTTAGTAACTCATCTGTCGAAGGACAATCTACTACTAGACCTCCACTTTTAATGACAGTAATTACACGTATTTTCCATGTAGAATGAAAATTTATTTATAGTCAATTGGTTTAGACACTTGGAATATCACACAAACTAAGTACACTGAACCCGAGACTAATTTTGCACCAGTTGCACAAAGTAATTCAAAGGCTATGAATATATAATTTTGTTCACTAGATAGAAATGAATTTAATAGAGTATCTATATGTAAGTTTGCATTTGAAATTTGAAGAACTTTGCAAGTTATACATGAAGGCACAAGTAAGGTTAAACATGCCAAAATTTTAATGTTAACGAACCAGTTTCAATTATTCAAAATGAGCCTAAACGAGTCCACATCTGATATGTATAGTAGATTCCAAGATATGGTACACTCACTTATTGCACTGGGTAAAAGTTTTTCTAAGGAGGACCAATTAGAAAAATCCTCAATTCACTTACTTCTGAATAGAATCAAAAGACTCTTGCAATCGAAGAGGCGAATGACATTGGCACTCTAAAAATTAAAGAGTTATTGGCAGTTTAATGTCTTTTGAAGCACAAATGCATGGCAGGAGAGAGAGCAAAGCAATAGAGAAGAAATCTATAGCTATTAATGCAATGTCGGATAATCTAAATTCAGACAGCGATGACGATAAAGAAATTTCTTTCATGACAAGGAATTTTAGAAAATTTCTAAAATATAGAAAGAAGAACAATTTCAAAATAAATGACAACAAAAATTCAGGAAGTGGAAGCGGAAGCGAAAATAACATTAGATGTTATAACTACGATGAAGCTGGCCATTTAAAATGAGACTGTCCACATCCCGATAAACTGAAAACTACACCAAATACTGATTCATCCAGAAAACGGAGAAAGGCTTATGCTACAACACTAGAAGATTCAGATACTTCCTCAAGTGATAGCGAACCAGATATAGAGAATGTTAATATATGCTTCACAATGAAATTTAATGAGAAGTCTAGAGAAACAGAACTAAAATAGATGCACATTTAAATTAACATTTTGAATTTTTCATTGTTGATTGGTTTTTGATTGCTAGGAATAACTTATAGATTAATAATAATATTGGTTGAATAATGTGTGCATATATTTTAAATAATATATATATAAATTAAATAAAAATAATATAAAATATTTTTTAAACTATTTAGTGTATATATTAAATAATAAATATAAGATAATTATAAGTATTGATAAATGGGAATTATTTGTTGAAGTTTCCTTTTTTTGAAAATTTCGACCTATATGTCGGCATACCCCACATGCATATGTCAACATATGTAGATAGATTTTGAATTTCAATTTCAAATTCAAAATTTAAATTTCCTTCCACATTTTCACCAACTCCTATGTTCTAAAAAAATGTCTCTTGACTAGAGAATATGTCCTTTGATTCTCTATTTATTTACTCTATCTCCATCCATTCATTTTTCACTTTCATTTTCAATTTCAAAAATCATAAACTCTCTCATCTCTTCAAACTACTCTTCAATGCCATCCTCAAGCAATACTAAGGCAACCATGAGGCTTTCTAAGAAAATATGAGAATATCCTTTTAATGGTCAAGAAGCCATGCAAACCTATATTGAGTATATATCTTTCGAAAAAGTATTTCCCGGAAGATTTGCTATTTTTGAATATTTTCCTACTTACGATCTTTTTAATCTTTGTTTGCAAAATGAAATTCTTGGTTTAATCTATACTTCTCAAAATAATTTCGTTTATTATCCAAATTTGATGAAGATGTTTTATGCACATTTAAAGGGAAAGTTTTATGATGGAAGAAAATGGGAAGTTTAGAGTAGTGTCAAAGAGACACAAATTGTTCTAAATTGTAAACTTTTGGGTCACATTCTTGGATGCAAATCTAATGGAATGGACCTTTCAACTTTTCAAATTGATTTTCAAAATCATGAAGTGATCCACGATATTTTCAAAAGTGATGATGATTTTGAATTCAAAAACAAAAACTTACGTCCAAAAGCAAGAATTTTAAGCGTTTTTTGCAACAAAGTATCACTCCTAGAATGGGTAATTATAGTAACCCAACACAAAAAGTTTTCAAAGCACTTTTCGCCATTTATGGTCAATACAACATAAATTGGTGTCAAGTCATTTTGGATGAACTTTTTTCTAAAAATCTTTTAAACATGAAAATACACTATTTCATGGTGTGTATCTTACTAGTGTTTTCAATTATTTTGGTGTTGACCTTAAAGAAGAGGAAATAATTGCTCGAAAAATATTTTACAAGGCCAACATTTTGCTTATGCATATTTCACCATTTTTCAAACCTTATGAAATGCTTGCGGAAAAGAAACAAATGTTGGTTTGGAAAGAGGAGCAAGAAATAAGAGAAGAGGAGGAAGAGAAAGAGGAATAAGAGGAAATGAAAGTCGAGGAGGAAGAACAAGAAGAGGAGGATGATACTTCCTTGGAAAGTATCAATATGCTACCTAATCCATCCAACAAAGATCTTCTCAAAAATCAAGAGAAGATCATTCACAACAAAAGAAAGCTTAGGAAATCATTCTCAAGAGATTTATCTTAACTTCCAACAAAATGGATAAATTCTTCGAAAAGATAATCCACAAGCTTGGTGGTTTTTCTTCAACTTCATCCACATCTTTCTAGTTATTTGTTTAAGCTATCTTTATACTTGAATTTTCTAGTTTTAAGTTTATGTTGAATCTCATGTATCTTTCTTTTATTCCTTATACTCATCCTTATTATCAATGAACATTCTATTTATTGATGTTATACATTGTCAATTATCTCTGGAAAGTCATATAAATATAATAGTATATGCCAAAACAATAGAATTGTAAAATAAAGTAGTTTTGAAAAATATATTAATGTCGACATATGAAAATCATATATGTCGACATATAACGGCCAGTTTTCAAAAAAAATAAAATAATAACTATCAAACACCAATTCATTTCAGATGACCTCTTACCCCTATATATACCTATTTACTCAAGAAAATCATTATTTTCAATCTCTATCTTCACTCTTTTTCATATATAAACTTATCTCTTCAGTGATGGCTTCCCCACATCAAAAACCTCGAACAAACTCTTGAATCATTCAAGAACATTTTTTATTTCATCCTAAGAAACTAGAGGCACTTAGATGCAGGATAATCAAGGAGCAAGAAAGGCATTTCGATGCGATTCAGTGGATGATTTCTGCCTTAACAAAGAAGAACCAACCACCAATCTAGAGTGTACCATCAACAAAGATGATGAAGATTGGAACGTTATCAAAGCGAATCCAATCTTTGGCACTGATGGATGGATTGAAGTTCCTCGAAATGTTTATTTTAAATAGATTTGATTGTATATAAATAATAATACTTGATTTGGTTTGGATTTGATTGGATTGATTTGTGTGGGTTTGTTTAATTGGTGTGTGACATTAACTTCATTAGATTGGATGAATATTTAGATTAATTATGATTATTTCATGATTATCTAATTTTACATACCACTTATTTATTTTATACAATCATTCTCATCATCATTATGTATAATTCTTATATATATCAATTAGTATTTTATTTAGGGGGAACTAGAATTAGAGTTAGAATAAGAGTTAGTGTTAGAGTTATAGTTTTAGGTTGTTATTTTTGTTGATAATAAAGGGAGAGAAATAAATAAAATCTAGAGATAGATTAAGGGGAGTTTTGTAACATAGGGGAGTTATATTATGTAACATCCCGTATCTGGAGGCCAAAAGCTAAGTGCTATAGATGCTACAGTCATCCATAGTATTAACTTTTGATGATGAAATACGACAGTGTTAATGTTATCCATAATATCATAAGCACTTGAATATGAATAAAATCACAAATTTCAAAAAGAAAAATAATAATTTCGGTGATTATATTTCAAATAAATCATATCCAAGTTACGAAATCCCAAACGTAATCCCAGGCATTGATCAAATATAATTTACAACAATACGCCAAGAGCGACATATGAAGATGGCCCCTTGGATGAACAAAGTAATATCGACATAACTATCTTAATACACAACGGAAACAATTTTTAAAACATAATTCCTAAATTAGCTATTCGTCAACTACCTGCTCGTCTTCGGATGCTTTATTCGCCAAAATCTGCTAAAACCTGAAAACCTAAACCTCAGCCTACTCAAATCAATTTTTGAGCACCCGAGAGTTTAAGGGGTAACAAAAACTTCGAGTCGGACTTAAAGCCTAGTATGAATAATATCTGTTACATCTCAGTTTACTGATAAATAGTGAGACCACGTCGCTTAGCGGAACGGGTTTCCCCTTACTAATATCTCTTTTCAAATAATATATTTTGCAAATCCTTTCCCACAACCAAACTGGTTAATCAACTTATTATAATAATAATATAGCAATATCCATTATGCTAAAACAGGAAATGAAATAGATTATCTGTCTAAAATCCGAACTATCAGTTCTAAATTCTGAACCATCTGTTCAAAATTCTAAGCTATCTGCTCTTTTCTGGATTATCTGTCCTAAAATTGGTTATACCAAAATAGCAATATTTTTTATGCTAGACAATGGGCTATCTGCCCAAAACAGGTAAAAAGGGTGGACTAACCGTCCTTAAGAATTTAGAAAAATCCGTTATGCTAATAAATGAAATATCTCTTCATATCAGAGCTGACTGCTCTTTCTGGACTAACTGTCCTCTGGGCTGACTGCCATCAAAATGGACTAACAGTTCGAATTTAAAATGAGCTGACTGCCCAAATTTTCTTTTGGGTTAACTACCCTTCAAAACAACTTAGCTAACTGCTCTACAAAATATCTGAGCTAACTGCTCTTTAAAATTTCCTTGAAACCTTTTCAAAATGATTTAATCCGTAAAATCATATATATACAAGGAAAATATCTCTTTAGCTTTACTCTAAGCTACTTTTTCCATGTTATATATACTTTACTCAAAATAAAGTTGATGATGTTCAATAAGGATTGACTATCCTTTAAAATAAGTTAAAGTCCTTTATAACTTAAAACACTTAGGCTATCTGCCTAGTTCTTATATTCGAAACCTTTGTTTAAAACCTTTAAACAACATTTCGAAAACATAGAAGGTAACTCCTTCAAAACCATTTATAAAACCCTTCGAAGGTATTGAATGTAACTCCTTCATATCCTTTAATAAACCTTTCAAAATCATTGAAGGTAACTCCTTCTAAACCTCTTAAAAACCTTCCTTTCATAAGCTTTAAAACATATGGCATCCGCCTTTTAAATCCCTTAAACCTTAGCCTTTCGAAAACATTGAAAAACTATACCTTTCGACCTAGTCGAAAGGTTTCTTTTCGACCTTGCCGAAAGGTTTCACCTTTCGGCTTTGTTGAAAGCCTGGGGTACCTCCTCTATATAATAAACCTTTCGAAAGCAACGTAACTCAAAACCTTTCGAAGGCATTGGGTTCAATTTAAAATAGGTGGAAAACCTTTCGAAACCATTCAAAGTTAACTACTTTGAAACCTTTAAAATGTTTCGACTTAAAACATTTGGATTATGCAAAAGGATCAGAAAAACATTGAAGTCAAAAGCAACTGCTTTGAAACCTTCGAAAAACCTTTCGAAAACATTCAAAAACAGTGAAGTGTTGGTGTTGGAACCAACCCTTCTAAATCAATGGAGAGAGGCGGCAAGTTTTGGAAAACAAAAGATAACCTTTGACTCCATCTGTGTCGAAAAGTTAGGAAGCGGCAACTATGCTTTCAGCCTTGTCGAAAGCTATACCTTTCAACCTTGCCGGAAGGTTTCTTTTAAAACAAGAAAGCAAACCAATCGAAACCATTTTCTTTTAAACCTTTGTGACAATTTCGAAAGCTCTTTGTCGAAAGCTAGCAGGCGTATTTTCTTTAAACCAAAACAAAACTTCATGTCTTTCGAAAGCTACAACCTTTCATCCCTAAACCTTTCGACCTCTTTCAATTCGCTACGTACCAGTTGCCTGATACCTTGTGCCTTGGTATTTGACCTAGCCGAAAGGTTTGATACCTTTCGATCTTGTCGGAAGGTCTGGAATGAAGGCGAAAGCTCTGCCGAAAGGGTTGAAATAGAAGAAAAACTATTTATTTATACTTTAAAATAGTTCTTTGTGCCCCACCTGCCTTGTTTGTCTAAATTTGATTGGTTGCCCGATACCTTATGCCTCCACATAGTGAATTCAAAACTCAACTTAGTGAAGGAAGATTCTATCCACTTCCCTTACATCCTATGACCAACCAGGGCATAGAGGATCAAACGGCAGCCTCTGAATGGCAACAAGGGAATAGTCAAGCAACCGCTACTCAAACGATACTCCCAAAGGTTGGAGAACGTAAATGATATGACTCTAGGCAAATGCAGGAAACTTCTGACCAAAACCAAACTCGAGTAAAACCAATATTTTCTCCAACCAAATGCCAAGATGACTTCAAGCACCATTCTTCATTGACCCAGCACTTCGAATTTAGTGACTCCAATCAAACCAATGTTGGACTCCAAGAAATTTGTTCCAAATGCTAATAAGGATACCATACTGATCGCGTTTGAGGTGAGTCAATATTTTAGCAGCTAGTTAGCTGGAGAGCCTCCTACGACCATGGATCGTTTCTATTACAAAATGAATCAAAACCAAAGTGAAGAGGAGTGGATCAGACTAGGAAAAATAAAAATACAGGATCGTTGGCTAAGGACTCATATTCCAGTAGATGAACCAAGATCTCAAAATTTGACTCATATTCTCTTTGAAAGATTCAATCGATAGCCTCTACTTGGAGACTTGTGACTCAGAGTGGTACTGAAAACCAACCTCGAGAAAGTCCACCGAAGGCCAGAGAAAATCAAGGGAATGTTGTATATTCCAATAGGCTCACTGATCCTAACACCGGCGATTACAAACACCTCCGAGGTGTGATCGAAAAGCTAATCTGGAAAGTAAAGCTTTAACAGTATGTGCAAGTCCTACGGAATGGCAGGAAGCGAACATCTGATGCCTATCAATAAAGAACTAAGAATGTCAATTGGACTGCTGACGGCCGACATCCCTTTGAAGGGAGCTAGGGCCAAAGTTGAATAGCGAGCACACGATGCTGCTTCACTGATCAATGCTATTTATTCCAATCTTCTTTAAATAATTTCAATTTCAATTTCAATTGTTCTATGAACTACAACCAACTTAAACTAAACTACTTTCAAAACAATCCAGGTGACCAAGTATTCAGAGTTGGCCGCCAACTAATCCACGCAGACCATGATCAGACCTGTGGAGTTTCATCAAGACGAGCATGATTCGACCGCTCATCATCAACCATGTGCCTTTGATTTGGGGCCATGGACAGCTCGTCACGGTCAGAGCCTTATATAAAGCGTCCATAATTGACCGTCCATTCATCGACCTCCATATTTGATTTGGTGGCCTAAGCAAGGCTTGGAATGAATGTGGCCCGATCATCCATTCCTTGTGTCATAAAGTAAAGTTTGATAAAATACATATGCCTCTCCTGAAGCTCAGTGATGCCGGGATCTAACTAGAGCGGACATGATTTGATCATCTACACATCAACTCCCAGCCGGAACACAAGAGGTAGTTCAAAAGCCCGACTTGAAGTAGCTATGGTGGACTGCCTACTCGTCAACCATCGCTCCCAATACATGGACACGACTGCACCTTGGAACATATGCAACTTAGTTTGTCTACTCAGTGATCCATTATCCTCGTTTTCTAGAAAGAGACACGAAGAAAATCATGCGAGACTTGATTATCCAACCAGGATGGATGTGATCCAACCATCTATCATATACCTCCTTCCTTGACTTGATTAGAAGAGCTACAATCACTAAGCGGACTAGAATCGACCGTCCATTTTTCAAGTTTCGTCCTTGATGTTAGGGGCAGAGTCCCATTCCATGAGCAAACGCGGTTTGACCGTTCATTCGACAACATTAGCCTCGATACGGTAAATGAAATACAAATCAAATGGGTGGAAATACGATTGCTCTCAACAAAAATCTCTAAGTCCCTGAAGCGGACTAGAGTACTCTGAGTCCCCAGAGCGTGGACTAGAGTATAAACGACTTGAGAAAAATCTCTAAGTCCCTGAAGCGGACTAGAGTACTCTGAGTCCCCAGAGCGCGAATTAGAGTATAAACGACTTGAGAAAAATCTCTAAGTCCCTGGAGCAGACTAGAGTACTCTGAGTCCCCAAAGCGCGGATTAGAGTATAAACGATTTGAGAAAAATCTCTAAGTCCCTGAAGCAGACTAGAGTACTCTGAGTCCCCAGAGTGCAGACTAGAGTATAAACGATTTGAGAAAAATCTCTAAGTCCCTAAAGCAGACTCGAGTACTCTGAGTCTCCAGAGCGCGGACTAGAGTATAAATGACTTGAGAAAAATCTCTAAGTCCCTGAAGCGGACTAGAGTACTCTGAGTCCCCAGAGCGCAGACTAGAGTATAAAGGACTTGCGAAAAATCACTAAGTCCTTGAAGCGGACTAGAGTACTCTGAGTCCCCAGAGCATGGACTAGAGTATAAACGACTTGAGAAAAATCTCTAAGTCCCTGAAGTGGACTAGAGTACTCTGAGTTCCCAGAGCGCGGACTAGAGTATAAACGACTTGATAAAAATCTCTAAGTCCCTGAAGCGGACTAGAGTACTCTGAGTCCCCAGAGCGCGGACTAGAGTATAAACGACTTGAGAAAAAACTCTAAGTCCCTGAAGCGGACTAGAGTACTCTGAGTCCCCATAGCGCGGACTAGAGTATAAACGATTTGAGAAAAATCTCTAAGTCCCTGAAGCGGACTAGAGTACTCTGAGTCACCAGAGCGTGGACTAGAGTATAAACGTCTTGAGAAAAATCTCTAAGTCCCTGAATCGGACTAGAGTACTCTGAGTCCCCAGAGTGCGGACTAGAGTATAAACGACTTGAGAAAAATCTCTAAGTCCCTGAATCGGACTAGAGTACTCTGAGTCCCCAGAACGCGGACTATAGTATAAATGACTTGACGAAATCTCTAAGTCCCTGAAGTGGACTAAAGTACTCTGAGTCCCCAGAGCGCGGACTAGAGTATAAATGATTTAACAAAATCTCTAAGTCCCTGAAGTGGACTAGAGTACTCTGAGTCCCCAGAGCGCGGACTAGAGTATAAACGACTTGAGAAAAATCTCTAAGTCCCTGAAGCGGACTAGAGTACTCTGAGTCCCAGAGCATGGACTAGAGTATAAATGACTTGACGAAAATCCCTACGTCCCAAACTGTGGACTAGAGCATAAACCATTCGACAAATCTCTAAGTCCCTAGAGCGTGGACCAAAGCATGAACACAAATTGGGCGCGAGTCGACTGGGGGAAGAATAACTCTAAGTCACCAGAATGCAGAGTGGCGTATAAACACCGATAAATAGATGAGTGGATTCCGACCGTTCTCTATTCCGCAAACTTCAGCTGGAAATCGACAGGAGGAATATTAACTCGCTAAGGATGAAGTTCAACCATCCGATTTGTGGCCTGGCCAAATCAATGCGGGGAGCAAGAGTACAAATCACTAAAAGCTGAATACGACAGCTCATTATAGCTCTAGCCTGGCGTTCTTTACAACATAAGGCAACGACAGCAAGGAGGCCTCAACATAGAATCAATCGAAACGACATCCAAAGCTACGGGCGACCGACTATATCATACCTCAGATCGAGAGTCAATATCGATCTGCACCAAGCACATACAAATGTGACCCGAATGTCCCTTGAAAAACTATGACCACCAGAGTGTGGAAAGGAGAGTAAACCATGAAGACTTGGTCATTAATTCTCCAACACCCTCCTTCGATCCATCAGGAGAAGTATGAAACTAGATGAGCATGACCCGAGTGCACTTGAGCCAACTTTACCCCGAGATCTGATTACAGAACATAAACCAAAGTGGACGCGGCTGACCGTTCAATACCCAACTTACACCCAGAAACTGACGAGGCATCGAAGTATTCCCCTTGGAATGAAAAACGACAATACAATCAAGGATAGGCGAGACTCAGCCTCCCATCAACTGACCTGATCCCATGATTCAACGGGAAAGAGAGTAAAGCTAAAGTGGGCATGGCTGGCCTTCCTACTTATCGATATATGCCCCAGACTTGGGGGCACGAGCGAGAAGCAGGATGAATGTGAACCGACTATTCACCGATCAACTCTATGTCTTTGGAGTTTAGGTGGGGGTATAAACATTGCTAGGACGAGACTCAATCGTCCATGCAGTACATTTATCAACCCGAGACTGGGAGCAGAAGCGTGATCATCCAAAGACTGGCTGCGATAGCTCAATATTGAAACTTATATATAGTGTTTACAACTACTCAAGGCTACGACCTAAAGAATGCCTAGAGGTAGAATCATTAAATCGATGCCTAAGCTCGTAGGCCACTGACTATCACTCCAACCCGATGACGGGTAAAGGATCATGAATGCATTGAATGGAAAGCACATTACTCGAATATACAAGCAAATTCAAACTCAAAGCAAAATCCAGCTATGCGACTTCACGCAACTCGAGGCTGACCCCTACTCGACATTTTCTTCAACGTTCTTCTAAGCTCAATCTTTGGCCATTTGCAGATAATCGATCAGAGCATTCAGAGCCCTTCACTGTCAGACTTAATAACTCATTACAAGACTCTAGTATTCGTCCAGAGTAACCATCAACATTGACCGTCCCAACCATATTTCACATTGAATGTTATGCAAAATAGTTACATCTGAACTCAAAGAATCCAAGATTGCACCAGCTAAACTGAAAGTCGACATTACAGTTAGCCATGGCGACCCTTCATGGGTGCTAAAGATCGGATCACAACTCAGTGCGATGATGATAAAAGAATTAGTTGGATTTCTCTGAATAAATGATGATATGTTCCCTTGGACCCATTCTGACATGCGTGTGTGATTTCACCGACTATCGCGAGCCATGCATTAAGTATCGACCCGAAGCTACAAAAGCTTGCATCATACAATGACCTGAGATGTCTGAAAGACTACTTAAATAGAATATCGAACTAAGCCAATTCGATATCGCTTATTTCCCTCGAAGAGCTATCCAAAGACGAAAATTAGCAGACCTCATATTTGAATTCACTACATCAGACTACTACTCGAAGAGTAGTGGAGAATCAACTAACAGATGGAAAATGTACGTGGATGAAGGATCCAATGATCAGTGTTATGGCACAGGAGTCGTGTTAATGACTCCTGAGGAACGATCGATCTTCTACGTCCTGAAACTCGATTCCCATGTAACAAACAACGATGCTTAGTATGAAGCATCGACTGCCAACCTTAAACTTGCTAGAGAAATTGGAGTAGAAACTTTACGTATCTTTTGTGATTCCTGATTGGTAGCATGCAAAATTAGGAAGTTAATCTTGCCAGGGGGCATTATCTTGCTCCTTATCTCGGCCAGTTCCAAGAGCTACTAGCCAACTTCACATATTACATCATTACACACATCCTCAGCAAACGAAATGAAAAGAGTCAAGTCACAGGCCAGTCTGGCCAGTCTTAGGGACGCGCAACGGACATACTTTGTTCCGGTTGAAATACTTAATATTCCAAGCATTGACGGATGGAGATCGGCTAGATCTTGGAGACAGGGCCAGAAAGGGGTCACGGTCGACTCCTATCAAAGACTATCTACAATGAGGAGTTCTTACTGAACGGAGGAATGGAAAACAACAGATCCTCCTCAAAGCTTCACTCCAAATCATCCAAGAAGAATTCATGTGTAGAAAGGAATTTATCCATTCCTATGCCTCGATGTATCACCCATGATGAAATCAAAAAAGTCTTCAAAGAAGTTCATGAAGAAAAATGCAGCGATCACACCAAAGGGCAAACCCTAACAAAGAAAATACTCCGTTATGGGTATTACTGGCCAACTGTCAATTGAGATGCAACTGATCATGCTAGACAATGCGACGAGTGCAAGATGTTTGCAAAAATTTTGAGAGCCCCGTCGATGGAAATTACTCAAATGGCTAATCCATAGCCATTTGGCACTTGGAGGCATTGACATCATCATCTTCTTGCTGATCCTAAAGGTGGTGTGAAATACATCATCGTAACAGTTGATTACTTCACCAAATGGGCAAATGCAGAACTTTTAACCAATACCAAGACTTAGAAAATAATCAACTTCACTGTCCAGTACATCATCTGTCATTATGACCTTCCACAAACCGTTATAACTGGTAATGAAGCTCAATTCAACAACGCTAAATTTGAAAACTTCTACCGTCGGCATCATATTGAAAAGAGATTTGCGGTATTTGCTCGCCCTCAAGCAAGTGGATAGGTTAAAGCTGTGAACAAAATCATAAATTCTATTCTGAAGAGAGGTTTGGAAAAGGCTAGAGGTAAATGGGTGAATGAGCTCCCAAGAGCATTATGGGATTGCAGAAATACCCGAGAGTTCGCGACTAGCCATACTCCATTCGCCCTTACTTACGGCTTCGAGGCCATCATCCACGTAGAACTTGAAGTCCCCTCTCATCGAGTGGCTGATTACAACCAATATTTCAAAAAAAAATTAAACAAGGAATTGCAATCAAATTGCAATTAAACTAGAAGGAATTGGTGATGACTCACAAACATATAAAACGCATCCGAGAGCCAATGGCAAGAACATGTAACTGAACGTGCACGTTTATATTCATAAAATTCGACTTCTTGAAATCAACAGAAATTGGATTTTCACTTAGGGTTATTAAGAAAAGACTGGATTAGATAGCCGAAGTTTACTAGCTCTAAAGAACCGGACACAGATGGCCACTGATGAACTACAATCCTAAGTTTATACTATTGGGAATCGACCAAGCGTTATGACGACCAAAGAAGGATACGACACTTTAGGAGGATAAAATTGAAGAATAATGACTATTCAGAAAATATGATGGATTTCTTTCTGGAGACTCTAACTTGGTTCGACTCAAAGCACGTCATGTACGCAACAAAACGTACTTTGGAGGGCAAATGTTATCCGACCTTTTGGCCCTGCTACACAAAGGTGATTACGAGGACCAGACTTGACTATTGATGAGAAAGATGGCCGTGAGACGACAATAATATGACCAGAGCATGATATCCGAACAGTTATATCCAGCCCAACGTAAATAAACGGATAAGTGAAATAGGATGTCAGAATGATGAAGGTTAGCTTGGTGGAATAGGTGTCGGCATAGATGTTTGATAAGTTGAAGAGTGTATAAGTGAGGTCAGCATAGTGTGTTGGGCTGAGCTTTTCTTATGGTGGGCCCAAGTGGCCAAAGGGGTCCAGGCTTGAAGATGTCAGTTAGGCTGAAGGCTACCTTCGTCTATAAATACAGGGGTAGGGGCCATTTTTGGTGGCTCACTCTCTCTTGTTGGGGGGACTTCATCATCTTCTTCTTCCTACTCCAAATACTCTGCCATAGCTATTTTCCTTATAAACTTGTATCAATGGATTCTAGCCAATCGAACAACTCATGTAATTGTAATCAAATGAAGAATGAATGGAATTTGAAGTGGACGTAGGCCGAGATTGCCGAACCACTATAAAATCTTTGTGTCAGTTTACTTTTATGCTTGGTTCTCTAGATTCCATTAATTCTATGATGTCCATGAAATTCTACGGGTGTTAGTGACCAATTTTGGTGCTAACATCCTTTAATAAACCTTTCAAAATCATTGAAGGTAACTCCTTCTAAACCTTTTAAAAGCCTTCCTTTCATAAGCTTTAAAACATATGACATCCGCCTTTTAAATCCCTTAAACCTTAGCCTTTCGAAAACATTGAAAAAACTATACCTTTCGACATAGTCGAAAGGTTTCATTTTGACCTTACCGAAAGGTTTCACCTTTCGGCTTTGTTGAAAGCCTAGGGTACCTCCCCTATATAATAAACCTTTCGAAAGCAATGTAACTCAAAACCTTTCGAAGGCATTGGGTTCAATTTAAAACAGGTGGAAAACCTTTCGAAACCATTCAAAGTTAACTACTTTGAAACCTTTAAAACGTTTCGACTTAAAACATTTGGATTATGCAAAAAGATCAGAAAAACATTGGAGTCAAAAGCAACTGCTTTGTAACCTTCATAAAACCTTTCAAAAACATTCGAAAACAATGAAATGTTGGTGTTGGAACCAACCCTTCGAAATCAATGGAGAGAGGCGGCAAGTTTTGGAAAACAAAAGATAACCTTTGATTCAATCTTTGTCGAAAGGTTAGGAAGCGGCAACTATGCTTTCGGCCTTGTCAAAAGCTATACCTTCCGACCTTGTCGGAAGGTTTCTTTTAAAACAAGAAAGAAAACCAATCGCTTTTTTGACAATTTCGAAAGCTCTTGTCGAAAGCAAGCAGGCATATTTTCTTTAAACTAAAACAAAACTTCATTTCTTTCGAAAGCTATAACCTTTCGTCCCTAAACCTTTCGACCTCTTTCAATTCACTACGTACCAGTTGCCTGATACCTTGTGCCTTAGTATTTGACCTAGCTGAAAGGTTTGATACCTTTCGACCTTGTCGGAAGGTCTGGAATGAAGGCGGAATCTCTGTCGAAAGGATTGAAATAGAAGAAAAACTATTTATTTGTACTTTAATACAGTTCTTTTGTACCCTACCTGCCTTGTTTGTCTAAATTTGATTGGTTGCTAGAATTTTATATTCAAAAGTGCTGTCGACTTTCCTTATTTGGAAATTTGAATAATTTTGAAAAAGCCCCTTTCTCCTTTATAATTATATAAAACATTTAAGTCCCATACCTTAAATAATTTTATATAACTATTAAAATACCTTCAAAAATCCTGAAAAAATTCCAGAAAATCAAATAATATGTTCTTTTTAACATATAAATTTTTTGAACCCAAACTATTATTATTTTTCTCATAAATAATTTTATAATCCAAATTAACCTTTTCTTCCTTAGAAAATTCATAACAATTCCATGAAAATTCTGAAAATCAAAACCCATCTCTAAAATAACTTTTTAGATCATCATAAAATTTCGCAACGGTAACAGATGTTGTTTAATAGGTTTTTATCTCAAAACATGTCATAAAATCTATATGAACATATATAAATCATCAACATGTATATATAATCTTCTTATCATTCAAACTCATGGCAAATCTTTGCAAAATCATTCGGAATTAACCTTAAAACCAAAACCAAAATTATTTAGAGATGTAAACATTTTTCATCTTTTGCTTTAATGATTAAGGAGCTTGAGATTTGAATGAGTTTGATTTGAATTTGCTTTCCTTAAGCTTTGCTTTTGTTTCCTCTTCTTCTTTCCTTGTTAATGGTGGCCGGCTAAGCTTTTAATTTTTGAAAATGAGAATGAACGTGTGTTTTGAAATACATGGCCTAAGGAAGAAGATATAGGAATGGCCTCTTTTCCATGATACTCCTCCTCTAATTCATTTTTAAACACTTCATTTAATTTATTAGTTAAAAGGCACGACTACCTTAATTAAATCAAATCTCAATCTCCTTATCAACACATTATTTTATTTAGTTTATCTAACCAAATCTCCTAAATAATGTTATCAAAAATCTGAGGTGTTACATATTATATTTTATATTGTTTGCGCCAAAATTGGTCACAAACCCCAAATGTCGTGAAAGCACTAGCGTATGAACACAAATCAGTAATATAAAATCACGGATCTCAGATCTAAGTAATATAGAGGATAAAAAGTGAAGAATAATAAACTTAAAACGGAAAGAAATAGGCAGAGACACAAGATTTATAGTGGTTCGGCTATCTCCAGCCTACGTCCACTCCAAATGTTAATCTTTTATTGACTTTCCTTCTTGATTACAACTGATTACAGCAAACTATATTGATAAAATTTGAGTATAACAACAGCTATAGAGTACAAAGTTGAATTGGGCAGAGTCTGGATGTTGAGAAGCCAAAAGTCCTTTTTCTGCTGGCTCTGGGGTGTTATTTATAGGTGTAGGAGGCTGATATTTCGCTCAGATCTCGGGAGACTTCTTCTGGCACGTGGGTAGGCCCGCGCGACCAAGCCCGTGAAGTTTCAACCCGATCCGTGATCGATACGAACAAATTTCGTATCGATCAGAATTTCATCCGATGGAGTCGAAACTTGGTGTGAACCTTCCTTGGCTTGTACGTAAGCTCCTGTGAAAATTTCGTGGCATTTGGACCTGTAAATCTCGAGTTATGATCGATACGAAATGGGGACTTTCGGCAGTTCGTCTGGTTCGAATCGATCTATTCGACTCGATCATTTCGAATTGATGGCGGCATGCACTAGCATGTTGACGTGGCATGCGTTCTTCGCATCGATCCACATTTTTCGCCAAGTTGATCGAGTTGTTCTGGAGTCTTCGCCGTGTTCGTATCGGAGATCATTGCGTCGAACCAGGTTGCATTGACTCGTTGGATACGAACAAACCATTGCTCATGGGTTCGATCAGAGGCCCATGATGGATACAAAATAATCTTCATCTGATGGATTCGAATGGCGACGAGTCGATCGATGCGAATAGCGGTTGCGCGATGGATACGAACTATCGGAACCTGATGGATTCGAACAATTATTCGCTGATGGATATGAAGTAACGAGGTATGTTGATGGGCATGAATAGCATTGATCCGAAGTGTGCAGCTATGTTCCTTCCCGATCGATACGAACTGCATCGAGTCAAAACCCATCTGGCCTTCCTGCCTGATCGATACGAACTGCATCGAGTCGAAACCCATCTGGCCTTCCTGCCTGATCGATACGAAAACACTGTCGTATCCATGCTTATCGATACGAACGCATTGTTCGATTCGATCGATTATCTTGAGCAAATGAACTCCTTTTGACCTGGAATTTGAAATGTAGTTTCTCCTAGCCTTGATCATCATTCCCAATCGATCCCGCCTTGATCGGAGCTCGGCCAAATTTTGACAACATCGATCAAAGCCTTATCTTCAATCGATTTCCAATCCTGATATCCATCCTTTCTTGCTAATTTGTTAATATTCCAGCCTTGACCAATGGGTGGGATAATATTTTCCCCCCAAAACATGCCTTGTGATAAGAAGGTATGTTTTGAATAGTTTCGAATTCGACATCCGAAGTCCATATTCCGTCCATAGCCATACCATCTGATTCATAATCAAATCCATTACCAATCCATCCCATCCAAGTGCATCGTTCTTGACTGCTCTGAGTCGATGTCTGATTCCAAATTCAGTAACCTAAGCCTTAGCCAATTCCATATCCATCCGTACTCGATATCCGAGTCCTAATCCATCCTTGTCCAATAACCAATAACCGAATCTAGGACCTCTCCGGGTCGATATCCAAATCCGTAACCTCTCCGGGTTCTTGCCAAGTGCAATCCACACCTAACGACCATGGTCCAGTGTCCCTGGATGCTGAGTAATACTATGGCTTAAGTCCTAAGCCGAATCCTAGTCGCTCCGGCCCTTGTCGAGCATAGTCCATGCCCGACGACCTGAAATAGCAACCGATAATATAGGGCCTATGTCCTAGGCCGAATCCTGGCCGCTCCGGACCCTTGCCGAGCATAGTCCATACCCGATGACCATTTACCAAAAACCTTACGAAAATCCAATCAAAATCCAATCCAAAATCCAAATCAAATCGGAAAACCAAAAAATCCATATTAGAAATCTAAATCAATATCCAAAACAGAAAATAATCATCCAAACGAAAGTCCAAACCAGAAAACTAACAAAACCAGGAGTTCAAACCAAACTCCAAAACCAAGCCAGAAGAAATAATCATCCAAACCAAGAGAAAAAACAGATTTCACAAACCACAGCGTCGCGGTTTATCATCATTCAGAGCATACCTAGGGGCCATCTCCGTCCCCGTACATGAGTAAATGACTTGGCCGTTTGCCAATAGTTCGCTACTTATTTCTTATCATCCCTGTCAATTGATAACCAACCGACCATCACCCCTGGGCCTCGCGCCATCGTTGTTTGAGGTAGACGGTGGTCGCTCCTGCTCCACCGCCGCATTCCGAGCCCCGACATATTGTTGCAACTGTCCATTCCTTACATGCTCCTCGATTATGTCCTTCAGATGCCTACAACTGTTGGTATCGTGTCCGTCTAAATCATGAAAAAGACAGTGCCGCCCTGATGCCCTTTCACGTTCTGAGGGTTCTCTCCTAGCTGGCCTTCGGTAGGGAAGGCGATTCAGAGTCTCCATGAATATCTGTTCTAACGTCTTGTTTAACCCTGTGTAAGTGGAAAACTTTGGTTCCCTCCACTACTTCCTAGCTTTTCCTGATTCATCATCCAGCTTCCTTTTTGCTTTATCTTTATCCGAGCCTCCGCTGGATAGCCCACCATCCTCAGCTGCGTTCACCTCCTTTAACTTCATATCTGAACATGCATCTTCCTGCCGAAGGAATCTCTCAGCTTCGTGAAAGAATTCCCCGAGATCCATTGGTGGGTCCCGTATTAGAGATACTTTGAAATCTGAATCCTCTCTGACTCCTGATACTGCTGCCATTAAAACCATCGATGGATCCGGCCGATCCACCGAAGCAACCGCTGCATTGAACCGAGTTAGGAAAGCTCTGAGCGATTCATCTGTCCTTTGCCTTACTGACGTTAGCGTCATCACGTTCTTCGGTCTTTTAATATGAACCCGAAACTGCTTCAGAAAACTGTCCACCAATTCTGTCCATGTCCTAATAGATCCCTCTTCCAGCTGTCTGAACCACATAGCAGCTATATCCATCAAGTACAGAGGGAAACATCGGGCCATCACTTCCTCCGATGCCCCCAGCACTTCCATATGTCTTGTATATCTCATCAAGTGATCAGTCGGATCAGCTTTTCCATTGTATATATCTAGCGTAGGTAGCTTGAATTCTGGTGGATTCCAAGCCATTATGATGTCACGAGTAAACGGACTCCTGTTTACTCCTTCCAGATCTCTGTTCGTCAAACCTCCGTGCATAGTTCGCCTGATAATCTCAGCCAATCCAGCATTGTCTGCCAATGGTTGCCCCCCTAGTCCCCAAGGGAACTCTGATACGTTCCTCATCCCGCGCTCCTACATTCCTGCCAGCATCTTGTTGTGTAGTGTCAACTGGAATTCCTCCATGAACTGGTCCATCGTTGCGGGGCGGTATGCCCCTGAGCCTGGATCCATCGAGGTTAGCAGTTGTGTGTTGATCAGGGGTTGTGCCTTGTTGAGCTGCTCCATTTGATTGCCTGTTTGGTCCTTCTGCTCTAGCTCCGTGGATCTGAACTCCTGAAGCTCCAGTCGTTCCTGCTTGTCCAAACTGTCTGAGAAGGTTATGCATCATCTCCTCCTGCCTTTTTAGAAACTCTTCATGCATTGCTCCCATCATCACCTCCATCTCATTTCTGGTGATGAAAGCTGAAGTCTGGTTAGCCCCTGATGATGCCTTTTGGCTTCCTTCATGCTGACTTCTCTTGGCCCTTTATCTTCTACTTGATTGCCTTGTCATAGCTCTTTAGATCTGAACTCCAAATTTGGTATAACGGGCGCTAGGTGCTTCTCGGTGAAAGCACCAAAGTATTTGCGCCAAAATTGGTCACAAACCCCAAATGTCATGAAAGCACCAGCATATGAACACAAATCAGCAATATAAAATCACAGATCTCAGATCTAAGTAATGTAGAGGATAAAAAGTGAAGAATAATAAACTTAAAATGGAAAGAAATAGGCAGAGACACAAGATTTATAGTGGTTCGGCAATCTCCGGCCTACGTCCACTCCAAATGTTAATCTTTTATTGACTTTCCTTCTTGATTACAACTGATTACAGCAAACTATATTGATAAAATTCGAGTATAACAGCAGCTATGGAGTACAAAGTTGAATCAGGCAGAGTCTGGATGTTGAGAAGCCAAAAGTCCTTTTTCTGCTGGCTCTGGGGTGCTATTTATAGGTGTAGGAGGCTGATATTTCGCTCAGATCTCGAAAGACTCCTTCTGGCACGTGAGTAGGCCCGCGCGACCAAGCCCGTGAAGTTTCGACCCGATCTGTGATCGATACGAACAAATTTCGTATCGATCAGGATTTCATCCGATGGAGTCGAAACTTGGTGTGAACCTTCCTTGGCTTGTACGTAAGTTCCTATGAAAATTTCGTGGCATTTGGACCTGTAAATCTCGAGTTATGATCGATACGAAATGGGGACTTTCGGCAGTTTGTCTGGTTCGAATCGATCTATTCGACTCGATCATTTCAAATCGATGGCGGCATGCACTAGCAGGTTGACGTGGCGCGCGTTCTTCGCATCGATCCACATTTTTCGCCGAGTTGATCGAGTCGTTCTGGAGTCTTCGCCGTGTTCGTAACGGAGATCATTGCGTCGAACCAGGTTGCGTTGACTCGTTGGATACGAACAAACCATTGCTCATGGGTTCGATCAAAGGCCCATGATGGATACAAAATAATCTTCATCTGATGGATTCGAATGGCGACGAGTCGATCGATGCGAATAGCGGTTGCGCGATGGATACGAATTATCGGAACCTGATGGATTCGAACAACTATTCGCTGATGGATATGAAGTAACGAGGTATGTTGATGGGCACGAATAGCATTGATCCAAAGTGTGCAGCTATGTTCCTTCCCGATCGATACAAACTGCATCGAGTCGAAACCCATCTGGCCTTCCTGCCTGATCGATACGAAGACACTGTTCGTATCCATGCTGATCGATACGAACGCATTGTTCGAATCGATCGATTATCTTGAGCAAATGAACTCCTTTTGACCTGGAATTTGAAATGTAGTTTCTCCTAGCCTTGATCATCATTCCCAATCGATCCCACCTTGATCGGAGCTCGGCCAAATTTTGACGACATCGATCAAAGCCTTATCTTCAATCGATTTCCAATCATGATATCCATCCTTTCTTGCCAATTTGTTAATATTCCAGCCTTGACCAATGGGTGGGATAACATATATATTGAGTTGTCATCATTAAAAACGGGAAGATTGTTAGTACCTTAGGTTTTGGTTTTGATGATAACAACTATATGAAATTATACAAAATATAGATACTAATGTTTTATCAAGGTATATGTAGTATATAGTGTAGGATATTAAACAGATGTTGATTAAGAAGACTGTACAATCTCAAGAGTAGATTCAATGATGATAATTGAAAACTCATGAATATTGAAGAGTTCAAGATTTCAAGATATTCCAGATAAGTTATAAAGTCGTAGAATTTATGTCAAAACCTTGATAGCACTTTCCCGATCTCTCTTTCCTTCTCTAATTTTGTTTTAATTTGTTTTTCAAAATCCTGGTTTTAAAATATTCTTTCAAAATATTTCTCAAAATGATTTTCAATCCCTTATACTTATAAAGATATTATTTTAGTGTTTTTAAGTTTATATATATTAAATGAAAGTGTGTACGCTTGTGCACACTAATTACGGATCGTGTAATATGGACTAATATATGCGGAATGTTATTTACAATTGCTATACAAGTAAATATTCAATAAACTAACTATATAGCAATTCACAGATATAGAATAGTAAATGCAGTAAACTGTAAAAATCACACCAGGGATTTTTATACTGGTTCGGACCTCCCGTCCTACGTCCAGTCCCAGACTTCTATCTGGATTTTCACAACCAACTACCTCGCTTCACCCGGAGGAACAGGTTTACAACACCCGAACAGCCGAACGGGATTTCGTGCCTCTTACAACACCGAGGACTTCAACAAAAACAAATACAATTGTCGTTGACAACTTGTGCTCTTGATAACACTGATTTGTCACTTGTAGTACACCCTTCCTATAATCTTATCCTCAAAATATGTGAATGATGTTTGTGAAGATTGAAGGAAGTATATTACTTATTTGAATCGAAAGATATGAAATAATTTCAATGATTCAATAAGCAATTTGAAGTAGAGAGCTTTTTAGAATGCAAGAGTATTTAGAAATTAAGATCAGAATTTTAAAGCAAAGAATTGTTTTTTTTCAATCAATGATTTAGATATGTTTATATAGAGAATAAATGGTTGTAACTCTTTGTGAAGAGTAGCCATTAACAGATGTGATCATTGATGAAAGGTAAGAGAAGCAACCATTGAAGAAAGAAGTGTCTTTTGGGAAAGGTTGCTTTCTGTTTAAAAACGGTCGACAGGTCAAAAATGACCAGTAGACAAAATTTCAAATATATAGACGTTATGTGCATGTGTGCACGTTCATTGTGCAATTTACACAGGAACGGTCGACCGCCTGGTTTTGGACCGGTCGACCGGTCCCTGTTAAATTGCACAGTGAATGTGCAATGTCATCCAAAACGTATATACATCGATTCTATTGAGATGCATGATTATTTGAGGATAGATTTTAACATAACTAATACTACTAACATACCAAATAATCAACCTCTAACGTATGAAGCTCGTTGTGTCTCAATGAATAACTTCTTTTTGTCGATCACGGTTTATCCCTTTGTCAGAAATCAAAACTATATAAAAATCTTGACTCAACATTCTCCCCCTTTTTGATTGATGACAACATAGTTATGAATCTCCCCCTGTATATGATCTCCCCCTGAGATTGTGCCTGTAACTCTATATTTTCCTGCATATATACTGTTAGCACAATTTTCTCCCCCTTTGTCATCGACAAAAAGGAGTTTGTTAAAATAGAGGATATAAATTATATAATCCAGAGTATAAGCAAAATAAAACTACTACCATAGATCAAGAGTTAAGTGTCACATAATATGATAATACCCAAGAGTCTAGTACGAATTAAAACGCGACACTATTTAGTACAAGTGCCAGATAATGTCTTAAAGCAAAAACTAAAGTCATAATTTACACAAAATAATAGATAAAGAGATAAACTAAAAGGATTCAATCTGACTCTGTCTCACCCTCTTCTTCTTCTTCAACAAGCTGAGTTTTTTCGTATCCACGTCCATGACTCGTTCCCGAGTTTGTACCCTCCTCCGAGGATGTCCAAGCAAAAGTAGGATGAGCTAGGCGCTTGCCAGGGTCTTGAGTTGGCATGGATGAGGATGATGCTCCACATGATATTGCTTCCCATATAGAACTGAAGAACGACTTAAGTTTGTTAAAGCGTTTATCCATTTTTGTGTCCATGCGCTTAAGTCGGGCTTCGAGAAGAAATTGATTTTGAGCAATAGTGTTAAGTGATTCTTTTGTTGAGGAAGATGATCTTAAAAGTTTAACTTCTTCAGGTTTAGGACGGGATGAACGGGAGGAAGCCTCTCTATGTCCTTGGTCTTTCCATTGTTCAAAAGGCATAATATTGAAGTATGGAGCTGGAAGCTTCATTCTTGTAATCGAAGCTTTGTTGATGGCTTTTGGTTTGGAAATAGAAGACTTTGGTGGTTCAATGCCACAATCGAGCAAGAGTCGCATAATATACTCGTTATAAAACAAGTGTGGCCTAGAACTATCATTTACTTTCAAGATCTCATCAAAGATCATACCAATCCAGTTTATACGAATGCCCCCATAGATTGCGTATAATGCCTTGAAATTTTCTTTATAGACGGCATCAAAATTTCCAATTCTTGGTAAAAGAGAGTGCATAAGAGTATGATGAAGAATTCTTGCAGACGGCCGTAAACCAATAGACTTAGTGCTATCCTTGTCATCTTCAGTAAATTGATGACTAATTTGATTACGGACATAAATATTGCAAAAGTCATTTGAGAATTTTTCACCAATAAACCGAGAACCAAGAACATTTGCCATCCTATCACATGAGATAAACACTTCTTTGCCACAGACAACGGACCAAAAGCAAAAATTGGGATCCTCGGGCTTGTTTTTCTCTAAATTTAGATTAGCATAGAATAACTTGATCATGACATGGTTAATTTCCACATTGTTTTGATCATAGTCAAGTAGGTTTGTAATGTCGGCATCCTTTGCGAAATCTAGGATACGATAACTAGAGAAATCTGAGAATTTAACAAACGAACCCGGATGGATAGTAAAATCTTTCATGTCATTCCATCTCTTGAGTGAAATTGGATCCACAAGCCATTTCTTGATAGAAAGATCAATGGGTTGTGTTTCTGAGGTAGAAGCTTGCTTTAATTTCTTATGTTGAGGAGCCATTAGGGATAAATTTGAAGAAAGAAATTTAATAAGAGAAAGTAGGGTTTCTGGGATTTGGGGGAAGAAGACTGGTTTGAAGTAAAAGAGAGAGATAGAAAAAAAGTGAACGGAAAGTTATATTAAAAAAAACAGAATATACGTAACCGGTCGACCGGTCAAAATTATTATATAAAGTTTTATTATGATTTAAATGTGTATAAACTATATTTAAATGATTATACAAAGTATAAAATTATTTTATAAAGAAACATGTTTTCAAAATAATATTTTTAAAGTGTTTTTCAATTTTGTGAAGAGTATGTCAACATACTCTATATATGTATGTCGACATAGTGACCGTAATTTTCAAAATTCAAATTTGAATGGAAGTGTCTTTTCGTCGTATCTCTTCGTGAATGGACATGACCATTGTTTCCCTATATACACTAGACTTCCAAATGAATTTTTAACATCTATTTTCTTATTCATCTATCCTCCTTCCACTCTCTCATTTTCTAAATCAAAATATACCCAAACTCTATCAAAATTCAACCAAAATCAAATTCAATCATCACTAGTTTGATTCTCCTACATCTACTCTCTGATTTCTCTCATCTCTCTCATTCAAACCAAGATTAAAGTGCTATTCAAGAGTTATTGGATCAATTGTAATGATGATCGAAGATCTGAGTCTGTAAAACTCTACTAAAGCATACTACTGTACTTGTGGATGTGATTGTAGCCCGTAAAATCCATTGGGTGTGCTTAGTAGCCCGTAAATCTAGTAGGTGTGCTTTTAGCCCGTAAATCTATTGGCTCTATCCAGAGGTCGGGATTCTGGAGGGTGTGTCTTGTAGCCTTGAAATCGAGATTTTATTTCCATTTACTAGTTGAAAAAAAATCCGTACAAGGAATTGTACGGGACTGGATGTAGGGTAACTCCGAACCAATATAAAATCCTAGTGCGTTCCATCCATTTTACTTTTACTACATTTACTTTTATCTGCACTTTAATTCTGTGATTGTTAATTACATCATTCCAAGTAGAATTTTAAAGAATTTGAAAAATATTCTTATAGTCAATTAAACACTATTCACACCCCCTCTAGTATTAATTTATCTTAAGATCCCTATTTCGCTGACTTATAGATGCCTACTAATTTATTGACACATCATTTGGAGAGTGGTGGTTGTTTCTTGAAAGAGTAGTTTGGTTTTGATGGGGGTTTTCAGATATGAAGGATTCTTAATTATGTCTTGTAACGACCCGTAATTTTAACTATTTTAAATTATTAAATTTAATATAAATTTTGAATTAAAATGGTTAGAAATAAAATTTATTAATTTATTAATGTAATTAATTAGATATGAACTTAGATAAAAATTTAAATAACAAAATTTGATATGAAAAAAAATGGTTAACTAATTTTAAATATTGAAATATTAATTTTTATAAGTCAAATAAATAAATTTTCTGATATTGGAGATATTTAAATTTATAAATTTTGAAAGCTATACAAAATTTTAAAAACGCTAATTTTTGAATATGATAAAAAAATGTATATAAACTCCACCATTTAAAACTTTATGATGGAAAATATCTGGTATATGTATATGTAAATATGTAAAGAGGTTGTAGGATCGTTTTCACCCTAGAGGGGGGTGAATAGGGTGATACTAATAATAATACAAATTAATGCAGAAATAAAAACAATAATAGTAAATAATGCAGAAGAGATCACACATAAATTTACCCAACTTCGGCAAAACCCTGCCTACGAGCTGCCCCTATGGTTTTACTAGAAATTAAGTAGTTAGACGCTTACACATGTAAACTTGCGACATCCGCTAATGACTAACCTAACTCTACGCTCAAAACTCTGCCACAGAGTTGCGAGTTCTCGAACTACCCCACCGTAGTTCGTAACCTAGTTACAAAACTATGCAGTTACACAATTTAAAAGTAATTCACAAATTAAATACAACTAAAAACAAAGACTAAAACAAAACCCTAATTTTCTTTTATAATTAAAGCCTAGTATAAATAAACACAAGCCAGCCCAATTAATATATTAAAAGTTCAATCTTCCTTTTCTATTCTCCTTGCCCAAAAGAAATGGGCACGTCCCTTTATTTTGCTGCCGCCTGCTTTGTTCGTGCTTTGCTCTGGAATTAGGGTTTTCTTCGGATTGGGGCACCACTTAGAAATTGATCGATTAAGAGTATGCTTCCACTTGATTGGCTATGTCGATCGATCCTTTGGCTTTGATAGCATTGCGGCTGCTCCAATTGTCGAGCTCGAATGCGGTACGTGATTTTTCGATTTGATTATTCTCTGTTTGATATGCTTGAACTCGACTTGTTTGAATGCCGATGATGATGTGGGATTAAATAGGGATAGAATCCCTGAATATACGGTTATATATTTCTATTTGAATTCTTCCAATTGCTATGCTTGGCCATTGATTTGTAATCTAATGTTGGTGATGATTTCTGACTTGTTCTTCATATGTGAATTGCACCATGAATTCGAATTTCCTCCGTTCTTTTTGGCATTTGAATTTTTGAGATAAAATTTGACTTGTCTATATATTTGTGATATATCGTTACAACTTCCTTGGTTACCACGGCATTCGTTTGGTTTTCTGATATTTCGAATCTGTGATGCTTATTCATCATGCTCTTTCATTTTTCAACTATTGTCGACCTTAGTTGATTTTGTTGATGATTTTTAAAACTGGCCTTGACTTGTTGTTATCACCTGCGAGTTCCATTGAGTTGATGAATTTCATTTTGTTCTGGCCATTTGGTTCACTTTGAACTTGTGTTCATTCGTCTGTTCATTTTCTTTCACTGATTGCATTTCCTTTATCCATTACTGTTGACATACAACTGCTTCACTAGTTTGAATTAAATTATGGTGTTCATGCTAAAGGCTTTGCATTTCTTTAAGTTCGTCCTTTTTGAGTCTGCACTATTGTGGTTCCTGCTGCTTTTAATTGTGTTGATAGTATCCATACACACATATATACATATATGTATGTATATGTGTGTGTGATTGCTTTGGTTGCTTTCTGATTCTCTGGCTTCATGATATATTTGCATTTGAGGTTTGGTTATACATATTTGTACATGCCTTTGTAACTGAAAACTTTGTCACTGCATATTTGTTTGGTTCTCTGGCATTGTGCTTTGCACTTGAGTTCTGTTGTACATATAACTTGAATTTTGTGAACATGGTTCTGTCATGCCTCTTGAAACTGGTTTAAGTTGTACCTGTTGAAGTTTGCATATTAACTTGTGTTTTTGAAATCTAGTGTAGTGTTGATGTGCATTTGTATTCTCATGTGCTGCCTTCACACCTGGTGCACCAGTTGCTTTGTTGTTGTATTTTGGAGTACATCTTGGTTTTGTTTCTGATTTGGTGCACTTGAACTTTCTGACTGTGGTCTTGTTGAAGTCAGGTCTGGTTTGGGGTGGACTTGAATTTGTATGCCTCTGTTGTATGCTTTGCTGAAATTTGAGATGCTGAGCAATGCATATGTGTACATGTACACATGTGTATATGCAGGCTCTTGTGCATTTGAATCTTTGTGACTTTGTTTTGCTCGAGAGTCATTTGCACCTGAGTTGAATCCATCATAGGCTCGGGTTTGACCTTGTGCTCACCTGTCCTTATAATTTTTATACGCAAGTGTATATCGGTGTGCACGGCCTTGTGACATGTACAGTGATACACTGTGCATGTTACAAGCTGTTCGTATAGATGAATTCAAAAGAAATAAATGACGAACAACCCAAATAACCAAGGAAAATAACATTTTCGAAACACACACTTTAATTTGCACTGTGAAAATATTTCTTTTTCAATTTTACTACGTCAGTGTTTATTTTGCAGATAGTTCAGATGCTGGATTCAAGCTGGAACAGAGTTGAAGATAAAAATACGAGTGTTGAGTGAATATGTAGTGAGGTGTAAATTGTAAAATGAAAATCGTATTGTAATTGAAATTGAATTATAATTGACAATGTGTAAATGTATAGTGAGAGCTTAAATTTGTACTATTCGAATTTGTAATAAAACATTCGTTTGAATAAAATATTTGTTTGAATTTGAATTCTGTGTTATTTATTTTATCCAACAAATATTTATTTAATTATGTGAAAAATAAAATAGTACAATAACAAATACATTTAAATGAATATATATATATATGTTTATTATCATCAAACAAAAATCAGATACTAGCATATTCTACATGGGGAGCATCATCATGGCAAAGATATGTATATGGTAAAGATATGTATTTGTAAATGTGTACACACACACACGGGGAGCATCATCATGGCAAACATCAATTCAAGCCACAAAAACATAAAATCAAGCATACCATGAAATCAAATCAAGCTCACATAATAAATCAAATCAACTTATAAAATCAAATCAGCTACCAAAGGTTGCAAAGAAAAAAAAGAAAAAATAATAATAATAAAGGGAATGTGAAGCCTGCACATGAAAACTTCAGCCACCCTTGTGTACCTCAGCCTCCTTTTTGTTGCAATGTTTCCCTTCCATTCACCTATATATATGGCCAGGTTTGCTTCTCTTATTAAAAAAAAATCTACCATTAAATCAAAAACAAGTTAATTGTTAAAGGTCTGGAAGATAGAGATCATAAGGCTGGAAAATCAAAACAAGCAGTATGTTCATCCATGGTTAACTATGAGTAAAACAACTCACTTTCATAACTGGATATCATTTTCATATATATAACAGTGAATATATGGATGAATAAATTGATTTGTGACAAGTATATCTATATCTGTTGTATGTACATGTCATTGCATATGTTTGTAGCCATAGTTAGGTCACCTGCAACCCAACATTGTTCTTCTTCTTCAAAAAAAAAGGTTGCTCTGTCATATTTCTTTTCATATAAAACAGTTAATGCTGGGACTTCAAAAATCAATAACTAAAGATCTAATGGGTTTTAAACTATGGTTTCAAAACAAAAGTTGTTTGATTTTGAGTATAGATTGTTTTAAAAATTATTTCATCAATTTTCGACAAGCATGGAGGAAAGAAAAACCCACATTATAGTAGGTAGGATAGCTAAGGCAAGAATTCAACCATCACAATTTAACGAATGGACTAATAGTTGAAATCGTTATCGAAAAACCTGATTTTTGAGAGCGAATTGGGAATTTTTAGTGGCGTGAGGAAGGAGAATTTTGTAGATGAACGGTTTAGGGGTTTTCGTCGAATTCAGGTGACATAGTCGATTTCATGGTACGGCAGTTGGTGTGGAGGTGGCTCGGGGGGTGGCAAATTCATGAAAAATAATACGAGAATTTTTAATCATGTGAGGAGGCCATGCGAACTCAAAGTAGGGTTTAAGGTAGGTTTTGGAGTGGGTTTCGAGTTCAGGAAATTGGCGACGGTGAAGAGCAGAGATGGTCGTGCGCACCAGGGGAAATAGGAAGAGGGGGTTGTGGTGAGTCTCGTGGCGAGATTTGGTGGTGGATGGAGGTGTGGTTGTAGGGCCGGCCTTAAGGTTGGGTTGCCCTAGCCCAAAACTATTTTGGTTGCCCTTAAATGAATTTTTTTATTTTTTTATTAATTTTTTTGTGTTTAAAATTAAGCATGCCGTCAAATAAAAAAGATACAACATACAACGCAATAATTTTTCATACAAATACCACTAAACCAAGTGGAGTTATATAAAATTAAATTAACTTTTCATACAAAAATCACTGCATAAAGTGTTGAAAAACGAAGTTCCATGCAAAATATAAAATTTGTTCAAAGAAATATACTTCGCCTTGCATTTTCTGTAGCGAATTCTTCAATCAAATTGTCACAATCTAGTTTCTCCAAAAACTTACTTTCAATTGAGATCATTGTTAATCCATTCAATCGCTCTTGTGACATGGTCGTTCAAAGATAATTTTTGATTAATTTCAATTTAGAAAAACTTCTCTCCGCCGAAGCAACAGTAACCAAAATTTTTAGTAAAATCCGATAAGCAACCCATGCACATTGAAAACCACCATCATTTACATAAGATTTTATAAAATCAAGAATGCCAACCGACTTAGTTATTTCCTTAGGTAATATACTTTGCAAAGCTCTTAGATCTTGAAATAGATCTTTTCCAAAAATATCGCATTGTTGGTTGTGTTTCAAATAACCTTCTAAGCAAATACAATGTTTCATCAACTCATCTTTGCAAATATGCATGAACTTTGCATTTAATAAAAATCCAAAAATTTTATCTTAAAGAGTTTAGAGATTGACGAGAATTTAGTGATTTTTTTTGTTTTTGCATTAAAGTTGAAAGATTGAGCCCGCCATTGATGAAGCCATTGTCAGTCAACGAATTGAATAAAACATTAGCAATAAATCCAATTTTGTTTCAGCCACTAATTTAAAATTAATAAAAACACTCAATTGCTTCAGCAATATCGGGTTTCAGTAATATTGGAATTCACTAAATTGGATTTCAGCAATATTGGGTTTCAGCAATATGAAAACAATCAGTGCAATTTCAATCTTGTGTCAAAGACTTAAACCCATAGACAGATTACAATAGCTTCAGCAAATCAATATTGGGTTTCACTAAATAAAAGAAAATAAAAATCACCTAACTTGACAAGAAGAGGCAAGAGCAATAGTTTCAGGCTTTCAGCAATATTGGATTCTAGTCTCTGGGCAACAACAGGCAGGCGGAGGTAGCAACAGGCAGGCGGCGGGCGAAGGTGGCAGTAGGCAGGCGAAGGCGGGCGAAGGCGGGCGACAGCAGCAGACTTGCGACAATGGAGTGGACTGTGGATGGAAGCCCTAGGTTCGGTGAATTGATAAGTTGGTGAATCGACCAACGTGATTTTAGATTTGTAATTTTTCTTGGTGGGCTTGTCAGAAGAAAAAAAATTTGTTGCCCACCCCTAGCTGGGTTGCCCCAGCCTAGGGGCTTGGTGGGCTTGCCCCTGGGCCAGCTCTGTGTGGTTGGTCATGGCGAAGCAGGTGAAGGTAACAGGTTTTGGTTCCAGGTTTCAGCTGTGGTGCGAATTGACGAACTGGGTTTGTGTCGTGGGTTCGAGGTGGTGGAATGTGTTGCGGAGGTCGTTGTCGACGTACGTAGGTGGTCGGCGGTGCGTAACTGGGACGGAGGTAGGTGTGCATGTGCACACGATCGTGCACGTTTTTTTTTCTATTTCAGTTTAAAGTAGACAGGGGGAGAAGAAGAAAGAAAGGAAGAGAGGAGAAAAGAAAAAAAGGTGTTGGGCTTGATTGGGTGGGCCGGGCCATGATTGGCGGGCTGGGTTTAAAAAAAAGTTTAAATTAATTTATTTAATAAATCTAAATTTGAAACTCTATTTCTTTTCTATTTAAATCCAAATCAGCATGCATATTTTCGCATCGAAATCCTATCGTCTAATATTCTCTTCCACATGAACCAATAGCGTCGAGTTTTCTGCAATGTGAAATTAAATGATTTGAACAATTGAAAGTAGACGAATAAGAAAAATTCCTATGTGATTTATTAAAGGTTAATTAATTGATTGATTTTATTGAATTGTGAAATTCTAAATTTATTTAGAAGATTTTTTTTTAATCTCTTAAATTGACGAGTAAACGGGATTAAAAGTATAACTTGCCTCAGTTAATTGAAACCAACCAAATTCTGAATTATGAATTGATTTAATATCAATTATAAATCGTTGATTGTAGTTAATGATCTATGTTTTGACTGATAACTTTCCGTGGATATTGATTTCAATTATCTATTGACTGTGCCATTAAGTAGCCAAACAAATTAAAGTAAAGAGAGAATAAAACGTTGACACGTTTTATTGGAAGTAAATCGACTTGTACTGATCACTATTCCGAATTTCGGAAAATGTGATGATTACAAGCGAATCAATTTCAATGACTAGTTATGATAAAGTAAACATATGGAATGAGTTTCCATATGTGAATATTGACACCCTGATTGTGAAATTGTTATTTAAACGACTTGGCATTTTAAAAATTTATCAATTGGATTCGATGAGACCGGGATCGGATATCTGCATTATCCGAAAATCACTTCGATCCAATATCCACCACGAACCTTTACGATTTTGATTGTAGAGCCTAGTATGCTGGAATTTAATCAATATAACAATTTCGACTATTTTAAATAAGTATTTGTACTTAGACACTATTATAATATCATGGTATTTTCTATAAAATGTTTTGGTTATCGTAAGGGAAAACCCGTCGTGTTTATGTGTGACGTGGTCTTACGAGATACCTTTGTTTTTCAAAAGATTTTGATAACTCTAATAATTCAAATTGAGTGTGTTTACTCACGCTGATTTTCCAGACTGACTCGGGTGTTATTTAATTATAATGCATGGGTCAGACCGAGAATTGCAGATTCAGGTTAGAGTGCTTTTGAGCTCAGGGGACCAGCTGGATGACAGAGACATATTACACGTACTTGATTATATTCCGCTGTGTATTGTAGGCTGTATATTCAACACTTTTGAGGACAAGTTATTATAACTATCCAAATTTCTATGTAGATGGTTGTACTCTGATAATTTGTATGTATGTTAATAGCTACAGGTTCCTTTGTATAAAATCTGTTATTATATATTATATTTTGTTCCGCTGTGATTGTGAGATTCTATGTTGTTATTCCTGTTTCTTCTTCTATCTCTTTTCTTCTTAACCCCTAACGATCTGTATTTCCGGCACTGGATTGCTCGTCATTCTATATAGTGAACGTGTAGTGTCGATTTTCGAGGGTCGAAAATCCCGGACCGTTACATGTCTGGAGGGATTTCTATGTGCAGGTGGGATGTAGGATGTTCGAGGTTGAGGTTGGTTTCTAAATTCCTTTGCCATTGATTACCTCACTTATGCTATCTGTCTTAACATTGAGTTCTTGAGTGGCTTTTTGTAAATTCTAGGTAGTGTCTTGCAAGGCTTGAGTGGTTTCTTGTATGCTTTAATTGGATTCTTGATGCTCCCTTATGGTTAATGTCGTTTTGAGATTGATTTTCTTCTTTCTTGATCATTTAATGTTTTCTTCAGTGTCAGTCTCCCTGGGTTTGTCCATGTTTCCATCATCAGATAGGGTTTGGATCAGATACCTTGTCCATGTTTCCATCATCAGATAGGGTTTGGATCAGATACCACTTTGTTATGTCCCTTTAGCTTTGACATGGATTTGGTTAACATAAACTTGAATGCTTGTTGATGGATGGTTGAACAGTTGTACAGTAATGGGTTCAAGAAGGGTTTTTAAGGAAGTAACAGGAAAGAGAGAACACAGGCAAGAAACATCAAAAGTTTTAGAGTGAAGTGAGGAGCAATTTGTTTAGAATGGGATGAATAAAAAACAAGGATAAGAAGAATAAGCAACAGATTTTGAGAAGTAATAAAGAAAATTTTATAAGTTCTTCAACACGCATGCTTTACAATTAGATTGCCATGCCTATTTATACAGTTCAATAGGCATGTAAAACAATCATTACATCATCAAATTGCATAACAGATCACAAGAAAATGGTCCAATAATTCAGATTTTAACAAATGCTTATGGTCATGTACATAGAAACGTGCACATGTGCACGTGCACACTTTCCCTAGGTTAATCTGAAGGATGCAGGTGGCACAGAGGTGATGGTCTCATCAAGCCTGTTCTCATGATGTTGGTGGTTGGTCAACTTATGCCCTAGATCGTCGGTAGTGTTCGTTGAAGCAACATGAACAAAATTGTTTGATGTTTTTCTTGTTTCCACTAAATGCAAACAAGTGTTCGGTGTGAAATGCCACTTTCAAATGTATCTTCCTCCAATTTGGTCGAAGCTATGTCCGCACTCCTAAAAAATTCTTCACACCAAACAAAAGCATTATATACAATCATTATACTTTGTAGTAGAAATACCATCAATTATTAATGGAATTTCCTTGAAGTAGCCCATCCCTAATCTGAGATGCAATGTCCCTGACATCTCTGGATCCATAAGGGATGAAAACGGAAGTAGATTTTGATATCAAATAATCGTCACATCTAGTATGAATGAATCAAATTTTTGAAGAAATTATAAATTTGAAGGTATGAATTTGAAATATTTCCCAATGAAATCGAGAGAATTGAAATTTATGCTCCGCCTGGGTGTTTTGTGATACCGCTTATAATAGGTTTTGAGAGTACTGGTTTTGACCGTAAATGATCGTAGCGGTTTGATTGATTTAAATGAAGTGTTGTTATAGCTGATCAATACATGCTTGAGAGTTTAACATATACCAGTTTTAAGAGTTTTTCACTAAAGTAATATTATATGTATACCCTTATATTTATTTTCTTGTTTAATGAAGATTAATTTTTCAATATGATTAGCAGCGGTATAATTTAAAAAAAAAGTTAGAACCCCTCAAAATACCTGAATTTGATGGATTGAGAATTGTCATTAAAATTACACTACATCGGTTTTTACCAGTTTTGTAACCAACAATAATCGGTGTGAAAAAACTTATAATCAAGAATTATCACAACATCTGAAATACAGAGCCATTCAAAACAAGTCAAAACCGATTAAAAAAAACTTGTAAGCAAAGCCTTAGTGTATTTAAGAATGTAACTAGGTAAGCAGTGTCAGAATATATTTTATTTCCAGACGAACGGGTTTTGACCCAGTATAAAAGAAAAAAGTTTAGATCAGATCCAACCCTATTAAAATTTGGTTACAGGAATCAGGTTATAGGGTCGTATTGCATTTTGATAGGCACAGTTGCATCCGTAGAATCATTTATAAGTGATTGACATGGTATAGTATCTCCATAAAATAAAGCTTCAAAGTCGGAATGGTTCTCCATGCACTTCAATTGCTCACCAAATGCTTGAGGATAACGTATCACTGGAATACTTGCTAGCGCTTCTACTCCTGCACTGTCCAATTCAATTTTCAGTTTCATCGTACGCAAGTGTGACCCAATGAAAAAGAAGTGTCTAAGTCTAATAATAGACCCAGATTCAAGTCCTATCCTGCACAAAATTAATCTCTTTCAAGAGTTTACCATCTATCGGATTTTTCTGGGTATATTCAAAAAATGTCCGCTTCCAACGGAAGAGGTGGAGAGGATGCAGTATCATTGCAATTCAAGGTCTTTTCCAGTGACTTTCCATTTTCCTCCTTCCTTCTTTACAATTGACCAAAGGTTCCTTCGCCACGTCTAAAAATAGATGTTCCTTGTCGACATTACGATATTTGGATGGTTGTGATGACCCTGTGCCTAATAGAACTGTTTCCATACTTTCCCGTGTTATGTTATCCGAACAATGTGGGATATCAAATTTTCCAATAACGTTTTCCTTTACTTTGTTTTCGTTTTTATTTATACGGTCAGCGTGCTTGAAGCTTCATTTATCCATGGATCTTCCACCATAACTGTATTTCAAGAAATTTAAAAAATAAAAAATGAAAGTAGTGTTTGGTTTGTTATTTTTAGTTTTGGATTTTCGTCCACACAAAAAGGCACACGATGCATGTGTATTGCCGAAAACGACCAATTTAAAAAACGAAGTTAACATACAAAATAAAAAACAATTTTTTTTATTTTCCGTGTTTTGAGAAATAACACAAGCACATGAAACAATCCATTCTTTCATCGTCCTTCTATCTACTTCGTCCTCCCATTCGTCTTTCTTTCATCCTCTCTGTTGTCCCCTCGTTCACTACCAACTTTGTTGATATTAGGGACATTAAATTAGAGGCAAAATAAAAACTTTGCCTCTATTAATAGCTAATTGGGGGCAAAATAATTATCAGCTGCTGCTAATAACAATTAGGGCAGAGCTATTTGTCGTTAATACATTTACCAAATTTCACCTCCACATAGATCACTGAATTTACTTTTCCCTCCATTTACCAAAATAAAGATTTCACCATCTTCCCCACTGCTCTACGTACAGCAAAAGCAAAAGAAGACAAGGTATGATTTTTTTATTGCTAATGAATGATGCTAATCCTTAATTTGCGTGTTATTAATCCATTCATAATCATTAATTTAAAGCGGTCCCATTTCATTTATTCTTCCATTACGATTTACCTAATTTGTGATAATACCACTTGAAAGATAAGTTTCCCAAATTCCTCTCTCAGATATGAAAATACCTTTCATTTTTCAATTAGTTCCTTGCTGTTTCTTCATGTCGATGTAAGTTTCTAACCCTAATTCCGATTCTCTCTTATCTCCCCAAATCTTTTCTCGATCTAATTTTATTTAAAATAAATTGATGAAGTGCAAATCAATTGAAATTGGATCTATCATGAGCAAACAGTCGATAGGAGTTTAGGGCAAACATGGAAGTAGTTGAGTCTAGGGCGTATTTGGATGTGGTTGTCAGCAGCATGTAATGATTTTAACATGCTTGATTTCAGATGTATTTTTATTGTAGTTTTTTTCCATTAAAATTAGGCGTATCATATAAATGACCTTAGTCTGTCCTAATCTATGCTGTAGGGAGCAAGTAAATTGCATTCATGTTTAATAGTCTGTCCAAATTTCAAGTAGTAGGGCAGTATTAACTGATAGTGCATGTGACAGAATTTTTAGTCTAAACAATTAGAAACATCGACATAGTAGAAAGTAGCTATTCATATCCTATGGGTAACAAAGATAATAACTGTTCCTTTTAAAATTTCCCTATTAATAGTACCTGTACATATTAGCTTGGTTGGTTGTTTCTTTCACTATAGTTATAAGTTCAAACAATGTTATTTACATGACCATAGAATATTTCATGCTGCCATAGCTCAACTGTTTGATCAGTATGAATGTCTGAAAGCTAAATGTTTTAGTACAGAGAAAATGGGGAAAATTTTGAAACAGAAGCTTTGATTAAAGAGCTTACTACAAAACATAATTAGATTCAGGAGGCATTTATTTATGTTTAAACATGTGCAGACAACACATGGATGATGCTAAAAAAAATTAAAATATTAGAATTATGATTGTATAATGATGAACGATGTGCAACAAAGATGATAAATTTTCAAGCTATTATTTTAATGTGAAAATTTGTATATTACTGATTTTCTCGCCCTTTTGAGTACTATGAAAAAAATACCGATTTCTATCTACTAATTGTGGATTATTTATTTTCTAAAGTTGTAATATGCAAAAATGTATTTATTTGCCATAAATAAAATTGTTAATTTAATTGTTTACAGGTTAAATATGTGAAAATTTGTAGGTTATTTGGATACTATATTAAAGAATGAAACGAAAGCATTTATATTTTCACATTAGCATTAGATGATCATGCACTTTTTGTATGTATTTGGTTATTCACATTTGAACTCTTCCAAACTACCTATCGGCACACGTCCTGGGTGAAAAACCAAGCTGCTAATTTCATGCTCCCTTTTAGCCTCTCAAGCATAACTCAAAGTTCATAACTAAAATACCTTCTCAGCCTGTAAATGATTCTTTTATCAGAGGAAACAATGTCTTCCCCTATCCATTCATATGCTTGTCTTCTAGGAAACGACCCTCTTTTAAATTCCACGAAGAGCATATCTATCTTAGGATTGTTTTGGATTCATCTGAATCAGGTGCAACTTCCTAACTTAATACTGAATGGATTGAAAGGACTCTTATGTCTTTATGATTTAACTAAGGAGTTCGCAATTTTCTAAGAAAAAATAAATTCAACTTTTAATATCATATAATCGTTTGTGTTTTCTTGTTTGGTTTAGATGTGCCTATATAACCATAGTCTATTTTGTACTGTTTTATTTGCAGGCATAGCTTATGTTCAAGTGGAACCAACAATATTCGTGCATCATTGGCAACCGAGGGTATTAAAAGTTGGTATTTTTCACCCTATTTTTAAATTGTCACTTTTTATGCAACTACAAATATGTCACAGTTGATCTGTCTTTGTGTGTATACAATATAATTATTTAACTTTTTATGCCACCGTGTTCCACCTCTTGTTCACTACAAGTATTTACACACAAATATGGATTAAACTAAATTTGTATAGAAATATCATCCTAGGATGGAGAAAGATGTATCTAGATAAACTAGTGAAATTTAAAAATTATGATGATGTGAAATGATAAGTTTTAACTAATACCTAATTACAATCTAATTAGGTAATATGTCATATTTACACGACCACTATTATTATATATTTGGGATACTACAATTGCAATAAATAGAAAAGTGAAATTATTTGATGATAGATTAGGTGATTCTTAATTGGACTAAAAAAGAATAATTACAAATTGAATTTGAGGAAAATTCAGTAATTTATTTATGTAAGATTTAAAGTTACAAAATCATATAATTTTGTTTAATGCTTGCTTTGATTTGTTATTATGGCAGTTGGTGCTATCAATGGATAAAAGTTGGGTAAATTTGGATCGGAATTCATATGAATATAAAAAAAAAATGGAACTATTTTTGGATGAGGCATTTTCTAGATCCGCTCGTCAAAATAAGATTATATGTCCTTGTAAAAAATGTTGCAATCGTTATTTCAATGACAGAGTTAATGTTGGTGGTCATCTTCTTTGGTATGGAATGGATCCCTTATATATGACAGCTCGTTGGACGCATCATGGCGAAACTTATCTTGATGAGTCTTATGTAGAGGGTGAAACTCATGTCAATTCGATTAATAAGGCATCAGACGATGTTAATGATGAAAACGAGGGAGGTGACATGCATGATTTTCTTAATGAAACATTTATGCAACCAACACAAAGCGTTGATTCATCAATGGATCCTTTTACTTGTGAAGGCCAAACACCTGAGGCAGAGCGCTTTTACAAGTTGTTAGATGAAGCCAATAAGAGGTTGTATGTTGGTAGTAAGTATAAAAAATTGGATGCGATTGTAAAACTTTACCAGATCAAGTGTTTAGGGAATGTAAGTAACTCAACCTTCTCTTTATTTTTAGAAACATTCAAAGATATGCTACCCGAAGATAATTGTTTGCCGAAATCAAACGCCCAAGCAAAAAAAATTATTGATGAACTTGGTCTAACATATGAAAAGATAGACGCTTGTATAAACGATTGCATGTTATACTGGAAAGAAACATCGAACTTAGACGCTTGCTCTCGCTGTGGGGTTTCAAGATACAAAGTAAATACAGAGGATAAAAATGATGGGAAGAAGGTATCGGCTAAGGTGCTTCGTTATTTTCCTTTAATTCCAAGGTTAAAAAGGTTATATATGTCAAAGCATACTGCGGAACAAATGATATGGCATTCAGTTGGTAGTTCAAATGATGGTTTTATGAGACATCCAGTAGATAGTCCAGCTTGGAAGCATCTAGATTCTCTATATCCTGATTTTGCCTTGGAAGTTCGCAACGTTCGACTTGGACTCGCAAGTGACGGATTCAATCCATTTTCACATATGAACAACAAACATAGCACATGGCCAGTTATTATATCTATTTATAATTTACCTCCATGGTTGTGCATGAAGCAACCTTATCTTTTTATGTCACTACTGATTCCTGGACCTCACGAACCTGGTAAGGACATTGATGTATACATGCAACCATTAATAGACGAGTTAAAAGAGTTATGGGAAGTTGGTACAAAGACATATGATGTTTTAACCAAACAAACATTCAATATGAGAGCAGCTGTTTTATGGACTATAAATGATTTACCTGCGTATGCTAATTTATCAGGATGGAGTACATCTGGAAAGCTTGCATGCCCGCATTGTAATCATGAAACGTGTTCAGTGCGCTTGCCAAATAGTAAAAAGCAAGCTTATTTGGGAAGTCGAAGATTTTTACCAATAACACATAGGTTTCGATTTGATGTACACTCATTTAATGGTAGGCGTGAGGATGATATTGCACCAAAACCATTAACCGGAATTGAGTGTTTAATACAACTGTCCAATTTAAAATTTACATTCGGTAAAACACCAATAGCTGAGCCGATTATTGGGAAAAAACGACGAAGGATTATCAATTCCACTAGGGAACCAAAAGTTATTGGACCATGGAAGAAAAAAAGCATATTTTTTACTTTACCTTACTGGCAACATCTTCTAATTCGACATAACATAGATGTTATGCATTTGGAGAAAAATGCAAGTGAAAATATTTTGGGGACAATTCTTGGTATGCCAAAAAAAGGAAAGGATGGACTTCAAGCTCGAGCTGACTTAGAAAGTTTAAATATAAGAAAATCTCTTCAGCCTATTCGTGAAGGAAATAGGACATATATACCTCCAGCAATATTTTTCACTAACAATGAGGAAAAAATGTTGTTTTGCAAAGTTTTTTCAAATGCACGCGTCCCTGATGGATATTCTGCTAACATTGCACGTTGCGTAGATATGAAGGAGAAAAAACTACTTGGCTTGAAAAGTCATGACCATCATGTAATTATGCAGCATTTACTCCCACTTGCAATTCGACGAGTTTTTCCTAGACCACTCGTTCTTGTTTTGCTTGAGTTATCTGCAATATTTAGACAACTATGTAGTAAAAAGAAACATGCTTCGTCAATTAATCAACTTAAATATAGGGTTGCAATAGTCTTATGCATGATGGAGAAGATGTTCCCACCTTCCTTCTTCACCATATCTATTCACCTAATTATTCATTTAGCCGATGAAGTTGCAGTTGCTGGACCGGTGCATTATCGCTGGATGTACCCAATTGAAAGGTAATATATAAAAGCATAATTCACCTGTTAAAGGTATACATCATAAAGTTATGTCTTTACAGACACTAAAAATATATTTGTGAACATCGTAAATACCATTTGGAAGAATAATCTTTTATTGTTGCCCATAGGTATTTGCAGACACTGAAAAGATATGTTCGCAACAAGAGTAATCCAGAAGGAAGCATCGCTGTAGGATACCTTGCAGAAGAATGTGTGTCATTTTGTTCAATGTATTTGACAGGCATCGAAACTCGCCATAATCGACGTGGTCGGAATGCTGATACATCATTGCCTCGCAATATCGAAGGGGGCCTATCTATTTTTGCAAACTCTGGTCATCATTTAGGCAAATGTATGGAAATTAATCCGGAAAAAAGTGTTTGGGAACAATGTCACACTTATATCTTATTCAACTGCAGTGAAGTGGCTTTTTTTCTAGAGTAAGATCATATTCATAATATCAACTAAGCACTTTAACTTGCAATAATGAATGTCCAACTATTTTTTTCTTCAACTTCCATTTTTGACAGCAAGAGGTTGAGGGAGTTGCGTAGAATTCATCAACGTAAAACCATTCGAGAAGTGGAGAGTTTGAGAAACAAAGAATTTCCTACTTGGTTTCGACATCATGCAAGTATCTTTCTCAAGTTATACATAGTATGTTTAAATTATTATTAATATTAATATCGTATTCTAATATTTGTAGGTAAATAATCTTTATGCCATGGAAGATTCATCAATATCAAAAGATTTACTTCGACTAGCAAATGGTCCAAATATGACCATTAAGGAATATAAGAAATATGTTATAAATGGCTATAGGTTTCGAACTAAATCAGTGGATGATAGATACAAAAACCAAAATTGTGGTGTCTTTGTGAATGCTGAAACCTCAAGTTATTCGAGCGTAAGAGATTGCAGCCCGATCGCTGCTAATGTTGATTATTATGGGGTTTTAAAGAAGATTTATGAGCTTGATTATAGGTTTCCCGGTGAAAGTGATGATCAAGCTTGCAAAGTTATATTATTTGAGTGCGATTGGGTAAATAATTCAGGAAAAAAAAGGGATATATATGGATTTAACTTAGTGAATTTGAATCGAGTGGCACAAAATAAGGATAAGTTTATTTTGGCATCACAAGCCATTCAAGTGTTTTATGTTGTTGACCCAAAGGAGCCAGATTGGAGTGTTGTGGTTAAAACAAAGCCGAGAGATTTTTATGATTTAATACAAGACAATGACGAAGTTGACATTGACGACTACTATACCACACCAAATCTTGATGATCCGAATTTGGATAATGAAGAGCTACAGATGAGGATGGATGCTTGCGGTGTTTATGTTAACAAAGTTTTACCAATGACTACGGTATATGCTTCCACACATGAAAATGATGCCTCTAGTGAAGAAGAGATTGAAAATGAGAGCGAGGAAGAAATACAGCAATAAATTTCATGTTTAGATTTATGACATGCTTTCTTATGTTAGTTCTGTTCAGAAATGGATTTTGTTGTTGTTTATGACATGTTTTAATTTTGATTTGTTTATGTATTAGTTAAATGATTACTTTTCTCGGAGGTGTTATAGTTCCATTAAAGAATGCTTAGTTTTTTTTTCAATTTAATGGTACATGATTCTATCGTTTCAAATACATTATTGACCATTAGATGAGCACCTTTGGATATTCTAGTTTTGGTGATGACATGCAAGAAAATGATGGCTCTCAAAATGATGGTATGTTCCCACAACTTATAATGAATTATTTGTCATGCCTATATATATTAATTACTGTCTTTACAATGATTAACACTACCTTCTACCTAACAGGATTGACAAAGAGAAAAGGACGTGGCTATGACAAACCTAAATGGGGCAAATTGGGCAAGGAGAGCATTGAGTTCACAAAGGATGGATTGTGTGTTGTTCCAAAAGATGCTAAGTTAGCAAGGTACTTGGGTAGTTTGGCGAGAAATTATAATCTTATTCCTCTATCTCCAACAGATTGGAGAGCATACAATGATGCAGATACAGACAAAATATGGAAAGTAATATCTGTAAGTTTAATCTTACCGATTATATAAACTAAATATTTTGGATGTAAACTGAGTTTTCATATTAATTTAAAATGAAATCAGAAGTTGCTTTAAAATTTATTTTACCATAACAATATATTTCATGTTTCTATATGCAATTACACAGCCGGTAAACGTAACACAATTTATGTTCATTTCAAGGATACTATTGATTGGCGTCCCGAAGATATTCCCCATATTCCTAAAATTCGACATTCACTGCTAAAAAGACTATCCAAAAGAGTAAGAAACAACCGAGCCAGCTTAAAAGGTAAGTATTACACTCCACATGTAGGGTCGCCATCACGTTTTACGTGTGGAGATGATCGTGTAGACAATGATCAATGGAGGGAAATGGTAAACTACTGGGATAACGATCCCAAAAATAAAGTAAGAGACACATACTACTTTTTTATTCATATGCGTACATATATATATATATATATAATTGTAACTATCACTATTGATAATGAATATCAGGTAAGAGTTGAAAGAAACATTGAAAATCGTAAGAAACTAAAAATGAGTCACACGGGTGGATCAATGAGCTTCATGCGACACTATGCTAAATTTGTAAGTAATCATATTTTCTACATTCTTCCTACCATTTTAATGAGATAATCGTGTTATTTTCTTATGATCAAGAGGTTTACTCTTTTTTATTTTATTGTAGATTTCTCTTACTGTGATCGTTTATGATTGTTTACTTAACAAACTACAAATAATTGTTTATGAACTTTTAACTTCTTTAATTATAAAAATAAAACACTCATTACTTATTTTAGGAGAGTAGTTTCCACCTTTTCTAATAAATAAAACAACCTTCTTTTTACTAAATCCTTTGTTTTGTCCTCTATATATCAGAGAATACGTTCTATTACAAATCACACATCCAACATATAATCGCTCTATATAATTTATGACTTACACCATCATCATACTAATAGATTTTCAGTTGAAATAAATTTTTGGTTCACCATACAGTTATTATTGCTGATTATGATGTACCTTTGTTGCAATAGGAAAAAGAGCATGGCCACGCACCCGATCCAATTGAGGCATACGAATTAGTTCATAAGCGAAAGGATGAGCAAAGAAGCTGGGTCGATCATGCTTCTGAGCAAATGGGGGTAAGTCTAATATCCTTTGAGCTAAAATTTGTTGATTTTTAAATGTTATTCATATTTTTCAGATTATGCTTATTTGATAATTTATTTGATAATTTATTTGACAATATATTATCCTACACTTCCTGATATATGTTTGTCCCAACAATATGTATGATGAAATTCAGTGGTTATAGAACATTGTGCATGACTAAATTCATATCAAATGGATAAGTTTTTGCGCTAAGGAAAGATGTGTCCATGCAATATAGCGGAGTCAAAGTATGAATTAGTGTTCAACTTCAACAATAGTATATAAGTACATGTGCTCAGTGCATTCGTCAAGATTCAACAATTGGCGATACAGCTAATGCAAAAGGTTTTGAATTTTCCTTCTGTGCATCGTGTAGTTACGATTTATTGTTGCTGTGAAAAAATTCAGTGCATTTTTTTAGTACCATGGCCCTAAATTTTTAATTTGAGTCAGGAGAAGTCCATTGGTTAATGTGGTTCAGGGTGTAAAACAGCTAAATCTAAATCTAACTTTCCTACCATTCAAGTTCTAGCTTTTCTCCTGTTTTATACATAATTATGTTTGCTTCCATTATATATGATTTTGTGCTGTCAAACTCTTTGTTTTACGTCTTCACGCTGATATTCAAATCAAATCCCTTACGCCGATTTAATTGCGATTTTCAGTTGAATTTGTTAATTAAGGTTTTATAGGAATTAAGCACTGTTATTCTGTGGTTATGGTAAATTTCTGTACCATGGTAACAAGATGTACTGTTCACACCATGATATCCAGTTTAGTAAATATCTATTGATTATGTGAATCCGTTGAGTAGTAAAGTTAATTTTTGATATCCTGTTTAAAAATTTTCAACTGACACTTGGCTTCCTACTCCTATTTAACACTTGGGTTTAATATTGTGCCTATGATATGTAATTGAGTTGATGATTCTATAATCGATCAATAAGTGAATTTTAGCCACTGCTATATCGACATTAGGTTTACTGGATACTTTATACTGCCAAATCAGGAATTCTTTTTGATATGAATCATGACTATAATGGTTTGAATATACAAGAATTTGTTAGTAATACAATATGTTATTAGCCACCTCTGTATTGTATTTTTTTATAATATGAACGTTTGATATCGGTGGAATTTAAATCAAAAAGTACATGAAGATAAAACAGATGGGTCGTATCATTGCTGTATTTGCTAATATTTCGTTCACCATTTGATTCATTGTGTTCTGTATACCCATCTCACTCCTCTGATTTATTTTCCCAAGTTTACGGTGCTACTTCAAATTTGAGTAATCTATGCTATGCGTCACTTAAACATTAACGTAAAGCGGTTTACATTGAACCCACTACAAATATTAATCACACCAACCTGAAGATGTTGATGTCTTCATAGAATTGATGTTGCCAGTATTAATATTCATTGTTGATTATTAACATCACTGGATTGGCATGACAATAGACCACATCTGAAGCTTGAAATAGGTACTTAGTATTGAAAATATCTTTTAGATAAGGGAAATATATTAAATTTTCTTTGAAACAGGCAATAATATTTTGTTCCTTCTGTTAGGCCCAATCATTTTCTTAAGTTATGCTGATTTTGGTGGAAAATACAAAAAACTTCACTTTATACACACGTTCATCTTTTGTACTTACTTCATCGATGGCTTTGACTGCAGTATTGGCATCATTACTAGAAATGACATTGATATACCATTAAACTAATCTTTTTATAGTATTATTATTATGCATGAATGATTAAAGTAATATTACCTTTTTATTGATACAATATTTTGTAGGCACTCATATCACAAAGGTTGGCTGAACTAGTTGATACTAACGGCGATGCGACACCAGAGGCAAGGCTGCAAGCATATGTATTAGCAAGGGGATTTGAGACCAGTGGCAGAGTTCGCGGTTATGGGGAAGTCGTAACACCAGATATGGTTCCTTGGGTTCATGAAACTCAACCGACATCAATGGTTCGTAGATCGCGCCGAGGTCGAGCTTACGCTTTACTGCAATCTGAATGTTTGAGTCTAAAAGAAATGTATGAAAAACAACAAAGTATTAATGAGAAACAAGGAAAGGAGATAGAGGAGCTACGACAAATGATTCAATCTTCTCAAAATTTATCATCCATTCCTCAATCTCCACCAGAACAACCATTGTCTACACTAGAAGAACCTCTTAACACAAGTCACCCTCCAATAATCCAAAATCAACCGCCCAATCAACAACAATCATCCTGCCAACAACCGCCACTCTTCCAACAAAATTTACCATTTCCACAGTGTGGACCTCTCTATTATCCACGTCCATATCATCCATCATTATACGCTCAAGTGTCTCATCCTGCAAGAGACTTTACATCAACCCTTAACGATATGGATTTTTTGCAGTTCATGGTTCGTGGCTCCACTTCAGATAAGTAATTGGTCTACTGAGTTTGATATTTGTAGTATGTTTTCTTTTCAAGTTTGGTTTCATGTTTCATGTTGTAAACAGCCTACCATTTCCTGTTTGTGTTTAAATAGTACTATAGTGTCCAGCTTAGGTTGTAGAGTCTTTTATTGTTATGTTTTAGGTAGAAGTTGTATTACATTTCTTTGACATTGACATTTTTTTATATTAAGTATAAGAACTGCAACTTTTCTCTTCTCTGTCACTTCTGAATTTGGTTTTACAGTGATTATTTTAAAGTATTATGTTTGTAGTATTACAAACTAAACGCCCATAAGCTCTGTTTGCAAATATGCTGATTGTGGTTGTTTGATAGTGCAAGTAATAAATAGTACAAGCATTGTTTTCGTGTTTTACAGTATGTTTGCAAGTATGCTGACTGTTGTTTGATAATGCAAGTAATAAATAGTACATGCATTGTTTTTGTGTTTTATAGTATGTTTGCAAATATGCTGACTGTTGTGATTGATAATGCAAGTAATATATAGTACAGGCTTTTTTTTTATTTTATAATACATAGTACAGGCGCTTTTGTGTTTGCCTTTAATATAAACAATTGTCAAAGATGCTGCAGGCGCTTTTATTAGCCTGAATTGTAACTATCTGAGGCAATTTTTTAAGCCCATATTAAAATTTGTTTTATGTCCACGTCTACATGGACTTGTTGGTTAGAGGCAAATTTAATATCTAAAATGCCCCTATATGTTATTGGAGGCAGCACTTATAGGGACTATTCTTAATTTGCCTCTCATAGTTTTGGAGGCACATGAAGAATAGATTTAGCCCCTATTAATAGTATTAAGGGCTCTGGCAAAGCGCCTTTATTATTTCTATTCTTGGTAGTGGTTCTTCTCATATTTGAGATACATATTGAAAATCGAAAACACAAAATTTATTTTTAAACCAAACACCACCGAAGCTTCTACCACCCGTAGAGAAAAGGAGGTATACAGTACGGGTAGGATGCACATTCAGGTGCAGTCAAATAATTGAGGATGGAGATGCAATGAGATAATTAAAGAAACTAAGAGATACTGAGTTGAATAGTGGTACACCCAGCACATAATAGAAAAAAAGAAGTTTACAGAGTAACGCAAATATATTGTTATTCTGATGCTATATTTACCAATGATTGCCTGTTAGGGTAGTCAAAAGTATTTTTACAGCTATAGCCATATCCGTTTCAATAACTCCTGGATTGCAAGAAGTACAACAATAGTCTTTAAACTCGGTTTGTCATATTTTGTAAACTGGATATTCATGTTTTATACTATAACTCAATTTATGAAATACTAAACATGTAATATATCCAGTGCAGAAGTATCCATAACTAAAAGTTTGTTATGTATTTAGGTTTGAATCAAGAAATTTATAATCGTCTTATTCTTATATTTGTTACATGATGGAACAATTTTATTTTGTATATTAAACAAGTCTGTTATATATGGCGTCCATATGAAGTATTCTACTACTACTTATTGTACCGCTAAATGTGAAGGCTGCTTATAAAATGTCAATGTTGCTTCTAATATCTTCTTGTCAAGGTTTCTTATAAAATTACATCACTAATTGATATTATGCAAATGACTAAATGATATCACTTCTGCTTGTAAGTGATAAGTAATGATAAAAATACATATTACTAAGTGATATTATATAAATCACTAAATAATTTGTATACATATAATTATTTAATACAGCAGCAACTGTGAAATTATAAGCAAAAGATCCTGCAAATTAGTAAATACATGCATACACCTAATAAAAATAATATATGTCACTATCTTTAGTTCATTGTTTATGAAATATACATTTCGTTATCTTGTTGACATTAAACTAAATCCAGGAAGACTCGATAGCCATATCGTCATGTAGACCGCTGGTTCTACTCGGATTTCATATTTAATGGCACCATCGTATGATTGTTAAAATTATAGATTCCATGGACACCAATATACATTGTTTGGGCCATCTACTTACTGATAATGCGCATTTGACTTAAGTGGTTGTTTTTTATTCTATTTCTCTTCCTTGCAGTGGTGTGCTAGATTTGTCAACTTAATTGATTATATAAAGAGTTTGTGAATTCACTAAATCAAAAGTAGATATAATTACAGATTCAACCAGTCAAAATACTGAATTCTCCAAACAGTCACTTAAAAAGAGACCAAGGAGTATATCAGAATTATTCTTATCAAATTTAACCTAAAATGACTCTAGGACTACTCATTACACTACTAGAAAAGGCAATTATTCCGACAGCATCAAGCGATGGCTTCCGACGGCCAATTTTCGGCGGCTTCCGACGGGCCGTCGGCGGCCGTCAGAAGCCGTCGGAAAATCGCGAATTACAGGGCTCAGCCGAGCCTTCTTCTTCCTCATTTTCATACGAAATTTTTTAACCCAAAATCCCTCAGTCTCTTCCCCAAGCTTCCAATCATCAATTTCGAGCTTTCGGATCCTCCCCGGCTGCGTAATCAACGTCTATTGCTCTCTAGCTCAGGTATAATATTTTATTTGCGTCAAAAATCTAATTTTTACCCTAAATCCAGATTTGCATAAGTTGTTAAATTATGGTTAATTGGTGATTGAAATTGTTTTCAATATTGTTATAATAGTTTCTAGCATTCCATGGTATTTCTATTTCATCTTTTATCATGAAATTGTGAAAAACATATATAATTTGTTGTTGTTCGTGTATATGTAAATCGTTGTGTATGCATTGATTCTACGATTGTATATGTGTGTAGCGCTGATATTATTGTATTGTGTTAGTTGAAATAAGATAAAATGAATGCACGAGCTAGGAATATTATATTGTGCACGTATTGACTTATGCAACAAAAAAATACGTCGAACGAGCCTTAAGTTGATGTAATACGTCGAATAAATGTGTTAAATTAAAATATATTTTTGTAAATGTGAACAGTTAGTAAAACTGTATTTTTTCGTAAAATGCGCAGATCTAATCGACAAATGTCCCTTAGAGAGTTTTTGGCCCCGTCTAACGAGTATTTTACATGATCGTTGTATAAATAGTCATTTTTTTCGAAAAACGACCATTTATATTTATCTGGTACAATGTTTGTTGGATTTGTTCCTGTATTGGACACTACAAGACACACAGTGCATTCCAACGGCGGCCAGACGTTGGCGGCCGTTGGAAAGCCGTTTATGGACGTTGGAAACGCCGTTGATATACATTTCAACGGCGTCCAACGTCTACCAACGGACCCAACGCCCATATACCAACGTCTTCCAACGTTCAGGTTCTCCATGTGGAAGAAGATGTTGACCAAATAGACGTTGAAAAAACATTGTAAGACGTTGGAAGATCCGATGGAGGACGTTGTAAGACGTTGGAATAAATGTGCCAGTAAACCGTTGGTGGACGTTGGAAGACGTTGGAAATCTGGGTGTTTTTTTTACAGAACCAACAATGCATGCTTCCAGCCACCTCCAACATCGTATATCTCATAAAAGCTCAATTTCGAGCACATTTACAACAGCATATCTCACATATAATCAATCATAATAGTAAATCCAAGTAATCAGCATATATACTAATCAATATACACAATACAAATTAATATAAACAACATAAACGATCCAACGTCAACATCCAACAAAACGTCCAATCCAACAATATCCAAACTACTACGTCAATATCTCAAAAATCACATCCAAACCAACATCCAAAACATCAGAATGTATCAAATCCTCACACTCTTCAAATATACATGTCCATAGCAAAACAAATCAAATCATACCTGAAATCACTCTCCTCCAGAACCACCAGAAGACGGAAACCGACCGTATTGCTCCATAAACTCCGTAAGACGCCTATTCAGCTCCTCCGTCTTGGCTTCGGTGCGGATATTGCGTTCCTCGAGCGTGGCGACCTGGGCTCTGAGCTGTGCAATCTCCTCCTTATCTTGAGCCCTCTGATACTCAATCTGAGCCGTCTTAGCCTGTAAATAAAATTTAAATTATCAGTGTTTAATAATTGTAATTCGTGTTTACTATAATCCATCACAATGTGCAACAGTTGGTTCAGAATAATTATTTTAAAATTTAAGTTAAAGTTATTACCGATTGATTCCCAAAACCATAGCATCTGCCATGTGCTGCTGGATCCATGACAGACTCAAAAATAGCATCCTCCTCATCGGTGGTCAACTGGTCGCGCCCAGAGCCCTCGAGAATGGAAGTTCGTGCTTGCTGAAACTTTTGCTGTTATGCAAAATAAGTTGAATTTAGATAACATTATTTTAATTAACTTATATAAGTGTTAAGTCATTATGTTACTTACATATGTGGACTGCGCTTTGGCATCGTGATCCCAGGAGTATGAAACAGTGCCTGCTTCGTCGACCTGGCTCAACGCATGAGTATGCGTGAAAACATCCCAGTAACTCACAGAAGCACCACCACGCTGTCTCTCCTAAAATATGTCCATATACATATATATATATATATATATATATATTGTTACATTATCTACAACTTAGAACTTAAAATCTTTAAATTATTATCGTAATTAATAAATATACCAAGTCCTCTCGGTGATGCTGAAATGACTTGGAACCACCACGATGTGTGACAGGGTTCTTGCTCCTATTGGCTGAGTTCCTCTCCGACTGCCTCTGTAAATTTAATTTAAAAACAAAAATTGTTTAACATTTCTAGTTAGTATTTGCGTAGAAGAATTTAAATTAAACATGTGATAAATTTACCTGAAACTCCTCGTTTCCCCACCATGTCACAAAATCATCCCACACAGCTGCGCTCATCCATTGAGGCTTCTTTCCCGTTGTTTTTAAGCTGTTTATTGTTTCCCGGTAGTTCTTTGTGACTTTGCTGCACCAGTGGCGATATACGACTGAAATATCAGCGTCCTGAAGGTCCACTTCCGCCTGCACGTTTGACAAAATAAGAGTTATACAGCTTTTGTAAATAATGTAAACATGAATTGATATAACATGTTCCTAATATATAAAGTGACATACCAAAAAATCCTGCCAAATAGTCTCTTTAACATTATCTGGAATCAATGTCCACTTAGGCCAACATTCGGTCATACGACCCATGTACGCCCGTCGAGATATAGATAGAACTACTTGAGTCGGCTCCAAAGAGAAACCACTGTGTTTAAACAGAGAAAAAACATTTAATATTTCATGACTACTATATATTTTCAGAGTAGATTGTACGAAAATGAAATTTAATTTTGAAATTTAATACTTACCTTTGATCTGCTTTTGGCTTTAGCCACACCACAGGACGACGTAGCTCCTGTGATGGACCACTGCCATCACCACCGTCTGGACGAGCATGCCCTCTCTGTGAGGAAGAGGGAGACCCAGAATGTCCACCGGTACGTCTACGTGACGACATACCTATATAATACATGTTACAAACAAGCATTATAACAGAAAATAAAATGACTATATATAAAACATACAGTATGGCGTAACATAAAAACGAGATGTGATGCATATCATATATTAGCATACCATTTCATTTTTAATGAAAACAGGATAATGTTTAAAAAAATATAAATTTACCTTCTCAAAATGTAGATAGTTGATCAGTCCTCGTCATTTTCGGATTCAGACTTTGTTTCGCACTCTATATTTTGTTCCTCTGTACTCTCAAATGCTTCAATTAATGCATTTGATTCATCGTTTAGAGGTCCAAAATCTGTTTGATCATCAGTTATTATTATTCCTCTATTTTCCTCGATATCTGCTTGGTAAGCTTGTTCTTCGAGAATATTCCATCCATCAAATGTAAACCTTGCCTTTGTTTTAAAAACGGCCGACCAATCTATTCTATCTCTTCTTAGAGATGGGTAAGAAGCATAATAAACTTGAAGAGCTTGTTTGGAAAGTACAAAAGGATCGTATTTATAATAACGCGAAGTATGTTTTATTTCTATAAGATTATATTTTGGGTGCACGTTGATTCCAGAACCTGGAACGTTGCTGAACCAGTTGCATTTAAACAAAAATACTTCTTCCGCGGGTCGTGTGAAATACGTCAATTGCAAAACTTGGGTTAGCACGCCATAAAAATCATGTATATGATCATTTGGATCATCACTACCTTTAACAAATACACCAGTATTGTTAGTTAAATTTCGGCACCGTATTCTTTGGTATTAAATTTATATCCATTGACAAAGAATATTGGATAGGTCTTCACTTTCCTTTTTGGTCTCATAGCTAAATGTTTCAATCCTTCGTCTACAACACAATTTGTTGTATCAAAAACGTACTTAGAAAACCAAGAAGCGAATTCTTTGCCGATATCGCCGTTAGGATGTTGTGATTCGTAAATACTACAATTATATAACAAATGTTGCATTATGATTAAGATACACGTGTGTGCATATATTTGTGTATACACACATGTTGATGATATATATATATATAAGTAAATTACCTAACAAACGGTGCAACTTCGACACAGTTGAGAAGAACATATGTGTGTGCAACATGATAATCTCTATCATCCAACCATACTTCCACACAAGCACCAGCAGGCCGACCTTGTTTTTTAAAAATTGATAAGGTCGTTTGACAATCATCTTGATCAATGCCTTCATCATTACACGTAGCACTTTCAAATGATATGTTCGCATGGTCACTAAAATAACGAGAGAGAAAAAACGAAGCTTCTTCTTCGATGTATGATTTGCAAATCGAACCTTCAACTCGAGCTTTCTGTCTCACTTTTTTTTAGATGATTTAAATATCTTTCAAATAATACATCCATCCATATTGCACAGGCCCTCGATGACGTGCTTCTAATGGAAGATGAATAGGTAAATGTTCTATAATATTGAAAAATCCTGGAGGAAATACTTTTTCCATTTTGTAGAGCAATATCGGGATTTCTTCCTCAAGTTTACGTAGATGATCAACTTTTAATGTAGTAGAACAAATCTCTTTATAAAAAAGACTAAGTTCTGTTACAACAGTCCAAACTTTTACGGGCAACAGTTCTTTAAAAGCGACGGGTAATAAATTTTCCATCATAACATGACAATCATGATTTTTCATCCCGCTAAGTTTATTGTTCTTATAGTCAACACATCTACGAATATTAGAAGATATACCATCCGGGAATCATAGTCCTTCCACCCATTTTAAAAGTACTTTAACTTGATTATTGTCTAGCTCATAGCAAGCTTTTGGCTTTTTTGTGTCATTTGGCTTTATATGAAGCTCAGGACGATTACATATTACTTCGATATCACGTCTTGATTTCAAATCATCTTTCGTCTTCCCCTTGACAATCAAAATTGTATTAAAAATATTATCAAACACATTTTTCTCATTATGCATCACGTCAATATTATGACGAATTAGAAGATTTTTCCAATAAGGCAACTCCCAAAATATGCTTTGTTTGCACCAGTTATGAATCGATGATTTACCTTGAATTTCAATTTGTTCTCTGGTTTCATGTATTTTTGGATAATCCTTTATAAGTTCATAAATATCTTCGCTTGACCAAACCGTAAGTGGTCTCAAAGTTTCATGTCTATTAGCTGTAAAGTTTTTCTTATCTCTTCTAAAAGGATGATTAATATGAAGAAAACATCGATGACAGTCAAACCATGAGATTTTCTTTCCATGAGGTAAAGAAAATGCTCGTGTATCTTCCATGCAATACGGACAAGCTAGACGACCAACCGTACTCCAACCTGAAAGCATTGCATAAGTAGGAAAATCGCTGATTGTCCACATCAAAGAAGCATACATGCGAAAGTTTTTTTTTTGGAAATATCGTATGTTTCTACTCCTTCGTACCACAGTGTTTTTAATTCTTCAATCAAAGGTTGTAAATAAACATCGATTCCTTGTGTCGGATCATTAGGACCAGAGACGACAACTGTGAGAAACATATATGGAGTTTTCATACACATCCATGGAGGTAAATTATAAGGTGTGACAATTATAGGCCATGACGAATATTTAGAACCAAACTGGGAAAATGGTGAAAATCCATCCGTACATAAACCAAGTCGAACATTACGACTCTCGGATGCAAAATCAGGATATTTGTGGTTAAAATGCTTCCATGCTTCCACATCAGCTGGATGTGTTAACGTACCTTCTTCCCGTGTTCTAACACTATGCCATCTCATATGTTGCGCGGTTACAGAAGATGCATATAACCTTTGAAGTCTAGGAGTAATTGGTAAATAATGCATACGTTTATACGGGACTTCCTTTCCTTTTTTCTTTCTTGATTTGTACCTTTCTTGATTACATATTTTACAATTTCTAAGGTTGATATCTTCTTTCCAAAACAGCATGCAACCGTTTAGACATGTATCTATTTTATGATACGGTAAACCACAAGCTGACATCATTTTTTTTACTTCATAATAATTTTCGCACATTAAATTATTGGGAGGCATATGCCGTTTCGCAGCTTGTACAACAGCTATAAATCTAGCTTCTGTGAAGTTGTATTTAGATTTCATCGCAATGTATTCAGCAGTTACTGATAATTGGGTTTCGCTTGTGCAGCCTTCCCAAAGGGGTTTCTTTGCGGCATCTAATAAATCATTTTTTTGCCCCAATATTTGGTTCTTCTTCAGCATTACCATCATCATCAATTAATTGAGGAACAAGAAACATTGACCGTGCAGCATCTTCAACCATATGTTCTACGAGATTCGTCGTATCAATTTCAGTACACACTACCTCCTCAGCTTGTACATGATTAGATGCTAACGGTTTTGCATGACGATCCCAAACCAAATAGTTCGGCACGAAACCGTATTGATGCAAATGAACTCTAACCATTTCTGGTATCAAATGCTTTAACATTTTGCATTTAGTACATGGACAACGGATTTGTTCTTCGTTTCTGTTATTACTTAAAGCGAAATCAATAAATACGCGAACACGGTTATTAAACTGTTCACTTATTGAGCCTCCATTTTCGACCCTTCTTTTTTTGTACATCCAGCTTCGATCAGTAAAATAATTGTCTATTTACCTACGTATATAATTAAAAGGTACGATATAAATTTAAAAAACTGACATTTTATTAAAACAATATTATTGGTGAATTTTATATTAATAGATCATTGACACGTTGTCGATGGGTCATCCTACTTCCCATTACAAATACAATAACGTAATTAAATCACGTAAATCATTTCAATTTAAACGATTCAACAAAATTTCGGCAGCACTTCGCTTTAGTTCCCTGAACAGTACACATTTGCGTGTACACAGGGAACATAAAGGAAGCGCTGTCGAAATTCTATGAACCATTTAAAATGAAATGTTTTATGAGATTTAATTACGTTATTATGTTCGTAACTTATCCAATACAGGGACAAATCCAACAAATATTGTATACGATGAATATAGATGTCTGTTCTGTTAAAAAACGAATATCCATATAACGATCATATACAATACTTATCAGACGGGGCCGAAAGACACTCTAAGGGTTTCATGAATATAAAATATCGTTTTTGAAATTTTCTAAAATACATAAACTAATTGTATGCTCACTAACAACTAACGTTTCCAAACAAACCTAAAACTAATTGTATGCACATTATTCTATTGTTAACACAAACTTAAATATATATAATCTTGCAATACGTAAGTTAATAACATAAATTATGCCTCAATAAACTAGATTATACATACAATAAGGCAATACAAACATTTAATACACTAATTTAACAAATTTAATTAAATATAGGGATTAGGGTTTATACCTTTTCTTGAGAGATTAGGGAGTTAGAGAGGACGAGAGGGAGGCTTGGAGTTGGAGGGGGGGAATGTTTCAGCCGAATGGGGAAGAAGAAGTTGGGCTTCTATTTTGCTCGCGGATTTCCAACGTCATTCAACGGCCGCCAACGTCTACCAACGCCAACGTCTACCAACGTCCTACAGTTTTTAACTAATAGAATATACGAGAAAACACTAGACGTTGGAAGACGTTGGTCAATGACGTTGGAGGTCGTTGGAAGGCTCCGTTGGAATACACTGTGTGTCTTGTAGTGGGACAAGTTATGAACACAGTAAGCATTTACATTTTGTATACTACTTCGTCTCAAACGGTTCATAAAATTTTGGCCTAACTTTTCTTTTTTGTTTCCTACGTACACGCATTGTGTACAATGCAGGGAATAAAAGGGAAATGCTGCCGAAATTTTGTTGAATCATTTGAGACGAAGTAATATACGAAATGTAAATGCTTATTGTGTTTGTAATGGGAAGTAGGATGCCTGACCATGGAAAAAAATATTTTTGTACAATTTTTTGTATCGATACGTTAAAAAATAAAATGTGCCCTATTTGAAAATATTTTTAAATTTGTGAAGTAGTTCTTTAAATTCAAATATTATACGACATCTCCCAATAAAACTACCTTATACAAGCATCTTGTACCCAAAACCCTACGCCTCTCCCAATAAATGTTTAATTTATTAGTTTTAAGTCATTTGACTTTCATTAGGACAGTTATTCCCATAATGTCACTATGTCCCATCAATTGGCCATATGATTGTGTGTTTAGAATTACAGTTAAAATTCGCAGTTTATATAGTAGAAGCATTTATAAAACACGACATCGAATATTAATACATAAGCTAAATTAGATTTAATAAGTTGCAATAGTGGATTTATAAATAAATAAACTTGTATAACATCATAAACATAAGCATATAATGTCAGAAGTCATATTATTCAAGCTAAAGTAAATTTAAATAGGATTTATTTGTTTGATCTAAATTTAAATCTAAAAGCTAGTTAAATAATTCAATTATATGTTGGAATATATAATTTTATCTTAAAATACTTCAAATATGCTATTTGGACCTTTTCAAAACAATAAACTTGAATTTTATTCATTTTTCCATTATTTAAAAATATTTGAACCTTGAAAAATCCTCCATATTGAATTTGAATTCAAACCAACCAAATGACTTTATCACACCAGTAAAGCATAAGAAGGCAGAAGATATGAACGTTATGTTACTTACTAGCTTACTGTTAATTTGTACATGAACTCAAAAATCTTAAAAATGAATACCAAATATTTTGGTTATGCAAAATAAATAAGCAAATCAATACGATTTCAGAAGCCTACTACAAATTCATACATGGGTGACAATACTCGGTAAATGAAAACATAGGGTTTATAGAAAATTCAAACGGTTTATAATTAGTAATTTTGAAAACAAAAATGAAACCTTTTTATTTATATTTTTCCATAAATTATTAAAATACTTAAGTTTCTTATATTTTTCTAGATATCCAATACATTGTCAGCCTCATTCAGTCTACACTTACATAAACATGCATAAACTAAATTAAATAACATTATCACACAGCTAATCATTCACATACCTGCACATACACTTACAGAGATCACACAGCTAAATTAAATATTTATTGCAGGCCAGCAGTCAGAGACGGGGTCGGCAGACTAGAGCTCAGATCGATCTAGCAGAGATCGAAGATTTGCGGGCTAGAGTGGCCCAGCTGGAGGAGCAGAACCGCCGACAGGCCATACAGACCACACAGTTGCTAGACCAGCGTATCGCCAAGTATATGCAGCAGTATGGTGGCCGCTTCCCTTCCTCTGCTGGCTCTGGATCTAAAGGAGAGTGATTGATTGCTTGCTTTTTCAGGTATGTTTTTTTAGTTTTGTATGATTTCAGGTATGTGGTTGTATGATGATGTGGATGTTGATGATTTTGTGTTATGTTGTGTATGTATGACATGGTAGAACACTTGTTGTTGGGGTTGTTGTGAATGTTGGAATGGTTATGTATATTATGTATTTTATTTTGATGTATTTGTGTATTTGATGAATTTTGTGTAGTTTGGGTTTTGATATTTGGTTGGAATATTGTATACTGGATTCTGTAGTATTGGTGTAATAGTGTTTGGATGGGAAATGTGGATGGAAGGCTATATTGCAGTAGGAATAAAAAAAATACAGCAGATTTCCGACAGCTTCCGACAGCTTTCAGGTAATAGTTTTCCTACGGCTTCCGACGGCACCCGACAACCTATAAACCATTTTTTCCAACGGTTTCCGACGGCTTCCGATAGCCGTCGGAAGCCGTCGGAGGACGTCAGAAAAATGTTCAGCGCCCTGTGCCTGAAGTCGTCGGAAACACTGCGCCCCGATGCCTTATTTTCCGGCGGCTTTTTCCAACGGCTTCCGACGGCCGCCGACGGTTTTCAACAGTCGGAAAATGCCGTTTTCCTTGTAGTGTTGTCATCTTCTCATATGTTCCATATTCAATTACAAAGGCTATGTACATCGTCTTGAATAGTGCCATAATGAAAGCAGTATATGTGTGCAAACTTATAAGAAAGTTAGGGATGGCTTACACCATCGATAATTCAATAATTCATTGTGATGCAGTGATGCAATATTGATTGCAATAGGAATCCATGGTAGATAAGAGATCAAGATATGTTTTGTATAATTAACACGTGATAAAAGAGTTTATCGATGATTAAAAAGCATAATAAAAAAATAGATAAAAAATAAATAACATTACAGATCCGCTCAATAAGGCCCTTTCTCACTTTTCTCTAGGAAAACCGAATGAGAGTATGGTTATGAGACACCGTAATTGGCTTTAAGTGAAAGTGTGAGATTGATAAAACTATGGGTGTGCCCTAAGGGAAATCAGTTGATTTGATTGTATAACCTAACTTTTATAGCAAATGTTATTCAAAATAAAGTGAGGTTTTGGTTTTAATCTATATTGTGTATATATTTTTATATTAGGATATTACATTATGTTTTAAATATATATAAGTAAAAAATCCTTAGGAAAGGTATTATAACGAATGCAGTTAAGAACCTGTTCGTAACCATGAATATTGAATCATATAAAATAAATACTTATGCTTAAATGTTTTTAGTCGAGATGTATCAAGAATGGAATATCGATTTGTCCGCTAAGACTAGTGGATGTAAAACTCCCCATATGATGGATGGTGAATTATTAATGACCGCCGTGGGCACCAAGGGGTTACGTTCATGTATTTATTTAGAACAATTACATAACGACCTACCAAGAATCTTCTATAAGTTAAAAGTCAAATATAAGATCTTACATGACGATGTGTAGTGGTCTTTTGACTTGAGTATAATGTGTATCTTAAGTTTTTAAATTATACTTTGATTATGGTCAATCACCCGACCATACTGATTATGTTAAGGTCATAGTTGAGTATAAGTTAAATTACTTGAAGTAAAATACTATTTAAGACATGACCTTCTTCGAATAAAAGGTTAGTATCATCATAATTGACAGTCAACATAAAGTCAAAGTCTTTGGCCAAAGTAAATTAGTTAATCGATAATAGTTATCAGATTTAGCCATGAACTTTAATGTTTGAATTCAAATTAAATACATATATTATTGGAGTTTTGACCATTGATCAAGATTTTTATATCTAAGTGATATATTGATTACGAAGAGAATTCTTACACGATCTATCATTATTTAAGGGTGCCGCTTTAAAAAAAGATAAGAAATTGAATTTCAACTAGGTAATCTATAAGCAACTGAACTCGTGTTCACCGCTATTCTTCAGCAAAGTCCGTACATGGTTTAATATTTGAATTGCTTAAATATTACCGAAGGATGAGTTCACACATGGGAGTCACACAATCGAAATTCCCAACTTTCATCCTAAATAACTAATTGAAATAATTTATAAAAGTTATAATTATTATTATCGAGAAATTAATATAACGGTTATATTGATCAATTTATTATGATTTTTAGTATTACTAGAGGGTTGAGAAACTAATATAACTGGTATTATATTCAGTTTTTACACTATACAAAATGTTGGTTATAACTAGCATTATATTCAGTTTCACACTGTACAAAATGCTAGTTATAATTAGCATTGTCCTCCAGTCTTATTTTTTCAAAGTTTGTCCTTCACCGCAAAAATGAAACTTGTTGTCCTTAAGTCTAAATTTTGTTCAAAGTTTGTCCTTATGCCTATTTTCCACTAATTACAATATATTTAATAAATTATTTTTATATGTCGAGAATAATATTTATTAAACATTTTATGATAGTTGAATTATTAATATCAATTGATACTTATAGGGCTAACCATATTGATATTAGATCGGGTTATTGTACCAAATTAATAGAAAAAAAAAGGTCTATCCCAATGGAAATATATAAAGGAGATAATAAATTGATATATTAAAGTATAATTACCTCAGTTGAATATTCAACATTTGGATTTGAATGAATTATCTGTTATCCTTATGTTAAACCTTTCTTTTATGCGTATGCACTTTGTATAAGTAACGATCCTCCTTTTCGACCATATAGTATAACAAAGACAGTAAACAAACCTCATCAGCAAAACTACAACATATAGTATGACAAAGACAGTAAACCGTCGCTCTAATAAATAAGGAAAATCAAAGTTAAAAACAAACCTCATCAGCCTGGACAGTTATAACTTCTTGTCCTTACAATTTCTAATAGGTATACATAATAATAGAGCGAAAAAAAAAAATACTACGGTAGATGAACATCTAGCTCTACTCTATGAGCTCCATATTCCACCAACAACAACTTGGAAAATACTCGATTTGACTCGAGCATTGTAATAAAATAACACCCGGATCAGTTTGGAAAACTAGCATAAGAAAACTCAAGTAATATGGCAAACATTTAATAATTCTGTGAGACCACGCCGCTAAATGCGGAACGAGTTTGTACCACACAAGAACAACTTCCATACTAAAGAAATGGAAAATAAATCGAAGCAACAATCCAAACAAGAAAGGATGAACATTGACAAGACCAAAATCCAAACTTAAAGAATGGATACAAATAATTAAACATCAAGAAGAGCTATAGGTAATTCTCGATGCAAATAAGAAAACAATTCAAGATTTGAATCAAATAATGAAAGGGAAATTTTCCAACAATGAGTAGAAGAGTGTACCACCTCATTGAAAGTATACCTCTAGAAATATACTTGAGAACTACGATGGCTCTCGGACATGTCCAAGTCGGACCCCGCCAACCTTACCAAAAATCCGAGTATTTCACATCTCCAAGCACATACCACCGAATCCAATCTAGAGTAGATATGAAGATACCATAATGGGAGTAACCCCACATAGCTTGGCCTCTACTCGCTCTTTGGTTTTAATCATCTCCGACAAAAAATATCAACGCTCAAAATGAGCAAAAAATCATCTTGGATTGACGAAATACAAAAGAAGAAAGGATTAATTCGAATGTTGAAATTGAAACAAGGAGAATGAATTTATCCAGCATGACTAGGAGGGTGCACCTCCTACACCGAAAGTATATCTCTAGATAAAATATACTTGAGAACCCACGCCAAACACGCATCGCTCTCGGGAACTTCCAAGATGGACCCCGCCTCACACGAGCATCCGAATATACTCACATCAGCATGCATGCTACCAACAACTTTTTAGACAAATGTGGATATATCATAATGGGTGCAACCCACATGGCTTGGTTCTCACTCACTCTTTGAATTTAGTTATCCGCGTGTTGGATGTCAATGCTTAAAATAAGCGACAAATCATCTTAGTTTGACGAAGCGCAAAGAATAATATCAAAATTAATAGTTAAGAAATTAACTATCGAAAGTACACAGATGATTGAATATGGAGATTAGTTCGCATACACTTGTCACCAATAAACAAATCAAGCTTTTAAACCATCTAATTCTTACTTACACTTGATTTTCACATCATAAATATTTGTAAAACACTCTTTAAAAATACTCATTTAAAAGGACAAATTATATTTCTAAGTGTATTAAAAAGAACGGTCAAAATAAATGTCATCGAAAACATTGTTTACTATACACCCCCAAAACGATTTACACTTAGCTTTGTTTTCCAAACATTCCTTTTTTAAAGAATTTTCTCATTTATAAACAATCTTTTATAAATTTAAAAAAAATTAATTATCGCAAAGGAAAATAAATCAAATTCAAATTCTTTTATCAATTTAAAACAACATTAATTATCCCGGAGGAAAATATAGCATATTTATAATCTTTTATAAATTTAAAACAACATTATCTATCCCAAAGGAAAATAAATCACTAAATTTAGACAATATTAATTATCCTAAAGGAAAATAATCAAATTTAAAACCCTTTTTACAAATTGAAACAACTTTAATTATCTTAAAAGATAAATAATCAAATTCATAACTTCTTTTATAAATTTTAACCACTACTTATCCTGTGACGACCTTGAATTTTGGGCATTTAAAATTAGAATATTTAATTGATTTTTAAATATTTGGAAGATAGTTTAACTTGAATTTCAAATATCACTGTTTATTTGGCAATTAAATTATTAAATTTAATAAATTGGAAGTTGGGTAAATTATTGAATCTTCAGTTTTATGCTTGTTAAAAATATTTTTAAAGGCTTAGAAAATTCATATTGATAATACGAAGGTAATAGAACTTTTAAAATTGAATTTGAAAGTGATTTGTTCGGTTTTGAATTTATATCGTTTAAGTCGATATTTAAAAATAGCCTTCCAAGACACTGTCTCGGAATTCGACAAAACTAGTTCCATTAGATCCGTAATAATGTATTATTATCGAATTTCAATTTTATAATATTTGGAGTGATCGGTTGGCCGTACGGTAAGTAAACGCGTTGAAATTAAATCGAAAATTTAGTATGATAATAAGGTCCAAAAAGCTATCTTCTCCATACGATCGAGTTAGGCCTCGAAACCTTTTCCAGTGCGTTCGAAGTAGGGGTATAACCTTATGAACGCCTAGCGGCACGCTTCGATTGGAGATCGAGATTGTGAGTTGCGGAAATCGAGACGATTTGAATTTGAATTTGAATTTAAATATAATATATATACTTTCCCTTCAATTTACTGTTGACCTCATTCAACACTTGTCCACACCTTGAGAGCACGTGTTCTCCTTCTCTGTTTAATTTCACACGCGTCTCTTTCTCTCATAGTCGAGCATTTTAATGTACAAATTGAATTCATTTTATAAAAAAACGAAAACCCTTTTCTTTCAGAATCGAACACAGTTAAAAAAAATAGAAAATGGCTGCAATCGAAAAAATCAAACGAGAAATGGGAGTTCGAAATCAAAATATTTGGCGAATCGTTTTCCTCTTCAGGCACGAACGGAATCATGGCTTCATCGTCCTTCAACTCGATCGCAAGTTTGTGGTACGCGAGCCAGGAATGACAGTAATGTCACGACGGTTCATCTCGACAGTTGGGTCGATTGATTGTTTGGATTCGAGTTCGTAATTCTTCCTCAAAATCAAATCGCGAGCTACGGTGGAAGGCCGCGTAGAGGGGAGCTAGTGCTTGGATTGATGCGTGTGTAGATTAGAGGTTTGGAAGCAGGATCGATGTCGAAGTCGGGTCAATGATAGTACTGTGAGGTCCAGAATTTGGAGATAATAGTCGAGATGGAAATGGATTGCAAAACAAAAGCAAAGGTGAGAACTTCTCACTCAATCGGATTACCAGTTTAATTTTAAAAATTAAATTTAAATTATTGGTTGTTTGCTTGGATTGATAATTGTTATCAGTTGGATTGGTATGTTATATATAATAGTGTATATATATATATATTGGAGTGATTGATTTCCCGCATTATATAGCGGATGAGACCCTATGCGCCGCATAATAGCGGATGATATGATATGAACCCATATACCGCGATATTCCACCTCGAAGTGGAATTGGTATTTTATATTGTGCTAACATCTTTGGATGTAGAGAAACAGGTTGGAGGGATCCAACTGGATTTCTCAAATTGTTTGAATTTATTTCATATGTTGTGGTATGATTTTATTGATAATCTGTGATTGATTATATTGGTAATTGAAATTAGTAGAGGCTATGGTTTAGCCGAATATATTCTGGTATTTTAAAATACCAGAAATATAAGAATTGGATTGGTGGAAGTAAAATAATTTTTAGAAAATTGTATAAATTAAAAGAAGGAATTTGGAAAAGGATAAAAGTTGATTTTTGAAATCCTATCGAATAAATTTCAAGTATGGAAAAAAGATCTTTTATAAATGAAAATAAATGGATTTTGAGGACTTAAGTAGTATTGTTTAAAAGTTGAAGGATTTATTTAAAATTTCGGATTTTAAATGGTTTGGGCGAAATAAAGGAATTTATTTTAAAAATGGAGTTAGTTTTGGGAAATCGATTTGAAAACTAATTAAATGTTTGAAACTATGTTTTAAAAGGAAGATAAGACTATGGAATTTATAAACTGGGTTTATAAAGAGAAATAATATATATCAGTAGATATTTGGAAAATATAAATTCATGGTGGGAATTCATAATGGAATGGGTAATTTGTTTTAAAAATAAATAGTGGTTTATTTTTAAAGGTGTGAGAGAAAAGCGTATTTCCCTAAAAAGCCAAGTACGTTTTCAAAGCAGATTTGCAAGTATAAGTTTGAAGTTTCAAAGTTGTTTTAAAAGAATGTTTTTGAAAATTATTATTAAATTTCATAATTGGTATTTTAAATTAAGTGTTTTAAATAGTTTGTATGCTAAGTATTTAAGTATATATATATATATATACATATATTTAGGTAAAGTGATTTAAATTACTTTAAAAATCTAAAGCATTTAGTCTTGGTAATTTTCAGTGGAAATAAACAATATTTGGAATTTATTCTGCGAGAGGAAAGTGATTGAAAATTGTTTTCACAAGGGTTGAAGTGTAGAAAAATTTATATCTTGCGATGATATTTTGAAATAAATAATTTGGGAAATTATTTAAATTTGATGGTTGTTTGTGGATGTTGTATGATAGTTAAATAACCGACTATCAATATTGGCCTTTAAAACGGCATTTAAATTTCGGTGCGACCGGGGGTCGGATTCCAAATGGTTATCCGAAAACCACATCGAATCTTAAAAGGTGGATCTTTTGTTTAAAATGATCAAAAGTGGAAATTTATTGTGACTTAATTTAGAATTGAATGTATCCACTTGTTTTTAAAATAAGCACTCATTATTTGGTTAAGCCAGGAGAGGACATTAAGTCATAAAACCCATTCCGAATAATGATACGACGAAATGGGATTGCATTTGAAGACGGTGGTTGAAGACCGGGTATTTTCGAAAACGAAAGGATTACCTGTCGATTGTCTCTACATTGAGTTGCTCCGGTATAGAGATTTCCCTATGTGATGGGGAGTCCGGTCAGGATTGTGGATATCCGGATTTGCAAGAGCTTCTTTCCTTAATTGGAGGAAGTGCCCCATTTAGACCCAGGATTGACTTGTATGGATGTATGTCTGACGTTACACTTTGAGATATAAAGCTGGTTTCTATCAAATACATTTCTGTTTGGTGGCGGAGAATTTATTCTCTTAACTTAACACCCTTCTCTAAGACGTACGAGCTCAGAGGTTATGTAGTTGATGGTTACTAGTGATATATTCCCAATTTGGTAATGTGGCATGATAAGTGCGGATCATTGGTTTATCGAAGCATGGCTTTTGTGAAAAGCGTAGCTTTGTGGGACGAGACTTCATCGAACCCCACACCTCGGAAATGGTCGAAACAGGAAGGATGCAGCAAGGTTATGGAGGTCGCACCCCTCAGGGTATGTACATTTCCTTATGGATAAAAAGTGGTATTCTGGTATGGAGCCCAGATATTTTTCTTATGTGGTTGTTGGTTGTTGAGGTGCCTCGGTAAAGGTTGGTTACGACCGGGGGATGGCATACTCGTGACAGTTAGTTACCTAGTTACAGAGGTAACCCGGCCTTGTGTTGGCAGAGATCCGGTTACGTTCTCGGGGCGTCCCTCCAGAGGCATACCCTTTCGGATAAAGGAAGTTCCTTAGCATTGACCATTTGTTGGAAATCCAAACAAAACAATACGAGCCCTTTACAATTGCAGTTGTAGAACCTGCCACCTCAGGTGGTAGCTATAGTAGGCATAACATAATGGTATCTATGTTGGCTAAGATTAATATTATACTTTCGAAATGGTTTCCACACTATGCACTAATAATAATATCAAAAGGATTTTCGCGTATTAAGCATGTTTGACTGCTATAAGGAGAAATCTCCCCCTAGTGTGCGATTGCATTGTGTGTGTGCCGGGAGGCCTTACGTTAGTTTCATTTTCCAAAAGCATAAACGGATTTCTTTTTGTACAAATAACTGTTTTAAGTTCTCACACCAGTCCCATGACTGACTCAGAGTTTATTGTTCCCTTTTCTAAACTTTGGGTGCCCATAATTTTCCACACGGGCAGCCTAGAGTCAGGTTATCGGTAGATTCTGGATGGATTGCTGTGGAGCTCAGGAGACGAGCTGGATTGCGAGACGTATTTCCGCATTTGATTATTATTCCGCTGTGTATTCAATTATGGGGATAAGTTATTATAGTTGTCTGATTTATTGTGAAACTGTTGTACTCTGATGATGTAATGTATAAACAGATATAGTTCTTTCATTTTAAAGATTAGTCATTTATCTATTATATATTATTCCGCTGCGATTGTGAGATTCTGATATTGTTTCTATTTCTTCTTCTATCTTTTTCTTCTTTAACCCCAACGGTTCGGTTTTCCGGCATTCGATTGTTCGGCAGTTGATACAGTGGACGTATTGATGTCGATTTTCGGGCATCGAAAAATTAGGTCGTTACATATCCTTTATTTTCAAAATTCTCAAAATACATGAAAATATAGTTTAAACAACTTTCAAAGTGCAAAAATGCGACCAAACATTTAGTTTATAAAAATACGAGCACATATTCAACACAAACAACGGTAAGGAGATGATATTTCATAAGTGTCACTATAGCGATAATTGTTATAATGGCACTTACACAAATCAAATAGTATGTCACAAATATTTCAAACAAACATTAATATAAGTAGTATAAGAATATAAGTAAGACGCATATAACAGTAAATTAATAGTGGTGAGAAAACCCTTAAGGTCTCTCTACAAAATTCTTTTGTAAATCACACATGTTTATGTATATTTTCGAAGCGTTTCGTAGCGACCTATTGTAACAACCCGGTATTGCGTACCAATTATTTATCATCTTTGGACGGTCATCTTTCCTATTCGATTGCTATTTGGAAAATTGTTAAGTGTTTAATCAGTTGATAATTGTTATTGGAATTCGAATCGGGTTTGAAATGTGAAAATTGTTTGATTTCAATTGAGATTTATTCGGGTTAAAATTCTTTAATAAAAATTGTTGAAATGGTTCGCGGGCTTTAATTGGACCTTGGCCCACGTTCTTTTGGTTGTGGTAATTATCTAGGGTCGAAAACCGTTCCTCCTTGATCACTTTTTCCCATTCGTTTAAACCCTAAGCCTAAATCGCAAACGAAAAGAATGGCGGCCACAATCCTTTTCGTTCGTTCTCGCGTGTCCCCCTGAATCAAGTTAGGGCATCGGAATCGAAGACAACGGCCTCAAGGGGTTCGAACTTCGCTCGTCTTCCCTCGATTGTCACAGCTTCAACTCGTTTCTGGACTTCGTGATTGCATCACTCGAGACTGCTCCAATTGGTCGAGATCAAAGTGAGTAATATCTCACATCTAATTCATTTCAGTTTGATGCTTCTGCAATTTGATTTTTGGGTGTTGATCTAGTTCGTTTAACACTTGCTGTTGAGGCCATTATGTTCTTACTGCCTCTAGTGGTATTTCTGCTCTTGCTCGTTTTACTGCTGCTTTATGATATTGAGTTGTTTCGAATTACCTTTGGAACATGCCTACTCTGGTACTTTGTTTATTACGGTTTCATGAGAATTCTAGCATGTCTGCACCCATATACTCGTTCATTATTGCACTGGTAGTTGAGTTTTGAGCATGTGAGCATTTAGCATTGATATGGTTCATGAGTCTGGATTCATCATGTAGTTGTTCGACCTAGCATTTGATTTGTAGTATTGGTCTGGGTTCTCAGCCACTGTCTGCATTCCTTTAGTAGTTTCGTTCAAGTTATTTTGGGCATTGTTGTTGTTGAGCTTCTTGTTTTGGTCATTGTTGTAGTCTGCAGTTGCAAGTTGTTCATCTCTGTCATGTATCAGTTGCAGTTGTTCTTGTTTGTAACTGCAGTTTCATTGAAATTTTGATACTTGTTCGATTACTGTATTGATCTTGGATTTGTTTGAACATGATGCATTTGGAGTTGAGCATACTTGAGTCTAGTTGTCACGAGCTCACTCTTGCCTACACTTCAGTTCACTGTCTAGAACTTCTGGCCAGATTCAGTTTGCAAATAGTTTTGTATATTTTTATAACTTGAACCTCTGCTTGAATTGGTCTCGGCCTTGATTTGAAACTGTTTAGTCGACTTCAATTACTTTGATTATGTGATATCTTTTGATGGCTTCAGCCTTGATTGGTACTGCATTTCTTGGTTTCTGTCTTTTCTCTCTCTGGTTTCATGTTGATGTACTGGAATCAATTACTTTTCAAAGTTGCCCTGTCCAGTTTACATAAAATACTTACCTGACCCCTTGCATATGTTCTCTGATACATTTCGAGGCATGTTGGTATTTGCTGGTAGTTACAGCTTGCACTTTGAACACTAGTGTGTATTTTTCCTTGTTATCCCCTGCCTCTAGTAGCACTGTGCTTGAACCTTTTGATATGTCATCTGAACTGCTTTTCGAGTTACCGTTGCATTATGGTTTGTCTGACCCTGTTTTGATTTGATAGTGCAGTTGCCTCCTCACTTGAACCGGAATTACATTCATTCGGCATACTGTCCCCAGTTCACTGTTTTATGCATTGAGTTGCACCATTGACCTTGAGCTGCTGTAGACATGTGCTCCGGTCATTCACTTGTTGCTTGTCTATCCATTCACAGTTGCATGTAGTTGTTGTGCACTTGTCAGTGTAGTCTACATCTGTGTTGCCATATCTTGTGCTTGAGCTTGCATGCTTCATGTTGCTTCATGCTTCATATTCTTGCATACTTTGTTGGATTGTTTAGTGCCTCCTTGAATTTGTGTTCACTGTCTTGACTTCACTTGACTTGGATCTATGACTTTGATCATCTATTTCGGTGATGATATTGATATACTTGCTGGAGCTGCTGTACCTGATCGCCTGCATATGCATTCATGTAGAACATATGTGTTACCACCTTGTCCTGGATTAACATTTTGCTGTGATGTTGGTGTCACTTGATTCAGTGATGTATCGGCATTGCTGTATCTTCACTTTGTTCATGTGTACTTGTCTTTAGCTGTTCATGTTCCTAAGCTTGTTGAAGCTTATGTTGTGGCTTCACTCGTATCTCTTGTGATATCTTTTGAGTCTGTTTACTTTCTGACCAATATGGGTTAGATATTTTGATTTCTTCGACGTATTAATTACTATTAATACTCGGAATTGTGGTGACTTTACATTCTGTTGTGGCGCGGCAGTGCACGCGTGCGTGCACTGCAGCCACACCGAATTTACAGATTTTAATCGATATTTCTCTTCTTCTTGATTCATCGACCTGTTGCGTAATTCGTAAGCTGTATTGGCGAGGCAGTACATGTTAGCTTGTACTGCAGCCAATTAGCATTGATATTTTTAAATTGACATTTCAATTATTTAAACTGTTTTGGATTTCTGTTTTGTGGATTAACACTGTTTAGTGTTACATCTGCCGTTATCCAATTCTCGTACCGAGAGTTGGATATACGAGATTTATGTGACTGTCATCTATATTGAGATTGATTATTACTGCCTATATGCACTAATAAACTGGTTTGAATTAGACTGATCCGGGTATTATTTTCTTTTGAATGTAATACTCGGGTCAGACCGAGTATTTACAGGTTGTAGATTTTTAAGCTTTGGGTTGCTGCTAGAGCTATGAAGACTTTTTATATCAGTTGAAGTGGTCTTCGTCTTGTTCTAGTAGTCAGTGTGTCTGTTTTAAGATGATAATGTATTCATGTATATTAGTCGATAATGTACTTGTATATATATAACTTCTTGAGTCGACAGTTGTAGTTGTATCATTTGTATTGTGTCAAATGTATTGTAACTGATATCAGTTATTGTATATATGAGACTTTTCGTTCCATCTTTATTCCGCATTTATGTTATCTGTGTTATTTTTATATCTATTGTCCTAAACTATTATAGCCACTGTGTAGTAGCTTTGAGTTTGTATCGGTATGTCGGGTTTCCTCTAAAAATGAAATGCAATGTTTTATTATCTGACATATCGGTGCTCGCACAAGGCAATTACATAGATGGTCGCTCCTCAACAGCCTTATTCTTCGTGCTAGTCGACAGCACTACACCGTAGTGTTCTTGGCTAGCGTGGGTATAGAGGTGGGGCGTCACAGCTTGGTATCAGAGCCTCAGGTTTAGGACAATTATAAAACATAACTTAGATGGAACATGTGTTACAACTATTTGTCGATGTTTTATCTCTCATCTTTACATATGATTATTTTTAACTGTTAGGTATGAATTCCTAACGCTTATTCTTGTGTTTTCGGCTTTGAATTGATTTAGCCGATGTTGATTTTGTTTTAATTTGGCAAATTAAAGCCATTTTGACTTTTGGACTTTGTTCCACTTTTGTTCTATGCTATGAGTGTCATTGTGTACCTGTTACACTGTGATGAAAAATAGCTGGACCAGTTGCAAATTGAGTGATTTTGATTTCTCATTCACATCTAGTTCGAATCTCATCGATTTTGAACTTGATATTTTGTGTTTTCCTCATCTTGAATTCCATTCGACTTCGGTCACTTTGTTTTTGAGAAATTGTTAATTTCTTGATTTTCAAGACTCTGATTTTGTTTGCCGTTGGTTTCTTTGATAATGATGATTGATTCATTTTGTACTCGACTGCGGCTATTAATTGTTGACTTCGACATTGACTTGATTCTTACTTTTGTTGAAGTCAATTATGCATTTCTACTCGTTTTGCTTTGTTTTTCCAGTTGATATCGATTCTTCTTTCCTAATTAGTTGTTATCACCTTTATTGATTTTGATAACTTCTATTTTCTGGAATTTTTGGGTGTTCCTATTTTAATAAATTCAGTATCGATTTCTTTGGATTCCATTCACATCTTCGTATGTGAATTCTTGTGATTGATTGTTTCTACAATCATTTTTGTGATTTGTCACTTTAAAAAATATAAAGGTTTTCTATACTAGTAGTAGATATTAAAATCCTTTTCTCCAAACGATTTCAAAAATTATTTTACTACAAAGCTCTTTTCCTAAATCGTTTTCCAATCTATTAATATATACAATCCTTTATTTCACTCGTATGAGAAATTGAATTAAACGGCCTAGTAAAACAAGTGGTATGAAACGCTTGCGTTTACTTCGTCGGTTAACTCCTGGACTTGTTCGATTGAACCCTTTTTGTGACAATTTCCTAGTGAAGATTTACAGCTTGTTCGTAAATTTTTAAGTTAAGCAAGTGGTTATGGGACATGAAGCTAAACTCATATATTTACTAGCTTGGTGTGATTGACACTTCCTTATGATCATGACGATCACTTTTGTGATTTAGACTAGCGATTGAGCGATGTCTCTTTGTCTACGTGGGAGACTATACCCCGATCATGTGATGTTTCCCCATCACATTCGTCTACGTGGGAGACTATACCCCGATCATGTGATGTTTCCCCATCACATTCGTCTACGTGGGAGACTATACCCCGATCATGTGATGTTTCCCCATCACATTCGTCTACGTGGGAGACTATACCCCGATCATGTGATGTTTCGCCATCACATTCGTCTACGTGGGAGACTATACCCCGATCATGTGATGTTTCTCCATCACATTTCTAGGGTAGCACCCTACGGTCTTCGGGCCATTCCTGTGTGAAAATTTAATGGATAGCTTCCATGAGATAGCTTCTCGTCATGTGTTTACGCGTAGGTGAGCTTCATGCTCCCATTCATGTGTTAGGCCTTCCCCCCTTTTATGTGTTTTCTGGATTTCTGATGATGATTTCTGGAACTTTGTGCTTCACCAATTTTCATGATTTTCATTGATATGATATCAGTTTTTGTGCATTGGTGAATTCATGTGTTATTGACTTGTTATGAATACAAGTTTAGGGTATGATATCCCTTTCTATCTTTGAGAAGATTCTTGTGACATTTTTGATGAATGAAAATTCATTTGGCATTATATTTTGATGCCAGTTATTTTGATGAGATTTTGACGTGTTAACTTCAGTGCTCGTCAATTTTGAAATGGATTTATAAGCGGTTCTCCCACGACAATGATATTGCTAATTTAATCACGTATTTACAAAATTCTTTATTTTTAAAAGTTGTTTCAAAAATATAAATTAAAAAAAAAAATTGTTTTCAAAATTTTTACAGCTTACATTTTCAAAAGAACGAGGAAGCGAATTAAACATTTCAGAAAAATCGAGGACTATGACCCCTTTCTTTTACTGATTCGCTTAATTCCGGACTTGTCCGTTTGAGAATGTGAAATGTTATTTTTAAAAACACACAATCCTGCACTTTCAAGGAAACGATAAAGAGATTTAAACGATTTAGCAAAAGTACGGACTATGAAACCATACTTTTACTACTTCGGTTAATTCCGGACTCGTTAATTGAATATTTATGACTTCTGATTATCGTTTTTGACAATCAGATGTTTGTGTTTCTGATTATCGTTTTTGATAATCAGATATTTGTGAAATTTGATTATCATTTAAGATAATTAAATACTTTTCGATTTGATTAATCGAATATTTGTGTTTCTGATTATCGTTTTTGATAATCAGATATTTGTGAAATTTGATTATCATTTAAGATAATTAAATATTTTTCGATTTGATTAATCGAATATTTGTGTTTCTGATTATCGTTTTTGATAATCAGATATTTGTGAAATTTGATTATCATTTAAGATAATTAAATACTTTTCGATTTGATTAATCGAATATTTGTGTTTCTGATTATCGTTTTTGATAATCAGATATTTGTGAAATTTGATTATCATTTGAGATAATTAAATATTTTTCGATTTGATTAATCGAATATTTGTGTTTCTGATTATTGTTTTTGATAATCAGATATTTGTGAAATTTGATTATCATTTAAGATAATTAAATATTTTTCGATTTGATTAATCGAATGTTTGTGTTTCTGATTATCGTTTTTGATAATCAGATATTTGTGAAATTTGATTATCATTTAAGATAATTAAATACTTTTCGATTTGATTAATCGAATATTTGTGTTTCTGATTATCGTTTTTGATAATCAGATATTTGTGAAATTTGATTATCATTTGAGATAATTAAATATTTTTCGATTTGATTAATCAAATATTTGTGTTTCTGATTATCGTTTTTGATAATCAGATATTTGTGAAATTTGATTATCATTTGGGATAATTAAATATTTTCCAATTTAATTATCGTCTGAGATAATTAAATATTTTTCGATTTGATTAATCGAATATTTGTGTTTCTGATTATCGTTTTTGATAATCAGATATTTGTGAAATTTGATTATCGTTTGAGATAATTAAATATTTTTCGATTTGATAATCGAATCTTTGTGATTTCTGATTATCGTTTTTGATAATCAGATATTTTTGAAAATTCAATTATCGTTTTTGATGATTGAATATTTGCGATTTTGAGATTCGAGCTTCGTCTTTTTCTCTGGCAATCCAGGTGAGTAATTTGATTTACTCACATTCAATTCGTGCAGTACGTGATTTCTGCTCTGATTCCTTTTCTTTCAATTGCTAGAACTCGATTGATTCTTGCTTCTAATAGTCGTCTGATTTTGATTCCTTGATCCCCTCGATGTTGATTCTTTTAATTTTAAGCAATCGAACCTTTCGATTTTTATCTGATACTTCCATAATTCCTATACTTTCCTGCTGACATTTGCTTTGCTTATGCATTCGACATTGCCATGCTCTTATGGTTGTTACTTCTTTCCCACTTATCTCTTAGGATTGCGAGGACGCAATTTCTTTAAGGAGGGGAGTCTGTAACAACCCGGTATTGCGTACCAATTATTTATCATCTTTGGACGGTCATCTTTCCTATTCGATTGCTGTTTGGAAAATTGTTAAGTGTTTAATCAGTTGATAATTGTTATTGGAATTCGAATCGGGTTTGAAATGTGAAAATTGTTTGATTTCAATTGAGATTTATTCGGGTTAAAATTCTTTAATAAAAATTGTTGAAATGGTTCGCGGGCTTTAATTGGACCTTGGCCCACGTTCTTTTGGTTGTGGTAATTATCTAGGGTCGAAAACCGTTCCTCCTTGATCACTTTTTCCCATTCGTTTAAACCCTAAGCCTAAATCGCAAACGAAAAGAATGGCGGCCACAATCCTTTTCGTTCGTTCTCGCGTGTCCCCCTGAATCAAGTTAGGGCATCGGAATCGAAGACAACGGCCTCAAGGGGTTCGAACTTCGCTCGTCTTCCCTCGACTGTCACAGCTTCAACTCGTTTCTGGACTTCGTGATTGCATCACTCGAGACTGCTCCAATTGGTCGAGATCAAAGTGAGTAATATCTCACATCTAATTCATTTCAGTTTGATGCTTCTGCAATTTGATTTTTGGGTGTTGATCTAGTTCGTTTAACACTTGCTGTTGAGGCCATTATGTTCTTACTGCCTCTAGTGGTATTTCTGCTCTTGCTCGTTTTACTGCTGCTTTATGATATTGAGTTGTTTCGAATTACCTTTGGAACATGCCTACTCTGGTACTTTGTTTATTACGGTTTCATGAGAATTCTAGCATGTCTGCACCCATATACTCGTTCATTATTGCACTGGTAGTTGAGTTTTGAGCATGTGAGCATTTAGCATTGATATGGTTCATGAGTCTGGATTCATCATGTAGTTGTTCGACCTAGCATTTGATTTGTAGTATTGGTCTGGGTTCTCAGCCACTGTCTGCATTCCTTTAGTAGTTTCGTTCAAGTTATTTTGGGCATTGTTGTTGTTGAGCTTCTTGTTTTGGTCATTGTTGTAGTCTGCAGTTGCAAGTTGTTCATCTCTGTCATGTATCAGTTGCAGTTGTTCTTGTTTGTAACTGCAGTTTCATTGAAATTTTGATACTTGTTCGATTACTGTATTGATCTTGGATTTGTTTGAACATGATGCATTTGGAGTTGAGCATACTTGAGTCTAGTTGTCACGAGCTCACTCTTGCCTACACTTCAGTTCACTGTCTAGAACTTCTGGCCAGATTCAGTTTGCAAATAGTTTTGTATATTTTTATAACTTGAACCTCTGCTTGAATTGGTCTCGGCCTTGATTTGAAACTGTTTAGTCGACTTCAATTACTTTGATTATGTGATATCTTTTGATGGCTTCAGCCTTGATTGGTACTGCATTTCTTGGTTTCTGTCTTTTCTCTCTCTGGTTTCATGTTGATGTACTGGAATCAATTACTTTTCAAAGTTGCCCTGTCCAGTTTACATAAAATACTTACCTGACCCCTTGCATATGTTCTCTGATACATTTCGAGGCATGTTGGTATTTGCTGGTAGTTACAGCTTGCACTTTGAACACTAGTGTGTATTTTGCCTTGTTATCCCCTGCCTCTAGTAGCACTGTGCTTGAACCTTTTGATATGTCATCTGAACTGCTTTTCGAGTTACCGTTGCATTATGGTTTGTCTGACCCTGTTTTGATTTGATAGTGCAGTTGCCTCCTCACTTGAACCGGAATTACATTCATTCGGCATACTGTCCCCAGTTCACTGTTTTATGCATTGAGTTGCACCATTGACCTTGAGCTGCTGTAGACATGTGCTCCGGTCATTCACTTGTTGCTTGTCTATCCATTCACAGTTGCATGTAGTTGTTGTGCACTTGTCAGTGTAGTCTACATCTGTGTTGCCATATCTTGTGCTTGAGCTTGCATGCTTCATGTTGCTTCATGCTTCATATTCTTGCATACTTTGTTGGATTGTTTAGTGCCTCCTTGAATTTGTGTTCACTGTCTTGACTTCACTTGACTTGGATCTATGACTTTGATCATCTATTTCGGTGATGATATTGATATACTTGCTGGAGCTGCTGTACCTGATCGCCTGCATATGCATTCATGTAGAACATATGTGTTACCACCTTGTCCTGGATTAACATTTTGCTGTGATGTTGGTGTCACTTGATTCAGTGATGTATCGGCATTGCTGTATCTTCACTTTGTTCATGTGTACTTGTCTTTAGCTGTTCATGTTCCTAAGCTTGTTGAAGCTTATGTTGTGGCTTCACTCGTATCTCTTGTGATATCTTTTGAGTCTGTTTACTTTCTGACCAATATGGGTTAGATATTTTGATTTCTTCGACGTATTAATTACTATTAATACTCGGAATTGTGGTGACTTTACATTCTGTTGTGGCGCGGCAGTGCACGCGTGCGTGCACTGCAGCCACACCGAATTTACAGATTTTAATCGATATTTCTCTTCTTCTTGATTCATCGACCTGTTGCGTAATTCGTAAGCTGTATTGGCGAGGCAGTACATGTTAGCTTGTACTGCAGCCAATTAGCATTGATATTTTTAAATTGACATTTCAATTATTTAAACTGTTTTGGATTTCTGTTTTGTGGATTAACACTGTTTAGTGTTACATCTGCCGTTATCCAATTCTCGTACCGAGAGTTGGATATACGAGATTTATGTGACTGTCATCTATATTGAGATTGATTATTACTGCCTATATGCACTAATAAACTGGTTTGAATTAGACTGATCCGGGTATTATTTTCTTTTGAATGTAATACTCGGGTCAGACCGAGTATTTACAGGTTGTAGATTTTTAAGCTTTGGGTTGCTGCTAGAGCTATGAAGACTTTTTATATCAGTTGAAGTGGTCTTCGTCTTGTTCTAGTAGTCAGTGTGTCTGTTTTAAGATGATAATGTATTCATGTATATTAGTCGATAATGTACTTGTATATATATAACTTCTTGAGTCGACAGTTGTAGTTGTATCATTTGTATTGTGTCAAATGTATTGTAACTGATATCAGTTATTGTATATATGAGACTTTTCGTTCCATCTTTATTCCGCATTTATGTTATCTGTGTTATTTTTATATCTATTGTCCTAAACTATTATAGCCACTGTGTAGTAGCTTTGAGTTTGTATCGGTATGTCGGGTTTCCTCTAAAAATGAAATGCAATGTTTTATTATCTGACATATCGGTGCTCGCACAAGGCAATTACATAGATGGTCGCTCCTCAACAGCCTTATTCTTCGTGCTAGTCGACAGCACTACACCGTAGTGTTCTTGGCTAGCGTGGGTATAGAGGTGGGGCGTCACACCTATTCACTATGAAAATACTTTGACTTCTTCTTTTTGTCTCCTGTGACAAAATGGTTATTTATGTCATCCGCTATCAAGCGGGAATTCGAATCTATGAAACATTCAAACAACAATCCTTTTACTTTGCAAGCAAAAAATGATGATTTATTCTACTCAATAGATGTCCAAAATAATCTATTCAATTTGATTATAGTAGAACGGTGTTTCATTCTGCTAAATAGATATCCCAAATGAAGTACAACTAACTGAACTATGTTAAACATATTTGAATTAACAGAAAAATAGCATGAAGGACAAAATTCATTAATTTTTTTAGCTTTAAGGACATACTCTCATTTTTTTAGTTAGAAGGACAAACTTTTGAATATAATATAATAGAAGGATGATTTTTTAGCTTCAAGGACAATCTACTGTGTAGTTTTAATTTTGTGAACTGCAGTAGCAGTTTTGAAATATTTTTTTTTTTAATTTGTAATAGTATTTTTATGATTTATAATATCATTTTGTAGGTAGAGTGTGTAATCTTGGACTATAATGCTATTTTGTAGTAGTATTTTACAAGTTGTAATAATACTTTTATTTGAATTAAATAAGAATAAAATAATACCGTAGTATCAGTTTTGTTCAATGTTTCTTATTGTATTTTACTTGTAATAAAAATTACAATTGTAGTATCATTTTATTTTATTATTTAATACGTATTATGCTTGTGGTAGCAGTTTCTAAATTGCAGTTGTTTTTTTAGAATCGTACTAGCAGTTTATACATATTTAATAGTATTTATAAATTATAGTAGCAGTTTTATGAATTATATTATGAATTATAGTAGCAGTTTATGAATCTTAGTAGCAGTTTTTGAACAACTATACCATTTTATAGATGAAGTTTGCATTTATTATATTTGTAGTAGCACTTTATGAATTTTAGGTTTTTCTTTGAATTTTAGCAGCAGCTTATACACATTTAAGTAGTAGCAGTTTATACATATCTATACTATATTATTATTAGTGAGTTGAATTTCAAGCTCACACAAGCCCCCTTGAAATTTGGCAACTGAACAGTCGCATTTTTAATTTTTTTATATTCCAAACTTTAAAATATGATAACTTTTTCTACATTGATTGGATTTAAGAATCGTTTTCACTATTAAATCTCAAATTTAATTTGCTTTCCAATGATATCCATTGTTGATAGCTAAAAATAAATTTTTTTAAATCATAATTTTATATAGCAGCTTTAATTATTTTGTGTCACCGCTGTGTACCGTGTTTCTGTAACAGCATTATTATGATGATCATAAACATTACATGGTAGTTTTACCTAGATTATTATAATGTATTTATTATCTTTTAACATATTTGAAAGGAATATTTTTTTGAATTATACAATTATGGCTGCCTTTGAATATTGTAACTACATTATGTAATAAAGTAATAATCTTGATTGTGTTTGATAGTATTCAAACTTAGTGCAGTTATAATTTAACCCCATCAAAAAATGGTGTAATAATTTATAGGCATTTTTTAATTAATTTAACTACGTTAGCATTTTTTTATTACATTTACTATTGATGATTTTGACTATATTTGATAATTTTATTCAATTTTAAAACAGTTATAAATTAATGAAATTAAGAAAATGCAATTATAATTTACCAGCAAGTTTTGGGTAAATTTAACTATATTTGAAGATTTTTAACCACATTTATGTGATGAAGTAATAAATTTGGCTACATTTCAGGAATTTATTCAATCTTAATACAATTAAAATTTAACTACATTAACAAAATGCAGTTATAATTTAATGACAATTTTGAATTATGCATGGTAGAAATTGAATATTTCAGCTATATTTATGTGATGCAGTAATAATTTTGGTTGAACACGATGATTTATTTGAGCTTACTATAGTTAAGGCAACTCCCAAAATATGCTTTGTTTGCACCAGTTATGAATTGATGATTTACCTTGAATTTCAATTTGTTCTCCGGTTTCATGTATCTTTGGATAATCCTTTACAAGTTCATAAATATCTTCGCTTGACCAAACCGTAGGTGGTCTCAAAGTTTCATGTCTATTAGCTGTAAAGTTTTTCTTATCTCTTCTAAAAGGATGATTAATATGAAGAAAACATCGATGACAGTCAAACCATGAGATTTTCTTTCCATGAGGTAAAGAAAATGCTCGTGTATCTTCCATGCAGTACGGACAAGCTAGACGACCAACCGTACTCCAACCTGAAAGCATTGCATAAGCAGGAAAATCGCTGATTGTCCACATCAAAGAAGCATACATGCGATAGTTTTTTTTTTGGAAATGTCGTATGTTTCTACTCCTTCGTACCAAAGTGTTTTTAATTCTTCAATCAAAGGTTGTAAATAAACATCGATTCCTTGTGTCGGATCATTAGGACCAGGGACGACAACTGTGAGAAACATATATGCAGTTTTCATACACATCCATGGAGGTAAATTATAAGGTGTGACAATTATAGTCCATGAAGAATATTTAGAACCAAACTGAGAAAATGGTGAAAATCCATCCGTACATAAACCAAGTCGAACATTACGACTCTCGGATGCAAAATTAGGATATTTGTGGTCAAAATGCTTCCATGCTTCCCCATCAGCTGGGTGTGTTAACGTACCTTCTTCCCGTGTTCTAACACTATGCCATCTCATATGTTGCACGGTTACAGAAGATGCATATAACCTTTGAAGTCTAGGAGTAATTGGTAAATAATGCATACGTTTATACGGGACTTCCTTTCCTTTTTTCTTTCTTGATTTGTACCTTTCCTGATTACATATTTTACAATTTCTAAGGTTGATATCTTCTTTCCAAAACAGCATGCAACCGTTTAGACATGTATCTATTTTATGATACGGTAAACCACAAGCTGACATCATTTTTTTTACTTCATAATGATTTTCGCACATTAAATTATTGGGAGGCATATGCCGTTTCGCAGCTTGTACAACATCTATAAATCTAGCTTCTGTGAAGTTGTATTTAGATTTCATCGCAATGTATTCAGCAGTTACTGATAATTGGGTTTCGCTTGTGCAGCCTTCCCAAAGGGGTTTCTTTGCGGCATCTAATAAATCATATTTTTTTTGCCCCAATATTTGGTTCTTCTTCAGCATTACCATCATCATCAATTAATTGAGGAACAAGAAACATTGACCGTGCAGCATCTTCAACCATATGTTCTACGAGATTCGTCGTATCAATTTTAGTACACACTACCTCCTCAGCTTGTACATGATTAGATGCTAACGGTTCTCCATGACGATCCCAAACCAAATAGTTCGGCACGAAACCGTATTGACGCAAATGAACTCTAACCATTTCTGGTATCAAATGCTTTAACATTTTGCATTTAGTACATGGACAACGGATTTGTTCGTCGTTTCTGTTTTTACTTAAAGCGAAATCAATAAATACGCGAACACCATTATTAAACTGTTCACTTATTGAGCCTCCATTTTCGACCCATCTTTTTTTGTACATCCAGCTTCGATCAGTAAAATAATTGTCCATTTATCTACGTATATAATTAAAAAGTACGATATAAATTTAAAAAATTGACATTTTATTAAAACAATATTATTGGTGAATTTTATATTAATAGATCATTGACACGTTGTCGATGGGTCATCCTACCTCCCATTACAAATACAATAACGTAATTAAATCGCGTAAATCATTTCAATTTAAACGATTCAACAAAATTTCGGCAGCACTTCGCTTTAGTTCCCTGAACAGTACACATTTGCGTGTACACAGGGAACATAAAGGAAGCGCTGTCGAAATTCTATGAACCATTTAAAATGAAATGTTTTACGGGATTTAATTACGTTATTGTGTTCGTAACTTATCCAATACAGGGACAAATCCAACAAATATTGTATACGATGAATATAGATGTCTGTTCTATTAAAAAACGAATATCCACATAACGATCATATACAATACTTATCAGATGGGGCCGAAAGACACTCTAAGGGTTTCATGAATATAAAATATCATTTTTGAAATTTTCTAAAATACATAAACTAATTGTATGCTCACTAACAACTAACGTTTCCAAACAAACCTAAAACTAATTGTATGCACATTATTCTATTGTTAACACAAACTTAAATATATATAATCTTGCAATACATAAGTTAATAACATAAATTATGCCTCAATAAACTAGATTATACATACAATAAGGCAATACAAACATTTAATACACTAATTTAACAAATTTAATTAAATATAGGGATTAGGGTTTATACCTTTTCTTGAGAGATTAGGGAGTTAGAGAGGACGAGAGGGAGGCTTGGAGTCGGAGGAGGAGCCGTTGATCGTCGGAGCAGCTGGTGGGGGGGGTCGGAATCGGAGCAAATTTGGGAATTGGGGGGAGGATGTTTCAGCCGAATGGGGAAGAAGAAGCTGGGCTTCTGTTTTGCTCGCGGATTTCCAACGTTATTCAACGGCCGCCAACGTCTACCAACGCCAACGTCTACCAACGTCCTACAGTTTTTAACTAATATAATATACGAGAAAACACTAGACGTTGGAAGACGTTGGTCAATGACGTTGGAGGCCGTTGGAAGGCTCCGTTGGAATACACTGTGTGTCTTGTAGTGGGACAAGTTATGAACACAGTAAGCATTTACATTTTGTATACCACTTCGTCTCAAACGGTTCATAAAATTTCGGCCTAACTTTTCTTTTTTGTTTCCTACGTACGCGCATTGTGTACAATGCAGGGAACAAAAGGGAAATGCTGCCGAAATTTTGTTGAATCGTTTGAGACGAAGTAATATACGAAATGTAAATGCTTATTGTGTTTGTAATGGGAAGTAGGATGCCTGACCATGAAAAAAAATATTTTTGTACAATTTTTTGTATCGATACGTTAAAAAATAAAATGTGCCCTATTTGAAAATATTTTTAAATTTGTGAAGTAGTTCTTTAAATTCAAATATTATACGACATCTCCCAATAAAACTACCTTATACAAGCATCTTGTATCCAAAACCCTACGCCTCTCCCAATAAATGTTTAATTTATTAGTTTTAAGTCATTTGACTTTCATTAGGACAGTTATTCCCATAATGTCACTATGTCCCATCAATTGGCCATATGATTGTGTGTTTAGAATTACAGTTAAAATTCGCAGTTTATATAGTAGAAGCATTTATAAAACATGACATCGAATATTAATACATAAGCTAAATTAGATTTAATAAGTTGCAATAATGGATTTATAAATAAATAAACTTGTATAACATCATAAACATAAGCATATAATGTCAGAAGTCATATTATTCAAGCTAAAGTAAATTTAAATAGGATTTATTTGTTTGATCTAAATTTAAATCTAAAAGCTAGTTAAATAATTCAATTATATGTTGGAATATATAATTTTATCTTAAAATACTTCAAATATGCTATTTGGACCTTTTCAAAACAATAAACTTGAATTTTATTCATTTTTCCATTATTTAAAAATATTTGAACCTTGAAAAATCCTCCATATTGAATTTGAATTCAAACCAACCAAATGACTTTATCACACCAGTAAAGCATAAGAAGGCAGAAGATATGAACGTTATGTTACTTACTAGCTTACTGTTAATTTGTACATGAACTCAAAAATCTTAAAAATGAATACCAAATATTTTGGTTATGCAAAATAAATAAGCAAATCAATACGATTTCAGAAGCCTACTACAAATTCATACATGGGTGACAATACTCGGTAAATGAAAACATAGGGTTTATAGAAAATTCAAACGGTTTATAATTAGTAATTTTGAAAACAAAAATGAAACCTTTTTATTTATATTTTTCCATAAATTATTAAAATACTTAAGTTTCTTATATTTTTCTAGATATCCAATACATTGTCAGCCTCATTCAGTCTACACTTACATAAACATGCATAAACTAAATTAAATAACATTATCACACAGCTAATCATTCACATACCTGCACATACACTTACAGAGATCACACAGCTAAATTAAATATTTATTGCAGGCCAGCAGTCAGAGACGGGGTCGGCAGACTAGAGCTCAGATCGATCTAGCAGAGATCGAAGATTTGCGGGCTAGAGTGGCCCAGCTGGAGGAGCAGAACCGCCGACAGGCCATACAGACCACACAGTTGCTAGACCAGCGTATCGTCGAGTATATGCAGCAGTATGGTGGCCGCTTCCCTTCCTCTGCTGGCTCTGGATCTAGAGGAGAGTGATTGATTGCTTGCTTTTTCAGGTATGATTTTTTAGTTTTGTATGATTTCAGGTATGTGGTTGTATGATGATGTGGATGTTGATGATTTTGTGTTATGTTGTGTATGTATGACATGGTAGAACACTTGTTGTTGGGGTTGTTGTGAATGTTGGAATGGTTATGTATATTATGTATTTTATTTTGATGTAATTTGATGTATTTGTGTGTTTGATGAATTTTGTGTAGTTTGGGTTTTGATATTTGGTTGGAATATTGTATACTGGATTCTGTAGTATTGGTGTAATAGTGTTTGGATGGGAAATGTGGATGGAAGGCTATATTGCGGTAGGAACAAAAAAAGTACAGCAGATTTCCGACGGCTTCCGACAGCTTTCAGGTAATAGTTTTCCTACGGCATTCGATAACCTATAAACCATTTTTTCCAACGGCTTCCGATAGCTGTCGGAATCCGTCGGAGGCCGTCAGAAAAATGTTCGACGCCCTGTGCCTAAAGTCGTCGGAAACACTGCGCCCCGATGCCTTATTTTCCGGCCGCTTTTTCCAATGGCTTCCAACGGCTTCCGACGGCCGCCGACGGTTTTCAGCCGTCGGAAAATGCCGTTTTCCTTGTAGTGTTATCATCTTCTCATATGTGCCATATTCAATTACAAAGGCTATGTACATCGTCTTGAATAGTGCCATAATGAAAGCAGATATGTGTGCAAACTTATAAGAAAGTTAGGGATGGCTTACACCATCGAGAATTAGGGGTGGGCGCGGTCGGTTAACCGACCCGATCGGTTAATATTTTCAGTTAACCGTGGTAAAGTGAGCGGTTCGGTTAACCATTGGTCGGTTAATAGTGTCGAACAATACCGACCGAACCGCCTAAAATTATCCGCGGTTAACCATTGCAGTGACTCGGTTAACCGTTGGATGGTTAACCGAACAAATTTTATCGGTTAACCGTGGTAAATTGCTCCATGGCTCCATCCATTAACTTAGCAGAATGATCAAATATAGTAATATACACTACACAGAAATAAACATAGATCAAGTATCAATTCAACTGTTAAGTCTCCAATAAATTTATTAACCTAACAGTTAATCAGTTATGTCAGTTCATACTTCATAGTTCATAGCAGCACAACACCAGCAATCAGCATGATACAAAGTACAAACTAAAACTATCAGATACAAATTTGTTCATACTTCATAGTTCATAGCAGTCTAGCAGCACAGCACCAGCATGATACATTATCCAAACTCCAAAGTTATTTTCCCAGTTCAAATACAACACATTATCAGTTACAAATCAGTAATTACAACAAATTGCCAGACCCAAAGAAAGTGTTTCAAAGTTCAAAATAAATAACATAAACATACAATATGTGTTACTGCTGTAACTGTAAGAAGCATACAATGATACAATAACAGAAACAATATGTGCTCGAAGTTGTCGAAACTGCATGATAAACCGATACTCCAGCAGACCACTACCAGTCTCCGATTCTCCACGTTATTGCAAGTCTGCAGTGAGAAGTGAAGCAATGAAATCAGTAAGTTAAATTGTTAAAAACTCAAATCATGACAAAATGAGGCAAATTAGTATGTCAATTTTGTTCAAATATTCTGGAATAACACATTTGAAAAACTGGAAAACTAGAATGTATATCAAGTTAAGTACTAAGTAACCTCGGTATATCATAGATATGAAAAACTGGAACGGTATTTTTCAACTGACATTAAAAATTGTTTATAAAGGGTGAAATGAATGAACTATGAAATAGCAGAATACTTCTTTGCATTATGATATAGATTCAGATTTCTCATATTTGCTGCTCAACTAACATGTTTACTGCTACTAACATTTTTTTTTCCGAACAACATGTTCTTTGTAATTATAGGTTAGCAATCATGCAGGTGAAGAAAATAGAGGTTGAGTAAACTTGCATTAATCTCAAATAGTGGCATGCTATGCGTGAACATCATCAAATAGTTATTCCTTATTCAAATTAGAAGACTTCAATTCAGATTATATTTCATTTACGTAGTTGGATTGTACTAGCTGCCATTCTAGCATAAGACACGCACCATGCAATGCAGTAAAACACTATGGCCTGTCATGATTCAAATGTGGGTATAGCTAGTGCACGTTGTTCAGTGCCACCACTGAGCATAGACTAGGCAAGATTTTGGGCTTTTCAGTGCCTCAAACAAGTTGACTGATAAATTTATTGAGTATTGGATTTCAAAGGCAGCTCCGAAATACTAATAGATCCTTATAAATTAAGGAACTAACCAAAATTAAAAAATCGTGATGCACACATTTGAACCATTAGCTACAGACCGACTGCACATCTCCATGACAGTACTACAATTCAGTTTCATGTACAAATGCACTGACAGTCCTAATTTATCTTTGATCATCCCCATATAAAAAGATGAATGGAAACAGAACTAGAACTTTATTGCACAGATCTTCGCTATCTACATGTTGTCATATTAGCATATCATGTTTTGTGCATATTAATATATTATGCAAACTTATTCAAAGCTTTTGTTTGAACCCAAAAAAAGTTCAATTTCCATGTAGCAAAATCAACTTTTATTATTACTTCTAAGTTCTACCAACAGATTTTTCTTAATCAACCATGAACTAATGAAACAGCTAATTATAAATTTTAATTGAACAAGTTCAATATGAGACAGTGAGACACTTCACTTCAATTCATAAACTACTTGATTATCTAAAACACATACAAACTGTTAACAAACATAACTTTCAACTAAAACTTTAAACTACTTGATTATCTATAAACTGAAACTGAAACCTAAAGATCTTTAAACTGAAACTTTAAACTGAAGTAGTCAAAACAAAGCCGGTTTTTATTCCACTAACTAAAGTACATAAAACAGATACAAACTAAGAACAAAAAAACACAAATAAAATCGTATACTCAGTGCTCACTCACATGGTTTCTCTTTCTCGTCGTCCTCGATGCCGATGGGTTCGTGATCGTTGGCGTTGGTGTTGCCATTCCGTCGTCTGCAGTGCAGCAGTAGTGGAGATCGGCAGATGCGCTCGAAGTTGTCGATTATCGAACGATCGGGATTTGGGAGGCTGAGGCTTCGAGTCTTCGACAAATTTTATAGATCTAGGGTTTTCTTTTAATTCGAACTTTTATATGAAATACTGATTTGCAACGGGAGTAGACTCAGTAGAGTCAAGAGTGGGTTAGGGACTTAGGGTTAGGGTTATTGCCTTTTTTCTGGGTAGTGGGTAGGTAACGGGTATTCAAATGGAAGGAATAGGATAGTGGGATCATTAGGTTGTGGGCTACTGGGCTGCGAGGTAGGGTAGAGAAATACATTAAAAATTAATTTGCTCGGTTAACGGTTAACCGACCGACCTATTTTTGGTTAACCGTTAACCGAACCGAAACTATTCGGTTAAGGTAGGTCGGTTAACCAATGATGTCGGTTAATCGATTTTAACGGTTAAGTCGGTTCGGTTAATGTCGGTTTAGTCGGTTTAGTCGGTTAAATCGGTTAAATGCCCACCCCTATCGAGAATTCAATAATGCATTGTGATGCAGTGATGCAATATTGATTGCAATAGGAATCCATGGTAGATAAGAGATCAAGATATGTTTTGTATAATTAACACGTGATAAAAGAGTTTATCGATGATTAAAAAGCATAATCAAAAAATAGATAAAAAAATAAATAACATTACAGATCCGCTCAATAAGGCCCTTTCTCACTTTTCTCTAGGAAAACCGAATGAGAGTATGGTTATGAGACACCGTAATTGGCTTTAAGTGAAAGTGTGAGATTGATAAAACTATGGGTGTGCCCTAAGGGAAATCAGTTGATTTGATTGTATAACCTAACTTTTATAGCAAATGTTATTCAAAATAAAGTGAGGTTTTGGTTTTAATCTGCATTGTGTATATATTTTTATATTAGGATATTACATTATGTTTTAAATATATATAAGTAAAAAATCCTTAGGAAAGGTATTATAACGAATGCAGTTAAGAACCTGTTCGTAACCATGAATATTGAATCATATAAAATAAATACTTATGCTTAAATGTTTTTAGTCGAGATGTATCAAGAATGGAATATCGATTTGTCCGCTAAGACTAGTGGATGTAAAACTCCCCATATGATGGATGGTGAATTATTAATGACCGTCGTGGGCACCAAGGGGTTACGTTCGTGTATTTATTTAGAACAATTACATAACGACCTACCAAGAATCTTCTATAAGTTAAAAGTCAAATATAAGATCTTACATGACAATGTGTAGTGGTCTTTTGACTTGAGAATAATGTGTATCTTAAGTTTTTAAATTATACTTTGATTACGGTCAATCACCCGACCATACTGATTATGTTAAGGTCATAGTTGAGTATAAGTTAAATTACTTGAAGTAAAATACTATTTAAGAGATGACCTTCTTCGAATAAAAGGTTAGTATCATCATAATTGACAGTCAACATAAAGTCAAAGTCTTTGGCCAAAGTAAATTAGTTAATCGAAAATAGTTATCAGATTTAGCCATGAACTTTAATGTTTGAATTCAAATTAAATACATATATTATTGGAGTTTTGACCATTGATCAAGATTTATATATCTAAGTGATATATTGATTACGAAGAGAATTCTTACACGATCTATCATTATTTAAGGGTGCCGCTTTAAAAAAAGATAAGAAATTGAATTTCAACTAGGTAATCTATAAGCAACTGAACTCGTGTTCACTGCTGTTCTTCAGCAAAGTCCGTACATGATTTAATATTTGAATTGCTTAAATATTACCGAAGGATGAGTTCACACATGGGAATCACACAATCGAAATTCCCAACTTTCATCCTAAATAACTAATTGAAATAATTTATAAAAGTTATAATTGTTATTATCGAGAAATTAATATAACGGTTATATTGATCAATTTATTATGATTTTTAATATTACTAGAGGGTTGAGAAAATAATATAACTGGTATTATATTCAGTTTTTACACTATACAGAATGCTGGTTATAACTAGCATTATATTCAGTTTCACACTGTACAAAATGCTAGTTATAATTAGCATTGTCCTCCAGTCTTATTTTTTCAAAGTTTGTCCTTCACCGCAAAAATGAAACTTGTTGTCCTTAAGTCTAAATTTTTTTCAAAGTTTGTCCTTATGCCTATTTTCCACTAATTACAATATATTTAATAAATTATTTTTATATGTCGAGAATAATATTTATTAAACATTTTATGATAGTTGAATTATTAATATCAATTGATACTTATAAGGCTAACCATATTGATATTTGATCGGGTTATTGTACCAAATTAATAAAAAAAGGTCTATCCCAATGGAAATATATAAAGGAGATAATAAATTGATATATTAAAGTATAATTACCTCAGTTGAATATTCAACATTTGGATTTGAACGAATTATCTGTTATCCTTATGTTAAACCTTTCTTTTATGCGTATGCACTTTGTATAAGTAACGATCCTCCTTTTCGACCATATAGTATAACAAAAACAGTAAACAAACCTCATCAGCAGAACTACAACATATAGTATGACAAAGACAGTAAATCGTCGCTCTAATAAATAAGGAAAATCAAAGTTAAAAACAAACCTCATCAGCCTGGACAGTTATAACTTCTTGTCCTTACAATTTCTAATAGGTATACATAATAATAGAGCGAAAAAAAAATACTACGGTAGATGAACATCCAGCTCTACTCTATGAGCTCCATATTCCACCAACAACAACTTGGAAAATACTCGATTTGACTCGAGCATTGTAATAAAATAACACCCGGATCAGTTTGGAAAACTAGCATGAGAAAACTCAAGTAATATGGCAAACATTTAATAATTCTGTGAGACCACGCCGCTAAACGCGGAACGAGTTTGTACCATACAAGAACAACTTCCATACTGAAGAAATGGAAAATAAATCGAAGCAACAATCCAAACAAGAAAGGATGAACACTGACAAGACCAAAATCCAAACTTAAAGAATGGATACAAATAATTAAACATCAAGAAGAGCTACAGGTAATTCTCGATGCAAATAAGAAAACAATTCAAGATTTGAATCAAATAATGAAAGGGAAATTTTCCAACAATGACTAGAAGAGTGTACCACCTCATTGAAAGTATACCTCTAGAAATATACTTGAGAACTACGATGGCTCTCGGACATGTCCAAGTCGGACCCCGCCAACCTTACCAAAAATCCGAGTATTTCACATCTCCAAGCACATACCACCGAATCTAATCTAGAGTAGATATGAAGATACCATAATGGGAGTAACCCCACATAGCTTGGCCTCTACTCGCTCTTTGGTTTTAATCATCTCCGACAAAAAATATCAACGCTCAAAATGAGCAAAAAATCATCTTGGATTGACGAAATACAAAAGAAGAAAGGATTAATTCGAATGTTGAAATTGAAACAAGGAGAATGAATTTATCCAGCATGACTAGGAGGGTGCACCCCCTACACCGAAAGTATATCTCTAGATAAAATATACTTGAGAACCCACGCCAAACACACATCGCTCTCGGGAACTTCCAAGATGGACCCCGCCTCACACGAGCATCCGAATATACTCACATCAGCATGCATGCTACCAACAACTTTTTAGACAAATGTGGATATATCATAATGGGTGCAACCCACATGGCTTGGTTCTCACTCACTCTTTGAATTTAGTTATCCGCGTGTTGGATGTCAGTGCTTAAAATAAGCGACAAATCATCTTAGTTTGACGAAGCGCAAAGAATAATATCAAAATTAATAGTTAAGAAATTAACTATCGAAAGTACACAGATGATTGAATATGGAGATTAGTTCGCATACACTTGTCACCAATAAACAAATCAAGCTTTTAAACCATCTAATTCTTACTTACACTTGATTTTCACATCATAAATATTTGTAAAACACTCTTTAAAAATACTCATTTAAAAGGACAAATTATATTTCTAAGTGTATTAAAAAGAACGGTCAAAATAAATGTCATCGAAAACATTGTTTACTATACACCCCCAAAACGATTTACACTTAGCTTTGTTTTCCAAACATTCCTTTTTTAAAGAATTTTCTCATTTATAAACAATCTTTTATAAATTTAAAAAAAAAATTAATTATCGCAAAGGAAAATAAATCAAATTCAAATTCTTTTATCAATTTAAAACAACATTAATTATCTCGGAGGAAAATATAGCAAATTTATAATCTTTTATAAATTTAAAACAACATTAACTATCCCAAAGGAAAATAAATCACTAAATTTAGACAATATTAATTATCCTAAAGGAAAATAATCAAATTTAAAACCCTTTTTACAAATTGAAACAACTTTAATTATCTTAAAAGATAAATAATCAAATTCATAACTTCTTTTATAAATTTTAACCACTACTTATCCTGTGACGACCCTGAATTTTGGACATTTAAAATTAGAATATTTAATTGATTTTTAAATATTTGGAAGATAGTTTAACTTGAATTTCAAATATCACTGTTTATTTGGCAATTAAATTATTAAATTTAATAAATTGGAAGTTGGGTAAATTATTGAATCTTCAGTTTTATGCTTGTTGAAAATATTTTTAAAGGCTTAGAAAATTCATATTGATAATACGAAGGTAATAGAACTTTTAAAATTGAATTTGAAAGTGATTTGTTCAGTTTTGAATTTATATCATTTAAGTCGATATTTAAAAATAGCATTCCAAGACACAGTCTCGGAATTCGACGAAACCAGTTCCATTAGATCCGTAATAATGTATTATTATCGGATTTCAATTTTCGTAATATTTGGAGTGATCGGTTGGCCGTACGGTAAGTAAACGCGTTGAAATTAAATCGAAAATTTAGTATGATAATAAGGTCCAAAAAGCTATCTTCTCCATACGATCGAGTTAGGCCTCGAAACCTTTTCAGGTGCATTCGAAATAGGGGTATAACCTTATGAACGCCTAGCGGCACGCTTCGATTGGAGATCGAGATTGTGAGTTGCGGAAATCGAGACGATTTGAATTTAAATTTAAATATAATATATATACTTTCCCTTCAATTTACTGTTGACCTCATTCAACACTTGTCCATACCTTGAGAGCACGTGTTTTCCTTCTCTGTTTAATTTCACACGCATCTCTTTCTCTCATAGTCGAGCATTTTAATGTACAAATTGAATTCATTTTATAAAAAAACGAAAACCCTTTTCTTTCAGAATCGAACACAGTTAAAAAAAAAGAAAATGGCAGCAATCGAAAAAATCAAACGAGAAATGGGAGTTCGAAATCAAAATATTTGGAGAATCGTTTTCCTCTTCAGGAACGAACGGAATCAAGGCTTCATCGTCCTTCAACTCGATTGCAAGTTTGCGATACGCGAGCCAGGAATGACAGTAATGTCACGACGGTTAATCTCGACAGTTGGGTCGATTGATTGTTTGGATTCGAGTTCGTAATTCTTCCTCAAAATCAAATCGCGAGCTACGGTGGAAGGCCGCGTAGAGGGGAGCTAGTGCTTGGATTGATGCGTGTGTAGATTAGAGGTTTGGAAGCAGGATCGATGTCGAAGTCGGGTCAATGATAGTACTGTGAGGTCCAGAATTTGGAGATAATAGTCGAGATGGAAATGGATTGCAAAACAAAAGCAAAGGTGAGAACTTCTCACTCAATCGGATTACCGGTTTAATTTAAAAAAATAAATTTAAATTATTGGTTGTTTTCTTGGATTGATAATTGTTATCAGTTGGATTGGTATGTTATATATAATAGTATATATATATATATATTGGAGTGATTGATTTCCCGCATTATATAGCGGATGAGACCCTATGTGCCGCATAATAGCGGATGATATGATATGAACCCATATACCGCGATATTCCACCTCGAAGTGGAATTGGTATTTTATATTGTGCTAACATCTCTGGATGTAGGGAAACAGGTTGGAGGGATCCAACTGGATTCCTCAAATTGTTTGAATTTATTTCATATGTTGTGATATGATTTTATTGATAATCCGTGATTGATTATATTAGTAATTGAAATTAGTAGAGGCTATGGTTTAGCCGAATATATTCTGGTATTTTAAAATACCAGAAATATAAGAATTGGATTGTTGGAAGTAAAATAATTTTTAGAAAATTGTATAAATTAAAAGAAGGAATTTGGAAAAGGATAAAAGTTGATTTTTGAAATCATATCGAATAAATTTCAAGTATGGAAAAAAGATCTTTTATAAATGAAAATAAATGGATTTTGAGGACTTAAGTAGTATTGTTTAAAAGTTGAAGGATTTATTTAAAATTTCGGATTTTAAATGGTTTGGGAGAAATAAAGATTAGTCATTTATCTATTATATATTGTTCCGCTGCGATTGTGAGATTCTGATATTGTTTCTATTTCTTCTTCTATCTTCTTCTTCTTTAACCCTAACGGTTCGGTTTTCCAGCATTCGATTGTTCGGCAGTTGATACAGTGGACGTATTGATGTCGATTTTTGGGCGTCGAAAAATTGGGTCGTTACATATCCTTTATTTTCAAAATTCTCAAAATACATGAAAATATAGTTTAAACAACTTTCAAAGTGCAAAAATGCGACCAAACATTTAGTTTATAAAAATACGAGCACATATTCAACACAAACAACGGTAAGGAGATGATATTTCATAAGTGTCACTATAGCGATAATTGTTATAATGGCACTTACACAAATCAAATAGTATGTCACAAATATTTCAAACAAACATCAATATAAGTAGTATAAGAATATAAGTAAGACGCATATAACAGTAAATTAATAATGGTGAGAAAACCCTTAAGGTCTCTCTACAAAATTCTTTTGTAAATCACACATGTTTATGTATATTTTCGAAGCGTTTCGTAGCGACCTATTCGCTATGAAAATACTTTGACTTCTTCTTTTTGTCTCCTGTGACAAAATGGTTATTTATGTCATCCGCTATCAAGCGGGAATTCGAATCTATGAAAACATTCAAACAACAATCCTTTTACTTTGCAAGCAAAAAATGATGATTTATTCTACTCAATAGATGTCCAAAATAATCTATTCAATTTGATTATAGTAGAACGGTGTTTCATTCTGCTAAATAGATATCCCAAATGAAGTACAACTAACTGAACTATGTTAAACATATTTGAATTAACAGAAAAATAGCATGAAGGACAAAATTCATTAATTTTTTTAGCTTTAAGGACATACTCTCATTTTTTTAGTTAGAAGGACAAACTTTTGAATATAATATAATAGAAGGATGATTTTTTAGCTTCAAGGACAATCTACTGTGTAGTTTTAATTTTGTGAACTGCAGTAGCAGTTTTGAATTTTTTTTTTTAATTTGTAATAGTATTTTTATGATTTATAATATCATTTTGTAGGTAGAGTGTGTAATCTTGGACTATAATGCTATTTTGTAGTAGTATTTTACAAGTTGTAATAATACTTTTATTTGAATTAAATAAGAATAAAATAATACCGTAGTATCAGTTTTGTTCAATGTTTCTTATTGTATTTTACTTGTAATAAAAATTACAATTGTAGTATCATTTTATTTTATTATTTAATACGTATTATGCTTGTGGTAGCAGTTTCTAAATTGCAGTTGTTTTTTTAGAATCGTACTAGCAGTTTATACATATTTAATAGTATTTATAAATTATAGTAGCAGTTTTATGAATTATATTATGAATTATAGTAGCAGTTTATGAATCTTAGTAGCAGTTTTTGAACAACTATACCATTTTATAGATGAAGTTTGCATTTATTATATTTGTAGTAGCAGTTTATGAATTTTAGTTTTTTCTTTGAATTGTAGCAGCAGCTTATACACATTTAATAGTATTTATGAATTGTAGTAGCAGTTTATACATATCTATACTATATTATTTTTAGTGAGTTGAATTTCAAGCTCACACAGGCCCCCTTGAAATTTGGCAACTGAACAGTCGCGTTTTTAATTTTTTTATATTCCAAACTTTAAAATATGATAACTTTTTCTACATTGATTGGATTTAAGAATCGTTTTCACTATTAAATCTCAAATTTAATTTCTTTCCAATGATATCCATTGGTGATAGCTAAAAATAAATTTTTTAAAATCATAATTTTATATAGCAGCTTTAATTATTTTGTGTCACCGCTGTGTACCGTGTTTCTGTAACAGCATTATTATGATGATCATAAACATTACATAGTAGTTTTACCTAGATTATTATAATGTATTTTTTATCTTTTAACATATTTGAAAGGAATATTTTTTTGAATTATACAATTATGGTTGCCTTTGAATATTGTAACTACATTATGTAATAAAGTAATAATCTTGATTGTGTTTGATAGTATTCAAACTTAGTGCAGTTATAATTTAACCCCATCAAAAAATGGTGTAATAATTTATAGGCATTTTTTGAATTAATTTAACTACGTTAGCATTTTTTTATTACATTTACTATTGATGATTTTGACTATATTTGATAATTTTATTCAATTTTAAAACAGTTATAAATTAATGAAATTAAGAAAATGCAATTATAATTTACCAGCAAGTTTTGGGTAAATTTAACTATATTTGAAGATTTTTAACCACATTTATGTGATGAAGTAATAAATTTGGCTACACTTCAGGAATTTATTCAATCTTAATACAATTAAAATTTAACTACATTAACAAAATGCAGTTATAATTTAATGACAATTTTGAATTATGCATGGTAGAAATTGAATATTTCAGCTATATTTATGTGATGCAGTAATAATTTTGGTTGTACATGATGATTTATTCGAGCTTACTATAGTTAAAATTTAAATGCATTAAGCAAAAGCGGTTATTATTTTGCAGTATTTTTGGAATTAAGTAATTGTTGTTTTTGAATATTTTAACTGCATTTGTGTGATGCAATACTAATTTAGCTGTAGTAATAATTTTGTTTGATGTTAACGATAGTTATTTAACCGCATTATGAAAATATAATTGAAAAATGAATTTTGATTTTTGATAGCTTGAGATGATTAAATAATGACTTCACATAATTAATGCTTGATTCAACCTCGCAGCTCAGCGTTTAATACATTGCTTACAGGTTTGATGACATAATTTGGCTAAGTTTACTCAATTTCGTTTACAATTACGATGATCAATAATACAATAAGCATATAAGTTGTTGTATTCGGGCTTAAGGTAGATGCACAGTTTAAGTGCTGGGTCAAAACATGTGTTGTCGTGAGAATAATGTTGATAACCACCTAAAAGAGTTTATTTTTTATTTTTTGCAGTAAATTGTAAAATCACTTGCACCACCACCGTCGGAAAACTTCTAGAAAACAATTGATGAATGTATCTTTGTATATATGATTATGTAGTCATAGTTTGATTATTAGATATAGTTAATAGGTCAGACGAGCAGTGAGAGAATTTAGTAATAATACTGCATCAATGACACTTTTGCCTTTTTTGGCTGCAGGTACAAATACCTTCAATGGTTAAAATAATTGACTGATGTAATGCATCTATTAAGGCCAAGAAAACATCACCTATTTGCGCTCAAGCCAATATCATACACGCGTTGCTAGCAGTTATTTCTGAGGCTAAAAAATGAATGAACTTCTCACAATTGTTCTCTTCTGTATGTTTTGGATATTTTCAAATATTGGTTACTACGACCAGTTGTATGCCGTGTTTTGTACCCTGCATCGACATAGATCAGATTCGGTGAACAATAGTAATTTATATTGGAACCCATGTTATTTTCTTATTGCATCATCATTTCTATTTCAATTGAATCTTCTGTTTTACTACATTTCCCCTGTACTACATCTGTTGCTTTTTTCTTTTTTCTTTTGCTCCCTTTTTTCAGCTGTTGACAAATACTTTTCCTGACTGTTTACAAATTTCATCATATTACTATATTTCTCCCCATTGCAAAAAACTTTTGTTACTCTTATTTAATTGAATCGAACTGCACTGTGCCTTTGTGTCTGCAGTTCATAGTGAATACTTCAACTATATCTATGCACATTGAAGCAGCTGTGTAATTCCAAAAGCAACAACATTGGCGTTATATGCCACAGTGAATATATCTATGCATTAGCGGATAAATTTTTAACACATTATCCTCTAAATAGTCTGTGAACTTTAACATATTCACTGTAATTTTTTTGTTCGATGTTAATTGTGATTATCATAACCAAATATATCTATATATTCTTTATCCTACTAAATTGTTATTCATGATGTAACACTATCATTTAACAATGTATTTTCATTACCACCGTATTAAATTTCTTATATATTTGGATATGACCTATGCAACAATAATATTTTTTCAACATCCGTGTGCGAAGCACGGGTTCGCACTAGTTTAATAGTATTTATGAATTATGGTAGCAGTTTTAAGCACATTTTATGTTTTTTTATAGTAGCATTAAATGATACTATATACACATTTTGATAGTAACAGTTTTATACACATTTTATAGTAGCAGTTTTATACACATCTGATAGTAGATTTTTTTGATAGTAGATATACATTTGATAATAGCAGTTTTATACATATTTGATAGTAGCGGTTTTATACACATTTGATAGCAACATTTTTTTGATAGTAGATATACATTTTATAGTGGTAGTTTTATACATATTTGATAGTAGACATAAATGATAATGTGTAGTATTAGTTTTTCTGTTTTTTATAAGAAAATTAATGGTGCACATTTTCTTTATGTATAGTAGGATATGTATTGATGGTGGTTATGAAGGAGTAAATTTAAATTGGAAAAGTAAAAGTATATGTATATTTTAGTTTATAATGACATTAAAGATACTGCATAGTATCATTTATTTAATAAAAGGAAACTGATACCGCATAGTAGCAGGGCCGAAATTGCTACTAAAAATTTAGATTTTGGCGATTATGGTGGTGTTGGGAGCGGTGGTGAAGCTGGTGGTACAAGTGATGGCGGTGGGTAGTAATGCGAGGAGTGGTGGTTGGTAATTTTGGCGGTTTGTCCTTATGACTAATTTTAGAAAAATCTTTGTTCTTGTGGCTAAAAAATTGGAGGTTGTGCCCTTGAGGCTAAAAAAATACAATTTTTTGTCCTTTAAACCAATTCCCTTTTAAATTAAATCACTATAATTTTATCATTAATTTATACTTTATTAAAACTATAAACCATTGTTCAAGAATTTAATAATAATATATAGAAACTATATCATATAGTTTATTTAAAGGTGCTCACCTAAATTCCAGTTGGCGCTTTCGCTTTTTAGTTTGGTCTAGCCTGAAATTCAACTAGTTTCAAATTCGACCAATCCAATTTCATTACGTAGATAATGTCGATACAAGTCCAATGCAACTGACCGTGTCCAAATCCAACCTCGTATGGAGAAGATATTCACTTTATGTAACACCCGTAATTTGGTGTTAGTTAGTTAGTTAATAATTAGGCTAAAAAATAGAATTTATGCAAACGATGGAATTTGACCACAAAATTTACAAAATTGCGTTTGTGATGAAATTCTGAGCAACTTTCATATTTGGAATTTTGGGATCGGAGTCCAAACGAAGAAATTACGGACGAAAAACGAATTCGGAAAGGAAATAATTCGGTTAACAAATACGTTTTTAATTAATTGAATGGGATCCATAGGTCGACCCGCTTAGTGTAACAGTCGACCTAGGATGATCGATCCCCATGAGGGGAGCGGTCGACCGCTCTTAAGGCGGTAGCTAGGGTTTTCGTGGTCCAGTGGTCCGGATCTATTATATTTAGGTCTAACGATTCTGGTTGATTTTTGCGCCTATGAATACAGGCCTAACCCTTCCTTCTCTTCTCATATTTTTCTGAATAGAGCAATGAAGCTCTGTCATTTCTTCTTCTCAGTTTCTTTCTAAATTATAAAAATAAAATATTTATATCTATATTCATACAAATTGGAGAAGAATAGAAATCTAATAAAAATGTGAAGAGAAGAGAATCAACTAAACGCGTATTTGAGGTAATTTATATATTTATATATTTGTATCTATTTTCTCTCCTAATCTCTTCTCGGATCTAATGTATATATATACCCCTTTTATACATATTTCTTGAATAAAAAATGATTTGGAGATGAATTTAAGGTTCTACTTCAGATCTGCATATTCGGATTGCTTTTAAAAGGTGAGTGGGAAATTTTAAATATTGTTTATGATTTTAACTCTATTCCGTTGACATAATTTTGATTTTTATATCTAAATCAATTTTATTTATGCATTGTAGACTTAAATTAGTGTAGAAAACTATTGTCAATCTATTCTTGTTTTAGATCTAATTTGAAATATGTTGACATCCCGATCTGAAAATCAGTCCCAAAGATTTTAGAATTTGAATGTTGTATATTTTTATTTCAGATCTGTACTTGGGTGTAAAATAGGATTTTTGGATTACTACCCAATTTATGATATATTGTAGATTTTCCATAGTTTAATCTGTGAGAAGAATATCCGTTTAATTTTTATAAATTTGTTTACCATTTTTCATTCAAAAGGGCAACATTCGATTTAACAAGGAATAAGAAATTATCCATTTCTTGTAATTTCAAATGGAGTTAATCTTTTCTTTTTGTGTTAAACCAATTTTTGGAAATAATAGCGGAAAATCTTTCTAAGGAATTTAATTCCAGCAAATTAAATATGGAAAACATATTCTAATTACATATTTATGACCAGAATATATTTGGTTACGAATAGGTAGTTTTATTAGGCAGTTTATACGTATTTATTGCGTTAATAAAGAAAAACGTCGTTTATTCATGCATTATTTATGTGTAACGTTCGTTAGTTATTATTATATTTAGGGAAGCGAATAATTTGAGTTAGAAAATGTAGTAATTCATATTAATGGGAAATAAATTAGGAATCCCTATTAATTAATTAATAGGAAATGAAAGATTGTAACCTAAATTAATAGGCAATAAATGAGAAATAATTGATAGTATTAAATTAAGGGCTACAATTAATAGAGACAAATGGATTAATGAGACCGATAAAAATGGAATAGATATAAAAAGGCAACCAATTTGAAATTAGTAATCATACATAAACGTCTTAGGAAACGTCTGTTAGGATTTTATGGACAAATTGACATTTATGAGCAGTAAAAGGGGATTTATGGGCAGATAAGTATTTACGATAAATCTTATTGCCTTGAATAAAAGGGAAATTAATAAGTTAAGTCCAATGTCAACCTAAGATAGTATAAGTAAAAATTTAGGATAGTTAATGAGACTTAGTAGGTTAGTGATGCGAGGCCATTAGAGTCACTCGACGGAAGATTGGCCTTCACTTTGAGGCTACCAGTAGTCGGGTGCACTTACTACCGACGTGAGATATCACTAATCCTAAGACCCGTGACGACTAATAGATTGGACTTTCTTTCTTAATTGGAAATTATTAAATGGTCCAAATTTGAAATTAGGAGCGGTGAGGGATATCTCTAAAAATGTTTACTTCAGTGTTGGGGTATTAAGTGGCTATTTTAGGACCCACCTCCCTACCAAAAGAAGTAACCTAATGAGATTCCATATTTATAATTAAGAGTGATGATGGATAACTTGGGAAGGGTTTGCTTCGGCCTTGAGGTACTAAATGACTAATCTAGGGTTCGCCTCTCTCCTATAAAAGAAGTACTAAGCAGCCTAATGAGATTTCCAAGTAATGTCAGCTAGATAGTACTAGTGGAAAGTCCGCCTTGGGGTTAGGTATTAAATGGCAAAGGCCTACCTATGAATACGTGTTAAATGGTCAGAGGCATGCCTAGTCTTTATTAATGAGGTATTAAGTGGTCACTCATGTTGTTAAGTCTTTAATAATGATAGATGCGCTAGTGATATGACTATTATAAACTATAAGGCCATATATAGTGGTCAAAGGTCTCTATAGGTAAGACCAGTAGACCAATAATGACGACACTAGAAGTCTGCCTTGGGAATAGGTCTTAAATGACGGAGTCTACCTCGATTTAGGTCTTAAATGGAAAAATCTGCCTATTTCCCTTTTAAAAGTTTTATGTGGCAATAGTAGAAGCCCGCTTCATATTTTAAAATATCAAGCGGGTGATAGACTTGGAAGTGTTGAGTGGTTGATAAGGCTTCGTCGGCATTTCGTACCTTGGGAATAGGTAAGTAAATAATCGTGTGTGTAATGCAAGGTCAGATTAGAATTCCTAACCTTAATAGACAACAATTAAATAGGAACCAATTGGTATAAATTTATGTTATGGGCAGTTTATAGATTTTCCAGTCACCAGAACATTGTTCTGACCCCCTCCTTATTACAACCCACATGATAAATTTAGAGGAACATCTCACTGGAGTTAGACGTGTTTAGTTGTTAGAGAAGCCTTCTTTTCTCTCATGCTCGATGCTGATGTGACAATCTGCTATCCAAGGAATACCATTAATTCCAATGTAGAAGTCATAGTCAGTATTCTTATCCTATTACTGTTTCTGTTGTGAGTTTAGATTTCTATCAATCTCTAATAATGCTCATGCTTAACTGTAGGTGCCAAATCCAATGATCTACGCTTTGATGGACTTGGGTTTTCAATTTTGTCGAAATTTAGGCCCATTAAGGTACAGGTTGTTACATTTGGTATTAGAGCCTAGATAAGAGGAATTGGGATAAATTGAGAGAATGCATTCGTACTTTCCTATCTTGTATTATTATATTTTTATGCTAGATTCTAAGAATTCCAACCATAGAAGTGGTTGTAGTTTCACTTTGAAGGAATGAGCAAAGCAATTATGGGTTGGAAATATCTTAAAGTTCAGATTTTCACACCGACTCCGAAGTACCGCACGGAATGCTGGGGATGCGTAAGGCGTTGATGATGAAGAGCATGAATACGACATATGGTAAAATCCTAGAGACTAGAGGTGTTCGACTTGATGGTTGAGATTTTAGCTACCTTGTGATTTTGGAGTTTGATGATGAGTTTCAGTTGGAAACACGCACTTATTCCAGATGGACGGAAAATTAAAGTATGCATGCCGTAATTGTCTGGAGGTAAGTTTTTGCTAGGGTGCGTTCATTGATCACTTCTTTGATAGTAAACCGAATTTTTATTTGAATAGTTAATTTCAATTCCTTAGTCTAAAACCTATAAGAGAATTTTTATAAAGTATGTTTTGGAAATGCCTTTGATTTTGGAAAAGGTGTATTTAGAGGATTTCTTTTCCCAAGAATTTATATTAGAAATTTTGTTTATAGAAAGTTTAGTAATTTTTATTTTCAAGGAAACATGTATACTACTACATTGGTCGTGTTAAAAAAAATTAGTTTAAAAAAGATTAATTTTTGAAATCCTTAAATATTTATATGTATATATCAGTAAAGGCTTGATTTTGATTTTTGGCAACGAAATAGTTTTCCAATTTGGGAAATTTGTGTTTAAAAAAAGGTTTTCGGAAACTGTAAAATATATATATATAAGTTTTATTTTTAAGGAAAGTTTTGGTATGGTTTTTATTATTTAGAAACAAGTATAAAGGAGCATTGTTTAGCTCAGTGATTTTTTGGTTTATAAAATGAAGTTTTTAAAATCTTCTCTGTTTAAGGTACAAACAAAATAGGAATGACATTCAATTTTGTTGGAGTATGTAGTGTGAAGTGTTGTTGTACCACTAGCTATTGGAAGAAATATTTCCATGCGAAGTAGGTAGGAAATAGTAACTAAAATATCTTTGGGTTTTTGGAATTGTTGTTGGTCGCAGTAGTTTTGTTGGGACTATTGTGAATTGCTGGAGCATGGTTTGGGACTAGACGAAAGGCTTTGACATTGCCGTGATGAGGACATGAATTTTTGGATCATATCGAATCGAAGGAGATAGCACGAAACAATTATTATTATTTAATCCGACCCTAATTGGGTCTAGGTTCAATTAACGCCTAAATCCTGCCTAGCGGTTGACCACCTAGAGTGGTCTACCAGTTAACGAATTTTGGCATAACCTGAACCTAGAACAGGACTATAAAAGTCGCATCCGAATTTCCCCAGTTGCCTTCTTTCGTTCCTCCTTTCTCAATAAGCCGAACCTAATCTCCATCCTCCTGCTCCTTCCTCAACAAGCCGATCCCAATCTCCATCCTCCTTCCTCAACAAGCCGAACCCAATCTCCATCCTCCTCCTCCTCCTCTGAGTATCAGCCTCTCTCTTCCGTTCCTCCCTTAGGATATGCCGGTTTTCCCTAGGAGCTGAAGCCTCGCCTCCTCCTCGTACTGGTTTTGCACGTTAGATCTCGCCCCACCACCACCGATCTCAATCCTATTTTCTCCCTCCAATCACTTCTTAGCCCCAGACACCTTTCTGCACTGTCAATTTTTCCTCGTGCCATTATAGTCTCAACCCTTAAGAGGCCATTTGGCTATACTGGAATAAGCAGAAGGTTTTGCCCCTTTTGGACTGGAAGAACTATTCGTCACGGTAGGATTTGCACCGATCCTCTACTTTGAAACCTTTAAGCGGGGATCTTTCCCATGCTGGATCTGCCTTTTTGATATCCTATTAGCATAGAATTTCGATGGAGGCAACAGTTTTATTCGTTTGAAGGTAAAGCATGTCTTGATTGAGCTGACTAATGATAATCTCGTTGAGATTTTGGAGGCCTCCATGAAGGATGTGGACTTGGATGATTTTGAAGTGACCAACTCAAAGGTTTTGCAGTTGACTTTTCGCAGGATGTCAGTGTTTGGAAGACTGATAATCCACGTCTGACTGCCCGTTAAGTTATGCACATCATTTAGCATAACGTCATCCCTAAGACAGGAAGTTATGACCTGATTTATCCTATGCCGCGGAAGACTACCTATGCTAATATTGGCGGCATCACCATCGATTGAACCCGCACCCTTATTATGTAATTTGTTGGTCAAGGATTACACTCCACAGAGTCACTTTTCTTATTTTCACCTATCCACTCTCGTCTTTAGATAATATGGGTGAACCATGGAGAGGCGGTTTAGTAGAAGGTTCTTTCTGCTATCATTAGATCCTTTCTTAGGAAAATTACAATGTCGAAGCCGTCAGCAACACCAGCAGCGCCAGCGGCACGAGATCAGGTGTATAGCCACCATGCTACGACCATTCAAGGATCGCGGCAATGGATTGAGCTTCAGCCGCGGAGCAAGGCAACTCATAGTCTGTATGCATTATTTTAGGATTTATGGTGTTGTTGTCTTTTTCCCTTCCAGTAGTTGTTGTTCCTTTTAGATTGTTTGGGTTGTAACTGTTAGTTGACTTTTGTAAAAGGCACGTACATATTATGAGTTCCTATTTATTTACTGTGTATTGTTTCAGGATATGCAAACTGCTCTTATATATGCATAGTGAAGAAGTAGTATAAATATGAAAATCTCATAAAAAACACTTAACTAACAATAAATGCAATATAAGACTGAAAGTTTAGAATTGTTGAAAAATTTTAGCAGAGGACATGATGAAGTTATTTTGGTATCACGGGTTACTGCTCATGTTCATTAAAAGCTAAATTTTTTGGGTAATTGGGCATGATGACATTTTTAAATAAAATGTCAAGTTTTAGGGGTAAAAGTTAGTTGTAAAATTTTGGAATTTTGTTTATGCATTTAGCATAACCAACTTCCGACTACATTGAAATTATGGCTTAGTTTATCAAAATTTTTGAAAGGGAAATATTTTGAAAAGCTTCTCTTTTGAAAAAAAGGGGTTTTAGGTTTTAATTATTTTTGGCTCTTAAATTATATTTAGAATTTTTGTCCAAAAATTTGATTTCAAAGGAAAATGTGCGTCTAAATATTTTGAAATTTTATTTTTCAAATGATGTATAAATTTTAAAAGTGAGAAAGATTTCTGTGAAATATTTGATTCTAAAGGCCACATGTTAAGCGTAAAGAAGGAAAATAGAGTTAGAATTTGCGAATTTAGCAGTGCATTAAGATCAACGATGCGATAAATGCAAGCGGTAGCTAGTGAAAAGTTGTTTTAGCCTTGGGATTTTTATTTTCATACCTTGTTGACGACGCACATGAGTATATTTTTAGACTCAATTCCGTTTTAAAGCCTGAAAATAAGCCTCCTTATGCGTTTTGTGCATGGAAAATTTGGAGTAAATCTGGGGCAGCGAGAAAATTTCCACGGTACTATGGGATTGAGAAGGTTATAGAGTGGCAAGAATGTTAAATTCTCCATCTAAATTCCTTTTTCCAACATAGGAGGAAGGTTAAGGAAGAAATTTTTCGATGCGTTGGATTTTTGAATAATAGGAATTGGATGCAAAATTGGTTTGTAACGACCCACCTTTTTGGACGCTTTAAATCGATAATAAACTACACATGTCAGACTCAAACCATTTAAAAGGGAGGATTGTTATGGGGTAAATAAGAAAAAGAAGAGAAAGAAATAAAACAAACACAGAATCTCACAGCGGAATGACAAAATATAATAATCAAATAACAGTTTATGAAGCTATTTTACAAATACATTTGATTACACCTTTACAATACAGATCAGAGTACATACAGCAGAATAAATAAATAATGCAGCGGAACAACATGATGCAGTGGAATAAATATAATAAATAATAATAGTACTAAATCTTCGTCTTCATCCTCTAGAAAAGCGGCCTTCGATACACTGAAAAGCTCATACCGACCTGAGCAAATTAAAAAGAAAAACCACTCGAGTTAGAACTAAAAGATCTTATGTAAGTTAAACTAACAGTAAATAAATATGAGTGTAACGGCGTCGGAGATGTTTACGGGGTTTGACATCTCTTATCAAGTGTCTAACATGTGTGCAATAACTTAAGAGATGTTCGGGATTTCCATCTCCTAAGAATCCGTCAAGCTATCTACATACATAGTACAATACGCTATTATAATAGTGTCTACAGTAAAGTAAAGTATTAAAATAGTGTTAAGGTGTTACCCATATTCCCCTTAACACATTTTATATAAATGTCGTAGTCTATACAGTATTGTAAACTCTACCGTAAACTGGTGGGCTATCAGGGATCACTTCATAGGTACGACACAAACCAAACTCGTAATCGGCATGATAAGGCATGTGACAAGGCACGTGAGGCAATGCCCAAGGTAGGATACTACCGTTTTGCGGATCCGGACTGATGGTAATGTATAGAAGCTACTACCGCCCACCTCGGAACACACTCCCATAATTAAATCGAGGGGTGGCCACCAAATCAATGACAAAGTCATAATATGGTATCGAAGAAGCATGTCCAATCGGAGGTGCGACCTCACTTGGCCCGGTGTGGCTCCTGTTTTAGTCACATCAAGCTGACTCGCGGGAGTCAGGGCTATGTTAATACCTTATACAGAATCGTTCGCCAAACCATCCTACTTCATTCTGGATTCTCCACCACGTACACAGTTGTTATAGTGGTTTTCGGTATTGGCAAAGAGTATGACAATATCTGATTCCGGTCTCTTTAACAACCAAACGTTTATTTCACACCTGATGTTTCTTTTACATTTCCAAAACCGATTCATAATTGAAATCAAAATATCATATTCAATTCAAACCATTTCACTTTCGAAATCATATTCACTTTCGAAATCATATTCACTAAAATATGTTAAATCCTCATTTCAAAATCATCATATTTACTCAAATATGTCATTTCACTAGAAAATATCATTTCAAATCCCAACTTAGGTTATAACATCATTTAACCATATTCTATTTTAAATCAAGGATTTAAATATAAATAGTTCAACCTTACACCGTTAGAAATTTAGAAATATAGTTTAGATAGCCATAAATAGTTTTAAATAGTTAAAATAGTTTAAAATACTTTAAAATAGTGTAAATGGTTTAAAACAGTTTAAATTATATTAAAATAGCTTAAATTAAATTAAAATGGTTTAAATAGTTTAAAATAGATTAAAATAGTTTAAAGGAGATTAATAGTTTAAAATAGATTAAAATAGATTAAATGGTTTAAAGTAGTTTAAAATAGATTAAATATAGTTTTATTAGTTTAATATAAAATGGTTTGATTATTGAAATGATTTATATAGTAAACATTTTAAAAAAATCTAAATAAATCAAAATTTTAAAATAATATACCTTTAAACAGTTTATATTAAAATAATTAATTTGAAATTAACATCAAATTAAACTATTTCTTTCATTTCAGCACATCTGGACCATGTCCAGCTTTCAAATCAACAAACCCAATTTTGTCTTTCAATTCTCATTTAAAACCATTTAATCAATATCGATTTCAAGTCCATGTTCGAACTATGAATTTTAAACTATTTCAAATTTTGTAGATTTCAAAGTTTAAATATTCAAATATTTCAATAATTCAATTTCGATAAATTCCTTTTATACTTCAAATCTGACTTTAAAATTTCAATTTAATTTCTTTAAACAATTGATTTACACCAATTCCAATTCCAACATTTAAAGCCTGAATTTTCGAAAATAATTCAGTTCATATAAATCCAATTTTTATTTCAAAATATCTTTTAATTAGATTCAAAATTTAAGGTTTCAAAATCACTTAATTTAACCAATCCGGTGTCCGTATATAATTTTCTACCCTATGGTCAAGTGATACAGATATATATATATCATTTCAACCTGCAATAAATTTAAATTTTACGGGTATATATCATTTCAACCCGCAATCCCAAATTTAACTTCAAATCCATAAAATTACTCGGGTTTATCATTTCAACCCATAACGATTTTTCCTAATCTATAAATCGTTCGGGTATGTATCATTTCAACCCATAGGGATTTTTCTAACAATAAACTAAGGGAACTTGCGGTGTTATAACAATATAAATATAACATCTAGTCATCCAATATCAACAATCAAACATCCATCACAATCATCATTCAAATCAACCAATAAACAACGACAACAATTAACTGATTATCATTAACAGGTCTTTAACAGGCAAATAAAACTTCAGTATTAAATTAAATGGCGATTAAATTCAATAAAAGTCAGATTTAACTGGAATGAAAATTTAAATATATCAAACAGCAATCAATCAACTTCTAATCACATCATAAATTTAATTTAACTAACATAAGATAAATTAGTAGTCGTGAGTGGGTTAAACACTCACCTTTTGATTTCACGTCAATTTGAAATCCAAATAAAGGCCCAAAATTGAACAATCTCAGAATTCGTCCAAACCAGTTCCAAAATGTCCGGAATTTCAATACGATCGTAGAGGAGCAAACCGCACGTAAATCCGAGTTCGTATGGAAAAGATATGTAAGTTAGAACATTGAGTTTCAAATTGTAGAACAAATAAAAAAACGTGTTACCTTACCACGTCAACACCAGATGCTCATTCCAAACCCTAACGGATCTAATCCCCCTTCACGCATGAACGTGCCTGTAGCCACCGGCCTTTGTGCAATTTTGCCGCCGCCTACGTTGCCTTGCACACAGATCTAACACCGTCATTGGCCTCACCATCGAAGGCCGCACTCACGCCCATAGCTCCGCCACCTCCAGTGTCCCCCTGGACGTTCGCAGCCGCTCAATATAAATGCCGTTCGTGGCGAATTCATGGCCATCTGACCTGAAGTAGCCGTATGGATCGAAATCCCTCAGCCTCCTCTACGCGCCCATACCCCCCGATTGAATCATCGTCGCAAATCCACCGTCCAATCCCGAAACCACATATGAACGGCCGGGGATAAATGGCCAGTTTTTGATCAAACCATGATCCGAATTGAAAAATGAATCACTGCAGTAGATTGCGCTCGTCGAGAGCTTGCCAACTATATATAATATGATAGAGTTTGAGGAGTTTTAATTTTTCGATTTGATTTGCAATTGAATCTAGGAATTAGGGTTTCTGCCATTTGAGAAGGAGGAACAAACAGATGGAATTGTATGTACTGTAATAAGAAATAGAAAGGCTGCTAGGGTTTAGAAGAATCTATTTATATAGGCAAGGCCAGATAAGAAAGAATGAAAATATCGAATTGGTTTGAAATGAAAATAACGACCTGAAAAGCCTGTTCCATTTTCGAAACGAAAATAGGTCATCCCATATATCAAAATAGATGTTTTTCGATATTTTTGAATTCAATGGAATAGGTTTCAAGTCCTAATTTCATTATATGAAGAAGTTAGCTTTTAAAATCAACTTATTTCAAATTGATTTCATTAAATTGATTTATACGTGTTTCGAGTCCGCACGATCAAACGACGAGTCTGATCGCTACGAAACTTGAAATCATACAATAATTCATTGTTACGGATCCGATGAAACTAGTTTCGTTGAAATCCGAGACAGTAGCCAAAATGACTGTTTTCACGTTAATTAAATAAATTATCATTAAATTAATTAAATCACTTTTCAAATTCAAATTTTATAACTAACAAATTATATCATTTTTGATTACCTATAAATTTAAAAATCCTTTAAAGTAAATTTCCAAATCAAAACCAATGTTAAATATTGCACTACTTACGGTATTCAATTTCAATAGAAATAAATTCATTAATTAAAATTTTAATTTCCAATAAATCCATTTATTTTATTTTTCATCTTATTATTCAATCCATTATTACTTTATGGACATAATTAACATTGGTTTGCCATTTATTACATCAACATTCTACAATTATCTTTTTAATTTATATTAACTGCAATGTTTAAATAGATTAATTGCAATTGATTTCCAATTTATTTTCAATGAATTAAATAGTGAATTTAAAATTAAACCATTGTTACAACTTACAATTTCAAACACATTCCCAAGCTTATTGTTTACAAACGAAAGCTGCTAAATTTACATACTAGTTAATTTATTTTCATATTCCGATTAATAACATATAATTACAACTTTAAATTCAACATTTAAAATTTATTTTCTTATTTACAATTATCACCAAATTAACTTTACAATTACTTGAAATTTCATTCAAATAGTCAATGATTACCTTAAATTAACATTACTAAAATTACATTCTAGTTATTTTTCTTATTATTAAATCTTAAATTTTTTAATTTTCCACAACATTAAATTCCAAAACTTATTTAATTAATAAATTTAATTATCGAAATTTCCGGGTCGTTACATGGTTGCTTCATACATCTATTCGTAGGAGTATGGAGGTTTTGATTGAAAATATTTTTAAAAAGCTGCATACATATAGAACTACCAGTATACATATAAGTCGTTTGCATCAAATTTTTCAAAAATATTTTTAAAGTAATGCATTTATATAAGAGGATCCAATTTATAATTATTCTAAATATATATTTTCTATGTGGTGATATAGTAGTACGCTATGTACTTGTGCATGTTTGGTTGCAAAATTATTGTATACTCATTGGTTGTATAGTTGAGGATAATTATGAGCCAAAGCATGACTTAGTCATTAGTGAAATTTTGTGGATAAAATTTTTTTTAGGGGGGAAGAATGTAACCACCCGTAATTTGGCGTTAGTTATTTATTTATTTAGTTAATTAATCAGGCTCCAAAAAGGGAATTTGTGCAAATGATGGAATTTGACCATGAAACTTGCACCATTGCATTTGTGGCGAAATTCTAAGCTACTTTTATATTTGGATTTTTACGATTGGAGTCCATACGATGGAGTTGTGGATGAAAAACAAATTCAAAATGGAAATAATTCGGTTAAGAAATTAACATTTTTAATTTATCGAATGGGGTTCATAGGTCGACCCGCTTAGTGTAGCGGTCGACCAGGGGTGGTCGACCCCCATGAGCGAGGCGGTCGACCGCTCTTAAGGCGGCGGCTAGGGTTTTCCCTGGCTTAATGGCCCGGATCTACTATATTTTGATCTAACGGTTCTAGTTCATTCTAGCACTTATAAATACAGCATTAACCCTTCCTTCTCTTCTCATATTTTTTTGAATAGAACAATAAAGCTCTATGATTTCTTCTTCTCAACTTTCGTTCTAAGTTATAAAAATAAGATATCTATATCTATATTCATATAATTGGAGAAGAATATAATAAGTCCGCAGTAGCGGCCCAGTGGTTGAGACACCTGCCTCCTGTTAATGAGGTCGCAGGTTCGATTCCCGGACTGCCCTACTACCAGAGCTTACCATGTGCATACGCTCAGATCAGCCACTTATGTGGTGCTCGCGGACCAGGCTAGGTGCACTAGGGGGGGTTTTACGACTCCGGTCGGTTTCCCCCCTGAACAAATTCAAAAAAAAAATATAAACCTAATAAAAAATGGAAGAAAAGAGAATCAACGTACACGTATTTGAGGTAATTTATATATTTGTATCTATTTTCTCTCTCTATCTCAGATCTTTTCTCAGATCTAATGTATGTATATAACCTTTGTATACATATTTCTTGGATTAAAAAAGGTTTGAAGATGAATTTAAGGTTATACTTCAGATCTGGAGATTTGGATCGTTTTTAAAAGGTGGGTGGAAAATTTTGTATATTGTTTATGATTGTAAATCTATTCCGTTGGTACACATTTGATTTTTATGTCTAAATCAATTTTATTTATGAAGTGTAAGCTTAAATTAGTATAGAAAACTATTGCCTATATGTTCTTGTTTTAGATCTAATTTGAAATATGTTTACACCTAGATCTGAAAATCAGATCTAAGGATTTTAGAATTTTAATGTTGTATATTTTTATTCCAAATCTGTACTTGGGTGTAAAATAAGATTTTTGGATTATTGTCCAATTTGTGCTATGTTATAGATTTTCCATAGTTTAATTTATGGAAAGGACATCCGTTTGATTTTTATAAACTCATTTACATTTTTTACACTTTTCATTCAAAAGGGCGATGTTTGATTTAACAAGGAATAAGAAATCATCCGTTCGTTGTAATTTCAAACGGAGTTAATCTTTCCTTTTTGTGTTAAACCAATTTATGGAAATCATAGCGCAAAATCTTTCTAAGGAATTTAATTCTAGCAAATTAAATTTAGAAAGCTTATTCTAGTTATATATTTATGACTTGAATATATGGTTATGAATATGCAGTTTATACGTATTTATTGTATTAATAAAGAAGAACAGCGTTTATTCGTGTGTTATTTATGTATAACGTTCGTTAGTTGTTATTATATTTAGGGAAGCGAATGGTTAAAATTATAAAATGTAGTAATTCATATTAATGAAAAATGAATTAGGAATTCATATTAATTAATTAATAGGAAATGAACGATTGTAACCTAAATTAATGGGCAATTAATGAGGAATAATTGATAGTATTAAATTAAGAGTTGCAATTAATAAAGACAAATGGATTAATGGGACTAATAAAAATGAAATAGATATTAAAATGTTACTAATTTGAAATTAGTAATCATACATAAATGTCTTAGGAATTGTCCATTGGGATTTTATGGACAAATTGACATTTGTGAGCATTAAAATAAGATTTTTGGGTAGATAAGTATTTAAGGTAAATTTTATTGCCTTAAATAAAAAGAGAACTAGTAAGATAAGTCGAATGTCAACCTAAGGTAGTGTACGTAAAGACATAGGATGGTTAATTGGCTCAGCGGGTCAGTGATGCGAAGTCAGTAGAGTCACTCGACGGAAGACCGCCCTTCACTTTGAGGCTACTAGCAGTCAGGTGCACTTAATACTGATGAGAGATATCCCTAATCCTAGGACCGTGACGACATGAGAGATTGGACTTGTTTTCTTAATTGGAAAGTATTACATGGTCCAAATTTGGAATTAGAAGCGGTGATGGATATCTTAAAAAGGTTTGCTTTAGTGTTGAGGTACTTAGTGGCTATCTTAGGGCCCGCCTCCTTACCGAAAGAAGTAACCTAATGAGATTCCATATTTATAATTAAGAGTGATGATGGATATCTCGGGAAGGGTCTGCTTCGGGCTTGAGGTACTAAGTGATTAGTCTAGAGTTCCCCTCTCTCCTATAAAAGAAGTACTAAGCAGCCTAATGAAATTTCCAAGCAATGTCAGCTAGATAGTACTAGTGAGGAATCTGTCTTGGGGTTAGTTATTAAATGGCAAATACCTACCTATAAATAGGTAGGTCTTGATTAGAGGCCTGCCTATCCCTTATTAATGAGGTATTAAGTGGCTTGGGTACAGTCTCTCGCATTGCTAAGACTTTAATAACGATAGATGCGCTAGTGATATGGCTAATATAAATTATAAGGCCATAGATAGTGGCCAAATTTCTCTGTAGTTAGGACCAACAGACCAATAACGACGATGCTAGAAGTCCACCTTGGGAATAGGTCTTAAATGACGAAGACTATCTCGATTGAGGTTTTAAATGGAAAAGTCTTCCTATTTCTCTTTTAAAAGTATTATGTGGCGATAGTAGAAGTCTGCTTCATATTTAGAGGTATCAAGCGACTAATGGACTTGGAAGTATTGGGTGGTTGATAAGGCTTCATCAGTATATCATACCTTGGGAATGGGTAGGTAAGTAATCGTATGTGCAATGTAAGGTAAGATTAGATTTGCTAACCTTAATAGACATAACAATTAAATGGAACCAATCGACATGAATTTATGTTATGGGTAGTTTATAGATTTTCCAGTTATCAGAACGTTTTTCTGACTCCCTCCTCATCACAACTCACAGAATGAATTTAGAGGAACATGTCACTAGAGTTAGACGTGTTTAGTTATTGGAGAAGCCTTATTTTCTCTCTTGCTCAATGTTGATGTGACAATCTGCTATCTAAAGAATACCATTAATTCCAAGGTAGGAGTCATTGTTAGTATTATTATCCTATTATTGCCTTCGCTGTGAGTTTAGATTTCTATCAATCTCTGATAATGCGCATGCTTATGTGTAGGTATCAAATCCAACGATCTATCCTTTAAAGGACTTGGGTTTTGATTTTTGTCAAAATTTAGGCTCACTAAGATACAGGTTGTTAAACTTAATAAGTTTTAGCATTGATTAGAACAATCAATTCGCTAATTAACTTAGTTAATCATCTTAAAAAATAATCCCACCCCCTTAACCGTCTCCTTCTCCAATTCACATCACTGTGCATGAAACACAGATACACAAACCCAATGCACGCGCCTCCTTCCCAGTTCGATTTCTCCATTGTTTCCCCATGAAATTGATCAAAGCCACTTGCAAACAACTCTACATTGAAAATGCTTCGCCCTAGTCGCCATAAAGATGAGCTTGATCACGGTGATCAAATGCAACTTGAAGAACAACACCTCCTCCCTTAGATAGACGTGATTTGCCTAAAGGTCCCGCACCACCAAAAACTTCACGCAATGATGCTCCGTTCGACGAGAAACACCACATGACCAACCTCGATGCCTAATTCCACCTCCATCATCGACAATCTAAAACCCTAGCTCCTCCTAGCTTATGCCGAACATCCTCAAACTCCACCCCCACTCAACAAATAACACATTGAATTGAAGCTCTCGAGCATACGAACTCAACTGAACAAACGATATAATTTTTCGTTGAGTAAATTTCTATATTTTGATTTTTATAGAATCGACCATTATTATGTCTACTGGAGATTGAAAAAGAAAAGAGAAAGAGAGAAAAATAAGAAAAGTGAACTCTTTTTTTTCTTCTAATTGTTGACATATTTCATTTTTATAAACAAAACTACTTATCTTACTTTATTTTGAAGTTAGCCAACATTTACAAGTAACATAACATTCTCAAGCCAACATCTCATCACAAGATTTTACCAAACATTTAAAATTTTGATTTGATTTAAAAAGGTTTTGAAAATAAATATTTCCAGTACACCGCTATACAATATTCTGTTCGCGTACGAACCACGAACGACCGAAATAAAAATATGACCGTGCACCAAAATGAGACACGATCATAAATCAATAATAAAATACACATATTATTTTATGCTATGAAATTTTCAAAAATACCATGATTTTCCATAAAATACATCAAACAAAAATTCAAATATTTTTCAAATTAAAAAATTATGGAAAAATCCAATAAATTCATTTAAAAATATGTCACTAAAATTTTAGTCATTTTATTAATAACTGATTTTCTCACTATTTATTCAAACCATTTATTACTGTAAATAAATTTACAAAATGATTTTACCAATATTATTTATTAAGTAAAAGGAGTTAAATAAGACTATTAAATCCATTTAATTAATATTTAATTCACAATTCAAATATTTAATTAGTCCTTATATTTGAATATAATTTTATATATTTTGAAAACCAATTATTTAAATATTTAAAATTAATTAAATATTTCCAAAATTGGACTGATAAAATTCCGGGATGTTACATTCTCCCTACTTAAAAGAATTTCGTCCTTAAAATTTCCAAAGGAAGTAAATATCTCCAAACCCTTAAGTTTAAAAACTGATAATTAAAATAAGTTATTAAACTTTTAAAGTCCTTATGTTATGGAAAATTTCGACAGCACCACCTTTGCGCGGCTAGATCTGAAAAAATACAACTCGCCACAACTGGCCCAAACCAACAAAAGAAAACAAAAGCCAAGTGGACTCTCATATCTAAGGCGTAAAATCATTAACCAATCAAAATAGCAATTTCTAAATTTACCATATACATTTGCGTTTGATTTTTCAGCAAGCAACCTACTATCTAGATGTGGATGCGGATGCGTAAGAAATAGTAATCTCTTGCATCCATGTACCTATTTTGTACTTACGTAATTCAAAAGAGAATTATGCGGACAAAAGAACAATACACCAGCAACATAAATAATATAACAACCATATGCAACAATGGTATAGATAATACTCTGTAATAAAGTATTAAGCCTCCAATCTTTTCCAAAAGCTAAATTTAGAACTAAATGCCCGAGTTTTGTATTCAAAATATATTTTCAAATTCCTCTAAAGAGAAAAAATCAAAACCAAATCAATTATGACAAGGAGGAGGTTCCTCCTACTAAAGTATGGTAGTATAACTCTAAAATCAAAACAACACGGAGCATCTAGTGGTATTTGGTTCCTCCTAAAACAACAACTAGAGTAGACAAAATACCTACCGAGTCTTCCAAATCAGAAAACTCCCAATCATCCAACTTTAGATATAACCAAAATATTTGAAAAATCAATTCACAAAACCTTTTCCAAATATTCTGAAATAATAATACTTCACCGATACTTTTCAAAATAAGATTATTATTATTATTTCAAACATTTTTTTGAAATCACTTTTTTCAAAAGCACTGGGATTTAAGTCCTAACAAACAACATCTTTATAAACCGTAGTCTATAAAATCGACTATCGATCAAATCAAATTTCATAAGAGAATAAACGAACATTTAACATTATTTAAAATGTTAAATGACTATCAAATAAGATTTAGAATTTCACTTAAGTTCATAATTTTCTCAATCTTCCAAGGATATAGATAATTTCCTAAGCATACTATTACACTCATCAGCCTTTGGTTATTGCTTAGAAGATTATCTAAGCTACCTCGGAAAAAAAATTAAAAGTCGCTCCTAGACTTTTCTAAGCTACATGACAAATTATACAAATATATTTAAGCATGTATGATGTACACGGATCAACCATATGCAATATCTGATCTGACCACTTCCTCAAATACATAGACTTTACTTCTAAACTAATATCACTCACTTGACCTCCATGGTGCGGACTCCGATCAGTTTCCTTGATTAGAAACTTCCATTCTCCTTACATAGTCATATACAATGATAGAAAATCTTGTATCATATCAAGAATCTGATCAAGTATTCGCTGACAAGAATCAAGTGAGAAATCCTTTTTCGGACATGTGCGAATCACCTCAAAGTTATGTACTCGAATCCTAGATTGAGAACCGTGTGAATAAACTGATCTACGTATAACCTACATACTTAATTTTAATGGTTTCTTAACTACACCAATCTTTTTCGAAATCACCTTCATTTTCATTTCTAGTATTTCATTCAACACTAAAATTATTTATGAATTATTTCGCAAATTTTCACTTAAGTTTATAAATATTTTATAAAGACACGTCTTTATAAAAATTAAGTTAAAAACTTACTCTACTTTTATATACTTATATAATGCTCTTCTATCCTAAGAGTACGTACAAAATGTCAATTTTAATTTATTTTTCAAAATTCAAGTGGAGGCTCAAACAAAATATAGGTCTTTAAAACCGAGTCAACCATTCGACCCCTTTACTTTAGAGTTTGCAAAGGAAAGATGCTTACGGGTTGGTCCAATAACATCGAATAGTTTATATAACTTAGATGTTTAAATTAAGATATAGTTTTTAATAAAACAATGCTTATTAGAACTTTCCTATCTAATTTAACCCATTAAAAACTTGAACTAAATTATCTCTTTTCTATTCAAGAGTTTAAAATTTTCATTTATTAAATTATTTACAAATATACCTTTTATTTCAAATCAACTTCCTTTAAGAAAACTTAAGAACTAAATACTCGGTTTTTATTTCAAACCCTTTTCGAAATCATACTATAAATATTTCCATATATATAAAATAATCTTAACAATTTATTCACTAATACTTGCTTTGAGTTCGTTCGGATTAGAACTCATTTCGATCGCACAATAATAAAGAGAATAATTTAATAATTGCACTACAACGTTCGTCTAAGCAAACATTTGACCGTTACTTAGAAGATTATTCAGATTACCACAAAACTAATCGAGATGTTTTCCCTGAATTATCCAATGAAAGTGTATCTTTCTTAAAAATTCTCTTTGAAATATTTATATTTATAAATATTTCCAAGTAATAACACTATTACTTTTCTCCAAAATCATTTTGAAATCAACTCAAGCAATACCGGAATTTAAATTCTCAAAAACCCTTTTTAAAGCACATTTTATAACCCAAATTTATACAAAATTTCCTTTATATAACATCATCTCATCTTATAATAATTCTCCTTATTATAATAAAATTTTCTCAAATATATATCCTCTAAATGTCTTATCTTCCTATTTAGATTATGTTAAACAACTTTTATTAAAAGATTACTTTTAACTCAGTATTTTCTCCAAACACCTTGTAGTCAAATTATGAAACTTAATTCACAAGGGGTTCGTTTTAATACACTCGCAATTATCAAAACAATAAATGCCCATAAACTGATCAAGCATAAATTAATAACCAACAAACGATAGTTAATGCTCTAACTACTTGAGCATGAAAAATTAAACAACAATGATAATAAATAAATATTATCATTTTCATACAAGTAAACACAACATAAATAACTATATAAATATGAAAATATTCCTTTATATATATAAAATATATTATCCCACGTAAAATATTTCACTTACCAATTTTCAAAAGTCAATATCATATTCATTTGTCTTGTTCAAGTGTTTAGAAATCCCTATTGACACCATGGCGTCCCACGCCTCGACCAGAATTCATAAACAACTCAATAGACCAATTAATACAATACGTTTTTATAGCAATAAAAAATACACTTTTGTATATGCAATACTCTCAACTCATTCTAGGGTGCTACTAACCCCATCTGTAATGAGATATACCCTACCAAAGCCAAGCTTCTCGATTAACCTTCAACTCTGATATTAGATGTAACGACCCACCTTTACGACCATCGAAAGTCGGCAATCAATACATCTACGGTATTCAAATGTCGAACATCCAATCACTGGAAAGGCAAATTGTTAGGGTAAAATAAAAGGAACAACAGGGAATATAGAATCTCACAGCGGAACGACAACATATAATACAACAAAGACGGTAATTGTCACTCTAATATACAAGGTAAATCAAAGTTAAAAACAAACCTCACCAGCTTGGACAGTTATAGCTTCCTGTCCTTACAATTGCTGATGGGTATACATAATAATACAACGAAAAATAAAAATACCACGGTATGTGAACATCTAGCTCAACTCCATGAGCTCCATGTTCCACCAACGACAATCTGGAAAACTTGGTCAGACCCAAGCATTATAATAAAATAACACCTGGATCAGTCTGGAAAACCAGTGTGAGAAAACTCAAGTAATATGGCGAACATTTAATAATTCTGTGAGACCATACTACTAAATGCGGAACGAGTTTTTACCTCACAAGAACAACTTCGATACATGAGGAAATGGAAAACAAATCAAAATAACAATCCAAACAAGAAAGTATGAACACAGACAAGATCAAAATCCAAATTAAAGAATGGATACAAATAATTAAACATCGAGAAGAGCCCCAAGCACTTCTCGATGTAATTAAGAAAACAATTCAAGATTTGAGTCAAATAGTTGAAGGGAAATTTTCCAACAACGACTAGGAGGGTGGACCCCCCTCACCGAAAGTATACCTCTAGAAATATACTTGAGAATTACGATGGTTCTCGGACACGTCCTAGCCGAATCCCACTAACCTTACCGAGAATTTGAATATTACACATCTCCTAGCGCATACCACCGAATCCAATCTAGAGTAGATGTGAAGATACCCTAATGGGTGTAACCCTACATAGCTTAGCTTCCACTTGCTCTTTGGTTTTAGTCATCTCCAACAAAGAATATCAATGCTCAAAGTGAGCAACAAACCGTCTTGGATTGACAAAACACAAAAGATGAAAAGATTAATTCCAAGGTTCGAATCAAAATAAGGAGAATGAATTTATCCAACATGACTAGGAGGGTGCGCCCCCTTACACCGAGAGTATACCTCTAGATAAAATAAACTTGAGAGCCCATTCCCATTTCAAACACGCATCACTCTCGTGAACTTCCAAGCTGGACCCCACCTCACATGAGCATCCGAATATACTCACATCAACGCATGCATGCTACCAACAATTTTCTAGATAAATGTGAATATATCATAATGGATGCGACCCACATAGCTTGGCTCCTACTTGTTCTTTGGTTTTAGTTATCTGCGGCGTTGGATTTCAATGCTCAAAATGAGTGATAAATCATCTTAGATTGATGAAGCACAAAGAATGATATCAAAATCGATAGTTAAGAAATCAACTATTGAAAGTATATGAATGATTGTATATAGAGATTGGATCAAATACACTTGTCACCAATAGACGAATCAAGCTTTTAAAGCATTTGATTATTACTTGTGCTTGATTTTTAAATCACAAATATTTGTAAAACACTTTAAAAACACTCTTTAAAAATACCGCTTTAAAAGGGTAAATTATATTTCTAGGTGTATAAAAAAGAAGGATCAAATAAATTTCATCGAAAACAATGTTTACTATAAACCCCAAAAAAATTTGCACTTATCTTTGTTTTCCAAACATTCCTTTCTTTTAAAGAATTTTCTCGTTTATAAACAATCTTTTATAAACATTAAGAAAAGTTAATTATCTCGAAGGAAAATAAATCAAATTTAAAATCTTTTATAAATTAAAAAAAATTAATCATCCTGAAGGAAAGTAAATCAAATTTATAATCTTTTATGAATTTAAACAACATTAATTATCTTGAAGGAAAATAAATAAAATTTAAAATCTTTTTTATAAAATGGAACAATTTTAATTATCCCAAAAGATAATTAATCAAATTTACAACTTCATTTATAAATTTTAATCAATACTTATCCTTTATTTTCAAAATTCTCAAAATATTTGAAAATATAGTTTAAACAGCTTTCAAAGACAAAAACATGACCAAACATATATTTGTAAAAATATAAGCACAAGTTCAACACACACAAGGGTTTAAAAAGATGATATGTCATAAGTATTAGTACAACGATAATTGCTATAATGACACTTACACAAATTAAATAGTATGTCACGAATATTTAAACCAAACATCCATATAAGTGACATAAGAATATAAGCAAGATGCATATGACAATAAATTAATAATGGCGAGAAACCCCTTAGGGTCTCTCTACAAAAGTCCCGTAAATCACACATATGTATATGTATTTTCGAAGTGTTCCATAGCGACCTATTCGCTACGAAAACACTCTGGCTTCTTCTTTTTGTCCCTTGTAACAAAATGGTTATTTATGTCATCCACTATCAAGCGGGAATTTGAATCTAAGCAAACAATCAAATACTGATCTTTTTACTTTACAAGCACATGGTGATGATTTATTTTGCTCGATGGATGTCTAAAATAATTTATTCAATTTATTTTTAGCAGAACATGTTTTATTATGCTAAATAGATATTCCAAATGAAGTATAACTAATTTAACTACGTTAAACATAATTAAATTAAATCAACATACCTTTATCTTTAATTTATATTTCATTAAAATTATCCACTATCATTTAAACATTCAACAATAATTTATAGCAACATGGATATCATATAGTTTATTTAAAGGTGAATTAACTTACCTAAATTCCAATTGGCGTTTTCGCATTTTGGTTTAGCCACGTTCGATTTTAGCCCAAAATTCAACTAGTTTCAAATTCAACGATCCTAATTCCATCGCGTAGATAACGTTGGTACGAGTCCGACGCATATGACAGTGTCCAAATCCGACCTTGCATGGAGAAGATATTTACTTTATAAGTTTTGGGATTAATTAAAACAATTAATCAGCTAATTAACTTAACTAAGCACTTTTAAAACTAATCCCACCCTCTTAGCCATTTCCTTCTCCAATTCACATCACTATGCAGGAAACACATATACACTGGTACACAAACCCAATGCACGCGCCACCTTCCCGCATCGATTTATCCACCGTTCCCATGAAATCGACTGAAACAAATCGCAAACAACTCTATATTGAAAATTCTTTGCCCTAGTCACCATCAAGACGAGCTCGGTCATGACGATCAAATCGTGACCTGAAGAATAACGCCTCCTTCCCAAATTGTTGTGATTTGCCATAGGTTGCTGCACCACCCAAAACTTCACCCAATGATGCTCCGTACGACGAGAAACACTCTAGGATCAACCTCGATGCCTAACTTCACTTCCATCATCGACAATCTCAAATCGTAGCTCCTCTTAGCTTACGTCGAGCATACTCAAACTCCACCGCACTCAACAAATGACACATGGAATTGAAGCTCTCAAGCATACGAACCCCACGAAACAAACGACATAATTTTTTATTGAGTAAGTTTCTATGTTTATTGATTTTTAAAGAATCAGCCATTATTATGTTTATTGGAGATCGAAAAAGAAAAGAGAAAGAAAGGGAAAGAAGAAAAGTGAACCCTATTTTTGCTAAGTGTCGACTTGTTTCATTTTTACAAACAAAATTACTTATCGTGCTTTACTTTTAAGTTAGCCAACATTTACAAGTAACATAACATTCTCAAGTCAACATCTCATCACAAGATTTGGCCAAATGTTTGAATTTTTGATTTGATTTAAAAAGATTTTGAAAGGAAATATATGCGGTACTCCGTTACACAATACTCCGTTCGCGTACGAATCACGAACGGTAGAAATAAAAATACGATCATGCACCAAAATGGAACACGATCATAAATCAACAATAAAATACACAGCTTATTTTATTCTGTGAAATTTTCAATATACCATTGTTTTCCGTAATACGTAAAATGAAAATTTAAATATTTTCAAAATTAAAAATTATGGAAAAATCCAATAAATTCATTTAAAAATACGTCGCTAAAAATCAAGTCGTTTTAATAATAATTGATTTTTTATTATTTATTTGAACCATTTATTATTGTAAATAGATTTACAAAACGAGTTCACCAATATTTATTAATTAAAAGGCGTTAAATAAGGCTATTAATTCCATTTAGTTAATATTTAATTCACAATCAAATACTTAATCAATCCCTATATTTGAATATAAGTTATTTATGTTTTGAAAACCAATTATTTAAATATTTAAAATTAATTAAATATTCCTCAAATTGAAATGATAAAATTCCAGGATGTCATAGCACACACACACATATATATACATACAGACACACACACACACATATGTATGTATATGTATATGTATGTATATAATGATATGCATTTATATACAAACACTTATATATATATATTAGAAATTCCATATATGTAGACACATAGCCTCTTATATATTAGACACTAATATAATATATTTTGTATGCACAGCCCTTATTAGTCATTAAATATTCAATAGTCATGACATGTTAATATTAATTAAGTTAACATTATTATTACTGTTACTATTGAATTAATTTGGATCAAATAGAATGAATTTAGATTTAGATTTAATTTAACCTCTCCCTTTCAAACATCAAACATCAAATATGATTTAATGTCAACCAACATTATTCATAACTATGCTATAAAAGATCCAGTGCATGATGTATTAAAAATGAACTTTTTGAAATTTATCGTTTTTGAAATTATAATGCCTTCCTCTATACAATATTAATTGCCCCCATGTCTATGAATTACTACACCACCTTTATTTTCCTAAGAATTCAAGGAGGACATCATGATTCCAAAAATGATAATGGACATGTAATAAAATAAAGAAAAAAGAAATTTATCATTTTTCCCCACCACCCGATTTACCCGATCTAACAGTAATGTCCATGGATAAGAAATCGACCATAAAAGAGATTTTTTTACTATAGGATTATACTTCCGGATATTTATGAGATTGTGGGACGATATATCTTTAGGATGCGTGAAGCAATAAACCATGGGTATACTTAACGTGCATGAGAGTGTTAACTTAATACATGTATTAGAGACCGTGGATGATTTTGTTGATTTCAGTAGGCCAAATCTAGCGATGGTTGGGATTTACCTTCGATATGGGTGTACTTGCATGCATGTTTAATATATCTTGTTATATCATACTACACGTATATTTGAGTGCACGGTTAACCAATACCAGACTATGTGCGATTGACACTCTTGAGTACTGTTTATTGAGTAATGCGAGGAGCCATTGCAAGGTCAAGTATTGGTAGCAAACAGATGATAAATTGGACGGAGATGATCATATGACGTTTAATCCATGGGTAGAATCTTACTATTTATAATCAATACTTAATTGACAATGATTAGTAGTTGCTTCTACACTACTAGTTTCACTATTTATTGCGATGCTCATTTCCAATGGCCGTCGATGGCTCGTCGTTTTTTTCCAACGGCTACCGACGGCTAGTAATCGCCATGGCATTACTGAAAATAAAATATACTAGCCGCCCGCAGCCATCGTAAAAACAACCGTCGGCGGCTGTCGAAAGCCGTCGAAAAGTCATGAATACTTCAGCCCCAGGCCAACACTTCTTCTTCATTATCTAAAACCCAAATTTCCTTCCCAAATCTCACCTCCACCACCTCCTTCACCTCCTCCACGCCGTCAACAAGCCTCCACGCATCCAAGACTATCTTCATCTTCAATTTTCAAGTCTCTCCATTTGCTATTTCTCTTCAAGAAGGTTTAATTTATAAACCCTATTTAATTTTGATTTGGTAAATCAGGGTTAATTTCTAGTTATAGTTGTTTATAATACCCCATTGATTGTTTGTTATACCCAATTGAATGCTAATTAGGTTGTTATTATAATTTTTTATCATTTAGATGTTGAGAAAAATAATTTGTTTAGTGTATATGTGCGTTAATTGGTGTATATGTATTGATTAATTAGTGCATACGCACATTAGGGCTAGTTTGGATTAATTAGAGTCGATGCTCAGCATTTAGTGTATGCGTTTTTAAGATGACGAAAACAACGATTTAGTGTATGTGTTTCTTAAAATGTAAATAAATTATTGTAAAATTTGTTGTATAACACACTTTACTTTTTATACATCTCTTAGATATTTTTTGGCTCCGTCTAACAAGTATTGTATATGATCGTTATATGGATATTCGTTTTTTCACAGAATGAACATTTATATTCATCTGATACAATATAAATCTGTATTTGTCCCTGTATTGGACAAGTTACAAACACAATAAAGTAATTATATTTTGTAAATCATTTCATTTTAAAAGTTTCAAAATTTTTTGACAACACTTTCTTTTTGGGGTAAGTTTGGCTCACATTCTTAACAAGTTTTAAAATAGAGAAAATATCCTTCCCAACCAACATTTACGTTTTCGCTCCCTGTTTTCAAATTCACGCACGCAAAAAGACCGAAATACCCTTTATGTTTTTAACTTTTCAAACGTGTATAACTTTATTTACAAAAACCGGATCAACATAACGTTTTCACCAAAAAATCGCAAATTTTATGATCTTTAAAATGAGATCCATTGTTGATACCAAAAATTTAAATTTGTATTAAAGCTGCAATTATTTCAAATATTTGCAGACAATTCAGCAAATATTGAACATTTTCGATTTTTTTTCAAATATATAAAAATTGCAAAAAATTGCAGATATTTCTGCAACTATATGGTATAGTTGCAGAAATGTCTGCAACTATTTCATATAGTTGCAGACATTTCTGCAACTATTGCATATAGTTGCAGAAATGCAACTATTGCAAATAGTTGCAGATGCAACTATTGCAAATAGTTGCAGATGCAACTATTGCAAATAGTTGCAGAAATGTCTGCAACTATTTCATATAGTTGCAGACATTTCTGCAACTATTGCATATAGTTGTAGAAATGCAACTATTGCAAATAGTTGCAGATGCAACTATTTCAAATAGTTGCAGAAATGCAACTATTGCAAATAGTTGCAGAAATGTCTGCAACTATTTCATATAGTTGCAGACATTTCTGCAACTATTGCATATAGTTGCAGAAATGCAACTATTGTAAATAGTTGCAAATGCAACTATTGCAAATAGTTGCAGAAATGTCTGCAACTATTGCATATAGTTGTAGACATTTCTGCAACTATATGGTATAGTTGCAGAAATGCAACTATATGCAATAGTTGCAGACATTTATGCAACTATTTGGTATAGTTGCAGAAATGTCTGCAACTATTGCATATAGTTGCAGACATTTCTGCAACTATTGCAAATAGTTGCAGAAAACGAACTTACACAGTACTTCAGTAAAAATCTTTTATTGCAAACAGATAAATCATTAAGCAAAGATAATTTTATCGTTCAATATAAACCAAATAATCACAGATAGAAAAAATGGAGCACGGTATAAACGAGGGTATTTATGGAAAAGAATTAAGCCGAAACAAAAATAGGGACCGGATTTATAAAGTTTCGAACGGAAGGAGTTTTTGTGAATTACGTTTGGTTTTAGGGATGCGACCCTAATTTTCACTTCTTTTTGTTCCCTGTGTACATGCATATGTGTACGACACATGGAACAAAGGGGAAGTGCTGTCAAAATTTTGTTGAATCATTTAAAATGAAATGATTTACAAAATATAATTACTAGCGTGTTGTAATTGGAAGTAGGATGACCAACCATCAAAGTGTAAAACAATAACCTAAAAATTTAAGATTATATTCGTATAATTTGTGTAAATCCATTTGAAAATAAAATTAAATAGAATAATATTATATATTTGTGGAAATTTAAATATATGATTTAATTGAAAAATAAAATGTCAATATGTAAATGATTAATACGTTTTTATGTTTTAAAGCAGGAAAAATGGTCAACTATTTTATCAATCGGAGTTGGATGTACCAACAAAGAAGAGAAATTGGAGGCTCAATAAATGAACATTTTCAAAATGGTGTACACGTCTTTATTGAATTCGCTTTAAGTAATAATGGGAACGACGAAGAAATTCGTTGTCAATGCAGTAGGTGCAAGTTATTGAAGCACTTGATACCGGATATAGTAATAGTTCATTTGCGCCAATATAGTTTCATACCTAATTATTTGGTATGGGATCGTCATGGAGAACTTATAGCACCTAATCTCGTGCATTTAAGGAGGAGATGGATAATGAAATTGTTCCGACGAATCTCATAGAAGATATGGTTGAAGATGCAACACGTTCAGTGTTCCCTATTGTTGAAGTTGATGGTAACAATTTTAGTGTCGAAGAAGAACCAAGTATTGGAGCAATTTTTTATTATGATTTTTTGGATGCTGCTAAGAAACTCCTTTGGGATGGTTGTACAAGCGATACTCAACTATCAGTAACTGCAGAATACATTGCGATGAAATCAAAATACAACTTCACAGAAGCCGGGTTTACAGCTATAGTACAAGCTACAAAACGGCATATGCCACCCGATAATTTAATGTGCGAAAATTATTATGAAGTGAAAAAACTTAAGTCTGCATGTATCTATAACTAGAAATTAACCCTGATTTACCAAATAAACAACTATAACTAGAAATTGAAGCAACTATAACTAGTTATAATTTCTAGTTATAGTTATAGTTGAAACTCACACCAAATTATAATTTCTAGTTATAGTTGTTTAAAAATAGATACATGTTTAAATAGTTGCATGTTGTTTGGAAAGAAGACATCAATCTTAGGAATTATAAAATATGCAATCATGAAAGATACAAACCAAGAAAAAAAAGAGAAATGAAGTTCCGTACAAGCGTATGCATTACTTACCCATCACTCATAGGCTTCAAAGGTTATTTGCATCTTCTGTAACCGCGCATCATATGAGATGGCACTGTGTGAGAACACAGGAAGAAGGTACGTTAATACATCAAGTTGATGGAGAAGCATTGAAGCATTTTGATAAGACATACTCCGCTTTCACAGCGGAGATCCGTAATGTTAGACTTGGTTTATGTACGGATGGATTTTCACCATTTTCTCAATTTGGTTCAAAATATCCATCTTGGCCTATAATCGTTACACCTTACAATTTATCTCCGTGGATGTGTATGAAAACTCAGTATATGTTTCTCACTATTGTCATCCCTGGCCCTAATGATCTGACATAAGGAATCGACGTATATTTATAACCGTTGATTGAAGAGTTGAAAACGTTGTGGTATGAAGGAGTTGAAACATACGACGTTTCAAAAAAAAGAATTTTCATATTCTCGCTTCTTTGCTATGGACTATAAGCAATCTTCTTGCTTATGCAATGCTTTCGGGTTGGAGTACGGCTGGTCGTCTAGCTTTCGTATGTTCGCTTCTCTGCCGTGGAAGAAACACGAGCATTTTCTTTACCGCATGGGAAGAAAATTTCGTGGTTTGACTGTCATCGGTGTTTTCTCCATATTAATCATCATTTTAGAAAAGATATATAAAAATTTCATGGCCCAAATGGAGTAGGATCCTAGAGCACGTGCGAAAGAGCATCCGGCAGGACTTTCTGGTAAGTGTAAATTTATATATCATTATATATAATCACTTTACAATTTGGTGACTAAGTATTAATGTATAACTTATATTATTTCAACATACAAGGGGCGGTAGACCTACAAGAAGAGGACGTTTCTCTTTGCCAGTGCTAGTGGAACTCTAAGATTACAAAGAATTACCGGGATACAATGTCTACCATCAGAAAATATGGGAAGAAGCCAAGCTGGATGGTCGCCAACATATGGGACGCTTGGGTCGTATAGTGGAGAAGCGATGAATTTATGGTAAGTCTATCAGATATTACCTTAATTTGTTTAGTAGAGAATACATAATTTATACCTATAAAATATAATCTTAATTTTTAATTTGCAAGCGGAGTCAAACAGGAACTCGATGAACAGGTAGAAAAATCCAATCACAAACCGTGGTAGCTTGAATCATTTCAGCATCATCGCGAGGATCTGGTAAATTGATTAAGTGCAATTACGAACAGTTATTACATTTTTGTATAAACTTGTATGAACAACAATAACATACACTAATTATTGCAAGAAAGAGCGTGCGGGGCTCCTGTCTCGTATATGGACGTATTTGCACATACACATGCCGTCAGGCAGACCGATGATGAAGGATCGGTGGCGTATGCCTGACATGAGGATGATAAAGCATACGCCGTACATGTAAGTATATTTTAAGTTATAAGTTATTAATAATGTTCATTTTAATTAATTAGTTATAAAATATTATAACGATGTCATGTAATATTTAACTGTATTTAATTTTACGTTGCAGGAAATATTTATGTAAGCACATGCGCTGATGCTCAAGCAATTGGGACGGGAGCAATTGACCCCTGATGAGGAGGACGCTATCTTCGACTCCATTATGGACCCGACATAGCGAAATAAGCGTTATGGTTATGGCAATCAAGCGGTAATTTATAAAAATTAACCAAGTTGTAAAAATTGCTTAATTTTTAAAAGTTACGTAAATAACTTAAAAATATTTCGACTTGTTTTGTAGGCTCGGACCTCATAAAAGGCTTATCAAAAGGCGTAAGACAAAGCTGAGATTAATGAGCTTCGACAGTAGATTGCACAACTGCAGGAGCAGGGACGCCTCCAAGCAGTGCAAATGAAGCAACTGAACCGGCGTTTGGCCTAGTACATGGAGCAGCATGGAGCATTTCTTTCGTTCGGTGGTTCTGGAGCCGCCGACGAGTCATGAGGTACGTTTTGCAGTGTTTGTTTTGAAACTTGTGTATATATACAATGAGAGATGGTGCGATTGATTTGTGGACATGTGGTGTTTGATATTGATTTGCGAGGTTGATTTGTTGGACTGATGTGTTTGGTTGGCATTTTAGACGTTTTATACATTGTACATTGATGTTGGATGTACATATTGCTGTTGGGTGTGCGAGATTGATGATGAATGATTTGCTTTGTATCAATGGTAATGTTTGAGTTTGAGATGGTAATGTTTGAGTTTTATATTGTTATTGATATTGATATTGATTTTAGCTTATATATCTGACATATATTGATTTTGATGTGTTGTGATATATATTGATATTGATGTGCTGTTTGAAATTTGAATGGCTGTTGTATTATGAAAAAAAATCACCTAGATTTTCGACGGCAGCCGACGGTTTCCGATGTCTTATTGATCAAAAATCAGCGACGGCTCTCGATGGTTGCCGACACCTTATGGACAAAAAATCAATGACGGCTTCAAACAGTTTTCCGATGATTTTTCAAGCCACGTGGACGTCATAACCACCGGAAAGGCCTCGGAAATTGTAGTGGAAACAGCCATTGGAAGCCGTCGAAAAAATATCGTCGTTTCCGTCGGAAAAAGATGAAAGCCGTGTTCTCTGTACCGACGGCAGCCGACAGCCGCCGACTGCTCGAAGCCGTCGGAAATCATCATATTCCTTGTAGTGCTATGTTCTCGTTATGTTATAGTAAGGTTATTCATCGATTTGTGGTCATCGAGTACTATTTTGGAATTTAATGTATCCAGACGTGTATGATTGACAATTTTTTCATTTATCATACGTGTTTTCTTGTTCATACTTTATATATATGTTCGTACTGTATCATAGCGATGAACATTGACATATAGGTTTTGGTTCTACGAGACACAAGTTTCAAGTAGCAACTCTCGCTTGGGATGCAAAATAAAGTGTGGGAGCTTAGGTCATTAAAAGTAAATGAGGAAATTGAGAAAGATATAGTTCGAGTAATCTTGAGGAAACATGGTGTGGTGTGTATGATTATTGAAAGAACTGTTATAATATATTTAAATAATATGGGTGAATATGCTAAATGGTCAAGGACAGTATTGTAATTTCCATTAGATTTGGAGTCTATAAATATAGAGCTCATTTGTATAATTGGTATCAGAGGTGAATAATAAAATGTCTTCTCTCTAATGTCTTCTCTTATCTTTATTTTATAACATGTTATCAGCACGTAGCTCTATTATGTAATATATTAATTAATATTGTATTATATTTGGTAGTATTTACATTTGCTTCATTATATTAAATCAATTATGAACTGACGCATATCTCTCCACCATCAGTTATTTTTAAATCTAAAAATATCTTCCTATTACCTATTCATATGGTTACCTATTATCTAGGTAATACCTAGTCTTGAGAGAAATAGATGCTTTATCGTTTTTCAATTATAAATACTGTTTGCGTCTACCAATGAAGATAACACTTCACATTCTCTTCTATTTTATTCTTCTGTTTTATTGTAAACTGAGGTATGGACCATCAATACTTAAATGATGATATATGCCTACTAGACAGTGCAACTACTCATACGATTTTGAAAAACCAGAAGTTTTTCTCTGAATTATCTGAAAAGATTTCAGCTTAAGTTTCCACTATAGCTGGATCTGCTAATATAATTGAAGGGTCCGGAAGAGCCCATATAGTATTACCAAATGGTACACATATCTTCATTCAAAATGCATTATACTCAATCAATTCTAAAAGAAATCTGCTAAGCTTTAAGGATATAAGAATGAATGGTTATCATATTGAAACTATAAATGAAAACAATAAAGAATATCTTTGTATTATTTATAAAATTGAAAGCCAGAAGCTTATTTTAGAAAAATTTGGAACAATTTCGACTGAATTATATTTCACGAAAAATGGCATAGTTGAATCTCATTCTATAAACATAAGCCAGAAGCTCACAAATACAAAGACATTGATTCTTTGGCATGATCGTTTGGGTCATCCTGGGGTTAACCATGATGCGTAAAATCGCTAAAAATTCAAATGGAGATGATTTATCAAACCAATTGAATTTACCAAGTGATTACTTATGTGCTCCATGTGCACAAGGAAAATTAATCACTCGACCTTCATATAGTAAAATCACTTCTGAATCCCCAACATTTCTACAAAGAATTCAAGGTGATATATGTGGCCCAATCCATCCAGAATGTGGACCATTTAAATATTTTATGGTATTAGTTGATGCATCAACACGTTGGTCACATGTATGTTTGCTTTCTACAAGAAACATAGCATTTGCCAAATTACTTGCTCAAATAATCAAATTAAGAGTGCACTTCCCTGAGTATCATATTAAATCGATTAGACTAGATAATGCAGGAGAGTTTACTTCTCAAGTATTTGATGATTACTGTCTATCATTAGGAATTGAAGTTAAACATCCAGTAGCTCATGTTCATACTCAAAATGGTCTGCAGAATCATTAATTAAGCGTTTGCAACTTATTGCAAGACCATTGTTTATGTAATCAAAGCTACCCGTTTCAGCTTGGGGACATGCAATTCTACATGCATCAAAATTGATTAAAATTAGACCAACGGCTTATCATCAATTTTCACCATCACAGCTTTTAACCGGATCCCAACCAAATATTTCACATTTACGAAAATTTGGTTGCGCTGTGCATGTGCCAATTAGTCCCCCACTTCGTACGAAAATGGGTCCTCAACGTATGTCAGGAATTTATGTAGGATTTGATTCACCATCGATAATTCGTTATCTCGAACCTCTCACGAGTGATGTCTTCACTGCAAGATTTCCAGACTGTAAATTTGATGAGACAATCTTCCCGCCGTTAGAGGGAGGAAAGACCGTTCCAGTAGAACGGCGTGAAATATCATGGAATAATCCATCCATGTCTCATTTAGATCCGCGTACCAAACAATGTCAATATGAGGTACAAATAATTTTGCATCTTCAGAATATCGCAAATCAAATGCCTGATGCATTCAGTGATGTTGCAAAAATAACTAAATCTCACATTCCAGCAGCAAATGCACCAGCTAGAATTGAAATTCCAAAAGAACCAAAAGCAGCAAATGAATCTAAAGCAAGACAAAAACGTGGAAGACCAATTGATTCAAAAGACTTGGCGCCTAGAAAAAGAAAGTTTAACGAAAAATCATCAATTGATAAACCTTCAGAAGAGGTTATAAATGATCTAAAAGATGACTTAAATGAAAATCCCAATTCTCCTAAGAATGACGAAGAAACTATTATCCCAGAAGAAATAATAGAAGCTTCCAAAAATAAAATGGCACCTAACAATAATGAGATCTCAATATTTTATGCAAACTATGGAGAAATGTGGGATCGAAGTAAAATAATAATTGATGATGTATTCTCATTCGCAGTAGCTACTGAAATAAATGAAAGTCACGACTATAATGATAATAATGATAATGAACCAACTAGCATAAATGAATGTCGAAAAAGACATGATTGGCCAAAATGGAAAGATGCTATCCAAGCTGAGCTAGATTCACTTCAAAAACATGGTGTGTTTGGACCAATAGAAAAAACACCAGAAAATGTTAAACCGGTAGGTTATAAATGGGTATTCGTCAGAAAACGAAATGATAAAAATGAAATTGTGAGATACAAGGCACGACTTGTCGCACAAGGTTTTCTACAGAGACCAGGTTTTGATTTTAAAGAAACATATTCTCCTGTTATGGATGTCATAACATTTCGATACTTGATAAGCCTTGTAGTTTCTGAAAAACTAGATTTAAGATTAACTGATGTTGTGACAGCTTATCTTTACGGTGAATTAGATACAAGTATTTGCATGAAGATCCCAGATGGATATAGGTTGCCTGAAGAAAAATCAAAGTCTATGTACTCATTAAAAATGAGACGATCACTATATGGTTTGAAACAATCTGGAAGAATGTGGTATAATCGTCTTAGTAAATATTTGGTAAAAGCCGGATATAAAAAACAATCTCATTTGTCCTTGTGTCTTTATAAAGAAATCGGTAAAGGGGTTTGCTATTTTAGCAGTTTATGTTGATGATATAAATTTAATTGGAACTCCAGAAGAGATTGATGAAACAATAAATTACTTAAAGAAAGAATTTGAAATGAAAGATCTTGGCAAAACTAAATATTGTCTCGGTCTACCAATCGAGCATAATACTAATGGCATACTGATTCATCAGTCAAACTATATTGAGAAAATTATGAAGCATTTTCAAATGGATAAAGCATATCCACTTAGTACACCTATGGTTGTCAGATCTTTGGATATTAAAAAGGACCCTTACCGTCCAAAAGAAGATGATGAAAATGTGCTTGGTCCAGAAGTACCATATCTCAGTGTCATTGCTGCATTATTATATTTAGCCCAATGCACGAGACCACATATTGCATTTTCAGTGAATCTTCTAGTAAGATACAGTTCAGCACCAACAAAAAGACACTGGAATGGTATAAAGCATATCATGAGATATCTTCGTGGAACGACAAATTTAGGCTTATTTTATTTTGACATAGGTAATAACCCAAATCTAGTTGGCTATGCTGATGCAGGTTATCTTTCCGATCCATATAAAGCAAGATCACAAACTGGATATGTGTTTAGTAACAGTAATGTAGCTATTTCATGGCGTTCTACAAAGCAAACGTTGGTAGCAACATCATCCAATCATTTTGAAATACTAGCACTACATGAAGCAAGTCGAGAATGTATTTGGTTAAGATCATTAATTGAGCACATTTGAAATACTTGTCAGCTCCCTTCAACTACAGAAGGATCAACTATTATTTATGAAGACAATGAAGCTTGCGTAGCTCAGATTCAGGCAGGTTACATCAAAGGTGATAGGACGAAACACATTTCTCCTAAGTTTTTCTTCACACACGAACTACAAAAGGACAACAAAATAGAGGTGAAACAAATCCACTCTCAAGAAAATCCGGCTGATCTATTTACAAAAGCACTTCCAAAATCAACGTTTCAGAAGATGGTGTATAAAATTGGTATGCGTCGGATGCATTCACAAACTAACTGAATAATGCGTTATAAATCAGGGGGAGCATTCAAAAGTATGCTATAATGTACTCTTTTTCCTTTACTAATATTTTTCCCACTGGTTTTTTGTTAGTAAGGTTTTAATAAGGCATTATATTGATCCAGAAGCATCAACCCTTATAATGCCATAAGTTTTTAACGAGGCAGTTATTATTATCAAACGCATATCCAAGGGGAGTGTTATAATATATTTAAATAATATGGGTGAATATGCTAAATGATCAATGACAGTATTGTAATTTCCATTAGATTTGGAGTCTATAAATATAGAGCTCATTTGTATTATAATTGGTATCAGAGGTGAATAATAACATGTCTTCTCTCTAATGTCTTCTCTTACATAATAGTTCCGCATTTTCAATGATCGTAAGAGACTCTAGATTTTTCGTTCTTTAAACTAAATAAATAAAATAAATTTAAATGAGAATGCAATAAATTAAAACAGAACTGGAGGTCTACGTAACAAAGTTTTCCACAAAATAAAACTAAAAATGCTATACAAACAAAATGGCCGTTAAAAGGAAAATGGACCTTTCACATTGGGCCGATATCTCACAAAAAACACATGCATCCGGCCCATCTGAAATATCGTTTTCAGCCACTTCGCCGACCTATTAAAGGCCATCTAGGGTTTCAAGTCAGTGTTCGCTCTCGCCGCATAAAACCTGATAATCTAAAGTAGAAGAATCTGAAAAAATGGAGCAGACCTTCATTATGATCAAGCCCGATGGTGTTCAAAGAGGATTGGTATCGTCTTTTGAATAACACTATCACTTTGGATTCTTTTACTCTCTAGATTCTGATTATATTTTCAGTGTACGAGTGAATAATGAATAATTTTTATACTTAATTAGGTTGGAGAGATTATTAGCCGATTCGAGAAGAAGGGTTTCTATTTGAAAGGTAAAATTCGCTATTTTCTGTTATTATTATGTAAAGAAACCAGCTAGATAACCTGTTTGTAGTTTATGACTATATGGTTAGTACGTAATAACATATTATTACCTATTTTTCATTCTAATCATAATTTGAATTGGTTATTTGCCTTTAGAAGATTTGAGCGATCGTCTGATTATACCCGAGCTGCAGTCAAGTTTCAGTTCTGCATGAAAAATAATTTACCATTTTTTTTGTTTTATTTTTTCATCTACGGTGACTTAAATTTGCCTTAGCAAGCTTCAAACTATGTGTGGTAACGAGAAATTTTCTACGGACACTGTAATACACAAACCCTCATCTCGTTTGATGTTTCATTCTTTAAGGGTTGTAATACAAATAGTAGTCTTAAAGATCCTGTTTGCTGGCTACTTTTTTTTGGAACTTCTCAAAATGAGTTTTGAATAGTAATTTCAAATTAGTTTTGAACAGTAATAACTTATAGTAAAAGATATTCAAAACTATTTATAATTTTTTTTCCTAAGTCATAAGCAATAAATTGTTGCTTCTCACATTTTTACTTATACACCACTTTTCTAAGCTTCTTATAAGTAGTCGTCACATTGAAATTTGAAATAAGTCATGTGCAATTAAACTATAATTTCCAAACACGCTCTTACATGGTTTGTGATTTCAAATAGTTTGTAACTTGTGGTTGCTTCATGCGATGAAATTGTAGAGAAAAAACTTGTAATTTAATATTTTGTTTATGCATGTAAATTTTAGGAAATATATACTCTTATATTTGAAATTAAACTATAATTTGTTATTATTAAGAAAATTATTATGTGTGTTATATGTCTAGATAAAATTGTCAATTATTTATTTAGATAAGCTTCCCTTTGGTACTTGATATAATAAACTTATTGGGATAAATGGTTAATATTATTGAAAGGGAGTGACAGTTGGAATACAAATAATAACTCATTGAGTGACACTGTATTTCCAAAGGTCATTATAGATCCAATAGATGAGACATACTGTATCATACATTGTTTTTAAATGGTTCATATTTGAAAGAAATTTTGCAGTTGTGAAGTATTTAAGGAAAAGTGTTACTGATTTTAAAGAGGAGTGGGTGAGAATGTGAGATTTATTCCGTGTGTGTTGACTAACTATCAAGTGAAGTATGTGTGAATTTGAAAGACGTGGAAGCTTAAATTAAAAATATGTATAATTAAAATCCTTCTTTACAAATATACAAATTTTAGTATCACTTGAAAGTAAAAAATCGTTTTTTGACTGATTTAAACATATACAATTTATAAAGAAAACAATTCTAACGTGAAGCGCGTGTCGTAACACTCCTATTTTATATTGTTTTGGATCCCATAATGACATCCTTGATCACTATTATGTCCGAAGTGTTGGAAAACATGGAAATTGGTTGTTAATACGGTTGGAATCATATTCATCGCCAACTTAAGTGTACAAGAGCACTTGATCAACAACATAACTGTCAACCTGTACAATTCCAAGATAACACCAAATATATAGCATCTACACCGTCCTTCTCCTTGGATTCCTGCATTTACTCTTGCATTGTTTTTAGTGACAGATTTTTCAAATTTAGCAAGATAAAGCAGGCCATTTCAAAATTGCAAATGTCAAACCTGCAGTTTTAAACCAATAGTTGAAGTATCACTTGTAAGGATGACAATGGGGCGGGTCTAGGGTCTAAATTCGGTAGACCTGCTCCTGTTTTGATCCGCTAAGACACGCCCCATTGGGTCATTGGGGTGGGCAGACCCATGATCCGTTTTTAAGTGCTCCTGGTCTAGGATCGAGTTGAAGTTTGGTTAACCCGCCTCAATCCGACCCGTACTATTGAGATTTCATAAAATCGCTTTATTACTATAACAATGATTTGTTAATCCGTTTATACATAAGCGGTTATAACATGGATATTCTAATGTTTCATTCAGTAGGTTGTATGGTTTTTATAATGTGAAAATTAGGCCCACGTCCCTAAAATCAAATTTAATAGCCCAAACCTCCTTCCTTTTTAAACTTGTAATTCTGGTCCTTATTTTTTACAATATTTTATTTTCCTAATTACCCTCGTTTATTTCATGTCGACTATTCTCGTGTGATTGTATTGGCGATCAAGATTTGAAATCTTCGTATGGTAATCAGATTTAATTCGATCTACTATTCATTTTTTTTGCGATTCATTATGGTTTCATCATCTTGCAGGTAAACGCTTGATTTAATTTTCAATCGACTGTATTATTGTTTTTGAATAATTGCATACAAAGCTGAAAAAACTTAAGTATGTGCATGCAAATCTGCAATTATTTGAAACTAATATTGTTGTAATTAAAAATTGTATTTTAGTATAGATTTTAACTACATTTTTCATTAAGTTTTAACTATGTAATACATATATAGTCTTAAAATGCAGCAGTTCTGTACCAAGATTTTTTAAGGACCCTTTTAGTTTTTAATTGCATATGTAAAATGCAGTTAAAATTTGCATTTAACAACTGTATTTATTAACTGCATATCAAGTATGTAGTTAAAAAACACATTTAACAGCCGCAATTTTTAACTGCATACGATATATGCAGTTAAAAATAATACAATTCATCTTTATATTAGATATGTATGCAAAAATAATAAGAATCTTATGAATTTTTAACTGTATAAGTGAAATGCATTTCAAAATTTACATGGTTCAAGTGTATGTTTTAATTGCATCTAACATGTGCTATTTTTCACTGCATAACAGATATGCGGTTAAAAATGGTGCAATTTATAACTGCATAAGTGAAATGCAGTTAAAAATGCAATTGTTCATAAATAATTGCAAACATGTATGCAACTATTCATAATAATTGCATATATGTCTGCAAGTATAATAAATTTTTATGACTTTTTAACTGTGTAAGTGAAATGCATTTAAAATTTGCATCATTTAATTGTATGTTTTAACTGCGTATTTCATATGCAGTTAAAATTTGCATATAACAGCTGTAATTTTAAGATGCATATCAGACATGCATTTAAAAATGATGCAATTCATAACTTCATAAGTGAAATGCATTTAAAAATGCAATCGTTAATAATAATTGCAAAGATGTAATTGCATATATGTCTGCAATTTTTCAATAAAATTGCATATAGAAATTCCTTAATAGATAACCTTCGATTTTTTGATTTGTGTTGTTTTCATTTTCTGAATCTCAACTTTTTTCGGTTCTGTATCAAATTGGGACATCGATTTTTGAAGTAGTAACTAATTCCGATTTATAATTCAGGCGATTAGGGTTTTTTTTAAGATGTTAATCGATGAAAAGAATTTGAAGGGTTCTGGGTTTTGTTCGGAGAAGACGTAAGGGTATTTAGGGAAATCTTTTTGTCGCGTTTAAAAATAAGGATGGGAAACATATAATTAAAACGGAGGGATGTTTTGTGTATTTTCAAACCTATTAAGGATGTATGATAAATGTTTCCTTTTATAATATTAAGTTGCATCACTAATAATTATATAATAATTTATGCGTGTTTTTTAGCCGTTATCATACACCTCATTTTTATTACGTTATCATTGTACACACATTGATATCTATATTTATTATATCATTTAGTGAAAATCCCTTTTATAAATAAAATAAATAAATATATGTACATTAGTACTTAATTTTGAATCAATATGTAAAGCCTCACTGGATCTTGAGGGGAGGCGGGGGTCTACCCTGATCCGTATGAGTATCAGGTACGGGGCGATAGCCCCAGACCCACATCGAGTTTAGGGCGTAGAGTATGAGTATCTCTAATCACTTGAATATTTGAGAGGGTTAATTTTACGATATTCCAATTAATGGGGTGGTAATCTACATGGGTGTATATATAGATACACAGATATAGTTTATAGACATGGAGTCTTTTGAAAAACGTGGAAAGGGAAAAAAAGATCTTGGGATTTTATTAAAGCAAATGTGGTGCAAATCAAAATTACCTTCATTGCCACTGTCTATACTTCCACTGACACAGGACTAAGTTGTAGATTGGACTGGTATCACCCACCCTAATATTAACAAAATAAAATGACTAGTATTAGCAAGTGATTTTGCTTAAGACGTGGAAAGGGAAAAAAGGATCTTGGGATTTTATTAAAAGCAAATGTGGTGCAAATCAAATTTACCTTCATTGCCACTGTCTATACTTCCACTGACAGGACTAAGTTGTAGATTGGACTGGTATCCACCCACCCTAATATTAACAAAATAAAATGACTAGTATTAGCAAGTGATTTTGCTTAAGACGTGGAAAGGGAAAAAAAGTATCTTGGGATTTTATTAAAGCAAATGTGGTGCAAATCAAGATTACCTTCATTGCCACTGTCTACACTTCCACTGACAGGACTAAGTTATAGACTGGACCGATATCCGTCCACCCTAACATTAACAAAATAAAATGACTAGTATCAGTAAGTGATTTTGCTTATGTTTTTAATGATTTTGCTTGTCTCGAGTTTGGTATTTCTAAATTTTGTGTACAACTTGAATAAGTGTTCGCCTGGCGAAAAGATCATAAGTGCCTCTTGTTTTGTAAAAATTCATATCGCCTGGCGAAAAGATCATTTCCTACTTTTGTCACTGTTAACTTCATTATCAAAGGCTGAAGCATTTATGTTTTTTAGGTAGGCTATATTTAAATTAGTAGGCATTCGTTTAACAGTATTCTTTGACAGCCATGAAGCTCATCACAGTGGAGAAATCTTTTGCTGAGAAGCACTATGAAGACCTTTCCTCGAAACCATTCTTTGCTGGGCTTGTAGAATACATTGTGTCTGGTCCAGTTGTTGCAATGGTGTGGGAAGGCAAAAATGTGGTGTTGACTGGTCGTAAAATTATCGGTGCAACCAACCCAGCTGAGTCTGCACCTGGAACTATCCGTGGTGACTATGCCATCATGGTTGGCAGGTAGTACTTCTTTCTAACAAAACCTTCAATATCAATTGCTGGTTAGCTTAGTATTAATTAATAACACTTCAGTATAATAGTGAAGAATGATAATAAGTTTTTGTGAATGAATGTGTAGGAACATAATTCATGGAAGTGATGCAGTAGAGAGTGCAAGGAAGGAAATTGCTTTGTGGTTCCCAGAAGGTGTTTCTGAATGGCAAAGCAGCGTTCACCCCTGGATCTATGAATAGATCATCTGTAGCTTCACAAATTTAATTTATGTTTTCATCATCCAGTGCTGGTGTGAGTTTGTTTAATGGGCTCAAAGTATGTTGTATTGGGTCTAGCTATCATTTGTAAGAGTATTGTGGTCTACCTACCATTTAATATATAAACTTGGTTTGTTAAATTTTGATATGCTATTGGTTGTGTGAAACTTGATCATCATTACAATTTTGTGTCTCTAATGAGTAGGGGCCGTTTATTGCTCTATTGTTTTGTGTTTGTGGTAATTTCTAGTGGCATTGCAATCTTATTTGGTTATACAAATGATCGCTTTGTTGTGAGAACCGTGAAACCTTTGTGAAATACATATTTTTTTGGCTTAATGGATCAGCAATGTAGATTTGACGAGGTTAGGCAGTGAGCTCTGATTTGTGTGTGTTTATGTTCAATTAGCAAACTTTGGAATTGGACTATTGCGTTGCAAAAGCAAATGTTATTTGCTAATTACTAGACTTAGAAAATGTAAAATGAAGAGGAAAACAAGTAAAACAAAGAAAATGACATTAGAGTAGTTTGGCAAGTTTGTTTATGCTTAAAAATTTCTTATTATACTTTTCTATTACAATTACAAGGATTTACATGAAAATAATAAGAATTAAAACCCTTAAAAGACTACAAAAGAAGTTAATTTTAAGCTAGGGCTTTGATTTGCTGTATGAGGGGTTTTGGATAGGAGATAACAATTAGAATTCTAATAATTTCCAATTAGTTTTCAACTCCTTTGAAGTTGCATGGTTTGGGTATTTATAGTGGCTATAGCAGACAATTGATGGTTGAGATCACGCAGGAAAGCAGGCGGGAAAGACGTTCGATCATTGATCTGGTCGTCTAAGCCGATGGAAGATATCTGCAAAGGAAGGCTAAAATGTGTGGCTAAGAAACATGTCAGTTATCTTCCCGTACCAGGCGCATGTATTGCATTTAATGCGTATTAAATGCTGATGATATGCTACAAAAGTAGGTATACTTTTGGCCACTTAGCAGCTAGTACAGCCTGTTGTTTGACTTGTCGTTTACTTTCGCGTGCCTATGTGGCAAGGCAGGTGAGTTGCTGAAGACACGAAGAAAGCCGAATGCTATTAAAAACCAAGGTACAAAGAACGTGACAGGCCAGCTGCGATATGACGAAACAGATTGTGTAATGATCTGACTTTTCGACTCTCGAACGTCGATATCAAATACATCCACGGTATTCGTGTGCCGAGCACCCAAGTGCTTCAAAGATAAAAAGTTGAAAAAAAATTAGAATAGAACAAGGAATGAACACATCAGAATCTCACTAGCGGAACGATAATATATAATATTAAAAGAACAGTACAAAGGTTTATTTTGAATACATAAATTTCAGAGTTACAAAACCTAAGTACCATCATCAGCTTGGACAGTTATAACTACATGTCCTCACAATGCTGATATATACAATTCAGAGATGCAGCGGAAATAAAAATACTACGATTGGTAATCATCCAGCTCTTCTCCATAAGCTCCAAAACATCCAAAGCTAAATCTGGGAATATAAACGTGTTGATCCGAGCATTATAAGAAAATAACACCCGGATCAGTTTGGTAAACCAGAGTGAGAAACTCAAGGAATATATAACAAGAAACAGTAACTATTGATACCGTATAGGTTCCCATAACGGTTTTCCCCTCAAAGAAACCAACCATTCATTAAGTTTAATATAGTGATATGATAGGTAATGTCCAGTGTGTATAATATAAGTCATATCAAATAGCTGGAATGTTATATTGGTTACATTCAAATACATATTAGATGTTACAGTTAAAACCGCTAAGGTACGTTCGCATAATGAATTTTTCCACGGAGACGTTCCCAGTAAACTAAAGTGGATCTCCACGACAAGGATCAAAAACTACCTTCTGAGTGTCGTATATCTCTAAATAAAATATACCATAAGGTAAACACAACTGGCTCATCGCTTGAACATAGTATGAACTGCGTGGAACCAAGTACCAATAACTCCCGCTAGCATCATCTATAAGCATCTACAAATAATGGAGTTGATATACCTTCAAAAGTTAGCTAACCCGACATTTTGCATTCCATTTTGTGTTTAGTTATTCTCAATGTCGAGGTTACGTTCAACATTTCTCACACGAGTCTTCATCACTCGAACAGAAAACGAATCCCCAATGGATTCCATCATCTTGAACAGATCACGAATCACTACATGGATTCAAGCATCTCGAACAGATCTCGAACCTTCAAATAAATTCTCCTTTACAATCGCTTCCAAAATATAGAACATGTATGCTAGTTTTGAAGTGGTATTCGGTAAGTAAAACACTTACCAATCATGGACTCTTCGAAACCAATCGATGAATTTTTGGTTAACTCAATTCTGGTTCTTTCAGAAGTAAGCGAAAGCTAGAAATGTTTCGTACCAGTGCTTCTCCCCAAGGATTCTCATGGTATGAAACCGCTAAGCCTTTATGTGCTTCTTAAGTCATATTAGGACAAGTTCGATAGTCGATTAATCGACTATCTAGTAAAAAGCAATGGCTTATCCAAACCGAGGCTCGAAGATGGCTGGCGATCCATACTTTGTCATCGTATCGCTGCGATGCTTATGGGACGAAGCAAGGGAAATCACTAAGGCATTGGAACGCCATCGAGTCGAGTCTATGGATCGCTAGTGATCCATCGTTTTAGCTCGGGTACGACGCAACTTTCAATGGACCTTCCTGTGATCATTTGCGAACATCTAGCAAACAGGCTTGGCCAAGTAGTTCTCCAACCTCTATAAATACTCTCCTATCTGCAACATAAGGGAGGATCCTCCAAACTAGTTGTTGGAACTCTGCAGAAAGCTTTCTTCACTCTTCTACTCCCTCACAACAGTCATCCAAGGAGTTTACTGTGATTCTCCAGTGAACTCCAACATTGGGGACCTAGTCTAACTAAGGATATTCAAGAACTTTGTAATCAAATTCTCCTTGTAACAGCAATCAGTCAATAATAAAAGCTATAAAGTGAACGTAGGCTTCATTAACACCCGAACCACTATAAAATCTTCTTGTCTTTTTACCATTTCTGCTCTTTTTATATCTATTCTCTATATTATTGCTCTGTAAGAACAGAGATGATGCTTTCACACTAAATCCAGGGTGTTGATCCATTTTTTGGGTTAACATTTTGGTACTTTCATTGAGAATCGAACTCAGGGTTTAGATCTAGCTATCTACTTTGGATCACATAGGTCCAGAAGTTAGATCCTCAATCTTCGCTTAAACAAGCTGTTTCTTAGAATCAATGGCTCCGGGAAGAAAGGGAACTGCCTCTGGAAGGTCCATAGGGGCAGTAATAGCTGGAGAAGAAATAAATCATCAGCAAACAAAAGTAAATGGTGCCAATGTAGGAGATCAGGTGGTTGGAACCTCCAACCAACACAAAGTCGTTACAAGAGATGAGTTGAATAAAATGGTTGATGAAATCAACCAAAAAATGGAGAGAAGTCGGAGGGCTCTGATGGATAAGCTTAATGCTATCTTAACCTTGCAATCAAATCCTACTCCAAGAACTATAGCTGAACCCGCGGTTGCCGTGGAACAAGAAAATTCCTCGGTTTTTGGTCTAAACGGGAGAAACAGAAAGCAACCGCAAAGAAGGGTGACAACGGGAACCATGGGAATCAACATAGAAGGAAACACAAGTACTCCACTCACTGTAAGACAACCAGCTTTGAACTTGAATCAAGGAGCAAAGATGCCACAAGAGGATATAGCCATGGACCACTCTAACTCAGAAGATGGAGAGCAATTTAACGACGATAAGCTGGAAGGGAATGCCAATGCATTCGATAATGCTAGGAATGTCCAAACTGCCCAATCAGGCCAATTGCAAGCCAACGGGATCCTAAGGGAGTGGCTCTCCCAAAGACAGGAGAGCCTAGGTTTAAGCCCACTCACCAAGATCGTTTGCAAAGACAAACACTTGGTATAGTGACTGACAGTCGCCCTTAGGACCACCGGACATCAGAGGCATTTATCGTGGATATGGTCAAGCTTCTTTCCTAAACTCTGGATGCTCAAAATTTTTCTACACGGGCAGTCTAGAGTTGGGTTTTTTAGATAGTCAGAATTAGTAGATTTTTTGGAGCTAGTTCAGTCTTTGGATATGGACTGCACTTGCTTATCTTTGTGCCTCGTTATTGGTAGTTCGAGCTATTTCTGGATTGGTGCTTTGAAGATGGAGATTATCCACTGCTGATGTTATCGTTTTCTTTTCCGCTGCTATTTCTTTTATCATATCTCTGATGTATATTGATATTCATTGTATCATTCTGTTGTAACAGATATTGTATATCAATGTATTATTCTTTTTATTCCGCTGTGTCATTTACTTAATTGTGTTATAAGCTCCGGCGACTCGGATTTGAACGGTCGAATCTACGGCATTCGAGTACAATGTAAAGTATGGATGTCGATTTTCGAACGCGAAAATCCAGGGCGTTACATTTGGTATCAGGTAACGACCCTAGATTTTAATTAAATTTAAATTGATAATTAAATGAATTTTTGAATAAAAATTGTAAAATCAATTATAAATGGAAGCGAGTTTCCCCGATTCAAATAGAAAATATATAAAGTCATATGGATTTGAAAATTTGTATATATGTGAATATATATGTATATATTGGATTTGAGATAAAATCTTAAATAAATGATTTTGAAAAATAAATAATATATATATACCTTGGACACAAGTATAAAAATAAATAAATAAATTGATTTAATTTTTTTTAGAAATGATGATAATTTGAATTTAAATAATATTAATGAAAATAAAATAATTAGTATTAGAGTTAAATAATAATAGATGTTAAACAGGAAATAAAAATAAATATAAGATAACTATAAAGTAAATAAATTAGATAAGATTTAACAACAAAATAAAATCTTGAAATTCATCTATATTTTGAAAATGAATATATATAGTTTTATAAAATATAAAGTAAGTAAACATATTAAAATAAAAAAATACACTCAAACATGAAAATAAAATATCTTTGTACAAATAAACAAAGTTTATAGGAAAATATCAACATACGAAACAAAGTACACAATATAATACATATCAGCCGAGTAAATTAATGCAAGGCTAGAGCAAGCAAAAGAAAATAGAAGACTTGAGTAATTAATGCAACATGCTTCATGCATTTAATGCAAGCATACCAGCCATGTCCCTAGTACAAAAACAAACATCACCTGTACAACACATCTCCTATATATCAACTTCCTTATTCCATTTCGTTCAGCAAGATTTAGTATTCCACGGAGATGAACATCACTATATCTAATAAACTTAATCAAGTTCAAAAGTTCAAAAAACCTGAAATAAAAGTTCAAGCAAGTTTATCAAGCAACATCAAGTTTTAAATCAAGAGTAGCAACTAAAAGCATTTCAGTTTTAAAGAAAATCAAAGCATCTTTCAAAAATCTGAAGTTCATTCCAGTTTCCAAAGTCATTTGCAAGTTCTCTGTCTTCAATCTAAGGTGAGCAAACCAACCTCATAATCTCTTAAAAGTTTGATATATATATATATATGATTTGCCTGTGATGGTATTGAAGTCTGCTATGAAATATGAGGTGCATGTTGGGTTTATGTATCTGTATACAGAGATATATCTCTAACTTTAAGTTACAGGTCCCTGTTTTCGGTTACAGGGTTTCAAACTTAAGCCAAAAATTCAAATACTCTTTGTAAAGATCAATATTAGGCTAAGAAACTTGAAGAGGAAATGGTGATAACCATATACTTTCCTTTTTTAAAAAGAACTGCAAGCAGAAATACTAGGTAAATATTTCAAAAATAAAAGATTACAGTAAAATAAATCAAACACTCAAAATTTGATGTTCGCAAATTCTTGTTTTGAATTCATATCCTGATTCGAGTTGTAAATTTATGAATTTTAATGATGATATCATGATTTTTAACTTTGGAAATCGCTTGGAAATTAGAGTTGAACTGAATTATGAGAAACATCAATTTCCGATGATCTAGGTGAAATCGAACTTCGAGATCGATTCCAATGGGAGATGACGTGATGTAGATTGTAGGAAAAATGATCGTAGATTTTCTTATCAATTATGGTGGTCGAAATTGATCGGGGTAGGGTTTGAAACAGTGTTTGGTAGACGAAGTTGTCTGGGTTCATACGGCGACGGTGGCGCATCGGTATAGATCGCATAGGGGGGAATGGCTTCAGTGGTTCAAGGGGCGTCTGTGGTCGTAGCAGTTTGGGTGCAGGTGGTGTGGTTTGTCGTCGGCCGATGGTTTTGCCGATTGTGTTCACCTCAGTTTCGATCGAGATATCGATTTTGGGTTTGCTTTCGAATTTCGCTGTTTTGCTTCGTCCAGGTGCTTGTTAGGATCGATTGTGGGTTGGTGGGAGCCGGAGAGTTGAACGGCGTCGAGGTTTCTGGTCGTGCACGTGCACGCGATATGGGTTGTCTGTTGTTTTCAAAGGTTTGGGGAAGAAGGAGGCAACTCGGGTTTGTACTCGAATTTTTCGAACGTTGGCCCGAAGTTGTGTGGAACGCGGATGTTAAACTAGTTGTAACAGTTTTCTTTTTAATTTAAAACAAGCCAAATTTTGAAAAGAAAAGAAGAAGAAGAAGATGGAGACTGACTCGAGAGTGGGATCGGGAATTTGGAGCTTAGGCCCGAGTGTTTTAGGAAACGGAAATTTATTTAACAAAGTTTTGAAATTTAGAAAAAAAAAACAAAACAAGTTTTTGGAAATAAATTCCTTAACTAATTCTTTTAAACAATTGTCTTATTAATTTTTGGAATTAGTCAAAGGTTTAAAATAAATTATTTTAGACTAATTTAGTTAAAGTGTTTAATATGTATATTTAACCTTTGTTTTAAAAGCTTATTATAAATAAACTCAACAAATGTGATCAATCAAGTAATATAATTTATTAATGTGATTAAGATAAATAGTTTATCTTAAATAATGTTTAAATCTGTTAATTAACTTAAAAAAAGTCTTAAGTTAATTCATATAAAAAAATTATTTATTTCAAAAAAGTTAATTACTTAATCAATCTCTTAATTTATAATTAAAGAGTAATTAATTACTTGAAAATAATGAAAGTAATTAAGGAAAAATAATCAATGATTTAAAGATTGATAAATCAAGTGTTTAAAGGTTAATTTATTTAACAATAATTAATTAATGTAATTAAGGTGATTAATTTAAGAAGAATTAATTTATTAAAGGTTAGTAAGTTAATAAAAGTAATTAAGGGATGATTTTTAATTAAGGAATTAATTAATAAATTAATTATTGCAATTAATTAGGGATAATAAATCGAAGATGATTAATTATTAATTAAAGGTCAATTAATAAATAATTAAAGGATAATTAGTAGAAATGGTTTGTAATTAATTAATTATTTATTTAACCATGATTAGTAAATTTATTCATAGATAAATGATCTGATTTAAATTAATCAGATAATTAATGGGTCTTATATATGGATGTTTTAATTGAATTAAATCCTTTCCATTATGTGATATCCCTGATATGCGATGCTTTGTTATATGAATTATCCTGAATTGTGCTGTGATCTATGATGTAATTTATTCATTCATGATGTAACTTATTTATCTATGATAAATTTTGTTTATTATATGTGAATCTGTAAATGAATGATAAGCGTTATAGTTTATATCGCTTATCGACTATATTTCTGTATTTTAATCTGTTATGATTGAATGATGTTGCACTATTGTGTTAAACCCCTGGACCACACTCTTACACACACAAATATGGATTTCACAAGGAAATCGATTAAGTCACAGATTTTAAAATATTTTAAAAGTTGAATATTTAAAACCAAATGTTTTGGAAATGGATTGAGTTTAAAGTGAAAAGCTTTTGAAATGTAATTTCAAAGATGAAATTTAATTTTTAATAACTTGATAAAGTTTTGAAGTTTAAATAATTTGATTTAAACTTAAATTCAAGATTTGAAATTGAATTCTATGATTTGGAAACTAGGATATGAAGAAAAGTTATTCAACTTATAAATGAGTTATATGGGTGTTTAAACCATTTTAAAGGTATGGATTTGGGAATATAAATTTAAATCAAGGGTTTTAACCCGTGCAAATACAATTGGATTTTTCTAAAACGAAAATTATTTGTTTTCAAATAATTAAAGCTTTCATATAAGAAGTGAACTTCCAAATTTTGTTAAAAGGAATTGTAAGATTGGAATGAAAATGATTTTTTCTAAGTTATGGAAACGGTTTGAAAGCTATAGGTTAAATCTTTAATTTAAAGATTTTAAATGAAGTAATCCAATTGAGATGGAATTGTTTTGAAATCTATGAATGAATCTTTGTGAAACTGAGTGAACTTGTGAAATGAATCTTTTTGTTTAAAGATTTGGAAATGGAAATTTGTTTAAACTATTTGAAAGAAAAGTTTTGGGTAATAAGTTGTGACTTAATTGAAATCCCAATATCCATATGTTTCTTGTAAATATTGCGCTCACTATTCGGTTTAGCCGGGAGAGGACCTTTGTGTCATATATCCCATTCCGAATATGTGATTTGACGTTATGGATAGCATTTGAAGACCGGTGGTGAAGACCGGGTATTTGCGAGAACGATAGGATGACCTATCGATTGTCTCTGCACTGAGTTGCAACGGTATAGAGACTCCCTAAGTGTTGGGAAGTCCGATCGAGATTGTGAATACCCGGATTGCAAGGACTTCTTCGGAAGTGCCTTCGGTTCTGTTCGAACCCGGAACAGACTTGTATGGTTACGTGTCTGACATTACATTTTGAGATATAAAGCTGATTTCTTTCAATACATTTCTGTTTGGTGGCGGAGAATTCATTCTCTTAGCTTAACACCCTTCTCTCAGACGTACGAGCTCAGAGGTTATGTAGTTGAAATTTATCAGCGATATACTCCCAATTTGGTAATGTGGCATGCTGAGTGTTGCTGTGTGATGATCATTTATTGATCATTTGTGATCAAAGCGTGGCTTTGTGAAAAAGCGTAGCTTTGTGGACGAGACTTCGTCAGACCTTACAACCCGGAAATGGTCAAAACAAGAATGATGCGGCAAGGTTTCAAGGGTAGCTTCCCTAGGGTATGACCATTCCTTCTGGAAAAGGGTAGTATCATGGTATGGAGCCCAGATACTTACTCATGTGGACACACTATATTATTTACTGTGTGATGTTGTTGGTTAGAGAGCTCTCGTTTAAAGGTCCCAAAGGACCGGGGGTGGCATATCTGTGGTTTTGTATATTCCCTGGGAAGGGGGGTAGCCGGCCTTGTTTGGCAGAGAGCAGGTTGTCTCTCGGAGCGTCCAGCTAGAGGCGTTCCTTCGTGGCATAGGAAGTTCCTTAGCCTGACCATTTGTTGGAAATCCATCTTCCAATACGAACCTTGTACGGTATTAGTTGTAGAACCTGCCATTTACTTATGGTGGTCACCACAGTTTAGATGGTAGCTATAGTAGGCATAAGTGCGAAATGTCTATGCTGGCTAAGATTTATATTCTACTTTCGAAATGTTTTCTACACTATGCACTAATAATAATATCAAAATGATTTGTTTACGTAGTAAGCATCTTTGACTATCATAAGGAGAAATCTCCTCCGATTCTGCGTTTGCATTGTGTGTGTGTGCGGGAGGCCTTATGGTAGTTTCATTTTCCAAAAGCATTGCAAATTGACTTTAAAATTCTCTGCTATTTGTTTTAAAGATAAACTGTTTTTGTTGCTCACACCAGTTCCATGACTGATCCGGAGTTTATTGTTTCTTTCCTAAACTCTGGGTGCTCAAAATTTTCTACACGGGCAGTCTAGAGTTGGGTTTTTCAGATAGTCAGGATTAGTAGATTTTCTGGAGCTAGTTCAGTCTTTGGATATAGACTGCACTTGCTTATCTTTGTGCCTCGTTATTGGGAGTTCGAGCTATTTCTGGATTTGTGCTTTGGGGATGGAGATTATCCGCTGTTGGTGTTATCGTTTTCTTTTCCGCTGCTATTTTTTTGTATCATGTCTCTGATGTATATTGATATTCATTGTATCACTCTGTTGTATCAGATATTGTATACCAATGTATTATTCTTTTTCTTCCGCTGTGTTGTTATTTACTTAACTATGTTATAAGCTCCGGTGACTCGGATTTGAACGGTCGAATCTACGGCATTCGAGTACGATGTAAAGTATGAATGTCGATTTTCGAGTGCGAAAAATTCGCAGACGTTACAGGTTGATGGATGAGAATAAGAATAGGAGAGATGATGAATGGGTTACTGGTGAGATCTTGAATGAGCGATATCTAAAAAAGTTCACAATGCCAACTATTCCATCCTATGACGGGACAAAAGACCCAAAACCCCATTTGTACAAGTATAGTTGGTACATGGACGGAGCAAATGCTTCGGATGTTGTTCGGTGTAGATGTTTTCCCATTTTTCTGGAAGGAATTGGTTCCATGTGGTTCACTAGGCTTCCGCAGAGATCTATCTCCACTTCCGACCAACTAGCAGCAAGATTCCTCGATCAGTTCAGGCTTCACACCTCGCGACCTAAAGATGTGATGTCCCTGTTCGGACTATTCTAGGGACAAAACGAATCACTGAAAACTTTCATGAACTGATTCAATACTGCAATGATAGAAGTAAGCAATCCAAACGAGGACATGGTTTTTATGGCTTTGGTCCGTGCTATTCATCCAGAAACTAAATTCGGAAAGTGGATCAAAATGAAGCAACCCACCACAAGGAAGAACTTCAATTGCAAAGCAAGTTAATATTTGAGGTTGGAGGAGGCACAAGAGTTGGAAAGGAAGTCTACTAGCGTGCAATCGATGAACATCGGGCAGAGTGACATGGCAATGAACCAGAATACAAATGCTTTCGGGGCTGCTGAAGGAACCATAGGGAAAGACGGAAATCAAAAAAGGAAGAACCGAAATTCCAATAAAAGAAATGGTAATAATAAACAGCTTAAAGGCTTCAGGCCTGAAGATTACACCCTCTCAACGATACTCCGAAAAACATCTATATCACGTCACATGGGACTGAGGAATATAAAAAACCTCTTAGAAGGAAGCAACTGAAAAACAAAAGCGCTCAGGGAAGTTCTATCGCTTCCACGAGACGTATGGTCACAACACAAACGAATGCCGCCACCTAAAGAACTTGATTGAAGAGCTGATTCAGGAAAAAAAGCTTCAGCAATACGTGAGAAAATCATAGAATCCTGACCAGCCCGCGGCTCCCCAAGATCCTAGGTACCGAAGAAACCAAGCCGGAACCATTAAAGAGGGATCAAAGCGAACCGACCAGAGACTTATCATTGGAACGATATCTGGAGGACCACATCCCACGCAGAGAAGTTGGGGAGAGATGGAGCGGTATGCGAGTTCGTTAAAGCATGCTCCGAAGGAATCATATCTCACAGTCGAAGATAGGGTCCACCCAAGCAGCAGAAAACATTGAACGATAATATAATATTCCGAAATCGGGACAACAAAGGGATCGAAGCTCCAACTCTCGATCCAACGGTGGTGACAGTGGGGATTGGCCCGCTATGGTTCGACGAGTATTAGTTGATAGTGGCAGTTCTGTGAATATTCTTTTTAAACGTACCATTGACCAAATGAAGATCAGCATGAAAAACATATATGCATGCCAAACAAAAATCCAAGGGTTCACCGGCGAATCCAAACAACCTATAGGGGCGATTGACTTGCCAGTAGAACTTGGGGAGGGTGACCGAAGAGTCATCCTTATTCAGACTTTCGTAATTGTGGATGAAACTTCCACGTATAACGCCTTCTTGGGATGACCTGCGCTGGCAGATTTCAGAATTTCTCTAGCCCAATTGGTGCCTTACCATGAAGTTCCCAATGGTAAACGGAATCGGAGTGGTCAAAAGAGATCAATGCGCCGTCGGAGAATGTTACATTGCAGAGTTACGCGAATCCAAAAGAAGGGAAAAAGGAAAGGATGTGGGAAGAACTGTCCACATTCGTGAAACTGCCGAATAACAACTACAGAGCCGCCCCTGGCTGGGGACCATAGCTGATTCGATAATGCTTTGGACCCTAGAAAGAAGAATTCAGGGGAGGACTGGGCAACACCGGCGGAATTGACGGTGTCTGTCGCAGTCGACATGGATGACCCAACACGGGTCTTAAAAATTGGATCGCACCTTGGAAACAAGATGCGATTGGAACTCACTAAATTTTTTCATGCCAACTTGGATGTGTTCACTTGGACGCATTCCGATATGTATGGGGTATCACCAGAAATTGCATGCCACACACTCAACATTGACCCTAGATTTACACCAGTAAAGCAAAAGAGGCGCATCCTAGGCCCTGAGTGGTCCAAGTGTTAAGAGAAGAAGTAGACAAGTTGATGGCCAACGGTTTTATCCATGACGCAACTTACCCTGAATGGGTATCTAACCCGGTCTTGGTCAAAAAGTCCAATGGGAAGTGGTGAACTTGTATCGATTACTCAGACTTAAACAAAGCTTGCCCGAAAGATAGCTTCACTTTGCCCTGAATTGACCAGCTTATGGACGGAACGGCGGGACATGAACTGCAATCATTCGTGGACGCATACTCGGGGTACAACCGGATCTTGATGCACGAACCTGATTAGGAAAACACCAGCTTCATCACCAATCTAGGACTGTACTGCTACAGGGTAATGCCATTCAGTTTAAAGAATGCTGGGGCAACCTACCAAAGATTAGTAAATACCATGTTCAAGCGTCTGATCAGGAAGACCATGGAGGTCTACGTGGATGAAGGTGCAAAAAGTTATAGTAGAGATAAAGCAAGTATATAGCGAAAAATAGCGAAGGTGCAAAAAGCTTTCTAGATATAAAACCAAATATTCAAAGTTAATTTATTCTCATTCTCGCATCATTTGTGTAGGAAAAAAGAAATATTGTTCAACCTTGTATAACAAAGCAGAAGAATGTCATGATTTAATGTAGACTAGATTTAGTGATTATAATATATTTCTAACTTATATTCAACACTTATGCCTTAAAATTACGTCTTTACCTTAACTTTGTTGATTTGATTTTAAAGAGAACTAGTCAAATAAACCTTTTTATATTAATGTTGCTAAATCATGTGTTAAAAAGCCATGATTTAGCGGATGTAGCGGAAAAAAGCGGGGCTTAAAATTGATCTACCGTTTAATAGTGTTATATTGAAATAGCGCAGCGGTCAAAGAGCGCTACACGCTATAGTAGGGATTTTATGGGGCTTTGGCGGGGTTTTAACTGCATAGGTGAAAAGAATAAGAGGGGAGAAGTTATTGATCAAGGATATACCTGCAAGAATAAGATGGGAGAAGTTATTGATCAAGGATATAGTAGAGCAAGGAGTATGGAAAGCGGAGAGATCTAGTTTTTTATGGAAAGTCAAAGAAGAAATCAGGGCTATCAGAATATATAATGATAGAGAAGAGGACTAATGGCATTGGGCATGTAGTAAAAATGGTATGTACAACTTTAAATTGGTATGGAATGCCATTCGCAAATCACACGATAATGTCAGTTGGCTAATTTCATTTGGAATAAAATACACATACCCAAAATGGTAGTTTTTATATATAGAATAATCAAAAGTTATTTACCAGCAAAACAAAGATCGATACAGCGTAATGTAAACATCGATCCATTTTGTGTAATATGCAATCAATGCATTGAGGACATAACACACATTTATTCTCAATGTAAATCGAATGCATATGTGTGGAAGTGGGGTAGAATCAAATTGAAATGGCCAACATCACGAACTGAAGTTTTGAATATTAGCACATAGGTAGACAACTTGATTCAAAATTTTGGCAAAAAAAGTAAAAGTAGTGATATTGCTAGTGCTTGGGCCATTTGGAAACAAAGAAACATTAGGGTATTCACCAATAAATTTAGCACAAAATTACAACTTTGCAATCGGATAAAAAAGATGGTAAGTATAAGAGCAGGCAAATCTAAGCATAGCAACTATATTTATAGTAAAGATGAAGAGATTTGCAGAGAATGATAGTTATATAATGCTCACTGAACCACATAATGTAGGTGGTTTAATTATGATCATATGAACGACAAGGCAACCTTAAAAAGCCCAGAGTCTTTGGTATGGATTATCTACCTAAATCGATTACAAATATTTTTTACATGAATTTTTTTTCAAGGAATACAAGCTATTACGGAATATAGGAAGAGTTCGTGTTCAGATCCTAAATGGGTGGCAATCGAAAGCTGCAATACTGGGAGAGTATTCAAATAGCTCTATTATAATCAATTAAAATTTATAGATCTAAAAAAGTTAAGAAGTAAAATCTTATCTGAAAGAACTGGAGGATATAGTTTGATTTTAGAATCAATCAGCTCTACATACAGCAAAAGGTCGATAATTGGTGAAGCAAGCATAGATCTATTAGATCGTGAATGGATCTGAGCTGTTGCTATCCTCCCAATTTGAGATGAAAGACTTAGGAAATGTGATGCTAAAAATAAAAATGAAAAAAACCTGAAATGGTTTCTCACTCAGTCAGACTCACTACATAGAGAAAATCTTGAAAATGTTTGATTATTTTGATGTGACACGTGTTCGATCTTTCTATGATCCTAGCATACACCTTATAAAGAACAGAGAACCTAGCATATCACAAGAATCAGAAGTGATATGATAGCTTAACCAAAGAAGAGCCTACCTCAGCAGCCAAGGAAGTGAGGGAGTAAAAGCAAATGATAGCAAGAGTAATATGGGATGCTCTGCTTAATTCTATTTATGAGAACTCTACACCAACATCTATAAAGTTTGTTTTCAAAATTCATTTTTGAAGTAGTAGTTCAGGTTCTAAGGGTGAAAAGAAGGGGAAGTATGGTTCACAATAGAGTTAGCAAGGGTAAAAGTGGTAAAGAAAGCAATGTTGAATAGAGCTGCCATTATTGAGCTTTAGTTTAAAAAGGGAAAATTATGAGTTTAGTTTGTGATAATTGATGAGTGATGGAGATGAAGTCGAAGGCTTGAGAGGTCAACAGATAAATCGTATGGGTAGTGAGTTTTGGGCCAAGGTGGTTAGGCCGTTGTATTAGCATTGTATATATTATGTCAATAATGTATATACTTTGTAGTTTTTAATATAGTAATTTGAATTCTGTTCCAAGAAAATATATTTTAATATCATTATAAGCTAATATTTACTTGCCCAATAGAGGCTATCAAAGGCAAAATGTATAAAGAATTTTCGAACTAGGGGCTACCCAAAATATGAGAAGTTAGCTGTTATTTTTTAGGATGTAGTAGCAGGAGGAAAACCTCAAGCCTCGCGCTTAGATGAATTTGATTCAAGTGACGATCACATCGATTTGCATCAAAGTGTGCCTAGTTCTACATCTCGTCATAGTGCGTTTATAGAGGCGTCACTTGCTAAAGAAATAACCAACTGAAGTATATGAGAAGGCTATGAGTGGTTTACCATCTAGGACTACAAAAAAGAGAAGTATATGTGACAAAAGCCATGAACTAAGGAGGGAATGGATCTTATCGGTCTAAGGATTGGTACAATGACTATATTGGGAACTATATTAAGTTATTATGAGTTTTCTAGACTATCTCATTCATAACAAATTTTATGTAGTATTTGATGTTAGTTAAGTGTTTAAAACATGTCTTGGAATTTCAATGGCTTTATTTTGTGGTTGTATTTTAATTGATTTATTGACAAACAAGTTTTATATATGGTTTTAGGTGCATGTGCTGTGATCTTTTTATTATGTTGCAATATTGCTATAATATTTTATATATATCATGTTAATTTTATTTGCTATAGAACTAAATATACTATATGAATGATTTGATTAGTTTCATGCAACTTTTATACGTTATTAATGATCCCGGTGGGTTTTAAATTGATGTTTATTGTTTGCAGGTTACCTAAATTAACACGTGGACTTTTGTGGCTATATAATTAAGAACGGATTGTAATTTATAGCAGAAGGAGGTTGTAGCTGCACTGTAAGATTTACAGAGCAGAAGGTATGTTTCAGACTTGTTGCACTTATTTATCTGCATTGTCTTTCTAAGCTAGTTTGCAATATTGTTATTGTTTCCAAGTGTTCTAAAGCTTTACTTGTATGAAGTAAATATTATGTTTATACAATTTTTGAAGCATGATCATAATAATTACTTGAAATGGTCTTTTGATTCAACCTTTTGTTATGCTTATTGCCACTCTACTCTTTAAAAGGTTCATGGAGTTCTCTTTATTTGGGTCTCAATATTTCACCCTATATGCATACTTATCAGTTGATTAATCTTTTGGTATGGAGAGAACTTACTAGTATATAACAATCCCGATATTTATGTAGTATGGATTAAGATTTTTGATTAAAAAATTTAAACAGAGAACATCTTATGTTATAGACATTTTTGATAAATCGAATACATTTTGTTACACATTACCATCATGCTACTTGACATTGCTTGCTTTTCTTTTTTGCATATCTATATATCATGTTCCAAATATACTCATACTATTATTGTAAATTGTTAAATTACCAGAACTACTTAACATATCATTGAAAGAGTTATGATCTTATAATATATTTTCTTTAGTACTACTTTTATTGTTGTTGTTGTTTTGTTTGTTGTCATTGATGTTTAAAACAGTAGTTGTCTGGTATGAAATTTTATAAGTTGTTTATCTTGCAATTTAAGAATACAGTTATGGTGTAGATTGTTATGTCACTTGTTTGCTTGCTTGCTTTATTATCAATATAAAATATGTTTGCAAAATGTGTTTATACACAAGTTATTAACCTAAAAATGAGTTCAAGTAGTGAATCAAGTAGATTAAGTGTAGTGAACAAGAAGCTATTAAATTGATGGTTATTCATATCAGAAAGAGGTATTATTCAAGATGCATCTCGAGACAACCATATAGAAATGACTTGTTGAGCGGAGGAGAGTATTCCTTTAATATATCCAATGGTCACACAAATAGATGTTTTGATATGTTTCATCTTCAAACAAATATTTTATTAGTTTTTCTTGAGGCGTTGAAGACTCATGGGCTATTGCGTGATACACAACATATCAAAGTGGAACAACAAGCATGCATATTCTTATATACAATTGGACACAACGATAGTAATATAGGCGTTTCTGATTGTTTTCAACACTCCTCAGAAAAAATTTCCCATCATTTTGGAAATGTATTGAAGGTTATATGAAAATTTGCTAAAGAAGTTATCGTGCCTTCGAATTTCACAAAAATGCATTCATACTTAAGAAGCAAAGGTGATAATTATTGGCCTTGGTTTAACACATATTTTGTTATTTGTGTCATACTTCTCCATCCATAAATGAAAATTAGGCATCTCAATTTCTTATTGTACTTTGTTTACCTGGTTTGTTAGTCGCTACTGTTATTGTCATTTGTTAGCAAATTGGAAAAATAAAATCATACATGTGCCAAAATTTTCATTCTTATTTATCTATATCGAACAATCATTTTTATCATCGGTATTTTTTTCTTTCAAGAATTGCACTGGAGCAATTAATGCCATGCACATTAGTGCATCTATGGCAAGAAAAGCACGAATACCCTATCGAGTGAGGAAAAGTTTGCCAACTCAAAACGTAATGTGTGCATGTGACTGATATGTATTTCACTTATGTCTTAGCTGGATGGAAAGGAAATGCAAATGATTCAAGAGTTTTGATGACTAATAATCCAAATAAAAATCTTCCGACGTCCCAAACAGTAATTTTTTACCATCGTTTTTTCACATTAGTTATTTTGATAATTTCACTCAAATGGAAAGATATAAATGTTGTTATGCAGCATACATATATGGGAAAAATTAAAATAAATAGAGATGCATTACGACAACACAGTGCTAATTACGTTTTATTTTGTATTTATTATAAAAAGGTGGAACCCAGTGCACGGAGTTTGTATTTATTATACAATAGGAAAATTTATTTGGTTGATTCTGGCATATGCTAATATGCCTGGGTTTTTGACACCATATAGAGGAGAAAGGTATCATGGTAGTGATTATATAGGAGAAAACAGAACACCACGATCTATGAGAGAATATAATTCTGAGAGAATATAATTCTGCGCATCCATCTTACGAAATATCATTGAACGTTGTTTTGATGTTCTTTTTGAGAAAAATGTGTGATTCTCTAGTAAAAGAGGAGAGCACACATGATACTATATATATAGAACATAATAAGGTGCTGTCAACATGCCTGGCAGGTGACGAAACTAAATAAAAGTAACAATGGAAAAAACAGGTACTCCTATAATGAGCTCCGGCAAAGCCACCGCCCATTACACCCCAAAATCGAGCTCCGGCATGACTACCGCCCGATAGTAAGGTGTTGGAGGTACCTGGAAATGCTGAATATCATCAAAAGCCACTTTGAAAAGCCAGAGATACTAAAAGCCTCAGCTAATGATCCACTCTGAAAATCCACTCTCACTACAACAAAACTTAACATTGACAGCATCCTTTCTCAGCGTTTAAGTAGCAGGTGCGGTAAAAGTAAATTACGAAGAAAATTATACACGTAAGAACGCTGACGATATTCATTAGGTTTAAGTCTTTTCTGTTTGCCGCCTCTCATTCACGTCATTCCCTCCAAAAGAAATTTTTTCCCCCTTATCTCCTAATATCGCTCTTCTTTTCGTAAATCTAGAAAGAAGCCAAATATTTCTTTGTTGATTTCATCCTTCCTTCTTTAGGTTATCCCCTTTTCCCTTAAAACCTTATCTCAAAGATGCCCTAATTCGATTCCTTTTGGGTTTTACAGTTCATATATTGATCTAGTCGAAAAGAATCAATTACAAGTTGAGTCGAATACTTTGATTTCAAGTTCAGACGAAAACAATTAAGCTTTTCCATTCATTGATTTCCCTAGCCTGGTTAAGGAGAGCTTTCTACGAAGCAGGTATAAACTTAGTAATTTTTTCCATACTCTAGTTTTGGTTCTGTCACAAAGTTTCAATGCCTTAGTATTAAGAAAAATTCTTACTCTTTTATAATGTTGAACACTTAAAATAAACGTGAAAGGAAGAGGCAAGATGTTTTGATTATTTATTTAGGAATTTGGTTTAGTAGATATAATTAGGGTATGTATAATAAAAATTAGGGAACCCAATTTTGATTGCTGCATTTTAGGCTTATAATGTACACGCATTTAAGTAGACATCTGTTTGCTGCATTTTTAGGCTGCTCTATGAAAAATAATTTTGGTGTTTATATAATATTTTAGAAGTGAGATCTATTTACATTTGTAGTGACTAGGCACAATGCAGCACAATGCAGTTTCCATATTTTTATGCAAAACTTGGTAAATATTGATCAGTTCACTTAAATTCAACCTTTATGCGAATAGTTTACTGAATTATGTGTGGTTTTCATCATAATTTTTTTTTCGTCTCTGTTTTGGGTTTGTAATGTAGCATTAAACCGATATTTTTTTTCATTGTTTTCATTATTTTTGATGTTTTGGTAGTTCCGAGTTTGACATTTTTTAATGGCAACTGCACTGCTTTCTTGACCGTGTGCAGAATCAGGCCCGGTCCCGCTGTTTGAGTTTATATCCCTTTGTTTTGTAATTGGAAATTTGAGTTATGCAACTTGTACTTGCATATGTGGTCACATGACTGCAGTCCTCACTTAAAGATTTGTTATCTGACTAAAGCTATAAAGTGTAAATGCAGTCTTTTAAGGATCACAATACATTATTATGTCTGTAAGGATCGCATATTATGGTACCTAACCATGTGTATTTTATTCTCAGATATATGAGTGTATTATTTGTTTATTTGTCTGCACTACCATGTTTTAATCCTTGATGTATGGGTTATGATTAAATTGGTCGACTGAAGTGTAAGCAGCCCAAATATGACATGCACTTGTTACAGTGTTATAGAACCAGTAAAAAAATCATCACGTTTAAGTATTAGATTACCATATTTAGCGGCAATTTAGGCTTTTTATGACAACAATGGTGGGTTACATTTGTTGGGTTCTCTTACTGAAGGATTGGTAGAAAGCAACACTCATGAAGAATGATCAACTAGCTAGCACATAATCTGAGGAATGAACTGTTATATTCTGTATTTAATATGTCTAAATTCCTTAAATCTTTTTTTTGAATTTCTGTTGGAATGAAACCAAAATTCTTAATTCAGTAATTTTTTTTATACAATATATCTCTAATAAATGACCTAACTAATTTTTTTTAAAAAAATCATGGATTTCTTAAAAACATTTCCTCTATTCAATAATAGTTTTCTGAATCCTAGAAACTCATTTTTCTTCATATGCAGTTCAATGGAACTTTTTTATTTTTGTACTGATAGTTCAATTTAGTATAAACCACTATTCAATGAGACCAGTCCAATATATGCAGTTCAATGGAACTTTTTTATTTTTGTACTGATAGTTCAATTTAGTATAAACCACTATTCAATGAGACCAGTCCAAAGAAATATGCACGAAGAAATACCCAACTAGCAGGAATATTTTAAAAGACTGATAGATATGTTTTTGTCAGTACTGTAGTGATGAAAGTTGATCACATGTAGTAGTGTATTGTTGCTATACTTTGATAGTTTTTTTGTATTTATACACACCCGCGTTGTGTATGATAACCCAAATGCAGTGCTCTACATCTGCAGTGGATAGATAAAACCTGAAAATTATTAGCAAAGAAAGGAGGTTATGATTTTATGGAGCGAGCTATGAGATATTTTATCGCATGCCAGCTAGAACGTTCAGATATCAAAAGGATGAATTAAAAAGATCATTTTTACAACTTTATGGCAAGTTAAAACAAAGATAATGGATTGAAGGAACTTTGATGGGGTAGGGTTTATGTAGGGTGTGCGTCGGTGAAGAGAGTAATGGGTGTAGTTGGAGGTTGGATGATATTTTATTTAATGTTTTAACTTTTACGTCTGTGGGGATATGTAGGCAAAGACTAGTATGGGAAATTGATGATTTAGCAAGGGAATTTAAGTAATGTATGAGGTGATATGGTCCGTTGCTTTTAACTATGGTGAAGCTGAACTATTTTTGTAGGTGTGGACACGGTATGGATTGAAGGAACTTTGATGATGAATTTGGGACAATGTTAACCCATATATTATTGTTTACAGGGAAAATCCTAGGTGTGATTGCATAAACTTTGTCGAGATTTCTATGCATAATATTTTCCTCCATCACTATGACATAACCCATCTATGAAGTTACTGGCACGCTCAGGATAACCGAGACATGCTGCCAGGTAAGATTATGAAACATGTACAAATACCTATTTAACCTTACGATCAAATTGGTAGAAAAAAAAAAGCTTTTTGCAGCCATTTGGGGTGCTACATGGCGGCATATCGGCATTGATAGCTGAAGCGTTGGGAAGCATTGGGGCGCACTTAGCAGCGGGGCCTGGTGTACATAGGATTGCTGGAATACAACTGAGCATTAATCATCACTCCACTGCCAAACTTGGAGACATTGTTTATGCACGTGCTACGCCCATACAAGCTGGAAAAACTATTCAGGTAAACAATGAGTTTGATGATCATTTGGGAAGAAACCATTTGCCAACCTAAACCTTTTCTTTTCTTATCTTTTCAAAGAGCCCATTTGACAACAGCTTATTTCAATTCTTCCTAAAGGAGTTTTGAATGGTAGAGTGGAAGTAGTTTTGAATAAATAGTGAAAGCTAAGAACCTTCTGTTAGACAAGTTAAAATTGTCATAAAATTTAGTTGTAGAATTTGAAATAAAAAATCATAAATAAATATTTGTTTCAAATGACTTGCCAATTTATTTGTTACTTTTAAGTTAAAAAATAAAATAACTTATTGTTAGACGCTTAAATTCTAAGTTACTTTTACTACTAATAGTAACTTCAATAGCAATAAATTCAGCCCTAATCTTCTTATTTTTATTTATTTTCCAACACCGAATTACCACTAAACATTCAACTGGGTGTTCAGTGTTCGATTCATAAAACTGAATGGGAACTAAACATCCGTTTAATAAGTGTCTAAAGTTAGGCGCCCATTTAATGGTCTTCTGACGTTGGATGCACGTTTAATGAGCTTTACCAAATATAACTTAATAGTGCATTAATGGACGTCTGAAGTTGGACGTTCATTAAATGAGCGTCTGATGTTGGGCACACATTAAATGAACGTCCAACGTTAGACGTTCATTGAATGTGCCTAACTGCTCTTGTATAATAAAGTTTAAGCTATACATAAACTACGGCAAAATGTCACCAAATCAGTTGTACCAGATGAACCTGGTGGTAAGAGAAAGGAGGAAATTTGTGCTAACTTCAGATAAAATAAGTGTAAGTTTTATTATTTTTAATGCATATTCTTTTCCTACAACTTAGCTAATCCGTCCAAATATTATACTGCATATATTTTTCTCAATACTTAACTAACATGTCTAAACTTAAACTCAGCTATCGTTTAAGTTTTATTATGCGAAATATAAATAGAGAATATAAGATCAAATGAATAATTATGAGGGGAAAAATTAACAAGTTAAGGTCAAAACTATGGAAGAAAGTAACTTTGTGATTGACTTAATATACCTAGCAGTAAGAACTAAAAGCATTCAAGTTTACATCTCTTTCAACTTGACATTGCAGTTCCAAAATTGACATAAAATTGATGATTTTCTTTACTATGCTACAAACAGCGGCCTCGCTGCTTCTTGTTGCAACAGCTTAGTTGTTGCTGCTTGCAGAGTGAAGTATTTGGTTCAGGTTGAGCGAAGCATTTGGTTAAAGCTTTTGATACCTTACTCTTAATTGGGGATTATAGTAACAACAATGAAGGAAAGAGACTGCAGAAAATACTCAGTTAGAACAGTATGTCCATTAACCTGCTAAGCAAGAATATAGTTAAAACTTAGGATAAACATCATGACAAAATCATGTATATATCAATGCAAACCAAATACTACAAAATGCATGATAGTCCACTGAAGCATAGTTAAAAACTGAGTATTACTCAATTAAAAAACTGGGTGATACTCCATTAAAAACTGAGTAAAAAACTTCACATAGTTTTAAAAGACTAAACAAAATCATATATTTTTTATAATTTCATTTGAAATTCATGAGTAATTTTGGTATAGTTTCTGATTACATTTGATGTCAGTTTTATGATTTTTCTTCTTCTCATTTGGATTTTCAGCACCTGACACAATAATCTTCATCCTTTTTATTTTTTGTAATGTGCATGCTGCTATATAATGCATATGCTTTTATTTCAAAAGACTTCACTGCAGCAGTCACTATCTTCTTTGCAATTTTCTTTCTTCTTCAACTTGAGTTTTTTTTAGATAATAGAAGAGTACATTATTGAAGAAAATGTTACTTTATGTACAGAGAGTAGCATAATGCAAATAAATATTTGCAATGATGAAAAATATGTTGGTACTTTAGTATTCTTGTTTTTTACTTTAATTTTGCAAGTCGTAGACAAGCCTCTAGAGCTATTTGAGTTTAAAATTCGTAATCCATTAAAATTTCTTTTTATGACTTCTGTCACTTTTTCATATTTGATTGTTGCGACCATTTCTTGCGGGTACTTGGTAGTAAGGTCGGTATAGTTGCAATAATCAAAATACATCATAGAGTTCTAACCATTTGCCGAGGAATAAATAAACCACTGAACTAGTGCAGATAAGAGATGACCTCACTGCAGTAATAAAGGGCATTTCAATCGATTCTACATTGAAAAAGAATGACAAACTGGTTGTTAATATGCAGTAAAATCTTGAGCTATATTATTTTGGTCTGTAATGCAAGATTTTGCAATGCTGCTTCAAAATATATACCAGCATAAGGGCTATACTTCTACATCACTTGAGGAAAGGTAAGGATAAGGAAGTCAATACTTTACATCACATGCATGTTTATTGTCACTTCATAATCTCCCTATACAACAGTTTTGAAACTACTTTTCATCGCAGGTAATTAAAGATAGCGATGGCACATTCTTCTTCCGTAGCAAGTAGCAAGCATATGAAACTTTTTAGATGCACGTTTTGTTGTTGGTATTTGGTGCGGACTTACTTTATTGATATTATATTTTTGTTTAACATATACCTTATCTTTGTTTAACAATATTATGATAACTTGGTCTACTGTGTTATTTTTGTTTATGGATATTATTGAAACTTGATTTATAGATGTTTTTTGTATATTAATATTGTTTTAGCTAGTTTATTTAACAGATTATTATTCATTAGAACATGTTATATATATTGGTTGCTTGATTATACTCAAAATGTAGTTTTGGAATATGCAAATATAGTGGAGTGTTAATGCTGTAAAAATCATATAAATAGAAGACAACATCTATTTTAATGTTGTCAATGAAGAAACAACAGCGTTTAATTCGTGTTGTAATTATCATTAAATAGTGGGTAACAGCGTTTATTAAACGCTGTTGTAAACTGTAGTAAAAACATCATCCCAACTGTAAAAACATAACACAACACGCATTAAACGCTGTAATAAAAATATTAACAGCGTTTAATAAACGCTGTGGTATCAAATTTTTTACAGCGTTTTCTATTTTGCTGTTAAAACTTTTGCATCTACGACAGCATGTCGTTATACAGCGTTTATAATAACGCTGTCGTATCATATAACAGCGTTTTTGAAACGCTGTCAAAAGCTGTTTCTGGTGTAGTGTCTGAAAATCTATGTAGCAGCCTCAGCTAATGATCCAGAAAGAAAAAATCCACTCTGAAAACTCTGATAAAGTTGGAAGTATCACCATCCTCGATCAGCAATCCGGGAAAAGGCTATCCTGCACACCTGTAAAGAGATACTAACATCCTATCTAACCCAAACCTGTAACAAAACTAGGAAAAAAATTAGAATGAAACACATATATGTATATAAGTAAAATTTATATACATATATGTGTAAATAAAACATAATAAGATATAATAAAGCAAAATGATCTAGAACAAAAACTAACAGTTCTAAAGAGTAAGGGAGATATGGTCCAGACTGGAAGAAGAGAAGAGAAGAAAAAAAAATTGTCTTTGTGGACCATCAATTAAAAGCAAGTTGTGGAGCACCGAGGGATCGTCATTTAAATTTGAAAAGATATTAATACTATTATTATTAGTGTCAAAAATATTATTGTGTTGTTTAAATATATTAATATTATTACTAACTTTGTTAAGATATTCCTTAAAAAGATTGTTTTTGGCTAATTTATATTTAGGATTAGAGATCCAATTAAAGCAAAAAGACGAAATTAAAAAAATCAATTTATTGAAATGGTTTTTATTATTATTAAAAATAAGTTGATTTCTTTCAAACCAAATGTACCAACAGGATATAGTGAATAAAGTATCAAGCAAGTATCTATTATCCTTATTAAACTTAAATCTAAAAGTGTTCCAATAGAAAAAACAATTAGTAATTCTAGAATTAATATTAAAGTCAAAAAAAATATTAAGGGTGTTCATAAGAATAAAATGAGTATCCATACAATTATAGTAAATATGCTTAATATCCTCCAAAACCTATTACAAAAATAACATTTATTGTCAATATGTATATTTTTTCTTTTTAAAAATTCTATAGTATTTAACTTTCCATGCATAATTAGCCACATATGGATTTTAGATTTAGGAGGAGCATTTGATTTCCAAATAAATTTAAAATAATTATAATTTACACCCGAAAAGTTAATAAATCTATAAAAAGAATTAGAAGAATATTTCTTACTTTTATCCTACTCCCAACTAATTAAATCAATATCAATATCAATATCAATATTATAAAGATTTAATCTAGCGTTGAGCAGATTAAACTGCCTAAGGGTAGAATCTTCTAAAATTCTGCTAAAACTAAAAATCCAAGGAGGGTCATTTCGGGAGAAAAAACTTCTGAAATAAATGCATATTTAAAGTTGCAAATATCATACAATTCTCTAAACTCAATCCTAAGAGGAATGGCGGAAATCCAACTATCGTGCCAAAAGGAGGTATTATTAGAGTGAACTTAATATTAATGCCTAAATTAAAAATCGCATTACATTTTAAAATGAATTTCTAAAAATAAGTTTGTTTACAAGAAACCGATGGACTAATTTGATGAAGATTATTACTACCATTATAGTAATATTTAGAAATAATTTCTTTCCAAGTGGCATTATCATTAATGTCCTTAAACTTACATAACCACTTACTTAGAAGGGACAAATTCATATTACGCAAATTAATAACTCCTAAACCTCCATCCTTTTTGGATTTACAAACAGTTTCCCAATTTACTAAACTTTTAATGCAACTATTTGAATAATCACCATTCCATAAAAAATCTCTTCGAATTTTATCTATTTTATCAATCACCCAATCAGGAAAAAATTGCATTGACATCCAATAGATCGAAAGAGCTGATAAAACAGAATTAATTAAAACAAGTCTACCCGCTCTAGATAAAAGTCTTCCATTCCAACTAGAAATCCTATGTTTAATTTTATCTATAATTATAAACCAATCATCGTGTTTTAACTTAGTAGGCCTAATCATAAAACCAAGATAGTCAAAAGGAAAACTCATACTTTTACAATTGAGCGTTTTAGCAACTAAATTTTCAACTTTATCAAAATCATTTAAAACTAAAACCGAACTTTTATCAAAATTTATTTTTAAACCTGATAGAAGTTCAAAACTATAAAGAATAAACTTAAGAGAGATAATGTGTCTAGGAAGATGAGAAGAAAAAAGCAAAGTATCATCTGCAAATTGAAGGACTGATATACCGTTATGCGATATATCATTACCTATATATCCCAAAGATCCATTATCGACCGCTTTTTTAATTATCTTAGCAAAAAAGTCTGCGACTAAGTTAAACAGAAGGGGCGATAAAAGATCCCCTTGCCTTAGTCCTCTCTTATATTGAATTTTATTACCCATAATACCATTAACCATAATACTAGAGTTACCAGATTTAAGCAAATTCGCGATCCAGCTAATCCATCTAGGACTAAAACCTCTAGCATGAAAAATATCTACTAGAAAATCCCAATCTACCAAATCAAAAGCTTTTGCAAAGTCTAATTTTAAAATAGTACAGGTAATATTGTCATCTTATAGTCTTCGCAAACAACATAATATTGTGATAAATGCATGTGCAATTCATACTTACATTAGAAGACATACTATGGATGATGAGATTTTTGTAGAATATCAAGACAATGATTTGGTATCTTCCAAAGAAGAAAACTTTGAATCTAATCAAAGTTCGACTAGAGTGAATTCAACTCAAGGAGGAAGACATGATTCCAACAACCAGAGAGAACGGATCCATAGAAGTATGGCGGCATGTTCTCATTTACTCTTATAGATTTAGTATGGTTTTAGGAATTATATCATCTTTTCAATATTATTGTTAGGATGCTCAACTTTGTGTAAAAAATTAATATGTATCCATCGTATGGTTTATTGCTTTGACTTTGCAAGTCAAGTCAAATTGACTTTGCAAGTCAACTTTGTGTAAAAAATTAATATGTATCCATAGTATTTGGGATACTTGATTCAGTTTTCATATACTTGTCTACTTACATTTTGGTATATAAATTTTTATGTAATTCCAAATATTTGAATTATCAAGCACATGTTGTTTTGTTTCAAATTCCACCGTAGAAGCCAAAAATCTATAATAAAAAAGGTCCATGTTGAGTTTTTTTACCTTTTGGACTTATAAGTCGTGGTTGTGCGAAATGAATTTTTTGACTCTTTAAAAGTAGAAGAGCTCTTGAAATAAGCAAAGCAATTTAGCTTTGGGTTGCCAAATGAACCCCAAGGAAATTGCGATAATGTATTGCAGTAGGTTTAGTTCCATAGTTAAGAGCTGGTATGGGCAGATAAATCTTAATTTGCGATAATCGAAGAATGCATTATGCGTACATCATCCTCTTGCATGAGATTAAACACTGTCTGAGTAATTTAGGATTGATCCCTTAAGCATATATAAAAGCTAAGGTAAAAATCAAAAAGAAAATAAAAAATAAAAAAATCCAACTCTAGCTAATTATTTGTGAATAGTCTTGTTAACGCTCTCATAATACTTGCAAAAGGCTGGAAATTTTATACTGTATCTTTTTCACTGAACTGTTATCAGGTACATCAAAATATAGAAGAATAAATATAAAAATCATGCTACAAAATCAACTATGGTGACTGAACTTACTCATATACCAAATGTGTGCATGCCGTTAGTCAAGGGACAGTCCGATACTACGAATATTTCGCTGCTGATCCATAATTCCTTTCGATAGTAGCGTTTGCACGGGAACCAGTTCTCCTGCTTTTCCAGAAGCAGAAGATTCAGAAAGTTTAGGTTTGAACCATCTTCTCAAAGAAAGGCCGCTAATCCTTATCTTGCCAAATGATGCATCTCCTGTATATCTAAGTCCTACTCTCCTCAACATTGAGCATACGGATTGACCGATCCTGTTTCAAGAAGCAACGTTTTGTCGATAGTTTTTTAGACTACTCAGTATATATACTTAACATAATGAGAATATGGTTTCCTATCATAAATGTGAAATTACAATGTAGATAACAATATGCATTAGGTGGCCATAAACCACGGATAACAGTGGTAGTACATTTAACTATGTAGACATAGACGTGTAATATTGTCATATGTGGAAACAACATATACGGTCTAAAGAAAGCTATGATATTTATGGATGATAAATATCTGAAGTACGTGTGCAAGCTGAACAAGGCATATACGGTCTACAGTTAGCGCCAGGAGAGTGGCTGATCCAAAGACTAAGGAAACCTCATCTGAAAGGATACTAAGATACTGATTAGATGGATTACAGAATCCTGAATTAGGCTAGAGTCCAAAACAAGATAGTTGGATTCGCAGATGCTGATTAGATGGTGACCTCTCTAGTAAATTTATTTCAAGACATACGTGTAGTGTTCCAGTTTTGTTTATAGCAACACTTTCATTAACAGAGACAGAGTAAGTATGAAACAGCTACATTGGCAGCAAAAGAATGCTCGTGGCTACTACAGCTAACCGAAGATACAAGACAATGTATTTGTTATAAGACGGGCAGCAATTGCAATAACCAAAATGCTATAAGGTGAGCTACTAACACTTTGTTCCATGTATGGACAAAGCATTAAGAAGTACAACATCACCTCATTCAGTGGAATATTCTAAGTGGTGCCTTTGAGGATCAAGTTGCAGACAATATAACCGAATGTTATTAATTCCCAAATTCAACAAGGTTAAATCGCTGCTTGGAGCATGCAGCAAGAAATCGGTGCTGACAGGCAACACTGACATAAATTAATCACCACCCGTCATAGCAGGTCTTGGAAAACTTCAACAGATTAAAAAGCCTTGGAGGACTTATGAAGATTCTAGAAGACTCCAGAAGCATCTAGAAGACTTAAAGCATTACATTGTAATCTAGTGTTTTCTAGAAGTTTCTACAAAGTATTGTATGAAATGGACGTGAGTTTTCAAGAATTTCAGATCAATCTTACTATTAATATGTAACAAAGATTAGAGAAGAAAATTTCAGATCAATCCCACTATTAATATGAGATTGGGGGCCTCAAATAATATACCAATAAAATGTAATTTGTCAAAGTGCAAATTTTTGTAAGGTTGTAAGAATCCTTGGGTTTTTGTGACTTCTCTTTCTAATAACAGTTAGTTCCAACTACTAACTGTTATGTTGCAAGACAGTATCATTTTTTGTCTCCTTATCAGGCTAAGATGAAGATGAGGATCAAAATAAGTATATACCTGCCAGCAACGTTGATGGTTCTTTTCTCTCCACTGGCATAGTCCATCTGTATCTTCTCTACAGGTAGTAAAACATTTATATTGGGCAATCGTGCACCTGTAAAAGATAGCCATATACCATTTACAATGAGAAGCAGTAAGTTGATATATATTTTTTGTATTAATAGCTATACCCAGGTATATTAAAATTTAAAATACAATAAATATGATGAAAAAAAATACTAAAACTATTTTTGTTTTCTTCTTTAGTTTAATCTATTGTACCCAAGTACAAAGAACAAGATTCATATGTTGCCTCTTTATTTTGTAAGTAGAAAACATACACAATTATATTTTCAATTATATTGTCTTTTAATAACATGTATTTTCTTTTGTCAAGAAATTAGTCATGGGTTAATGATTTTCTTCCGCTAGCACCCATGTTTGTATATGCAACTGTTAAATCATAAAGACTATTAGATCTTGCCATGAATAAATAGTTATCTTTTTAGGATAAGATTGTCTAGGAGTGTTGATGTCCTAACAAGAAAATATCAAAAAGACATTGAAATTCACATGTTTTGGCTAGTTCAGAAAAAGGAAATCAAATTTTACAAAATATTACTTATTTATTTCTATACTGCATGAGCACTATACACAAAGATTGTTTGTTTTCCACTTCTCCATTTTTGAATGCCCAAATGGAATATGGACATCATCAATGGGCACACCCATCAAATGTGATTTACTACATGACCTATCATTGGATGGCACAACTTTCAGGTGTTGATTTTTAAGGTAGTTCCATCATTTGGTGAGCCACCGTTGAAATTAAAGAGTTTCCGTTACAGAGATTGCTAACTATAATACTGGAAATAACATTCCTTCAAAAACTATCTGTATTATTTCCTGTAATGTGATAATCTACAAAGAAGAAGAGGAAGAAGAACCGTTATCCAACAATGGGATTAACTATCAATTCACAAAAATGAGCTATGTAGACAATGGTAAGTAATAAAAATGTGAGGTAATACTTACCAGCAGCGAGTCGATGCTTCAAACCTTTAATAATTGTTAAGAGATGGACCTGAAAGATTGTAGCAATAGGACAAGTTTAGCTAACTTAAAATAGTGTTCAAATTCATATCCTTTATTAGAGAAATAATTACTGTAAAGTTACAAATACATTACGAATCGTTATTAAAATAAAAACAGAGTTAAACATAAAACGGACCAAGTTTAACCAACACAATGCACTTTCAGTAAGTAGGACCAATTTTTACACTTATTTGCTTTTCGGTCAGATTTCTTCAATATGCTTTTTTTAAGGTTTTATTAATGTTTAAAAACCTGAGAATCTTCATATGCCCGAGGTTCATAATTCATCCCCTTACATAAGTTTAAAAAAATCTTCCAGTTTCCCAGTCACTTTTTAGTGCAAAACATTGTCATTTCCTACATATGCATATGCAGACATGTGTCCAGACTGTCATAAGTGCGGGGCGAAACTCCTATTTTCATTCGGTGCAACTCATTAGACAATGTGCATGCAGGACAGATGTTAATATTGTTTATTTACCAAACTAACCTTGTGTCTTAAAAGTTGCATTTATTTGAGTGATATGGGTGTTTTCGAATTTGTACGTTAAGGTCTTTTAGAGCATCCCTGGCAATAGAGTAGTATTGTTGGGTATTTTGCTGATGTGATGATATTAATACTCACCACTACCCTAGCGGCGAGTATTAATATTGCGACTTACCTCAGTTCCAGAAATTTAAACTCAAAATCACTACAACGACTTACTCGAGTTCCTAAAGCTCGAGTAAGTCCCAACGATAAATCTTATTACTATAACATAAACTCTACTTAGATTAAACTCGTTTCTTCATGCGATCTTAATGGTCTCGTCATCTAAAAACCCTACAATCAAGGAATACCGACTCCTCCAGTACTTGTCACGACCAAACGAACCCATGTTCGACAGGATCGAGGCGCTCCATTAGATTCTCATTTTGATCCATATTTAAATCCAACTAAAAATTTAGCATCTGTGAGCATTCTACCATTAGGTGAAAAACATATCATAAAAAAGATTTCGAGAACATTGCAAGTAAATTCTACTACTGTTTTTTTATCTGTTCATATATTTTACAGTTAATTTATAATAAATTTACTTTTTATTACCATGTTCGTGATATCCAATATCGTGGAGCTTTTGTTGGGGTCGTTCGTACAAACGAAAGAACAATAACACGCCATCAAGAACTAATCGACATATTGAATAAGAATGGTTTCTACTACTTTTTCCAAATTTGTTGGTAAATGAATGGTGATCAACATTTATGCTTAGCCATAGCCGAGCATTGGTATGACATTAGGAATGCATCATGTAGCATATTCAGTGGCCCACTAGGAAATCCAGTATGAAGAATGGATGCAATCCCAGACAAACAACCTGAAGCAAGCAATGGACTCCACAAGCTTTGGAAGCGAAGGTAATGACAATGTGGATGATGATGGAGATGGCGCGGACACTAAAACTGATGGTCGACGACGATGTCGACTTTAGTTTGATGTTTTGCAAGTATTGTATTAAATGTGAATTAGTAGAAATGAAATTGTATCTTAATTTACATTTATGTAAATTTATTAAAAGAAATTACGAGTGTGAAATTAATTTGGATTAAAATTTAATTGTGAAATTTAGTTTATGTGAAGTAAAAATGTGTGATTTTGACCGTTTAACTCACCCAAAATTTTGAAACTGGAGTAAGTTGTTGCTACTGGGTAGTTGAATGTTGTTATCTTGCAGCAACCTATGGATAAAAAATTCCACAATGTGACCCCTATTAAGGTTGGTCTTAGTAATAATAATTACATGCTAATGTGTGTTGAATGAGCACATGTTAACATAACTTATAGGATATGCATATATATAATGCAGTTCTAAACATACAAAACATATTTTATTACTCTTCCAATACCGATACCTACGGTCAATACAAAAAAGATAGGTTAGCATCAGTTTATTGGCAGCCGACTGTAAAACTATGTCAAAATGCTTTGATGGTACTTAGGACGAATTTTAGTATTAAACTAAAGCAAACAACTTGTTCCAGTTTTAGACTTCATTAAAAACTTATTATAAAAGTAGACTTGGTTTTCACCAAGTCGGATTTTATGCTTGCGCACTTTGAAAGCAAAGTGTGCAAATATGAAATGCTGGCATGGTGAAAACAGATTTAATTTTGCAATAAGTATTCAACGAGATCTAAAATTGAAATGAGTTTTCCCCAGGTCAAATACAAAAATGTGTCCTGATACTTATAATGTGGTTGTGCATACGGCGTTCGCCGATAGGATAGTAAGTTTGATCCACGTTAGCTACATTTAATCAATGTAATTTACTGTGTTTGGGTTCGGAGCACACTTAGAGTTTACAATTGTAAGATTTATTTTTGGTCTATCTTATATATGTATGTATGTATGTACACATACATTCACACACATAATATACATAATATGTATATTATGTGTGTGTGTGTACATACATACATACAGACACACACATGTATATGTATGTTATGTGTACATATATATTATATTATATGAGAGAGAAAACATCTCATATAGATAAATTTGTTGAATTTTGAATATTTTTCAACTATTTTGGGTGATAATTCAAATCTTGAATTTCAATGTATATAAAAAAGACACAAGGAATACTATTTCCAAATGGAATATTTTGAAACAAATTAACAACGTTAATGATACCGAGTGTTGAATATAGAGTGGGTCATCCAGTGTCTAACTATCACAGAGCCTAACTTAAATGTGTACGGTTTGAGTTTCCTTAAAATTGATATAAGATGACAAAGGCTATAAGAAAATTCGGTATAGTTTCAGTAGACTGATTTATAACTGTAAGACATGCAATATATGAAGCAAAATTCAAAAATCCAGTTTATCCACCTCATCAACTATTATCAACACGAAATTTCAGACCGAAACCAACGGTTCATATATTAGAGTACAAAAAAGCAAACTGATTCAAATAAGTAATACTTCCAAAATTTAAACAAAACGTTAATCAATCTTCTATATTGAACCATGTTCATGCATGCTTGAGAAAGAGCAATCTTACCTCAACAGTATGAATAGGTAATTTTCTTGCATCAACAACAATAGGGTTGTCCTTAAAAGAGACCCGTGGAATGACGCCTAGAGAGGCAGCTTCCTAAAGTAAACAGGGATTCGGATTATTTATTAGTTTAATGTGAGTATTCATAAGTTTAATGTGAATAATAATGTCTAGGAGTCATTCTGACCTCGTGCACAGAGAAACAACGGATGTCATACTCACCAAAACCATCTAGCAAGGAATATATATTTGGGCATTTAGAAATATCAATTTGGATGTCTAAATTTTCAATGAATGTGTTTTTTAACGAAGAATCCCGAGGAAACTGCAAGCATCCTAGGACCTGAGAAAATACTTCAATCGTAGGTATAACACCAGCTGAAATTGTTTCACGGTAAGCCATAATTGCCAATGTTGTCCTGTTGATAAATTAACTAGTATAAAAGCCATTCAATCAATATCAAACAACAAACGTTAGTAAACCAAATATGCATTGAATGCCATCATATATAAGAAGCAAATAATTATTGGTTTTATGGAAATGATGTTGTCACCTGTGTTATACAGCCATTCAATATATTGAACTTAAGCATATACACTCCGTTTACATCACTATGAGAAGCTTAAATTTACATGATGCAGGGAAAATAATCAGATGCTTAAGATGTGTGATAACATGGGTTCAAAACAAGCACATTCAAAAAAAACAAAAAAAAAGGAGGAAAATCTAAAAATAGTTGTGGTAATTAATCATTTAAACAGAAATGAGATGACCTTTTGGGCATAGGTAATTAGTACATATCAACCAAACGAGGATGTAAAATTGCACCTCAAATAGATATGCACATTATTTATCCTTATCAACATGTAGAAAAAATGTCAAGGACCAATATTAAAGTGAAAAGCCTCTACAGTGTGGATCTAGAGGTATTGGATTTCCCGGACATAAACTGCCAAATTATTTATTTGTTTTTTTAAGAAAAAGTTATCTACATTTACTATACTTTGAAGGTTCATTGGCTATAGGTTGTTTCATTATTGTTTCTTAGAAGGAAAAAAAAGGTCATAGAAGAGGGAATGGGGAAGAGAATTGCCATGCTAAAATACCAGTTCAAAATTTTCAGTAATCAAAGGTTTAATTTACCCTATGCTGTTGTTTACCAATATAGCTTTGCATCATAAAAACCAGTTTGCATTCACAATCATTAGTGTATCCTCAAAAAAATTTAATCAAAATTATAAAGGACTGCCATAGATTTTGTCCTCTGATGAAATTTGATGATCAAACATCTACAAGGATGAAATCCAGCCACCAACAGGAAATTACTAAGGTTATGTAAAAATATAAATGCAAGTGACGAAAATTTCCCGGAGCAAATCTATGAAGAGAAATGGGATGGTGGTTAGCCATGTTCAACGCATATGCACGCTAGCAAAGTCTTCAGTACTTTGTAAGGGTTGTTTACATTTTTCAACATTTATTTTTGTTCACTACTGCTGATATTTTCCACCAGAGGCAACAAAAACGGAGTTAACAAGGGAAATCCTACCTATAAGACCGACCTGCAGTGTGGCTACATGATAATAGCGCACAAGGGTTATATGAACAAAAAAAAGGATGATTTACTGGAAAATGCCTAATCCGTTGAACTGTTTACAATAAAGGGAATATTTTAGGGCTTGATACTTGAACAGTAGTATAATTTTATTTTATTTTTACAACCTACAGAATACTGTTGATTCTGGATACATTATAAATGGGAAGCATCGGGTTAATTATTCAGTAAAGAATACTGCAATTAGTTAGTTGGAGCAGTTCTCAAATAAGAGCAAAGCAATACCATTTACTATTTATCTGTGGTTTCCCGGAGTTGAAAGTCACAATATTATCACCAAGCGAGATTGCTTTCTCCAAACTCTTTAAACATAAACCTAGAATAAAAGTCAAGATACAAAGCTAGCATCAACCATAAAAAGGGCGCGGGAGTAAAATGCTGAGATTTCTTTTATTAAAATGTTTTTTTTAAAATAATAATAATAATTGTATTTCAGTATCTTTACTATTCAAGGGGGTTGGCAAAAAAATAATTATGAAGGCGTGATAATGATGTTGAGAGTAATGAATCTAACCAGTCAAACAACGGCACATGATCTGGTTAGGGAGGATGCCATCACCTTTTGCTTTCGAAAAGAGTGTAAAGCCCAATTCTGCTTCGCCTTTTCTACAGTGTAAGATACAACAATCAGACACTCATAACTACTGGAATGTAAAAGTTCATATATATTACTTTTCACATGCTACAATTAATATTGAATATGTGACAACATTCGGTTTCACTCCCGCTTCTCTTATTTCATCTAGAACTTCAACAGCCTTATGTAATTGATCCCCGTCACCTGCAGGAATTGTTTTGTCAGGCTTATGGAAATACAGAAGTGTTATATGAATAGGATGCTTAATTTAATATTAAGAAGAACATATACAAACATGCTTCCTAACATATATGTCACAAAAGTAAATATGGTCGATTGTTATGACTATACATTGTGAAGATAGGTTGCCAGTTCAAACTGGATAGATTGATAAGAGGAAAGATGTCAGGAATATTACAAGAAAATATGTTTTCAATGGTTAAAAAAAAATCTTTTGAATAACTGAAGAACGGCAGAAAAAGAAAGATGATGAGAATAGCCACTGAGCCACATAGAGTTGATAGCACTGGATCGTTATGGAATGCAAGATAACCTAAATAAACGCACCATCTTAATCTAACTAAGATATTAGCACATGGACTTTTAAAGATATTAAGTGCAAAATATAGTAAGCTCATGTAAGTAAAGGATAGGAGGCAAATCCCCTGAAGGTGAGCAACATGAGTTTATTTTGAGGGTACACATTAAAACAAACGAATACACATATATTTCAGTAATATATCATCTGCAGTGGTCCGGGTTTCATGAGACTCTTGTGCGGAAATAATCGCATGATGAGAGATATCTAACACGCTAATTCGTAGCCCAAAAACATCCAGGGGGTAGATATATGAGAAATATGAGGAAAGCATAAATCATTATACAATCAAATTTGCTAGGTTTGTGTGATGCACAAATTCATGTGTTCAAAAAGTGGGTTCATGTGATACATGGATGTATGTGAAGTGAATCATGATGGATGCCAGGTTTGTGTAATACACAGATTCATGCGTTCTAAAGTGGTATCGATAGCTCGATTGGCCTGGGAGATCTTTCTGTAACAAGATTATTGGAACCATTGAGGAATAGCAAGTAGGATAGGACACATCAGGTTAAGTCCACATTTTATTTATTTCTTTATTAGAACATCTCCAACTATTTGTTGGTCCAAAATCACATTTTGTAGGGTTACAAAAAGTAACCCCATTGATTTCCCAAGAAAAACAGAACCAGACGCCTGAAGAACAAGTGCATGAAGACCAGACACTTGTTGAACAAGCGTAGACACTTGTTCAACAGACGTTTGAAGACTAGGTGTTTGTTGAACAAGCGCCTGAAGGATGGATGCTTGTTGAATAAGCACACAAACAGATTATAAATCCGGGACCGTTTCCTTTGAATTTGTAACAAATTACATTATTTACACTCTATTGAAGCGTCATTTGTGGTTACATATTACATTTTTGTGATATGTAACTTGTTGTTGGACATGCTCTTAGTATACGAACTATTAATCGACAGAGCTTGTACGGTCAGCTTTCTAAACATCAAAACCAAAGAGAATCCGAGTTGATTCTTGGCTATATAGTTTCAATAGGTGTACCTAGGCAGTCAATAGATTGCAGCAAGAAAATCTTAATGTAAACATAAATGAGAAACAACGTTTAAGAGATTTGTGAGTTGTAACCCAAAATCTCATTTAACATTCACTTATTCACTTGTCACATTAATATATTAGCAGACAAATTTTCATTTTAGACCTCCGACAAAAGCTTATTTCAAGTTTAGGCCTGTTTTCAAACTTATTATGAAAATATGCATTTTTTCACTATTCGGTCATTTTACACTTGCGCATTTTGAAAATGGGCAAGAACAAATTTGTTCTTGCGCATTTTCATTATGCACAAGTATATATATATTTTTTAAAAATTTGTACATACGCATTTTCAGAATGCGCGTGTACAAAAGTCCTGTATAGGTAAAAAAATGTCTATTTTCATAATAAGTGTCAAATGGAGCCTAAACTTGAAATAAGTTTTTTTAGAGGCCTGAAATGAAAATTTGTTCTGTGTTATCCTTATTTGTATTTTACAGGTTAGCAATCATAGTCTGGATTTACGTTTCCGAGTCAAAAATATTTGGCTTCGCTGAATTCTAAATAATGTAAGGATAATTTGTTACTTATTTATATTTTATATGATAAACACTAACAGTTGCCAAGTGTAGTTTATTAAAACCTTTTGTTTTATTGTTTCTATTTTACTGATACATAAGTTCCTACTAGGTAAGTCCAGGATAAACTTTAAATCATTAATATAAGATGTATCTCATTCGAGACCTCATCAGGTATGAGATATCCAGTGTGAAAATTCCAATCCAAGACAAGATAGAGATCTAAGGTTTACTAACTCGTTGAGGAAACAACGAAACGGTAGTTTTTTATTATTTTTTTATTTTAACAGATGTTGACAAGTTATATAAAAGTAAAGAAAATATTCATTACTCCAGGATGAAATGTGCCAGGGTCCCCAAGCCATTATTAAGCAAAGAAAATACTAATTACTCCACAATTTATCAATAAAAAGGAGACATACATAAGGAGGTGACTAATGCATTTAGTGTAGAAACTGTGGGAATCAACTTTACTGCCATAATTTCCTCATACAGCTCCAGCGCTTTCTGCCAATTTTTCCCCTGATAGAGGAAACATGAAACTATGGTTATTTTGTGTCAATTATCAAATGTAAAGGTACAACTTTATATATCGCGAGGTATAAGAGGACTAGGAAACATTGCCGGACCAACAACAGTGACGTCTTAGATAGAATATAACTTCATTTAGTTATGATTGCATAATTCTGTCGAGGTCTACTAAAAGTGCTTACATGAGATTGATAATTAATTTACGTAAACAACTGAAACAATACAAACATTGCAGCAGGCTCCCATCAGTGAGCTATATGAGAAATTTCCAAGCTTTATTCCTCCACTTCTTGCATCTCTCAAAATTTCAAAAGCAGTATCAACTTTACCAGCATGTCCAGCGACATCTATTATAGTGCTAAGGAACATCTGTTTGTATGTAAAAAATTAAGGTAAGGCAAATCATTATTCAAAATAAAGATGCATCAAGATGGCGAGTAGGGATATAACATACAATACTACAGAGTAGGTGGCTAAGAAATGATCATTCGACAGTACGTCATAGTTGAAGGGGATGTGAAGCTACGAGTATTTGAGTAGGCATTGAATGGTGAGAAGGGGGCTTGTTTGTTTTGCACTTAGATCCCCCATATTGCAAAAAGTATATTGTAATAATTAATTACGCTTATTGAAGTTTTTGTTGTAATTTTGTGGATATGTCAATCCAAGATGCAGTGGAATTGCTTTCTTTCAAGAATATTTTTCCCTATCTCATATCATAAAGGATTGTCGAAAACGTTCTTTTAGGATACAGTGGAGTGAGTTTGTATAAGTTGTGATCACTTGCACAAATTAAAAAACACTCTAAATGGTAAGATTATGCACGTATATGTTTAGAAAGCAAGAAAGAAATTATCTACCGATAGCGAAGTATTATCGTGAACATATAGGGAGAAGGCTTCTATTGGTGGTGACGTTTGAAACAAACAGACACCGTTTGGTTCAAACAGTCATATATGTTTGTTGTTTGAATTCAAATCCAAACACAAACGGGATGTACCGTTTTTTCGAACGGGATGTTGCCCTGCACCCCGCCAAGGGGCACTATGCCCTGCACACCACAACCTGATCGGCCAGGTCGACCGTCGTCAGCGGGAGCGTTGCCCCCGCAACCCTTCGCCTCCCTTGTAGTGATAATCAATTTAGACAATTTTATGAAAAACTTCCAACAGGTTTTAATGCTTATATTGAATTATAAAAACACTTCAAGTATAAAATTATAATGGTAGATGGTAAAAAAAAAAGTAAAAAAGCACACTTAAAGCGCATCAGCGCTTGATCATCAGATTAAATCAACATTCAGCAACCAGGCTTATTTTTTGAAACAAACACAACATGGGGCTGCTCAATTAACATGCAACTAAAACATCCAAGTAAACAATTTGCGCAACATGGCAGGCTCAAACTTGAATGTTACTTTTCCATATAAATTTATGGATCAACTTGGATACATCATAGACTTGTGCATTCACAGTCCAACTTTCTCAACATGTATTTATGGCCTTTCATCAAATGTAATGAGTCAGCCTTTGTAAATTGTAATGTTGGTAGCCTTTACAAATTGTAAGGATGCCGACCTTTGTAAATTGAAATTAAGCTTCAAATTTATATCAACTCATGTCATACGGGATGACACAATTATCATGTCTTAATTTCATAATTCATTCATGTTACAATTATACTAAAAAGGAATACACTACCTTAATTTTACCACAATAAATATTCAGTTTGATAGAAATCCATAGTGAGATGATAACACCACTTTTTAAACCAAATTAAAACAGACATTTATTGTCTATAATTAGCGCATCATTGGTATTACAAGCAGATGTTGAATAGGGGATTTAGATCACTCTGCTCAACAAACAAACATAGCAGGAAGACATTATGGTTCATTCTGACTGTATGGATTAGACAGTCGAGATCAGTAAAGGTTTACTAAAACCTAGTTGGGCTCACTAAACTTTCAGTGTATTAAAAACCATCAGAGTCAATTGGGTGGTTCAGTATGTTCAGTACTTTCCTGCTATTTTTGTTTACAATAGTAGCTGATCTAAGTTCCTGAAAAGGTTACCTCATCAGGTACAACACCATTGATTTTCATGTCATTGTAGATACTAAGGGCAAACTCCAAATCACCAGTCTGGCTACAACTATTGACAGCAATTGTATATACTTCAGGGGTACCCTTTATCTTATATTTTTGAAGCATTTTGTAAACTTCCCGAACACGATCAACCTAAACAAGATGATGAACACTGACAAATTAGAACATAAATCTGAATAGTCTGAAGACACAGGTAATTGGTATGAACAATGAAATAAATAAATTAGTTAATAGTAAAAAAAAACACTTATATAGCTTTTGACAAACCTATAGCATTGAAATAAGGTATCATTTTTTGTATATTTTATTGCGAGTATAGTTCACATCTCAATTACAAACAACCATTAACATTGTTTATGGCTTTAGCTATAGATTTGAAGGTGTAATAATGAGATAATACTTTGACAGTGACCTTGTTGACAATTTGCTTGCAACACTAAACTGTTTCAAAATTATTTGAGCATGTATTTATTACTATATTTTTGACACAAAAAGGGATGCAAATGAAAATTTGATATCTTTTTAGAAGTCGCTGCAGTCTTGTAAACAGTTGAAATGCATACAAATTACCAATAAGTACAGGCTCCTAAGTGCATAAAATATTAGAATGTCATATGCGATCTAACCATACATGACATGGACAAATTTCCAAATTAAGCCTCCAGAAAAAACTTATTTCAACTTTAGGCATGAATCGAAACTTATTACAAAAATAGGCCTTGTTTTGCGCAAATATGGATTGTGCAAGTGTATTTTTGTTTTTTAAGAAAATTATTTGCACAAATTTGGATTGCGTAAGTGTTATTTTAAAAAAAATCAGAAATTTGTGCTTGAGCATTTATGGATTGCGCAAATGTAATTTTTGAAAAAAAAAATTTATACTTGCGCATATTTGGATTGCGCATGTATAAAATGCTGAAGTAATAAAAAAGAGGCATATTTTTGTAATAAGTTTGAAACAATGCCTAATATTGAAAATGAGTTTTTTTTTTTAGTCTAATTTGGAAATTTGTCCTCCATGACATATAGCTAAAATCATACCTGACCAGATTGACTGCAAGTCTTTATCAGAGCACCAATGGTTACATGATCAGGATCTATTGGTCTAGTCTCTGCCCTCATCTCTGCTAAAACATCAAAAGCACGATCCACTGCTCCAGACTGGCCACAAGCAGTTATGAGTGCATTAAAAATCACTCGGTCAGGCTGCACCTTCTACTGCATATAACACATCTTGATAAGCTTAAATAATAGTATTACGAACTTTAAATTATACCTTTGATGTTTAACTAGAAAACGATGAGAACCATACCTTAGATCTCATAATTCCATATGCACCAAATGCTTTAGCAACTTGACCAGCTCTTGCACAACCATCAATGAGTGCACCATATGTGTTCAGATTTGGCTCCACTCCAGCATTAACTGCTTCATGAAAAATCTAAGAAGAAAAATATATTTAATGATGCTGACCAAGTTATCATGGATGATGATGCAACCCCAGAAAGCAACTCTAGAAAAAGGAATTACATGTTCATCTTTATATTTTTGTGAATGCATGACTGATATATGGAAAAAGCACAAGTATTACGCATATTCTAAATTTCAACTGCATTATAAACTGCATAAACTTTAGTGCCTTTTAGTTTGGACAGCGGTTATATATTGACAGTTTTACAAATTAAGCTTCCTAAAGCTAAAAGGGAAGCATTGCTTTTTGGATCTCAGGGCAAATAAAGTAGGACTCAAGGCTGAAATGTAAAGTTCATGGCCTCGATGTGCTATAGCAACTAACGAAAAATCAGAATGCTCAATTTGAGAAAAATAATCTCCAGTTCTCCACAAATTATAATTGTACATACTTCAAACATCGCATCAACTTTTCCACTCTTAGCACATGTTGATATAAGTGTGGTATATAGTTTGCAATCAGGTACAAGGCCAGCCTCTTTGACTAAAACCATGGCCTGGAATGCACCTGGAATTAAAAAGTTCAAGGAAACATATTTTATAATGTTTTAAGTCTTAGATGATAAATTACAGAGCTAACAAAATGCAATAAATACCTTCAAAATCCTGTGAGCTTGCACAGACAGATAAAAGCATATTGAATGTGCTCAATGTTGGTTTTCGTATTAGTTTGCAGAATCTAAATGCCTCGTTGACAGCCTTTTGACGTTTGCAAGTGTTTAGAAACTTTGAATGATGAACCTAACATGTATAGGAAAAGGAGAATAATAAAGAATTAAGTATTAACTGAATAGTATATGACTTCTATATAAAAACTAACCTTCTCCATATCCAGCATTTCCTTCTTTTCCATTTCCTCCAACAATTCAACGCAATCTCTTAATCTGATCATCCACTCATAGAAATGTTTATACAGTTCATGAGAACCAAGTAAACTAAACAACAAAATTACAAAACTTACCAGGATGGAATCTGGTAAATCCATCGTGGCAAGAGAGAATTGATGAGAAGGCCATGTTGATTCTCTCTTGCCGGGATGAATTTACCGGCTTCCATCTTGTTAAGTCTAGCATTATTTTCAAACAGGGATTTGACCTTCCAGCTTTTAACAAGCTATTGTAAGTACGAATGTATGAAGCAGGAGTACTAAAATCATTCGTGATCCCATTTTGTTGGGGAAGCCTAGAGAATTTTATCTGCCTGTGTATGCCTGTCTTCAATAATCCATTCTCTTTACCGACAAGAACTTCCTTTGAGCATCCAGTAAGTGATTGTGAATCTAAAAATTCAAAAACGTTTACACACCTTTTAACCGATGCAGTAGAAAAGGCAACAGTAATTCATTATATGTTGTTTTAATTTATGAAATTGTAACCTTCAGTAAGAGTGGGTCGTTTTGCAGAAGTATCAGAATCTTTTAAAACGGTCTTTAGACGATTTGAATAGGTATCTTTACCCTTGTGATCAAGCTGACCAGGTTCAGTATTCAAATGTTTGATGTGTGATATAGAGCTCACTCCATTCTGTCTTTCACTGTTGCAGCTAGACACTTCTTTGATAGACTCTCTTAGAGACACATCATTACTTGAGATAAGAGCTTCACAAGGCTTAGCTGCAATGTGGCCAACATCATCACTTTCCTTTTCCTTGTCTAAGATAAATATGGAGCTGCTGGAGACAGTAGGGCCCACCTCCATTTGTGACAGTAAATTAGGCAACTTCGATGCAAATTCACCTCCTACGGATTTTACTTCGTTAACCATCATAGTTGTAAGAGATAAATCTCTGAATTCATTTGAATATGCCAGTTCATCTTTCGGTTGCACGTCTGTAACAGAAATCTTTTCACAGGTCCAAACTTTTTTTTGCACATCTACTTCAGAAATTGTATCATGTTTTATATCTTCATATATGTTATTATTTACTGTTGGCTGTATTGAAACATCTTGACTACTTAGAAACCGTTCAACATTGTGTTGACTTTCCGAAGTATCTGCATCATGTTCGCAAAGCTTGCTGCTGACCAGTGCGTTGCCTTTTTCATCACCACCAGACTAAATAGTTCACAGGAGCACAAAAGTTAGATTGAATATTGATTCATGTTATAGCTAATATTGTTAGTGTCAAAAGTGAATTAGAACAAAGGAGAAATTACTCATGCTAGCCAATGGCTTCATCTTCATTATTAAAACACTTATTTTTTTACATATGGGGTAAACATGCTATTGTATATCTGGCTAATATTGCTCTTCCTAGCTAATCATGAATAATGAAGGGCGTATTCTTAAAGCATGTGTACTTCTGGGTCGAGGTAATCACTTGTCACATTTTATAATACAAACGTAAAAGGCCCCAATAGATGGTCAAGTGGTTGAGCATCAAGCTGATTTGAGAAAGATGCAGAGTTTCGAAGCTATGACATGGACGCACTTTTAAAGTATGTGGATGAATATTTAGGTAGGCATACATTCCTCAAGTTTATATCATGGACCTTTCATTTTCTCATAGTACAAACTTACCAATGTTTGAATAAGTTAGGAAGAAATGACATACCATCCAAATTGTTTGCTTTTCCAACAACTAGGATATGTTAAAATGCCAAATAAGTTTGATATTCTAACCATCTTTGTTGCAGTATGTGCCTTGATGCTTGTGTACAAATTTACAAAGAGAATAGGGATATGAATCGCACTAACATAGCATGTACACTCGATGTCAATACATACCTTCCTTGAATATTTTTCGACTAGCCAGATATATAACTGAGACTAGTTTAACATTGGCTTCTTATATTAGAAAAGAAAAAAAAAATTCTTGCACTAGAAAACAAACATCCAGCCAAATTAAATGAGTTTGAAATCTATCATCTTCTACACAATAAAAAATAAACGTCTATCTTTATTTAGTGGCAGGATCCTAACACCATGTACATGATTTCTTATTATTATCGTATATGCTTAACTTGGGATATGTTTTTTTATTCCAAGAAAACATTGTTGCTGCTTGAGCGATGATAATTCGACCTGATAGAATCAAAACATGTGCTTTACCTGTTTTTATCATTGTTCACTTAAGCTTCCGTTTTTTGATTTATTTAGTGTTAACTTGATGTTCAAACAAGGCTCAACTTAAACTTACTAACTTACCATTAATATAACAAGTCTATTTTTTTTTATTACATGTCAAGGAATGGCACGTTCACTGTTTAAGAGTTATATTCTCTCAACACTGTTTAAGAGAAGAATCAATCCTCCACTTTTACTGCAAGATATATTCTCTCAACATCATCTCGCCTTTCAATGAAAATGATCTGGTACGGTGAAGGATTACACCATATAAAGAAGACAGACTCGACCGGACGGACAAGGCGAGCAAACCATTGATCAAAGTGAAGCTACCACCAATACGAGCACATTTAAACCCCAAGTACAAGCACATCACAATTCGACTTGCATGGTCTATCAGATGGCGAAGGCAGCGTGTGCATGTCTTTACTTGTACATAGCTCATCCTCAACAAAAGCATGTTCGCGTGCCCGTACAAATGGTAATTAATTACTATTGCTGTTACAATAGTAATCATCATCAATCATCATGACGCTTACTATTATTACTGTCGTTGTTGTTGAGAGACGAAGAGATATCAGGTGGATCAGGGCTACCTAAACGACGGACCGGCTCTGAGAAAATACCCTATATGCAATAAAGAAAAAGGACGGACTCCTTGCCCTCCTTTAATAAAGTACACATAGCTTTAAATGGACACTATACAAAAATAGTACTTTCTAAATCAGTGCTCCTTAATAATGTATACCAATATGAATGCGTTTAAAATGTTGCATGATGTTCTCATCAAAATTTATAAATATTGTAAACATGACAATGGTACTAGATGTCTGGGTCAGAAATGCTCACAGTGACTTCGTTCATCTTCTTCTTCCCACCGTTACTTAAGTAAACGATCCGCAACATTCCCAAGGTGGCAGCTGCAGCAACAGCAATCGCAATAATCGAATCCGCACCCTCCGATTCATTCATCGAACACTTTATTTCAGTACAAATACCAAACTTTAACTTCCTCTTTCGGTCCCGAAACCGATACCGAACAATGGAAGGCCGACGCAGCTGGAGGGCCCCGCATCCGAGGACGTCTCTTCGAGTGATTGGGTTGTGGATGTGGGACTGAGAGGAGGTAGAGAAAACCAGGGTTTGGTTTCTGAACGTAGCAAATGATTTTTCCATTAGTTTCTCTCTGTTTCCTTTCCCCTGCAGGGAGAAATTGGGATGCAATGATAGAAGAGAGAGTGGGGAGAGGAGAGGAGACGGTTGTTTTAGATAGCGGGATTGCTTACGTGGCATTACTGTTTATCTTTGCATCATTCATTTTTTAGATGATAATTTTTGCCGTTAGGGTACGATCAGCAAAAGGGTCATATTCGGCGTTTCTGAACCAAACTAAATTGTTCTTATTCTTGCTGTAAAGAATCAGCATGGACAGTCCTTGGTGAACGTAAAATACAGTTTTGAGTTTATATGTGCTTGAAAATGTAAAAATCCTAACGTTACAACAAAAAGGAGGATACAATGGAAGAAAATATTTTTTGATATTCTACGAAATGAGAAAGAAAAAAAGGATTGGTTTCCATTTTATATGCTAAAAGCATTTTTCTAATTAACCGTATTGCATCTTTGTTCATCTTCTATGTGTTTTTACATGCACTGTTGAAAATGTGAAGCACAAAATTTATTTCTTAGCTAAACAGATCTTTAGATTTTTACCAATCTATAAATTACAATTTGTAATTGATCAATGTCTGAAATTGAAGTTGAAACTGAAAGTTTGATAAAAATGCATTCAAAGTTGAGCAGTTGTTGAATAAACGTTTAAAAAATAAACACATATTTAACAAACAACTACTTATGCGTGTCTCACTTTATTTGTTTATTCATTGATACCCGAGTAAATTGAACACTATTCGTAAATATTCCGGAAGAGTGTACCATAAGATTCTTGCACTCCAAAACATTAACAAGTAGATTTATTGCCATCTTCGGGGGAATCAATCCTTGCACCTCCTTTTAGCATCTTAGTACTTTGACAAGCAGAGCCACCACCCGAGGACTACATGTAGTTTTAAACAACGTTAATTAATATATAAACATTTCCATGTTAAATTATTTATATATACTTCGACTTTATAGTACTAGCATTATTATAACATTGGTTGGCTCATTTTGACCATCTAAACAGGCGTGCAGTACGTAATTTTGATTATTTTTTTGTTAAGCTACGACTACAGGTTTGTAGTCATATTCTTAATTTTTTTTGTCCAAGATTATAAGTTGTAATCAATTGTTGGATGACTTGTTTTGGCTTAAATCACAGTTTTGTTGCGTACTTTTATTTCAAAATGCTTATATATTGGGATTCCTAATTGATAGAGTTACGGATGCTCATATGGGATATTATGTAATTTTGATTGCATAGTAGGGACTGATAATTCATATCTTTCAAGATGATAATAGGCTATCTGATATCCTTTTTATCGGCATGTTAAATCTTTCTGTGAGCGTAAAGATTTATGTTTGTGCGTGCCAACAAAGATTCTTAGATTAAATGATCTGTCAATCTTAGTGATGAAGGAGTTTTAAACATGTGTATTGGTTAGAACATATAAACACTTATCCTTAAATGTTCATAATCGTTGTTCTTCGAGAATGGAATATCGATGCACCAAGTATATTACTTTACGTAATTCTCTTCAAGTAATGGAAAGTGAATTACTCATGGTGTTAGGCACATTAAGAAGTTATATACGTGTTAGTATCTGAGATCTTGGTCTTAATGACAGCAATTTTAGGAAATCATATAAAATATAATGTGACGGATCGGGTTTTGCCCGCTCGAAAATCAACATCCGTACTTCACATTGTACTAGAATGCCGCAGATTCGACCGTTCAAATCCGATTCGCCGGAGCTATAACACAATTAAGTAAATAACACAGCGGAAGAAAAGAATAATACATTGATATACAATATCTGATACAACAGAGTGATACAATGAATATCAATATACATCAGAGATATGATACAACAAATAGCAGCGGAACAATATCAATAGAAGTGATAACTCCAAAATGATCTTCAGACAAGAATGAATCCACAACTCCAAGATAAGCAACTCCGATGAATGAACTAGCTCCAGATAATCTACTAAACCTGAATATCTGAAAAGAAACCCAACTCTAGACTGCTCGTGTGGAAAATTATGAGCACCCAGAGTTTAGGAAGGGAACAATAAACTCGGGATCAGTCATGGGACTTGTGTGAGCAACAAAAACAGTTTATCTTTAAACAAACACAAAAGAATTTTAAAACATTGAAATCCGCAATGCTTTTTAGAAAATGAAACTACCATAAGACCTCCCGCCACACACACAATGCAAACGCAGAATTGGAGGAGATTTCTTCTTATGATAGTCAAAGATGCTTACTACGCAAAATCAATTGGATATTATTATTAGTGCATAGTGCAGAAAACATTCGAAAGTATAATATTAATCTTAGCCAGCATAGACATTTCGAACTATGCCTACTATAGCTACCATCTAAACAGTGGGGCGCCACCATAAGTAAATGGCAGGTTCTACAACTAATACCGTACAAGTTCGTATTGGGAAATGGATTTCCAACAAATGGTCAGGCTAAGGAACTTCCTTCCGCCGCATGGGATCGCCTCTGGCGGGACGTCCCGAGAGACAAACTGCTCTCTGCCAAACAAGGTCGGGTTACCCCTGTAACAGGTAACTCACGAATATGCCATCACCCGGTCCTTTGGGACCTTTATCCGAGCGCTCGATATCCAACATCACACATCATAAAGAAAGTGTATCCACATGAGTAAGTATTTGGGCTCCATACCATGATACCACCCCTTTCCAGAAGGAAATGACATACCCTAAAGGGCGCGACCCTCATAACCTTGCCGCAACATTCCTGTTTCGACCATTTCCGATTTGTGAGGCCCTGACGAAGTCTCGTCCACAAAGCTACGCTTTTTCAAAAAGCCACGCTTTGGGTCAACAGATGATCAACCTATGATCACAAAGATAAATGATCAAACAAATGATCATATCACAAATGATCAAACACTGATCATCCCACAGCAACACTCAACATGCCACATTACCAAATTGGGATATATCGCTGATAAATTTCAACTACATAACCTCTGAGCTCGTACGTCTCAGAGAAGGGTGTTAAGCTAAGAGAATAAATTCTCCGCCACCAAACAGATATGTATTTGAAAGAAATCGGCTTTATATCTCAAAGTGTAATGTCAGACATGTATCCATACAAGTCTGTTCCGGGATCGAACAGAACCGAAGGCACTTCTCACGAAGCCCTTGCAAATCCGGATAATTTTCAATCACGTCCGGACTTCCCGTCACTAAGGATGATAAAACCTCTATATCGGGGATCAGCCGATGCAGAGTAACTCGACGGTAATCCTTCCGTTTTCAAAAATATCCGGTCTTCAACACCGGTCTTCAAATGCTATCCATATCGACGTATCACCTATTCGGAATGGGTTATACGACCCAAAGGTCCTCTCCCGGCTAAACCGAATAGTGAGCGAAATATTTAAAAACATATGGATATGGGATTTCAATTAAGTCACAACTTAAAACCCAAAACTTTCTTTTCAAATGGTTTAACAAATTACCATTTTAAATCTTTAAACAAAAAGATTCAACCTTTACGGTTTAAACAGTTTCCACACTTTAATCTTTTAAACAAAAGATTCATTCACAGATTTTCTAAATCAATTTCCATTTCAATTTGATTAACTCGTTAAATCTTTAAATCAAGATTCAACTTATAGCTTTTAAAACAATCCCATTTCAAATGATTTAAACCAATCATTATTTTAAATCTGTTAAAGATAACAGATTCAATTCATAGCTTTCAAAAACAATCCATTCATAACTTGGAAAACCATTTTCACTGCAATATTGAAATCCCTTTAATTAAACTGGAATTTTATTTCTTATCTGAAAGCTTTTATTCTTTTTAAACAACAGTTTCATTTCAGAAAATCTGATTCATTCATACGAGTTAAAGTCTTTGGGTTAAATCCAAATTCTCAAAATTACATTTTTAAATGGTTTAACTTCATACAAACACATTTATAACATTTTCAATCTCTAGTTTCAAATCATAGGATTCAACTTCCAACTTGAATTCAAATTTAAATCAAATTATTTAAATTTTCAAAACTCGATTAAGTTATTCAAAATAACTTTTATCTTTGAAATTCTATTTCAAAAGCTTTTCACTTTAAACCCGAATTTCAAATTTCAAAATCAATTGAAATTAAAATTTCAATTTCAAAAACATCAAATTTAAATTATCTGTGACTTAACCGATTTCCACGTGAAATCCATATTTGTGTGTGTAAGAGTGTAGTCCAGGGGTTTCACACACAATAGTGCAACATCAATCATCACAGATATATCGATAAGCGGTATAATCGATAACGCTTATCTTCATTCACAAATCACAGATATAATAAACTTATCGGTCACAACGATTCACAATTATAATTCGATGTGGGTTTCGGATAACCAACTGGAATCCGACTCCCTGTCGCATCGAAGTTCAAGTGCCGTTTTACGGGCCATGGGGTTTCATATTCACATAGTAATATATCACAGAAATAGAAATTTCAGATCACAACATAAATCAGGATGTATCACAAAGCATCATATATTAGGGATATCAACAATCAAATCAATAGAATCCAAATATTCATAAGTAAGATCAATCAATATCTAATTTATTCGAATTAGATTAATTACTTATGAATGACTAATACTGATTAATTAACATCGATAAATTACAGATCATTTTGATTAATTATTCTTTAATCATTTATTAATTAACCATTAATAATAAATTTACTAACCTTTAATTATTAATTGATCAATCTTTAATTATTAAATAATTAACCTTTAATTATTTAATTCACCATTAAATCATTTAATTATCCTTTGATTAATTATATAAACTAATTAACCTTAACTAATCACCATTAAATTAATTATCCTTTAATTAGTTAAAACTCTAAGTAAGTAAAGATAAATCCTTATCTTAATTACTTATTTAATCACATCATCAATTTCTATTCGAAAACCCTTAAGAATATTTTAGACAATCATTCCAATATAATTATTCAAAGCCCAAAACAATTTTTAAACACATTTTTAATTTAAAAATCAAATCTTTGAAAACTTGACTTAAAACCTGCTTATAAATTAGATTCAAATATTTGGTTTATTTTTTCTTTAAAACTTATTTTTTTAAATTTAAAACCTTAAAACATGTTCCCTTTTAAAATCTGGAAATCTGGTTTCAAATTAACAAACCCGAGCTAATTCAGATTCCTCCCGAGCAACTACTCGAGTAACCCACATCTCCCTTTTTCTTCGAGTCCAACCATCATTTTCTCGCGACCATCCCCGAGACCAACCCTTCTTCCCCAAAGACTGAAATCAACAGGCACACGAATGGAATCGTGCACCTGTGCACGTGCTCATATGAACGGAGAGACTCCGACCAACTATCTGAACGGCGACCGACCATACACAACCACGACAATCATTCCCTCAACCCAGAACCAAGAATCCAACAATAAATCAAAATCCGACCCCTCAGCTCGAAAATTTGGAGAAACTTCGACCACAAAACCTCCTCGCGATCACGTCACCGGCCACCAGAAAATGCACGACTTCGGCCAAGTCGTGCTAACCCAACGTTCTTCCATCCCCCTCAATTCTATGAAAGCTCGATCATCTCATGTGGCCGGAAACGAGAATTCAAACAGAGCATAGAAAACTCGATCCAAAACCCTAAATCTAACTCGTCCCCTTAACTCACGCAATAGAAAATTCTTTTAACATTTTTCCCATCTTCGTAGATCATCAAGCTTGCTTCAGAACAAATCTCAACATTTATTTTTGATTCGATCGTCAGATATTCGTAAAAATGCAATTTTTGTTCATATACGAATTTCTCTAAGAATACTAAACTAAAAATCCTCGTTTTTGTTTTAAAAATCATATATTACAGTAAGCATTCAAGATATAAACTTGAATTAGCTTTTAGTAACACTCGAATTTATCAATTTAGTACTTGATTGCCTGTAAACAAAGTTCCAGAAATTTTAACAGGTTATTTTAACTTGAATTAAGTTTTAGAACTTAATATTTACGGTAACAAACAATCTTTGTTTCAATCTTAAGTTTAAACATTTATCAGATCAAGTGATAATGGATTCTTAAATCAAAATCCTGTGTTTGAAATTTTTAAACAGAAAATGTTTTTAAACTTCAACCTACACATCCACACTCATAAATCAATATACACAGATCAGCATTTTTGTTTATGACCAAACATACTTATCACAATACAGATCAATATTTTTAAAATTTAAAGCAAGTGTTACTCACAGTTTTATGGAGAAGAAGAACAGAGACCCTGTTTGTACTTCAAAAACTGGAAAGTGTTTTCTACTTTGACCATCCTGCCAATCATCTTGTTTCTGTTGGTTTGTTTGGAGTTTTAAAGATGTTGCTTTTGTTTTCCTCAATTTTGAAATGGAACGAACAAGGAAAAAAAATGAAGAAGTTGATAGATAAAAGAAGTTTTCAGGTTACTCATTTTGTACAGGGTGATGATACACGAGTTTGTACAAAGTGGATCAGAGATTTTTTTCTTTAGGCTGATATGATAATATGGTGGCTTGCATTAATGGTTTGTACCACATTTATATTTTCTTTTCTTTCCTTTCGGCTGAAGGTAGTTTTTGGTGGCTAATGCTTGAGTACTTGTTGTATATTATAATTCCTTTTGTACAATACAAGATGACATTTCTTCTTTTGTTTTATAACATATTATAAAAGTTGTTTTAGTTTTTTTTTGTTTCACACTTGTATACCTTTGTTTTGTATATATATGTTCTTATAAACTTTGGTTTATACTTGAATTTACATAGTTCTTTTTATTTATTTTATACTTGTGTCAATGTATCTACTTAAAAATATATATTTTCAAACCATTTATATTTTAAGATAATTTACTCATATCTATTCCATATACATTCATATATACAATATTATTAAATTTAAATGATGTATATCAAATTTATTACGATTCGGGGAAACTCGCTTCACTCTATCGATTTATTTCCTAATTTTTTATTCAAAAATCAATAAATTATCATTTTAAATTTATATAAAATTCGAGGTCGTTACATATAAATACTAATGTTTTATCAAGGTATATAGTATATAGTGCAGGGTATTAAACAGGTAATGATTAAGAAGACTGTACAGTATCAAGTAATGATCGAATAGATTTAAGATGTTGATATAGAGACTCAAGAGCTAGAGAATGAAGCCTCATGAGTATTGAAGTGTTCAAGATTTCATGATAGTTCAGATAAGTTATAGGGTTATGGATTTATGTTAAAATTCTGATAGCACTTGATCTCTCTCTCTATTTCTAAATAAGTTTTTAAATATTCTTTTCAAAAAAACTTTAAAATTGTTTTCAATTTCTTATAAATATTATTTTAAGTTTTGATATTTTACTAAGTTATTGTTTTTATTAAATTTTGATTTATATTGGTTTATTTTAAAAAAATGTTATCGTATAATTTTACTCAAGTTTTATTATTACTATAGAAAAGTGTATAAATTATGTTTAAGCATGTTACAAAGTATCAAATTATTTTACAAAGCAATGCATTTTCAAAATATGATTTTAAAGTGTTTTTCAAAATTACAAAGAGTATGTCGACATACTCTACTTATATAAGTTGACATACTAACCGTGATTTTCATAAATCAAATTTCAATAGAAGTATTTATTCATCGTATCTCTTCATAACGGACGTGACCGTTATTCCTCTATAAATACCTGTCTTTCCAACGAATTTTATCATCATTTTTCATTCTTCTTCTCTCCTCCATATCCTCTTTCATTTTCTAAACAAAAATATAACTATACTCTGCCGAATTTCAACCATAATCAAACTCAATCACCATTAGTTTGATTCTCTATCATTTGCTCTCTGATTTCTATCATCTCTCTCACTCCAATCAAGATCAAAGTGTTATTCAAGAGTTATAGGATCATTTGTAATCAAAACTGAAGATCTGAGTCTGTAAAAATCTATCAAATCAAACAACTATACTTGTGAGTGAGATTGTAGCCCGTAAATCAATTGGGTGAGATAAGTAGCCCGTAAATCTAGTGGGTGTGCTTGTAGCTCGGAAATCAAGTGACACTACCTAGAGGTCGGGATTCTGGAGGGTGTGTCTCGTGACCTTGAAATCAAGATTGTATTTGCATTTACTAGTTGAAAAGAAATCCGTACAAGGAATTGTGCGGGACTGGATGTAGAATAACTCTGAACCAATATAAAATCCTGGTGTGTTCTTTCCTTTTACCTTTACTGCATTTATTTTATCTGTGTTTTGATTCTATGACTGTTTCTATGATTAATAATTGCATAATTCTAAGTATGATTTCCAAATATTTCAAAAAGATTGATATAAATTAGGAAACACTATTCACCCCCCCTCTAGTGTTAATTTAGCCTTAAGATCCTTATTCCGCAATCTTACATTTGGTATCAGAGATTTGGTTTTCAAAGTGTTCATAATCTAATTTTTGACAATCTACTGCTAGACCACCACTTTTTAATGGCAATAACTACACATATTGGTCATGTAGAATAAAAATTTATTTACAATCAATTGGATTAGACATTTGAAATATCACACAAACCGAGTACACTGAACCCGACACTAATTTTGCATAATGGACTGCTGAACAAAAGGCAGTTGCACAAAGTAACTCTAAGTCCATGAATATACTATTCTGTTCACTAGATAGAAATGAATTTAATAGAGCATCTATATGTAAGTCTGCATTTGAAATTTGAAGAACTTTGCAAGTTACTCATGAAGGCACAAGTAAGGTTAAACATACCAAGATTTCCAAGTTAATAAACCAGTTTTAATTATTTAAAATGAGTCCAAATAAGTCCATATATGATGTGTATAGTAGATTTCAAGATATAGTACACTCACTTATTGCATTGGGTAAAAATTTCTTTGAGGAAGATCAAATTAGAAAAATCCTCGATTCACTTACTTCTGAATGAGACCAAAAGATCCTTACAATCGAAGAGGCTAATGATATTAGCGAACTAAAGATTGAAGAGTTAATTGGTAATAGTATCTTTTGAGGCACAAATACAGGGCAGAAGAGAAAACAAAGCAATAGAGAAGAAATCCATGGCATTCAATGCAATGATGGATAATCTGGATTTAGATAGTAATAATGATGAAGAAATTGCTTTCATGACAAGAAACTTCAAAAACTTCTCGAAATATAGGAAGATGAAATTTTTTAAAAGAAATGACAACAAAAATCCTGAAAACGGAAGCGGAAGCAGAAATGGCATCAGATGTTATAACTACGATGAACATGGTCACTTAAAATGAATCAGTCCGCATATTGAGAAACTTAAAACCACACCAAACACTGATTCATCTAGAAAACGGAGAAGAGCATATACTGCAACACTAGATGACTTAAACACATCATCAAGTGAAAATGAATCAGATACGGAAATAACCAACATGTGCTTCATAGTAATACAGAATTCAGATATAATTGGTGAAATGGGATCAAAAAAGGTACTCATCTAATATACTAAAAGCTTTATATCATTTGAATTTTTGATTATTTGATTATTAGGAATATCCTATAGATTAATAATAATATTGGTTGAATATTAAGTGATTTTTATATTTTTATATATTTTTAGTATAATAATAATATAAAATATATTTGAAATAATTTTTAACTATTTTAATATATTTTTCTATAAATAGAATAACTATAAATAGCTATATGTAAAATAAAATAGGATATAGTTAAATAAAATCACTTTTGAAAAATTCAATGCATATATCGACATACACCCCTAGCATATATCGACATACATGTGCAGAATTTCAATTTCAAATTCAAAATTTGAATTTTCCCTCCACCTTTTTACCTACCCAAATGTTCTAAAAAGGTGTCTCTTGACCAGAGAACAAGTCATTTGATTCCCTATTTATTATCTCCATCTCTTTTCATTCAATTCACCTTTTATTTCAAAACTCAAACCTTCATCAACTCTCTTATCTCTTCAAAACATTCATCAATGGCTTCCTCAAGCACTCCAATCTTCATGAGACTCTCCAAAACTATCAAAAACTTCCTCTTCCATGATCAAGAAGCTATGAAAGCTTATATTAGCTATATGAATTATGGAAAAGTTTTTACGGGAAGTTTGCTATTTTTAATGATTTTTATACTTATAAAATTAATACTCTTTGTTCTCAAAATGGAATTCTCGGTTTAATTGATGCTTCTCAAAACAATTTTGTTTGCTATCCACACTTGGTAAAATGTTTTATGCAAATTTGAAAGGGAAATTTCATGAAGGTGGAGAAGGAGAAATGTAAAGTAGTGTTAAAGGAACTTTAATCGTTTTAAATTGCGAACTTTTGGGTACTATTCTTGGATGCAAATCTACCGAAATGGACCTTACTTCAAAATTGACGAGCATGATCGTGAAGTTTTTCATAATATTTTCGAAGGTAATGATAGTTTTGAGTTTAAAAACTAAAATTTCCATCCAAAAGCTAGAATTCTTAATCTTTTTTTGCAACATATTATCACTCCTCGTTCGAGAAATTTTAATTATCCTACCTTGAAAGTTTGTAAAGTTCTTTTTGCCATTATGACTGATATGACATAAATAGGCACAAGTTACTTTTGACGAATTTTATCCCAAAAATCTTTCCAACCATGAAAATACACTATTTCATGGTATTTATCTTAACCGTATTTTCAACTACTTTAGTGTTGACTTTAAAGGAGAGTAATTTGTCTCTCATAAAGTGTTTAATTAAGCAAATATAGCTCTTATAAAAATTCCACCAATTTTCGAGCCATATGAAACATTTGCGGAGAAAGAAGAGAGGTTAGCACATGAAGAGGAGGAAGAAATGCAAGAAGAGGAGGAAGAGGAAGAAGGGGAAGAAATGGATATGTCCACTCCGTCTAACCAACCAAGACATTCTCAACAATCAAAAGAAGATTACTAAAAGCCAAAAGATTCTTAAGCGTTCCATGAGTAAGAAGTTAAACATTATTTCCAACAAAATGGACAAATTCTTTGGAAAAGTGAAATGCAAGCTTGGAATCTCTTCATCATCCTCTTCATCTACATCATTCTAGTTAATATGTAGTTGTTTAAATGTGTTGTATTAGGTTGTTTTAGTTTAAGTGTAGTTTGAATCGTACAAGACTCAAACATTCAATTATCCATTTCAAATCAAGGTATATTCAATTTCAAATTGATTCACAATCAATTTATTTGCATTCAATTCATATTAATTTCACTTCCAACTTATATTACATCTTTTCCATTCATTTTCATTTAATTCACACAGTGTTATTCACTTCATTTTATAGTGAATGGCATCTCATTACGTGCTAATTTATTTATAAACCATTTCATAAACTTATTTCTACGGTTTATTATAAGCATTCCATACCTTTACTTAAGTTCATATTCAGCTTATAAACTTAAGTTCATACCCAATCTTATCCAATCCATATTCCAAAATCATATTCAATTCATTTACTCTTAAATTGAATTCATTTCTTATTATCGAATACTTAACCATTTTAACTTGGTCTTACTTTTCCACTTTCTCAGTTTAATAAGTTATACAAACTTATTTATTCACAATTCCCTGAATTTCCACTTAAGTTTACTTACATTCTATATTTATAACATATAGTTATATAATCACTTCACAATTCATGTTTACATTCAATTTACTCAAATCTAATTCACCCTCCACTTAAAATTCAAAGTTTTGAATTTCCATTCCTTTACCATAACATCAAACCATTTTCATTTTGGTTTTACCACTTCATTTCTTAGTTCTTAAGTTCAAGAACTTATTTACTTAAAATCTCATATTGCTCACTTGAGTCCATTCACTTCTTATAATCATAACTCTGGATTATATATATCACTTATAGCTTAAGTGTATCAATTCCATTCAATAATCATAACTTATAGTTATATAACCATTTTACATTTCAAACTCTATATGCAATTCCATTCAAATCCAATTCAATTTTAATTAACTTATCTTAGGTTGAATTTCAACCCATATTATTTCATTTTAACTTACTCAAGTTAAAATTTAATTACAAGATTAAAATTCACGCTTTCCTTTCTTATCTATATCAACTCCAAATTATAAGTTCAATAACTGATTTTCTCCTGACTTCACAAATCATTTAAATGGAAATCCCAGAATTCAGTCACCCGGTTTTTATTTCAAATCATTTTGAAATCATAAATATACATATATCCATTTTTGTAACCATAATTTTAAAACAACTTGGTTTTGCCCAAGACAATTTCCTTTTGGAAATTTCTAAAACAAAACTTGTTTACTAAACAAGTCCAAAGAAAATAATCATAGCTAATCACTACGGTAGCAATCCATCACTTAGAAACTCAAAAATGAACACTGTTGATGTGACTGTCATCACTAGAATTATTTTCCAATGATTGAACCGAGTTTTGTGCTTCCTTACTTTCAAAACTCATTCAAAGCATTTCCATCCAGATATATGGCCAAAAATAATATCACCATTCTTCCTTTCAAACACTTTGGAAAACATTTCCAAAATCTCCAAGATTTTAAAAATTCCTAAATACTTAGTTCAAATCCATTAAAAACATTTCCAAAATTTCTGAGATTTAAATTCGAGTTTGACTCCACTTTTAGTTACAAACCATATGTATAATCATACTTATACAATTTCTATTTGGTTATATAAACCATCTCCATTCTTATAATTTTGTTTTGATTATGATGATATCAACCAAACATCCAACTATATATATATATATAATAATTCAAAAATATTTCTTGTATATCAAAATATTGTTTGGGTAAAATTATTTCATTTACCCTCATCAAAACAATACTATGTCAATTTACCCTGTTTAAGAGTTTGGAAACCCCTATCGATACGGTTGTACTTCCCGTACCGAACAAAATTCATAAACACTCAACTGATAAGTCAACACAATATAAAACAATTTATATTTACTAACAAATACGCGTGCATGTCTAATACACTCAAACTCATTCTAGGGTATTACTAACCATACCTCTAATGAGTAATCCCCACCAAAGCCAAGGTTCTCGCTTAACCTTCAACTCTGATACCACAATGTAGCGACCCGCCGTTCCGTACCTGTAACAACCCGGAGTTTTATAACAATTAATTATCGTTGTTAAACGATTAATGTTGATAGCTAATGGCTATTTGGAGTTTTTAATTGGGTTAAAATTCTTTTGATAATTCATTGAATATTGTGTGGGCTTTAAGATGCAATCTGGTCCATGTTTTCGTTTGTTTGATGCCGTGATATTTATCAATACCGTTCCCTTCTTTTAAAAATTCAACCCGTTCCTCCTTTTCAATTGATTCTTCGAAAACCCTAAACCAAAAGCAAACGAACGAAGTTAAAAATGGCGGCCTCGTCCTCTTTGCGAAATTTAGGGCTTGCTCGTTCGTCGTTCGTTCCTCTGTGCTCAAATATTAGGGTTTCATGATTTTCGAAGCTGCCGATTTTCACTTGAGGATTGAATGATACGTGGTTTGCTTTCTTCGATTGATTTCTCGGCTGCTTCTATTTGTCGAAAAGGTGAGTGATTTTCATTTTTCACTCACATCTAATTCGTATATTAGTGAATTCTGATTTGGTCAAGTGCGTATATTTTATGGTAGCTTGATTTCCATGGCATAGAATTCTCGGCTTGAATTTATGATGTTTGATTTTGGCTTCGTTCATTTTTCTGTTGACTTGAATAAATTGATTTGTTTGACTTCGGTATGTTTTGTTGGCCACGGCTTGATCGATTCTGACTTTGAACAAGTTCGTTTTCGTTCTTGTTAACTTCGATGTTGTTTTGCTTTGACTTCGACTTGTTTATGTTGTAGTGGTCATGTGTACTGATGTTTTGTCTTTGTGTATAGCCATTCTTTGGTCTTTGACCTGATGTACTTGAGTCTGGTTCATTCAAGTTTAATGTATTCAAATGTTGTCTGCATTTTGATAATTCGTGACTTGATTGAGTTGCTGCCATTACTGTTGGCACTGACTTCATCATGTCTGTATCTTGTTAATCTGGTGGTTGCTGACATTTTGTACTCAACTCTGGCCATTTGTGTTTACTGCCCCTTGATCACTTTTGGGATTCCAACTATTGATCCATGATTTTTACTTATATGTTGTTGGCAACTGTTTCATTTGTTGCCATGCCCTGGGTGCAGTTTTATGTTGTTTTCAAGATTGAAATACTTGCAGGCTTGGAGTCTTTGTACAATTACTTATACATTGCTTACTTGCAGCCTTGATATCTGATGCATTGTGGTATTGTTTCATCTGATTTGATTAAGTTGATTTTTGGCATTTCTTTTGTATTATCTTCGGCCATTACCATTGCTTTGGTATTAAGCTGCAGTTTCAGTCTGGAAAAGTATTATATTGTACTTGTTGCATTGCTTTGAATTGTGCCTTGTTCGAACATGTATATGGCTGCTTGCATTTGCATGCGTGTATACTTGTTGTTGTTGTGCATGATCACATCTTTGAATCTGGTTAGATGGTACTGTTTAGTTGAGCTTGTTTTAGTACAACTGCTCTTGTGCACTAGTGTTGTTGGATCTGGTTCATTGTTTTATTGATGCCAGATTGTCTCTGGTTTCACTAGTTCTTTTGAACTTCATGTAGAGGCTGCACTTGTTCTTTTGAAGTTCTGGTTTGAGTCACTTGTATCAGACATTGTTCTCTGGTGCATTGCTTGGCCATATGTGTGCATCGAGGCAGTTTGTATTTGTACAGTTGTGCTGAGTCATGATAGCCGTGACTTGACCTCTGCAGTTTTCGATTTGCTGTTAGTATTTGGTTTTGTGATGATATCAGATGTGACGCCCCACCTCAATACCCACGCTAGCCAAGGACACTACGATGTAGTGCTGTCAACTAGCACGGAGAATAAGGCTGTTGAGGAGCGACCATCCATGTAATTGATTATCACACGGTGGCTATAAAATAATCTTCGGAAACAAACATAGAATTAAACATAACACATAGCAGTCACAGACATCCATATCACAAAGGCGGAAGAAGATATGAATATATAACTAACACATGAAAGTGTACATCAGAGTAGTGGTCAAAAAGTTCCACAATAATACAAAAGAATAGCAACACGTGCTATACCAAAAGAATACAACTATGAGTCCATATCTCAGGTGTATACAACAAAAAAGTGCTAAACTAAATAGTCAGCCAAAAGTCAGAGTAGCAAATCCCGGAAGGAAGTCACGCAGAAGCACCTGTAACATCTCGGTCTGACCCGAGTATTATTTAAGAAAATAATAAACGGATCAGTCTAACTATAAATATCAGATGACATGATATATAATAAAAGACATGGCAAAAACATAGAATATCCATACTGACATACTACTATAAGTATGAAAATGATGATCAACAGGAGATCAACCGATGAGAAATGATCAATATCACGAGAATCTTCTCAAAGATCCAAAGAGGGCATCATACCCTAAACTTGTACTCATAACAAGTCAATGACATAAAAATCCAGAAATCAAACAAGAAATCCAGAAATCATAAAAGAGAGAAAGAGGCCTATCACATGATGGTCCGAAGACCATGGGGAGCTACCCCATATGTGTGAGTCGGAATCACACTGATTGAGGCCTAGGCTAACCAAAAAGCAAAAAGGTATGTGTGAATGGAATCACACAAGTGGTGTCTAGCCTAACCTCGCAAACAAGAAGATATGTGTGAGTCGGAATCACACTACTGCGGCCTAGACTAACCTTGCGGACAAAGAGATGTGTGTGAGTCGGAATCACACTACTGCGGTCTAGTCTTACCTTGCAAACAAAGAGACATCGCACAATTGCTAGTCTAAATCATAAAATGATCATCATGATCAGCGAGAAGTGTCAATCACACCAAGCTAGTAAATATATGAGTTTAGCTTCATGTCCCATAACCACTTGCTTAACTTAAATATTTACGAACAAGCTGCAAATCTTCACTAGGAAATTGTCACGAAAAGGGTTCAATCGAACAAGTCCAAGAGCTAACCGACGAAGTGAACGCAAGCGTTTCATACCACTCGTTTTACTAAGTCGTTTAAGTCGATTTCTCGTTCGAGTGAAGTAAAGGCTTGTATATACTAGTAGATTGAAAATCGGTTTGAGGAAACGAACTTTAGATATTTTAAAATAGTGTTGAAATCGCTTTGATGAAAGAGTTTTGATATTTACTATTAGTATTGAAACCTTCATATATCTTTAAAGTGACAAGTCATAAAACGATTGTAGAACAAATCAATTCACGTTCGAAGACGTGAGTAAAGTCCAAAGAAGTCAATCCCAAAACCATCAAAGTAGAAATTCTGATAATTGTTTTTCAGAAGAAATTGCCTACGCAGAGTAAAACGGTACGACTTAGTGAAGGCAAGCTGTCTCGAGAAGCCAAACCGGTCAAACGACCAAGTACTAACTCGCGAACGACTTACGACTTAAGGGATAAGGTCATACGACCTAAGTGGAGAATGCCACGCGAGCTAGCAGAAGAACAGGTCAAACGACCAAGTACTAACTCGCGAACGACTTACGACTTAAGGGAGGAATGCCACACGACCTAGCAGATAACATGTCATTCGTCCTAAGGGTAAGGTCGGTGGCGACCTACGACTTAACAAAGTCGAGCAACCTACGACTTAACGAAGTCAAGCGACCTATGACTTAACAAAGTCGAGCAACCTACGACTTAACGAAGTCAAGCGACCTATGACTTAGGGTCAAGCGACCTAAGAGAAGCAGCGGGAATGTTAGGTCTGAGACGACCTACGACTTAAGGTCATACGACCTAACAGTTGCGAGCTAGCGGAGTTGGCATGGCCGAGCGACTTAAGAGAAGCAGCGACCTACGACTTAACGATTTAAAGCCAACGACCTAGGACTTAAGAGTCATACGACCTAGGACTTAAGGGAGGCAAGAGACTTACGACTTAAGGGAGGCAAGCGACTTACGACTTAAGGGATAAGGTCATACGACCTAAGTCTAGAACGACTTAACGACTTAAGCCTTTAACGACTTAACGACTTAAGCCAGGGCGAGCGAGCTAACTGCAAAACGACCTACGACTTAAGGCCTTTAACTCCTGAACGACTTATGCCTTAAGCCTCTATTCGAGCTACGAGCTAAGACTGGAACGACCTAACTGGGTTCGCGACCTAACAAGGTGCGACCTAAGGTCTTGCGACCTAATGGAAAAAGGTCTTCGACCTAACAGTTAAAAGGTCCTACGACCTAGAGGAGAACAAGACCATGCGACCTAAAGTGCTTCGACTTAAAGGTGCACGACCTAAGGTCTTACGACCTAACGACTTGACTAGGCACGCGACCTAACGACTTAACTAGGCACGCGACCTAACGACTTAACTGGGCATGCGACCTAACGAGTTAGCAAGGCACGCGACCTAACGACTTAAGCTTTGAACGACTCAAGGAGTTAACTCGCGAACGACCTAACACTTAACTCGTAAACGACTCAGGCCAGGCGAACAGAAATGCACGCGCGCGACTTAAGCCCTTAACTCGTGAACGACTCACGACTTAGGCTTAACTCGTGGACGACTCAGCGAAGGCCAGAAAAATCACCAAAACGCTGAAAATTGAAGTTTTTCGCCAATCCAATCCAAACCAAATGCAAATGTTGATGCAAATACAATAGGGGATCATTCCCAACAGTCCAAGATAGATATAGGCAAGATGTGAGATCAAAAATCTCACCTTTTCACGGAATTTGATGAAGATGAAGCTTGGGGCAAAGCAAAGATCAACCACAAGCTTGAATCAATGTCTTCACTTTGAATTTGGAGTTAGATGTTGAATTTGCTAAAGAACTTGAGCTTGGGATTTTAATTTCCTATTCCCTCCACCATTTTTGCTAAAGCTTCTAAGTTGATGAAGTGATGAAGAGAAGGAAGGGGTTGGGCTGAGTTAGAAGAGGTGCAGCCCAAACCAAAAGCCCAACACAAAAAGTGACGAAAATTTCACTATCTCCAAACATATCGAAGTTTACACTCAAAAAGATCGCAAACGTCATTTTGAACTCAATGGGGGTGGTCTCGAGTCCTAATTTGACCGTATGCAAAAAGTAGCTTTTCGGACTAACATCCGACTAACAATAAAATATTTAAATATAAAATCGATAAATATGCGGGTTGTTACAGACTCCCCTCCTTAAAGAAATTGCGTCCTCGCAATAAGTAAGATGGAAATAAAAGAGTAACAACCATAAGAGCATATCAATACCAAAGAAAATTTGAAATGAGAAGTTCACCAAAAAGAGCATGAAAGAGAAAACCCGGACGAGTTCGCTCGATGAATTCTCTAGATTTCCCAAGAGAAATCCTTGGGATTTGAGAACCATAGAACTTTCACAAGAAGAACATCTTTATTTCGAAGGCGCTGAACCTCCGAAGCATTGATGCGAATAAAATGTTGCTCAAAAGTCAAACAGGTGAAAATTCAATTTCCACACTAACACCGGGCTCAAGAATAAAATTGGAATCCCTAAGGCATTTCCGTAGTTGGAAGACGTGGAAAACGTCATGAATAACAGAAAATAGAGCCGGTGGAACGGCGTAGCACAAAAATCGATACGCCTAAGAAACTGGAAACCCGAACAACTCCGAACACCGACGTAGTACAAAAACGGTACGTCCAATGAATCGAAGGCCATAAAAGAACATCGGACGCAAGTCCATAAAGGAAATGAGATAAAACTTCATAAAAATGAAGTATGTCAAAACGTCCGATGAACTTGATAAAAAGATTATTCCTTTCGGACATCATCAAAGAATCAACCACTTGTTGCATACAAATAATCGTATTGGCAACACGATTTCCCTTCCGGGAATAAAAGGAATATCAAAATCATAAGATGCAAGAAACTCAAGCCAATATTAAGTTCCTTATGAGAAAATAAATATTCCAAAGATTTATGATTAAGGTAGAGAACAAATTTCTCACCCAAAAATAGTGATGCCAAATTTTCAAAAGGAAAAACAATAACCGCGAGCACTAGATCATGAGTGGCATACCTAGTCTCGATAGGCTATAACTATTTAGAAGCAAAAGAAAAAGAACGACATCCAAACCAATACAATTAGCATTGGTACAAAAGATAAAGTCTTGGTTCCCATCGGGAATCACAAGAATAAAAGTAGCGGAAAAGAATTCTTTCAAATAATCTTTCTAGAGAAATTTACATTTTACTGTGTCTGATTGTCTCATCAAAGCGTTTAGGAAATTCCTATCGATAACGTTGATCAAGCGCATCGACCAAAATTCTTAAAGCACTCAATGGGCAATACAATCACAAAGTCACCTTTTATATGATAAACATGTTTTCTTAAAAAAAAACTTTTAAGAATATTCTTTGCTTGTTTAAGAGCAAAGTCAAATTGTACTTATAAATAAATCTTATGAAAAAGATTTGCAAAATTTTAAATTGCAGTTTTCATCCAAAATCAATATATACAAGAATGGAGTCATCGAGATATTCATAGAATACTCGATTCATAAAATGGATGAAATAAGCTAGACAAACTGAATGACATAATCAGTCATTCACAAGAAGCATAACGAGTGCGGAATGCGGTAAGTGGAATGCTAACTTCCGCAACTCGTAGCAAATGAAAATCGGTGGCAAGGTCGAGCTAAACGGACCTTAAATCCACACAAAAGATTGCTTAGGTGATAATCCTAAAACAAACTCAAAAATACCGGAAAATTCTCAAACTACATGAATGAGAGAAATAACACTTCCTCATCATGTGAGCTTAAAGAATAAAATGATGCCATCAAATTGGAATCAAAATCACAAAGGAAAAACAGAAATCTGCTTAACAGATTGAAAATGTCGAAGATGAATAGTCCACACGGGACAAGGGATGTGGCTTCATAATAATTAAGCCAATCCTGACAAAAGTCAATTCCGAGGCACAAGTAAAAATTGGCTCGGAAAGAAAAATCACGTAAAATAATTTTGACATAAAATAAAAAGCAAATTGAGTGTTGCGGATCCACCAACCGGATTCGCAATCCTCAAAGAAGTCAACAAGCCCAAAAATGTTTAAAGAAAAAGGAATCAGCAAGTTCTTTTGATATAAAAATAATGAGATGAAACCCATATCAAAAAGAGCTCGAATAAGATAATCACAAAATAGATATTATCAAGGTTAGAATGGATACCTTGACCAAGAGATGTGTTGCCAGGGGCTTTAGCCACATTCAACTTTCCCTCCTTCTTGCCTTCACGTTTGAGGCATTGATGTATAAAATGATCTGGGCTTTTACAGTAGCGACAAGATTTGGGCTTTGAACATTTGTTCGCATAATGATCCCCAGATCCACAGTTGAAGCATCTCGCGTCATTAGGAGAAGGAGCCTTTGCAGAAGGAATCGCTTGCTTACCCTTTTTGTTGGGGTAAGGGCCTTTAAATTTGTTGGGCCTCTTTTTGTTGTTAAAGCTGGGTTTGGAAGAAGCTACTTCAACATCACTTTCTCTATCAGCCTCTTCAAGGCGAAGAGCGATATCTACAATTTGGTCGAAAGAAACTTCTAACTTCAAAAGTAGTGGCTTCTTGAGGCTTTTGTTTAAGCCGTAAACGAACCTCTGGTTCTTCTTTAGTGGAGTATTTATATATTCGACCCCATATTTGGAAAGGGATTCGAATGATGCGACGTAATCCGCCACAGAAGCCTGACCTTGAACAAGGTCAATAAATCGCCGAGCCAGAGTTACCTTTTCAGCCTCGGGTACGAATTTCGATTCGAAGCGTTCCCGGAAGTGCTCCCAGGAGAGGTCCGCTTCATTAATTTCGGAGGTAAGGAGTTCATACCAATCCAATGCTCTCTCTTGGAGCATACTGGAAGCCACTTGAACTCGGTGCAGATCGACAAGGTTCATGCGAGAGAAGATTCGATCACATGATTTTAACCAAGCTTGAACCTCGATAATAGGTTCGGAACCTTTGAAGGGCTTCCCACCCAAATTGGTGTAATCGCTGCACAACCGTGCAAATCCCGACTTTGGGTGAGTAGGTTCCGGGTTAGCTCCAGCTGCTTGTGCATTCGTCACTAATTCAAGAAGCTGTTGAGTTGTCATAAAAACTCCATCTCGAGGAGCAGCAGCAGATGTTCCAGCTCTGGGACGGCCTGGTCTTGACATCCTCTTCCTTTTCAAAGAAAGAAGAGAAAGAAGAAGGTTATTCACCAATGAACATCAAGCAATCTTGAATGATGAAATAAGGAATCATAAAGGAAACAGGATAAGTCGGTTCGAAGACTCGAACAAAATCCTGAAACACAACTCCTAAGGTGGACTTAGGACGATGATCCTTGTTAAGTTATTCTACGTTGTTCCGAAGTTTGGCTCTGATACCAAGCTGTGACGCCCCACCTCAATACCCACGCTAGCCAAGGACACTACGATGTAGTGCTGTCAACTAGCACGGAGAATAAGGCTGTTGAGGAGCGACCATCCATGTAATTGATTATCACACGGTGGCTATAAAATAATCTTCGGAAACAAACATAGAATTAAACATAACACATAGCAGTCACAGACATCCATATCACAAAGGCGGAAGAAGATATGAATATATAACTAACACATGAAAGTGTACATCAGAGTAGTGGTCAAAAAGTTCCACAATAATACAAAAGAATAGCAACACGTGCTATACCAAAAGAATACAACTATGAGTCCATATCTCAGGTGTATACAACAAAAAAGTGCTAAACTAAATAGTCAGCCAAAAGTCAGAGTAGCAAATCCCGGAAGGAAGTCACGCAGAAGCACCTGTAACATCTCGGTCTGACCCGAGTATTATTTAAGAAAATAATAAACGGATCAGTCTAACTATAAATATCAGATGACATGATATATAATAAAAGACATGGCAAAAACATAGAATATCCATACTGACATACTACTATAAGTATGAAAATGATGATCAACAGGAGATCAACCGATGAGAAATGATCAATATCACGAGAATCTTCTCAAAGATCCAAAGAGGGCATCATACCCTAAACTTGTACTCATAACAAGTCAATGACATAAAAATCCAGAAATCAAACAAGAAATCCAGAAATCATAAAAGAGAGAAAGAGGCCTATCACATGATGGTCCGAAGACCATGGGGAGCTACCCCATATGTGTGAGTCGGAATCACACTGATTGAGGCCTAGGCTAACCAAAAAGCAAAAAGGTATGTGTGAATGGAATCACACAAGTGGTGTCTAGCCTAACCTCGCAAACAAGAAGATATGTGTGAGTCGGAATCACACTACTGCGGCCTAGACTAACCTTGCGGACAAAGAGATGTGTGTGAGTCGGAATCACACTACTGCGGTCTAGTCTTACCTTGCAAACAAAGAGACATCGCACAATTGCTAGTCTAAATCATAAAATGATCATCATAATCAGCGAGAAGTGTCAATCACACCAAGCTAGTAAATATATGAGTTTAGCTTCATGTCCCATAACCACTTGCTTAACTTAAATATTTACGAACAAGCTGCAAATCTTCACTAGGAAATTGTCACGAAAAGGGTTCAATCGAACAAGTCCAAGAGCTAACCGACGAAGTGAACGCAAGCGTTTCATACCACTCGTTTTACTAAGTCGTTTAAGTCGATTTCTCGTTCGAGTGAAGTAAAGGCTTGTATATACTAGTAGATTGAAAATCGGTTTGAGGAAACGAACTTTAGATATTTTAAAATAGTGTTGAAATCGCTTTGATGAAAGAGTTTTGATATTTACTATTAGTATTGAAACCTTCATATATCTTTAAAGTGACAAGTCATAAAACGATTGTAGAACAAATCAATTCACGTTCGAAGACGTGAGTAAAGTCCAAAGAAGTCAATCCCAAAACCATCAAAGTAGAAATTCTGATAATTGTTTTTCAGAAGAAATTGCCTACGCAGAGTAAAACGGTACGACTTAGTGAAGGCAAGCTGTCTCGAGAAGCCAAACCGGTCAAACGACCAAGTACTAACTCGCGAACGACTTACGACTTAAGGGATAAGGTCATACGACCTAAGTGGAGAATGCCACGCGAGCTAGCAGAAGAACAGGTCAAACGACCAAGTAATAACTCGCGAACGACTTACGACTTAAGGGAGGAATGCCACACGACCTAGCAGATAACAGGTCATTCGTCCTAAGGGTAAGGTCGGTGGCGACCTACGACTTAACAAAGTCGAGCAACCTACGACTTAACGAAGTCAAGCGACCTATGACTTAACAAAGTCGAGCAACCTACGACTTAACGAAGTCAAGCGACCTATGACTTAGGGTCAAGCGACCTAAGAGAAGCAGCGGGAATGTTAGGTCTGAGACGACCTACGACTTAAGGTCATACGACCTAACAGTTGCGAGCTAGCGGAGTTGGCATGGCCGAGCGACTTAAGAGAAGCAGCGACCTACGACTTAACGATTTAAAGCCAACGACCTAGGACTTAAGAGTCATACGACCTAGGACTTAAGGGAGGCAAGAGACTTACGACTTAAGGGAGGCAAGCGACTTACGACTTAAGGGATAAGGTCATACGACCTAAGTCTGGAACGACTTAACGACTTAAGCCTTTAACGACTTAACGACTTAAGCCAGGGCGAGCGAGCTAACTGCAAAACGACCTACGACTTAAGGCCTTTAACTCCTGAACGACTTATGCCTTAAGCCTCTATTCGAGCTACGAGCTAAGACTGGAACGACCTAACTGGGTTCGCGACCTAACAAGGTGCGACCTAAGGTCTTGCGACCTAATGGAAAAAGGTCTTCGACCTAACAGTTAAAAGGTCCTACGACCTAGAGGAGAACAAGACCATGCGACCTAAAGTGCTTCGACTTAAAGGTGCACGACCTAAGGTCTTACGACCTAACGACTTGACTAGGCACGCGACCTAACGACTTAACTAGGCACGTGACCTAACGACTTAACTGGGCATGCGACCTAACGAGTTAGCAAGGCACGCGACCTAACGACTTAAGCTTTGAACGACTCAAGGAGTTAACTCGCGAACGACCTAACACTTAACTCGTAAACGACTCAGGCCAGGCGAACAGAAATGCACGCGCGCGACTTAAGCCCTTAACTCGTGAACGACTCACGACTTAGGCTTAACTCGTGGACGACTCAGCGAAGGCCAGAAAAATCACCAAAACGCTGAAAATTGAAGTTTTTCGCCAATCCAATCCAAACCAAATGCAAATGTTGATGCAAATACAATAGGGGATCATTCCCAACAGTCCAAGATAGATATAGGCAAGATGTGAGATCAAAAATCTCACCTTTTCACGGAATTTGATGAAGATGAAGCTTGGGGCAAAGCAAAGATCAACCACAAGCTTGAATCAATGTCTTCACTTTGAATTTGGAGTTAGATGTTGAATTTGCTAAAGAACTTGAGCTTGGGATTTTAATTTCCTATTCCCTCCACCATTTTTGCTAAAGCTTCTAAGTTGATGAAGTGATGAAGAGAAGGAAGGGGTTGGGCTGAGTTAGAAGAGGTGCAGCCCAAACCAAAAGCCCAACACAAAAAGTGACGAAAATTTCACTATCTCCAAACATATCGAAGTTTACACTCAAAAAGATCGCAAACGTCATTTTGAACTCAATGGGGGTGGTCTCGAGTCCTAATTTGACCGTATGCAAAAAGTAGCTTTTCGGACTAACATCCGACTAACAATAAAATATTTAAATATAAAATCGATAAATATGCGGGTTGTTACATCAGAGGCTGTAGTGGCGAGGCAGTGCACGCGTGTGTGTACTGCAGCCACACAGTATTGATGTTTTAATTGATATTTCAATTGTTTGAATTGTTTTGTGTCCAATTCAATATTTTGAAATTGTATTTGATTTGGTTTGATTGATCATTTTGTTGTGTCCAATTATATTTTTGATAATTAGATTATGAGTTTCTAATTATTTATTTAATAATCAGATTTTGTTGTTTATGCTGTTTAATTGCCGTTTTGGGCAATTCTGTTGTTTTCTAAATTATCTTCATTGATAATCCTTTCATTCATCTTCGTTGATAATTTGAAATTGCTGATTTTTTGTTTAACACTGTTAAGTGTTATATTTACCGTTATCCGATTTCTTATTAAAGGATTGGATAGACGAGATTTATTGTGAGTGTCGTCTATTTGCTATTTAATTATTACTGCTTCTGTGCATTAATAACTGAGTTTGAATTAGACTGACCCGCGTATTATTTTCTTTTGAATTTAATACTCGGGTCAGACCGAGTTATTTCAGGTTGTTGATATCTTGCTTTGGGTTGCTGCTTGAGCTATGAAGTCTCTTCATATCTTTTGGTGTAGTCGTTGTCATAGTATAGGATGATATGTATTCATGTATATTATTTGCAATAATGTACTTGTATATGTAACTTCCAGTGTCGACAGTTGTAGTTGTATCATATGTATTGTATCACATGTATTGTAACTGCCATCAGTTATATATATATATAAGACTTTTAATATCCGTGTTCCGCATTTAGCTTATCTGTGTTATTATTATATATATTGTCCTAAACTATTATGAACCATCGTAGTTCGTTTTATACTGGAATTGGGTATGTCGATGAGAGTAAATAAATAAGAGATGAAAAATAAAAATATATACCACTCCTATCGAGGTAACTAATACTAGTGTAAAGCCCAACTACGGATGGCCGCTCCTATCCAGCCTTATTCTTCGTAATAACAGACAGTAATTCTTTTAATACTCTTTGTTATTGTGAGCATAGAGGTAGGGCGTTACAGTTGGTATCAGAGCTTGGGATTTACGGACATAATATAAAACATAACTTAGATGGAACATGTGTTACAACTATTTGTCGATGTTTTTAGTTGTGCTTTGAGTCAAAACTAAAGTTTTGAAATTATGATGAAATTTTTAAATCCTTATTTAAAAATAATAGTTAAACTGTGTTTTAATGATTGAGTAATTTGTGTTCTGTTTATCAAGTGCGCAGCGGAAACAGTGAGACTGTCTTTGCTGAATACAGCTGATAACCTTTTTGATTTAAAAATCAAAATATAAAAATGAAATTAAATTTCATTGTGTTGTTACATGGATGTGTTTATTTTGTTTTCTTTGAAAATTTCGAATCCGATTTGAGGATCCAAAGCGATTGCTGTTATGTGATTTTGTTGAGATTTTGCTGTTTTAAATTATCTTCATTGAAGATATAATCTAGTGATTTCTTTGTTCATTTTGTAGTGTACGTGCAGATTTGAGTTGCACGTTACTACATTAATTTTACGTTGAACCGGTGTTTGGTTTGAACGTATTCAGTTGCCGTTATTTTTATAACGGGATTTTTACATCGGTGTTAAATTTTTGAAGCACGGTGTTTTGTTGACATTTTTAATGAATGAAAATTCACTGGTATTATATTTTGATGTGAATTACTTTGATGAGATTTTGACGTATAAAAATTACTGTCGCTTTGACTTCAGTAATCGTCAAATTTTAAAGTGGATTTTCAAGCGGTTATTCCGCAATGCTGATTTGATATCCGTTTTTACGGTGTTTTGAGAAGTGCGATTTCCTTATCGAAATTGCTACAGATGTTGCTGTTTTAATCATGTGTTCTGAAAATTATTTTGATTTTTTTTACAGTTTACACTTTCAAAAGAATGAGTAAGCGATTTAAACGCTTCAGCAAAATTGAGGACTATGAACCCTCACTTTTACTGTTTCGCTTAATTCCGGACTTGTCCGTTTGAGAACGTAAAATGTTATTTATTTAAAATACAAAATTTTACAGTTTGCGCTTTCAAAAGAATGATGAAGTGATTTAAACGATTCAGCAAAATCGAGGACTATGAACCCTTACTTTTACTGATTTGCTTAATTTCGGACTTGTCCGTTTGAGAATGTAAAATGTTATTTTTACAAAATACACAATTTTGCACTTTCAAGGAAACGATGAAGAGAATCAAATGATTTAGTAAAACTCGTGGTATGGGACATGTGCATTTGCTATTTTGGTTAATTCCGGACTCGTAAATTGAAACATATGTTGTTTGATGATTTTGAGTGCTTTCGGGCCACTATGTTGGACCTTCGGGTCATATGATGGGCCTTCGGGTCAATACCAGTACTAGACCTTCGGGTCATTTGTTGGACCTTCGGGTCATTTGTTGGGCGCCAAAAATATAGTACTTGGTAGGCTTCGGCCATTTGTTGATGCACGTGCGGCGTAGCTAAAACTCGCCATCTGATGGGATCGATCCACCTTTTATGTTGATTTTCTAGTCATCTTAATTGATTTCTAGATATTTGTTGTTTCCAATTATCAGCAGGTAATTAGATATTTGTTGTTTCTGATTATCGTTTTTGATAATCGGATATTTGTTGTTTCTGATTATCGTTTTTGATAATCGGATATGTGTTGTTTCTGATTATCGTTTTTGATAATTAGATATTTGTTGATTTGTGATTTCTGATTATCGTTTTTGATAATTAGATATTTGTTGATTTGAGATTTCTGATTATCGTTTTTGATAATTAGATATTTGTTGATTTGTGATCTCTGATTATCGTTTTTGATAATTAGATATTTGTTGTTTTTTATTATCGTTTTTGATAATTAGATAATTATTGTTTCTGATTATCGTTTTTGATAATTAGATATTTGTTGTTTATGATTATCGTTTTTGATAATTAGATATTTGTTGTTTCTGATTATCGTTTTTGATAATTAGATAATTGTTGTTTCTGATTATCGTTTTTGATAATTAGATAATTGTTGTTTCTGATTATCGTTTTTGATAATTAGATATTTGTTGATTGAGATTTCTGATTATCGTTTTTGATAATTAGATATTTGTTGATTTGTGATTTCTGATTATCGTTTTTGATAATTAGATATTTGTTGTTTCTAATTATCGTTTCTGATAATTAGATATTCATTGATTCGAGATTTCTGATTATCGTTTTTGATAATTAGATATTTGTTGATTTGTGATTTCTGATTATCGTTTTTGATAATTAGATATTTGTTGTTTCTGATTATCGTTTTTGATAATTAGATATTTGTTGATTTGAGATTTCTGATTATCGTTTTTGATAATTAGATATTTGTTGATTTGAGATTTCTGATTATCGTTTTTGATAATTAGATATTTGTTGATTTGAGATTTCTAATTATCGATTTTGATAATTAGATATTTGTTGATTTGTGATTTCTGATTATCATTTTTTATAATTAGATATTTGAGATTTCTGATTATCGTTTTTGATAATTAGATATTTGTTGATTTGTGATTTTTGATTATCGTTTTTGATAATTTGATATTTGTTGTTTCTGATTATCGTTTTTGATAATTAGATATTTGATGTTTTCTGATTATCGTTTTTGATAATTAGATATTTGTTGATTTGATGATTTCTGATTGTCGTTTTTGATAATCAGATATTTGTTGTTTCTGATTATCGTTTTTGATAATTAGATATTTGATGTTTTCTGATTATCGTTTTTGATAATTAGATATTTGATGTTTTCTGATTATCGTTTTTGATAATTAGATATTTGATGTTTTCTGATTATCATTTTTGATAATTAGATATTTGATGTTTTCTGATTATCTGGTTGATGACTAGATATTTGCGGTTTTACGATTTGTGATTTGTGTTTTCTAATTGTCTTTGTTGATAATTAGATTTTGCCGTCTTCTAATTATCGTATCGATAATTAGATATTGCTGTTTTGTGATTTTCTGTATTTTAATTATGTAGTTGATAATTAAATATTGCTGATAATTGGGTTTATTCAGTTTTGTTGTTTTCTGATTATCTATTTGATAATTAAATTTTTGTTGAGAATTTGTGAATCTCTTTCATGAAATTAAAAGATTTCTTTGGTGTTTGTGTTCTCAATCTTTATTTTTCTAGCTTAACCAGTTTATGTTAGAAAAACAATTGTTATAGACGACTTTAATTATAAAAATTGCGGGGACGCAATTTTTATAAGGAGAGGAGTCTGTAACAACCCGGAGTTTTATAACAATTAATTATCGTTGTTAAACGATTAATGTTGATAGCTAATGGCTATTTGGATTTTTTAATTGGGTTAAAATTCTTTTGATAATTCATTGAATATCGTGTGGGCTTTAAGATGCAATCTGGTCCATGTTTTCGTTTGTTTGATGCCGTGATATTTATCAATACCGTTCCCTTCTTTTAAAAATTCGACCCGTTCCTCCTTTTCAATTGATTCGTCGAAAACCCTAAACCAAAAGCAAACGAACGAAGTTAAAAATGGCGGCCTCGTCCTTTTTGCGAAATTTAGGGCTTGCTCGTTCGTCGTTCGTTCCTCTATGCTCAGATATTAGGGTTTCGTGATTTTTGAAGCTGCCGATTTTCACTTGAGGATTGAATGATACGTGGCTTGCTTTCTTCGATTGATTTCTCGGCTTCTTCTATTTGTCGAAAAGGTGAGTGATTTTCATTTTTCACTCACATCTAATTCGTATATTAGTGAATTCTGATTTGGTCAAGTGCGTATATTTTTTGGTAGCTTGATTTCCACGGCATAGAATTCTCGGCTTGAATTTATGATGTTTGATTTTGGCTTCGTTCATTTTTCTGTTGACTTGAATAAATTGATTTGTTTGACTTCGGTATGTTTTGTTGGCCATGGCTTGATCGATTCTGACTTTGAACAAGTTTTGTTCTTGTTAACTTCGATGTTGTTTTGCTTTGACTTTGACTTGTTTATGTTGTAGTGGTCATGTGTACTGATGTTTTGTCTTTGTGTATAGCCATTCTTTGGTCTTTGACCTGATGTACTTGAGTCTGGTTCATTCAAGTTCAATGTATTCAAATGTTGTCTGCATTTTGATAATTCATGACTTGATTGAGTTGTTGCCATTACTGTTGGCACTGACTTCATCATGTCTGTATCTTGTTAATCTGGTGGTTGCTGACATTTTGTACTCAACTCTGGCCATTTGTGTTTACTGCCCCTTGATCGCTTTTGGGATTCCAACTATTGATCCATGATTTCGACTTATATGTTTTTGGCAACTGTTTCATTTGTTGCCATGCCCTGGGTGCAGTTTTATGTTGTTTTCAAGATTGAAATACTTGCAGGCTTGGAGTCTTTGTACAATTACTTATACATTGCTTACTTGCAGCCTTGATATCTGATGCATTGTGGTATTGTTTCATCTGATTTGATTAAGTTGATTTTTGGCATTTCTTTTGTATTATCTTCGGCCATTACCATTGCTTTGGTATTAAGCTGCAGTTTCAGTCTGGAAAAGTATTATATTGTACTTGTTGCATTGCTTTGAATTGTGCCTTGTTCGAACATGTATACGGCTGCTTGCATTTGCATGTGTATATACTTGTTGTTGCTGTGCATGATCACATCTTTGAATCTGGTTAGATGGTACTGTTTAGTTGAGCTTGTTTTAGTACAACTGCTCTTGTGCACTAGTGTTGTTGGATCTGGTTCATTGTTTTATTGATGCCAGATTGTCTCTGGTTTCACTGGTTCTTTTGAACTTCATGTAGAGGCTGCACTTGTTCTTTTGAAGTTCTGGTTTGAGTCACTTGTATCAGACATTGTTCTTTGGTGCATTGCTGGGCCATATGTGTGCATCGAGGCAGTTTGTATTTGTGCAGTTGTGCTGAGTCATGATAGCCGTGACTTGACCTCTGCAGTTTTCGATTTGCTGTTAGTATTTGGTTTTATGATGATATCAGAGGCTGTAGTGGCAAGGGAGTGCACGCGTGCGTGCACTGCAGCCACACAGTATTGACGTTTTAATTGATATTTCAATTGTTTGAATTGTTTTGTGTCCAATTCAATATTTTGAAATTGTATTTGATTTGGTTTGATTGATCATTTTGTTATGTCCAATTATCTATTTGATAATTAGATTATGAGTTTCTAATTATTTATTTAATAATCTGATTTTATTGTTTATGCTGTTTAATTGCCGTTTTGGGCAATTCTGTTGTTTTCTAAATTATCTTCATTGATAATCCTTTCATTCATCTTCGTTGATAATTTGAAATTGCTGATTTGTTGTTTAACGCTGTTAAGTGTTATATTTACCGTTATCCGATTTCTTATTAAAGGATTGGATAGACGAGATTTATTGTGACTGTCGTCTATTTGCTATTTAATTATTACTGCTTCCGTGCATTAATAACTGAGTTTGAATTAGACTGACCCACGTATTATTTTCTTTTGAATTTAATACTCGGGTCAGACCGAGTTATTTCAGGTTGTTGATATCTTGCTTTGGGTTGCTGCTTGAGCTATGAAGTCTCTTCATATCTTTTGGAGTAGTCGTTGTCATAGTATAGGATGATATGTATTCATGTATATTATTTGCAATAATGTACTTGTATATGTAACTTCCAATGTCGACAGTTGTAGTTGTATTATATGTATTGTATCACATGTATTGTAACTGCCATCAGTTATATATATAAGACTTTTATTATCTGTGTTCCGCATTTAGCTTATCTGTGTTATTATTATATATATTGTCCTAAACTATTAAACCATCGTAGTTCGTTTTATACTGGAATTGGGTATGTCGATGGGAGTAAATAAATAAGAGATGAAAAATAAAAATATATACCACTCCTATCGAGGTAACCAATACTAGTGTAAGGCCCAACTACGGATGGCCGCTCCTATCCAGCCTTATTCTTCATAATAACAGATAGTATTTCTTTTAATACTCTTTGTTATTGTGAGCATAGAGGTGGGGCGTCACAGTACCCTTTGAGCTGACATTCCATCACACTTGTCTAACCCAAATTGTACGAAAGGGCGAATGACTAGGTGTGATGCCCCACCTCTATACTCATACTAGCCAAGGACACTACGGGGTAATGCCATCGACTAGCATGAAGAATAAGGCTGTTGAGGAGCGACCATCTGTGTAGTTGCTTTGTACGAGTACCGATATGTCAGATAATATAACTTACATTTCATTTCAAGAGGAAATCCGACATATCAAATACAAACTCAAAGCTACTACACAGTGGCTAAGTGGCCTTCGGAAACAAATATAGAAATAAATATAACAAAATCAGTCACATATATTCATATCACAAAGGCGGAATCAGATATGAATATATCACATAAAAGTATACATCAAAATAGTGGTCATATAAGATCCACTACATCACAATGAATAGATACAAGTGCTAGACAAAAGAATAATTATACATCAAGGAGTCTCTATCTCAAATGTATAATAACAGAAACTACTGATCTAAAGTAGTTAGCCAAAAATCAGATGATGGTTCCTGATAAGAAGTCAAGCAGAAGCTCCTGAAATACCTCGGTCTGACCCGAGTATTATTTAGGAAGAAAATAATAAACGGATCAGTCTAGCTATAGATATCAGATAAAATGAGATAGGATAAGAGATATAACCAAAAACGCATGATAACAAAAATGCCATACTGTGTCAAGTATATATCAAATAACAACAAAAATTGTACAATATCTCAAATCATCTCAAAACACCAAAAAGAATCACATTCTTTAAATTATTCACCAAAACACAAATATTGACAAAACATATCAATGCCAATCCACGAAAATTGCTGAAACACAAATTTTAGAAATCAAAAGATAGAAGAAGAAACTAAAACAACAACAAAGAATCTCACAATCGTAGCTGAACAAAATATAATATAATAACAGATTTTTATACAAAATAAATCTATAGCTGTTAATATATATACAATCATCAGAGTACAATAATCAATACATCAATACGGGACAGTTATAATAACTTGTCCTCACAAGTGTTGAATATACAGTCTACACACAACGGAATATAATCAAGTACGTGTAAAATACGTCTCTGTCAACCAGCTCGTCTCCTAAGCTCCATAGCATCCTATCCTGAATCTGTTATACTCGGTTTGACCCAAGCATTATAATAAAATAACACCCGAGTCAGTCTGAAAAACCAGCATGACAAAACACACTCAATTTGAATTTTATTATAATTCATAAATGCTTTAAAAACAAAGGTATCTCGTAATACCTCGCCACACATAAACACGACAGGTTTTTACCTTACGATAACCAAACATTTTATATCAAAATCATCTGATATTATAATATTGTCTATTGAAAGTAAATTAGAAAATAGCAGAAATGCTTGCATCTCATGTTTCAGCAATATTTGGTATACAATCAAAACCATACAGGCTCGTAGTGGATATTGGATCTCATACAATGACTAGGCTACTAGGGTACCGCCCATTATAGTACACCTCTAGAAAAATGTACCGAGATCGTACCTAACGATCCCTGCCAACACAGGACCAACCTATCCCTAACCTGGATAGTACCGAATATGCTATCACAATGGGTGTTCCCACCCTTATCAAGCGCTCTCTTTTTCATGCACAACCATATCCATAATTTTAATGTAATATATCTGAGGGTATCTAGAAAGATGATAACATACCCTACTTGGGTGCGACACACTTAGCCCTGCTGCATCTCCCATGTTTTAGTCATTCCCAGTTGATGAGGCTTGAGGCTACGTTTTACCTTTAGAATAGAATTCATACTTGGAATGCTAACATTGCCTTCTAGGCAATAATGCAATGATAGCATTCATCCATACTAGTTGTCCTGGGTCTGGACAAGCCGAATATCCATAATCGCCGTCTTTATTGCCTTCTCGATATCACAATTTGTAACGCACAAATCGGATCGAAGTGGTTTTTAGATAATTGAATCTGATCCCGGTCTCTTCGAAACGATTGACGAATTTGGCAAAATTTGATATTCGGTTGTTTAACTATCAAATAACAATCATCCAAATCATACATTTCAATTCCCATGAAAACCACTGAGCTTCACTTTCATTAATTTAAAATCACTTTTCAAAAATATGGAAATCAATTCCATATGCTTATCTCACAAAAATTAGTATATTCACAAAACGAAATGTTTTCGATACTTAGAAAATAAACCAAGTTCTTATCTTAACAATAAGTATATTTCAAACCATTCCTTTTGAAACTTAAAGAACCTTTCCCATATACTTACAAAAATGTATAAGTATCTTAACCAATTATCCAAAAAGATTTACTTAACTCAAGATCATACTAAAATGATTAGACACAAATATCTTTTAGAATAAAGATATAAATATTCCAAAATACCCTTTCTCTCTTTAACTATCTTCCTTTTCGATTTAGAATATCTACTTTATAAAATCTCCATGTTTCTTTACAAAGGTACACTTTCCACATCTCCTAACCATTTATAAAATTCCTTTTATCCATAATCATTCAAAGTATATTCCCTTTTTAAAACCCAACATTTCAATTTTATAACTTCTTAAAAAAATACTCTTTCCATAAAAGAAATCTCCTTATGATATTTTCATTTAATATAAATACTTAAGAACCAATCCCTTATTCATTTAAAATGAATGACTTAATCTCATAAAAATATCACTTTAACCCCTTTTCTAATAATAATTTATAATTTGAACCCTACTAAAGAATTACAGATAATATGTTGTAATAACTTCAAAACAACCTCTAAAAATTCACCTAAGTAATTAATCTAAAACGATATAGTTTAAATAAAGTAATCGTTATTTTACTATCCATTTATCAAATAATTATATTACCATAAATAAATAATACCACTTAAAATATCTAAATAGTTCTTTCATAATTTAATGAAAACGACCAATATTTCTTTATAACCACTTTGCAAATCATTTATAAACAATAACTTAACAAAATACTTGTATATATTCACCAAATAAACATTTCACTTCAGATTTTAAAATATGAAGTTAAACACAATCGGAAACCTTTCAAATTTAAAAACAAGCTCAATAGCTCTAATGCTACTTAAACAAGCAACCATTATATTCAATTTAACTATTCAAGTTAAATTATCAAAATTCACATGATCCATTTACAAATATACATCTAAATCCATGATTAACAATCAATCCGTTAAACGACACTTATCCGTATTGATTTGACTATCAATTAACATTTACCCAAGTTCTATCATAGCATATTAGAAGTTTATCCCGCTTCTAACATATCATTCAAGCCATATTTCCATTTAATACTTGATGGTGTTTATTATGCCAAATAGACAACACCAATATATTCCAATTCAATTTACATTATAATTAAACAACGTAATTCAAAAACAACCCATTTATCAAATTTCACACGTATGTGATTCAGTACTGGAAATAAACTTAAAAACAAACATAAACAGTTTAATAGCAATTTGAGATGCTATATCGTGACACTAGATCCGGTTCAACCAATCTAATAGCATTTCAAGATGTTATATCCTCATCCTAATTAATTTCAACAAATCACCAATTTCAACCATCAACAATTTCAACCATCCAAACAGCATAAATAAATTTATTCGTTACAAAACCTTACTGATTAACCAAATGAGTGAGTTTATCTCACCTTGATTTTTCTTTTCGCTTTCGCGTTCTGGTTTCGATTAAATTCGAACGCCTTCGAATTTAACTGAAAATTCAACAAGCTCTAATCGACTGCAAACTAATTCCTGAGCATAGCATTCGTAGATATGAACGCAATGCAACTCGTTTCATCAAAATCTGATTCCATATGAAGAAGATATCACATTTAAAAGTTTTCCAAACTTTAATATATAATTATCTTAATTTTATTACAAATATAAATTTCAATACCCTTAAAAATTCGGCCAGGCCCAACATCCTTATCCCCTTCCTTTCTTCTTCCTTAATTGATCTACACTGTGCACGCACGAAAAAAGCCCAGGCTATGCACGTTTGTCACTAACACCAAGCTTCGGTCGTCGATTCCTAGATCTAACTTCACCATTGCAATACTCTCCTCCTCCTCGACATGTCGGCAACCATAACATCACCTCCGAACGACCCTATCGGAATGTGACCTGAAGCCCTTCATCGTGACTGTAGCAATGTTGCAACCTCTAATACGAGGCCGAGCTCCCCCATATAACCACCATACGTGCGATTCTCCTCGACAACTCCAACACCAAACTCGATTCCACCCATCGCTGCCCCCATCGACCAAAAATTGGAACCCTAGTTCTAAAACCTAAAACCATGCCACTGTCGTTCCAAAAATCTGCACGCAACCTTTGAAACAATTGCAGATTGAAGACCATGCTTTAAACAAGATTTATAAAATTCATTTCAGGATTTTTAGGGCCCGTTTGGTTTCATTTTGTATTTTGAGTTTTGTGTTTTCAATTTGCACTAAGAAATAACAAGAAATAAGAGAAGAAGATTTATAATTCTTAGCCGTTGGGACGACCAACGGACAACGAAAGAATTGATTGTTCTCCGTGCTTTTGTTATCTCTCGAAACACGAAAAATAAAATAAACTTGTTTTCTATTTTATATGTTAATTTCATTTTTCAAAATTGTTTGTTTTTCAACTATACATACAATGGACGCATTTTTGTATAGACGAAAACACAAAACTAAAAACGACAAGCCAAACGGGGCCTTATTGTTTTATATTTAAGTGATTTTGATTTTTGAAACTTCCTTTCCTTTTTCTTGTTGCACTCTATTTGCTATGTTTAAAAGAAGAAAAAATAAGCATATTATAGATGGAATAAGAAGGCACGTGAATAGGATAAGATATAGTTTGACTAAAAATTTCGGCTGATAAGACATTTGAAAATTATATATATATAATTCCAAAATATCTAGATATTTATTTTGAACCCCTATTGAAGCATGTCGCCAGGCGTTCCTAATGTTATACCCTTATTTCGAACGAAATGGAATAAGTTCCGAGACCTAATTCGATCATATAGAGAAGATACCTTTTTGAACCCAATTATAATATTAAATTTTCGATATTAATTTCAACACGTTTCTATCTCGTACAACCAAACGGTAACTCCGAATGTTACGAAATTTGAAATTCGATAATAATACACTATTACGGATCCAATGAAACTAGTTCCGTCGAATTCCAAGTCTGTGCTCTGGAAAGCTATTTTTAGTCGTAAATTAAAATGAGATATTTTAAAAATCGAGTAAATCACCTATAAATTCAATTTAAATTTTTATTTACCTTCATTCTTATTAATATAAATTAAATAAGCCTTTAAATTATTTTTATCAAGCTTAAAACCCAAGATTCCATTATTTAACCAAATTTTCAATTATTAAATTTACTATTCATCAAATCCATTTAATCACTATATTTGGAAATTTAAACCATTTCACTAATCCAACCAAAATGTCCATATTCAAAATAAATAAATATTTCCAATTCAACATTTAAAAATAAATTAAACGTTCAAAACCAAACGACCAAAATTCTGGATCGTTACATCTTCAATAACGTAAGGGCTGATTATTGACATTCTCTGGGTAGCTCCCAATATAGAGACATTTATTATAGTAGTGGTCCTATCATATTTTGAAATCTTCGGATTACAAGGACTAATCGCTACTGATTCTAGGGGTGATTCCCAAAAAGGATGTGGTAGGAGAAGTGCCTTCGGTTTCGTTCAGTTCCACAACGAACTTGTATGGATGAGTGTCTGACATTGCATTTCTGAGATCACAAACGTTGACTTCTACAAATGTACATCTATTAATAGTAGAGAAGTTAACTATTCTTAGCTTAACACCCTTCTCTGAGACATACGAGCTCAAAGGTTGTATGCTTGTGGGAGTCAAATAGTGATCAAAGGAATGAGAATATGGCATTCAAAGTGGAACTTATTATGATCTAAAGCATGGCTTTGTGAAAAGCAAAAGCATGGCTTTGAAGAAATTCAGCGTAGCCTCACTAGCCTCACATCCCGGAAGATGATATGGGAAACTATATGGTTTGACAGACACAAATTCGGGATAAGTAAGTATGTATGGTGGAGTCCAATACATTGGGCCCTTTCGGGGAAAACATCCCTCAAGGAATTTATTGCCCCATTTTGATAAAGTGGTTAGCTTGAGAAAAGCAGGACACTACCAGTTATCAGTAGTAGTATAGCAAGTACAGTTCGAAGTGACTTGCTTGAGAAAAGCGATTAAGGCACCGCGGGAACTATGTTTGTTACGCGTGGATCGAAAAAAAGGCCACTAGTTCCCTATCATGTTGGTAATCCAATTCGAATACGAGATTTTCGGTTTTGATTGCAGTCCCAAAATAGCTGTTATCATATAATTCGTCCGGCATATTACATTGACCTAGTCCAGATATATTCCTTTAGACTTAGTCCAGGTATTGATACCTATTTGAATAAGTTTATTTGAAAGTTGTTTTTAAAGGAATGTCATTAAAAATAACATCAAGTGTATTTTGGTATAAAAGTGTTTTTGTTATCATAAGGTAATTCGTATTTATGTGTGGGCATGGTCTTATGAGATACCCTTCTTTTTAAAGGTTTTTATAACATCGTCATGATCTATACATTTAAATTTCGAGTATCTCACGCTGGTTTATCAAGCCTGATCCGAGTATTTTTAATACTCGGGTCAGATTCGAGTAGTTTCAGGATTAGCTGAAGACGCTTGGAGTTCCAGAGGAGAGCTGGAGATCTTCATCAATGTATGGTTCGCTGCATATTCTATTTTTGTTTGATGTTTAATTTAATTTCATATATTGTGATACATGGTTTGTGTAGAATAATCTATTATAGATTATTGTAGTGATTGAAATTATTACATGATATTGTAGCACTGGCTTGAATTTTGATATTTTAAATACCATAAATATATTTTTAAAATTTAAGGAATTATAGGGAATTTTTGATATAAAAATATTTATATTGGAATTGGGGGTATTTTAAAGAAATTGAGTTAGAAAAAAATATATTTGATTTTTGGTTATACTTAACTAGTCGTGAATTGTTTAAATGTAGATTTTTTTAAAATGAATTATATAAAAGAATTTACAAATAATATTCTGGAAATATAAATATAAAGAGTTGAAGTCGATATTAAAAATAGATTGAAAGTTATAAATGAGATTTATAAAGAAATAGATTTATAAAAAGGAATTTTATAAATATGATTGTTTTTATAAATAAGTAAAAAAAAAAGAGTATAAGAATTTATAAACGATGTTTATAAGGTAAGCGATATCAGTTGCTAGATTGGGAATATAAATTTACAGGGAGAATTTATATTAGAATATGGAAATAGGGTGAGAAAAATAGTGGATACTATTTTTAAAACGTGAAAATGGTTAAGAAGATTGGAATGGAAGTGATGTGATTCGAGAGGAATTTATAAAATTGAATTGGTTATTGAGGTTTTAAAAATATATTTTAATTCTATGAAGTTAAGTTTGTTTTTAAAAGGAAAATTTTATTATTTAAAACTATGAAATTTTAAACTAGTTAGGATTGAAATACTTCGGTAAGTAGATTTTCAAATAATAAGTATCTATTTTAGTAAATTCTAACTTTTAAAAATCAGCTTTGAAAATTGATTTGTTTATCTAAAAATGAGTGATTGATGACTATAAAAGTGTTTCGCTATCTTAAATAATTACTTGAACATGTTTTAAAAATAAATTACTATTCTTTAAAAATACTTATTTTGTATATATAAGAGTTTGAATTAAATTTTAATTTATTCTCTCGAGATTTGTAAACAGGTTTATTTAACGGGAAGGTTTTATAAGAGAAGTTTTATAATGTGATGCTGGGAACTTAAGACATTTCCTAAATGTTGGGATTCCGGAACTTGAAAAAAAATGAATCCGAGTTAAATAAAGAAGTTACAAATGGTTAGATCGGACTATAAATAAATATAATCGGTTTGGAAATTGTAAGAAGAAATTTATTAATAGTTTCGAAAATATAGGAGATAAGCTAAGAAAATTCCTAAGTTTTGATACTTGAGATGATTTTGGAAAATGGACTTAGAATAGTTTCCTAATTGTTGAAATGTTTTGGGATATCCTGTTATGGATTTAAGTATTGAATATTGTTTTCAAATATTGGAATATGGAAAGGAATTGGAATATATATACCTTGTAAAGGTATTTGGAAAAGAATATTTTTGGAAAATATATAATAAGTCCTGTTGTCTACTTATGGATGTATTATTGATAGTTAAATAACTGACTGTCAATATTGGCCAATTTCGTTAATCGTTTCGAAGAGACTGGGATCGGATTTAATTATTTGAAAACCACTTCGATCCGGTTTGAACGTTACGAATGAATACCGTGAAGATGATGAATATGGTGATTCGGTTTGTCCAGACCCAGGACAACTTGCATGGACGAATGCTATCACAATATCGTCATTGGATGGCGATGAGCATTCTAAGTGGAATTGTTCTTGAAAGGTAATCGTTAGCCTCAAGCCTCATCAAACGGGAATGACTAAAACAGGGGAGATGCAGCAAGGCTAAGTGGGTCGCACCCAATTAGGGTATGTTATCACTTTTCTATATATCCTTGGAAATATATAAATGATGGATATGGTTGTGCATGAAAAAGGAAGCGCTCAATTTTTAAGGGTGGGAACACCCGGGGTGATAACATATTCGGTCTATCCAGGTTAGGGGTAGGCCGGTCTTGTGTAGTAGGGGATCCCGAGGTCCTCGGTGTACAATTTTCTGGAGGTATACAGTGATGGGCAGTACCCCAGTGGCCCAGTCATTGTATGGGATCCATTCTCCAATACGAGCCTTTACAGTTTTGTTTGTAGAGCCTAGTATGCTGGAATTTAATTTATGTAACAATTTTGGCTATTTGAATAAGTATTTGTGTTTAGACACTATTATAATATTACCATATTTTATATAAAATGTTTTGGTTATCGTAAGGTAAAAACCCGTCGTGTTTATGTGTGACGCGATCTTACAAGATACCTTTGTTTTCAAAGGATATTGATAACTCTAATAATTCAAATTTGAGTATGTTTCCTCACGCTGGTTTTTTCCAGACTAACTCGGGTGTTATTTTATTATAATGCTCGGGTCAGACCGAGTATTACAGATTCAGAATAGGATGCTATGGAGCTCAGGAGACGAGCTGGATGATGGAGACGTAATCCCGTACTTGATTTATATTTCCGCTGTATGAGGACAAGTTATTATAACTATCCAGATTGATGAATATATTTTTGTACTCTAACGATTGTAAGTATAAGACAGTTATAGATTCTTTTGTATAAAATCTGTTATTATATATTATATTTTATTCTGCTGTAATTGTGAGATTCTGTGTTGTTCTATCCCTTTCTTCTTCTTTAACCTAGTTATTCGCTCTTTCGTACAATTTGGATTGAACAAGAGTGAATTATTATCAACTCAAAGGGTACGGAACTATGGGTCGCTACATTTGGTATCAGAGCTGAAGGTTAAGCGAGAACCTTGGCTCTGGTGGGGATTACTCACTAGAGATAGGGTCAGTACTACTCTAGAATGAGTTGAGTGTAATAATAAATATGAGCGAGTATTTGTTAGTGAATATAAATGGTTTTGTATTGTGTTGATTTATCTGTTGAGTGGCATATAACTTCTAGTCGAATAGTGGGACGCCACTAAATCGATAGTAGTTTCTAAACACTTAAACACGGTAAACCGACACAGTATTGTTTTGAGGCGGGTAAATGAAATAATTTTACCCAAACTATATTTTGATATTAAAGAGAATAATATTCTGAAAATTATTATAGTGGTGTGGTTGGTTGTTATTATATAATCAAAATAAGATTATAAAATTGGGAATGGTTATATATAACCAAGGGAGATTGTATAATTATGAATTATACAAATGAGTTAACAACTACAAATGGGTTCAAACCAGAATTTGGAAAATTTAAATTCCGAAGATTTTTAGAAGTATTTTCCAAAGTGTTTGAAGATAAATAATAGTATTATTATTTTGTATGTATTTTTGAATGGAAAAATGGTTTTCAATGGATGAAAGCGATATAGCACTGAACTCACTTCAGTCGCTGGAAAATAATCCTGGTGATGGCTGCGCAGCATCATCAGTATTCATTTTCGAGTTTCTAAGTGACGAATTGATACTGTAGTAAGTTAATATGGAGATTTTTCGGTGAAAACAAGTGTTGTTTTGAAAATTCTGAGGGAATTGTTTTGGATAAAATCAGGTTGATTTTGAAATTCGAAGGAAGTGGTTTGTTAAAACAAAACTAGTATATATGTATATATATGATTTCAAAGTGATTTGAAATATATACCAGGTGTTTGAATTCTGGAATTTTAATAAAAATGTTGGGGAAAACCTCGGAAATAAGTTATGAACTTATAAAGTGAGGATGATTTCAATAAGAAGAGAACGTATGGAATTTGAGTTTTGGGAAATAAATCTTTACTTAAGTAAGTTAAAATTGATTGTGTGAATTGAATTTAACTTAAGGAAAGTTAAATTAATTTATTGGGAATTGAGATAATAATAAATTCGAATGGTGAAATTGCTATATAAATATAAGTAAGGAAGTGGAAAATTTTGAAATTGGAATTGAATTCTTACTCGATTTAAATTGAATGAATTAAAATAAATTTGTTTGGAGTGAAATTAGTTTAAGTATGAATAACTTGAGTATGGTTTTGAAATGTTGGTTAGAAGAAATTGAAATTTAAATAAAAAGTGAATTGGATTTAAATCATATTGAATTGAATTAAGTATGTAAATGTGAATTATAAAGTGACTATATAACTATAAGTTATAAAATTGGATTGGATTAGGAATAATATCAAATTAAAGTAAATATAAATTTTGAGTTGTGAAATATCATATAACCATAAGGTATAAATCTTGAATGAAATAAAATTTGACTGAAATCTGGAATTGTGAATAAATAAATTAGAATAGCTTATAAATTTTGAAATTAATGGAATAAAAATATACTTGGGTTATAAATAAATGTATAATCTCGAGTTAAAAATGAAATGTGAATATACTCGAGTATAGAATTGATGGAAATATGAGAAATAAGTCGTGTAACTTAAAAAATTAAAAATGGAATAGTAAAACTAAAATAAAAATAGTTGATATTTTGGTAACGAAGTAAAAATCCAAACTTGAGTTATAAAATAAATTTGAACTCAAGTAACTTAAAAGAAGTGATTTTTGAGATAAAAAATCAGATGTTGAGTTATAAATTGGAAGTGAACTAATTAGGTAACTAATTAGTTAATTGAATATAGAATGGATATTAACTTGGTTAAATAAATTGGATGGTGGATTAAAAGTGAATAACTGAAATGTGGAACTTGAGTTATAAATAAAATTCGACTTAATTATAAGCGAATTAAATAAAATTAAGAATGTGGACGAATAAAATGGAATTGGATTGAAGTAGTAATGACTTGAGTTACAAATAAATTCAATTTAAGTGTAAATAAATTGAATATGGCTTGGATATCATGTAAATGAATTCGAGAGTGAAGTTAAGTTTTGAGGTGGATTAAATGAATGAACTAATTAAATTAATTAGTAAATGGAATGGAATTTGATTAAATAAGAATCAGTCTAAAATTGAAATGAAATAACATTGAATATAAATTGACTGGAATCAATTTAAAATAGCTATAAGCTTAAATGATTATTCTTAAATAAATATCGCCGAAATTGCATAGAAAAATTGGCGTTTGATGCAAACGAAAGTAAATAAAATTTTATGAATTAATAGAGAGTGGATAAATTAATTTTGAAATCAATTTGGAATGGATATGAGTTTGTTTGGTATAAAAATGAATTGAATGTAAGAAAATTTAGTTGTAAATCATTCGAATTGAATGAGATAGTATATGGATCGATTGAAAGTAATTAAATTAGTATCGTGACCCTATAATTGCTTATAAATATATGTTTGGCAAGTGATTTATGAAATTTATGTGTTTAGCTAGCTAAATAAATGAATTGTTTTTAAATTTCATGTTTTTGGTACTTACGTGTTTACATTGAGTAAGTACAGGTATATGGAGCTGTTTGCTTGATTTTTGGTCGCGCAAACTGCAAATAAAATAAGCCACATGCTTAAAAATGCTAAAATAAGGTACGTTTTTGGATTAAATACTTTGAAAATATAAAATATTGATATATATTTTGTTTTTCGACCGTGTGGGTCGATGTATATATTTTTATCTCTTTTGTCATATTGAAAAAGGTTCTCCATACAAAGGAGACTGCCAAAAATTTTCAAAAATTTAGGGTGTTAGAAATTTTTTGAAAATTTTTGTTAACTAAAAAGTTGAGTCTCAAATTGAAATTGAAATAAGAGATTTTGGAATTAGAATTGAAAACTAATTGTTTTGGTTGGAACTAAAAGATTTGAAAAGTGAAATATCAAATTTTCACTAAGTGGGTTTTGAATAAGTTATTGGGTCTGGGGCATTTTTCCTGCCTTAGCAATTTCGGGGACGAAACTCTTTTAAGTGGGGAGGAATGTAACGGCCTAGATTTTTGATGGTTAATTTTAAATATTAAATGGTTTTAAATATTGGTTTTAGGATTTTAATTTAGTTAGGAAGTTTTAAAATTGAAAATTCAAGTAATTTGTTAATTTTTGAAATCGTCAATTTAATCGACGCGTTAAAATAATGGTCCGGGGCATAGTCTCGGAACGACGAAACCAGTTCCATTGGATCTGTAATAGTGTACTATTATCCGATATCAAATTCTGTAGCGTTTGGAGTTATCGTTTGGTCGTATGGGAAATAAACACGTTGAAATTAATATCGAAACTTCAATATAATAATTGGGTTCAAAAAGCTATCTTCTCCATACGATCGAATTAGGACTCGAAACCTTTTCCATTGTGTTTGGAATAGGGGTATAACATTATGAACGCCTAGCGACACGCCTCAATAGGAGTAAATTGCACAGTAGAGAATTTGAGATATTTTGAAAAAAAATTAAATTAGAAATAGTTAAATCATATGAACAGTTGAGTCTCCTTCAACTTGACGTCGCACGTTCCTTTCCTTCTGTAACACGCGACTCCTCTTCCTTCTTTTTAAAAAGGCCCGATCTTGTTCTCCCTCGTTCAAATCGAAAATCACGGTAATAAAAAAATAAATAAATAACGAATTCATTGAAGGGGGCCGAGCATGGCAGTGGTGGATGATCGGGAAGTCGTCTGTTTGCTCACGTCTATATGGATGTTTTGCAGAAGCTCATCAATGAATTATTTTCATATTCTCCAAATCATGCTGCGCCAGAGGAGCTTCGTGGTGGTAGTATCGATGGTTGAGCGTGGGCAGTTTGATGGGTTTTGTATCTCAGAGGCTTTGTACGACTGTAGGACAGTCGACTTGGGGAAGCGACGGAAGAAATTGTTAGTGGTGGTTCGGGTTTGTCAGACGGTGTTGGGAAGGTAATTAATTTTTCTTAAGTCATAATTAGTGGGATTAATGTATATATTTTAATTTGTGAATGTTATTAACACTATCACTAATTTATACGAGGTCCAAAATCATGAAAACAAGTCGAGATTGGAATGATTTGCAAATAAAAATCAAGGTGAAAAAATTCTCACTCATTTCGATCGCCAATTAAATTTTAAATACTTAAAATTAATTATTGGTTGCTTGGTTGAATTTATAAATTATTATTTGTTGAATGATATTATATTATATATATATAGTAGTATATATACTAGTATTTAGAGTGATATTCCAGCACATTATATGTAGCGACATCTGATTTTAATTAAGTTTAAATTGATAATTAAATTAATTTTTGAATAAAAATTGTGAAATTCATTGATAAATTGATTTGAGTTTCCCCGAATTCAAATAAATTTTGTGTAAATCATTTAAATTTAAATTTTTGTAAATGTATGTATATCTGTGAATATACATGTATTTGGGCATATATGAGTGAATTTGAAATTACATATATATTTGATTTGAGTTTAAATCGTAAATAAATGGTTTAAAAATGAAAATATATAAGATATAAAAGTATAAAATAAATACATTGGATAAAATCTAATAACGAATTAAAATATAGAAATTCACCTATATTACAAAATGAATATAAAAATAATTAGTATTAAATTTAGAAGTAAATAATGGAGATAGAAATAAATATAGAAAAAAAAATACATAAGATAAATTATAGAAAAATTTATATAGTAAACACATTAGTTAAATTAAACAATATATTCATTTATATTACAAAATTATAAATTATAAAACAAAATAAAATGAATACATTAGATAAATTATAACAACGTATTAAATATAGAAATGCATTCAAAAATAATAAAAGAAAAAGAAAATAAAATAGAATCTCACTTATATTACAAAGTGATAGAACAAACAAAAGAAAGAAACAAAACAAATACATATGAAAAAAAATATGAAACAAGTAAACAAAAGAAACAAAAATACATGTATAAAAGCTTACCAAAGAAGCCACATCAACATCTTCATATTTTGTACAGCCGAAAGAAAATTTATAAATAAAAATTTGTATGGTACAAGCCTAATTAATGCAAATACCCATCAGCCCTAAAGCAAAGAAAATATCACTGGCTATTGTACAACATAAATTATCACCTTGTACAAATTTTTACACCCTGTAAACCTCATTTCCTATATACATCAACAACCATATCATCTCAGTTTCGTTCATCCATTTAAACCGAGTAAAAGAAAAAAAAAACTGAAGTGAATATCATCTTACAATCAAACAAACATCTCAAATTAAAATCAAGCAATCAAAGAAAAAAAAATGAGAACAAGGAAGGCTTCCAGCTAACAACTTCAACCCAGTTTTCAACTTTGCAAAGTTTAAAAAGATTTCAATTTCAACTTAGAAGTCTACAACTTCAAAACTTCTGGAAATCAAGATGTTTAAGGTGAGTAACTTATAGCTGTTTAAACTTGAATATATGTTGCCATTGTTCTGTGTATGTATATCTATGTATATGTATCAGCGTATCTCTCTGTTTGGTCTCAGGACATAGAACAACCAAAGAAGATTCAATTTCTTCTCCCCTAATCAATATTAGGCTTTGATTTTAAAACAAATTAGTTGTGTTTAAGTATGAATGATAACTTAAAAATAGTTTCATGACATAAAAATGTATATAGATGGAAAAATCAAATTTTTACAGTGGTAACTTCATTTTCTGGAGATTTCGAACTTCACGAATCATTGATTCAAGTATATAACTTGAATCCTAAATGGAAGACATGATTTTTAAATCTTGTTTGATGATTTTTAAGCAACTAGTTTAAGTGCAGTTTGTTTTTGCTCGAAAAATGAATTTTTATCAATTCCGGTGATCAGTCGATTCGTGGATGTCGGGGTTGTTCATAGAGATGGAGGAGCCTACGGGGTTGCCAGGAAAATGGTCATAGGCGACCTCGATCACTATGGCGATAGCGGCGAATAATTTTTTTTTGTAAACCTAGTTTTAACGTGGTTTCGTTTTGGGTCTCGTTCGGCATCTAGGGGTGATCGAGTGTGACGAGAATCTGGGAGATGGTAGAGGAGATGTCGACGAAGGTTTGGCCGGAATTTTGGGTTGTCTGGTGGTCGGGGTCATGAGTACGAGGTGTTGAAAGGGATTGGTGGTGGTTCCAGTTCATACTTCCAAGCTCGAGCTCGAACTCGATTTCAAATTCGAGGTGGAGGCGAGTTTCTAGTGATCGGGGAGAGGAACGTGGAAGGGTGTCGACTTGTTCGACGTCGTGGCGATGGCCGAAGATGGCCAACGGTGATGTGCACGTGCACAAGTACTTGATGTCTGGGGGGTTGAGTGTTTGCCTGGGAAGAATGAGGGTTTTTCTCGCGTCGTACTCGAGTAATTCGAGTAGTTTACTCGAAGCAAAGAAGGGGAAATCTCGGGTCAAGTTTTGTTTCAGGCTTTTCAACCTGAACTGTTTTCTGTTTTAAAATTTGAAAACTAAATTTAAATTTTAAAACAAGGTTTTTAAAACTGAGTTAAATCAAAATGCAAATAAAGATCCTAGTTTGAACTAAAATTTAGTTTGTAAATAAATAAAGTTTCAAATTCAATTTGTTTCAATAATTTAAAAACAATTAAATGTTTGAAGAAATTTGAAATTTAAAAAGGAAATTTGAAACAATGTTTTCAATATATTGTGAATAATCATTAAATCATAAAAAAATGAATGTTTTACTTTAAGTAATGAAGATTAATGATTTCTAATTCATTAACGAATGAGTTTTTAATAGTGAATCGATTTATAATCAAAAATGATTAATATAAGAAATTTTCTTTTAAAAGGTGATTAAAGAAATTTAATAGTTAATGAAATCAATAACTAAGATTTTATTTGAATAATAAATTAATGTGATAAATTTAACAATAAATTTAGATTAATCAATTTAATAACAATCAATTGTGGGATTGTTAAATATAATTACTAAATGACAATAATTATGGAATTAATTATTCAGTGTAATTAATTGAGTTAATTGAATTTGTTCAAGTTATCACTTAAGTTTAAATTAATTCAGAACAATCACTTGATAATTTGGGAAATATAATTACTTAGAGAAGTAATTAATAGATAATTACTGAATGTAATTAATTGAATGATGATTTGAAATTTGAGTAAATTATTTGTTAATAAATTAAAGGATTAATTAATAAATGTGATTAATTAAGATTTATTAAATAATTAAAGATTAATTGGTTCATTAATTAAGATTGATTAGTTAATAATTAAAGATTAACCAATGAATTTGAAAGGAGGATTTATTTCAAATAATTTGTAATTAACTTATGACAATTAATTCGGATTAATAATTGATACATCTGATTTAAATGAATCAGTTGATTAATAAATTTACTTGTGAATGTTTGGACTTGACTAAATGATTGAATTGTTTGATATTCTGATTTGTGTGTGATCTGTACTGTAGTTATTTATCTGGGATGAATGTAAATTATTATCTGTGACCTATATATCTGTGAATGAAAGATAAGTGTTATAGTTATACCGCTTATCAACTATATTTCTGTATTCTGATCTGTGATGTTTGAATGATGTTGCACTACTGTATGAAACCCCTAGCCTACACCATACACACACAAATATGGATTTCACGAGGAAATCAGTTAAGTCACAGATTTTTGACAATTTTAAAGATTGAATTCTTGAATCCAAAAATAGTTTTGGAATTGGAATTGAAAGCTTTGAAAAAATGAGTTTTTAAAATGAAGGTTATTTTTAAATAACTTAATAGAATTTGAAGTTCAAATAATTTGATTTAAATTTGAATTCAATATTGGAAATTGAATTCAATAACTTGGGATTTTGGGTCTAAAAGATTGTACAAGTTATAAAAGGTGTTTATCTAGGTTTTTAACCATTTAAAGGTATGGTTTTGGAAATTCAAGAAATTTAATCCAAGTTTTATACTTGGATAGCTTTAACCTATGTAATTATAATCAGTTTTTTCCAAAATGAAAACTATTTGTTTTCAAATAATAAAAGCTTTCATATAAGAAATGAAATTCCAATTTGTGTCAAAGAATTTCAAGTTTGAATTGAAAATGGTTTTCCAAATTATGAGTGAATTCTTTTTGAAAGCTATGAATTAAATCTTGATTTAAAGATTTAATGAGTTAATCCAATTGAAATGGAAATTGATTTGGAAAATCTATGAATGAATCTTTGTGAAACTGGATGAACTTTGTGAATTGAATCTTTTTGTTTAAAAGGATTAAAATGGTAATGTGTTTAAACCATTTGAAGAAAGGTTTTGGGTAATAAGTTGTGACTTAATTAAAATCCCATTATCCATATGTTTTTAAATATTGCGCTCACTATTCGGTTTAGCCGGGAGAGGACTTTGTGTCATATAACCAATTCCGAATAGTGATACGACGTGAATGGATAACATTTGAAGACCGGTGTTGAAGACCGGGTATTTGCGAGAACGATAGGATAACCTATCGATTGTCTCTGCACTGAGTTGCTCCGGTATAGAGATTCCCTAAGTGATGGGAAGTCCGATCGGGATTGTGAATACCCGGATTGCAAGGGCTTCTTCGGAAGTGCCTTCGGTTCTGTTCGAACCCGGAACATACTTGTATGGTTGTATGTCTGACATTACACTTTGAGATATAAAGCTGATTTCTTTCAAATACATTTCTGTTGGTGGCGGAGAATTTATTCTCTTAGCTTAACACCCTTCTCTGAGACGTACGAGCTCAGAGGTTATGTAGTTGAAGGTTATCAGTGATATACTCCCAATTTGGTAGTGTGGCATGCTGAGTGTTGCTGTGTATTGATGATCATTTATTGATCATTTGTTGATCAAAGCGTGGCTTTGTGAAAAAGCGTAGCTTTGTGGACGAGACCTCATCGGACCTCACAAACCGGAAATGGCCGAAACAGGAATGATGCGGCAAAGTTATGAGGGTCGCGCCCTTTAGGGTATGTCATTTCCTTCTGGAAAAGGGTGGTATCATGGTATGGAGCCCAGATACTTACTCATGTGGACACACTATATTTATTACTGTGTGATGTTGTTGGTTATCGAGCGCTCGGATAAAGGTCCCAAAGGACTGGGGGGTGGCATATTCGTGTAGTAGTTACCTAGTGTAAGGGGTAACCCGGCCTTGTGTTGGCAGAGAGCTAATTAGTTCTCGGGGCGTCCCTCCAGAGGCGTTCCCATATGGCATAGGAAGTTCCTTAGCCTGACCATTTATCGGAAAATCCAAAGAAACAATACGAACCTTGTACGGTTTTAGTCGTATAACCTGCTATGAAATGTGGCGGTAACCTGCTATTTAACATAGTAGCTATAGTAGGCATACAATAATGGTTGTGTGCTGGCTAAGATTAATATTATACTTTCGAAATGGCTTTCTACACTATACACTAGTAATAATATCAAAGAATTTTTCCCGTATCAAGCATATTTGACCATCATAAGAAGAAATCTCCTCCAATTCTGCGATTGCATTGTGTGTGTGGCGGGAGGTCTTATGGTAGTTTCATTTTCCAAAAAGCATTGCGGATTTCAATGTTTAAAATTCCTTTGTTGTTTGTTTAAAGATAAACTGTTTTTGTTACTCACACCAGTCCCATGACTGACTCGGAGTTTATTGTTCCCTTCCTAAACTCTGGGTGCCCACAATTTTCCACACGGGCAGTCTAGAGTTGGGGTTTTCAGATAGTCAGGTTTAGTAGATTATCGGGAGCTAGTTCAGTTTTTGGAGTTCACAGAGATGACTGCACTTGCTTATCTTTGTGCAACGTGATGGTGGTTCGAGCTGATATTGGAGTTGTTGGATTCATTCTCTTTTGAGGATCATTTGGAGTGATCTCTTCCATTGTTTTTATTTCCGCTGTAGCATTGTATCATGCCTCTGATGTTGTTGTATCGTGTTGATATCATTGTTGTATATCATTCTGGATATTGTATTTATTGGAGTTGTATATGATATCATCTATTTCTTTCTTCCGCTGTGTTGTTATACTTACTGTGTTATAAGCTCCGGTGAGCCAGATTTGACGTTTGAATCTACGGCATTTGAGTACACGTGAAGTACGGGTGCCGATTTTTGAAGGCCAAGTCAGGATCGCTACATTACAGCAGATGAGACCTTATGCGTCCCGCATAATAGCGGATGACCCTTTATACTGCGATATCACCCTCGAAGTGGAATTAGTATTTTTATGTTGTATTAACATCTGTGGATGCAGGAAAACAGGTTGGAGGGATACAACTAGATTCCTCAAAAATGTTGAAATTAATTTCATATATTGTGATATATGGTTTGTGTAGAATAATCTATTATAGATTATTATAGTGATTGGAATTATTGGATGCTATTATAGCACTGGCCTGAATTTTGATATTTTAAATACCATAATATATTTTTAAAATTTAAGGAATTAAAGGGAAGTTTTGATATAAAAATATTTATATTGGAAATGGGGGTATCTTAAAGAAATTAAGTTAGAAAAAAATATATTTGATTTTTGGTTATACTTAACTAGTCGTGAATTGTTTAAATGGAGATTTTTTTTAAAATGAATTATATAAAAGAATTTACAAATAATATTATAGAAATATATTAAAAAAAGAGTTGAAGTCGATATTAAAAATAGATTGAAAGTTATAAATGAGATTTATAAAGAAATGGATTTATAAAATGGAATTTTATAAATAAGATGTTTTTATAAACAAGTAAAACTAATAGGAGTATAAGAATTTATAAACGATGTTTATAAGGTAAGCGATTTCAGTTGCTAGATTGGGAATATAAATTTACAAGGAGAATTTATATTAGAATATGGAAATAAGGTGAGAAAAATAGTGGATACTATTTTTAAAAAGTGAAAATGGTTAAGGAGATCGGAATGGAAGTGATGTGATGTGATTCGAGAGGAATTTATAAAATTGAATTGGTTATTGAGGTTTTAAAAATATATTAGTAATTCTAAGAAGTTAAGTTTGTTTTTAAAAGGAAAATTTTATTATTTAAAACTATGAAATTTTAAACTAGTTAGGATTGAAATACTTTAGTAAGTAGATTTTCAAATATTAAGTATCTATTTTAGTAAATTCTAACTTTTAAAAATCAGCTTTGAAAATTGATTTGTTTATCTAAAAATGAGTTACTGATGACTATAAAAGTGTTTCGCTATCTTAAATAATTACTTGAACATGTTTTAAAAATAAATTATTATTCTTTAAAAATACTTATTTATATATATAAGAGTTTGAAATGATTTTTACTTTATTCTCTCGAGATTTATAGACGGGTTTATTTAATGGAAAGTTTTTATAAGAGAAGTCTTATAATGGGATGCTGGGAACCTAAGACATTTCCTAAATGTTGGGATACCAGAACTTGAAAAAAATGAATTCGAGTTAAATAAAGAAGTTATAGATGGTTAGATGGGATTATAAATAAATATAATCGGTTTGGAAATTGTAAGAAGAAATTTATTAATAGTTTCGAAAATATAGGAGATAAGCTAAGAAAATTCCTAAGTTTTGATACTTGAGATGATTTTGGAAAATGGACTTAGAATAGTTTCCTAATTGTTGAAATGTTTTGGGATATCCTGTTATGGATTTAAGTATTGAATATTGTTTTCAAATATTGGAATATGGAAAGGAATTGGAATATATATACCTTGTAAAGGTATTTGGAAAAGAACATTTTTGGAAAATATATAATAAGTCCTGTTGTCTACTTATGGATGTATTATTGATAGTTAAATAACCGACTGTCAATATTGGCCAATTTCGTTAATCGTTTCGAAGAGACTGGGATTGGATTTAATTATTTGAAAACCACTTCGATCCGGTTTGAACGTTACGAATGAATACCGTGAAGATGATGAATACGGTGATTCGGTTTGTCCAGACCCAGGACAACTTGCATGGACGAATGCTATCACAATATCGTCATTGGATGGCGATGAGCATTCTAAGTGGAATTGTTCTTGAAAGGTAATCGTTAGCCTCAAGCCTCATCAACCGGGAATGACTAAAACAGGGGAGATGCAGTAAGGCTAAGTGGGTCGCACCCAATTAGGGTATGTTATCACTTTTCTAGATATCATTGGAAATATATATAAATAATGGATATGGTTGTGCATGAAAAAGGGAGCGCTCGATTTTTAAGGGTAGGAACACCCGGGGTAATAACATATTCGGTCCATCCTGGTTAGACGTAGGCCGGTCTTGTGTAGCAGGGGATCCCAGCGAGGTCCTCGGTAAATTTTTCTAGAGGTGTACTGTGATGGGTGGTACCCCAGTGGCCCGGTAATTGTATGGGATCCATTCTCCAATACGAGCCTTTACGATTTTCTTTGTAGAGCCTAGTATGCTGGAATTTAATTAATGTAACAATTTCGACTATTTGAATAAGTATTTGTGTTTAGACTCTATTATAATATCATAGGATTTTCTATAAAACGTTTTGGTTATCATAAGGTAAAAACCCATCGTGTTTATGTACGATGCGGTCTTACGAGATACCTTTGTTTTCAAAGGATTTTGATAACTCTAATAATTCAAATTTGAGTGTGTTTCCTCAGACTGGTTTTCCAGACTGACTCGGGTGTTATTTTATTATAATGCTCAGGTCAGACCGAGTATTACAGATTCAGGATAGGATGCTATAGAGCTCAGGAGACGAGCTGGATGATGGAGACGTAATCCCGTACTTGATCTATATTTCTGCTGTATGAGGACAAGTTATTATAACTGTCCAGATTGATGTATATATTTTTGTACTCTGATGATTGTAAGTATAAGACAGTTACAGATTCTTTTGTATAAAAATCTATTATTATATATTATATTTTGTTCCGTTGTTATTGTGAGATTCTGTGTTATTGTTTCAATTTTCTTCTATCTCTTTCTTCTTCTTTACCCTAGTTATTCGCTCTTTCTTACAATTTGGGTCGAACAGGAGTGAATTATTATCAACTCAAAGGGTACGTAACTACGGGTCGCTATATTAAACGTTTATAATAAATAAAACATTTAAAAACAAATCAGGCGTGCTCATTCTGCATGTAACGACTCGTAAATTTTAAGGGTTTTAATAACGTAATTAATTGAATTTTTTTGAATTTTTAAGTATTTGAATGTTGAAATAAAAATTTAATATTTGAAATGCGTCTTGTTAAACATGGCAATTGGTAAATTTTCATCTGATAATATGGAAGTTTATTTTTGTTGTGTAAGTTTATTTCAATTTAAATCAGTTAATATTTGATGATAATAAAATGTTTTCCTAACCTGGATATTTTTATACAATAAATTTGTAAATCATCTTCTGAGTGAGACGTCATATTTTGTTTCTCCAAATTTGAATTGCTATTGCTCCGTTTATCTTATTTTCGACAGATTTGCAGCATTTCTGGTACCGATATCGACTTTTGATCGGATGATCCTATCACTGATATCTGTATACCATTTTGATCATCTCGTCGTGCTGATCTCCACTGTATATTCATTTGTGTGTTTTGGAGTCCGGGAAACAACGAAATCTATGGAACGATTTCTGTAACGATTCCGCAATCTGGCTTCTGGATTTCCCGTGACCATTCATTTTTCAACTGGAGAATTCAAGCAGCAATTTGATTTATTATGCACCAAATTCAACATTGACTTTCTACATTCTCCGGGTTTCAAAATTATATCATTTCTTTTCGTTCATTACTATTTTGCTTTTGAAGAAAATATTGCTTCAATTCATTTCGTTCAAGCTGCATATTTCATCTACCCCTTGATAACTTCCCTACTTCTTCCCTACCAACAGCAGATTGCCTTCGCCCTTGCTTCCACTCGGCAGCCAACTCAATTTCCTTCGACCTGACACCACTCGCTACACAGTCGTCGTGCTTTCCATTGTCACAGATCCCGATCTGCAAGTCACAGCCTTCACCACCAAATCTACCACCGAGAACCACCACTGACAACCTATCGGTTCCACTGCCCAGTCACTGGCCAGCCTCCTTCATTCTCCACTTCCTCTCATCTCCCTCTAACCTCGCCTTCCTCTCCGACCTTGCTGCTAGACTCTACTACATCACAGCTGTAACAACCCACTATTTTGGACCATTCAAATCGACAATAAATCCACACATGTCGGACTCGAATACTTCAAAACAGTGGATTGTCAAGAAAATTTGGAGCAAATAAAATCAAACACAGAATAACACACAGAGATATCAGAATACTTGCAGCGGAAATAAAATACCATAGTAGTTCATGAAGCTACTATATACATACTCTCAAAACATATACAAAATATCATAGTTTAAAAATGGATACAATAGAAGTCTGGATACATAAATCACTAATACAGAAGCAATACCGAATAGGAAATAACTGGATCAGAAATAAACGAATAGATAGTCAGATAAGCTCCATCAAATCTCTAGCTCCAGAAGGTGAATCCAAAGCTGTGACTCTCAGGTTGACCTGAGCGTAAAGTAAAACACAAACACTCGAGTCAGGACATACATACTTATACAATGTAAACCAACTCAAGTGAACTGTAATAGCAATGCACAATAACTTAAAGGATGCTTGGGATCGCCCATCCTTTAAGGATCCATTTCCATTAATTATGCAGTCATAACACTATCATAGAAATATCCATAATAAGTAAGTCAATACAAATAACAGTGTTAATGTGACTAGGGTAGAGCAGAGCTGCAGTAATCGCTTACCGCTAGCCACACTCTTAAATCAAAGGTGTGCATCCAAATAAATCACAAGGAAATAAAATAGCATACAGAGAAGTGTCCCCGTGGTTAACATTTCAAAATGGTTTATAATTTCAAATTAAAATCCTTCATTTAAACCATTTAAAAGTAAAGTCATTATACCTTCAAATCAAATATTAAATTCCCAAAATTTCAACCTTTTCTGAGTTCATTTATTCACTTAAATACATTAAAATATTAAAATTCCAGCTTTCACAACATTAAGAAAGTGGTGCGAGAAGTTATATTTAAAAACAATTCATTTCAGCAAAGACAACATTTAAAACTGCTGTAATAGTTCAGTTTTAGTGGAAAAATAGTTCAATTCAGAAAAGACAGCATTTACAAAACTGCTGTAATAATTCAGAGTTCAATTTAAAGATTTTAGTTCAATTCAGCAAAGACAGCACTTGCAAAGTGCTGTGATAGCCCTTAGTTAGATTTTAGAATATAGTTCACTTCTACAACTACAACACTTACAAAGTGCTGCAGTATCTATAAGTTCAGTTTTTAGTTCATTTTCAGAAACTATAGCATTTCTGAAGTGCTACTAAAGACATTTCCAGATTTACAATAGAATTTCAGCAACAAATAAACTTCAATTTAAATCATTTTAATTATATAAAAATCATAATTTTCCAGTTTAAAATGGTCATTTAAATACCCTTTAATTGATGATTTTTATAAAGTAAATTCCACAAATAAATATCAAATTTTTCCTTACTTCACTTATTAAATTCAAGTGTACAATTTTCCTATTCTTTACATTCACTTTAACACTTTAATTTAATTTATCATTTCACAAATAAAACTTAATTTCCATTTTATTTTCTTTTACTTAAATTCCATTTTTAAAACTAAATCTCACAATTCCAAGTCAAGTTAAATTCCAAATTTCCATTTTAGCATTCATTTGTTTAACATTTTATATTCATAGAAAATCAATAAATTATTTAAAATTCAAATTTAATAAAAATGTCATGATTTACATTTTTAAAATACTTAAAAATATCCAGAGAAATATATAAAATAACCACGGGTCTATATACTATTTTCTAACCTGTCAAGTGATACAGATAATATATCATTTCAATCCGTAATTTACAAAATAAAAATCTAGGTTTTATCATTTCAAACCCGCAATCCCAAGTTAATAACAATAAATAAAAAATCGCTCAGGCCTATCATTTCAACCCATAACGATTTTTCCCTATTCTAAAGTCCGTTCGGGTATGTATCATTTCAACCCATAGTGATTCTATTGTACAGGGAACCTGCAGTGTGATTAATAGAAATAAATAAACAGTATAATAAAATAAAATATAATAGATGATGACAAGTTAATAACAGGGTTAACATCATACAATTAATAATCACAGGCAGGTATAACATAACATAATAGTTCTACACATTCAATTGTTGTCAATTCACATCTGCATAAGTATAAATGTCAGGTGTGATTACTCACCTTTTATGCTGGAGTTAGCAAATCAAAACACACAAACGAATTCCAGAAAGCACGATACGACTTTTGATTTGAGTGGAGATAGAGGGCCAAGATGTTAATCTTGTATTCAACAACAAAACAAAGCCATATATGAATATAAATACATACCAAAATTATTGGAACAAATGGAAATAGAGTTTACAAAAGACAACACCAAACTTTTCAATTGATTTTTCTTGACTACAAATCACCTTTGCTCGGCCACAAAGCTATATAGGTTCAGCCTTGGTGATGTTTTAGCTAGAGTATGGATCTAGTTTGGACTCATATATGCATGGCTACAAGTAAAAGTGAAGGGGTAGGAGTTACTAGTGAAGGAAGATCAAAGGTTAAGGCAAAAAGAGGAGTTTTTGTGCAACTTTTAGGCTTGTCCATGCATGAATTGGCTCGGCCTTGGCTTGTACAGACCTGGTGGTGGCTGGAGTGAAGGCCAAGGGTGGTGAACTTGATGGTGGTGGTGGCTAAGGGGTGGCCAAAGCAACATATGAAGGGTATGGTGAAAACTAGCTAGGCTATGCATGGTTTCAAGGGGTTTTTGCAACTTTTAGTGGTGTTTGCATTATGGAATGGTCATGGCCATGGTCAGAGGAGGAGGGTGTTAGGCCATGTATGGTGATAGAAAGGAGGTGATTTGGTGGTCGGTGAAGGTGGTGAGGGGTTTAGGCCGAGCAAAGCACATGAAGATCAAGCAAAACAATGGAAAATTCAATAGAAAAGTGAAGAGAAAAGTAGAAAAAAAGAGGAAGCCATTACCTTTTTCTCAGATCTGAAAATAGGCGTGAGAAGTAAGATAAGAAGAGATGTTTTCACGTGAATTTCATAAAGAAAAAGTCACGGCTATCAAGGAGAAGTTATGGTAGAAAATCAAGGGATGGGAAGATAAAAAGGTAATAAATCAAAACGTAACGTAAGCCTTTAATTAAAAATAGGTAACGTACCTAAATTTGATTTGTTTCCCTTCTATTTAATAAAATATATGCCAAAGAAATAATTCAATAAATACATACGATTTATATAAACACTATATAAATAAATAAGAAAACGGTTATAGAAACGTATAAATTAATTGCTATTTACATCTTTGTATGTTACTTAATTTACAAAGTATATATCCAAATTAAGTGAAACAAAAACGGAAAAATGTTGTAAACATATACATAACATGAAATATTACATATATATACACAATTATAACATGATATATCAACCAAAAATATTACTTATATTAATTAAAATAAACATTTAAAGGTATGCCTTTTAAAACAATATCGTGCGTGTGTGTGTGTGTGTGTGTATATATATATATATATATATATATATGAAATTTCTTTCCAAGAAATAAATAGGGATCTAAATATTTATCTATTTAATTACTAAATGAATGTATAAATAAGAAAAATAAGGTAGATATAGATATCATGAAGAATAAATAAATAGTTTTAGGAAAAGTAGGAAATAAATAAAGAAAATACTTTATTTAATGGAAACTAGAATTAAAGATTGAAAACAATATACAATCAACATTTGAACATTATAACTACATAATTTTTTTTTAAAATAAAATATATGCAAAACATATCATGTTACACAAATTAGAACATGATTTTACAAACAAAAATATTATTTATATAAATTTAAAATAAACAAATTTGTTAAATAAAACAATTTACACACAATATTGTAAAAAGCATAACTTTCACAATATTAATCCGATTTGAACGTAACGAAAAGCAGTATTCTTGAAATCAAATCTATTTTCATAAAAAAGATAAAATTCAAAATTTCAAAATTTCAAATTTTTAAATCTAAAAGTCAAAGTTTGATCATATTGACCAAAATTCACTTTTTTTGGAAAATATTCTATTTAGTCCTGTTTGGAATTCTAATTCACATCAAAATCAAAATTTATATTTAAAATAACAAAATTTATCCATTTCAATAAATAAAATAAAGTTTTCAAATCAAGAAATTCCATATAACACTTTATCAAAATACTTTTATAACTCGATGTCTTAACAAGTTTATCCTCGTTCCTATAGACTCTAGCAGTGCGTTGATCAGGCGCAAAGCTAGAATTCTCCAGGTACTTAGTAGACTTGTTTCAACACCCAGTGAAAATACTGGAAAACTTTTTAAAAACAGATATGGAAAGTACAATCCAAAAAACAACCAAAACCTTTGGCTAACCATGGTTCGCAGATACACAATGGTTACGCCTGGATCCCCCAGGAAACAATCCATATATGTAAGCTTTCTCAGCCCTGCGAGTTACGCCATGATGACTAGTAGAATGTAGGATACATAATGGTTACGCCTGGATCCCCCAGAAAACAATCCGTACCCCTAGGCCATCTCAGCCAGGCAGTTTCGCTACTAATGCGACCTACATAGATTGCAGGATACACAATGATTACGCCTGGATCCCCCAGGAAACAATCCGTACCCCAAGACCATCTCAGCCAGGCTGTTGCGCTATGCAGTCGCGCTCGTAAGACCATGGGTAACGCCATGGAATCCGATGGAAACTCGAGTATCATATCCGGAAAACAAAAAATCAGAGAAATATTGATAGAATAAATCCACAATGTGGCCACAAAGCGGATATCAAGCAGAAGGCACTTTCCATATCTTTACTTCGAAAATATGTATCATATAGCACCTTTTCAAATCACTTTCAAATATCATACTTATATAAAGTCCATTATATATAAGATTTTATTTTCAAATCTAATACCTTTCCAAAATCAAAAGTATATCAAATCACACTTATATAGACTTCAATTATATAAGATTTCACTTTTCAAATTTAGTACCTTTTCAAATCCATAGTTTTCGAATCAACATCATACTTATACAAACCAAATTTTTTTATATAAGTTCGATAACTCCCAAATCAAGTATTTAGTAACACAAGGTTCTCAAATTTCAATTTGTTTCAATATCATTACAATTTTCAAAATCATATACGCTTTCACCAAATTATTCTTCCAAATCAAATATTTTCAGTTCCAAAGTTTCCAAAATAATAAATTTAGAAAATAAATCCAAATCTCCAAATCAATATAATTTAAGTCAACAAATTCATTTCCAAAATCAACGGTTTTCAAAATCATCTTATACTTACATAAGGTCCATCTTATACCAAGATCAAAATTTTCCAAAATCAATTATGCTGTATGAAGAGCCATATGGGATTGAATATCTTTGCTTACTAAAAGGTTTTGAATTTATAACAGTTTGTATATATAAAATGGTTTGTAACATAGTTTTTTTTTAAAATGGTTTTAGATTAATAGTAGTTTTGCATAAAAGAAAAATTCCAATTTAAATTACAAAGATATCTAACCCGACAACTTTCAATTTCAGCGTCAAAATATATCAATGATATTAGAATATAAGATGTACATATGTCATCATTTCGCAACATTACATTAGATCGCTCGCTCGATCACAAAAGTTTGCTTTCGAACTAGTATTGTCCATTCGACTTCCCTAATGCGGACTTCGATATGGTTTCTCGACTAGAAGCCATCAGTTTCCTTGCATAGTCATATACTATGATAGAGAATTCTAGATTCAAGCCCAAAATTGAAGTGACCCACTTTTCTCTATATCTATTTGTAGTGATTTTTAGTTGAGTTTTTTTTTATATAAAATAAAAGATCACTTCTCTTAATTAATTTCCAAAGATCCAGAATTTTACCAATATAAAAATACTAGTATAAAAATCAAATCAGGTCATTTATATATATGAAGATATATAAATGTTTCTTTGCCTATCAGAGCAATTTAAAATGGCAAAGAAATTCAATCACACAGTCTTTCTCATATTTGAGAGATGTTGTGTCACATAGCCATTTCTACTCTTTTTAATCTTCTCTTTTTTTATTCAAGCTTGATTAATATTTAATTCAAATATTACCACTTATTATTTTCTTGTTTTGTTTCCCAATTTGTTTTATAGCCCAGATTAATTTATTTCTGGATTTACAACCCCTGTATTTAACTTTTGGGATTTTAGGCATTTGATACTTGATTTTCGTTTTGATTGCTACAGGGTGTTAAAACAACTCATGCATATTAGTTTAGCCCGGGATTCTTATTTCAAACACAACATTTTGTGTCAAGTAAAATACTTATATTCTAGTTTATAAAGTATGCAATGATCATACGAATAATAAGGCAGCAAACTAGTTTAAATCCAAGCATAGGAAAACAATACAATCAAACCAGAATGCTACTCAAACTAACATGCCAAATGGAGATTTAGCATATGCATGAAGACAGTATGATTAAAGACAATGTCAACAATCAGACCAATGCAAAACTTTCAGTTGATCCTGTAATGAAGACTACTGATGAATTCCCAAATAGTGGAACAAAAGATTGTGATCTATAAACAGTGGAATAATTGACATGCTAAATACCTAGATAAGACTTCATGACAATGCATACTACAACTGATTTGTCTAAGACCAAAATGCAACCAGACTTAAATCAAATAAGTAGACAACAAGGTGCAGTTCAATGTAATTGCAGTGAAGATTACAAGTATATAGTATGCACCTCAACTTACTATACAATGCAATACAAATTTCTACTGGAAATCAGATATTCAAGTAGGATTTACAGGCTAAGGCTTCAAGCTTTTTCCATGATCTTATATCAATTATAAGGCATGGCCAAGCTTTACTGGTTAGCCAAGACCAGGTTCAACTTATCACTTAACAATTTTTATTACATGCTTTTTCAAAAACTACTTCAACCTTATAACTAAAAACTTATCAAATATTGCCAAAGAAAGTATGTCCACATATCAAATTACATGGCATAATTTCCTTCATCATATTCCACCAGATTACTTCAGAATCTATTTCTTAAATCTATGACTCACAAGCACATCTGTTACCTTAATCAATAATCCACAAGCACATATAATACTTCAGTTTTTACATGTTCTTTTCAAAATAACAAAGCAAAGGCAATCCTGATAATACACAAGACACAAAAGAGTTTGCCCTGTTTCTTTTATTATAACTAAGCTGCTACTCTTCTAAGCATTTTAAAATCAACAAGATCTTCAAACATCCATACAAGCAAGCTACTCAAGCATCTTCCCTGCAGCAACACTTTGAACTGCCCCATTGAAAATGAGACACCCCAAATATTGCAAAGGCAACAAATAGGGTCAGAAATAAATTCTGGTGTGAGTGAAATCAAAGTTTGCAATAACTTGTAAATTACTATAACTAGGTAAAGAGCTCATATATATGATGTTATTCATTTTCATATTAAACCTGAGTGTATGTATATTTAAACTTATCTAACTATTATACATCCAAGCATTCATCCATTCACTTCATTCAGTCATGCATGCTCATGCTCCTATGGATTAGCTCCCTAGTTCCATAGCTCACTTTCTCAATCTCATTTATATTTTTAATTGGTCTGAACTCTTGCCATTGAACACCATGTGTGCATTGCAAAGGGGCTCAGTTCTATTAACCCTTTACATAGAGGCCTACAGAACTTAAAAAGTCATGCACATACCCATCAACCACCTGATGATGAATAGATCAAGGCACTACTCCTAAATTATTTTATAATTTAGAGACCATGCTTATTTATTTTCTGGGGAATTTTCTTTTTAATTCCAGAGATACTTGTGTTCTTTCCTTCATTGCATAAGTCAAGAATTATTGAACTCACTCAAAGATTATATCCAGACATACAAAGCATTCATGCAAAATTGCACATCTCATTTCAAAGTTATTTTGCATAATCACATTTTCTAAACCTGCTTGTATATTTATTTCTAGAAAATTTTCCATTGCTTACATAAATCTGAAGAAGTCATATTAAATACTATATTTATTTTTTACTGTGAACATAGGATATGGTTTTTGAGAAAAACCCATAAAAACATATTGGCTTATGTCTGAACAAATCAGCACATATTTGTAATATTGCATTGTTCATATCATTTTTAATATAAACTAGGCATAAGCATGAATCTCATTATTCACACTACCTACTTCTTTTCTTTCATTGATACCCTATTTCTCATTAAAACATTTAGTTCATTTTCATATAAAAACTAAAATATAAAATTCTTTTCTGTGATTAGAGTATCTGTTTGACTATTTATATTTCAGAACAAAAATTGAATCCATCTCAACAAATCAAAACAGATAAAAATCTCAACCAAAAATGCAACCAAAATAAACATATTTTTATTCAGAAAATAAAATCAAATAGAAAAAACCTAATATAATTTTTATATACAATAACTTGGCTGCCCTTAACTTGGGTCTTAATGCCTCAAATCTCATAAGTGATTAATCACTCACCTTCCTCTTCTCTTCCCCGAGAATGCTTTAGCTTGAAGACAGTGTGAGTTTTGCTTTTCTTATTTTTTCTATTTCTCTGTTTCCTCTCAGTAACTAACTGCTGTTATCCTCTCATTTTTTAAAACATTTAGCTAGGGTTTAGTAGAGAGAAAAGCCTATTTTATCCTCATACAATTTAGAGAATATGTATATATGTTTATGGCTAAATGTGCAATTTTCTTTTTGATTTCTATTTCAGGTAAAAGCAGTTGTTTCCCTGCTTTTCTGTGTACATGCTATTTGCATGATCCACCTATACATTGTTTTTGTGTGACTTAGATTCATTGTATATTTTGTTAGACCTGAATAGTTCACTATACCTCTTTTTATTATTCCTAGCTTATTATTTCAGACCGTTTATTTTCTCTTGATTCATTTTTAAAAATGTATTTATGCATAAATAATACTAAATTGGTTTTTATGCACTTTAATTATTAGAAGATTTACTTTATCACTCTACATTTCTCTGGCTACACATATATAATATTTATGGGATATGTGTATGTAAAACTCACTCATATTTGATCATTTTCTTCTCATTTTCTATTCATTGAAAATTCACTATCCTCTTATTTAATTATTTCTCTTACTCTTAATATTTATTTTCAAACTATTCTTTTCTTTAAATATTCTTTGTTAACTGATTTCCAAATTTTCTTTTTAAAATTATTTCTATCTCAAAAATTTGGGTCTTCACATATTCTCCTCCTAAAAGGAATTATGTCCCACATTATATTTTTTTTTCATTACATAGTATAATTTTATTTTAGAAATTTTAGAAACTCATGCATTCAAAACCAATCAAAAACACATAAGTTATATATAAATCTATTATAATTTTTAGGCATACCTTTAAGAAGAAAATAGATTAGGATATTTATCCTTCATCCTATCTTCAGCCTCCTATGTACAATCATTCTTATCTAAGCTCCACTGGATTTTAACCAATTTAATTATTTTATTTCTCAATTTCATTTCTTCTCTAGCCACAATGCCCACTGGTTCCTTCTTATAAACTAGATTTTCTTGAATTTCAACATGTGTAGGAGATTCAAGAATGGTCTCCTTATCATGCACCCATTTTCTCAATTGAGATACATGAAATACATCATGAATATTACTCAATTCCTCTGGCAGTTTTAGCTTATAAGCCAATGTTCCTATTCTTTGAATAATTTTATATGGACCAATATATCTTGGTGTTAATTTTCCTGCCTTGCCAAACCTCAGTATTTTTCTCATTAGTGAAACTTTGAGGAATACATAATTTCCTACCTAAAATTCCACTGGCCTTCTCCCTTTATCTGCATATGCTTTTTGTCTTTCTTGTGCTGATCTCATTTTCTGCCTCACTAATTCAATTCTTGCAGAAGTTTCCTTCACATGTTCTGGTCCAAGCAATACTCTTTCACCTACCTCCATCCAACATGCAGGAGATAAACAAGGCTTTCCATACAAGGCCTCAAATAGAGCCATACCTATAGTGGATTGGTAGCTATTGTTATAAGCAAATTCAGCTAAATAGAGATGATCTTCCCAACTGCCTCCAAAGTCAAGTATACATACTCTAAGTAAATCCTCTAAAATCTTGTTAACAATCTCAGTTTGCCCATCTGTTTGTGGGTGGTAGGCTGTGCTTAAGCTTAATTCTGTCCCCATGGCTTCTTGAAAGCTACCCCAGAACCTTGAGGTAAACAAGGTGTCTCTATCACTAATGATAGTCTTGGGGATGCCATGTAATCTTACTATCTCTTTCGCAAATAATTGAGCTAACTTGTGAGCATTTCTGTTTGAATTCACTGGAATAAAATGTGCTGTTTTTGTGAGCCTATCAACCACTACCCAAATACTATCATTGCCTCTTCTTGTTCTTGGCAAGCCATCCACAAAATCCATTGAGATACTTTCCCATTTCCAGGTAGGCACTCCTAAAGGTTGCAGTAGGCCTGAGGGTCTTTGGTAATCTGCCTTGACTTGTTGGCAGGTTAAACACTTTGCTACATACTTGCCCACTGCTCCTTTCATTCCTGGCCACCAATAATTCCTTTTAAGATCATGGTACATTTTTGTACCTCCTGGGTGTATGGTATATTTGGTCTTGTGGTGCTCATCCATAACCTCTTGCCTCAGTTCTTCCACATTGGGTATGCAGAGCTTCCCTTTCTTCCTTAAGTAGCCTTTATCATCAACTTCAAAATTTTCCACTGATATACCTTGTGATATCATGTCCTTCTTTTCCTTTAAATTATTATCTTGATTTTGCATTTTTCCTATTTTATCAACCAGGATTGATCTTAAGGAGATGAGACTTAATTTCCCATATTCAATCATGTCACTGTGTGCCTTATCTGATGCATCCATTTCTTCCTTTATTTCTACTTCACTGAGGATTGTTAAATCCTTGAATTCAGTCATCATTAAACTTTCCAATCTTGCTTGATGCCTACTCAATGCATCTGCCACTTTGTTAGCTTTTCCAGGAGTATATAATATATCAAGTCATAGGCAGCTAGAAATTCTACCCACCTATGTTACCTCATGTTCAAGTCTTTTTGGGAAAACAAATACTTAAGTGATTTATGGTCTGTAAACAATTCAAATTTAGTACCCAACAAGTAGTGTCTCCATAGCTTCAATGCATAAACAACAGCAGCAAGCTCTAAGTCATGTGTAGCATATCTTGTTTCATTTGGCTTGAGTTGCCTTGATGCATATGCTATGACTCTACCATGTTGCATAAGTACTGCCCCTAACCCAGACCCACTAACATCTGTATATACCACTAATCCTTCATTTCCCTCTGGAACTTGCAAGACTGGAGCTTCCATCAATGCTCTCTTCAATGATTCAAAAGCTTGTTCACACTTTTCTGTCCATACATATGGTTGCTCCTTTTTGGTTAGTTTGGTCAGTGGAATGGCTATCCTTGCAAAGTCTTTTATAAATCTTCTATAGTAACCTGCCATTCCTAAAAATGATCTCACCTCAGTCACTGATTTGGGTCTACTCCATGTTTGCACTGCCATGACTTTGTTTGGGTCTACACTAACCCCCTGTTGAGATATAATGTGTCCCAAAAATTTAACTTCATTTTGCCAAAATGTGCACTTAGTAAATTTTTCCTTTAAATTATGTGCTCTTAGTCTTGACAAAACCAGATGCAAATTCTTTGCATGCTCCTCTTCTGATTTTGAATACACCAATATGTCATCAATAAAGACAACCACAAATTTGTCTAGAAAATCTCTAAATGTCCTATTCATTAAATCTACAAAATAGGATGGTGCATTGGTCAATCCAAAAGGCATTACTAAAAATTCATATAGCCCATACCTTGTGTTGAATGCAGTGTATTTAATACTTTCCTCCTCAACCTTCATCTGATGGAACCCAGAGGCTAAGTCTAGCCTTGAAAAGATTTTTGCTCCATTTAGTTGGTCAAATAAATCATCAATTCTAGGGGTGGGTATTTGTTCTTGATGGTAACTTTATTTAATTCCCTGTAATCAATACACATTCTCAGTGTACCATCATGCTTCTTCACAAATACCACTGGAGAACCCCAGTTTGAACTGCTAGGCCTTATGAAGCCTTTCTGCTCCAATTCCTCCAATTGCTGGTTTAATTCCACTAATTCTTTTGGACCCATTCTGGTAGGTTTCTTAATGATAGGACTTGCTCCTGGGATTAACCTTATTTGAAATTCAACTTGCCTATCTTCTGGAACTCCTATTACTTCTCCAAAAACATCTGGGTATTCCTTTATCACTTCTATATCTTCTAAAGTCAATTCGTTTTCAATCATGCTCCATATTTGATTAAGGCAATTTGTTTTGGCTATTTCACTCATGATTATAATATTTTTACCATTTTCTGTTTTCAAAGAAATAGTAAAATTTGCTAAATTCAAAATAGCTTTGAATTTACTCAACCAATCTACCCGTAGAATAATTCCTATTCCAGGATATTTCAACACAAATAAGTCAGATTTAAACATATTTCCTCCTATGTTTAATTCTACCTCCAAACACTTTAATTCTAACAGACAAGAGCTACCTAGGGGACTCTGAATAAACAAGGGTTTTTCAACTAAATTGCATGTGAGTGCCAATTTATCCACTATGTCTTGTGATATTAGAGAATGGGTAGCCCCAATGTCATATATAACCAAGATTGGATAATTTTTAATTAGAAGTATACCTTCCAATTGTCCAGAATTTCCCACTGCACTTGCTTTTGCCTTGCCTTCCAATGCTCCTACCTTTGCTCCTTTCTTGAACTCTGGGCAATTCCTTTGATATGGCCTTCTTTCCCACAATTATAGCAACTGAATGGGGTCTTCTTAGCTGCTTGACACTTATTGCTCATGTGTCCTTCTTTGCCACAGTTGAAGCAAGTAACTTTCTTCTTAATTTCCCCAATGGCTGCTCCTTCAACTTTCTTATCTACATTCTTCTTGTCATAAGGATGTGCTCTATTTTTCCCTTTCTTTTGATTATTAGCCCTCATGTTCCTAAATTTCTCTCTTGCATTATCATGTTGTTCAAAAGAAAGAGTGAGATCTATGACTTGATCAAATGTTTTGTCTTTGTATGGTAGCATTGCTCTACTTAAACCAGCATTAAGTCCTTGAATAAATCTCGAATTCTTTGATTCCTCATTCCCTATAAGCATGGTTCCATACTTAGACAAGCTCTCAAATTTTTGAGTGTATTCAGTCACACTCATTGGCCCTTGTCTCAATTTTATAAATTCCTCAAGCAGTGTTGCCTTAGCTGTTGCTGGAACAAATCTAGCCTCAAGCATATCCTTGAATTGATCCCATGTTATCTCATTTTCTGGTTTTCCTGTGATGATTACCTCCCACCAATCTATTGCTGCTCCCTTGAGCCTTCTGGAAGCTATTTTCCTTTTCCTCTGATCATTTATTTGCATGTCTGCAAATATTCTTTCTAAGGTTCTCAGCCATGTTTGCACACCCATGACTCCCTCAGTGCCTTCAAAATCCTTGCCTCCTAAATTTGAAAATGTTTTCAATAGCTTAGCTAACTCCTCATGAGGATTTCCTTCCCTCTACACTGCTCCTTCCCTAAATGCCCCCACCAAATCTTGCAAATTGACCAATGTTGTTGCATTAGAGGATCCTGCTCCAGTGCTTGGTGGTCTTCCTACCATGATTCACTATTCAATTGCATAGCTAGTTAGTCTTGTTTATAATTTAATTATTTCAGCTGTTTATTCCTACTGAGAATGTTAATTTTTTTTTCATATGCTATGTTGTTATTAACATAGCTCTGATACCAACTGAAGTGACTCACTTTTCTCTATATCTATTTGTAGTGATTTTTAGTCGAGTTTTTTTATATATATAAAACAAAAGATCACTTCTCTTAATTAATTTCCCAAGATCCAGAATTTTACCAATATAAAAATACTAGTATAAAAATCAAATCAGGTCATTTATATATATGAAGATATATAAATATTTCTTTGCCTATCAGAGCAATTTAAAATGGCAAAGAAATTCAATCACACAGTCTTTCTCATATTTGAGAGATGTTGTGTCACATAGCCATTTCTACTCTTTTTAATCTTCTCTTTTTTTATTCAAGCTTGATTAATATTTAATTCAAATATTACCACTTATTATTTTCTTGTTTTGTTTCCCAATTTGTTTTATAGCCCAGATTAATTTATTTCTGGATTTACAACCCCTGTATTTAACTTTTGGGATTTTAGGCATTTGATACTTGATTTTCGTTTTGATTGCTACAGGGTGTTAAAACAACTCATGCATATTAGTTTAGCCCGGGATTCTTATTTCAAACACAACATTTTGTGTCAAGTAAAATACTTATATTCTAGTTTATAAAGTATGCAATGATCATACGAATAATAAGGCAGCAAACTAGTTTAAATCCAAGCATAGGAAAACAATACAATCAAACCAGAATGCTACTCAAACTAACATGCCAAATGGAGATTTAGCATATGCATGAAGACAGTATGATTAAAGACAATGTCAACAATCAGACCAATGCAAAACTTTCAGTTGATCCTGTAATGAAGACTACTGATGAATTCCCAAATAGTGGAACAAAAGATTGTGATCTATAAACAGTGGAATAATTGACATGCTAAATACCTAGATAAGACTTCATGACAATGCATACTACAACTGATTTGTCTAAGACCAAAATGCAACCGGACTTAAATCAAATAAGTAGACAACAAGGTGCAGTTCAATGTAATTGCAGTGAAGATTACCAGTATATAGTATGCACCTCAACTTACTATACAATGCAATACAACTTTCTATTGGAAATCAGATATTCAAGTAGGATTTACAGGCTAAGGCTTCAAGCTTTTTCCATGATCTTATATCAATTATAAGGCATGGCCAAGCTTTACTGGTTAGCCAAGACCAGGTTCAACTTATCACTTAACAATTTTTATTACATGCTTTTTCAAAAACTACTTCAACCTTATAACTAAAAACTTATCAAATATTGCCAAAGAAAGTATGTCCACATATCAAATTACATGGCATAATTTCCTTCATCATATTCCACCAGATTACTTCAGAATCTATTTCTTAAATCTATGACTCACAAGCACATCTGTTACCTTAATCAATAATCCACAAGCACATATAATACTTCAGTTTTTACATGTTCTTTTCAAAATAACAAAGCAAAGGCAATCCTGATAATACACAAGACACAAAAGAGTTTGCCCTGTTTCTTTTATTATAACTAAGCTGCTACTCTTCTAAGCATTTTAAAATCAACAAGATCTTCAAACATCCATACAAGCAAGCTACTCAAGCATCTTCCCTGCAGCAACACTTTGAACTGCCCCATTGAAAATGAGACACCCCAAATATTGCAAAGGCAACAAATAGGGTCAGAAATAAATTCTGGTGTGAGTGAAATCAAAGTTTGCAATAACTTGTAAATTACTATAACTAGGTAAAGAGCTCATATATATGATGTTATTCATTTTCATATTAAACCTGAGTGTATGTATATTTAAACTTATCTAACTATTATACATCCAAGCATTCATCCATTCACTTCATTCAGTCATGCATGCTCATGCTCCTATGGATTAGCTCCCTAGTTCCATAGCTCACTTTCTCAATCTCATTTATATTTTTAATTGGTCTGAACTCTTGCCATTGAACACCATGTGTGCATTGCAAAGGGGCTCAGTTCTATTAACCCTTTACACAGAGGCCTACAGAACTTAAAAAGTCATGCACATACCCATCAACCACCTGATGATGAATAGATCAAGGCACTACTCCTAAATTATTTTATAATTTAGAGACCATGCTTATTTATTTTCTGGGGAATTTTCTTTTTAATTCCAGAGATACTTGTGTTCTTTCCTTCATTGCATAAGTCAAGAATTATTGAACTCACTCAAAGATTATATCCAGACATACAAAGCATTCATGCAAAATTGCACATCTCATTTCAAAGTTATTTTGCATAATCACATTTTCTAAACCTGCTTGTATATTTATTTCTAGAAAATTTTCCATTGCTTACATAAATCTGAAGAAGTCATATGAAATACTATAATTATTTTTTACTGTGAACATAGGATATGGTTTTTGAGAAAAACCCATAAAAACATATTGGCTTATGTCTGAACAAATCAGCACATATTTGTAATATTGCATTGTTCATATCATTTTTAATATAAACTAGGCATAAGCATGAATCTCATTATTCACACTACCTACTTCTTTTCTTTCATTGATACCCTATTTCTCAGTAAAACATTTAGTTCATTTTCATATAAAAACTAAAATATAAAATTCTTTTCTGTGATTAGAGTATCTGTTTGACTATTTATATTTCAGAACAAAAATTGAATCCATCTCAACAAATCAAAACAGATAAAAATCTCAACCAAAAATGCAACCAAAATACCATCCATAATCAACATATTTTTATTCAGAAAATAAAATCAAATAGAAAAAACCTAATATAATTTTTATATAAAATAACTTGACTGCCCTTAACTTGGGTCTTAATGCCTCAAATCTCATAAGTGATTAATCACTCACCTTCCTCTTCTCTTCCCCGAGAATGCTTTAGCTTGAAGACAGTGTGAGTTTTGCTTTTCTTTTTTTTTCTATTTCTCTGTTTCCTCTCAGTAACTAACTGCTGTTATCCTCTCATTTTTTAAAACATTTAGCTCGGGTTTAGTAGAGAGAAAAATCTATTTTATCCTCATACAATTTAGAGAATTATGTATATATGTTTATGGCTAAATGTGCCATTTTCTTTTTGATTTCTATTTCAGGTAAAAGCAGTTGTTTCCCTGCTTTTCTGTGTACATGCTATTTGCATGATCCACCTATACATTGTTTTTGTGTGACTTAGATTCATTGTATATTTTGTTAGACCTGAATAGTTCACTATACCTCTTTTTATTATTCCTAGCTTATTATTTCAGACCATTTATTTTCTCTTGATTTATTTTAAAAAAATGTATTTATGCATAAATAATACTAAACTGGTTTTTATGCATTTTAATTATTAGAAGATTTACTTTATCACTCTACATTTCTCTGGCTACACATATATAATATTTATGGGATATGTGTATGTCAAACTCACTCATATTTGATCATTTTTTATTCATTGAAAAATCATTATCCTCTTATTTAATTATTTCTCTTACTCTTAATATTTATTTTCAAACTATTCTTTTCTTTAAATATTCTTTGTTAACTGATTTACAAATTTTCTTTTTAAAATTATTTCTATCTCAAAAATTTGGGTCTTCACAAAAATCCATATCAAATATTCGCCATCAAGAATCAAATGAAAAATCCTAACCCGAAATGGTGCAATTCACCTCGAACTTGTGTACTCAAACCTGGATCAAATTAATTATGCGAATAAAACAGCATACGTACAACTTATATATCTATTCCAACTTGTTAAATATATAGTTTTATAAAGATGTTACTAAGTTAAAACATTTAAACTAAAAAAAGTTCAAAATATTTTGAAGACCAATTTTTTTTTCAAAACATTTCAAATCTAAATTTCATATTAGAAAGATTCAAAGTACTCTTATTCATTTACTTAACAAAACAGTTTCAACTTATTTAACTCATATTACTACATACCTTAAACATACATACCAAACTTATATACTTTATACTTTCTAAAATTACTTAGCTTTGAAAAGTTAACCAAGATTTGGAAGTGCTCGAACCTTCAAAATAGTCGAAGAAATCATATTTCAATCCAAGAGTTGGAAATCACCAACAAATCAGAAAAATCAATTCCAAAAGATAGGGTTATATCAATCAAATCCGAAACTCAAGGATTGAACAGCGGCTCATTTCAAATTGTTTCAAATATATATACATATATCTTTCGGATATCAAATCATACTTCGGAATTTGAAATCAAAATTGGTTTCACAAATCAATCGCATAGCAAAGCTACCGAAGTGGCCTCTCCCCCACTCAGAAACTCGAAAATCAATGTCGATGATGCATGCATTCATCACCGAAATTATTTTCCAACGACATAAGTGGGTTCTGGACTTCTATTTTCTCGAAAACTCGTTTTGAAATTTCTTCGAAATCATTTGAAACTTATTAAAATCTTTTGAAACCTTTCTTATTGGGAAAATACTTTCAAATCGTATTATTTTATATTTCAAAATCTTAAAACCAGTTCCAAAATGCTGGAGTTCAATCACTCAAATTCAGATTCAAGACCTTCAGTTATAAATCATTTTATATGAAACCATTTCTTATAAAATTTCAAATTTTCAAATCCATTCAAAACTTTAAATTCTAAATTTTAAAATGGTATATAATCCTTATCGAAAACATTTCACCTTTATATAAACATATGGTCATCCTTATCAAAATAACAACTTCGATGAATGCACAATTTTCAAAAGACAATCAACCACAATTTTCCAAGGGATGATTCAAGGATGGATTTCCAATTAAAACAGAGATTAAAATTTAGAGGAACTCCAATTAAATAGAATTCTAATTCGAATATAAGCTCGAACGAAGATGAGATAATTAAATTACCAAATAGAAGATGGATAAGCTCATATAAATCGCGGGCGACCTTAACAGGGTCAACAGTGACTTCAGGAATATAATCGATGTGAAAATCTAAGGCAAATCGACCTTCGATCGCCAGAGATAGAATCCAGGTATAGTAGAAGATAGATAGCATTGTAAACCGAGGATAAGGAAATCTCCGGTGAATCAATGTCAATTGTAAAGGAGTTTCACCCCTTTACAAATCATTCAAAGTTTGGCGGAATCGCCGACCTTTATAGAGGTCATTCAAAGTGGAGTTATGGAATGCTCCAAAAATAAATAGAATACAATTAGGGGAGATAGGAATGGATTTCAGAACAAGTGGGAGCACTCGAAAATTCAAAGGAATCCTAATCGAAGAAATTACTAACAAGGTGGATACGAAAGGAATGAAGTTTAGAAAATTTTACTTCCAAAGCAAGAAAATTTATATCAAAATAATCTTTGAAAATTCTTTAAAAATCATTTGAAAATCATTTTATACTTTGAAAATACGTTCTCTCACAAAGAAATGATTCTGAGATTGATTTCACTCATTCTAGGGTATTTCTACCCTATCTCTAATGAGTATTTGCTCCGCAGGCTAAGGTTTTGCCTAAAACCAAACCTCTGATACCAAATGTAACAACCCACTATTTTGGACCATTCAAATCGACAATAAATCCACACATGTCGGACTTGAATACTTCAAAACAGTGGATTGTCAAGAAAATTTGGAGCAAATAAAATCAAACACAGAATAACACACAGAGATATCATAATACTCGCAGCGGAAATAAAATACCATAGTAGTTCATGAAGCTACTATATACATACTCTCAAAACATATACAAAATATCATAGTTTAAAAATGGATACAATAGAAGTCTGGATACATAAATCACTAATACAGAAGCAATACCGAATAGGAAATAACTGGATCAGAAATAGACGAATAGATAGTCAGATAAGCTCCATCAAATCTCTAGCTCTAGAAGGTGAATCCAAAGCTGTGACTCTCAGGTTGACCCGAGCGTAAAGTAAAACACAAACACTCGAGTCAAGACATACATACTTATACAATATAAACCAACTCAATTGAACAGTAATAGCAATGCACAATAACTTAAAAGGATGCTTGGGATCGCCCATCCTTTAAGGATCCATTTCCATTAATTACGCAGTCATAACACTATCATAGAAATATCCATAATAAGTAAGTCAATACAAATAACAGTGTTAATGTGACTAGGGTAGAGCAGAGCTGCAGTAATCGCTTACCTCTAGCCACACTCTTAAATCAAAGGTGTGCATCCAAATAAATCACAAGGAAATAAAATAGCATACAGAGAAGTGTCCCCGCGGTTAACATTTCAAAATGGTTTTTAATTTCAAATTAACATCCTTTATTTAAACCATTTAAAAGTAAAGTCATTATACCTTCAAATCAAATATTAAATTCCCAAAATTTCAACCTTCTCTGAGTTCATTTATTCACTTAAATACATTAAAACATTAAAATTCCAGCTTTCACAGCATTTAGAAAGTGGTGCAGGAAGTTATATTTAAAAACAATTCATTTCAGCAAAGACAGCATTTAAAGCTGCTATAATAGTTCAGTTTTAGTGGAAAAATAGTTCAATTCACAAAAGACAGCATTTACAAAACTGCTGTAATAATTCAGAGTTCAATTTAAAGATTTTAGTTCAATTCAGCAAAGACAGCACTTGCAAAGTGCTGTGATGGCCCTTAGTTAGATTTTAGCATATAGTTCACTTCTGCAACTACAGCACTTACAAAGTGCTGTAGATTCTATAAGTTTAGTTTTTAGTTCATTTTCAGAAATGATAGCATTTCTGAAGTGCTACTAAAGACATTTCCAGATTTACAATAGAATTTCAGCAACAAATAAACTTCAATTTAAATCATTTTAATTATATAAAAATCATATTTTTCCACTTTAAAATGGTCATTTAAATACCCTTTAACTGATGATTTTTATAAATTAAATTCCACAAATAAATATCAAATTTTTCCTTACTTCACTTATTAAATTCAAGTGTACAATTTTTCTATTCTTTACATTCACTTAACACTTTAATTTAATTTATCATTTCACAAATAAAACATAATTTCCATTTTATTTTCTTTTACTTAAACTTCCATTTTTAAAACCAAATCTCACAATTCCAAGTCAAGTTAAATTCCAAATTTCCATTTTTAGCATTCATTTGTTTAACATTTTATATTCATAGAAAATCAATAAATCATTTTAAATTCAAATTTAATCAAAATGTCATGATTTACATTTTTAAAATACTTAAAAATATCCAGAGAAATATATAAAATAACCACGGGTCTGTATACTATTTTCTAACCTGTCAAGTGATACGGATAATATATCATTTCAATCCGTAATTTACAAAACAAAAATCCGGGTTTTATCATTTCAAACCCGCAATCCCATGTTAATAACAATAAATAAAAAATCGCTCAGGCCTATCATTTCAGCCCATAACGATTTTTCCCTATTCTAAAGTCCGTTCGGGTATGTATCATTTCAACCCATAGTGATTCTATTCTACAGGGAACTTGTAGTGTGATTAACAGAAATAAATAAACAGTATAATAAAATAAAATATAACAGATGATGACAAGTTAATAACAGGGTTAACATCATATAATTAATAATCACAGGCATGTATAACATAACATAATAGTTCTACACATTAAATTGTTGTCAATTCACATCTGCATAAGTATAAATGGCAGGTGTGATTACTCACCTTTTATGCTGGAGTTAGCAAATCAAAACACACAAACGAATTCCAGAAAGCACGATACGACTTTTGATTTGAGTGGAGAGAGAGAGCCAAGATGTTATTCTTGTATTCAACAACAAAAAAAAGCCATATATAAATATAAATACATACCAAAATTATTGGAACAAATGGAAATAGAGTTCACAAAAGACAACACCAAACTTTTCAATTTATTTTGCTTGAATACAAATCACCTTTGCTCGGCCACAAAACTATATAGGTTCAGCCTTGGTGATGTTTTAGCTAGAGTATGGATCTAGTTTGGACTCATATAGGCATGGCTACAAGTAAAAGTGAAGGGGTAGGAGTTACTAGTGAAGGAAGATCAAAGGTTAAGGCAAAAAGAGGAGTTTTGGTGCAACTTTTAGGCTTGGCCATGCATGAATTGGCTCGGCCTTGGCATGTACAGACTTGGTGGTGGCTGGAGTGAAGGCCAAGGGTGGTGGCTAAGGGGTGGCCAAAGCAACATATGAAGGGTATGGTGAAAACTAGCTAGGCTATGCATGGTTTCAAGGGGTTTTTGCAACTTTTAGTGGTGTTTGCATTATGGAATGGTCATGGCCAGTTTTGGTCAGAGGAGGTGGGTATTAGGCTGTGTATGGTGATAGGAAGGAGGTGATGTGGTGGTCGGTGAAGGTGGTGAGGGGTTTAGGCCGAGCAAAGCACATGAAGATCAAGCAAAACAATGGAAAATTCAATAGAAAAGTGAAGAGAAAAGTAGAAAAAAAGAGGAAGCCATTACCTTTTTCTCAGATCTGAAAATAGGCGTGAGAAGTGAGATAAGAAGAGATGTTTCAACGTGAATTTCATAAAGAAAAAGTCACGGCTATCAAGGAGAAGTTATGGTAGAAAATCAAGGGATGGGAAGATAAAAAGGTAATAAATCAAAACGTAACGTAAGCCTTTAATTAAAAATAGGCAACGTATCTAAATTTGATTTGTTTCCCATCTATTTAATAAAATATATGCCAAAGAAATAATTCAATAAATACATACCGTTTATATAAACACTATATAAATAAATAAGAAAACGGTTATAGAAACGTATAAATTAATTGCTATTTACATCTTTGTATGTTACTTAATTTACAAAGATATATCCAAATTAAGTGAAACAAAAACGGACAAATGTTGTAAACATATACATAACATGAAATGTTACATATATATACACAATTATAACATGATATATCAACCAAAAATATTACTTATATTAATTAAAATAAACATTTAAAGGTATGCCTTTTAAAACAATAACGTGTGTATATATATATATATATATGAAATTTCTTTCCAAGAAATAAATAGGGATCTAAATACTTATCCATTTAATTACTAAATGAATGTATAAATAAGAAAAATAAGGTAGATATAGATATTATGAAGAATAAATAAATAGTTTTAGGAAAAGTAGGAAATAAATGAAGAAAATACTTTATTTAATGGAAACCAGAATTAAAGATTGAAAACAATATACAATCAACATTTGAACATTATAACTACATAAAAAAAATGTTTTAAAAATAAAATATATGCAAAACATATCATGTTACACAAATTAGAACATGATTTTACAAACAAAGATATTATTTATATAAATTTAAAATAAACAAATTTGTTAAATAAAATAATTTACACACAATATTGTAAAAAGCATAACTTTCGCAATATTAATCCGATTTGAACGAAACGAAAAGCAGTATTCTTGAAATTAAATATATTTTCATAAAAAAAGATAAATTTCAAAATTTAAAATATTTAAATATTTAAATCTAAAAGTCAAAGTTTGATCATATTGACCAAAAATTCACTTTTTTGGAAAATATTCTATTTAGTCCTGTTTGGAATTCTAATTCACATCAAAATCAAAATTTATATTTAAAATAAATTTTTTTATCCATTTTAATAAATAAAATAAAGTTTTCAAATCAGGAAATTCAATTAAAAATAATTAAATATACAATTAAAAATAATCACAAAATACAGGGTTGTTACAACAGCACAACCAAGCTCTATCTCCCTTTCATTCTTATATACGTTTTAGGTAAGCATTTATAGGTGTGATTATATAATAAGGTTTTGTTATAATATTCAATCCGTTGTATATATGTTAGCTCTACTGCATAGTCAGGGGATTTATATGGCATAAAATTTGCAATACATATGTTACAGTGTTATACTATATATGTTTATATATAATTAGTCTATATATATACATTCGGTTGGGTTTTAATATGGATTCGAAAAGTAGTATATATATATATATATTTTCGGCTGTATAGTTTATTTGTGGTTTACAAAGTTACGATGATACATAAATATGTGTACATATTGATACAAATATATATTTACAAGTTTTATAAGACTGTTATAGCACTTTATATTTATGAACTAACTATGTCTACATTTGATTTGTTTACAGTAATATATCTATTTGTGTATATATATATTTATTACTATATTGAGTTTAGTAGTATGTTGAAGGTTTACATATATAATGGTTTACATTTTGTTATAAGATTTATATATAGTGGTATTTTGTACTTTAGTTAAATCTGGTATATATTTCAAAGTTTCATTTATACACGTATGTATATAATTCTGTTGGAAAAATAAACGGATAACTAAGCTATATATATGTGGTCAGTGAGTTATATATTTATATTTAACAAAGTACCTATACTAGAATTTGGTTTTAGATACATATATATTTATTTTAATAATAGTATATATATAATATGTTTTCTCTTGTTTCATATTTACAGTTTTATATATGTATATACCTATATTTTGAGATAAAAGTGTTTAAAACTGGTAGCTGAGAATACATATTTCAGGTTAGGGTATGTTGTATAAATAGTTTTAGTTATAGTTATATTTAAGCTATGCTAGATTATGTAAACTTACTTATGTTTTTTTTATAAATATATATACTTCCAATTGATAAGCATACTTAATATTGATTTATATCTTAGCTATACTTATAAAAAGTCTACATTAATTTCTATATGTAGTTAAGTGAGTTTATATGAGTTTTGTATTATTGAATTTAAATTATAATACATTAAAGGATTATATAATATTTTGAAATAGTGGGTGTATACCTATATATATGGTTAGACTGGTGCTTATATATATGTGTGGATATATCTTTGTTCATAATATGTATTACATTTTTAGAAATACTGTATATGTGAGTTACAAAAGTTACAATATATATATATATATATAGTGGTGTATATAAGTAAATAGTACTGTGTGTTAAGGTATATGTTGATTTTTATAAATGTAATATGTAGATAGGTCGATAAAAATGTATTTTTAATTAAGTATCTGTTTTAAGGGAAATATTTATATAATATACATATCTTTTCGGTTTTATCAAAACTGATTTGATTGGTTTTCATCGATTTTTATTATCAGCCTTGACATCAAATTCGTGACCATCTCTCCTTGCTTTGGATTCGTAACTCATCTCGTTTTCGTTCATCTCTAGCCTTGGAAGGCGAGCAATCACTCACGATTAATATTATTATATTTATTAAATTTGATTTCAATTGAAACGACAATCGAAATATGCTACTGTTAGTTATTTACATTGCTATATATATGCCATTTTTGTATCTGTTTACCTGTAACATCTGACACCATTATCTATTATTTATCATTGAAGATATATGCCTGTTACTGATTGTTATATTATTATCATATTTGTTATCACTCTGCAAGTTCCCTATTAGTATAGAACTCACTATGGGTTGATATGATACATACCCGAACGATCTGTAGAATAGGAGAAAATCGTTATGGGTTGAAATGATAAACCCAAGCGATTTTCATTTGAATTTGGGATTGTGGGTTGAAAAGATATATACCCGTATATATATTTAAATTGCGGATTGAAATGCTAAATATCCGTATCACTTGACCATAGGGTGGAAAATTATATACAGACACCGTTTGTCTATATATATAAAATATTTTGAAAATGATTTCTATAGTTTTGGAAAGGAATATGTGGTTTTAATAAATATTGATTTTAAAGATTTATTAAAGTTGATTTAATAAAGTTGATATATAATATGTTTAAGTATTTATACAAAATTTATATTTTTAAATATAGAGTTTATAATAATTCGGGTTGGAATGATAAATTTGAAATTGATTTGAAATTATATTTATTTAATAATTTTACTTAAATAAATTTGACTTGAAATTATTAAATTTGAGATTTTAAAGATATGTTTTATAACTTGAATTTGATTAAAAGTGACTTAAATGAATATTTCAAATTTATATAACTTTAAATGGGATATTTTGTTTATTTAAATTTTTAAATTGAAGCTGTATTTAGATGTTATTGAAATAATTAAGTAAATATTTCAAACTAAATAATAGTGAAGTGAATTTGATATATATATATATATATATATATATGAAAATTTCAAATTTAGTTTTGAAATGTTGAATATTTAAAGCTTTGAAATATATTGAAATTTAAATGACTTATTTTATGGTTCAAATATGTATTTGAAATCGATTATTTGAAATGGTTTATTGAGAAACTGAATCGAATTGAAATTGATGATTTGCGATTTGATTAAATATGAATTTCTTGAAATAAGTTGATTTGAATCGATTTGTGAAATTGAGGAAGCTATTTTATTTTATAAATTATTTTTAAATTATATCTAAAACTATTTATATTTTACTTTATAAATTATTTTAATATAAACTATTTTATATAAATCATTTTCAATATAAATTATGTTATTATAAACTATTTTAACTTATAACTATTTTATATAAACTATTTTTATTTTATAAACTATTTTATTATATACACTAATTTTAATATCTAAATTGTTTAAGAGGAAAGTGTTATGGATTCCAAAATGTTAAGATTTCAAGCTATGATTTCAAAGTGTTATGAATTTCAAGGTTTTGATTTCCAAAGTGTTTTGATTTTAAAAGACTTATGATTTCGAAAGAGTTATAAATTTGGAAAGTGATATGATTTTTGAATTGGGTTTATTTGAAGTGAAAATGATATCGTTTGATATGGTTTGAAATGGAAATGATATTTTGTTTTGAAGTATAAACTATTTTTAAATGACCACGGTGTTATAATAACGTTTGGTTGTTTAAAGACCGGGATCGGTTATGGGCATACTCTCTGTCGATACCGAAAACCACTTTAAAACTGTGTACGCGGTGGAGATTCCAGAATGAAGTAGGATGGTGGCGACGATCCTAAAGGTATATTTATGTGAACCCAACTTTCGTGAGTTGGCATAAGGTGGCTAAAACAGTAGCGATTCCAGGCCAATGAGGTAGCTCCCCTTATCGGACACACTCCATCGTATGCCATTCTATTACTTTATGATTGATTTGGTGCGCACCTTTGATTCGGGAGTGTGGCTCGAGGTGGGCGATTGCTGCGGCTCTGCGTCACCACCAGTCTAGATGCGTAATTGGTATATCTACCATGGCATTGCCTTGTTGTGTCGTGTCACCTACCCTAGCGTGCTTTACTATGAGTTTGTTTTGTACCATACCTATGGAGTGCCCTCTGACGATGCTCAGTACGGGGGAGATTACGGTACTGTATAGACTATGGGAATATAAAATGTGTTAAGGTGGAAAATGTAAAGCCTTAATGCAATTTTAATAGTTTACTTTACTTTAGACATTACTTTAATAGTTTTGCTTTACGCTCGGGTCAGACTGAGTGATACACTACTCGAGACTCGCCTTTGGTGTGACGCCCCACCTCTATACTCACACTAGCCAAGGACACTACGGGGTAATGCCGTCGACTAGCGTGAAGAATAAGGCTGTTGAGGAGCGACCCTCTGTGTAATTGCTTTGTGCGAGTACCGATATGTCAGATAATATAACTTACATTTCATTTCAAGAGGAATTCCGACATATCTAATACAAACTCAAAGCTACCACACAGTGGCTATGTGGGCTTCGGAAATAAATATAGAAATAAACATAACACAAATAAGTCATAGATATTCATATCACAAAGGCGGAAACAGATATGAATATAACACATAGAAGTGTACATCAAAGTAGTAGTCATACAAGATCCACTACATCACAAAAGAATAGGTATACATCAAGGAGTCTCTAACTCAAATGTATAAAAGCAAAAACTACTAATCTAAAGTAGTTAGCCAAAAATCAGATGATGATCCCAGATAAGAAGTCAAGCAGAAGCACCTGAAATACCTCGGTCTGACCCGAGTATTACTTAAGAAGAAAATAATAAACAGATCAGTCTAGCTATAAATATCATATAAAATTGAGATAGGATAAGAGATATGACAAAAACGTATGATAACGAAAAATGCCATACTATGACAAGTATACATAAGGTAACAACAAAAATCATACAATATCTCAAATATTCTCAAACACTAAAAAGAATGTCATATTCTTTAAATTATTCACAAAAACACCAATATTGACAAAACATATCAATGCCAATCGCAAAAATCGATGAAACACAAATTCTAGAAATCATCAGCTAGAAATCCAGAAATCACAAAAGGGGAAGGCCTATCACAAACGGGAGCATGAAAACTCCCCAACACGTGTATCACAAATGGGTCGCTATCCCATGGTCGCTAATCATAGAGCCGGTGCCACGACGTAGAACAACGAACGCCCGAGGAACTTGATACTCAAATAATCTAGAACATCGACGTAGTACAGCGTTACGCCCGATGAACCAAACTCCAATCATACTTATAAATATCTTATTAAAAATATTTGCAAATTTAAAATTGTTGTTTTTATCCATAATCAATGAATACAAGGATAAACTCATTGAGATATTCGTAGAATACTCGATTCATAAGATGGATGAAATAAGCTGGACAAACCGAATGACATCACGAGTCATTCATAAGAATCATAACGAGTGCGGAATGCGGTAAGTGGAATGCTACCCTCCGCAACTCGTAGCTGATGAAAACCGGTGGCAAGGTCGAGCTGAAAAGACCTTTGCACCACTCAATAGATTGCTTAGGTGGTAATCCTAAGACAAGCCCAAAAATACCGAAAAATTCACAAACTTCTTAAATGAGGGAAATAATATTTTCCCCATTGTGGGTTTAAAGAATAAAATGATGCCACCAAATTGGAATCGAAATCATTAAGAACAATAGAAATCTGCTTAACAGATTGAGAATGTCAAAGATAGATAGTCCGCCAGGGACATAGGATATGGGCTACATATAATTAAGCCAATCCTTTCCCAAAAATCAATTCCGAAGCCTAAGTAACGCATAACATGCAAATCGGCTCGGAAAGAATAATCACATAAAATAATCACGACATCACCACAAAGTAAGACTTAAAACATTTCACTTCTAAACTTTCTTTTAATTCATTTCAAATTAAAGATTTAAATTTGAATTACAATTTAACTTTAACAAATTTTAAATTAAATTTACAAAACCTTTTTAAAACCAAATGTTAAAGAAACACTTAACATTTAAAAGATTTTTAAACCAATTTATTTAAATTCAAACCCTAAACATTTATACTTTTAACATTTTAAATTTGTTAAAGCATTATAAATTTTATAAACTTATTTATTTCAAACTAGGATACAAATTTAAATTTGAATCCATACTTTTAAAATTTGATTTAAAACTTTGTTTTAAATCCTGCTTAACATTTTAAAACTCATTTTAAATTTTAAAACCCTGTCTGGTTTAAAACTGTAATCAAAATCTACCCGAGCCTATACAAAAAAACTTCGAGTCAAAACCCCAATTGCCCCGAGTCACTCACGCAAGAATCTCGAGTACCACTCCTCTGTTAAAACCCAAACAACTCACTGATACTCCTGACACTCGGTCACATGCACAGGCGAATCGTTCGCCTCCGACCATCGATGCCAACGCCGGCATAACGACCACGACCACCACTCACGATCTCGACCACTAGAGCCTCGAACAAACCCCATAATCGAATTCGAGCAACTCGATCACAACCTGGAAACAGACCCAAATCTGGAACAAGAAGCAGAACCATGAAAACCCCTTGTCCTCCCAATGTCGATCATCGGAGTGCCTATACTTCCAACAGCGCCTTCGCCATCCATCGAGCAGCCAATTCCCAGAGTTTTGGCGAACTCGATTCCCCAGAGAAGCCTTGAGCACCAAAATTCTCGACCATGCCAAAATTAGGTTTACAAACTTCCCCGATCAATTCCCATTGCCACAGTGCTTTAACCATCCAAAAGACATTTTTCCTGACATCCCTGATTATTCCACTTCCTCCCCTAGAGACCACGACCTTCCCGAACTCTTAGATCATCAGGAACTACCCAAAACCCATATTCTGTTCAAGTTCGAACTGCTCACTCAACATAATGCTAAAAATTGTGATTTGAATCTTAAAAATCATGGTTTCAATCAGGGATTCAGATCATTTACCTGAATCAATGAATTAAGAGGTTCGAATCTTAACAAAAACCCAAGTTTTTCCTGTTCCACTATGTTTTCCAGAGCAATTTCCTTTTTATTTTAACTTAAATAAAATTTAAACACTAGTCTATGATTAAACAAATAAATGTTGTTTAAATCCTAAGTCCTAAAAGAGATTATATCAAGAGGAATTTGAATTTTATCATAATTTAAGCTTCTAAGAATAAGAACCGGTAAGAACATATTCCACAGTAACATGCATCTATACATCCAAATCTATATACAGATATTCAATCATATACATCCATTTAATACTCATTTTATTCCAGCATTTCACATGCAAACAAATATCTATACTTTAATTTATAAGAAGAATGTTACTCACCTTTTTTAAAAGTAAACAGAGCCTCTTTGAAAACCAATTTTTGAAAAAGCCTTTAAACTGAAATGCCCCTTTGATCTTTAAAATCTTTTAAACTTGAATGCTTGCTAGAAAACTTGCATGCATGCTATTATCTTGTTGAGATATTGCTTAGATCAGGTTTGAGGAAGAAAGTATTCAGGCTTTAAAGAAATGCAGGCTTTTTGTTTTCAGATTGAAGAAAGGTTTACATGCTTGGTTTTGAAAATGAATTACAGAGTTGAAGAAGTTTTCTGGTTTGAGGAGGGTTTGCTTACAGATTATGTTTTGAGAAATTTTGTTTGAGAATTTGGTTTGAGTTACAGATTTTGTTTTTGAGTATCCTTCAGGCTGAAGTTTTCTTATCTTTGAATTGAAGAGGATAGAAAAAGGAAATGAGATGAGAAGCATATGTTTATATAAATTAGAATGTAGTTTATTAAAAATAAAAGAAAAAAACTAAAATTTAAAAGCTTGACATTTGTCATTTACTCTAATTCATTAACTAACACATGTCACCATGGTTACTTAATACATTAACACTTGTCTTTTTTTAATTAATTTGTATTTATTTAAAATGTAAAAAGCCTTTTCTTAATTTATTAATTTACAATTTCTTATTTATATATATATAGATAACTTTTAAAGAAATAAACCAATTATACTTATAAATAAGAGCTTATCCAAATATCTATATATAAAACAATATATTAATAATATTGTTTGAAATAACAATTTGTCAATTTTAAAATGATTTATAAAAGAGATTATAAATTACTACTATTACTAAATGAATTATCATATCATATGTAAATTGTATTTTAAACTTATATATATATACTCTTAAATCATATTTATTAGGCAATATTTAAAAATAAAATAAACCTTATTATTAATCTTATTTAAACCATATAGTTATTTGTTTAGATAGCTTTGAAAAGCTTAATATTAAATAAATCATAATTTCCAAACTATCAAAAATGTATATTAGAAATTTAAAAACAAGATTTTATTTATTTATTAAATTTCAAACAAAGCTTATCTATTTACAATATACACACACATATATATACATTATAAATAGAAATCATTTTATAAAATTCACTAATTAAATATTTATTTAATTAGATTATTAAATCAATTCAAATTTTATTATCAAAGATTATCAAATCAATTTAATTATTTAAACAGATTATTAAATTGATATTGCCCAAAAATTCCGGGATATCACATTCCTCCCCCCTTAAAATAATTTCGTCCCCGAAATTTAAAACAAAGGTAATTTAATAATCTATTTAAATCACAAGCATATATTATCATCCATATGCTAACAACCATAGCAACCAATTCACCCAATCAAACAATTCTAATTATCCAGACAAAAATTCTGGATAGAATTTCCTAGAGTTTCCCAAGTATAAATACCGAGATACTCGCTCTATAGAATCCAAACAATCAATACCACTAAGCTATAGAGTTTATACTCATCTAGATCTACAAAACTAAACAGGATATCAGACTACAAACGAGTCTGACTCAACAACGAAATCCTTCTGAACTGCTGGTTCTATAACCAGAGATAGATCAAACACGTACTCCCTCAGAGATACGTAAAATACATTGAATTCCAGTTATCCAAACTGACAATTCAATCCAGTAGATCAAAGCACTTATCCAAATCAGAACACATAAAAGATCCAAAATACCTCGGAGCTGACTTCCCAGACTTACCTAATCTTATAGCTCCCTTTACCAGAGAAAACTTCAATAACAACGAAGTCTCCAACTTCGAATTCAAAATTCCTCTGTCTCTTATCCACAAGACTCTTCTGACGATCCTGGCTTCCTACAAATCCTTCTTGATCAGCTCAACCTTCGCCGATGCTTCTAGAAACAAACTAGACCAAAAATAACCCAACAAAATGATCCTCTCAAGATCAACCAAGACCAAGAACAAACTCTACTCACAAACATCAGAAGACTGAACTAACTTCTCCTATCTGGAAAAGACAAACATGAGCACTCGCCAAACTGCTTCCGCTGCACCACTCTGATCTGGAGTAGAATGAAAATGCTGATGAAGAACACAAGCAAAGACTGGACAACACATCCCAGAAAATCTCGGATAACTCAAGAGAATACTCAAACTATCGCAAGTCACTTTTGCGATCAACCCAGCCTAACTCCAAATAAATTGTTCTCTCTTAACAAATCAGAACAGCTCATACTTAACTATCCAATCCATCGAAGAAATGGATCCACTCTGCTGCTTCTGAACTTCACCTTCAGAAAACTGCTTAGCCAAAAAAACTTCATTGCTGGCACACAGAACACTCCGATCTGCACTGCTGCCACAGATGCCAAAAACTTCTCAATCCAAAGCTCTTCGAGAAACTCGAACCTAAACAAAACAGAAACACCATGCTGAACTCAGCCACAACACCGAAGCAGACACACTTCCTCAAACTTGCTCCAAAAGAAAACATCTTCGGGAACATCCATAGTCACTGTATCTCATCACACAGCTACTTCTTCCAGAAGTTACCCACATACCATCACACACTTCTGCTCAACCGACAGATCCAACTCTACTCATCCAACTTCAAAGATGAACTCCGAACCTTAACAAGTTTCTTTCAGAGTTTGGTGAAATCCTTACACCACTGCAAAGCTTACTCGAGACGGTATTAGGTCTGCAGTCTCGACAGATACACTTCCAACTTCAAACATTCAAACTCCAACCATTGGTAGTTGTGTTACACACACCACTACCTCATCTACCTTTATAACTCATATTGGAAAACCCGAACAGGTAACCCAACAAATAGGTAGAATAAATATATATAGTTATATAAAAATTACAAATACGCGCTCTCAAGATAGACACCACTCCAGAGCCTAGGTATTCACTCAACCTATCGCTCTGATACCAACTGTATAACTTCCGATCTGTGTGAGAATCTGTGTCTTGTTCTGTTCCTTTCTTCTATCTCTTTTCTTTTTCTTCTAACTATCTGGAATTTTCGAGTTCAAAATCTCTGGGTCGTTACATTTACTGAGTGTTATGGATCCACTAATCGGATTCACAATTCTCAATGAAGTCATCAAGCCCATAATATTTAAAGAAAAGGTATTAACAAGTTCTTTTGATATAAAAGAAGGAGATGCACCCATATCAAAAGAATTCGAATAGGATAATCACGAAACAAATTAATTCCATCAAGGATAGAATGAAAAATACCTTAATCAAGAGAAGTGCTAGTAGAGGCTTGCACAACCTTCAGCTTTCCCTCTTTCTCTTTTTGGAAGTTTGGGGCATGAAGATAAAAGATGACCCAAACCTTTGTAATAGAGACAAGTAAGGGGCTTTGGACACTTATTAGCATAGTGGTCCGTAGAACCACAATTGTAGCATTGTCCACGACTAGAGGTAGGATTTTTTGCTATCGAAATTGCCTGCTTCCCTTTCTTGTTGGGATTAGGGCTTTTGAACTTAATACGCCTCTTCTTGTTGTTATTGAGGCTCTTTTTGGAACCTCCAACATCACTATCACTTCCTTTATCGACCTCATCAAGTCGAAGAGTGATATCTACAAGCTGATCGAAAGGAACTTCTAGTTTCAGAGATAAAACCTTTTTGGGGTTCTTACTCAAAGCACAGATAAACTTTTGATTCTTTACAAGATCCAAAAGCTGTTGGCAGACATGAATACGCCATCCAGAGAAGGACTACTGGATTGACCAGCGCTAGGATTGTCAGATCTAACCATTTCTCTTCTTTAAGAAAGAAAGAAAGAAGAAGAAAAAGGTTATTTACAGAATGAATATCAAACAAACTTGATTGATAAAACAAGGCATCATAAAAAGAAATAGGATAGAACGGTACGAAGACTCGAATTAAATCCTATAGCACGATTCCTAAGAAAGACTTAGGACAATGATCCTTGCTAGATTATTCTACATTGTTCCGAAGTTTGGCTCTGATACCAAGCTGTGATGCCCCACCTCTATACTCACACTAGCCAAGGACACTACGGGGTAATGTCGTCGACTAGCGTGAAGAATAAGGCTGTTGAGAAGCGACCCTCCATGTAATTGCTTTGTGCGAGTACCGATATGTCAGATAATATAACTTACATTTCATTTCAAGAGGAATTTTGACATATCTAATACAAACTCAAAGCTACCACACAGTGGCTATGTGGGCTTCGGAAACAAATATAGAAATAAACATAACACAAATCAGTCATAGATATTCATATCACAAAGACAGAAACAGATATGAATATAACACATAGAAGTGTACATCAAAGTAGTGGTCGTACAAGATCCACTACATCACAAAAGAATAGGTATACATCAAGGAGTCTCTAACTCAAGTGCTTAAAAGCAAAAACTACTAATCTAAAGTAGTTAGCCAAAAATCAGACGATGGTCCCGGATAAGAAGTCAAGCAGAAGCAGCTGAAATACCTCGGTCTGACCCGAGTATTATTTAAGAAAAAAATAATAAACGGATCAGTCTAGCTATTAATATCGTATAAAATTGAGATAGGATAAGAGATATGACAAAAACATATGATAACGAAAAATGCCATACTGTGATAGGTATACATAAGGTAACAACAAAAATCATACAATATCTCAAATATTCTCAAACACTAAAAAGAATGTCATATTCTTTAAATTATTCACCAAAACACCAATATTGACAAAACATATCAATGCCAATCACAAAAATCGATGAAACACAAATTCTAGAAATCATCAGCTAGAAATCCAGAAATCACAAAAGGGGAAGGCCTATCACAAACGGGAGCATGAAAACTCCTCAACACGTGTATCACAAACGGGTCGCTATCCCATGGTCACTAACCATAGAGCCGGTGCCACGACGTAGTACAGCAAAACGCCCGAGGAACCTGAAACTCAAATAATCCGGGACATCGACTTAGTACAACGTTACGCTCGATGAACCAAACTCCAATAAGCCGGAACAACGACGTAGTATAGCGAACGCCCAATGAACCAAACTCAAATAATCTGGAACAACGACGTAGTACAGCGAACGCCCGATGAACCTAAAACTCAAATAATCCGGAACAACGACATAGTGCAGCGAACGCCCGATGAACCTAAAACTCAAATAATCCAGAACAATGACGTAGTACACCGAACGCCCGATGAACCAAACTCCATAAAAACCATAGGTCGCTAGCCTATAAAAATGAGACGAAGCTCAATAGAACTGGGTACAGTCCCCTACGCGGACAAAAAAACATCGCACATCGCTAGTCTAATCACCAAAGGATCATCATTGATCGATAAGTGTAAATTACACTAAGCTAGTAAATAAATGAGTTTAGCTCCATATCCCATAACCACTGGCTTAACTTAAATATTTACAAACAAATTGTAGATTTCCACTCGAAAATTGTCACGAGAGTTCAATCGAACAAGTCCAAGAATTAAATGACGAAGTAAATGCAAGCGTTTCGTACCACTTGTTTCGCTAAGCCGTTTAATTAGATTTCTCATACGAATGAGGTAAAGGTTTGTATATACTAATAGATTGGAAAACGGTTTTATAAACGAGTTTTGTATTAAAATAGTGTTGAAATCGTTTTTATGAAAGAGTTTGAGTATTTACTACTAGTATAGAAAACATTTGTATTTAAAAGTGACAAACCACAGAAAACGATTGTAAAAACAATCGATCACCAAAAATTCACATTCAACGATGTGAAATAAATCCATAAAAATCGATATCAAATCCATCAAATGGATATTCCTAAAAATCCCGAAAAAGAAGTCATCAAAGTCGATAAAAGTAATGACAACTAATCGAATCAACAAGAATCGATTAAAAATTGGAAACCTACACAAAACAGCCTAAATAGGCAAAAATAATCAGTTCCAGATGTTTGGTTTAGAATCCAAACGTCTGGATTTGTTCTCTGGAAATAATCCAGAAAACCCCAGACGTCTGAAATTTCAAGGCAGACATCTAAGACTCAATCCAGACGTCTGAACCTATAAATCAGACGTCTGGAATCGGTTTCTGCCATTTTTTTATTTTCTGCGTTCTATATTTTTTCTCTCCAGGTCTAAACCAGACGTTTGGACTTGATAACTAGACGTCTGGTCACCTGGTCTGGGCAACAATTTGCCTAGGCCAATGTAACGACCCGTATTTTTACGGATCGAAAAGTTTGTCAAAATCTGGAATTTTAGTGTTGTTGAGCCATTTCAGATTTTAGGCAAAATATGGCTAAGTCCTAAGTCGTTCACGACTTAGTATAGGTCGTAAGTCGTATACGACTTAGGGAATAGGCACGACTTAAGGATAGTGGCGAGTTAATTGTTACCGAGTTAAGAAGCAACGAGTTAAGAGATAAGTCGTGACCGACTTAAGAGGGTTAGGCGACCTAAGGAAGTATTGGAGCGACCTATAGCTGTTCGCGACCTAGGGATGAGCGACCTAGTGGTTCCGAGTTAGCATTGTTAGGTCGGCAACGACCTAAGGAGTTTGGAGATAGCTGTGTAGCGACTTAGTATCTTGGTATGACCTATAGGTTAGCGACTTAAGGAGTATACGACCTATGGGAGTTAAGTCGTACGAGTTAGGTCGTAAGGTTGTATTAGGTCGTATGCAGTCTAAGTGTTAGGTCACGTGGGTATGTTAAGTCGTAAGTTTGTAGGTCGCGAGGTAGTGTACCTGTTAAGTCGTTGGGTGACTGTAGCATGGTTTTGGATTAAGTCGTAGGTCGTAGGGCTACTAAGTCATGAGGTTTTAGGTCGCGTGAAGACTTAAGGAGTTAAGTCGCTGGGTTTTAGCCTTTGTGTTAAGTCGTAGAGAATTGGTCTGTTAAGTCGTAAGTCGCTAAGTCGCGCATAGGCTAAGTTGTTAAGTCGAACTGTTATGTCGCGTGCTATGTTAAGTCGGAGACCCAGTTGAGTCGTAAGTCGTAGGACTGCTAAGCCGTTAAGTCGTGAGCGACCTAGGAGTTGGGGCGCGCGTGCATATCTGTTAGGTCAAAGAGCTGTTAGGTCATATGGGTTTTAGGTCGGCAAGGTCTTAGGTCGTAGGTCGGAAACGACCTAACTCCGAGTCACGACTTAAGGGATTTTCTACCTATAAATAGAAGGGGGTTGGCTTCATTTTTGAGATCCGGATTTCGAAGCGACGAAGTGCTGCCATTTTGAGAGCTTGACTTCTACACTTCTTCACTTCTTTTCTCCACTCTAATCTAGTGCTTCCATCCATCCAAGTTGAAGATCAAATTGAAGATTCAAGAGCATAGATTGAAGATCTTCATCTTTTCAAGAGAGATTTCTTCGTTTGAAGCGGATTCGTGATAGATTAAGCTTGATCCCTCGCTGTCCAGATCTGAAGCGTGTTGATTTGGGTTTGTTTTGGTGATTTGGTGAGTGGTGATTATCTCTCACACGGATCCAAAGGAGTAGATCGGATTGTTGGCTTGATTTGGTGTTAAAATAGTGATTTCTATGCATTTTTGTAAACCTAAGTGTAGATCCATGTAGATCCATTGTTCATGATGATTCGACAACCATTTTTGTATATGATAAACCTATGCAAGTTCATTCATCAAGTTGTAGAGATAATTCTCATGTTTTCATGCTTGTTAGACTTTCAACTCCTTAATTACGAAATTGCCATTATTGTTATAATTGTCCATTTTGCTTATATTTGAATGCTTGGTTACTTGGATTGATGTTTGACATGATTGATTGCTGTGAATTAGATGATTGTTGATTGGTTTTAGACAAGGTGGTCGAAGATGATTCAAAAGCTAAGGGAAAGGCTCTTGAATTGGGAAAGCTGCTCGTGGCATATGTAGCGGGATGATGAAGCTCTTATGCATAGATTTGATGATGTGATGTTAAGATGAGGCTTTGCGAGGATGTGATGAAGCGAGGCAATCATGTGATGAAGACTTGGTCTAATCCAGACGGGATCATTCCAAGCATGTTGATAACTCGGTGATATGATTCGAGTTGAGGATAATGAATGGATATGAGAATAGTCGTCGAGGAGGATGACTAGGAGGCTTGGATAGCATCGTTGTTGAAGGTTCTAGCATGCTCTAAGCAAGAGTACGTTTGGGCAGATTCGATAGTCCCAACGACCAACTGTTGATGGTCGAGTACTCTGGGCAGATTCGATAGTCCTAGGCACGGGCTGCGACGACGTGCGGGAGTTATGTCTAGAACCGGGGTTTCCATTAGCCCTTGACGGACGGCTGAAAGAATGTGCCGGTCATTCAATTAACGGTGATATCGAAGCAATGATAACAGTGATAGCCAGAGTCATGGACGTTTGGTTGTATCGTCATTCGGACTCAAGAGCGGTATTTTCTGGGTGCTTATCTGATTTAGGCCTTGGTACTTGGAAAACATCGCCCTTGACTCGAATGATTATTACTTTACTTTAAGTTATATGCTCTGCTATGTTGCTTCTGCTTAGTGTGTGTCTGGGGGCTATCACTGTAGAAAGAGGTGGAGTGGGAGGGTTGTATTCCTATTCCTTTTCCTTTATGCTCTTTTGGTATGTTGTTAGTTAATTTACTGCTCACTAAGACTGTTGTCTGACTCAAGGCTTTATGTTTTAATTCTTATTGCCTTGGGCTGTTCGTCCATTTTTGGGACGGGCAGACTAGGTAGCAGGTGACAGGTGCTGTTCTCTTCTCACGATGCTGATATCGAAGATGAGCTGGAGGGTTGCATATTATCTTCTTATTATATGTACTGGATGTTCCGCTGTTTTGTATTCTCTGAGTGTTATGTAGTGAGGCTTGATGTATTGGCTATTTGGATGCTTGTATTCAACTATTATGGAGTTTTATATGATGTCATTTTGTTCTGTAAAGCTTCACTATACATATGTTCTATTGTATTTTGTCCATGCGCTGTGAGTAACACGATAGATTCTGTTGTTTTAATCTACCCTGACAATCGTCCATGGTCGCCTGGCACACTTTACAGCGCACTATCTCTAGATTCAGTGCAGGGGTCATGGGCGGTCGTCACATTTGGTATCAGAGCATTGGTTAATCGATTTTACCCAACGCTCGCTGACGTAACTACGTATGAGAGACGTAATTGTATTTTGATGGATGAATATTATATATAATATAGTAGCTTAGTAGAGTTTGAGTTCTTTATGCAGTTGTTTCTATAGATGTTCTAATCATTCCTTTTTATAGATATTGAGAATGAGTCGAAGAGGGAGACCAGCTGCTAGGGAAGGCCGTGCTACTGAGGGGACTGCTGATTATGCAGCTATGTTCGAGGCTATGATGACTTCGATCATGAGAAGGATACCAGTTCCAGGGGCAGCAGTAGATGTTGTAGTTCAAGTCCAAACTCCGAAACCAGTGGATTTTGCTAAGTTGTGCAAGGATTATACCGCTCTTGGAGGAAAGGTTTTCTTGGGGACAGAATCAACTATTGAGGTCCAGAGGTGGATAGATGCTTGTAGAAGGATCTTTGGTGATTTGGGAATTGATGATGCAACTAAGAGGAAGTTGGCATCAAGGCAGCTTCAAGGGAGAGCCTCTGATTGGTGGAATTCTATTACCATCACTACTCCAGAGGAAGAGATTACTTGGGAGCAATTTCAAGTTAGGTTTGAAGCTAAGTTCATTTCTACAGCTCAGAAGTCTGTTCTGTTCAAGAAGTTTGTGGAGCTCAAGCAAGGAGGGAGATCAGTTCTTGAGTATGTTTCTGAGTTTGAAGCGTTGTCCAAGTATGCCCGGTCATATATTGAGTCTGCATATCAGAAGAATGAGAAGTTTGTGACAGACTTGGACAGTTATCTTGGGAGACAGTTGGTGGATCATTTGGACGATTCATTTGAGAAGCTTGTGGAGAAAGCTCTCAGGCATGAGAGTCTGTTTCCTAAGGAAGGATCTGTTGTTGCTGTGACTAGGGAAGAGTCTAAACCCCAGCAGGGTGGAAACAAGAAGAGGAAGCAGCAGCAGCAGAAGGGTAAGGATGGCCAGAAGAAGCCGAAAGGCGAGGTGACTTGCTACAATTGTCAACAGAAGGGCCATTTCTCGAAGGATTGTAAGAATCCGAAGGTGCCAATGAAGTGTCACAACTGTGACAAGCCAGGGCATTTCAGGAAGAATTGTCCAGAACCGAGGAGAGACAAGTAGATTGTGCAAGCTTATGCTTTGGGAGCTGTTCCGTCGTCTTCGAAAGCTCCTACCGCTGAAGAGAAAGGAAAGAGTGTGGTGGTTCAAGGTACTCTTTTCCTATGTGGTGTTCCAGTTAGAGTTCTGTTTGATACTGGAGCGTCGCATTCGTTTGTTTGTAGTGAACTCGTAGGCCGGTTAGGTTTGGAACCGGATATTGTTGATAGGCCATTGGTTGTGACTAATCCAGTTGGGGGTTCGTCTTGTTTGTGTATGTTATGCCGTGGTCTGATTGTGTCGAGTCATGGTTGCTCTTTTGTTTGTGATTGCTTTGTTCTGAACTTTGCGGGGTTCAGAATTATTTTGGGTATGGACTGGCTTAGGAAGTATGCGGCTATGGTTGATTGCGAGATTGGAAGTGATAGTCGAGAATGTGGAGGGGCGAAAGGTTGTGATACGATGTAAGCATGAAGAAGGCGTCTTCATGAGCTTCATGTATTCGCTGGTTGTTCCATGGGATGGACTGTCATCAGTGCCGATCGCTAATGGATTCGAGGATGTCTTTGACGAAGTCAATGGGTTGCCGCCGCATAGAGAGATCGAGTTTCGTATAGATCTAGTTGAAGGAGCCAGACCTGTTGTGATGCCTCTTAGGCGGATGGCGCCTAGGGAACAGCAAGAGTTGAGGGTGCAAGTTGATGATCTTTTGCAGAAAGGATTCATTCGGCGTAGTGTGTCCGAGTGGGGTGCACCAGTTGTGTTTGCAACCAAGGCAGATGGGTCGTTGAGATTGTGCGTCGATTATCGTGAGCTGAATAAGATGACTAAGAAGAACAAGTATCCATTGCCGAGAATAGATGACTTGTTTGATCAGCTTCACGAGGCTAAGGTGTTTTCTCAGATGGATTTGGCAACGGGATTTCACCAGTTGAGAGTAGCTAAGGATAGTGTGCCGAAGACTGCTTTTCGAACACCATCCGGTTTCTTTGAGTGGCTGGTAATGCCGTTTGGATTGACTAACGCGCCAGCATATTTTGTGGATCTTATGAATAGAGTGTTCAGAGATCAGTTGAACAAGTTCGTACTTGTGTTCGTGGATGATATTCTAATTTATTCCAGAATGGAAGAGGAGCACAAGACGCACTTGCATATTGTTTTGGAAATCTTGCGGAAACATCAGCTGAAGGCTAAGTTTTCGAAGTGTCACTTCTGGAAGAGTGAAGTGAGGTTCTTAGGCCATGTGATTTCTGGAAATGGAATAGCGGTTGATCCCGCTAAGGTGGCAGCAATCCAGGATTGGGTTAGACCTAAGAATGCATCTGATGTGAGAAGTTTTCTTGGATTAGCAGGATATTATCGACGGTTTATCAAAGACTTCTCCAAGGTAGCTGCACCGTTAACAGGATTGACGAAAAAGAACCAAGTGTTCAGTTGGGATGCTAAGTGTGAGCAAGCTTTCGGAATCCTGAAAGAGAGATTGACGAGTGCTCCTGTTTTGACTATTCCAAGTGGGAATGATGAGATGGTGGTTTACACCGATGCATGTGGTACTGGACTTGGAGCAGTGCTGATGTAGAGGGAAAAAGTTGTTGCGTATGCCAGTCGACAACTGAAGCCGCATGAAAGGAATTACCCAACTCATGATTTGGAGTTAGCGGCGATTGTATTTGCTCTGAAGATGTGGAGACATTATCTATTGGGAGTTCGATTCGAGTTGTTTACGGATCACAAGTCATTGAAGTATCTTTTCTCCCAAAAGGATTTTAATCTTCGGCAGCAACGTTGGCTAGAGTTTTTAGCATCGTATGATTTTGGTATAGCTTATACTCCGGGAAAAGGTAACACGGTGGCAGATGCGTTAAGTCGAAGACATGCAGGATTGGGAGCCATGTTTTCAGAATGGAAGAATCTCGAGTATTTAGCTGGATTTGACTTCAGGCCTAGATGCAAATTGGAACCTGAGATGTTGGCAAACTTATCGATAAGACCTTCTCTTGTGGAAAGAATTGGCGAGAGCCAAAAGCGAGATGATAAGCTTGTCAGGATTACCCGTGATTTGGAATCTGGATTGGATCCAGAAAAGGATAAAGGATTCGAGGTCGATCGAGAGGGTTGGCTTCGGAAGCAAGGACGACTAGTTGTTCCCGATATAGATGAATTGAGGAGTGAAGTTCTGAAGGAAAGTCATCACTCGAAGCTGACAATTCATCCAGGTGGAAATAAGATGTATCGGGATATGAAGAGAACCTACTACTGGGAAGGCATGAGGAAGGATGTTGGAAATTTTATTTCCAAATGCATGAACTGCCAGTTGGTAAAGGCTGAACAGAAAAAGCCAAGTGGATTGCTTCAGCCATTAGAAGTTCCTACATGGAAGTGGGAGCAAATATCGATGGACTTTATTGATGGATTACCTAGAACCAGAACGGGAAATGAAGGGATTTGGGTCATTGTGGATCGTCTGACTAAGAGCGCAAGATTCATTCCTGTTCGATCGACTAGGACTGCATCAAAGTTGGCTGAGTTGTATGTTAAGTGGATAGTTCGATTCCAGGGTATTCCGAAGAGTATAGTGAGTGATCGAGACCCATTGTTCACTAGTGGATTTTGGAAGAGCTTCCAAGAAGTTTTGGGGACTGAGTTGTGTTTGAGTACAGCTTATCACCCTCAAACAGATGGTCAGACCGAGAGAGTCAACCAAGTTTTGGAAGATCTCCTCAGAGCTTGTGTTTTGGACTTCGGAGGATCATGGGAAGATCACCTTCATTTGGTGGAGTTTGCGTACAACAACAGTTACCAGTCAAGCATTGGTATGGCACCGTATGAGGCATTGTATGGAAGACCGTGTAACTCTCCGACATGTTGGATAGAAATTGGAGAAAAGTTGATACTTGGGCCAGAGATGATTCGACAGACTTCAGATTGTATAGAGATCATTCGGCAACGAATGAAGGCAGCCCAAGACCGTCAGAAGAGTTATGCCAATAAGCGTCGAAAGGATTTGGAATTCGACGTAGGAGATATGGTTTTTGTGAAGATTTCTCCACTGAAGAATGTTATTCGATTCGGGAAGAAAGGAAAATTGACTCCGAGATTTGTTGGACCATTCCCGATTATCGAGCGAATTGGAAAGCTCGCTTATAAATTGGAATTACCGGAGAAGATGTCGAGTGTGCACAATGTTTTTCATGTATCGTGTCTACGGAAGTATGTGCACGACTCGAATATAGTGGTTTCTGTCGATAGCTATGAAGATTTAGAAGTTGATCCAGTCGATAGAAGACCTCGTAAGCCGCTTCGTGTTGTTGAAACCGACACGAAACAGCTTAGGAGGAAGGTAGTTAAGTTGCTCAAGATACAATGGAGTGATGATGATAACGACTGCACGTGGGAGGTGGAAGAGAGGATGAAGGCAGCTCATCCTGAACTCTTCAAGGTATGGCCCTAAGGTGTCGTGTCATCTCGCGATATTGTAACTTGTTCTAGTTTTAGAATTCTGTACGCTAAGCTAGAATTGGATGCATGGTTTGTTGATTGCTATGGATGGTAGGCGTACAGAATAGTTTTTGATTGCTATGATTGTTTGGAATTTCGGGGGCGAAATTCCTAAGGGGGAGAGAATGTAACGACCCGTATTTTTACGGATCGAAAAGTTTGTCAAAATCTGGAATTTTAGTGTTGTTGAGCCATTTCAGATTTTAGGCAAAATATGGCTAAGTCCTAAGTCGTTCACGACTTAGTATAGGTCGTAAGTCGTATACGACTTAGGGGATAGGCGCGACTTAAGGATAGTGGCGAGTTAATTGTTACCGAGTTAAGAAGCAGCGAGTTAAGAGATAAGTCGTGACCGACTTAAGAGGGTTAGGCGACCTAAGGAAGTATTGGAGCGACCTATAGCTGTTCGCGACCTAGGGATGAGCGACCTAGTGGTTCCGAGTTAGCATTGTTAGGTCGGCAACGACCTAAGGAGTTTGGAGATAGCTGTGTAGCGACCTAGTATCTTGGTATGACCTATAGGTTAGCGACTTAAGGAGTATACGACCTATGGGAGTTAAGTCGTACGAGTTAGGTCGTAAGGTTGTATTAGGTCGTATGCAGTCTAAGTGTTAGGTCGCGTGGGTATGTTAAGTCGTAAGTTTGTAGGTCGCGAGGTAGTGTACCTGTTAAGTCGTTGGGTGACTGTAGCATGGTTTTGGATTAAGTCGTAGGTCGCAGGGCTACTAAGTCGTGAGGTTTTAGGTCGCGTGAAGACTTAAGGAGTTAAGTCGCCGGGTTTTAGCCTTTGTGTTAAGTCGTAGAGAATTGGTCTGTTAAGTCGTAAGTCGCTAAGTCACGCATAGGCTAAGTTGTTAAGTCGAACTGTTATGTCGCGCGCTATGTTAAGTCGGAGACCCAGTTGAGTCGTAAGTCGTAGGACTGCTAAGCCGTTAGGTCGTGAGCGACCTAGGAGTTGGGGCGCGCGTGCATATCTGTTAGGTCGAAGAGCTGTTAGGTCGTATGGGTTTTAGGTCGGCAAGGTCTTAGGTCGTAGGTCGGAAACGACCTAACTCCGAGTCACGACTTAAGGGATTTTCTACCTATAAATAGAAGGGGGTTGGCTTCATTTTGGGATCCGGATTTCGAAGCGACGAAGTGCTGCCATTTTGAGAGCTCGACTTCTACACTTCTTCACTTCTTTTCTCCACTCTAATCTAGTGCTTCCATCTATCCAAGTTGAAGATCAAATTGAAGATTCAAGAGCATAGATTGAAGATCTTCATCTTTTCAAGAGAGATTTCTTCGTTTGAAGCGGATTCGTGATAGATCAAGCTTGATCCCTCGCTGTCCAGATCTGAAGCATGTTGATTTGGGTTTGTTTTGGTGATTTGGTGAGTGGTGATTATCTCTCACACGGATCCAAAGGAGTAGATCGGATTGTTGGCTTGATTTGGTGTTAAAATAGTGATTTCTATGCATTTTTGTAAACCTAAGTGTAGATCCATGTAGATCCATTGTTCATGATGATTCGACAACCATTTTTGTATATGATAAACCTATGCAAGTTCATTCATCAAGTTATAGAGATAATTCTCATGTTTTCATGCTTGTTAGACTTTCAACTCCTTAATTACGAAATTGCCATTATTGTTATAATTGTCCATTTTGCTTATATTTGAATGCTTGGTTACTTGGATTGATGTTTGACATGATTGATTGCTGTGAATTAGATGATTGTTGATTGGTTTTAGACAAGGTGGTCGAAGATGATTCAAAAGCTAAGGGAAAGGCTCTTGAATTGGGAAAGCTGCTCGTGGCATATGTAGCGGGATGATGAAGCTCTTATGCATAGATTTGATGATGTGATGTTAAGATGAGGCTTTGCGAGGATGTGATGAAGCGAGGCAATCATGTGATGAAGACTTGGTCTAATCCAGACGGGATCATTCCAAGCATGTTGATAACTCGGTGATATGATTCGAGTTGAGGATAATGAATGGATATGAGAATAGTCGTCGAGGAGGATGACTAGGAGGCTTGGATAGCATCGTTGTTGAAGGTTCTAGCATGCTCTAAGCAAGAGTACGTTTGGGCAGATTCGATAGTCCCAACGGCCAACTGTTGATGGTCGAGTACTCTGGGCAGATTCGATAGTCCTAGGCACGGGCTGCGACGACGTGCGGGAGTTATGTCTAGAACCGGGGTTTCCATTAGCCCTTGACGGACGGCTGAAAGAATGTGCCGGTCATTCAATTAACGGTGATATCGAAGCAATGATAACAGTGATAGCCAGAGTCATGGACGCTTGGTTGTATCGTCATTCGGACTCAAGAGCGGTATTTTCTGGGTGCTTATCTGATTTAGGGCTTGGTACTTGGAAAACATCGCCCTTGACTCGAATGATTATTACTTTACTTTAAGTTATATGCTCTGCTATGTTGCTTCTGCTTAGTGTGTGTCTGGGGGCTATCACTGTAGAAAGAGGTGGAGTGGGAGGGTTGTATTCCTATTCCTTTTCCTTTATGCTCTTTTGGTATGTTGTTAGTTAATTTACTGCTCACTAAGACTGTTGTATGACTCAAGGCTTTATGTTTTAATTCTTATTGCCTTGGGCTGTTCGTCCATTTTTGGGACGGGCAGACTAGGTAGCAGGTGACAGGTGCTGTTGTCTTCTCACGATGCTGATATCGAAGACGAGCTGGAGGGTTGCATATTATCTTCTTATTATATGTACTGGATGTTCCGCTGTTTTGTATTCTCTGAGTGTTATGTAGTGAGGCTTGATGTATTGGCTATTTGGATGCTTGTATTCAACTATTATGGAATTTTATATGATGTCATTTTGTTCTGTAAAGCTTCACTATACATATGTTCTATTGTATTTTGTCCATGCGCTGTGAGTAATACGATAGATTCTGTTGTTTTAATCTACCCTGACAATCGTCCATGGTCGCCTGGCACACTTTACAGCGCACTATCTCTAGATTCAGTGCAGGGGTAATGGGCGGTCGTCACAGCCAAGATGGCCAAAACGTTTCGGGAGCGATCAGACGAGCAACGACGACTAGGGATTTATGCCGAGCGAGTACCCAGCCTTATAGGCTCTTCGATACACCCCAAATATCATGTCCAAACATCCATAGTAGGATTTTCATAAAATTGGACCAAAACACCAAAATTTGGAAAATTCACCAAATCAATTCAAATCAAAAGCAAATGAACATGCACAAATGTTAGGAATTCATACCTAACAACAATGGAAGTTATAGACGTAGATGTGAGTTAAGGAACTCACCTTTAAAACTCAAAGACCCGAATGAGAAGCTTTAAAACAAAGCAAGACCAATTCCTCTTCAATATACCTCTATAATCTTCAATCTATTATCAAAGGTGAAGTTTTTTCCTAAATTAGGTTATAGGAATTTCCGTAAATTGAAGAGAGATAGAGATGGAGAAGATGAAGAGGATGCTTACCTAAGCTTCTCCTTGATTTTGGAGCAAGAACTTGAATTTCCTAATCAAACTAGGGTTTAGGAATTTCTAATTTCCCATTCTTTCCCCCATTTTTCTTAAGAGCTTGAGTGTTAGGAAATAAGGAATGAAATGAATGAAGAGGAGTTGAGTTAGGGTATTAAGTTGGGTTAGTGGGCTGAAATCCAAACCCAAAGCCCAAAATAGAAAATATCAAAATTCTACTCAACTCCAAACATATCGATGTTTATACTCAAAAAAGTTGTAAACGCCATTTTAGACTCAATGGAAGTGGTCTCGAGTCCCAATTCGACTGTTTACCAAAAGTAACATTTCAGACTTTAATCTGTTTAATGATGCTATATTTAAATAAAACATTTAAATATACAATCGTAAAATATGCGGGTTGTTACATTTGGAGTTGGAGCTTCGCTAGGAGATCCAGCTATCTATCCAGCTTTCAGTTATTCAGTTGATTCCAGTGATGTATTCAGATTTTGTATTTGACTATTTTATTGAGACATCTATGTATTCAAGACCTATGTTGTATCTTATTTAACTCTGTTATATATATATATAGTAGCTTCATGAACTGCTATTCTTTTGTTTCCGCTGCATTATTGTTATATTACTCCGTGTCTGTGATTCTATGATTATTTATTTGCTGTATATGTTGAGTTTTGCCAAATTTAAATTAACAATCTGATATTTTAAGAAATTCAAAGTCCGACATGTGCGAATGCGAATGATTGAAAATATCAGGTTGTTACAGTTGGTATCAGAGCTATGGTTTTAGGCAAAACTCAGCATATGGAGTAGATTTAATTATAGAATCACTTTCGTTGGAGCTTGAATCTCTTCCTCTTTGATTCAGTTTCCTTTGAATTTTGGAACTCTCTCACTTGTTTTGAAATCCATCCTTGTGTTTATTATTCGGGTTCTTTTGACTCTGGAGCATTCCATAACTCCACTTTGATTGATTTTTATAATAATCGGCGGTTCCGCCAATCTTAGAATGATTTGTAAAGCGGCGAAACTCCTTTACAGTCGGTATTGATTCACCGAAGATCTGTATCCTCAGTTTTCGATGCTGCCATCTTGTGCTATACCCGAATTCTATCTCGGGAGATCGAATGTTGATTTGCTCCAGAAATTCTACCTCGATCTTATTTTGAAGTCACAGTTGACCCGGTTAAGGTTGCCCGTGATTTATATAAGTTTATCCATTCGTTTCTCTCTTTGAAAACTATTTATCTCCCTATTGAGCCTATCTTCTAGTTGAACTCTTTTGGTTAGGATCCCTCTATATTTGGATCTCTAACCTTGTTTTGAAATCCATTCTGGAATCATCGAGTGAGGGAGTGTATTCGTATTTGTATTAATATTAAAATGTTATATATATTGTGTTGTTTGAGTTGTTATATTGATTTGGATTTTCGATCGATTCGTTTGATTAACGCTATCGATAGGATTTCCAAAACACTTGAACGAAGCAAACTGACACAATATTCAAATTTGGTAAATGAAATAAATTTTATATTATATATATAAGTAAAATTTTCTAGAATTTAATAAGTTAATTAAATTGGTTGTTTGAAATGATAATATTTGTTTATCATTATTGTTCTATAAATGAATTTATAAACATTATTTATAAATTGATTTGGAATTGAAATGAATTTAAATCAGGAATTTGAGAATTTAATTTCCGATGATTTCAAACTTTGGTTTTAAAGTTTTAAAGTGTATATTATTTAAAGTAATTTCAAATAGAAATCGTTCCAAAGAATTTTAAAAGTTTTAAATCAGTACTCTTCTCTTTTGTCGCTGGAAAATAATTTCGGTGATGACTACAGCATTATCGATATTCCTTTTTGAGTTTCGAAAAGGAGAGGCCACTCAGTAGCTTTGCTACACTTTTATTTTGGAAATTGAATTTGATTTGAATTTCTTAAGTATGATTTGATTTATATATATAGATAGATATATTATTTTAAATTTAATTTGATTTGATATATATAGTATATACATAATTATCTCTAAATAGTTTGAAGTGAATCGGAAATTTAATTTTTAAATTTATGTTAAAGGATGATTTTAAATAAAGTCAAAATTTTGAATTTTGAAATAAATTGAATAAGGGAATTTTTACTCGTATAATACTCAATTGCATTCTAAAATATAACTTACCTAAATTACTCAGAAGTTAACTATGTAATTGAGTAATATACAATATAAAATGATGTTAAAGAATTTATAAATAAATTTGAGTGGTTATAATAAATGTTTTGTACTTAATTTTATGATTATAGACATGTTAATTAAGATAAATTGAATAGTAGGATAATGAATAAATGAGATAAATAAAATCAATTGTGTTGAAGAAATTAATAAATTGAAATTAAACCAGCTTAATGAAATACCTTGAATTTAAAATCAAATATTGAGTATTAATTAATGTAAATTAAAATTTATATGGTTTTAAATTAATTGTTTTCTTTTGTTTTCAATCTATTTTCTTCTGGTTGTTTCTATTCTCCTATCTCGTTCCTTTTCGGGGACGAAAAGTTTTGAGTGGGGGAGAGTGTAACGACCCGTAAATTTTAAGGGTTTTAATAACGTAATTAATTGATTTTTTGTGAAATTTTAAATATTTGAATGTTGAAATAAAAATTTAATATTTGAAATGCGTCTTCTTAAACATGGCAATTGGTAAATTTTCATCTGATAATATGGAAGTTTATTTTTGTTGTGTAATTTTATTTTAATTTAAATCAGTTAATATTTGATGATAATAAATGTTTTCCTAACCTGAATATTTTTATACAATAAATTTGTATATAATCTTCTAAGTGAGAAGTCATATTTCGTTTCTCCAAATTTGAAATGCTATTGCTCCGTTTATCTTATTTTCGATAGATTTGCAGCATTTCTGGTACTGATATCGACTTTTGATCGGATGATCCTATCACTGATATCTATATACCGTTTTAATCGTCTCGTCATGCTGATCTCCACTGTATATTCGTTTGTGTGTTTTGGAGTCCGGGAAACAGCGAAATCTATTGAACGATTTCTGTATCGATTCCACAATCTGGCTTCTGGATTTCCCGTGACCATTCATTTTTCAACTGGTGAATTCAAGTAGCCATTTGATTTATTATGCACTAAATTCAACACTGACTTTCTACATTCTCCGGGTTTCAAAATTATATCATTTCTTTTCGTTCATTACTATTTTGCTTTGAAGAAAATATTGCTTCAATTCATTTCGTTCAAACTGCATATTTCATCTACCCCTTGATAACTTCCCTGCTTCTTCCCTACCAACAGCCGATAGCCTCCACCCTTGCTTCCACTCGACAGCTAACTCAATTCCCTTCGTCCTGACACCACTTGCTACACAGTCGCCGTGTTTTCCATTGCCAAAGATCCCGATCTGCAAGTCACAACCATCACCACTAAATCTACCACCGAGAACCACCACTGACAACCTATCGGTTACACTGCCCAGTCACTTGGCCAGCCTCCTTTATTCTCCACTTCCTCTCATCTCCCTCTGACCTCGCCTTAATCTCTGACCTTGCCGCTAGGCTCCACTACATCACAGCACATCCAAGCTCTATCTCCCTTTCATTCTTATATACGTTTTAGGTAAGCATTTATAGGTGTGATTATATAATAAGATTTTGTTATAATATTCAATCTGTTGTATATATGTTAGCCCTATTGCATAGTCAGGGGATTTATATGGCATAAAATTTGCAATACATATGTTACAGTGTTATACTATATATGTTTATATATATATTAGTCTATATATACACATTTGGTTGGGTTTTAATATGGATTCGAAAAGTAGTATATATATATATATATATTTTCGGCTGTATAGTTTATTTGTAGTTTACAAAGTTATGATGATATATAAATATGTGTACATATTGATACAGATATATATTTACAAGTTTTATAAGACTGTTATAGTACTTTATATTTATGAACTAACTGTGTCTACATTTGATTTGTTTACAGTAATATATCTATTTATATATATATATATATATATATATTTATAACTATATTGAGTTTAGTAGTATGTTGAAGGTTTACATATATAATGGTTTACATTTTGTTATAAGATTTATATATATTGGTATTTTGTACTTTAGTTAAATCTGGTATATATTTCAAAGTTTCATTTATACACATATGTATATAATTCTATTGGAAAAATAAATGGATAACTAAGCTATATATATGTGGTCAGTGAGTTATATATTTATATTTAACAAAGTACCTATACTAGAATTTGGTTTTAGATACGTATATATTTATTTTAATAATAGTATATATAATCTGTTTTCTCTTGTTTCATATTTACAGTTTTATATATGTATATACCTATATTTTGAGATAAAGGTGTTTAAAAATGGTAGTTGAGAATACATATTTCAGGTTAAGGTATGTTGTATAGATAGTTTTAGTTATAGTTATATTTAAGCTATGCTAGATTATGTAAACTTACTTATGTTTTTGTTTTATAAATATATTTACTTCCAGTTGATAAGCATACTTAATATTGATTTATATCTTAGCTATACTTATAAAAAGTCTACGTTAATTTATATATGTAGTGTAAGTGAGTTTATATGGGTTTTGTATTATTGAATTTAAATTATAATACATTAAAGTATTATATAATATTTCGAAACAATGGGTGTATACCTATATATATGGTTAGATTGGTGCTTATATATATGTGTGGATATATCTTTGTTTATAATATGTATTACATTTTTAGAAATAATGTATATGTGAGTTACAAAAGTTACAATATATATATATATATATAGTGGTGTATATAAGTATATAGTACTGTATGTTTAGGTATTTGTTGATTTTTATAAATGTAATATGTAGATATGTCGATAAAAATGTATTTTTAATTGAGTATCTATTTTAAGGGAAATATTTATATAATATACATATCTTTTTGATTTTATCAAAACTGATTTGATTGGTTTTCATCGATTTCTGTTATCAGCTTTGACATCAAATTCGTGCCCATCTCACCTTGCTTTGGATTCGTAACTCATCTCATTTTCGTTCATCTCTAGCCTCGGAAGGTGAGCAATCACTCACGATTAATATTCTTATATTTATTAAATTTGATTTCAATTGAAACGACAATCGAAATATGCTGCTGTTAGTTATTTACATTGCTATATATATGCCATTTCTGTATCTGTTCACCTGTAACATCTGACACCATTATATGTTATTTATCACTGATGATATATGCCTGTTACTGATTGTTATATTATTATCATATCTGTTATCACTCTGCATTTTCCCTGTTAGTATAGAATTCACTATGGGTTGAAATGATACATACCCGAACGATCTGTAGAATAGGAGAAAATCGTTATAGGTTGAAATGATAAACCCAAGCGATATTCATTTGAATTGAATTTGGGATTGCGGGTTGAAAAGATATATAGTCGTATATATATTTAAATTGCGGATTGAAATGATAAATATCCGTATCACTTGACCATAGAGTAGAAAATTATATACAAACACCGTTGGTATATATATATATAAATATTTTGAAAATGATTTCTATAGTTTTGGAAAGGAATATGTGGTTTTAATAAATATTGATTTTAAAGATTTATTAAAGTTGATTTAATAAAGTTGATATATAATATGTTTAAGTATTTATACAAAATTTATATTTTTAAATATAGAGTTTATAATGATTCAGGTTGGAAAGATAAATTTGAAATTGATTTGAAATTATATTTATTTAAGAATTTTACTTAAATAAATTTGATTTGAAATTATTAAATTTGAGATTTTAAAGATATGTTTTATAACTTGAATTTGATTAAAAGTGACTTAAATGAATATTTCAAATTTATATAAATTTAAATGGGATATTTTGTTTATTTAAAATTTTATATTGGAGCTGTATTTAGATGTTATTGAAATAATTAAGTAAATATTTCAAACTAAATAATAGTGAAGTGAATTTGATATATATGTGAAATTTTCGAATTTAGTTTTGAAATGTTGAATATTTAAATCTTTGAAATATATTGAAATTGAAATGACTTATTTCATGGTTCAAATATGTATTTGAAATCGATAAATTGAAATGGTTTATTGAGAAACTGAATCAAATTGAAATTGATGATTTGCGATTTGATTAAATCTGAATTTCTTGAAATAAGTTGATTTGAATCGATTTGTGAAATTGAGGAAGCTATTTTATTTTATGAAGTATTTTTAAACTATATCTAAAACTATTTATATTTTACTTTATGAATTATTTTAATATAAACTATTTTATATAAATCATTTTCAATATAAATTATGTTTTTATAAACTATTTTAACTTTAACTATTTTAAATAAACTATTTTTATTTTATAGACGATTTTAGTATATACACTAATTTTAATATCTAAACTGTTTAAGAGGAAAGTGTTATGGATTCCAAAATGTTATGATTTCAAGCTATGATTTCAAATTGTTATGAATTTCAAGGTTTTGATTTCCAAAGTGTTTTGATTTTAAAATACTTATGATTTCGAAAGCGGTATAACTTTGGAAAGTGATATGATTTTTGAAATGGATTTATTTGAAGTGAAAATGATATCGTTTGATATGGTTTGAAATGGAAATGATATTTTGGTTTTGAAGTATAAACTATTTTTAAATGACCACGGTGTTATAATAACGTTTGGTTGTTAAAGAGACCGGGATCGGTTATGGGCATACTCTCTGTCGATACCGAAAACCACTTTAACAACAGTGTACGCAGTGGAGATTCCTGAATGAAGTAGGATGGTGGCGATGATCCTAAAGGTATATTTACGTGAACCCAACTCCCATGAGTTGGCATAAGGTGGCTAAAACAGGAGCAATTCCGGGCCAATGATGTCAGGACCCGCAAATCCGTACCCTTGATTAAACACTAAATTCCATTGATTAACTCAAGATGCACGGAAATACGAACCCTGAGGGGTTTTAAGAAAAAGAAATAGAAGAAAAGATAGAAGAAAAAGAGAAGAAGAAGAAAGCATAAGAAGAAAGAAGAACAACAGAACAACAACAGAAACAGAAACAATATCAGAATCTCACATATCGCAGCGGAACAATATACAATAGATAATTACTAGTCTTTTAAAACAAAGAATTATATCAGTTTTTATACATACATCAATCAGAGTCAATATACAACTCAATACAACAATGGACAGTTATGTAAACTTGTCCTCATATAGAATACACAGCGGAATAAATAAACAAAGTATATGTGATACATTACGCCATCCAGCTTGCTTTCACGGCTCCAGAAAATCCAGAATATCCTGATAATATAACTCTAGGCTGCCCGTGTGGAAATTGGTGGGCATCCAGAGTTTAGAAGGGAACAATAAACTCCGAGTCAGTCATGGTGACTGGTGTAAGATCGTAAAACAGTTATTTTTTACAAAGAAAATAAAACAAATTCGCAATGCTTTTGGAAAATGAAACTACCATAAGACCTCCCACCACACACACAATGCAAACGCAGAATTGGAGGAGATTTCTTCTTATGATAGTCAAAGATGCTTACTACGCAAAATCAAATCCTTTTTGATATTATTATTAGTGCATAGTGTAGAAAATAGTTCGAAAGTATAATATTAATCTTAGCCAGCATAGACATTTCGAACTATGCCTACTATAGCTACCATCCAAACAGTGGGGCGCCACCATAAGTGAATGATAGGTTCTACAACTAAAACCGTACAAGGCTCGTATTGTTTCTTTGGATTTCCAACAAATGGTCAGGCTAAGGAACTTCCTATGCCACGATGGGTACGTCCCTGGAATAGACGACCCGAGAACCTAACCGGATCTCTGCCAACACAAGGCCGGGTTACCTCTGCAAAAATAGGTAACTACTGACATGCGTATGCCATCCCCCGATCGTAACCGATCTTCCCGAGGATCCCCGATTCGCAACAAACCACATAATAATAATAATGCAGCAACCACATAGGTTAAGTATTTGGGCTCCATACCATGATACCACCTCTATCCAGAAGGAATGACATACACTAAGGGGCGCTACTCCCTAGAACCTTGCTGCATCCTTCCTGTTTTGACCATTTCCGGGGTGTGAGGCTCGACGAAGTCTCGTCCACAAAGCTACGCTTTTCAAAAGCCATGCTTCGGGTCAAACAAATGATCAACCTATGATCACAAAGATATAAGATCAAACAAATGATCATATCGCAAATGATCAAACACTGATCATTTCACAGCAACACTCAGTATGCCACGTTACCAAATTGGGAGTATATCGCTGATGAATTTCAATTACATAACCTCTGAGCTCGTACGTCTCAGAGAAGGGTGTTAAGCTAAGAGAATAAATTCTCCGCCACCAACAGAAATGTATTTGAAAGAAATCAGCTTTATATCTCAATTTGTAACGTCAGACATACAATCCATATAAGTCTGTTCCAGGATCGAACAGAACCGAAGGCACTTCTCACGAAGCCCTTGCACATCCGGATAATTTTCTAATCACGTCCGGACTTACCGTCACTAAGGGTGATAAAAACCTCTAAATCGGAGATCAGCCGATGTAGAGTAACTCGACGGTAATCCTTCCGTTTTCAAAAATATCCGGTCTTCAACACCGGTCTTCAAATGCAATTCATAACGACGTATCACATATTCGGAATGGGTTATACGACCCCATGGTCCTTTCCCGGCTAACCCGAATAGTGAGCGCTTATTTAAAAATAAGTGTGGCATTCAATTTCATCCAATTTACAACAAATACCCATTTAAAGGTAATTATTGATAGTCGGTTATTTAACTATCAATAAAGATGCGCAACATCATCAGATTCCAAATAATTTTCCCAATTATTTCATCTTCAAAAATATCTTTACTAGATATAAAATTTCCACTTCAAAAATAAATCAACGTTTATTTTTAAACAACTTCCCTTTCTTTTATAAATTCCATAGTGAATTTATATTTCAAAAATATCTACTGATATACGATTTTCGATCGATTTAAATATTCAATTTCAATTTATCTTTACAAAGATAAATTCTCAAAACATTTCGTTCATATTGGAAAAGCATTTCCATACTTATTTAATAATAAGGATTTCACAAATATATTTATTTTCAACATTAGAAAATATTCACTATACTTAAATCAAATTTAAGTATAAATTTATTCTTTAAGGAAATCATTTACTATAACAACATTTATTTGAGTCAAAACGAATGTTGCGTAAAACATCGTTACGACGACTCAAAATCACTAGTATAAGGATTCGAAATTTAGATAGATATATAAATCCCAATACTATATAAAACATTTCCTTTCAGAAATCATTTACTATAACAACAGTGTTATAGTCCACCATTTCCTTATTTTTCAAAAACGTCTATTTCAACAATAAAAATGTTGAAATCTATGTATTCGATATCATAATACATTTTAAAAACATCTTTAAAATGTTTAACTTCATTTTCAATGTCACTTTTCCAAAACTATCCATTTTACTTAACAATATATTCACTGTCCAAAATCGTGAATATACTTCACTAATTACATTTCACTATTTTCTACACATTTTATTTCAATAATAATTCGCTATCCAAAATCGCGAATATATCTCCTTTAACAACCTTCTATATTTAATTTATCAAATCCAATTGATTTCGAATTTATAAAACAACGTTTATAAATTCTATTTCTATTTTCTAACAACTTCAATTTAATAAATCTCCTTTATTAACAATTCGATTCATAACTCAAATCTTATACCAACAATCCATAATTATAAGTTAAATACTTATAATTCCTTTATTTTACAAAATCATTTCCATTAATAAGTTCACAATTTATAAATTTCATTTATTTATAAATTCTTAAAAATTCATTTTAACGCTTATAAAAACTCGTTTTATAATACCAACATTTTAAAGTTATAAATATCAATCTTGTACATCTTTTACATACATCGTTTTTAATAATTCAAAAATTCCCATTTAAAACCATTTTATAAATTTCTTAACTATTTATTTCAAAAGAAATTACCTTTTGGTTATAATTCACAAATCTTAACTTTTATAACTTTAAAATCTTAACGTTTATAAATCAATTCAAAAATTCCATAAAACGTATATTTTCAAATATCACTTTAAAATCCTTTTAAAGTAAAAGTCGTTATTTTTAAACTACAAAACTTGAATCCGATGATGCAACAGCACCAATTAGTCAATCACAACATCAAACATCATATATCAACATATGATAACAGAATATACATCAATATCTGTAAATAAATAAATACTGGTGAGGAATCCAGTTGGATCCCTCCAACCTGTTTCCCTGCATCCACAGACGTTAGCACAATACCAATTCCACTTCGAGGTGGAATATCGCGGTATATGGGTTTTATAAAAATCATCCGCTTACTAACGGCGCAATATGGTCTCATCCGCTATACGAGGCGGGAAATCATCAATCCAATATATACATATGCCAATATGTATATATTGCTATATATATATATAGATATATCCTACTATATCTAATATCACATCCAAATAGCAATCAATCAGTCAATAAATAACTTCAAATTCAACTTTTCATTTGAGTGAGAAAAATCTCACCTTAGCTTTTATTAGCAATCCCATTTTCCATCTTGACTTGTTTTCTCTTGTTTTATACCTTGTATAAATATTAGATGATTTTATTAATATTTGAAATAAATCGAACAACCAATTTCCGTTTTGATAGTTTTAATCATTCAATGATTTTATTTTAACCCAGTTTCTTTTAATAATTTTATCTAACAAAAATTTAAATCAAAACTAATCTTCCTTTAAGTAAATATTTTACTTTTCTTCATTTTCAAAATAATCTATATAGGTTTAAAAACCCATTTCTATATAAACTTTAAATATTCTAAAAATTCCTATATTTTTTCCCAAAACTTTATATATGAATTAAATTAGACAGAAATATTTGTGCTTTGCTGGAAATAATTTTCCCGTTTTTTGCATATATATATATATAATAAATTTTTTTATATGCATACATAAGTTTTAATAAAGGAACACCTTCTGTTAAAAATTTCTCTTAATAACCTTGATTAGAAATAAAAATAAAAGAAAAAAACAATACCGTAAACTGCCATTCGCAACCATCTCCCTGACGTTGACTGTGACGACCCGGAATTTTTGAGCATTTGAAATAGGAATATTTAATTAATTTTAAATATTCAAAAGATAATTATTAACTTGAATTTCAAATATCATTAATTATTGGATAATTAATTATTAAATTTAATTATCGGGATTGGGTAAAATATTGAATCTTGATTTTAAGCCTGTTAAAAATAGTTCAAAGGTTCAGAAAATTTATATTATTAATACTGAAGATGATAGAACTTTTAAAATGGAATTTTAAAGAGTTTTGTTCAGTTTTAAAAATATATTGTTGAAATTGAATTTAAAAATAGCCGTTCGAGACACAGTCTCGGAATTCGACGAAACCAGTTCCATTGGATCCGTAATATTGTATTATTATCGGATTTTAAATTTTGGAGCGTTTGGAGTTGTTATGTAAGCATACGGTATATAAACGTGTTAAAATTTATATAGGAAATCCAATATAATAACTGGTTCAAAAAGCTATCTTCTCCATATGACCGAGTTAGGACTCGAAACCTTTTCCTGTGCGTTCGGAATAGGGGCATAACATTATAAACGCCTGGCGGCATGCCTCGATAGGAGATCGAAATTGTGAGTTGCATAATTGTGACAATTTAAATTTAAATTTAAATATTATATATATATATATTTAATATAATACTGCTTTCACAAGGCAAATTACACATCTCTTCTCTTGTTAATTCAACACTTGGCAAATTAAAGACACGCGTTAGGCAAATAAAAGAAACCGAAATGTTTCTCATTCAAAAGAAAATAAATTGCCAAATACTTTCCTTCTCCAGGATCTTTTCCCTCTTCTCAATTTTTATTTTCAACCGAGCCTTCATTTTCAAATCAAAAATAGACGAGGAAGATCTCGAATCCAAATTACAGTATCGCGAGACTCCTCATCTTCATCAATCACGAGCTTCGTTCGAGAGAGACACGAGGTGGTTCGAGCGATGGGGTTCGCGATGTAGGGTTCGATTTTGTACGGTAGGGGGACGTCGAGACTAAGGCTCGGCGGCAAGGTCGATTCGACCTGGGTGACTTGCGACTGGCAGAGGGAGGGCGACCGTGTTCGAATATTGGGCGTGAATGAAATCGTGATGGCTAGGGCACGAAGTCGGGGGACGTTGGTGTCGCGATGGAAGCGTTGGTTGCTAGAGGGGCTACTCGCGAGGGAGACTCGCGTTTGGGGAGTTGCGGTAGGGCAGGTTGTATGTGATGGCAGCGCGTAAGGCTGTCAACCGTGGGGGTCTCTGGCGAGCAATTAGAAGCGAGCCAATGGTGGGGGAGTAGGTACGACAGTTCGACAGTTGGCAGGTTGGAGGAGATCGACGAGGTCGCGGCTGGTTTCATTCTGAGCTTGGTATAGTGTGAAGCTCGCTGTTTTCGTCCCCGATCCGTATTGAGGTCTGGCATCGTGAAGAGGACTATTGATTTGGGTTGAATTGCAAAATAGAAGAGGCAAAAGGTGAGTTAATCTCACTCAGTTGAATTTAAATTTAAATGGTTAAATTTAAATAATTTATTGAATGGTTGATTTGATTGATGTGCTATATATACAGTAGTATATAGCAATATACACATATTGGCATATGTGTATATTGGAATTGTTGATATTCCCGCATTATATAGCGGATGAGACCCTATGCGCCGCATAATAGCGAATGATATTTTATAAACCCATATACCGCGATATTCCACTTTGAAGTGGAATTGGTATTGTGCTAACGTCTGTGGATGCAGGGAAACAGGTTGGAGGGATCCAACTGGATTCCTCAAAATTATTTAGATTATTTGATATTCTGTTCTATGAATATTGATATCCTGTGATGATTTTATTGATGATTGAAATATTGGATGATATGGTTGGATTGAATATTTCAATAAAAGGAGTTATCAAAATATATTGAATTGGATTTTGAAAGAAATAAAAGAGTAAATTTTAAGTAAATAATTCAAGTGAATTGGAATAAGGGAATTTCGAAATAACAAGGGAAATATTAATTTTAAACTAAAGTGATATTAAATTTAAAGAATAAAGGATTTATTTTGAATGTAAGGATTTAATTTAATTAAAGGCTAAAGAAGGAATTTTGGAAGTTTAAAATTGGTATTTTCAGTTAAAAAGGGTTTTAACTCAAATAAAGGAATAAATCTAAAAGTTAATGTATTTTGAAATAAATGAAGTAGTAAAGGAAATTTATTTCAAAGTAAAGTAAAGTAAATTGGAAAATCAATTGGAAATTGATTTAGTTGTTTAAAATTGGAATTTTAAAAGAGAAGTGAGATTTTGGAGATATGAACTGGGTTTATAAAGTAAAATAAAATATAGTGGATATTTGAATATAAATTCAAGGTGGGGATTTATAAAAAGATATGGTTTGGTTAAAAAAATAAATGTTGATTTATTTTTAAAAGATGGAAATGAGAAGTGTATTTCTCTGGATAGCCAAGTACGTTTTCAAAGCAATTTTAAATATAAGTTAAAAGTTTTAAGTATGTTTTAAAAAGCATGTTTTAAGGAGTTGATTATTTCTAAATGTTAATTTTCAAAGTAGGTATTTTTAAAAATCTATTATTGTAGTAATTATATAAAAGTGATTTGCTATTCTGTTTTAAAAAGAGAAATTTAGTTTATATTTATAAAGTGGTTTATTTTAAAGTATATATTTTTAATAAAGTATTAAAGTAGTTTGATTTCAATGTTATAAAATATATTTAAAATAAAGTGTTTTTAAATTATTTTAAAAATAAAAGTATTTTGTACTTGGTGATTCAGTGGAAATAATTATTTGGGAAATGTTTTCCGTAAGCGGAAACTGTTTTGAAATTGTTTTCAAATGAACTTTGGAAATTTGGAAATATATCTTGGAAAGATATTTGGGCAAATAAATAATGTGGGAAATTATTTATTGTGTGATGGTTGCTATGGATGTGAATTGATAGTTAAATAACCGACTATCAATATTGGCCAATGCGCTGATCGTTTCGAAGAGACCGGGATCGAGTTTCCGTATACCGGGATTCTAGGTCTGGAGACTCGAATACCACTTCGATCCGGTTTGTACGTTTCGTGTAACGTGTTCAGAGTCGAAGATGGAGCAGTGAAGTGCAAGGGCTAGTCGCTACTAATCCTGAGGATATTTCCAAAATGGATGTAGTAGGAATAGTGCCTTCGGTTCCGTTCAAACCCAGGACGGACTGGTATGGACGAATGATTGCGAAACATCGTCAGCGGACGATGGGCATTCTAAGGGATATGTTCTGAAAAAGGTATCGTTTAGCCTCGAACCTCATCAACCGGGAATGACTGAAAATCAGGGGTTATGCAGCAAGGCTTCGTGGGTAGCTCCCACTGGAGGGTAAGGTCATCCCTGTCTAGATGTCCCTTTTTATTTCGGCTTAGTGGTGCGGTTGCTGATCCCAACCGTGGAGTGATTTTATTCGGGATCATCCAGTAAGGGATGGTTCCGGCCTTGTGTTGCAGGGGAGCGGGCGTACTCCTCGGTACGGTGATCTAGGCCACGTACTGTGATAGGTGGTACCCCAGTGCCTAGTCATTCGTTGGAAATCCATTCTTCCTACGTGCCTTATACGGTATTTGTTTGTATTACCCACTTTTGTGGCTAGTATGCTGGAATTTAATAATGTAACAATTTCAGCTATTTTAATAAGTATTTGTGAATAGACACTATTATAATATCAGAGGATTTTATAAAAAGTGTTTTAGCTATCGTAAGGTAAAAACCCGACATGTTTATTTGTGGCGTGGTCTTACGAGATGCTTTTATTTTCAAAAGGATTTTTGAAACTTTAATAATCAATTGAGTGTGATTTTCTCACGCTGGTATTCCAGACTGACTCGGGTATTGTTTTATATGATGCTCGGGTCAGACCGAGTATTATAAATTACTGGAAATGATGCTGTGGAGCTGGATGGCGATACGTACTTTCGTATTTGAGTTATATATTCCGCTGTGTATTCAGATTGTGAGGACAAGTTATGATTACTGTCCAGTTGTATGATATTGATGTGATGTACTCTGATGATGTATTGGGATGATGTATATATAAACAGATATAGATTTCTTTTTGTGTAAAGATCTGTTATTACCTATTATAGTTTATTCCGCTGCGTATGAGAGATTCTGTTGTTGTTTTCTATTTTTCTTCTTCTTCTACCTCTTCTTCTTAACTAAAATGGTCCGGTTTTTCGTGTTAGAAAAACTCGGGTTGTTACACTTGGTATCAGAGCTTAGGCTGACGATAACCTTGGCTCTGTTGGGAATTTTGAGAGTATTAATAGATATGAGCGCGTATTTGTTAGTGAATATAAAATGGTTTTATATTGTGTTGGTTGGTTTATTGAGTGGCATATGAACCTTCGTCGGCACAGTCTGTACAACTGTATCGAAGGGGTTTCTAAACACTTGAATAGAACAGTTCGACACAGTATTGTTTTAAATAGGGTGAATGAAATAATTTTGCCCAAATTATTTTGTATATAAAAGAAATAATTATTTGAAATTTATTATAGTTATATATTTGGATGCTTGACTGTTAGAAAATGACAATAATGAGTTAGTCTCATTATTGAGTAGAAATTGAAACTTATAACCTAAGTTGAAGAATAAATTTATATAACAAAATGGAATTTGAAATATAGACTATAAATGAAATTTATAAATTGGGATAAACTTTATATACAAATGTGAATTACAAATGTGATTTATAATCAAATGAGATTAATTCATAAACAAATGAAATTTGTAAATGTAAATGGTAAAAGTGACTTATAACTTGAAAAAAAATGTGATAGAATTCCAGAGTAATGTTTGGATATAAAAATTGGATGGATTTTTGTTTTGGGAAAGATTTAAATTCCTTTGGATTTAAAAATAGTTTTAAAGGTTTGGGAAAAATAATGGTGATATTATTTCATGAATATTTTTGAAATTGAATTGAAATCTGGTGGAATTTGGGATTTTAAAAATGTTTGAAATGTTTTAAAGTGATAAAAGCATTAAATTCTCTTTCGGTCGCTGGAAAATAATTTCGGTGATGACTGCAGCATCATCGATGTCTATTTTCGAGTTTCCAAAGAGAAATTGCTACCAAACTGTTTTAAATTGGAAATGATTGTGAATTGGGTTGGTTTTGAAATTCAAAGGGAAAATTGTTTGGTAAAAGCAGATTATTTTGGAAATTGGGATTTGAGGTGATATACCAGATGTGTATGAGTTATTTATGGATTCAAAATGGTTTTGGAATAAAATCGGGCAATTGGATTCTGGAAATTCTATTTAAAATTTAAATGTGGAAATTTAAATGAATCAACAATATAAAGTATAGAATGAAGTTGATTGAAATAAGAAGGAAATGAAAGTTTAATTTTGGGATTATAATTATGAGATGAAATTAACTAAATGAGTAATATAAGTTGGTAGATAAAAGAGTTAGAGAACTTGAAGGTGAATGAATTGTAAAATTCATATAAAATTTGTATCCTGGAATTAAAATTTAATTCGAGTATATGAAGGTGAATAAAATATATTTGAATTTAACTTAAGATAAGTTAAATAAAATTGAGATTTGGAATTGAATTAAAAGCAAGTAAGTTAAACTTATGAATAGAAATGAAATTGTAAGTCATAAATGGGAATTCATTTCTTTGAACCATTAAGAGTTATAATTTGAAATTGTAATTATCAAATGGAAACGACTAAGATGAGCAATCTTAATAAATCCAAACTCGAATTATAAAATAAATTGAACTTAAGATAATTAAGTGAAGTGATATTAGGAATTAAAAAGAAAGTATTTAATCTTAACCAGTGGAGGAACTAATGAGATAATAAATTAGTTAATGAAATTGAATTGGGAATTAATGAAATTGGATTAAAATAGTAATGGTTTGGATTTCGAATGGAATCCGAATAAGTGAAAATAAATAAATGGATGGAATTTGATTAAAAAAGGAATCAAATGAAAAGATGGAAATAAAATTTTAAAGGGTTGGTTAAATGGAAAATAAACTTAAGTTATTGACTTAAGTAAATGTGGAATGGAAACTGAACTCAAACAGAGGAGTGGTTTAAACAAGTTGAGAAATAGTTATTGAATGAATTAACTTGGATTGTTTTCGAGCTAAATGAAATTCAATATTCATAGGTTGGAGATGAATTGAATTTAAGAAAGAAAAATTGGAAATGAAAATCTGAATTGAAAATGTGGAATAAGTATTTATATTTGAAATGAAGTGTAAATTGAAGTAAGTTGGAATTCATATGAAATGGGAGTTCAATTTGAATATATACACTTCAGTGGTGAAGTAGTAAATAAATATAAGAAAATTTGTATTGGAAATACACTTAGTAATTTTGGAATAGAAAAATATACTAAGTGAATAATTGAATGAAGACAAAAACTGGAAGTTGTGAAATGGATGATTGTGGATAAGTGGATAACAATCAAAAGGGAATGTGAATAAAAGAGAATTGATATAACTGAAAATCAATTGGAATTTATACGTAAGATGTACGTATATTATTTTATTCGCATAGCTATTTGATCCAGATGTCGAACACATAATTTCGAGATAGTTTTATCGATCCGAATCAGGATTTTTCACTCGATTTTCGACGGCGAGCCTGGATATGGATTGTTGATTGGTTCTGGATATTCTCTATCATAGTTTGTGGCTATGCAAGGAGAATGATGGTTTCTGATCAAGAAACCAGATCTGAGTCCGCACTAGGAAGTCGGGTGGACGATACTAGTTCGGAAGTGAAATTGTGTGATCGATTGAGCGATCGAATGTGATATTGCGTACGGATGATATATGTGCATCGTACGAGCTTAAGTAAAGCAAATATTGAAAATTTGTAAAGAAATGTCTAGAATGGTTTTGAAATTTTGATTGAATATTATTGCTTAGTAGGATCTACAGGTGTATAAAAGCAATAGATAGATTGGGATTTTTGATTTTAGAAGATAAAATTTAATGGCCCGACAAAAAGGTATGTATTTGAATTTCTATATGAAATTTGATTGGGTTTTTGATCCAGCCACTTGGCTTTTTGTTTTCTTTTTGTGATTGGGAGGCCGTAGAGCCATTTTGTAGTAGTACCGAGCTAGCCGCGCAAAGGAGACGCTGGCAAAATTTTTCGAAAATTTAGGGAGTTAGAAAAATTTTGGAAAATTTTGATAAGTTAAAATTTGAATTCAAATTTAAATTTGAATGGATAAGTAGGTGGTATGAGTTGAACTTATGAATAAGTTTGGGAAGTTAAAAGATGATTAGTGTATCATTAATAAAAGATTGTTATGGAAAGTTGTTAAAACTATTTGGATTGGGAAAAGGAACGGGTATCGAATCATTTCTCTTAACTGGTAATTTCGGGGACGAAATTCTTTTAAGGGGGGAGGAATGTGACGACCCGGAATTTTTGAGCATTTGAAATAGGAATATTTAATTAATTTTAAATATTCAAAAGATAATTATTAACTTGAATTTCAAATATCATTAATTATTGGATAATTAATTATTAAATTTAATTATCGGGATTGGGTAAAATATTGAATCTTGATTTTAAGCCTGTTAAAAATAGTTCAAAGGTTCAGAAAATTTATATTATTAATACTGAAGATGATAGAACTTTTAAAATGGAATTTTAAAGAGTTTTGTTCAGTTTTAAAAATATATTGTTGAAATTGAATTTAAAAATAGCCGTTCGAGACACAGTCTCGGAATTCGACGAAACCAGTTCCATTGGATCCGTAATATTGTATTATTATCGGATTTTAAATTTTGGAGCGTTTGGAGTTGTTATGTAAGCATACGGTATATAAACGTGTTAAAATTTATATAGGAAATCCAATATAATAACTGGTTCAAAAAGCTATCTTCTCCATATGACCGAGTTAGGACTCGAAACCTTTTCCTGTGCGTTCGGAATAGGGGCATAACATTATAAACGCCTGGCGGCATGCCTCGATAGGAGATCGAAATTGTGAGTTGCATAATTGTGACAATTTAAATTTAAATTTAAATATTATATATATATATTTATTTAATATAATACTGCTTTCACAAGGCAAATTACACATCTCTTCTCTTGTTAATTCAACACTTGGCAAATTAAAGACACGCGTTAGGCAAATAAAAGAAACCGAAATGTTTCTCATTCAAAAGAAAATAAATGGCCAAATACTTTCCTTCTCCAGGATCTTTTCCCTCTTCTCAATTTTTATTTTCAACCGAGCCTTCATTTTCAAATCAAAAATAGACGAGGAAGATCTCGAATCCAAATTACAGTATCGCGAGACTCCTCATCTTCATCAATCACGAGCTTCGTTCGAGAGAGACACGAGGTGGTTCGAGCGATGGGGTTTGCGATGTAGGGTTCGATTTTGTACGGTAGGGGGACGTCGAGACTAAGGCTCGGCGGCAAGGTCGATTCGACCTGGGTGACTTGCGACTGGCAGAGGGAGGGCGACCGTGTTCGAATATTGGGCGTGAATGAAATCGTGATGGCTAGGGCACGAAGTCGGGGGACGTTGGTGTCGCGATGGAAGCGTTGGTTGCTAGAGGGGCTACTCGCGAGGGAGACTCGCGTTTGGGGAGTTGCGGTAGGGCAGGTTGTATGTGATGGCAGCGCGTAGGGCTGTCAACCGTGGGGGTCTCTGGCGAGCAATTAGAAGCGAGCCAATGGTGGGGGAGTAGGTACGACAGTTCGACAGTTGGCAGGTTGGAGGAGATCGACGAGGTCGCGGCTGGTTTCATTCTGAGCTTGGTATCGTGTGAAGCTCGCTGTTTTCGTCCCCGATCCGTATTGAGGTCTGGCATCGTGAAGAGGACTATTGATTTGGGTTGAATTGCAAAATAGAAGAGGCAAAAGGTGAGTTAATCTCACTCAGTTGAATTTAAATTTAAATGGTTAAATTTAAATAATTTATTGAATGGTTGATTTGATTGATGTGCTATATATACAGTAGTATATAACAATATACACATATTGGCATATGTGTATATTGGAATTGTTGATATTCCCGCATTATATAGCGGATGAGACCCTATGCGCCGCATAATAGCGAATGATATTTTATAAACCCATATACCGCGATATTCCACTTTGAAGTGGAATTGGTATTGTGCTAACGTCTGTGGATGCAGGGAAACAGGTTGGAGGGATCCAACTGGATTCCTCAAAATTATTTAGATTATTTGATATTCTGTTCTATGAATATTGATATCCTGTGATGATTTTATTGATGATTGAAATATTGGATGATATGGTTGGATTGAATATTTCAATAAAAGGAGTTATCAAAATATATTGAATTGGATTTTGAAAGAAATAAAAGAGTAAATTTTAAGTAAATAATTCAAGTGAATTGGAATAAGGGAATTTCGAAATAACAAGGGAAATATTAATTTTAAACTAAAGTGATATTAAATTTAAAGAATAAAGGATTTATTTTGAATGTAAGGATTTAATTTAATTAAAGGCTAAAGAAGGAATTTTGGAAGTTTAAAATTGGTATTTTCAGTTAAAAAGGGTTTTAACTCAAATAAAGGAATAAATCTAAAAGTTAATGTATTTTGAAATAAATGAAGTAGTAAAGGAAATTTATTTCAAAGTAAAGTAAAGTAAATTGGAAAATCAATTGGAAATTGATTTAGTTGTTTAAAATTGGAATTTTAAAAGAGAAGTGAGATTTTGGAGATATGAACTGGGTTTATAAAGTAAAATAAAATATAGTGGATATTTGAATATAAATTCAAGGTGGGGATTTATAAAAAGATATGGTTTGGTTAAAAAAATAAATGTTGATTTATTTTTAAAAGATGGAAATGAGAAGTGTATTTCTCTGGATAGCCAAGTACGTTTTCAAAGCAATTTTAAATATAAGTTAAAAGTTTTAAGTATGTTTTAAAAAGCATGTTTTAGGGAGTTGATTATTTCTAAATGTTAATTTTCAAAGTAGGTATTTTTAAAAATCTATTATTGTAGTAATTATATAAAAGTGATTTGCTATTCTATTTTAAAAAGAGAAATTTAGTTTATATTTATAAAGTGGTTTATTTTAAAGTATATATTTTTAATAAAGTATTAAAGTAGTTTGATTTCAATGTTATAAAATATATTTAAAATAAAGTGTTTTTAAATTATTTTAAAAATAAAAGTATTTTGTACTTGGTGATTCAGTGGAAATAATTATTTGGGAAATGTTTTCCGTAAGCGGAAACTGTTTTGAAATTGTTTTCAAATGAACTTTGGAAATTTGGAAATATATCTTGGAAAGATATTTGGGCAAATAAATAATGTGGGAAATTATTTATTGTGTGATGGTTGCTATGGATGTGAATTGATAGTTAAATAACCGACTATCAATATTGGCCAATGCGCTGATCGTTTCGAAGAGACCGGGATCGAGTTTCCGTATACCGGGATTCTAGGTCTGGAGACTCGAATACCACTTCGATCCGGTTTGTACGTTTCGTGTAACGTGTTCAGAGTCGAAGATGGAGCAGTGAAGTGCAAGGGCTAGTCGCTACTAATCCTGAGGATATTTCCAAAATGGATGTAGTAGGAATAGTGCCTTCGGTTCCGTTCAAACCCAGGACGGACTGGTATGGACGAATGATTGCGAAACATCGTCAGCGGACGATGGGCATTCTAAGGGATATGTTCTGAAAAAGGTATCGTTTAGCCTCGAACCTCATCAACCGGGAATGACTGAAAATCAGGGGTTATGCAGCAAGGCTTCGTGGGTAGCTCCCACTGGAGGGTAAGGTCATCCCTGTCTAGATGTCCCTTTTTATTTCGGCTTAGTGGTGCGGTTGCTGATCCCAACCGTGGGGTGATTTTATTCGGGATCATCCAGTAAGGGATGGTTCCGGCCTTGTGTTGCAGGGGAGCGGGCGTACTCCTCGGTACGGTGATCTAGGCCACGTACTGTGATAGGTGGTACCCCAGTGCCTAGTCATTCGTTGGAAATCCATTCTTCCTACGTGCCTTGTACGGTATTTGTTTGTATTACCCACTTTTGTGGCTAGTATGCTGGAATTTAATAATGTAACAATTTCAGCTATTTTAATAAGTATTTGTGAATAGACACTATTATAATATCAGAGGATTTTATAAAAAGTGTTTTAGCTATCGTAAGGTAAAAACCCGACATGTTTATTTGTGGCGTGGTCTTACGAGATGCTTTTATTTTCAAAAGGATTTTTGAAACTTTAATAATCAATTGAGTGTGATTTTCTCACGCTGGTATTCCAGACTGACTCGGGTATTGTTTTATATGATGCTCGGGTCAGACCGAGTATTATAAATTACAGGAAATGATGCTGTGGAGCTGGATGGCGATACGTACTTTCGTATTTGAGTTATATATTCCGCTGTGTATTCAGATTGTGAGGACAAGTTATGATTACTGTCCAGTTGTATGATATTGATGTGATGTACTCTGATGATGTATTGGGATGATGTATATATAAACAGATATAGATTTCTTTTTGTGTAAAGATCTGTTATTACCTATTATAGTTTATTCCGCTGCGTATGAGAGATTCTGTTGTTGTTTTCTATTTTTCTTCTTCTTCTACCTCTTCTTCTTAACTAAAATGGTCCGGTTTTTCGTGTTAGAAAAACTCGGGTTGTTACATTGACCACCACCACATCCCTTCGAGCTCCGCGACATCGCTGTCTATTTGATTTCAGACCATGAGCCTCCAGCACCGCACATCGCCTCCCCTCTGGCCTCGTTCGCACATCGCTGTCGAAATTTTGCAATCGCCACTGCCGTGAGTACGAACCCACTGCCCCACGCTCGACAGTTCCGATCGCCTGCGCCACCATCACTGCAGTACCCCACCGCGTGAGCCCTCCTCGAGAAATCGAAGTCGAAGTCGACTGCCTGCTTGCGCGCTGCATGCCTGACGTCGCGAACCACTTCACATCACCCACAAATCGAACCCCTGCAAACATCTCCAGTCCCGTGAATCGAGAACGAGCACAACTCAAAGTCGCGATGCCTCGCGCGATTTGATTTTGAGATTTGATCGAGGCTTCGGCCCTTCTTGTTTTGATTTGGGGATTTCGTGATTAAGGTTTTGAAAAAGGGGGGAAAACGATTTTAAAATGAAACTGTGACCATTTGGATTTGCTTTTGAATGAACGGAAATGGAGTTTGGGGAGGAATGAAAGAAAAATTTAGTTCGGCCATTATTATTTTTCTTGTTTTCTTTCGTTAGATTTGAACTAAACGGAGGAGAGACGTGATATTTTTAACAGAGGAGGAAGGGGAGACCAACGTACGCGACATTGCAGAGAGTAGGTCTGTTTACACGATCTCGTTCGTGATTTTAGGCGTAGAATTAGGGGAGATAACGTGTGATGTTAAATTAATATAAATAGAGATTTTAAATTTGAATTCGATATGGATTCCCACGCGTTTTCTAACCGTACGGTCACAAAACAACTCCGAAAAATATGAAATTGGAAATCCAGTAATAATTCAATATTACGGACCCAATGGAACTGGTTTCGTCGAATTCCGAGACTGTTTGAAAAATGACTATTTTAAATATCGGTTCAAACAATTAAATTCAAAACTGAGCAAAACAGTTTAAAATTAAATTCTGAATGTTCGATTATCTTCGGTATTATCAATATGAATTTTAAAAGCTTTTGAAATATTTTTCTTCGGCTTAAAATTGAAGATTCATATTTTTATTCAAATCAATAGATTAAATTTTTATAATTTAATCGTTAAATTCAAATTTATATCGGGGATTCAAATTAAATTATCGTTCAAATATTTAAAATTAATTAAATATTCTCAATTTAATTTGTTCAAAATTCAGGGTCGTTACAAACTTCTCTCCTTAAAAGAATTTCGTCCCGAAATTACAAGTTAGGAAAAAAAGTCCTTAACACGTCTACTATTTTTCACATTTCAATAGTCTTATCAATTTTTCAAAACAAATCTTTCTACTAAAGATTCGTTATTAATTCAACTAACTTTCTAAACATTTTCATAATTTTCAAACATCATTGTTTTCCTTAACAATTCAAATTTAAATTTAAATTCAAATTTTAACTTTCAAAATTTTCTCAAAATTTTTCTAACGCCCTAAATTTCCGAAAAATTTCGCCAGCGTCTCCTTTGCGCGGCTAATACGGCACTACTACAAAACGTCCCTACGGACTCTCAGATTTCAAAAAGAAAAAGAAAAAGCCAAGCGGCTAGACAAGAAATCATCAAAAACTCATATTATAATTCAAATACTTACCTTTTTCGAGCAATTCAAACTTATCTTTAAAATTAAAATCCCAATTCCTTTACACCTGTATATCCTACTAGCCATAATATCTAGTTACAACATTCAAACTATTTTGCAAATTCCATTACAAAAATTTTTGATACTTACTTCTTATACATTTTTACTTCACTGTTGAAGTTATATATCAATTTTCATTCAATTTTACATTTCAATTTATTTGAATTCAATTTCAATCTAATTTGGATTCAGTTTACAATTTCAATTCTATTTGAATTCAATTTTATCTTCTATTCTGAATATTGAATTTTTTTATCGATTATCTTTAGTTCACTTTATTTGCAATTGATTCCATTCAATTTATTCATTCACTAATTCATTTACATTAGACTGATTCAACATTCAATTAGTTCAATAGCTTAATTCATTTATCAATCCAATCCAAATTCTCGATTTTATTTAACTTTACCAAGGTCAAATTTCATCACTTAATCAAAATCACATTTTATTTTGCTTAATAAAATTGTTTAACCACTTTTGACAATTCGTTTCACTTATATTTTCTCATTTTATAAGTTATATAACTTATATTCAAAAATTACTACTTGGATTTTTATGGATTCACTTATACTTACTTTAATTCAACTTCATCATTTTAAGTTAAATTTATTCTATCAAAATTCAATTTGTACAAGTTATCAACTCATTACCATTCCCATAAATATTTTAAATAGGATTCCAGAGTCTTTTCAACATTTCAAAACCATTTTGAAAACAATTCAAATTTATCTTTTGAATTTCAAAAACCAAACCCAAATTTTTCAAACAACTTCCATTTAAAACAATTTGGCAGCAATTCCTCTTTTGGAAACCCGAAAATGAATTCTAATGATGTGGCCATCATCATCAGGATTATTTTCCAGCGACCTAAAAGAGTTTAGAGCTTTTCATTTCTTCAAAACATTTTTCCAGAATCCTTTGAAATTCATTTTCAAATCAAAAAGGATTTAAACTTTCCAAATCTCCAAAATTTTCAAATTCTTTTCAAAACCTTTCCAAATACTTCTCTGGAATTCCGTTTCAAATTACAAATCACATTTATAATCTATATTCTCAAATTCATTTGTATATGAATTCATTTCTTAACTTTGGAGTTATGATTTCAATTTCTTATTTAATTTCGATGATAATAACTTAATACTATCACTTCTAACAACCATGCAACCATATATTGTAATAATTTACAGAAAATCATTTCTTTACTATACAAAAAAATAGTTTTGGGTAAATTATTTCATTCACCCTATTTAAAACAATACTATGTCGGTTTATCTTGTTTAGAGTTTAGAAACCCCTATCGATTACAGTTAGCTAGACTGCACCGACCAGAATCTATAAACAATCAACCGATAAGTCAACACAATACAAAACAACTTTATATTCACTAACAAATACGCACTCGTATCTATTATTACCCTCAAACTCATTCTAGAGTACTACTGACTCTATCTCTAATGAGTAACACCCAACAGAGCAGGGTTGTCGCTTAACCATATGCTCCGATACCACGCTGTCAGGACCCGCAAATCCGTACCCTTGATTAAACACTAAATTCCATTGATTAACTCAAGATGCACGGAAATACGAACCCTGAGGGGTTTTAAGAAAAAGAAATAGAAGAAAAGATAGAAGAAAAAGAGAAGAAGAAGAAAGCAGAAGAAGAAAGAAGAACAACAGAACAACAACAGAAACAGAAACAATATCAGAATCTCACATATCGCAGCGGAACAATATACAATAGATAATTACTAGTCTTTTAAAACAAAGAATTATATCAGTTTTTATACATACATCAATCAAAGTCAATATACAACTCAATACAACAATGGACAGTTATGTAAACTTGTCCTCATACAGAATACACAGCGGAATAAATAAACAAAGTATATGTGATACGTTACGCCATCCAGCTTGCTTCCACGGCTCCAGAATATCTAGAATATCCTAATAATATAACTCTAGGCTGCCCGTGTGGAAATTGGTGGGCACCCAGAGTTTAGAAGGGAACAATAAACTCCGAGTCAGTCATGGTGACTGGTGTGAGATCGTAAAACAGTTATTTTTCACAAAGAAAATAAAACAAATTCGCAATGCTTTTGGAAAATGAAACTACCATAAGACCTCCCACCACACACACAATGCAAACGCAGAATTGGAGGAGATTTCTTCTTATGATAGTCAAAGATGCTTACAACGCAAAATCAAATCCTTTTTGATATTATTATTAGTGCATAGTGTAGAAAACAGTTCGAAAGTATAATATTAATCTTAGCCAGCATAGACATTTCGAACTATGCCTACTATAGCTACCATCCAAACAGTGGGGCGCCACCATAAGTGAATGATAGGTTCTACAACTAAAACCGTACAAGGCTCGTATTGTTTCTTTGGATTTCCAACAAATGGTCAGGCTAAGGAACTTCCTATGCCACGATGGGTACGTCCCTGGAATAGACGACCCGAGAACCTAACCGGATCTCTGCCAACACAAGGCCGGGTTACCTCTGCAAAAATAGGTAACTACTGACACGTGTATGCCATCCCCCGATCGTAACCGATCTTCCCGAGGATCCCCGATTCGCAACAAACCACATAATAATAATAATGCAGCAACCACATAGGTTAAGTATCTGGGCTCCATACCATGATACCACCTCTATCCAGAAGGAATGACATACACTAAGGGGCGCTACTCCCTAGAACCTTGCTGCATCCTTCCTGTTTTGACCATTTCCGGGGTGTGAGGCTCGACGAAGTCTCGTCCACAAAGCTACGCTTTTCAAAAGCCATGCTTCGGGTCAAACAAATGATCAACCTATGATCACAAAGATATAAGATCAAACAAATGATCATATCGCAAATGATCAAACACTGATCATTTCACAGCAACACTCAGTATGCCACGTTACCAAATTGGGAGTATATCGCTGATGAATTTCAATTACATAACCTCTGAGCTCGTACGTCTCAGAGAAGGGTGTTAAGCTAAGAGAATAAATTCTCCGCCACCAACAGAAATGTATTTGAAAGAAATCAGCTTTATATCTCAATTTGTAACGTCAGACATACAATCCATACAAGTCTGTTCCGGGATCGAACAGAACCGAAGGCACTTCTCACGAAGCCCTTGCACATCCGGATAATTTTCTAATCACGTCCGGACTTCCCGTCACTAAGGGTGATAAAAACCTCTAAATTGGAGATCAGCCGATGTAGAGTAACTCGACGGTAATCCTTCCGTTTTCAAAAATATTCGGTCTTCAACACCGGTCTTCAAATGCAATTCATAACGACGTATCACATATTCGGAATGGGTTATACGACCCCATGGTCCTTTCCCGGCTAACCCGAATAGTGAGCGCTTATTTAAAAATAAGTGTGGCATTCAATTTCATCCAATTTACAACAAATACCCATTTAAAGATAATTATTGATAGTCGGTTATTTAACGATCAATAAAGATGCGCAATATCATCAGATTCCAAATAATTTTCCCAATTATTTCATCTTCAAAAATATCTTTACTAGATATAAAATTACCACTTCAAAAATAAATCAACGTTTATTTTTAAACAACTTCCCTTTCTTTTATAAATTCCATAGTGAATTTATATTTCAAAAATATCTACTGATATACGATTTTCGATCGATTTAAATATTCAATTTCAATTTATCTTTACAAAGATAAATTCTCAAAACATTTCGTTCATATTGGAAAAGCATTTCCATACTTATTTAATAATAAGGATTTCACAAATATATTTATTTTCAACATTAGAAAATATTCACTATACTTAAATCAAATTTAAGTATAAATTTATTCTTTAAGGAAATCATTTACTATAACAACATTTATTTGAGTCAAAACGAATGTTGCGTAAAACATCGTTACGACGACTCAAAATCACTAGTATAAGGATTCGAAATTCAGATAGATATATAAATCCCAATACTATATAAACATTTCCTTTCAGAAATCATTTACTATAACAACAGTGTTATAGTCCACCATTTCCTTATTTTTCGAAAACGTCTATTTCAACAATAAAAATGTTGAAATCTATGTATTCGATATCATAATACATTTTAAAAACATCTTTAAAATGTTTAACTTCATTTTCAATGTCACTTTTCCAAAACTATCCATTTTACTTAACAATATATTCACTGTCCAAAATCGTGAATATACTTCACTAATTACATTTCACTATTTTCTACACATTTTATTTCAATAATAATTCGCTATCCAAAATCGCGAATATATCTCCTTTAACAACCTTCTATATTTAATTTATCAAATCCAATTGATTTCGAATTTATAACACAACGTTTATAAATTCTATTTCTATTTTCTAACAACTTCAATTTAATAAATCTCCTTTATTAACAATTCGATTCATAACTCAAATCTTATACCAACAATCCATAATTATAAGTTAAATACTTATAATTCCTTTATTTTACAAAATCATTTCCATTAATAAGTTCACAATTTATAAATTTCATTTATTTATAAATTCTTAAAAATTCATTTTAACGCTTATAAAAACTCGTTTTATAATACCAACATTTTAAAGTTATAAATATCAATCTTGTACATCTTTTACATACATCGTTTTTAATAATTCAAAAATTCCCATTTAAAACCATTTTATAAATTTCTTAACTATTTATTTCAAAAGAAATTACCTTTTGGTTATAATTCACAAATCTTAACTTTTATAACTTTAAAATCTTAACGTTTATAAATCAATTCAAAAATTCCATAAAACGTATATTTTCAAATATCACTTTAAAATCCTTTTAAAGTAAAAGTCGTTATTTTTAAACTTCAAAACTTGAATCCGATGATGCAACAGCACCAATTAGTCAATCACAACATCAAACATCATATATCAACATATGATAACAGAATATACATCAATATCTGTAAATAAATAAATACTGGTGAGGAATCCAGTTGGATCCCTCCAACCTGTTTCCCTGCATCCACAGACGTTAGCACAATACCAATTCCACTTCGAGGTGGAATATCGCGGTATATGGGTTTTATAAAAATCATCCGCTTACTAACGGCGCAATAGGGTCTCATCCGCTATACGAGGCGGGAAATCATCAATCCAATATATAAATATGCCAATATGTATATATTGCTATATATATATATATATATATAGATATATCCTACTATATCTAATATCACATCCAAATAGCAATCAATCAGTCAATAAATAACTGCAAATTCAACTTTTCATTTGAGTGAGAAAAATCTCACCTTAGCTTTTATTAGCAATCCCATTTTCCATCTTGACTTGTTTTCTCTTGTTTTATACCTTGTATAAATATTAGATGATTTTATTAATATTTGAAATAAATCGAACAACCAATTTCCGTTTTGATAGTTTTAATCATTCAATGATTTTATTTTAACCCAGTTTCTTTTAATAATTTTATCTAACAAAAATTTAAATCAAAACTAATCTTCCTTTAAGTAAATATTTTACTTTTCTTCATTTTCAAAATAATCTATATAGGTTTAAAAACCCATTTCTATATGAACTTTAAATATTCTAAAAATTCCTTTATTTTTTCCCAAAAATTTATATATGAATTAAATTAGACAGAAATATTTATGCTTTGCTGGAAATAATTTTCCCGTTTTCTGCATATATATATATATATATATATATATATATAATAAAAAAATTTATATGTATACATAAGTTTTAATAAAGGAATACCTTCTGTTAAAAATTTCTCTTAATAACCTTGAATAGAAATAAAAATAAAAGAAAAAAACAATACCGTAAACTGCCATTCGCAACCATCTCCCTGACGTTGACCACCACCACATCCCTTCGAGCTCCGCGACATCGCTGTCTATTTGATTTCAGACCACGAGCCTCCAGCACCGCACATCGCCTCCCCTCTGGCCTCGTTTGCACATCGCTGTCGAAATTTTGCAATCGCCACTGCCGTGAGTATGAACCCACTGCCCCACACTCGACAGTTCCGATCGCCTGCGCCACCATCACTGCAGTACCCCACCGCGTGAGCCCTCCTCGAGAAATCGAAGTCGAAGTCGACTGCCTGCTTGCGCGCCGCATGCCTGACGTCGCGAACCACTTCACATCGCCCACAAATCGAACCCCTGCAAACATCTCCAGTCCCGTGAATCGAGAACGAGCACAACTCAAAGTCGCGATGCCTCGCGCAATTTTATTTTGAGATTTGATCGAGGCTTCGGCCCTTCTTGTTTTGATTTGGGGATTTCGTGATTAAGGTTTTGAAAAAGGGGGGAAAACGTTTTAAACTGAAACTGTAACCATTTGGATTTGCTTTTGAATGAACGGAAATGGAGTTTGGGGAGGAATGAAAGAAAAATTTAGTTCGGCCATTATTATTTTTCTTGTTTTCTTTCGTTAGATTTGAACTGAACGGAGGAGAGACGTGATATTTTTAACAGAGGAGGAAGGGGAGACCAACGTGCGCGACATTGCAGAGAGTAGGTCTGCTTACACGATCTCGTTCGTGATTTTAGGCGTAGAATTAGGGGAGATAACGTGTGATGTTAAATTAATATAAATAGAGATTTTAAATTTGAATTCGATATGGATTCCCACGCGTTTTCTAACCGTACAGTCACAAAACAACTCCGAAAAATATGAAATTGGAAATCCAGTAATAATTCAATATTACGGACCCAATGGAACTGGTTTCGTCGAATTCCGAGACTGTTTGAAAAATGACTATTTTAAATATTGGTTCAAACAATTAAATTCAAAACTGAGTAAACAGTTTAAAATTAAATTCTGAAAGTTCGATTATCTTCGGTATTATCAATATGAATTTTAAAAGCTTTTGAAATATTTTTCTTCGGCTTAAAATTGAAGATTCATATTTTTATTCAAATCAATAGATTAAATTTTTATAATTTAATCGTTAAATTCAAATTTATATCGGGGATTCAAATTAAATTATCGTTCAAATATTTAAAATTAATTAAATATTCTCAATTTAATTTGTTCAAAATTCAGGGTCGTTACAAACTTCCCTCCTTAAAAGAATTTCGTCCCGAAATTACAAGTTAGGAAAAAAAGTCCTTAACACGTCTACTATTTTTCACATTTCAATAGTCTTATCAATTTTTCAAAACAAATCTTTCTACTAAAGATTCGTTATTAATTCAACTTACTTTCTAAACATTTTCATAATTTTCAAACATCATTGTTTTCCTTAACAATTCAAATTTAAATTCAAATTCAAATTTTAACTTTCAAAATTTTCTCAAAATTTTTCTAACGCCCTAAATTTCCGAAAAATTTCGCCAGCGTCTCCTTTGCGCGGCTAATACGGCACTACTACAAAACGTCCCTACGGACTCTCAGATTTCAAAAAGAAAAAGAAAAAGCCAAGCGGCTAGACAAGAAATCATCAAAAACTCATATTATAATTCAAATACTTACCTTTTTCGAGCAATTCAAACTTATCTTTAAAATTAAAATCCCAATTCCTTTACACCTGTATATCCTACTAGCCATAATATCTAGTTACAACATTCAAACTATTTTGCAAATTCCATTACAAAAATTTTTGATACTTACTTCTTATACATTTTTACTTCACTGTTGAAGTTATATATCTATTTTCATTCAATTTTACATTTCAATTTATTTGAATTCATTTTCAATCTAATTTGGATTCAGTTTACAATTTCAATTCTATTTGAATTCAATTTTATCTTCTATTCTGAATATTGAATTTTTTTATCGATTATCTTTAGTTCACTTTATTTGCAATTGATTCCATTCAATTTATTCATTCACTAATTCATTTACATTAGACTGATTCAACATTCAATTAGTTCAATAGCTTAATTCATTTATCAATCCAATCCAAATTCTCGATTTTATTTAACTTTACCAAGGTCAAATTTCATCACTTAATCAAAATCACATTTTATTTTGCTTAATAAAATTGTTTAACCACTTTTGACAATTTGTTTCACTTATATTTTCTCATTTTATAAGTTATATAACTTATATTCAAAAATTATGTGACGCCCCACCTCTATACCCAAGCTAACCAAGAACACTACGATGTAGTGTTGTCAATTAGCGCGGAGAATAAGGCTGTGGAGGAGCGACCATCCATGTAACTTCTTTGTGCGAGCACCGATACGTCAAATAGAATAGAATGCATATCTTTTAAGGAGGAAATCCGACATACCGGTACAAACACAAAGCTATCACACGGTGGCTATATATAATCTTCGGAAAACAAACATAGAAATAATCATAACATAAATCAGTCACAGACATCCATATCACAAAGGCGGAAGAAGATATGAATAAATATATAACACATGAAAGTGTACATCAGAGTAGTGGTCAGAAAGATCCACGATAATACAAAAGAATAGCATCACGTGCTATACAAAAGAATAAGTACACAACATAGAGTCTATATCTCAAAGGTGTACATCCAAAAACTACTAATCTAAGTAGTTAGCCAAAAGTCAGAATAATCCTGAAGAGAAGTCAAGCAGAAGCACCTGTAACATCTCGGTCTGACCCGAGTATTATTTATAAGAAAATAATAAACGGATCAGTCTAACTATAAATATCAGATGATATGGTATACAGTAAAAGGCATGACATGAACATGTAATAACCATAGCGACATACTACTATAAGTATGTAAATGATAATCAACAAAAGATTAATCAATATCACAAGAATCTTCTCAAAGATAAGGTAGGGTTTCATACCCTAAACTTGTATTCATAACAAGTCAATAACACATAAATTCACCAATGCACAAAAGCTGATATCATATCAATGAAAATCATGAAAATTGGTGAAGCACAAAATTCCAGAAATCATCATCAGAAATCCAGAAAACACATAAAGGGGGGAGGCCTAACACATGAATGGGAGCATGAAAACTCACCTACGCGTAAACACATGACGAGAAGTTATCTCATGGAAGCTATCCATTAAATTTTTACACATGAATGGCCCGAAGACCATAGGAAATGTGATGGCGAAACATCACATAATCGGGGTATAGTCTCCCACGTAGACAAAGAGACATCGCTCAATCGCTAGTCTAAATCACAAAAATGATCGTCATGATCATAAGGAAGTGTCAATCACACCAAGCCAGTAAATATATGAGTTTAGCTTCATGTCCCATAACCACTTGCTTAACTTAAATATTTACGAACAAGCTGTAAATCTTCACTAGGAAATTGTCACAAAAAGGGTTCAATCGAACAAGTCCAAGAGCTAACCGACGAAGTGAACGCAAGCGTTTCATACCACTCGTTTTACTAAGTCGTTTAAGTCGATTTCTCATTCGAGTGAAGTAAAGGCTTGTATATACTAGTAGATTGAAAATCGGTTTGAGAAAACGAACTTTTGATACTTAAAATAGTGTTGAAATCGCTTTGATGAAAGAGTTTTGATATTTACTATTAGTATTGAAACCTTCATATATCTTTAAAGTGACAAGTCATAAAACGATGGTAGAACAAATCAATTCACGTTCGAAGACGTGAGTAAAGTCCAAAGAAGTCAATCCCAAAACCATCAAAGTAGAAATTCTGATCAATGTTTTTCAGACGAGATTGCCTACGCAGAGTAATACGGGGTTCGACCTGCCCGGTCAGGTCGCGGGGTCCAGGGGGCAGCGCCCACGGCGGGGTGCGGGGCAGCGCCCCGTCACGGTACGACTTAGTGAAGGCAAGCTGGTCCAACGACCTAAGGAGAAGTAGGTCATACGACCTAAGGGAAGACTGCCGTGCAACCTAGCTGAAGAACAGGTAAAATGACTAAGTACAAACTCGCGAACGACTTACGACTTAGGGGATAAGGTCATACGACCTAAGTGGAGAATGCCACGCGAGCTAGCAGAAGAACAGGTCAAACGACCAAGTACTAACTCGCGAACGACTTACGACTTAAGGGAGGAAAGCGACTTAAGAGAAGCAGCGACCTACGACTTAACGATTTAAAGCCAACGACCTAGGACTTAAGAGTCATACGACCTAGGACTTAAGGGAGGCAAGAGACTTACGACTTAAGGGAGGCAAGAGACTTACGACTTAAGGGATAAGGTCATACGACCTAAGTCTTGAACGACTTAACGACTTAAGCCTTTAACGACTTAACGACTTAAGCCAGGGCGAGCGAGCTAACTGCAAAACGACCTACGACTTAAGGCCTTTAACTCCTGAACGACTTATGCCTTTAGCTCCTGAACGACTCAAGCCTTTAGCTCCTGAACGACTCAAGCCAGTAACTCGCGAACGACTCAGCCTTTAACTCCTGAACGACTTATGCCTTTAGCTCCTGAACGACTCAAGCCTTTAGCTCGTGAACGACTTAGCACACCCAGAATGACTCAACGCCTGGAACGACTTAACACTTTAACTCGAGAACGACTCAGGCCAGACGAACAGAAATACACGCGCGCGACCTAAGCCCTTAACTCGTGAACGACTCACGACTTAGGCTTAACTCGTGGACGACTCAGCGAAGGCAGAAACGACTTAAGGCCAGAAAAATCACCAAAACGCTGAAAATCGAAGTTTTTCGCCAATCCAATCCAAACCAAATGCAAATGTTGATGCAAATACAATAGGGGATCATTCCCAACAGTCCAAGATAGATATAGGCAAGATGTGAGATCAAAAATCTCACCTTTTCATGGAATTTGATGAAGATGGAGATTTGAGAGCAAAGCAAGAACACCAACAAGCTTGAATCAATGGTCTAAACGTGAATTTGATGTTGAATCTCGGATTTGCAATGGAATTTGTGTTTGGGAGTTTTAATTTCTCTTTCCCTCCACCATTTTTGAAGAAGCTTGAAGTGATGAAGAGAAGAGGGGGTGGGCTGAGTTAAGAAGGTGCAGTCCAAACCAAAGTCTCAAGCGGGAAAAGTGACGAAAATTTCACTATCTCCAAACATATCGAAGTTTACACTCAAAAAGATCGCAAACGTCATTTTGAACTCAATGGGGGTGGTCTCGAGTCCTAATTTGACCGTATGCAAAAAGTAGCTTTTCGGACTAACATCCGACTAACGATAAAATATTTAAATAAAATATTTAAATATAGAATTGATAGATATGCGGGTTGTTACAAATTACTACTTGGATTTTTATGGATTCACTTATACTTACTTTAATTCAACTTCATCATTTTAAGTTAAATTTATTCTATCAAAATTCAATTTGTACAAGTTATCAACTCATTACCATTCCCATAAATATTTTAAATAGGATTCCAGAGTCTTTTCAACATTTCAAAACCATTTTGAAAACAATTCAAATTTATCTTTTGAATTTCAAAAACCAAACCCAAATTTTTCAAACAACTTCCATTTAAAACAATTTGGCAGCAATTCCTCTTTTGGAAACCCGAAAATGAATTCTAATGATGTGGCCATCATCATCAGGATTATTTTCCAGCGACCTAAAAGAGTTTAGAGCTTTTCATTTCTTCAAAACATTTTTCCAGAATCCTTTGAAATTCATTTTCAAATCAAAAAGGATTTAAACTTTCCAAATCTCCAAAATTTTCAAATTCTTTTCAAAACCTTTCCAAATACTTCTCTGGAATTCCGTTTCAAATTACAAATCACATTTATAATCTATATTCTCAAATTCATTTGTATATGAATTCATTTCTTAACTTTGGAGTTATGATTTCAATTTCTTATTTAATTTCGATGATAATAACTTAATACTATCACTTCTAACAACCATGCAACCATATATTGTAATAATTTACAGAAAATCATTTCTTTACTATATAAAAAAATAGTTTTGGGTAAATTATTTCATTCACCCTATTTAAAACAATACTATGTCGGTTTATCTTGTTTAGAGTTTAGAAACCCCTATCGATTACAGTTAGCTAGACTGCACCGACCAGAATCTATAAACAATCAACCGATAAGTCAACACAATACAAAACAACTTTATATTCACTAACAAATACGCACTCGTATCTATTATTACCCTCAAACTCATTCTAGAGTACTACTGACTCTATCTCTAATGAGTAACACCCAACAGAGCAGGGTTGTCGCTTAACCATATGCTCCGATACCACGCTGTCAGGACCCGCAAATCCGTACCCTTGATTAAACACTAAATTCCATTGATTAACTCAAGATGCACGGAAATACGAACCCTGAGGGGTTTTAAGAAAAAGAAATAGAAGAAAAGATAGAAGAAAAAGAGAAGAAGAAGAAAGCAGAAGAAGAAAGAAGAACAACAGAACAACAACAGAAACCGAAACAATATCAGAATCTCACATATCGCAGCGGAACAATATACAATAGATAATTACTAGTCTTTTAAAACAAAGAATTATATCAGTTTTTATACATACATCAATCAAAGTCAATATACAACTCAATACAACAATGGACAGTTATGTAAACTTGTCCTCATACAGAATACACAGCGGAATAAATAAACAAAGTATATGTGATACGTTACGCCATCCAGCTTGCTTCCACGGCTCCAGAATATCTAGAATATCCTAATAATATAACCCTAGGCTGCCCGTGTGGAAATTGGTGGGCACCCAGAGTTTAGAAGGGAACAATAAACTCCGAGTCAGTCATGGTGACTGGTGTGAGATCGTAAAACAGTTATTTTTCACAAAGAAAATAAAACAAATTCGCAATGCTTTTGGAAAATGAAACTACCATAAGACCTCCCACCACACACACAATGCAAACGCAGAATTGGAGGAGATTTCTTCTTATGATAGTCAAAGATGCTTACAACGCAAAATCAAATCCTTTTTGATATTATTATTAGTGCATAGTGTAGAAAACAGTTCGAAAGTATAATATTAATCTTAGCCAGCATAGACATTTCGAACTATGCCTACTATAGCTACCATCCAAACAGTGGGGCGCCACCATAAGTGAATGATAGGTTCTACAACTAAAACCGTACAAGGCTCGTATTGTTTCTTTAGATTTCCAACAAATGGTCAGGCTAAGGAACTTCCTATGCCACGATGGGTACGTCCCTGGAATAGACGACCCGAGAACCTAACCGGATCTCTGCCAACACAAGGCCGGGTTACCTCTGCAAAAATAGGTAACTACTGACACGCGTATGCCATCCCCCGATCGTAACCGATCTTCCCGAGGATCCCCGATTCGCAACAAACCACATAATAATAATAATGCAGCAACCACATAGGTTAAGTATCTGGGCTCCATACCATGATACCACCTCTATCCAGAAGGAATGACATACACTAAGGGGCGCTACTCCCTAGAACCTTGCTGCATCCTTCCTGTTTTGACCATTTCCGGGGTGTGAGGCTCGACGAAGTCTCGTCCACAAAGCTACGCTTTTCAAAAGCCATGCTTCGGGTCAAACAAATGATCAACCTATGATCACAAAGATATAAGATCAAACAAATGATCATATCGCAAATGATCAAACACTGATCATTTCACAGCAACACTCAGTATGCCACGTTACCAAATTGGGAGTATATCGCTGATGAATTTCAATTACATAACCTCTGAGCTCGTACGTCTCAGAGAAGGGTGTTAAGCTAAGAGAATAAATTCTCCGCCACCAACAGAAATGTATTTGAAAGAAATCAGCTTTATATCTCAATTTGTAACGTCAGACATACAATCCATACAAGTCTGTTCCGGGATCGAACAGAACCGAAGGCACTTCTCACGAAGCCTTTGCACATCCGGATAATTTTCTAATCACGTCCGGACTTCCCGTCACTAAGGGTGATAAAAACCTCTAAATCGGAGATCAGCCGATGTAGAGTAACTCCACGGTAATCCTTCCGTTTTCAAAAATATCTGGTCTTCAACACCGGTCTTCAAATGCAATTCATAACGACGTATCACATATTCGGAATGGGTTATACGACCCCATGGTCCTTTCCCGGCTGACCCGAATAGTGAGCGCTTATTTAAAAATAAGTGTGGCATTCAATTTCATCCAATTTACAACAAATACCCATTTAAAGATAATTATTGATAGTCGGTTATTTAACGATCAATAAAGATGCGCAATATCATCAGATTCCAAATAATTTTCCCAATTATTTCATCTTCAAAAATATCTTTACTAGATATAAAATTACCACTTCAAAAATAAATCAACGTTTATTTTTAAACAACTTCCCTTTCTTTTATAAATTCCATAGTGAATTTATATTTCAAAAATATCTACTGATATACGATTTTCGATCGATTTAAATATTCAATTTCAATTTATCTTTACAAAGATAAATTCTCAAAACATTTCATTCATATTGGAAAAGCATTTCCATACTTATTTAATAATAAGGATTTCACAAATATATTTATTTTCAACATTAGAAAATATTCACTATACTTAAATCAAATTTAAGTATAAATTTATTCTTTAAGGAAATCATTTACTATAACAACATTTATTTGAGTCAAAACGAATGTTGCGTAAAACATCGTTACGACGACTCAAAATCACTAGTATAAGGATTCGAAATTCAGATAGATATATAAATCCCAATACTATATAAACATTTCCTTTCAGAAATCATTTACTATAACAACAGTGTTATAGTCCACCATTTCCTTATTTTTCGAAAACGTCTATTTCAACAATAAAAATGTTGAAATCTATGTATTCGATATCATAATACATTTTAAAAACATCTTTAAAATGTTTAACTTCATTTTCAATGTCACTTTTCCAAAACTATCCATTTTACTTAACAATATATTCACTGTCCAAAATCGTGAATATACTTCACTAATTACATTTCACTATTTTCTACACATTTTATTTCAATAATAATTCGCTATCCAAAATCGCGAATATATCTCCTTTAACAACCTTCTATATTTAATTTATCAAATCCAATTGATTTCGAATTTATAAAACAACGTTTATAAATTCTATTTCTATTTTCTAACAACTTCAATTTAATAAATCTCCTTTATTAACAATTCGATTCATAACTCAAATCTTATACCAACAATCCATAATTATAAGTTAAATACTTATAATTCCTTTATTTTACAAAATCATTTCCATTAATAAGTTTACAATTTATAAATTTCATTTATTTATAAATTCTTAAAAATTCATTTTAACGCTTATAAAAACTCGTTTTATAATACCAACATTTTAAAGTTATAAATATCAATCTTGTACATCTTTTACATACATCGTTTTTAATAATTCAAAAATTCCCATTTAAAACCATTTTATAAATTTCTTAACTATTTATTTCAAAAGAAATTACCTTTTGGTTATAATTCACAAATCTTAACTTTTATAACTTTAAAATCTTAACGTTTATAAATCAATTCAAAAATTCCATAAAACGTATATTTTCAAATATCACTTTAAAATCCTTTTAAAGTAAAAGTCGTTATTTTTAAACTTCAAAACTTGAATCCGATGATGCAACAGCACCAATTAGTCAATCACAACATCAAACATCATATATCAACATATGATAACAGAATATACATCAATATCTGTAAATAAATAAATACTGGTGAGGAATCCAGTTGGATCCCTCCAACCTGTTTCCCTGCATCCACAGACGTTAGCACAATACCAATTCCACTTCGAGGTGGAATATCACGGTATATGGGTTTTATAAAAATCATCCGCTTACTAACGGCGCAATAGGGTCTCATCCGCTATACGAGGCGGGAAATCATCAATCCAATATATACATATGCCAATATGTATATATTGCTATATATATATATATAGATATATCCTACTATATCTAATATCACATCCAAATAGCAATCAATCAGTCAATAAATAACTGTAAATTCAACTTTTCGTTTGAGTGAGAAAAATCTCACCTTAGCTTTTATTAGCAATCCCATTTTCCATTTTGACTTGTTTTCTCTTGTTTTATACCTTGTATAAATATTAGATGATTTTATTAATATTTGAAATAAATCGAACAACCAATTTCCGTTTTGATAGTTTTAATCATTCAATGATTTTATTTTAACCCAGTTTCTTTTAATAATTTTATCTAACAAAAATTTAAATCAAAACTAATCTTCCTTTAAGTAAATATTTTACTTTTCTTCATTTTCAAAATAATCTATATAGGTTTAAAAACCCATTTCTATATGAACTTTAAATATTCTAAAAATTCCTTTATTTTTTCCCAAAACTTTATATATGAATTAAATTAGACAGAAATATTTATGCTTTGCTGGAAATAATTTTCCCGTTTTCTGCATATATATATATAATAAAAAAATTTATATGTATACATAAGTTTTAATAAAGGAATACCTTCTGTTAAAAATTTCTCTTAATAACCTTGAATAGAAATAAAAATAAAAGAAAAAAACAATACCGTAAACTGCCATTCGCAACCATCTCCCTGACGTTGACCACCACCACATCCCTTCGAGCTCCGCGACATCGCTGTCTATTTGATTTTAGACCACGAGCCTCCAGCACCGCACATCGCCTCCCCTCTGGCCTCGTTTGCACATCGCTGTCGAAATTTTGCAATCGCCACTGCCGTGAGTACGAACCCACTGCCCCACGCTCGACAGTTCCGATCGCCTGCGCCACCATCACTGCAGTACCCCACCGCGTGAGCCCTCCTCGAGAAATCGAAGTCGAAGTCGACTGCCTGCTTGCGCGCCGCATGCCTGACGTCGCGAACCACTTCACATCGCCCACAAATCGAACCCCTGCAAACATCTCCAGTCCCATGAATCGAGAACGAGCACAACTCAAAGTCGCGATGCCTCGCGCGATTTGATTTTGAGATTTGATCGAGGCTTCGGCCCTTCTTGTTTTGATATGGGGATTTCGTGATTAAGGTTTTGAAAAAGGGGGGAAAACGTTTTAAAATGAAACTGTGACCATTTGGATTTGCTTTTGAATGAACGGAAATGGAGTTTGGGGAGGAATGAAAGAAAATTTAGTTCGGCCATTATTATTTTTCTTGTTTTCTTTCGTTAGATTTGAACTGAACGGAGGAGAGACGTGATATTTTTAACAGAGGAGGAAGGGGAGACCAACGTACGCGACATTGCAGAGAGTAGGTCTGCTTACACGATCTCGTTCGTGATTTTAAGCGTAGAATTAGGGGAGATAACGTGTGATGTTAAATTAATATAAATAGAGATTTTAAATTTGAATTCGATATGGATTCCCACGCGTTTTCTAATCGTACGGTCACAAAACAACTCCGAAAAATATGAAATTGAAAATCCAATAATAATTCAATATTACGGACCCAATGGAACTGGTTTCGTCGAATTCCGAGACTGTTTGAAAAATGACTATTTTAAATATCGGTTCAAACAATTAAATTCAAAACTGAGCAAAACAGTTTAAAATTAAATTCTGAAAGTTCGATTATCTTCGGTATTATCAATATGAATTTTAAAAGCTTTTGAAATATTTTTCTTCGGCTTAAAATTGAAGATTCATATTTTTATTCAAATCAATAGATTAAATTTTTATAATTTCATCGTTAAATTCAAATTTATATCGGGGATTCAAATTAAATTATCGTTCAAATATTTAAAATTAATTAAATATTCTCAATTTAATTTGTTCAAAATTCAGGGTCGTTACAAATGAGGTAGCTCCTCTTATCGGACACACTCCATCGTATGCCATTCTATTACTTTATGATTGATTTGGTGCGCACCTTTGATTCGGGAGTGTGGCTCGAGGTGGGCGATTGCTGCGGCTCTGCGTCACCACCAGTCCAGATGCGTAATTGGTATATCTACCCTAGCATTGCCTTTGTTATGCCATGTCACCTACCCTAGCGTGCTTTACTACGAGTTTGTTTTGTACCATACCTATGGAGTGCCCTCTGACGATGCCCAGTACGGGGGAGATTACGGTACTGTATAGACTATGGGAATATAAAATGTGTTAAGGTGGAAAATGTAAAGCCTTAATGCTATTTTAATAGTTTACTTTACTTTAGACATTATTATAATAGCGTATATTACTACATAGTTGATAGTTTAATGGATCCTTAGAGGATGGTTATCCCAAACATCCTTTGAGTTCTTGTATTTCAGTTGATATTTCACTTGAGTTGGATTTATTGATATAAGAATGTTAATCCTGACTCGAGTGTTTTGTGTTTTTGCTTTACGCTCGGGTCAGACTGAGTGATACAGTATTCGAGACTCACCTATGGAGTTGGAGCTTTGCTTGGAGATCTAGCTATATATCCAGCTTTCAGTTATTCAGTTGATTCCAGTGATGTATTCAGATTTTGTATTTGACTATTATATTGAGACATCTATGTATTCGAGACCTATGTTGTATCTTATTTAACTCTGTTATATATATAGTAGCTTCATGAACTACTATTCTTTTGTTTCTGCTGCATTATTGTTATATTACTCTATGTTTGTGATTCTGTGATTATTTATTTACTGTATATGTTGAGTTTTGCCAAATTTAAATTAACAATATGATATTTTGAGCAATTCAAAGTCCGACATGTGCAGATGCAAATGGTTGAAAATATCAGATTGTTACACTGCACCCTTTTGAATGGCCTGATTTGCATCATTTTAAGCGGACAAACGACATTGTTTTTACTCTCTATAAATAAGAGGCAGGGCTAGCCTTCTAACTCATATATTTCTAAATGGGTGCGGAAGCCCTGCCACTCTTCTTTCTCCTCAAATTCTTCAGAAATTAGCTATTTTAGATTTACGCCTTCTAAACTACAAGTTGGAGATAGAAATTATAGGTCTAAAATAGAGATGTTCAAATAAAGTCGTTCGAATGAGGTAAAGTTCTTATATCTGGTTCTCTTGTTTATTTATTCTATTTTTCTTCAATTAGATCCAGATTTCTAAATCCATATAAATCCCGATTTGTGGATCCAAATAGGGTTGCAATAGGAAAGATTATGGGTAATAGAACTGGGTTAAAAATCAGATCTGGAACTTGGAGTGTTTTCTTTCCAAGTGAGTGGATTTAAGTTTTATATCTTTTACATTTATGATATATTATCGTTAGATTCCCTTTTTATATTCAACATTTATTTCAGTAATTAGTTCTGTTGAAAACTGTAATTGTATAAGAGAGCTTATATTTAATTATTATTTATATGGAAAAGAAGATAGTAATCCAATTAAATATGAATAATATTAGGCTTGACAGTTAGAGAAAGGCGTAAGCCTAAAAGTAAGAAATTTGTAGTTATTTACATCTATTTTAAAGTTGAAATTTGGCCTGTAAATGTTAACTTCTTTTTATTCCTTTCTACATGAATAAATAGTTAAAGAGAAGAATTCGCAAATACGGATTAAAATAGAAAAATACTAGATTTACATAAATTAGATGTAAAGTAAGAAAAACTTAAATAAAGAGAGAAAAATAGAAATTTACTGTAAAATGGGGAAAGTAAATAAAAAGGGAGAAAATTTAATAACTTGATTGGGAAGTTGTAATAGATTAGTTGGTTAGTTTAAAGAAGTGAATACATTTCCATGGTTTAATATTTAAAAGACAATGATAAACGTAATTGCAAGAATAAAAGAAAGAAAAAGGGAATTAGTGTAAAATAGAGACTCTACTGTATTTTGCACTACCCAAAAAGTAAAGAAATAACAAAATAAATATCTAGCAATTACGGGTTATTGTCTATAGCATTTCTTTTTGTATTTAGTATTAATTATGAAAATGAATTTTTAGCACAGTTTTTGTAACCAACCAAATAGAATAGAACTACTTCCTAGAATATAAGAAAATAAAGCGAAGAATTAAAGGAAGTAAAGAAGAAATCATGTTAATTATTAGATAAGACTAGAAGCAATGTAACTAGATCTGCATTTACTGCGCGGATAGTAGAATAAGAACAAAACACGTATTATGATAAGTAAATTTGAGACAATCGGACGTAGTCCCTAGCTAAGATTGTCATATAAAATAAGAGAATTAAAGAAAATTCAATATCATAATAAAAGAAGACAAACTAGAATAGAGAAGAGACACTTGTAATTATTTTTATAATACATAGATTATAAAAGAATACAGAAGTGACAATTACAAGTAAAATTATAACATAGGTTATAATTAAGCAGAAAGAACAGAAATGACTTATTTTAGACTTAGATTAAGTTAATAAGCAAATAGAGCAGAAATAACAGAAGAGGCTTATTTAAAAACGTACACTAATTTAATAAGCAAACATAGAAACAGGGCCTATACCAACAGCATTCCCTTTCAGTTAGGAATGATTGTATCACAATAGTTAGGTGAGGCTGGGACAAGCTTATGCTGATTAGGGTAAATAAGCAGCCAACAGAATAAGAAAAGTAAACTAAACACATAGTAAAAGATTAGACGTAGGGTCTAATAAAATAGTAAGATGCGTTTGGAGCAGCCCAAAGGATGAAGAGCCTAACGAAGCAGTTCATCACAGATTTCAGTGCAGAAGGAGCACGTCAAACTTAGATATTTTGGCTATAAGGAAGCATGCAACTTCAACAGGATGTGAGGGTACTCTAAGATGGCCCTGTAATGCCCCAAAATTTTAAGGAAAATTATTTTAATAAAATAATTCAGTTCTAAAAATATTTAGATTAAATGTTGAAGGATTTCTTGATGAAATGATGTGCAAGAGTATGTGTGCACATGCACACTGGAAATGGCACAAGAAGAAGAAAAAAATGATGATAATAAAATAAATAAGCAAAGAAAGGAAGCATTTCAAATATGATTTTGAAATATGAATTATTAAACCAATTAAAATATGTTTTTCTGTATACATTGAAATTAAATACTTTTTTATGAAATTGGATATGTATACATACTGAAATTAAAAATACATTAGTATTAAAAAATAGATATGAAACATATGATGTGAATATATATTTTTAGGAAGAAAGGAAGAATTAAAAATATATATATATGCTTATACCCAGATACATTTTCTTTGAGCAGAGATATATTGAAATTAAGCAAGAAAAATAACACTAAAATAGTATGAGGTAAAAATATAAGTAAGAAAGTATGTGTAGGTAAAAATAGTAAAGAGGATTTTCAGAAATGAATAAAATATAAAATATAGTGAAGTCACACATTTAACATGACTTGAGCAAGTATTCAAAAATAGTCATTTTTCTGGAAAAGCAAAAGGAGGAAAGTACTGACCTTAATTAACTAGTATGGCCGGGGTATTAAGGATGGAAATGTGGATACAAAATGCATGATACTAGCCATGACAGAAATGGAATTTTATCTTGATAAAACCCTAGTGAAAATGCTTATAAATAAGTAGTTATAGCCAGGAAAATCATTTTGCCCGAGCTGCTTAAAAATAAAAAATAAAAAGAAGAGAAGAAGAGGGAGAAACATATAGGGATTTTTGAGCAAAGGCAGGAAGAATTTAGGTGAGTAATCTCACTAGATTCATGGCATTAAGACCTGATATGAGGCAGCCAAATTTTTATGTTGCTATTGATACTTTCTGGTTTTTGTTGAAAACAATTTTATTGATATTCTTTGAATGGTTTTGATTTGATACAATGTTTTGTTATGGATGCTCTTTGGATGGCCTTGATCTAATAAGATGTTTTATTATGGATGTGCAAGCTACTGTTTTATTATATTTTAAAAACTAAGGCATCAGATCTTGAAATCAGGGGAAGAATACTTATATCTGATATGGAATCATGGCAATTAAATCTCAACAGAGAAAATAAAATAAGCTGCAATATACATTGTATAAGTGCTGAGGCTTTAGAAAAGATATTAGGGATGCAATAGAGATTTCTATGTGCTGAATCCATGATTAAAATAGCAAAAATCTACAAGACAAAAATTATGATTCAGCTAGATCTTGAATCTGGTTCGATCATAGTTATTTGCCGATCATAATAATTCATCATGCCATATTTCTATTCTCAGTATAAATATTCTTGTACTTAATTCAAAGACAAAATATATGTTAGCAGTATCCTTGAAAATAATTATTTGTTTGGAAAAATATGCTTGTAGAATTACAGGGGTGTTTCAATGAACACAGTGACATGTTCACTTACCTATCCGATAATAGGATTAAATAAATATAAATTTAGTGAATGAACTAAGAATTGTGAGCCAAGAAGGCTGCTGGAATGCTTGTCATATTTGAAGTATGCAAGTTTGGCACATGGTTTGTTTAAGCCCTGAGATCTTTGTGCAATGATGTGAATTAGTTCATTGCAATGTGTCCCTGTGATTCCTTAATAGCAGATGAGGCTAGGATTAACGTGGTATATATATGTGAAGGCTATGCAAAGTTATGAAATAAGAATATGAGTATTTCTTAGATTTGTTGATTTGGAACCATGAGTGTTCCAGGGCATCTGATTACTGCAGATTGAGGTGAATGCTTGCATAAACATGCTTGTGCTAATGGTTAATTTACGAAGTCATTGCATTTGCATAACAGTTTATCTGAAATATAGTGACGTAGTTGATTTAAGAAACTGCTTAAGCAACTGGTTAGTGCTTATGTATCATTTATTTGCTTAATATCATGAATATATTGATGTTGCTCATACCAGATCATTGATCTGACCCTTATTTGCTCATGGCATATGGGGGTGTCTCAATTCAAACTAAGGCAGCCACCAATGCTTTTTCAGGGGATGCAAGACATAAGTAGGAAAGAAGATTATGGCTAATGAGAAAAATGGAAGAGCATGCTTGTTAGTTTTAATAAGAGCATAGGATGATTTATCTGCATGTATTCATGAAAACTTTATGTTTCTAAATTTCTTGTTATGTAATGAATTTGCTATGTGTGTTTGAATTGGTTGTTTTCAGTTACATTTTGCTATGTATTAAGATTTGAGAATTGGAAGATCATTTGAGTTATGAACAAAAGAACAAGTTTAAAGTATTATCTATCAAAATCTGAAAGAATATATATATATATATATATATATTTGAGTAATTAACTACCATATTCTATACTTTGCATTAGTCAATCTGATGTTATTCAAAAGCATTAAGTTTGGGGTAAAATATGGTTTAACCCGGGGTAATCTTTCAATTATTTAGTTACCTTTCATTGGAGAATTTTATAAAAGAATTCAAGTCCATTGTGAGCTGTTTTGTGAAATGTATATATCTTAAATAAGGCATCAAGTAGTTTGCATATGAATAACATTTTAAGAGACATAGTTGATGTTTTCCTGGTTGATCATATTTGTCTGTAATTCAGTAGTGAAATGCATTACAAAACCTCTTGTCCATTTAGCAAGTGTTCAACCCAAAACTTCCTTTCAAATGCTATAAACATATGTGCATTTTGGAACTGGTTTGTACTATCAAACCAGAGAACACTCTGCAATCAAACCCGGCTCACCAAAAATCCAGGGATTGCACCATTTACAAACACTTTCAGAAAAATTTAGAAACCAATATGCATGAGAACAAAACATGGTTTGATTTATGGGATAAGTTAAAAAAAACAGATGAATCTCAAAGAAAAATTATGAGCCAAAAATGATATATGTAAATATCATTTTCTGGTCTTAATCAGATATCAAACATTTGAACTGTACAAAAATAATAATATAATCTCAAGCATTCAGAGATTATCTTGTCAAGATAAATTATTGATAAATCTTAATTTGAATAATCAAAGTTATCACTATAAATAAATATGAGCAGGATCTACTCATATATTATAAGTATCAAAAACATGAAAATTAATAATGGGATGGGAAATTCAAAATTCAATTCAAATCAAATAGAAAATGCTCTTGTTTACAAAATTTAAATATATATATACTCTGACTTAAACAAGAGGGACATATACATCATCATATGTATATGTATATTTCTATGATTAAACTAATATACTTATATTAGTAGGAATTTTAAATCCTGGACAAATTGTTTGAAAAGAAAACGACTCTGAGAATATTAATTATAGGAATGTAATTTTTTTTAAATTTTTCATTAAAAATTATACAAAAATTGGGAAGGTCATTTCAGTTGGTATCAGAGCAAATGGTTGCATTGATTGTTGAATACTATAGAAATGTATTATATCTGTTTGTTTTGGATGAAATAATTTAGATAGGAAAATATTAACCATAGAAAATACTCACAGTACACTAATACTATTTGCCCATAATTTGGTTAGCAAACCATGGTAGGAAGGGGATCACATCATGCAGGAACAAGTACACCACAAATGCTTGATATGCAAGAGTTTGTAAGGGTTTTAAGGGATGGAATTGGGTATAGGCCTGAGAATCCACATGAGGAACTTTCAAAACTATTAAAGTCTTATACAAACTTGGGAGGCAAAAGTTTTGAAGGGACTGAGAATGTGATGGAAATTCAAGCATGGTTGAGAACACTGGATAGGATTTTCAATGACATGCAGCTTGATGATCAAAGGAAGAGGCAAGTGGCTTCAAGACAGCTGAAAGGAGTAGCTTTAGGCTGGTGGGAGGTGATCATAGCTGGGAGAATTGAAAATGAAATCACTTGGAATCAATTCTAGGAGATGTTGGAGGCAAGATTTGTACCAGCATCAGCTAAGACCACATTACTTGAAGAATTTATTAGACTCAGGCAAGGAACTTTGAATGTCACTGAGTATACTCAAAAGTTTGAGGGATTATCCAAATATTTAGCAATGCTAGTGGCAGATGAAGCATCCAAAAATGATAGGTACATTAGGGGTTTGAACCCAGGACTTAGCAGAGCCATGCTACCATATGCAGATAGGACTTTTGATCAAGTAATAGATCTGGCTTTAAAATTGGAACAGCATGACAAAGAAAGAGAGAAGTACAGGAATTTTAAGAACCAAAATAACAAGAAGAATAAGGGAAGATATCACCCTTATGATAAAAAGAAGGAGGAAACAGACAACAAGAAGACCAATGACACCAAGGCTAATGATGCTAAGAAGAAATTGGTCTGTCATCATTGTGGAAAGGAAGGACACATTAAACCAAGGTGCCCAGAGTTAAAAGGAGGAGCCTTCAAATGCTACCTATGTGGGAAAGAGGGGCATATGAAAAGGAACTGTCCTGAGTACAAGCAGCAAGGGAAGTTAGCAAATCTGGAGGGCAAAAGCAATTCTACAGTGGAAATTAATGCTGAAAATCATATCCAAGTGGAAGGTACATTACTTATTTTTACCACACCCATAGCAGTAGTATATGACACTGGGGCAACTCACTCTTTGATTTCTTATGAACTAGTTAAAATGCTAAAATTAAATTGCATATTGGTTGAAACTCCATTGCTTATACAAAGTCCACTGGGGAGTTCTAGTGTTTTAGATATGATTTGTGTGGATGTGGAATTAAACATAGGTGGAAACATTTTCATTTCCAATTTATATGTTTTAATCTACCCAAATATAGGTGTTATATTGGGGGTAGACTGGTTAAGGCAATTTAAAGCCATAATTAACTTAGAATCATCCACCATATCATTGCAAAATCTTAGGGGCCAGAGAATCATAATTTTATGTGAAGTGGCTAAAGAAAGGAAATTATATCATTTAATTGACTTGGAAAAAGATTCCAGTGAACTTACTATTGAAGAAATTCCCATAGTCAGTAAATACTTGGATTTGTTTGGGGAGGTTAAGGGTGTTCCACACCATAGACCAGTAGAGTTTCAGATCAATCTTATTCCCAGAGCAAGCCCAATAATAAAGAAACCTTATAGAATGGGGCCAAGTGAACTAAAAGAATTGAAAAATCAGTTAGAAGAATTAGAAAGCAAAGGATTTATAAGGCTAAGTAATTCATGCTGGGGTGCTCCAGTAGTGTTTGTAAGAAAACATGATGGTACTTTAAAAATGTGTATAGATTACAAAGGGCTAAATAAAGTTACTATTAAGACCAAATACCCATTGCCTAGAATTGATTATCTCTTTGATCAACTCAGTGGAGCTAAAATATTTTCTAGGTTAGACTTAGCATCTGGGTTCCATCAGATGAAGGTTGAGGACTCAAGTGTTAAGTACACTACATTTAACACTAGATATGGTTTGTATGAGTTTTTAGTTATGCCATTTGGGCTAACAAATGCTCCTTCATATTTTGTAGATGTAATGAATAGAATATTCAGAGATTATTTAGACAAGTTTGTGCTAATTTTTATTGATGATATTTTGGTTTATTCCAAAATAGTAGAAGAGCATAAAAATCATTTGCATCTGGTTTTGTCTAGATTGAGAGAAAAAGATTTAAAGGCAAAATTTTCAAAATGTGCATTTTGGAAAGAGGAAGTACATTTCCTTGGCCATGTTATTTCTACAAAAGGAATTTTAGTGAACCCCAATAAGGTTGTAGCAATTCAAGCATGGAAAAGACCAAGTACAGTGAGTGAGGTAAGATCATTTATGGGGATGGCAGGATATTATAGGAGGTTTATAAAAGATTTTTCTAAAATGTCATCACCACTTACAAATTTAATTAGAAAGAATCAAGTGTTTATGTGGACTGAAAAATGTGAGCAAGCTTTTATCAAAATAAAAGAAGCTTTAGTTAATGCACCAGTACTAAGAGTGCCAGAAGGGAATGAAAACTTAATTGTGTATACTGATGCAAGTGGCTCTGGGCTAGGGGCTGTGTTGATGCAACAAGACCAAGTAATAGCCTATGCATCTAGGCAATTAAATCCACATGAAACTAGGTATGCAACCCATGATCTTGAACTAGCAGTAGTAGTGTATGCCTTAAAGCTTTGGAGACATTACTTATTAGGTGCCAAATTTATTTTGTACACTGATCATAAGGCACTGAAATATTTATTCTCACAAAAAGATTTAAACATGAGGCAACATAGGTGGGTGGAGTTCCTAGCTTCCTATGACTTAGATATACTCTATACACCAGGTAAACAAACAAAGTTGCTGATGCTCTAAGTAGACAACATGCTAAGTTAGCTATGATGATGATAGAAGAGTTTAAGGACTTGTCCTTGCTTGCTGAGTTAGAAATTGGGGAGAATGGCTGTGTGCACATGGATGTGCATGTGCATGGTACACAAGAAAATAGAGGGAAGTTGAGCTTGATGACACTTCAATCTGAATTAATTTTGAAGGTAAGTGAAATGCAAGACCAAGACTCTATTATAGTTAAGAAGAAAACTCTCATATCAAAAGGGGAAGAAGTGACAAATTATCACATTGATAAAAATGGTTATTTGAGAAACAAGAATAGGATATGTGTTCCAGAAAACACAGAATTGAAGGAGGAAATTTTAAATGAATATCATAGGAGTAAGTACTCCATACACCCGGGCAGTACAAAAATGTATCAAAATTTGAAAAGAATTTTTTGGTGGAAGGGAATGAAATCAGCATGGCCAAACATGTTGCAAAGTGTATGACTTGCCATCAAGTTAAATCAGAAACACAAAGACCATCAGGGTTGTTGCAACCTCTAAGCATACCACAGTGGAAATGGGAGGATATATCTATGGATTTCATAGATGGCCTGCCTAGATCTAAAAGAAGAAACACAAGCATTTGGGTAATAATGGATAGGCTAACTAAAGTAGCACATTTTATCCCAGTGAAATCAGAAAGAAATGCACCATAATTGGCTCAAGTATTCATGAAAGAGGTGGTAAGATTACATGGCATTCCCAAAACCATTGTGAGTGATAGGGATACCATCTTCACCTCAAGATTCTGGAAAAGTTTTCAAGAAGCCATGGGGAGTGAGTTATGCTTAAGCACTGCCTACCATCCACAATTAGATGGACAAACTGAGGTGGTGAACAAAGTTCTAGAAGACTTATTGAGAGCATGTGCATTGGATTTTGGAGGCAACTGGGAGGATCATCTCCATCTAGCTGAGTTTACATACAATAATAGTTATCAAAGCACCATAGGGATGGCTCCATTTGAAGCCTTATATGGCAAGCCATGTTTATCATCTGTATGTTGGGTAGAGATAGGAGAGAGGGCTGTTTTAGGGCCTGAATATGTAAAAGAGACTACAGAGAAAATTGGGCTAATAAGAAAAAGGATGGCATCGACATGAAGAGGAAGCAGGTGGAATATGGAGTGGGAGACTTTGTTTTTATCAAGGTTTCACCCATGAAAAAGGTCCCGGGGTTTGGCAAGCAGGGAAAACTCACACCAAGGTATGTTGGACCCTATAAGATTCTGGAGAGAATAGGCTCTTTAGCATACAAATTAGAACTGCCAGAGGAAATGAAAGCAATGCACAATGTGTTTCATGTGTCACAACTTAGAAGGTGGGTACATGATAAAGAAGAAATTCTGGAAAAACCTACCGAAATTCAAATAAATCCTAATTTGGTTTATGAGAAAGAACCAGTGGGGATTTTAGCTAAAGAAGAAAAGAAATTAAGAAGTAAAACTTTGAAACTGGTGAAGATCCAGTGGAGTCTTGATCCAAATGACTGCACATGGGTGTTAGAGGACAAGATTAGGATAGATTATCCTAAGCTTTTTGCAGATTTAAGGTAATTTTTAATTTCCGGAGAATTTAATATGTGTGGTTATTATGGTTGAATTTGTTTGCCTATGCATATGTTTGATAGATTCCTTAGAATTAGTAAATGCTTGTTATAAGAATTAGAGAAATTGTGAGGACATAATTCCTAAAAGGAGGGGTGAATGTAATGCCCCAAAATTTTGAAGAAAATTATTTTAACAAAATAATTCAGTTCTAAAAATACTTAGATTAAATGTTGAAGGATTTCTTGATGAAATGATGTGCAAGAGTATGTGTGCACATGCACACTGGAAATGGCACAAGAAGAAGAAAAAAATGATGATAATAAAATAAATAAGCAAAGAAAGGAAGCATTTCAAATATGATTTTGAAATATGAATTATTAAACCAATTAAAATATGTTTTTCTGTATACATTGAAATTAAATACTTTTTTATGAAATTGAATATGTATACATACTGAAATTAAAAATACATTAGTATTAAAAAAAAATATGAAACATATGATGTGAATATTTTTTTTAGGAAGAAAGGAAGAATTAAAAATATATATATGCTTATACCCAGATACATTTTCTTTGAGCAGAGATATATTGAAATTAAGCAAGAAAAATAACACTAAAATGGTATGAGGTAAAAATATAAGTAAGTAAGTATGTGTAGGTAAAAATAGTAAAGAGGATTTTCAGAAATGAGTAAAATATAAAATATAGTGAAGTCACACATTTAACATGACTTGAGCAAGTATTCAAAAATAGCCATTTTTATGGAAAAGCAAAAGGAGGAAAGTACTGACCTTAATGAACTAGTATGGCCGGGGTATTAAGGATAGAAATGTGGATACAAAATGCATGATACTAGCCAGGACAGAAATGGAATTTTATCTTGATAAAACCCTAGTGAAAATGCTTATAAATACGTAGTTAGAGCCAGGAAAATCATTTTGCCCGAGCTGCTTAAAAATAAAAAAAAGAAGAGAAGAAGAGGGAGAAACATATAGGGATATTTGAGCAAAGGCAGGAAGAATTTAGGTGAGTAAACTCACTAGATTCATGGCATTAAGACCTGATATGAGCAGCCAAAATTTTATGTTGTTATTGATACTTTCTGGTTTTTGTTGAAAACAATTTTATTGATATTCTTTGAATGGTTTTGATTTGATACAATGTTTTGTTATGGATGCTCTTTGGATGGCCTTGATCTGATAAGATGTTTTATTATGGATGTGCAAGCTACTGTTTTATTATATTTTAAAAAAAAACTAAGGCATCAGATCTTGAAATCAGGGGAAGAATACTTATATCTGATATGGAATCATGGCAATTAAATTTCAAAAGAGAAAATAAAATAAGCTGCAATATACATTGTATAAGTGCTGAGGCTTCAGAAAAGATATTAGGGATGCAATAGAGATTTCTATGTGCTGAATCCCTGATTAAAATAGCAAAAATCTACAAGACAAAAATTATGATTCAGCTAGATCTTGAATCTGGTTCGATCATAGTTATTTGCAGATCATAATAATTCATCATGCCATGTTTCTATTCTCAGTATAAATATTCTTGTACTTAATTCAAAGACAAAATATATGTTAGCAGTATCCTTGAAAATAATTATTTGTTTGGAAAAATATGCTTGTAGAATTACAGGGGTGTTTCAATGAACACAGTGACATGTTCACTTACCTATCAGTTAATAGGATTAAATAAATATAAATTTAGTGAATGAACTAAGAATTGTGAGCTAAGAAGGCTACTGGAATGCTTGTCATATTTGAAGTATGCAAGTTTGGCACATGGTTTGTTTAAGCACTGAGATCTTTGTGCAATGACGTGAATTAGTTCATTGCAATGTGTCCCTGGGATTCCTTGATAGCAGATGAGGCTAGGATTAAAGTGGTATATATATGTGAAGGCTATGCAAAGTTATGAAATAAGAATATGAGTATTTCTTAGATTTGTTGATTTGGAACCATGAGTGTTCCAAGGCATCTGATTGCTGCAGATTGAGGTGAATGCTTGCATAAACATGCTTGTGCTAATGGTTAATTTACGAAGTCATTGCATTTGCATAACAGTTTATCTGAAATATAGTGACGTAGTTGATTTAAGAAATTGCTTAAGCAACTGGTTAGTGCTTATGTATCATTTATTTGCTTAATATCATGAATATATTGATGTTGCTCATACCAGATCATTGATCTGACCCTTATTTGCTCATGGCATATGGGGGTGTCTCAATTCAAACTAAGGCAGCCACCAATGCTTTTTCAGGGGATGCAAGACATAAGTAGGAAAGAAGATTATGGCTAATGAGAAAAATGGAAGAGCGTGCTTGTTAGTTTTAATAAGAGCATAGGATGATTTATCTGCATGTATTCATGAAAACTTTATGTTTCTAAATTTCTTGTTATGTAATGAATTTGCTATGTGTGTTTGAATTGGTTGTTTTCAGTTACATTTTGCTATGTATTAAGATTTGAGAATTGGAAGATCATTTGAGTTATGAACAAAAGAAAAGTTTAAAGTATTATCTATCAAAATCTGAAAGAATATATATATATATATATATTTGAGTAACTAACTAACATATTCTATACTTTGCATTAGTCAATCTGATGTTATTCAAAAGCATTAAGTTTGGGGTAAAATATGGTTTAACCCGGGGTAATCTTTCAAGTATTTAGTTACCTTTCATTGGAGAATTTTATAAAAGAATTCAAGTCCATTGTGAGCTGTTTTGTGAAATGTATATATCTTAAATAAGGCATCAAGTAGTTTGCATATGAATAACATTTTAAGAGACATAGTTGATGTTTTCCTGGTTGATCATATTGGTCTGTAATTCAGTAGTGAAATGCATTACAAAACCTCTTGTCCATTTAGCAAGTGTTCAACCCAAAACTTCCTTTCAAATGCTATAAACATATGTGCATTTTGGAACTGGTTTGTACTATCAAACCAGAGAACACTCTGCAATCAAACCTGGCTCACCAAAAATCCAGGGATTGCACCATTTACAAACACTTTCAGAAAAATTTAGAAACCAATATGCATGAGAACAAAACATGGTTTGATTTATGGGATAAGTTAAAAAAAACAGATGAATCTCAAAGAAAAATTATGAGCCAAAAATGATATATGTAAATATCATTTTCTGATCTTAATCAGATATCAAATATTTGAACTTTACAAAAATAATAATATAATCTCAAGCATTCAGAGATTATCTTGTCAAGATAAATTATTGATAAATCTTAATTTGAATAATCAAAGTTATCACTATAAATAAATATGAGCAGGATCTACTCATATATTATAAGTATCAAAAACATGAAAATTAATAATGGGATGGGAAATTCAAAATTCAATTCAAATCAAACAGAATATGCTCTTGTTTACAAAATTTAAATATATATATATATATATACTCTGATTTAAACAAGAGGGACATATACATCATCATATGTATATGTATATTTCTATGATTAAACTAATATACTTATATTAGTAGGAATTTTAAATCCTGGACAAATTGTTTGAAAAGAAAATGACTCTGAGAATATTAATTATAGGAATGTAAAAAAAAATTAATTTTTCGTTAAAAATTATACAAAAATTAGAAGGGTCATTTCAGGCCCTCTGGGGTAGGCGTAACGAAGTAGTCCCCCGGAGGCAGGTTGTGACGCCCCACCTCTATACCCATGCTAGCCAAGAACACTACGTAGTAATGCTGTCAACTAGCACGGAGAATAAGGCTGTTGAGGAGCGACCATCCATGTAATTTCTTTGTGCGAGCACCGATATGTCAGATAATATAGCATGCATTTCATTTAAGGAGGAAATCCGACATACCGATACAAACTCAAAGCTATCACACAGTGGCTATATATAATCTTCGGAAACAAATATAGAAATAAACATAACACAAATCAGTCATAGACATCCATATCACAAAGGCGGAAAAAGATATGAATATATATATAACACATGAAAGTGTACATCAGAGTAGTGGTCTGAAAGATCCACGATAATACAAAAAAATAGCTACAAGCTACACAAAAGAATAAGTATACATCATAGAGTCTATATCTCAAATGTATACATCCAAAAACTACTAATCTAAGTAGTTAGCCAAAAAGTCAGAGTAATCCCAGAAGAGAAGTCAAGCAGAAGCACCTGTAACATCTCGGTCTGACCCGAGTATTATTTATAAGAAAATAATAAACGGGTCAGTCTAGCTATAAATATCAGATGATATGGTATAGAATAAAAGATATGGCATGAACATATAATAACCATAATGGCATACTACTATAAGTATGAAATTGAAAATCAACAAGAGATTAATCAATATCACAAGAATCTTCTCAAAGATAAAATGGGGTATCATACCCTAAGCTTGTATTCATAACAAGTCAATGACACACGAATTCACCAATGCACAAAAATTGAAAAAACTTATCAATGAAAATCACGAAAATTGGTGAAGCACAAATTCCAGAAATCAACACACGAAATCCAGAAATCACAAAAAGGGGGGGGGAGGCCTATCACACGAACGGGAGCATGAAAGCTCACCAACATATGTAACACACGAACAAGAAGCTATCTCATGGAAGCTAACTATTTAATTTTTCGAACACACGAATGGCCCGAAGACCTTTGACACACGAATGGCCCGAAGGCCTTTGACACACGAATGGCCCGAAGACCATGGGGCGCTACCCCACATATGTGACTAGAAACATCACACAAACGGGGTCTAGTCTCCCTCGCAGACAAAGAGACATCGCTCAATCGCTAGTCTAAATCACAAAAATGATCGTCATGATCATCAAGAAGTGTCAATTACACTAAGCTAGTAAATATATGAGTTTAGCTTCATGTCCCATAACCACTAGCTTAACTTAAATATTTACGAACAAACTGTAGATCTTCACTAGGAAATTGTCACAAAAGGTTCAATCGAACAAGTCCAAGAATTAACCGACGAAGTAAATGCAAGTGTTTCATACCACTTGTTTTGCTAAGCCGTTTAATTAGATTTCTCATCCGAGTGAGGTAAAGGCTTGTATATACTAATAGATTGGAAAATGGTTTAGGAAAAAGAGCCTTTGAAATCGTTTTGATGGAAGAGTTTTGATATTTACTAGTAGTATTGAAACCTTTATATTTTTAAAGTGACGAGTCACAAAATCGATCGTGGAAACAAATCAATTCACAAATAAAATTCACATTCGAAGACGTGGATTAATTCCAAAGAAATCGATATCAAATCCATCAAAATGGATATTTCCGAAAATTCCCGAAGAAAATGTCATCAAAGTCGATAATAAATGATAACGACAAAAGGGAAACAACACGAATCGATTAAAGTTGGAAATTCAAACAAATAGGAAATATAGGCATAATTGGCAAAAAGGAGAAGGTCGGTCAACCGGCTTACAGAGTTCGGTTGACCGGACCAGAGGCAGAAATGCTCGGGTAGCAGGTCGGTCGACCGGACCCTGAGTTCGGTCGACCGGAGTCTGTTACCAGTTCTACCAAACCAGAGGCAGGAAAATGCTCGGGTAGCAGGTCGGCCGACCGGACCCTGAGTTCGGCCGACCGGGGCCTGTTACCAGCACTCCCATGCCTATCTAATGAATGCCAATCCCTTCCGAATTGCAATCGGTCGAGCAACGGCACTAAGGGTTTACGCCCATCGACTACCCGACCATATAAGCTCTTCGATTCATCACCAAAAACATGATCAAAACATCAAAGTTAGGATTTTCAAAGAATTGAACTCAAAACACTAAAAATTGGAATATTCACCAAATCAATCCAAACCAAAAGCATTTGCACAAGAATAAGTGTTAGGAATTCATACCTAACAGTCGAAGATAAATATAGATTAAGATGTGAGACAAAAATCTCACCTTTTTACAAAATCAATGAAGAAGAAGCTATAGAGCAATGGCAAGGACAATCACTCTTCAATTCCAACTCAACAAGCTAGAATCTAAGCTTAAAAGAGAAACATTTCCTAAATTTGGTTTAGGAAATTTCTGAAATTGAATGGAGAAAGAGTTGGAGAAGATGAAGGGAAGGCTTACCAAAGCTTCTTCTTGAATTTGGAGGTAGAAGCTTGAATTTGCAATTGAAGCTAGGGCTTGGAATTTTAATTTCCCATTCCACTCTCCATTTTCAGTTTTGCTTGAGAAAAAGAAATGTAAATGAGTGAATGGAAGGAGAGGGACTGAGTTAGGGTATTAAGTTAGCTAGTGGGCTGAACCCAAACCCAAAACCCAATAGAAAAAGTAGCAAAATTCGACCTTCTCCAAACATATCGAAGCTTATACTTAAAAAGGTCGCAAACGGCATTTTGGACTCAATGGAAGTGGTCTCGAGTCCCAATTCGTCTGTTTGGAAAAAGTAGCTTTTCGGACTAAAATTCGACGAACGATGAAATATTTAAATAAAATATTTAAATATAAAATCGATAAATATGCGGGTTGTTACAGACTCCCCTCCTTAAAGAAATTGCGTCCACGCAATATATAAGATGGAAATAAAAAGCAACAACCATAAAAGCATATTAATCACAAAAGAAATTTGAAATAAGAAGTTCACCTCAAAGAGCATAAGAAAGTAAGTCCGGATGTGTTCGCTCGATGAATTCTCTAGATTCCCCAAGAGAAATCCTTGGGATTTGAGAACCATTGAGCCTCCACAAGAATAACATCTTTATTCCGAAGGCGCTCAACCTCCGAAGCAATGATGCGAATGGAATGTTGCTCACAAGTTAAATTAGGTGAAACTTCAATTTCTTCCACAACACCGGACTCAAGAATAAAATCGGAATCTCGAAAGCATTTCCGTAATTGAGAAACGTGAAACACGTCACAAATAGCAGAAAATTTGATCCGGTAATAAAAGGTGATACGCCATGGAATCACTACGTCCAGTGATAGGAAATGGCCCAATATATTGAGGCACTAATTTCTCCCGATCGACTGAAACGTAAAACACCCTTAATAGGTGAAACACGAATAAAATTTGGACCTAAAACCAGCTTCTCACCGGCCTCAAGCCAACAAGAAGGGGATCGGCATGGCCTTCCATAGAGTGCCTCAAAAGGTTCCATACCAATACTAGATCGGAAGCTATTATTATAGGAAAATTCAAATTGAAAAATATGATCTTCCCAACTTCCATCAAAATCAAGAACACAAGAACAAAGAAAATCTTCAAGAGTTTGATTCACACGCTCGGTTTATCCATCGGACCGAGGGTGATAAGTGGTGCTAAAATTAAGCTTCGTTTCCAAAGCTGTCTGAAGACTCTTCCAAAATCCACTAATGAACATTGGATCTCAATTGCTAACAATTGAAGTAGGAACTCCATGCAATTTAACAATTTCCTTGATAAAGAGTTTGGCCAAAAGAGAAACGATTCGGTTAGACTGAACGGGAATAAAATGGGAGGATATAGTAAGTCTACCAACTATCACCCATAAGCTATCATGACCCGAACAACAACGGGAAAGGCCATCACTAAAATCCATGGAAATTTGGTCCCACTTCCAAATTGGAATTTCTAAAGGTTGCAATAACCTACCAGGCCTTTGTTGTTCGGCCTTAACAAGCTGGTAAGACATGCAACACTTAACAAAGTTAGCAATATCAGATTTCATTCACTCCCAATAATAAAGTCGCTTTACATCTGCGTACATTTTACTACTACCGGGATGAATGGTAAATTTAGAATGATGAGAATCTTCTAAAGTATCTTTACGAAGATCACTAATATTTGGTAGGATAAGTCTACCAAATTTTCGAATGCCGCCACGAAAATCAATATCGAAGTCTTTCAACTTTCAATATTAATTTTATCCCCACAACTTTGGCTAAGAAGAGCCAATTCGAGATCTAGCCTTTGAGCTTCAAGAATGCAGTCAAAAAGAGAAGGATGAGCCTCAAGGCTACATAAAACAAGAGATGAACATGAATTAGAACTCACGATCTTGAATCTCACAAGTGGAGGAAATCTCGAGATCATTCCATTCGGATATCATCAAAGAAATAACTGCATGTTGCTCAACACTAAGGGTATCGGCAACACGATTCTCCCATCCGGGAGTAAACAAAGAATATCAAGATCATAAGATGCAAGGAACTCGAGCCAACATTGTTGACACAGATTAAGTTCCTTATGAGAAAATAGATATCCCAATGAGTTATAATCGAGGTGGAGAACAATTTCTTCCCCAAGATGATGATGCCAAACTTTGAAAGCAAAAACAATAGCCGCGAGCACTAGATCATAAGTGGCATACCTAGTCTCTATCGGCTTTTATGATTTTAGAAGCTCAAGTGATAGCACGTTCTCTTTTGCAAGAGAACGGCATCCAATCCAATACGATTAGCATTGGTACAAAAGATAAAGTCTTGGTTCCCTTTGGGAATCACAAGAATAAGAGTATCGAAAAGAAAGAATTTCTTTTAAATAATCTTCTTTCCTGAAAAGCTAAAACTTTCAAAAATTACATTTATCTTTATGTAATAATCTTTCCAAAAAGGTTTACATTTTTACAAGTCAATTTACTGTGTCTAATTGTCTCATCAAAGCGTTTAGGAAATTCCTATCGATAACGTTGATCAAGCGCATCGACCAAAATTCTTAAAACACTAAATGGGCAATACAACACAAAATCATCTCCTATATGATGAAAATATCTCTTAAAAGTTTTGAGAATATTCTTTGCTTGTTTAAGATTAAAAATCAAATTGTACTTATAAATAAATCTTATGAAAAAGATTTGCAAAATTTTAAATTTCTATTTTCATCCAAAATTAATAAATACAAGAATGGAATTATTGAGATATTCATAGAATACTCGATTTATAAAATGGATGAAATAAGCTGGATAAACCGAATGACATAATAAGTCATTCATAAGAATCATAACGAGTGCGGAATGTGGTAAGTGGAATGCTAACTCCCGCAACGCCTAGCTAATGAAAACTGCTGGCAAGGTCAAACTGGAAAGACCTTAACACCTCTTAAAAGATTGCTTAGGTGATGATCCTAAGACAAGCTCAAAGATTCCGGAAAATTCACAACTACCCAATTGAGAGAAATAATTCTTTACTCAACATGTGAGCTTAAAGAATAAAATGATGCCATTAATTTGGAATCGAAATCACAAAGGAAAAATATGAATCTGCTTAACAGATTGAAAATGTCGAAAATGAATAGTCCATTCGGAAAAATAGGATATGGGCTTCATAATGATTAAGCTAATCCTTTCACGCAAATTATTTCCGAAGCCTAAGCAACGCATGATATGCAAATCGGTTCGGAAAGAAAAATCACATGAAATAATTTCGACATCAATAAAAAGCAAATTGAGTGTTGCGGATCCACCAACCGGATTCGCAATTCTCAAAGAAGTCATAAAGCCCAAAATGTTTAAAGAAAAAGAATCAACAAGTTCTTTTGATATAAAAAGGATGAGATGAACCCATATCAAAAAGAACTCGAATAGGATAATCATAAAACAAGTGTAATCAAGGATTGAATAAGAAATACCTTGACCAAGAGAAGAGTTGCTAGGGGCTTGTAGCTTTCCTTTTTCTCTTGCTTTGAAGTTTGGGACATGTAGATAAGTAATGACCCGATCCTTTGCAATAGAGGCAATAAAGGGGTTTCGGGCACTTAATTGCATAATGGTCCGTGGAACCACAATTGAAGCATTGTTTACGACTTGGGGTAGGTGTCTTGGCTACCGAAGTTTCTGGTTCCATTTTCTTCTTGCTTAGAAGTATGGGGCAGACAGAAATATGATGACTAGAATTTTTGCAATAACGACAAAAGAGTGGTTCCGGACACTCCTTTGCATAGTGGTCCTTAGAATTACAATTGTAGCATCCTCTACAAATAGAGTCTGGAGTCTTTGCTACTAAAGTAGGTTGCTTCACCTTCTTATCGGGATAAGGGCTTTTGAACTTAATATGCCTCTTCTTGGAAATCCCAATATCACTATCAATTCCTTTATCAGCTTCTTCATGTCGAAGAGTGATATCTACAAGTTGATTGAAAGGAACTTCAAGTTTCAGAGGTAAAACCATTTCGGGGTTCTTACACAAAGCAGAGATAAACCTTTGATTCTTAGCAAGATCCAAAAGTTGTTGGGCAGACATGAATGCGCCATCCAGAGAAGAACTACTGGATTAACCCGCGCTAGGACTACCAGAACTAACCATCTCTTCTTCTTTAAGAAAGAAAGAAGAAGAAAAGGGTTATTCTCAGAATGACTATCAAGCAATCTTGATAGATAAAACAAGGAATCATAAAGAAGACAGGATGAATCGGTTCGAAGACTCGAACTAAATCCTGAAGCACGACTCCTAAGGTGGACTTAGGACGATGATCCTTGTTAAGTTATTCTACATTGTTCCGAAGTTTGGCTCCGATACCAAGCTGTGACTCCCCACCTCTATACCCATGCTAGCCAAGAACACTACGTAGTAATGCTGTCAACTAGCACGGAGAATAAGGCTGTTGAGGAGCGACCATCCATGTAATTTCTTTGTGCGAGCACCGATATGTCAGATAATATAGCATGCATTTCATTTAAGGAGGAAATCCGACATACCGATACAAACTCAAAGCTATCACACAGTGGCTATATATAATCTTCGGAAACAAATATAGAAATAAACATAACACAAATCAGTCATAGACATCCATATCACAAAGGCGGAAAAAGATATGAATATATATATAACACATGAAAGTGTACATCAGAGTAGTGGTCTGAAAGATCCACGATAATACAAAAAAATAGCTACAAGCTACACAAAAGAATAAGTATACATCATAGAGTCTATATCTCAAATGTATACATCCAAAAACTACTAATCTAAGTAGTTAGCCAAAAAGTCAGAGTAATCCCAGAAGAGAAGTCAAGCAGAAGCACCTGTAACATCTCGGTCTGACCCGAGTATTATTTATAAGAAAATAATAAACGGGTCAGTCTAGCTATAAATATCAGATGATATGGTATAGAATAAAAGATATGGCATGAACATATAATAACCATAATGGCATACTACTATAAGTATGAAATTGAAAATCAACAAGAGATTAATCAATATCACAAGAATCTTCTCAAAGATAAAATGGGGTATCATACCCTAAGCTTGTATTCATAACAAGTCAATGACACACGAATTCACCAATGCACAAAAATTGAAAAAACTTATCAATGAAAATCACGAAAATTTGTGAAGCACAAATTCCAGAAATCAACACACGAAATCCAGAAATCACAAAAAGGGGGGGAGGCCTATCACACGAACGGGAGCATGAAAGCTCACCAACATATGTAACACACGAACGAGAAGCTATCTCATGGAAGCTAACTATTTAATTTTTCGAACACACGAATGGCCCGAAGACCTTTGACACACGAATGGCCCGAAGGCCTTTGACACACGAATGGCCCGAAGACCACGGGGCGCTACCCCACATATGTGAGTAGAAACATCACACAAACGGGGTCTAGTCTCCCTCACAGACAAAGAGACATCACTCAATCGCTAGTCTAAATCACAAAAATGATCGTCATGATCATCAAGAAGTGTCAATTACACTAAGCTAGTAAATATATGAGTTTAGCTTCATGTCCCATAACCACTAGCTTAACTTAAATATTTACGAACAAACTGTAGATCTTCACTAGGAAATTGTCACAAAAGGTTCAATCGAACAAGTCCAAGAATTAACCGACGAAGTAAACGCAAGCGTTTCATACCACTTGTTTTGCTAAGCCGTTTAATTAGATTTCTCATCCGATTGAGGTAAAGGCTTGTATATACTAATAGATTGGAAAATGGTTTAGGAAAAAGAGCCTTTGAAATCGTTTTGATGGAAGAGTTTTGATATTTACTACTAGTATTGAAACCTTTATATTTTTAAAGTGACGAGTCACAAAATCGATCGTAGAAACAAATCAATTCACAAATAAAATTCACATTCGAAGACGTGGATTATTCCAAAGAAATCGATATCAAATCTATCAAAATGGATATTTCTGAAAATTCCCGAAGAAAATGTCATCAAAGTCGATAATAAATGATAACGACAAAAGGGAAACAACACGAATCGATTAAAGTTGGAAATTCAAACAAATAGTCAATATAGGCATAATTGGCAAAAGGGAGCAGGTCGGTCAACCAGCTCACTGAGTTCGGTTGACCAGACCAGAGGCAGAAATGCTCGGGCCTGAGTTCGGTCGACCGGACTCTGAGTTCGGTCGACCGAAGTCTGTTACCAGTTCTACCAAACCAGAGGCAGGAAAATGCTCGGGTAGCAGGTCGGTCGACCGGAGCCTGTTACCAACACTCCCTTGCCTATCTAATGAATGCCAATCCCTTTCGAATTGCAATCGGTCGAGCAACGACACTAAGGGTTTACGCCCATCGACTACCCGACCATATAAGCTCTTCGATTCATCACCAAAAACATGATCAAAACATCAAAGTTAGGATTTTCAAAGAATTGAACTCAAAACACTAAAAATTGGAATATTCACCAAATCAATCCAAACCAAAAGCATTTGCACAACAATAAGTGTTAGGAATTCATACCTAACAATAGAAGATAAATATAGATTAAGATGTGAGACAAAAATCTCACCTTTTTACAAAATCAATGAAGAAGAAGCTATAGAGCAATGGCAAGGACAATCACTCTTCAATTCCAACACAACAAGCTAGAATCTAAGCTTAAAAGAGAAACATTTCCTAAATTAGGTTTAGGAAATTTCTGAAATTGAATGGAGAAAGAGTTGGAGAAGATGAAGGGAAGGCTTACTAAAGCTTCTTCTTGAATTTGGAGGTAGAAGCTTGAATTTGCAATTGAAGCTAGGGCTTGGAATTTTAATTTCTCATTCCACTCTCCATTTTCAGTTTTGCTTGAGAAAAAGAAATGTAAATGAGTGAATGGAAGGAGAGGGACTGAGTTAGGGTATTAAGTTAGCTAGTGGGTTGAACCCAAACCCAAAACCCAATAGAAAAAGTAGCAAAATTCGACCTTCTCCAAACATATCGAAGCTTATACTTAAAAAGGTCGCAGACGGCATTTTGGACTCAATGGAAGTGGTCTCGAGTCCCAATTCGTCTATTTGCAAAAGGTAGCTTTTCGGACTAAAATTCGACGAACGATGAAATATTTAAATAAAATATTTAACTATAAAATTGATAAATATGCGGGTTGTTACACAGGTCTGTAGGTGTTCCATCAAGAGAGTATGCCTTGACTGCTTTTTCATGGCAGGACCATTGTAGGCAGTCAAAAGGGGTTGATGCTTGGAGTAGGATATTCGTATGACACCGTACTTGACTTGTGAGTAGGTTTTAGTGGGTAGGACCCAAAAGGATAGTCGCATGTGGATATCGGGCCAGCATCAAACCAAGAAGCGAGTTTGGGAAAGACTAGAGTTAAACCAAAAGGCTAATAATTCTTTCACTCTCGAGACATTGGTTGAGGGGCGTAGCCAATTGGATGTTTAGATTATTTGCAGTAGGGCACAACCACTTAGCTCTTTAGAGGTCTTTCGATTAGTTGAGGGGTGGCTGCATAGGGCCATAGCCACGATGAGAAATGAGACAGACCAAGTAGAATATCTGTAGGCCTAACGAAGCGGTCTATTACAAATAATAGAAAATCCCCGACTGAGTTCCGTACAAGGTAGACCTTGTTTAGCGGGATTCAGGGAGTAAACAGAACGATTACGTATAGTCCTTAAGGTATGCATTGGGTGGTACATTGTGGATGTCCGAGCATTAGCATAGGCTAGTGCGGACACAGTTTTACGTTTTCATATCAGACGAAGGAACATCTGTATTGTAGCCTTACGAGGCAGTCCTTTACAGATGTAGTCACATCACGCCCTAGCAGCGAGACGATGGAGTCCTTTTCGAGGAGGATACAGAAGGTACTAAGGTAGTACCGAGGACCGATACGGTCATTGGGCATATAGCTACATATATATTGGTTATTAGGTTTTGATCTACTAGGGAGTAGATGGGTACGATTCATGTATAGGGGCGAGAGTATTACAAACCCAATAAACCTAATATAACAGAAAATGGAAGTAAAACGGTATATGTAGAATTAAACTTAGAATTATATGATTTGTCCATTCACCATAACTTTAGTTCTGACCCCCTCCTCATAACATCCTATAGGTTAGGTAGATGACAGAGACTTTCCAGCTTTGAGACACTTGTTTAGAAAGTGTTATTATTTTGGTGAGTATTTACTTACTATTATATTTTAGTCAGTTTCGCTGTGAGATATTTATCTGAGCTCTGATATATTTGTCTTTGCCTATTTGCAGGATACCAGAAACCTAACTCGGGCTTCAGTGGGCTTGGATTATAGCATTTTTGTGAAAAATCCGGACCCACTGGAATTCGGGTTGTTACAGTTGGACCTTTTGGGGGAAAACATCCCTCAAGGCATTTATTGCCACATTTTGATAAAGTGGTTTGCTTGAGAAAAGCAGGGAACTACCGGTTATCAGTAGTAGTATAGCAAGTACAGTTCCAAGTGACTTGCTTGAGAAAAGCGATTAAGGCACCGTGGGAACTATGTTTGTTATGCATGGATCGGATAATAAAAGGCCACTAGTTCCCTATCAAGTTGGAAATCCAATTCCAATACGAGATTTTCGGTTTTGTTTGTAGTCCAAAAATTTCTGTAATGCTTTGCAAACATTTTAGCTACCCCTTTTGGTATCATATAATCCATCCGGTATATTTCGTTGACCCAGTCCGGATATATTCCCTTAGACTTAGTCCGGGTATTGATACCTTTTTTGAATAAGTTTATTTGAAAGTTTTTTTAAAGGAATGCCATTAAAAATAAAATCAAGTGTATTTTGGTATAAAAGTGTTTTGGTTATCATAAGGTAAAAACCCGTCTGTATTTATGTATGGGCGTGGTCTTATGAGATACCCTTCTTTTTAAAGGTTTTTATAACATCATCATGATCTATACATTTAAATTTTGAGTATCTCACGCTAGTTTATTAAGCCTTATCCGGGTATTCTTAATACTCGGGTTAGATCCGAGTAGTTTTAGGATCAGCTAAAGACGCTTGGAGTTTCCAGAGGAGAGCTGGAGATCTTCATCAACGTATGGACGTATTCTGTTATCTGCTGCATATTGTATTTTTGTTCGATGTTTGTCAGCAATTATAAGGATAGGGGTTTAATAATGTTTAGGCTGAATTTAGATTAGACTCTGATATTGTATTCAAGATTTTCCGCTGTAAAGATTATTTACTAAAATAATATATGTTATTCCATTTTTGTGAGATTCAGTTTTGTCTTTATTTTTCTTTCTACCCTTAACGATCCACTTGTTCATGCAATTTGAGTTGGATATGTGTGGTTTATTACCGATTCAAAGGGTATGGAAAAATGGGCCACTACATTTGGTATCAGAGCTAAAGGTTATGCGAGAACCTTGGCTTTGGTGGGGTAAAGACTCAACAAAGATAGGGTTAGTAATACCCTAGATTGAGTGACTCATTAGAGATCGGGTTAGTAACACACTAGAATGAGTTTAAGTGTATTATATATAAGTGCTTATTTGTTAGTGACTAATAAATTGTTTTGTGTTGATTTATCTGTTGAGTGATTTATGTATTCTAGTCGATGCGCCCAATCAACGTATCGATGAGGGTTCCTAAACATTTAAACAAGGCGAACCGACACACTAATTTTGAAAAATTGGTAAATAAAATAAATTTTACCTAGGATTATATTTTGAATATAAAGTTTATATTTTTTAAATTTATATAGTTAGGAATCAGGATTAGTGAAATTTACATATGAACATTTTGCGATTAGAATTTCACAGTTTGAACATATAAGATATTTTAAGATAATTATGATCCTTAATATATATTCCAAAATAATGAAGAATGATAGTGTTAAGTTTCTATCATAAATTTGATCAATTGTTTGATTTAAAAGTTTAAGTACAAATACCTCATGAATTAAGTTTCACGATTTGACTTAAGGTGTTTGATAATAAGATTTGTTTAAGGAATGAACATATAAGATAAAAATGTATTTAAATAATAGAAAATGATTGTGTAAACAGATAAATATAAACGGAATGAGAATTTAAATTTGGTAAAAGAATTATGGAAATTTAAATGAAGTTAATTAATATAAGATAAATTTATAAAAAGAATTTATAAAATAGGTTTTATAAAGTAACCTCTAAAGGATTCTGAAAATGGTATTATTTCCAATAAAAAAATAGGTATTTTATGATAACTAATTCGATTGGCTCGAAAATAAACTAAAAATGGGAAAGATATGTTTTCGAATGGTAAACACTTTTCTTAAGTATTACTCTTCTTGTTAAGAGTATATATGATGCTATTGGTAGTACCTAGTTCCTTGGTATTGTTTTGGAGTTACTCGATCTATATAATTTTCTTAAATTAAAGAAATAATATGAATCATTAACTGATAAATTGATTAGTAATCTTTATAAAAGTTTTTAAACCAAAAATAAATTTGGATCACTAATTGAGAAGATAAAACAAAATTCTCGATGATTTTGGAAGTCGAAAATTTCTAAATCACGCCTAACTCGGAGCTAAGAAATTTATGAAAACATTTGGTCTAGACAAACAATTGAAAAATGTTTTGAGTAAATGAAATTTGATAAGTATAATTTATAAATGTGATTTATAAATAAAAGGATCTAAGAATAGAGAATTTAAATATCGGCAATTTTGAATTTTTTTTTCAAAGCTAGAATTTTTTTTGGTTATAGTTCAGAAGAAGAAAAGAAAGAATAAGAAAAGTTTATTATAATAAAGAAAATTATCTTTCGAGTGAAAAATGGTTCCTTTGGAATATTTTCCTTTTATAAAAGTATTTGGAAATAAATAATTAAGGGGATTATATAAAGAAGCACCTTTATCAAATGTTTGAACTTAATATAAAAGTTTTTTTAAAAAGGTTTTGAAAGTTAATAAATATATATATGTTTATGTAGATCATTTCATCAAATAAATTTTGATCTAAGATTTGAGTACAAAACTTTGAGGTGTTTACATCAGTCCGAAAAAGGATTTATCACTCGATTCTTGACGGCGAACATTGATGAGGGATTATGGTTGGATACTTGAGTTTTCTATCATAGTTGAGAACTATGCAAAGAAAGCAAAGGTTCTGATCTAGAAGCCTGATCAGAGTCCGCACTAAAAGATCCGAGGATCGATACTAGTTCGGAAATAAAGTTGTGTATTCGAATAGGAGATCGAATAAGATATTTCATATAGATGATCCGTGTATATTATATGGAAATAATTTGAAAGATAATTGTTTTGGGCAAACTCTTTTGAGTTTTAGGTTCGGGGTAATTTCGAGTACAAAATTCCTTTAAGTAGGGGAAAATGTAATGATCCGGAATTTGACCACTCTTAAAAATGACATTTAAGATGGTTTTAAATATAACATATGTAAGGTTATATGATATTAGATAGGATTTGGAAAGAGAAGTATACACAATAATAGTAACATTTTCCAATATCGACAAAAGTGACAAAATGCTGAATTCAGAAAAGTAAATTTCAATGGTTAAATAAATTATTTTAATTAATTTATGAGTGTTTATATTTTTAAATAGCAATATACAAATTTATTTTTAAATTTGGTTTACATAAATAAATAGTTTGACTAAAGCATCAAAATGTGACCATAAAACATTTAGTCGAAAATCAACGTTTTGTCGATTAAAAGTTGTCGCAACGTTGTCGCACCTTTATTTTCTTATATAGGAACATATATTCAAACAGTATAAGTATTAATTAATTCACTAATTAAGTTTACTTTTACTCAACATACTTAGAAAATTCTAGAATTTTATTAAGAAAAAGTAAGCACAAAATTCTAAATATAATTATTACTTCACTTTTCTTACTCCTTAAGTGAAAGTTACACAAAGCATGATTTGAAATGGTGACAGTAAGTGTTACTTTGCTTAAAATGTAAGTATGGGTATTTTGGTCATTTTACATAATAATATTTTATTCCAAACTTTTTCCTATAAATAGCCATGCATACCTCTTCCATTCTCACACAAACCATTCTCTTTTCTTCTTCTTCTTCCTTAGAGCTTTTATAGCTTCTTCTCTTCCATTTCCTTACTAACTTTCTCAAAACCGACAAGCACCATTGTCCCAGTGGTTAAGTGCTTCGACTTTGGTGCGAGAGGTCACAAGTTCGAAACTTTTGTAGCGTGATTCGAACATATATTGACAAAGTGATGTGTGATATGTTGTATCTAAGTACCGTTTCAAAAAAAATCTGAAAACCATATCAAACAAATTCAAAAATCCACCAAACTTTGCCAAAGACCATAAAATATCACCAAAACATGGTTTAGAATCTAAAAGGTTGAAGAATGATGGAGGATGGTGGAGAACCTGTTGTGGCCGAGCCTTAAGGTTGTTTGGAGGTGGTGGCCGAGCACTTTGAAGCATGGTGGAGAGTTTAAGTGATGGTTTGGTGAAGTTAAGATGATTTAGTGAACCTTTGTTGCATATGAATGTTGGTAGGAAGAATTGGTTAAGTTAAAGCTGAGTACTCAAAATCTTAGTTTATTTAAATAAAATTAAGTTGATAATATTCATGTTAAATTATAAATTGATATGTTGAATATTGGTTGATACTGGATGATAACTTGGTTGATATTATGGTTGTAAAATGGTTGATAACTTGGTTTGATAAATGATAAGAGAAATAGTTAGTAATTAACCTTATTTAATTTAATGGAAATGAAATCCATAACAATATGTGTATGGAGTGATTTAGCCTCTAAATGATTTTGAAAGAGCTAAAAATGATATTATAATAATATACTATTATAATAATATACTATTATAATATGAAATGGAATGAAAAATGAGTTTGAAATATAAAAATATTGTTCAAAATGGATTTAAAATGATTTAAAAATGTTTTATAAACATTGAAAAGTGTTTTCATGAAGTCTGAAAAGAAATTGAAAAACAAGTCAAAAACAAGCGTGTCGCGTAACGGTAGTTCGCGATTTTGCGCCGTAAAATTTAAGTAAGTATACAAAGTGGAATATAGCTCGAAATCATTCGAGATAAGAATTTTTTGGACTATTATATCCATAGTTTTCTAACGAAGAAAGAAAATCAAGATTTCATTAAGTAGATTTTGAAAATGTCTAAAACAATTTTCTAAAACATCGCGGTTTTGCAGTTCGGAATCCAAAAAAGGGATATCTTTAAAAATGATATTTTTAAATGTTGTACAAATATGAAATAAATTCTAAATGTGATATCCCGGAATTTCAAGGAATTTAAAATGTGGTAATCTCTTAATTAAATTATTTAAAATTGATAAAATTGTTATTTTCAGATATAAATAACCAATTAATTAATAATGTGATGTTTTAAATTATAGATTGATTTTATATAAGGAAAGATAAAATTGTAAATTAATTAAGTATAAAAGTATATATGTACATAAGGTATGAAGCATAACCAGGCAAGAACAAAATAAAAAGAATCTTGTATGTAACCTATAAGTAATTATGAAAGGCAAGAATAAACAAAGTATAAAAGAAAATATCAATGTACTAATAAGATAAGGTTGTAGACATTAAGGACTCATGCATTAAATACCAGCAAACAATTGAGTCAATTCGAAATGTTGGAAAAGAAAATCTCTGACCCAATATATATTAAATAAAAAAAAGAGAAGAAAGTGTACCAGGCAAAATACAAACCCAGATACACCTACCCTTTATACAAACTTATCTTTCTATATATACATACCTTTTTATTTCTAATCTGATCATCTCAACATAGCAACCAGGAAATAAGAAAACTAAGCATCATTATTTTACAACTTAAACATTTTTTCATGTAAACTAAAACAAGAAAACACACAAGTACATACGAATTGATAGGGGATAAGCATGAAAATGTAAAACTTCATTAATTGCTCTCATATCAGCCTCCATACCAAAAGAAAATCTCTGATCAAATATTGTACTAGCTAGAAACAAAGATTTTTTTTTGTACAAATACAACTATCAAAGCTGCATACTTGTTTTCTATTTATTAAGCTTCCTTTTTTATATCGTTCATTAAAACAATGCAAAACCAGAGAGCCAAAACCTGGAAGCTTCTCCTCAAATATATTCTTTAACATGTAAATACTTTCTTGAAATCAAACCTTGTGATCAACAAGCCTGTAACAACTGCAAGCCTGAAATCAAGTCTTGAATCATCTCATCATCAAGTCTAGTTCAACTAAGCATTTCAGTTTTAAAGAAAATCAAAGCATCTTTCAAAAATCTGAAGTTCATTCCAGTTTTGCAAGCCTTCCTGTTTTCAAAAATCAAGCTTTCTGTTTTAAAAACAAGTGAGTAAATCTTTCATTTAAAAACAGTTTTAAAAATTTCTTGTGATGATCTTATGTGATAAAGTTGTGATATGGGTTGCATGATTTATTTTATCTGGACATATGAATGAGATTGCTTGTTTACCTGTGTGAATATTTGTATATATTCATATCTGTGCTCTATTATTAGCTACAAACTCAACATCATCATCAAATTAATTCCTATCTTCTTAAACTCTCAATATTAGACTTTGAATTCTGAAAAGAAAATGTAAATAACAGTATGATCTTGTTTTTAAAAATAGTTTAAAGTAATTAAATTTAATAAAAAGACTGTAGATATTAAGATTACAGTAAAAATCAAATTTTTGTTAAAACTCAATATCAATGATTTCAACTTTGAATTATATAGTCTGATTCTTGTTAATGAATCATGAATTTTAAAATGAATTTGGTAATTTTTCATTGAGTATTGGCCGAGAATTTGAGAGTTGATCGTTTTTGGGTTTTTGGCCAATTGCCGTTGAATGGCGATGTCTGGGTGTTCGAGTTTTGGCAAGGGGGGAGGCTGGAGTATGGAGGATTGATGGAAAAATATGCATACATTTTTCTGATGACCAGAATGGTCGTGGAACGACGATCTAGGGTTCGAAACCTAGTTTTGAACTGGGAGGTTGCGTGGCGTTTTCTGGTATCGATGGCGCATCGGAGTGGATCGCGTGAGGGGGGTTATGTCATTCGGCCTATGACGCTACCTTGGTCAGGGTATGGGAAGCTCTGGTGGACGGCATTGACATCGACGAGGTCAATTAGTTGATCAAGTTTTGGGTTCTTGTTCGATCGAGAAGCTCGATTTCGCTTTCGAGCTTGGTTTGGATTTTGGGTGGTTGAGATCGAGGGTGGAGATGGTCAGTGATTTGTCGGTGGTGGTCGTGATGACCGGAGCGTCGCCATGCGACTGTGCACGTGCACGTTATATCAGGAACGAATGGAGTTTGGGGAAAACGATGATGTGCTCGGGAACAAACTCGAAGTAGTTGGTGGATCGACTCGAAGATGAGAGAAGAGGAGGGAAGCTCGAAGTTTAGCTCGGGGATTACGAGAAAAGACTCGGGTTTTCGTTGCATTGGCTCGAGTCATTTTAGATTGAGATGCCAGATTTTAAATCTGAGTAGAAATCATAGTTCAGGGTTTAAAGTTTTATGACCGGGTTTTTAAAAGCTTTTAAAACAAGTTTTGAAATTTAAATTGAAATAGTTTTAAAACTATCACTTGATAATGTTTAAAACACTTAAAGGTAAGTTACGATTTGGTAATCTTAATTTATCAAGTTAAATGGTTATTTTATTTAAACTTAATTAATGATTTAATTAAGTAAAGTTAATTAAAGATAAAATGGTTTAAATATGTTAATGGGAATTAAGGCATTAATAATATAATGTTTTATCTTAAGATAATTAAAGTTTTAATGTTTTAGATTAATTAAGTTAATTAAGAAATTTAGGTATAATTAATTAATTTAATTAATTAAGGATAAAGGATTAATTAAGTAATTAATTAAGAATAATTAATTAATTTAATTAGCTAATGATTATGATTGATCAATTAATGATTAGAGATTAATTAATTTGTAATTAGAATATACTTAATTAAGTAATTAGAGGTTGATTAACTGATTAATTAAGAAGTAATTAATCTGTTATTAAGCTTTATCAATTGATAATTAAGATTTATTAATTAATAATTAAAGGATAATTAATCTACAATTAAAGATTTATTAATTTGTTTTAAGGGGTAATTAAGGAATGAATTACCCAATTGTAATTAATCAAATGAATGTGATTAATTTAAGATAATTAATTGATTGATTAATTAAGGATAATCATATGAGGGTTGATTAAGTAAAATTACTTAATGAGATTGAATAGTATAATTACTTAGTGTAAGTAATTAATGTATAATTAATGTAATTAATTAAAGGGAATTACTTAGGAGAAGTAATTAAAGATTTATTACTTAGTGTAATAAATCAAAGGATTTATATAATTAATTAAGAAGTTAATTAATTAAGATAAGTAATTACAGGATGATAATTACTCTTTATGATTAAGGTTGATTAATAGAAGTGATTAATTAAAAGTTTAATTAATTAATGTAATTAATTAAGGATTAATGTAATTAATTATAGTTAATTAATTAATGGAAGTAGTTAATTAAGGATCATTGATTAATGTAATTAATTAAGTAAGAAATGGTTAATTACTGTGAATGGTTAAGAATAATTAATTTGTATAATTAATTAAAGGCTAATTACTTAAGGTAATTAAGAATAACTAATCAGGATGATTAATTAAGATGGATAATTAGAGGATGATCAATTAATTGATTTGTAATTAATTAATGATTAAGTAAGCAAGATTTATGAGATGAAAGTAATTAATTTAATTTATTTAAATTAATTAGAGATGGAAGTAATTAATTTAATTCACTTTAAATTAATTATAAATGGTGATTAATAAATCATTTGCTTATGGATGTTGAATGATATTGATTGTCTTGAATGGTTTGAGATATCAGATATGAGATAAGTGATGTTGTATGATATGGATGCTTTGGTTGAAATATGAGATAATGTGAATTATCTGCTTATGATAATAATGTGAATTATCTATTGTGATGATGTTATGAATTATCTATCTGTGTATATATAGATAATGGAATTGAATTGTTTTAACTTTAAAACAACTTGGACCTAAAAGATACGTTTTGGATTTCGATGAGACCGGGATCGGGTTTCTAGATTTGGATATCCGAAAACCACATCGGTCCAAATTAACAATAGGTCGTGAATCTCAAGTGAAGATGAAGATTCAGAGTGCAAGGGTTATTGTCGTTAACTCTGAGGATGATTCCAAAATGAGTGTAACGAGATAATGCCTTCGGTTTCATTCAAACCCGGAACGAACTTGTATGGATTGAATGCTTTCAGCACATCGTCAGGTGGACAATGAGCATTCTAAGATAAATGTGTTCTATAAAGGTAAATCATAGCCTCAAGCCTCATCAACCGAGAATGGCTAAAACAGGGGAGGTGCAGCAAGGTTAGTTGGTAGCACCCGAGTAGGATAAGATTTCCCCTGTCTAGAGTCCCTTTTTATTCAGCTGTGTGGGCGATTGCTAGCTACAACCGCGGGGTTGTCTTGTTCGGGAATTATCCAGTAAGGGATGGTTCCGGCCTTGTGTTGCAGGGGATTGGGCGTGATCCTCGGTACGGTGGTCTAGGCCACGTACTGTGACGGGCGGTACCCAGTATCCCTACCATTGTATGGAATCCAAAACTCCAATAAGTGCCCTCAGTTTTGATTGTATTACCCACATGTTGGCTAGTATGCTGGAATTTAATAGATGTAACAATTTCAGCTATTTCTTATTTACTTGAAAACCCTAGACCTATTATAATATCACTGAACTTCCTATCGAATGTTTTGGTTAGCGTAAGGTAAAAACATACCCATGTTTATGTGTGGGGAGTCTTACGTGATACCTTTGTTTTCAAAAGGTTTCTAAAATTAAGCAACTTTAACCGTTTACTCATACCAGACCCATGTCTGACCCGGAGTTTATTTCTGTTTTTCTTAAACTCTCGGGTACTCAAATTTTTACGAGTAGCCAAGGGATTCAGGTTAGCTTTGACAAATTCTGGAGGAGCAATGGAGCAGGAGGCTTCAGCGTATAGATATATATTGGTTCCGATGTGTAGTGTTTATCTGTATTTCCAATGTGTTGTATCTCTATGATGTTTTGAGTTGTAATAACTAGACAGGTGTTTATAACTGTCTAGTTTGTGTTGAATAAGTTGTGTAACTCTGATAGATATTGTATACTATGTAATATCTTATGTAATTAATATAATTTATTCGTTTCGCTGTGAGATTCTGATGTTGTTTAGTTTTTTCTTCTCTATCTTTTCTCTTTTCTATCCCTTTCTTTCTTATTGATGATGCGTCTTTCTGGTGCTAGAAAGGCGGGTCGTCACACTAAAAATATTTTAAAATGTTTTAAAAGAGATTTATTTCTAAATGATATATAATTCGTTTTGAAGAATAAAGCTTTTAAAACACTAATTGCTACACTTTTCGTAACGCTTTTCGCAACAGTTTTAAATAACCTTTGAAGTGTAGTTTTAAACTTAACAATTCTTTCCTAAAATTTTTTTGAACGATATTTAAAGAATAATTAAGTATTTTAAATATGATTTAGAAGTTTTAGTAAGAGTTTGAATAAATGGTTAAGAGAAATTGTTTGTAGCACATATGTAAAAAGTGAAGAATATTGAATATAATAACAAAATGAGTATGCGGAAACGACTAGTACATTTGTCCCACCTATGAGGTCTAAACAGTAAAACAAGGTGTGCAACTAAGGTTAGGGATGGAGCAACCAGTGCCCGAACTTACATGGCCTTCGCTTTATCTTTTAGACGAGGGGTGGAACTGATCAAAAAGAAAGCCCGGATGCTCTAAAAGATCATATTTAAGTTTTCCAAGATAAAAAGTAACAAATTTTAGAATATTAATTAACTAATTAACATCTTTTTATCGATGATTAGTACGAAGGAACCGGGATCGGATTTTGGTGATTCCTATCCAAAAAACCGAGATCAGATTTGGGTGATTTCTATTCAAAAATCCCTTCAAACTGATTTTCAAAATAAAACACATTGAAGACAAAGATCTTCATGATGTAGGTCTACTTGCCACTAGTCCATCGAGGTGAAATTTACCATATCTAGGGCGGCAGTAGTGCTCTGTTATGAAAATCTTTGATTTGGAAGAATATGATTTGAAGTTAAGAAAGAAATCTTTGATTAAGATTTAGTGAATGATTTGGAAAGGTTTTCCTAAGTAAAAGAGAAAAGGATTTGGAATTATTCCAAGATCTAAAGTGGTTTAATAAATCAAATAATTTAATAAATGAGGCTTAATGATTCCATATACATTTGAAAAGAAAATGGAATAAATTGAAAAGAATATATCTAAGAAAGATATTTGATTTAAATAAAATATGAAGTAATTGATTGATGATTGATATCCATATATGAACTAAACATCATTTTATTGATAATTGGTTTCGAAGTAACGGGGGTTGGATTTGGGTAACTCCTATCCGAAAACCACTTCGAACCAATGTATACGTTCGAAAACGAAAATGTGTTGAAGATGATAATTATTGAAGACCGGGGATCTTCGGAATGTAGGGATTGATGTCATGACTCCTAGGGGTTTACCCCGCATTATATTTGGCAGTGGTGTCTACATTCTGAAATCTTCTTTATATAGAAGATCGGAGATCTTCTGTAGTGACCCGCCATTCTGTACCCTTTGAGATGACATTTCAGCACACTTGTCCAACCCAAATTGTATGGAAGGGCGAATAACTAGGGGTGAAGAAGAAAAAGATAGAAGAAGAAACTAAAATAACAACACAGAATCTCACAATCGCAGCGGAACAAAATATAATATATAATAACAGATTTTTATATAAAAGAAATCTATAGCTGTTAATTTATATATATATACACAATCATCAGAGTACAACAATCAGTACATCAATACTTGACAGTTATAATAACTTGTCTTCACAAGTGTTGAATATACAGCCTACACACAGCGGAATATAATCAAGTACATAAAATACGTCTCTGTCATCCAGCTCGTCTCCTGAGCTCTATAGCATCCTATCCTGAATCTGTAATACTCGGTCTGACCCGAGCATTATAATAAAATAACACCCGAGTCACTCTGGAAAACTAGTGTGTGAAAACACACTCAATTTGAATTTTATTATATTTCAAAATCCTTTAAAAACAAAGGTATCTCGTAAGACCTTGCCACACATAAACACGATGGGTTTTTACCTTACGATAACCAAATATTTTATATCAAAATCATCTGATATTATAATAGGGTCTATAGAAAGTAAATTAGAAAATAGCTGAAATGCTTACATCTCAAGTTTCAGCAATATTTGGTATACAATCAAAACCGTACAGGCTCGTAGTGGATATTGGATCCCATAAAATGACTGGGCTACTGGGGTACCGCCCATCATAGTACACCTCTATAAAAATGTACCGAGATCGTACCAAACGATCCTTGCCAACACAGGACCGACCTATCCCTAACCTGGATTGTACCGAATATGTTATCACCCCGGGTGTTCCCACCCTTATCTAGCGCTCTCTTTTTCATGCACAACCATATTCATAATTTTAATGTAATATATCCGAGGGTATCTAGAAAGATGATAACATGCCCTACTTGGATGCGACCCACTTAGCCCTGCTGCATCTCTCCTGTTTTAGTCATTCCCGGTTGATGAGGCTTGAGGCTACGTTTTACCTTTAGAACAACATTCATACATGGAATGCTAACACTGCCTTCCAGGCAATAATGCAATGATAGCATTCATCCATACAAGTTGTCCTGGGTCTGGTAAACCGAATCTCCATAATCGTCGTCTTCATTGCCTTCTTGATACCACAATTCGTAACGCACAAATCGAATCGATGTGGTTTTTGGATAATTAAATCTGATCCCAGTCTCTTCGAAACGATCGATGAATTTTGCCAAATTTGATAGTCTGTTATTTAACTATAAAATACCAATCGTCCAAATCATACATTTCATTTCCCATGTAAACCACTGAGCTTCACTTTCATTAATTTAAAATCACTTTTCAAAAACTTGGAAATCAATTCCATATACTTATCTCACAAAAATGAGTATATTCACAAAACGAAATGTTTTCGATACTTAGAAAATAAACCAAGTTCTTATCTTAACAATATAAGTTTATTTCAAACCATTCCTTTTTGAAACTTAAAGAACCTTTCCCATATACTTACAAAAATGTATAAGTATCTTAACCAATTATTTAGAAAGATTTACTTAACTCAAGATCATATTAAAATGATTAAACACAAGTATCTTTTAGAACAAAGATATAAATATTCCAAAATGCCCTTTCTCTCTTTAACTATCTTCCTTTTTTATTTAGAATATCTACTTTATAAAACTTCATGTTTCTTTACAAAGGTACTCTTCCCACATCTCCTGACCATTTACAAAATTCCTTTTTTCCATAATCATTCAAAATATATTCCCTTTCTAAAACCCAACATTTCATTTTTCAACTTCTTAAAATAATACTCTTTCCATAAAATAAATCTCCTTATGATATTTTCATTTAATATAAATACTTCAGAACCAATCCCTTATTCATTTAAAATGAATGACTTAATCTCATAAAAATACACTTTAACCCCTTTTCTAGTAATAATATATAATTTGAACCCAATTAAAGAATTACATATAATATGCTATAATAGCTTCAAAACAACCCTTAAAAATTCACCTAATTAATTAATATAAAACGATATAGTTAAAATAAAGTAACTGATACTTTACTATCCATTTATCATTTAATTATATTACCATAAATAAATAATACCATTTAAAATCTCTAAACGGTTCTTTCACAATTTAATCAAAACGACCAATATTTCTTTATAACCACTTTTCAAATCATTTATAAACAATAACTTATCAAAATACTTGTATATATTCACTAAATAAACATTTCACTTCAGATTTTAAAATCTGAAGTTAAACACAATCGGAAACCTTTCAAATTTCAAAACAAGCTTAATAGCTCCAATGGTACTTCAACAAGCAACCATTATATTCAATTTAACTATCAAAGTTAAATTATCAAAATTCACATGATCCATTTACAAACATACATCTAAATCCATGATTAACGATCAATCCGTTAAACGGCTCTTATCCATATTGATTTGACTATTAATTAACATTTTCCCAAGTTCTATATCATAGCATATCCGAAGTTTATCATGCTTCTAACATATCGTTCAAGCCATATTTCCATTTAATACTAGATGGTGTTTATTTGGCCAAATAGACAACACCAATATATTCCAATTCAATTTACGTTATAATTAAACAACGTAATTCAAAAAAAATCCATTTATCAAATTTCACACATATGTGATTCAGTACTGGAAATAAACTTAAAAGCAAACATAAACAGTTTAATAGCAATTCGAGATGCTATATCATGATCCTTGATCCGGTTCGACCAATCTAATAGCATTTCAAGATGCTATATCGTCATCCTAAATTAATTTCAACAAATCACCAATTTCAACCATCAAGAATTTCAACCATCCAAACAGCATAAATAAATTTATTCGCTATAAAACCTTACTGATTAACCAAATGAGTGAGTTTAATTCACCTTGACTTTTCTTGTCGCTTTCGCGTTCTGGTTTCGATTAAATTCGAACGCCTTCGAATTTAACTGGAAATTCAGCAAGCTCTAATCGACTCCAAACTAATTCCTGAGTGTAGCATTCGTAGATATGAACGCAATGCAACACGTTTCACCAAAATTCGATTCCATATGAAAAAAATATCGCATTAAAAAGTTTTCCAAACTTTAATATATGATTATCTTAATTTTATCACAAATATAAATTTCGATACCCTTGAAACTTCGACCCGGTCCAACATCCTTTTCCCCCTTCCTTTCTTCTTCCTCAGTTGATCTACACTGTGCACACACGAAAAAAGGCCCAGGCTGTGCACGTTTGTCACTAACACCAAGCTTCGTTCGCCGATTCCTAAATCTAACTTCACCATTGCAATTCTCTCCTCCTCCTTGACTCGTCAGCAACCATAACATCACCTCTGAATGACCCTATCGAAATGCGACCTGAAGCCCTTCATCGTGACTGTAGCAGTGTCGCAACCCCTAATACGAGGCCGAGCTCCCCCATATAACCACCATACGTGTGATTCTCCTCGACAACTCCAACGCCGAACTCGATTCCACCCATCGCTGCCCCCATAGACCAGAAATTGGAACCCTAGTTCTAAAACCCAAAACCATGCCACTGTCATTCCAAAAATCTGCACGCAACCTTTGAAACAATTGCAGATCGAAGACCATGCTTTAAATAAGATTTATAAAATTCACTTCAGGATTTTTATTGTTTTGTATTTAAGTGATTTTGATTTTTGAAACTTCCTTTTCTTTTTCTTGTTGTACTATGATTGCTATATTTAAAAGAAGAAAGAAGAAGCATATTACAGAAGGAATAAGAAGGTACGAGAATAGGATAATATATAGTTTGATTAAAAATTTTGGTTGATAAGACATTTGAAAATTATATATATAATTCCAAAATATCTAGATATTTATTTTTAACCCCTATTGAAGTGTGCCGTTCCTAATGCTATACCCATATTCTGAACGAAATGGAACCAGTTTCGGGACCTAATTCGATCGTATGGAGAAGATAGCTTTTTGAACCCAATTATAATATTAAATTTTCGATATTAATTTCAACATGTTTCTATCTTGTACGACCAAACGGTAACTCCAAATGCTACAAAATTTGAAATCCTGTAATAATACACTATTACGGATCCAATGAAATTGGTTTCATCGAATACCGAAACTGTGCTCTGGAAAGCTATTTTCGCTCGTAAATTAAAACGAGATATTTTAAAAATCGAGTAAATCACCTCTAAATTCAATTTAAAATTTTATTTACATTTATTCTTATTAATAAAAATTAAATAAGCCTTTAAATTATTTTTATCAAGCTTAAAACCCAATATTCCACTATTTAACCAAATTTTCAATTATTAAGTTTACTATTCATCAAATCCATTTAATCGCTATATTTGGAAATTTAAACCATTTCACTAATCTAACCAAAATATCCATATTCAAAATAAATTAATATTTCCAATTCAACATTTTAAAATAAATTAAACATTCAAAACCAAATGACCAAAATTCCGGGTCGTTACATTCCTTCCCCCTTAAAAGAATTTCGTCCCCGAAATTGCTAAGGTAGGAAAATGCTCCAAAACCATTTCTTTTCAAAAACCCATTTGATTAAAATTCTATTATTACCATTTCCTAAGTCTTTTAGACTCACTCAAATCCATTAATTTCTATTTATTCATTAAATTCCATTATTTCAAGCTTAAATTTCAAATCAATTTAGTTAACAAGAATTTTCTCCAAAAATTTTCTACCACCCTAAATTTCTGAAAAAAAAATTGACAGAGTCTCCCATGTATGAAGAGCCTTTAACAATATCATAAATATGATAAATATAATATACATTGACCCACACGGTCGGAAACACAATATATATCAATATTTAATTCATTTTCACTTTTAATGCGTAAGCGTATCTTATATTAGCGTTATTAAGCGAGTTCGCTGCATTTTTATGAAATTACACAACCAAAATATACCCAAACAGCTCCTTGTACCTGTACTTACTTAAATAAAGCACATAAGTTACATAACCATGAAATTTTCATAACATTCCATTCCTTTAACAAACTTAAACACATGTTTTCCACAAAACAAACATATTATAATATGTATATTTGGAATGCGTAAACAAGTACAAGACTCAAACATTCAATTATCCGTTTCAAATCAAGGTATATTCAATTTCAAATTGATTCACAATCAATTTATTTGCATTCAATTCATATTAATTTCACTTCCAACTTATATTACATCTTTTCCATTCACTTTCATTTAACTCACACAGTGTTGTTCACTTCATTTTATAGTGAATGGCATCTCATTACGTGCTAATTTATTTATAAACCATTTCATAAACTTATTTCTATGGTATATTATAAGCATTCCATACTGTTACTTAAGTTCATATTCAGCTTAAAAACTTAAGTTCATACCCAATCTTATCCAATCCATATTCCAAAATCATATTCAATTCATTTACTCTTAAATTGAATTCATTTCTTATTATCGAATACTTAACCATTTTAACTTGGTCTTACTTTTCCACTTTCTCAGTTTAATAAGTTATACAAACTTATTTATTCACAATTCCCTGAATTTCCACTTAAGTTTACTTACATTCTATATTTATAACATATAGTTATATAATCGCTTCACAATTCATGTTTACATTCAATTTACTCAAATCTAATTTACCCTCCACTTAAAATTCAAAGTTTTGAATTTCCATTCCTTTACCATAACATCAAACCATTTTCATTTTCGTTTTACCACTTCATTTCTCAATTCTTAAGTTCAAGAACTTATTTACTTAAAATCTCATATTGCTCACTTGAGTCCATTCACTTCTTATAATCATAACTCTGGATTATATATATCACTTATAGCTTAAGTGTATCAATTCCATTCAATAATCATAACTTATAGTTATATAACAGTTTTACATTTCAAACTCTATATGCAATTCAATTCAAATCCAATTCAATTTTAATTAACTTATGTTAGGTTGAATTTCAACCCATATTATTTCATTTTAACTTACTCAAGTTAAACTTTAATTCCAGGATTAAAATTCACGCTTTCCTTTCTTGTCTATATCAACTCCAAATTATAAGTTCAATAACTGATTTTCTCCTGACTTCACAAATCATTTAAATGGAAATCCCAGAATTCAATCACCCGGTTTTATTTCAAATCATTTTGAAATCATAAATATACATATATCCATTTTCGTATATTAAATCATACTTCCAGAATTTTAAAACAACTTGGTTTTGCCCAAGACAATTTCCTTTTGGAAATTTCTAAAACAAAACTTGTTTACTAAACAAATTCAAAGCAAATAATCATAGCTAATCACTACGTTAGCAATCCATCACTTAGAAACTCGAAAATGAACACTGATGATGCGGCCGTCATCACCAAAATTTTTTTCCAACGATTGAACTGATTTTAGTGCTTCCTTACTTTAAAAACCCATTCAAAACATTTCCATCCAGATATATGGCCAAAAATAATATCACCATTCTATCTTTCAAACACTTTGGAAAACATTTCCAAAATCTCCAAGATTTTAAAAATTCCCAAATACTTAGTTTAAATCCATTTAAAACATTTCCAAAATTTCTGAGATTTAAATTCTAGTTTGACTCCACTTTTAGTTACAAACCATATGTATAATCATACTTATACAATTTCTATTTGGTTATATATACCATCTCCATTCTTATAATCTTGTTTTGATTATGATGATATCAACCAAACATCCATATATATATATATAATAATAATTCAAAAATATTTCTTGTATATCAAAATATAGTTTGGGTAAAATTATTTCAATTACCCTCATCAAAACAATACTATGTCAATTTACCCTGTTTAAGAGTTTGGAAACCCCTATCGATACGGTTTTACTTCCCGTACCGAACAGTATTCATAAACACTCTACTGATAAGTCAACACAATATAAATGTTTTATATTTAATAACAAATACGCGTGCATGTCTATTAATACACTCAAACTTATTCTAGGGTATTACTGACCCTACCTCTAATGAGTAATCCCCACCAAAGCCAAGGTTCTCGCTTAACCTTCAACTTTGATACCACAATGTAGCGACCCGCCGTTCCATACCCTTTGAGCTGACATTTCATCACACTTGTCCAACCTAAATTGTATGGAAGGGCGAATAACTAGGGGTGAAGAAGAAAAAGATAGAAGAAGAAACTAAAACAACACAGAATCTCACAATCGCAGCTGAACAAAATATAATATACAATAACAGATTTTTGTACAAAATAAATCTGTAGCTGTTAATATATATATACAATCATCAGAGTACAACAATCAATACATCAATACTGGCATTTATAATAACTTTTCCTCACAAGTGCTGAATATACAGCCTACACACAGCGGAATATAATCAAGTACGTAAAATACATCTCTGTCATCCAGTTCGTCTTCTGAGCTCTATAGCATCCTATCCTGAATCTGTAATACTCGGTCTGGCCCGAGCATTATAATAAAATAACACCCAAGTCAGTCTGAAAAACCAGCGTGACAAAACACACTCAATTTGAATTTTATTATATTTCAAAAATCCTTTAAAAACAAAGGTATCTCGTAATACCTCGCCATACATAAACATGATGGGTTTTTACCATACGATAACCAAACGTTTTATATCAAAATCATATGATATTATAATAGTGTATATAGAAAGTAAATTAGAAAATAGCTGAAATGCTTGCATCTCATGTTTTAGCAATATTTGGTATACAATCAAAAATGTACAGGCTCGTAGTGGATATTGGATCACATACAATGACTAGGCTATTGGGGTACCACCCATTATAGTACACCTCTAGAAAATTGTACCGAGATCGTACCTAACGATCCCTGCCAACACAGGACCAGCCTACCTCTAACCTGGATAGTACCGAATATGCTATCACCACGGGTGTTCCCACCCTTATCGAGCGCTCTATTTTTCATGCACAACCATATCCATAATTTTAATGTAATATATCTGAGGGTATCTAGAAAGATGATAACATACCCTACTTGGGTGCGACCCACTTAGCCCTACTGCATCTCTCATGTTTTAGTCATTCCCAATTCATGAGGCTTGAGAAAACGTTTTACCTTTAGAATAGCATTCATACTTGGAATGCTAACACTGCCTTCTAGGCAATAATGCAACGATAGCATTCATCCATACCAGTTGTCCTGGGTCTGGACAAGCCGAATATCTATAATCGCCGTCTTCATTGCCTTCTCGATATCATAATTCGTAACGCACAAATCGGATCGAAGTGGTTTTCGGATAATTAAATCTGATCCCAGTCTCTTCGAAACGATCGACGAATTTGGCAAGATTTGATATTCGGTTGTTTAACTATCAAATAACAATCATCCAAATCATACATTTCATTTCCCTTGGAAACTGCTGAGCTTCACTTTCATTAATTTAAAATCACTTTTCAAAAATTTGGAAATCAATTCCAAATGCTTATCTCACAAAAATGAGTATATTCACAAAACGAAATGTTTTCGATACTTAGAAAATAAACCAAGTTCTTATCTTAACAATATAAGTATATTTCAAACCATTCCTTTTGAAACTTAAAGAACCTTTCCCATATACTTACAAAAATGTATAAGTATCTTAACCAATTATCTAGAAAGATTTACTTAACTCAAGATCATACTAAAATGATTAAACACAAATATCTTTTAGAATAAATATATAAATATTCCAAAATACCCTTTCTCTCTTTCACAATCTTCCTTTTCGATTTAGAATATCTACTTTATAAAATCTCCATGTTTCTTTACAAAGGTACACTTCCCACATCTCCTGACCATTTATAAAATTCCTTTTTTCCATAATCATTCAAAGTATATTCCCTTTCTAAAACCCAACATTTCAATTTTATAACTTCTTAAAAAAATACTCTTTCCATAAAAGAAATCTCCTTATGATATTTTCATTTAATATAAATACTTCAGAACCAATCCCTTATTCATTTAAAATGAATGACTTAATCTCATAAAAATATCACTTTAACCCCTTGTCTAATAATAATTTATAATTTGAACCCTACTAAAGAATTACAGAGAATATGCTGTAATAACTTCAAAACAACCCTTAAAAATTCACCTAAGTAATTAATCTAAAAATGATATAGTTTAAATAAAGTAATCGATACTTTACTATCCATTTATCAAATAATTATATTACCATAAATAAATAATACCACTTAAAATATCGAAATAGTTCTTTCACAATTTAATCAAAATGAACAATATTTCTTTATAACCACTTTTCAAATCATTTATAAACAATAACTTAACAAAATACTTGTATATATACACCAAATAAACATTTCACTTCAGATTTTAAAATCTGAAGTTAAACACAATCGGAAACCTTTCAAATTTCAAAACAAGCTCAATAGCTCCAATGGTAATTAAACAAGCAACCATTATATTCAATTTATCTATCCAAGTTAAATTATCAAAATTCACATGATCCATTTACAAACATACATTTAAATCCATGATTAACAATCAATCCGTTAAACGACACTTATCCATATTGATTTGACTATCAATAAACATTTGCCCAAGTTTTATCATAGCATATCAGAAGTTTATCCCGCTTCTAACATATCGTTCAAGCCATATTTCCATTTAATACTTGATGGTGTTTATTATGCCAAATAGACAACACTAATATATTCCAATTCAATTTACGTTATAATTAAACAACATAATTCAAAAACAATCCATTTATCAAATTTCACACGTATGTAATTCAGTACTGGAAATAAACTTAAAAACAAACATAAACAATTTAATAGCAATTTGAGATGCTATATCATGACACTAGATCCGGTTCAACCAATCTAATAGCATTTCAAGTTGTTATATCCTCATCCTAAATTAATTTCAACAAATCACCAATTTCAACCATCAACAATTTCAACCATCCAAATAGTGTTTGCACAAAAAATGGACAAACACCTCAAAGTTGTATGATTTAATAGATCTTATGTTGTTCTTAGTGATTTTGGAGGTTTATGCAAAAATATGAAAAACAGGGGCTAAACTGTAAAAAGACACGCAGATTTATAGTGGTTCAGCCAGAATGTGCCTACGTCCACTTTATATGTTATTTCTCTTCTTTTGTTGTGATTACAAGTACAAAGCTTCGGTACAAGTAAAAGAAGGTTGTTTGAAAGTTCCTTCCGTGCTTGAGCTCTCAAACTTGTCCCCATTGTTGTACCCCTGCCCCTCTATTTATAGAGTGAGGTTGGGAGTAGGGGTCTTGGTTGTATACAGCTGCTGGTGGGCCTGGGCTGACGTGATCTGGCCTGGCACGTCTTGGTCCGACAGCGTTTGGTCCGGTGGTAGGAGGTTGGTTCGGCATGGTCTGAAGGAGGTTGGTTCGGCAGTCTGGAATGAAGGTTGGTTCGGCAGTCTCGAGAGAAGGGCTGGTTCGGCAGTCTGGAAAGGAGGTTGGTTCGGCAGTCTGGAATGAAGGTTGGTTCGGCAGTCTCGAGAGAAGGGCTGGTTCGGCAGTCTGGAAAGGAGGTTGGTTCGGCAGTCTGGAATGAAGGTTGGTTCGGCAGTCTGGAATGAGGGTTGGTTCGGCAGTCTGGAATGAGGGTTGAAACGTACCCAACATTTGCCCCCCAAAGCGGGGCGTATGACGGTATACGTCGTGCTTTGTTTTGTCTCGAGTGACCGTATTCGGTACCTGAGCCGAACCGGCTGGTCCGGTCATTCATTCTTCCCTTATAAATAGGGGGCTTAGGCCATCGCTTTTCCTATCAAGTGATTTAGCCGAACCAAGTTATTAAATAAATTAAACATTCTAGCCGGACCAAGTGATTTAGCCGAACCAGGTACGATTATTCCTGCCGAATGAACTGTTGAGTTGTACTACCGAATGACTTATTGAGTTATACGACCGAATGAACCATTGATTTATACGACCGAATGAACCATTGATTGATACGACCGAATGAATCATTGATTTGTGCCACCGAATGAACTATTGAGTTATACGACCGAGTGAACCATTGATTTATACGACCGAATGAACCATTGAGTTATACGACCGAATGAACCATTGATTGATACGACCGAATGAATCATTGATTTGTGCCACCGAATGAACTATTGTACCGAGTGAACATGTGTTTCATACTTCGACCTTTTTAAGTGAAATTCCATATTATATGCTTACTTGTTTACATCCTTTGTTCTAACACTATGCTTTTCCGGTGTTGTAGATAATGTCTCGCAAAGTAGAAACTCGTTCGGATAAGAAGAAGTCCCATGGCGAAGGAGAGTCCTCGGCCGTGACCCCAGCTCAATCAGGATCGGAGCGTCATGGGCCCGCCCCAAGGTCATTAGTGGATGGACATGGTCCCCAGGAGCTGCTGGATTCCCCGCCTGACTGCTTTCCTAGCTCTCTCAAAGAGGAGCAGCTCGATGTTATATCTCGTTCCTTTGGGATCGATAGAGCCCTCATGCTGTTGCCGGGCCCAGGAGTCATGCCATACAATCCTCCCGAAGGGTACTTTGCTTATAGTAGGTACCATTGTATGTGTGGTGCTATCCCGCCTCTCAATGCTTGGGTAGTCAGCTTCCTCACGTATCTGAAGATGGCCCCATTCCAGCTTCAGCCCAACTCCTATGCCATACTGGCGAGCCTCTTCGTTATCTTTCAGAGGAAGTACGGGCGCCCTCCTTCAAACCGGGAGATCCGGTACTTATATAATTTGAGAGGCTACAAGAAAGGATCCCCGTACATTAGCTTGGAGTCAGCCGTGACCTTCAAACCGGTCTTGGATCTGTACTCTAAATTCAGCATGTTCAAGAAAGAGTGGTTCTTTGTTAGGGACGAATCCGTTTCAATCCGGCGCTTTACCTCTGGATGTAAGTTGATGCTTTTACTTGTAATTTCTATTCCGATTGCGATGCTTCTTCTCATACTTTCTCATTTTTGCTAGCGATAGGTGGCTTTCCGGTTGTGGAGACTGACCGCTTGGTTCAGACGGCGGCTGAGATAGAAGCCATTCTTGGGAAATATAGATCATCTGCCTTCTTGATTAGAAATGCGATTCTTCTGGACTATAACCTAATCCTTCCGCAGCAGTCTGTAGTTAAGTTGAGGGAAACGGCGGAGGAGAGGGCGGCTGCTCAGACCAAGGAGGGTGTTACGGCAGAGGGTAGCAAGAGGAAACCCTTCACAAAACCTCCAGCTGTCGGAGGTAAGAAACTCAAGAAATCGGACGGTCCTTCCCCCAGCAATTGTCCACTTACCCGGGAGGAGGAAGACATAGAGGAGGAACGAGGCGAGGGTGGAGATGGTCGGGATGGTGACAAAGGTGGCGATGGCGTCGGGGCCCTACTCCCTGGGCAAGCGGGCGAGATTCAGGAGTGGACGGATGATGCGTTCCACCAGGCTTTTGAGGGGTTGGATGAGGATCCGGCTTTGGCAGAGAAGACCGGGAAGTCGGACAAAGCCGGGACTGGTGCAAGTGAGTCTTCTCCGACCATTCCAGCCAAGGTGGCTCTGACGACCCAAGGTGAACTCTTGACTCCTGCATGCTTCATTAATGATAAGGACTTAGGAATATTTTATGACCCGCTCCCGTCCTGGAATGAAATCTAGGACTTATTGCAGTATCCCACTCCTCCCCAGGGTTTGTACAACCACAGCTGTGTTTCTTTTCCTTTTTTAACTTGTAATTTACCGCGTTTCTTGAATCGTATAGTAATGTAAGATTGTGACGCTTGTTCTTTATATCAGGAGCAGGCAAGACGTCCAAAGCTTCAGACCTCCGACACAGGCTTGAGCAATATAAACTTTCCAAAACTTCTGCTAAGCCGAAGCCCTCAACCCAACGCTCCGGGGATGTAGTCGGCTACCGTCCTCTTCTTGGGGTCATCGAAGAGGGTATTCAGCAGAGGAAGAGGAGTCATCCTTTATCCGAAACTTCGCCCGGTCCTCAGCCTCCGGCTCAGCCTATTCATGACATCACTGAGGAGGGTAGCGAGTTTGCACCTTCTCCGCACCCGTCCGGAAACCCTTCTGTTATTCATATCGACCGTCCCGACTTGGCCCGTAATCCATTTGCGGGTCATCCTGATCTGGATCCAAGTTCTCATGATATTATTTTTGACGAAGTCACTGGTGAACACCTTCTCCCCCGTAACCCCATGGTACGAGTACTTGATGAAGCCAAGTCCTTAGATCTCGATCTACTCACTACTCGCATAGTCACTATGGGAGACGAGGCCAAGGCTAATATTGATCGGGTGGCAGAGGAGACCAAGAAGCTGATGGGGCATCATGCTCGGCTGGTTAAGGCCGGAGAGGAGATTGGGAGCGCCAATATCCGACTTCGATTGGTGGTTTCGGATCAGGCCAAACAGCTTGCGGATCAGGCTATTCAGATTTCTCAGCATGAGGCTGATACTGGGCGACTAAGGAAAACCATGGAAGAGGCCAGTCGGGCCGAATTGCGGAAAATGGAAGCTACCTACAAAGAGCGGATTGACATGGCTATTGCCACGGTGGATGAGGTTCGGAGAGCGGATCTCGAGCAGGTGGAGGAATTGTCCGAGAAGCTTGAGGCTGCAGAGCTTGCTCAAGCTAAGTTGAGGGAAGAGATGGAGGTGATGCGGAGGTCCCTTCAGGCTGATTGCTCGAGATACAGATTGGAGAGAGATGCTGCCGTCGAAAGGTTGTCGGCTTCCGATGCCCGGATGAGGGAGTTTGAGGAGAATGAGGGAATGATGGATGACATGCTCCAGGACATGTATTTCCGGACTTGGAAGCAGGGCAATCTCTCTTGGATGGATGATTATCCCAGGGTCATGGCCAAGATCTATCTTCGGGCTTTGGAGGAGGCTAAGGCTGATGCAGATAAAGAAGGTGGAATGGTCTTCAGTATGGATGTGGTCACTGCCCAGTTCACCAAGGAGGAGAAAGTGGCGGTAAAGGAGGGTATGCGGCTGCTTTCTGCTGAGGAGGCAGGTGTGCAGGTAGAGGATGACGACCAGGATGGTCAAGAAGCAGGTGCTGGTAAGTCTTCCTTTCTAGCCTTTCCATTAACTTGGTTACTTATCACTAATGAATCCTTTTTATGACCGGACAGGCGGGCAACAGAGCAAGGACAAGACTTCGACGCAACCGGCTCCCTGATTAGACCTGGAAAATTCTTTTTGTAGGCTTGGCATTGCTGTATTTGTTAGTCTTAAGACAGTAGAGTAACTTCTAAGTTGTAATTCTTGCTACTTGTAATAATCAACATCATTCTTGACATGTAATTTTTTAACTTAAACTGATTTTGTCATTTCTTGAACATTTGTTGTTATTTCGACATATCGTATGAGAATTGTAGCTATGTATATTCTAGTAATTAGATTGTGTTTGATGTGAGACTCTGGTTCTACACCATAATTTTGTGACTTGCAATATTAGCGTGTGGTGTGAACAAATTATAGTCATGTATTTGCACATAAAAGAAGAAAATACCGCCTTTCATGTTTTAATCGTAAATGGCAGTCTTGAATATCTCGTAGGACCGAGCATAGAATGCAGTCGAATGTCCTGCCACTGTGAGTCCCTACACCCATTGGCGAGTATCTCCTACTCTGTATCATGTACTTTAGGGATTGTTATAGGGGATAGGAAAAAAGCTTTTTAAGTAAAATTGAAATACGTGAAATAGTAAAACTTCCAATCACGGAAGGCCTTCGATGTGCTTAAGTTCGTGGCAAACGGGTTTTGTAGTCACTTTCCCTAGCTGTGGGTCTTGGAGACATTTGTCACCCATCTTACGCCTCCGCGGGGAGTTAATTCTTTTTTACCACAGCCGCACTTAAGACACATCAGAGCCGAGATCGCGCACAGTAACTACCCGGGCCATTATGGCCCGTAATCGTGGGTATTATTCGATTTACTGTGGCCGGCTAGCGTGGGTGCCGATCGTCAACTGTGAACTGCCCCTGGCTGGCCACACCTTATGTTGGGGCTTATAGTCGGTTCACAGTTGCCGGCGAGCCTAATGCCGTAATGAGCTGCCTCGGCTATAGTCGGCCTTCTCGGTGGCTTATAATCGGCTCATTACAGTTGGCTTTAAGGGCCGTCGCGAGCAATGAGTTAACCCGCAGCAAAGGGATGCTGGAGCAAAAGTGTCTCATTGGCGAGGGCATAGATTCGCATAGTACCTGTTAGGTCTTGTCCAGGTGAAGTTGTGTTGTGGAGCGCTTTGAATAGGAGTGCTGTATACTCAGGATTTTGTTCAACAGAAAAGGATAAAGTTAACAAGCAGCCAAGATACAAAGGAACAAAAAAAAGAGACAAGATTTTTTAAAGTGGTTCGGCACGAAAAGGCCTACGTCCACTGATTCTCTTTGTTAATTCACTTCATATGGGCAATACAAGTTAAGAAAAGTATCGACGGAGGTGTTGGATGTTCCATGCCCTCTGGAACACCTCTCCGTCCACTGTTGACAAAATATAGGCTCCGTTGTGGAGATCTTTATGAATTACATATGGTCCATCCCAGATTGGGTCTAGTGCTCCGGGGCGAGGGAAGATTCGCTTGAGGACAAGATCCCCTTCTTGTAAGGTACGATGCTTGACTTTGGAGTTGTATTGTGCTGCCACTTTTTGCTTGTGGGCTGCTGTTTTGAGGATTGCATCGTTTCTTCTCTCCTCGATTAGATCCAAAGACATGTGAAGGAGTTCTTCGTTCTCTTCTGGGTTATAGTGGATCCGACGATGGGAAGGCACAATAGTTTCAACTGGGAGCATAGCCTCCGATCCGTATGCCAAAGAGAAAGGAGTGTGCCCTGTCGATGTTCTGAAAGATGTGCGATAGGCCCATAGTGCCGTAGGAAGCTCATCCACCCAAGCGCCCTTTGACTTTTCGAGCTTCTTTTTGATTAGAGTTTTCAGAATTTTGTTGACCGCTTCGACTTGTCCGTTTGCCTGGGGATATGCTACGGATGAGAAGCTTTTATGAATTCTGTGTTTTTGGCACCAGTTGGCGAATTCCTCGCTGTCAAATTGAAGTCCATTGTCTGATATGATTTTGAGTGGGACTCCGTACCTGCACAGAACATTTTTGATCAAGAAGTTAATAACTTTTGCTGAAGATACTTTATTTAGATGTTCCGCTTCCACCCATTTGGTGAAATAATCAACTGCCACTATAGCATATTTGGCCCCGCCTCGGCCCATTGGTAGCTCGCCGATTAAGTCAATTCCCCATATCGCGAAGGGCCAAGGGCTGGTCATCTGAGTAATCTCGGTTGTTGGTAGCCGAGGGATCTTAGCAAATTTTTGGCATCTGTCACATTTCTTGACGAAATCTAAGGCGTCCTTGCTTAAGGTGGGCCAGAAATATCCGTATCGGAGTATCTTTTTTGCTAATGTTTGCCCCCCGGTGTGATCTCCACAGCTCCCCTGATGGATGTTGGATAAGATTTCCTTGGCTTCCCTTCCGGCGACACACCTTAATAATGGGTTGGAGAAACCGCGCCGATAGAGGATGTCTTCTTGTATCGTATAGCGGGACGCTTTCCTCAAGATTTTCTTGACTTCATTGCGCCCGTTGGGTAGTGTGCCACCTTGTAGGTAGTCTCGGATAGGAGACATCCAAGTTGCTTCTTCGGCTGCGGCTATCAGATTCACTTGTTCAAAACTCGGGACCGTTTGCTTTGAGATGGTTATTGCCCCGAAGATGGCGATGTCTCTCATACTCGCTTGCTTTGCCAATTCGTCGGCCTCTTGGTTCTCTTCCCGAGGGATGTGTTTGACTAAGTACTGATCCAATCGGCTGAGAAGCAACTTGGTCTTCTTTAGATATGCGATGAGTCGTTCCTCTCGAGCTTGGAATTCCCCTAGTATTTGATTAACAATAAGTTGAGAATCGCTGTGAAGACACAAAGAATTGGCTCCGATTTCTATGGCAATTTCTAGTCCAGCTATCACTGCTTCATATTCTGCATCGTTGTTGGTGGCAGCAAACTCCAACCTTATAGCATAGTGCAGTTTATTTCCCTTGGGAGTGATTATTACCACACCTGCCCCCGAGCCTTGTTCGTTAGATGCACCGTCCACAAAGAGATTCCACTTGATATCTTCCGTTATTTCCAGTTGCTCCTTATCCTCGTTGGTAGTGAATTCTGCAATGAAATCAGCCATGGCTTGTCCCTTGATGGCGGTGCGAGGGTGATAGGTGATATCATATTGACTCAGCTCGATACACCATTTAAGTAGTCGCCCGGAAGTGTCGGGACGATGGAGTACCTGCCTCAGTGGTTGATCGGTCAGAACTTTGATGGAATGGGATTGGAAGTAGTGACGTAGTTTTCGTGAAGTGATTAGTAAACAGTATGCTAACTTTTCAAGCTTAGGATATCTGACTTCTGCCCCAGTAAACCTTTTACTGACGAAGTAAACTGGTCGTTGCGTGCGGTTGTCTTCCCTTACCAAGGCAGCGCTTAGAGCGTGAGATGACACAGCAAGGTATAGGTATAATTCTTCGCCTTCGCTTGGGGTCGAGAGTACCGGTGGTTTCTGGAGGTGTTCGATTAGGTTAAGGAAAGCGGTTAAGCATTCGTCCATCCATTCGAACTTTCCTTTATCTTTCTTTAGAGCTTCGAAAAAGGGGACGCACTTGTCCGTTGCTTTGGAGATGAATCGGCTTAGGGCAGCCACTTTTCCATTTAGGCTTTGCATTTCCTTTCGGGTGGAAGGTATCTTGATGTCCCTTAATGCTCGGACTTGTTCAGGGTTTGCTTCTATCCCTCGGGCATGGACGATGAATCCTAAGAATTTTCCCGATGACACTCCGAAGGAGCATTTTAGTGGATTCAACTTCATTCCATACTGTCGAAGTACCTGGAACATTTCGCCTAGGTGGCTTACGTGATCTTTGGCTTTCCGTGATTTTACCAGCATGTCGTCTACATATACTTCCATTGTTCGTCCTATTAGCCCTGCAAACATTTTGTTGACGAGGCGCTGGTAGGTGGCTCCTGCATTTTTAAGTCCGAAGGGCATCACTTTGTAGCAGTATAAACCCCGGTCGGTGATGAAACTAGTGTGGTCTTGGTCGGGAGCATGCATAGGAATTTGGTTATATCCTGAGTATGCATCCATAAAAGACAGGAGCTCGTGCCCGGCTGTGCTGTCTACAAGTTGGTCGATTCGGGGAAGCGGGAAGCAATCCTTTGGGCAGGCGTCGTTTAGGTTGGAGAAGTCAATGCAGGTCCGCCACTTCCCATTAGCCTTCTTTACTAGTACCGGGTTGGCGATCCATTCTGGGTAAATAGCTTCTCGTATGAAGTCATTGGCGAGTAGATTCTTTACTTCTTCATCGAGGGCTGCTGATCGCTCTGCCCCCATACTTCTCTTTTTTTGTTTTACAGGCGCCTTGGTAGGATCAATGTTTAATACGTGGCACGCTATGTCGGGGGAGATTCCGGTCATGTCAGCGTGTGACCAAGCGAATACATCCAAGTTGTGGCGGGGAAAATCAATGAGTTGTTCCTTCAATTCAGCTTTCAGCTGGGACCCAATTTTCAGTAGCCTACTTGAGTCGTGCTTGTCTACAGATATAAACTCCATAGCCTCTGCAGGCTCGGCGGTGGCCTCCTCCTCTTTGTCCCTAGGGTCTAATTCATTGAAAGGGTCGCTGGTGTATCGAAGAGGAGGGGCTTTCTTTAGTTGCTATGCTTCAAGGCTTTTCGTGCAGAGGGCGATCTCTACACTTTTCCCTTTATCTTTCCTGTGGTTGTTGCGAAGTTCGGTTACATAGCAGTCTCGTGCAATATCCTGGTCTCCTTCCACTTCCCCTACCCCATTGTCTGTTGGAAATTTCATTTTCAGGCACCATGGGGCTAGGACAATCTGGAAGTCAGATAAGGCTGGTCTTCCTAAGAAAGCGTTGTAGGCCGAATGGTTTTCTATCAGCACAAATGTCTGTTTCCTTACAACGGAGCGGGGATGGCTTCCAATCTCAATAAAGAGGTCCAGCTGCCCGAGGGGCATCTTCGCATCTCCAGTGAAACCGTGTAGTGGTTTATCGCAGGGAGATACATCCTTCATTGATAGCTTCATTTTGTCGAATGCGTGTTTGAAAAGGATATTTACAGAGCTTCCAGTGTCTACCAGGATTCGGTAAACTTCGGCGGGACCGAGTCGGGCAGAGATAACCATGGGATCCATGTGAGGGTACTGTCTTCCTTCTAGGTCGCGTTTACTGAATATGATGTCATCGCTTTCTTTTCGCTTTGGGTGGCGCTCTTCTATAACCGTATTGACACAGTCTTTATTGTCTCTAAGCGACTTCCCATATTTTTCCATCTCTCTCCAACTTCTGTCTGCGATGTGCGGACCTCCTGAGATGGTATGGACCACTATTTTCTCTTGACTAGAGCTGCTAGCGTTGCGGTTTCCTCTGTCAGTCCCTGGTGAGGGTAGCCTTGGGTTTTCATTGGCAGGGACTGGAGTCCTGTCTTGACTTTTTACATAACGTTCCAGTTTCTTCCTTCTGATGTGTTCCTCAATCAGATCTCGGAGATGATGGCATTCGTTGGTATCATGTCCGTGAGATTCGTGGAAGCGGCAGAATTTTCCAGACTTCTGTGCGTTATCTGATTCCTTCTTGTATGGTGGGCGTTTGTATCTAACTTCGCCTTGGGTGGCAAGGAAGATATTTTCGACGGTCTCGTTCAAAGGGGTGTAAGTGTCGAATCTTGGTCCTGGCTGATATAGGTGCTTTTCTACCTTCTTGCCCCCAGCATTGTCTCTGGAATCATTTCTTCGAACGTCCCTCGCCACAGCAGGGGCGTTGCCATGGGTCGTCTTACTTTGCTGTCCTGACTGCCCCTCAATGGCAGCATCCTCAAGCCTCATGTATTTCCCGGCTTCATGGAAGAAATCGGGTAAAGTAGCTGGTTTTTCTTTTGTCAATCTTCTAGCAAATTTAGTGTCTGGATGCACCCCACTGCATAGGGCCATTAGGATAAGCTTCTCATCGGCATCTTGAACTGCGGCTGCTGCGGCGTTGAATCTGGTTAGGTATTGCTGCAGCTTTTCTCCAGGTTTCTGTTTGACGCTGGATAAGGAATAAGCGTCCTTAGGTTGCTCCACATGGATGCGGAACTGACTGATAAATTTTTCTTTCAACATCTCCCATGAGCTGATGGATCCTTGGGGTAGATGACAGAACCAGGAGGTAGCAAGATCTGCTAAGAAGAGCGGAAAGCATTTGCACAGTACTCCCTCTGTTGCTCCACTCATGAGCATATGCTGCGTGTACCTCTGTAAGTGTACAACGGGATCGGAGGTTCCTTTGTAGGGTTCCATTGTTGGCATCTTCCATTCTCGGGGGGTGATAGCAATTTCGATATTGCGGGCAAAAGGGCTGGTTACCCTAGCGCATATCCCTCGATCTCTTTGCTCCCGCTGGACACACTCTCTGAATAAGCGTGCCATCCTTTCATCAGAACTTGGAGCGGATAGAAATGAGTTTGGTTCTGTTCTGTGGGATTGATTCCGTCCAGACGACCTGTAGGGATGGTGTCGTCTATCACTCCTCATATTTTCCCGTGGCTGCCTTTGGTCTTCTGGGAGCATGCTTGGGTCAGCTATAGTTGGCCCTTGCCTTGATCTCCCCCTGTTGGGTTCTGATCTAAGCACTTCCTCGGGTCCAACTTCGGGCTGAACTCTAGCTCGGCCCCGTTCACCGGTGTTTCTGTTGTTAGGCAGCATGACAGGCTCAGCTACAGTTGACCTTCGCCCGGTACCTTCCCCGTTGGGTTCGGTACCAAACGTTTCCTCAAGCCTAACTTCGGGCTGTGCTCGGTCTCGGCTCCTACCACGGCTACTTCTGCCATTAGCTCCTTCGAAGAAGGAAGATCTTTGCTGTCTCTGAGATCCTCCAGACTGGGACTCGCCCCATGATTCAGTGTTGCGGTTGGATTCTTCAACGTCCCTCAAGCGTGACATGAGATGGTCCACCAAGGCTTCTTGCTGGGACGTGAAGCGGTTAGTTACTTCAACCACAACTCTGTCCAGATCTGCTCTAGTAATTGCTGCAGGCTGTTCTGCGTCGGGAGCAGTTGGGTTAGCCTGTTCTCCATTTGTTACCGTTGCTGGAGGAGGACGATTTACTTGATTCGTGACAGCTGGATCTGGAAGACTGCTGGATGCGATGTTTTTTCCTTTGTTAACATCTTTTCTCTGTTTGGGAGGCATGTTTTCCAAGTGGCGGACGATGCTGTTAGGAAAACTTGTTAAGTAGATGAAGCTGAAGCTTCGAGCTTCTAGCTCTCAATAAAAGCACCAAAAATGTTTGCACAAAAAATGGACAAACACCTCAAAGTTGTATGATTTAATAGATCTTATGTTGTTCTTAGTGATTTTGGAGGTTTATGCAAAAATATGAAAAACAGGGGCTAAACTGTAAAAAGACACGCAGATTTATAGTGGTTCAGCCAGAATGTGCCTACGTCCACTTTATATGTTATTTCTCTTCTTTTGTTGTTATTACAAGTACAAAGCTTCGGTACAAGTAAAAGAAGGTTGTTTGAAAGTTCCTTCCGTGCTTGAGCTCTCAAACTTGTCCCCATTGTTGTACCCCTGCCCCTCTATTTATAGAGTGAGGTTGGGAGTAGGGGTCTTGGTTGTATACAGCTGCTGGTGGGCCTGGGCTGACGTGATCTGGCCTGGCACGTCTTGGTCCGGCAGCGTTTGGTCCGGTGGTAGGAGGTTGGTTCGGCATGGTCTGAAGGAGGTTGGTTCGGCAGTCTGGAATGAAGGTTGGTTCGGCAGTCTCGAGAGAAGGGCTGGTTCGGCAGTCTGGAAAGGAGGTTGGTTCGGCAGTCTGGAATGAAGGTTGGTTCGACAGTCTCGAGAGAAGGGCTGGTTCGGCAGTCTGGAAAGGAGGTTGGTTCGGCAGTCTGGAATGAAGGTTGGTTCGGCAGTCTGGAATGAGGGTTGGTTCGGCAGTCTGGAATGAGGGTTGAAACGTACCCAACAAATAGCATAAATAAATTTATTCGCTACAAAACCTTACTGATTAACCAAATGAGTGAGTTTAACTCACCTTGATTTTTCTTCTCACTTTCGCGTTCTGGTTTCGATTAAATTCGAACACCTTCGAATTTAACTGAAAATTCAACAAGCTCTAATCGACTCCAAACTAATTCCTGAGCATAGAATTCGTAGATATGAATGCAATGCAATTCGTTTCATCAAAATCTGAATCCATATGAAGAAGATATTCGCATTTAAAAGTTTTCCAAACTTTAATATATAATTATCTTAATTTTATTACAAAAATAAATTTCAATACCCTTAAAACTTCAGCCCGGCCCAACATCCTTTTCCCCTTCCTTTCTTCTTCCTCAATTGATCTACAATGTGCACGCACGAAAAAGGCCCAGGCTGTGCACGTTTGTCACTAACACCAAGCACTGGTCGTCGATTCCTAGATCTAACTTCACCATTGCAATACTCTCCTCCTCCTCGACTCGTTGGCAAACATAACATCACCTCCGAATGACCCTATCGGAATGTGACCTGAAGCCCTTCATCGTGACTATAGCAATGTCGCAACCTCTAATACGAGGCCGATCTCCCCCATATAACCACCATACGTGCGATTCTCCTCGACAACTCCAACACCGAACTCGATTCCACCCATCGCTGCCCCCATTGACCAAAAATTGGAACCCATGCCACTTTCGTTCCAAAAATCTGCACGCAACCTTTGAAACAATTGCAGATCAAAGACCATGCTTTAAATAAGATTTATAAAATTCATTTAAGGATTTTTATTGTTTTGCATTTAAGTTATTTTTATTTTTGAAACTTCCTTCCTTTTTCTTGTTGCACTCTGTTTGCTATGTTTAAAAGAAGAAAGAAGAAGCATATTACAGAAGGCATAAGAAGGCACGAGAAAAGGATAAGATATAGTTTGACTAAAAATTTCGGCTGATAAGACATTTGAAGATTATATATATAATTCCAAAATATCTAGATATTTATTTTGATCCCCTATTGAAGCATGCCGCCAGGCGTTCCTAATTCGATCGTATGGAGAAGATAGCATTTTGAACCCAATTATAATATTAAATTTTCAATATTAATTTCAACACGTTTCTATCTCGAACGACCAAACGGTAACTCCAAATGTTACGGAATTTGAAATTTGATAATAATACACTATTACGGATCCAATAAAACTAGTTTCGTCGAATTCCAAGTTTGTGCTTTGGAAAGTTATTTTCCATCGTAAATTAAAATGAGATATTTTAAAAATCGAGTAAATCACCTCTAAATTCAATTTAAAATTTTATTTACCTTCATTCTTATTAATATAAATTAAATAAGCCTTTAAATTATTTTTATCAAGCTTAAAACCCAAGATTTCACTATTTAACCAAATTTTCAATTATAAAATTTACTATTCATCAAATCCATTTAATCGCTATTTGGAAATTTAAACCATTTCACTAATCCAACCAAAATCTCCATATTCAAAATAAATTAATATTTCCAATTCAACATTTAAAAATAAAATAAACGTTCAAAACCAAACGACCAAATTCTGGTCGTTACATCTTCAATAACGTAAGGGCTGCTTATTGACATTCTTTGGGTAGCTCCTAATATAGAGACATTTATTATAGCAGTGGTCTTGTCGTATTTTGAAATCTTCGGGTTACAAGGACTAATCGCTACTAATCCTAGGGGTGATTCCCAAAAGGATGTGGTAGGAGAAGTGCCTTCGGTTTCGTTCAGTTCCACAACGAACTTGTATAGATGAGTGTCTGACATTGCATTTCTGAGTTCACAAACGTTGACTTCTACAAACATACATCTATTAATGGTAGAGAAGTTAACTTCTCTTAGCTTAACACCCTTCTCTAAGACATACGAGCTCAGAGGTTGTATGCTTGTGGGAGTCAAATAGTGATCAAAGGAATGACAATGTGGCATTCAAAGTGGAACTTGTTATGATCTAAAGCATGGCTTTGTAAAAAGCAAAAGCGTGGCTTTGAAGAAATTGAGCGTAGCCTCACTAGCCTCACATCCCGGAAGATGATATGGGATACTATATGGTCTGGCAGACACAAATTCGGGATAAGTAAGTATGTATGGTGGAGTCCAATACATTGGGCCCTTTGGGGGAAAACATCCCTCAAGGAATTTATTGCCCCATTTTGATAAAGTAGTTAACTTGAGAAAAGCAGGAAACTACCGGTTATCAGTAGTAGTATAGCAAGTACAGTTCGAAGTGACTTGCTTGAGAAAAGCAATTAAGGCACCGCGAGAACTATGTTTGTTACGCGTGGATCGAAAAAAATGGTGACTAGTTCCCTATCATGATGGAAATCCAATTCCAATACGAGATTTTCGATTTTGATTGCAGTCCCAAAATAGCTGTAATGCTTTGCAAACATTTCAGTTATCCCTTTTGTTATCATATAATCCGTTCGGCATATTACATTGACCCAGTCCAGATATATTCCTTTAGACTTAGTCCAGGTATTGATACCTATTTGAATAAGTTTATTTGAAAGTTGTTTTAAAGGAATGTCATTAAAAATAACATCAAGTGTATTTTGGTATAAAAGTGTTTTTGTTATCATAAGGTAAAAACCCGTTTGTATTTATGTGTGGGCGTGGTCTTATGAGATACCCTTCTTTTTAAAGGTTTTTATAACATCGTCATGATCTATACATTTAAATTTCGAGTATCTCATGCTGGTTTATCAAGCCTGATCTAGGTATTTTTAATACTCGGGTCAGATCCGAGTAGTTTCAGGATTAGCTGAAGACGCTTGGAGTTTCCAGAGGAGAGCTAGAGATCTTCATCAACGTATGGATGTATTCTATTATCCGCTGCATATTCTATTATCCGCTGCATATTCTATTTTTGTTTGATGTTTGTCAGCAATTGTAAGGACAAAGGTCTATAACTGTCCAGGCTGAATTTAGGGTAGACCCTGATATTGTATTCAAAATTTTCCGCTGTAAAGATTATTTATTGAAATAATACATGTTATTCCATTCATGTGAGATTTTGTTCTGTCTTTATTTTATTTCTAGCCTTAATGATCCGCTTATTCATGCAATTTGAGTTGGACATGTGTGGTTTATTATCGATTCAAAGGGTACGAAAAAAACCATTACAAAAATGCACCTCCATATTTCAGGAGAAGAAAAGTACCAAATAATATCATTTTTTGCTCATTTATGTAAGTTCTTTGTAGAGTTCCTTTTGTGATTAGTCGTTATAATATGAATTAATGCCCATAAATTAAGACCATTTTAAGATATCAATTCATGTCAGCAATAAATGCCCATAAATTTATTATATCAATTAATAAAAAATAAACTGATTGTTATCAGTTAATCCCTAATTAAATTAGCAGCTGATAATGTAATAAGAAGTGAGTAGCCTTTTTCCACTTGCTTACCTTTTCTTACAATCTATTTACCAAGTTCAAGAAAATTATCCACAAAATTTTGTCCATTATTTTGGAAATATGCTACACTAAAGTCAAGGCATTTTATATTTGAAGACCAACAAGCTCAATCTAAAGGTTACTTCATTATTTTATTATAAGTCATTTCATTTAGTTTTGGGGTTGATTTTGTTCTTTTGACCCTAAATTTATGATTATATATATCTTGGTTAGAATTTGTGTCCCAGATTTCTATTCTCTTCGATTTTTGTTATAATTAGTATTAGTATGATTACCAACTTGTTTTTCTTCATTTATGTCACATGAGTTGGAATTATTAATTCACAAGCATTGTAGAAGCTAATATTACTCTATAAAACGTACTACAAGCAAAGTTTAATTATGTTTTATTTGTCACAATTTATATCAAATTCTATTACCATATTTCAGTTTTTACTAGTAACTTTATGAATTTGGGTTCTTTTTTATTTTGATGGTTAATACATAGAAAACGAAATACCTTAAGTTTTATCTATAATCAAAGTTGGCAAACTGAATTATTATTTCATTCTCAAAAATATGTATCTAATAAAATCAAGATGGAAGAAAAACTATAAGTCTACGTAGCATTTCTCTTCTTTTTTCGATAGAAAATTTAAAATATTGTTTAAAATTCAATTTTAAATATTATTTTGAACATTTATGTACATTAAATCTTTTATGTAGTCTTAATCAATCAAATTTCTTTTTGAATTTGGACATAGTTCTTCTTAATCAATGAAGGCTTTTAGTAAATTTTAATTACAAGTGCAAACCCATGCTGCACACATGGGTTTCACGATATAGTTTCGATAGTGAATTTTTTGGAATTTTAAATTATTTGAAGTTGAAAATACATGTTTATGATTGTAATTCTTTTGATTAGTTTTTACTTGAAAACTACCGACAAATTTTTTGATAAATTTGCTTAACTAATCTCAAAGTATATAAAGGGAAAACTAATAATTTAGAGGATAATGGTTTTATATAATGAACGATAACATCAACAATAAGTTGTCCCTAACATGATTAATATTACATTACTAAGCATGCTTTCTTATCAATTTTCAAACGTAAGCGATATATATATATATATATATATATATCAACATAATTTTATCCTATGTTTAACATTTAAATTTAAATATATACTTTATTTGGTTTGATAATAGTACTCTAAACCTGGAATGGAGAAATGGTATTTAAAGTGAAAAAATATTAAAATTAGGTTCAAAGGAATCACATTCCAACATTTGCATTATCACATTTTTTGACATTATGTATAATAATTAGATTAGACAAATTATTAAGGAGATTTGAAACATTATATTTGTAATGTAGATAACGTAATACGACATGACATTTATACGTAATAAGTACATTATGTAATCAAATATTTGGTATAGTCGGATAATTTTTCCTTTTACTTAAAATATTCATACAAATATAATAACTACAATAATATATGATAAAAGAATTCAAAGTAAATATCACTATTATGCAAAATACTTATGGATACATGAAAAATACTTTAGATAACATTTCTTTGAAAACAAAATTCGATCAAATGATGTAATAAAAAAATTGTCAATTAAGCAAAGTAGTGAAAATAGATTATCATTTGTATTTATAAAATAGGCACCTACATATGCACAAAAGAAAAAATTCCTTGATATAGGAATTTTATATAGTAAATTAATGATTTATAAAATGCAATAAGTGCCCAAAGTTAATTTCATTTTACTTTGAACCAAAATATGTGGAATCTATGGGTTGCTAAAAGATAACTTATGTTATTTTCCATTAATCGAAAAGCTAAAGCTTTAATATCAATTATGTCCATTGCTGGTCTCCATCATTTCATGTACCAAATAATAAGCTAAATGGAAACATTTGTAAACCTCTTCTATAACAACTGACATCGTTTAGTACCGAACTCTCCATTCAAACATAGTTTCATTCTAATTCGACTCTTGTTTGATAATTCATCATCTTGTCATTTTTTCAAGCAATTAGCCTTCATTTGTTTTTTGTTCGTCACATGGTATCATGGTCCAAACATGGTATCATGGTCCAAACATTAAAATTCAAACATTTGGCATGACTTTTGTTGGTAGCACACCAGCACTAACTCAACATCAATAGTAATGCTCGTAATATTTTTTGTTTGTACCAAGTAACGTCAACCCAATATAATTTTAACTAAATTCATATGTTACGCATGTAAGATAATGATTATCAACGTGTTCTATTATATGTCGAATATATGATACTTTATTTCAGGCATATAAAAATACATAAAATATAACATTGCCAAAAGTGTGAAAGGAATGAAATATTTTGTTTTGTTATTGGAAAAGATTATCTATAAATATATTTTCTCATTTGTTTATTCTTTTTCCAAAAGTGTGAAGGAGAGAAATATATTTGTAAAATGGCCGATGTGTTTCTACTTTATTATTTCTAACAATTAAAAAGCATTTGATAAAGTTAAAAATCGATCACATTACATGTGCTCTCATAGAGTTGGAACTTACAATGCTTTTGAAACGTTGTTGTTAGAAGGAGTTAATCAAGATGAACTAATTCTTTACCAATCAATTCTCAAATTTATTAGCATTAAAGATAATTAACACATAACTGATTTTATTCGTTAAATCTAATTTTAATATAAAGAATTAATTGTTGTTAGTTCACTAATTATTTTAAATTCATAGTAAATGTTATTGCCTAAAATTATTTAGTTGAAATATATGTATGTGTGTGTGTCCCTTTTATATGTTACATGGGCGATATTATTTGATAAGATCTTTACTATTTTAGTTTATCTTATGTATAAACTTTAACAGTATGTAGACACATCTGTTGGACATACATTAATAAACATGTGAGCAAATTCAATTTATTGTATACTATATATACACACATACTTTACTTGAAGTTAAATATTGAAAGATAAACTAAAGAACTTTTTGTATGTAAAGTTCTAGTGTAAATCAACTACTAACTATGTTTTAGTGTTCAACTCGTTAAGAAAATAGTCCTAGCGAGCTTCATATTTATTCCTATTTTTGTAATATTAAATTTTTATCATGTCACCATGTTATATTATTAGCTTTCAACTAAAGTAGAGAAGTAATATCGTCAAAATTTCTAACTAAGTTACGCATATTTTCTAACAAATTTATAAAATTTTCAAACTAAGCATATTTTTTAATAGTTTCAAAATATGAAGGATTATCATACTTTACATTGTGCATTTTGAATAAGAAGCATCTCCAACATAATAGATTTTCAAATTAATAAAAATTATTGAAACTGATGATGACTTGATTTTTAAAAATATTTCTAAATTAACATGATTCCAATATATAAAAAATATGAGACAAATATCATGAGAATGCATTGATATTTAAATTCGTATGAGCTTAAGAGAATGTAAGTAAATTAAGATAAAGATAACCACTAGTTTAAATCTGAATATGAAATAATAACATAATAATTCTTTACAATATGAATTTATTGTCTAAATATACCATGTTAAATTAAAGAATTACTATAGGTTGATTATTGAATCGATTCTCTTTAACGCTATTTAAATGAATTAATTACCTTCAATTTGAGAGTTCTTAATTGAATACTAAAGATGGAATATATTCAACTCTCGTTGAATCTTAGTGTGAAGTTATCACTGATATCGATAATCAACTTAAAAAATGTAAAGTTCCAAATTAGTAAAAAAAAATGTAAAGTTTCAGATTAGTTTATAGTTGCTTGCAATATCCATTTATATCGATATAAATTATATATAATCCATTAGGAGTCCAATTAAACTCATTTGCTTTCAAGAAAATGTTAATATTAAATTACACCTATTTTATAATAAATTTTTAAATATTTTAATATGCTAAATTTATTATTTAATAGTTTCAAATTTCGCTAAAAATAAAAAGTAATAATTTTTAGAATTTGATGCACTAAAATAACAAAACATAACGGTATTCTTAAAACAGAAATATAAATCATTTTTGATTCCACCAATTAATATGTTTTTTGGATTTCACGTACAATTTAAGTTATATATGACAACTTCAACCCGAACCATTATAATAAAAGAAATAAATAGTGGTATAATATTCATTTCAATTTTTAGACAATCACTAGTATATAAATTTCACACACTAATAGATATAAAGTTAGATTCAGCTTGAAAATGAACCTATATTATTGTTATATGCAACTAAAAGTGAAATTAAATTAATACATTCGCTATATTTAATTTTAATTCAAAATATAGAGAGAATTTATTAATTCTATTCTCTTTGGTTTGATTCTAATTTTCAGATTATAGAATGTACTATGCATTAATTCCCTTTAATACTTTTAAAACACGCCAAAAATAAAAAATTAAGGATTTTTAAACTTGACAACGTAAGAATTTTTTAAACTTGATACAGTAAAAGAATCAAATGTAAAACTAGCCTTATAATCAAATGTACTGATAATTGATGATTAATTCACTAAAACCTTAAAACCATATGTATTGATAATTGATGATTAATTCACTAATTCTTTTTAGTAGTTTCATAGTAGTATTATTTAATATGATCCGTTTTAGTTGAAGTTAATTTACCTACGAACATTATGAATATTTATATCTTAAATCCATAATTATCTATGAATATCTCCGAATGACAAAAAGAAAAATAAAAAAAACAGTTGTGACAACCTACATTTCAAAAGGTTTAAATATACAATAATCCACACATGTCCAACCCAAAAAATTCGAAACACAGATAATCAATGAGGTTAATTAGAAAAATAAGAAAGAAGAACACAAACACAGAATCTCGTAGTGGAATGATAAAATATAATAATCAAATAAACAATTCATAAAGCTGTTTATACTATAAACTTGATTATAATTTATACAACATTTATCAAAGTTATATATACAACAGAGACAACATAATAATGCAACAGAACAACATGATGCAGAGAATAATCTTCGTAATAATAATGTACCAAATCTTCGTCTTCGTCCTCTAGAGAATAATCTTCAATGCCCTGAAAACTCAAGGCTTACCCGAGCGTAATGAAAAGACAAAACACTCGAGTTAGGACTAAAATATCCTTATGTAAGTCAAATCGATATCACAAAGCATGAGTATATTGGCGTTAGAGATGTTTATAGGGTTTTATATCTCCTATCCAGTGTATATCGTGCGTGCAATAACTCAAGAGATGTTACGGGATTTTCCATCTCTTAAGGATCCATCAAAATATTTATATATAGTAGAATACGCTAAATATATAATGTCTAATCGATAAAATAAATATTTTTCTAGCGTTAAGGCTTTACATTAATCTCCCTTAACGCGTTTTTATGCATTGTCATACAGTTTGCATATAACGCCCCAGTAGCACGTCGGGGGATGGGGATGCGCCGTGATACGACAACACTAAACCAAAATCGTAGTGGTCTCGTATAGGGATAAAAGTATGACAAGGCACGTAAGGCAATGCCTAAGGTAGGATACTACCAGTTCGGGTCGCAGGGCTGGTGGTAACGCATCGTAGCCATGCTCACCCAACGTGTACATCCATCACATATCGAGTCAAAGAGAGGTCATCCCAAAATCAAGGTTCACCAATCGAAACCAATAACAAGAGTAATTATATGGACCAAGTCCAATAAAATCAAAGAATGGATGTTCGCTATGGGTAGCTAGCACACTTAGCCCTGTCATGCCGTCCTGTTTTAGTCATTTCAAATTGGCACAAGTGCCGGGGTCTATCCATCATCGTTCTCTTTCTTCAAATCCAGCAAACGTACGCTAAATCCAACCACTTCATTCTGGAATCTTCTCCATGTACACAGTTGTTAAAGTGGTTCCAATATTGACAGAGAGTATGACAATAAGAGGCCCCGGTCTTTTTAACAATCAAACGTTGTTTTACACAACAGTTGCTTCTTTTACATTTCAAAAACAATTCATACTTGATATCAAAATATCATATTCGCTTCAAAAGTCTTTTTCCCTTCAAAATATCGTATTTACTTAAATACGATCAATTTCACTTGAAAATCATTTTCACTTCAATATTTCAATTTCACTTCCAAGATCGTTTCGAATTTCAACTTAGGTTATAACGTCATTTTAACCCAATTTGTATTTAAATCAGCAATTTAAATATAATCAGTTCCCACTCTGACCAGTTTGAATTTTTGAAAATAGTTTGAATAGTATTAAATAGTTTTTTTAAAGTTAAAATAGTTTGATATAAAATAGTTTAATAAAATGGTTTATATATTCAAAATGGTTTATATAGGAAATAGTTTGGAAAATCAAAATAATTTGAATATTTAAAAAGACAGGTTTTAAACAATTTATATTAAAATAATTTATTTGAAAATAGTTTCAAAGTCAAACTAATTCAATTCCAAATCTTCCAATTCAAATTATCTTTAATCTCAATCCAATTCAAATCGACTCAATTTTGATTTCAAATTGACTCAATTTCGATTTCAATTCGAATTAACTTCGATTTCAGTTTCAGTTCAAATCAATTTCATTTTCGATTTCATTAATTCAATTTCGCTTTCAATTCCAATTAATTTCAATTTCAATTTCAATTTGAATTAATTTCAATTCAATTTTCAATTTTAAACCATTTCAATTATATAAAGTTCGAGTTCAATTTTCGAATATTGACTTAAATCACTTAAATCACATTAAACTTCAATATTCAAATTTTAAATTAAAATCTTTAAAATAATTCAATTTCGAGCTCAAATTTGAAATATCAATTTATATCGCTTTTATTTAATAACTTCGAAGTTCAATTAAAAGTTCAATTTCAAGTCACGTGTCGATTTTTACTTCACATTTCAAAATAAATTTTTAAAACAATTCTTTTTCCAATTTCGATTTCAACCTTTTAAGACTCGAATTCGAAACTAATTCGACTCTCATAATCATAAATTCAATTTTCATTTCTTTAAATAAAAATCATTAAATAGATTCAAATTCAAGAGTTTAAAACCATTTAATTTAACCAATCCGGTGTCTGTATATAATTTTCTATCCTATGGCCAAGTAAGCCGTTATATCAATTTTTAATTTCAGGAGATGGATATATATCATTTCAATCCAAATCAAAGTGTCATAGGCATATATCATTTTAACATATTTCTTAATTTATTCGAAATAATTCCAATAATAGTTTATATACTGTTAGAAAATTTACAGGGTGATAACAGGATATATAAAATAAATAAGCATCCAAATCTTCCAAAATATCAACCAATACCAGTCATCACAATTAACGTCCAAATCAGTTAAATATCACAACAATTTACTGGTTATCCACATCGGGTGTCTAATTGGAAATTTAATTTCTATTTCAAATTGAACTGTCAATTTAAATTCATACCAGTTCAATTCAGGTGTCAATTTAAATGTCAGTTAAAGTACCAAACGATAGTCAACAAAATTAAATTACTTCATAATTCAATTTAACTAACACAGAAATATTTAGTACGTCATGAGCGTTTAAACACCCACCTTTATTTGAAATTGGAATTTTTCCAGCTTCAAATAAATTCCACTTCAATCCCATGTTGTAGCCTTCGACGATACGATCGCAACTGACTCGTTTCACTTGAAACATACCTCGTATGCAAAAGTTACGAATTTATTAATATTGGGATAATTAAAACTAAATTAACTAAAATAATTAAACTAACTAATTAAATAATTAACTAACCTAATATCTTTCCTCCCACGCGTTCCCCAGGTCGCAAGCGAACCCATAACGCTACTGAGACAATGAAGCGCGCACGCCATCCCAAGCCTCCAGGCATAGATCCAATCTCACCTCTGCATGCGCCTCAACCTCCTCCACCTTCGCCGGAGGCGCGGCCCACTCCATCACTACGATTGCCATGAAAAACCCATAAAACGCACGACCCTTCAAAGCCAGATCTTGGCGCATACGAACCCTTCTGCTTCGTAGAGAAGGACGAGAGTTACAACTTCCTTTTAGTGGCATTTGGTTTCGATGAATGGATTGGAAGAAATTGAGGGAAGAAGACAGAAGGATTTCAGCCATTAATTGGTTTTGAACGAGAGCGGCCATGATATTTCTTTTAGGGTTTGCGTAAATGAAAACGAATGGCCTATTATATAAGTTTCCGACCCGATTGACCCATGAAATTTTCGAACTACGAACGAAGCATGTTGCCTAGTGTTTGATATGTTATACCCCCATTCCGAACACAATGGAACTAGTTTCGAGAGCCAATTCCATCATATTCAAAAGATAGCTTTTCAAAATAAAATTATTTTAATTAAATTTCTTTAAATAATTTCTACGCGTTTCAAGCTCGCACGGTCAAACGATAAGTCTGATCGCTACAAAACTAGAAATCCTATAACAATTTACTATTACGGTCGACGAAACTAATTTCGTCGAAATCCGAGACAGTGACCACAATGGCTATTTTTACACGTTAATCAAAATATAAAATTTTCAATTTTTATTTATTCACTTTTAAATTCAATTTTAAAAGTCAACAATCTTCATTCTTGTTTAAATCAAATTTAAATCAAATTTCGATATCATTTTCATTCACATTAATTCAGGATTCAATTATTTAAACAATTTCCAATATTAATTTAAACAATTCTAATTATTCGATAAATTACTATAATTTAAATATAAGTTATCTAACTTATAAAATTAAAATTTAAAACAAATTCAAATAAAAAACAGCCATTTCCATTTTACAATAATTCAACATTTATTATTTAATCCCAGCTATTGATTATAAACACGTTAAACATATTGAACTCCATTCCAATACAAATGATTTCCTTAAATCTTATTGAAATCGTTATTTCCAATTTCTATTCAAGCTCGTATTAAATAAATTACAAAAATAATTCATTAAATTTTCATTTCTAACCATTATTGTTCAATAACCATATTAAATTCGATAATTTAAAATAGTTAAAAAATACGGTAGTTACAATAGCTGTATTTCAAACCAACTTTATGAAAAATCATTGATAACTAATTTGTTGTACAATAAGATCCCTAAGAAATCAATTATAACTTTTCATTAATGGAAAAATGCATGTTTCTTAAGAATATTTAATGGACGATTAAACAAAACTATTGAAAAATGTATTAAACCCTGAGTTTGATAAAAATGCTAGTATTAGATTTTAGAAAATATAAGTTTAGCTTGAGTAATAAAATATAAAACATTTAAATAGAAAAAGTTTAAAAACAATCTTCTAGAATTAAACTTCTAATAAAACTTCAAATTGCAAATTGTAGTTAGATCAAAAGTGCTACTTTTTCATCAAAATACAATACAAACGTTTATTATTCGGAAATTCTTTTACTTTGGATATAATGTTATTCACCAAAAAGATTCCTTATATAATTATATGGGTTTGAACTGGAAAAGTAAGAACATTACCTCTAATAGATCATGTAAAATTGGAGCTGATATTTATGTAGCAATAAATCAGATGTTCCTTACGTAATAAATGAATTCAACAAAATGCAAAATCATACCAAACAAAAAAATCAAATGAAAGTCAATTATTATAGGAAACCCAAGAATAAAATAAAGTTTTCAACTTCATTCGTAATAGATTTTACTGATTAATATGAGATTCAATATTATCCACATATTTATAAAATTAGTAACTTTCTACAAGACAGATTAAAAGAACTATATTCATAATCTTACAAACTATAAATCAACCTTAAATTAGAAATCAGGAGTACAAATTACAAAAAAAATTGCAAATTCAACATCAAATTAACTAAAAAGAGATATGGTAAAAAGGACATAACCTTTAGCCTCGAACCTCATCAACCGGGAATGACTGAAAATCAGGGGTTATGCAGCAAGGCTTCGTGGGTAGCCCCCACTTGAGAGTAAGGACATCCCTGTCTAGATGTCCCTTTTATTTCAGCTTAGTGTTGCGGTTGCTGATCCCAACCGTGGGGTGATTTTATTTGGAATTATCCAGTAAGGGATGATTCCGGTCTTGTATTGCAGGGGAGCGGGCGTACTCCTCGGTACTGTGATCTAGGCCACGTACTGTGACAGGTGGTACCCCAGTGCCTAGTCATTCGTTGGAAATCCATTCTCCCTACGTGCCTGTACGGTTTTGATTGTGCCCAACTATTGTTGAAATGTGAGATGCAAGCATTTCAGCTAGATTCTATTTTACTTTCTGTAGACACTATTATAATATCAGAGGATTTTGATATAAAGTGTTTTAGCTATCGTAAGGTAAAAACCCGACATGTTTATTTGTGGCGTGGTCTTACGAGATGCTTTTGTTTTCAAAGGATTTTGAAACTTTAATAATCAATTTGAGTGTGATCTTCTCACGCTGGTTTTCCAGACTGACTCGGGTGTTGTTTTATATGATGCTCGGGTCAGACCGAGATAAACAGGTTCAGGATATGATGCTGTGGAGCTCAGGAGACGAGCTGGATGACGATACGTACTCTCGTACTTGCTATTATTTTTCCGCTGTGTATTCAGTTGTATGTTATGGATGTTGATGTACTCTGATGATGTATTCTGATGATGAATTGTATAAACAGATATAGTTTTGATTTGTGTAAAGATCTATTGATATATATTATATTTTATTCCGCTGCGATGGTTAGATTCTGATGTTGTTTTCTATTTTTCTTCTTCTACCTCTTCTTCTTAACTAAAATGGTTCGATTTTCCGGGTCTGGAAAGTCGGGTCGTTACAGTGGTATCAGAGCTTAGGCTAGCGATAACCTTGGCTCTGGTGGGAATTTTGAGAGTATTAATAGATATGAGCGCGTATTTGTTAGTGAATATAAAATGGTTTTATATTGTGTTGGTTGATTTATTGAGTGGCATATGAACCTTCGTCGGCACAGTCTGGACAACTGTATCGAAGGGGTTTCTAAACACTTGAATAGAACAGTTCGACACAGTATTGTTTTAAATAGGGTGAATGAAATAATTTTGCCCAAATTATTTTGTGTATAAAAGAAATAATTTTTTTTATAAATTATTATAGTTATATATTTGGATGCTTGGTTGTTAGAAAATGACAATAATGAGTTAGTCTCATTATTAAGTAGAAATTGAAAACTTATAACCTAAATTGAAGAATAAATTTATATAACAAAATGGAATTCGAAATATATACTAAATGAAATTTATAAATTGAGATAAATTCATAAACAAATGAAATTTGTAAATGTAAATTGTAAACGTGACTTATAACTTGAAATAAAATGTGATAGAATTCCAGAGTAATGTTGGATATAAAATTGAATGGGTTTTGAATTTGAAGTTTTGGGAAAGTTTTAAATTCCTTTGGATTTAAGAATAGTTTTTAAAGGTTTTGGGGAAATAATGGTGATATTATTTCATGAATATTTTTGAAATTGAATTGAAATCTGGTAGGATTTGGGATTTAAAAATATTTGAAAAGTTTTAAAGTGATAAAAGCATTAAATTCTCTTTTGGTCGCTGGAAAATAATTTCGGTGATGACTGCAGCATCATCGATGTCTATTTTCGAGTTTCCAAAGAGAAATTGCTACCAAACTGTTTTAAATTGGAAGTGATTGTGAACTGGGTTGGTTTTGAAATTCAAAGGGAAAATTGTTTGGTAAAAGCAGATTGTTTTGGAAATTGGGATTTGAGGTGATATACCAGATATGTATGAATTATTTATGGATTCAAAATGGTTTTTGAAATAAAACCGAGCAATTGGAGTCTGGGAATTCTATTTAAAATATAAATGTGGAAATTTAAATGAATCAACAACATAAAGTATAGAATGAAGTTGATTGAAATAAGAAGGGAATGAAAGTTTAATTCTGGGATTATAAGTATGAGATGGAAATAACTCAATGAGTAATATAAATTGGTAGATAAAAGAGTTAGAGAACTTGAAGGTGAATGAATTGTAAAACTTGTATAAAATTGTATCCTAGAAGTTAAAATTTAATTTGAGTATATGAAGGTGAATAAAATATATTTGAATTTAACTTAAGATAAGTTAAATAAGAATTGAGAATTGGAATTGAATTAAATGTAAGTAAGTTGATGTTGAATTGAATTGGATATAAAGGTAATGTAAAATGCTTATAATTGTGTAAAGAAATTCATATTCTTAAGTTCTTAAGTGTAATAATTTGAGATTTGATTGTAAAGATGAAAATGGACTTAAATGAATAGTCCTAGATCTTAAGCAAGTAAGTTAACACTTATGAATAGGAATGAAATTGTAAGTCATAAATGGGAATTCATTTCTTTGAACCATTAAGAGTTATAATTTGAAATTGTAATTATCAAATGGAAACGACTAAGATGAGCAATCTTAATTTTTAAATAAATCCAAACTTGAATTATAAAATAAATTGAACTTAAGATGATTAAGTAAAGTGATATCTGGAATTAAAAAGCAAGTATTTAATTTTAACCAGCGGAGGAACTAATTTGATAATAAATTAGTTAATGAAATTGAATTGTGAGTTAATGAAATTGGATTAAAATAGTGGTGGTTTGGATTGTGAATGAAATCCAAATAAGTGAAAATAAATTGGAAATGACCTGGTTATTAATAAAATAATTTCAGATGAATTGAGTATGGAAAATAAAATTCATAATGATTGAGTGAATGAACCAATTATATTAAATAAATAAATGGATGGAATTTGATTAAATAAGAATCAAATGAAAGATGGAAATAAAACTTTAAAGGGTTGGTTAAATGGAAAATAAACTTAAGTTATTGACTTAAGTAAATGTTGAATGGAAACTGAACTCAAACAGAGGAGTGGTTTAAATAAGTTGAGAAATAGTTATTGAATGAGTTAACTTGGATTGTTTTCGAGCTAAATAAAATTCAAATTTTGGAAGTTGGAGATGAATTGAATTTAAGAAAGAAAAATTGGAAATGAAGTAGTAAATTGAAGTAAGTTGGAATTCATATGAAATGGGAGTTCAATTTGAATATATACACTTCAGTGGTGAAGTAGTAAATAAATATAAGAAAAATTTATATTGAACTTAAGAATTGAAGAATGAAATTCTTAAGAAAATTGGTATTGGAAATATACTTAGTAATTTTGGATTGGAAAAAATATATACTAAGTGAATAGTTGAATGAAGACTAAAACTGAAGTTGTGAAATGGGATAGTTGTGAATAAGGGGATAACAATCAAAAAGGAATGTGAATAAAGGAGAATTGATGTAACTGGTAATCAATTGGAATTTATACGTAAGGTGTACGTATATTATTTATTCGCATAGCTATTTGATCCGGATTCGAACACAGAATTTCGAGATAGATATATCGATCCGAATCAGGATTTTTTCACTCGATTTTCAACGGCGAGCCTGGATATGGGTTGTTGATTGATTCTGGAAATTCTCTATCATAGTTTGTGGCTATGCAAGGAGAATGACGGTTTCTGATCAAGAAACCAGATCTGAGTCCGCACTAGGAAGTCGGGTGGACAATACTAGTTCGGAAGTGGAATTGTGTGATCGAGTGAGCGATCGAATGTGATTTTGCGTACGGATGACATATGTGCATCATATGGGCTTAAGTAAAACAAATATTGGAAATTTGTAAAGGAAATGTCTAAAATGGTTTTGAAGCTATAATTGTGATTGAATATTATTGCTTAGTAGGATATACAGGTGTATAAAAGCAATGGATAAATTGGGATTTTTGATTTTAGAAGATAAAATTTAATGGCCCGACAAAAGGTATGTATTTGAATTTCTATATGAAATTTGATTGGGGTTTTGATCCAGCCACTTGGCCTTTTGTTTTCTTTTTGAGATTGGGAGGCCGTAGAGCCATTTTGTAGTAGTACCGAGCTAGCCGCGCAAAGGAGACGCTGGCGAAATTTTTTGGAAATTTAGGGAGTTAGAAAAATTTTGGAAAATTTTGATAATTCAAAACTGAATTCAAATTTAAATTTGAATGGATAAGTAGGTGATATGGGTTGAACTTATGAATAAGTTTGGGAAGTTAAAAGATGATTAGTGTATCATTAATAAAAGATTGTTTGGGTATTGTTAAAACTGTTTGAATTTGGGAAATAGCTAACGGGAAATGAGACATTCTTCTTAACTAGTAATTTCGGGGACGAAATTCTTTTAAGGGAGAAGGAATGTGATGACCCGGAATTTTTGCATATTTGAAATTGGAATATTTAATTAATTTTAAATATTCAGAGGTTAATTATAAACTTAAATTTCAAATATCGCTGTTTATTGAGTAATTTAATAATTAAATTAAATTTATTTGAAGTTGGATAAAATAGTAAATCTGGTATTCTAAGCTAATTAAAAATATTTTGAAAGCTCGTAAAATTTCATATTAATAATACTGAAGATAATAGAACTTTCAAAATTTGATTTCAAAGTATTTTGTTCATTTTTGAAAATATATCGTTTAAATTGAATTTAAAAATAGCCGTCTGAGGCACAGTCTCGGAATTTGACGAAGCCAGTTTCATTGGGTCCGTAATATTGTATTATTATCGGATTTCAAGTTTCGTATTTTTCGGAGTTGTTATGTGAGCACACGGTGAGCAAACGCGTTGAAAATTAAATCGAATTTAATTTAAATTTAATTTTTAAATTGGTCAACATCAACACGTTCTCCTTGAATCATGCCGAAGATCACGAAACTTATCATGCAAAGCTTACCCCTTCGTTTCAAAGCATGGCCCCGTATCCTTTTCTTTCGTGAAAATCAAACTTCCCTCTGTTAAAATAAGAATGGCTGCAAACACTTCTTCTCAATTTACATACATAAAATAAAAATGAGGTCGAGCCTCTTCTCAAAATCGAATTCATTCGTTCGTGAAACAAAGCCCTAAAACGAATCGTGCCCTTCCTCTCAAATAAAGGCAGAACGAAATTACCCAACCCCTAAAAAAAATTCGAAAGACTCACGTTCTCCTTGAAATTCAAATCGAGCCGTGCCTTAATCATCACAGCAGAATTCAAATCAAGGGCAATTTTCCCCTTTCGTTAAAACAGAACGAGAACGAGATGAAGCAGTTTAGATTTCGCGTCGAGACGAGATGGTCAGGGCAGCGTAGTCGAGATGGGGAACATCACGAGGGATGGATTCGAAGCTTGTCTATAGTTCGCAAGGCGATTTGGGACGAGAGCAGGCGCATCGATTAGGGAAGCTCACGACGAGGGGTGTAGGCAAGATGGTATGTGCATCGGAGTAGATTCGTGGGGAGAGCAGCATCGCGATGTGGATCTCGTGTTTGACTGACGTAGTTGAGAGGCAGATGGCGACCACGGTAGGTGGTAGCGTGTCAGAGCAATCGACGTCGAGGCAAGAGCGATTGTCGAACGAGGCTCAAGGTGGAGTTGGCGATCGATCACGTTGCTCTGACGAAGTCAAGACGTAAGGGAAGCTGCAAGCATTCTAGGTATAGCAGTTTTGGGATTTTCATTTATTTATATATCATATATATTTACATATGTACAGAGGAAGAATTTCAAAATCAGATCTTTGTTTTTTACAAATTAAAGAAGAAAAGGAAATTCTTACTGTAAAGGAAATTACTATTTTTCCAGGAAGATATATAAGTATAGATATATATAAATACGCATACATATTTTATTTTAAATATATATACATAGATAAATAGAGAAATATATAGATAGAGTTTAAACAAAAAGAAAATGATATATACAGTTAAGATTTAGGAAATAGAAATGTTTGAATGGTAAGATAGGTAATTTTTATAGGTATATATGTATATAGATTTTCGAAGTCTATACAGACTATTTCCATAAGGGTATGTGTTTTCAAAAACAAATAAATATACATTTACATATCCTAATATACTAACTTTTTTAAACAATGGATTTAGTGATAAATTTGTCCAGATCAATCTAGTTAAATCATCTTAGTTACTATGTAATTTATTTAAGAAAAATTTAGATTAAATTTAAATTAAATTTATCAAATGGAAATTTAACCATTCGATTGGTTTGAATATTAATAAATCATATTAATGTTTATACAGTCTGAAATCATAAGGAAACAAGTCAAGGTGGATTGGATTGCAAATATAAAAGCAAAGGTGAGTTAATCTCACTCAGTTGAATTTAAATTTAAATGGTTAAATTTAAATAATTGATTGGATGATTGCATTGATTGATGTGCTATATATATATATAGTAGTATATAGAAATATATGCATATTGGCATATGTATATATTGGAATTGTTGATATTCCCGCATTATATAGTGGATGAGACCCTATGCGCCGCATAATAGCGGATGATATTTTATAAAACCCATATACCGCGATATTCCACTTTGAAGTGGAATTGGTATTGTGCTAACGTCTGTGGATGCAGGGAAACAGGTTGGAGGGATCCAACTGGATTCCTCAAAATATTTATTTTGTTAAATATTCTGTGATATGTTTGTTGATATCCTGTGATGATTTATATTGGATAATCTGGTTGGATTGAATTTCCCAGTATAATGAGTTATCAAAAGAAATTGAATTGGATTTTGGAAAGAAATAAAGAGTAAAATAAGTTAAGTAATTCTAGTGAATTCGAATAAATTAAATATGGAAAAGAGGAATTTTGAATAAATAGAGAAATATAGAATTTAAAGAAAACTTATGTGATATTATTTAAAAGAATAAATAATTTATTTTAATTCAATGTTTAAATGTAATTAAAAAGAAAGAAGGAACTTGGAAAATCTGAAACTTGTGTTTCAGTTTAAAGATTTTAAATCATAATGAGAAATAAAATCTGGAAGTTAATGAATTTGGAAATAAATGGATTAAGTAAGGAAATTTATTTCAAAGTAAATTAAATTGGAGAATCAATTATAAATTGATTTAAATACTTTGGGATTTGAAATTTAAAGAGAAATGAGATTTTGGAGATATAAACTGGGTTTATAAAGTGAAATGGAATATCAGGGGATATTTGAAATATAAACTCAAGGTGGGAATTTATAAAGGAATATGAATTGGTTTAAAAATAAATGTTGATTTATTTTTAAAAGATGGAAATGAGAAGTGTATTTCTCTGGATAGCCAAGTACGTTTTCAAAGCAAATTTTAATATAAGTTAAAAGTTCTAATTTGTTTAAAAATGCATGTTTTAGAAAATTGATTATTTCTAAATGTTAATTTCCTAAGTAAGTAATTTCAAAAATCTATTATTTTAGTAATTATATAAAAGTGATTTGCTATTATGTTTTAAAAGGAGAAATTTAGTTTATATTTATAAATGGTTTTATTTCAAAGTATATATTTTAATAAAGTATTAAAGTAGTTTTAAAATTTCAATGTTATAAAGTATATTTATAATAAAGTGCTTTTAATTTATTTTTAAATCTATAGGTATTTTGTACTTGGTGATTCAGTGGAAATAATTATTTGGGAAATGTATTCCGTAAGCGGAAACTGTTTGAAATTGTTTTCAAATGAGCTTTGAAAATTTGAAAATATATCTTGGAAAGATATTTGGGCAAATAAATAATGTGGGAAATTATTTATTGTGTGATGGTTGCTTGTGGATGTTAATTGATAGTTAAATAACCGACTATCAATATTGGCCAAATGCGCTGATCGTTTCGAAGAGACCGGGATCGAGTTTCCGTATACCGGGATTCTAGGTCTGGAGACTCGAATACCACTTCGATCCGGTTTGTACGTTTCGTGTAACGATTTCGGAGTCGAAGATGGAGCAGTGAAGTGCAAGGGCTAGTCGCTACTAATCCTGAGGATATTTCCAAAATGGATGTAGTAGGAATAGTGCCTTCGGTTCCGTTCGAACCCGGGACGGACTTGTATGGACGAATGCTTTCGTGACATCGTCAGGTGGACGATGGGCATTCTAAGGGATATGTGCTATAAAGGTATCGTTTAGCCTCGAACCTCATCAACTGGGAATGACTGAAAATCAGGGGTTATGCAGCAAGGCTTCGTGGGTAGCCCCCACTTGAGAGTAAGGTCATCCCTGTCTAGATGTCCCTTTTATTTCGGCTTAGTGTTGCGGTTGCTGATCCCAACCGTGGGGTGATTTTATTTGGAATTATCCAGTAAGGGATGATTCCGGTCTTGTATTGCAGGGGAGCGGGCGTACTCCTCGGTACTGTGATCTAGGCCACGTACTGTGACAGGTGGTACCCCAGTGCCTAGTCATTCGTTGGAAATCCATTCTCCCTACGTGCCTGTACGGTTTTGATTGTGCCCAACTATTGTTGAAATGTGAGATGCAAGCATTTCAGCTAGATTCTATTTTACTTTCTGTAGACACTATTATAATATCAGAGGATTTTGATATAAAGTGTTTTAGCTATCGTAAGGTAAAAACCCGACATGTTTATTTGTGGCGTGGTCTTACGAGATGCTTTTGTTTTCAAAGGATTTTGAAACTTTAATAATCAATTTGAGTGTGATCTTCTCACGCTGGTTTTCCAGACTGACTCGGGTGTTGTTTTATATGATGCTCGGGTCAGACCGAGATAAACAGGTTCAGGATATGATGCTGTGGAGCTCAGGAGACGAGCTGGATGACGATACGTACTCTCGTACTTGCTATTATTTTTCCGCTGTGTATTCAGTTGTATGTTATGGATGTTGATGTACTCTGATGATGTATTCTGATGATGAATTGTATAAACAGATATAGTTTTGATTTGTGTAAAGATCTATTGATATATATTATATTTTATTCCGCTGCGATGGTTAGATTCTGATGTTGTTTTCTATTTTTCTTCTTCTACCTCTTCTTCTTAACTAAAATGGTTCGATTTTCCGGGTCTGGAAAGTCGGGTCGTTACACACAAGGGAAATAAAAAAACTAGCTATCGATGAAGCCACCTACTCCATGCTCCTCCAAAAATGCATCCGTGGAAACCTAAACTACTTAACTGCTCATTTAAATTTGAGCATCCAAGAGTTTTAAGGAAAGAAAATAAAACTCTGGGTGAGACATGAGTCTGGTGTGAGTAAAGTGTAAGTTTAACTTTATAAAAACTTTTAAGAAACAACGGTATCTCATAAGACCATACCGCACATAAATACGGACGGGTTTTATCTTACGTTAACAAAAACATTTCTATACAAAATCTAGTGATATTATAATAATGTTTATGGGTTTTAAAATACCAATAATCAAATAGTTGTGATGTGTGTACATGACATCAATAATAGGTATACAATCAAAAATCGAAGGCGCTTATTGGAGAATGGATTTCCAGCAAATGGCAAGGTAAGGGACTACCTTTCAAAAATGCTACACCTATAGAGAAAATGTACCTGAGGACGAAAACCTTTCGACCTCTGCCAACACAGAACCGACCTATCTCTGACTAGATAGTACTGAATATATCATCACCCTTATTATATAGCTCTACCGCATCTACTCTGTTTTAGCCATTTTCGCGGTGTGCGGCTCATAAGGTAATGATTTACCTTTTGAATACCAAACCATCTTGGAATGCTAACATTGCCCTCTAGGAAGAAATGCAATGCTAGCATTCATCCATACAAGTTATTCTGGAATCGAACAAACATTCAATATTTACTATCTTCCATTTTGGAATCATCATTAGGAAGAATAGTATAGCTCCATAGCATACTTCATCACGAATGTTATTAGTTTGGAGTGGTTCGAATAAATCCGAAAAACCGATGTCTCCAAACCGAGGGATAATTTCTGGCTAACTCAATCTGGTTCTTTGGAACTATGCAACAAGTATTCGAGTCCTCACTGAGGGACTCGAATATACAATCATACTTCCTGAGTCAAATCAGGTTAAGATTTAATAGTCGGTTAGTTAACTTTCAAATCATCAAACAATAAAAATTCAAAGATTTAATTACCAATAGCAAACAGTAAGCCCCATTTTAAATAAATCTTTCATTTATTAAATCTCTTTTCAAAATATTTACCAAAATATTCGTATACTTATCTCATTGGCATAAATATATTCACAAAACATTGTAAAAGATTTTTTATTACAAAATCATATTAAAAGGATCAAAACAAATGCTATTAAATTGGCGATAAAGATAACCTCAAACACTATCCCTTCGGTGCTAAGTATGGAAAAAATCTCCATACCACCAGAATTAAGAAGGTCAATTAAAGGAAATCCAATCTCAAATTATTTTATAAATTTCTTCAATAAATTCTCTTGATAAATCTCTTCATTTGTGAATAGCTCCTTTACTAAAATTCCAAACCCATTTATAATACTCTTTTATAATTATCAAAAATCATTTTTATAACTTTTATAAATCTCTAAAATCATTTATAAAATTCTTTATAAATATTCAAAACCCTTTATCAAACTTCTTCAATAAACTTAAATCAATAAAGCTCCTTTGATAAAATCAATTATTTAAAACAAATTTTAAATAAACAAGTTATTATTTAAAAAATCCTTCATCAAAAGTTATCGTTAAATCATATTAACAAAAAATGATATTCTAACAAACCTTTAAAAAGTATTAAATTACTTCAAAACACCTTTATAAAAACACTACTTAATCATCCTTTAAATATCTTATTTAAAATGATAATAAACATTAAACCATTTAAAAAATAATAAAATAAAATATTTAACTTCACGAAATCAGAAAGAGTCTTAGTGAGCACAATGGTTTATTTTTAATTGAGTTCAACCTTCCAAGTTATAACATGATTATTTAAATCGAAATCAGATATGTAAAAGGATTAAACAACCAACAATTAATAACATATAGGTGATGTACAAGTTACGAAATAGCAAATGGGGATTTGTTCTGCTAAACACATGTCCAAGTTAATATAACAGTAGAATGGTGTTTGGTTCTACTAACAGATGTCGAATATAACATAATTAGCAGAATAATGATTTATTCTTGTAAACAATTGTCATTGGGTTTCATATTCAATGAAGTTACTTAAAGGTGATCAACAAAGAAATCCTTTGGATTTAAAACATTCTTCAAAGGAAAGTTAATTTAAAACAAAACCGATCTTTAGAAAACCTCAAAACACTCATTTAAAAATGAAATAACATTTAAACTCTTTATTTAAAAATAATTAAACCTTCAATTAATAATCAAACCATATTTAAATTTTAAATCAATGATTAAATAATAATTATCCTTTATATAAATAACTAAATAATATTTATTCCTTAAATAAATGTTTAAACCATAATTAATCTCTAATTAATTATTATATAATAATTTAAACCTTCATTAATAATTTAATTGATCTTAATCAAGTCTTAATAAATCTTACTTAAATAGTAATTAATTAAATATTTAAACCCTTCTGTAAATAAATAATTAACTAATAGTTAATCTTAAATAAATAATTGAATAATAGTTAATCCATAATTATTATTTAAATAATAATTAACTTAAATTAATTAACTAATTATAATTAACTTATTGGTTAACACTTAAGTATTAATTACCTTTATTAACTAATGATTACGTACTAATTATCTTAATTAATTAATTATTACTTTTTAATTAATTAATTAAAGTAAGCAAACACTTTTCAAAAAAAAATCTTAAGTGAAAACAAATTTAGATTTGCAAACTAGTTCATTTTACGAACTGCCTCCATAGCGACTATCGCTATACGACCCGAAATTTCCAAAACTTGAATTTTTATTTTCTAAGTCTTTAAAACTTTAACCTTTGGAAACCCTATTCTTTTAAACATAAAGGCATGATTTTTTGGAAAACTAATAAGTTTTAAAATTTTAAAACATTTTGCAAATTTAAACCCAAAGTTCAAAAACCTTTACACAAGGGATTCTAAGTCGCGTAAGCTAGCAAAAAGGCTAACTTTCTTAGCATACGAAACATTTATTCATGTGTCAACATATATGATTACATCACAACCGCATCGCAACATGTAAACATTCCATAATCAACATATACAAGTAAAGTCATTAACTTGCTAACTAACTAACTAACTTTCATTTTCACTTATCACAACATCATATCCAAGCATCACACTCACATACGCTTTAACATATAACTCAATCAAACTAGCAATAATTAATCAACAAGGTACACTTTAAACTTAAATTTAGAAGACTTTAAATAAAGGTGGTAGCTTTCTCATCTAAAAGCTATCCAAACTCTAACCAATTTCTACTAGACTAACATATGACATAGAGCTTCACTTTTCCTTTGCAAAAATGTGTGTTTGATGGCCCTAAAGTAGCAAGTTAGTTTGGCCTGGGCCCTTTTTTGGTTCAGCCATGCATTTTTTAAGGGTGGTGGGGCTTGTTTTGTGGAGGAGGAGGTGTTTAACCAAGTTTTTTTAGAAGTTTTAGAAGTACAAAGTGAAAAATGACAAGGATTTTTAAACTTAAGAAATTTAAATGGAAGACATGAATCTTCCATGAAGTTAAGGGAGGAAATTTTAGTAAGATATGAAATGAATAAAATGAAAACATTATTCATGAAAAGGTTTTTATATAATTTACATTTTCTAAATTACCAAATAGCCCCTAGTACATACCCTCCACTCCCCTGTTGCCACCTCGTCCTCTATGTCCCCCTCTACCTTGAAATTTTTAAAATTTTGTCCCCATCCACCATACAACATGTCAACATTGGTCCAACATCCATTTAATGCATTGTACTTATGTGTTTATATATGTTGCGCTTTACTTTTACATGGTTACCTTATTTTTAGTTTTCATGAAATATCATAGACACATACATATACTTAACTTAATATCCACATATATCTACCCACATAAATCCAAACTCATTTTATAAATGTACGCACATATTATAAAATAGTGAATATAACTATCCCGACAACTTTTATTCGACAAAAAGTCAAAAATTCAAAAAACGAATTTCGGTCACATTTTCGATTTTTCTTCGAACTAGATATTTTTGTAAACTAAATTTGATACTATTTCACCATCTTTCTTTATTACTTAAAAGAGTTTTATTTTAATTATAAAACCTATTATTTGAATATTTAAAATTAGTTAAATTTCTGAAAATCAAAGTAGTAAAATTCTGGATCGTTACACTCTCCCCCCTTAAAAGAATTTTGACTCCGAAATTGTCCCACAACCCTAACCAATTAATACTTAATACTACCCACCAATCTGTATGATGTACATAGATCATCCTTACGCAAAATCTAATTTGATCACTCACTCGAATAAACAAATTTATTTTCGAATTAATATCGCTCACCCGATTTCCTAGCGTGGACTCTGATCAGACTTCTTAATTTAAAAACCTTTGTTCTCCATGCGTAGCCATAGACTATAATAGAAAACTTTTGGTTCCAAATTAAGAACACTCACCAAGTGTTCTCCATCAAAAATCGAGTGATAAATCCTTATCTGGAATCGTGTAAAACACCTCAAGTCATGTACTCGAATCTTGGATCGAGAACTGTATGAGAAAGGGAAATGATCTACGTATAACCTACGTACTTATATTATTGGTTCTTACTACCCAACTACTTTCAACCCTTCCCAAAATATTTATGAAAATATTTCACAAAATTTCAACCAAAGTTCAAACAATTTAAATGGTACAACTTATTTATGAAAGCTTTTCATAAAACCATTTTAATTTATTAACTTCTATAATACTCTCCTACATCCTAGAGTATATACAAAACATCTGATTTTATTCCATTCACCTTCGGCCCAAAATAATTGGGTTTCAAAACTGAGTCGACCATACCCAGTTGGTCTAGTAAGTAGCTAAGAAGAGTAGAATGTTGGTATCCAAACTCCATCCTAGAGTCTAACTTTTCTAAGACACCTCTAAGGTAAAGACGTTTATTAGCAGGCCGAATAACAATAAATATTTTTTCACTACCTAGATGTTAAAATCAAAAAACACATTTTAATAAAACAAAGTTTATTAATCCACCTTATTAAGTTTAAAACTTAATTTTTTATTCCATTCTTTAATCAAAATACTTTATTATTTTGAAACCTTAGGAGTCAAAATACTAAGGTTTTATTTCAAGAAACTTTTTGAAATGGTACTTTATTTTTAACCTTAGAAAATATACATATAGCCCGAGTAACTCCAAAATGATATCAACGAACTGGGTACTACCAAATAGCATCATATATCCCTTTACCAAAAAGGGTAATACTCAAGAGAAGCGTTTACCATCTGAACACATGTCCTGCTCATTTTTAGTCATTTTCGAGTCACTCGAACTAGTTAATCATAAAAAATACTTCTTCTTTTCAGATACCCTTTTCAAACAATATTCTGTATATATTTCTAACTAAATAGTTTTTAACAAAATATTTATCATCCACTTGCTTTGGATTCATTTAAATTCGAACTCGTTTTGATCGTACAATAATAAAGAGAATAATTTACTAAGTGCCCCATCACATCTGCCTAAGTAAACATCTGATTGTCACTTAGAAGATTATTCTGATCATCACAAAACAGATCGAGACTTGTTCCCCGAACCGTCCAAAGAAAACTTTTAGTCTCAATTTCCTTTTCAAAATTATTTGTACTTAAAAGTATTTTTAAGTAAAGTTATTGCTATTTTTTTCAAGAATCATTTGGAAACTTAATCAAAACCACTGGGAATCTAAATTCTCCAAAAATCCATCTGATTTTTGAAACATATTTTATAATTCTTATTTATAAAATGAAAAACCTTTTATAAAATCATCTAAAATATTTCTTTTTAAATAACACCTTATATTGAAAATCTAATTTTAACCCAAAATTTCATCAAACGTCTTTATAGCCAAATTGTGAAACTTAATTCACAAGGTGTTCGATTCATCCTTCTAGGGATTACGTCTACTTTCTCTTTAGTCTACATAGTCATATCTAGTCCAAGAATGATTCTATCTGTAGTGTTCTACTAACAAGCTGGAGATCTACATGGCCTCCAATACAATGCCCAAAAGAGTGCCATTCCAATACTTACTTGATAGTTATTATTATATGCAAACTCTACTAAATGAAAATGAACCTCCCAAGAACCTTTAAAGTCCAAAATACACACCCTTAGAAGTCCTCCAATGCCCCCATTCACCCTCTCAGTCTGTCAGTATGTTTGTGGATGATAAGTACTCAAATTTAGTTCAGCTCCTAAGGCGTCTTGGAGACTACTCATTAGTGAAAAGAGAATCTCGATCGCCGATAATACTAGAATGAACTCAATGCAAACAAACTGTCTCCCTTACATATAAGGTCACAAAAGATGTGGTTGTGCTTGTACTCTTGACTTTAAAAAAATGAGCGTATTTGGTCTGTCAATCAAACTATTACCCAAGTACTCTAATTCCCTCTTCTATCCTAGGTAGTCCATCAATAAAGTCCATAGAGATACTCTTCCATTTCAACTGCAGACTATCCAACGGTTGAAATAATCCACCATGCTTCTTTTGCTCTAGCTTTACTCTCTAATAAGTCACAATTTGGAACAAACTCCACTACGTGCCTATTCATAATAGAAAGGTAAAATACTCTCTTTATATCACGATATACTTTGTCATCACAGAGATGAATGGTCATCCTAGAATGATGGGATTCCTCCAGTACCATGTCAATGACTCCTTAATAAGAGGGGCACAAAACATATCATCTCTTCGCAACCATCCTTTCAATTCAACGAAATACCAATCCAAATGACTCGAATGCATTTCTCTTTCCAGCTTCTCGAAAATACCTAATAACTCGATGTCCTGAGTATGACTTGAACCAATACAGTCTATAAGTGGAGGCTGAATATCCAAAACTACAACAACCTAGTGTAATGTATGATGAAGGTTTAAAAATAAAATGTTTAATGAACACCAAATGATTCCATTCCAAAAAAATAGGGCATAAAATCGCACACTTTCTACACAAGGCATCGACTACCATCATTACCCTTTCCTGGAGTACATGAGATATATTAATCATACGAAATCAAGAAGTCCATCTACCTCTACTGCCTAAAATTCAAATCTTTTTAGGAGAGCAAAATACTTTAGAGACTTATAATCTGTAAATAGCCAAAATCGCTCTCTTAGAAGATAGTGCCTCCGTGATTTGAGGACGAAGACAATAGCCTCTAACTCAAGATTATGGGTTTTTAGTTTCTCTTGTATACTTTCAATCGTGGACTAGCATAATAAATAACTTGACACTCCTGCATCAAAAGGACATCGATTCATATACCACAAGCATCGATAAATATTGCAAATGCCTTCGAATCATCAAGGAGTACTAAAATAAGTGCACCAATCAAAAATACCTTCAATTTAATGAAAGATCCTCGCATTCTGAGTTCTATGAAAAAATTGATTCTTCTTGATAAGGCATGCTAACACTGTAGAAGTTTTAGCGAAGTCCTTAATGGATTTCCTATAATAGCCATCTAAACCAAGAAAACTTCTCACCTTAATAGCATTCTTTGATATGTGTCAATCATGTACTGTAGCAACTTTACTAGGATCGACCGCAAGTCCATGATCGGAGACATGTCCTATAAAGTGAACCTCCTTGCACCAAAAGTGACATTTGAAAATTTTTGCCTTTAGTTTATGCCTACGGAGAGTATTGACCACTTCTCCTAAATACAACTTATGCTCTTCCTCGTTTTTGAATAGACAAGTATGCCATCAATGAGAACCAGCATGAACTTATTTAGCAACACTATAGACTTGACTCATGAATTCAAAGAAATATGCTAGGGCATTGGTCTGTCCAAATGGCATGCCAACCACTCGTAAAGTCCATTGAGTGTACAATATTTTTGAATAATACCCTCGTCCACACATAACTGATGGAACCCGGTAGCCAAGTAAATCTGAGAGAATATCTTTGCTTCAACTAACTGATCAAAGAGATCATCGATATGTGGTTGTGGATAACGATTCTGCTTTGTCAGCTTGTTCAATTCATGATAATCGACACAAAGCCATAAAGATCCATCTGTTTTAGTAGCAAAGACAACCGGTGCTCCTCACTCGGGAATACTTCTTTGGATAAAACCCTTCTCCAATAAATCATTCACTTGCTTATTTAGCTCGCGCCATTCTCCAGGATCCATATGCCTAAGGGGTAAAGTAACATGTCTAGCATTCTCTTCAGGATAAATTCAAAAATCTCCCTATGGGGACTGGAAACTTTAAATAAGACATCTAGGTAATCTTGAATTATAGGCATAAAAGCCAACTCATTATGTGATAGCTCAAGAAAATATAGGTAACTTAACATAACTGAACTTTTGAGATCACAGTAAACCTCAAGGATCCACCAACTACAAGTACCCAAATGAACAATTTTCCTATCACAATCCAGTACCACTCCATACATAGTCATCCAACCCATTCCCAAAATTACAACACACCAAGAAAATCCCAATACAAAGTATCATGGTTTAATTCGACATCCAAAACATATAACTTCAGACCCTTATAATCATAGATAAATGAATCGATATTCTAACAAGGTTTGATACTATAACAAGGTCAGTAACTATACTAGCCTTTAAGTGAAATTCATCTACTAGTCAGCTTAAAATAAATGAGCGTGATGCTCTAATATCAAATAAAGCGTGAATAGATATATTGGAAAGAGTTAACACTCCTTCTATGATGACTTTTTTCCCTTATCCACACCTGGGGCTATGCTGGAGCTAGTAATAGCATTAAGTGCATAAGCTAAAACTACCTGTGTAGAAATCTTAGGTGCATTAGGACACTCCCACCTTATGTGCCCAAGTTGGTTGTAGTTGTGGCATTTAATCTTTGAAAGATTCAGTTTGCAATCCTTTACCGTATGCCCCTTGTTATGACATCTCCTACATCTAACTCCCTGTTTCTTTATCTTATCATGAGCTCCCACTCTACATTTGCACTATTTCTATTGGATTAGCTTCTTTCTACCTTCATAGGCCCATCCTTGGCGATTGAATTTAGCAGTGCATCTCCACTAAGCTTTTTAAAGTAGCTCTAGTGGGTACATGACTTAAAGTAATATCCCTTAAGGACGGATTCAACCCTTTAGAAAACATTATCGCCTTCTTCACCAATGTGTTAGTGAGGTCTAGGCCAAACTTTTCTAGCTAATTGAACTCATTGATATACTCCTTAATGATATGGACTCCTTGTTCCAAATGGATGAACTTCTCTAACTCTAGTCCTCATTATGCTTTAGAAATAAACTTATCTCAAAGCACCTCTTAAATTCAGTCCGAGCAATCCCAGTCTCATTGATCTCAGCAAAAATAATCTCCCACCAGTTAAAGGCTTCCCCTTGTAAGTTCCTCGAAGCAAATAGTCTCTTTATTGCATCCTCCACGCCCATCATATCAAAAATCCTATCATAATTCATCAGCCATGTCCATGTCACAACAAATGATTCGGTCCCAAAGTAATTTTTCTAAGTAGTCTCTGGAAGTCCCAATACAACTTGGGGATATCCAAAGCAAGTTGTGGTGTTGGATTGCACCTTGTGCTTGCAGTGCGGCTTTCTTGAAGATATAGATAGAACCACATTCATGCCCGAAACCTTAGCCGCTTCACCAAAACTATTTCTAGTTTGATTTCTCATTCTCACCTATCTATAATTAGGAATTACTAGCAACTTTCCTCATAGTGTTATGCATTATTAGAATATTAGGGAGTTCAGGTAATACTTATATATATATTGAAAATATACAAGTACGCGCTCTCAGTATGCGACTAATCCCTAAAAAATCCTAAACCATGCTCTGATGCCAACTGCAACAATCCACACCTCTAGACAAACCGATCCAAAGCTCAAAAATGGCATTTGAACTTGCATTATGCCAATAAGTATAAACTATAGGGTTCTAACTTTTACAAGGTACATAGGCATATTTAATTTTGAAATATTCTACACTTTTAGATCTCACACTAGAAGGTAATAAAATATTAATATTAAAATAACCATGGTTCATACGATGTTTGACATAGATAAAATCTCCAAATAACATCATAAATAAAGTATGTCTAACACACACACACATATAATACATGAGAGAATTGATAAATAAATAAATCTCCAAGCATCATGTCATCATCTCTACATACCTTTAAGATTAACTCACTTGCTACTCTTTTCTCCTATAATGGGTATAAAGTGGAAGAAAAGGGGTGGATCGGACAAAGTCTAGTGAATGAACTGTATCACTAGTGTGTTGTGTTCACAAGTAATTAACTTTATAATCTACATGACCGAGGGTGTACTTTTGAATTTGTGGAATATACATATATATGTACGTATATATGAACATACATACGTACCCACACACATACACATATGTAAATAACTACACTAAAGTGCTACAACCTGATACTAAATGCAACAGTCACCCTAATTGTACTTAACATTGAATAAACATCCCTAATGATGAACAACCAAACTACTACATTGTGTAAACAATCTCCAATACGAATTCCACGTATACGATTCAATAGTCAATGCATCCTTTCAAACATACTCCATGATACCTAGGCCAACTTGCCCTAAAAGTATTAGATAAGCTACTCGCTAACATTCATTATCATATGCACAACACCAAGCATACACATATTACCTAGCCCAATTGCACCAAAAACATCAAGTAACCTCCTATTAGTATCTGATATCCAATTTCTATGCATCGCTCTCGGCATACACACAATGCTTAGGTCCACTTGCCCCAAAAGCATCAAGCAATCGCCCATTAGTACCTATAACTATGCACAACAATGAGCATATACACAATGTTTATGGACAATTGCCACAGAAACATCGAGCAACCTCCCGTTATTGTTGTATGCTCTAAAGCACACAATTGCGAAAGAACCGCATGCCCCATCAAATATCATGCCTTATAACTTCATGAAGTGCAAACCTAGGATATGACCAAGTTTGATAGTTTTCCATTTCGTTGCACGACTCCTTTCAATTCCGTTGATGCCGCTAAAGTCGAAGAAGTGGGAAGGAGTACCCCTATTTGATCCACTTGGCCTACACCTGGTCTAGGTTCGACCAAGGCAATTTTCTATTCCATTTAATTGTTCACTTCTCTCCCTCTCTCTTTAATTTTATTTTATTTTTATTTTAAAATTTAGAGGAGGAATTTAAGAAATTTGAGTTTAGGTTAAGAAGTTTTGTAGGAGGAAGAGAAAGAAAAGTACATGTAGATGTAGAGAGGCGGGCTAGAATTTAGAATGAGGAGAAGTGAGAGTTAGGCTCTTATTTATAGGGATGTTAGGTTAAATCTCGAAATTAATAATTATAAAATGCCACTGTGTCTAGTTTTCGATAATTTTGACCTAGTTTATCAAATATAATAAGTTATATATGTTTTCTAATTATAAATGTCATTCGGGGGCGCAACAAAATAGATGCTGAGGCCTAATTCCAATGTTCGTGAATATTTACTATTTTTTCTTTTTATGTGAAATTATATTTTTACTCTGATTAGTATTTTAATTTATTATTTAAAACTTTTGGGTATTGCAGTTGAAGTTAGTGTGTTTTAAATATTTTCCTCATTCTCTAAAAAATTTGTTATACTATGCTTCTTTGAAATTACCTGAGAAAATCTAATAACAAATGTTGTTTATAGTGTTTAGAAAAGATTAATCCAAATAAATTTGAATCAGAAACATATGCTTTCATCTTCATATAATTAAAAAAAATGAACTATTAGCTAAATTATGTAGTGTATTCCATACGTATAACATAGATTCACACTTGAATATAATGTAGACGGATCTAATATTTTTTTTTTCATTTTTGACTTGGTTTAAGATAAAATACACATCCATTGTTGATTCACTCTACTTTTAAGAACACCCAAGCTCGAAACTCTACAACCTCATGTAGTTATATATTTTTAAGTTATAAACATGGTTCAAAAATAACATATCTCTAGTTGGTAGAATAAATAAGAATAACAAGATTATAGCAAATAAAAATCCATAACATAAATAACAGCAAATATTAATTGCACAAGTAAAGGAATTTTGTTATAAAAATCAGGTAGATTAAATATCGTAATAGGACTAATAAGAATGAGAACTAATCAAATTTAGACGAACAGTAACATATTTAGTAATACCAAAATATAATGATTAAATAACTCATAAGTCAGAGTGTATAAGTTACATTTTAAACTCATTTCATGATTTACTCTATTTCAAGAAAGATATTAGTGCCATTGACAATCTCGCTTCTTATTATGTAAATGTAAACTTGACTCACTAAGTGTGTGTCCTATGTGCTTTAACTTTTATATACTACCCTTAATCTACAAACGTAGAGTTAAACAAACTACGGTACTACTAAATTTTATATAAAGCTGAATTTAACCTCTTAATTATCTTTTAACTAATTTTTGAAATATCTTCTTCTTATATAATAAGGTTAACATACAAGTAAATTAAAATTTAATAACTCATTTTTCTCAATTGGGTAGTTTCTTTTTTGTCTTTCTCTTCTTATTTTCTCTAAATAGGAGATTCATATTTAATTATACGTGAATTTCACTTCATAACATGCACAAAATATGATTTTCATTTTAGAAGTTGTTGAAGTAAAATCACTACTCTCACAATGATAGGTTGATTTTAAAATTACATTCCATGGATATCAATACATTAGAAGCTACAAGTAGGCTATTACTGTATAATAGCATAAATGACATCCTACAACCAATATATTTTTTTTGATATCAGTTACAAAATAATAATTCATGAAATCTACATTATGTATTTTTTGCCACTACAAGATGATTTTAGGTAAAATTTTCCTTTACTGTGTTTAACACTACAAATAAACTTAAATTTTTCTAGGAAATTTGAAAAAGAAATAATTTACATATGAGAACACTTAGACATTGGAAAATCAACATAAGCATAACTCTAATGCATAAAGAATTGGATAAAGAACTATAATTTATGTTCTAAAAGAAGACAAATATCTTTATAAGGAACACTTTCGCACCAAAATTGGCACAAACACCTAACCGGGTAATAAAAATGTATAATATCAAAGAAAAGAAAGAAACATCAAGAAAAGAACATGAGATTTTTATAGTGGTTCGACGAATACTTCAGTCTAAGTCCACTTAGTCGATTTTAATTGATTATCCTCCATTTTTACAGAGCCGTTTTTGCAACCGGTAGTCACAACTCGATAGAAATCCAGGCAAGTAATTTTTAGAGTTATGATCTTACAACTAATTGTAGCTTGAAATTAAGAATCGAGAAGAAGAGAAAATTCCCCTTTGTAAGTACACTTTTCCTCGTTATATAGACGAAGACCTCCACATTTAGCTTTGAAAATTACCACATGCGATCTCTCGGTCGTGTACATTCTTCTACAAAAATAGCTCGACCAACCTCGACCCAAGCACCATGGATCGGTGATGAACCATGAGCCCTAGATTGGTGCCGATTTGGCTTGAGTTAGACTCCGAGCCAACCCTTGTCTTGCTCTGGGTTTGCCTCACCTCACTTTGTTGCTACCTTTTCCATCCCTTGCTTCACTTGCTTCAGGTTTGGCCCGAGTTTCCTTCTAGTTTTCATAGGTCACCACCAAGTCGTGGCTTGGGTCCAACTTGGCATGGTCGAGTTAGGAAGCTTGAGTAGACCTTTTGCATTAATTTCTAGTTATTTCGATTATCTTGTATTTTTATGATATTTCCCATGTCCTTGGATCTGTTTCTTCGGGTTTTTAATCATTTGAGTGTTCGAATACTGTGGAAATTTTGTTGATTACACGTTGTCTCCCAAAGCACACCTTCTGAATAAAAGGTATGCTTTGCTCAAGAACAAATATCAAAGTTGGAAAATCACTAATAGTTGAACTTTTTATCTATCGATTGATCAAACCTCAGTGATTCGTCCGGTTCTTCATATTCACTTGTAAATCAAATTTCATTTCAAACCATTGTGGCTAAGACTTGAGTCCTTGCTTAAGAGTTAGCCACAAATCAAAGTCATTATGTGTTCTCCCAATATATCATATATGGAATATTATAAATCAAAATCACAACATGTTCTCCCTAGAGTTAACTATCATATAAATCTAAATCAATACCGTCTTGTGTACGTTCATGTCTGGGGTGATGAAAAGTCAATAATTGTGTAAGTTCATTACGACCAATCGAAACATCTTTTGTAAATTGTCTAATATCACCTAGGATCCCATTATAAGAATGCCCAATTAAATCGAAGTGATAATTTTCATCAATCATTTGGTTATCATAAGTCATCAATTAGGGAGTGGATTGCCACCGATCACAACATCATTATAAGTGGTTTGAAATTGCCCAACATCATGTTATAAATGAGTCTAACTGAATCGAGACAATGACGTAATCCAGTAACCATTGTCAACTCATTTTCAAGTCTACTATCTTTCAAATCTAAAGGCGAGTATCTAATATCTTCCAATCATATCTAATCCAATTTATGATCTCTCGGGATCATATATCCATGTTGAGCCCAATTTGCCTGCTCTCCGACGAGAGGGCCGAATGTCCAAGTAAATCCATCCACTCACTCTAAGGTGAGAGGCTTTACTATCCTATACAAGTCCATCCACTCACTCTCCAATAGATGGACTTGCATCGTACAATTCATCGCTCCATCTGTCCAGATGGGATAACCATATCCTCTCAATTCATATATCAGTTTTAAAAGGTTACCGGTCTCCGTTTGTCTCATAATCAATACCAGTCATCATGTTTGGATAATTTTCCAAATCAAACATTTATCCATAAATCCAAATCAAAACAAAAACCAAACATTTCCATAACATCCATCCTATTAGAGACTACTTTTGACTTTCCAACTTAGAGCATGTTAAGAGACCCACTAAGATCCCATACATGTGTAAGTGGTCCGAGAGTAATACTACATCATTTACATGCAAACAAAAGCAAAGTTTGAAAATCGAACCTGACTCCCTTTTATCTCGATCATGAGATAACCATTCTCGACCTAGATCTAAGGCCGCTTCGAGATGTATTCACTGCAGATGGTGGCTGCTCCTACTGCACCACTATAGTTTGGTTTCTCACCTATTATTCTAACCAGTTGTTCTAAAACTTCTCTTCAATTAGATCCCGTATGTGTCTGCACTCATTTGTCTCATGCACATTTAGCTCATGGAATAGAAAAAACATTCTAGACATCTTCTATTGATCTGTGGGCTCCATTTTCTTTGGTTTCCGATAGGGAATCTGACCCTGGTATCCAAGTAAATTCTTTCTGGAGTTTTGTGTAGATCAGTATAGGAGGAAAACTTCAGCTCCCTCCTTTGTCGCTTCGGTCCTTCGAAGTCGTTACCAACTTTCTGTTTTCCTTTATCCTTCCCAAATCTTATTCCCAACGATCCCCCGTCATCCACAACATTAACTTCAACATTTTTGGCTTCAACGTCCTCCTGACGCAAATGTCTTTCAGCTTCATGGTAAAACTCTGCAAGATCCATTGGCGGATCTCTTTCCAAAACAACCATAAATTGTGTTTTAACTGCAAATCCAAACGCTACGCCATCAGAACAATTGATGGATCTAGCTTATGCATTGCTGCATTAAATCTACTTAAATAATTCCTTAGGGTATTTCCGACCCTCTATTTCACGCTCGAAACCACCATCACATTCTTTTGTCGTGAAATGTGAACTCTGAACTATCTCATGAATTTATCCACTAATTTAGTCAACTTGCCGATGGGTCCATTTTCTAGCAGTATAAAGTACATTACTACTAAATCTATCAAATACAACAAGAAACACTGTCCCATTACCTCCTCAGAAGTACCCAACACCTCCATATGTTGGATGTACCTCATTAGATGAACGGTTGGATCTATCTTTCCATTATACATTTCCAATGTCGGTAACTTGAAATTGGGTGGATTTCTCGTTTATCGGATGTTCAGGTAGATGGATTTCTATTCATGTCTTCTAAACTATGGTTAGTAGTCCACCTCTCAGTGTCCATCTAACCATTTCAGCAATTCTATCATTAGCATCTGATGAAACTCTCTGATCCATAGTTTCATTATGCTTCCCTTAGAACTTCTGAAAGAAACTCCTATTTTTGTACATTCACATTCACATTTTAACTCTCAATCTATTGCTTAACTTCATTCCTTAGACGTGCTTTGGCCCATCTAACTCCAACGTCCGTCATGCTGCTATGGAACCATGACTCAATATCGAATCGTGGATCGACACCAACCTATAGGTTCCCTATGGGTTGAACCCAACTGTTCCTGTTTTAATTTCCAAGTGCACTTGTTGTGCTTTCAAGTGCACTTGTTTCTTCTCCTAGCCTCTAATTTTGGTTTCGAGTGACTCCAGCCATTCCTTGCTGTCCTATTGCTCTAAAGAGTCCGTTTAGCATTTCCTCCTAGCGAGCTATCATCCTATCTTGCATCTTCATCATCGTTCTCTCCATATCATCTATTTTTTAGTAGATGCATGTGGGTTTGATCCTAAGGACACCTCATACCTTCTACCTTGTTATCATTGACTTCCTTCAATCATAGATCTGGTGTTAGGCCTTTTTATCCTCTTCAAAATTAAGTTTCAAGTTGTTAAATCAAATATTTTCAGTGAAACACCAAAATCTTTACACCAAATTGGCACAAATACCCAATTGAGTGATAAAAATGTAAAATATCAAAGAAAAGAAAGAAATAGCAAAAAAAACACAAGATTTTTATAGTAGTTCGGTGAATACTCTGGCCTACGCCTACTTAGTCAGCTTTATTTGATTATCCTACATTTTTACAAAGTTGTTCTTACAACTTGGTAGTCACAACTCAATGGGGACTCAACCAAGTAATGTGTAGTTCGAAGTTTTGAATCGAGAAGAAGAGAGAAGTCTCCTTTCTAAGTACTATCCACCTGTATTTATAGACAGACCCTACACACTTAGACCCTACATACTTGGCTTCGAAAATTGCTACACATGATCTCCACATCGTGCATGTTCTTCCTCGAAATAGTTCAACCAACACCGACCCAAGCACCATGGACTTGTTCCGAACCATGGGCCTTGGATAATTGCCGACCTAGCTAGGGCTCGACTTCGAGTCAACCTTGTCTTACTCCGGTTTTGCCTCACTTCACTTTATTTCAACCTTTTCCATCTCTTGTTTCACTTGCTTAGGGTTCGACCCGAGTTTCATGCTAGTTTTCCTACGTCGCCACCGAGTCATGGCTCAAATCCGAATTGGCATTGCCGAGTTGTGAAGCTTGAGTTAACTTTATGCATTCATTTCTAATTATTTTGATTATCTTGTCTTTTTATGATATCTCCAAACTCTTTGGATCTATTTCTTCACCGTTATTAATCATTTGAGTCTCTTCAAAGACTGAAAATTTTGCTGATAACAAAGGCATTTGCTTACAAATATGAAATACTAAAGCTCAAACATGCATTTTACAAACGTAGCATCAGACTTATTCTTTGTTTATAATTTTGTTGTTGCAAATGCTTAGTGTTAGAGATTTCATTATTTGGTAAAAATAGCTAAATTCTATGCTGCGATGCTCCAAGAGACATTTTTTCCCTTTTCATTATCTGCTCATTTTGGTAACATTTTTTATATCCCACATCAAGAATTGGTTGAACTTAAACTGTAAAACTATGTATATCAAATGTATAATTTACTTGCATCTCAATGTATAAATGTTCGATGTTCATTTCATGGATTCTTTTTCTTATTATTAACAACATTTTAATTTATATTTCTTTGGAATATCTATTGCAACCACAATGATGGTGTAATTATTCCAATACATAATATCAACCTAATATCTATAATATCAACCTAAAATCTATGTAGCACGAATTCATCCTAGTTGCTTTAGTGTGTGCTGAAATGAATGGATTACTTTTTAAAACACGTACAATATTTACATAATGCAAGGAAAATTTATGTGTAAAAGGTGAGGTTATGTGCCTTATTGTTGGCTTACCTATCATATTTGGTTTCTTTTTAATTTGACTATTTATCATCATCATCGTCATCAATTTGAACGTGTGATGTCATGTGATGGGCTTGGTGTAAAGCCTTGTCTTGGTGCTGTGTTTGAATAAACAAAAGATTAGCAAAGGGGATATTAATAGCTTTTTGCCTTTTAGAGCTCAGCAGATATCAAGCATTATGCTATTTTGTGTAGACCTGTCAAATGGATCGGGTCATAATGGATCAGAACAAAATTGATCCAACCTATTTTGCGGACCGACCAATTTGATTCATTTATTAAAAGGGTCCGCAACTATTCAGTGAATAATTACATAACTATATGCAATTACTTAGTAACTTAATTCTAGGGACCTAATTTACATATTTTTTTTACTGGGGTTTTTGTGTATTTTGAAACTTATTAGCTAGGGACCTGAGTTTAATATTCACTTAATTTTTATCCAACTTTTATTTCTACATAAGGGCATTTTTGGAACTTCACGGTCGGATAAAAATACTGTGTTTCTATTTCAATTATTAATAAAGACAATAAAATAGAAATAATGAAAACATAGGAGAAAGGAGCGTACCCTTTGGAGAGCATTTAGCAGCCAAGAAGTGAGCATTATTTACCAATACTTTTTCTGCAAAAGAGGACGAGGCGGAAAGATAATTTTACCTGGAAGTGGTTCAGGCAAGGGGTTGTTGAATCCAAAATTTTCAGACTCATATCCACAATTAACATAAATAAACATATACACCATGCTATATAAAACTAAAGATGACAATCACCACATATACAATATCCCTAAATAACAACAGGGTTAACTTTTATTCAGAATACTTAGTGAGTAATGAAAAATACATGCAAGTTCAGGTAAACCAAAAAAGAGTATAGTAACAACAGAGCAAAGCTGTTTGTACATTTTGTGTGTATATTACATTTTGTGTTAATCATGCCTACATAAAACTTCAGTCTCATTACATGATGATGATGCTGATGATATATATTTTTTGCATGGATACACTGCATGTTAATAACAATGGACATTTGTCTTTATCGTAAATATTTGATATGGCTATTAACAATTGAATAAGACCATCATAAGTTGCTTGTTAGACCTCATCTGCATGGGTCGAATGGACTCACAGTCCAATCAATGCATATGAATGCAGAATATGTACAGACATCATGCAATGAGATTCCATTATTAACAGGACTTTATAAAGGCTTGTGTAGATTAATATCTAAGCACGAAAAAAGAGATACGACCAGATTAAGATCCCCAGATTATTATGCATGACGTTTCGATAATTTCAAAATTATCATATATGCACAAGTTTTGTATCATATGATTATTGATTGTAACAATTTAGCTCATTGCTCGATAAAGATAAGAACCTAAGCAAGTCCCATGTACCAAACCATGGTGTCCCTCTGTTCCCAACCAATCGGGTACGCTCATTTTCAACCATTTTGCAATTAAACCCAAACAGCAGGAGAGAGAAAGGGGTTTAATTGCAAAATAGCTGAAAATCGGCATCCCCGATTGGTTGGGGACGGAGGACGGGGGTTTGGCACAGGTGATTTGATCTCACCTTACACAAACTGATCGGTTTCTTTCTTCAAGTCAGTGATCTTAATTAAAGAAAACACATCAAAATGGAAAAATAAATAAATAAAAAAGGAATTTGCAACACAGCTAGGTGCGTTCACAGTACCATGTGTAAGTAACAATTTTAAACCATTAGTGCTTTGAGTTTCTATCAAATCATATTAGATACAACAACGTTTTAGTCCTAGTTAAAATAACCAAACACAGCAAATTAGTTGTACTTAGTATAGACTTATATAGCTGATAAACAATAAAACTAATCTTTGACAACATCTACTCCAGAATAAAATTAACGAATGCATTTGTGTTCACTGATATAATTAAAAAAGGAAAATGTTATTTCAACCAAGATTCAAAAGCAATGATCATGATTTGCTGGAGGCAAATAGCAAATCGTACTTTTAAGGCTTTTGAGAAACTGAAATCAAATACCATCAAAAAGATTGGAACAGAATCAGAAAGAAGACATTAAAATAAGGCTAGATGACAGTTAAGGTATAAATCATAGAATAAATGCAAAAAATATAGCAAATGAAGCAAAGATTATACCTTTAACTTCAACGATGAAGAAGACCTTTAGAAAACGATAAACGAGAAATCGCAAGAAAGGGATGTTGAAAACGCAAGAGATTTTGAACTGGAAGCTCACAGCAGAAGATTTTGAACTGAAATGGCAGTACGAGATTATGAATTTAGAGAGAAAGAGTCGGCATCATGTTTTCTAAGAAACCAGAAAGAAAAATTAGGGATTTGGACTAACAAGGTAAAATGTCTACCAAGATAATACACCTACCAAGATACTTAAAAAACTAAAATGCTTGCTCATCCGGTATTTGACCTGCGCAAGCCTTGCTAATTCCTTTCATCGATGTTGTTGACTTCATTTTATTCTACATTTGTCCAATACTAAAGCTTATGTATATCAATGCACACGTCATTTTATTATACTCCAATCAATATGCAGGAGAAATGTCACCATGCATGGAAAGACGATCCTCCGAAATGTTGAACAACGATGTCACTATAGCTAAGGATAATAGGCTTGCAGACCCAAAAGAAGAATACATATTTTGGTGCTTCTATAATAAGGTACGTGAAGGCCTGCACACATGCACACACAAACATGCACTTTTATTGGGGTATTCACTGCATCGATCTATTGGAGGATCATTCAAACGGTATATTGCTGCATGAATGTATTAAGACAAGAGAACCAAAATTCAAGTTTGATGATATACAGGTTGTGGACTTCTACATACCTACTACATAAAGCTATTGATATCTGTTTCTCCATATCAAAATATCCTTAACTTAAAAGTAAATAAACAAAAGATTAGCATGGCATTTACTTATTCAAAATGAAATTAATTTCAGAATATGATGTCTAAAGAAGATATTATTATTAAATCGAGTTATATTCACCAATAACAAACTGAAGAGTTTTAATATGAGATGGAGTTAGAGGAGATAAATGAATAGGGTTGTATTGGTTTATTTGACGTGGGTTTATATGGGTTGAATATTTGATTTACGGCCCATTATATTTTCCTGTGTTGCAAAAAAAGTTGTTCAATGTTTTTCACAAAACTCCATAGTTCATTCTAAGTATCTTATCTTAACTTCCCATCGCTGACTAATATTCAGCGATTGTTGCTCTTCACAATATAATAGTTGAAAAAATTAAATGTTAATAATTTTGTTGATTCTAATCTTAAAATAGATGCTGACACAATTCATTCCAAGTAACATAATGTTATTCCCTTAAAAATCATAGAAGGAGAAGAAACTAGCAGGAATAACTTTCACACACACTATCATCTATGTTCTGTGAAAATGAACACCTTCCAAATTGTCACTATGGCTATGCGTATGAAGTTATGGATTCAGAACCACTTTAACAAACATCTCCTTATTTTTTATGAGGTAACAATTTCAAATCTGTTTCCTTTTGTATTGCGTACGTAAGGTCCCGTCATAGTTTTAAAAAAAAAATTCAAGTGCATTAAAATTATTATTTATAATTTTAGCCATTAAATACTTTTTTTAATCAATATTTATTCTTCATGGTGTTGTGATATTAGCAATATTCAATATTTCACCTATTAAATTCTCCATTTTCATTGACAATATTTATTCTATTACTCATTATCAATTGATCTTCTTAACTTTCAAATCTTAAAACACAAATTTATAACTTTGACCTTACACGTACCTTATTTTATTTTTAAAAAATTGTAGTCCAAATTATGGATATAAATGTTTCATTTCCTTTCTAATCATTAATTGTACGTTGTACAAATTTGAAATGTCGAATTTGAATATTTGAAATTACTTTCAACCACATATCCCTTATGCCATTAATTAAAAAACTGAAAAATAATCAATAGTGACAAATATAAAAATGATTTTGAATAGCTATTCAATACGTATATTCACCCTATTTTAATATATATTTTTGATTTTTGAATTTACCAATTAAGAACTTTGTATCCAATTTTATCAAACTCTCTTTTACAACAATTACTTTTATAGTATTAATTGTCTAAATATTATTCAGATGGCTTCTTTACTACTTAATTACGGTATGTAAAATAAAAGACGAGGAAACATAATTTTTTTGTTTCATTGCATTTAGTTGGAACAAAATAGATTCAAGATTATTTCAAAGTAACATATGTTCCTATAAACACTACAAAAACACAACACTTTATGTCAAAGCAACGTCGGTCGGGCATCAGTAAAGGACTTATCGACGTCACACTGACATCATATATAGCATCGGTAAATTTAAGGTTAAATTTTTTTTTCGATGCCATGTAGACATTCTGCGTAGGATATTTATCGATACCCTTTTTCAACGCTTTATCGATGCCAAATTTCTGACGTTCTTGCAACGCCCTGCCGACTATAATTGAAAGTGTGTAACTTGGATTTACTGATGCTTCCTGACACCCTATCCATGCCATGTTGATGCCTAGTTAATTGTCAAATTTAGATTTTCCAACGCTATGTCAAACGCCTTACCGATGCCATGGGTTAAACAAATTTGCAGCATTTTTTCTGCAGTTCTAACCTCAATCACATATTCAAATATATAAATTTATATTCATATTATCGTCATGATACCAAACAAATATCATCACAATATCATCTCAATACAATCATAATATAGAAGTTATACTTAACATAATAATATCATAAACATTATCCAACATCATAGTATCCAAACATATCATCACAATATAAACAAAACATCCAACCAATACAATCAAAGTATAAACCAAATATCCAAGTAGTATCATCACAATATATATATACATATACAAACCAAACATCCAAACAATGATAACACAAATACTCTCTACTCCCTCGAACTATGTCCACCATCATCATCACCAGAAATGTCATCGTTCGGAAAGCGTCGCAATAATGCATCAGTAAGCAATCCGAGCTTCTTCTCTAGCTTACCGACGTGTGACTTCAACCGTCGGTTTTCTTTTTCTATAGTATTACTACAGTAATTGTAGTAACACTATCTAACGATAGTCTCTACATTTTAACCAAATTTATTTTTTAATAACGAGCAATTTTTTATTTCAACTACTATGTTTATTGAAATAAAACTTTTAACTTTGCGTTAATCATATATTTTTATAACTAATTGAGTGGTTTAACTTATATAATTGTCTAATTTATTGCATGATTTAGAAAAAAAACTATATCTCTTGTTTAATTTATTGAAACAAAATTAATAATCTAACTTAATATATATATATACACACACATTTGTTTAACTTATTGAGTGATTTAATTTATATATTTGTTTAATTTATAGCGTGATTTTAAAAAATCTATAATTTAAGTTGAATAACCTCTCGTATAATTTATTGAAACAAAATTTATAATTTAACACACACACACACACACACACACACACACACACACACATATATATATATATTATAGAGTGATTTAACTTATACATACATAATCATTTTTAGTTTATTGAAAAAAAATTATAATTTAACTTATACGTTCGTTTAATTAATTGAGTGATTTAATTTATATATATTTTTAATTTATTGTATAATTTAAAAAAAATCCATACCTCTTGTGTTAACTGGTTTTTTAACCAAGCAATAATTAATAGAAATTAGATTGTCAAGACGAAGACAAAATGACTTGAAATCTTGAAAACACGCTTAGATAAGGAAGAGAAACGTCTTAAAGAAAACTCAACTAAAATGGAGCTAACTATAGAGGCCGGTACCGACCTCTCATGTCGGTGGAGACTTTTATAGGCGTATCTACCCAAACTTTGCATGAGTCGCTCTTTGCCTATTCTATGGGTGCCCAAGAGATTTCCAAGATTTTTGAACAACCGATTACAAGAGTTGAAGAGTTGGCAGTCGGAATAGTAGAACAATTCAAGTGATGAAGGAACTATCATCAACGTCAATCAACTATCCACGAAAACATTATGGGACTACCAAAAATCAAGTAGCAAGTAGAGTGCAAAAGAGCACAGTGTAATTGGGATTAACCATGGATGTCAGAACCAACATGAGAGGTCGTTACCAACACGACTGTGTAATCCGTATACCCTTACGATTTCGCACACTCTATCAGGCTGACTTCTGAAGTTTGCTCCAACTCTCCTTTAGCCCAATACGACTACTACCACTATAAATACAAACCACAGAGTAACCAAACCAGGATATGGATTTTGCTATCACTACGCAGGAACTATATCTCATCTTTAACTCTTTTCTCTTCACAACATCAAGGCAGTTCCTCTAGGAAATTTTAGGACATAGAATCTAACTCATGTACTTGTGACTTCTTCTCTCTCAAACCCCTTGTAATCTAAAGCAAACAATATCAGATTTATAATCAACAAAGCTATAAAGTGGACGTATGTCATAGATAGTCGAACCACTATAAAATCTTGTGTCCTTTTCTATATATGTTTATTTTCTTTTACTTTTACTAATATCTACTAGATCTAGGTCACACAGGTTTCCTACAACTTAATCTATGGGTGTTGATCCATTTTTGATGTTAACAGCTTTCATTGAGAAAACTGAATCTAGGAATTAGATCTAGCTTTCTTTTTTGGATTAGAAGAGATCCTGAGGTTGGATCCAAAGAATTTTCTTGGAGAGTTTGTAGGATTGCTATTGGGGATCAGTGGCGCCTAGAAAACAGAAAACTACTTTTGAAAGATCTATAGGAGCAATAGTTGGTGGTGATGAAGATAACAAGTTCAAAACTATTTCATTTTGTATTGCGTAAGGTCCCATCATAGTTTAAAAAATATCTTTCAAGTGCTTTAAAATTATTGTTTATAACTTTAATGTTATTAAATACTTTTTTTTAATAAATAGTTATTCTTCACGGTGTTGTGATATTAGAAATATTCAATATTTTACCTATTAAACTCTCCATTTTTATTAATAATATTTCTTTTGTTATTCCTTATCAGTTGATCTTCTCAACTTTTAAATCTTAAAAAACAACTTTAAAATTTTGACCTTACATGTACTTTATTTTATTTTTAAAATTTTGAAGTCCAAATTATGGATACGAATGTTTTATTTTCGTTTTTAATCAATAATTTTAATTGTACAAATTTGAAATATCGAATTGAATATTTGGAGTTACTTTCAACCATATATTCCTTATGCCATTAATTAAAAAACTGAAAAATGATCAATAGTGACAAATACAAAAATGATTTTGAATAGCAATACGTATATTCACCCTATTTTAATATATATATTTGAATTTAACGATTAAGAACTTTGTGTCCAATTTTATCAAACTCTTTTACAACAATTACTTTTATACTATTAATTGTCTAAATATCATTTAGATGGCTTCTTTACTACTTAATTATGGTATGTAAAATAAGAGAGGAGGAAACATAATTTTTTTTGTTTCATTGCATTTAGTTGGAAAAAAATAGATTCAAGATTATTTCAAAGTAACATATGTTCTTATAAACACTACAAAAACACAACACTTTATCGATGTCAAAACCACGTCGGTCGGGCATCAGTAAAGGACTTAACGACGTCACATTGACGTCATATTTGGCATCGGTAAATTTAAGGTTGAATTTTTTTTCCGATACAATGTAGACATTTTGCAAGGATATTTATTGATGCCCTTTTTCAATGCTTTATCAATACTAAGTTTCTGACGTTGTTGCGATGCCCTGCCGATTGTAATTGAAATTGTGTAACTTGGATTTACTGACGCTTTACCGACACCCTATCAATACCATGTTGACGCCTAGTTAAATTGTCAAATTCAAATTTTCCGACGCTATGTCAACACCTTACCGATGCCACGACATAAACAAATGCAGCATTTTTGCTGCAGTTCTGACCTCAATCACATATTCAAATATATACAACTTATATTCATCTCATTATCGTCATGATACCAATCAAATATCATCACAATATCATTTCAATACAATCATAATACAAAACATATTATTTAACATAATAATATCATAAACATTATTCAATATCATAGTATCCAAACAATATCATCACAATATAAAAAAACCATTCAACCAATACAATCAAAGTACAAACCAAATATCCAAGTAGTATCATCACATTATATATATATATACACACACACACAAACCAAACATCCAAACAATGACAACACAAATACTCCATACTCCCTTGAACTATGTTCACCACCATCATCACCAGAAATGTCCTCGTTCGGAAAGGGTCGCAATAATGCATCCATAAGAAATCCGAGCTTCTTCTCTAGCTTACCGACGTGTGACTTCAACCGTCGGTTTTCTTCTTCTACGGTATTACTAACTGTAGCAACTCTATCTAACGTTGGTCCCTACATTTTTAACCACATTTATTTATTACTAACGAGCAATTTTTTATTTCAACTATTGTGTTTATTGAAATAAAACTTTTAACTTTTAGTTAATCATATATTTATATAATTAATCGAATGATTTAACTTGTATATTTGTTTAAGTTATTGTGTAATTTAGAAAAAATCCATCTCTCTTATTAATTGATTGAAACAAAATTATTAATCTAACTCAAATATATATAGGTTTGTATAATTAATTGAGTGATTTAACTTATATATTTGTTTTATTTATTGCATGATTTTGTCTATAATTTAACTCGAATAAACTCTTGTATAATTTATTGAATTTTTTTCAATAATTTAATATATATATATATAATTTATGGAGTGATTTATAACTTATACAAACATACTCATTCTAGTTTATTGAAATACAATTTATAATTTAACTTAATTATATATACTTTTTTTAATTAATCGAGTGATTTAACTTATATATTTATCTAATTTATTGTATAATTTTAAAACAATCCATACCTCTTTTATTAACTGTGTTTTTAACCGAGCAAAATCAATATGAGTTGGAAATGTCAAGACGAAGACGAAACGACTTGAAATCTTAGAAGCATGATTAGATAAGGAAGAGAAACGTCTCAAAGAAAACTCAACTAAAATGGAGCCAATTATAGAGGTCGGTACCGATCTCTCATGTTAGTGGAGAATTTTATAGGCGTATCTACCCAAATTTTGCATGAGTCTCTCTTCGCTTATTCTGTGAGTGCTCAAGAGATTTTCAAGATTTTTGAACAATCGAGTACAAGAGTTGAAGAGTTGGTAGTCGGAATGGTAGAATAATTCAAGTGATGAAGGAACTATCATCAATGTCAATCAACTATCCACGAAAACATTATGGGACTACCAAGAATCCAGTAGCAAGTAGAGTACTACAAAAGAGCCGATGCAAATGGGATTAACCACGGATGTCGGAACCGACATGAGAGGATGATACCGCATGACTGTGTAATCCGTATGCACTTATGATTTCACACTCTCTATCAGGCTGACTTCTGGACTTTGCTCCAACTCCCATTTTGGCCCAATATGAATGCTAACACTATAAATAAAACCAAAGAGCAACCAAAATAGGATTTGGATTCTGCTATCATTATGCAGGAACTCCGTCTCTTCTTTTAACTCTTTTCTCTTCACAATAGTCACCAAGGCAATTCCTCTAGGCTATTCTAGGACTTAGAATCTATCTAACCTATGTACTTGTGACTTCTTCTCTCTCAAACCCCTTGTAATCTCAAGGAAACAATATCAAATTTGTAAGTAACAAAGCTATAAAGTGGACGTAGGTCGTAGATAGTCGAACCACTATAAAATCTTGTGTCTTTCTTTTCTATATCTGTTTATTTTCTTTCATTTCTACTACATCTGCTAGATCTAGGTCACATAGGTTTCCTATAACTTAATCTGCCAGATCAACGGGGAAAAACGATCCATGCCTTCTAAGAACCGGTATCACTCCAGCAATGCCGAGGAGGCCGATATCCCTATGCACCACCAATAAGCCACATATTGCTGCTTAAACCAATGAAACTATGTTCAAGTACGTAAAACTCCCTGTGCGCACTCCATAAGCCGCACGACGCTGCTTGAACCGATGGAACCGCATTCAAGTACGCAACATCCCTTCGTGCCACATCGTAAACCGCACGCTGCTTGTTGGGCCAATAGAACTGAGTCCTTGTAGGCACCTATCTCATGTGCGCCACACTATAAGCCGCACGATGTTGCTTGAACCAATGGAACATCGTTCAAGTATGCAAAATTCCATATACTATAATCCACGCATCGCTCCTTGAATTGATGGAACCATGTTCTCGTAAATGATACGCGCATCCTCCACACAATGGAGAAAGTACTTCCTAAAATGTTGGATAAGAAGTACAAACTCCCAATCCATTGGAATGATGGTGAATATCGATGCGAATTCCCTAACAACCAGTGCCACCCCGACAACATTGGGGAAATCTTCCATTTTCTAGTTATCAATGTTACCCCGGTAACACTGGGAACTGGTCAAAAATTTCTAAGTACTAATGTTGCTTTGGCGATGTCGGGAAGGTTGTCTATTGTAGGATTGGTAAGAATCAATCCCCGCTTTTTAAGAGATTAGCACTACCCCAGTAGTGCTATGAAAATTCCATACCATAGAATCAATAGTGAAAATCGACCCTCATCTTTCAGGTACTGGCATTGATACAGCTAGGAAAGTTTGAATCACCAAGTTGATTAGGAAATCAACTCATCACCGCCATGGCTCGACACCTCCCACGGACAGGTGACCTCAAAGGAAAAACCAAGTACATGGGTTGTTCGAAAGTTTCAGGGGATAGAAATTGATACGCGGACATGATCCTAATATTGAACTTGGAAGAAGCTGATCATAATCAAGGAATAGAATGCTCGAAATCAAGCATCATAATCGCAAGTTCCTTGAGATAGGAAACTACCTTGCAACCCGGACTGGGGGTAACCAAACGAGTTGCCCAAGACAATCGGTCTCTAACCAATCGCTAGAACCCTTCATTCAGAATAACCAGCCTTGTGGAGTAGGGGCCATATATACAATACATACATGATTGGGAAGAGATAGACCAAGATACATCACAATTTTGGTAACTCGAACGGTGTATTTTGGTAATAACAACAATACTAAGTAATATAGTATTCTGAATAACTCCATGAACCTTATTTATAAGTAGAGAACTACGGTAAATAGATGCATCACACAAATAGTGCTATATAATATGGAAATTGTAGAACAAGCAATCATATTAATTTTTAAATGAAGTAATGTATAAACAGGCACGGCACATAGAATGCAGGAAAAGTACATGGAAGAGATTTCAATGGAAATGCTAATCTTTTCATTACTGATATCATTTTATGTACACTACAAATAGCGGGGGCCACTCCCAGCACTGGCCTATTTAGACATCACATCACAAAAGAAAAAGCAAAATATCAAGTCCACTAATACGATAACATAGAAAAGAAACAAATGAGTACAAACTTTGTACTTATACATAATCAAATAACACAAAAGGCTCACATAAGGATAAAATGTACTCCACTCCACCGGCATTCAGCTAAACGATCACTTCTTACCGCATCGCTGGGGAATGATCTTATTCTACTTATCGTCTTTCTTCTTCTCCGAATATGCAACGACCCGCAAATTCATACCCTTTGAATCGACAATAAACTACATATGTCTGACCCAAAAAGCACAGACTGACGGAAAGTCATGAGAAAGAGAAGAAGAGAAGAGAAGAAAGAGAGAAGTGAAAACAAAATAGAACAATACAGAATCTCACATCGTAGTGGAATAGCATATAATATCATATCAATGATCTTTACAAGACAGAAACTGTATATACATACATCAATCAGAGTTCAACAATCAATCACTAGTTATCAGTCTAGGCAGTTATAATAACATGTCCTTACAATTGCTGATAATATACAACAACAAAGCACAAAGCAGATAATCAAAACTGATATGTGTATACGAAAATGAAGATCTCCATCTCGCATGCTGAAGCCCCAAAAGCATCAAATCTGAACCTGTAAATATACTCGGTCTGACCCGAGCATTGAAAGGGAAGAACGCTCGGATTAGTCTGGTAAACCAGCATGAGAAACACACTCAACTGAATTTATTAAATTACCAAAACTTTTCCTTTTCAAAACAAAAGTATCTCGTAAGACACGCCCACACATAAACACGGACATGTTTTTACCTTACGATAACTAAAATATTTCATACCAAATTATCTTACATTATAATAGTGTCTATTACATAAATAATATTAATCATAGTCAAAATTGTTACATTGATTAAATTCCAGCATATAGCCCAAAATGGATAATATAATCAAACTGGTAGGCACGTAGCGCAGTTTGGATTTCCATACAAATAACTAGGTGAAGGGACTACCTTTCGGCAGTACATCTCTGGAGGAACGTACCGAGGAACATCACAAAGGAACCTCTATCAACACAAGACCGGCCTACCTCTATAACTAGGTAGTACCGAATATATCATCCTCCGGTCATTACCGACCTTTCCGAGGGCCCTCATAGCATACAAACCACAATAATTTACATCCCGAACATCATAGCGGGAAGAAATATATCTTAAAGAGGATGATCATATCCTAATTGGGAATGGCCCACTTAGCCTTGCCGCATCTAAACCTGTGCAGTTAAAGCGCTCGGCAGATTCAAAGCGGTGGAGGTGCAAAAAGTCATAGCAGGGATACAGCGAGGATATAGCGGGATATAGCGGATGGCTTTAAAATAGCATATAAAACTCGTACTTAATGTTTTTACGAATATATAAATGGTAATTAAATGAAAAATTATCATTCAATTGAATTGTAACTAATACATAAATAATTTTTAAATAAAAACATGTGCGAATATACTTTAAATAAACGTAAAACTGTTATATAACATAATTGAATTTAGTAGAATATTAGAGTATTTTCATTTCTGAAAATATATTAAAAATTAAATCAAATAAATTAGTTTCATAATTTTTATAATGTATAAATTGAAATTTTCAATTCATTTTATTAAAGAAGATATAGCGGGAATAGCGGAATATAGCGGAAATAACGGGATATAGCGGAAATTGCGGGGATTAAAGCGGAAAGGCTATATTGTGGGGCTATATGGAAAAATCGTAGCGGCAGAAACCCGCTACGAGATATAGCGGGGTTATAGAGGGGTAATAGAGGGGCATTAACTGCACAGATCTAAACTTGTTTCGGTCATTTCTGGTTGATGGGGCCTGAGGTAACGATTACCTTTCACATATCACAAATCACATCACTTTGAATGCCACACGGCCATTTCCGTTGACTACTAATTGTCTTCCATAAAATACAACCCTTGAGCTCGTATGTCTCAAAGAGGGTGTTAAGCTAAGAGAAGTTTCCTTCCCCGCCACCACTGATGTACGTTTGTAAAAACCAATGTACGTAATCTTTAGAAATGCAATATCAGACAAATGTCCATGCAAGTTGTCTAGGAACAGGACAAACCGAAGGTACTTTCCTATCACATCCTGTCGGGAAATCCCTAGGATTAGTAGCGAATAGTCCTTGCATTGAATATTTCATAATGAAGAGACCACTGCCACTATATGTATATTGTCATTTTATCCCAAACGATTAACAAGCAGTCCTTCACTATGAAAATTGTGAATATCAATATCATCACAACCAACCTACACAATCGTCGCATAAATGTTGGTCCAAAGTGGTTTTAAGATAAATTTGATCCCAGTCTCTTCACACCAACATTGCAAAAGCATTTCTTAACCTCACACAGAAACTAAGTCTGATAGACTTATCACGTCTCCAACTTTCAACTTGTTATCCTTTGACCAAGAAGGAAGCTCGACAGATTAGAGTAATACTCTGCACTACATGAATCAACATCCTTAACACAAACGATAATCTAGCATACACAAATGGCTACGTACTAAGTGTACGACTAAATAGTTCCCACATCAAGTGTCAAGGAACTAAAATGGCCAAATTTGATAGTCGATTATTTAACTATCAAAGCAAACAAACAAATATCTAGCACCATAAGCAATCACTAGGCCCTTTTAATTAATCTTTAATTAATTATCACTTTCCAAATATTCACTTCAAAATATCTTTAAAAAGATATATTCTCAAAACCATTTCAATATTTTACTATTGGAAAACATCTCCATATACTTATTTAATAATAAGTAATTCACAAATAAATTTATTTTCAACACTTAGAAAATATTACATATACTTAAACCAGGATTAAGTATATATTTTATTCTTTTAAGGAAAACAATCTCTTAAACATATTTATTTAGGTCAAAACGAATGTTGCATAAAATATCGTTACGACAACCCAAAGTTATTAGTATAGGGATTCGAAAATTTGATAGATATATAAATCTTGTATACTATACAAAACATCTCCTTTCGAAAATCATTTACTATAACAACAGTATTATAGTCCATGTTTTCTTAACTTCTCGAAAACGTCTATTTCAACAATGAATGTTGAAATCTATATATTCGATACTTAACACATTTTTAAAACATCTTCAGACCACTTAACTCCATTTAAAAATATCACTTTTCAAAACATTCATTTAATTAAAAAGATTATTCACTGTCCAAAATCGTGAATAAAATTCATTTTCAAATCAATACTCCTACACATTTATTAAAGGATTATCCACTGTCCAAAATCATGAATATAATACCTAACCAAATTCATTTCTTTCACACATTTAATTTAAAGGATAATTCACTGTCCAAAATCATGAATAAAATTCCTTTAATAAGCTTTTGTATTTAACTTAACAAAATAAGTTGATTTTGGATTTATAAAACAATGTTAATAAATTCCATTTATAACTCATTTACATGCCTAAATCCGATTATAAGTTAATTCACTTATAAATCTCTTTACATACAATTTCATTCCTTTTATAACTTCATCAATTCATAAATCTTATTTACTTATAAGATTCATTTATAACTTCATTTTAACACTTATAAAACTCATCTATAATTCCGTTACTTTGATTTATAAAAATATTAATTTTATAAATCTTATATATAACCATTTATCATAATTTCAAAAATCCCAATTTACTAAATTTTAGAAAATAGTTAACTCCATATTTCAAAAATCACATTCTGATTATATTTCCCAAAAATCATAATTTTTATAACATAATAAGTTTTTATTTATTTAAAATAAATTCATTTACTTAACAATTTAAAAATTAACAAAACATCTATTTTCAAAATCACTTGAAAATCCTTTTTAATTTGGAATTATCACTTTAATCTTTTTAAAATTTCAAAAATAGGCCCAATGCTACAACAACACTAAATAAGATGATACACATCAATCATATCAACCAAAACATCATATATCACATGATAACAGCATATATATCAATATTTGTAAATAAAATCAACAATTGTGAGGAATCCTGTTGGATCCCTCCAACCTATCACCTGCAATAAATATACATCTTAGAATATGTGTACAATGCCTGCTTCGAGGCAGACGCACGTACAAAAGGTCATCCGCTCACACGGGAACGTATAGGGTCTCATCTGCTCCAATAGGCAGGAATATATCCAAACCAATTAATATATAGATAATATATCATATATCATCCAAATAATCATCAATCAATACAGAATAAATTTATTCTCACTTATATAAAAATATAAGCGAGTCAGAAAGAGTGAGTTGTACTCACTTTGATGTCAATAGATGTTGCGGCGTTTTATTCTGAATAAAATTAAACAGCCGTTTAATTTTACTCAAAATTTTCACTAGCTCCAATCAACTTCAAACTAGATCTAAAATGTAGTGCTCATCAATACGACCCCAACGCAACTTGTTTCATCAAAAACGGACCTCGTATGAAGAAGTTATAATATTTTAAAGTTTACACGAATATATATATATATATATAATTATTTACAATTTCTTTTTTTATTTTTAAACCTTATTTGCATCGTGATCGTTGATGTCCTCATTGCAAATCCAGGCCGTTGTTTATTTTCTTTCACGCGATCGCTCCAAGGTTTCAAAAGAAACTCACAGCACGTTCAAAATTCGAACGAGCACTCTACCACTCGTGCCACCTGACGATGATCAGAGGAGTTTGAACGACGCGCCTACACAAGCTCTCCCACTGGCCAGAGCGTGCGTACCCCCAGCCTCGTTGTTGCTTCGAAAAACGTGCCGAAACATGTGGCCTTTGAAATGAAATTGTCATCGATCCTTTGCGTAGTTTTCGATTATCACCATTGATCGTGTAGAGCTCGAGGTCCTCTACAACTTTGCTTTAGATGCCAAAGCTTGAATTTGAGTGGATGAAGAGATAATCGAGGTGGAAGGGGAGGAGTTGTTGGCCATCAAAATGTAAATGGCGGCTAGACCTAGAAAACTAGGGTTTTGGCAAAATAGAAAAAAGCGTGGCCTTTTATAGAAAATTTCACGACACTATTCATCCGAAAAATTTTCGAACTCCAATCGAAGCATGCCGTTTGACGTTTATAATGTTTTACCTCTATTCCAAACACAGTAGAATATATATCGAGAGCCAATTCAATTGTATTTGAAAGATAGGTTTTCGAATCGACTTATTTAAATTAAAATTTACTTAAACAAATTTTTACGTGTTTCAACTTCCCACGACTAAAGCGTAAACCCGATTGACACAAAATTTGAAATCCTACAATAATAGAACATTACGGATCCAATGAAACTAGATTTTTCGAAATCCAAGATAATGTCAAAAATGACTATTTTTACACGTTAATTAAATATTAAAATATCCAATTTCTATAAATTTGCTTTTAATTCAATTTTAAAAGTTTACCAACATCATTCTAATTCAAATAGAATTTATATCAAGTTTATAAATCATTTTTATTCATATTAAATTCAAATTTCAATTATTTCTACAATTTCAAATATTAAATTAACAATTTAATTATCCAAATAAATCAAGTTATTCGAAATATAAGTTACTCAACTTATAAAATTAACTTGTGAATATTTAAAATCAATTAAATATACGAATTTCGAATGACTAAAATTCTGGATCATTACAGAATTGGTATGCCCTCCTTAGGCACCAAAATCAGGCTCTTCGGATCCTCCGAAAGGCATGTCCCTGGGCTTTTGTTTGCCAATCTTGATCGTGAATGGTTGAAGCTTGGGCTTGGCGACCCCTGGCTCTTTCTTTGACTTCATATTCCCTCTGGTCTCTTTTCGAACACGCTCTACCATCATCACCTTCTCAGATGGATCAAAAACACCAGTAATTTGATTATCCTCAGCCTATAACAGTGATGTCCTCCAATCTCTCTATGGATTCAATTTGTTGGTCATTAGATCCAGGCCCTGAGATGGAAGGTTGGATGGTAGCGGTCAAGCCTGCGAAGACAGCAGTCGAGGAGTCCTTTCGAGGATGTTTATGAGTGTCGTGGGAAGTGTCCCCTTCAAATTCTCTTTTCCTTTCATGTCTCTCTTCCTCAACTTCACGACGTTCTCTTTCAGCTTTGTGAACCTCATCATGCTCACAATTTTTCCTCTGTAGTCTTTCTTCATCAGTTTCATAATGACGATATGGCTGAAGCTCAAGAGTGTGTCTTCTGAACTTGCTTCTGCTAAGAGATAGAGTTCCATATCTGTCGTGAGCCATGAAACCTGACAAAAAAAGGAAAAATATATAAGAACCGGAATTGCTAAAGACAAGTGTATGCAGGGATGAGTGTTTGTGATCATAAGTGAAGTGTATGACACTGATGTCTACCTAAATATTCTACAGACCATGTCCGCACTGGCGTAAGGATGGAGTTTCTCCATCTTCACTGATAATTATCCCAGAAGAGAAGTTGAATTTAGTTGAGCCTATCTCACCCAGGATATCACTAACTGTGATGTCAAAATCGCTAAGATTGCTAAGGGAAGGGACGACTTCTCCAAGAGGATGAGTTCAAGCTATGTTCTCGTCAACAGTCATTGCATCCTGATCGCTGGTTGCTTTGGGAGTTTCAAGTGCAACATGAAGGTGACTAAGAGAGAGTAGGGCTTATTGTGGGTGACTCGCCAAATGATTCCTTCCCTTCCTTGCTAGCATGGTAATTGTTGTAATCGTCATTAGAGTCATACTCTTCTTCACCGACAGCCAGCTCTTTTCCTGATCTTCTCACGAATCCCACGTCTTCCTCCGGGATTATGGACATTCTAACATCACCATCCTCATCACCGGGGCCATCATCCCTCATAGATTCATCAGCAACCATATCAATAGTCTCCTCTTCATATTTATCGCTTGATCCACTTTCTTCCTCTTCCTTTTGAGGACCCTCGTCAGAGCTACGAGTGGAGGTTGTGGAACGGGTGCATGATCTAGAACTGCTCTATGTCAAGGATTCTATGTCGGCTATTCTTCCCGGTTGGAGCAGTCCAAACTCTTGCAGCTTTTCGTTCGTCAGAAGGAACTTGATGGTACGTTGGTTTGCTCTAATAGCCTTTAAATCTTTGAGCATTCTCTCATGCTACGGCTTCTTGACCCATTGTAGACTACCTACGGAGGACAAACGTAAAATTAGAAACTTTGAGATTCCAATATGATAAAGGCTAGCAAAAAGTGGCTTAGTTCCTTTCAACCAAAGACGGTTGAATCCCTCTAGACAGTGAACGAAGAAGTATTCATTCTAAAAGTAAGAACATTTATTATGCAACCTCTCGATGACCTTGCACCTTATCCATGCTTCTATTATTATGAAGGACGGGCAACCTTCCTACTCTTGAACTGGAGAAGATAGGTGAGCTTAGCGAAGCGTGGAGGTCGATCAAATCTTCGCATGAAGAACATATAACGAGTTTAGTAAGTCGTGCCCATTCGGATGAACTTGAAATAGGGCAAGTCCAATCTCTTGTAGAAATCTCATCAGGAAAGGATTGAAAGGAGGGACAGAATGATCAAGGCACATATAGTGACTGCAAGGTGTGAAATTGGATGGGGGATTATGAGCAAATTCAGTTATGGCTGGTAAATAGACATCGTCCTCTAAGATCCCATATTGAAGGCAGATGTTTCAAAGCATCTTGGTCGTTAGAGTTATGGGTGCCCCTTCTGATGGGTCATTTATAATTAACCTTGGAGGCAACGAATGAGGAGCTATATTAACCAGAATTACCTGGCCTTGAGACCCAGAAGTTGAAAAATTTTCAGCTCAGGTTGGAACGGAGGGAAACCAAGGCTGTAAAAGACACAGCTTCGGAAGGAGTAGATGACCCTTCACCCGGCTTGTGATGGGGTGATTGTCGAGTTATTCTAAATGGCAGAACTTGACGTTCAATGAGGTCGGGTAAATTTAACTTAAAGTAAAAAATACCATGTGACCAACACTTGGAAACTAAAGAAACCAATATGTGTTGACCAATCGAATTCTAAGTGTTGACCGGGAAAAATGCAGTGTGTTGTCTACATGTGAGTCGAGTGTCCTAAGCACTGTGAACAGACCATCCTGTGTAGATAGCTTGCTCGTATACGAAAACCAAATCGCATCGCATTTTTGAATTTTTTTTAAACTTGTCCATCATCAATTGAAAATCGATAATGGATCCATTGTTCGGAGAGATGTAGCTTTTCTTTTTAGGATCCCTAGAAGTGCAGAAATAGAAGGGTAATGCGATGAAATCATCCAATATGTCTGAGTTCAAGGCAAATCGTTTTATTCGAATCAATCTAACGATCGAGACACGGCCAATTTCATGAAGGAAAGCAGTTGAAGCCGGAAGGCGAAACTTGTCTTTGGAATTCATGTGTATTCGATCGAGGCTAAACCCTAACCTCTCACTATCATTCCAATACTTTGAAGATCAACTATCTCCTTCCAAATTGAAACCAACCAAGTTCCCTTCACAATCACCATCCTTACCCAAGCGTAATTTCACCAACGCAAACCTTAAAATCAGATCAAGAACTCAACTTGGCCTAGGGTTTTTGTTCAATTTGGGTTCGAGAATTCTAGGAGAAGGAATCGGTCATAGCGATTGTTTTAAGTGGCGAATATGTTGATGAAGCAGTGGTAGGTAGTGGAGACACGATGTAGGTCGACATCAGCAGTGGTCGGTAGCCGAAGAAAGGTCTGTAGGAAGAAAGCTCAGGTAAAAGGAAGAAGCAGTAGTGGAAATAGGGTATGAAAGCATGAAAGAAAGGATGTTAACTTATAACAAAATGAGAAAAAATTTCTCAGTCCACATATCGGTACGACATGTTGAGATCGGTACCAACATGGCGTTCTTCCTCCATTTTCATCCAAACTCATCACTATGGACCTACTCAACAACGTAAGGCAACACGTGAACTTTGATGCATAAGTCATTTTACCAATGTATAGAAAAGAAATTTTAGTTCAAATTAAAGCAGGTAATTAACAGAATCAGTCCGTGAAAACCAAGCGAAAACAACATCTTAAGATGGCATTCAAACGATTAGCTAGGATTTACAGAGTAATAGTCAGTACCTAGATTCAATCTAGAGCACACTTTGTTTATAATGAAACATTATTTAGGGAGTAAATGTTAACTGGCTTTCTAACCAAGGAGAAATCAATAGGAGTTGGAATGTCAGGACAAAGACGGAACGACTTGAAATCTTGGAAGCATGCTTAAATAAGGAAGAGAAACATCTCAAAGGAAACTCAACCAAAAAAGAGCCAACTATAGAGGTTGATAGCGATCTCGCATATAGGTGGAGATATTTATCGGCATCAAATTACCAACCCACACTTTGCATGAGTCATTCTTTGCCTATTCTATGAGTGCCTAATAGATTTCTAAGGGTTTTGAACAACCGATTACAATAGTTGAAAAGTTGGCAATTAGAATAGCAAAACAATTCAAGTGATGAAGGAACTATCATAAACGTCAATCAACTATCCACGAAAATATTATGGGCAACCCAAAATCAAGTAGCAAGGAGAATGCAAAAGAGCTCTGTGCAATCAGGATTAACCACAAATGTCAGAACCGACATGAGAGGTCGGTATTGACAGACTATGTAATCCGTATGCACTTACAATTTCACACACTCTATCGGGACGACCTCTAAACTTTGCTCCAACTCTCCTTCTGGCCCAATACGATTGCTAGCACTATAAATACAAACCATAGAGCAACTAAAATAGGATCTGAATTCTGCTGTCACTATGTAGGAACTCTGTCCCTTCTTCAACTCTTTCCTCTTTACAATAGTCACCAAGGCAGATCCACTATGGAATTCTAGGACTTAGAATCTATCTAACCCCTATACTTGTGACTTCTTCTCCATCAAGCTCCTTGTAATCTCAAGCAAACAATATCAGATGTATAAATAATAAAGCTATAAAGTGGATATAGGCTATAGATAGTCGAACCACTATAAAATCTTATGTCTTTCTTTCCTATTTTTATTTATTTTCTTTTACTTTTACTACTCTCTGCTAGATCTAGGTCACGCAGGTTTCCTACAACTTAATCTTTCGGTGTTGATCCATTTTTGGTATTAAAGTCTTCTTTAATTTACTGAAACTAAATCTATATTTTAAGTTAATTATATATTTATTTAATTTATTGAGTGACTTAACTTATATATTTTAACTCAAACTCAATTTACTTTTAGAATGATGATTTTTGGGATACATACAGCATACATGTTTTGCTTGGAATTTAAAATAATTCAAACTTAGTTATATTAAGAAATCATATAAAATACATAAATGTACATGTGGTTCTTGGGATTTAAACCAATGTATACGTACATATATTATATATTTAATAACATTATTAATTTTATCCTTAATTCAAATAACATTATTATTTATTATTACATTAAATAACATTATTAATTTTATAATTACATAATTTCATTAATTTTATTAATACATTCAATAGCATTATTAATTGAGTTACAAAAGAATGGAATTCATAAATAATTTCAAAGGTATACAACCTAGAATTTCTACACTTTTTTAAATGGTTGGTCATCCTACTTTCTATTACAAATGCAATGATGTTTATGTTCTTGTAAATCATTTCAGATTGAATGATCAACAAAGTTTCGGCAGCACTTTCCCTTATTCCCCGTGTCATATGCAAAAGAGAGTACATAGGAACAAGAAGGAAGTGTCTTCAAAATTTCATTAACCGTCTAATTTGAAATTTTGGTTTATGAAACATAAATACTATTATGTTTATAACTAGTCCAATACTGGAACGAATCTAGCAAATAATGTATCAAATGAATATCGATTTTTGTTTTATTTTAAAAATGAGTATTTGTATAACGATAATTTATGATATGGGGATTAAACACATCTACGGGATTTCGTTAATAATACCATATCGATAATAATGACTTTATCTAACAATTTCACAACAATACCAATGTTATCTCAAATCTTATACAAATTATCATACAACCAAATTTTGTCGAAGATCATACCCAAAATACTATATCATATATACAAAGCTAATCAAACCATAGTATTGCATAGAAACTGCATTGGAACAATAAATCATAATGACAGAGCCTTGAGCGATGACTAGGAGGAGGGGATATGTGGCTTGGGCTTGGAAGTGGCGTCGAGGAAGGAGGAGGCAATGGATTTCGAAGTCGACTTAGACTAGGGCTTCAAAGTGGGGCTTACATGGCCAAGAAGGAGGCTGGGGCATGCGTGGCCAAGAAGGAGACCGAAGAGGAGGTTAGAGGTTGGAGACATGCATACATGGCCTTAGTGGAGGCCAAGAGGGAGACTGGAGGCTTGGCTTGCATGAACAAGGGGAAGGCCAAGGGGAGGCTGGGGGTTGGAGGCACATGGGAGAGGGTTAGAGGCTAGAGGAGGATGATGAGGGGATTACGTGAGCGAGGTAGTTTTTTTCCTGAACTGATTTGTGTATGGAATAAGCAATGAGAACGATGAATTAGGGGTTATGAAGTAGGTGATGCCACAAAGATGCCCTATGGACACTATAAAATGGGCATCGACATGGCATCGGTTATTTTGTGTAGGTAATGTTTTACCTATCCCTTACCGATGCCCCGCCAAAACCAAGCCCATTGGCATCAGCCAGGTGTCGGTAATTTCAAGTAGGTGAATACATAATTTTTTGGTAGTGAAATTATTTTACCAAATTAAATATAATAATTATATGTAAAATTAGGTTCTAATCATCTGAATTTATATTATTTAAAAACATTTGTACATAGGCATGCGTACATTCCAAATTAAGTACCTAATAAACCAATGTCATGATGTCTACAACATTATTGAATAATCAAATTTCAACCTGTAATATTTTACCTTTCATATGTGAAGCATGTCAATTGTATTGATAATTCTCTTACACTCAGCATGTGTGATTTAAGTAACATCCATCATTCCCGTCATTGGAGTCGGTTCCTATTTCATAGTTTGAAACTGAAATTGATAGTGTCAAAAAGGTGAACTAGAAATTAATTCAGCATACATAAACTAAGTACCAAATAAAGCTAAATAGATGGTAAAGGCCTTGGATAAATAGGCATATCATAATAATAATACATTAATACTTCAAAATAAAAAAAATTATGATAGGTGAAATCTCCCAAACTCCATAAGATCATCTAGCATGTTAGCTAAGAATCACTATGCCTGCATCTCATCCTACTTATGAGAATACACAAAAGGTGTTAAAAACGAAAATTGTTATTCCAACTAACTTCCATCTAAGGGCCTGTTCACTACACTACATTTATAGGGTGTCAATGGTGTTAATATGTCAAGTAAAACCATAATACTAAAATAAGTATGCAAAACCAACTACCAATGTATATGTATGGTAATAAAACAAAAGTACTTTAAAGAACAATTTGACGTTACTTGAAAAAATTTCTAGTTTAGTCCTAAAGTTAGATATTTCTAATTTTAAGTGATTCTGCCATTGAATGTAATTCACAAATTTCTTTTGCTAACTTAACATTATCAATATCATACTTTTTATGTCATCATCAAGCTAAGAGATTTAAGATGTTAAATTATCAGAAGTATCTTGTGATTTTTGTATTTCCTCTTCTAGGATAATTTTTTGTATTTTAAGATAAAAATTTCTCACTCTGCTCTATATAGTTTCCTATAACATCCTTTTTTCCCTTTTAGTATACTTATATTTACCAACCAACCGATCATATAGTTTTGCTAGTTCATTATAGGTAAGATATAAGTTAGATAGTACCTCATCTTGGTTGTCGTGTAATATAAACTATCTATTTCTTCATCAATTCCACTTTCTTAAGAAGAAAATAATCCCATGCGAGTAGCATAGCTTTCTTCTTATTAAAAATTTTGACTTAAATGTCTCCTGATGACAATCCCTTATAATGAAGCACATCACAATGAAGAAATTTTTATTCGAATTTTTAGATTTTTTCTTTCGTTCCAATGTTCTTCTTCTTTTGGTACTCACTCTCCTCATATGCTACCATGTGACACCTAGCACATCAACAAGAAAATCAAATTCAAGAAATGCTAGAATTTTGCAGCAAGTAAGAACTTGGTAAACATATCTGTTAATTCTCCTCGGTATGAACCTTCTAATGACGAACTCGCTTCTCTTCATTCATCAAGACAAGAAAGGACTTTCTTACCTCTATATGCTTTATCCTCAAGTTGAAAGTCATATTTTCAGTTAAGTAAATTGCACCATGACTATCATAACTCACCAACCTCCATCATATATGAAGCCTAAATTACACATCAACCACTATAATAGAGTGCACCCTTAGCTGCTTCAAAATACCTATCAGCTTTGCCTCTGTAGTAGGTAAAGAAACTATCATCAGCAACCCTGATCTTCGACTAATAGTTGTCCCTCCAAGAGTTAACACATAAACTGAGGTTGAGTCCTTTGATCTCCATCCCTGGCATAGTCAGAATCATAATATCAAACCAAGTTAAAATCTCTTTCCCTGTTGCAAAAAATAAGCTCATGGTCTAGAGTTCCTCTAAGATACCTAAAAATATACTTCACCGCCTCCCAATGCATCTTTCCCAGATATGCCACATATATTAACTAATCCTACAACCTGTGCGATGTCACTCCTAGAGCTAACCATAGCATACACAAGCTACCAATTGCACTAACATATAACACCTTCTCCATGTAGGCCTTGTCCTTCTCTAGGATCGGAGAACCTTTACTAGAAAGCTATATGTGCAACGACATGGGTGTACTAATTTCCTTTGCTCCCTCTATGCTGAAATAAGCAAGTACTTTTTGAATATATTCCTTTTGAGTGAGCCTTAATAGTCCATGCTTTTCAAGCTTTCCACCTCTTTGAATTTGCATCCCAAAAATCTTCCTTGCTTCCCGAAGGTCTTTCATCTCGAATTCTGCATTTAACTTCAACTTTAATTTATTGATGTCATCTTTATGCTTGGAAGAAATCAACATATCATCTACGTATAAGACCAAATACACTAAAATACCATTCATTAAGTGCTTAAAGTAAACACATGTACCTTTAATACAACAATTAAATTCAAGTGAAAGCATGAAAGAATCAAATCTATAGCATAACTATTCAAACGATAGCTTAAGTCCATAAAGAGACTTCTTTAACTTGCAAACCCAATCTTCTTTTCAACTTACGATAAATCCTTCAGGATTCTTCATGTAAATGGTATCCTCTAAGTTATCATGAAAATAAACGATTTTTACAGCAAATTGCTCTGATTCCAAGTCATGAGTAGAAACCATGGAAAGAAAAATTTAGATGGAGGTGTGTTTTACTATAGGACAAAATATCTCATAACTTTCAGAGTCTCTGGATAAAGGTATGCCTCGAGAATAAAAAAAGATGAGTTGCTTGGATATGATAAAATAAGCCAATATAATTCTAAGTAATAACTTTCAAAGTCTCACAACAGAAGGAAACAAAGTATAATATCAATAAGCATAATCATATCACATCACCATAACATATCAAATTGTCAGATTCATATGTCTATATAATACAAATCAAAACCAAAGCACATATATATAATCAAATCTAGGCCACACCCCTTACTTGCATCATATACAATATGTAAAATAAGTCCTTGTCTTCTGTATCATCTCGTCTCCAAACTCCATCAATCTAGATATATATATATATATATATATGTATGTATGTATGTATGTATGTATGTATGTATGTATGTATGTATGTATGTATAAAGAGGAACCATAGGAGTGGGTAGGACATAAGTCTGATGAGTGAGCTATACTTTACTCTAAATATACTACAAAAATAATACTATAGCACGATATATGTCTAATACCCAATCACCTCATTTTATGTTGGTCACACCTAACTACCATATACATCTAGTCATATCATACCACGTCTATGCGGACTCACTTCTCTAGACCCACCTCATGTGCTACAGGGTCGTCTATTACCCACTATCACATCAATTGCATATAAGACTCACTTTCCTGGACTTACATCCTAGGCTTAACTCTTGCATTATAAGGTTTCTTAGCATCCATCTTTCACAATGGCCCATCGATGCACTATGGAGGAGCGATGTAAAACCTAGATTACCTATTTATGTCATATGTCCGTATCTTAGGCCACCTATTTGCATCACAAGCTCGTTCATGTTCACGTCAACATCATATTACATTCTATATCATGAAAAAATAAAAATCCATCTCAAATAATGACAATCATCATATAGTTTCACTTGAATTCGTAGCGTTACCTCCTGCCACATCAATTGCTACAAGAAGTCATCGGGAAACAAAAGAAATAAGACTCAAATCGATAAGTTATTACATGTAGGCCCATTTGGGTCTAGATTTAACCTTTTCCCTAGAAATAAACCACCAGTGCACCCATGAGGTTGACTGATGTTTAGATCGAAGTGCAATTTTTAATTTCCAATAATGATTCTAATATCTCATTTACATCATTTCGCCTCCAATCACTTCCATTTTTCCTTTATATGCTTAAGAACAACCCCAACAACTAATCCTATGTTTTATGTCCGGTTTATTCTTTAATTCATCTGTTCATCATATATTCATTAAAATTCAAGAAAAATGGGTGATCCAAGTTTCAAGTTTAATACGTCTGTCAAATCCCTCCTAAAACCCTATTTAATCTGAATTTAAGGGAGTATAAATGATTATCTATACTAGTATTGACTACAAATCATCATTATAGGTTAAGGTTGCATTATATAGTGTGGAAATATTAACTTACTCACCAAATTCACCTTTTACTACCCGAATCTCCACTGTTCGAACTACTGTGCCTCCATTCTTAGATTTTTATCTCCAAATCATATTGGTATGTAGCCCTCTCAATTAGCTTCATGGTGCTGCTGGTCTCGAGCAATTTCGTTGAGCTTTGAGAAAGATATGCTTATTTGAATTTTTTAGATGAAAGAAGAAGAAGGAGAAATGACAAGTGGTTGATTTTTGAAAAACTAAAAGGAATTTTCGTGGTTTTGTTTATATGGAAGGAGGGAAAATAGCAGTCCACTAAAATTGGAATTCAAAATTGCCATTTGATCAGCTCGACACATATTCGATCATAACTACTTTATATAGACTCCAAACGACGAAACCATGCTGTGGGAATAAGAAAAATGAGATGGTCGCAATAGGGCTAGTTTCGTCATCAAATTCCAAAGTTGAAAAATGGCTATTTTTCTCCTCCTTATTTAATATATTTTATTAACATATTAAATTCAATTATTCTCACATTATTATATTACTAATATTTAATTATAATTTTACCAAATTTTCAAGGTATTAAATTCCCTCCCTTAAAAAGAATTTCGTCCTCGAAATTCCTAAGGAATGAAAAATGTAATATAACAGTCATATCATTCGTCGAACATATGTCAATCAATTGAACAAACATAGCATCCAATAGATATAATATACTCAATTTAGTTTTCAAAATGATGCATAAGCAATATAATGTATGAACGATGCCATGAACTCGTAGTTTCTTTATTCACCATGCAAAAATGCAGCTTATGCAACCTATATGAATGCAATAAGATGACATATCAGGTATGGATACACAACATCCTAATATAAGCATATTCTTCCATATGAATGAAAATCCAACAATATATAATCTAGCAACCAAACTGTCCAAGGTTCCAATCCTAATGTACCGGAAAAGAGTTGAGGATGAGTAGCCTACATCTTCTCTTCAGGATCCCACGTACTCTCCATCGGATTATTTTTCTATTCCACTCTAATCAACTTCAGCCCTCTATTTCTAAGTCGTTTCAACCCATGCTCCACGATACGTATTAGACCCAGGGATGTTCTTAGCTTAGGTTCTTACCTACCTCCTCCAATTAGGTGCAACTACAATCATTGAATAATGCACATACTTTCGCAAATGTGACACATGGAATACATTATCGACTCCCGGCATCTTCTCTAGAAGTTTCACTCTATATGGCAAACTCCATATCCTCTCCAGTATTAGAAATCAACCAATAAATCGAGGTGTTCACTTTCTCAAAATTCCGAACCATATCATCCTATGGAGAGATCTTTACAAAGACCAAATCTCCCACCTCAAATTCCAAATCTTTCCTCCTCCTATCAACATATGACTACTTTTGATCCTATGCAGATTTCATTCCCTTCCTAATGAGCTCCACCTTCTCTAAGTTATCTCTAATCATCTCTTGACCAAAAATAATCTTATCCATAGACTCCCACCAATATGAAGTTACATGCATGACCTTCTGTATAATGCTTCAAGTAGGGAAATGCCTATACTAGCTTAGTAGAAATTACCGGATGCAAGTTCTAGAAGAGGTAGATGATCTTCCCAAGATCCTCCAAAATCCAATATAAAAGCTCTCAACAAGTCCTCCAATACATTATTTACTTTCTCAATCTACCCTTCGGTTTGTGGATAATGTGCTAACCTTAGGTTCAACTCAGTCCCCAACACATTCGGTAGATTCCTTTAGAATTCACTTGTGAAAAGTGAATCCCGGTTACTTATAATACTAGCTGAAACTCCATGTAGTCAGACTACTTCTTTAATATACTATATTGCTAAATGTCGCCATCATTCTCATAATCTTCACTTGAATAAAATGCTCACTTTTTATGTGACAATCTACTATAATCCATATGCTTTTATATATTCCAAGGTAGCCGATCCACAAAGTCCATAGATATGCATTCCCACTTCAATATGGTACGTCTAATAGAAGTAGCAACCTACTTGGCTTGTATTGTACCACCTTCACCGTTTGGCATGTCATACACTTTGCTACATATTCAATTACCTACCTTTTCATTGCTGGCCAATAAAATATCCTTTTTACATACCTATACATCTTACATCCTTCTAAACGAATAACCATCCTCGAACAATTACTCCTTTATCAGCCCTTTGACCTCTCGTACATGTAGCCTCCCATCTCTCCCCAAGTAGACCTTCTTTGGTGTAATGATCCAAATGGAATGATCATTCACCCGTCCTAAATGCTTCATAATGCAAACCAATGATGTGTCTTGCCCTTGACCTTATTCAATATGATCCATCAGTGCAGGTCTAAACTCCATCAATGCTAATAATCAAAGTGCATACTCCGATTATAGTAGGAAATAAAACTACGATATAAACTTCAAATTCTTCCACTCTGTTAGCCGAGCATTCACCTCCATGAGCCTCTTTTTCAAAGCATCAACAGCTACATATTTCCTTCCCTGGTGTATAAGAAATCTCAAAGATGCATGATGATAAGAACTCCATCTACCACTACTGTCTTAAATTCATAACCTTTTGAGAGAATAGGTACTCAAAATATTTATGATCCGTAAATATATCAAATCTCTCACCCAATGATGCCTCCATAACTTCAGTGCAAAAACAATAGCAACTAGCTCAAGATTATGCATTGGATAATTCCTCTCATGATTCTTAAGCGGTTGACTCACATATGCCATTGTCTTCCCTTCTTGAATAAAGACAACACCAGGACCAGTACCGCATGCATCAGTATATATGGTGAAAGGTTGGTACCATCATGAATAACCAAAACTGGAGCACTCATCGATAACTCCTTCAACTTAACAAATTCTTCTTTACACTATGAACTCCAAATATAAATCATGGTCATTTGAGTCAAATGAGTCAAAGATGCTAAAATCTTTGAAAATCCTTAGTAAATTTCAGATAAAATATAGAAAAAACAAGAAAGCTATGAATCTCTAAAGCATTCTTTGGCGTCTTCTAATCTCTAACTCAGCTACTTCCCTTAGATCTACTACCAATCCATCAATGAATATTACATGCCTAAGAAAATAAACTTCTTTCCTCTGGAAGTGACATTTAAAGAACTTCGTCTTTAACCATTTCCTCCTCAAGACATCTATCACTACTCTCAAATGAATTTCATACTCCTCACTTCTGGAATGAATAAGAATATCATCCACGATGACCGCAACAAACATGTTTAACTTCATTTGAATGCCCTGCTCATCAAATCCATAAAATAAGCTGGAGCGTTAGTCAACCCAAATAGCATGGCCGCCACTCAAGCAGTCCATCAAGCATACAGAAAGTAGTATTCGAGATATTATTTTCAGCCACTCTCAAATGATAAAACCCAGTTGCCAAATCTAACTAAGAGAAAACCTATGCCCAGATTAACTGATCAAGAGGTTGTCAATGCAAGGTAATGGATAATGGTTTTTATTCTTCATCTTATTCAATTCTCGATAGCTGATGCATAACCTTAGGGAACCATCTACCTTAGAAGTGAAAATGATAAGCACTCTCCTTTATGAAATACTCCTTTGAACGAATCCTTTCTATAATAATTATGAAATCCGCCTATTCAACTCTCTCTTTTTCTTTGAAGTGTTATGCCTTAGAGGCATCAATACCGTCCTTGTGTCCTTGTAAAGGTCAATCCCAAAATTCAATTTTTCTTCAGGAAGGTAGACTGGAAGTTTCTTCGAATACATCTGGATAATCCTTTGCTATAGGAATAAATGATAGCTCTTCTTATGCTAGGCCAAGTGAATACAAATGTGTCTTACGACATAAAATCAAATCAAGTCATTTTCCCTTCCTCAATCGAACCATCCTCTTATAACAATACAACACTACCTCGTAGCGAGACATCCAATCTATTCTCAAAATCAACCTGTACCCTGAAAAGTTTAGTACATATACATCACAAGGTAGTTCCATACAACAAATGACCAACTTTAAACTACGATAGGGTAGATCCCCTAATAAGATTGACAACCAAATGGATTCATGCACAATGTCACTTGCTAGGAATGAATAAGATGCACTAGTTTCAAATAAAGTACGAACAGGAGAATTAGATAAATTCAACATGCCTTCTATCACAATTTGTTTACCTTTCTCCTATGCTGGCAGCGATGCAACACTAGAGGTTGGAACAACATCCAAAGCATATGCCTTAACTTGTTGACCTTCACTCTTTAAAGCTGGACAATCCCTCTTTGTATTTTTGAATTGATCATAGTTGTAGAACTTTGCTTTCCGTTGAGTTAGGGCTACGTTACAATCCTCTAACATATGTCTCGATTAGTTATAATTAACACTCACCCTTTGAAAGACTCATTCTTTGGTTCTTTGTAACATGTCCCATCTTTGGACATCTATGACAAATAAACGTCTATGATTTGCCTTTTCCTTTTGTTGTCCATTTCCTTTACGCTTACCCTATTGTTAGCCCTCTCCTTCCTTAGCCCAATCTTTAACCAAAGTTTAATTTAGAGAATTCAATAATGCTGCCTCCACTAATCCCTCTGGTGTAGCTTCATATAGAATCTGATTCAATGCAAGCTCCCTTGGAGCTGAATTTAAACTTTTTGTGAACTTTAATGCCTTCTTGGTTATTCACCAACTCAAAACCAAATTTTTCCAATTCATTACAGTGACTCATGTACTCTCCTATTATCATCTCTCTCTTCTTCAAATGAATAAACTTCTCCAATAGAAAATCCTTCTCAGCCCCAAAAAAGAACGCGTCTCAAACTTTGCCTTCAACTTTCCAGTAATAATATCCTCGTCTACTTATGCTATCACTACTTCCCACTAACATGTCATCTCACCCTGCAAATCCCATGAGGCAACCATCTCCAATAACATCACTATGCTACCAACAAGTTGAAAATCTACTTATAATTATTAAGTCCTACTCGAGCCATCGAGTATGGTTCCATTCCAACAAAAGGCTTAACACCAAGGCTAAAGAAATCCCTACATAGCTTAAATAAGTCAACAGTTAGTGAAGATTGGACTGGAATCATACTTTGGTTGGTAGTGGTAGTGGTGGTTACAAGTTCAATGGGGTAGATACCAGTTTGGCTCGTTGCTTTGATATAGCATCTGAACCATACTAGAATATTAATTCAAATTATGTGTCAGCTCTAATAGATAGTCCAATGGGAAGAGGGTTGGGTTATACTGACCCTTCTAATAAATGAATCAAATGGGTCGGGTCATAAAATGTGTCGGATCCATTTTGATCTGACCCATTATGACCTGACCCGACCCATTTAATAGGTCTACTCAAAATAACATAATGTTTGATATCTACTGAGCTCAAAACGGCAGTAAGTTATTAATCCCATTTGCTAATCTTTTAATCATTCAAACACAACTCTAAGACAAGGCTTTGCACCAACCCCATCACATATCACATCACACGTTCAAATTACAAAGTAGTTAAAGTAAAGGATAATGATAATGTGATAAATTAAAAAAAAATCAAATATGATAGGTAAGCCAACAATAAGGCATAGAAACTGAATTTTTACACATAAATTTTCCCTGCATTAAATATTATACGAGTTTTAAAAAGTAATCCATTCATTTCAACATACAATAAAGCAACTAGTGTGAATTCATGCTACATAGATGTTAGGTTGATATTATGTATTGGAATAATTACAACATCATTTTGGTTGCAATAGATATTTCAAAGAAAAATAAATTAAAATATTGTTAATAAAAAAAAGAATCCATGAAATGAACATAGAACATTTATACATTGAGATGCAAGTAAATTATACATTTAATATGCATAGTTTTATAGTTTAAAATCAACCAATTCTTGATATGAGATATAAAAATGGTTATAAAAATGAGGAGATAATAATAAAGAAAAAAATGTCCTTAGGAGCATCGCAACATAGAATTTAGCTATTTTCACCAAATAATGAAATCACTAACACTAAGCATTTGCAGCAACAAAATTATAAACAAAGAACAAGTCTAATGTTATATTTGTTAAATGCATGTTTGAGCTTTAGTATTTCATATTTGTAATTAAATGCCTTTGTTATTAGAAAAATTTCTAGTAAAATTCTAGTCTTTGAAGAGACTCAAATGATTAAAAACTATGAAGAAACAGATCCAAAGACTTAGGAGATATCATAAAAAGACGAAATAATCAAAATAATTAGAAATGAATGCATAAAGTTAACTAAAGCTTCACAACTCGGTCATGCCAATTTGGACCTGAGCCATGACTCGGTGGTGACCTAGGAAAACTAGTGGGAAACTAGGGTCGAACTCGAAGCAAGTGAAACAAGAGATGGAAAAGGTAGAAATAAAGTGAAGTGAGGCAAACCATGGAAAAAGACAAGGGTTGGCATAGAGTCGAACCCAAGCTAGGTCGGCACTTATCCAGGGCTCATGGTTCATAACCGATCCAAGGTGCTTAAGTCGGTGTTGGGTGAGCTATTTCGTGGAAGAACATGCACGATGTGGAGATCCTGTGTAGCAATTTTCGAAGCCAAATGTGTAAGTCATCGTCTATAAATACTGGTGGATAGTACTTAGAAAGGAAACTTCTCTCTTCTTCTAGATTCAAAACTTCAAACTACAAATTACTTGGTTGAGTTTCTGCCGAATTGTGACTACCAAGTTGTAAGAACAACTTTGTAAAAATAGAGAATAATCAATAAAGACTGACTAAGTAGGCATAGGCAGGAGTATTCTCCTAACCATTGAAAAAAATCTCATGTTGTTTCCTTGCTATTTTTTTTCTTTTCTTTGATATTTTACATTTTTATTACTCAATTAGGTACTTGTGCCAATTTTGGTATAAACATTTTGGTGTTTTCACTAAATTTTTTTGGATTTAACAACTTGAAACTTGAATTCGACGAGGATAAAGAGGCCTAACACCAGATCTATGATTGGATAAAGTAAATAAGAATAGGGTGGAAGGCAAGAGGTGCCCTCATGATCATACTCACATCCATCTATGTAAAAATTGATGATATGGAGAGAATGCTAAGGGGGTTGATAGCCCGCTAGGAGGAAATGCTAAACAGACTCTTTAGAATAGTATACTCATTTTCAAATATCTTTAAAAATGGGATTCATTAGCAGCTCCCAATAGATAGTAAACAAAATTGGAATAGTAATTGGTGTTCAATGCCCAAACCGATAGTAAATAACCCACCTTTTCGACCTTCAGTTCAACGCCCGAATACCGTCAATGCCTTGAGAACCAAAAAGAACAAGTTATTGGGACCTGATAAAATAAATCAACACAGTTCAAACTAGTAACATTCAAAGCTGCGTGGTGGAAGGAAAACAAAGTATAATATCAATAACTATAATAATATCACATCACTATAACATATCTAACTATTATATACATATTTTTGTATAATATAAAATCAAAACCAAACTATATACATAATCAAATCTAGGTCACAATACATATTTACATCACATACAATATGTACAAATAATTCCCTATCTTTTATATCATCTTGTATCCAAACTGCATTAAGCTGGATATATATATATATGTATGTATGTATATATATATGTATATATATATAAAGAGGAAAAATAGTAGTGGGTCAGGCATAAGTCTGATGACCGATCCATACTTTACTCTAAATATACTATAAAAATAGCGCTATAACATGATGAGTCTAAAGCTCGATCTGCTCTCACGTTCTATTGGTTACGTCTCACCTAACTACCTTATACATCTAGTCGTATTATATCACATCTTTGTAGACTCAATTCCCTAATCCCGCCTCGTGCACTACAATGTTGCTTATTGTCCACCATCACGTCAATCGCCTATAGAACCCACTTACCTGGGCCTGCCTCATGTGTAATAGGGTCAGTTGCTGTCCTTGTATGCAAACTAAACTCTTGCATTGGACATACCTCTGGCAGTATAGGGTCGCTTGTCATCCATCCTCCACAATGGTCCGTCAAAGTACTATAGGGAAGCAATGCAATACCTGGATCACCAGCTTGTATCACAAGTGCATATCCTAGGCTGCATACTTGCATCACATCCGTGTTCATGTTCATGTCAACAATATATCACATTCCATATCCTGAAAAACATACAAATCCATCTCAAACAACTATCAATCATCATATACATTCACTTGAATTCGAGTGTCACCTCTTGTCTGATCAATGGTCTTTAAACGTTACTAGGAAACAAACGACTCAAATCCATAAATGTTATTATATATAGGCGCATTTGGTTCAAGGTACAACCAGTACCTAGAAATAGGTCATCGGTGCACCAGTGTGATGGACCGGTGTACAAATCGAAGCATATTTTTGAATTTCCAATCGAGATTCGACATCTCCTCCATGTCATTTCCTCTCCAATCACCTTTGTTTCACCTCCGGTCGCCTAAGAAAATTCCTAACACCTAACCCTACATTTCTATGCCTGGTTTATGCTTTAAATTTTAATTCATCAAATTTCATCTTATATTCATTAAAATTCAAGTAGCAAGGGAGATTCAATTTTATAGTTTACTATTTCTATCAAATTCCTCCCTAACCCCTGTTTAATCCAAATTTATGTGATTATAAATAACTGCCTACAATAATATAGACTACAGTAACTGATGTGAGATCAATATTGCATTGCATAAGTATGAAACATGAATCACTCACCGACTTTGCCTTTCACTACTTGTGTCTTTGTTGTTGGACTGATGCGACTCCATGCTCTAGAATTTCATCTCCAAATTGTTATAGATACGTAGCCCTCTTCATTAGATTCATGATGATGCTAGATTTATGCGATTTAATTGGGATTTTAAGGAAGAAAGGAGAAAGGGATAAGTGACTGGTTTTTGAAAATCTAAAAAGAAGTTGCATGGTTTTGTTTATATAAAAGGAGGGTAAAGGTCCGCTAAAATTAGTATTCAAACTTTTGACGCTCGATCAGATCGACACAGATTCGACTATAAATCCTTCATATGGACTCCAAATTATGCAAACCTATATATTGCACAAATTAGAAAAACGAGACGATCGCAATGACTATGGTTTTCAAAGTTGGAAAACGATCATTTTCCCTCTCCTTATTTATGTTCATTTTATTAACACATTAAATTCAATTTTTCACATTATTATGTTATTAACATTTATAAAATTTTCAGGGTATTATTGCTTCATTAAGGAGGTGGTTCCAAATCCGAAATCTTATTCTTCTTCCATGATTCTAACCCATCTTCCATAGCACACATTTACTTTGAACTGTCACTCGACTTCATGGCTTCTTCAAGGTCAAATGGCTCATCATGAACTACATGTAAGGCATAGTCAAACCGACCACTGTGACTATGGTTTGCATAGGGTATTATTGCTTCATCAAGGAGGTGGTTCCAAATCCGAAATCTTATTCTTCTTCCATGATTCTAACCCATCTTCCATAGCACACATCTACTTTGAACTGTCACTCGACTTCATGGCTTCTTCAAGGTCAAATGGCTCATCATGAACTACATGTAAGGCATAGTCAAACCGACCACTGTGACTATGGTTTGCATACCACCAATCACCTTACCTCTTAAGCGGTTTAATAGTTATATGATTGGCTCTAGTAGGTACAATGTCAACTAAACTCCTTTTAGCTCCACCTTGAATTCAAATTCATCTAGACTCATGCACATTACCAACACCACTAGAAGGCATTAGTTGACTACTTTATGACATCTCATCAACCGCATCATTACCTCTATCAACAACAGTTATAAATCTATTACTAGACTGAAATATGGGATCCTTTTCCACCTACTTAGGCCTATCTGAATCTACTATTGTGGTGGCTTAAACATTATAGACTCATCAAATGTAACATGTTTGGAATGCGGAATCTTCCTATCAACACTATACCATATGCTATACTCTTTGACATCATCCGTACAAAAAAAGACAGTGGTACATTCGATCGTTGCAAAATTGAGCGTTGCTTCTAAGCAGATAGAGGTTTCACTAATCAAGGTGTTTTCCCATAAATAGTCCTTTTATACACTGGCTTGCAACCTATCATCACCTATATGATGAACATACATATGACAAGATACACTGCTTTACCTCTTCACTTCTCCTCTGGAATCTTCCCATCTATGGCTGAATGCATAATTCTATTTATGATATGTGTTGTGGTTGATATACCTCAGCCCAAAAGACTCTAGATTAGTCCATGTAAATCTCAAGCAATAGGCTTCCTTAAGTAGAGTATGATTCTTTCTCTTAGCAACCTCATTGGATTGCGGACCACTAAGAGTAGTGAAATGACTCTGTATACCATGCAACTTATAGAAATTGAGTAACTCCTTAGCGACAAACTCATTTGCATTATTAGATCTTAGCACCTTCGAATTACAACCAGATTGGTTCTCAACTAGTGCCTTCCAAGCCTTAAAATTCTCAAAGCTTTCCGATTTGGTCATCATCGCATGCACCCTAAAATTTCAAAGAAAAATCATCAATGAAGGAAATAAACTATTTTTATTCCCAAATGGAAGTGATAGCTATTGGTCCCCATACATCAGTATGTACATAATTAAGTACTCTCTCCGATCTATGAAGTCCTACTCCGAATGATACCTTCACATGATTTTCCAAAACACACTCTCAGGAGAAACCTAACTTATCAAAGTTTTTTCCATTGATCACCATTTGTGTGTAAAGTAACTACAAGTCTTTTCCAACCATGACCCAATCTGAGTTGCCAAAGTTTGGTGGCATCCAAAGCATGAGAATAGTCAACATATGATTCTTTAAGCATGGCGATAGATTCTGGAAAGCATTACCCTTCATCAAAACTAGCACACCCTTAGAAACCTTCAAACTATCCATCTCTATGGTCAGCTTACAACCCATGAATGCCAACTACACCAAAGAGTTCAAATACTTTTGAAGAACTAAAACCCAGTAAACACTTACCGAAGTGCGAATCATTCCATCAAACATGAAAAAAAACATATTGTACCCTCACCTATGGCTCGATAACAAGCATCGTTTTGGATAATAATTTCACTTCCCTCCTTCCAACAAAAGGACTAATGTAATCCCTATTTGGCGTCATGTGAAAGACACCCCTAAATCAAGCACCTAGTGGTTTAATACATCTGATGTTGCTACAGTGAACACATCATCAGATATAGTCTTCTCTACCACAATCAATGAAGATCCATCCTCGGTCTTCCTCTTCAAGTTCAGATAATCTCTCTTCCAATCACTTGGTCTCTTACAATGGTTGGTGTCACTTCCCATATCTTTACTTTCCTATCCAACCATCTCCCACCATCTCTCTTCTATTTTCTAGATAACTATGGCCAGAATAGGAAGTAGTTTCCATAAAGCTTCTTTGGAGGTTTTTTTTGGATTGTGACTATTATTGTGAAAATTAGATCTAGTGAGAGCGATATATTTGGAGGATGAAGATAAGAGTTTAGGTAGGGAGTCAAGGTTATGCTCTTGTTATTTGCTAATATAACTAGCGCAGTTGGAAAAGGGTTATCCTTGAGAGAGGAGAGGGTAGTGGAAGCGGATGGAAAGGAGAGTACATCAAGAAAATTATTGACCAATAATAGTGTATCAAGGGAAAATACAAGAAAATTGAAAACTATTTCAACTGGTTACGAAATCATTTGAAATAAAAAAACTACATCAAATCAATTGATTAGGAGAGGAGAGGCTACTACAAGCCATTATTATATAGCGAAAACAATTTAACACTATTTTAGTTCACATCGAAAATGCATATATCTCAAGTTTTTGAAATTAATATTACATACGCAAAATATATAGATAAGATCAAATGCAAATAATAATAGAAGATTCTTAAATAATCATATTAATTAAGTATATGTACTCCATGATATATATTTCTTCAACAACATCATTTGTTCTTTTGATATACTTAAAATTGATCGAAAAAGATCATTAATATTCAAAATTATAAATGAAGTCTATAGTATTTTTATTTTCATAAATAAATTGCAAAAATTTATTTCATTTTTTGCAGAAAACTAAATCTTGGAGGAAATCGAATTCAGTGGTCTAAATTGGCATTTTACATATGTAGCATGCTAGCAAAAGGATAAAGAAATGTACAAATTGGAACCTAATAAATAGTGATTCATAAAACGTACAAGCACATGACCTCTTAGGTCATCATGGTATTGTTTTACATAAAAAGACTAATCAAATATCAAAGTAGTTATTAAACACAATTCTAAATAATTTAAATAGCTTCAAAACAACATTATTTACTAATCATATTCAAAAATTATTAGTTGATAATATATAGTATTACAATGAAAAATTGCAAACATATAGAAACTAGACCGTTTAATCTCAAAACATAATCTTGTGTAGCAAACTTTTCTATCTTAAGCTTAAACATCCATTAATTTGAACATAGATTAATCACTATTAATACCCTATACACCCTATTTCCATTGTTGTTAAACTATATTATGCCAATAAATGACCACCATTGTTCAAATTTTCATTAACTAAATCCCTATTTCTTTTTGGTAATATTAAGAATATTGAATGATTAGTAATTAATATTTGGTTTGACCAATCCAATTGAATGTTAAAATGAATACATTCTTGTAAATGTGATAATACCCATGAATGTAGGAGAGAATTTGTATTATAAGGAATAATAGGAAACAAAATTAAAGCAGTGGTTTTAATGTTCAAAAGAATTTAGGAAGAAAGAGAGAATGTCTGAATAAAGATTGAAACTTATAATTAAGAAGTAAGGTAGGCTAAGAAAATATTATCCATGGTGCCATTTAATATATATATATATATATATATATATATATTTATATATATATATATATATATGTGTGTGTGTGTGTGTGTGTTATTTTAATATGACTAACATTAGCATTAGGCTCCAGATATTTTTTGAATGATACCTATAATAACTTTTCTTGTACTGCTTATAGCAACATATAAGTTGAAGAATGAAAATAACTTAAAGCTAAAACTAATTACAAAATCACAACCCCTTCTAAACAATGTAAAATTGGTATATTCCAAAATTCAAAATAAATGTGTTATCCACCTTCTTTTATTTCTTATGGATTTTAAATTAGATTCATTATATTCACTTTAGATTTAACATAGCACTATAGACATAAAAAGCTTCAAATTTTAGACCATTCAATCATAAAAAATTGAATAAAAAAATAAAAAGTAATAGGCCAATTTAGTTTGAGATCACTGATTGATAAAATGAGGAGTATAAAAAACATAAATTTCATTTGAGTCGAAGTGATGGGAAATAAAAAGATAACCAAGGGAACATTTTTGTATAAAGCTTACGCGTGCATGATGCTTCAGATTGGTTGATAAAGGCAATGAACCTATATAGTTAGATTTTATGTAAAAAGTAAAATGAAAAGTTTAATTAAAAGATTGAGTTATTATGATATTGAATAATTCTATAAGAAGATAAATAATAATGAATAAAAGAAATGGAGTTACTAGTGTGGAAGTGAGAGGTCGCAAAAATCTTGAAATGCACGGAGAAATGAAAAAAAATCGAAAACTAGAAGAGCTGGTCTAGGAATGTATAATAAAAAAAGTGGATCAGAAAGCCTCACACACATTTTATATTAACAGTTTGCAATACAAGAAATTTGATGTGCCGTGAATAAATTATCTAACCTATACAAACTCGCATCGAATAAAACAACACAACCCTAATCACCTAGCATCTCTATCAATGTTTCATTTTCGAATTCTCTAGTTTGTTCATGGTGATTTTAACTTGATTTAATAACACATACTTTTTTAAAATTCATATTTCCAAATTAGTTCCTTCTTGGACACACTGATGTTATGTTAAAAAAAATTCTTTTTTAAATTAGTGAAGAACATTTGACATGGAGTTACGGATATCAACGACCCTTTGCAATAGATAAACAAGAGACCACAAACTCAATATTCTAAGCTTGCAATTTCTGGTCACTTTTCTAACTAGTGAAGTGAAAACTTGAATGATGATTCTCAAATAGTTTATTGTGGGTCAGTACACTTGTGAGAGTACATAACAACAAGAAATACCTCCTTTACACTTTTGATAAAACTTCATTGAACTACATTAACATATTCACAATGATATTTTATTGATTATGGTGAATATCACTTTTTAACAATGGTAGTAGCAGCAGTGTAGTGAATTTTTTGAATTATTTTGAGTCCTTTATCGTAAAAAATTTAAATATTATAACAAGGAGTAAATGAAGGAAAAATTAATGCTATAAATTTTTTGTATGTCATAAACTATTTTTCCCTACTCATTGGCACCTTATGATACAACTTTTATGATAAACAATAATGTTCTCGCTAGTACTTTTCCTAGTATGTGTAAAATGTTGAAGATATATCATGAACATTATTGTATAACTAGTTGATTTAATTATTTTTGTGTTCAATGGGTATGTTAGGGGTTTCACAATAAACTATGTGTTATCCTGCCTTTCAATCAGGCAGTATATGGATGAACTCGATGAGTCAAACTTCGAAATTATCAAGGTAAGACACTCGGAGAGATGACCGTGAAGCCTAAAAACTAGAGTACGACCAGGATCACAACACAGATACCAAACCACCACAAAAATGCCAAAACCCAAATTTCCTAAGTGTAGGGTTGGGACAGACCCATCCCTAGGAGTCGGTATCGACCTATAAAACCTTAACCAAATCTTCTCATCTTCTTCCTATGCCCCTTCCTTGATGCTAGAATCTTATTTCCAATGTTTTTTGTTGATTCCACGCAACGCTCTATCAATCTCCATGAACTTATGAATCAACAACTTGGTTCTTCCACAACTCCATCATTTAGACTCTGAGACAAGCTATTATTGATGTAAACAACTATGGAATCACGAAGCCAACTACAAGATGAGCTGAAGAAAAGAGTTCAAGATGACTATATTGGCCATCTTAGGTGACGGTACCAACCCCTACCCTTGGAGCGTACCGACCTGTAGTTGTTTAATGAGGTGGCAACCTATTTTCATGGAGAACTGGTCTATAACAAGGAGAACGGTCTGGAGATCTTTTGTGCGAGATTCTAGGCTCCCTGCCTCTATAAGTAGAGGGTTAAGGCTCATTTTTAGGATCTTTTGGCTCTAGTTCTACTCTACTCTATATTCTTGTAATTCTAAAATAATCTAAGTGCCGAAAATTTACCGACCCCTAAGAACTTCTACCTCTAAGTCAATATATAAGCAATAAATCATTAAGCGGACATAGGATAGAGTTTGCCAAACCAGTATAAATCTCTGTGTGTTCATTTCTTTCTCATTTCAATTTGTTTTTATTTAATTTCATCACTTTTATTTGTTACTTACTTTCCTTGGGTGTTTGTGCCGATTTTTATTCAAACATTTTAGTGGTTTCACTTAGAGGCACTTGAACTTGTTGATTTATGATTTGAAAGGGATTCTAAATGGCTAGAAAACCAACTGAAAGGACTATTGTTGGAGAAAATCAACCAGAAGACAGCCAAGAGGCATCCATAGGAGCAAACCCTCACCAATTTATACAACCAGCGATGAGATAGAGACTATGATGAGTGGATTGCAGGAAAGGATGATAGCACACTAGAAAGAGATGGTGGAGAACTTCTTCAGGAAGATGGGATAGATGAGAACAACTGGAGTTGTAGAAAATTAAGGACCAAAAGTCAGAGCGCAGGTAGTTGGATTTGGAGTAGAATGACCCAAAGCAAACCCCGACCTAAACGTATGGGTCACACCTAACCCTTCCCTAACGTTCAGTACCGGCCCCAAGGGCTTAGGGGCATGGGACGTCCTGGTCTTAAAAGGAATAATGTGCATATTGGAGATTGAGCGGAGCATTTGGATGCAAACTGGAATGCAGAATCACAACCGAAGGAGTATGTACTACAATTCCCTCGTAGAGTTGGGGGGAGGGGGCAGGCGAGAGTGCTACTTTAGAATTCCTTTGAATGACGATAATAGACTAGTTGAGATGTCGAGATGAGCAATAATGGGTGGATTGCCTATCCATAGCTTGTAATATGTGAGTAGGAGTCCATTCACTCCGAACATTTAGTATGCTAGGAATCCGCCTAACTTCAAGTTACCTATGCTGGAAACGTATGATGGGAAGATGGATCCAACAATTCATCTGATGAGGTACATATTGCATATAGAGGCGTTGGGTGCATCTGAAGAGGTTATGGGATGGTGTTTTCCTTTATATTTGATAGGTTTAATGGCATTATGGTTTAGACAGCTGGAGAATGGTTCCATTAGCACATGGGCTGAGTTGGTGAATAGATTTGTGAAGCAGTTCTAGGTCCATATCTCACGACCCAAGAATATAATGACATTAGCAAGTATGAATAAGGAACAGAGAGACCCTTGGGAGTTTTCTAACATGGTTTAATGTGGCGACAACTATAGTGGATAAGCCAGACCTTGCGATAGTTTTGATGGCGGTAGTTTCAAGGATAGTCGTGAATACAAATTTTAATGTGGCTTTGGAACAGGACCCTCCCAAGGATCTCGTAGAATATTATCATGAGGCGGAAAAGTTTCTACGCCAGGAGGACGCTGAAGCTGATGAGGAAGAGGTCAATGCTTTGGATGATGGAGGATCGGTTGAAGTAGGATCTATCAAGGATAAAGGAAAAAGGAAGCCGATGATAGCTTTAAGGATCAAAGCAATAGAGGATGGAATCGAAATTTTCTTTTTACACAGAATTAAATGAGACCATGGAGTGGATTTATCTGGATACTAGCGGTTAGATCCTCTATCGGAAGCCGGCGAGAAGAGAGCCCATGGTGCCTGAAAGGGCATCTGGAAAATATTGCATATTCCATGAGCTAGATGGGCATAGCATAATTGATTGTAGACACCTATAGGATCTGATCAAGGAATAGGTTAGAGATAACTGATTACAGCAATACATAAGGAATCAAACTATGGTTATGGAATAGGAGCAGCCATCAACCACAGCAAATGGAGATGGTCTTGGATCAAGGTCAAGGATAGTCATCTCTAGATCGAGATGGTAGGGAGTCAAGTTTGATTCTCACGCTCTATTTTCCCATTTTCATAAACCATGTAATAATATAGTCTAGATACTTACTCGTGTATGGGATTCCGAGCGTTCCTTATGCACCGTTTAATTTTAGGCCATAGTTTTACCTAAAATTAAAATCTAATTGTTATAGACGTTATCAAATTTCTAAGTGATATAGGTTTACCTAAAATTAAAATATGTGGCCAAAGTAAATTATTTGATTGGCAGACGTTATCAGATTAGCTTTGAATTAAACTGTGCAATTAAATACATATTTTAATAGAGTTTCTGAACATAGACTAAACTCCATATTTCTAAGTGATATAGTGATGACGAAAAGAATGTATGTACAAATTGTCATTACTACGTTGAGCTTATTTTTGATGAGAAATTGGATCTCTCCTAAATGGTTTGTAGGCTTTGAACATGGCATGATATTTTTAGCATAGTCCCTATAGGGTTATGTATTTAATTGTTTAAATATTGATAAAGGACTGAGTTTGAACTAGAGAGTAAACAAAATCGCCTTCTTCATTATTTTCAAATTTAACCAATGGTAAAATTAATTTATAAATATTGTAAACTAATAATAAATTAATGCAAATATAGTATTAATATTTTATGGAATTTTTAGTTATTTATTTAAAGTTTGAAATAATACAAAGTGAAAATATAAGTTATATGTCGGTTTGGTTTCTTAAAGTGCTAAAAATTAAATAATTACACAACGATTCAAATAGTGGTCAACATGGTCTATGACCTTGCCTGGTCTATGCCGAGGCCAGCCATAGAGATTCAAAATAGGAGTCTTGTTCTGGTCTTCAAGTGCTAGTGGAAAAGGGGGAGGAAAAGGCGCTAACCCTTGGCTATAAATAGTGTAGGCTCCTAGCAGTTTTCGGCAAATTTCCCATTAACTCTCCAGCCTCTACTAGAACCATTAATAAAGCCTTTTTTCAACCTTCCAAACTAAAGTTGAGGAGGAGAACATGAAATTCCATGGGGAAATTTTGTAGAATAACACGTTAGGCTTTCCGCAACTCATCAACGATGAGAGGTATCATTTTCGATCTACTGTTTTATATTTATATATGCATCTATGAGTTACTTATCATTATCCACATATTTGGGCCATGCAGCCAAAAATATAATTTTTTAAAATTAATTTTTAATATTATTTAAACATAAATGTATATACATGCATACACACATACTTACAAATATAATTTTTTTTTGAAAAATAATTAGTTTTGAAATAATTTTACACACACAAATATATATATATAGAGACTTATTAAATAAATTCATTTATAAAACCAAATTTGGGTGCGAAAACTCCTTACAATTCAAGTTTTTATATATACGTATATATATATATATATTATATGTAGTATATATATTATTAATATCTATATAAATGTTTAAAATAATATTCATAGTCTAACCAAAAAATAAAATATCATTTTTACAAAGTCAAAATAATTTCAAAAATCTAATTTTTGAATCTTTTAAAAGAAAATTTATTTTGATGGAAAATTTTATTTATAAGTATATATATATCGGTGTGTGTGTGTGTCTGTATATGTATATACGTGCGTGTGTATATCATCTGGTGGACACAACAATGGAAAATATTATTTCATATATTTTGTTATACATATTATTTTGGAAAGGTAAAATCTTAAATTTTAAATTATAAGATATTTTAAAACTAAAAATAAATTTTAATATATACCTATATTGTTAAATGCAAATATTTCATATCCAAATAGGTTATATTTCATACTAATATTTTAAATTGTATATTATATTTATATATTTGTTACATATACACCTATATATTTATTATATGGCTTTTTAACTGAGTGGCTTTCAAATAAATATGGACGTTAGTATAATGATAAAACAATTCATGGACTTGAAAACATGCTTGGAAGGACAATGAAAATGGTCTCTAGAAAATGGAGCAAGATTGGAGCAAAAGAAAGAGCTCGGTACCGACCTGATGTACTTGGTATTGACCATTATATAGGCCTCTAATGGAGCTTTGAAGCTATGTCTTGTTGAACTATGGCTTGAGTGATAATCATGGAGTCCATGTTTCAAGGGAAAAGTGGATAGCTCCAAAGAAGTTCTGACGGAAAGTGGACAAGTTCAAGTGATATCAAAACCTCTTAGGAATGACTTGATGTTAAAGGAAAAATTGCTCGAAAGTCAATGGATCAAAGATAAAACACTAAAGGAAAGAAGATGAAGCGATTTCTAATTAGAAAATCAGGTCGGTACCAACCACTTCTTCTCAATACCGAGTTGATTTTTAGACTTTGGGGACTTTGCCTTCCTTCCCACTTTCTTGGATCTAGGTCTGGTATTTCATAGATTTTCAATTCCGCTGGACGCTTTCCATATAACTACATAATCTTTGGCTTTTGTAAAGGGACTTTTGGCATTTTCTTTCTTCATCCCCTATTTCTCCTCATGTACTCTTAGATATTCTATGATGTTAGACCTAACTAACCCTTGTGCCAATAATTAATAATCACTAATCAATAACAATATAGTGAACGTAGGCCATAGATTTGTTGAACCACTATAAAATGTAATGACCAGCCTTTTCGACCCTCGAAAGTCAACACTTAATACATCCATGGTTTTACAATGTTGAGCATCCAAGTGCCAAAAGGCAAATTGTTATGGTAAAACTAAAAAAAGGATAGGTGGAAATAGAATCTTACAATGTAATGATAACATATAATATAACAAAGAGAACAAAGCTATTACTCTTAGATACATGGTGTACTGGAGTTAAAACAAACCTCATCAACTAGACAATTATAACTCTCTAACCTCACAATTGATGATAGGTATACAAAATAATATTGCGAAAAGTAGAAATACTATGACAGGTGAATATCTAGGACAACTCCATGGCTCCATGTCTCACTAATGACAGCCTAGAAAAACTCTGTATGTCCCAAGCATTATAATAAAATAACAAATGGATCGGTTTGGAAAACCAGCATGAGAAAACTCAAGAAATATTATGAACATTTAATAATCTGTGAGACCATAACGCTAAACATGGAACAAGTTTTACCTTACAAGAACAACATCCATACATGAAAGAATGGAAACAAATAAGAACAAAATCCAAACTTAAAGAATGAATACAAATAATTAAATAGAGAGAAGAGCGCAAGGCACTTCATAATGCAATTAAGAAAGGATCAACTCCAAGTTTTGAATCAAAACAAGGAGATCAAATTTATCCAACATGACTAGGAGGGTCCCCTTATATCGAAAGTATACCTCTAGATAAAATATACTTGAAAGCCCATGCCAAACACGCATACTCTCAAAAACTTTGAAGCTATATCCCTACGAACAACATTTAAGAATCTAAACATATCAATATGACCACATGCATGCATCTGAAACCACTCTAGGTAAATGTGAATATACTTAATGCATGCAACCCACATAGCTTTGATCCCACTCGCTCTTTTGTTTTAGTTATCTCCAATGCTGGATGTCAATGCTTAGAACGAGCTACAGATCGTATTAGATTAACGAAACAAAAAAAGGATATTAATGCTCCAAATGAGCAACAAATCGTTTGGAATCGACGAAGCACAAAGAAGGATATCAAAATTGATATTCAATAAATAAACTATTAGGAATAACAAAAATGGCCATAGATGGAAATTAAAATCTCATATACTTATCACAACTGGTCGATCTAAAACTAGTACTACCCTAGGGGAACAATGAAGCCAGACAAGTTAGGGCAATGTTGCTTCTTATCTTGACTCAACACGCAATCTTAACTTTAAGAACAACAAGAGTTTCCTCAACATTTAGTGCTAAGCATATGCCTAAATCCTTTCTATATAAGTGATATTGCCTATGGAAGATAAATTTCTTACCCTTATCACCAAACTTCAATTTCCAACTCAAAAGATCCCTCGCTTAAAAGCAATGTCAGGTAAGTCAAGGCATTGGTTGCTCCTAGCTTTGCGTAGGCACTCCAGTTTTTATATCTCGTAGATAGCAACGAATCTATTTTCTCGATGTTGGTATTAAGGATAAGACTAAATCCTTTCCATGAACGAAATCCAACTTTTTAACTTCTAAAATATTTGACTCACACTTATGTTTGATTTTAACGTCACAAATATTTGTAAAACACTTTAAAAACACTTCTTTAAAATATTCCTTTGAAGAGCTAATTATATTTCTATGTACATCAAAAAGAAGGGTTAAAATCAAATGTCATTAAAACATTGTTTACTATAAATACAAAACCAATTACATTTAGTTTTATCTTTAAAACAATCTTTATAAAGCCTTTTTCATTTATAAAATATCATTCATAAATCACTTATTATTATCTTTAAAACAAAACTCCTCCAAAGCTATAAAACCATCAACACTTACTAAGTCAAGTAACAAGTTTTTTTTAGATAACTTTATGAAATTATTTATTATAAAAAAGTGTTATAATCCATGAATTCTTTCTCAATTCACAGAAAACATTTATTACAGTAACAGTCTTGTAATCCATGCTTCCTTTGCACTTTTCAATAAACTCAAAAATACTTGAAATATAGTTTTAAAACTCCCATTTCAAATATTACTTAAAAAGAAAATCTCGAGTTTAATATATATTATAACTCAAAACCATTTCCCGTCCTTATTTTAAAAATATAAAATTCTTTAAAATATTTATAGAAATTCCAAATCACTTTTAAAACACTTCATTATAGGTTAGAAAGATACTCCAGAAAAGACTGAAGAAGGAAATCAAGTTCAACACCCTTTTTATAAAAGTTGGAAATAGTGCAACAAAAGTGCCGCTAAAAAGAATATTGAATATTCCTTTAAATCAATTTTTTCAAAGTGGGGTTTACTTCACATTTTTACAAAGAATTAATATTATATTTTATTTTTATAACAACATATTATGAGCCTAGTATGTATTCACAAAAATTTAGAGAATTTTGAAGTCAACAAAACCCATTTGAAAGTTGTTTTAGACTTTCGGACTGCAAAAACGCGATCAAAACTTTTCTAACTTTAAAACGATTCAGAGTTAGCTGTTTCCAAGCAATCAAAACTTGGTTCAAACAACATTTTAAAAGCGTAAAAGCACGACTAAATATTTAATGATGCAAACACAAGCACAGGATTTTAAAAACAAGATTAAAAGATAAGGATTTCAAAATGCAATAACGCGATTTCAAAGTGCGTAAGCGCAATTATTCCACTGTCTGACATTTTTGCTACTTTAGCATCTCAACCAACAACCAAGCATTTCTATAAGAAAGATGCATATAAAAGAAACCAATAATGGCGAGAAACACCTAAGGGTCTCTTTACAAAGTTCTATGTAAATCACATATATGTATGTTCTTCAAAGTGTTCCGTAACGACCTATTTGCTAAAAAAACACTTTGACTTTCTCTTGCTTTTTGTCCCATGCAAAACAATGGTTATTTATGTCATTCGCTACCAAGTGTGAATCAAATCGAAATAAGCAATATACACAGGTATAAATAACATAAACTACAATTTATATTTTACGATATTTTGTGAATTTTTAAAACCATTTTAAAGTGAGATTAACTCACTTTTTCCAAAGCTAAACTTCAATCAAGATGCTCAAAGTTCTCTCTCGACCAAATAACGATTCAACGCAACCTCCAACTCTCCCCTTTCTTCCAAATGCTCATGGCCAAGCCTACAAAGGCCTAAAATGCTCATGGCCAAGCTAGGAAATGAGGGAGTGGCTCCAAAACTTCAACCTTTAGCAAGATGGTGGCGATAACAAGGTTGTTTTAAGGTCATATAAGAATTTTGAATAGAAAAGGAGGTGTTTTGATATGGTTTTACTTTAGAAAATAACAAAGAGAAGTCAAAAGAAGAAAGCTCAAAGTTTAGAGAAAACGAATAAATGAAAAAAAGTGGCATGTCTTCTCTTTTATAAGCTACAAGATGGTGAGTCTTGCCTATAGTCACACCCCTTAGCCTCGCCATCCCACTCCCCCTATGTGAAGACCGTATGCCATTGTACCTTTCCATCAAATCGCACAAAAGTTTCCTCCCTTTAGTGATGTTTTAATGACTTTCTACAAACTCCTAATGACACTTACGCTAACTGATTTATTTAATGCTTAATAAATTCCAATTTTCTATATTTGTATAGAAATGTATGTGTTCATTAACTTTCGTTCGATAAAAAGTCAAAAAATCCAAAAGACGAATTTCGGTCACATTTTCAATTTTTCACCGGAGTATTTATTTATGTAAGCAAAATTATAAAGTAAGTTTACCATCACTATTTATTAATTAAAAGGAGTTTAATAATACTATTAAATCCATTTAATTAGTATTAAATTCACTATTAAATTATTTAAATAATCCCTATATTTATGTATAAAGTGTTCACATTTCCAGATGTTACATTCTCCTCCAAAAGTATTTCGTCCCCGTAATTATCACCGAGCAGAAAATGTAATACTCTTAACTAAAAACATAATTGCTTACTTGCCTTTCAGTAGTCTGATTATTTATATTTTTCTCCATAGAAAATCCATAATAAATGATGTAGCATAAATACAGAGAATATCTATAATAATATACTTTGCAACCAATCTTTCGAAAGAAAAATTTGGAACTAAATGCTTGGGTATTCTATTAAAATATATTTTCAAATTCTTCCAAAGAGAAATACATCAAAACCAAAATCAATCATGACAAAAAGGGGATCGACCAACCGAAGCAAGGAATACTCTAGAATCAAAATAATATGGAGCATCCAATAGTATTCCATTTCCTCCCTATACAATAACTAGAGTAAATAAATCTACTTGGGGAGTCCTTTAAATCGAGGAAAACTCCCAATTGCCCAATTTTAGTCATAAAAAAAATATTTGAAAATTCACTTCACAATATCTCTTTTCAAATGTCTTGAAATAATAACACATCATCAAAGTTTTCAAAATATTATTATTTCTTTCACAAATTATTTTGAAATTACTTTTTCAAAACCAATGATATTTAAGCCCTAACAATCAACAACTTCAAAATCTTTTGCTTATAAAATCATACTTATAAACCATAATATACAAAATCACACTATCAATCAAATCAAACTACATAAAGAAATAAACTAATACTTAACATTATTTAAAATGTTAAATGAATAACAAACAATATTTAGAATTTTGATTAGGCTCACAATTTTCTAGATCATCCAAGGATATAAATAATTTTCTAAGCACGCCATTACGCTCAACAGCCTTTGGTTATTTCTTAAAAGATTACCTAAGCTACCTCAAAATAATATTAAAAGTCTCCCTAAACTTTCCTTAAGTCACAAAACGTAGTATACAAATATATTTAAGCCTGTATGTTGTACATGGATCATCCGTACATAATATCTTATTCGACCACTTGCTCGTACAAATAAACTTTACTTCTGAACTAGTATCGCTCACTCGACCGCTCTAGAGCATATTCTGATCAGGTTCCTTGATTGGAAACCTCTATTCTCCTTACATAGATATATACTATGATAGAAAACCTCAATAACATATCAAGAATCCGAATCAAGTGTTCGACATCAAGAATCAATGAGAAATCCTGGTCCGGACTAGTGTGAATCACTCCAAATTTATGTACTAGAATCCTAGATCAAGAACCTTGCGAATAAGATGATCTACATACAACTCACGTAAATATACCAATCTCTTTCTAAATCACTTTCATTTTCAGTTAAAGTATTTCATTCAATACTAAAATTATTTATGAACCATTTCATAAATTTAATCTTAAGTTTATAAATTTTTTATAAAGATTGTTTTTCGGTTAAGTTTATGAATCCTAGATAAGCGATTTGTAAATGATATTTTATAAGTGAAAAAGTCTTTAAAAAGATTGTTTTAAAGATAAAGCTAAGTGTAATTGGTTTAAGGTTTAGAGTAAACAATTTTTTAATGAAATTTATTTTCAACCCTTCTTTTTGATACACTTAGAAATTTAAATAGCTCTTTAAAGGAATGTTTTAAAGAAGAGTTTTTATAGTGTTTTACAAATAATTGTGATGTGAAAATGTGACGATCCACATTTCGAAAGGTTTAAATCAACAATAATCCATACATGTCAGACTTAAACAATCCGGACATAGATAATCAATGTGGTTAATTAAGAAAAAATAAGAAAAGAAGAAGAAACAAACACAGAATCTCACAGCGGAATGAAAAAATATAATAATCAAATAAATAGTTCATGAAGCTGTTTTACAAATAACATTTGATTATACTTTTACAATACAGAATCAGAGTACATACATCAGTAATAATTAAATAATGCAGTGGAACAACATGATGTAGTGGAATAAATATAATAAATAACAATAGTACTAAATCTTCATCCTCGTCTACGTCTTCTAGAAAGCAGTCTTCGATACACTGAAAAGCTCAGACTATCCGAGCAAATTGAAAGACAAAACACACGAGTCAGAACTAAAAGATCCTATGTAAGTTAAATCAACAGTAATAAATATGAGTATAATGGCGTCAAAGATGTTTATAAGGTTTGACATCTCCTATCCAGTGTCTAACGTGAATGCAATAACTTAAGAGGTGTTCAGGATTTCCATCTCCTAAGGATCTGTTAAAATATCTACTATGTAGTACAATATGCTATTATAATAGTGTCTGCAATAAAGTAAAGTATTAAAGTAGTATTAAGGCGTTACCTGTATCTCCTTTAACACATTTTATATATTCTCATAGTCTATACAGTATCGTACGCTCCTCCATGAGGTTTACCTAGAGGGCACTCCATAGGTATCATAAAAAACAAACTAGTAGAAGGTGCGACAGGGCATGTGAACATGACACTCGAGGCAATGCCAGGGTAGATACACCAATTACACTCCCGGACTAGTGGTAACGCATAGCAGCTACTACGCCCTCCTCGGACACACTCCCATAACCAAAATCGAGGGGTGGCCACTAAATCAATCACAAGGTCAAAATATAGTATCAAAGAAATGTGCCCGATAGGAGGAATGACCTCACTTGGCCCGATATAGCTCCTATTTTAGCCACATCTAAGCTGACTCACGAGAGTCAGGGTCACGTAAATACCTCATATAGAATCATTCACCAAACCATCCTACTTTATTTCTGGAATCTCCACCACGTACACAGTTGTTAAAGTGGTTTCAGTATTGGCAGAAAGTATGCCAATATCCGATCCCGGTCTCTTTAACAACCAAAACGCTTATTTCATACCGAATGGTTCTTTTACATTTCAAAGTCAATTCACAATTGATATCAAAATATCATATTCTCAAAACCATATAACTTTCGAAATCATATTCACTTTCAAAACCATATTTACTTTCAAAATCATATTCACTTTTTGAAATTATCGATAAGATAGGTTAATTAAATCCTCATTCCAAAATCATCTTATTTACTCAAATATGTCATTTCACAAAAAGATATCAATTTAAAATCCCAACTTTGGTTGTATCATCATCAAGGATATATATATATATATATATATATATATATATATATATACTTCACTTTGTGCAGTCTAAATTTTAGAAAATAGTTCATAAATAGTTTTAATAGTTTTAAAAATAGTTTAAAATAGTCAAAATACTCTAAAATAGTTTAAATGATTTAAAATAGTTTACAATAGATTAAAATAGGTTTAAATAGTTAAAATAGTTTAAATAGATTTAAATTAGATCAAATTAGATTTAAAACGATTTAAATAGATTTAAAATAGATTAAATAGATTTAAATCATATTAAATAGATTTAAAATAGATTAAATAAATTAAAATAAATTAAAATAGTTTAAAATAAATTAATATAGTTTAATATAGTTTAATAAAGTTTAAATGGTTTTAAATAGATTAAAATATATTAAATTAGATTAAAATAGGTTAAAATAGATTAACTGGGTTAATTAGTTTGAAATAGGTTAAATTTGGTTAAAATAAACTGGAATAGTTTAAATTAATTAAGTTGGTTTTAAAATAGATTTTTAAAGTCATATCCAACATTTCAATAACTTAATTAGGATAATTCATTTATATTTGACAATTCAACTTCGAAATTCAAATTTAAATCCTTTGAACAATTCATTAAATCAATTCCAATTTCAACATTAACACTTGAATTTCGAAAATAATTCAGTTTATATAAATCAATTTCTATTTCAAAATACCAGCTAATTGAATTCAAAATTTAAAGATTAAAAAATCATTTAATTTAACCAATCCGGTGTCCCTATATAATTTTCTACCCTATGGTCAAGTGATACAGATATTTATCATTTCAATCCGCAATTTAAAATTTTACGGCTATATATCATTTCAACCCGCAATCCCAAAATTTAAATTCAAATACATGAAATCGCTTGAGCCTATCATTTCAACCCATAAAGATTTCTCCCTAATATATCAGATCGTTCGAGTTTGTATCATTTCAACCCATAGGGAACTTGGAGTGTTATAACAATAAAAAATATAACATCCACTCATCCAATATCAACAATCAAACATACATCACAATCACCATACAATCAACCAAATAAATAACATCAATCAACTGCTTGTCATCAACAGGTATTAAATTGACAATTAAATTCGATATTAAAAATTAAATGACGATTAAATGCAATAAAAGTCATATTTAACTGGAATGACAATTTAAATATACTAAACATCAATTAATCAATTTCTATTTAAAAATAAATTTTATTTAACTAACATAAGATAATTTAGTAGTCGTGAGTGGGTTAAAACACTCACTGTTAATTTCATATCGATTTGAAATCAGAAATAGGGTCCAAATTTGAACAATCTCAGAATTCCTCCAAACTAGATTCAAAATGCTAGGAATTTCGATACGATCCCAGTGGAACAAACCGCGGATGAATCGGACCTCGTATGCAAAAGTTATACATATTTGAACATTCGACAAATAAAAATAAAATTAAATAAATAATATACTCGGAAGTTACACGTCACCTCACATTCTATCTCCAGAAACCCTAGCTTCGAACATCGGCCTCAACATCATGATACCCATCACAGTCGCCGCCCTATATCCGCCTACCGCTGCCACCACAAGCTTCGATCGCTTGATCAGGTGACGCCCCCAAGCTCCCCACACTCCGCCGACCACCCACTCCATTGCCGAGAGGCCTCGTCCGCCTCCCTCAAATGATCGCCGCCGCCTCTGTTGGCAACTTTGGAGAAATCCGATCAACTATAGCCCAAAACGAAACCACAAATGCACTCGTCTCGCTTCCCTCTACCTACAACAACTCCCCGATCATCAAACGGTCGACGATCCACCATTGGACCGCGAAAAACCCAATATGGACGGCTGAGGTTCAACCACAATTTTTGGACAAAGGGTGCTTCAATAGCAAAAATGAATCACACCAGTGGATTACGCTCGTCGAGTGCTTCGAATTGATATATAGTATGATAGGCTTTTGAGGAGTTTGATTTTGAAATTGGTTTGGAGATTGAATTGTAGCATTTGAAATTGGAATTTGTTTCTACCATTGAAGAAAAGAGAAAACAGAAGTTGATGTACATATAGGAATAAGAAATAGAAAGACTGCTAGGGTTAGAATAGAACAATATATACTAATGAATCCCGACAAGAATAAATAATACCCAATTGGTTTGAAACAACAATAACGACCAGAAAAGCCCGTTTCGTTTCCGAAACGAAAGTGGGTCATCCCATATATCAAAATAGATGTTTTTGATATTTTTAAACTTAATGAAATAGATTTCAATTCCTAATCTCATTGTATGAAGAATTTAGCTTTAAAATCGCCTTATTTCAATTGAATTAAATTAAATTGATTTCTGCGCGTTTCAATCCCGTACGATCAAACGACAAGTTTGATCGCTATGAAACTTGAAACCTTACAATAATTCACCATTAGATCCGATAAAACTGGTTTCGTCAAAATCTAAGACAGTGGCCAAAATGGCTATTTTCATGTTAACTAAATAAATTATTATTAAATTGATTAAATTATTTTTAACCAACAATTTTCATCAATTCTGATTACTCGGACATTTACAATAATTTAAAACACATTTATATCAATTCATTGTTGAATATTACACTAACTCTAATGTTCAATTTCAATTGTAATTAAATCCAACTAATTATATTTTAATTCCAATAAATTGATTAAATTTGATTTCATTCTTTTATTCAATCAATTATTACTCTATAGACATAGTTAACATTTGTATATATCTTATTACACTAATATTCTACAATTATCATCTTTTACCATATTAGTTGCAGTATTTCAATTACATTGATTTTGTCAATTTTATTATAATTTAAAATCCCAATAAATTTATTTATCTTCGTTTCATTCTTTTTATTAAATCAATTATTCCCTTGTGAATATAATTAACATTTTATACATTTTATTACATTCATAATTTGTTATTATAATCTTAACTCATATTACCGTGATATTTAATTACATTTAATTGCAATTGATTTCAAATTAAATTCAACAAATTAAGTAAATTGGTAACAAATGACAATCATTATCTTTTCTAAATTTAATAACATTTGTAAGTTTGTCATCTATACAAAATGCCATAACTACTACCACAACAATACTTTTATCAATTGTAATTAATTACATACTATTTCATTAATTTATACATATTTAAATTATCAATTACACCTTTAATCTAATTTATTAATTAATACACACAACATTACAATTTATTTACAATCTATAACCAATTATGACTTTTTAATCATTTTAATTAATTGGACTTAAATTTAAAGCGGTTATTAATTACCTTAAATTAATACTATTACATTTCATTTCAGTTATATTCTTATTATTAAATCACAAATTTTAATTCTTCCAACATTAAATCACAAAACTTCATTAAATTAATTATTTTTAATTATCGAAAATTACGGGTCGTTACACTCTCCCACACTCAAAAATTTTCGTCCTCGAAAAGGAAAAGAAGTGAAAAAAAAGAATTAATATCTCTTACTCAAAACATAAAATTTATGAACAATTAATTTACATAATTAAATAATTTAAATAGAATATATCAATTTATAAACAATTAAACCCTTTTATATTCAAGTAAATAAAAGTTTAAAAAACATTTCATAAAATTTTTCTAAGTCCAAAATTCACGAAATATATCGGTAGTCTCCTTTGTACGGAAAGGTCTGGTAGAAATTATAATATCAATAATAACAATATATATCATATATTTCGAAATAAAATATCCCAAACCGCCGAAAAACAATATAATATCGTTATAGAACCGTAATCCGAAAACATACCTATTTGTCAGGAAAACAATGCTTATTTATGAAACCAAAAGCAATAGCTATTGCTTCCATAAACCTGTATTTCACTCATGTAATCCAAAGAGGTTAGTAATTAAGTAAAAGAAAAATATTTAAGTTGTCTCAACCAATAACAACAAAACAATCACAACATAACAATAATTACTTACAGAAAAATCATACAATCATCACATGCAGTTAAAGAAATCAATTATTCACCTATAGCAACCAATAAATGGTTTATTCGGGTTTAGAAACCTTTAATCATATGAAATTATAAATAACTACTAAGTATACCATACACTCAACAGTCTTAGATAAACTCAATAGATTATTTATACATCTTAAATAATTTAAAGTATCACATCCCAAACATCTCATAAGCCAAAACAGACAAAGATTTAAAGTATTGCTTAATTTTTTTCCTTTTTTTCTTTCACATTATTCACTGTTCATTATTTTTCTTCATACAATGATTATTCTCTTAAATTTTCATTCATTACTACAAAATTTCATTCCTCGTTTATTCATACAATGTTTTTTCTTTTCATTACTTTGCATTCATTGCTTACATAAGTTATTTTTATTTCAATTATTTAGAAAGATCAATGAATTTATCACTGAAGTATTACATACATTTTATTTCAATTTACTTCACATTAATTATTAAGTTATATACTAGATTTCCCTTTAGATATAAATCTTTATTTGTGAATTTGTTCATACTTAAATTTTAATTCCCTTCCCTTCACATTTATTCCTTTCATATATAGTAATCACTTTTTACTATTTATTCCAATTATAATTGGTTTTAGACATCACTTAAGTTTATAATCATTTCCTTACAGTATTCACTCTTTCTATGAATTTAATTAGTAGCCTTCAAATCATTAACTTAAGTTTATAATAGTCTTATACATCTTAATTATTCATTTAAAACATGATTCATTGAACACTTTCATTAGTTAAGTTTTTCTTGTATAATATTCCATTACATATTCTTATTAACATTTCAACTTTAATAATTTGGTAGGCTATATATATGTGTGTTTTCAGAATGCAATAGAGAGTTACACAAGTTATTATATTTATTTTAATTAACAAAATGTTCAATAGTTACGTTTTCATATTTCCATTTCTTAATTTATAAATGACAACCTTCAATTTATTTATATTTCATTAACCTCTTAACATCTAATTTCTTATTTCACATTTTAGCAGCTACCGTACAATAAAATAGTTAAGATTTCATTTTATTACATTGTTTCCTGGAGATTTGACCAGGCAATTAGGTACTCGGCATACAACAGAACTCGGCATCCGGGAAGTACTCGGCATACAACAGAACTCGGCATCCAGATGTACTCGGCATACAGCAGAACTCGGCATCCAGGAGTACTCGGCATCCAGGTTGGCATCTAGGAGCATTCGGCATCAGAAGACGTTCGGCGTGTACAATTGCTCGGCATGGCTGTATTGTTCGTCGCAAGCTATCGTTCGGCCAGAACCCTCGTTCGGCCAAAGGCATTACTCGGCTAAAGGCAACGTCCGGCCAAGAGACATCGTTCGACCAGAAGCATTGTTCGGCTAAAGCTCTCGTTCGGCCAGAAGCATCGTTCGGCCAAAGGTATCGTTCGGCCAGGGCCATCGTTCGGCCAGAGGCACGTTCGGCTTCGATTGCTATTCAACCTACTCTTCCCACACAATAAGCACCTCGTTCGACATGAAGAGAATGGTTCAGCATCCCACACAGCAAGCGCCTCGTTCGGCATGGAGAGAGTGGTTCGGCATCCAACTGTTCGGCCTGATTGGTTCGGCACATAGCGACCACTCCATTTGGGCCAAGGTGTTCGGCTGCCAAGACCACCTGGGAAGTCCAACCCATCTTTGTCTATAAATAGAGGGGCAGGGGCACAGTGAAAAGGGACCTTTTTTCGGGAACACTGGGGAGACTCTACCATTTTCTAAACTCATCTTATTTACTTAACAATTGTATTCAAGCATTTGATCTACGGATTGTATCTGTAATCAATCATTAAGAAGAGCAATAAAGTTTAACCTCAAAGTGGACGTAGGCAATCACGCTGAACTACTATAAATCCGGTGTTCTTACTTTCTGCATTTAAATTAGCATATTCTTCCTTGTTTAATTTATCTTCATCACTTATATCTCTACACAATCTTTCTCTACGAGGTTAGTGACCAATTTTGGTGCTAACACTTTGGTGCTTTCACTGAGAATTGAATTCTCAGACCTCAAGGATCTGCTTTGAAGCTACTGGATTGAACAAATCCCCCAAAGAAGATCCGACTCATTGATAGGACGTCCGTTGATTCTACTTAGAGTTCATACCAATAACTCTATAATGGCAAGACCACGTACCAGGTCAGCTTCTCATAATGCGGACGCCCATGAGACTGCTAGCGTGCAACAAGCAGGACCTAGCAATCAGCAAGCGAATCCAGGCGTAGGAACTACTGCCTAGGACCAAATGCCAGTTGTCACCAGGATAGAGTTCAATGACTTGATGAGAGAACTCAGGGAAAGCAGGAGACAACTAGGAGAGCAGATGCAAGCTAACGCCAACCTGATGGCACAACTTACTCAACAGCAGCAACAGAATGCTGGGGGCAATCCCGCTCCTTATTTCTCATTCGATAGCTCAACTTCCTCTGATGAACCTCAAAGGCGTAGACGCCGTAAGACTGAAACTACTCAAGCAAGCGCTGCTGTTCGAACAGCTGGAGACCGTGACCAAGTCGAAGCCGAAAACTTAGGAGCCGGAGTGCAGGTGGAGGCTGGAGATCCAGACCATCAAAACGCTAACGATGTCGAACCTCAAGATGCACATTTGGCAGATCGCGAGGAGAGGAGGCATCAGCAAGGACAGTCACGTAGAACAGACTCTAACCTCCTGCCTTCCATACAAACACCAGATCTAACAACCATGGTCAGGCAATTGATGAAAGAAAATCAAGGCTTGTCGAGTGACGATTGGGGAGTATCAAGAAGTCATACTCTGTTCACAGACATTGTGCTGCAGGCGGCATACCCTAGAAAGTTTAGTATGCCAACTATCCCGGCATATAAAGGAAAAACTGATCCCAGACAGCATGTCATGAGGTACGAGTGGATGATGGATTCAGCTAGGGCAAATGATGCAACCAAGTGTAGATGTTTTCCAATTACCCTATCTGGGATCGCTACTATGTGGTTCACCCGACTTCCTCCGTGGTCAGTATCCAATTTCGAGGAGTTGGCGAAGAAGTTTATAGAACAGTTCAGGATACACACTACTCGCCCGAAGGACATGATGTCTCTTTCAAGTGTAATCTAGACTCCTGGCGAGTCATTGAAGGAGTATTTACAGAGATTCCATGTTGCGGCGGCTGAAGTCAGTAATCCCAATGATCATGCGATTCTAATGGCTGTAATGCAAGGTGTGGATCCGGATTCTGAATTTGGAGACTGGTTGGCAGGAAAACCTCCGACTACGCTAGAGCGTTTTTACTCAAAGGCACACCAGTTCATAAGAAGAGAGGAAGCTAGGTGGGTAAGGCGAGATAAGGCACCGGGACCTGTCCAGGAGTCCATGAAAAGCAACATTGCTATGAAGCAGTCCGGAGACAACTCAGGAAAAGTCCAAGTCAATGTCCAAAACAAGCCTGGGCAGCCTAAGGAGTCTGGAGGAAGAAATCAAGGGAAGAAGAGAGAAGCGGGGAAGTGGAAGCCGAGAATTCCAAGCTACAATGAGTATACCCCGCTAAATGCGTCTCTTGAGAACATTTACCTATCAACCTGCAATACCTTTCAGTACAGGAAGCCACGTCCAAAAGAGTCAACCGAGGAACAGAAGCAGACTGGAAAATACTGCCGCTTCCATGAGACTTACGGGCACAATACGGAAGAGTGCAGACACCTACACGACGCTATAGAGAAGTTGATCAGGCAGAAAAAGTTGCAGGAATTTGTGAAGGATCCTCAGGAAGGAGGACGGGGAACATCCAACCCAGGTCGTGCTCCAGCTCCACGTCATCCCGATGAACCTGCCCGGACTGTGGGTAGATTAGTCATAAACATGATCATCGGCGGGCCTCACCCCGCCGATAAGAATTAGCAGGAGATGGAGCGGTATGCTAGTGCCCTGAAGCATGCAGATTTCGAATGTTGTTCGAACACGGAGGATGGGACCCCTGCTAAGCAGCAGCGCGTAATGACAGACGATATAGTGTTCAGAAACAGAGATGCTGACCAAGTGGAGGCTCTGACCATCGACCCGATGGTCATATCTGTAACAATTGGACCGGCGTATGTGAAAAGAATTTTGATTGATTGTGGAAGTTCTGTCAACATTATCTTCAAGAAGGCTTATGACCAAATGAAAATGGAAACAAAGGACTTGAAACCGTCCAAAGCTCGCATACATGGCTTTAATGGTGCAGCGACCGATGCAGTGGGGTATGTTGAGTTACCAGTTGAACTAGGACAAGGCGAACGTCGGAGGGTGCGAATCCTACCCTTCGTAGTTTTGGATGTGGATTCTCCGTATAATGTAATCCTGGGCCGACCGGCCCTGGCTGAGTTTAGGGCAGCATTAGCCCCGTGGTGCCTACCTTTGAAGTTCCCAACTGACAAAGGGGTAGGTGTTGTTCATGGCGACCAGGCGACTAGTCGTGCATGTTATGTGGCAGAGCTCAGAGAGGCCCATCGGAGGGAGAAAGGAAAGGTTGCGGACAATCCCGTCTACATCCTTAATAATGATAATTGACAAGTAGTGCCCGAGCCCTAGCTCGGGCACAATTCTCGGATCTTCAGAGACATAGATCCGAGAGATGACGATGAGAAACCCAGGGAAGAAAAGGCAGCACCGGCTGAATTAACAGTTGACATTTCAGTCAGCCGAGACGACCCATCGCGAGTATTGAAGATCGGATCACAACTCAGCCCCGCAATGACTGAAGACCTTAGTGATTTCCTCCGGGAAAATCTTGATGTTTTCGCCTGGGTGCATTCTGATATGTGCGGATTTCTCCCGCCATTACGAGTCATATGTTGAACATAGACCCGAAATACGTCCCAGTTAAACAAAAGAGGAGAGGAATGGACCCAGAGAGGTCCGCTGCTCTCAGAGAGGAAGTGGACAAACTCAAAGCTAATGGGTTCGTCCACGACGCCCTCTACCCTGAATGGGTATCGAATCTCGTGCTGGTGAAAAAGGCGAATGGGAAATGGAGAACTTGCGTAGATTATTCCGACTTGAACAAAGCGTGCCCCAAGGACAGTTTCCCTTTGCCTATGATTGATCAGTTGGTCGACTCCACTGCAGGACATGAGCTGTTATCATTCATGGATGCATACTCAGGTTACAATCAAATCCCGATGCATATTCCGGACCAAGAACACACCAGTTTTGTCACAGATGTCGGGCTATATTGCTATGTAGTAATGCCCTTCGGATTGAAAAATGCCGGAGCAACTTATCAGCGTTTGGTGAATTGAATGTTCAAAGACCAGCTTGGCAGAATGATGGAAGTCTATGTGGATGACATGCTCGTGAAGTCACGACAGTCAAACGACCACATTCGAGACTTGGCTGAGATGTTCGATATACTCAGACATTATGGGATGAAGATCAACCCTCTGAAGTGTTCCTTCGGCGTTGCGTCGGGGAAGTTTTTGGGATTCATCGTCAATGCTAGGGGAATTGAAGCTAACCCGGAAAAGATTCAAGCTATTCGAGATGTACAAGTGCCAAGAACTATAAAACAGGTACAGAGCTTGAATGGAAAGGTAGCTGCGCTGAGTCGATTCATATCCAGGGCCATAGAAAAGTGCATCCCTTTCTTTGATATAATAAAGAAAGGGAAGAGGAATTTCGAGTGGACATCTGATTGTGAGGAAGCATTCCGAGATCTGGTGAGGCATCTGGAGAGTCCACCAGTGCTGTCAAAACCAGTAGACCATGAGATGCTGTACGTGTACTTGGCCGTATCCCCACATGCTATAAGTGCGGCTTTGGTTCACGAGGAGGACCGAATCCAAAAGCCAGTGTAATACGTTAGCAAGCGTTTAACGGGGGCAGAAAGAAATTACCCTAAAATCGAGAAATTGGCCTATTGCTTGGTGATTGCATCACGTAAGCTGCGCCCATACTTTCAAGCACACTCAATCAGTGTTTATACCGATCAACCCCTACGGCAGGTACTCCAACGACCAGAAACTTCTGGAAGATTGTTAAAATGGAACATCGAGTTGAGCCAGTTTGATATCGCCTACTTGCCACGAAGAGCCATACAAGGGCAAGCATTAGCAGACTTCATCGCTGAGTTTACTGTACCCGACGAACCAGATAATCACGATGTCATTCCCCCTGTTCGATGGAAATTGTACACCGATGGGGCATCAAACGACCGTTGCTCTAGTGCTGGCATAGTTCTTGTAACTCCGGAAAATTGATCGGTTTGTTACGCTCTAAAGCTCGATTTCCCGGCTATAAATAACGAAGCAAATATGAAGCACTGATTGCTGGTTTAAAACACATTGGAGAACTCGGGGTAAAATCAGTTGAAATCTTTTGTGACTCACAGTTGGTGGTCTACCAAGTGCGAGGAGATTATCAAGCAAAGGGACAAAAGCTTGCTCCGTACCTTGTTCTGGTTCAAGAACTGCTATCAAACCTCGAGCGTTATGATATTTCGCATGTCCCGCATGAACAGAACAAAGAAGCCGACTCATTAGCGAAATTCGCTAGCACTGGCGATGCTCAAATGGGATTGTTTCCCATTGAGGCCTTGCATGCCCCAAGCATAGACGCAATGAAAGTTGATTCTGTGTTGGAAATAGGAATCGAGAGGGAATCGTGGATAACCCCATTCAAACTATACCTAACAACCGGGGTTTTACCAGGAAAAAGGAGCGAAAGACAGCAGGTAATTCGAAAGGCCGCGCGATATGTGATGCAGGGTGGACAAATGTATCGAAAGGGGTTCTCGGTCCCCTTATTACGATGCATCGCACATGATGAGACAAAACGGGTCTTGAAGGAGGTACACGAAGGAGAATGTGGTGGCCATACTGGGGGGCAAACGCTAGCAAAAAAGATCCTCCGCTATGGATATTACTGGCCGACCGTAAATCAGGACGCTGCAGACTACACAAGGAAATGTGACAAGTGTCAAAGATATGCGAAAATCCCGAGGACTCCATCAACAGAACTCACACAAATGGTTAGTCCCTGGCCATTTGCAATCTGGGGAATCGACATAATCGGCTCTTTGCCTATATCCAAAGGCGGTGCGAAATATGCGATAGTTGCAGTCGACTATTTAACAAAATGGGCTGAGGCAGAACCTTTGGCCACAATCACCTCTAAGAAGGTCATTAACTTCATTGTACGAAACATTATATGCCGCTTTGGCCTCCCTCGCACCATCATTACAGACAACGGGACGCAATTTGAAAGTAGAGAGTTCAAAGAGTTCTGTTTAAAGTATGGCGTTGAGAAGAAGTTCGCCGCCGTTGCGCACCCAAAAGCTAACGGACAAGTCAAGGCCGTTAACAAAATAATCAAGTCCATACTGAAGAAGCGTTTGGAGAAGGTCGGAGGCAAGTGGGTAGATGAGCTCCCGACAGCATTATGGGCTTATAGAACTACCCACAAGTCCGCGACCGGCCACACTCCATTCGCCTTGGCATACGGCTCGGAAGCCGTTATACCCGTGGAACTTGAAGTTCCATCGCATCGAGTGACGTATTATGATCCCAAGACGAATCAGGACCTCTTGTTGGAATCGTTGGACTGCATCGATGAAAAACGTGAAGAGGCTGAATTAAGGGCGGCAGCGCATAGGCACCGAGTCAAGCGTTACTACGACGGCAGAGTCTGCCCAAGGATTTTTGATATGGGTGATCTCGTTCTGAAACGATTCTTCCCGGTACCATCACGTATGCATCCCAACTGGGAAGGTCCGTACGTCATTGAACGGAAGCTTGGAGAGGGAACATTCAAGCTAGCGACCGTTGATGGCGCAACACTCCCCCGAGCGTGGAACAATGAACATTTGCGACATTATTACATTTAGTATGTTTCTTTCCTGTTTTAGGCACGGTTATTTCCTGTATGTTTTCGTTCAATCGTAACTTAGTTTCTTTTTAGCCATGTAATCGGGCAGTTTAGTTGTTTTGCATTAATAAAGGCTTGAAGCCGTATTTTCCATGAATTACTAATGTTTCTATATCTCATAGTCGAGTGATGAATTACTAGAACTACATTATCCTGTACGATGTACGAACTCGTATAAACGATTTCAATCTCCGAGTCCCCAGAGTGCGGACCGGAGTACTCTAAGTCCCCGGAGCGTGGACTAGAGTATAAACGATTTCAGTCTCCGAGTCCCTAGAGTGCGGATCGGAGTACTCTAAGTCCCCGGAGCGCGGATTACAGTATAAACGATTTCAATCTCCGAGTCCCCTGAGTGTGGACCGGAGTACTCTAAGTCCCTGGAGCGTGGACTAGAGTAGAAACGATTTCAAACTCCGAGTCCCCAGAGTGCGGACCGGAGTACTCTAAGTCCCCGGAGCGTGGACTAGAGTATAAACGATTTCAATCTCCGAGTCCCCAAAGTGTGGACCGGAGTACTCTAAGTCCCCGAAGCGCGGACTAGAGTATAAACGATTTCAATCTCCGAGTCCCCAGAGTGCGGATCGGAGTACTCTAAGTCCCCGGAGCGCGGACTAGAGTATAAACGATTTTAATCTCCGAGTCCCCTGAGTGCAGACCGGAGTACTCTAAGTCCCCGGAGCGTGGACTAGAGTATAAACGATTTCAAACTCCGAGTCCCCAGAGTGCGGACCGGAGTACTCTAAGTCCTCGGAGCATGGACTAGAGTATAAACGATTTCAATCTCCGAGTCCCCAGAGTGCGGACTGGAGTACTCCAAGTCCCCGGAGCGCGGACTAGAGTATAAACGATTTCAATCTCCGAGTCCCCTGAGTGCAGACCGGAGTACTCTAAGTCCCCGGAGCATGGACTAGAGTATAAACGATTTCAATCTCCGAGTCCCCAAAGTGCGGACCGGAGTACTCTAAGTCCCCGGAGCGCGGACTAGAGTTTAAACGATTTCAATCACCGAGTCCCCTAAGCGCGGACCGGCCAAAGTACTCTAAGTCCCCGGAGCGCGGACTAGAGTATAAACAATTTCAATCTCTAAGTCCCCGGAGCGTGGACTAGAGTATAAACAATTTCAATCCCCGAGTCCCCGGAGTGCGGACTAGAGTACTCTAAGTCCCCAGAGCGTGGACTAGAGTGTTAACAATCTCAATCTCTGAATCCCCTGAATGCGGATCAACTTACTATAAGTCCCTGGAACGCGAATTTAGAAAAAATTCTAAGTACTCAAGAAATGTAGAACAATAAGTATGCCACTCCGAAGAATTGTTCAAACGACTAAGGAACTAAGCTTTATTTAATAGTCCAAAGTGAGATTACACAGTTATCCCTCCAAAACTTGGAGTCAAGAACCTACCTATACAAACTACGGAGACAAAAGATAAAAGTAGTTACAAGACTTAAGCAAAAAACTCGTTGAACGAGTATAGCGATTATTTCTTCGGTTTCTTCTTCTTGTCTTCTTTTGTTTTTTCCGATGACTCCTCTCCCTCACGCTTCTTCTTGGATTTCTTGCTTGCTAAAGAAGCGGAGTCAGGAGTAGGAGAAGGAACATCCAGCGGTTTGGACCTGCCTGGGAGAATGATCTTCAAAGGTCTGTTCCGCGGGTCGGTGAGTTCCAGTATTTCAGGCTCAACTTTGACCTCGACTTTTTTCTTCTCCTCTTCAGCGAGACGCTCTTTCATGCTTATCTTCGAAGTATGTTCGGAGGCGCCAGTGATTTCGATTTCATTGCTCCCTTCGGTGGGAGATGAGGTGTCAAGCTTATCATCATCTAGCGCCCCAATCACTTGAGCGTCAGGGCCAGGAGTTACTCTCGCATGAGCAACATCGCTTGTTTTCTCTGCCTCCTCCTTGGCGTCATCGCTCCTCGGAGTTGGCTCAGGGTCAGAGCAGCCTGCATGAAAACATAAAGAATGAACATTAGGACGAATAACCGCTGCTGGAAAGTGACAGATCTTTTAACTTCTAAAAAAGAAGAGTTTCCTACCGGGTTCTGGCTGGCTATCAGTTGCGCGTGGAGTTTCACCCTCTAGAATAGGAGATAGCACATGAACGCCGAGCCCGAGATCTTCAGGATCGTAGCCGGTATGCTGCTCGAATGGGTCAAGTGTCGACCGACCGGTTGAGTAGTGGGAGGAGTAGTAATATGAGGAGCCATAGTCTTAGCCCCAGATGGACCAGCTTCCTCATTTTTCTCTGTTGGTAGGGGAGAGCCTTTGCTATAAAGCGCCAAAGCTGCGGATAAGTCCGCTGGCTCGTTCCCTCTAAGAAATTCCTTCACTAGGGCATCCTCATCGACTTCTTCAGAGCCCGACTCGATTTTCCTAATCTTCACTTGATTTTCCCAGGCCTCAGCTAAGGATTCAAGATAGCCCTCGCCCAAGAACATCAAGTCGCGATGCATAAGGACGCGGGCGCCATACTCAGCAATCAACGGGTCAAACATGCACTTGACCTCTTCCCTACCGGCCTCTGCGGCCGCCTCGAGGCGAGAGTCAATCTCCTCCGAAGCTTTTCTTTTGCCCTCCTCACGGGCTTCGTCTTTCATTTTTTCAACTCCAGCGAGTTCATCATCAAGCTTCGTTTTCAAGAGCCGTGTAGCAACGATTTCATCACAATATCATTGTGACTCTTCTTGAGCAGCTACTTTGTCCTCTTTCTCCTTAGAGAGTAATTCTTTCAACTCTTTGACTTGTATGGCCAGCGCGTCCCTTTCTTTTTGGATAGAATCTTTTTCTAAGGCAAGGGCTCCGCTGCGCTGGACCGCTTTGTCGAGTTCCTTCTTATGGGTCATCTCCAAACGAGTGACGGCCTCGGCAGTATCTTTTGCACTTTGCTCCGTGGCTTCAAGCTTCAACTTATACGAAGCGAGCTCTTCATCTTGATGCTTGATGATGTTCTTGTCACAGCCAGCTTCCAATTTCAAACGATCAATTTCATATTGTCGCTCAATAGATACCTCCGAGATTTTTTCGACCAAGTGTACAAACGCGTCATGTTGAACATAGACGTCGTTGTTACAAGCAATGGCACTCTACTTCACGTGCCCAGGGATATGATGAATAGCTGGGAGGAATTTCAGACCATCAAAGCAGATTTTTGGGAATTTGGCCTTGAGATCGACCATCTTCTCTGCTACAGTTGGGTCAACCGCGGGAGTAAAGGGAGGAGGCTTTGAAAGTTCCACTCTTTTTCGATGTTCCCGAGTTTGCCTTGTACTCGACGAACCGGAGTGTTGTTCTCGGGAAACATCGGGTTGGGACCCCTTCTGTGAAGGCTTCTCTCTATCCGGCTCAGTTTGAGGAAGAGGATCATGGGACTGTGAAGATTGGGAATATGCCTTCTTTCGATAAGACGAATCGCGAGGACGGTTGTCTCGATCCTCGTAATCATCTTTGTCCCTACGTCTGCCCGAACCTGAATCTCGTCCGGGATGATGAAATATGGAAGAGCCGTGAAGGCGATCGAGTCCGTGGGAGCGCCCCATGTCACCTACAAAGAATAAAAATAACAACGAGTTAAGAAAAATCCGGGTAATAAGGAAAAACTTGAAGTGTATGATGAAGTGCGTATGTGCGTGTGTGACCTAGTGTTCCCCCCGACGGACCGGTTCCTTTATCTTTACTGATCGGAGTATTGTCTCCCTGGGCTGGGAGTTGAACTCCCGCGTTGCCTCTAGCGGGCGAAGGAAACTTGAAGACTTCAGGATCGTCAAAACCATAATTAAGTATATCGTCAGGGATGGAAAGATTCGACAGACCCTTTAGATAACTTTCCATATGCTGTGAGGAAGCCTCTTTCTATGACCGGATGAGTGTAACTTTTGAAGTTCCGCCAACTTTCTCCTTCCGTATCTTGTATTTCAACTTCTTCTTTCCCTTCGAAGGGGAGGATGACGTTTCAATGTCGTGTACTTCGACCGCCGGATTCCAAGCGGGACCCACATTCTCGCCTTGAGTCTCAAGAGCTTCATCCTCCTTGTGCTTACCCTCTTCGTGCGCATCGGGAGTATGGCGTGACGACGATCCAGCTTTTTTTTTTCCCTTTACCGAATGCTGGCTTGGGAATGGAAACGTCCTTCGGAAGGCTAATCCGGCGACCTGGGGCTAGCAAGCCGAACCTTGACATTGATTCATTTGAAATGATGGTTCGGATGTCCCGATCCTCGGCAGGAAGAGCCCTAATGGCCTCGACGGCCTCAGAATATCCTCAGGCCCTCAGGACGCGGGTTAATACCTGAAAAGATGGAACAAGGAGTTAGAAAAAGCATAGCTCTGATCGAGCGCAAAGGATGACTCAAGGAAGAAACTTACTGCCTTCGACCCATCTCCTCGCGAAACCAGGAGGGCAATGCACATAGAACCATTCATGTTTGTACAGGGCAAATTTGCTACATGCTCCGGTTAAGATCAGGCATTTGTGGTACGGCTCGAGGAACATGAAGGAGGGGCTATCTTTCCGCTTCTTGATCATGTAAATATATCTGATGTCGCTAGAAGTTGGAGGCCTAGAGAAGACGGCCATGAAGAGTAGGTAGGTCCCGTATATAAACGCGTGACCGTTTGGATGCAGCTGCAATGGGGCAATGTCTATGTACTGCAACACGTCCTGAAGAAATAAATTGAATGGAGGCACGCTGCCCATCCAGCACATGAACTTGTTGCAGGCGGTATATCCGACTGGGGGCAGGTGACGACGATCGTGTCGCGACGGGACCAACACATCGATGAAGGGGATCCCATGGATGGAGCATATTCGCCGAAGTGCGACTTCATTAATCTTCGAAGCCTGTGAGTCGATCGGATTGTCTAGGAGAATTGTCGCCTCCAGGGCGTCAGGATATAAGTTATGAGCAGGGGAAGTCGATGGATTTGAAGTATCAGCGATTTCTTGCCTTGATGATGGCCCAGGCCTATCAGATATAGTGGCGGAGCTAGATTTTTTAGACATCCCCAATAAATAATGAATCTGTCTAAGCGCCTGTGAAAACTATACTTGAAAAACGTTGAATGTTAGAATTAACAATACGAGTATTCCCCCCACGTGATGTGTAAACTAGTGCAAGCAGTCGTGTGTTAGCATTGAGAATCTAAATATTACAAGGATACAAAAGTGAGCTTCGAATCGTCGCCTTCGAAGACCGTCATTGCTGACCGTCTCAAAAAGCCCGCCTTGTGGTGATTACAGTTCCCGATTCAGAAAACGTATGTTAATCCAAGTTCAGATTTATGTCTACTAAAGCTAGGAAGTTAGTGATCCGGGTCAGTTTCATATATTCTAGTATGCTTAGGTCCTGGTACTTGTTTTGCTGTATAGATAGGTATAGTTAATAAGTGTTCGGCCTAATTTCTATTCGGTGAAAGGTATCGTTCGGCACGAACGGCTAAGTTTTGTCCGGCCAAAGTGGTTTTCAACATTCACAATCGTTCGGTGAATTGTGGTTCGGCATTTATGTCGTTCGGCCTTTATGATTGTTCGGCATTTGCATTGTTCGGCATTTCTGTTGTTCGACATATATTGGTTCGGCAGTTAACTAATGTTCGGCCTTGGTTTTGTTCGGTTAAAATACTGTTCGGCATGTAAGTAGTGTTCCGCCTTGGTTTTGTTCGGCTAAGATGTTGTACGGCATGTAAGTAGTGTTCGGCCTTGGTTTTGTTCGGCTAAGATATTGTTCGGCATTCGTAATCGTTCGGCATCCCACTAATTCGTTCCTTCACCTTAGCCCTCCATTTCACTGTCCGGCGCATGATAACATACGTCGAACCAGAGCTATGTCGTTCGACACCCTTACCACCTCCAATGCTTTCATTTTTCTTTCTTCTCCTTTAACTTCGATTCAGCACGAAGAAGCTAAGCCCAATGATCTTATGTGTGAACACTCCTGATCATCCCTCCTCGCCTTGCACCATCATTTAGCAATAAAGACGACCTAATCAAAAGATTTCTACATAACCCACTCGGTTGTCTTGTGTTGAAACTATTTGAATCGTACAAGGGGTTATACCTAGTTTGCAGGTCAGAGCTTAGGAAGGAGTAATTAGGCTTTAAGACTGGTTGACTGGCGAGAATTGCATGTCTTTATGGAGTGACAAAAGTAAAAGAGTAAAAGGGGAGAAGAGGGGAGGTGCCTGGTTTTATAGGGGAAAAGGTGGAAGTCGAAGGGGCTATATCCGGTAGAACCGGTCAAAGCTATAGCGTTCGGCTTCAAAACGTAGAATTGCTCGACGCGTGAAGAACGTTCGGCCTCGAACGTATTGTTCGGCATTTGTCCCACATCAGGCGCATACCACAACCACTGATATTCTCAAAAAGGCATCTCCATTTGAAGTTAGTCAAGGATTTGAAATGGAACATGAAGGTTACGCAAATCAAAGCGTATCACGATTCAGTCACGTAATACACCTTGGGGGGCAAGTGTTTCCCTGGAGATTTGACCAGGCAATTAGGTACTCGGCATACAGCAGAACTCGGCATCCGGTAAGTACTCGGCATACAGCAGAACTCGGCATCCAGGAAGTACTCGGCATACAGCAGAACTCAGCATCCAGAAGTACTCGGCATACAGCAGAACTCGGCATCCAGGAGTACTCGGCATCCAGGAGTACTCGACATCTAGGAGAATTCGGCATCAGAAGACGTTCGGCGTGTACAATTGCTCGGCATGGCTGTATTGTTCGTCGCAAGCTATCGTTCGACCAGAACTCTTGTTCGGCCAAAGGCATTACTCGGCTAAAGGCAATGTCCGGCCAAGAGACATCATTCGGCTAGAAGCATTGTTCGGCTAAAGCTCTCGTTCGGCCAGAGACATCGTTCGGCCAAAGGTATCGTTCGGCCAGGGCCATCGTTTGGCCAGAGGCACGTTCGGCTTCGATTGCTATTCAACCTACTCTTCCCACACAATAAGCGCCTCGTTCGGCATGAAGAGAATGGTTCAGCATCCCACACAGCAAGCGCCTCGTTCGGCATGAAGAGAGTGGTTCGGCATCCAACCGTTCGGCCTGATTGGTTCGGCACATAGCGACCACTCCATTTGGGCCAAGGTGTTCGGCTGGCAAGCCCACCTGGGAAGTCTAACCCATCTTTGTCTATAAATAGAGGGGCAGGGGCACAGTGAAAAAGGACCTTTTTTCGGGAACACTGGGGAGACTCTGCCATTTTCTAAACTCATCTTCTTTACTTAACAATTGTATTCAAGCATTTGATCTACGGATTGTATCTGTAATCAATCATTAAGAAGAGCAATAAAGTTTAACCTCAAAGTGGACGTAGGCAATTACACTGAACCACTATAAATCCGGTGTTCTTACTTTTTGCATTTAAATTAGCATATTCTTCCTTGTTTATTTATCTTCATCACTTATATCTCTACACAATCTTTCTCTACGAGGACGCAATTTCTTTAAGGAGGGGAGTCTGTAACAACCCGCATATTTGCTGATTTATATTTAAATATTTTATCTAAATATTTTATCGTTAGTCGGATTTTAGTCCAAAAAGCTACTTTTTGCATACGGACGAATTAGGACTCGAGACCACTTCCATTGAGTTCGAAACGTCGTTTGCAATCTTTTAAGTATAAACTTCGATATGTTTGGAGATAGTGGAATTTTCGTCACTTTTTGCTTTGGGCTTTTGTAATTAGGCTGAACCACCACTAACTCAGCCCAACTCCCTCCTTCTCTTCACAACTTCATTCTTCATTTCCTAAACATAGAAGCTTCATCAAAAATGGAGGAGGGAATGGGAAATTAAAACTCCAAGCTCAAATTCAATTGCAATCCATCATTCAACTCCAAATTCAAGAAGAAGACATTGATTCAAGCTTGGGACTGTTCTTGCTTTGCTTCAAGCTTCATCTTCATTGATTTTTGGTGCAAAGGTGAGATTTTTATCTCACAATCTCGTCTATAACTATCTTGGACTGTTGGGAATGACTCCCTATCACTTTAGCATGAACATTTGCATTTGGTTTGGATTGAATTGGTGGAAAATCCCAGTTTTTCGTGTTTTTGATAATTCTGGCATTAGGTCGTTCGGCTTTGAGAAGTCACGCCTGCATTTAGGTCGCGTCATGCTTAGGTCGCGCCGTTGATAAGTCGTTCGCCACTAGGTCGCTCAGCGTGGTAATGTCGCACCTGCTTTTAACTCGTTCCATGCTTAGGTCGCTCGGCTTTAGCTCGTAACCCGCTAGGTCGTTCTGCCTACGTTTAGCTCGCCACGAGTTAAGTCGCCCAGCCTTGGCTTCTTTAGGTCGTGAGTCTTTAGGTCGTGAGTCTTTAGGTCGCGAATCTTTAGGTCGCGAGTCTTTAGGTCGCTCGGCCAGGAGTGTTCCACACTTAGGTCGCTAGACCTTATTTCCCTTAGGTCGCTCGACCTCACATTCACTTAGGTCGCTGGACCTTATATCTCTTAGGTCGCTCGCAGTTAGGTCGTTCGCCATTGTTAGGTCGCCCTACCTGGTTAAGACCTTTGAACGCTTGCTCAAGTCACTTGGCCTCACCACATTAGGTCGCATGACCTCGTTTCCACTAGGTCGCTCGATCTGTTCCACCCTTGGTCGCATTGACTTGTAGGTCGTTCCATTGCATCTTTAGCTCGACCGTGTTAGGTCGCGCCACCTTCCTGTGACGATTTTTGTTATGTCGCAGGGGAAACTTCCACTTTGATGCATTTTTGAGCTGATTTCCTTGGATTTCATTCACGTCTTCGAACGTGAATTTTTGTGACTTGTTGATTCTACAATCAATTTCTGTGATTTGTCACTTCAAAAATATGAAGGTTTCAATACTAGTAGTAAATATCAAAACTCTTTCATCAAAACAATTTCAACACTATTTTATTACAAAACTCTTTTTCTCAAACCGTTTTCCAATCTACTTGTATATACAAGCCTTTACTTCACTCGGATGAGAAATCTAATTAAACGGCTTAGTAAGACAAGTGGTATGAAACGCTTGCGTTTACTTTGTCGGTTAACTCTTGAACTTGTTCGATTGAACCTTTTGTGACAATTTTCTAGTGAAGATTCACAGCTTGTTCGTAAATATTTAAGTTAAGCAAGTGGTTATGGGACATGAAGCTAAACTCATATATTTACTAGCATGGTGTGATTGACACTTCTTAATGACCATGATGATCATTTTTGTGATTTAGACTAGCGATTGAGCGATGTCTCTTTGTCTGTGAGGGAGACTAGTCGTTTGTGTGATGTTTCTACTCACATTCGTGGAGCATTCGGCTCATAGGTCTTCGGACCATTCGTGGAGCATTCGGCTCATAGGTCTTCGGACCATTCGTGGAGCATTCGGCTCATAGGCCTTCCCCCTTTTTGTGATTTCTGGATTTCGTGTGTTGATTTCTGGGATTTGTTACAGATTTCGTGTCTTGATTTCTGGGATTTGTGCTTCACCAATTTTCGTGATTTTCATTGATATGTTTTATCAATTTTTGTGCATTGGTGAATTCGTGTGTCATTACCTTTTGTGGATTTGGATCTTTGAGAAGATTCTTGTGATATTGATTAATCTCTTGTTGATTATCATTTACATACTTATAGTAGTATGCCATTATGGTTATTATATGTTTATGCCTTATCCCTTATTCTATATCATGTCATCTGATATTTATAGCTAGACTGATCCGTTTATTATTTTCTTATAAATAATACTCGGGTCAGACCGAGATGTTACAGGTGCTTCTTCTTGACTTCTCTTCTGGGATTATTTTGACTTTCGGCTAACTACTTAGATTTGTAGTTTTTGGATGTACACGTTTAAGATATAGATTCTATGTTGTGTACTTATTCTTCTGTATAGCACATGATGCTATTCTTTTGTATTATCGTGGATCTTTCTGACCACTACTCTGATGTACACTTTCATGTGTTATATATATATATATATATATTCATATCTTTATCCGCCTTTGTGATATGGATGTCTGTGACTGATTTATGTTATGTTTATTTCTATGTTTGTTTCCGAAGATTATATATAGCCACCGTGTGATAGCTTTGAGTTTGTATCGGTATGTCGGCTTTCCTCCTTAAAAGAAGTTCATGCTATACTATCTGACATATCGGTGCTCGCACAAAGAAGTTACATGGATGGTCGCTCCTCAACAGCCTTATCCTCCGTGCTAGTTAACAGCATTACACCGTAGTGTTCTTGGCTAGCGTGCCGCAGGCTTTTAAATCTCCCCGAGATGGCCGAGATGAAAAATCCGAGATATCAGCCAAAATCCGAGATTTGGCAGCCTATTTAGTTATAAGTGTTTTAAATATCGCCCGAGATAGCCGAGATATTTTCCCGAGATATTGGCCAAAATCCGAGATTTAAAACAGGTATAGAGGTGGGGCGTCACAGCTTGGTATCAGAGCGAAACTTCGGAACAATATAGAATTACTTAACAAGGATCATCGTCCTAAGTCCAACTTAGGAGTCGTGCCTTTAGATTTAATTCGTGTCTTCATACCGATTCATCCTATTTCCTTTTACGAATCCTTGTTCTATCTATCAAGATTTGCTTGATATTTATTTGGAGAATAACTTTTCTTCTCTCTTTTTTAAAGAAGAGAATGTCTAGACCAGGCCATCCCAGAGCTAGACCATCTACTGTTACTCCCCAGGATGGAGTTTTTATGACTGCTCAACAGCTTCTTGATTTAGTAAAGAATGCTCAGGCAGCTGGTCCTAATCAGGAACCTACTCATCCTAAGTCTGGATTTGCACATTTGTGCAATGATTATACCAACTTGGGTGGGAAACCATTCAAAGGTTCTGAAACTATTATTGAAGTCCACGCTTGGCTAAGAACATGCGATCGAATCTTTTCTCGCATGAACCTTATTGATCTTCACCGAGTTCAGGTGGCCTCTAGTATGCTCCAAGAAAGAGCATTGGACTGGTACGAACTTCTTATTTGTGAAATTAATGAAGCGGATCTCACCTGGGAGCAATTCCGAGAACGCTTCAAATTGAAATTTGTACCAGAAGCTAACAAAGTAACATTAGCTCGTCGCTTCATAGACCTTGTTCAAGGTGAATCCTCTGTGACAGATTACGTCGCATCCTTCGAGTCACTGTCTAAATATGGGGTTGAATACATCAACACCCCATTGAAAAAGAATCAAAGATTCGTTTATGGCTTAAACAAAAATCTCAAGAAGCCATTACTTCTGAAATTAGAAGTTTCTTTTGATCAGCTTATTGATATCGCTCTTCGCCTTGAAGAGGCCGATAAAGAGTGTGATGTTGAAGTTGTGGGTGCCAAACAGAACTTCAACAATAATATGAAGAGGCCTATTATGTTCAAAGGCCCCAACCCCAATAAGAAAGGGAAGCAAGAGACTTCGGTAGCAAAGACCCCTACCTGTAGCTGTGGGCAATGCTACAATTATGGTTCCATGGACCACTATGCGAGGGAGTGTCTGAAACCCCTTCATTGTCACTATTGCAAAAATTCGGGTCACCATATATCTTCTTGTCCCAAACTTCAAAGTAGGAGAGAGGGAAAGCTAAATGTGCCTAGTGACACTTCTCGTGGTCAAGGTACTCCACATTCAATCCTTGATGACGTTTATTTTGTGATTATCTTATTCAAGTTCTTTTTGATATGAGTTCATCTCATTATTTTTTATCAAAAGAACTTGTGATTCATTTTCTTTAAACATTTTTGGGCTTGATTACTTCTTTGAGGATTGCGAATCCGGATTGGTGGATCCGCAACACTCAATTTTCTTTTTATTTATGTCGAAATTATTTTATGTGATTTTTCTTTCCGAGCTGATTTTTACTTATGCTTCGGAATTGACTTTTGTAGGGATTGGCTTAATTATTATGAAGCCATATCCTTTGTCCCGTGTGGTCTATTCATCTTCGACATTTTCAATCTGTTAAGCAGATTTCTGTTTTTCCTTTGTGATTTTGATCCAATTTGATGGCATCATTTTATTCTTTAAGCTCACATGATGAGGGAAGTGTCATTTCTCTCATTCATGTAGTTTGAGAATTTTCCGGTATTTTTGAGTTTTGTCTTAGGATTATCACCTAAGCAGTCTTTTGAGTGGTGATAACGTCTTTTTCTTGCTCGACCTTGCCACCGATTTTCATTTGCTAACGAGTTGCGGGAGTTAGCATTCCCTTTACTGCATTCCGCACTCGTTATGAAACTTATGAATGACTTATTATGTCATTCTGTTTGACCAGCTTATTTCATCCATTTTATGAATCGAGTATTCTACGATCTCGATGACTCCAATCTTGTATATATTAATTTTGGATGAAAATAGTAATTTAAAACTTTACAAATCTTTTTCATAAGATTTATTTATAAGTACAATTTGATCTTCGCCCTTAAACGAGCAAAGAATATTCTTAAAGGTTTTAAGAAATATGTTTATCATATAGAAAACGATTTTGTGATTGTATTGCCCATTGAGTGCTTTAAGAATTCTGGTCGATGCGCTTGATCAACGTTATCGATAAGAACCTCCTAAACGCTTTGATGAGACAGTCAGACACGATAAATTGATTTGTAAAAATGTATATTTTTCTAAAAAGATTATTACATTAAGATAAATGCAATTTTGAAAATTTTACCTTTTCGGGAAAGAGGGTTATTTAAAAGAACCTTTTCCGATACTCTTATTCTTGTGATTCCCGACGGGAACCAAGACTTTATCTTTTGTACCAATACTAATCGTATTGGTTTAGATGTCGTTCTCTTGCAAAAGAAAACGTGCTATCTCTTGTGCTTTTAAATCATTAATGCCTATTGAGACTAGATATGCCACTCATTCATTTTTGGCATCATTATTTTGGGTGAGAAATTTGTTCTCGACACTGATCCTAAATCTTTGGAATATTTATTTTCTCATAAGGAACTTAATATTGGATCGAGTTCCTTGCATCTAATGATTTTGATATTCTTTGTATATTCCCAAAAAGGGGAATTGGGTTGCCAATGCACTTTGTTGTAAACAACAAGTGGTTGTTTCTTTGATGATGTCCAAATGGAATGATCATCTTTCCAACATCGGACGTTTCGATATACCTCGTTTTGTTGAGTTTCATCTCATTCCCTTTATGGACTAGCGTCCGATGTTCTTTATTTGGTTATCGGTTCATCGGATGTACCGTCATTGTACTACATCGATTCCCGGCTTTTCGGTTCACTTGGACGTACCGTTTTGTACTACGCCGTTGCTCCGGCTCAATTTTCTGCTATTCTTGACGTTTCCCACGTCTTTTAACTATGGAAATGCTTTTAGGTTTCCAATTTTTATTCTTTAGCCTGGTGTTATAGTAAGAGTTGAAGTTTCACCAGATTTGACTTTTGAGCAACATTCTATCCGCATCATTGCTTCGGAGGTTGAGCGCCTTCGAAAATAAAGATGTTCTCTTTGTGTGAGTCCTAAGGTTCTCAAAATCCCAAGGATTTCTCTTGGGGAATCTAGAGAATTCATCGAGCGTACACATCCGGACTTGCTTTCTCATGCTCTTTAAGGTGAACTTCTTATTTCAAATTTCTTTTGTGTTATTATGCTTTTATGGTTGTTACTTTTTATTTCCATCTTATATATTGCGAGGACGCAATTTCTTTAAGGAGGGGAGTCTGTAACAACCCGCATATTTGCCGATTTTATATTTAAATATTTTATCTAAATATTTTATCGTTAGTCGGATTTTAATCTGAAAAGCTACTTTTTGCATACGGACGAATTAGGACTCGAGACCACTTCCATTGAGTTCGAAACGTCGTTTGCAATCTTTTAAGTATAAACTTCGATATGTTTGGAGATAGTGGAATTTTTGTCACTTTTTGCTTTGGGCTTTTGGAATTGGGCTAAACCACCACTAACTCAGCCCAACCCCCTCCTTCTCTTCACAACTTCATTTTTCATTTCCTAAACATAGAAGCTTCATCAAAAATTGAGGAGGGAATGGGAAATTAAAACTCCAAGCTCAAATTCAATTGCAATCCATCATTCAACTCCAAATTCAAGAAGAAGACATTGATTCAAGCTTGGGACTGTTCTTGCTTTACTTCAAGCTTCATCTTCATTGATTTTTGGTGCAAAGGTGAGATTTTTATCTCACAATCTCGTCTATAACTATCTTGGACTGTTGGGAATGACTCCCTATCACTTTAGCATGAACATTTGCATTTGGTTTGGATTGAATTGGTGGAAAATCCAAGTTTTTCGTGTTTTTGGCAATTCTGGCATTAGGTCGTTCAGCTTTGAGAAGTCACGCCTGCATTTAGGTCGCGTCATGCTTAGGTCGCGCCGTTGATAAGTCGTTCGCCACTAGGTCGCTCATCATGGTAATGTCGCACCTGCTTTTAACTCGTTCCATGCTTAGGTCGCTCGGCTTTAGCTCGTAACCCGCTAGGTCGTTCTGCCTACATTTAGCTCGCCACGAGTTAAGTCGCCCAGCCTTGGCTTCTTTAGGTCGCGAGTCTTTAGGTCGCTCGGCCAGGAGTGTTCCACACTTAGGTCGCTAGACCTTATTTCCCTTAGGTCGCTCGACCTCACATTCACTTAGGTCGCTGGACCTTATATCTCTTAGGTCGCTCGCAGTTAGGTCGTTCGCCATTGTTAGGTCGCCCTACCTGGTTAAGACCTTTGAACGCTTGCTCAAGTCACTTGGCCTCACCACATTAGGTCGCATGACCTCGTTTCCACTAGGTCGCTCGATCTGTTCCACCCTTGGTCGCATTGACTTGTAGGTCGTTCCATTGCATCTTTAGCTCGACCGTGTTAGGTCGCGCCACCTTCCTGTGACGATTTTTGTTATGTCGCAGGGGAAACTTCCACTTTGATGCATTTTTGAGCTGATTTCCTTGGATTTCATTCACGTCTTCGAACGTGAATTTTTGTGACTTGTTGATTCTACAATCAATTTCTGTGATTTGTCACTTCAAAAATATGAAGGTTTCAATACTAGTAGTAAATATCAAAACTCATTCATCAAAACAATTTCAACACTATTTTATTACAAAACTCTTTTTCTCAAACCGTTTTCCAATCTACTAGTATATACAAGCCTTTACTTCACTCGGATGAGAAATCTAATTAAACGGCTTAGTAAGACAAGTGGTATGAAACGCTTGCGTTTACTTCGTCGGTTAACTCTTGGACTTGTTCGATTGAACCTTTTGTGATAATTTTCTAGTGAAGATTCACAGCTTGTTCGTAAATATTTAAGTTAAGCAAGTGGTTATGGGACATGAAGCTAAACTCATATATTTACTAGCGTGGTGTGATTGACACTTCTTGATGACCATGATGATCATTTTTGTGATTTAGACTAGCGATTGAGCGATGTCTCTTTGTTTGCGAGGGAGACTAGACCTCGTTTGTGTGATGTTTCTACTCACATTCGTGGAGCATTCGGCTCATAGGTCTTCAGACCATTCATGGAGCATTCGGCTCATAGGTCTTCGGACCATTCGTGGAGCATTCGGCTCATAGGCCTTCCCCCTTTTTGTGATTTCTGGATTTCGTGTGTTGATTTCTGGGATTTGTTCCGGATTTCGTATGTTGATTTCTGGGATTTGTGCTTCACCAATTTTCGTGATTTTCATTGATATGTTTTATCAATTTTTGTGCATTGGTGAATTCGTGTGTCATTACCTTTTGTGGATTTGGATCTTTGAGAAGATTCTTGTGATATTGATTAATCTATTATTGATTATCATTCACATACTTATAGTAGTATGCCATTATGGTTATTAGATGTTTGTGCCTTATCCCTTATTCTATATCATGCCATCTGATATTTATAGCTAGACTGATCCATTTATTATTTTCTTATAAATAATACTCGGGTCAGACCGAGATGTTACAGGTGCTTCTGCTTGACTTCTCTTCTGGGATTATTTTGACTTTCGGCTAACTACTTGGATTTGTAGTTTTTGGATGTACACATTTAAGATATAGATTCTATGTTGTGTACTTATTCTTCTGTATAGCACGTGATGCTATTCTTTTGTATTATCGTGGATCTTTCTGACCACTACTCTGATGTACACTTTCATGTGTTATATATATATATATTCATATCTTTATCCGCCTTTGTGATATGGATGTCTGTGACTGATTTATGTTATGTTTATTTCTATGTTTGTTTCCGAAGATTATATATAGCCACCGTGTGATAGCTTTGAGTTTGTATCGGTATGTCGGATTTCCTCCTTAAAAGTAGTTCATGCTATACTATCTGACATATTGGTGCTCGCACAAAGAAGTTACATGGATGGTCGCTCCTCAACAGCCTTATCCTCCATGCTAGTTGACAGCATTACATCGTAGTGTTCTTGGCTAGCGTGGGTATAGAGGTGGGGCGTCACAAAATTGTTCATGAAGATGTTTTACAACATTTAAGTATAGTTTTACAATACAGAATCAGAGTACATACATCAGTAATATTTAGATAATGCAGCGGAACAATATGATGTAGTGGAATAAATAACAATAGTACAAAATCCTCGTCTTCGTCCTCTAAAAACCAGTCTTCAATACACTGAAAAGCCCAGACTGACCCGAGCGAATTGAAAAGACAAAACACTTAAGTCAGAACCAAAAGATCTTATATAAGTTAAATCAACAGTAAATAAATATGAGTGTAACAACGTCAGAGATGTTTATGGGGTTTGACATTTCCTATCCAGTGTCTAACGTGAGTGCGATAACTTAAGAGGTGCTCGGGATTTCCATCTCCTAAGGATCCGTTAAACTATCTAATATGTAGTACATTATGCTATTATAATAGTGTCTACAGTAAAGTAAAGTATTAAAGTAGCAATAAGGCATTACCCATATCCCTCTTAACACATTTTATATATTCCCATAGTTTATACAGTACCGTACGCTCCTCCATGTAGTTTACCCAGAGGGCACTCCATAGGTATGGTACAAAAAAAACTTGTAGTAGGTGTGATAGGGCCTGTGAACACGAAACTCGAGGCAATGCCAGGATAGATATACCAATTGCACTTTCGGACTAGTGGTAACGCATAGCAGCTACTACCGCCCACCTCGAACACACACCCATAATCAAAATCGAGGGGTGGCCACCAAATTAATCACAAGGTCAAAATATAGTATCGAAGAAATGTGTCCGATAAGAGGAATGACCTCACTTGGCCCGTTATAGCTCCTGTTTTAGTCACATCTAAGCTGACCCACGAGAGTCAGGGTCACGTAAATACCTCATACATAATCGTTCACCAAACCATCCTACTTTATTTCTAGAATCTCCACCATGCACATAGTTGTTAATGTGGTTTCAGTATTGGCAGAGAGTATGCCAATATCTGATCCTGGTCTCTTTAACAACCAAACGTTTATTTCACACCGGATGGTTCTTTTACATTTCAAAGTCAATTCACAATTGATATCAAGATGTCATATTCTCAAAACCATATCACTTTCGAAATCATATTCACTTTCAAAACCATATTCACTTTCAAAATCATACTCACCTTTTGAAATTATCGATAAGATAGGTTAATTAAATCCTCATTCCAAAATCGTCTTATTTACTCAAATATGTCATTTCATAAAAAGGAATCAATTTCAAATCCCAACTTAGGTTTTATCATCATCTAGGATTTAAATATATATACTTCACTTTCATAGTCTGAAATTTTAGAAACTAGTTTAGATAGTCATAAATAGTTAGTCATAAATACTTTTAATAGTTTTAAAAATAGCTTAAAATAGTCAAAATACTCTAAAATAGTTTTAAATAGTTAAAATAGATTTAAAATGATTTAAATAGATTTAAAATTGATTAAATAGATTTAAATTATATTAAATAGATTTAAATTATATTAAATAGATTTAAAATGGTTTAAATAATTTAAAATATTTTAAAATATTTTAAAATAAATTAAAATAGGTACAAGAACGAATATCAATAATAGATACAAGAACGAATCTATTTAACATTTCACAAAATACTCGGGTCATCCAGATCTACGAAGTATGCATTGGTTAGTTCGAAGGGATAACTAACCATTCGTAGAACATATCTGGATCCCAAAGAATAGACAGATATATGGATACAATTCCAAAACTTTTTAGTTTAAAAACCAAAGTATACCTATCAACCATAGCAACCAAAGCAATCAATTCATCCAAACAAATAATTCTGACACATCTGGAGTTTATGTCCCATACCAACTTATCCTTTGATTTAACCAAAATAATGATCTCCTATCAACGCTTCTTTCTCGAGCTTCCACGAAGCCATCAAAGAATTGATATCAGATGACGAACAAAAGAGATTAATAGAGAAAAGATTGTTTTCTTGTTGTTGCAGGGTATTGACCATTTGTAGAGGTACTCCCCTGTCCCATATCTCATCCTCTTCTTGCACTCATACTCACTATCAGTGAATAGTAAGGGAATTTACTGAGATATACGGACGAATATCTTAGGGATATACTCATTCTAGGGCATACTTCACCCTATCTCTAATGAGTTACCTAATGTGTTATACTCCAAAGCTAAAGTTCTTACTCAACCTTTAGCTCTAATACCAGATGTGACGACCCGGATTTTTCGCATTTGAAAATCGACATCCATACTTCATTCGTATTCGAATGCCGTAGATTCGACTGTTCAAATCCAGTACTCCGGAGCTTATAACACATTAAGTATAACAACACAGCGGAAGAAAAATGAATAATATCATATACAACTCCATGATACAATATCCAATATAATATGATACAACAATGATACAACTGAATATCAATATCAGAGATACAAGACAACGGTGGAATAATAACTAGATATAAACTTGATCTCTAAGAGAGAACTCAATATCTACAACTCCAACTCCAATATCAAACTGAATAGCTCAATCCCAAAGCTCGAACCACCATCACGTTGTAATGAAGCAAGTTAAGTCACCCAAACCAAAGACTCCAAAGAATTCCAAAGAGAAAGCTGAAAGCTACCGAATCGATATCTACTATCTGACTATCTGAAATTCTAACTCTAGACTGCCCGTGTGGAAAATTGTAGGCACCTAGAGTTTAGGAAGAGAACAATAACTCGAGGTCAGTCGTGGGACTGGTATGAGCAAACAAAAACTTTTGGTTTGAACAAAAATAAATAAAAAGGAAATTCGCGATGCTTTTTGGAAAATAAAACTACCATAAGGCCTCTCGCCACACACACAATGCAATCGCACACTTGGAGGAGATTTCTCCTTATGATAGTCAAACATGCTTGATATGCGAAAACCTTTTTGATATTATTATTAGTTCATAGTGGAAAACATTTCGAAAGTATAATATTAATCTTAACCAGCATACAACCATTATTGTATGCCTACTATAGCTACCATCTAAACAGTGGGTCCGCCACCATAAGTAAATGGCAGGTTATACAACTAAAACTGTACAAGGCTCGTATTGAATGATTGGATTTCCAACAAATGGTCAGGCTAAGGAACTTCCTATAGCCACATGGGAACGCCTCTGGAGGGACGCCCCGAGAACTTACCCAGCTCTCTACTAACACAAGGCCGGATTACCCCTGCCCGAAAGTAATACCGTCAGATATGCCACCCCCGGTTGTTACCGACCTTTATCCGAGGTACCTCTACACCAACAACCACAAAGCAATGTATTTGCAGTAACCACATAGGTTAAATATCTGAGCTCCATACCATGATACCACCCTTTTCCAGAAGGAATGGACATACCCTAGGGGCGCTACACCTAAAACCTTACCGCATCTTTCCTGTTTCGACCATTTCCGGGGTGTGAGGTTCTGATGCAGTCTCGTCCACAAAGCTACACTTTTTCACAAAGCCATGCTTTGGTCAACCAATGATCAGCAACACTTAGCATGCCACATTACCAAATTGGGAATGTATCACCGGTAACCATCAACTACATAACCTCTGAGCTCGTATGTCTCAGAGAAGGGTGTTAAGCTAAGAGAATAAATTCTCCACCACCAAGCAAAAATGTATTTGATAGAAACTAGCTTTACATCTCAAAGTGTAACGTCAGACATACGTCCATACAAGTCTGTTCCGGGATCGAACAGAACTGAAGGCACTTCAAAAGAAGCCCTTGCAAATCTTGATAATTTCTAATCACGTCCGGACTTCCCATCGCAAAGGGTGGTAAGATCTCTATACCAGGGATCAGCCGATGCAGAGACATTCGATGATAATCCTTTCGTTTTCGAAAATATCCGGTCTTCACCACCGGTCTTCAAATGCTATCCATATACGTCATATCATTATTCGGAATGGGTTATATGACACAAAGGTCCTCTCCCGGCTAAACTGAATAATGAGCGCATATTTAAAACCTTATGGACATATTGGATCTCAATTAAGTCACAACTTAAAACCCAAAACCTTTTCTTTTAAATTGTTTAAACAAATTACCATTTTCAAATCTTTAAACGAAAAGATTTACTTCACAAAGTTCACCAATCTTTCACAAAGATTCATTCACAACTTTTCAAAAGAATTTCCTTTTTAAATTAGATTAACTCATCTAATCATTAAATCAAAAACTCAATTTATAACTTTCAAAACCATTTCCAAAGATTCATTCATAACTTTCAAAACAATCTCCATTTCAAATCTTTTATTCAAAAGATACACCTTTTAGATCCTCTTCAATTTCAAAACAAGGTTCAACCATCTTTCACAAAGATTCATTCATAGCTTTCAAAACTATTTCAATTCCATTTCAAACTTGAGATCTTTCAACACAAATTGGAAATCCTTTCTTTATATGAAAACTATTATTATTTGAAAACAAATAGTTTTCATTTCGAAAAAATCCGATTACATTTTGCACGAGTTAAAGCCTCTCAAGTATAAAGCTTGGGTTAAATTCAAATTCCTAAAATAATACTTTTAGAATGGTTTAAAACCCATATAAACACATTTATAACTTGTATAACCTTTTTAAACCATAATTTCTAAACATAGAATTCAATTTCAAATCTTGAATTTAAATTTAAATCAAATTAATTTAATTTCAAAACTTTACCAAGTTATTCCAAATAACTTTTATCATCAAAACTCCTTTTCAAAAGCTTTTCATATTTAACCCAAACCCACTTCCAAAACCATTTGAATTCAAAATTCAATCTTAAAACCATTTCAAAAATCTGTGACTTAACCAATTTCCTTGTGCGATCCATATTTGTGTGTGTATGGTGTAGTCCAGGGGTTTCACACAATAGTGCAATATCACCAATCATCACAGATTTTAAGCACATTAATATCGATAAGCAGTATATTCATATAACGCTTATCTTCAGTTACAGATTCATAGATAAATAATATACATTCATCACAAATAAATAAATAAATTACATTCATCACAGCTCAATTCATATCACAAAGCATCACACAGCAGAGATATCAAACAATTCAGTATTCAATAAAATCCAAACATTCATAAGTAGGATCAATTAAGCATCTAATTAAATCAGATTAATTACTTATCCAGGTTAATTATCATTAATTAGTTATAAACTATTTTAATTAATTATCCTTTAATAATAAATTAATTAACCTTTTATTTTTTTATTAACCTTAATTAATAAATCAATTAACCTTTAATTATTAATTAATTAACCTTAATTAATAAATTATCCTCAATTCAATTTTTCTTAATTAATTATCCTTTATTCAAAAATTAATTACTCTTAATCGGGTAATTAATAATCCTTAATTAAGTAATTAATCTTAATTCATTCCTCGATCATTAATTAATCTTAATTATTAAGTAACTAACCTTTAATTAATAAATTAATCACCTTGATTAATTATCCTTAATTTTAGATTAATCATCCTTAATTGATCTTTAATTACTTAATTAATTAGTCCTTAATTATTAATTAAATAAATCTTTAATTAATCATAATTCTAATTATAAATTAATTTATTCTTAATCCTTAATTTATTAATTCATTAACTACTCATTAATTACCTTATTAATAAATTAATCTTAAATCATTAAATCCTAATTAACTTTAAGATAAAACATTTCCTTTATAAATTACCTAAACACATTATTTAAAAACATTTAACTTTAATTAACACTTAATTATATTTTAAAACTTAAGTTTTAAATGACTTAAAGATTAACTTAACAAAAATTAAGTTAAACAATTCATATAATTCTTAATCATATGTTAAAGAACATTAGATAAGGAAAAAGAACTTAAATTCAGAAAATTGAAATCAAATTCATTTAAATTTTTTAAAACCCTTTGCTTTTAAAAACTTAGAAACATTACTTTTGAAAACAAGGACATTTTAAGCTTTAAAACTTTAAAAACTGTTCACCTTTTAATTTAACCAGGCAACTTAAAATTCCTGAACCATACACGATCCCTCCCCGTATAAACCCTGGGTAAACAAAACTACACACACAAGACACATGCAAAAACACTACAGCTTCGAGACGAACACGAGACAACCTCGAGGAAATTTTCGAGCCGATACTTCATCCCCGAAGACTTAAACTTCACCAGACCCCCCAACGTGCACCATGCACGTGCACCAATCACCGGACCACTTCAGATCATCGTTGAGGCATCCAACAAGTCGACGATCACCACGTCGTCTTTTTCGACCTCACAAATCCACGAATCCCACAACCAATCAGAAACGAACCTCTAGATCGAAAACTAGAAAACACAACCCATCGGAAATCCAACCCTAGCGATCGCCTCCGACCACTGAACTCATGCCGACCCAATCAGAGTGACGTCTCGTCCCCAGCAACGATTTCCCCCTATCGCGATTTAGTCCGATGCGCCACAGTCGCCGATATCACTTCGACAACCCACCTGACAAAAGACTATACTCAAACCCTAGTTCACCGAACTCAGGCCACCACGGCGAATTAGAATTTTTCTGATCATTTTTCTAATGATCACCGATGCTCGAGCTATCTTCACCAAGAATCACGACAACTCATTCGTCATAGATTGCCGGAAATCGGCTAATTTCCATTTACCGTTCAACTTTAAATTTCTCGAACGATGCTATATTTAAAATCTCGATTCTTCCTTTAAAACTCATGATTTAGGATGACTAACAAGATTATGTGATCGAAACTCAGATTTAAATCAATTAAATTTTTAAAATTTTCTTTTTTTTATTCTACTGTGTTTTCATCTTTTCCAGTAATTATTTAACTAATTATACTTATAGTTAATTTTAAAAATTAGTTTACATTCTTATCATCATCATTTATTTAAAAATCAAAGCCTCAAATTGATGGTATATCAAGAAATTTAATTTAATTTAAGTGTGATGGAACCTGAATACAGCAGGGATATGTATATTTATGTATATATAGACATATACATTCTGATATTTTCATCAATACAAACATGTAATGATAATTTCAAACACAAGCATCAGAATATTCATCACATAATCAAAATATAATCAGGGTTAAAATTTAAAGGGGGTAGTTTGCTCACCTTTATGTTGAAAATAGAGAATACAGGCTTTAGTTTTGATTTTTCTTTTGCTTTCCAGGTTTGCTTTTGAACTTTGCTTCAGGCTTTTGAAACTTGATTGTATTTAGAATCTGATACTTGTTTTGCTGATGTTGAACTTTGATCTTTACTTTTTTTTTTGATTTGTAGTTTTGTTTCAGATTTAAGTTTCTGAATTTGAGTTGCTTTACTGGTTTGATTTTTTTTAGCCCCGGTTTAGTGTTGAGAAAATAAGCTTAGTGTTGAGAAAATAAGCAGCTTGTTTTACTCTTTTGATATTTATTTTTATTAAAAATAAGATTGCCACTTGTATCATAAACCAACACTTATTAGTTTATGTTATTCTTTAATCTACACTTGTAAAATTCATAAACTCTCTATCCTACACTTGTTAAGGATAATAAATATTATGTTTAAATCCCTTTTCATTAATTTATTTACACATTGTGTTTTAAACCTTGTTTACAAATAAATTTATAACTTTGTTTTAAACCTTACTTTATTTATAATTTCAATTGTAAACGAATACTTCCCTTTTTTACATAATCTTAAGAAAATGATTTTAAAACAATTTATACATTAATTTATCTATTATGTCTTTAAATTAATATATATATATATATACAAACTATGTTTTTATTATTTCCAAATGTATTATGCTTTATTAATTCTAAAAGATACATATGTATATATTCTTAACCTTATACTAATTAATTTCAAATAGCCATTCAAAAATTATTGTATTAATTTCAAAATATAACTTCCAAATCAAAATGCTTATTTAATGTAATTGAAAACAAATTTTATTCATCTCAAAATATAGAGTATTCAAATAAATTCTCAATTAATTCATAATTTAACCAAAGTTTTTATATTAATTACCAATTAAATTTGACTCAAAAATCGGGATCGTTACAGTTAAAACACTTAGTGTTAATTTCAAATCGATTTGAAATCCAAAATAGGGTCCAAATTTGAACAGTCTCGGAATTCGTCCAAACTAGTGTCAAAATGTTCGGAATTTCGATACGATCCCAGCGGAATAAACCGCGCATGAATCGGACCTCATACGCAAAAGTTATACATATTAGAACATTTGAAAAATAAAAATAAATAAATAATATACTCGGAAGTTACACGTCACCTCATGTTCTATCTCTAGAAACCCTAGCTTCTAACATTAGCCTCAACATTGTGATACCCCATCATAGCCACCACCCTATATCCGCCTGCCACCGCCACCACAAGCTTTGATCGCCTGATCAGGCGACGCCCCCAAGCTCCCCACACTCCACTGCCCACTCCATGGCCGAGCGGCCTCGTTTGCTTCCCTCAAATGATCGCCGTCACCTCTATTGGCAATTCTGGCGAAATTCGATCGACTACAGCTCAAAATGAAACCACAGATGCACTCACCTCACTTCCCTCTACCCGCAGCAACTCCCCGATCGTCAAACGGTCGAAGATCCGCCGTTGGATTGCGGAAAACCCAATATCGATGGTTGGGGTTCAACCTCAATTTTTGGAAAAACGGTGCTTCGATAACAAAAAACAAATCACACCAGTGGATTACGCTCATCAAGAGCTTCGAATTGATATATAATATGATAGGCTTTTGAGGAGTTTGATTTTGAAATTGGTTTGGAGATTAAATTATAGCGTTTGGAATTGGAATTTGTTTCTACCATTGAAAAAAAGTGCAGACAGAAGTTTATGTATGTATAGGAATAAGAAATAGAAAGACTGCTAGAGTTAGAAAAGAACAATGTACACTAACGAAGCCCGATAAGAATGATAACACCTGAATTGATTTGAAATGACAATAACGACCTAAAAAGCCCGTTTCACTTCTGAAACGAAAGTGGGTCATCCCATGTATCAAAATATTTATGATAATTTTAAACTCAATGGAACAGGTTTCAATTCCTAGTCCCATCGTATGAAGAAGTTAGCTTTAAAATCAGCTTATTTTAATTGAATTCAATTAAATTGATTACTGCGCGTTTCAAGCCGGTATGATCAAACGACCAATCTGATCGCTACGAAACCCAAAACCTTACAATAATTCACCGTTACAGATCCGATGAAACTAGTTTTGTCGAAATCCGAGACAGTAGCCAAAATAGCTATTTTCACGTTAATTAAATAAATTATTATTAAATTGATTAAATTAATTTTTTTATTCCAAATTTAATAGCCAACAATTTTAATCAATTCTGATTACTCAGACATTTACAATAATTTAAAACACATTTATATCAATTCAGTGTTGAATATTACACTTATTGCAGTGTTCAATTTCAATTATAATTAAATCCAATTAATTATATTTTAATTCCAATAAATTAATTAAATTTGATTTCATTCTTTTATTCAATCAATTATTACTCTATAGACATAGTTAACATTTGTTTATATCTTATTACACTAATATTATATAATTATTATATTTTACCATATTAGTTGCAGTATTTCAATTACATTGAATTTTGTCAATTTTATTATAATTTAAAATCCCAATAAATTTATTTATCTTTGTTTCACTCTTTTTATTAAATCAATTATTGCCCTGTGATATAATTAAATTTTTATACCTTTTATTACATTCATAATTTGTAGTTATCTTCTTAACTCTTTTTAACGTGATATTTAGTTACATTTAATTGCAATTGATTTCAAATTAAATTCAACAGATTAAATAAATTAGTAACAAATGACAATCGTTACCTTTTCTAAATTTAATAACATTTGTAAGTTTGTTATCTACACAAAATTCCATAACTACTACCACAACACTACTTTTATCAATTGCAATTAATTACATACTATTTCATTAATTTATACATATTTAAATTATCAATTACACCTTTAATCCAATTTATCAATTAATACACACAACATTACAATTTATTTACAATCTATAACCAATTATGACTTTTTAATCATTTAATTAATTGGACTTACATTTAAAGCAGTTATCAATTACCTTAAATTAATACTATTACATTTCATTCCAGTTATATTCTTATTATTAAATCACAAATTTTATTCCTTCCAACATTAAATCAAAAAACTTCATTAAATTAACTATTTATAATTATCGAAAATTACAGGTCGTTACAAAATATATATTGTAAAACAGCTTTATGAACTGTTTATTTGATTATTATATTTTATCATTCCGCTGCGAGATTCTGTGTTTTGTTTTCCTTCTTTTCTCTTATTTGCTTAATAAACCCTATTGACAATCCTCTCATTTGAATGGTTTGAGTTAGAAATGTGTGGTTTATTGTCGATTTAAACCCTCCAAAAAGGTGGACGTCGTAGTTGGTATCAGAGCTTTGGTTTAGGGATACCTTAGCTTGTTGGGGGTTAAACTCATTAGAGATAGGGTTACTAATACCCTAGAATGAGTCTGAGTGTGTGTACACACACAGATATATATATATATATATATATGAGAGAGAGCTTATTTGTTTATGCTATAAAAATATTTTGTATTGTGTTAATTTGTTCGGTTGAGTATTTATGAATTCTGGTCGATACATAGGACGTTATGCCATCGATAGGAGTTTCTAAACACTTGAACAGGGTAAACCGACATAATATTATTTTAAAAATAGGTAAATGAAATAATTTTACCTAGTATTAGATTTGTATGTAAAAGAATTTTTTTTCATAAATTGATTTTTGTTATTGTTGTTGTGTCGGATGTTAGTAAATGATAATATTTAACTATTGTCATTTATTGTTTGGTTAGTCAAGGTTCTTAAAACCATTGACTGTTATATGTTATAAGAAAATGTAAATTTACAAATAAAATGAATTTAATTGGAAATTTGAGAACTTAAATACTGAAAGTGAGGGAGGCCACTTAGTAGCTTTGCTACGCATTTGGTTCTTTAAAAAGACTTTGATTTAAATTTTCTAAATAAATATGATTTGATATATAGAATGATATCAGTATATATTATTTCAAAATGATTTGAAATGAACCCGGTATTTAGTTCTTAAGTTCCTGTTAAATTAATGATCTTCAGTTGTAGAAATAAAGTGAAATTTTAATATTGGAAACTTCTAAAATGAGAAATAAGAAATTAGGAGCTAAGTATTTAATGAAACTGTAAAGAAATTGGAGATTTGTAACTTGTAAAATAAAAGATAATCAAAATTAAGAAGATGTAAACTATTGAACATTTTTGTTAACTAAAATGAATAAGACAAATTTGTATAACACTCAATTACATTCTAAAACCATATATAAAACTTACCAGAATATTTAAGAAGTTGTAATGCTAAATATGAATATGTAATATAATATAATACAAGTGAAAAGCTTAAGTAACAAAAGTGATTCATAAATGTATTTAATATTAAATGATACTATTTAAGAAAGGATAAACATGAGTTAAAAAGTAGAAACACTTAAGTATGAAATGATTCATTTATGAATATTAATATTAAATGGAAATCAAATTTTATAAGCATATAATAACTGTGAATTAAATTGCAAAGAAACTTATATAATATTTTAAGAATTAATTTATTGATGTCCTAAGTAATTGAATAGGAAATAATTTATGTAGGTAAATGAAAGTAATTTAATAAAAGATGACATTGTATGAATGAATGAAAATAAATAAAATGTAAATAATATGAAAATAAACCAATAGAATAAACTTAAATAATGTTTAAAATTCTATGTTGTTAGCTTATGGACAGTTTGGAAAAGGATGCTTCTAATTGTTTGAGGTTGTATGAATAATCTATTAAGTAATTATCAAAGGCTGTTGAGCACAAGGTACACTTGTTAGTTTATTTATCACCCTTGTGTGATGTAAAGTGTCTGAACCTGGACAAACCATTAGTTTTGGTTAATATGGATGTATGATTGATTCCTTTGTTGCATATGATGCTTGTACTGCTTTTTTTTGCATATGATTATTATATGTTGTGTTTCTTGTAAAATTGATTGAAACAACTAGTATATTACTCTTTTTACACAGTTTAACACTTTTGGATTATGTAAGTGAAATACAGGTTTATGGAAACAATAGAAGTTGTTTTTGGTTTCATAAATAAAGTTTGTTTGCCCGACAAATACGTACGATTACCTTTCAAGAAATTTACACTTAGAATGCTCATTGCCCTCCAGTGACAATGTGCTGATTGCATTCATCCATACAATTTGTTCTGGGTCTGACCAAACCGAACCTCTAAAATCACCATCTTCACGATATCATAATTCGCAACGCTCAAATCAGGTCGAAGTGATTTTTGGATAATTAAATCTGATCCCGGTCTCTTCGAAATGATCAATGAATTTGGCCAGATTTGATAGTCGGTTATTAAACTATCAAAATTACACACATAAGGAGTTACTAGGCTATATTATAAATCCTTCAAACGTTTATCTCAAAATATCTTTACAAAGATATATATATATATATATATATATATATATTCATGTCTCTTCCGGTATTTCAATATTTGTAAACGATTTCAAATACTTAAATCCATAACAAGATATTTCAAACCATATCAACAATTAGAGATATTTCCAAATCCAACTTATAATTTATTACTTAGAAAAAAATATTTCTATATAAATCATTTCATCACTAAAATATCTCCAAAATCTTTAATCCCCATACTTAGGAAAATATTATAAGTCTTTTTCCCAAAATCATTTCTAATATCCTTACTTATGAAATATTCCATACTTATATAATAAATCTCCAGAATTTTTATTAATTCCCTTTTCAATTTCCAGAAATTATCGATTATACTTATTCATAATCCAACTAACAATTTATAATTCATTTAATGAATTCAGATTCATTTTCGAAGTTCTCGTATCTAAACAATTTGGAAATTTTCTTTTCTCAAATTTCTTAAGTTCTGGGATTCCCTTATAAGATTTTCTCTTATAAAATCACATCCATTAAATAAAACCCGGTTCACAAATCTCAAGAGCATTTATAAATAAATTGCAATCACTTACTTAAAACTATACGTATATATAATAATAAATTTCAAAAACATGGTTAAATAATTATTTAAAATATCAAAGCACTTTTAAATTAACTGTCAATAACTTATTCCAATTTATAAAATTTCTAATTGATTTACAAAACTTGTTTATAAACTTAGATTTCATTTCAACAAATTTGAATATTTAAATAACTAACTTTCTGAAATATTTTAATCCAATTAATAGTTTTTAAGACTACATAGTTAAATAAATAAAAATCCTATTCTAAAACAAACCTTAACTTCTTGTTAAAAACCATTTTTAAAATTCAACATATCCATTTTTATACTTCTAAATCTCTCTCGATTTATCACAAATCGATTTACATTTCCAACTGCATACTATTTTCAAATTTCAAAATAGAATTTAGTATTTCTTTCTAAACCGATTTCCATGTCTCATTTTAAATTCACATTGTAAATTTATATTTTCAATTTATCAAATGATAATCATTCCACTTATTTATAAACATTGTTTATAAGTTCATAAACTCAACTCTCATTTCTTTGTAAATAACAGATTTATATAAACAACTCCATTTATAACTCGTTTCTTATTTAAAATCCCATTTTATAAATCTATTTCTTAATAAATTCGGACTATATTCCAAAATATTTCAAATCTCAATTTCGACTTATATTTCGTATTTTAAGTCTCTCTTTTAAAAATCCATTGTTTAAAAATCCTCAATTTTAAATTATTTATTTGAAACCATTCTACGAAATAGATAAATAAATCACAAAAGAATAATCACTGCTTCGAGGTGGGATATTGCAATAAAAAGGGTCATCCGGTTATTATGTGGGGCTCATAATGTCTCATCCACTTCAATCGGCGTGAAATATATCCGACTACTAATATATATAATATAACATCCAACTGATAATAATTGATCAATCCATCCAATCAACCAATAAATAATTTTAACTATTTAAAAATAAAACCAATTATCCAAGATGAGTGAGATTTACTCACATTTATTTCTATTATCGCCGAGGCGTTCCAGTTTGGAACTAAAACCGGACGACATCCGATTTTAGCCTAAATTTCCACAATCTCCAAATCCGTCCAAATCAGTTCCATTGCGAAGCTTTCGTCGAAACGAGTCCAACGCAAAAACCTGTGTGTCAATCAATTAACATATGAGTAGGTTATCATGTTTAGACAATAACACCCATATATTTAATAATTAAATTAACCTTTTAAAATAAATGGTTTCTCACCCCTACTCACAACAGCCGGCCCAGAAGTTCCAACCCAAATCTCACATCCATCCGCCTATAAAAAATAACCATTCCCTCCTATCACAAAATGCAATAAACACATTTATATAATTTAATTATCCTTTAAACAAAAAATTCTCACATTAAACAAGAATGGGCCGAGCCTAATAACAATCAAACCCACATCCACTTCTCCTTCTCCCTCTCTTCTTCTTCTCCCCTCCCTTTTCTTTCCAGTAAATGCACACCCTTGTACACGCTGTATATACGTGCACCTAGCACAACCAACCACCGCCCTGTTCGCTCATCCAAACTCGTCGACAAGTCCCTCTCCATGCTCTTGACCATATGGCACCACCGCAATTGCCCTAGCCTCCCTTATCAAAATACGACTCGGTAGACCAACCCTTTGACATTCCCAGATCGTAAACCACAAACCACCACCGCATTCCATATAACTCCATCAAATGACGCGCCTTCGCCCCCTAAGTCGAAAATCAAACTTCGTTTCTCGAATCGATGGTTAAAACTTCGAAAAACTTAAACCCTAATCAAAGCCACTCATTCGACCTTTACCGTCGAGCCCAAAATTAACGACGCACCCCTCAATAAGTAGATCAGTGGAAAGAGCTCTTCGAATGAAATTTTTTTAAAACTTATTTTAGATTTTTCCATCAAGTAAATTTTGAAAAATTGATTTTTGAATTCAAACCTTTTTTTTCTCTCTGTGTACATCTGCGTTTAAAAAGGGGGGAAGTGATGGGAGATAGCACAGGGTAGTGTGGGCTTGTTTCCGAGTAAGGTGGGATGAAAGAGATAGAAAAACGGCTGATGTGAATGAAGATAATATATATATATATATATATATATATATATATATATATATATATATATATAAAATATCTCGTTTATAGTAACCTACAATCCCAAACTCCTATCGAGACATGCCGCTTGGCGTTTCGAATGTTATACCCCTGTTCTGAACATAATGGAACAAGTTTTGGGACCTAATTCAATCGTACGCAGAAAATAGCTTTTTGAACCCAATTATTTTATTAAATTTTCAATATTAATTTCAACGCGTTTCTATTCCGCACGATCAAACGATTCATTTAATCGCTATGATATTTGACGGCGTATTATAACTCATAATTATAGACCCAATGACAGTAGTTTCATCGAAATCCGAGACTGCGCCCCGGAAGGCTATTTTTAAAATTAGTAAAATCACTTTTAAATCTGATTTAAAAGTTTTATTACCTTCATTTTTGTTAAATAGTGATTAAATAAGCTTTTAAATTATTTTTATCCAAATACAAATCCAATATTCAATTACTTAAACGATTTCAATCATTAAATACGACAAATAAACTTATCCAATAAATCGCGATATTTGGAATCTTAGTTATTTAACTTATAAATTAACTTTTTCATATTTAAAATTAATTAAATATTCTAATTTCAAATAACTAAAATTCTGTTCACTCTGTAGCACCTGTAATAGAAACATCTTCCTCCAGGGTCAGAGACACGTCTTCAAGGTTTTCCAAAGCAGCCATCTTTTCGAAGTCTCCCTTGGTCAGAACTGGAAAGAGTAACAGAAGTAACGTGTACTTTGGTAATGGAGGTCGATGCGGTAAGGATTGAAGTAGAACCCAGGCCTTGAATGGCTAGTGACAGAGGAAAAAGGTGTAGATTACCTACAAGTTGACAAATAGAGTGGTAAAGATTAGTGATGTATTCAGGTGAGAACTAGGGTTTCTCGACTATTGAAGAAATATGGGATATATCTTCGTCCGGACGCAGTTGAACAAGGGACTTAGCTATTTTCTCCCTTCGACTAAGCGCTGAGTTGGTGGATTAACAAAAGTGGGAATAAAGGTTCAATGGAAGAAGTCACTATGGAAGCTGGGATAATCGCTGCAAGCCCTTTGAATTTAGAAGACAATGATTGTTCCCGACCCGATGCACTTGGGATAGCAATGGCTTTAGTGATAGCTTCAGTGGCAACAGTGTCTTCGGAGGTAAGAATAGCTTTTCTCTCCATAAGCTTTCTATATCGTCAACGTTGATTTACTCAGCTCTCAGTTCGTCCTTGTTAATTCCCTCACCGGCTGCTTCTGAACGGTGCACAATTTCCTCCCAAACATAGGCAAGGGTCACAACATATGTACCCCCAACTACTTTAGATTCTTGTATTATATTACATTGGCGATGAATTGCTGGAGGGTGGTGTTGAGTTCTTCTCACTCTTTGGCTTTATGCGCTTTGAGCTCATTCAGATCGTGCATAGCAATAGTGTAGTCGACCTGAGCCTCCAATCTTTCAATATTTACCAGGAACAGTTTAGAACCAAGTTTCTCTTTTCAGTGCATAGCTTTTGGTTTTCAACTGCTTAGTCTTCGATAGTTTTATCCTTAGCTAGGATAGTTTCATCCTTTAGTGAGGGCATAGTCATTATTAGCAAGTTGTATCTTGAAAGCCACATTTTCTTTATAAACAGTATTCAGTAAATCTTTTTTTATGATCTCGGCTTGGTTATTGGCTCTCTTCATTTCCTCCATCAGGCTTTTGGTCTTTGCCTCAAATTTTAGAGCCGCATATCTCTCTACTTTCATCTTCTCTAAGTCCCCTTTGTACCTTTGTATAAGGTTATCATAAGTCTTCTTTTCCGATTCAAACGACTGGATATTCGTTTGGTTGATTATGTTTACAATTGAGATGGCATAGCATAAATTTTTCCATTAATAGCCTTAGTCAACGAGCTCCTGAACCCATTAATAGCCTTAGTCAACGAGCTCCTGAACCCATCCAACTTTGTGGTCTTCTTCTTCCTTTGGAATATTCTTGATGTCATGGTCAAACATGATACCAATCAAGAAGAGGTTGATAAAGGCAGCCTACATTCAGATGGGCGGGGCTGGATGAGGAATATGAGTAGCGATTCCTTTGGATCAAGGAGAAATAAGGATAGCAGGTGAAGGCGAAGTTAAAAAAAGTTGTTGTAAAGGAAGCTTAGGTTGGGAACGAGCTGGAGGAATGCCAAAGGAGGAATTGAAGCAGTCATATGAATCTTGGTGCCTCTTTTTGTGGTCATGGGGCTGCCTCTCTTCGACCAGCCTCTTTTCTTATTCCTTTCGGCCTGGCATTTTCTTTTCGCCTCTCACTTTCTATCTTTTCTTCAAAATCTATCCTCTTCTGTTTCCTACTCCTTAAGAAAACTGGAGTGAGGCGAATATGGTTCGAGAGTGTGTTTCCTCTCTTCGGGGATGTCGTGATGCATATAGTTGAATCTATTTCTGTCCGTGGTACCTGAAATGAGAAAAAGAATTGTGTAAGTTTTGGAATTTATTTTGAAATTCAAGCGAATGCAAGTAATATGTATTCGTGATCCTAGAAATGTGTAGAGTGTCGTTGTCCCCTGTAAGTACTCTATGCACTAGTACACAATCTGCCTATTGCATTGCTTTATTTACGTTGGTTGAGTTAGAAACCGAAGTAAATATTATCATTTGCATTGGTCCTTCTTTAACAATTGGTCTATCAAAAGAACTAAAAATTTTTTGCAACGGTTGTCATCAACGATCACAGCAAATGCAGATTATTTGGGTCCATCATATGTATAGCTGTGACAAATTGTTAAATTTATGTTGCATCCAGAACTTAAATCGTAATTTTGTTTCGCTTTCACACATTTTCATTTCCATTTAAAGAAAAACCTCTACTTAGAAATAACATCGAAGATCAACATCAATATGTCATCGATTAACATCCCCAGATTCGTTGCCACTTGCCGCCTACTTCCGTCTCTGCCTGTCTGCTACCGCCTATCTAATACCAAGTATATATGCTACTACGTACTTTGGGTTTCCTTTTAGGTGGTCATGTGAAAATATGCAATTATATTTTCTATGTACGCTAGATTTTAATTTATTGACTACTGGGGTTAGGATTTCATTTGGTGTTAATTGATGGTATTTGTCAGTATCCACTTGCTTGCGTTGTAAGGCGTTGGATTCTGGTGTAGCCAATAAGAATGTTTAGGTGTTTAATTGTGGTTGTATTTCTTTGTAACCTCGGCGTTCAGTTTCTATTCTTCTCTGTGCGTATATCTTCTCTCTTATAATTTTTGCTACTGTGTATCATCACTTGGCTGTTTGATTTTTAATCCAGTAGTAATAATCTTCAGAGTTTGAAAATTCATCATCCAAAAATTTTGTCCAGACAACGTATCGATTGTCCGGATTGTGAAAATGTTTGACAAAGAAGGAACAAAACCCATGGAGAGTTACACACCACTCTTAATAAATTTGCACTAAATGGAAGGAACGATAAAAATAGCTTGACAAAAGCATCTGAAGTAAGAATGTTGCAATTAGGGTGAGCAGTTCAAAGCTAATTAACCGATAGTAAAACTTCAAGTTATTTATTGAAAAAACATATTTTTTCAAAGAAAATGTTATTCATGTTATTATTTTAAGAATATATTATATACTATTATTCTTTCAATTGATGGCTTGTAGCAGCGAAGCACTTTCTTTCTTTAGTTTCATATTTAGCGTAAATATGGATCCAAGTAATTGTTTATCCATACATTATATTTGCAACTAGACAATACAAACTTTCTAAGACAAACTAATTAAAACAATGAAACCAAACCGATTTTTTCGATCCAGTTTGTTTTACTTTTGATAATTTTGGTCTGATTTGGTATTCGTTTGTTGAATGCGATTTTGATATTTTTTTATTGGATTCTAATTAAACCAACTATTTATTCATCCGGAATCAAGGGACTAGAGGTGCAGTCTATCCCTGTCCTGTATACATCAATAGAAAAAATTATCGGTCATAGTAGCAAAACTCGATCAAAATTAAGAGAGAACTAAACTAACTCAAAATTTCGTACTGTTCCTGAAAAAGGTGTTAGAGATGGAATTAAACTTTTCGTTTCTCTTCTCAGTAAACTATAGTATGTATGCACGCATGCAAGCATGCGCACATGCACATGACATACGCTTACATGTATAGTACCATGAACACGTATCAGCCGGTGCATTCAAATTCTGAAGAGGACAAGTGTGAAGTGAAGTGAAGTGAAGTGGTTGGGAGAGCAAGCACAGCTAACCCCTAGCTATGAGATATTTCTTTATATGGTTTTAGACTGAAAAACTGGAAGATTAAGAAGAACAAGTGCCTCTTCAACCATTAATGTCCCTTTTCATAAAGTAAGGAATGGTTATAGTTTTGATTGTACCTGTACTATCTAAACTTTTTGTTCTTCTTAAATTCATAATGACATAATTTCAAAGAAAGAGACTTGATTATCTAGTCATCTAATTTATCACTGCATGCGGCATTGTCTTTGTATATATTACATTTGGATATTTATCAATCATTAGCAATTTACAAGTGCGTCTGTTTGATTGAAAATTGATCTTAAGCATGCACATATTTCAACTTACTAAGAGTTGAATGTGATATCGAATATGGATGAATTAAATTTTGTATTTTTTTTAAGTGGTAGATTTTATTGATAATGTGAAAAAACCTAACAACTCAGGCTTAAAGCATCCAACTCATTAAAACAAAAAAAGGAAAGATAAATATATTGATATCTACTGTTAACTCGTTAACTTCGTAAAGGTGGATATGTACTATAAGAGTTGTACAACTTACAAAATTTAAATTACATTTTAATCTATCCGCTGGAATGGTTAAATAAAATCAAATGGTAAAAAGACAGATGGTAAAGTTGTTGAATAAGATTTTTTAAGCATACATCAAAGTCAATATTAAAAAAACACTTCATATTTGTAATGTGTTGATTTGTTTTATTTCCAAATAAATCAAACTTATAATTAATTAACATATTATATCTAGTTTCATAAAGAATCAGTTATGCCACTCCATCTGTGTAACTACTTTCATTTTACTGGACTTCCAATCTTACCTACCCTTGTGCCAACAACTGAATTGTATGTTTTACTATCAACCTGTTGTACAGTAATATCTATTATGTTTTAACACGTCCATTTTAAGGGCGCAACATGTACCCCCAAAACTCATCTTATCTTTTACCCGATCTAAAAATTACCCAACCAAATATATTGCTACCGTAACAATAAATTACCCAGGTTCGATTGCAGTATAAAATAATGTATTGCTACAGGATTTTCTCAATAATAGAATGTCAACAAAATAAGAAAAGACATGTTCTTTTGGTCAGCAGTAGAAAAGCGACAAAATATGATGTATACTCCCAACGTAGACACAACTTGGATGGTTAGTTAAAACTTAAAAGTTAAAACTGATCTTATAGGTACAGTATTAGTGGATGGATATTCATCTTTTACCCCAAATTGAAAACTAACCTCATTCACACTTCTTTCATTGGCAGAGGGATATCCCTTTTAGGAACTAATTACCTTCTGTCTATTGATGGAATTCTGCTTGTATGTAGATTAGAATTTTCACTTACTGCTTCATTAAAGGGAGGCCCTTCTGCAATTGCATCTACTTTGGCGATATCAGGGTTTTGTTGCAGCTATCACATTGACATCTGTTTCTGAGATTGGAGACAAGGTGACTAGTCTAAATCTATGCCTTTGATACTTTAGTATTTGCATGCCATCGCCAATGTCACATAATTTGGAAAAATTTATTAATTGAAGATGACTACAGAATACATACACTTTTATTTTCAATTTAACATTTATTATTTTTCTTAACTTCTCACTAAATTTGTAGATGTGTGGGTATAATGGAGAAATGAAAAAAAAAAAAATCAGAGTAAAATTAGATGTATTTGGTCATGCCTGTATAATAAGATGCAGCATCCATAGTTTTTAATATCAAACAATGTCCATTTAACTGTCTGTTTCGCATTCATTTATCGCAAAACGCTTTTTTCTTGTTAGCTTTTAGTATGGATTGTAGTCATTCAACTGTTCTATGAACATTGAGTCAATCGTTTGACTATAGGGTACAGTGGCTTAAATCAATCTTATTAACTGAGCTTGCTCGGCCCTAAAACTGAGCTAAGCTCGGTTTTTGCAATCGAGCTAAAGCTCGTTTGAAAAACCAAGTTTGCTCAGTTTAAAAACCGAAACTGATCTAGCTTAGTTAGCTCAGTTTTTGTAACTGAGCTAAGCTCGGTTACAAAAACTGAGCTTGCTCGATTCCAAATTTGAGATAAACTCGATTTTTGTAACTGAGCTAAGCTTGGGTTTATTAACTGGCTCGGTTTAAAAACCGAGCTTGCTCAGTTTTTGTAACTGAGCTAAGCTCGGTTTTTGTAACCAAGCTAAGGCGCAGTTTAAAAGCTGAGTTTGCTAGGTTATAAGCTCAGTAGCTTGTTCGGTTCTAAAAACCGAGCTAAGCACATTATGATGGCAAATAATGTAACATTAATAATGGTGTTTACATTCATAAATAAACTATCAGTTTTTAGAAACTAATTAAATGATAATTAAAAATTGAAATATAGTTACTGACCAATTTTAAAGCTCCAGAATGACGATGAAATGATAACATAAGTTCTTGATTCCAAACAGGATTTAAATTGCTTTGATGACTCTTGTTTTCGTTTTCTGCATAGTCAATGTAACAAATAAAAAATATATTTCAAGAAGTCAACTTCTAATTAATAAGTATGAGGTTAGCACTAGGAAGTTACTCACGTGCTGCCCAGGAAATAAAATAACGCAAGGTGATTTGTTTTCTAACAAACAAAAAAAAAATTGTATTTCGTTTGAGTTATAAATTCATTTTAAAGCGACTTGAATTATCTTGTAATACTGATATAGTGTCCTCAACAATCTAGATCAACAGATTGTGTACATTATGTGATGAGATATATTCATGAAATAGTAAAAAAACCACCGGCAAAACATTGATTTAGCCGAGGTATCATTTTAATTTTTTTCTTTTTCATATTTTATGTTAAGTAATTATACGATTAATGTTTCGAAACAATCTCTTAATTGCAGTACTTTATACAAGTTCGTTCTTACAGCCATCAAAAGATAGACGAGGTTTGAGATAATTTAGCTGATTATATCATGCATGACTAGATGCACTCTTCCTATATGCCGCAACATGGTGAGTTTATTGATCTATTAGTATTGTGGGACCTTCTGATTAGGAATACTACAACTATACATAAAAGCAATCTTAGTGCAAGTTTATATGTTATACCATGCATAACTAAGGTTTTACATAGGGTCCGTGTGTGTGGCGCGGTGAAAAGAAGGTTTGAGTTCTGCTAAAAAGACCTAGGTTCGATTCCTACCATTCGCTTCTCTATCCTATATAAATTTACTAGGGAGTATGGAGGCTTGGATCAACGGACGACTTTACTATACCTTCTGATTAGGAATACTACAATTGTACTTAAAAAGTAATCAGTTCATTTCAATTTTCCATTAAATTAAAACTAAGCAACGACAAATATGTTGGAAAATAAGTACTTGCATTATCAGTAACCAAGCATTATTCTGGAATTTTAATAAAGCGCAATGAAATTATTACTTAACTAAGATTTTGGACTTCTGATTATTATTGTGAATTGAACAAATACATATATGTATACAGGATTGATCTATCGTTGAGCTGCAAAAATTTTATTAATAATAATCAATATATTGTTCAAGTATTCAAATAAGAAAATTTTGAACCTAAAAATGATACCGTTTGATGCTTAGCTAATAATTTAAACATGAATAATTTTGCGTGAATAGCAATATTCTATTTTATTTTCCTTGTAGGTCTACTGGACTTAAATTATTTCAGACTACTATAGAACTTTATAACAATAAATTTATATGCTGGAAATGGATTGCAGACAAAGAAACGATAGAAAAATATGTTTTCATGTACAATTGAACTAAATTTCTCTTCTAGTTCCAATTGATGTAATTAAGTGTAACATCATTAAGCTATTTTAAGGCAGGATATTACACTATGCTGTGCTAAACGATACAACGTAATGAATGAAATATCTATATAACAAAATTCCTTTGTTTTAACGGTAAGATAACGGCAAGACAAACAAGAGATAAAGAATGGTTGTGATTTAAGGATTTAAAGATATCAGACGGTGCAAGATAGGACAGGTGTTTCTTAATTTAACTCAGTTAAATTGAGCAATGCAACTTGCATTCCACTCCTATACTACACGTACCTCCACTTCTTCATTCCACTTCTCCATTAAACCGCTCCACAGCCACTTTTCTGTCAAACCACAACATTTATTTATGGTCAACTTATCTTCCTTTCATTGCACCAACTATCTTCCTCTCCTTGCAAAAAAAAAACAACACCTCGGGTAATCTCTTTTCTCCACTGCTTTTCGCTACAGCTCTTTACCTTTCCATTATTTGTACTTCCCTCTATGTTTTACTGATTGTTATTAGTGTTGGAATTCCTAAATTGAATAAAATTACATAAGTCCCACATCGCCAAAAATTGCAAACTATTCTAGTATATTAATAGTTTTGTAATGAAGAGGTTGGGGCCTTTGGGCATCCAAATGTATGCTTCGTTGTGAGGAGGGAGATCATGCATCACCACCACATCGGGCGCGGGCGCTCGGGCGCGGTATGATCCTAATTTTACTGCAAAACTGGGCCGGGATTTTTAAACAGTTGCAGGCTATATGAACAGACACGACAGTTCATAAGCGGACGCGGATCACCCGTTAGACGCGAACGGGTGCGGCGTATGGCAGGAGCGAACGGGTGCGGCCCGTTATTGAACAGCAGCAATGAATGGTAACGGGTGCAACCTTTCAGGCAGACGCGACTGTTCGAAGGGGTGCGGATGAAATTATAAGTAGAAGAGAATCCTGATCACATTCTAATTCCATTAGAATCTCGTGCAGATTACGTCTGTTGTATCTTGGGAGAATTTTGAAATAAAATTCTTAAGGAAATTGTTACGACAAGCCTCAGACGCTGTACGGTTAGATTTCTAGTTATTTGTATATTTATATACATTATTCTACATTCTATCCTTTCATTTTGTTATACTGTTTATTCAAAATAGTATAACGCTGTTGTTGTAATTTATTTACAACATTCATATTGTTATAATAATTAATACAGAATTTCAGTGTAGTGGAAATCTGAGTTATAAACTTGTGCGACTAGTTTATATTTGATTATTCTCTGTTTTTGTATACTAGACGTATAACATCTTAAGAATTTTACTGTTTTCAGTAAAACAGAGATGGTAACAGTAGAGCTCTCAACAAAGGCTACTAGAAAATCAGTTAAATAAAAAGATGAAGATATTGAGATCTGATCGAGGTGGAGAATATGAATCACCATTTGAACAGTTGTGTGCCGAAAATGGTATAATTCATCAAACAACGGCTCCATATTCACCACAACAAAATGGTGTAGCCGAGAGGAAGAACAGAACGTTAAAAGACATGATTAATGCCATGCTTTTAACCTCTGGTCTACCGACGAACTTGTGGGGGGAAGCCTTAAATATGTCTAATCACATATTAAACAAAGTCCCTCATAATAAAACAGGAACAATTCCATATGAGATATGGAAAGGACACAAACCAAGTTTTAAATACCTCAAAGTGTGGGGGTGCTTGGCAAAAGTTCCAGTTCCGCCTCCCAAGAAAGTCAAACTTGGACCAAAAACGGTAGATTGTTACTATTTAAGGCCAGCCCAAAATAGTAGTGCCTATAGATTTTTGGTATTCAAGTCTGATATAGCTGATATTCATGTAAATACAATCATGGAATCTAGAGATGCCTCATTCTTTGAAGACGTGTTTCCGCACAAAAGGAATGAAGGAAATAATGTCCCTAAAAGGACAAGAGAAGAATCAAGCAATTCACATGAAGATGAAACTCATCATGAGATTGAGGAAGTTGAACCAAGAAGAAGCGTAAGGGCTAGGACTTCCAAGACATTTGGTTCGGATTTTTTCACATATGTGTTAGAACATGAACCTCAAACGTACAAGGAAGCAATGTCATCTTCTGAATCTTCATGTTGGAAAGAAGCAAACCAAAGTGAGATTGATTCAATTCTAAGTAATAAAACTTGGGAAATTGTTGATATTCCACCTGGAATAAAACCTATTGGCTGCAAATGGATTTTCAAGAAGAAAATGAAAGCAGATGGCTCTATCGACAAGTATAAAGCCAGATTAGTAGCCAAAGGATATCATCAAAAAGAAGGAGTAGACTTCTTTGATACATATTCGCCAGTAACACGAATAACCTCTATAAGAATGCTAATAGCAATTGCATCAATTTATGGACTAGAAATTCATCAAATGGATGTAAATACATCATTCTTAAGTGGAGATCTCGATGAGGAGATCTACATGGAGCAACCTGAAGGTCTTATTTCCAAAGGAAATGAAAACAAAGTCTGTAGATTAGTAAAATCATTATACGGACTAAAACAAGCTCCAAAACAATGGCACGCAAAATTTGATAGTGTCGTGATGAGAAATGGTTTTCGTATAAATGAATGCGATAAGTGTGTTTATTATAAACAAATTGGACAATCATATGTGATGATTTGTTTATATGTAGACGATATGTTAATATTTGGTCCAAATACTCAGGTAATAGAGACCATAAAGAAGATGTTAACTAGCAATTTCGATATGAAAGATTTAGGGGTTGCAGACGTTATTTTGGGAATCAAAATAATAAGAACTCCAAATGGAATTGAATTGTCTCAGTCACACTATATAGACAAAGTGATTGAAAAATTTCAAGACTATGGAATTAAAGGAGTGAGAACACCTTTTAATCCATCAGAAGTACTGCATAAAAACACTAATGAGAGTGTAATGCAACTGGAATACTCTCGTGTAATAGGTTGTCTCATGTATCTCATGAATTGCACAAGACCAGATATAGCTTATGCAGTAAGTCGACTGAGTAGGTATACAAGCAATCCAGGAAAGGAACACTGGAAAGCACTAATGAGAGTGCTTGGATATTTAAAAAATACCACAAATTATTCCTTACACTATGGAAAATATCCTGCCATCTTAGAAGGATATAGTGATGCAAATTGGATTGCTGATTCAGAGGAATCAAAATCAACGAGTGGTTATGTCTTTACCTTAGCAGGGGCAGCAGTGTCATGGAAATCTACTAAACAAACATGCATAGCTCGATCCACTATGGAATCGGAGTTCATCGCTTTATATAAAGTAGGCGAAGAAGCAGAATGGCTTCGTCACTTTTTAGAAGATATTCCATTTTGGTCTAAACCTGTACCGGCCATATGCATACACTATGATAACCAAGCTGCGCTAAGCAGAGCGCACAATTTTGTGTATAATGGAAAGTCACGACATATTCGTCGACGCCATAACACAGTTAGGCAGGTACTCTCAAATGGAACTATTTCCATAGATTATGTGAGAACAAATGATAACCTAGCGGATCCATTTACTAAAGGTTTATCAAGAGAGAAAATTGACTGCGCATCGAGGGGAATGGGTTTAAAAGCCTAAACCACCAAGAGTTATCTTATATGGAAACCTATCCTAGCGACTGGAGATCCCACGGACTAGGATCAATAGGCAAACCAGTTCTTAATAACTCAAGATGTAATGCATTTGCGTGGACATAGTCCAAACTCCATTCCTATGGTGCACAATATAAATGCATGCCTATAGAAGTATTTAAAGGTTAAAACTATGTTTTTTAATGATGACCATATCTTGGAAATAACAAGTGGGGTATATGTAGGATACTCTTAATGGTTGCGATCACCTATGTTAGTGTGAGCTGGGTCGGCTCTATGAGAATATTAAAAGGCTTTTATTCTCTAAAACACTCGCAGAACCAAAAATTGTTCAGGACCAAAATGAACACAACCAAGAGATTGGATGAGAAGGGAATCAATGCTTCGTAAAGCTTATTGTCTGGATATACAATAAAGGCCGACGGTTCAAGATGAAATAATTCACCGATTAGCCAAGTAGATCCGATAAGTTTTAACTAGGGAAAGTTCAAAGTGAAATATCTACTTATCCATGATAAAGCATTATTCCATATGTACTCTGTGATATTTCGCTTTGTGTGGGGGATATGTATATTATCATTCATGTAGGGGATTGTTGGAATTCCTAAATTAAATGAAATTACATAAGTCCCACATCGCCAAAAATTGCAAACTATTCTAGTATATTAATAGTTTTGTAATGAAGAGGTTGGGGCCTTGGAGCACCCAAATGTATGCTTCGTTGTGAGGAGGGAGATCATGCATCACCACCACACACGCGCGCCGCCGCCGTCCGTCCGACCGAACCGGGCCGGGCTCGGGTTTGGGTTTGGGTCTAATATGATCCTAATTTTACTGCAAAACTGGGCCGGGATTTTTAAACAGTTGCAGGCTATATGAACAGACACGACAGTTCATAAGCGGACGCGGATCAACTGAGGAGGTGCGACTTCTGAAGCGGGCGCGGGTTTTTGGCGAACAGACACAGCCGGAAGCGGGTGCGGCCCGTTAGACGCGAACGGGTGCGGCGTATGGCAGGAGCGAACGGGTGCGGCCTGTTATTGAACATCAGCAATGAATGGTAACAGGTGCAACCTTTCAGGCAGACGCGACTGTTCGAAGGGGTGCAGATGAAATTATAAGTAGAAGAGAATCCTGATCACATTCTAATTCCATTCCAATCTAATTTCTTCTGCTTCTTCCTCCTCTATTGCTCTAAATAATATATCACAGAGTTGACATACTCATTACAATCTCGTGCAGATTACGTCTGTTGTATCTTGGGAGAATTTTGAAATAAAATTCTTAAGGAAATTGTTACGACAAGCCTCAGACGCTGTACGGTTAGATTTCTAGTTATTTGTATATTTATATACATTATTCTACATTCTATCCTTTCATTTTGTTATACTATTTATTCAAAATAGTATAACGCTGTTGTTGTAATTTATTTACAACATTCATATTGTTATAATAATTAATACAGAATTCCAGTGTAGTGGAAATCTGAGTTATAAACTTGTGCGACGAGTTTATATTTGATTATTCTCTGTTTTTGTATACTAGACGTATAACAATTAGTCATGGGTAAAAACCCATCATCGTTGTTATTAGCATTATCGTTTTCAAATGTGGTTTACTGCTTTTTTTTACTTCTTTCATCGTATTTGCACATGAACTTTTGATTAAATGTGTGAAAAAATAAGGCTACCTTATTGACTACAAATTCCTTTGTTTTTTCATCAGTTTTCACAAGACAAACATGACAGTATATATTTTGTTCCTTCATGTTCCTCAAGTAGGGTAGCCTACCTGCTAATATTTACATAATTATAGAATAGAACATCTACCAAGGAGAGAGAAATATTGAAGAGCAAACGTTGGATCTATAATTGTAGTTACAATGTAACAAGCAGGAAAGAATTAAGACTTTTAAGGTGGAAGTAGAGGATGTAGCTATATTGTTGGATAATGGAATGGTGGTTGTGACAAACATTGTAGAAGTGAGTGGTTGCACCTCTACCTCCTTCAAAGTGGACCGGCGATGGGAAAATCAAATTCAAAAAAGCATAATTAACCTACATCAATCTATGTTCATACCTCCATGAGTCAACTGCTGCTATTTTGTTGTTATTTTTATGTTATACTCTACACTCAATTTTTGGTCATCTATCTAATCAAGTTGCAATTGTTTGTCCCTTTTATGTGATTTTCCCTATAACCTGATTAATATCATTTATAGATATTGTCCATGGTCAGTAAAGTTGTATATTTCGCACTTTTTTCTATATGTTTGAAAGTATCTAAATTTCTCACTTTCTCAGTTACATACTCAACCTTTATCAACTTATAAGTTCAAAAGAATAATCTATATTCTTCAAATATTTTCTTATATGGTTGGAATTAGTATGTTATTCACATTTATGTGTATATGAGATTAATTAACGATAGATTTGGATATTGATATACAGAAGTTTACTATTGTATCTTTGGTAAGAGAAGACGCGCTGCATTTTTTAAGTTAAAGTTCACATTTAATATTCATCAAGAATTTTAGTTAATTCATATGTTCTATAATTGTAAATTTGTGATGATTTTGTTATCACTTATTTCATTTCCATGATTCACTACTTAGTTTTTTATTTTTATTTTTTGACATATGTTATATAATCACAGCCATTGTTGTCAAAAATCTTAAAATCCTACGATTTAAATCTCGTTTCAAATCGAATATTTCCCTTTACGATTCGATATACATTCCGATTCAAACTCGGTTAAAACTGCAGTAGAGAAAATTCATTCAATACATATTGATGGATCCAATATACTTATTTTGGTCAACAATTTCAATTCTCTATTGTTTAAACAAAATCAAAACTGAACAAATGAAAAAAAATTGAGTTTTAGGTTTAGATATGGAAGTTTAAACATCAAAATCAATTTTAAAGTGTATACGAACCTTAAAATATGGATCTTTTAAATCTATTATTTATGATTTAAATCCCGTTTCGATTTAAAATTTAAACTTTGCAATTTACGATTTAAATCTCATTTTGATAACCTTGATCACAGCCTCATAAAAACTTTGTTGCTACTAACAAAACTAATTAAGTTGATTTTAAAGCTAACATAAAACATACACCAGTTTTCACAATAAATATAAAGATTGAATTAGTTTTCATTTAAAACACACACACACACACACACACACATATATATATATATATATATACATATATATAAACTAATTAAGTTGATTTTAAAGCTAACATAAAACATACACCAGTTTTCACAATAAATATAAAGATTGAATCAGTTTTCATTTAAAACACACACACACACATATCTATATATAACAAAATTCCTTTGGTTTAACGGAAAAGACAAAGAATGGTCTGGATTTAATGTGGAGAAAGACATCAAATGGCTAATATTTATCCACATAGGAAATAAAACTAACGCCATCTACGTAGTGACGCATACAGTATGCGGCATAATAACGGTGTTAACGTTGTTCCCCACGTCTCTGGTTATCCACGAACCACGATCTGTTCAAACTTATTCTTTCGGTTTTTTCTTCCAAAGTTAGCAGATCACTCTAATTTCTTCAATTCCCAACCTCTTCAAAATCCTCATTCCTCCTCCCACATTTTTCTTTTTTCGCTTTATATTTCCTCAAAACCTAATTTTGGATCTACCGAAATAAGATGATAATAGAGAAAGAAGTGCTTTTTTTCTTTCTGTTCATCTCCTCCAGGTTTCATGGGTATTTTATTTTACTCATATCTTTTTTTATAATTTGATTCAAAAGTTTCATCGATTTCTTATGGGTATTTTGATTTTTTGTTACGTGCCAACCGCTAACTAATTAGAGCTTGAATTACATAGAACTGAAATAGTGGAACTCATACTAGATCATTGCTAGATTACCATGATCCAGTTTACCTCTTTAATTTGCACATGCCACGATCAATTCATTCCATATTACTAATCACGATTCCTTCAAACCGCCATTATTGTTGTCCACCTCGTATTAAATCAGTTCATTGAAACTCCTAAATTTCTTTTTCTACTTCTTCCATCTCCGCTAGCTCTGGATTTTGTGGTAATTTGTCGCTTAACAGTATTTTTATTCAGTTTCAGCACCTTTGAAGGATCAGTTGTGGTTCTTATTATCTAATCATTTAATTAATGATATGCATTTAAACTGAAAATGGTTTCCTTCATTTGACGAATTTCAGGGATTGATCGTTAGTGCTTTTAGGGAGGAATGGTTACTACATTCTTCACATTTAGGAGGATGGAAATGGAAGTATTGGATTAAACACTATCAAGTTTAGAAGGTCATGAATTGATATTTGTTAACTCAGGTTTTCGTTCCATGTAAGTATTTACCACAATAATTTATTAGATCATTACCATTTTCATTGAATAAATAATTTAGACTGTACATGTTTTCGTACTTTACATCAATAGATTACTAAAATTGAGGGTCACCTTGGTCCAATATTAAATTTATCTTAGACATCTAGAAGATAATCAATGTAATTTTTTCGTATTTTATACATACGACTTCATGTAGGTGGGATTTTAATGCAAGAAGACTCCCATAACAAGCAGATAGTATCTTATGGATGCTTAAACATTTCCAGGTACACACTGATATTGGAAAATTACTGTTTATCGTTTGCTTATCCTTTAAACAAAATATGATATCTATGCCATTTTCCCTCATATATCAATGATTACTTTTTGTAGAACTTGATGCCGAAACATTTATCCCATACTATTGTCTGTCCTAATTAATGAACAATAAAAAATATTGTTTAATTCAAAAGTTAGAAAGTTGGAAGGATGCCGCAAAAGAAACCATGTATGTAAGGAATCATAATGATGGAAGTTGATTAGCAAAAGAAACCTTTTTATTGCCTTACTATATACTCTGATCAACCAAGGGGGCATCTTCATATGTCACTCTTGGAGTATGTGTAATAATTATATTTCCCTGAACGTGGTTAACATTTGTGGGATTATGTAATAAACATGAAATGTTATGAATGGAATGTGGAAATGTGCTCTGATTTGTTCAATTTTTTTCCATATTCTTGTGATCTGTGTATCAATTATCTACCACCACTGTATTTGGTCGTCGAGGATTAATAACTATGGATGACTGTAGCATCCACAGCTGTTAGTCTTGGGCCTCCAAGTAGGGGGATGTTACACGTAAGTATAGCGCTGAAAGGTTGCTTCTGAAGGAGGCGGAACAAACTTTTCTAGGTAAAGACTGTTTTAATGCCATTTAAAGTAATTGCTTTTTAACTAACCTGCCTATTTGTAAACATTTGATTGGTTGCCATAACTTTTCAAATTCTTTCTCTAAATAAAAATGCCAAATTTTTTTCAGATCTAATTAAAGCCATTTAGCAAATAAGCCTGTCTTTAAGCTAAACAAATAAAACATATAATTCCTTCACTAAAAATAATTTAATTTCCATAGTAAGATACTTAGGAAAAATCCCCAAAAATCACAGAAATTCACTTTTAAGATTTAACATGTTATCTAACATATATAAATTTCAAACCCAAATTCTTCATAATATAGCCGAAATTAATTTCTAACATAATTATTCATATTTTCTTTCGAAAATTCATAATAAATTTTCCATAGCTTGGAAAATTATAAAAATTAAAACCATCTCAAAAATAATGATTTACATAACATACAAATTCATCATGGCATTCGAAATTCAATATGAACTATTTTAACCTTAAAACGGTAACGATTATCAACAATCTTGTTGAATCAATCATGTCATACAATCTGAGCATATCATCATGCAAAATTATCATATTGGATTTAAACAAAAATAGAGATTGTTTTGATTATTATTCACCTTGATTAGGATAAGGACTTTGAGATTTGATTCTTGATTAATTCCCCTAGCTTGAATCCTTAGCCTTAGATTGATTTCCCCTTTTTCTTCTTAAGTACTGGCCAGCTTGTTTTTCTCTTTTCTTATGTTTTTGCGTTTTGGAAAAATGAACGTGAATAGAGAGCATAGCCGTGAGTATAAGAGGTGCGGCAATTTCCTAATAAGCCTTTGCATTAATTAATTAACATATAAAACCATTTATAAGCTCTTTTATTTAATTATGCTCGGCCCCTATATACTTATTCAAATTTCAATCCCCTTATAACTCTAATACTTACATTATTCTATTTAATTTATCTAATTAAATCTCCTGAATAATGTTATTAAAAATTAGGGGTGTTATAGGCTCCCCTCTTTAAAGAAATTCATCCTCGAAATTCAGTAAGGACTAAATACTAAACATAGCAATCATCTATAACAACTCCTAACAGCCATACTAGCCTACCTGACTAGCAACTATCTATATAAAGCTAATATAGACATACCCTCAAAGAAGATCAGGATAAGTATCTCTAGTTTTGTGTTCTATCTCTGAAGTATAGTCTTTCTCATTGACTCTCCACTGAAATTTCACCAACCTGGCTGTCTTGTTCCTTAATCTTTTCTCTCTCGCTACAACCCGAACTAGCTATCTAACAAATGTCAAATTAGGCTCTATTATTAAATCTTCCAACCCTGTCGGAGGAATAGTAGTCCCTGGATCATGCACATACTTGCGAATATGAGACACATGAAACACATTTTGGACATCTGCCATACTGCTTGGCAACTCTACTCTGTATGCGAGCTTCTCGATCCTCTCTAAAACTAGGAACGGACCAACATATCTTGTGGCCAGTTTCCTTGAATTCCCAAATCGTACCACACCCTTCATCAGTGATACCTTAATGAAAACCTTATCTCCAACTGAGAATTCTAATTCTTTATGCCTCTTATCTGTGTAACTCTTCTGTCTGGACTGAGCTTCCTTCATCCTTTCTCGGATCAACTCAATCTTCTATGTCGCCTCTCTAACCATATCTAGACCTTAGACTAATCTTTCTCTAGTCTCCAACCAACATGCTGGTGATTTGCATGGCCTTCCATTCAAAGCTTCAAAAGGCGCCATTCCTATACTAGTTTGATAACTATTATTATAGAAAAACTCCACTAAATGTAGGTGATATTCCTAAGATCCACCAAAGTCCAATACACAACCTCTTAGTAAATCCTTGAGTACCTTATTGACTCTCTCTGTCTGCCCATCCATCTGAGGATGATATGCAGTACTCATATTAAGCTTGGTACCTAACACATCCTGTAGACTCTTCCAAAATTCTCTAGTGAACAAAGCATCCCTGTCACTGACTATACTACTAGGAATTCCATGTAGCCTAACTATGTTCTTCATGAACAACTTAGCTAATACAAGTGTCATCCTGGTTAACTTAACTGGAATGAAATGGGCACTCTTGGTCAACCTGTCCACTATGAACCATATACCTTCATTTCCTCTATTCGACCTTGGAAAACTTTCTATAAAATCCATGGATATCGAATCCTACTTCCAAATTGAAATCTATAAAGGCTAAAACAACCCACTTGACTTTTGATGTTCGGCCTTCACTTGTTGACAGTTTGCACACTGCCTAACCCACAAGCCAACATCCCTATTCATACCTTCCTAAAAGAAGCTCCTTTTCATATCTTGATACATCTTAGTCCCTCCAAGATGAATCATAAATTTGAACCGATGACATTATCTAAGAACCTCTTTGCTATCCAGCCCTTTGGTCCGGCCATATTCAGACTGACTAGACAAGTTAGACTGGGCGATCATCGATGAAGACAACCTGGAGAGATGATTATTAGGCTCAGAGATTAAGCGTAGGTGATGATATGAAGCGACGATCAACCGAGGCCAACCAATAGACTCTCTAGAATATTATAAGTATGGAATAATGCCTTTCCTAGGCAAGGGTTCAGTGCCTATCCCTTACCTTAGGGGATCAGTACATATCCTCAATTAACTTCCCAAACTTAGTGAGATCGATATAGAGCGAATAGGAAGGCCCTATGAGGCCACATTCCAAGTTTCAAGTCATTTGGAGTTCGTATGCTCAAGTTATGGGAAAATTACTTCACCTATCAAAAGGGATCGGTATAAAAGGGATCGGTATAAAAGGGGTCGGCATAAAAATGGATCGGTATAAAAAAGGGTCAGCATAAAAAGAGGTCAGTATAAAAAGGGATCATCATATTCACCTTCACTACATATTGCAATAGTATTCGATCAATAACTAAAAATCTATAGATGCTATCAACATGAAACTTAGAGTACAAGCTAATTAGGACATGTGAAACACCCCATAGGGATCGCATGGCATTTGGAGCAAGTTGGAGGGATCAATACCAATCCCTCTAGAGGGATTGGCAGAAATCAGAATTCAAGCAACAATACTTCACGGAAAATGTGATATCTCACAAACTACACGTCGGAATTGCACGAAATTTAGGGAGCAAGTAGCTAACATCATAAGACATCCCTCATAGGGATCGCAGCCCATTTGGATGCTTTTATAGGGGTCCAAACCGACGCCTATTGTGGGCCCCGATGGGCCTGCAAATTGTTGAGTCTCCTCATCTTGGTCTTTTGAACTTTCTGATAGAATATCAATCCAATTTATGCATGTCTTTCCCTATAATACAGCAGGCATGGCGTCAGAAAATGGACCTTCTTTGGCCTCGGGAGGCTCTGCCATTTTTATTCTTGAACCTTGTATTAATGAATCCTAGCTGATCCAAATATTCTTATAATTGTAATCCAGTGAAAGGTTAATAAAAATGTGAAGTGGATGTAGGCCAAGATTGTCGAACCACTATAAAAATCTATATGTTCATTTACTTTTATGCTATGTTTTTTATTTCATTCATTGTTTAATCTCCATGAGATTCTATGGGTGTTGATGTCCATTTTTGGCGTCAACATTTTGGTGCTTTCATTGAGAGATGAATTCTCAGCTTGATTGGATCTCATCGTCTATTGGTGGATTTCCATATTCGTGAGATATATCCAGCTTTCAAACGATAAACTTCCTATTCTACTCAGATTTGAAGAAGATCTAAAGGAACCTAATAGCCGTGTTAAAAGCACTGAATCTACTTCTCGTATTTTTGGAGGATCCAATTATGCTAGTATTCTTGTTTGGAGTCGTTCATGTGTTCATGTCCATTTGGAAGGGATCGGATTCACTTGTGTATGCAAGATCTTGCAATCAGATGTTAAAGTTTGCACTAAAGTTAAGTGATGTCCTATCCTCTTTGAAGGCCTAGATGGCCGATCCCTCTCTAAAGGCCATGATGGCTGATCCCTCTCCAATCTCGTCAATACCGAACCCTCTAGATAGCATATATGTCGAACCCTCCAGATAGCATATATGCCGAACCCTCCAAATAGCTTATATGGCGAACCCTCCATATAGCGTATATGCCGAACCCTCCATATAGTGTTTATGCCGAACCCTCCAGATATAGTATATGTCGAACACTCTAGATAGCATATATGCCGAACCCTCCAGGAATCAATTATACCGATCTCTCATTCAAGTCTTTTGGATGATCCCTCTAAAAGACCCAAATACGGATCCCTCTCCAAAGATGTCAATACCGATCCCTCCAATGTTCGTATGCCACTCCCTCTCCTATGCCAAACGACTGACCCTTCACCAAGGCAATTCAGTCGATCTCTATACTACCGATCCCTATGCCATATTCATATAAAATCAAACCCTTGTTTAATCATTCCCTGTTCAAAAAAAATATGGATCAGGTACGACCCCTTTTTTCAAAAAAGAAAATCTTTTTCGAGTACGATCCAAATTTTAAGAAAATGGCTTTAAAGACGGTGCGTTCATTTTAAACTCAACTCAAAGATGGTGTGTTCTATCCATTTCCCATACGTCTTATGACTGACCGAGGTATAGAGGATAAAGAGGTGGCTTTTGAATTGCAACCGAGGAACAGACTAGCAACACTTACTCAAACGATACTCCTGAAGGTTGGAGAACATAGATGATGTGACACTATGCTAACCCATGAAACTTTGGCCCAAAGCCAAACTCGGGTAAAAACATGGTTTTCCCCAAACAAACGCCAAAGTGATTCCTAGCGCCAATCACCAGGCCTTTGAATTTAGTGACTCCAAGCAAACCAACAATGGACTCCAAGCAACTAGCAGATTTTCCCGGGTCCGACTCCAAGTAACTTACCACTGATCCGTCAATACCGATCAATCTTGCTTTGCTCATATCTCGGGCATGTATACATCATTCACAAGAATAACAGGTAGTTGTAACTTAAAACCAAACTGGATTGCCGACGACTTAAGCATCTTCCCTAGTCGAAGCCTATTCATTGAAGCTGTTCGGTGTGCAATATATTCGATGACATTCAATGTACCAATCATATCAGTTTACTCAGGGAAAAACGACCCTGGACTATATCTCATGAATTCCTATATTCCTCGAAGGTGTATCGATTATGCGATTTATGCGATTATCGTCCAAATCCATCTCCTCATTCAATCAACCAGATCAGAAGTTTGTCGAGCGGTTTAGAATGCATGCGACCCACACCAAGGATGTGATGTCATTATCCAATTTATTCTAGATGCTAGCGAGGATATCATATTGATCGCGTTTGAGGGGAATCGACTCCCAGATAGATTTCAGCAGCTATTTAGTTGGAGTGCCTCCTATGACCTTGGATCGTTTATGTTACAAAGTGAATCAGAACCAAAGCAAGGAAGAGGTAGAGAAGAATAGGAGAAAAAACAATACAGGACCATTGCCTAAGGATTCAGATTCCAGTACACGAACCAAGATCTCAAAATTCAACTCATATGCTCCTTTGAACGATTAAATCGATAGCCTCTACTTGGAGACTCATGACTCAGAGCAGTACTGAAAATCTCCTTCGAGAAAGTCCACCAAAGCCCAGAGAAAATTCGGGGAATGTTGTATATTCCAAGATGCACACGGTCCTAATAATGGCGACTACAAACAGCTCCGAGATGTGACCGAAAAGCTGATTCGGAAAGGAAAGCTTTAACAATATGTGCAAGCCCTGTAAAATGGCGGGTAGAGAACATCCAATGCCTATTAATAAAGAACTCTGATTACCAATTAGACCACCGATGGTCGACATCCCGTTCAAAGGAGCTAGGGGCAAAGTGTAATAGCGAGCACAAGACGCTGCTTCGCTTATTATTGAGATTTATTCTGATCTTCTTTTAATTAGTTTATTTTAATTTCAATTTCAATTATGGTGTGAAGTACGACCAACTTGAACTGAACTACTTCCAAAATGATGCAGGTGACCAAGTACTCAAAGTTGGCTGCCATCCAACCCCCAGAAACCGTGATCGGACCAGTGGAGTTTAATCAAGACCATGTACTCAAATTTCATCAGCAACCATGTGCTTCTAACCTGGGGCCAAAGACTAGAGATGGAAAAGCTCATCATGGTCAGAACCCAATACAAAGCGGACATGACTGACCGTCCATTCATCGATCTCCATATTCGACTTGGAGACCTAAGTAAGGCTTGGAACGAATATGACCCGATCATCCACTCCTCGAGTCATAAAATAAAGTTCGACAAAATACAAATGCCTCTCCTAAAGCTCAGTGATGCTGGGATCTAATTAGATTGGACGTGATTTGATCCTCCACTCCTCGAGAACCGTCCAACCGATGTAGAATGCACACAGATGGAACTTCCAATAACCGGTTTTCTAGCGTTGGAGTTTCGTTAATGACTTCTGAGGAACGATCGATCTGCTACGCCCTGAAACTCAACTTCCCTGCAACAAATAACGAAGCTAAGTATGAAGCCTTGATCGCTACGCTCAAACTTGCAAGAGAACTAGGAGTGGAAACTTTACATATCTTATGTGATTTCTGGTTAGTGGTATGCCAAGTCAAGGAAGATTATCTTGCTAAGGGGCAATGTCTTGCTCCTTATCTCAGTCGGCTCCAAGAGCTACTGGCTAGTTTTGAGTATTACACCATTATACACATCCTTAGAAAACAAAATGAAAAAGCGGAGTCACTAGCCAGGCTGGCCAGTTCTGGAATGCGCGACAAATAGATTTTGTCCCAGTTGAAGTACTTAATATTCAAGACATGTACATGTGGAGATTGATTAGACCTTGGAGACGGAGCTAGAAATGGAGTCATGGATGGCCCCTACCAGAGACTATCAACAATGGGGAATTCTCCCTCAATAGAGGAATAAAAAATGACTGATCCTCATCAAAGCTTCACGCTGCATCATCCAAGAAGGAGTCTTGTGTAGAAAAGTCTTTCTCCATTCCACTGTTTCGGTGTATCACCCATGATGAAATCAAACGAGTCTTGAAAGAAGCCCATGAAGAAGAATGCAATGATTACACCAGGGGCAAACCCCGACAAAGAAAATACTCTGCTACGGGTATTACTGGCTGACTATCAATCGAGATGCAGCTTATCATGCTAGACAATGCAACGAGTGCTAGATGTTTGCAAAAATCCAAGAGCCCTGCCGATGGAAATTACTTAAATGGCCAGTCCATAGTCGTTTTCCACTTAGGGCATTGACATCATTATCTTCTTGTGAATTCTAAAGGTGGTGCGAAATACGCCATTCTAGCAGTTGATTACTTCACCAAAGGGGTTGAAGCAGAACTTTTAATCATGATCACGACGAAGAAAATAATCAAACTCATTGTCCGGAACATCATCTGTCATTTTGACCTTCCATGAACCATTATAACTGGTACTGAAGCAAAATTCGATAGCGCTAAATTTAAAAACTTCTGCCATTGGCATCATATTGAAAAGAGATTTGCGATAGTTGCTCGCCCTCTAGCAAATGGACGGGTTGAAGCTGTGAACAAAATCATATAGTCTGTTCTGAAGAAACATTTAGATAAGGCTAGAGGAAAGTGGATCGTTGATGTAACACCCCTAATTTTTGTTTAACATTATTCAGGTCATTTAATTAGATAAATTAAATAGAATAATATGGTTGATTAAGGAGTTGAGATTTAATTGTCAATTAACTTGGCCATGGCTAAACTAATGAATGTATAAGTATGGTTTATAATTTATAAGTTAGAAAAATAAGAGGAGGGCAATATTGGAATAGCCATACCCATATATCCTTAAACCCTTCCTTATTCTCACCTACCATTTCATAAATCAAAATAAACATAAAAGAGAAGATATAGCTAGCCATTAAAACACCTAAGGAGATCAAAAACCTTGGATTATCCAAGAGAGAAAGGTAGAAGATTAAAGCTAAGGCAAATCTCAAACTCCAACAACTTAATCAAGGTGAATAATAGCGTAAATCATGTGATTTGTCCTTGTTTTAGTTCGGTTATGGATATTTACCAAATGTATTTTGCTGTGTTGATCATGTTTAGATCTAATAATCATTGTTTGGATAGAATTATGATTTATGATGATTTATTGGAATTTTTATCAAATTAAAATGATGGTTATTAAAGTAAAAACATTAGTAAACGACCTCCAAATGACTTGATTTTGGGATATGTTGTGTAAAACGTAATTTTGGAGATAATTTTTTAATTTCATAATTTTTGGAGTCAGTAGAAATATTTAATGAATTTTCTAAGGTGAAAAAGTCATTTATTTCGGGTTTTAATTATTAAAAATAATAAAATAACGAATTTTGGTTTGAAATTTTTATATGATGAAAAAAATGTTATTTCAGATTTTTGGTGAATTTTTGGGATTTTACCCAAGTGATTTCGATTTATTATGAATTTTTTAAGCTAAAAAGGCTTAATAATTATATTAAAATATTAATATAATTAATTATTTTGAAAATAATTTTTGAAATAATAAATCTGATCTATAGCAGTTTTTCTACAAAGAAAGTGTTAAAGTATGTCATTAACCAATATAAATTTGACAAAGGATAGGAGTCGGTGAAAAGAATATACTTTAATTAGCAAAATAACAGTTTTTAAGTTATTTACGACTCTACCATTCAAGCTTTCGACTTAGATACCTTTCGACTAAGCAACCTTTCGACTTAGAACATTCTAAAGCACTTCTAGACTTTTCTGTAGCATTTTGTAAGAACCTTTTGACTTAGATACCTTTTGACTAAGTAACATTTCGACTTAGATCATTCTGCAGCATTTCTGAATCTTTCTGCACCATTTTTGAAGAACCTTTCGACTTAGATACCTTTCGACTAAGTAAACTTTCGACTTAGTCAAAAGCTACCTTTCGACAGTAGTTGTAAACGTTGCGGAAGCCCTTTTGTAGCAGTTTTCTCCAGCTTTGTGTGTAAACTTCAAATAGGCATAACTCACTAACCGTAAGCCCGTTTTTCTATTGTGACCACTCTACGGAAAGGGAAACCATCATTTGAACACAATGAAATAGGTTAGAGACCTTAATTCTATACTTATAAAAATTTATAGCTAAAACAAAGCTTTACATTTTCGAAGGAGTCGATTTCTTTGCTTTCGAATACGTTTGCTTTGTTTTCTTTGCCTTCGAGGGGGATACTTTCAAAGGGGTTGTAAAAAATTATTTTCTTTTGACCAAGTTTTATACTTTCGAAAGGTAGAATTTAAAGTATTATAAGGCATGAGCCTAATGTTATCAAGAGCTTTCGAAGGAGGTTATCCTATGAAGTCGAAAGCTAGGTTTCAAAGGTAGCGAAAGGTTTTATGACCCAAACTCTATTTTTAAAGGAAAACCATGGCTATATTAAAGGAGTTTTTATAACGGTTTAAGAAGAATCTATCTTTGATAAATTAAACCCAAGGGAGTGGGATTGCTACGTTGTTACATTACTTCTTCTAATATGAATATATTCACTTTATAATGGACACATAACTATATTTCAGGGAAAAATGGTAGGAGAACCAGTTAGATTAACCTAATAGTGAATATAAATTGAATAAACTCATGAATGAGAAGAATTGCATCTAGAAGGTCGGGAAGACTAGAATATAGGATGCTATAATTTAAAGGAAAAATATTGGCAGGGGCCAATAGGTTTATAGTAAGCCCATGAAAACCGTATGATATTGGCAAGAGCCAATAGGTACAAAGTTAGCCCATGAAAACTATGTATAATGAGGGTGTCAGACAGACAGGTTCATAGTTAGCCCATGAAAACTATGTGTAAATGAAGATGTCAGATAGACAAGTTCATAGCAAGCCCATGAAAACTATGTAATTGGACAGGGAGTCCTTAAATGTTTAACCGTTATTAGTTAGCCCATGAAAACTACTAGGTTAATAGTAATCCTAGGAACTATAATTGAGATAGATAGTCAGAATGAATGGTAATGGGTAATCCAGATTTAATTTGCTTTTTTTGCGTATCATCATAATATTTTGGAAATGTATGTTTTAACTATTGTGGATCAGGAGCGCAGAATATGTTTTTATAAAGGTTTTAGGGTAATAGTGAGTGGAAAACCCTTTCCGTTAAGCGGCGTGATCTCATTAGATATCTAAAAGTTGAGATGTTAGACTATTATTCATACCAGGCTTTATGTCTAACTCGAAGTTTTTGTTTTCCCCTTAAACTCTTGGGTACTCAAGTTATTTTGAGTAGTTTGAGACTTAAGGTTTTCAGGTTCTCTTCTCTGACGAATAAAGCTTTCGGAGACGTGCAGGAGGCAGATATATATTTAGAGTTTTTCTTTCCGCTATGTGTTTCGTTTGTATAGGCAGATTTATGAGGCTTACTATATACTCTGATCAACCAAGGGGGCATCTTCATATGTCGCTCTTGGCGTATTTGTAATAATTATATTTTGCTGAACGTGGTTAACGTAATTGGGGGATTATGTAATGAACATGATAGGTTTTTATTTGAATGTAGAAATATATTTTTGGAATTGTTAAAATTTTTCCATATTTTTGTGATCTGTGTATCAATGTATCTAGCACCGCCGTATTTGGTCGTCGAAGATTAATAACTATGGATGACTGCAGCATCCATAGTCGTTAGTTTTGGGCCTCCAAGTAGGGGATGCTACAAGTTGGTATCAGAGTAAAGGTTTATGATAAAACATAAAATAAACCAAACTTTTTCAAACATAATCCTAATAAATTAAAGAATAAGATTGGGGTTTGGGTTAACGTTATAGTAACGTATTTGTATTTGCTATATATAAGTACGTATTCCCCTCTCTCTTAGATCGTTCTTCTGTATCTTACTAAGGCTTGTATGCAGATTTACGAGAAAGAGGTATGAAAGTAGGAAACGGAAGAGTGAATATAGGTGGAGGAAGCACCACAACTAACGAAAACGCCCGACCCACTACAAGGAGACAAGCATGTCGATCATCAAATGCTAACCAAGATGTAACTATCAATGTGAGTGCTAGAACCCCACCATTAGATATGGGGATGATGTATCAGTTCTTCGTCTACTTGATGCAAGCTGGAGCAGCTGCAGGGGTAGTTGGAGGTAATGCTGTGAATGCTGGAGGAGCCAATCCTATGGCCCTAGTTGGCAATAACTATGCCAAGCTGAGCAGGGATTATACCAGTCTGGGAGGGAAGCCTTTTCTTGGAACAGAGGATGCTGTTGAAGTTGAGAACTAGATTTTGAGCTGTGAAAGGATCTTTACAGATTTAGGCTTGGATGATGGAGAGAAGAGAAGGCTAGCCTCTAGACAGTTGCAAGGGTTAGCGCTTCACTGGTGGAAAGTGTGACAGTCGGAGTTCCGAAGGAAGAGCTGATATGGGCTGATTTTAGATTTTGAGCATAGGTTCTTGTCCGAGGTTTCCAAGTCGGCATTGATGAGGAAGTTCATGGATATTGTACAAGGAGAGATGTCAGTGATCGAGTATGCTGCTAAGTTTGATGAGCTATCTCGATATGGTTATGCATTAGTTGACACTAATATTAGAAGGAATGAGATATTCATTTGAGTTTTGAGGCCAGAGCTAGGTAAAATAACCATGACTCATATTAGGAAGCCTTGTCATGTAGTTGTGGAGATGGTCATTCGCCATGAGGAGATGCTTGCTGTGTCTGTTAGGGAGAAACCAGTTGAGTCCCAGGGCCCTCAGGGAAAGAAAAGGAAATTCTTCAAGAAGAAAGGAGCCTAGAAAGGGGATGCTGCCAAGAAGGCGATGACTGATTTAGTGTGTTACAAGTGTGATAAGAAAGGCCATTATGCCAACGAGTGCAGAACGGGTAGAGGAAAGAAGCCTGCAGAGAAGAAGAATGTGAAATGCTTCAACTGTGACCAAGTTGGGCATTATAAGAGTCATTGTCCTAAGCCAGTCCGGGCAGACAGAGGGAAGGTGTTTGCTATTGGACCACCGTCTACTTCTAGGCCTACTGCCGTAGATAAAGGGAAAACTGTGATGGAAGGTACGCTTTTGATTCAGAGTATACCAGTTAGAGTACTTTTTGATACCGGTGCATCACACTCATTTATATCATAGTATTTGGTTGATAGGTTATGTATAGACCCACATACATTGTTACTTCCGTAAGGGTTGCAAATCCAATAGGAGGGCATGCAACTCTTGGGATGAGATGTAACCAGTTAGAATTTGATTTTCTCGGTCATAAGTTTGCATGCAGTTTGTATGTCTTTGATTTTGTAGACTTTAGGATTATCTTAGGTATGGATTGGTTGGGTAAGTTTGAGGCTAGGATATTTTCCCAAGATCGGGAAATACATTGAGACACCCCGATAGTCATAACCGAATCATTTTCTCGGTAGAGAATTCTAGTAAGAGTGTTTGTGCTTTATTGAGTGCCATGGAGGTTGGAGAAGAACTTAGTCAGGTTCATGTGGCTAGATAGTTCGCAGATGTCTTTGAGCCGGTTACTGGATTACCCCCAAAGAGAGCCATTGAGTTTTGGATAAACCTTGTACCGAGAGCCGAGCCTGTCAGTAGACCACCTAACAGGATGACACCGATAGAGATGAAGGAATTGAAGGTGCAACTAGTGGATCTTGAAGGGAGGAATTTTATTAGACCAAGAAGTTCACCTTGGAGAGTAGCTGTGGTATTTGTGAAGAAACCAGATGGGTCGTTAAGGATGTGCATCAACTATCGTAAGTTGAACGAAAGGACGATCAAGAATAGGTACCCTCTACCGAGGATATATGATCTGTTTGATCAGTTGAGTGGAGTCAGAGTATTTTCCCAGTTGGATTTGGCGACGGGTTCCATCAGTTGAGAGTGGTAGAGGATAGCATTCCGTTGATGGCATTTCGGACTATGTATGGCTCATATGAGTGGTTAGTGCCAATCGGACTGACGAATGCACATGCTTTCTTCATTGGCTTGATGAACCAGGTTTTCCAAGAGCACTTGGATAGGTTTGTGTTGATGTTCATAGATGACATTTTTGTGTACTCTAAAGATGAAAGAGAGAATGAGATTCATCTTAGAGTGGTGTTGGAAACGCAGAGGCAGAATCAGCTGAAGGCGAAGTTTTCCAAGTGTCATTTCTGGAAGAGAGAAGTTAAGTTCCTTGGTCATGTGGTTTCAGAGGAAGGATTGTCAGTTGATCTCGTTAAGATCGAGGCAGTCAATAATTGGAAGAGACTAGAGTCGGTAACCGAGATCAGGAGTTTTCTTGGACTTGCTGGCTATTACCGGAGATTCATCAAGGATTTTTCATGGATAGCAGTGCCTTTGACTAAATCGACCAGGAAGGACGTGAAGTTTGTTTGGTCCGACAAATGTGAGGAAGCATTCCTTAAGTTAAAGCATTTGTTAAACAATATGCCAGTGTTAGTAGTTCCGGACGGTAATCAAGGGTTGTAGTCTACACTGATTCATGTGGAACTGGATTGGGAGTAGTATTGATGCAAAGGGGCAAAGTTATTACTTACACATCTAGGCAGCTTAGACCGCACAAAGTTAGATATCCTACTCATGACTTGGAGTTAGCTGCGGTAATTTTTGCCTTGAAGATTTGGAGGCATTATCTTTTGGAAGAGAGATTTAAGTTGTTTATCGATCATAAGTCATTGAAGTATTTATTCTCTTAGAAGGAGTTGAATATGGGACAGTAGAGATGGCTGGAGTTTTTGGCAGCTAATGATTTCGGTATAGAGTATACTCTTGGGAAAGGAAATTAGGTAGCAGATGCCCTCGGTAGAAATCATCAGAATGTGGTATTAGCGATGTTGGTAGAATGGAAGGATCTAGAAGCTTTAGCCAGTTGTGGTGTGTAGTCGAGATCTACTGCTAGTTCTAGTTAGGGTACTGCCATGTTGTCTTGTTTAGAATTTCGACCAGTGCTGATCGAAAGGATAGCTTCTAAGCAAAGAGAAGATCTAGTTGTAGCCGAGAGGGTTAGAAGGCTTAAGGAAGGATCAGAGGTTGATGACCAAAAGGATTTCAATCTTGACCTGAGAGAATGGTTGAGAAAGAATGGACGGTTATGTGTTCCAGACATAGAGAACTTAAGGAGAGAGGTCCTTGAGGAATGTCATCGATTGAAGTTTACGATTCATCCTGGAGGAACCAAGATGTATCAAGACATAAAGAGGAGCTTTTATTGGGAAGGCATGAAGAGGGATATTGGCTTGTGGGTTAGGCAGTGTGTTAACTGTCAACAAGTGAAGGTTGAACATCAGAAGCCGAGTGGGTTACTTCAGCCTTTAGATATTCCAGTTTGGAAATGAGATTCGATATTGATGAACTTCATAGACGGGTTGCCAAGGTCAAGTAGTGGAAATGAGAGTATATGGGTTATAGTGGACAGGTTGACCAAAAGTGCCCACTTCATTTCAGTAAAAACAACCAGAACGGCACATGTTTTGGCAAAGTTTTTCATGAAGAACATAGTTAGACTTCATGGGATTCCTAGTAGCATTGTCAGTGGTAGAGATGAATTATTTACTAGCGAATTTTGGAGGAGTCTGCAAGAAGTATTAGGTACCAAGCTCAAGATGAGTACATCTTATCACCCACAGACGGACGGGCAGACAGAGAGAGTCAATAAGGTACTCAAAGATTTATTGAGAGCTTGTGTGTTGGACTTTGGTGGATCTTGGGAAAATCACCTACATTTGATTGAGTTTTCCTATAATAATAGTTATCAGATTAGTATAGGAATGGCGCCTTTTGAAGCTTTGTATGGAAGACCATGCAGATCGCCAACATGTTGGTTAGAGACTGGAGACAGATTGGTCTTAGGTCCAGATTTGGTTAGAGAGGCATCGGAAAAGATTGAGTTAATCCGAAGACGGATGAAGGAAGCTCAATTCAGGCAGAAGAGTTACGCAGATAAGAGGCGTAAAGACCTAGAGTTCTCAGTGGGAAACATTGTTTTCATTAAAATATCACCAATGAAGAGTGTGGTACGGTTTTGAAAGTCGGGAAATTTGGCCCCGAGATATGTTAGAACATTCTAGATTTTAGAGAAGATTCGAAAGCTCACCTATGGAGTAGAGTTACCGAGCAGTATTGTAACAACCCGAGATTTCGTACCAATTAATTATCGTCTCTAGACGATTAAATTTGGTTGTTAATTGCTGATGGAAGTTTTTAATCAGTGAAAATTCTTTTACAATTTTGATTAAAAGAGTATACGGGCTTTATAAATTCTAAATCTCAGCCCACTTGTTTTGTGCCGTGATATCTATCCAAAACAAACCCGTCTCCCCTTCATTTTTTTTATCATTTTCACAACCCTAAATCAAAACGAGAGAGAAATAAAAATGGCAGCCACGAATTCTTTTCGCGTTTGTTCATCCCCAAATTAGTGCTTCGTTCGATTTCGTTGTGCCGTGATTTCGACTTGCTCGATCGAGAGATGGATCACGTTTTGCTTGGTCGACGAAAATGGTGAGTTCTACTCATATCTAATTCCTACTCTAGTGAAATTAGGGTTTGAAACTCCTTGTATTTGTTCGTCTGAGTTTGTTTGAATTTGTCAAGTAGTTATTCTCGACCCCTTGATTAATACTAAGGTTGGGGATTTTGCTGACTTGCTCAATTTCGTAGATTTATTTGTTTGCTGGTCACAGTTTTGATTTTTGACTTGTTGATTTCCTTGGCTACCTCGGAGTTGGTTTGAAATGGTTAATTTGAATTCGTTGAGCTTTGTTCGACTGTGATATTGAACTTGCACTTAAACTTGTAATTTATAGATATATGTATATATATATATACAAACATTCATGTATGTATATATATATACAGTGTTCGAGTGCATTGTCGATCACCCTGCTTTGATTTGATAATGTCTTTGACACTTTAACAGTGGCGTCGTCTCTTAATACTGTTCGAACTTGTGTTGATTAACTTCGACAGGGCCTTGAGTTTTAAATATTGACTTTATTTTGTGAATTTGTGTTGACTTCGGTTTTGATTGATATTGTTGCTGTATCATAGACGACTTCGACTTATTCATCATATTAGTGTTGTCCACGGCTTTGAGTTCTTTGGTTGTAACTGGACTTGTTGCCTTATTGGTCATCACGACATTATTTTTCTGGTGACATCTGCCTTGACTTTGTTTGACAATGTTGATTTTTGATACTTTACTATTACCTTCTATGTTGGCACTGGCACTTGATATTTTTATCGTGGTTGACCTTGGTCATTTGCTTTGATATTGAACTGTTATTACATTTGATTCGGCTTCGATCATTTTCGACTTTTGGTATCACTGGCTTCGACTCGAATTCATATGCCTTGTTCATAACTGCACTTACTTGTTTATGCTTGATGTGGTGATTTTGATACTCTTGACTTGAAACTTGATTAACTTGTATGCTTGCTTGATTTCCTTGTTTTTCAATGTAGCATATACATGTTTACTTTGTCTTTTTGTTGTGCACTGGCTTTGAGCCCGTTGTGCAGTTCATATTTGCACTGTTTCATTTGATGGCTTTATCTTTGAGCCTGGGCATTGTGAGCTAGTTCATTTTTATGTTTATCACTTGTTTGCCTGTTCATGGTTGTATTGACTTTTTGTTGGTCTGCAACTCTAATCAAGTTGGCACTATTTTCTGGTCTGTAGCTCTTTGCACACATTAATCTCTTTGGTTATGTATTTAGTCAAGACATGCTTCTGTAGTCAATCTTGTTACTTTGTCTCGACTAATCCATTCGTTTGGCTGGTTTATATGTTTTTAGATGTGCATACAGCTTCCTTGTGCCTTTGTGATAACTGAAATTTGAATTGTTGTAACTGGTTGCAATTACAGTTTTCAGGGTGGTATTCGATCTTCATGTGCACTAATCATCATTTCTGTACTTTAGTCTGATTGGTGACTTTGTTGTTTGCATTTGCTCGAATGCATTTGGTTGCTTGTGGGCACATGTAATTCGATTGGGTAGCTTGTCACTGTGTTGCACTTGCTTGATCCAGTTTAGTAGTTGCATATTTATTGTGCACCTCATACAGTATAGCTACTTGACCATTTATGCTGACTTGAGTTTCATTCCTTTGTAGTTGTGTTGAGTCACAATAGTCGTGACTTGACCTCTACAATTTTGATTGTTGTTTGTATTCACTGTTGTGATGATTTCACGTACTGTGTGGCGAGGCAGTGAACGCGTGCGTGTACTGCAGCCACATAGAAATTTGGTTTGATTGATCATTTTGAGATTGTTGATTTGTTGATTTACACTGTTTAGTGTTATATTTGCCGTTATCCGATTCTCTTATCGAGAGGTTGGACATACGAGATTTCTGTGACTGTCGTATATTTGATATTTGATTATTACTGCTTCTGTGCATTAATAACTGAGTTTGAATTAGACTGACCCGTGTATTATTTTCTTTTGAATTTAATACTCGGGTCAGACCCGAGTTATTTCAGGTTGTAGATTTCTAGCTTTGGGTTGCCGCTTGAGCTATGAAGACTTTTCATATCTTTTGAAGGGGGTCTTTGTCTTTTTGTAGTAGTCAGTGTATTGATTTTGGTTGATATGTATTCATGTATATTAGTCGATAATGTACTTGTATATATATATATATATATATATATATATAACTTCCAGAGTCGACAGTTGTAGTTGTATCATATGTATTGTGTCAAATGTATTGTAACTGACATCAGTTATTATATATATGAGACTTTCTGTTTTATCTGTGTTCCGCAATTATATTATCTGTGTTATTATTATATTTATTGTCCTAAACTATTATAGCCACTGTGTAGTAGTTTTGAGTTTGTATCGGTATGTCGGATTTCCTCCTGAAATAAAAATGCATTTTATACTATCTGACATATCGGTGCTCGCACCAAGCAATTACATAGATGGTCGCTCCTCAACAGCCTTATTCTCCATGCTAGTTGATAGCATTACACCGTAGTGTTCTTGGCTAGCGTGGGTATAGAGGTGGGGTGTCACAGCTTGGTATCAGAGCCTGGGATTTAGGACAATTATAAAACATAACTTGGATGGAGCATGTGATACAACTATTTGTCGATGTTTTATCTCACATCTTTGTCTATGATTATCTTTGATTGTTAGGTATGAATTCCTAACGCTTATTCATGTGCATTTGATTTTGATTTCGTGAAAGTATTTTGGCTTCTGCCTCCATTTGTTTTGCGAACTCAAGTTGGGTTTTTGATGATGAGGATTTTGTTCTCGTGTTTTCGGCTTTGAATTGATTTAGCCGATGTTGATTTTGTTCGAATTTGGCCAATTAAAGCTATTTTGACCCCTGGACTTTGTTCTACTTTTGTGCTATGCTATGGGTGTCATTGTGCACCTGTTACACTGTGATGAAAAATAGCTCGACCGGTTGCAAATTGAGTGATTTTGATTTTTCACTCATATCTAGTTCGAATCTCAGCGATTTTGAACTTGATATTTTGTGTTTTCCTCGCCTTGATTTCCATTCGACTTCGGTCACGTTGTTTTTGTGAAATTGCTAATTTCTTGATTTCCAAGACTCTGACTTTGTTTGCCATTGGATTCTTTGATGATGATGTTGATTCATTTTGTACTCGACAGTGGCCATTAATTGTTGACTTCGGCATTGACTTGATTCTTATTTTTGTTGAAGTCATTTATGCATTTATGCTCGTTTTGCTTTGTTTTTCCAATTGATAATTGATTCTTCTTTTCCAATTAGTTGTTATCACCTTTGTCGACTTTGATAACTTCTATTTCTGGGATTTTTGGGTATTTCTACTTTGATGAATTTGGAATCGAATTCTTTGGATTTTATTCACGTCTTCGAATGTGAATTTTAGTGAATTGATTTGGTTTTCAAATTTAATTGATTCTTGATCATTTCCCCGATTTGTTGCTATCATTTATTAGCAACTTTAATGACATTTTCTTTGGGATTTTTGTGAATATACTTTTTGATGGAATTAGTATCGATTTCTTTGGATTCTATTCACATCTTTGTATGTGAAATCTTGTGATTGATTGTTTCTACAATCATTTTTGTGATTTTTCACTTTGAAAATATAAAGGTTTTCTATACTAGTAGTAAATATTAAAATCCATTTCTCCAAACGATTTCAATACTATTTTACTACAAAGCTCTTTTCCTAAACCATTTTCCAATCTATTAGTATATACAAACCTTTATTTCACTCGTATGAGAAATTGAATTAAACGGCTTAGTAAAACAAGTGGTATGAAACACTTGCGTTTACTTCGTCGGTTAACTCCTGGACTTGTTCGATTGAACCTTTTGTGACAATTTTCTAGTGAAGATCTACAGTTTGTTCGTAAATATTTGAGTTAAGCAAGTGGTTATGGGACATGAAGCTTAACTCTTATATTCACTAACTTAGGGTAATTGACACTCCTTGATGATCATGACGATCATTTTTGTGATTTAGACTAGCAACTGTGCGATGTCTTTTTGTCTGCGAGGGAGACTAAACCCCGTTTGTGTGATGTTTCACCATCACATAGAAGTGGGGTAGCGACCCACGGTCTTCGGGCCATTCTTGTGGAGCTTCGGCTCAAAATTAATGGTTGGCCACCATGAGATAGCTTCTCGTTCATGTGATACCGGTCGGTGAGTTTTCATGCTCCCATTTTGTGATAGGCCTTCCCCTTTTTATGATTTAGACTAGAGATTGTGCGATGTCTCTTTGTCTACGAGGGAGACTAAACCCCGTTTGTGTAATGTTTCGCCATCGCATATGTGGGGTAGCGCCCTACGGTCTTCGGACCATTCGTATGTCAAAATTTAATGGTTAGCCACCATGAGATAGCGTCTCATTTTGTGATACCGGTGTTTTGAGTTTTCATACTCCCGTTTTGTGATAGGCCTCCCCCCTCTTTGTGTTTTCTGGATTTCTTGTGTAGATTTCTAGAATTTGTGTTTTCTGGATTTCTTGTGATGATTTCTAGAATTTGTGCTTCACCAATTTTCGTGATTTCTATTGATAAGTTTTATCAATTTTTGGTGCATTGGTGAATTCGTGTGTCATTGACTTGTTATGAATACAAGTTTAGGGTATGGTATCCCTTTCTATCTTTGAGAAGATTCTTGTGACATTTTTGATGAATGAAAATTCATTGGTATTATATTTTGATGCCAGTTATTTTGATGAGATTTTGACGTGTTAACTTCAGTAACCGTCAATTTTAAAATGGATTTACAAGCGGTTCTCCCGTAATGCTGATTTTGTTGTCCGTTTTTACGGTATTTTGAGAAGTGCAATTTCCTTATCAAAGTTGCTACTGATGTTGCTAATTTAATCACGTGTTTTCAAAATTCGTTATTTTTAAAAGTTGTTTCAAAATATAAATTAAAATTGTTTTCAAAATTTTTACAGTTTGCATTTTCAAAAGAATGAGGAAGCGATTTAAACGTTTCAGCAAAATCGAGGACTATGACCCCTTTTCTTTTACTGATTCGCTTAATTCCGGACTTGTCCGTTTGAGAATGTGAAATGTTATTTTTAGAATACACAATTTTGTACTTTCAAGGAAACGATGAAGAGAATTAAACGATTTAGTAAAACTCGTGGATTATGGGACATGTGCGTTTGCTATTTCGGTTAATTCCGGACTCGTTAATTGAAATAATTGTGATTTCTGATTGTCGTTTTTGATAATCGGATATTTGTGATTTCTGATTATCGTTTTTGATAATCGGATATTTGTGATTTCTGATTATCGTTTTTGATAATCGGATATTTGTGATTTCTGATTATCGTTTTTGATAATCGGATATTTGTGATTTCTGATTATCGTTTTTGATAATCGGATATTTGTGATTTCTGATTATCGCTTGTGATAATTAGATATTTGAGATTCTAATTGTCGTTTTGATAATTAAATATTTGTTGATTTGATTATCGTTTGAGATAATTAAATATTTTTCGATTTGATTATCGTTTGTGATAATTGAATACTTGTGATTTGTGGTTTAATTATCGTTTGAGATAATTAAATATTTGTGATTTGAAAATTCGATTATCATTTTGATAATTGAATATTTGCGATTTGAGATTTGATTATCATTTTGATAATTAGGTAATTGCTAATTTTGCTGATTATAAGATTTTCTAGTCTCTAATTGTTTCTAGATTATGTTGATTGTATTGAATTGCTGTTTTCTACCTATCTCTGTTGATAGTTAGAGTTTGCTGATTATAAAGTTCGTGTTTTCTATTTATCTGCTGGATAACTAGATATTTGCAGTTTTGCGATTTGCGAATTTTGTTTTTCTAATTATCTTTGTTGATAATTAGATTTTGCTATTTTCTAATTATCGTATCGATAAATAGATATTGCTGATTTGTGATTTCTGAATTCTAATTGTCTAATTGATAATTGAATATTGCTGATAATTGCGTTCATTCAGTTTTGTTGTTTTTGATTATCTATTTGATAGTTATATTTTGTTGAGAATTGTGAATTTCTTTTATGAAATTAAAATATTTCTTTGATGTTTGAATTATCTACCTTTATTTTTCTAGCTTAACCAGTTTAAGTTAGAAAATTTATTGTTAACCTTAATTATGAAAATTGCGGGGACGCAATTTCTATAAGGAGGGGAGTCTGTAACAACCCGAGATTTCATACCAATTAATTATCGTCTCTAGACGGTTAAATCTGGTTGTTAATTGCTGATGGAAGTTTTTAATCAGTGAAAATTCTTTTACAATTTTGATTAAAAGAGTATACGGGCTTTATAAATTCTAAATCTCGGCCCACTTGTTTTGTGCCGTGATATCTATCCAAAACAAACCCGTCTCCCCTTCATTTTTTTTTATCATTTTCACAACCCTAAATCAAAACGAGAGAGAAATAAAAATGGCAGCCATGAATTCTTTTCGCGTTCGTTCGTCCCCAAATTAGTGCTTCGTTCGATTTCGTTGTGCCGTGATTTCGACTTGCTCGATCGAGAGATGGATCACGTTTTGCTTGGTCGATGAAAATGGTGAGTTCTACACATATCTAATTCCTACTCTAGTGAAATTAGGGTTTGAAACTCCTTGTTTTTGTTCATCTGAGTTTGTTTGAATTTGTCAAGTAGTTATTCTCGACCCCTTGATTAATACTAAGGTTGGGGATTTTGCTGACTTGCTCAATTTCATAGATTTATATGTTTGTTGGTCACAGTTTTGATTTTTGACTTGTTGATTTCCTTGGCTACCTTGGAGTTGGTTTGAAATGGTTAATTTGAATTCGTTGAGCTTTGTTCGACTGTGATATTGAACTTGCACTTAAACTTGTAATTTATAGATATGTATATATATATATACAAACATTCATGTATGTATATATATACAGTGTTCGAGTGCATTTTCGATCACCCTGCTTTGATTTGATAATGTCTTTGACACTTTAACAGTGGCGTCGGCTCTTAATACTGTTCGAACTTGTGTTGATTAACTTCGACAGGGCCTTGAGTTTTAAATATTGACTTTATTTTGTGAATTTGTGTTGACTTCGGTTTTGATTGAAATTGTTGCTGTATCATAGACGACTTCGACTTATTCATCATATTAGTGTTGTCCATGACTTTGAGTTCTTTGGTTGTACCTGGACTTGTTGCCTTATTGGTCATCACGACATTATTTTTCTGGTGACATCTGCCTTGACTTTGTTTGACAATGTTGATTTTTGATACTTTACTATCACCTTCTATGTTGGCACTGGCACTTGATATTTTTATCGTGGTTGACCTCGGTCATTTGCTTTGATATTGAACTGTTATTACATTTGATTCGGCTTCGATCATTTTTGACTTTTGGTATCACTGGCTTCGACTCGAATTCATATGCCTTGTTCATAACTGCACTTACTTGCTTATGCTTGATGTGGTGATTTTGATACTCCTGACTTGAAACTTGATTAACTTGTATGCTTGCTTGATTTCCTTGTTGTTCTATGTAGCATATACATGTTTACTTTGTCTTTTTGTTGTGCACTGGCTTTGAGCCTGTTGTGCAGTTCATATTTGCACTGTTTCATTTGATGGCTTTATCTTTGAGCCTGGGCATTGTGAGCTAGTTCATTTTTATGTTTATCACTTGTTTGCTTGTTCATGGTTGTATTGACTTTTTGTTGGTCTGCAACTCTAATCAAGTTGGCACTATTTTCTGGTCTGTAGCTCTTTGCACACATTAATCTCTTTGGTTATGTATTTAGTCGAGACATGCTTCTGTAGTCAATCTTGTTACTTTGTCTCGACTAATCCATTCGTTTGGCTGGTTTATATGTTTTTAGATGTGCATACAGCTTCCTTGTGCCTTTGTGATAACTAAAATTTGAATTGTTGTAACTGGTTGCAATTATAGTTTTCAGGGTGGTATTCGATCTTCATGTGCCCTAATCATCATTTCTGTACTTTAGTCTGATTGGTGACTTTGTTGTTTGCATTTGCTTGAATGCATTTGGTTGCTTGTGGGCACATGTAATTCGACTGGGTAGCTTGTCACTGTGTTGCACTTGCTTGATCCAGTTTAGTAGTTGCATATTTATTGTGCACTTCATACAGTATAGCTAGTTGACCATTTATGTTGACTTGAGTTTCATTCCTTTGTAGTTGTGTTGAGTCACGATAGTCGTGACTTGACCTCTACAATTTTGATTGCTGTTTGTATTCACTGTTGTGATGATTTCACGTACTATGTGGCGAGGCAGTGCACGCGTGCGTGTACTGCAGCCACACAGAAATTTGGTTTGATTGATCATTTTGAGATTGCTGATTTGTTGATTTACACTGTTTAGTGTTATATCTGCCGTTATCCGATTCTCTTATCGAGAGGTTGGACATACGAGATTTCTGTGACTGTCGTCTATTTGATATTTGATTATTACTGCTTCTGTGCATTAATAACTGAGTTTGAATTAGACTGACACGTGTATTATTTTCTTTTGAATTTAATACTCGGGTCAGACCCGAGTTATTTCAGGTTGTAGATTTCTTGATTTGGGTTGCCGCTTGAGCTATGAAGACTTTTCATATCTTTTGAAGGGGGTCTTCGTCTTTTTGTTGTAGTCAGTGTATTGATTTTGGTTGATATGTATTCATGTATATTAGTCGATAATGTACTTGTATATATATATATATATATAACTTCCAGAGTCGACAGTTGTAGTTGTATCATATGTATTGTGTCAAATGTATTGTAACTGACATCAGTTATTATATTAATGAGACTTTTTGTTTTATCTGTGTTCCGCAATTATATTATCTGTGTTATTATTATATTTATTGTCCTAAACTATTATAGCCACTGTGTAGTAGCTTTGAGTTTGTATCGGTATGTCGGATTTCCTCCTGAAATAAAAATGCATGTTATACTATCTGACATATCGGTGCTCGCACCAAGCAATTACATAGATGGTCGCTCCTCAACAGCCTTATTCTCCGTGCTAGTTGACAGCATTACACCGTAGTGTTCTTGGCTAGCGTGGGTATAGAGGTGGGGCGTCACAAGTATGGCAGGTGTCCATAATGTATTCCATGTGTCGCATCTTCGCAAGTATGTGCATGATCCAGAGGCTACTATTCCTTAGACAGAGTTGGGGGACTTGGTAGTAGAGCCTGATTTGACTTTTGTTAGACAACCAGTTCGGGTTGTAGTGAGAGATGAGAAAAGATTGAGGACCAAAACAGTCAAGTTGGTGAAAGTTCAATGGAGCGACAACGAGAAGGACTTTACTTAGGAGACAGAGGACACGATTCTAGATGCGTATCCTGATCTGTTTTGAGAGTATGTTCTATATTTGTTTTATATAGAATTATTAGCTGGTAGGACAAACTAGCTTTTGTTTGTATGGTTGTTATGCTTGTTTGTAGTCCTTATTGAATTTCGAGGACGAAATTCTTTAAGGAGGGAGCCTGTAACACCCCTATTTTTGTTTAACATTATTCAGGACATTTAATTAGATAAATTACATAGAATAATGTGGTTGATTAAGGAGTTGAGATTTAATTGTAAATCAACTTGGCCACGGCTAAACTAATGAATGTATAAGTATGGTTTATAATTTATAGGTTAGGAAAATAAGTGGTGGCAATATGGGAATAGCCACACCCATATACACTTAAACCCTCCCTTACTCTCACCTACCATTACATAAATCAAAATACACATAAAAGAGGAGATATAACTAGCCATTGAAACACCTAAGGATATCAGCAAACTTGAAAGATCTAAGAGAGAAAGCTAGAAGATTATAGCTAAGGCAAATCTCAAACTCTAACAACTTAACCAAGGTGAATAATAGTGTAAATCATCTCATTTTTCCTTATTTTGGTTTGGTTGTGGATAGCAACCAAATGTATTTTGCTGCATTGATCATGTTTGGATCTAATAATCATTATTTGGATAGAATAATGATTTATGGTGATTTATTGGAATTTTTATGGAATTAAAATGATGGGTTTTAAAGCAAAAGCCATAGTAAACGACCTCCAAATGACTTGATTTTGGAATATGATGTGTAAAACGTAATTTTGGAGATGTTTTTTTAATTTCATAATTTTAGGTGTTAATAGGAATATTTTATGAATTTCCTAAGGTGAAAAAGGCATTTATTTCGGGTTTTAATTATTAAAAATAATAAATTAATGAATTCTACCTTGAAATTTTTATATGATGAAGAAAATATTATTTTGGATTTTGGGTGACCTGTTGAGATTTTTCCCACGCGATTTCGATTTATTATGAATTGTCTAAGCTAAAAAGGCTTAATAATTATATTAAATATTAATATAATTAATTATTTTGAAAATAATTTTTGAAATAATAAATCTGATCTATAACAGCTTTTCTACAAAGAAAGTGTTAAAGTATGTCATTAACCAATAGGAATTTGACAAAGGATAGGAGTTGGTGAAAAGAATATACTTTAATTAGCAAAATAACAGTTTTTAAGTTATTTATGACTCTGCCATTTAACATTTTGACTTAGATTCCTTTCGACTAAGTAACCTTTCGACTTAGGTCATTCTGCAGCATTTTGAAGGAACCTTTCGACTTAGATACCTTTCGACTAAGTAACCTTACGACTTAGATCATTCTACAACACTTCTGGACCTTTTCTGCATCATTTTGGAAGAACCTTTAGACTAAATAAACTTTCGACTTAGACAAAAGCTACCTTTCGACAATAGTTGTAAACGTTGCGGAAGCTCTTTTGTACCAGTTTTCTCCAGCTTTGTTTTCAAACTTCAAATAGGCATAACTCTCTAACCGTAAGCCCGTTTTTCTATTGTGACCACTCTACGAAAAGAGAAACCATCATTTGAACACAATGAAATAGGTTAGAGACCTTAATTCCACACATATAAAAAGTTATAGCTAAAACAAAGTTTTACATTTTCAAAGGAGTCGATTTCTTTGCTTTCGAATACGTTTGCTTTGTTTTCTTTGCCTTCGATGGAGATACTTTCAAAGGGGTTGTAAAATTGTTTTCTTTTGACCAAGTTTTATACTTTCTAAAGGTGGAATTTAAAGTATTATAAGGCAGGAGCCTAATGTTTTCAAGAGCTTTCAAAGGAGGTTATCCTATGAAGTCGAAAGCTAGGTTTCAAAGGTATCGAAAGGTTTTATGATCCAAACTATATTTTTCGAGGAAAAACCATGGCTATATTAAAGGAGCTTTTATAATGGTTTAAGAAAAATCTATCTTTGATAAATTTAACCCACGGGAGTGGGAGTGCTACGTTGTTACATTGCTTCTTATAATATGAATATATTCACTTTATAATGGACCCATAACTGCATTTTGGGGGAAAATGGTAGGAGAACTAGTGAGATTAACCTAATAGTGAATATAAATTGAATAAACTCCTGAATGAGTAGAATTGCATCCAGGAGGTCAAGAAGACCAGAATATAAGATGTTATAATTTAAACGAAAGATATTGACAGGGGCCAATAGGTTTATAGTAAGCCCACGAAAATTGTATGATATTGGCAGGGGCCAATAGGTTCAAAGTTACCCCATGAAAACTATGTATAATGAGGATGTCTAATAGAGAGGTTCATAGTTAGTCCATGAAAACTATGTGTAAATGAAGATGTCAGATAGACAGGTTCACAATAAGCCCATGAAAACTATGTAATTGGACAGGGAGTCCTTAAATGTTTAACCGTTATTAGTTAGCCCATGAAAACTAATAGGTTAATAGTAATCCTAGAAACTATAATTGAGACAGATAGTTAGAATAAATGGGGATGGGTAATCTAGATTTGATTTACTTTTTTGCATACCATCATAATATTTTGGAAATGTATGTTTTAACTATTATGGATGCATGAGCACAGGATATGGTTTTATAAAGGTTTTAGGATACTAGTAAGGGGAAAACCCGTTCCGCTAAGCGGCGTGGTCTCACTAGATATATAAAAGGATTGAGATGTTAGATTATTATTCATACAAGGCTTTATATCTGACTCGAAGTTTTTTTTTCCTCTTAAACTCTCGGGTACTCAAATTATTTTGAGTAGTTTGGGACTTAAGGTTTTTAGGTTCTCTTCTCTGACGAATAAAGCTTCCGGAGACGTGCATGAGGTAGATAGATATTTAGAGTTTTTCTTTCCGCTGTGTGTTTTGTTTGTATAGGCAGATTTATGAGCCTTATTATATACTCTTATCAACCAAGGAGGCATCTTCATATGTCGCTCTTGGCATATTTGTAATAATTATATTTTGCTAAATGTGGTTAACGTAATTTGGAGATTATGTAATGAACATGATAAGTTTTGATTAAATGCAGAAATATGTTTTTTGAATTGTTAAATTTTTTCCATATTTTTGTGATCTGTGTATCAATGTATCTAGCACCCTGTATTTTGTCGCCGAAGATTAATAACTATGGATGACTGCAGCATCCGTAGCTATTAGTTTTGGACCTCTAAGTTGGAGATGTTACAGTTGAACTCTCATCAACATTATGGGCATATAGAACCACCCACAAGTCCACGACTGGCCATACTCCATTCACCCTTTCCTACGGCTCTGAGGCCGTCATCCCTGTAGAACTTGAAGTCCCCTCTCATCGAGTGACTTTTTACAATCCCTATTTCATTATAAAATAATACATAAACAAGGAACTGCAATCCAATTACAATTGAACTAGAAGGAATTGGTGATGACTCGTGAGCATACAAACGCATCCTAGAGCGAATGACAAGAACATGTACCTGAGCGTGCACGTGTATATTCAAAAAATTCAGCTTTTTGAAATCGACAGAAATTGAATTTTCACTTGGAGTTATTAAAGAAAAGACTAGATCAGATAGACAAAGCTTATTAGTCCTCTAAAACCGGACAAAAATAACAACTGATGGAATACAATACTAAATTTATACTATTGGAAATCGACCAAGCGTCATGACGATCAAAGAAGGATACAACACTTTGGGAGGATAAAATGGAAGGACAACAATTATTCAAGAAACTGGATGGATTTCTTTTTAGCGACTCTAACTTGCTTCGATTCAAAGCACATCATGTATAGAACAAGACGTATATTAGGGGGAAAGTGTTATCTGGCCTTTTGGTCCGGCTATATTCAGACTGACTAGACAAGTTAGACTGGGCGATCATCGATGAAGACAACCTAGTGAGATGATTATTAGGCTCAGAGATCAAGTGTAGGTAATGATATAAAGCGACGATCAACCGAGGCCAACGGATAGACTCTCTAGAATATTCTAAGTATGGAATAATGCCTCCCCTAGGCGAGGGTTCAGTGCCTATCCCTTTCCTTAAGGGATCGGTACATATCCTCGATTAACGTCCCAAACTTGGCGTGATCGATACAGAGTGACTAGGAAGGCCCCATGAGGCCACATTCCAAGTTTCAAGTCATTTGGAGTTCGTATGCTCAAGTTATGGGAAAATTACTTCGCCTATAAAAAGGGATCGGTATAAAAGGGATCGGCATAAAAAGGGATCGGTATAAAAAGGGGTCAGCATAAAAAAGGATCGGTATAAAAAGGGATCGTCATATTTAGCTTTCACTACATATTGCAATAGTGATCGGTCAATAACACAAAATCTATAGATGCTATCAACATGAAACTTGGATTATAAGCTAATTAGAACATGTGCAACACCCCATAGGGATCGCATGGCATTTGGAGCAAGTTGGAGGGATCGGTACCTATCCCTCTAGAGGGATCGGTAGAAATCAGAATTCAAGCAGCACTACTTCATGGAAAATGTGATATCTCACAAACCATACATCGGAATTGCACGAAATTTGGGTAGCAAGTAGCTAACATCGTAGGACATCCCTCTAAGGGATTGCAACCCATTTGGATGTATTTATAGGGGTCGGTACCAACCCCTATTGTGGGCCCCGATAGGCCTGAAAATTGTTGGGTCTCCTCGTCTTGGTCTCCCGAATTTTCTGCCAGAATATCAGTCCAATCCTTGCACGTCTTCCCTTATAAATACAGCAGGCATGGTGTCAGAAAAGGGACCTTCTTCCGGCTCCGAAGGCTTTGCCATTGTAATTGTAATCCAGTGAAAGATTAATAAAAGTGTGAAGTGGATGTAAGCCAAGATTGTCGAACCACTATAAATATCTATATGTTCATTTACTTTTATGCTATGTTTTTGATTTCATTCATTGTTTAATCTCTATGAGATCCTATGGGTGTTGATGCCCATTTTTGGCGTCAACACTCTTTCCATAAGTTCTCACAATTCGAAATACACAACCGTCCCTTCTTTCTCAATCATCGTTTCTAGTCGTGACCAAAATCTCTTAGATCATCGATCTCAGTTCCAACCTCAAGCCTTCTAATCTTCTCGGCTAACACTGAATCCTCTTTCTGTTTAAATTAATCCTTTCGATCAACACTGGTTGAACTTCTAAATAGGACAACATGGCGGTGCTCTGACTAGAATTAGCAGTCGATCTTAAATGCACACCACAAGTAGTCAAAGCTTCTAAATCCTTTCATTATGCCAACATAGCTAACACCACATTCTGATGTCTTCTGTTAAGAGAATCCGCTACTTTATTTCCTTTCCCAGGTGTATACTCTATACCAAAATCATAAGCTGCTTAAAACTCCAGCCACCTCTACTGTCTCATATTCAACTTCATCTGAGAGAATAAGTACCTTAAAGACTTGTGATCTATGTATAACTCAAATCTCTCCCCTAAGATATAATGTATTCAAATCTTCAACGTGAAGATAACCGCATCCAGCTCCAAATCATGAGTAGGCTATCTCACTTCATGCAATCTAAGCTATCATAAAGCGTAGGAAATAACTTTACCTTTCTACATCAACACAGCTCCCAATCCAGTTCCACATGCATCGGTATACACCACCAACCCTTGGTTTCCGTCTGGAACTACTAAAACTGGTGTTTTGGTCAACGAATGCTTTAAGTTAAGGAATGATTCCTCTTGTTTGTCGGACCAGACAAACTTCACATCCTTCCTGGTCAACTTAGTCAAAGGTGCTGCTATCCGCGAGAAATCCATAATGAATCTCCAGAAATAGCCAGCAAGTCCAAGAAAACTTCTAATCTCAGTCCCCATCTCTGGTCTCTTCCAATTATTCACAGCTTCGATCTTATCTGGATCGACTAACAAGCCCTTCTCTAAAACCACGTGACTAAGAAAATTAACCTCTTTCTTCCAAAAATGACACTTGGAAAACTTCGCCTTCAACTGATGCTGCCTCAGCGTCTCAAGCACTACTCTAAGATGATCTTCATGCTCTCTCTTATCCTTAGAGTACACTAAAATGTCATGTATAAACACCAACACAAACAAATCCAGGTACTCTTGGAAAACTCAGTTCATCAAATCCACGAAGAAAGCAGGTGCATTCGTTACCCCAGATGGCATCACTAACCACTTATACGAACCATACCTAGTCCGAAATGCTGCTAATGGAATAAATTCCTCTATCACTCTTAACTGATGGAAACTGTCACCAAACCCAACTGGGAAAGTACTCTACTCCACATAACTGATCAAATAGATCATCTATTCTCGGCAAAGGATATTTATTCTTAATCATCCTTTTGTTCAACTTACAATAGTCAATGCACTCCTTAATGACCCATATGGTTTCTTCACGAACATCGCGGCTGCTCCCCAAGGTGAACTGCTTGGTCTAATAAAATTCCTTCCTTGTAGACCCACAAGCTGCACCTTCAGTTCCTTCATCTTGGTCGGTGTCATCCTGCTAGGTGGTCTACTCACAGGTTCAGCTCCTGGCACAAGATCTATCTGAAACTCAACCGCTCATTTCGGTGGTAGTCCTATAACCGGCTCAAAAACATATGCAAACTCTTTTTCTACCTGAACCTGACTTAACTCTCCTGCTTCCATAGCACTTAACAAACCACAAACACTTTGGTCAGAATTCTCCACTGATAATGATTCGGTTATGACTATCAGGGTATCTCAACGATATTTCCCTATCATGGAAAAATATTCTAGCCTGATACTTACCCAACCAATCCATAGCCAAAATTGGTCTCGAAATCTACGAAATCAAAAACATACAGACTACATGCAAACTTATGACCCAACAAATCAAGTTCTAACTGGTCACATCTCATCCCTAGAGTTGCATATCCTGCTTATCGAATTCGCAACCCTTAAGGAAGTAACAAGGTATGTGGGTTCTAGGCATAACCTATCAACCAAACACCGAGATATAAATTAATGTGATGCACCAGTGTCAAATAGTAACTTAATTGGTATATTCTGAATCAAAAGCATACCTTCCATCATAGTCTTCCCTTTTTCAGCTGCAGTTGGCCTAGCAGATGATGGTCCAATAGTAAAGTCCTTTCCACTATCCGCCCTAAATGCTTCTGGACACAAATTCTTATAATACCCAACTTGATCACATTTGAAGCACTTCACACTCTTTTTTTCTGCAGCCTTCTTCCTCTTTGCTGACCGGCACTCATGAGCATAAAGACCTTTCGTGTCACACTTGAAACAGACTAAATCAGTTTTTACCTTGTTGGTAGCCTCTCCCTTCTAGGCTCCCTTCTACTTAAAGAACTTCTTCTTCCCCTGAGAAACCTGGGTTTCAAACGGCTTTTCTCTCGCACAAATAACAAGCATATCCTCATGGCGGATTGCCATCTCCACAACTACATTAAAAGGATCACGGGGATGTGGCGGGGTTGCCCTAGTAATCTCGGGTCTCAATCCCCAAATGAACTTCTCATCCCTCCTGATGACGGTGTCTATAGTAGCATACCTACATTGAGACAACTCATCAAACTTAACAGCATACTCAATTACCGACATCTCTCCCTGCACCAAATCCATAAACTTTCTCAACAATGCCGACTTGGCAAAGACAAAAACCTTTGTTCAAATCTCCTTCTTAACTCTGCTCATGTCAACTCTTCCTTCGGAACTACGGCGGTAACACTATTCCACCAATGAAGCGCTGCCCTTGCAACTGCCTAGAGGCTAATCTCCTCTTCTGCTTATTATCCAAACCCAAATCAGCGAAGATTCTCTCATAATGCAGCAACCAATTTTTAACCTCTATGGCATCCTTCGTTCCCATAAACGACTTCCCACCAAGACTGGTGTAGTCTCTGCTCAGCTTAGCATAATTATTCCCAACTGGAGCCATAAGATTAGCTCCTCCAACATTCCCAATAACACAAGCAGTAGCTCCTACTTGCATAAGATTGACGAAGAACTGATACATCATCCATATATCTACTTGTGGATTTGCAGCACCCATATTAGCATCTGCATTTTGGTTACCATTAGCCTGTCGACCCGGGTTCCTCCTAGTAGGTCGAGCATTTCAATTAGTTATGGTGCTTCCTCCACCAAGATTTCCTCTTCCGTTTCCTACCTCCATATCCACTTTCCCATAAATCTACATATGAGATTTCGTATGATGCAGAAGAATGGTCTAAGAGAGAATGGAATACGTACTTATATATATACATCCAATACAAGTACGTTACTATAGCATTAACCCGAACCCCGATATTAGTTTTTGGTTCATTGGATTATGTTTTGAAAAATCTTTTAGGTTTAAATTTCTTTTAAGTTTTCATAAACCTATGCGATGATACCAACTTGTAACATCCCTACTTGAAGGCCCAAAACTAACGGTTACGGATGCTGTAGTCATCCATAGTTATTAATCCGCGGCGACCAAATATAGTAATATTAGATATATTGATATAACAGAAACACATGGATATGGAAAAATTTTAAAATCAACAAACAACTTTGTCATTCCATTTCAAAACATTTCAACTTCATTACATGGTCCCAATATGAGAACCACGTTCATAGAAAATTTAATTATTACAACATACGCCAAAAGCAATATATGAAGATGCCCCCATGGATTATCAGAGTATATAACTAGGCAATTGAGAAAATTTTCCTTCACAACTAAAACACAAAGGAACCCAAATAGAAAGGTACTGCTACTAGCTAGACTGCCTCCTGCACGTCTCCGAAAGCTTATTCATCTAAGGAGAACCTGAAAACCTTAACTCTCAAACTACTCAAAATCAATTGAGCACCCAAGGTTTAAGGGGAAAACATAAAATTCGAGTCAGACATAAAGCCTGGTATGAATAATGATCTACCATATCAAACCATTTAGATATCTAGTGATACCAAACCACTTAACAGAATGGGTTTCCCTATCTCTAGTATCCTAACCAAAACTTTATAAAATCATATACTGTGCTCCTGCATCCACAATGTTTAAAACATAGTAATTCAAAATATTATTATGATTTGTAAACAAGTAAACCAATTATGGATTTAAATTCTTGGTTTCCCATCCCCTTACATTTTGACTATCATCTCAGTCATAGTTTCTAGGGTCACCATTAAACTATTAGTTTTCATGGGCTGACTAATAACCTATTTAAAGCTTATGGACTGCCTGTCCAGTTTTATAGTTTTCATGGGATCATTAAGAACCTATTGGCCTCTGCCAATAACTTCATTGTTTCATTTTTCTCCCTGAACCTATTGGTAACTCCAATAACTTCCCTCTTATCCTAGTGTTCATGGGTTGAGTAGGAACCTATTGACTTCTGCCAATAACTTATCCGGATATAGTTTTCATGGGTTCACTACAAACCTATTGGCCTCTGCCAATAACTCTTTCTAATCATAGTTTTCATGGGTTTAATATGGACCTATTGGCCACTGCTAATAACTTTTCCTAATCATAGTTTTCATGGGTTTACTATGAACAAGTCTACCTGACAACTTCTTTGATCAGTATTTAGCCATCCTATATTTTAATCTATCTGACCTCCTGGATGCAATTTTACTCATTCAGGAGTTTACTCAATTTATATTCACTACTGGATCAACCTAGCTGGTTATTCTGCACTTTTCTCCATAAAAATACAGTTGTGGGTCCATTTTAAAGTGAATATGTATGTTAGAAGAAGCAAACATACTAACATAATAATACCAACATCTATGGTTTAATATCCTTGAAATCATTTTCATATAAAACATAGTTAATCCATTTAAACTATTATTTTATCAAGGAAAGCTTCTTCAAAAATTTCATACTTAAAACCATTTCAAAGCTGCTTTATTTTAGCCCTGGGTTTTCTTTTAAAAATGAGATTGGGTTCTTTGTTTTGAAAACAAAGGCTTTCGACACCTTAAAACTTTACTTTCGAAACCATTGGATAACCTCCTTCGAAAGCATTCAACTCTTCTTTTCAAAACACTAAGCATATACCTTTCGAAACACTTTAAAACATCTCTTTCAAAACCATCAAAACATACCCATCGAAAGTATTAAAGCATTACTTATTAACTCTTAGAAGCATAGTTTCGAAACATTGAAAGTACCCCTTTCGAAACCATTGGGTTCACCTTTGAAAAGTCAAAGTGAATATAAATGAAAGTACCCCTTTCAAAACCATAAATCTTCATATAAAAATTATTGGGGGAAAAATTTGATGGCTTCAGAACCATCCTTTCGAAAGCTCAAATCATTTAAGTAAAACATTGGAAAGATAGCTTTGAAACCCCTTTCGAAGCCATTGCCTTTGAAACCCTTGAACCCTTTCGAAAGTTTTAGGAAGTGGCTTAGTACATTTAAATAACAAAAGCCACCTTTCAAAAGCATTGGTGACTTCAATACCTTTGAAAGGTATAGGGTCGACAACAGGTTTTCGACTGGGTCAAAACCACCCTTATCGAAAGCATTGATTTAAAAACAAAGGAACTCATTCGAAAGCTACACTTTAAGTAAAAAGGTGGCAACCCCTTTGAAATCTATTTAGAAGACCCTTTCGAAAGCATTTGTTTCGACTCCTTCGAGGGCATTTAGTAAAAATAGGCAAGTACATTTCTTTGGAAAATAAAACAAAGATTTCGACCCTATCAAAAGCAAGGGTATCTACACCATGCCTTCCGCCCATCTCCAATCCACTACCTACCAATCATATTGATACCTTGTGTATTGGTTTCGGCATTGGTTAGTTTCGACTTGGTTGGTTTCGACTTAGTCGAGGTGGAAGCATAGGGTCGAAAGGTTGCTTCTAAAGGAGGTGGAACATACTTTTCTGGGTAAAGACTGTTTTTATGCCATCTAAAGTAATTGCTTTTTAACTAACCTGCCTATCTGTAAACATTTGATTGGTTTCCATAACTTTTCATATTCTTTCTCTAAATAAAATTGCCGAAATTATTTTAGATCTAATTAAAACAATTTAGAAAATAAGCCCTTCTTTAAGCTAAACAAATAAAACATATAAGTCCTTTAATTAAAATAATCTAATTTCCATAGTAAGATACTTACGAAAAATCCCCAAAAATCAGAGAAATTCACTTTTAATCACTACGCCATAAATGGCCTTATGCAACACAAAATAAATGTTGGGTCAGGCCCAAAAAATGTTGCCATAGGTCTATGGCAACACTTTTCGGGTGATGCAATTTTTGCCGTTGCCTTAGACCTCAAAGGCAACATTTTGACTATCTAAGGCAACATAAGTAATATTGTTGCAATAGAACCCTATTTGGGTCTATAGCAACACCCATAGGTATCTGTAGCAACATTCCAAAAATGTTGCTATAGATACTAACTTTCTGAAGTTGTGGGGCCCACATCTTGTGGGGCCCACAATGTGGGGCCCACGACCCAACTGGGTCCATCCCTATGGCAACACCTTGTATGACTATTGCAACATTATTTCAAGCAACATTTATAACCCGGTGGCAACACTATTCTGAAGCTACTGCAACACTATTCTGAAGCTACTACAACACTATACTGAAGAGACACTAAGAGCACATAGAACAGTACAATATCACATAGAACACTTGCATAATACACAGTACAATATCACATAGAACACTTGCATAATACACAGTACAGATAACAATTCATACAGCAGTACACATCACAATTCATGTCAACAACTCCAAAATATCCAGTACTAACTTAAACTACTACAAAGCTACCCCAAAATATCTAGTGCTAACTTAAACTATTACAAAGCTACCCCAAAATATCCAGTACACATAACAATTCATAAATGAGACACTTAAGAGCGGAAGCACAAAACCTCCACCCTCATGAAAATAGCCTCCCAACTCCAAAACACAAACCACCACTCACCAGATCTGAAAAGACAACACTCGGATCCACCACCGTAACTCCAACGACAAGACAAAACGCTAACGATTAAACCCACATCCAGCTGAAGGCAGACCTGAACCAAGGCAAGGCAGATCAAGATAGAGCAAAACAATGCATCTTATGAACATCACTATAAAAGCTATGTTAGTTTATCTCCTATAAATACTTTAGAAATTATATGATGATGACTAGTAACAGCATAACTTTCTTACAGGGATTTAAAGAACCAAGCAAAACTACTTCCAAGTCCGTCTATTGTTATAGATCCTCTTTACTTGTAAAAATCTGTATTCAATTTGTGTAAATAAAATAAAAAAGTAAGTAAAACAGATGAAAGATCGAACCTCACCATGAAGGAAGACTGAGCGGACGGAATAATACACTGATACTGCACCCCCAATGCATTACTTTGGTATTATCTAACATAGGCCTAGTCGCATAAAAGTTCTGATCAAAATAAACAAACTTTTCTACGAAACCAAAAAAAATATTGCGTTCTCAAAACAGGGAAACAGATCAAGAAACAAGCAAATATTATCTATCATTGGCTTTCAAATGAAAACTTAAGCTGTAACAAAAGCCTTCTTTCCACCACCCGTAGATCCAGCTGGAATAACCCTCAACACATTGAACCTCACTGTTTTCGACAGTGGCCTAAATTAAAATTAAAACAAGTGAATGTAAATAAGTTAATACATATTTCAACGTTCAAGGATTAATGTTTTTATATTCATTTAATTAAAATGGTATAACTAAATTACAACATTTTAACAATAATTCATTCCATCCTTTTTATGATAACTTCCGAGGCCATTCAAATTTTAATGACTAGTTCAAAATTATTTGGAAAACAAATTTTTGCACAAGCATGAATATGGTACCAGCAAATGGTTAATTTTATTTGCTGCACTGAGCTGGAGCTTATTTTTATTTGCTGTTAATTGGTATTCAACGTTAACCTAACTTGATGGGAATGCATAAAAAGCTTGGTTGATGGGAATCAGAAGGAAAAACATACATCTGGGATAGCCCATGTTAAAGGAGAAAAAGAAAACATCTTAATTTGAAACTTCTAAAAATGAGTTTTGAATAGTAACTTCTAAGAAGTTTTAAATAACTTATAAGTATAAGTGTTTCGATGTAATATGACTTCTACGTATTAGCCACCAATGCAAACTACTTATAATAAGTTCCCTAACATCAAGATTGAAATAAGTTACTCCGTAATATATAGTTTTGACTACACTTACAAAGAGTTGCCAAACATGCTCTAGAGAACAATTCACCCAAATTTATTAATTTATTATTACTCAAGTAAGAACAAAAAGTTAAAGACAGCAAGTGCAATAAGCACAAAATAAACACATCACCTGCACTGGCCAGTGATCACATGGTCACCTTCCTTGACACGGAAACAGGGAGAAACATGTGCAGGTATGTTTGAATGTCTCTTCTCATACCTGGAATATAAAAAATAGGATATTAGATGCTTAATGCATGGACAAATTAAGGCTAATCTCCTTTAATTCTTCATCGCTAATCAGTCGTGGATTATGATTTGGTGGGCTTCTCTTTATTTCAGTTTGCAAAGTTAGATTTTAATTAAGCAGTGTTTCATCATTAATCTGAAATGCTTGTGCTTGACAATGGAGAAATAAATCAATTTTGGCTATAAAATTTTGCAGTAACAAAAGAATTAAAGTAGAAAAAAGTTCTATATTTTAACTCTTACCAACTTCACTAGGGCTGAGAACCAAAAATTTTATATTATGTTAAATCACTTACGTAACCATTAGCAGTTAGCACTGAAGATACTCTGTACTCTTGTATTAGAAAATCCCATGACGCTCTGCAAAATAAATGAAGGCAAAATCAAAATACCATCTGGTCCTCCCATTTTATCCTTCTTAAGAAGCTTCTTCAAATGATTAAAAGGACTTTGAATCATTTTTTGTTGGATAATGATCCTTACTCCAAAAAATTAATCCCAATATCCTTCTCCAAGCTTCAAATCTAGAAAAAATGGGGTGGCTTAAGGGTCATTGATATTAAAATATGGAATAGAGTTGTAATTTCTAAAATCATAAACCAGGTTATTAGTAATAAACAAAGCATCCTTGTGGCCTAGTTAAAGAATTATTATATTAAACCTCCTATTTTTAGAAGCTAAGCATTCGGCAAAACTCAAGCTAGTTATGGAGAAATATCTGGAAATTCAGAGAACTTTTTTTTCCTCATCTACAACTAATACCTATTGCAAATAATAAGTGTTCATTCGGGTACTCTCCTTGGGCAAAGTTCGGCCTGATTCTAACAACCTTATGTCCAAATGCTAGAAGTTTATGACAGGCATCCCAAATAGTGCTTTTGCCTATCACTACATACACTATGGTCGGGTTATCCTGCCTTATTCTAGCTCCAGTTCTACTAGGCAACTGCCGGATCTGGTGGCTAGTGGATACATACATGAAATAGGCATTGCAGTTCCTTTGAATATTCCTCAAGGTAAACAAAATATGTCTAATAAGTATCCACTCATGAGTGACCTTTCTAACAGGCCTCTATTTCCATGGGCTAGAAGGATTTGGAACAACTTCGATTCTCATAATTCTAATTTATTAATTTGGAAAATAATGGCTAATGCAATTCACACTTTGAACAGACTCAAGGCTCTTGACATGTTCGCTTTTGACTTATGCCTACTCTGTGGTAAAGAGAGTGAATCTAATACACATTTCTTCTTTAAATGCACCTTCAGTCGATTGCTGCTTATTATTAAGTAGCGCAATCCTACCTTCGACTTCACCTAATTTTGAATCTATAAAATCAATAGCTTTGTTTTCTAGGAAATGGTTCTCCATGACTATACGGTTGAGTTCAGCTTCCTTCTTCCTGATTTCTGAAAGAACAAAGTTTTCTGAGTCCATTGCATTCTTAGTCAAGACTTTCTTACTATTCAAACGATACTTGTTCAAAATACTGTGGACTTCTTCTTGACTTTCAGGCCAGTGATCCAGTTTTCCACAGGAATCGAAAGAGATAAACATCGTTGGAACATCGCATAAGGTTGACAACTCCCAAACCTTTTTCTTTAAACCTCTTAACCTATTTCGATACGTTGCTTCCCTTGAAATTTTATTCTCGATCAATTTCAATTGCAATTTTGCACGCCCCATTTGATAGGTGAAAGTAGCAGAAATGCAGAGGGAGATAACAAATCACTTCGAATTGATCTGAAAAACAAAAGGTGACGGCAAGAAGAATTTTAATGGCGGATTGAGCTAAAATCACTTCTTGCTTAATCATATTAGTTTGGGGGAGAAGCCCTAATTTTTTATTTCTGCGATTTGAGGAGAATGAAATGAAAAGGAAGCGCGTGAATGAAAATGTGAGCGGGAAATAAAGGAAACGTAGTAGACAGTGGATGAATGGTTGAGATTTTGTTTTAACTAATGGTGTGGATCGCTGAGGTGTAAATTTTTTTTAATTGTTTTAATTAGAATATATCTATAGCAACACTATATAAAAATGTTGCATCGTGTTACACTTGTTTAGCTAGAGCAACACATTTTTATGCTAAGGTAATACCAAAAATACAACGTTGCAGTAGGACCAAAATTTTATAGCTGTCGCAACATTTTAGCTGGCAACACCTTGCAAAAATGTTGCAGAAGGTCATCTATGGCGTAGTGAATATTTTATCTAACATATAAAAATTTTAGACCCAGATTCTTCATAATATAGCCGAAATTAATTTCTAAGCCAATTATTCAATTTTTCCTTTGAAAATTCATAATAAATTTTTCATAGCTTGGAAAATTATAAAAATTAAAACTCATCTCCAAAATAATGTTTTCCATAACGTATAAATTCCTTATGGCATTCAAAATTCAATATGAATGATTTTAACCTTAAAACCGTATAAAAGAATTATCAACAATCTTGTTGAATCAAACATGTCATAAAATCCAAGCATATCATCGTCAAAAATTATTATATCGGATTTAAACTTAAAACCGAAAATCAAATGATCATAAAAACAAAAATAGAGATGGTTTTGATTATTATTCACCTTGATTAGGATAAGGACTTTGAGATTTGATTCTTGATTAATTCCCCTAACTTAAATCCTTAGCTTTAGATTTATTTTCCCCCTTTTCTTCTTATGTAATGGCCGGCTTTTTTTCTCTTTGCTTATGTTTTTGCATTTTGGAAAAATGAACGTGAATAGAGAGTATAGCCGTGAGTATAAGAGGTGCGACAATTTGCTAATATGCCCTTGTGTTAATTAATTAACATATAAAACCATTTATAAGCCCATTTATTTAATTAAGCTTGGCCCTTATATATTTATTCAAATCTCAATCCCCTTATCACTCTAATATTTATATTATTCTATTTAATTTATCTAATTAAATCTCCTGAATAATGTTCTTAAAAATTAGGAGTGTAACAATTATACATGAACTGATTTTGAAATCAGTCCTAAAGTATGAATTTAGAATATTAATTTACATGAAATTTATTCTAGATCTGAAATAGGTTGTATAACAATGTTATAAATTTGGATTCTTACCCTAATCTTGTTAGAATATAAACTTTATATATTTGGAATTGTTGGAATTTAGATCCGTTTATTATTATAAATTAGTTTGATTTCTTTCCCTTTTAGAAAGATACAACATTTGATCTAACAAGAAATAGATGCAAATAGAAAGAGAAAGAGATGTGTAAAGTATGAATTCGTTATATTTTACACTGCCGACTTCAGTAAAAAAAAGAAACGATTATTTCTTCTAATTTCAAATGATGTAATCTTTTATATTTTATAGTTAAATCTTTTATTTTGGACTAATTTATGGAAATTATAATGAATAATCTTTTTTAGACATGATTCCAACAATTTAACATGGTAAAGTATATTTTAGTGTAGATATATATCTAGAATATATTTAATAGAAATAAATATTTGTACATAATCATTGTTTTTTTTTTGGCAAAGTCGGCCTGTTTTTTAAGTGGACAGTCCACTTTTATTAAATTAAAAGAAAAGGTACAAAGCTTAGAGAAGCTTAAACAAAAGGGCTAAAGGATGATACATAGGCATTAACGCAAGCATATTGTGTAAATAAATATGTATCAAATCATCTTATAATTTTACACAATACATCAGATATGGATGAGTGTCTATTGGCAAATCTACGCTTATTTCTCTCTTCCCATATTGCAGCCACCGTTAACTTGAGGAATCTGAGAAGGCGGAATGAAGTTTGCGATTTCCATCGAGTTGCTTTAAAAATACGAATCCATTCGATTTTGTAGTTACGAGCAGGAGGATGTTCATGGATATGGAGGAGAGTACGACGCCAGAGATGAAACGAGAAGAGGCAGTTGAATAGAAGATGGCCGACATTTTCAGGAGCTCGATTACAAAGAATGCATTTAGAGTGTTCGATGAAATTCCTCCTCACTAGGTTGTCTTGAGTATGCAGGGCATTACTAAGGCATTTCCAGAGAAGTAAATTATGCTTTGGTTTTGATCCAGTATGCCAGATTCTGGAATGCCAGGCAAAGTTTGAATTGGTCGTGTTGCAAATGATCGAATTGTAAACATTAGAGATGTTGTGGGGTTTATCACACCATGTCAGAGCTTCTATAGTAGGTTTAGTGTATTTTCTTCTGATTAGGCTCCAAACAGAAGTCAGCGTGGACGAGGAAACATGGGGCAATTGTATACCATCTTCAGAGATATAGTCGTTAGCAGTCGCTTGAAGAGGGATACCTGAGTTAGAGATAAGATTGTAGTCTACAAGAGAAGATAGTATCATACCTGGAGAGCACCACGGTGAGAACCAAAAGGTATTGTATTTATCACATTGAACCATAGGTAAATACTGCTGCCTATGCTGTAAATTCTTTTTCCAATGGTAACTAGCATTGGTATTTGAGTTCATAGTCCAAAAGTTATTATTTTTGAGATTATAGTGTCTGTTCCAAACAGCCCATAAACCAAGCTTATCAGTGAGAAGTTTATTGACATGATTAGAGTTAGCAGCAATATTCCATACTTTAAGATTGATAATACCAAGACCACCCAGTTTAAAAGGTGTGATAATTTTTTTATATGCAATAGGAATGAGTTTGTTTGAATAGATATTTCCATGCCAAATAAAGTGATTAAAAGCGCGATTAAGCATGTTTATAAGCTTAGCAGGTATGATAAATAAACGAAAATAATAAGTACACATGGCAGAAGCAATGCTTTTAATGATTATAAGTCTACCAGCTTGATATATGTTAGAAGTGTTCATAGAATTAAGCTTTTGAGTTATTTTTTCGAACATAGGGAGACATTGCGTAGTGTTTATTCTAGCTTTACATAAAGGAACACCTAAGTAGGAAGCATTTATATCCATGATTTGAAGTCCAGAAAGATGAAGAATGTTAGAGATCCAGGAATCAGTCACACCCGCGATACTTATGTGAGATTTGGTTTTGTTAATTTGCAAGCCAGTCATGGTTTTGAAAATATCTAAGGTAGCAAAAATATTAGAAATAGATTTGATATTTGGTTTGGAGAATAGGAGCAGGTCATCAGCAAACATTAAGGAAGAGATTTTATGTATTTTGAATTTAGGATGGTAATCAATATTTTTAATAGTGTTTTCCCTGCAAAGTAATTGAGTTAGTACTTCCATAACAATGACAAATATAGAGGAGGAGATGGGATCCCCTTGTCTAATTCCTTTTTGTGTTTTGAAATAACAAAAGCATTCACCGTTAATAGATAAAGAAACTTTAACAGTGGATATGCAAGTGTGTATCCAAGCTAGAAAGGGGAGAGGGAAGTTCATTCTAGACATAATGGATATCACAGCTTCCCATTTAATAGTGTCAAAAGCCTTTTGTATATCAAGTTTGAGAAAGCATCTAGGAGAAATATTTTTCCTATTATAGCCTCTTATCAATTCTTGGGATAGCAAAATGTTGTCAGTAATAGATCGACCAAGAATAAAACCATTTTGATTTGATGAAATTAAATCATTCAAGTATATTTTCATACGTTTAGATATGATTTTAGCAATGCATTTGTAAATGACATTGCAACATGCTATGGGTCTAAACTCAGTGACACTTTGGGGTAAGTCAGTTTTTGGGATTAAAGCAAGTTTAGTAGATTAATGCCATTTAGGAGAGTATTGGTTTAAAAAAAATGAAGAATGGCATTACAAAAATCTATATTAATAATGCTCCAACTTTTTTGAAAGAAATGTGCTGCAAAACCATCCGGGCCAGGAGAGCTATCTTTTTTCATTTTAAAAATAGCATCTGTTATCTCTTCAATGGTAATCTGTTTTATAAGGCAATCAGACTGATCTGCAGAGATGGTCTTAAAATTTAGGTCAGTAAGAAGGTGAAGATCAGGTTTGTGATCAGAGTTGGTAAAGAGATATTTATAGTAAGAGAGAAAAGCATTTTTGATACCAATCTGAGTAGTAGCTTCATAACCATTATTATCTTTTATCTTATGGATGATGCTAGCAGCTTTTTTTATCTTCAAAGAGTTGTGAAAGATTTTAGAGTTTTTGTCACCTCCTATATCCCAGTTATTCCTATTTTTTGCTTTCAGCATGTTGAGTTCAGTGTGGGTAGCTGATTTTAACTGTGTAGATAAGGCTTGCTCCTTCCTTGATAAGTCAATGTCAGTAGGATTAGCCTGCAACATAATATGTATATTGTTAAGATCACTTCTTATTTTGGAAGATAGTTGATTACCTGTTCCAAATTTTTCTGCAGCCCAAGTTTTGATATTTTTTTTGCAATCTTTAAGCTTTGAATGAAGTATGTACATAGGATTTCCAAATTTTTTAGCACTCCAAGTATTCTGAATTAATCTCATAAAGTCATTATCTTGTGTCCAGTTATTGAAGAAACTGAAGGAGGAGGGCCCTTTTTCATAAACATGACCCCAGTCCACAATGATCGGACTGTGATCCGATAAAGACGGGGGAAGGAAATGGGATAAGAGGGTAGGCCATATAGTAAATGCATCAATGTTGAAGTAAGATCTATCCAGCCTACAGAACGTTCGAATTCCAGTTCTACTGCAATTATTCCATGTAAAGAAGGCTCCAGTTTTCGGAATTTGATGAAGCTGGGAGGTTTGAATGGAGTTATTAAGAGGGGAGATGTCATTAATAGTAAGAGGAAGCCCTCCAGATTTATCATCAGAGAATTGCATGCAGTTGAAATCACCCAAGCAGATCAACGGTATAGCAACAGGATGTAGAGAGGGGAGCAAGTCAAGAAGGTATTGCCTATTATGTTTAGAGTTTTCTACATATATAAAAGTAGAAACAAAATTTGTATTAGAGGCCAAGTGGGTTATACTGCAGTGAATATATTGCCTATGAGAGGCCAAAGTATTAACGGAAAATATAAGAGGATTCCATATAATCATAATTCGACCATAAGGAGCATTTAATGAGTCTTGCACGTAATATTCACATTAAGGATAATTAACTAATAAGAAAAGAATTTAAAAGGTTGTAACTCCAACAAATGGTAATAAATATGGGAGTTGCAATAAACGAATAGAATATATGGATTAATGGGACAGATAAAAATGGAATATATATAAAAGGTTACTAATTTGAAATTAGTAATCATACATAAATGTCTTAGAAGATGTCCGTTAGGAATTTATGGACAAATTAAAATTAATGAGCATTAAATGAGGATTTATGGGTAGATAAATATTTAAGGTAACTCTTTTTTCCTTGAATAAAAAGGGAATTAGTAAGCTACATCCAATGTTTACCTAAGCTAATATATATAAAGAGTTAAGATGGTTAATTGGGCTTAGTGGGTTAGTGATGTGAGGTCAGTAAAGTCACTCGATGGAAGACTACCCTTCACTTTGAGGCTGCTAGTAGTCGGATGTACTTACTTCTGATGTGAGATATCACTAATCCAATGACCCATGAAAATGTGATAAATTGGGCTTGTTATCTTAATTAGAATGTATTAAATGGTCCAAATTTGAAATTAGGAACGGTGATTGATTTCTCCTTAGGGGTTCGCTTCTGGTTTGAGGTTTTAAGGGGCTGAAGGGTCCGCCTCTCTCCTAAATGGAAGTATTAAGTAACCTAGTGAGATTCCAAATAAATAAATAAGGATGTCTCCAAAAAGGGTTTACTTCAGTATTGATGTCTTAAGTGACTGAAGGGTCAGACTCCCTACTGGAAGAAGTAACCTAATGAGATGCCATATTTATAATTAAAGAGTGAGAGTAGATATCTTAGGAAGGGTTTGCCTCAAGTTTGGGGTCTTAAGTAACTATAATGTACTTCTCTTTCCTATAAAAAAATTATTAAGTAGCCCAATGAGATTTCCAAGCAATGACAGCTAGATAGTACCATTGAGGGTCTTAAGTAACATTGGGAAGTATTAAGTGGCTTGGGTACAGTCTCGTATATTGCTAAAGCCGAAATAATAATAGTACCATTTAGGAGCACGCCTTGGGGATAGGTATTAAATGATTGGGTCTACCTAGTTAAAGTCTTAAATGACCAGAGTCTGCCTATTTTCTAATAGAAAGGTATTAAGTGGTTGGGGTACTGTTTTTACATAATTACGATTTTAATGGCGATATAAGCGGTAATAGTTGGATACTGAACGTCAGAAGCCTTAAATAATGGTTAGAGGTCTTTTAGCTAGGACCCACTTATCATTGACAACATTGTTAGGAAAGTAACTTGGGTATAAGCCTTAAATGACGAGGTCTACCTCAATTAAGATCGTAAATGAAAAAGTCTGCCTATTTCTCTTTTGAAAGTATTATAGAAACCCGCTTCATATTTAGAAGTGTTAAGTGACTAATGGATTTGGAAGTATTGGGTGATTGATATGGCTTCATTAGTATTTTGTACCTTTGGAAGAGGTAAGTATGTAATCATGTGTGCATAGCAAGGTTAGATTAGAATTGCTAACTTTAATGGACATAACAATTAAATGGAAACTTATTGGTATAATTTTATGTTATAGGCAGTCCATTTTATTTTTTAGTCACCAGAACGTTGTTCTGACCCCCTCCTCATTACAATCCACATGATAGATTTAGAGAAACAGGTCAATGGAGCTTGATGTGCCTTGTTGTTGGAGATTCTTCTTTCTCTCATGCTTGATGCTGATGTGAAAATCTGATATCCAAGGAATACCCTTAGTTCCAAGGTAGTAGTCATAGTCGTTATTCTTATCCTATTATTGTTTCACTGTGAGTTTAGATCTCTAATAATGCTTATGCTTATTTGTAGGTAACACATCCGACGATCTGTGCTTTGATGGACTCGGATTTCGAATTTTGTCAAAATTTGGGTCCATTAAGGTGAGGGTTGTTACATTTGGTATCAGGGCTCTAAGTTTGTAGATCAGAGGAATTAGGATAAATTAAGAGAACATATTCGTACTTTCCTACCTAGTAATATTATATTCTTACCCTAGATTCTAAGTGTTCTGACTATTGAAGTAGTTGTAGTTCCACTTTGAAGGATTGGGTAAAGCAAGTATAGGTTGGAAACATCTTAGAGTTAAGATTTTCACGCCAACTCCGAAGTACCCCATGGAATGCTGGTGATGCATAAAGCGCTGTTGATGAAGAGCATGAATATGACATATGGTCGAATCGCAAAGACTGAAGGTGTTCGACTTGACGATTCTGATTCTAGCTATATTGTGATTTTGGATTTTGAGTTCTAGTTGGAGACCCACAATTATACCAGAAAGATGGGAAATCAGATTCTGTATGATGCAATTATCCGAAAGTAAATTCTGCTATGATGCATTCACCGATCACCTCTTCGATGGTAAACCAGATTTTTATTTGAATAATTAATGTCAATTCCTTAGTCTAAAGTCTATGAGAGAATTTTTATAATGTATATTTTGAAAAAGCCTTAGATTTTTGAAAAAGGAGTTTTCAAAGGATTTCTTTTCCTAAAGATTTATTTTGGAAATTTTATTTTGAGGAAGTTTAGGAATTTTAATTTTCAAAGAAACATGCATACCACTAGATTGGTCGTGCTAAGAAATTTTCGGTTTATAAAAGATTAATTCTTCAAATCCTTAAATATTTAGATGTATATACCAGTAAAGTTTGATATTGATTTTTTTTGGCAAGAAAATAGTTTTCTAATTTGTGAAATTTGTGTTTTAAGAAGGTATTTAGAAACCCTGAAATATTTATATATATAAATTTAAATTTTGAAGGAAGTTTTAGTATGAAATAGTTTCTGTTATTTAGAAACAAGTATAAAGGAACTTATACTTAGTGGGTGAATTTTCAGTTTATAAACCCGAGGGTTTTTATATTTTCTCTCTTTAAGGTACGAACAAAATAGGAACGACGTTCAATTTTATTTGGGGTATGCAATTTGAAGTGTTGTTAAACCAATAGATATTGGAAGAAATATTTATGTGCGAAGTAAGCAGGAAATAGTAGCTGGAGTATTTTCGGGATTTTGGAAGTGTTGTTGGTCGCAACATTTTTGCTGAGGCTATTGCAACCTTGCGAAGGAAGGGTCCACACTGTAAGGTGGATACCGTCATGTGGAAGGTAGAATTTTTCTAGATAGGCTAAGCTAAAGATGGTGTGCATAATGGTTATAAGAATGTTAATTAATTTAATAGGCCCTATTTGGTCTAGTTTCAAGCCACCCCCAAATCTGGGCTAGCGGTCGACCAAGCGGTCGATCGTAGTGGTCGACCAGTTGACCTAGTAGCGGTCGACCGCTAGGTGGATTCGAGCCGAATTCGAACCTAGAATGCAACTATAAGTCACTCCCAAACCTTTAGGTCCCGCAAACCCCTCTCACTCTCTTCCTCCTCTTCAATTTTTAGCCAAACCCAATTCCACCTCCCCCTTCCTCCACTTAACCAAAATCTCTCTCCTCTATTCCTCCACAAATCGATGCCAAAATCGTTTCACATCAGATCTTGCCCCACCACTACTCCAGATCAAAACCCTTTTCTCCCTTATTCAACCGCCTCTCAGCCCATGGCACAGCCACATACCAGCAAGCGATCACCACCTATCTAGGAACTGCGAACTTTGATTTCTTTCATGGACGACCAATGAAGTAAGGAGAATTTGCCGCTCTCGGTCTTGAAGAGCTTTTTGTCGCGGCAAGCCTTGCACCGATCCTCTGCTTCGAGACTTATGAGCGAGAATATTACCCACGCTGCATCCATCTTTTTGATGCATAGATGGCATATAATTTTGATAATGGCAACAGCTACATTGAGTCCTAAGTGAAGGAAGCTCGGATTGAGATGACAAATGATGATCTTGCTGGAATTTTGGAGATATCGATAGTAGGCGCAGATTTGGATGACATTGAGATGACTGACGCTGAGATTCTTCAATGAATCTTTTTTGGAAATGTCAGTGATTGAAGTACCGACAATTTGTGGCCGGTGGAACCTTCTCTTCATGTGCATGATTTAACAAACATCATTCTGTTAACTCAAAAAATGGATCAACCCCCTTTGAGTGTGAAAGCACTAGCACTGTTCTGACAGAGCAATAATACAGATAATAGATATATACAAAGATAGTAAAAGAAAGAAGACAAGGAATTTTTATAGTGGTTCGGCTGTTAATGAAGCCTACATCCACTTTATAGTTTTATTATGACTGATTGTTATTACAATAGGTGTTTGATTACAAGGCTTTTGATTATCCTTAGCTAGATTGAATCTCCGGAGTTGGAATCCATTGGAGAATCACAGTGAATTCCTTTGGAGATTGTTGTGAGAAAGATAGAGAGTGAAGAATGTTTCCAGCAGAGCTTCAGTAACCAGTCCGGAGATGATCCCGTTTGTGTTGCAGGTAGGATGATATTTATAGAGATTAGAGAGTTTTTGGGCCAGGCTTGTTCACTGACTGTTTACAGATGGACTCAAGAAGATGAAACGAAGCTCAGCTCGCGACCTAAGCCAAAACCATGGAATGCTAGCGATCCATGGTCTACGGATCGCTAGCAATCCATAGATTTAGCTCGCGTGCGAGCCAATCACATAGCTTCTCCTTTCACTTCTTCGCCTAGTTAGCTCGCCTAGAATCCATGAACAAGTATGGATCGCTGGCGATCCATACACTTAGACTATTTTTGGACTCTGGTGTTTGGAATGCTTTTGTAGTATGAATTGGATCACGAGGCAAGAAAACAGGTTGGACTCCGAGCTATACCCATGGATGGCTAGCGATCCATGTCCATAGAGGATTTTTCCATTTTTTTCCTTGGCTCTCTTAAACTTTTTTCTTTAGCCCTTTTGGTTGAGTTTCGAGCCATTCTGACTTCATCAAGTTATTCCGTCTTCTCTTGGATCCTGTTGAGTTAAAAACCCGGATAACATTTGCCCTACAGTGTATGCCTTCATTGAAATCAAGGCATGCTCTGGAAGTAACTTCTTTTGGGTTTTCATTTTGGAAATCTAGTTGATCGTGTCGAGGTTACCATGCAAATTTGGCTTTGACTGTTGAGTTTTCGATGTGAATCGTCAGAGGCCGCCTCAAGATGTTGTTCTCTGTTGACTGACTTCTGATAGCCATTTTTTTCTTGATTTCAATCTGAATTTCAATTTCGGGTATTAACGACGCAATCTTTGCTCCGTAGTTTACGCAAGGGTTTAGGTTGGTAAGTGGGTGCATGATGTAGGTTTGGAGTTGTCCTATATAGTTTTAATTCGACCAGTAGTGAAGCTAAGTTTTGTCTCGAACGATTGTATGTCGTTCTGGAGCCAAGTGTCGCTCTTTGTCTTTAATTGTTTCCTTTCGAGAACCTGGTTAAGCTCCCATCGATATTTTCGAATTACAATGTAATGATTTATTCCAAAATCGGATATAGTGGATGATTCAATTGTATCGCTCCCCCGTTTTTGTATTCCAGTGAACCTGGAAAGAAAAGCTTCCCGCGTCACTTCGGACAGCGGCTCCGTTATCGATCATTGATCGATAACGGGTAAGTGTGGAAGAGATAATTTCAGAGGAAAACATGGATTGTTTTTCAGATGTAAGCAGGCTATCTACACTAGATTGTTTCTTTGCAATATTCAGGATACTGTGCTCTTCTCATGTAGATAACACACTGCATCTGCCCCGGTCAACACTCGGAACCCGATTGGTCAACATGCGCCGACTTCCCTTGGATTCCGAGCGTTGGTTATATGAGAATATTATTTAAATTAAAACTTACCTAGGGTTGAATGCCAAGTTTTTTTTGTTGAAAATGACTTTTCGGTCATCCAATCTTTATTCTGGCGAAGGGACTTCAACTCCTCCAAAAGCTGGGTCCTTCGCAACTTAGGATTCGCTTATTATTCCTATTATATTGGAATGATCGATTACTGCTAAATTACAAGGCACAACTGCTCTTGTAGAGTTCTAGTTGAAGTTTTATCAGGCACAGGTTCAACCTTCGGAAACTAGTGCATGAGTTATTCGATCGCGAATATCCTTCCTTTATGGTTTCTAGAATTCGATCTGCATACTAGCTTCTATCTAAGGGGACAATTGGCTTAATTCCTCGGCTTTGAGAATTGATTTTTATAGAACTATGAGGTAGCTTGGGTTAGCTAGTTTTCTGACTATTCTTGTTTAAGTTTAGTCGGGTTCATGCTCAGCTGAGCTTGTTTGACAAAGCGTTGGTGTAAATGCCTTAGCCCATAGGGCTGATTACTTTGACTACTGAACCAATATGCTTTGGGAGACTAGGTCTTCTAAGCAATAAGTTCAATTTCCCCAATTTGATTGACACGATAGCTCCTATCTTCAGGAATTAGAGACTTTGTTTCCTGATCCCAAGATCTGAGTTTTGTAATGATGTCGGTATGTATTAGAAAGATGCGTTTCTGGCATCTTTTGCTAAAGTAAATTCTTCCATGTCCGGCGTTGAGATCCTAATCATGTGTTGGTTTCTATCTTCGTAAACTCATGTACGGATGACTCAAACCTGTGGATTTTTCCTTGATGTTGTGGATCTTCGAATAACGTAAGATTCCAGAAGGTAGGATTAAAGAGTCGATCAAGCTTTTGCTTCTATTTTCAAAAGCCGATGTATCGATAGTTTCATTCTAGGAGTTTCTCCTTAGCATCACCAAACTTCGGGTAATGGTATATTCCTACAAGTTGGAACCAACTGATTTTGTTAGATCGTAAGTAGTTCATCGTTCCTTCTCATCATCGCCAAACTATGAGCGATGGTTGATTTCTAAATGTTAAGTCCTTCATTTCCTTTGTTGGCAATTTTGTTGCCAGAATGCTCATTTTTGTCATATAGAATCGTTATCTAACCAACTTCGCGGTTATTCATGTTTGGACTTCTAAAATATTTCTTTCAATCAAGTATCTGTGCTTCTATCTCTTTTTGAGGGACTAGTTATTTCGAATGCCTGTATTTGGGCGATTGTGAGAGATGGAAATTTTTAGGGCGAATTGCTCAATTGCCCCCAGTCTGGCTCTAAATCCCATTATGGAATTTCTACTTCCATACCATGTATTAGGGTTGACAATGCAATTAATACAAGCGATAACAAGGGAAAATCTGTTTTAGCTTTGGAATTTCTACTTCCATACCTTATCGACGACGCACGCAATTTTATTTTTAGACTTAATTCCGTTTTAAAGCTTGAAAATAAGCCTCCTTACATGTTTTGTGCATGGAAAATTTGGAGTAAATCCAGGGCAGTGAAAAAATTTCCACTGTACTATGGGGGTAGGAAGGTTACAGTGTGGTAAAAATGTTAAAATCTTCGCCTAAATTTGCTTCTCCGGCGTAGGAGAAAAGTTTAGGAAGCGATTTTTCGATATATTTGATTACTGGATGATAGAAAGTGGATGCAAAAACTGGTTGCTTCATACTTCTATTTGTAGGAGTATGGGGGTTTTGTTTGAAAAGGTTTTTCAAAAAGCTGCATACATATAGAACTACCATTGTATATGTAGGTTCTACATCATATTTTTAAAAAATGATTTTAAAACAAATGCATTCATATAGGAAGATCCAATTTATAATCATTTTGCTCTGCGTGGTGATACAATAATACACTGTGCACATGCACATTTGGTTGCAAAATTGGTTGTGTGCTCATTGGTTGTGTAGTTTAGGATAATTAGGAGCCAAAACCATGGCTTAGTCATTGGTGAAATTTTGGGGATGAAATTCTTTCAATGGTGAAAGAATGTAACACCCCGTAATTTGGCACTAGTTATTTAATCAGTTAGTTAATTAATCAAGCTCCAAAAATGGAATTTGTGATTTTAATGGAATTTGACAACGAAACTTGCACCATTTGTTAAAGGCGAAATTTTGAGCAAGTTTCATATTTGGAGTTTTACGATCGGAGTACAAACGAAGAAGTTACAGACGAAAAATGAGTTTGAAATGAAAATAATTAAATAAGAAATAATTAACGTTTTTATATTAATTACCTGAGCCCAATGACCAACCCATAATTGGGAATGGTCGACCCCTAGCAGTCGATCGGTTACCCAAAGGCGGTCGGCCGGTGGCGACTTGGCGGCTCTAATAAACCTAGGTCGTACTGGTCTGGATTTAATATATTTTGATCTAATGGTTCCGGTTGATTCTGGCGCTTATAAATTCAGGCCTAGCCTTCTCTTCTCTTCTCATATTTTTCTAAAAGTAGTAGCGAAGCTCTTCAGTTTCTTCTTCTCCACTTCCTGTCTAAATGATAAAGATAAAATATTTGTATCTATATTCATATGTAACAACCCTGGTTTTGTGATTAACTGTGAAGATAAATTATAACGATAGTTATAATTTAAATAGGAGAAAATAAAATAATTTGGAGATGGGAAATTTGTTGAAAATTGTTTATTTTAAATAAACAATGGGCTTTGAATAAATAAAATGGAGTTATGTTGTTTGATTGGAAATTAATGTAAATAATGGTTTTTCTTATTTTTAGGACATGTTAAAAATTCAATTTGGTGAATATTGAAATATAAAATAGTAAATATTGATTGAAAATCAATATTTATGTATGAGAACATTTTTAGCATGGTTAATATGTTAGCTGAGATAAGAAAATGGAGTTTATGTTGTTTAGTTGTAAATTTGTGTAAACAAAAGAATAAAAGAATTTAATTCAACATTAATTTGTTGTAAATAAATATAAATTGTAGGAAATAAAGTTTAAAAAACTTTATTTGTTAGTTTGGGGTAAAAATGAGCATTAAATGGTTTTAATTTGATAAAATGCAATAATTGTGGGAATAATGATCAAATAGTGGTTTTTGCTAATTTTAATGATGTGTTAAAAATTAAATATGGCTAGTATTGTAAATAAAAATGTGAATTAGTGGTTAAAATCAATATTTGGGTGTAAAAATATGTTTGATACGGTTTGTTATGATAATATAAGTGAGAGAAATGATTTTTTTGTAATTTTGTTGTTAAAAATGTTGATTTATTTAAATAAAAGGTGTAAATTAAAGCATGTAATTAAAAATGGAATTTTAATGATGGAAATTGATTTTTAGTGGCTAAAATAACCTTTATATGTTGATAAACATTTTGCTAAACATAAAATACGTTAGTTGTATTTTATAAAAGTTAAAACATGTAAAAGTATGAATAATTATGTAAATAAAATGATAAAAGATGTCAATATTGGTTGATAAGTTGGTTTACATGTTAGTTAAGTAACATAATGGGTTAATTAGTCTTATTGGGTGGGGTTTAATCTAATTCCAAACCCATTAGCCCAGATTCTGGAAGGAGGCAGAAGAGAATTTGGTCTGTACGTACATTTTCTCTATTCCTCCACATTCTTCCTTCTTCCAGAAACTAAAAGGAAACAAAAATGGCTTCTTTGTAATTTTAAAACCAAGCCTCCAAATTAAATAAAAATCCAAGAAAAAAATGTGAATTCAAGTGTTAAACAGGTAATCTCTTCAAAAAACAAAAGCTATTTCATATATTTCAGATTTTTGTGAGAATTGTATGTTCTGTAACTCCTCTTTTTGGTTTGTATGTCTGTATTTCCTCCATTTACAAGTTCTTAGGGTCAAACCAAAGCTAACGCTTCCATCTTGCAAGTGTTTTGTTTCTAATCATTAAAAGGTGAGTTTAAAACTCACTCATATATAGTTTAATCAGGTTTACAAGTTAGTATTCTCAGTTTTCTACTTACTATTAGAAGAAAGTCTGTTGCTTGAATGATTACAGTAAGTATATGTTCTATAGTCCTTCTTTGTGTGCTTTCATATCTCTGTTCTTATCATGAATTCATGTTGGATTTTCTCCAGATTTTCTCCGGATTGTTGTTTGAGTGTCAATCATTGTGCATGATGAAATCTGGATTGAAATAGTTTCTGCAAGTGCCTCGAAATCATGTTGAAAATCAAGTTCGAAACACGCTGAAGCTTTGAAAAAGAAAAGCGACATTTTCCTATGAAGGTCGACCATAACGGTCGACCATGTGAGAAATGCGGATTAAGGATCTTAAGGCTAGAATTAACACTAGAGGGGGGGGGGGGTGAATAGTGTTTTAAGAAATTTGTTAATCTTTTTGAGTTTATCTAACTTTATTAACAATGTATACACTAATTAGACACAGATATGAACACAGAATCAAACACAGATGCAAATATAAAGTAAAAGCAGTAAAGGAAAGAACACATCGGATTTTATACTGGTTCAGAGTTACCCTACATCCAGTCCTGTACAACTAAGTACGGATTTCCTTTCAAAAGCAATTCAACAATTACAACCCTCGATTTCAAGGCTACGAGGTACACCCTCCAGAATACCAATCCTCTGGGTAGGGATACTTGATTTCCGGGGCAACAAGTTCACCCAATTGATTTCCAAGGCTACAATCACACCTTTTCTCACTTGATTGATTTCAAAGGCTACAATCACACCTTTTCTCACTAATATATTACAAAGAAGTCTATAACTCTGAATAGCACTTGGATCTTGTAGAGATAGTGATGGAGAATCACACTAGAAAAAATCGAGTATGATTCGATGTTGATTTCGGCAGAGTAATGGTATGATTTTGTAATAAGAAATGTGGAAGAAGAAGAGGAGTGAAAACCAGAAAAATATGATTAAAAATTCATTGAAACTGACCCCTATTTATAGAAAACCAACAGACATGACCGTTCATGAAGAGTTATGGCGAATAGACACTTCTTTTGAAATTTGAATTTGAACTTCAACTGTCACTATGTCGACATACTACCTAGGGGCATGTCGACATCCCTCAGCCAAAAATGATAATTTGAATTTCTATAAAAACAATATTTATCTTATATAAAAACTATTTAAAACTTTATAAATATACTTGAATATAGTTGAAATTCATAAGTAAATATAAAGAACAATATATACATAATTTAACTATAATTTTATATTTAAATCTAAGTATAAATATTAAAAGTTAAATATATTATTTGAAAAGACATTTAAAATTAGGAGTATTTTGACTTTGAAATTAAAGATGTTTTTGAGGCTAAAATTATTTAAAATCAGGATAGAGAGTTTAAAACTGACAATGTTTTAAAACAAGAATATTTAAGGCTAAAACATTTTGAAAAACAATTTTGAAAATCATTTCGAAGTTGTTTTGAAAATCATTTTGAAGTAGTTTTGCAAGCTTCTTCCTGCAGAGTATCTCATCATGTCAGGACTCGAGAACTTGTACAAAACCGGATGTTCGTGAGTTTGTAAGCCACTTGTCATAGGTTTGTAAGCTACTTCTCGTGGGTTTGTAAGCCACTAAAAAGGTAGAAATCGGTTCTATCCCAAATGAAAAATGGAGTGAAGATTTCAGTGCTGTTATGAAGTTTTAACAAATATTCCTTATAAAACAGACTTAACCTTGAACTCTTGATAATCTTGATACTCATGAGTCTTCTATCTCTGTATCTTGAATCTCTATACTGTACAGTCTTCATTCTTGATACCTGCATGGTTAGATCCTGCATATACATATATATCTAAACTTGTAATGTTAGTATTTATATTTTATAATCTATTCTAAGGTTGTTGTCATCAAAACCAACTCCTCAGGGACTAACAATCTCCCCCTCTTTGATGATGACAACCTTTGTTTATAAAATATCACTTATATCCTAATACTTCTAATAACTCCCCCTTAATCTATGCCTAACTATCCTATTTTATATTTCTTCCCCTTTGTCATCAACAAAAACTATCTCTAAACTATATAACTCCCCCTAAAACTTATCACTCTATGACGTGTGATTATAATGATAGTGTTATCATAAATAATAAACACTTAGATCTAAAACTAAAACTTAGTCCTAAACCACTAACTATAAAACTCCCCCTTAAACTTAATACTAGAACAAAGTATAGTAAATGAATTGTGAAAGATATTAACTTAATTATACTATAATTATTCAATAAATATGTATAAATATATTTCAAACAATACAATCAACACATACATCAAAACCAATCATGTCAGACCAGTCAAACAAATCAATCAATTCAAACAAGTTAAACAAGTCAATCAAGTCAATCAAATTAAACAAGTCAATCAAGTCAAACAATTCAAACAAGTCAATCAAATCAATCAAATCAACCAAAAACTAATAATCCTATATTAGAAGACAATACTACAAACTCCTCCTAAATAAGATACACTTGTTATGTATACATGTATGCAATATGTAGTTTGTAAAGCAGTATGAAGTGTATAACATATGCAATGTAGCATGAGATAATATGCGAAATGAAGTGCGACTTGTGATGCAAATGATTATGATATGCATTGTAATTAATGATGTAATATGCAATGAAATGTGATATGAAATATGATGCATAATGATATGTAATAAAATGATAATGAAGTAAAATAATTTGCACAATGAAATGATGATATATATACTATTGTAAGAGATATTCAGACTATAAGGTAAACATGAGTGATAAATAATATCTAATTGGCAAGCATATATATATATATATATATATATATATATATATATATATATATATATGTGTGTGTGTGTGTGTGTGTGTGTCTATATATGTATGTATTCATATATCAAACTATTTATTATACTTCAACCAAACAAAGGTAAAACACACCAATTACTAAACCTAAGTTAAGGAAACTAATGAATGGGATAGAAAGAGTTGTAAAGTAAGAGTTTAAAGGTAATAAATGGTATTAAAACTATAACATATTCATGAAAGGTAGTAATCAAACTCAATATCAAAATTAAATTGCTAAGAGATATGGACCTAAACTATATATATATATATGATCAAATATAAAAATTAATAGCCTACTTAAATAATTATTTTAACTTGATTGTTTTTATTTTATTTTTATTTTTAAGAATCCAAACTTCCATGTTTATAAAATACTTAAATTACTAATTAAAACCTTTATATTAAATTTTTATTGACTAAAATATTTAGAAACATGTTTAAACATTTAAAAAAAAATATCATAATGAAATATTAAAAACAACAAAGATTAAAAAACTAAAATAAACATATGTTATATTAATGCCTCTTTCATTTAAATTTTAATTAATTACTAAAGAATATCTAAACATTAATTTTAAATATTCTAATATAAGTTAGAAAATAATTTCTAAAAAGAATAGAGAAAAATACTTAGTTTAAATATCGTTATTTTATAATTTAAAGTTTTAAGTAGAAAAGACAGCATTTACAGAATGCTATAAATTTTTTTTGCATTAAAATATATATACAAAGCATTATAAAACAGAAACTGCGGTATTTACCAAATGCTGTGAAAAGTTTCAGAAATACTACAGCGTTTCAAAGCACAGAATTGCTATAAAAACGTATTTGCAGCGTAACAAAAGCAAAGACAACATTTCAGAAATGCTATCTAAAGTTCTGGGCAAAAATGGTGATTTTTGGCCCAATTTTTATAGTAGTTAATATAATTAAAGTACAAAAATAATAATAATAATGAGAATACATGTGTAAAGATACTTGGCATTATGCATGTAAAAAATGCTTTTATTAAAATGGATGTCACTATCTACTTATATGATAAGTATCATGTGATGTGATGCAATCTTATTAATTGAAGAAATCTATAAGTAAAGCCTTATTCTAACAATCTAAATTCCTTTGATTAATTTCTTAAAAAAATAAAATTAGTATCTTAAAAGAAATATAGTACGAGAAATAAAAACAACATTAGATAAGTTAAAACTACGAATGAAGGTATGCTTACTTTCTTAATATAGTTGTAATAAATTAGTTGTAAGATTTTATTCGAAAGAAAACACATTTTAAAAGACTTTTAAAACATTAGACTTGTATATTGATATGTATACTATGGTGTGTCAATATATGAACCAAAATATCAAAACTTATAAAAGTGATAAATTTCTATACCTAACTAAATGCATAGATATATATATTCCTAAATGCAACAATAAAGATGAAATAATAGTAAAGCATACCAATTTTTGCATTCCATCTTTCTAACTTTGTCGTTCCTCCATTGTTGTGATCCACACATTTATATCTTTTCGAATTTGACAATGAAATCTGTTCTATTGCGACGGGCTCATTTTTCTGATCAGCGTAGTATATTCATTTGCTGAATTTGAAGACCATATGAGAAAGATACGGATGATTTAGTAGATTGACCAACTTGGCGCCAAAACTATGAATTCGAATTTTGAATGAATGGACACTTCAACCACTATAAATAAGCCCAACGGTCACCACTTTTCATAAAAATTCCTCCTCTTCATCTTCTTCCCGTTTTTCTATATACTATCAAACTTCTAGAAGGCATATCTCCTTCGTTTCTTAACGGAATTGGATGAAACCAGCGGCAAGTCGAAGAGGAAGGCAAGGGCTATGATCTAGTTATAGTTTGGTGTCGAATTTGGATGGTATTGTGATGCAACAGGCCGAACAGTAGAAGAAATGTTGAAGATCCCGTACACAGTTTTTCAGTTTTGGATAGCCAACTTCAAACTTTCATATCTCACTCAATTTTGATCGGAATTTGATGATCCACCCATCAAAATGACCACGAGAACAAGAAATACAATCTAAAAAGGAGTGGGAACAAAATATTCAAATCTCTGGATGAATTTTGAAGAATATCTTTGATAGATTTGCCTTCTTTTTCTCTTTGTTCACCAAAACTTCATTTGACCATAACTTGGTCATTTCTTGACGGATTCTCACGAAACCAGTGACATTGTGAAGCAGATAGAGAGAAGTACAGTATCAAATCAAGTTGTAGATGAGAACCCAAAGTTTTGAATTGATCTGGTACCCATTTCTTTGTCGATTTCCATTATATATCCATTTGTACATAACTCTTCTCCTGCAAAACAAGATAACAATTTTTAAAGAATCAAGTGACTTTTCAAAATAACTAAATATAATTTTAAACAACAATATCATGATGATTCTGTGACATATTCAAATGAAAACAGTGTTAATAATTTTATAAAAAAATTGCCATTTTAAAATTTTTCAAAATTCAGATTATGAAACTTTTAAAAACCTTGCTCTTATACCAAATGTGAGAAATGCGGATTAAGAATCTTAAGGCTAGAATTAACACTAGAGGGAGGGTGAATAGTGTTTTAAGAAATTTGTTAATCTTTTTGAGTTTATCTAACTTTATTAACAATGTATACACTAATTAGACACAAATATGAACACAGAATCAAACACAGATGCAAATATAAAGTAAAAGCAGTAAAGGAAAGAACACACCAGATTTTATACTGGTTCAGAGTTACCCTACATCCAGTCCCGTACAACTAAGTACGGATTTCCTTTCAAAAGCAATTCAACAATTACAACCCTCGATTTCAAGGCTACGAGGTACACCCTCCAGAATACCAATCCTCTGGGTAGGGATACTTGATTTCCGGGGCAACAAGTTCACCCAATTGATTTCCAAGGCTACAATCACACCTTTTCTCGCTTGATTGATTTCAAAGGCTACAATCACACCTTTTCTCGCTAATATATTACAAAGAAGTCTATAACTCTGAATAGCACTTGGATCTTGTAGAGATAGTGATGGAGAATCACAGTAGAAAGAATCGAGTATGATTCGATGTTGATTTCGGCAGAGTAATGGTATGATTTTGTAATAAAAAATGTGGAAGAAGAAGAGGAGTGAAAACCAGAAAAATATGATTAAAAATTCGTTGAAACCGACCCCTATTTATAGAAAACCAACAGCCATGACCATTCCTGAAGAGTTATGTCGAATAGACACTTCTTTTGAAATTTGAATTTGAACTTCAATTGTCACTATGTCGACATACTACCTAGGGGCATGTCGACATCCCTCAGCCAAAAATGATAATTTGAATTTCTATAAAAACAATATTTATCTTATATAAAAACTATTTAAAACTTTATAAATATACTTGAATATAGTTGAAATTCATAAGTAAATATAAAGAACAATATATACGTAATTTAACTATAATTTTATATTTAACTCTAAGTATAAATATTAAAAGTTAAATATATTATTTGAAAAGACATTTAAAATTAGGAGTATTTTGACTTTGAAATTAAAGATGTTTTTAGGCTAAAATTATTTAAAATCAGGATAGAGAGTTTAAAACTGACGATGTTTAAAAACAAGAATATTTAAGGCTAAAACATTTTGAAAAACAATTTTGAAAATAATTCCGAAGTTGTTTTGAAAATCATTTTGAAGTAGTTTTGGAAGCTTCTTCCTGCAGAGTATCTCATCATGTCAGGACTCGAGAACTTGTACAAAACCGGATGTTCGTGGGTTTGTAAGCCACTTGTCGTAGGTTTGTAAGCTACTTGTCGTGGGTTTGTAAGCCACTAAAAAGGTAGAAATGGGTTCCATCCCAAAAGAAAAATGGAGTGAATATTTCAGTGCTGTTATGAAGTTTTAACAAATATTCCTAATAAAACAAACTTATCCTTGAACTCTTGATAATCTTGATACTCATGAGTCTTCTATCTCTATATCTTGAATCTCTATACTGTACAGTCTTCATTCTTGATACCTGCATGGTTAGATCCTGCATATACATATATATCTAAACTTGTAATATTAGTATTTATATTTTATAATCTATTCTATGGTTGTTGTCATCAAAACCAACTCCTCAGGGACTAACAGACCATCACCCTTAAAGGGTCGACGTCTAAGGTCGATCGACCATTCAGAGGTCTAGGTCGACCTATAAGGTCGACCATTGCTTTGTATTTTGGATGTGATTTTTTATTGTTTTTTTCGGGTGTGCTGGTTCCAGTTCTGTTGATTTCTGCTCCTCCATCCAGCACAGTTTGAATGGTTTTCATCCAAATCCAAAAGTCTACATTAGATGATGAATTTTGTGGTTAATTTGCTGTTTCATATGAGTTTTAATATGTGCAAATTTTGGTTGAATTTGCTTCGATTTTGATGATTTCGTGTACGGGTTTTAAAATCGGTTTTAAATGAAAATTTCAAATTAAAACCGGATTCTAAAATAAAAGTTTTCTAAATACATTTTTATGAGTTTGAAATTATTTCCAAGCTTATTTTTATTATTTAAAAATATATTTCGCTATTTAAAGTGATTTTTAAAGGAAATAATTTCCAAAATATTTTCGGAAAATCGCTTTTAACTCGTTTTCTCAAAGTAAAATATTTTTCCATAAATCACACAATTTTGCACTCTTCGTGCGAACAAGAAAGAGACTTAAATGATTTAGTAAAACATGTGGTATGGGATACAAGCGTTTGCTTTTTCGGTTAATGCCGGACTTGTTCGATTGAGGTCATACACGAGAGTGAAATTATCTACCTTATAGTAAACGGTTAAGTGAGAACGTGTGGTATGAGATGCACTATTGTCACTGATTTGGTTACTATTTGAAAGTTGGTGACACTTTATGTTGGACCTTCGGGTATGTTGATTGCCAGTACTAGACCTTCGGGTCATTTGTTGGGCATTCGGGTCATTTGTTGGACCTTCGGGTCATTTGTTGGATCTTCGGGTCATTTGTTGGGCTTTCAGGCCATTTGTTCGACCTTCGGGTCATTTGTTGGGTGCCAAATTTGTTGTTGATAGTATTTGGCAGGCTTCGGCCATATGTTTTTGATGCACATGCGGTGTAGCTTAGACTCGCCATTTGTTGGGATCCACCTTTTGTTGTTGTTTCTAGATTTCATTATTGTTTATTTTTAGAATTTGTTGATTTTTAAATGTTTTCACCATTTTGTTGGATGTTGGAGTTATACATAGCCTTTGCTCTATTTGATGATGATGGCATGGTGATTACACTTTTGTTGTTTTGAACTCCTTAGCGAGTCCAATATGTTGAGATTTATGCTGTTTTGGTGACATGGCTCATATGCCTTATGATGTTTGGTGATTTGGCTTTTACACCTTATGATGTATGTTGACTTGGCTCATATCCCTTATGTTGTATGTTGATTTGGCTCATATGCCTTATATTGTATGTTGATTTGGCTCATATGCCTTATGTTGTTACATAATTTTACTTATATACCATATGTTGATTTGAGTACATGGAGTTCGTCTCCATGGCGAGTTATTATCCTTCTTGTGTATCTTATCTTCACCTATCATGTACTAACCCTATTATTTAGGCTAGACTGACCTATGTGTTTATATTTTTATATGATGCTCAGGTCAGACCGAGTCATTACAGGTCAGTAGATTGCAGTTTGACCTCTACCTTACTTTGCTTCCATTGTGATCTTTCCTCTTTATTGCTTAGTGTATGTTTTGATGTAGCCCTTTTTGTTGTTGCACTCTGATGTATATTTCTTTCGTGACTCTTGTTGTATATATGGTTCATAAGAACCAAACTCGTGTAGCATATCATGTTGTACTTCTATTTACTCTGTGTGTGTGTATGTGTGTTCCTGTTCTGTGATATGAGGTGTTTAATTTTATTATATTTGTTCTAAATATGATCCTTAGCCACTGTAGTTTTGTGTAAAACCTGAATCAGATATGTCGATCCACATAAGTAAAGAATGAAAGAAAAAAATGGATCGCCCAATCGACGTATTCGATACTCGTTTGAGACAAAACACACGGATGGTCGCTCCTAACCAGCCCTATTCTCTGCACTAGCAGACAATATTACCTAGTAATACTCATTTTTAGTGTGGGTCTCGGGGTGGCGCATCGCAGCTTGGTATCAAAGCTGAGTTTAGAGCAAATATGATAAATATAGAACATAACCAGAATAGAACATATGTTATATAGCATCAGAAGGACAATAGTCGTGCCATCCCAATCTTCCATCGTCATTGTCCTTAACCGTTTTCCTTCAATCTAATTCTTTGGGGGTAGACAATTGGTTTGGGAATACGTCTAGGAATGCATTTTTAATTCCGTTGTATTCCATATATTGAATTCTATTATCAATGGTATACCCCTGTGAATAATCTTTATCTTATCTTATACTTTAGCATTATGGCTGGAAGAGGCAGAGGGAGCCGTTCCGGTGCTGGGCAGTCCAATGGCCCGAATCCGGACAGAGTATATATGTCTGCCGATTAGTTTATGGAGCTATTCGTAGTACTCAGCCTCCAGCTTCTATTCCTACACCTCCTCCTCACAAGTCACCATTCACATGCATGTGCAGCGACGTTTCACACTTTGGAGGCAAGCCTTTCAAGGGTTCGGAAAGCGTATTGGAGGTTTACGCTTAGTTGCGTATTTATGATCATATATTTTCTCGCATGTATCTTTCTGACCACCATCGCGTTCTTGTAGCATCTAATATGTTGCAAGAACGTGCTTTTGATTGGTATGAGCTTTTGATAGCAGAAGTTGATGAGTCCTCTCTTTCTTGGGATCAGTTCAAGGAACGATTCGAGTTGAAGTTCGTTCCCGAATTAGAGAAAGCCCTTCTTGCTCAACGTTTCCTTGAGTTGAAGCAAGGGAAATCTTCTGTCTTTGAGTATGTTTCCTCTTTTGAAGCCTTATCCAAGTACGGTGTTGAGCATATTAATACACAGTATAAGAAGAATCAGAAGTTTGTGAATGGTTTGAAGAAGTATTTGAAGAACACCTTAATGCTTCAGCTTAGGGTCACTTTTGAGGATCTAGTTGACTCGGCACTTCGCCTTGAAGCTGTCGAGAAGGATAAGGATAGTAGTGATGAGATTAGGTTTCATTCGAAGCCCAATAAGAAGAAGTGGTTTCCTTTCGATAAATCCAAATCTTTTCAGCATAATAAGAAGAAGAAGCAGGTTGGTTCCAGTTCTCATTTCGAGGTAGCACACCTTCAGAAGGGATGCTACAATTGTGGTTCTCATGATCATTTGGCTAAGTAATGCCCCAAGCCTCGCATTTGTCGTTATTGCAAGCAAGAGGGACATTGGTTTCCTTCGTGCCCTAGAGCTCCCAAGGGTCCTAATTCTGGGAAGCTGAATGTTGTTTATGCTTCTGGTGGTTCTTCTCAGCCCAGAGATACTTTTTCTTCTATTTTGGAAGGTTCTATTTTATTCCATGGCCGTTCTTTTCGATACGGGTGCGTCACACTTATTCATATCGAAGGGGCTTGTTGATCCTATTCCTTTGGATGTATCTTGTCTTATGACTTCTTTGAGGATTGTGAATCCTATTGGGGGATCCGCAACACTTAGTATGTTTTGTGAAGATGTTGAGATTGTTCTTCGTGGTTATTCTTTCCATTCGAATCTGCACGTTATTCAATATCTTGGTTTTGACATGATTTTGGGGATGGATTGGCTTGTCCGTTAAGAAGCCCAAATCTTATGCTCCGAAAGGATTCTATATCTCAAGCAACCTGATTCTATTGATCAGTTATATGTATTTCTTTGAGATGTTTATAAAAGTTCCTAAGCTTCATTGTTTTCCCTTGAATCTCGAGATGAAGATGACAGATCTCGAATCCCTATTGTATGTGAGTTTGCTGATGTTTTTGAGCCTGTTTTGGGTTTGCTACCCAAGCGGGCAATTGAGTTCCACATTGATCTCATTCCCGGTGTTCAGCCTGTCAGTCGTCCTCCCATGAGGATGTCTGCCAAGGAAAATGAGGAACTCCAGAAGCAGTTGTTGGAACTAGAAGCTAAACATTTAATCTAGTCTAGTTCATCTCCTTGGGGCACCGTGGTTGTTTTCATAAAGAAATCTGTTGGTACTCTTAGGATCTGCGTTGACTATCGCAAGCTTAACGAGTTGACCATCAAGAATAAGTATCCTTTGCCTAGTATCGATGATATGTTCGATCAATTATCTGGTGCCAAAGTATTCTCTCAGCTTAATCTCGCTACCGGTTTTCATCAGTTATGAGTTGCGGAGGGTAGCATTCCTCTTACCACATTCAACACTCGTTATGGATCTTCTAAGTGGCTCATGATGCCGTTTGATTTGACGAACGCTCCTGTTTATTTTGTCGATCTTATGAATCGAGTATTCCGGGAATATCTCGATAAGTTCGTCTTGGTTTTCATTGATGATATCCTTGTTTATTCCAAATCTAAAGCTGATCATGCCCAACACTTGAGAATTGTCTTAAGTACCTTCTGTCAAAATCAGCTTAAGGCAAAATTCTCTAAGTGTCATTTCTGGGAGAAGATGGTGAAGTTTCTCGGCCACGTTGTTTCTTCTGATGGCATCTCTATCGATCCTTCAAAGAGCGAAGCTATTAGAATTGGAAGAGGCCCGAGAAAGTTTATGAGATTCGTAGTTTTCTTGGATTGGTGGGTTATTGCCATTAGTTCATTAAAGATTTCTCTCGCATCGTCCTACCTTTTACTAGCCTCACGAGGAAAGGAGTTCGTTTTGTTTTGTCCGATAAGTGTAGGTCTTATTTTCAGAAATTGAAAGAACTTCTTACTTATGCTCCTATCTTAGTGGTTCTCGAAAGGAATCTAGATCTTGTTGTTTATACTGATGCCAGTAGGTGTGGTCTTGGTGTTGTTCTTATGTAGAAAGATCGGGTGGTTGCCTATGCTTCTAGGCAATTGAGGCCGAAAAGGATTCGGTACGCTACCCACGATTTGGAATTAGCTGCCAATGTATTTGCTTTAAAGATTTGGGGACATTATCTTTTGGGTGAGCAATTTGTTCTTTTCACTGATCACAAATCTTTGAAATATCTATTCACCCAGAAAGAGCTTAATATGCGGCAATAGCGTTGGCTCGAGTTCCTTGCTTTGTATGATTTTGATATCCAGTATACTTTTGGAAAGGGGAACCGAGTTGCTGATGCGTTGAGTCGCAAACAGCAAGCCGTCGTTTCTATGATGTTAGCAGAGTGGAATATGTTGGAAGCTTTATCTTCTTGCGATATTCGTGATTGTGCATCTACATATGATTCTCCTATTCTATCATTCAGCATGGAAGCTTGTCCTATTTCATTAGATCGTATTGCCAATGCTCAAAGGCAAGATACTGATCTTGTCAATCTTATTCAGCCTTGTAAATCGGAATCCCATGGTGATGAGTTGAAGGATTTCGATGTTGATGCTCGTGGTTGTATTCGTAGGAAGAGTAGGTTAATCGTGCCTAATGTTGCTGATCTTAGAAAAGACATTCTTGATCAGTGTCACCATTCTAAGTATATTATTCATCCCAGTAGTAGTAAGATGTATGCCGATATGAAACGTCTATACTATTAGGAAGGTATGGAGTGAGATGTAGCAAGTTATGTGAGCAATTGCGTGACTTGTCAACTTATTAAAGCCGAGCATCAGCGTCCTAGTGGTCTTTTGCAGCTTCTTGAGGTCGCTTTATGGAAATGGGATCAGGTCTCGATGGATTTTATTGATTATTTACCTCGATCAAGGTCTGGCCATAATAGTGTGTGGGTGATTGTTGATCGTTTGACTAAATCAGCCCACTTTATTCCTATTAAGTCCAATCAGACTGCTCATATGTTATCCAAGTTCTGTATTAACGAAATCGTGAGACTTCATGGTGTTCCTAGCTCTATTGATTGTGACAGAGATCCGCTTTTCACTAGTGGATTTTGGTAGAGTCTCCAAAAAGATTTGGGTACAAAGCTTAATTTCAGCACAGCTTATCATCCACAGTCTGACGGACAAACTGAACGGGTGAATCGTATTCTGGAAGATCTCCTTCGTGCATATATTATTAATTATGGTGGTAGTTGGGAAGACCACCTACCTCTTGTTGAGTTCACCTACAATAATAGTTTTCAGTCTAGTATCGATATGGCTCTTTTCGAAGCCTTATATGGAAGGCCATGTCGATCACCTTCTTTTTGTTTGGAGTCTGGGGAGAAATTGGTTTTAGGCCCCGACTATATTCGTGAAGCTTTTGAGAAGATTGATCTCATCCGACAGAGAATGAAAGAGGCTCAGAATAGGCAGAAATCCTACGCGGACAACCATAGGAAACCCTTAGACTTCTATGTTCGTGATCTTGTGTTTATTCGTGTTTTTCCTTTGAAGGGGGTAATGTGTTCAGCTGGACCGGGAAATTGGCTCCTCGATATATAAGACCATTTCCTATTACTGAATGCATTTGCCCAGTTGCATATCGAGTATCGCTTCCAGCTCAATTTTTTGGTATTCATGATGTATTCCATGTATCTCAGCTCCAGAAATGTCTTCATGATTCTGATTCAGTTGTTGATCCTCATGTTTTGCAAGAGCTTGAGATTTCCCTCGACTTATCTATTGTGCAAAATCTTATTCATGTGCTTGCTTTGGAAGTTAAACGCCTTCGAAACAAAGATGTTCCGCTTATGAAAATTCAATGGTCCGCTAATCCCAAGGATTGTAATTGGGAAACCAGAAAATTTATCGACCAAACCTATCTTGGTTTTCTTTCTTCCACTGTTTGAGGGTGAATATTCTTAACTCAAGCTTATCTTATTCCTAATTCATGATGAAATAAATGTGTTATAGATAACTCTTTTATAGAAATTGCGAGGACGTAGTTTTTATAAGATGGGAAGTCTGTAACAACCGCGGTTTTGTGATTACCTATGAAAATAAATTATAAATATGGTTATAACTTAAAATGGAGAAAATAAAATAATTTGGAGATGGGAAATTTGTTGAAAATTGTTTATTTTAAATAAACAATGGGTTTTGAATAAATAAAATGGAGTTATGTTGTTAGGTTGGAAATTAATGTAAACAATGGTTTTTCTTATTTTTAGGACATGTTAAAAATTCAATTTGGTGAATATTGAAATATAAAATAGTAAATATTGATTGAAAATCAATATTTATGCATGAGAATATTTTTAACACAGTTAATATGTTAGTTGAGATGAGGAAATGGAGTTTATGTTGTTTAGTTGTAAATTTGTGTAAATAAAAGAATAAAAGAATTTAATTCAACATTAATTTGTTGAAAATAAATATAAAATGTAGGAAATTATTTGTTAGTTTGGGGTAAAAATGAGCATTAAGTGGTTTTATTTTGATAAAATGCAATAGTTGTGGGAATAATGATCAAATAGTGATTTTTGCAAATTTGAATGATGTGTTAAAAATTAAATAAGGTTAGTATTGTGAATAAAATGTGAAATAGTGGTTAAAATCAATATTTGGGTGTAAAAATATTTTTGATATGGTTTGTTAAGATAATATAAGCGAGAGAATGATTTTATGTAATTTTGTTGTTAAAAATGTTGGTTTATTTGAATAAAAGGTGTAAATTAAAGCATGTAATTAAAAATGGAATTTTAATGATGGAAATTGATTATTAGTGGCTAAAATAAATTTTATATGTTGATAAAACATTTTGTTAAACATAAAATATGTCAGTTGCATTTTATAAAAGTAAAAAAATATATGAATAATTATGTAAATAAAATGATAAAAGATGTTAATATTGGTTGATAAGTTGGTTTACATGTTTGTTAAGTAACATAATGGGTTAATTAGTCTTATTAGGTATGGTTTAATCTAATTCCAAACCCATTAGCCCAAATTCTGGAAGGAGGCAGAAGAGAATTTGGTCTGTACATTTTCTCTATTCCTCCACATTCTTTCTTCTTCAAGGAACTAAAAGGAAACAAAAATGGCTTCTCTGTAATTTTAAACCAATCCTCCAAATTAAATAAAAATCCAAGAAAAAATTGTGAATTTAAGTGTTAAACAGGTAATCTCTTCAAAAACCAAAAGCTATTTCATATATTTTAGATTTTTGTGAGAATTGTATGTTCTATAACTCCTCCTTTTGGTTTGCATGTCTGTATTTCCTCCATTTACAGGTTCTTAGGGATAAACCAAAGCTAAAGCTTCCATATTGCAAGTGTTTTATTTCTAATTGCTAAAAAGTGAGTTTAAAACTCACTCACATATAGTTTAATCAAGTTTGCAAGTTGTATTCTCAGTTTTCTACTTACTGTTAGAAGAAAGTCCGTTGCTTGAATGATTACAGTAAGTATATATTCTAGATTCCTTCTTTGTGTCCTTTTATATCTCTGTTCTTGTCATGAGTTCATGCCGGATTTTCTCTGGATTGTTGTTTGAGTGTCATTCTTTGTGCATGATGAAATCTGGATTGAAATAGTTTTTGTAAGTGCCTCGAAATCATGCTGAAAATCAAGTTCGAAACACGCTGAAGCTTGGAATAAAAAGCGACATTTGCCTATGAAGGTCGACCATAACGGTTGACCGTCGCCCTTGAAAGGTCAACCTCTAAGGTAGACCATTCAGAGGTCTAGGTCGACCTGTAAGGTCGACCCTTGCTTTGTATTTTGCATGTTATTTTTGTTGTTCTTTTCGGGTGTGCTGGTTCCAGTTCTGTTGATTTCTGTTGCTCCATTCCATCACAGTTTTGAATGGTTTCTCATCCAAATCTGAAAGTATACATTAGATGATGAATTTTGTGGTGAATTTGCTATTTCATATGAGTTTTAAGATGTGCAAATTTTGGTTGAATTTGCTTTGATTTTGATGATTTCGTGCATGGGTTTTAAAATCGGTTTTAAACAAAATTTTCAAATTAAAACCGGATATTGAAATAAAAAATTTCTAAATAAATTTTTATGAGTTTGAAATTATTTCCAAACTTATTATTATTATTTAATAATATATTTCGCTATTTAAAGTGGATTTTAAAGGAAATAATTTCCAAAATATATTAGGAAAATCACTTGTAACTCGTTTTCTCAAAGTAAAATATTTTTTCATAAACCACACAATTTTGCACTCTTCAAGTGAACGAGAAAGAGACTTAAATGATTTAGTAAAACATGTGGTATGGGATACATGCATTTACTTTTTCGGTTAATTCCGGACTTGTAAATTAACTACCTTATAGTAAACGGTTAAGTGAGAACGTGTGGTATGGTATGCACGGTTGTCACTGATTTGGTTACTATTTGGAAGTTGGTGACACTTTATGTTGGACCTTCGGTTATGTTGATTGCCAGTACTAGACCTTCGGGTGATTTGTTGGGCTTTTGGGCCATTTGTTGGACATTCAAGTCATTTGTTGGGCCTTCGGGCCATTTGTTGGACATTCAGGTCATTTGTTGGGCCTTCGGGCCATTTGTTGGACATTCAGGTCATTTGTTGGGCCTTCGGGCCATTTATTGGACCTTCGGGTCATTTGTTGGGCGCCAAATTTGTTGTTGATAGTACTTGGTAGGCTTCGGCCATATGTTGTTGATGCACGTGCGGCATAGCTTAGACTCGCCATTTGTTGGGATCCACCTTTTGTTGTTGTTTCTAGATTTCATTATTTTTTATTTCTAGAATTGGTTTATTTTCAAATGTTTTCAACATTTTGTTGGATGTTGGAGTTATACATAGCCTTTGTGCGATTTGATGATGATGACATGGTGATTGCATTTTTGTTGTTTTGAACTCCTTAGTGAGTTCAATATGTTGAGATATGCTGTTTTGGTGACATGGCTCATACGCCTTATGATGTTTGGTGATTTGGCTTTTTACGCCTTATGCTGTATGTTGATTTGGCTCATATGCCTTATCTTGTATGTTGATTTGGCTCATATGTCTTATGTTGTATGTTGATTTCGCTCATATGCCTTATGTTGTTACATGATTTGGCTTATATGCCAAATGTTGATTTGAGAACATGGAGTTCGTCTCCATGGCGAGTTATTATCCTCCTTCTGTATCTTACCTTCACCTATCATGTACTCCTCTTGTTTAGGCTAGACTGACCCATGTGTTTATATTTTTATATAACGCTCGGGTCAGACCGAGTCATTACAGGTCAGTAGATTGCAGTTTGACCTCCACCTTGCTTTGCTTCCGTTGTGATCTTTGCTCTTTTCTTAGTGTATGTTTGGATTTAGCCCTTTTTGTTGTCATACTCTGATGTATGTATTCTCTCTTGACTCTTGTTGTATATATGGTTAATAAGAACCAAACTCGTGTAGCATGTTATGTTGTACTTCTGTTGACTCCGTGTGTGTGTGTGTGTGTTCTTGTTCTATGATATGAGGTGTTTAATGTTATTATATTTGTTCTGAATACGATACTTAGCCACCGTAGTTTTGTGTTAAACCTGAATCGGATATGTCGATCCACATAAGGAAAGAATGAAAGAAAAAAAATGGATCACCTAATCGACGTATTCAATACTCTTTTAAGACAAAACTCATGGATGGTCGCTCCTAACCAGCCCTATTCTCTGCACTAGCAGACAGTATTACCTAGTAGTACTCTTTGTTAGTGTGGGTCTCGGGGTGGGTCGTCACATCATACAAATCAGAGAAGAGTAGAAATCTAATAAAAGGGAGAAGAGAAGAGAATCAACCATATGCTATAATTAAGGTAATTTATATATATATATATATATATATATATATATTTGTATCTATTTTCTCTCCAAATCCTAAACCTCTTCTCAAATATATAATTTTAATGTATATATATATATATACCTTTTTATATATATCTCTTGGATTAAAAAGGATTTGGAGACGAATCAAAGGTTTTATTTCAGATCTGGAGATTTGGATCGCTTTTAAAAGGTGAGTAGGAATTTTTATAGATTGTTATAAAATGAAAATTATTATGTTGGTGTTTATTTGATTTTTATGCCTAATTAGGTAATTATATATTAGTCGTAGGCAACGAATTAAATTCTATCCGAATATAACAAATATCGCCTACATATTCCTGATTACAAATTAATTTAGCATTGTATACAGCCTGATTTGGAAATCAGTCCCAAAAGTATAAATTTAGAATATTAATTTAAATGAAATTTATTCTAGATCTGAAATAGGTTGTATAATAATGTTATAAATTTGGATTATTACCCTAATCTTGTTAGAATACACATTTTCTATATTTGGAATTGTTGGAATTTAGATCCATTTAATATTTTTAAATTAGTCTGATTTCTTTCCCTTTTAGAAAGATATAACATTTTATTTAACAAGGAATAAATGCAAACAGAAAGAGAAAGAGACATGTAAAGTATGAATTCATTGTATTTTACATGCTTATTTCAGTAATAAAATTAAATGATTATTCCTTGTAAATTCAAACAATGTAAACTTTTATATTTTAAAGTTAAATCTTTTATTTTGGACTAATTTGTGGAAACTATAGCGGATAATCTTTTTAGACATGATTCCAATAATTTAACATGGAAAAGTATATTCTAGTGAATATATATAACTAAAACATATTTAATAAAAATAAATATTTCTACGTAATCACTGCGCTTATAATAATTAAATAAAAATTTAATAACGACGCTTGCATGTAATATTCACATTTAGGATAATTAACTCATAAGAAAAGAATTTAAAATGTTGTAACTCCGATAAATGGTAATAAATATGGGAGTTACAATAAATGAATATGGTAAATGGATTAATGGGACTGATAAAATGAATAGATATAAAAGGTTACTGATTTAAAATCAGACATAAATATCTTAGAAAATGTTCGTTCGGGTTATATGGACAAATTTACATTTACGAGCATTAAACAGGGATTTATGGGTAGATAAATATTTAAGGTAAATTGTATCGCCTTAAATAAAAAGGGAACTAGTAAGCTAAGTCCAATGTTTACCTAAGCTAGTATAAATAAAGACTCAGGATGGTTAATTGGACTTAGTGGGTTAGTGGTGCGAGGTCAGTAGAGTCACTCGACGGAAGACTGCCCTTCACTTTAAGGCTATTAGCAGTCGGGTGTACTTACTACTGATGTGAGATATCACTAATCCAACGACCTGCAACGACGTGGTAGATTGTGCTTGCTTTCTTAATTAGTAAGTATTAAATGGTCCAAATTTGGTAATAGGAATAGTATGGGATATCTCCATAGGGGTTCGCTTATGGTTTGAAGTCTTAAGTAGCTGAAAGGTCCGCCTCTCTCCTAAATTGAAGTATTGAGTAACCTAATGAGATTCCAAATAAATAAATAAGGATGTCCCTAAAAAGGTTTTACTTCAGTGTTGAGGTCATATGTGGCTGAAGGGGCTGCCTCCTTACCGAAAGAAGTAACATATAGAGATGCCATATTTATAATTAAAGAGTGAGAGTGGATATCTCAAGAAGGGTTCGCTTCAGTTTTTGGGTCTTAAGTGACTATAAAGTCCTCCTCTTTCCAATAAACAATTAATAGTAGCCCAATGGAATTTCCAAGCACTGACAGTTAGATAATACTGTGGAGGAGCATGCTTCTGGAGTTAGGTCTTAAATGACAAGGTCTACCTATTTCCCACTGGGAAGTATTAAGTGGCTTGGGTACAGTCTCTAACATTGCTAAAGCCGAAATAATAATAGTACCATTTAGGAGCATGCCTTAAGGATAGGTATTTATGATAGGGTCTGTCTAGTTAAAGTCTTAAATGACCAGAGTCTGCCTATTTTCTAATAAAAAGGTATTAAGTGGCTTGGGTACTATTATTTACATGATTATGATTTTACTGACGATATATGAGGTAATAGTTGGACATTGAATGTCAGAAGCCTTAAATAGCTGTTAGAGGTCTTGTAGCTAGGATCCATTGACCATTGACAACATTGTTAGGAAACTACCTTAGGAATCGGTCTTAAATGATGGGGTCTACCTCAATTTAAGGTCGTAAATGACAAAGTCTACCTATTTCTCTTTTAAAAGTATTATAAAAGCTCGCTTCACATTTAGAGGTATTAAGTAGCTAATGGGTTTGGAAGTATTGGGTGATTGATATGTAATCGTGTGTGTAATGCAAGGTTAGATTAGAATTGCCAACTTTGATGGACATAACAATTAAATGGAAACCTATTGGTATAAGTTTATGTTATGGACAATTTATTTTATTTTCTAATCACCAGAACGTTGTTCTGACCCCCTCCTCACCACAATCCACATGATAGATTTAGAGGAATAGGCCAATGGAGCAGGACGTGTCTTATTGTTGGAGAGTCTTCTTTCTCTTATGCTTGATGCTGATGTGAAAATCTGCTACCCAAGGAATACCCTTAGTTCCAAGGTTGTAGTCATAGTTAGTATTCTTGTCCTATTATTATTTCCACTGTGAGTTTAAATCTCTTGTAATGCTCATGCTTATTTGCAGGTACCAAATCGAATGATCTGTGCCTTAATGTACTTGGGTTTCGATTTCTGTTTAAACTTGGGTTCATTAAGTTGCAAGTTGTTACAACAAGGTAGTATTCCGACTAGAACTAGCAGTCGATCTCAATGGCACACTACAAGTAGTCAATGCCTCTAAATCCTTCCATTCCACTAACATACCTAACACTACATTCTGGTGTTTTCTCCTAAGTGCATCAACAACTTTATTTTCTTTTCCTAGCTTACACTGCATACCAAAATCATAAGCTACTAAAAACTCTATCCATCTCTGTTATCTCATATTCAACCCTTTTTGAGATAGTAAATATCTCAAAGACTTATGATCTATAGACAACACGAACCATTCTCCTAAGAGATAGAAACTCCATACCTTCAAACCAAAAATCACTGCTCCCAACTCCAAGTCATGAGTCAGATACCTAACTTCTTGTAGTCCGAGCTGTCGAGAAGCGTAGGCAATCACTTTACCTCTTTGCATCAGCACAGCACCTACTCCCATTCCATATGTATCAATATACATCACCAAATCCTGATTACCATCCAACACAACTAACATGGGCGCATTGGTCAATAAATGTTTTAACTTAAGGAGTGCTTCCTCACATTTATCGGACCAAATAAACTTAACTTCCATTCCAGCTAGTTTAGTCAAGGGTACCTCTATCCGAGAGAAATCCTTAATGAATTTCCGGTAGTAGCCAGCTAATCCGAGAAAACACTTGATCTTAGTCACCGTCTGTAACAACCCACCCTGAAACATGCCTAAATTTTGACCCAAAAAAGGCTCATCGAATCTTAGATCCATTCTAAGGGAAACTATTGGTGGTAAAAAAGAAATAACATTGCTGAACCATAACTAGACTTTCAAAACTCACATCGGATGGAAGACAATATAATATTAAAGTGTACCCATTTATTTCAAAACCATAAAAATGTCATAACACTAAATCGCATAAAAACCGTAATATAATATTCGTTACAATAATTTTTTAAATCCATTAGTACACATGAAAGAAAATAATAATAAATACTGCCACTTGCCAAGCTTCTTCATCTTTAAGCTTCGTCACCACCCTCACTCCTTCCTTAACCTGTGTTATAATGAGGAGGGAGTCATAACAACAAGTGGTTGGTAAATAAAAACCTCGAGTCTTACCTTTACAGTACGTGGAAGTATATTTCAAAATAAGAATATGTCCACGAACTTAAAACCATTAAAATCATCTAATACTTCTTTATAAGGAAAGGAGGTGGGTCTAACCACTTAATACCTTCCATTCAAAAGGTAGATCCCATATCCTAATTATACGTCATAAATAACTAATAATGTTAGAGACGGTACCCAAGCCACTTAATACTTCCTAGTGGAACATAGGCGGACTCCGTCCTCTAAGGCCTAATTCCAAAAGTGTGCTACTCAATGATACTATCAAGCTGACATTATATGAAATATAATAGGCATTTAATACTTCCAAGTGGAAAATAGGCAGATCCCATCATTTAAGGCATGATTCCAGAAGCGGACCTATGTAGGGATACCACCTAGCATAACTCCTTGGCTATTTAGTACTTCATTTGGGGAAAAGGCGGGTCCAACCATTTAATACTTCAAACCTCGAAGCAGGCCCTTCCTCTTATGACCCATAGCCATAATGATGTCTCACGTTAGTCCCTTATTCATAGGAACTGGTAGCCAGATTAGCTGGGTAGATTTACAGAATTTGGAACTAACCTCGCGTAATTACAGATATTTATCATAAGGATATCTCGCATCAATAAAAGTGTACACAACTGATGGTAGCCTCAAAGTGGAGGGCAGACTTCCGTCATGTAACTCTATTGACCTCGCATCCCTATGACTTAGCCACAAATCGATTACTCTCCATGCATACACACACACACAAACACACACACTATCTCTCTCCCTCCCTCTTATCTCACTGTTTCATAAATAAGGCCTTATAAGAAATCTTCCTAATTACGCCTTAAAATAATAAATTGGCTATATAAGAGTTTCCTATTATTTTCACCTCAAAATCAGACCTTCTTAATAGGGGAAATAAATGTAAATAAGTGCCTAATTAACTACGCCATATACGCAATAGTTATATGTTAATTACGTAAATAGAAATAAATAAATATTCGTGCTTAATAAGTTCTAAATGCATGGATTTTACGTCCTAAACTAGCATTAAATGTCAATTCCCTAACTAATTATTATTACAAGTCTTTTTCCTCCAATTTCCCAGGGTTTTATGGAATTCAAATTTCTAAACAGGGAATAAATATTCATAATCAAAACCACAATAACAGACTTGTAAATAAAATATAAACTCAATTTATTACGCCAATATAATGGAATATCTTAAACGATAAGAATTGCCATCTAAACCTTATATTCTATGAAACTCCTCTTTTACATAGAAATAGATGAGAATAAGTGGTGTAAACTACGAATAGAATTCGTAATCCAAACCTCTTATTTTATTGAAAGATCGCAATTTAAACCAAAGAAGAAAGAGAAGTGGAATAGACTGTGAAATTATCAAAGATTGGATATTGAAAAAAATCCATCAAATTAATGTAAATAATTGGGAATGTAAGCATAGAATTGACATATCGAATTAAAAAGGAATTTTAGGGAATTTTATCTATCATGTTTCCAAAATTCCAAAATCTTTAAGGCATATTCAAATCCAAAAGAAATACACTAAACCATTGCTAAAAAGAAATACTAAGATTTCCACTCACATATTAACATTATCCTTACCTAAATTCTCTAAGGAATTTCCAAATCATATTAGAGATATAACAAAGGCAGGGTTTCGTCGTATTCCCCAAAATAATATGAACAAAAGTGGAGAAGATAGGGTCCTATGTATAAGAGTTGAAACGCACTGGAACCGTAGGATGGAAGTAGGTAGAAAACAGGTAAATCTGGAACGCACAACCGAATAGAACTAACATAAAACCCTAGCCACCATTGGAAACTATCATTGACAAGCGGTCAATTGCCCTTGGGCGACCGATCGACTGCTACGGTTGATCGGCCGACCTATTCCAGTCGACCTCTATCTTATTTAAGGGTGTTTATTTTACTTTCCGTTGCCGAATTATTTTATTTCCTAATTAATTTTGTTAATGTTAAGCCTTAAATCGTTTACTTAGCCCCAAGCCCATTTTTGAAATTTAAATCCTAAATTTGATTTCTCATTTAAATTTGAATTTAAACTAAATTGATTTAAATCTTAAAACTTCAAATGCTCATAACTTCTTTGTTTGAGCTCTGTATTCAGCATATTGTATATGGAAACAGATTAGAATTTTGCCACGAATGCAATGGAATAACTTTCATGGTCAAATTTAAACTTTTATAAAATTCCAATATCCAACCCGTATCATGTTTAGTTTACTTTACTTTATTTATTTATGGTTCATTTTACGGGGTGTTACACCTCTCTGGTCTCTTTCAATTATTTACAGCTTCAATCATAGCTAGATCCATAGACAACCCTTTTTCTAAAACTACATGATCAAGAAAATTCACTTATTTCTTTCAAAAGTGACACTTTGAAAACTTGACTTTCAGTTGATGCTGCCTCAACATCTCAAGGACTATTCTAAGATGAATCTCATGATCACTTTTGTCCTTAGAATATATCAAAATGTCATCAATGAATACCAATACGAACCCATGAAAGTGCTCTTGGAAAATTCGATTCATCGAGTCCACAAAGAGAGTAGGTGCATTAGTTAATCTGAATGGCATTACTAACCACTCGTACGAACCATACCTTATCCAAAACGCCGTGAAAGGAATACCGTCCTCCACCACCCTCAGTTGATGGAACCCTGTCGCCAAATCCAACCTTTGGCTCTACTCAACTGATTGAACAAATCATCAATTCTCCGCAAAGGATACCGATTCATTATTGTCTTCTCATTCAGATTACGATAATCAATACAAAATGTCAAAGACTCGTCCATTTTCTTCATAGATACCGTGTATGCTCCCTAAGGCGAACTGCTTGGTCTAATAAAATTCTTTCCTTCTAAGTCCACTATCGGCAGCTTTAACTCCTTCATCTTGGTAGGTGTCATTTTGATAGGTGATCTACTCATGGGTTCAGCTCTAGGTACAAGATCTATTCGAAACTCAATAGCTTGTTTTGCTGATAGTCCAATAACAGGCTCAAAAACATCTGCAAATTCTCTTACAACCAAAAGCCGACTATCTTGTCTTCCACCTCTGTTGCACCCAATAAAGCATAAACACTAAACTCGAATTCTCAACTGAGTATATAACTCAGTCTCTACTCTCAGGGTGTCTCAATATTTTCCTATCCTTGCAAAATATCATAGCACCATATTTACTTAACCAATCCATATCAAAAATAATCCCAAAGCCCACAAAGTCAAACAAACTGCAGGCAGAAGTATAACCTAGTAACTCAGATTCTATATGGTCACATCTCATCATAAGAGTTACATACCCTCATATTGGATTCTCTTCCATTAAGGAAGTAACAAGGTATGATGGTTCTAAATCTAACTTATCTACCAAACACTGGGAGATAAAAGAATGTGCTGCACCAGTATCACACAATACTTTAACTGGTATGCTATGAATCAAAAGCGTACCTCTCATCAAAGACTTTTCTTTCTCCTTCCCTATTGGCCTAGATAATAATGACTCCAAAGCAAAGACCTTCCCTTTTCCAAATTGGCTGCTTCTCTTATAATGCACCACCTGGTTGCAGCTGAAACGCTTTACATTCTTCTTTCCCACAACCGTCTTACCATTACCAGATCAACACTCATTAGCATAGTACTCCTTCTTATCACACTTATAACAGAATAACAGCTTTTCCTTTCTTGGTAGCTCCACCCTTCTGAGCTCCCTTTTCCTTGAAGAACTTCCTTTTCTTACATCAAGAACTCTAAGTTTCCACTTGCTTTTTATTCCCACAAGTCCAAAGCATCTCCTCGTTTCTTATAGCCATATCCACTACTACATTATATGGATCCTTAAGATATGGCATTGTCCCCTATCAATCTCCGGCCTTAAACCTCGGATAAACTTTTCATTCCTCTTGATCATAGTATCAATTATGGCATATCCATACGGGACAGCTCATCAAACATAGTAGCATACTCCAGTACAGACATCTCTCCCTGCATTAATTTGACAAACTTCCTAAGCAAGGTTGCTTCGGCTACTTCGAATAAAAACCTCTCCTCAAATCTCCTTCGAATCTAGCTCAATTCAATTCCTCTTTTGGCACACCTACGATTACCTCGTTCCATTAGTATAAAGCAGCTCCTTGCAACTGCCTCGATGCCAACCTCCTTTTCCGCTCTTCGTTCAATCCTAGGTCAACAAAAAGTCTCTTGTAGTGTGGTAGTCAATTCCCCACTCCATAGCATCTTTCATTCCAAGAAATGGTTTTCCTCTAAGACTAGTATAATCACGATTCAACTTAGTATACTTATTGCCAACTTTACCATGAGATTGACTCCTCCCACATTAGTAGCATTACCTTAAGCCAAACGAGTAGCTGCTCTAGCTTGCATCATGTTGACAAAGAATTGATACATAGCTCTCATATCTATTGGTGTGGTTCCGGCACCTACATTGGCATTTACATTTTGATTAGCATTTGCCGGTCGACTCGGATTTCTTCTGGTATTGGGTCGAGCATTTCCATTGGTCGTGGTGTTTCCTCCACCTAGATTTACTCTTCCTTTCCTGCTTCCATACTCGCTTTCTCATAATCTACATACGAGCCTTAGTAAGATACAGAAGAATGATCTAAGAGATGAGATAATATATACTTATATATAGCAAATACAAGTACATTACTATAGCGTTATCTCATACCCCAATCTTATTCTCTGATTCATTTGGATTATGTTTTCAAAAATATTTTAATCTTTCAAGTTTTACATAAACCTATGCTCTGATACCAACTTGTAACATCCTCCATTTTTATGCCGAAACTAAGCTCTATAGTTGTTATAGTCATTTATAGTTATTAATTTTCGATGACAAATGCACCTGCGTTAATCATATCAATAATCAAAAGAACGTGAATATGAAAATTTTTAAACACAATTCAACAATAAACATTTATATTTCATTCTAAAATATGTTTTCGTATTCATTACATAATCCCATTCGTTATCCCACATTTCGAGAAAGTATAATTATTAAAAATACTCTAAGAGCGACATGTGAAGATGCCCACGTGGTTGAACGGAGTCTAATACTTAGCAGTTATACTTCTACCATTACATCCATCCAAACATTGTAATTGACATAGTGGAAAATAAAAGGCTCCTAATAATAACTAGCTTGCCTTCTGCACGTCTTCGAAAGCTTATTCATCAAATTAGGAACCCTGAAAACCTTACTCTCGGCCTACTCAAATGAGCGTCCAAGAGTTTAAAGGGAAAAACTAAAACTTTGGGTCAGACAAATAGCCTGGTGTAAATAATAACCTACCATCTCAAAACAAAAATAAATATCTAATAAGACCACACTGCTAGATGGAACGGGTTTTTGCCTCACTAGTATCTTAACCAAAATACAACAACCATATACCGTGATTCTACATCCACAATGGTTAAAACACAGTAAATAAACATTTGCAATCATGCAACATACAACAGATTAACCATCCTAATTTATTTTACTATCCATCTTATATTTCATCTGACTATCTGTCTTCTACTTATGTGGACTGCCCATATCACATACAAAAATTTCATGGATTATCTATCCCTTACCATATGGACTACCCATCACACATGATTTAATTATTTAGAATAATTGGACTATCCATCACACATGCGTCATTCATAATAATCTATGTAGACTATCCATCACTATATTATAGTTTTCCTAGGATGACTATGAACCCTTCATTAATCATATAGAGGCTATCCATTTCCGACCTGATATGGACTATCCATCACATATCTCATGGGTTTACCAGAAGGGCTATGAACCCATAAAATATCAAATTATAATTAGGTTATAACATTATCCATCCCAAGTGCTCAACCTATGTCTATGGGTATCCCCAATTAATTTGTTAGACCCTTAAACTTATCACATGTCAAAATAATATCCATTGGCATCCCCAATGATGTCTGTCGAAAACATAAAATAATATACATTGGTATCCCCAATAATGTCCTATTTATAGACTTATAACATATAGAAAAATAAAACATTGGTGTCCCTAATGAGTAACGTCGAATTCATAAACCTATGGTTCCCCACCATTAATATAGCAATATAAAGTTATGGCATTCATGCCGCAATAGCAATACGAACCTCTATCCAAGGTCAGAAAACAAAATTCTAATTTTATACATCGTATGGCTAACTGCCGAAATCATAAGGCTATCAACCTCTTAAAACATGGGCAATTTCGTCTTTTAAAACATACTTTTAGTTTGCATAAAACAAGACCTCGACGACATTGAAATAAAGAGATGTGGCATCAATACCACATGACATAGCTTACATATGGCATTAATACTAGAATGTCGAAAAATAGTACTTTGTCTATCATGCCGCATACATAGGAAAACTAGTGGCATCATCGCCATAAAATAATTCATACCAAAATTAATGACATGCGTCATCAAAACCTTTAACACTTTAATATTGGTTCCAATGCCATAACATAAAGGTTGTCGACATGCAGCATTACTGCCTTAATATAGTTAACATCAAAAACAATTGATACCAAAAATATGCGGTATTGGTGACAAAGGACATCATTTAAAACTAGTGTGAAGACATGTGGCATCAATGCCTCATAAACCCACGAGATGTAGTATTTCCATAACGTCGATATGGCAAGCATGACCAATATATCACATACTTACGGTATAAATATCACATGCATTGCTTCATGTGAATGCCACTTATGTCGATATCACTTACAACTGTAAAAGCGATATAGCCTATTGTTAATGCCGATGCCACAAGAATGCCGCATATTAGTGGCATTGTTGTAATTACTATAAAAACTGTTTTGTTTCTATAAAAAGCATTTTCTTTTCACCAAATCTTCTTCCTCGTCAAATTTCTATTGGTTGGAAACAAACTTTATCAACTTCTTTTTAGAAAAATGTTGCACGTCAGTTTTATATTTCCAAAACATCTGTCAACTAAATTAATTAATATCCTTAGTTAATTAATAGTTTAAATGCTTTTCTAACATATTAAATTCATAGAAATTCATAATATATTAAGAAAACCAAAATATTACTAAAAACCAGAATATACATATTCCTTCATATATAAAAATTCGAGATCAAAATAATTATTTAATCAATTTTAATAATTAAAACCCGAAATAAGTCCTCTTTCCTTTATAAGAAATTCATACATTATTCGTTTTAATTTGGAAAATTATGAAATTAAAAACCCATTTCCAAAATAATGTTTTACATAACGTATCAGATAATCAAATCGATTGGAGATCAAAAACTTAGGTGTTGCCCTTAAAACCCACCTAAATAATTTCATAAAAATTCCATAAATCATTATTCTATCCAAATAATAACATAAAGAACCATAACACGACAATGTCAGCATAATCAATTAAAAAATTATCCTTAATGGAAATAAACACAAAGAAAGAGATGGTAAACTATTATTCACTTTAAATTAGATGTTGGAGTTGAGATTTGATAGAGTTTAGTTCCCCTAAGCTTTATCATTCGAATCTACTTTGACTTCTTATTCCTTTTACCTTGATTAATGGCCGACCATATTTCCTCTTTGTGATTGTTTATGAATGTAAAAAGAGAATAAATGAGAGGGGGGTTTAAGGGATAAAAGATTGATCTATTCCATTTTGCCCTTCTCATTTATTCTTCCTTATGTTATGTTTTAAAATAATCTTATTAATTTATTAATTAAGGCCTGACTTTGTTAATTATAAAATCTCATCCCCATGTCCTACTACATCATTCTATATAATCTATTCAATTAAACTTCATGAATAATGTTAAACTAAAATTAGAGGTGTTACATTAACCCTTGTTGAAATGAAGAATTTGCCTTACCTTTCTTTTCTTGTTCTTTTCCTCTTGAAATCTCTTTCCCTAATGGTGGCCGGTCCTTAATTCTTAGTTTTAGATTTTAGAATGAATTAGAAGTTAATGAGAGAAAAGAGAGAGTGTAGTAAAATGCTAGCTCTTCCTTTTTTACCCCTTCTATACTTATGTTTATTGAATTCATATTTCTTAAACCATAATCTATTTCATGTTTATTAAGGACTACTCATTTTAATTAGTTAATTTTAGCAAACCCCATAATTTCAACTTTTCATTTAATTATTCCATAATTAGATATTTAAATTATATGCTGACATACAAAAATTAAGGATGTACGGGCTCCTCTCTTAAAAATTTCATCCTTGAATTTGTGATAAGGGGAACAACAACAAGCAAATAAAAGCAATAATACAAATATAGAATAATAGATGATACAATCAAAATAGATTGGGATACACCTCCCTAATCCTATCTTACCTTCCCTAAGTATAGTGTCGTCCATGGGTAATCCACTGAACCTTAACTAACTTGACCGTCTTATTCTCTAACTGTTTCATTTCTTTATCGCCTATACAAATATGTTGTTGAACAATAGTCTTATCAAGCTTGGCTAGTAAATCTTCCAAAACCATTGGCTTTATAGTAGTCTGTTGATCACGAGGATACTTCCTCAGATAAGATCTAGGAAAAACGTTATAGTCTTCTGCCAAATTACTCGGTAACAGAATATGATAAGCGACTTTTCCAATTCTCTCAATAACAAGAAATGGACAAATATATCTAGCGCTAATTTTCTCATCTTTCCAAATCATACAAAAAACCCTTCATCAGTGATACTTCTACGAAATAAAATTTCAACTAAGAATTCCAAGTCTTTTCGCCTTAGCTACGTAGCTTTTTTGCCTTGATGTAGCTTCCTTTGTCCTTGCTCAGATTAACCCACTCTTTTCAGCCGCTTCTTTCACTAAATCCATACCAAGTATTAGTCTACCACCTGTCCCCAACCAACACGTAGGTGATTGGCACGGCCTTTCGTAAAGTGCTTCGAAAGGTTCCATTCATATACTAGTATGGTAACTATTGTTATAGGAAAATTTGACTAGGTGCGAGTGGTCTTCCCACGACCCTCTATTTAGTACACAAGCTCTCAACAAATCTTCAAACACCTTATTAACTTTTCCATTTTCCCATCAGTTTATCAATGGTAAGAAGTACTCATCTTCAGCTTGGTACCCAATTCACTCTACAAACTCTTCCAAACTAGCACGTAGAGAAAGGATCTCTATCACATAAAATGCTACTTGGTGTTCCATGAAGTCTTACAACATTTTTCATAAACAACTTTGCTAAACTCAGACTTTTTGACTTAACATGAATAAAGTGTTCACCCTTGGAAAGTCTATCCATCACAATCCAAATGCTTACATTTCCCCTATTCGACCTTGCAACCCATTCTCCGAAACTACATGCCCAAGAAAATTCACCTCCCTTCTAAGTACAATTGCACATGAACTCCCTCATCTCGATAGGTGCCATTCTGCTATGTTGTTTACTAACAATTCAACTCCATGTAAGAGATCTATTCGAAACTCTATGGCACGTTTCAGTGGTAGCCCTACAATAGACTCAAAAATATTAACAACCTCTCTTACTATAAGAACCCGATTAACTTCATCCTCTACGACATTAAACTGATCCCAAAGATATCGCATATTTTCCATATCTCCAACCTGTCTCGCTCAAAAATAAATCCCTGGATATAACTTCTTATTCTTCTTACGTAGTTTATTAATAATGGCCTTTCCATTCTCAGACAGCCCATCAAACTTCATCACATAATCCAGCACTAACACCTCACCTTACTCTAACTCCGAAAATTTCCAGAATAACATCGACTTGGCTGCTATGGATAGAAATTTCTCCTTAAATCTTTCCCCAAATTCAGCTCAAGTTAACTCCTACTTTGAAACTCCCATGGTAACACTTCTCCACCAGAGAGAGCAGCTTCTTGCAACTACCTCAGAGCTAATCTTCTTTTTTGATCATCATTCAATGTCAAATCATCAAAAATCCTTTCACACTAAAGACGCCAATCCTCCACTTCAATGGCATTCTCTATTGCCATAAATGGTTGTAACAGCTCGCCTTTTCGGCTATCGAAAGTCGGCATCAAATACATCCATAGTATTCCGATGTCAAACATCCAATCGCCGGAAAGGCAGATAGTTATGGTAAAATAAAAAGAATAAACAAGGGAAATTTAATCTCATAGAAGAATCAACAACATATAATATAATAAAGACCGTATAAAATGTCACTCCGAGATACAAAGTTCATCAGAGTTAAAAACATACCTCATCGGCTGGACAATTGCTGATAGGTATAGATAATAATAAAAATAGAATAATATTACGGCAGATGAACATCCAGCTCTACTCCACATCAACGAAAACCTAGAAAAAATACTCGGTCCGACCCGAGCATTATAATAAAATAACATCCGGATCAGCCTGGAAAATCAGCACGAGAAAACTTTATTAATATGATGAACATATAATAATTCCATGAGACCATGTCGCTTAACGCGGAACGGGTTTTTACCTCACTAGAACAACGTCTGGAATGACTCGCCTTTTCGACCCTTAACAGTCGACACTAATACAACTATGACATTCACTTACTGAGCATCCAAGTGTCGGAAAGACAGATTGTTGGGGGAAAAAAGGAAGAAAGGATAAAACTTAATGTCACATTGTGACAAGTGACATATAATATACAACAGATCTTTACAAAAGAAAATTGTAGTATACAAACATCAATCAGAGTAAATAGCTACCATCAGCCTGGATAGTTATAACAACATGCCCTCACAATTGCTGATAAATACAAATAACAAATGAAGTAGAAATAATGATATCTCGTAAGATCACGCCATACATAAACATGGACGGGGCTTTCACCTTACCGTAATAAAACATTTCATAGGAAATCTTTTGATATTATAATAATATCGAGGGTTTAAAATAAATATTGAATCTTAGCCAAAATTATTACATTAATTAAATTCCATCATAATAGATATACAACTAAGTCCGAAAGACAATTATTGGAGAATTGATTCCATATAATGACAAAGCACCGAGGTACCGCATGCCATGGACACCTCTAGAAAATGTGTCGAGGGCCTCATATGGCCACTTTACAAATCAGATTCGGTCTATCCCTTACTAGATTGTATCGAATGTTTCATCATACCGGTTGGTTTGCAACCTTTTCCTAACAGCTCCCATGCATAAACAAATCCATATATATATATATATAGAAGGGTGATGACAATACCCTACTAGGTGTGACCCACATAGCCATAAAGCATATCCCATGTTTTAATCATTCCCGTTTGTTGAGGCTACATTTCATGTTTTTTATATTGTAATCCCACTTGGAATGCTAACATTGCCCACCAGGCAACGATGCAATGCAAGCATTAATCCATGCAAGTTTTTAGGATATGAATAAACTGAAGGCACTACCTCTACTACATCCGTTATGGAATCACCCTCAGGATTAGTAGCATGTAGCCCTTACACTTCAAAGATCTCTGTCTTTTAATTTCTGTCATCTTGAGGATGTCTTCAATTCGAATGCTTATGCCGGTTAGAAGTAGTTGTCCGATAATATATCTAATCCCCATCTCCTCGAACCGATAATGATAGTTTTAAAAATTGGCCAAGGTTTGATAGTCGGTTATTTAACTATCAAATAAAAAAATCAGAGGTTTAACCAAGCATGGTTAAGCACAAAGCATCCATTAAGCCTCTTTAAATAATTTTTTAATTAATTAAAACCATTTTGTAAATTCCTGTATCAAAATACTTTTAAAAATATATATTCCCAAGCTCTCTACTCCTTTCAATAATTGAAAATATCGATATACCTACCTCAACAGTAAATATATACTCACAAAGCATTTCACTTTCAAACATAGAAAACTTTTCCATATACTTATATTAACAGTATAAGTATATTCATAAAACTCTATATTTCAATACATAGAAAATGTACTCATATACTTATCTCAACAGTATATAAGTATATTTTACAAATCTTAAGAAAGATTCCATTTTCAAACCATACTTACTTGGATTAAAACAAATGTCATTTAAAACACTGATAATAATAAACCCTAAACACTTTCCTTTTGTTGTAAGTAAAAATAGGTCGTATGGAAATTAAACCATATATACTTACCACCACTTTCTGATTTTAATAATACCATCCCTCGATTAATAATAAATCGAAAAAGTTAGAAAATTTTCCTTGCCTCAATACAGATTCTTAAATATCAAGATAGAGACAAGTCTCCATGCCTCGGAATTCGGTGTCAAATATGAAAAGAACACTTTCCAAACCACTGTATTTAAGAACAATTATTTATGGAAAAACAAGTCTCATTCCTTTTATGAACCCCTTATAAAATTTCTTTTACCTTTTCCATATTTACAAAAACTCATTTCTATAAATCTCTTTCATATTTATAAACTCTTTTATATTTATAAATTGTTTAATACAAATAAGACTTCTTTCAATAAATAAAACTCTTTTCTATAAACGAAACTCTTTTCTATAAACGAAACTCTTTTTCTAAATCTCCTTAACAAAGCTTCTTTTTATAAATCTCCTTTATAAAATCTCTTTTATAAATTCCATTTTAAAACCTCATTTTAAAAAAATTCCATTATAAAACTCATAATTTATCACAAACTTTGATGTCCAAAATAGAGCCAAATACTTTCCATAAACCGGTCATTCCATATATTAATATAAATCCACAAATGCGATTTATTTTCTAATTTGTCAAAATGATATTAATTTCCCTCTTATAAAATATCATTTAAAAATCTATTCATTTATTTATAAAATACCATTTATAATCCGTTCTTTTATTACAATATTTTATATAAATTTTTATTTAAATTTTTATACTAAAATATTTCTATCTCCTTTCAAAAACAAAAATAACTTTAAAATAAAAGATAAACCCCTTTAGTTTCTTTAAAACAAACATTCATTATTATAATAACTTTTCTACAAAAATAAATACTTTCCAAAATAATTTTACACATTTACATATATAAATATATTAGAAAAGAATAATACAAGAAGTTGAAGTAAAATAGAAAGTTTTAAAGCCCCTTTTCAAATAAAATGTCTCAGAAAATCCAAAAAAAGGTTAGATTTAAAATCATATTTCCAAATCGAAACCATTTCCAAACTAAACAGTAATTAATTATATCCCAAAATACTATAACGATGCCTTAACCAATGCCATTACTATAATTTTCTCTAAAAAGGTTCAACTTTTAACATATGTAAGTGTCACATTCAATATGGCCAAAACTATCAAATTTTACCATTTAACAATCTATATAACATGTATATAACTGAAATAAAATCAACAGATACATAACCAGAATTAAAAATCATAATGTCGAGAAATCCAAATTTCTCTACAAATTTTCCTGTATTTAATTTTAAATGTCATTCGCTTTTCAAAAGTGGATATTTAATCGAACCAATCCAAAAATTCATCCAAACAGGTAACCAATTAATTTTGTTTACTATATAACATATTTATTTTCAAAAAAGATGAGTTTTACTCATCGAAATTCCAACAGACGCTTAGCCGTTCCAGTTTGAACAATCGAACGATGTTCGATTTTAGCTCAAAATTTCACTTACTCCAAATTTGACAAGACTTGTACCAGCGCATAGCTATCGCTATTATGAGCGCAACGCAAATAATCTCGCCTTGATTGGACCTCATATGAGAAAGTTATGCACTTTATAAGTTTGAGATTAAATTAAATATAATTTTATTCACAAAGTTCATTAATTATTTAATTAATAAAAACCCACCCACTGATTCTCTCTTCCCTACCCCTCTCCCAATTCAAAACTGCCTGCACATAGATACAATGCAAACACACCATGGCCACCACTTAACCATCCCTTTCCAAGCTCGTTCCTCCATAAAATGAGCCAAACCAAATTCGACGAACTCCCCTTTACTTGAGCTTCCATCTACACCCAACTTCTACACGCCTGAACTCCCCTTGACATTCACGAATTCCAAGACCCATAACGATAAAAGAGGGTCGCACTTCACTAACGACGATGCATGGCCTCCGACCACCATCAATCTTCGCGTTTTCATCCCCTAAGCTCATTTCCATAATCCAATTAGTCAACATCGCCTAAATCGCCATTAGAGCAAAACCTTAGCTTCCTCCTTTATGTCAACCTCCACCAAATCACTGTCACACCCTACTATACACACACCAACGCATGTATCTCACTATCATAGACCCAAAGATCTCAAATTTATAATTTTTAAAGGTTTATTTCATTTTGTTTTGGAATTTATAAGTGGAAGAAGCTATTTTTCTTTTATTGGAAGTTTGAAAAGGAAAAGAGAGAAAAAAAGAAGGTCGGAGTGTGTTCCATTGTCCAAGTGTTGATACTTATCTTGTGATTTCTGACGCATCGCCGTAGAAGATTTCGTTCGCGTACGAACCTCGAATGGCAAAACAAAAATACTACCGTGTACAAAAATGGGAAACGGTTCCAAAACAATAATAATATACATTGGTTATCCTATTCTTAAAAATCCAAAAGTACCATCATTTGCTAGAAAATCATCAAACGATAATTTAAATATTTTCTAAATTAAAAATTATGAAAAAATCAAATAAATTAAATAAAAAATATAGCATAAAAAAATTCAGTCGTTTAAATAAAAATTAAATTTCATATTATTTATTAAATTTGAATAAAATCTGGATATTTAAAGTAAACTAAATATTCTCATTAGAAATGTTAAAAATTCCGAGTCATTATATTCTTCCCCACATAAAAGAATTTTATCCTCGAAATTTCCAAGGGAAGTGAAACATCTTCACACCCTTAGACTTATAAAATCAATTGCTAGAATGAGTTACTAAACTTTTAAAATCTCATATGTTATAGAAAATTTCGACAGCACCTCCTTTGCGCGGCTTGATCCGAAAAAACTACAACTCGCCGTAGCGGGCCCAAACCAACAAAATAAAACGAAAGCCCAAAAAATTGCCTCCCATATCTAGGGCATAAAACCAATGATATAAATGTGTACCTATTAGTCGAGCCAACCAAATCTACTTATGAAATCAAAAGCATCAAACTAGCCCATTTGTTTCCATATACCATTTATCTTATTTAAACATGCCATCTAACCATATAACTTACATTTTCTAATATAAGAAGCACACAATTACATTAAAGCCTGTACGATGTACATATGTCATTTATATGCAATATCAAATCGAATCACTCGCTCGATCACACAAATTTCGCTTCCGAACTTGTATCGCTCACTCGACGCCCATAGTGTGGACTTTGATCAGGTTCCTTGATTAGAAACCTCTATTCCCCTTGCATAGCCATATACTATGATAGGAAAATTTCAGAAGCAAATCAAAAATCCGTATCAAATGTTCGCCGTCAAGAATAGGGTGAAAATTCCTTGTTCGGATCAGTGTAAATCACATTGAAATCATGTACTCACATCTGGATAAAAAATTGTTATGCGAATAAAATAAGCTATATAAAACTTACATGTTTATTCAATTGGTGTATTAACAAACCCAATTACTTCTACTTCACATTTATCTATCTCAATTTCTCTTGATGTAAATCATATTCACTTTTACTTATAGTATATTTCCTTTAATACTAATCATTTATGAACAATTTCATTAAATCATTACTTAAGTTTATAAACATCTTATAAGACATAATTTATGTTTATCAGTACTTTAAAGTTTAAGTTCATGTTCGGATAATACTCTTTTACATCCTAAGAGTACATACATACAAATTCAGATTTGTTTTATTTAATCGTAATGTTCAAATTTTAATTTTTTTTAATTTACTTTCTCCACAAATTTATAAGTTACAAAAACTTCTTTTCTCATAATCTCATCAAAACACTTAGCTTTCAGTTCTTAATTACTAGAAAGTTTTTGACCGTCCAAAATCGACAAAAAATCCATTTCATTTCAACAAATGAAAATTACCAAACAACATTTCAAAACGCGATGCATAAACCAAACTATCCTAATGGATAAGATACACGAGCTTATAATATAATCTAACTAAAATTTTAAGAACTAAACACCCGGTTTTGTTTCAAATCATTTTGAAGTAATAATAATAATATACATATCACTTTTTGTATATCAAAACATAACTTTGGAATTTAAAACAAAATTTGTTTTAACAACTCTATAGCAAATTACTACGATAATAATCCATCACTTAGAAACTCAAAAATGAACGCCGATGATGATGCAATCATCATCAGAATTATTTTTTTAGCGATAGAAGTAGGTTCGATGCTTTCTATTTCTTTTAAAAATCCATTTAAAATATTTCTGGTCAAAATACTTTTAAAAATACCATTATTATTTCTTCTAAACTTTGAAAATCAATTTTCGAAAAATTGGGATTTAAGTTGTCAAATTCTTAGTTTAAATCCTTTTTATTCATAAAGCATATTGAAAACCCATACTTATAAAATTTCATTGCACAATTGTATATCTTTGTTTATTAATAATAGACCACTTTTGTTAAAATTAAATTTTAACCCAATATTATCACCGAACACCTTATAGTCAAACCATGAAATTGAATTCACAATGTGTTCGTATTTTATTTTAATCAAACAATAAATGCTCATAAACTATCTAAGCACAAAAAATCAATCAACAAACGTTAACCAATGCTCCTAAACTGGATGGGCATGACTAATCAAACCATAAATAATAATAAATGAATATTATCATTTCCTAATAACAAACACATCATAAATACTATATCAATTTTATGAAAATTATCCTTTTATATATAAAATCTCGACAAAATTATTTCATTTACCTAATTTCAAAACGATATTGTATCAATTTGCCTTGTACAAGTGTTTAGAAACCTCTATCCACACATTTATACCTTCTGTATCGACTAGGATTCATAAGCCACTCAAGCGATAAATCAACATAAATATAAAACATTTTTATAGCACTGACAATACGCGCTCATATGTATATGTATATGTATATTATATGTATATGTATATGTATATGTACACACTCAAATTCATTCTAGGGTATTATTAACCCTACCTCTAATGAGTCTATCCTACCAAAGCCTAGGTATTGACTCAACCTATGCTCCGATACCACATGTAACGACCCCCTTTTGACATTCAAAAGTCAACACTAATTTATCCACGATATTCACGTGCCAAGCATCTAAGTGTCAGAAAGACAAATTATCGGGGAAAAAGAAAGAAAAGATGGAATAGAATCTCACATCTTGATGAGTAACATATAATTTACAATAGACCTTCGCAAAAGAAAACTGTAATATACATACATCAATCAAAGTAACTAGTTGTCATCATCTTGGACAGTTATAACAATCTTTCCTAATAATTGCTGATAAATACAAACAAAAAATGTAGTGAAAATAAAATATACGTGGATACATCTTAAAGGCATCCAGCTCACATCCGAAAGCTCCAAAGCATCCTTAGTAGACCTGAGAATATGCTCGATCTGAGCCGAGAACTATAAGAAAATAATGTTTGGATCAATTTGGTAAACCAGTGTGAGAAACATACCTCAAATGGATGTAATGTTATAAAACCTTTCAAAATAAAGGTATCTCATAAGACCATGCCGCACATAAACACAAATCTGTTTTTACTTTACGATAACCAAACCATTTCATAAGAAATTTATTGACATGATAATAGTATCTAAGGTATAAAACAAATATTATATCGTAGTTGAAATTATTACATTAATCAGATTCCTGCATGATAGATATATAACTAAGTCTAGAATTCACTTATTGGAGAATGGATTCCATATAATGACAAGGCACTGGGGTACCGCTTACCATGGTACACTTCTAGAAAATGTACCAAGGGCCTCACATGGACCCCTTGAAAATCAGGACCAGCCTATCCCTTACTAGATAGTACCAAATATTTCATCACCCCGGTTGCTTTGCAACCTTTTCTCGAAAGCTCTCATGCACGACCAAATCCTATATATATATATGTATGTATATATGTATGTATGTATGTATCTCGAAGGGTGATGACAATGCCCTAATGGGTGCGACCCACATAGCCTTGAAGCATATCCTATGTTCTAGTCATTCCCGATTATTGAGGCTAGAGGTTACTTTTTATCTTTTTATATAGCAATCCCACTTGGAATGCTAACACTGCCAACCAGGCAATGATGCAATGCCAGCATTCATCCATGCAAGTTGTTAAGGATATGAACAAACCAAAGGCACTACTTCAACTACATCCATTTTGAAATCATCTTCAAGATTAGTAGCAACCAACCCTTGCACTACTTCTACAAACCGAAGGACTTATGCATTTCATGGAAACGGTGTTCACGTAAAATGATTTTGATTTAAGAGGTAAAGTAAAAGTGTTTTGATTATCGCTCAAACTTAAAAGAAAAGAGTTAAATTAAAGTTAGATGAATGAGATTGTACAGCCTACAAGGATTAAGTTGGTAATGGAGTTCAGAAGCATTGAAATGTTAGGACTGAAATAAAAAGTAAAATGAGAAGTTTTTCAGTTTGAAGTAAAAAAGGGCCAGAGAAGATCCACTTCAATGCTTAAGTGTTAAGTGACAAATGAGTATTTCCTTAATTACATTAGGCAATATAAATGGAATAGTAAGAGTAGGTTGGGCATTAGAGCAGCAAGGTTGATACCATGTAGGTAAGGATTGAATACCTGGAGGCTATGTATAGTACATGTATTGTACGGCTCGCCTGAAGGCAACAGGAAGGTCAGATCGACAAGGATAGTGAAGTATGTATTTTATATATGTTATTGGATTGGTATCATATTAGTTGAGTTCCATGTATGCCTCAATGTAAGTCTAGGAATAGAAAGGATAAGTATTGCACTTACTTGAATATGAAAAATAAGTGGAAGTAGTTCCTCAATTCATGAGATATTTCATTAAAGAAATTGTATGGAAATTCCAAGTTTGTTCGTTAATTGAAATAGGTTAGTGAATATAATTAGATGTTATCATAAAATGGAATGGGATTTAGACAGTGTTTTAATTCATTGAAATGAAGTACGTAGCAATATAAATTTCTATAAAGCTTCCAGTTTTAGTACAAAAGTATAGCATTTGAAATGACAATGAATATATCCTAAAGAAAGAGATGTACAAAATAAGGATGTTTACCATATTCTATACAATCTATTTCAATAATAATATGAAAGATAATTCCTTATGACTCCAGACATAAAACAAATCCTCTTTTTGATAATTTATGGAAAGTTACAATGTTCACATTTCCTTTTGAAGAAGATGTAATTTCAAGGCATTAAAATGTAGAAATCCCTAAGTCTAAACCAATGTATTGGTCACTAGGTCTATTGGATTAAAATGGCAAGGTACACCTTAAAGATGAGGAGGCGACTTTCATGGAAAATGAGATTCAGAAGATTTTCATAAGACTTTAAGAAGGAAATTGTAGGATTCCTTTATATTACCCTTTAGGTAGGGACCATTGGATTGTAAGGGATGGCTACAAATGTGTCGGTAGGACATGTTATGGATGGTGGACGCTAGTGGATGTATTTGGTTGTATTGTTTGATTTATTCTCTTTTGCACGTTTAGATTATAGTATCTTCTAGGTAGTACTCACACATTTACTTTATTTCCTATTTGTTGTTTAGCTTGTTAGATAGTATACATATGAATGCTTAGTTGTTATCGATCTTATTTGAGCATTATGCATATGGATGTTGCACATGGATGAAATGGTTGCGCATACATGTAGACTTGCAAGTGTGTTTACTTAGGACGCTCCATACATTTGGATGCATGGCTCTAGCTCTTCCATGATAGGGGATCGACTGGATAAGAAAACCGCCTACCTTTTGCATTAGTATAGGTCCACGTACATTTTATGTAGCATATATATGCATACATATTACATTAGAAAATTTCTAAGGACAATGATTGTCCGTGGATTATGGAAGAGTAGATGGTTGTAGTTATTGATTGTTGTGTGTGTAAGTTATGTTTTTTCGTCTTTAGAGATTTTGGGGACGAAATCCTTTTAAGGGGGAGAATGTAACACCTCAAAAATTTTAATAATAAATTAAAATACTAATATGGGTAGAAACATAATTTTACATTAAAGGACAAAATAGAAAATTTCTATGAATGAAGGAATTTGGGGAATCTAACTTTTCTATTGGGTCAAGTAGTTTTCTCTAGCCCAAATTCATACATAAGTTGTTATAAACGAATATCGTATGAAGCAAATACAAAATATTTACTGTAGCGTGCATTTTATGTTTTGTGCCTATTTTAGTAGTAAGTTTAAAGATTGAAGAAAGAAAAAAAAATTATTTGTTAAGTAATAATTTGAATATGTATAAGTTACCTCAATTAAAAAGAAAAGAAAAGAAAGATGCTATAATGATGAGTGTGCATTTAAAAAAAATGGAGAAATATTAATGAGCACAAATGTTAAAATGCTTCTATGGAAGCATTAATTATTGATCTAATAAGATAGATATACAGAAGAAATGAAAAGAGAAAGTGTATATCAATATATGTAAAAGAGTACAATTTGGTCCATAAACGTTAATAGATAAGAGGAAGATATTTAGTGTAAAGAGAGTTGACATTAATTACCCTTTTTTGGAATTTATTGCTATAGATAATACACGTTGCAAGTGTCAAAAAGAGTAGGAAAATACTTTAAAAGGGAGAGAATACACCTACTTTCATATATGTTTGAAAAGTAAGAATAACAATGTATACACAAAAGTAAAGCGTTATTTTGAAAAAAATACAACATAACAAAATATGTAGAAATAGAAGGCATTTAATAAAAGTTACATATTTTGAAAAGAAAGGATATGTCTAAAATTGTATGCGTGATATATATATATATATGAAATTTAAAGATTATCTTAAGAGAAGTGTATGGATAAAGACACTAACTAATAATGGGGTTTATTACTAAACGTAGATAGTTTGGTTTAGAATGGAGGTATGAAAATATGACTAAAGAAGAAAAGAATGCATGCAATATTATAAAAATAATGGTAATAAATTATGGTAATGAATTGTTAATTAAAGAGAAAGGATGAATATGTGTTCCTTATTTGTAAAGGACAAGGTCTTTAATCAATATACATATTTACACATTTGAATAGAAATCCAGAGTTCCCTACAAAACTTAATAACGTGTATATATGTATATATGTATAGAATGACAATTAAGGATATTAATTTAGATCATAATCTTTAATTGATTGACTTAAATTGTAATTTGTTGCACAAATTAAGGCAAACAATATCCATTGATATACATATGTGTGTACTTTTGAAAAAATATATATGGTTCTCTACCATATGTAATAATAATAAGAGTGTAAATGTGAATGAACAATTATTGCCTAAATTGGAATAAATGGTTATTGATGACATTAAAAAGAGGAAAATATAATAACCTGGATATGGAATGTTCAGTGCTAGTTAAGTAATTAAAAAGGAAAAGTAAATTTATTAATCATTGTCAAGGTGTGTACACACATATATATGCTTAAATAGTTAACAATATATGAATTAGTGAATTGATTAGAGTGATATAAATGGGACTGATAAGATTTTATTTAGCATAGTAAAAGAAAGAAAATATGAATCGATCAATCGGTTGATGTTTTAGGAATGTACATATATTATTAACCTAAAGGGATTTTTAAATATATATAAAACTTATTGTTTAAGAAGGTGTAACATCCCCTATCTAAAGGCCCAAAACAAAGCATTATAGATGCTGCCGTCATCTATAGTATTAGCTTTCGGTGACTAAATACGACTATGTTAATGGTATCTATAATATCAGAAGCACTTGAATATGAAACAAAACACAGATTTCAAAACAACTTTTTCTTCATTACATTTCAAAACCAGATGTTCCATGTTTTCAATACATAATCCGGATACGTTCCCATGCACAGATAAAATATACTTATTACAAAATACGCCAAGAGTGGTACATAAAGATACCCCCTAGGATGATCAGAGTCATATAGTCATAACTGACTTAACACAAACGCAGCGGAAATTCAACAAAACATAAAATAATAACTGCAACTCCTAAATAGCAATCCGTTTGCCTCCTGCATGCCTCAGGTAGCCTTATTCATTATCCTACTAAAACCTGAAAAAGACCTTAACCCCTCAGCCTACTCAAATAAATTTTGAGCACCCGAGAGTTTAAGGGGAAAACATAAACTTCGAGTCAGACATAAAGCCTGGTGTGAATAATACTATGCATCCCGGTTAAATATGTTAAGTGAGACCACGCCGCTTAGCTGAATGGGTTTCCCCTCACTAATCTATCCAAGTGCTCTCGGAAATTCGGTTCATCAAATCCACAAAGAATGTCGGTGCATTAGTTAGACCGAACGACATAACTAACCATTCGTACAATCCATACCTTATCCTAAACGTCATCAAAGGAATACTATCATTTTCTACTCTAAGCTGATGATATCCCATCGCCAAATTCGGCTAATAGAATACCTTGGCTCCACTTAATTGATCGAACAAATCGTCAATTCTCGGCAATGGATATCGGTTCTTTATCGTCTTCTCATTTAACTTACGATAATCGATGCATAGCCTCAACGATCCATCCGACTTCTTACCAAACACTGGGCCTGCACCCCAAGGCGAATTACTCGGTCAGATAAAATTATTGCCTTCAAAATCCACGAACTACACTTTCAACTCTTTCATCTCTGTAGGTGTCATCCTTCTTGGTGGCCTACTCACCGGTTCTGCTCCAAGCACTAAATCAATCCAAAACTCAATGGCTTGATTCGGTGGCAATGCAACAACTGGCTCAAACACATCAGCAAATTCTCTAACCACAAAGACTCGATGCAACTCATCCTCTAGCTCCCCAATACCCAATAAAGCATTAACTTCACAACTAGGGTTCTCTATGGTATAAACTACCTGATCACTACAATTTGGGTGTCTAAGTGATATTTTCCTATCATGGCAAAATATCCTAGTATCATATTTACTTAAGCAATCTATCCCAAGGATAATCCCAAACCCCACAAAATCAAATACATGCAAACAACAATCAAAAGTATGACCTAATAAATCAAACCCTAAATGGTCACACCCCATCCCAAGTGTCACATATCCTCTTATCATATTTGCAACCCTTAAGGAAGTAACTGAATATGAGGGTTCTAGGTTAAGCTTATTTACCAAGCATCGAGAAATAAAAGAAAGTGATGCACCAGTATCAAACAGTACGCTAACAGACATACCATGAATCTATAGCGAGCCTCCCAAAACAACCTTCCCTTTCTCCTGCATAATTGGCCTTGAAGTTGCGGAATCCAATGCATAAACTTGCCCCCTTCCATCTCTAGCAGGCTCTTTGCATTGGTTCTTATAATGGCCGATTTGATCACAATTAAAGCATCAGATATTCTTATTTCCAACTGCTTCTTTCCCTTTCCTTTTCCGGTCCGACACTCATAAGCATAGTGTCCTTTCTTATCACATTTATAACAAACCACCTCAGATTTTCCCTTCTTCTGTGCTCCTCCCTTCTAAGAATTCTTCTTATGGAAAAACTTTCTTTTATGACCTTGTCCCTCCTAGACTTCCTTCTCTTTCTTCTTCTCCAAACATACTAATGCCTCTTCCTACCTCTGCGCCATTTCTACCACTACGTCACTTGGATCTCTTAGGTGCGATAAGGTAGCACTTACCAACTCCGGCTTCAAGCCTTTTATAAACTTCTCATTTTTCTTGATTACCGTATCAACCATGGCGTACCCGTACCAGGCTAACTCTTCAAATCTTCTAGCATACTCTAGAACAGACACCTCTCCCTGCTCCTATTCAGCGAACTTCCTAACCAACACCGGCTGCGCCATCATTGACATAAACCTTTCTTGAAACCTTCTTTTAAACTTTGCCCAAGTGATAGTTTCTTCATCAACACCAACTGCAACAGTATTCCACCAAAATGGAGCAGCTCCTTGAAGTTGTCTTAAAGCTAGTCTCCTTTTCTGCTCGTCATTCAATCTTAAGTCAACAAAAATCCTCTCACAACGTAACATCCAGTTTTCTACCTCAATCGCATCTTTAGTTCTAATGAACAGCTTCCCTCCAAGCCTGGTATAGTCTCTACTCAAGTTAGCATAGTGGTTCACTATCGGAGCTTCCGAAACTCCTCCTCGAGCAGCATTCCCTCCAATAACTCAAGCTGAAATTCAATCTTGCATCATGTTTATGAAAACTGATACATGGCTCCCATGTCCACTTGAGGGATGTCAGCACCAACATTTTCAGCTTAAGCCTGACCTTGACCTCTTCTAGCATTTGGTCGAGCATTTCCATTAGTGCTGGTGCTCTCTCCTCCAAGATTAACTCAGCCTCTTCTTCCATCCATATTTATATTCAAGCCTCGTGAGATGAAAATGAATAGCCTAACTAAGATAGGAGTCTAGAGATATAGCGTATACTTATATATAGCAAATACAAATACGTTACTGTAGCGTTATCTCATACCTCGATCTTAACTCTAATTACTGAGGATTATGTTTTCAAAAATAATTTTTAGTTAAAGTATTTCATAAACTATGCGCAGATACCAAGCTGTAACTTCCCCTATCTAAAAGCCCAAAACTAAGCAATACAAATGCTGCAGTCATCTATAATATTAGCTTCCGATGACTAAATACAGCTATGTTAATGGTATCTATAATATCAGAAGCACTTGAATATGAAACAAAACATAGAATTCAAAACAACTTTTTCTTCATTACATTTCAAAACCAAATGTTCCATATTCTCAATACATAAGCCCTATAGGTTCCCAGGCACAGATAAACTATACGTATTACAAAATACGCAAAGAGTGGTATATGAAGATACCCCTTGGATGACCAGAGTCATATAGTCATAACTGACTTAACACAAACACAGCGGAAATTCAACAAAACATAAAATAATAACTACAACTCCTAAATAGCTATCAGTTTGTCTCCTGCATGCCTTCGGTAGCCTTATTCGTCATCCTACTAAAACCTGAAAAAGACCATAACCCCTCAGCCTACTCAAATCAATTTTGAGCACCCAAGAATTTAAGGGGAAAACATAAACTTCGAGTCTGACATAAAGCCTGGTGTGAATAATATTATGCATCCCTTTTAAATATGTTAAGTGAGACCACGCCGCTTAGCGGAACGGATTTCCCCTCACTAACATCCAATTAAAACATATCTTCGCAAAACCTTTTCCTGCAACCAAAACTGGTTAAATATTGTAAAGCATCATTATATAAACGTACATAAATATCATGTAATAATGAACTATTTGTTCAAAAACATAAGTTTTGTTTGGCTAACTTTTAACCTTTGGCTGACTCGGGCCTACCTGACAATATAAACAAAATTAATCTAACACATGTTAGATACTCCTCTTCTGAACGGTCTGTTCTTGAGTTAATCACCTCCCAGGTCTTTCCAATCCTAATGGTTTTTTGGTCTCACCAATAACCTATCTGTATACAAACATATATTCTTTTCAGTGTGTAATCATAATTTTAGTCTACTTGTGACCAAGCCCTACACATTGGAATTTTAGACAACAATTAGCCGGGGCTAATAGCTAATATATAGGGCGCCACCCTATACCAGTCCCATCTAGTATTCTAACATCCGAGTCATTTTACTTAGGGATCCCTTCCCATAATTTTCCTTGAAAATATCTATAAAATGATTAAAAACCTTTAAATCAAACTTACACAAGGAAAATATATAATCTTTATGCTTTACTCAAAATCACCTTGCTATGTTATACACACACACACACACACTCTCTTTACTCAAACCTTAGTTAATGAAAACATTTAAATATTTGAAAGTATCCCTTTCGATTCCATTGAAAGTAACCCTTTCTAAACTTTTGAAAGCATCTCTTTCGAAACCAAGTAAAATCCTTAATTGTCTAGGCCAAAAGGCCAAAAGGCCAAAACCTTTCCTTTCGAACCCATACTTCAAACCTTTTGAAACCATTGAAAATCTTCTTTACGAAAGCATTAAAACCTTAGACATCCTATCTTAAAACACTTTAAACATTGCCTTAGAAAACCTTGGAAAAACCTTACATTTCAACCTTTTCGAAACCATCGAAAAATAGGACCTATCGATCCCTTCGAAAGCTACCTTTCGACCCCTTCGAAAGCTTGGCTTTCGACCCCTTCGAAAACATTAAGTAAATAGTACCTTTCGAAAGCATTAAACCTTTAAAACATAAACCTTTCGAACACTCTTTGGGTTCAATTCAAAACATGTGGAGAATCTCTTTTAAAACCTTTCGACTCCTTCGGAAGCTTAGCTTTCGACCTCTTCGACAGCTTTGTTTCTGACCCCTTCGAAAGCTTAAAACATTTCTTTTAAAATAATAGGCTCCAGCCTTGTTAATACTTTAAAACACCTCTTTCGAAACATTGGGTTATACTTCAATTAGAATTAAAAGGGTAAAACATCTAAGTCGAAAGCTTCCTTTCGAAAGAATGGGAGAAGCGGTTGATTTTTAAAAGACAAGTATACCTTTCGACCTTGTCGAAAGCAAATGACTTCGAGAGGTAGAAAGGCAGTAGCTAGTGGTTTCTAAGCCTTCGAAAGCATGTTTACTTTTCGACCTCGTCGAAAGGTTTAAACCTTTATTTTAAATATTTTACCCGGTCGAAAGCAACCAAGTCGAAAGCTTCTTTTCGAAAGCAAAGCAGGCGTTGCTTTTGGTTTATAAAACAAAAATAGTCCAACCTCTTCGACAACTAAAGTTTCAACCAAGTACCCTTTGACCTTGTCCAGTACATTATGTACCAAGCAACTTGATACTATATGCATTGACATCGAAAGCTTGACGTTGAAAGGTCTGGGTCGGAAGCCTTATTGCTGAAAGTGGCTGAAAATGCTAAAAGTATGATTTTGTTGTTTTTAACTTAAAAGAGACAACTTTTCAACTAACCTGTCTTTGTTTGTAAAATTCTTATTAGTTAATAAATACTTTTCAGAAAAGCGCTACCAATAATTTCAAAAATAAATAATGATTTTATTTTATAAAATGCCCCTTCTCCTTAATTAAATATATAAAACATTTAAGTCTCATACCTTAAATAATTTTATATATTCATCAAAACACTTAGGAAAAATTCCAGAAAATCTATTTTAATATGCTTTCTAACATATAAAAATTTCAAACCCAAATAATAATTATTTTAGCCGTAAATAATTTATTACCCAATAAATAATTTTCTTCACTATAAAATTAATATAAAATCCACATTAATTTAGAAAATTATGAAAATTGAAACCCAACTCCAAAATATCATTTCTGACCAATATTTAAATTTTCAAGGCATTTGGATGTCATTTAATAGGGTTTTCATATCAAACATATCGTAAAAACTAATATGGACATGTATAATTCATCAACAAGTATATATATAACTTTAGTCATCCAAAGCATGGCATAAACTTGCAAATACATTTTAGATCTAACATAAAACCATAAGAAAATGGGATGTAGCAATCATTCACCTTAGCTTTGAGATTAAAAGATGTGAGATTTGATGTTGAATATGTTGATTAACTTCTTTCTCTTGAATCCTAGCTTTATCTTCTCTTGAGAATGAAAATGGTGGTCGGCCTTGATATATTTTAGTTTGATAGAATGAGAATGAATGTGTGTTTCTCTTCCTAAGGGTTTAGGGTATAAGCTTCTTCTATTTTCCATTTTTCCCTTCCTTATTTCCTAACACATTAGTTCGTGTTGTTACATTTTGATTAACATTTAACATGGCACAACTACCCTTAGTTTAATCAAATCTCAACTTATTAATCTTCACATTATTTTATTTAACTAATTAAATACTCTAAATAATGTTATAAAAATATGGGGTGTTACAGAAGGCATCCAGGTTCTATGTTTTAATCTAACAGCCTATATTTAATCAAATAGTAAGTAATTGGCATATGTGATGTTAGCAAAAGATTCTCTAGCCCAAATCAACTTCCTATATTCATTCCTAATGCCTATAAATTCTAGCCTAATCTAAATCCTAAAATCAATATAACAGATTACAGTGTACTATGATGAAACTTTGATCAATTTTCCTTTTTCTCTAACCGTAAATTTTTTAAAAAAATCAATTAAAATTATGGTGATGACAGTGAAGCTCTGCCAAATCTCTTCTTTTTTAGATTTCAGAATCAGTTAGGATTTACTGTTAAAGGGATTAGACCTCTAATTATTTCAATTCTAGTTCTATCCTTTGCTAGTTTTTGATTTTAAATCTAATGTAGTCTACATACAGTCTTCTTATTGTATATTCCAAAAGAGAGGATCTGAAAGGAAAACTAGGGTACTATGAATCAAATCCAATTTAGATGCAGACAATTATCTACGAGTGGAAATTCCATTGTTTCTCATTTTAGTAATTGTGTAGTAATTGTTTGGATTTGATGTATGCCTTGGAAAATTTTGGTAAATGAAAATATCACTAAAATCCCCTGGATTCCCCAAAGTAAATGTAAGTGTATGAATATGTGGGAATTGTAATTGTCTTATATTGATATAAAAGAATCACATCTATATTTGAGATTTAAATGACTTATAATTTATTCTGCTTTATCCCTTTTGATTTCTCTTGTAGTCCAAAAGATTCTAAATGGTGAATTAATTTAGAATTGGTGTGCAAAGTATGAATTTGAACATTTGTAGTTTGCATCGCTTATTTCTGTGAAGTTAATAACCATGCATCCTTTCTCACCTCAAGGTGGAAATCGAAAAAGTTAAATAGAATATAAAAGGTTTAACTTGTAAGGTTTGTTCTTGGAATAGAGGAATTAATTATATTATATTAATATGAGTGTTATGGTATGCGTTTCACGTTTGAGTTGTTTTCCTTATAAATTGTATGTGTTTAAATCAATCAAAAAAATGATTTTTTATTTTCAAATGATATTAAGATTTGTATATTTGTAAAGGAGTATTTTGAATTTGTAGAGGAAGTTTAATTTTAGATCCTATTTTTAGAAATGTCTTGAATTTGTAAAACTTGTTTAATTGTTATATCCTACTTTTAGGGGCATTTGAATTTGTAAAAGAAGTTTAATGTTAGATCCTATTTTGAAGTGATTAAGATTTAATAATATATAAAGGGGCATTTTTGGTAGTTCATGTTGATACCAAAAATATGTACACCAAAGCTATTACAACTATTATATTGATAATATGAGATAAGTTTGCTATTATTCCATTTTCTTTATATATATACACACAAATCTAGTTTTGTTGGCTAAGGATATTAGCTAATTTTGTTGGAGCTTGGGATTTGTATGAGTTTGACATTTCAATTAATTGATTAAGTGTTTCCGTTGTATATAATTAGGAATAATTAATTTAACGTAGGACTCATGTGTGTATACATATATAAATTAGTAATGTATTATAGCATATATGTTGATTGTATTAAATATTATCAATTGGGTAGTTAATAACATAAAATATCTTTGGAAAGTAGCAATTGATGATTATGGAAACAAATCTATAATTAAAGATGGAATAAGGAGGTTTAACTTACATGGCCTTGAGTATTTATTGTGTAGATAATATATATACAATCGATATATACATGAAGTGTGACTAAGTTATGGGAATGCGAGGTCAGTCTAAAGCACATAGAAGTCTGCCCAGTTAAATCTGGGTATCAAAAGTGTGACTTTGGGGACTGATGTGAGACATTTTCTATAATATTTAATTATAGTGGATGTGAGATTAGTCCCAATTCTGTAGGATAAATCTACTTAGCAAATCCAGCTACCGATACCTACGAAAAGTCAGATTAATCTGAGTCATCATAATGGGTTATGGGTCATAAATACATTTTGGATATGATAGGATTGGAGATCTTTAAAGGGGTTCACTTCTGAAGTTTGGAGGTATTAAGTGACTATTGTAGTGTCCACCTCTTTTCCATATAAGAAGTATTAATTGAACTATGAAGTCTCTTACGATGTAAGCTAGGGAGAACCATAAAGGGACCCGCCTTGGGTTAGGTATTAAATAACGGGGACCATCCTATTTCATAGGTATTAAATGGTCAGAGTCTGCCTGATTCCAAATAAAAAGATATTAATTGGTCTAGGTGCTTTCTCTTGCATCGTAAACGGTAATTGCGCATGAGTTTTGTAGTTGGACTGGAAAGGCCTTTGGGCTTACATTTGAAATTATTGGTATGGTGCAGTTTTAAATGTATAAGACATTATACTTATCTAGATGTTACTACCTAAATACTATTATGGTAAATACCGAGATTTTCATTCATCGGACATTTGTTGTTCTGACTCCCTCCTCATTTCAACACACAGGTTAGAGGAGAATATGCTAATATAGGAGACAAAGGTGGAGATGAAGACTTGTGGCAGTTATCTATTTATTTATGCTTTTGAAATATTTATATGTACCTAGTTCAGACAATTATGTTATTTTGAAATAATGTACTATGGAGGTTTAATGTAGATATGTTGTGAGATTTGATGAGAACATGTTATGTTTCTAAAATTGTTTTCTTTTATGAAATGGGTACTTGTTTCTGATATTATATTTTATTCCATTTCGTTGTGAGACTCTGAAAGTATAGATAGATAGCTGTGTGTCCTATGTATCATTTAAATTCTATCAACTAATGGCCAGCTTTAAGATGTGCCTAAGGTTGAATGGGTTATTATTGAATCGAAAATTAGGTCTGTTTCAGAACGGGCTGTTACATTTGGTATCAGAGCTCTTTGAGTTTGTACTTCTGTTGGAACATGCCTAAATTCCAACCAATATATCTACGGCTGATATGGCTGAATCTTCGAAAGCTAGAAACTCGCATCCTTAAGGAATGCCCAACATTCGAGGCATGCCTAAGTGGTTTAAACATTACTTAAGGGATGTGGGAAAGATTCTCGTTCCACATCAAGCACCTCCTGTTCTACCTATAGAAGCAACACGTCGACCTTTAGGCTTCCCAAAATCATGCAAGCACTTTCAAAATATGGGTGTACGAGCATATACCGGATCTGAGGATTTTCTGGAGACAAAAAGCATGGATCAATGACCGTGATTGCGTATTTTGGAATCTTGGGTGGGAAGACCAGATGAAAAGAAGGGTCACTTCATAGAATCTGAAGATGGAAGCTCTAGATTGGTGGACTATTGTTATGGAAGGAAATGCTGAAGAGGAGATTGCTTGGGCTTGGTTTAGGACTCCATTGAATCAAGGTTCATGTCAAGTGCGGAGGTTAGCATTTAGTTGAAGCAGTGGGACTCCATTATAAAGGAGTACATCAAAAAATTCACGGAGTTGGCAAAGTTTAGTTTGAGTTCGATCGACACCCCCAGGAAGAAGGCAATATAATTTGTCAAAAGTCTGAATTTTCCGTTGAGAGTGTTGCTTTTAGCCCAGATTCCAATTGGTGCTACTTATGAAGTGATTTTTGAGATAGCCTTGCTACAAACTACTAGTGGCAAGGGAAAGAAAAGGAGAATATTGAGCCAGCACCAAAGCAAGGAGGATCCAAAAAGGGAGGATTTTGGCATATAAGAAGGCTAAAGGAAAGATAAAGAAGCAGGGTATAGTTTGTCGAAGATGTTAGAAAAATGGGCCATTGCTAAAAAATGCAGGGTAAGCTTAATTAACAAGGAATTCAAGGGAAAAAGCTTTCATGGCTTTCGGGAGGGGTGTTATAAGAATAGGTGTCCAAAGCTTGCTAAAGAAGGACGGATTGGGCAGATATATTCTATAGAAGCGATTCCTATTTCGAGTTGGCCACCTCTTAGGGACCAAGAGAAGGCTACTTTAGAAGGTACAATTATTATTTCTGAGAATTTTATTCATGCCTTGTTTGATTCTGGAGCATCTCATTCATTTGTAGATGAAAGAATAGTTAAATATTTGAACCTAAAAACTTAAGTTGTTACCAGCTCAATAGTGGTATCAAATCCTATTGGGGGGTCGACCTATTTTTCCTTAGTTTATAAAGACCTAGTTGTGGATATATGTAATGTTAATTTTACATGTAATGCATACATTCTTGGCTTTGAGGTTATGGACTAATCCTAGGGATGGATTGGTTATCTTACCACAAGGCTGTCTTAGATTGTGAGAGGAGGATCATGTGGCTAAGTAGTTGTATAAGGCAAGATATTGATGTTTGTTGTTCACCCCAAAACTTGGTTGATTTGAGCTATCTATATTCTCTTATCCTATCACAAAATGAACTCTCATCTATACCCAAGCCCTAAGCACCAACCGGATCGACTGCCTTTAACCCAAGCCCTAAGCACCAACCGGATCGCGAAAATCACCACATATAGCAGTGCTTTGCCTCGCGATCACTCCCGGGCATCGCATGCGACTGCCTTCTTAACTCCGGAGCCACCAGTGAATCGTCGAACCCCCATACGCACACGCGACTTCACCTTCACCCTCCTATTTAATCGCGACCGATGCCCTAACCCACACGACCTGTCTTCGAACTTACGAGCGTGCGATCGCCCCAATCCACTGTCTGCACCGCCTCCTCAATCTCACTTCAAGCACTCGCCATTCATTCCCAAATCAGGAACCCTGCTCACGCCTTGCGCCTTGAGCTCGAGCTCGAGCTCGAAACCCTTGCATTTACTAATCGCACTCATGATTTTCATCAAGCGATTCGATTCGCTCTTTTTTTATTAAGTGAATTCTTTTGTATTATGAAATTTTTCTTCTCGATTTCGTTTGAAAATAAATGAAGTAGAACACGATTTAATATTAGAGGAAGGGGCGGCTTCACAGAGAAGATTTTGGCTATATGCACGATTATAGAGTGTTAGAGAGTTGACTAAGGATTTCGGCTAAAAGGAAATCTGAAAATAATATATATAATCCCAAAATATCTAGATATTTATTTCAAACCCTTATTGAAGCATGCCTCCAGGCTTTTCTAATGTTAAATCGCTATTTCGAACCCAAAAGAACAAGTTTTGGAACCTAATTCGATCGTTTATGGTAGATAGCTTTTTAAAACGACTATTTAAATTAAATTCAATTAAATTATTACTAGGCATTCAGATCATATGACCAAACGGTAAATCCAAACGCTATGAAATTTGAAATCCGACAATAATACAATATTACGGACCCAATAGAACTAGTTTCGTCGAATTCCGAGACTGCACCCCGGATTGCTATTTTAACGCGTCGATTAAATCGACAATTTCAAAAATTGACAAAATCAGTTGAAATATCAGTTTTAAAATCTTACTAACAAAATTATAATCCCAAACCCAATATTTAAACCATTTAAATATTCAAAATTGAATGACATAAAAATCCGGGTCGTTACATTCCTTCCCCCTTAAAAGAATTTCGTCCCCGAAATTACTAAGGCAGGAAAAACGCTCCAAACCCATTAACTTAACAAAACCCACTTAGTTAAAACTCAATAGTCACTTTTCTAAACCCTTTAGTTCCATCAAAAACCATTAGCTTCCATTTCAAGTTTAAAATCCTTTGTTATGATTTCATATTTATCAATCTTTTTAGTTAACAAAAAATTTCAAAAACTTCCAAAATATTTTGGTAGAGCCTCCCTTATACGTGTAGGAAATGCAGATTATGGATCTTAAGGCAGAATTAACACTAGAGGGGGTGTGAATAGTGTTTAATAAATTTTATGGAATTTTTGAGATCCTTTGAAATTAAACACACACAGATGCAATTGACAAACACAGAGACAATCACATAATCAGGCATAGATGCAAATAGTAAATAAAAAGCAGTAAAGGAAATAACACACCGGAATTTTATACTGGTTCGGACTTACCCAACATCCAGTCCCACACAATTTCTTATGCAGATTTCTTTTCAAATATGTTGTCGATATTACAACCTCGATTTCAAGGCCACGAGTTACACCCTCCTATCTTCGAGTCCAGGGCAAAATCTCTTGATTTAACCAGGCTACAAGATCACCTAATCGATTTACGAGCTACAATCACACCCAATTAATTTATAGGCCACAATCACATCGTCTCCAATCAATCTTTGATAGACAGAGACTCGATACACTTTGATCTTTCGATCTTTGATTACAAATGATCCTTTAACTCTAAATTGCATTGAGATCTTTGAGAGAGAGCGGCAGAAAATCAAACTAGAGATGATCAAGTTCGATTCACTCAGGATTTCGGCAGATTTTTGTTAAAATATAAGAGAATACTTGAGTAGAGAAGAAGGAGTGAAGAAATGAAGAAAAACTAACTTTAAATTCGTTGAAAACAACTGGTATATATAGAAGAATAATAGTTATGTCCATTTGTGAAAGGTTATGACGAATAGACACTTCATTTGAAAATTTGAAATTTGAATTTCTACGGCTACCATGTCGACATGGGGGGATAGGGTATGTCGACATGCCTATGTATATTTTGAAAATTTATTTTTGTTTTTAAAAGAGATTTTCTTTCTAAAACTTATCAAAACAATTTCTGAAGCTTATAAACCATTTTGAATATAGTTTAAACTTATAAAAGTGATTTAAAAAGTAATCTTAAAAATATATAATCCATAATATAAAAGTAAAATTAAAAAATAAGTATAGAATATATTTTTGAGATTTAAAGCGTATAATTTTAAAACCGGGAGATAGTTTAAAAATAAGAGATGATTTTGAAATCAAATTATAAAAGTGTGACGCCCCACCTTTATACTCACACTAACCAAGGACACTACGAGGTAATGCCGTCGACTAGCACAAAAAATAAGGCTGTTGAGGAGCGACCATCTGTGTAACTGCTTTGTGCGAGTACCAATACGTCAAATAATATGACTTGCATTTCATTTCAAGAGGAAATTCGACATATCAAATACAAACTCAAAGCTACTACACAGTGGCTATGAGGCTTCCAGAAACAAATATAAAATAGGCATAACATAAATCAGTCACAGATATTCATATCACAAAGGCGAAAATAGATATGAATATAACACATAGAAGTGTACAATTAAAGTAGTGGTCATACAAGATCCACTACATCATAAAAGAATAGGTACATGTGCTAGACAAAAGAATATGTACACATCAAGGAGTCTCTATCTCGAATGTATAAAAACAAAAACTAATAAGCTAAAGTAGTTAGCCAAAAGTTAGATGACGATCCCAGATAAGAAGTCAAGTGGAAGCACCTGAAACACCTCGGTCTGACCCGAGTATTATTTAAGAAGAAAAATAATCAACGGATCAGTCTAGCTACAAATATCATATCAGATGAGAAAAGATAAGAGATACCACAAAGATATATGATAACAATAATGTCATACTGTGTCAAGTATACATATAATAACAACAAGAATCATATAATATCTCAAATCTCGTCAAATATCCAAAAAGAATATCACATTCTTTAGCTTATTCACCAAACGCAAATATTGACAAAACATATCAATGTCAATCGCAAAAATTGGTGAAACATAAATTCCAGAAATCAACAATTAGAAATCCATAAATCACAAAAAGGGGGAGGCCTATCATAAATGGGAGCATGAAAACTCACCAACACATGTATCACAAACGGGACGCTATCCCATGGTCGCTAACCATAAAGCCGGTGCAACGACGTAGTACAATAACGGTATGCCCAAGGACCTTGAAACTCAAATGATTCAAAACAAAGACGTAGTAAAATAACGGTACGCCCGATGAACCTGAAACCTAAATAATTCGGAACAACGACGTAGTACAATAATAGTACGCTCGATGATCTGGAAACCCAAATAATGCGGAACATCGACGTAGTACAATAACGGTACGCCTGTGGAACTGAACTTCATAAAAAGCCATGGGTCGCTAGCCCATAAAAATGAGACGAAACTCCACAAAACGGGGTACAGTCCCCCACGAGGACTAAGAGACATCGGATATCGCTAGTCTAAACCATAAAATGATCACCATTGATCAACAAGAAGTGTGAATTACACTAAGCTAGTAAATAAATGAGTTTAGCTTCATGTCCCTTAACCACTGGCTTAACTTAAATATTTACGAACAAATTGTAGATTTCCACTCGAAAATTTTCACAAGATTTCAATCGAACAAGTCTAAGAATTAACCGACGAAGTAAACGCAAGTGTTTCATACCACTTGTTTTGATAAGTCGTTTAATTGGATTTCTCGTATGAATGAGGTAAAGGTTTGTATATACTAATAGATTAGAAAACGGTTTTAAAACGAGCTTTGTAATAAAAGTAGTGTTGAAATAGTTTATGTGAAAGAGTTTGAGTATTTACTACTAGTATAGATACCTTTGTATTTAAAAGTGACAAATCATAGGAATGATTGTAAAAACAATCTATCACCAAAAATTCACATTCGACGACGTGAATCAAAACCATAGAAATCGATATCAAATCCATCAAATGGATATTCCCAAAAATCCAGAAAAGAAGTCATCAGAGTCGATAATAATTGACAACAACTAATCGGATCAACCAAAAATCGATAAAACGGAAAGCCACATAGAAATAGGCAATATCCCTGAATTTAACTGTGTCGGACATCTGGTGGTTTCCCCAGACGTCTGATCTGAAGGTCTGGAATTTTCTTCCAGATCGCCCAGACATCTGGGGAACAGACTCAAACGTCTGAGCTGAAAGACTGGAATTTTTATTCCGTAGCCTCAGACGTCTGAGTCTTATACCTAACGTCTGAGATGAAGCTCAGGGCAAGATTTAGCCTAGGCCATTAATGGCCAAAGAAACAAACGAATGAGCGACGATGGCTAGGAATCGATGTCAAGCAACAACCCAACCCTATAAACACATCAATACACTCCAAATAACATGTCCAAACATCCATATAAGGATTTTCATAGATTTTGACTTCAAAATACCAAAAATTGGAAAATTCGCCAAACCAATTCAATTCAAAAGAAAATGGACATGAAATAGAGGTTAGGAATTCATACCTAACAACTATCAAAGGTATAGACATAGATGTGAGTTCAAGAACTCACCTTTAAACCCAAAAACATGAATGAGAAGCTCTAAAACAAAGGAAAGGCCAATTCCTCTTCAACTCCAACTTAAGAAGCTCCAATCTAAGCTCATAAGCAAATATTTCCTAAGTTAGGGTTTAAGAATTTCTGAAAATTGAAGAGAGATTGAGATGGAGAAGATGAAAAGGATGCTTACCTAAGCTTCTCTTTGATTTCTAGAGCTTGAATCTTGAATTTCCTAATAATCTAGGGTTTAGGAATTTTGATTTCTTTTCTCTTCCCCCATTTTCCTTTTAGCTTTAGAGTGTTAGGAAATGAAAATGAATGAAGAGGAGTTGGAGGAGGTGTTAGGGTATTACGTTGGGTTAGTGGGCTGAAACCCAAACCCAAAGCCCAATAGAAAATAGCAAAGTTATACTCAACTCCAAACATATCGATGTTTATACTCAAAAAGGTCGCAAATGCCATTTTGGACTCAATGGAAGTAGTCTCGAGTCCGGATTCGACCGTTTACGAATAGTCATGTTTTGGACTTTTAAATTCAACTAACGATGTTATATTTAAATAAAACATTTAAATATATAATCGTAAAATATGCGGGTTGTTACAGACTCCCCTCCTTAAAGAAATTGCGTCCTCGCAATACTTAAGAAGAAAATAAAGAGTAACAACCATACAAATGCATAACAACACAAAGAAGAAATTTGAAGTAAGAAGTTCACCTTAAGGAGCACGAGAGAGTAAATCCGGATGTGTTTGCTCAATGAATTCTCTGGATTCCCAAGAGCAATCCTTAGGATTTGAGGACCATTGAACTTTCACAAGCGGAACATCTTTATTACGATGGCGTTTAATCTTCGTAGCAATAATACGAATAGGATGTTGCTCATAAGTGAAATTAGGTGAGACTTCAACTTCTTCAATAACACCGGGCTCAAGAATAGAATCGGAATCTCTAAGGCATTTCCGTAGTTGAGAAACTTGGAATACGTCATGAATAGCAGAAAATTGCGCTGGTAATAAAAGGCGATAAGCCACGGAACCAATGCATTCGGTGATGGGAAATGGACCAATATATCGAGGTGCTAATTTTCCTGAACGACTAAAACGCACAACACCCTTCATAGGCGAAACACGAATAAACACCAAATCTCCCATAGAAAATTCCAAATTCCTTCTTCGATTATCGGCATAGGATTTTTGTCTACTTTGAACTTCTTTCATCCTATGACGAATAAGGTCAATCTTTTGTGTGTCATCACGAATAAAATCTGGACCTAGAACTAGCTTCTCACCGGCCACAAGCCAACAAGAAGGAGATCGGCATGGCCTTCCGTAGAGTGCCACGAAAGGTGCCATACCAATACTAGATTGGAAGCTATTATTATAAGAAAACTCAACAAGAGAAATATGATCTTCCCAACTTCCACCAAAATCAAGAACACATGCATGAAGGAGATGTTCAAGAGTTTGATTCACCCGCTCTGTTTGTCCATCGGACTGAGGATGATAAGCGGTGCTAAAATTAAGCTTCATTCCCAAAGCTTTTTGAAGACCCTTTCAAAATCCACTAGTAAACAATGGATCATGATCGCTAATAATAGAAGTAGGAACTCCATGCAATTTAACAATTTCTTTAACATAGAGTTTGGCCAAAAGAGGTACGATCCGATTGGACCGAACGGGAATAAAATGGGCGGATTTTGTAAGTCTATCTACAATCACCCATACACTGTCATGAATCGAACGAGAACGGGGAAGACCGTCAATAAAGTCCATGGAGACTTGATCCCACTTCCAAACTGGAATGTTCAAAGGTTGCAATAGCCCACCGGGCCTTTGATGCTCGGCCTTTATGAGTTGGCAAGTCATGCAACGCTTAATAAAGTTAGCAATGTCAGACTTCATTCCATCCCAATAATAAAGTCGCTTCATGTCCGTGTACATTTTACTACTACCGGGATGAATGGTAAATTTAGAACGATGAGAATCTTCTAAAATATCTTTACGAAGATCAATAATATTTGGCACAATAAGTCTACCAAATTTTCGAATACCGCCATGAGTATCAATATCAAAGTCTTTCAAACCTTCAATATCAATTTTATCCCTACAACTTTGGCTAAGAAGAGCCACTTCGGGATCATACTTTTGAGCTTCAAGAATGCGGTCAAAAAGAGAAGGATGAGCCTCAAGGGTACATAAAACAAGGGATGAACACGAATCGGATTCACGATCTCGAATCTCATGAGTGGACAAAGTCTCGAGATCATTCCATTCGGATATCATCATGGAAACAACCGCTTGTTGCTTTCGGCTAAGGGCATTGGCAACACGATTTCCCTTTCCGGGAGTATAAAGAATATCAAGATCATAAGATGCAAGGAATTCGAGCCAACGTTGTTGACGCAAATTAAGTTCCTTCTGAGAAAATAAATACTTCAAAGATTTATGATCGGTGTAGAGAGCAAATTTTTCTCCCAAAAGATAATGACGCCAAATTCTAAGGGTGAAAACAATAGCCGTGAGCTCTAAATCATGAGTGGCATATCTAGTCTCGGCAGGCTTTAATTTCCTAGAAGCATAAGTGATAACACGTTCCCTTTGCATGAGAACGTCTCCCAAACCAACACGACTAGCATCAGTATAAACAATAAAGTCTTGGTTCCCTTCGGGAATCACAAGAATAGGAGCATCGGAAAGGAGGTCTTTTAATTTTTGAAAAGCAGCTTCACATTTGTCTGACCACATGTATTTAACTCCCTTCTTTGTCAAACTAGTAAGAGGCACATAAATTTTGGAAAAGTCTTTTATGAACCGACGGTAATAGTCCGCCAATCCAAGAACAGAAAACTACAGATTTCCATCACACTCTCCAGTCTCTTCCAATTTTGAATCGCTTCAATCTTTGAAGGATCCACAGAAATTCCGGATTCAGAAATAATATGTCCCAAAAATTTCACACGGGATTGCCAAAAGTGGCACTTAGAAATTTTTTCTTTCAATTGATTGCTCCTAAGAGTTTCCAACATAATCCGAAGATGTTTTTCATGCTCTTCCTCGGTTTTAGAATAAACAAGAATATCATCTATAAAGATGAGAACAAATCGATCGAGGAAGTCTTTGAAAACTCGATTCATAAGGTCAACGAAATAAGCAGGAGCGTTCGTTAAACCAAACGGCATAACAAGCCATTCATAAGATCCATAACGAGTAAGGAACAACGTCAAAGGAATACTATCCTCTGCAATATGAAGCTGATGAAATCCGATTGCTAAGTCTAACTGTGAAAAGACTCTAGTACCGCTAAGTTGATCGAATTGATCATCAATCTGAGGTAAGGGATATTTGTTCTTGATGGTGAAATCATTAAGCTTGCGGTAGTCAACGCAAAGCCTAAGTGTACCATCGAATTTCTTCACAAAGATAGCTGAAGCTCCCCAAGGAGAGGAACTAGATTGAATAAAATGTTTTGCTTCCAATTCGGATAATTGTTTACGCATCTCCTTATTTTGCTTATTGGACATACGATAAGGAGGACGAGTGATAGGTAGAGCTCCAGGGATTAGATTAATTCTAAACTCATTTCCTCGCTTAGGTGGTAATCCTAAAACGAGCTCAAATATGTTGAGAAATTCACGAACAATGTGAATGAGGGAAATGACCTCTTCCTCATCATCATTATCGTCATCATGCGGATTTAGAGAATATAAGGATGCTACCAAATTGAAATCTGAATCTTTAAGAACCATAGAAATCTGCTTAACAGATTGAGGATGTCGAAGATGGATAGTCCTCTCAGGACATAGGATGTGGGCTTCATAACGGTTAAGCCAATCCATTCCTAAAATCATTCCAAAACCTAGGTAACGCATAACATACAAATCGGCTCGGAAAGCATAATCACATAAAATAATCTCGACATCTTTACAAAATAAACTGAGTGTTGCGGATCCACCCAACGGATTCGCAATTTTCAGTGAATTCATCAAACATGAAGCATTTAAAGAAAAGATATCAACAAGTTCTTTTGATATAAAAGAGTGGGATGCACCCGTATCAAAAAGAACTCGAATAGGATGATCACGAAACATAATAATGCCATCAAGGATAGAATGAGAAATACCTTATCCAAGAGAAGTGTTACTAGGGGCTTGCACCACATTTAGTTTTCCCTCTTTCTTTCTTGGAAGTTTGGGGCATGAAGATAGTGTGAGGAATGCAGATTACGGATCTTAAGGCTAGGAATAACACTAGAGGGGGGTGAATAGTGTTTTTAAGAAATTACTAAATCTTTTTGAGTTTATGTTAATTTGAACACAAATGTATGCAATATTCAGACACAGATATAATCACAGAAACAAACACAGATGTAGAAATAAAGTAAACGCAGTAAAGGAAAGAACACACCAGATTTTATACTAGTTCGGGGTTACCCTACATCCAGTCCCGCACAACTAAGTACGGATTTCCTTTCAAAAGCAATTCAACAATTACAACTCTTGGTTTCAAGGCTACGAGGTACACCCTCTAGAATCACAATCCTCTGGGTAGAGATACTTGATTTACGGGGCAACAAGTTCACCCAATTGATTTCCAAGGCTACAATCACACTTTTTCTCGCTTGATTGATTTCCAAGGCTACAATCACACCTTTTCTCGCTAGATAGATTACAAAGAAGCCTATAACTCTGAGTAGCACTGGGATCTTGTTTAGGTAGTGATAGAGAATCAAACCAGAGATGATCTAGTTAGATTCAATGTTGATTTCGGCAGAGTGATGATAGGATTTTGAATAAGAAAATGTGGAAGAAGAAGAGAAGTAAAAAACCAGAAAATATGATCTAAAATTCATTGAAACCAACCCCTATTTATAGAAGAACAACAGCCATGTCCATTCGTGAAAGGTTATGGCGAATAGACACTTCTTTTGAAATTCAAATTTTTGAATCTAACTGACACTATGTCGACATGGGGTACTAGGGCATGTCGACATCCCAAAGCAATTTTTGATGATTTGATTTTCTTTGAAAATAAATTTTATCTTATATTAAAAACTATTTAAACTTTATAAATATACTTGAAAATACATAGATAAATATAGAGAATAATATATATATAATTTTACTATAATTTTATATTTAAATCCAAGTATAAATATATTACAATTAAAAGATAGTTTAAAACAAACGAAGTTTAAAACAAGAGTTTATCAAAATCAAAGAATATTTTAAGGCTAAAACATCCTTTTGAAAAACATTTGAAAAGATAATTTTTAAGGCTAAAACATTTTGAAAACAGTTTTGAAAATCATTCTGAAGTAGTTTTGCAAAACATTTTAAAGTAGTTTTGCAAGCTTCTTCCTGCAGAATATCTCATCATATCAGGACTCGAGAACTTGTACAAAACCAGGATGTTCGTGGGTTTGTAAGCCACTTGTCGTAGGTTTGTAAGCTACTTGTCGTGGGTTTGTAAGCCACTAAAAAAGGTAGAAATGGGTTCCATCCCAAAAGGAAAATGGAGTGAAGATTTCAGTGCTATTATGAAGTTTTAACATAATTCTAGACTCAATACTTATCTTGAAATCTTGAACTCTTGATAATCTTGATACTCATGAGTCTTCAATCTTGATATCTTGAATCCCTATACCGTACAGCCTTCATTCTTTGTACCTGCATGTTTAAATCTTGCATATACATATATATATATATATATATCTAAACTATAATGTTAGTATTTATATTTTATAATCTTATTCTAAGGTTGTTGTCATCAAAACCATCAACTCATGGACTAACAATCTCCCCCTTTTTGATGATGACAACCGTTGTTTATAAAATATTACTTCTATCCTAATAACTCCCCCTAAATCTAATAACTCCCCCTTAATCTATGCCTAACTCTCCTATTTTATATTTCTCTCCTTTGTCATCAACAAAAACAAACTAACTCCAAACTATATTACCCTTAGTCTAATATCCTATATGATTATAATAATAGTGGTATCATAAATAATCAACACTTAATTATAAAACTAAAACTTTAGTCCTAAATTACAAACTCTCCTAACTAAGAATCTATATAATAATACTTTTAATAGAACATATATAAGAACACAAATTATTTATTATATATATTTGATTATATTTACATTTTCGTAGAGAACGTAAAAAAACAAACAACAAATAGGAAAGAAAGAGAAGAAGCTAATGTGAGTCTTTGAACATAGGAGATCCATGAACCGAACAATTTGGATAGTGGAAACAGAAATTTCCACGTTGTTCGACAAGATTTCCATCTTTGTCAAAGCACACTTCGCCAACGCAAACGACTTTGTCGTTATCTTCCGCAATCTCTTCTTCCATTGGTTCTTCTTCTTTTTCTTCTTCACTTTCCTCTTGTTCATGATCTCCTGAAGAGTCCTCGTCAATTAAGATTGGGTTAGCATGATTATCTATAAGAAATTTTTGCAAATTCCTAAGGATTTTTCCTTGCCTCTCTTGTTCTTTGGCCATTCGAAGTTGCATCACTTGGATTTCAGTCATTAACTGAAGGGTATCTTTCAGAGAATCCTCTATTTTCGTTACACGAGCGAGCATTGATTGTTGACACGGACCAGAAGTAGGGGATGGGAACGAAAAGGTTGATTTTAAGTTTGATTTGGAAGAGGAGGCCATTGATAAATTGATCTTAGAAGAAAGAACAGAAAGAGAACAGAGAGAATGAAGAAAATTTCGAAATAGGAGAAATTTATAACCACTTATTTGAATTTTGGTGGAAAAATTTTAAAACTTAAAAAACGTTATATGTCGACATGGATATAAGGGGGATGTCGACATGGTTCTTGAATTTTTGCCTATATAATTTATTTTGAATTAATTTTTAATTATACTTGCATTTATATTTTATATTTCAGTTAATAAACAAATACCTAATTCTCTTCTTAATTTAGTAAATGTAGATTCATTTAAGGGTTTTGTTAAGATATCAGCAATTTGATTTTCAGAATTGATATAGTCGAGAGTAATTACTTCTCTACTTATATTATCTCTGAGAAAATGGTGTCTGATATCAATATGTTTAGTTCGAGCATGTTGAGTAGTATTTTTGGATAAATTTATTGCACTAGTATTATCACAATAAATTAGTGATTTTGAGATATTTAAACCAAAATCATTTAAAGTTTGTTGCATATATATTACTTGAGAACAAGCCTAAGCAGCAGAAATATACTCTGCTTCAGTTGTTGATAGAGAAACTGTGTTTTTCTTTTTACTAAACCAGGAAATCAGAGAATGCCCTAAAAAGTGACAAGTTCCACTTGTACTTTTTCGGTCTGATTTACAACCAGCATAATCAGCATCACAGTAAGATATTAAGTCAAACGAATCATTTTTAGGATAAAATAAGCCATAATCAAAGGTGTGTTTAACATATCTTATAATACGTTTTACAGCTTTTAAGTGAGTTTCTTTAGGTTGGGATTGATACCTTGCACAGAGACAGACACTATGCATGATATCAGGTCTACTCGCAGTGATATAGAGTAATGATCCAATCATTCCTCTATATAATTTCTGATCTACATCTTTCGTGAGATCTTCTTTACTAAGGTACTCATTGGTTGCCATAGGAGTGGGTTTTCCACTCGCAGTAGTCAAACCAAATTTACTAACTAGGTCTTTAGCATATTTTTCTTGACTAATAAAGATACCATTATCTAATTGTTTTATTTGTAATCCTAAAAAGAAATTTAATTCACCCATATGACTCATCTCAAACTCTTTTGTCATTATTTCAAAAAATTCTTTATTCATTTTGTGATGACCTGGAATTTTAGCAATATGATTTTAATAAGTATTTAGTCTAATTAAATAAAATACCCATAGAAATGAGTTATAGTTAGACAATATAAATTTTTGTAATATCTTTACAATGGATTTTTTTAATAAATAGAATTTGTTATTTTAAACTTATGATTTTACTTGTACACATGCTTGGGTAAACTATGATTTTAAATATAAAATGAATCTTATAAAAAAAAAATTTACATAAGTTTGAAGAAATTTTAAATAAATTAAGTATTTAATAATATAAGTTTTAAAAGAAAGTAAGGGCAAGATTTTAAAAAAAACTTTGTTAAGTATAAAATTGTGTTTATACTTGAGTAAAAACTTTATAAACAAATATAAGCTAGGCAAAATATATAAGTTAACTAAAATATGCTTATACAACAAAATGGAGATATGCTAGACTTTGTATAGTTGTAGTTTTGAATATAATATGTTGTTAAGCAAGTGTTTATAATAGAAATAGGCTAGGCAAAATAGAGTATGTTGAAACCTGTAAGTAGCTAAAGTAAGTCAGACAACATATAATATATATAAACTGGAAATTGAAGTATGCAGACAAGTAAATTTTTATATACCTTATGGCATTGTACATGAGCAGGCAGTAGAATCATCTCAATGCATACGAGAATAGGAAGTATGCTTAGCTTTAGTCAAACAAATAAACATATATATGACTTGTAAGTACATACCAAATTTGGATTGTAGGTTAAGTAAGTGAAAAAAATATCTATGTACACAAGTACATTAGCATTTAATGTCTCCCACCCTATAGCACAAAACAGAACCTGTTCGAAATATATTTTCAGCCCCCAAAGACAAATAAAAATCTCTGATTATTTGTACTAGCTAAGACTTATGTTTGTGTACAAATGCAACCATCAGGCTTTGCATACTTGTTTTATTTAGCAAGCTTTTTCCCCCATTTTCGTTCATCAAAACAAAAGAAGAAAAGCCAAAAGCATTCCAGTTTCAAAATCATTCAAGTTTTCTTGATCCAGAACTATTTCAAAGCCTATAAATCAAGCTCCCAGCTTCATAATGAAATCTGGAAACAACACATTTCCAAACAACTCTGATCATATCATCATGTTCCAGTTTTAAAGCAATCAAGTATCAAACATTTCAGTTTTTGAGTTCAAACAGTATAAGTTGCAGAAATCAAAATATCAATGTGCAGTTTTCAATTTTCAGAAGCCTCTCTGTTCAATCACTTTTCAGGTGAGTAAACACAACTTCGTTTTTTTTAATCTGAACGCATGAATGAAACTTAAAAGCTGATGTAAAATTTGTTTGTGTGATGAGGTATTGAATAGATATGAGTGTAAAACTGGGTGCATGTGTTGATGTATCAAAGTTCTTCTCTGTTTAAAAGTACAGAGTTCAAATTAAAGTTAAATTCCAATTCCTCTCATTCAAATCTTAGTTAGGCTTGGGTGTTTAATCTGAACATGTTTGTTTAAAATTAAACTAAGATTTAAAAATATTTTTAAGAATAATAAACAGAAATATTATCTGGAAAATAAAAAGAACAGTGGAACCAAGTATATGTTAAAAAAAAATCAAACACAATGATTTGTTATTTCATATATATAATCTGAATCTCCTTTTCAAACTATGATTTTTAAAACAAAAATATTGAATTTTAGTTTGGGCTTGAGGGATCATTTTGGTGATGACCAGAGAAGTGTTATTGAGCAAGAACTGGTGACTGGGTGTTTTCTGGTGATTGGAAACTTCACTGGAGAGGGTTGGGGTGTAGGAGAGCTTGGCAAAAATGCCAGTGGGTTTATCTTCACATGTAGCGGCGGTGATCGGCCGATTTTGTTTTAAACCCTAAATTTGGAATGGGTCGGATTTGGAATGACGGTGTCATATCTGGTGCATCGAGTTACTTCAGACCAGGTGTGTTGGTGGCGTGGAGATCTGGCGAGGCTGAGGTAGAAATTGTTCGACCTCCGGTGGTCGACGATAGGAGTTCGAGGTGTTTTCAGGTGAGATGGTGGTTCCTGGAATTGTTCGAGATGCCTCGATTTTGATTTTGTGTTTGTTTGGGTGTTAGGGTGGTCAGAATTGGATGTGTCGACGATCGTCGTGATGCGAGGAGGGTCGTCGATGATCGGAAAGGCGAGTCTCTGGCGTACACGTGCACGCGTATCAGTACTTAGGTAATGGTCGCTGTAATTTGGGAAGAAGGAATCGTCTCGGGTAAAAATGAGTGAGGCTCGGGTTTGTGTTCAAGGAAACTGGGTTTTGACCCGAGTTAGTATTTGGGGTTAGCAAGCTTTTTATGCAACAGTTTAAAAAAAAAAAAAAAAAAAAAAAATTATAAAACAAAGGAAGAAAAATGGGTAGTGACTCGGGTTTGGGAGTGGGAGTACTCGGGTTTTACTCGGGTAAGATATTAGAGTTTTAGTTGAGGTTATGTAACTATTTTTTTTTTTAGGGTTTAGTTAGATCTTAAGTTTAATTAAAGATTAATTAATTAAAGTTAAGGATAATTAATCAAGGGTAAAGTTAATTAATGAATTGATAATTAAGAATTAATTGATTTAGTAATCAAAGAGTAATATAATTTATTAATTAAATGATAATTACTTAATTGAAGGATTAATTTGCGAAGGATTAATTAATTTAGTTTGTAATTAAAGGTTAAATTTATAATTAAGGGTTGATTAACTGAGCGTAATTAACCAATGGAATAATTGCTTGATGGAAATAATTGAAGCTAAATTGTTTAGTGTGATTAATTTAAGGGTTGATTAATTAAGGGAATTAACTAAGAGTTAGTTAATTAATGAGAGTGAAAAATTAAGGGAAATCAATGTAAGTGATTATAGAATAATAAATTTGAGAGATTAATGTAATAAATCATTGTTAATTACTTTATAAGAGTAATTAAGGGATTATTTAATTTGATGAGTGAAGGCTAATTGATTTGTTATTAATTAATGTTAAGTAAAGGTAATCCAAGTGATTAAAGATTAGTAATTAATTTAATTAGAGATAAATTAAATTAATTTTGGGAGTGATCAACCTTGCTCAGGAATGATTGAATGATGTTCAATGCCTTGAATTGGTTGATATCTCTGATATGGAATGTTTTGTGATATGATATGTTTAAGTGGACAGTAATAAACGTGGTTATCTATCAATGATGAATTGTTGTGATAAAAGTGTCATTTTGTTGAATCGTATTCACTTGAATAAACTTGGTTTAAGATGGTATTGAATTCGAAGAGACCGGAGTCGGGTATTAGGAAATACCCGAAACCACTTCGATTCGTTACAAATTGATACGTGGAATCAATAGCCTGGAATGAAATGAATTAAGCGAATTAGATTATTTTATCTAAGTTCTGGCACTTAGAAATTGCTTTGTGAAATAAGTAATAAAACAACTTGCGAAGTTGTAAAATGATATAAGTACCCCGGGTTGATACGAGTGTATACTTTTGCATTTCATGTTTGATGGGTTTACTCACGCTGGTTTCCAGCCTGACCCGGGTGTTACTTTGATGTAATGCTCGGGTCAGACCGAGTATTACAGATTTTCAGGTAAGGACGTTTTGGAGCTCAGGAGGAGTACTGGATGGTAGGACGTATGAAGTGATTCCGCTGTGACTATTATTTTTGATTATCTGAGGCATATTTGATTTATATATGATCATCGTTGTGTATTGGAATATAACTCTGATGTAAATAAATGTAAATTGACAAATACAGTATTCTTTTGTAAACTGTTATTATCTGATATTATATTTTATCCGCTGCGAATGTGAGCATCTGTGTTATGTTTTCTGTTTCTTTTCTTCTATCTCTTCTTCTTTTTCATAACTATCTGGAATTTTCGGCTTCGAAAATTTCTGGGTCGTTACAGTTGGTATCAGAGCAAAGGTTAAGCGAGAACCTTGGCTCTGGTGGGGAATACTCATAAGGATAGGGTCAAAGGTACCCTAAAATGAGTTGAGCGTATATATATACGAGAGAGCGTATTTGTTATTTTCTTATATAAAAGATTTTAAATGATTTTATATAAGAATATATTTTGATATATATATATATATATAAAGCAATAATTCTTTCTAATAAAAATTAAGATAATTGGTTGATAACTTATTTGAAATTAAAAACTTAGATTCAAACTGAAATTAAAAACTTGGATTCAAAGAAGAATTTTTAGAAATAAATAATTGGAATTGGTTTCCAGTTGCAATAACCTTGGTTATTTTCCTAAAATGATGGAATGTCTGTTAATGATTTAGCAAAAATAAAATGTTCATGGAAGTAAACATTTAGATGTGTATGACTTATGAATTGAAATTGGAAGGGTTTAAATTATTAAATCTACGTCCAGAAATATGAGAATTTGTTCCAAGTGTTTAAAAGAAATAATAAATTGTGTTATTTGAATAAAAGAGCTTGATTCAAACAAGAGTTGTTTGAAAATTTATGGGAACATGTTTTGAATTTAAAACCAAAGGTGGTTTAAATTTTAAGGATTTTTAATGTGAAGTTAAAATTTGAAATGGAGAAATTCAAATTTTGTGAGATTGACAGGATCAATTGAATTGAATTTAACTTAGGGGAAGTTAAATAAGAACAACCTAAATTGGAAATTTCAAGATGAAATTAAAATTTTACTTAGTGAAGTAAAAATGGGTTGTTTTGAAATGGGAATTATGTGTGATCTCAAACGGGTTTGAGATCTGGAATTGAGTATTGATGGATGATTTAAAATAAATTGGATGATAGATTGGGGTAATATCTATCCCAATATTGGAATTAAATGGAATTAAACTTTAATTTGAAATTACTTAAGTAATTTTGATTTTAAAGATAAAAATTAAACTTGAGAAAATGGGATCACTTTGAACATTAAGATTTGAATGTTTAAAATGAACATGTAAACTGAAATGATTAAGGATTGGTTCCAAGATTGAATTTGGGTAATAAATTGAAATTCAAAGATTTAATTGTTTAAAAAGGGGTTTGAATTATTATTTGAACTTTGAAATAAGTTAAGTGAAGATAATTTAAAATAGAATTTTGAGAATTGAACCCAGAAATTAAATTGTTTAAAGATATTGATTTGCAGATAAATGTTAATTGGATTAAGGGAATAAATCAACATTTGAAAATTTAACTCGAATTTATATAATTCGAGATGGTTTGAAATTGAGATTTAAATTGAATTAGTTCAAACTGAATTTGATTTGAACTAATGGGAATTGTGATTTATGATGGATAAGTATAAATTCAAATGGGAAATTTGAATTGGATTATTTGAAATAAAATTGAAGTTATTCAAATTGGGATTAAGTCAATTTAAATGAAAGTGGAAATTTAAATTGAATTGATGGAAATGGAGATGGGGTATTAAACAGTTTGACTCTGGACTATTTTCAAAATAAATTGTTCTAATATAAATCTATTTTTCCCAACTATTTACTACAACTTTTCTTTTTAAACCTAAAACTATCTTAAGCTTGTTTTACAATTACTTTTGGAACTATTTAACCATTTTACAACTGATTTATAAACTGATTACTATTTCCAACTGTTTTATAAATAATTACTATTTTTCAACTATCTTACAGCTACTTAACTATTTTACTATCTATTTTTCAACTGATAATTATTTTTCAACTACTTATCTATTCTTCAAAAAAATTTCAAGCTATTTTCTAAATATAAACTGGTCGGAGTTTAACTGTTATTGAGTAAATACCCAACTGAGATAAGAATTGAAGTGATAATCCAAGTGGGGATTTAGCCAAATGTGAATAAGTGAATAAAATCAAAGTGCAGGTGAATAGAAAGGAAAGTGATAATCAATGAAGATAAATACGTAGGATGTACGTATATTATTCTATTCGCATAGTGATTTGATCCAGATTCGAGCACGGAATTTCGAGATAGTATTATCGATCCGAGTTGGGATTTTCCGCTCGATTTTCGACGGCAAACCTGGATATGGGTTTTTGATTGGTTCTGGATATTCTCTATCATAGGTGTGACTATGCAAGGAGAATGACGGTTTCTGATCAAGAAACCAGATCTGAGTCCGCACTAGGAAGTCGGGTGGACAATACTAGTTCGGAAGTGAAATTGTGTGATCGAGTGAGCGATCAGATTGATATTGCGTACGAATGTTATGGGGACATCGTACGAGTTTGAATGAAATTGGCATTGAAAATTTGTGGATAAAAACTGAAAAGATTTTTGAAATTGAAAGTACATTTTGAGAAATTGATAATGAATAAAGGTGGAAATTGATTTTGAAGTTGTAGATAAAAGGTTATAAGATGATTTTTGAAATGGAAAATATATTTGTGAATATATGAGGAACTAAAATAAAATAAATTTAAAATTTATATTTCTATGGTAGAAATTAACTTTATGGAAATAAAGTGGAAATTGAATATTTTTCTGAGTTAAAGTTTACTTTATAATAAAAGGAAGAAATTTGGCAAGTGACTTTATAGAGTAATCAAATTTGAATATTTGATTGGAAATAAACAAAGTTACGTATCTTTGTTATATATGATAAAACTCCCCTTATTGAATCCAGTGCCAAAAGAAAAACGTTTTTGAAGGTTTTGAAGTATACAAAGGAAACTTATATAAGTATAAACTGATTTAAAGATTTCTCAAGAAAATTATATATATGAATATATATATATAAAAGATTTTATGGAAATGGTTTTGAGAAAAAGGTTTTGGGAACCTTTGGATTTGGAAAAGGCTTTTGATTTTTGGATAAAATCAATATTGGGATTTGGGAAAGCCTGATTTGTGAATTATCGATTTTGGGAATCGATTTTGTGTAAAGGAGCTTTATATGGAATTCATACTAGATGTATGATTTAGAAAATACTATATGTGTATAGTATAAAGTGTTTTGAGATTTGCTCTGGGGAAAAAGGCGCTCCCTTGGAATGAACTTCTCAGGAGTGCCACAGGGTGGCACTGCCTTGAGCCTCTAAGGGGGAGGTTCTAAAGTTGATCCTGTGAGGAGTCCGGACAAAACTAGTTCCTGAGGATTATTTATGTAGCGAAAGTCGAGGGGCTGGTGCCCACAGAGGCATTTGGGTTATGCTGTGACGACAGTATAACTCGATGTCACTGCGATCTACTGCAGACCATAGCGAAAGTCGTGTGTGCCGCTGAGAGCCAACAGTCTATGTTTGATTTTACATCGGTAGACTGCGACACTATGGTAACATAGCGAAAGTCTTGTGTGCCGCTGAGAGCCAACAGTCTGCGTTTGATTTTATATCGGTAGACTGAGACCTATGTTAGAGTGGAGAAGTTTCATTTTGACAGCGAAAATCGTGTGTGCCGCTGAGAGCCAACAGTTACATGGACTTTTGCTGCGACAGCAACGTAACCCTGGATGTAACTGCGGTCTGTTGTGGGTTCCATGGTGTAATCAGTTACATGGACTTTTGCTGCGACGGCAACGTAACCCAGGATGTAACTGTGACCATGGATGGGTGTGATGATTTCCAGAGCATTCTCACCAAAGATATTTCCTCTATTTTCAAAACTGTTTCTATATTTTCAATAAAATTATTTTTCCAATATTTTCACTGGATGTTGGAAACGGGTCTGCCAAGTACTTATAGATTTTCAGTCCTACGCCTGATCAACGTATGACCGAATTTCTGTGAGAACAAGGATAGACTTGTCAAAACATCGAGTTATAAAAGTATTTTTATAAAACTATTTTCGAATAATATTATATAGATTTTAAAGTAGTTTAAAAATGATCAAAGAAATTTATCTGATTTTAAGCATTTTAATAAATCTGGCTTCGTTCCTTTTCGAGGACGAAAAGATTCAAAGGGGTGAGAAATGTGATGACCTGGAATTTTAGCAATATGATTTTAATAAGTATTTAGTCTAATTAAATAAAATACCCATAGAAATGAGTTATAGTTAGACAATATAAATTTTTGTAATATCTTTACAATGGATTTTTTTAATAAATAGAATTTGTTATTTTAAACTTATGATTTTACTTGTACACATGCTTGGGTAAACTATGATTTTAAATATAAAATGAATCTTATAAAAAAAAAATTTACATAAGTTTGAAGAAATTTTAAATAAATTAAGTATTTAATAATATAAGTTTTAAAAGAAAGTAAGGGCAAGATTTTTAAAAAAACTTTGTTAAGTATAAAATTGTGTTTATACTTGAGTAAAAACTTTATAAACAAATATAAGCTAGGCAAAATATATAAGTTAACTAAAATATGCTTATACAACAAAATGGAGATATGCTAGACTTTGTATAGTTGTAGTTTTGAATATAATATGTTGTTAAGCAAGTGTTTATAATAGAAATAGGCTAGGCAAAATAGAGTATGTTGAAACCTGTAAGTAGCTAAAGTAAGTCAGACAACATATAATATATATAAACTGGAAATTGAAGTATGCAGACAAGTAAATTTTTATATACCTTATGGCATTGTACATGAGCAGGCAGTAGAATCATCTCAATGCATACGAGAATAGGAAGTATGCTTAGCTTTAGTCAAACAAATAAACATATATATGACTTGTAAGTACATACCAAATTTGGATTGTAGGTTAAGTAAGTGAAAAAAATATCTATGTACACAAGTACATTAGCATTTAATGTCTCCCACCCTATAGCACAAAACAGAACCTGTTCGAAATATATTTTCAGCCCCCAAAGACAAATAAAAATCTCTGATTATTTGTACTAGCTAAGACTTATGTTTGTGTACAAATGCAACCATCAGGCTTTGCATACTTGTTTTATTTAGCAAGCTTTTTCCCCCATTTTCGTTCATCAAAACAAAAGAAGAAAAGCCAAAAGCATTCCAGTTTCAAAATCATTCAAGTTTTCTTGATCCAGAACTATTTCAAAGCCTATAAATCAAGCTCCCAGCTTCATAATGAAATCTGGAAACAACACATTTCCAAACAACTCTGATCATATCATCATGTTCCAGTTTTAAAGCAATCAAGTATCAAACATTTCAGTTTTTGAGTTCAAACAGTATAAGTTGCAGAAATCAAAATATCAATGTGCAGTTTTCAATTTTCAGAAGCCTCTCTGTTCAATCACTTTTCAGGTGAGTAAACACAACTTCGTTTTTTTTAATCTGAACGCATGAATGAAACTTAAAAGCTGATGTAAAATTTGTTTGTGTGATGAGGTATTGAATAGATATGAGTGTAAAACTGGGTGCATGTGTTGATGTATCAAAGTTCTTCTCTGTTTAAAAGTACAGAGTTCAAATTAAAGTTAAATTCCAATTCCTCTCATTCAAATCTTAGTTAGGCTTGGGTGTTTAATCTGAACATGTTTGTTTAAAATTAAACTAAGATTTAAAAATATTTTTAAGAATAATAAACAGAAATATTATCTGGAAAATAAAAAGAACAGTGGAACCAAGTATATGTTAAAAAAAAATCAAACACAATGATTTGTTATTTCATATATATAATCTGAATCTCCTTTTCAAACTATGATTTTTAAAACAAAAATATTGAATTTTAGTTTGGGCTTGAGGGATCATTTTGGTGATGACCAGAGAAGTGTTATTGAGCAAGAACTGGTGACTGGGTGTTTTCTGGTGATTGGAAACTTCACTGGAGAGGGTTGGGGTGTAGGAGAGCTTGGCAAAAATGCCAGTGGGTTTATCTTCACATGTAGCGGCGGTGATCGGCCGATTTTGTTTTAAACCCTAAATTTGGAATGGGTCGGATTTGGAATGACGGTGTCATATCTGGTGCATCGAGTTACTTCAGACCAGGTGTGTTGGTGGCGTGGAGATCTGGCGAGGCTGAGGTAGAAATTGTTCGACCTCCGGTGGTCGACGATAGGAGTTCGAGGTGTTTTCAGGTGAGATGGTGGTTCCTGGAATTGTTCGAGATGCCTCGATTTTGATTTTGTGTTTGTTTGGGTGTTAGGGTGGTCAGAATTGGATGTGTCGACGATCGTCGTGATGCGAGGAGGGTCGTCGATGATCGGAAAGGCGAGTCTCTGGCGTACACGTGCACGCGTATCAGTACTTAGGTAATGGTCGCTGTAATTTGGGAAGAAGGAATCGTCTCGGGTAAAAATGAGTGAGGCTCGGGTTTGTGTTCAAGGAAACTGGGTTTTGACCCGAGTTAGTATTTGGGGTTAGCAAGCTTTTTATGCAACAGTTTAAAAAAAAAAAAAAAAAAAAAATTATAAAACAAAGGAAGAAAAATGGGTAGTGACTCGGGTTTGGGAGTGGGAGTACTCGGGTTTTACTCGGGTAAGATATTAGAGTTTTAGTTGAGGTTATGTAACTATTTTTTTTTTTTAGGGTTTAGTTAGATCTTAAGTTTAATTAAAGATTAATTAATTAAAGTTAAGGATAATTAATCAAGGGTAAAGTTAATTAATGAATTGATAATTAAGAATTAATTGATTTAGTAATCAAAGAGTAATATAATTTATTAATTAAATGATAATTACTTAATTGAAGGATTAATTTGCGAAGGATTAATTAATTTAGTTTGTAATTAAAGGTTAAATTTATAATTAAGGGTTGATTAACTGAGCGTAATTAACCAATGGAATAATTGCTTGATGGAAATAATTGAAGCTAAATTGTTTAGTGTGATTAATTTAAGGGTTGATTAATTAAGGGAATTAACTAAGAGTTAGTTAATTAATGAGAGTGAAAAATTAAGGGAAATCAATGTAAGTGATTATAGAATAATAAATTTGAGAGATTAATGTAATAAATCATTGTTAATTACTTTATAAGAGTAATTAAGGGATTATTTAATTTGATGAGTGAAGGCTAATTGATTTGTTATTAATTAATGTTAAGTAAAGGTAATCCAAGTGATTAAAGATTAGTAATTAATTTAATTAGAGATAAATTAAATTAATTTTGGGAGTGATCAACCTTGCTCAGGAATGATTGAATGATGTTCAATGCCTTGAATTGGTTGATATCTCTGATATGGAATGTTTTGTGATATGATATGTTTAAGTGGACAGTAATAAACGTGGTTATCTATCAATGATGAATTGTTGTGATAAAAGTGTCATTTTGTTGAATCGTATTCACTTGAATAAACTTGGTTTAAGATGGTATTGAATTCGAAGAGACCGGAGTCGGGTATTAGGAAATACCCGAAACCACTTCGATTCGTTACAAATTGATACGTGGAATCAATAGCCTGGAATGAAATGAATTAAGCGAATTAGATTATTTTATCTAAGTTCTGGCACTTAGAAATTGCTTTGTGAAATAAGTAATAAAACAACTTGCGAAGTTGTAAAATGATATAAGTACCCCGGGTTGATACGAGTGTATACTTTTGCATTTCATGTTTGATGGGTTTACTCACGCTGGTTTCCAGCCTGACCCGGGTGTTACTTTGATGTAATGCTCGGGTCAGACCGAGTATTACAGATTTTCAGGTAAGGACGTTTTGGAGCTCAGGAGGAGTACTGGATGGTAGGACGTATGAAGTGATTCCGCTGTGACTATTATTTTTGATTATCTGAGGCATATTTGATTTATATATGATCATCGTTGTGTATTGGAATATAACTCTGATGTAAATAAATGTAAATTGACAAATACAGTATTCTTTTGTAAACTGTTATTATCTGATATTATATTTTATCCGCTGCGAATGTGAGCATCTGTGTTATGTTTTCTGTTTCTTTTCTTCTATCTCTTCTTCTTTTTCATAACTATCTGGAATTTTCGGCTTCGAAAATTTCTGGGTCGTTACACATTTCAAAATTAGTTGATCCAAAAATGATATCATCTACGTAGACTTGTACTAGTTGAATATCATTTTTATTTATTTTAATAAAAAGAGTATTATCTACTTTAACTATTTCAAAATTTGATTGTAACAAGTAAGATCTTAGTCTATCATACCAGGCTCTAGGAGCTTGCTTTAGACCATATAGAGCTTTCTTAAGTTTGTAACATGATTTGGAAATTTATCATTTTCAAAAAGTGGTGGTTGTTTAACAAATACTTTTTCTTTTACAAAACCATTTAAAAATGCACTTTTAACATCCATTTGAAATAATTTGAAATTATTATGATTTGCGAAAGCAAGTAGAATCCTAATAGCTTCTAATCTTGCTACGGGGACAAAGGTTTCATCAAAATCTATTCTTTCTTCTTGACAATAACCTTGAGCGACTAATCGGGCTTTATTTCTAACAACCTATGCTTGTTCATTCATTTTATTTTTATAAACCCATTTAGTTCCAATTATTGTTTTATTTTCAGGTCTAGGAACAAGTTCCCAAACATCATTTCTAGTGAATTGATTTAATTCTTCTTGCATAGCCAAAATCCATGAATCACCAGTTGATGCTTCTTCTGGATTTTTGGGTTCAATAGTTGATATAAAAGCTACATTGCTCATTTGACTTAGTTGGTTTCTAGTTTTAACAACAGATTGCATATCTCCAAGTATATTATCTATAGGGTGATCTTTTAAAAGTTTAATCCTTTTATTAGGATGATTTAATTCATTATTAGTTTCAGTTGACTCTTGGTTTTGAGTGATTAAATCCTCTTCATCATTTATTTCTTCAAAATTTTTGAAATTTTCATCAAATGAAACATGCATTGTTTCTTCGATGGTATTAGTTCTTAAATTAAATACTCTATATGCTTTACTTGTATTAGAGTATCCGATAAAGATACCTTTGTCGGATTTAGGATCAAATTTATCTAAGTTATCTTTTGTATTTAAAATAAAACATTTACTTCCAAAAATTCTAAAATAAGATACCTTAGGTTTCTTTGAGTAAATAAGTTCATAAGATGTCTTATCAGTTAAAGGTCTAATTAAAATTCTATTTAAAATATAACAGGCGGTAGCAACTGCTTCTGCCCAAAAGTACTTTGGTAAACTACTATTAGAAAGCATAGTTCTCGCACACTCTTGAATCGTCCTATTTTTACGTTCTACTACTCCGTTTTGTTGTGGAGTTCTTGGAAATGAAAAATTGTGAATTATTGCTTTTTTGTTGCAGAATTCTTCAAACTTTTCGTTTTCAAATTCACCACCGTGATCACTACGGATGGTTATAATTTTTTGAGAAAGTTGATTTTGAACCCTTTTTGAAAAATTCTTAAAATATTCAAAAGTATCACTTTTATGTTTTAAAAATATTGTCTATATAAATCTAGAATAATCATCTACAATTACAAAAACATATTTACTATTATTTATTGATAGAATTTGAGATGGACCAAATAGTTCAATATGAAGTAATTCAAGAGGTTTTGTTGTAGAAATCATATCTTTTAATTTAAAAGAGCTTTTTCTAAGTTTTCCTAGTTGACATGCATCACATAGACTATCTACTTTAAAATTCATTTTAGGGAGGCCTCTTACTAGATCATGTTTTGACAATCTAGATAAGAGTTTGAAATTCAAATGCCCGAATCTCTTATGCCAAATCCAATGGTCACTTGCATTTTCCAAAAGACACAAGTTATCATTTGAAATTTTCATACTAAGAATATAAATATTCTTTTTCCTAATTCCCTCAAATATTATGGTTGAATTATTATCTTCAATGTGACACTTATCTTTTTCAAATTTAATTTTATATCCTTTATCGCATAGTTGACTTATACTTAGCAGATTGTGTTTCAGATTCTTAACTAGCAAAACATTAGTAATAATAGGAGTTTCAGAGTTACCGACTTTGCCGATGCTGATCACATAACCTTTTGAATTGTCTCCAAAGTTAACCAGTCCTCCGTCTTTGTATATTATATCATTCAGCATATCTGGATTCCCAGCCATGTGTCTAGAACATCCACTATCAAGTATCCATTAGTTCTTTTTGATCTGCACAATTTGTTTGTTCTGGATTAATTACTCAACTCCCATAAAGCATGATTCCTGCAACATCAAACAATCTTAGTAGACAACTTGTATTTGAATATTGATTATATGCAGACTCAAGAGACAATGATGATCTGAATATTTCTGACCATGCATTAACAAATTTCTTAAACATAGCCATTTAAAAAAAAACTTTTTCAAAAATCAGATTATGAAACTTTTGAAAACCTTACTCCGATACCAAATGTGAGGAATGCGGATTACGGATCTTAAGGCTAGGAATAACACTAGAGGGGCGGTGAATAGTGTTTTTAAGAAATTACTAAATCTTTTTGAGTTTATGTTAATTTGAACACAAATGTATGCAATATTCAAACACAGATATAATCACAGAAACAAACATAGATGCAGAAAATAAAGTAAATGCAGTAAAGGAAAGAACACACTGGATTTTATACCGGTTCGGGGTTACCCTACATCCAGTTCCGCATAACTAAGTACGGATTTCCTTTCAAAAGCAATTCAACAATTACAACCCTCGGTTTCAAGGCTACGAGGTACACCCTCCAGAATCACAATCCAGAATCACAAGTTCACCCAATTGATTTCCAAGGCTACAATCACACCTTTTCTCGCTTGATTGATTTCCAAGGCTACAATCACACCTTTTCTCGCTAGATAGATTACAAAGAAGCCTATAACTCTGATTAGCACTGGGATCTTGTTGAGATAGTGATAGAGAATCAAACCAGAGATGATCTAGTTAGATTCAATGTTGATTTCGGCAGAGTGATGATAGGATTTTGAATAAGAAAATGTGGAAGAAGAAGAGAAGTGAAAAATTAGAAAATATGATCTAAAATTCGTTGAAACCAACCCCTATTTATAGAAGAACAACAGCCATGTCCATTCGTGAAAGGTTATGGCGAATAGACACTTCTTTTGAAATTCAAATTTTTGAATCTAACTGACACTATGTCGACATGGGGTACTAGGGCATGTCGACATCCCAAAGCAATTTTTGATGATTTGATTTTCTTTGAAAATAACTTTTATCTTATATTAAAACCTATTTAAACTTTATAAATATACTTGAAAATACATAGATAAATATAGAGAATAATATATATATAATTTTACTATAATTTTATATTTAAATCTAAGTATAAATATATTATAATTAAAAGATAGTTTAAAACAAACGAAGTTTAAAACAAGAGTTTATCAAAAACAAAGAATATTTTAAGGCTAAAACATCTTTTTAAAAATCATTTGAAAAGATAATTTTTAAGGCTAAAACATTTTGAAAACAGTTTTGAAAATCATTCTGAAGTAGTTTTGAAAAACATTTTGAAGTAGTTTTGCAAGCTTCTTCCTGCAGAATATCTCATCATATCAGGACTCGAGAACTTTTACAAAAACAGGATGTTCATGGGTTTGTAAGCCACTTGTCGTAGGTTTGTAAGCTACTTGTCGTGGGTTTGTAAGCCACTAAAAAAGGTAGAAATGGGTTCCATCCCAAAAGAAAAATGGAGTGAAGATTTCAGTGCTATTATGAAGTTTTAACATAATTCTAGACTCAATACTTATCTTGAAATCTTGAACTCTTGATAATCTTGATACTCATGAGTCTTCAATCTTGATATCTTGAATCTCTATACTGTACAATCTTCATTCTTTGTACCTGCATGGTGAAATCCTGCATATACGTATATATCTAAACTATAATGTTAGTATTTATATTTTATAATCTTATTCTAAGGTTGTTGTCATCAAAACCATCAACTCATGGACTAACAGATAGAAGATGGCCCGAACTTTTGCAACAACGACAAAAAAGAGGTTTCAGACACCTATTAGCATAATGGTCCTTAGAACCCCAATTGTAGCATTGTCCATGATTAGGAGTAGGAGTCTTTGCTACCGAATTTTCTTGTTTCCCTTTCTTGTTGGGATTAGGCTTGAACTTAATAGGCCTCCTCTTGTTGTTGTTGAAGTTCGGTTTGGCACCCACAACTTCAACATCACTTTCCTTATCGGCCTCTTCAAGTCAAGGAGCGATATCAACAAGTTGATCAAAAGAAACTTCCAGTTTCTGAAGTAAAGGCTTTCTGAGGTTCTTATTCAACCCATAGACAAACCTCTGATTTTTCTTCAATGGGGTATTAATATACTCGACCCCATATTTGGAGAGAGTATCAAAAGATGCGACGTAGTCTATCACAGAAGATTCACCTTGAACAAGGTCAATAAAGCGCCAAGCTAAAGTTACTTTTTCAGCTTCCAGCACAAACTTTAACTCGAACCTTTCCCGGAATTGCTCCCAAGTAAGACCGCTTCAATAATTTCTAAAATCAAAAGCTCATACCAATCTAATGCTCTTTCTTGGAGCATGCTAGAAGACACTTGAACTCGATGTAGATCAATAAGATTCATGCGAGAAAAGATGTGGTCGCATGATCTAAGCCAAGCTTGGACTTCTATAACGCTTTCGGAACCTTTGAATGGCCTTCCACCCAAATTGGTATAGTCACTGCACAAGCGTGCAAACCCAGATTTAGGATGAGTAGGCTCTGGAATGGGTCCGACAACTTGAGCATTCTTCACAAGATCTAAAAGCTGCTGGGCAGACATAAATACTCCATCCTTAGGAGTAGCACTTGTTTGACCGGCACTGGGATGGCCAGGTCTAACCATTTATCTTCTTTAAGAAAGAAAGAAGAGGAAAAAGGTTATTCTCAAAATGAATACCAAACAAACTTGATTGATTAAACAAGGCATCATAAAAGAAAATAGGATAGAACGGGTCCTATGACTCGAATTAAATCCAAAGGCACGATTCCTAAGAAAGACTTAGGACAGTGATCCTTGTTATAATATTCTATACTGTTCCAAAGTTTGGCTTAGATACCAAGCTGTGACGCCCCACCTCTATACTCACACTAACCAAGGAGACTACGGGGTAATGCCGTCGACTAGCACGAAGAATAAGGCTGTTGAGGAGCGACCATCTGTGTAACTGCTTTGTGCGAGTACCGATATGTCAGATAATATGACTTGCATTTCATTTCAAGAGGAAATCCGACATATCAAATACAAACTCAAAGCTACTACATAGTGGCTATGAGGCCTTCGGAAATAAATATAAAATAAGCATAACATAAACCGGTCATAGATATTCATATCACAAAGGCGGAAATAGATATGAATATAACACATAGAAGTGTACAATTAAAGTAGTGGTCATACAAGATCCACTACATCACAAAAGAATAAGTACAAGTGCTAGACAAAAGAATATGTATACATCAAGGAGTCTCTATCTCGAATGTATAAAAACAAAAACTACTAAGCTAAAGTAGTTAGCCAAAAGTTATATGACGATCCCAGATAAGAATTCAAGTGGAAGCACCAGAAACACCTCGGTCTGACCCGAGTATTATTTCAGAAGAAAAATAATAAACGGATCAGTCTAGCTATAAATATCATATAAGATGAGAAAGGATAAGAGATACCACAAAGATATATGATAATAATATTGCCATACTATGTCAAGTTCACATTTAATAACAACAAGAATCATATAATATCTCAAATCTCGTCAAATATCCAAAAAGAATATCACATTCTTTAGCTTATTCACCAAACCCCAAATATTGACAAAACATATCAATGTCAATCGCAAAAATTGGTGAAACATAAATTCCAGAAATCATAGAAAGGGGGAGGCCTATCATAAACGGGAGCATGAAAACTCACCAACACGTGTATCACAAACGAGACGCTATCCAATGGTCGCTAACCATAGAGCCGGTGCAACGACGTAGTACAATAACGGTACGCCCGATGAACTTGAAACTCATATGATTCGGAACAATGACGTAGTATAATAACGGTACGCCCGATGATCCTGAAACCCAAATAATCCAGAACATCGACCTAGTACAATAACGGTACGCTCGAGGAACTAAACTTCATAAAAAGCCATGGGTCGCTAATCCATAAAAATAAGACGAAACTCCACAAAACGGGGTACAGTCCCCCACGTGGACTAAGAGACATCGCATATCGCTAGTCTAAACCATAAAATGATCATCATTGATCAACAAGAAGTGTGAATTACACTAAGCTAGTAAATAAATGAGTTTAGCTTCATGTCCCATAACCACTGGCTTAACTTAAATATTTACGAACAAATTGTAGATTTCCACTCGAAAATTGTCACAAGATTTCAATCGAACAAGTCTAAGAATTAACCGACGAAGTAAACGCAATCGTTTCATACCACTTGTTTTGCTAAGTCATTTATTTGGATTTCTCGTACGAATGAGGTAAAGGTTTGTATATACTAATAGATTAGAAAACGGTTTTAAAACGAGCTTTGTATTAAAAGTAGTGTTGAAATCGTTTATGTGAAAGAGTTTGAGTATTTACTACTAGTATAGAAACCTTTGTATTTAAAAGTGACAAATCATAGGAATGATTGTAAAAACAATCTATCACCAAAAATTCACATTCGACGACGTGAATCAAAACCATAGAAATCGATATCAAATCCATCAAATGGATATTCCAAAAAATCCAGAAAAGAAGTCAGCAAAGTCGATAATAAGTAACAACAACTAATCGGATCTACCAAAAATCGATAAAATGGAAATCCACATAGAAATAGGCAATTTCCCTGAATTTAACTGTGTCGGACGTTTGGTGGCTTCCACAGACGTCTGATCTGAAGGTCTATTATTTTTTTCCAAATCGCCCTGACGTCTGGGGAACAGACTCAGACGTCTGAGCTGAAAGACTGGAATTTTTATTCCGTAGCCTCAGACGTCTGAGCCTTATACCTAACATCTGAGATGAAGCTCAGGGCAAGATTTAGCCTAGGCCATTAATGGCCAAATCAAATTCGAAACAAACGAATGAGCGACGGTGGCTAGGTTTCGATGTCAAGCGACAACCCAACCCTATAAACACATCAATACACTCCAAATAACATGTCCAAACATCCATATAAGGATTTTCATAGATTTTGACTTCAAAATACCAAAAATTGGAAAATTCGCCAAACTAATTCAATTCAAAAGCAAATGGACATGAAATAGAGGTTAGGAATTCATACCTAACAACTATCAAAGGTATAGACATAGATGTGAGTTCAAGAACTCACCTTTAAACGCACAAACATGAATGAGAAGCTCTGAAACAAAGGAAAGGCCAATTCCCCTTTAACTCCAACTCAAGAAGCTCTGATCTAAGCTCATAAGCAAATATTTCCTAAGTTAGGGTTTAGGATTTTCTGAAAATTGAAGAGAGATTGAGATGGAGAAGATAAAGAGGATGCTTACCTAAGCTTCTCTTTGATTTCTAGAGCTTAAATCTTGAATTTCCTAATAATCTAGGGTTTAGGAATTTTGATTTCTTTTCACTTCCCCCATTTTCCTTTTGGCTTTAGAGTGTTAGGAAATGAAAATGAATGAAGATGAGTGGGAGGAGGTGTTAGGGTATTATGTTGGGTTAGTGGGCTGAAACCCAAACCCAAAGCCCAATAGAAAATAGCAAAATTCTACTCAACTCCAAACATATCGATGTTTATACTCAAAAAGGTCACAAATGCCATTTTGGACTCAATGGAAGTATTCTAGAGTCCGGATTCGACCGTTTACGAATAGTCACGTTCTGGACTTTTAAATTTAACCAATGATGCTATATTTAAATAAAACATTTAAATATATAATCGTAAAATATGCGGGTTGTTACAAAAGGATAATAAAAATAGTTTAAGGCCAAAATATTTAAACTAAGAGAGATGACTTTAAAAAGTTTTGGAAAAATATTTAAAATAAATCATTTTGAAAATTTCGTGGATTCCGTTCCACTATAGAAGGTCATGGGTTCCATCCCACTAAAGAGGTCATGGGCTCCATCCCACTATTAAAGCGAGAAGGTGGATTCCATTCCACAATTAAAATACGAATAAAGATTTTAGTGCTATTATGAAGTTTTAACATAAATCCAGACACTATTACTTATCTTGATATCTTGAACTCTTGATACTCATGAGTCTTCAATCTTGATTTCTTCAATCTTGAATTCGTCGGTCTTGAATCTCTATACTTAGTCTTGAATCTTTATACTGTACAGTCTTCCTTCTTCAGTACCTACATATATATCCTGCATATACATATATATATCTAGACAAGAATATTAATACAAAAATATTAGTATTTATATTTTATAACAAGTCCTAAGGTTTTTGTCATCAAAACCATCATCTAAGGAACTAACAATCTCCCGCTTTTTGATGATGACAACCTTTGTTTATAAAATCTACTCCACCAAACTATGATTCTACTCTAACTCCCCCTTATTCCAACAACTTCCTTTTTAATCTACTAACTCCCCCTTAATCTAAGCCAACTAACCTATATTATAATTCTTCCCCTTTGTCATCAACAAAAACTAATTCTAAACTACATAACTCCCCCTTAAACTAATACTATGGAACTAGATACTAATAACTATGTATATTGTAATTTTATTGTAAATATGTTGTTATATTACACATATAAACACAAATATATACAAATACACACAATATATAAAAACATTAACATAATAACAATCGAATGAGAGTCTTTGATAATTGGTGACTTGTGAATCAAACAATTTGGGTAATGGAGACAAAAGTTTCCATGTTGTTCAACCAAATTACCATCTTTATCAAAACAGACTTCTCCAATGCAAATAACTTTATCGTCTTCATCCATTTGCGCTTCTTTCTCTTCTTCTTCTTCGTCGTCGTCTTCCTCTAATGGTTTATGAATATGAATGTTAGAGGAGTCACCTTCAATCATGATCGGGTCCGCATGATTATCCAGTAGAAATTTTTTCAAATTTCTAAGGATTTTGCCCTGTTTCTCTTGTTCTTTTGCCATCCTTGTTTGAGTGACTTGCAACTCAGTCATCATTTGCAGAGAGTCCTTCAAAGTTTCCTCTATCTTCATGACTCGGGCTAGTGTAGTTCATTGAAATGGACCAGAATTAGGAGAAGGGAAAGAAAAGGTCGCATTTTGGTTTGATTTGGAAGAGGAGGCCATTATTTTATATTCTCAGAAGTTTATTACAGATAAAATGAAGAGAGAAGACAGAAGAATTCGAAATATTGTGGTTTTTATAACCATCAAACTGATTTTAGAGGGAAAATCAAAATTCAAATTTTACCGTTGTATGTCAGCATGGGGGGTAGGGGGATGTCGACATCCTTATGGAAATTTTGGCGATTATTTATTTATTTATTTAAATATATATGTTACTATATATATATTCTTTATCCTAGTTATAGAGCAAATACCTAGTTCTCTTCTTAATTTAGTAAAGATTGATTGATTCAAGGGTTTGGTAAGAATATCAACTATTTGATTACCAGTGTTCATAAATTCAAGAGAAATAATCTCTTTTCTTATATTATCTTTGAGAAAATGATGTATGATATCAATATGTTTTGTTCTGGCAGGATGAGCAGGATTTTTGGATAAATTTATTGCACTTGTATTGTCACAATAAATTGGTGATTTTGAAATATTTAATCCAAAATCCTTGAAGATCTGTTGCATATAATTAACTTGAGAACAAGCCAAAGCAGGAGAGATATATTCTACTTCAGTTATTGATAGTGAGACAGTATTTTACTTTTTACTAAACCAGGAAACCAGAGAACGTCCTAAAAAGTGACAATTTCCCCTTGTACTTTTTCGGTCTGATTTACTACCATCATAGTCAGCATCACAATATGAGATTAAATCAAATGGTCTAAAGTGTGTTTAACATATATTAGGATACGTTTAACAACTTTTAAATGGGTTTCTTTGGGTTGAGATTGGTATCTTGCACAGAGACAAACGCTATGCATGATATCAGGACTACTCGTAGTTATATAGAGTAGCGATCCAATCATTCCCCTGTATAGTTTTTGATCGACATCTTTTGACATGTCCTTTTTATTCAAGGCTTCATTGGTTGCCATAAGAGTTGATTTTCCACTCGTAGTGGTCATACCAAACTTATTAATTAGATCCCTAGCATACTTTTCTTGACTAATGAAAATACCACTATCTAATTGTTTTATTTGCAATCCTAAAAAGAAAGTAAGTTCACCCATATGACTCATCTCAAATTCTTTTGTCATTATTTCAGAAAACTCTTTGTTCATTTCATTGTTTGTTGATCCAAAAATTATATCATCTACATAAATCTGTACTAATTGGGTATCATTTTTGTTTCTTTTAATAAAAAGAGTATTATCTACTTTACCAATTTCAAAATTTGATTGTAATAAGTAAGATCTTAGTCTGTCATACCAGGCTCTAGGAGCTTGTTTCAGACCATATAAAGCTTTCTTTAATTTGTAAACATGATTTGGAAACTTTTCATCTTCAAAAAGTGGGGGTTGTTCAACATAAACATCTTCTTTAACAAAACCATTTAAAAATGCACTTTTAACATCCATTTGAAATAATTTGAAATTGTTGTGGTTTGCGAAAGAAAGTAGAATTCTAATGGCTACTAATCTTGCTACGGGTCCAAAGTTTTCATCATAGTCTATTCCTTCCTCTTGACAATAACCTTGCGTGACTAACCGAGCTTTATTTCTAACGACCTCACTTTGTTAATTCATTTTATTTTTATAAACCCATTTAGTTCCTATTATAGTTTTGTCCTTAGGTCTAGGAACAAGTTACCATACATCATTTCTGGTGAATTGATTCAGTTCTTCTTGCATGGCAAGAATTCATGAATTATCAGATGATGCTTCCTTTGGATTTTTGGGTTCAATAGTTGATATAAAAGCTACATTACACATCTTGTTTAGTTGATTTCTAGTTCTAACAACATATTCAATATTTCCTAGTATATTTTTTCTATAGGACGATCTTTTAAAAGCCTGATCCTTTTATTAGGATGAACAGTTTCACAATTTGTTTCATTTGATTCATTATTTAAAGTAACAAAATCATCTTCATCATTTATTTAAACAAAATCTTTGAAATTTTCATCAAAAGGTACATGCATTGTTTCCTCAATGGTGTTAGTTTTTAAATTGAAAACTCTGTATGCTTTACTTCTATTAGAATATCCGATAAAGATTCCTTTGTCGGATTTAGGATCAAATTTATCCAAATTGTCCTTTGTATTTAGAATGAAACATTTACTTCCAAAAACTTTAAAATAAGATACCTTAGGTTTCTTATTGAAAAGAAGTTCATATGGTGTTTTATTGGTTAGAGGGATAATTAAAATCCTATTCAAAATATAACAAGCCGTAGCAACTGCTCCAAGCCAAAAATTTCTTGGTAATTTACTATTTGAAAGTATAGTTCTTGCACACTCTTGAATCGTCCTATTTTTACGCTCTAGCCCTCTGTTTTGTTGTGGAGTTCTAGGAAAGGAAAAATTATGAGTTATTCCTTTTTGATTACCCCAACCCTCAAAATTTTTATTGTCAAATTCTCCACCGTGATCACTATGAATAGTTTTGATTTTTAAAGAAAGTTGATTTTGAATTCTTTTTGCAAAAGTTTTAAATAAATCAAAAGCATCACTTTTAAGTTTCAGAAAAATTGTCCATGTAAATCTAGAATAATCATCTACAATTACAAAAACATATTTACTGTGACTTATTTACTGAATTTGAGATGGACTAAACATATCTAAATGAAGTAACTCAAGAGGTTTTGAAGTTGAAATCATATCTTTCAATTTAAATGAACTCTTTCTAAGTTTTTCTAACTGACAAGCATCACATATACTATCTAAGTTAAAATCCATTTTAGGGTGACCTCTTACTGGATCAAGTTTTGAAAGTCTAGATAAGAGTTTAAATTTCAAATGCCCAAATATTTTATGCCAAATCAAAAGGTCATTTGTATTACCCAAAAAACATAGGTTATCATTTGAGATTTTCATACTGAGAATATAAATATTTTTCTTCCTAATTACTTCAAAGATAATATTTGATTTATTATCTTCAACGTGACACTTATCCTTTTCAAATTTAATTTTGTATCCCATATCACATAGTTGACTTATGCTAAGTAAATTGTTTTTTAGATTCCTAACTAACAAAACATCAGAAATAGTAGGAGTTTTAGAGATACCGACATTGCCGATGCCAATCACATATCCTTTTGAGTTATCCCCAAAGTTGACCAGTCCTCCATTTTCATAAATTATGTCATTCAGTATCTCCGGATTGCCAGTCATGTGTCTCGAACATCCACTATCAAGTATCCATTTATATTTTTGATTTCCACCATTTGTCCATTGAGTGTTGATTCATCAAAAGCCATATAACACATCTGTTCTTGCACAACACACCAATGCAGTAGATAACTTGATTTTCTACAGTAACACTATGCAAACTTATGAGACAACGATGTTTTGGACAGTTTTGAACTAGTGTTAACATAATTTCCCAAAATTTCCATTTTAAACTTTTTCAAAATTCAGATTATGTTAACTTTGAAAACCAATCCTCTGATACCAAATGTGGGAAATGAAGATTATGGATCATAAGGCGGAATTAACATTAGAAGGGGGGTGAATAGTGTTTAATCAACTTTATGGAATTTTTGAAATCTTTTGAAATTAAACACAGACAGATGAAATTCACAAATACAGAGACAATCACAGAATCAGACACGGATACAAATAATAAATAAAAAGCAGTAATGGAAAGAACACACCGCAATTTTATACTAGTTCGGAGTTACCTTCATCCAGCCCGACACAATTTTTTGTGTAGATTTCTTTTCAAATATAATGTCGATATTACAACCTCGATTTCAAGGTCACGAGATACACCCTCCTGTCTTCGAGTCCATGGCAAACTCTCTTGATTTAACCAGGCTACAAGGTCACCTAATTGATTTATGGGCTACAATCATACCCAATTGATTTACAGGCCATAGTCACACTGTTTCCAATCACACTTTGATAGAGAGAGACTTGATACACTTCGATCTTTTGATCTTTGATTATAAATGATCCTATAACTCTAAATAGCACTGAGATCTTTGAGAGAGAGTGGCAGAGAATCAAACTAGAGATGATCAAGTTTGATTCACTCAGGATTTCGGTAGAGTTTTGTTAAAATACAAGAGAATACTTGAGTAGAGAAGAAGGAGTGAAGAAATGAAGAAAAACCAACTTAAAATTATTTGAAAACAACTGGTATTTATAGAATAACAACAGTCGTGTTCATTCGTGAAAGGTTATGACGAATAGACACTTCATTTGAAAATTTGAAATTTGAATTTCTATGGCTACCATGTCGACAAGGGGGGATGTGGTATGTCGACATGCCTATGTATATTTTGAAAATTGATTTTTGTTTTAAAAGAGATTTTCTTTCTAAAACTTGTCGAAACAATTTCTAAAGTTTATAAACCATTTTGAATATAGTTTAAACTTATAAAAGAGATTTTAAAAGTAATCTTAAAAATATATAATCTATAATAGAAAAGTAATATTAAAAACTAAGTATAGAATATTTTTGAGATTTAAAGCTTATAATATTAAAACCAGGAGATAGTTTAAAAACAAGAGATGATTTTGAAATCAAAATATAAAAGATAATAAAAGTAGTTTAAGGCTAAAATATTTAAACTAAGAGAGACGACTTTAAAAAGTTTTTGGAAAAATATTTAAAATAAATCATTTTGAAAATTTCGTGGATTCCATTCCACTATAGAAGGTCGTGGATTCCATCACACTAAAGAGGTCGTGGATTCCATCCCACTAAAGAGGTTGTGGGTTCCATCCTACTATTAAAGCGAGAAGGTGGATTCCATTCCACAATTAAAATCTGAATAAAGATTTTAGTGTTATTATGAAGTTTTAACATAAATCCAAACACTACTACTTATCTTGATATCTTGAAATCTTGAACTCTTGATACTCACGAGTCTTCAGTCTTGATTTCTTCAATCTTGAATTCGTCAGTCTTGAATCTTTATACTCAGTCTTGAATCTTTATACTGTACAGTCTTCATTCTTCAGTACTTGCATATATATCCTGCATATACATATATATCTAGACAAGAATATTAGTACAAGAGTATTAATATTTATATTTTATAACCAGTCCTAAGGTTGTTGTCATCAAAACCATCATCTCAGGAACTAATAGTACGGAGAGCCTTTTGCAATATGACAAGAGAGATAAAAATACATACATCGACCTACACGGTCGGAAAACACAATATATATCAATATTTATATTTTTGCATTATTTAATCCGAAAACGTACCTTTTATTTAGCGTTTTTAAGCGAGCGGCTTATTTTATATGACACCATGCAACCCAAATCTAGCCCAATAGCCTTCGGGTACCTGGACTTACTCAATATAAACACGCCCAAACATGAAAATTCAATAACATTTTACTTATTTCACTAGTTAAACACAATATTTCATAACCAAACATGTTAACATATATTTGAAAGCAACTATATGGTTCTGATACTAATTTAATTACTTTAAATCCATTCATATATCCTTTCATTCAATTCGAAATGATTTACAACCAAATTTACTTGCATTCAATTCACATTTATACCTAACACATTCATATCCATTCCAAATTGATTTAAAAATCAATTTGATTCACTTTCTATTAATTCATAGAATTTTATTTACTTTCGTTTACTTCAAACGATAATTTTTCTATGCAAATTCGACGATATTTATTTAATAAAATAACCATTTCAGTTTATAGCTATTTTAAATTGATTCCAAATCAATTTATATTTAATTCTATTCCATTTAAAATTGATTCTCAATTAATTCATTTACATTCCATTCATATTCACATTCATTATATTCAAATCCATTTTATTAAGTTTGGAATCATTCCATGCTAATTTATTTAGGAACCATTTCATACATTTATTTAGGCCAAGCTTCCATCCAAAATTATTAACTTAAATTAATTCATTTATTCCCAATTAATTCAACTCTATAACTTAAGTTTGTTTCCCTTGCCATAAAATTCCAATTCAAAATTTTGATTTGATTATTATTCAATCAAATTCCATTCCATTTACTACTTAATTTAATTAGTTCATTCACCGAATCCACTTCAAACTTAACTTGAAGCTTGAATTGATTTTAAACAATATCCAAGGCCATATTCAATTTATTTACACTTACATTGAATTATTTATAACTCAAGTCATTGCTACTTCAATCCAATTCCATTTTATTCATCCACATTTCCAATTATATTTAATCCGCTTATAGTTAAGTCGAATTTTTATTTATAACTCAAGTTCAACATTTCAATTTATTCAATTCCATTCAACCTAAGTCCTATTTCAATATCTGATTCACTATTTAATTCATCTAATTGGTTTACTTTCATTTTATATCTCAAATTGGATTTTTATTTCAAAAATCATTCTATTTAATCCACTAGAGTTCACATTCACTTCATAATTCAAGTTTGAACTTTTATTTCTTCACCAAAATATCGAACCATTTTTATTTTTGGTTTTCTATTCCACCTACAATTTTTTTATAAGCTGTAACAACCTGAGATTCCGCGATCATTTTGTTATCGTCTAATGACGAGTGAATTGTTGGTTAATTGCTGTTGGAAAATTTATTATCATCATTAAACAATTATTGTCGCTAGCTGGTTGTCATTTGAAGATGTGAGTCGGTATAAAATCTCTTTTAATAAAATTGATAAATTGTGGACTTTAAAAATGTACACTAGTGTGCACTTCATACGTTATTCTAGTTTGTATGCGTTGTTTTCTCTGTCATAACTAAGTCTGCCCTTTTGCTGTGTGTAGCCAGTCTGGTTCGTTTGAGTATATTTGATGTTGGTAATTCAGTCTTGACAGTGTTGATTTCAGTCATCGTTTCGCTGGTTGATTTCGACTTTCTGTTTTGATTTGGTTTTGTTGAGTTGCTTCTTTATGTAACTTGTCTGGTTTATTAAAATTCATGGTCATATGGATATATTCACTATATTCGAATGTGAATTGTATTGAGGGTATTTTCGATGCCAGGACTGTGTTTTATCACTTCAGTTGGTTCAAACATGGTGATCGGGTATCAAGTTGTTTTGGGTATTATATCGAACCCTGTAACTTGACAGTTTTGGGCATTTGCTGTTGTCGAGTCAATTGTTATACTTGAGTCAGGTATCCATTGGTACACTAGTTCGAAGTCTAGTACTTCACTAAATTGTTTCAGTGTACATTTGGAATGCCTATCTTAGATGTTCTATGCAGAAGTTCCCTGAATGTTCTATCTACGTTAAGCTCTTGAAAGCCGATGAGTTTTATCGAAAAGAGGAATCAGGCAGCCATGTCATACTCTTGTCAACAAATGATTCTTGCAGTTTTACACAGGCTTGTGTTGAACATGTTGGTCTCAACTCATCAAACATCGAAGCTTCTAAAGTGGGATGTTTCTCATTTAAGTATCATGCTAAGGAAGAGGGATGCATACTTAAACATGAAGCCTGCTTCTCTTTGAGAAACATTGACCTACATATCTACCCTAGACTATTTGGATTGTTGCAGGGTCTCTTAGACAGTCTTAACAGTCAAAGCAAAAAGCAAGATAATGACAGTGATGCAGTTGATATTGATTCCTCAAAGTTTGACTTATCTAAGAATATTGAATCAACTGTTTTTACCCACACACAGGAAAACCACTTTCCAATTGCAACCATGCCTGCAGGAATTCCCTATCATTTTGATTTCATGGCATTGGTATTAAATTGCAGTAGCTTTACTTGGGTTTTTGGATTCCTTGCTACAGATAGGAAGTGTGGCCTGTTTCACATGTAGCCTTCACTTTTGTCTCTTGACTTCATGTAGCATTTTCTGTTAATTGTCGCAAATTGTCGCAGTCGTTTTACTGCATCTATTGAGGACTATATTCGGTACTACTTGGGTTTTGTTGCAGTCATTTTACTGCATATATTGGAGATCTTACATGTTGCAGCAGAGGTTACATGCCTATTGGTTGCATACATCTTGCAGCCTATTTTGATCACTGCATAACTTTTAATGCAAGTTGCTTAGATGCTATTTTGATTTGTTGAAGCTTTGTAATTGAGTTGAGTCATGACGACCATGGCTTGACCTTAGCATTCAGTTTCTTGTTTACAGTTGCCCTTGAACACTTGGGGTGACTGCAGTTTGGTTTTATATGCCGTTTTGGTCTTTGTTGTTTTGCATTGCATTAATGCATTTGGATCTGTTTTCATATTAACTTGAGTTGAACCCGATTTCGGGGTTTGACCTTGCGATCGTTGTGATTTTCACTGAGCTTTTGTGTATCTCCTACGATAGTGGCGAGGCAGTACACGCGTGCGTGTACTGCAGCCCTATCAGATTTGACAGTTTTAAATTGATTTAGTCGATTTGATAAATTGTTTATTCATCTCTGTTGATGATTTAAATCTGCTGATTTTTGTTAAACACTGTTAAGTGTTATATTGACCGTTATCCGGTTTCTTTGTTTAAAGAATCGGATAGACGGGAATTATTGTGACTATCGTCTATTAAAATTATTATTGCCTCTATGCACTAATAAACTGGTTTGAATTAGACTGACCTGGGTATTATTTTCTTCTGAATGTAATACTCGGGTCAGACCCGAGTTATTTCAGGTTGTAGATTTTCTTCTTTGAGTTGCTGTTCAGGATTCGAAGACTTTTCACATCTTCTGAAGTTGTCGGTGTCATTCTGTAGTAGTCGTGTCATTGTATAGAACGATATGTATTCATGTATATTAGTCGATAATGTACTTGTATATATAACTTCGAGAGTAGACAGTTGTAGTTGTATCATATGTATTGTGTCAACTATGTATTAACTTACATCAGTTATATATATATGAGACTTTTGTTTTATCTGTGTTCCGCATTTATATTATCTGTGTTATTGTTATATCTAATGTCCTAAACTATTATGAACTATCGTAGTTTGTTTTATACTGATAATTGGGTGTGTCGATGGGAGTAAATAAATGATAGATGAAAAATAAAAAGTATATACCACTCCTATCGAGATAACCAATATTAGTGTAAGGTCAACTACGGATGGTCGCTCCTATCCAGCCTTATTCTTCGTAATAATAGACAGTATTTCTTTTAATACTCTTTGTTATTATGAGCATAGAGGTGGGGCGTCACAGTTGGTATCAGAGCTTGGGGTTTATGGACATAATATAAAACATAACTTGGATGGAACATATGTTACAACTATTGGTCGATATTTTATTTGTACTTTGAGTCAAAACTAAAGTTTTGAAATTTAGATGAAATTTTTAAATATCATTATTTAAAAATAAAAAGTGAAACTGTGTTTTGTTGATTTGATTGATTTGTGTTCTATTTATCAGAGTGCGCAGCGGAAACAGTGAAACTGTCTTCGCTGAGTACAACTAATAATCTTTTTGATTTAAGAATCAAAATACGAAATTGATATGAATTCCAATTGTTGTTTACATAGCTGTAATTATTTGTTTCTTTGAGAATTTCAAATCCAAATTGAGGATTCGAAGAAATTGCAGATATGTGATTTTTGTTGAAATTTCCGCTGGCTTTCTTTTGTACTAATCATCTAGTGATTAGATTTTTGCTGTTTTGAATTATCTTCGTTGAAGATACCTTTGAATGATTTCTTTGTTCATTTTGTAATACGTGCAAAAATTTGAATTGCACGTTATTGCATTTATTTTACGTTGAACCGATGCTTGGTTATGATACGTATTTTGTTGTCGTTATTTTTATAACGGACTTATTACACCAATGCTGAATTTTTGAGGCACGGTGTTTTGTTGACAATTTTAATAAATGAAAATTCACTGATGTCACATTTTGATGTGAATCCTTTGATGAGATATTTGATGTTTTAAAATTTCTGTCGCTTTGACTTCAGCAACAGCCAAAATTTTAAAAGTGGATCTTCAAGCGGTTATTCTGCAATACTGATTTGTGACCGTTTTTATGGTATTTTGAGAAGTACAATTTCCTTATCGAAATTGTTACTAATATTGTTGTTTTAATCACGTGATGGGAAAATCGTTTTAAAATGAAAATTGTTTTATAAATTTTTAACAGTTTGCGTTTTCAAAAGAATGAGAAAGCGACTTAAACGATTCAGCAAAATCGAGGATTATGACCCCTTTCTTTTACTGTTTCGCTTAACTCCGGACTTGTCCAGTTGAGAATGTGAATTGTTATTTTACAAAATAAATAAAATTGTTTTCAAAAAATTTTACAGTTTGCGATTTCGAAGGAATGAGGAAGCGATTTAAACGTTTCAGCAAAATCGAGGACTATGACCCCTTTCTTTTACTGATTCGCTTAATTCCGGACTTGTCCGTTTGAGAATGTGAAATGTATTTTTACAAAAATACACAATTTTGCACTTTCAAGGAAACGATGAAGAGAATCAAACGATTTAGTAAAACACGTGGTATGGGACATGTGCGTTTGCTATTTCGGTTAATTCCGGACTCGTTAATTGAAATATTTGATGATTTCGTGTGCTTTCGAGCCACTATGAGGACCTTCAGGTCATCTGTTGGGCTTTCGGGCCACTCTGCGGACCTTCGGGTCAAATACCAGTACTAGACCTTCGGGTCACTCTGCGGACCTCCGGGTCAATCTGATGGGCGCCAAAATTATGTTGAGTACTTGGTAGGCTTCGGCCACTCTGAGATGCACGTGCGGCGAATTAAAAACTCGCCATCTGATGGGATCGATCCAAGCTTTTATGTTGATTTTCTAGTCTTCTTAATTGATTTCTAGATATTTGTTGCTTCCAATTATCTGCAGGTAATTGGATATTTGTTGATATGAGTTCTGATTATCGTTTTTGATAATCAGATATTTGTTGTTTCTAATTATCGCTTATGATAATTAGATATTTGTTGATATGAGTTCTGATTATCGTTTTTGATAATCAGATATTTGTTGTTTCTAATTATCGCTTGTGATAATTAGATATTTGTTGATATGAGTTCTGATTATCGTTTTTGATAATCAGATATTTGTTGTTTTTTTTTATTTATCACTTTAGATAATTAAGCACTTGCTGATTTGAGATTTAATTATCGCTTTTGATAATTAAATACTTGCTGATTTGAGATTTAATTATCGCTTTTGATAATTAAATATTTGCTGATTTGAGATTTAATTATCGCTTTTGATAATTAAATATTTGCTGATTTGAGATTTAATTATCGCTTTAGATAATTAAATACTTGCTGATTTGAGATTTAATTATCGCTTTAGATAATTAAATATTTGCTGATTTGAGATTTAATTATCGCTTTAGATAATTAAATATTTGCTGATTTGAGATTTAATTATCGCTTTAGATAATTAAATATTTGCTGATTTGAGATTTAATTATCGCTTTAGATAATTAAATATTTGCTGATTTGAGATTTAATTATCGCTTTTGATAATTAAATATTTGCTGATTTGAGATTTAATTATCGCTTTTGATAATTAAATATTTGCTGATTTGAGATTTAATTATCGCTTTTGATAATTAAATATTTGCTGATTTGAGATTTAATTATCGCTTTTGATAATTAAATATTTGCTGATTTGAGATTTAATTATTACTTTTGATAATTAAATATTTGCTGATTTGAGATTTAATTATCGCTTTAGATAATTAAATATTTGCTGATTTGAGATTTAATTATCGCTTCAGATGATTAAATAATTGTTGATTTGGAATTTGATTATCGCTTGGGATAATCAAATATTTGTTAAATTTAAAATTTGATTATCGTTTTGATAATTGAATATTTGTTGATTTGAGAAATTCAATTATCGTTTTGATGATTGAATATTTGCGATTCTTGAGATTTGAGCTTCGTCTTTTTCTCTGGCGATTCAGGTGAGTAATTTGATTTACTCGCATTCAATTCGTGCTCTGTAGGGGATTTCTGCTCTGTTTTTCCTTCTCTTTTAGTTGCTGGAACTCGATTGTTCTTGCTTTTGTCAGTCGTCTGATTTTGATTCCTTGATCCCCACGATGTTGATTCTTTTGATTTGAAGCAGTCGAACCTTTCGATTTCTTATCTAATACTTCCCCGCTGACACTTGTTTTGCTTATACATTCGTCATTGCCATGCTCTTTTGGTTGTTACCTTTTATCCATTTATTCCCTAAGATTGCGTGGACGCAATTTTTATAAGGAGGGGAGTCTGTAACAACCTGAGATTCCGCGATCATTTTGTTATCGTCTAATGACGAGTGAATTGTTGGTTAATTGCTGTTGGAAAATTTATTATCATCATTAAACAATTATTGTCGCTAGCTGGTTGTCATTTGAAGATGTGAGTCGGTATAAAATCTCTTTTAATAAAATTGATAAATTGTGGACTTTAAAAATGTACACTAGTGTGCACTTCATACGTTATTCTAGTTTGTATGCGTTGTTTTCTCTGTCATAACTAAGTCTGCCCTTTTGCTGTGTGTAGCCAGTCTGGTTCGTTTGAGTATATTTGATGTTGGTAATTCAGTCTTGACAGTGTTGATTTCAGTCATCGTTTCGCTGGTTGATTTCGACTTTCTGTTTTGATTTGGTTTTGTTGAGTTGCTTCTTTATGTAACTTGTCTGGTTTATTAAAATTCATGGTCATCTGGATATATTCACTATATTCGAATGTGAATTGTATTGAGGGTATTTTCGATGCCAGGACTGTGTTTTATCACTTCAGTTGGTTCAAACATGGTGATCGGGTATCAAGTTGTTTTGGGTATTATATCGAACCCTGTAACTTGACAGTTTTGGGCATTTGCTGTTGTCGAGTCAATTGTTATACTTGAGTCTGGTATCCATTGGTACACTAGTTCGAAGTCTAGTACTTCACTAAATTGTTTCAGTGTACATTTGGAATGCCTATCTTAGATGTTCTATGCAGAAGTTCCCTGAATGTTCTATCTACGTTAAGCTCTTGAAAGCCGATGAGTTTTATCGAAAAGAGGAATCAGGCAGCCATGTCATACTCTTGTCAACAAATGATTCTTGCAGTTTTACACAGGCTTGTGTTGAACATGTTGGTCTCAACTCATCAAACATCGAAGCTTCTAAAGTGGGATGTTTCTCATTTAAGTATCATGTTAAGGAAGAGGGATGCATACTTAAACATGAAGCCTGCTTCTCTTTGAGAAATATTGACCTACATATCTACCCTAGACTATTTGGATTGTTGCAGGGTCTCTTAGACAGTCTTAACAGTCAAAGCAAAAAGCAAGATAATGACAGTGATGCAGTTGATATTGATTCCTCAAAGTTTGACTTATCTAAGAATATTGAATCAACTGTTTTTACCCACACACAGGAAAACCACTTTCCAATTGCAACCATGCCTGCAGGAATTCCCTATCATTTTGATTTCATGGCATTGGTATTAAATTGCAGTAGCTTTACTTGGGTTTTTGGATTCCTTGCTACAGATAGGAAGTGTGGCCTGTTTCACATGTAGCCTTCACTTTTGTCTCTTGACTTCATGTAGCATTTTCTGTTAATTGTCGCAAATTGTCGCAGTCGTTTTACTGCATCTATTGAGGACTATATTCGGTACTACTTGGGTTTTGTTGCAGTCATTTTACTGCATATATTGGAGATCTTACATGTTGCAGCAGAGGTTACATGCCTATTGGTTGCATACATCTTGCAGCCTATTTTGATCACTGCATAACTTTTAATGCAAGTTGCTTAGATGCTATTTTGATTTGTTGAAGCTTTGTAATTGAGTTGAGTCATGACGACCATGGCTTGACCTTAGCATTCAGTTTCTTGTTTACAGTTGCCCTTGAACACTTGGGGTGACTGCAGTTTGGTTTTATATGCCGTTTTGGTCTTTGTTGTTTTGCATTGCATTAATGCATTTGGATCTGTTTTCATATTAACTTGAGTTGAACCCGATTTCGGGGTTTGACCTTGCGATCGTTGTGATTTTCACTGAGCTTTTGTGTATCTCCTACGATAGTGGCGAGGCAGTACACGCGTGCGTGTACTGCAGCCCTATCAGATTTGACAGTTTTAAATTGATTTAGTCGATTTGATAAATTGTTTATTCATCTCTGTTGATGATTTAAATCTGCTGATTTTTGTTAAACACTGTTAAGTGTTATATTGACCGTTATCCGGTTTCTTTGTTTAAAGAATCGGATAGACGGGAATTATTGTGACTATCGTCTATTAAAATTATTATTGCCTCTATGCACTAATAAACTGGTTTGAATTAGACTGACCTGGGTATTATTTTCTTCTGAATGTAATACTCGGGTCAGACCCGAGTTATTTCAGGTTGTAGATTTTCTTCTTTGAGTTGCTGTTCAGGATTCGAAGACTTTTCACATCTTCTGAAGTTGTCGGTGTCATTCTGTAGTAGTCGTGTCATTGTATAGAACGATATGTATTCATGTATATTAGTCGATAATGTACTTGTATATATAACTTCGAGAGTAGACAGTTGTAGTTGTATCATATGTATTGTGTCAACTATGTATTAACTGACATCAGTTATATATATATGAGACTTTTGTTTTATCTGTGTTCCGCATTTATATTATCTGTGTTATTGTTATATCTAATGTCCTAAACTATTATGAACTATCGTAGTTTGTTTTATACTGATAATTGGGTGTGTCGATGGGAGTAAATAAATGATAGATGAAAAATAAAAAGTATATACCACTCCTATCGAGATAACCAATATTAGTGTAAGGTCAACTACGGATGGTCGCTCCTATCCAGCCTTATTCTTCGTAATAATAGACAGTATTTCTTTTAATACTCTTTGTTATTATGAGCATAGAGGTGGGGCGTCACATAAGCTATATAAACTTATTTATTCACCATTCCATTATTTTTCCCTTAAATTCCATTCCATTCAAAATTTATACTTTATTGTTATATAATAATTTCACAACTCAAAATTTATATTTACTTAAATTCTGTATTATTTCTAATCCAATCCTATTTTATTTAATTTAAATTTCAATTCCTTTTAACCAACATCTCAAAACCATATTCGAGTTATTCATACTTAAATTAAATTTCACTCCAAACAAATTTATTTTTAATTCATTCAATTTAACCAAGTAAGAATACAATTCCAATTTCAAATTTTTTCACACTTCCTTACTTATTTTTATTTGTTCCATTCACTTATACACATTCCTTATTCACATTCACATGCATTTATATTTTGTTAAGTTCACTACATTCTATTCATTTCACTCCGTGTAATTTTACTTAAGTAAATTCCCATTTCATTTATGCACCTCATTAATTCAATTCAAATCCACATAAATTTTATTTCTAAAATTTAATTCATTCAACTTAACTTAAGTTGAATTCCATTTAACTTTCTCAATTTAAATTTAATCCAAAATTCAATTTTCACACTTCTTTCCTTATAAATATCATCTTCCACTTATAAATTCAAAAACTTATTTCCTGGTATTGCCCTAAACATTTAAATAAGGATTCCAGAATTCAAATACCCAGTTCGCTTCAAATCATTTTGAAACCAATATATAGCATTTTGGTTTTAACAAACCATTTCTTTGAAATTTACAAAGTCAACCTGATTTTATCCAAAACAATTCCTTTTGGAATTTCTAAAAACAACACCTGTTTTCACCAAAAATCTCCATAACAAATTACTACAATAGCAATCCATCACTTAGAAACTCGAAAATAAATACTCATGATGCTACGCAGTCATCACCATGATTATTTTCCAGCGACCGAAGTGAGTTCGGTGCTTTTATCAGTTCAAAATCCATTTAAAACCATTTTCTATTCAAAATCAATTCACAATAATATTACAATTCAAAAATATTTCCAAACTAACACCAACTTCACTTCCATAACTTTCTGAAAATATTTTCCAAACCTTCCGGGATTTAAATTTCTAAATTCTAGTTTTGAATAAATTTTTAGTTTTTAACTTATTTGTATAATTCATAATTATACATTTTTAATTTTGGTTTTAATAAACCATTTCAAATTTTTATAATTGTGCTTTGATTATATAATAATAACCAAACGTATTAATTCACTATATAATAATTTCAGAAAATTATTTCTTTTATATCAAAATATAGTTTGGGTAAAATTATTCCATTTACCCCCTTCAAAACCATACTGTGTTGGTTTACCTACTTCAAGTGTTTAGAAACTCCTATCGATTTAGTGGCATCCCACTATTCGATCAGAATTTATATGCCACTCAACAATTAAATCAACACAATATAAAACAATTTATATTCACTAACAAATACGCGCTCATATCTATTAATACATTCAAACTCATTCTAGGGTACTACTGACCCTATCTCTAATGAGTAATCCCCATCAAAGCGAAGGTTCTCACTTAACCGTAAGCTCTGATACCAACTGTAACGAACCGGCCACACCGAACTTGCCTCGGAAGGCTTTTCAACCATCCCTCTACCCTTCTGCTTTTCAACATGGGGGTACTCCTGCTTTTCAACATGGAGGTGACTACAAGTGGTACCTCGAATTTGCTTTTACGGCCAGCCTCGCGACATAAGCAGCCAACCCATCAAGGCCTTATAATACCTCTCAGGGACATGTAGGGGTAAGAGTCTAAGCTTCGTCATTGTTCACAAAGCGAGAACCCCCTATCATGCATACGTGCACCTATCACCAAGAAAATCTGATCTCGGTCTCTTCGAAACGATCAACGAACTTGGCCAAAATTGATAGTCGGTTATTTAACTATCAATAAAACATCCATAAGCAGACATTATGCCTTATTATAAATTTTCCAAAAAATTATTTTCAAAATATCTTTATAAGATATATATTCAAATCCCTTCCAAATTTTCCAACATTTAAAACGATTTCAAATCCTTTTATTTTCAACGGAATATTCCCAAACCTTTCCAATACTTAGAATATTTTCCAACTCCATTTTTATGTTCAACACTTAGGAAGTATTCCATTTATTTCCTATTTCCTATTTTCTCAAAATCATTTACAATTTATTTGTAAATTCCTTAACTCGTTTAGAATGTATTCTATAAGTTCCGAATTCCTAAAAAAATTCCTTTGCTATTTCCCGAAGTCAATACACTTTTTATTTAACTACTTCGGAAATTTCCTTATATTTTTCCCAAATTCCATTTTGAGAATTTCTTCTATAAATCCCATCTACTGGATAAACCCCGTTTCCAAACCTCGAGAAGATTTATAAATAAATTTTAACCATTACAGAACTCTATATATATATATAATAAGTATTTAAAGAATAATAATTTATTTTTAAAACATGTTCAAGTAATTATTTAAAATATCGATACTCTTTTTATAAACATCAATAACTCATTTTTAGGTTAACAAATCAATTTTCAAAGCCGATTTAAAAAATTAGGATTTATTAAAATAAATATTAAGTATTTTGAAAATTCACTTTCGATGTATTTCAATTCTACTAGTTCAAAATTACATAGTTTGATAAATAAAACTTCCCTTTTAAAAACAACTTAATTTCTTAGTAATAAAATATATTTTTAAAATCTCAATAACCAATTAATTTATAGATTTCTCTTGATTCACAACTCATCGATTTCATTCCGATTATCCTAACCATCTCCACACTCCAAAAATAGAATCCACTATTTTTCTCAAAACCGATTCCCATATCCCAATATAAATTCACACTAAGAATTTATATTCCAATTTATCAACTAATATCATTTCCTTATTTATAAACATTGTTTATAAATTTATAAAATCTTTTGAGTTTCACTTGTATATAAAACTACTCGTAATGCTATATACGAGTGGAGGCAGTTGGAGTTTCTCTCAAATTTTAATTTCCAATCGCTAGTAGTACTCACTCAAGGATATCTGGCAGTTATTGAGGTAAGGCCAATGTTAACTGATCACATTGGGTTAGGGTAGAAGGAGGATGCAACGTTGGTAGAAATTGTCAACAAGCTTAGTAGAGGTGAGCATTTTCCTATAACAGTAAGTATGCTTTAGACCAAAGGAGATAGCTAAGGAGAGATGGATGTCTATGTGTTCTAATGCTGGAAGATGTGTTGGAGGAAGTTCTAGTAGAGTGTCACCGCTCTACGATGACTATTCACTCCGGAGGAGATAAAATGTATAGAGATATAAAAAGGATTTTCTATTGGCGTGGAATAAAGAGAAGGGTAGCAAAATCACTTTGGAATCCCTTTTTAAATAAATCATTATTTTATAGTATTTAAAATACCAAAAATAAGGCGCAATGCTACTAAAGCATTAAACAAGCAAAGTCATATCCATGTCATCAAATATGGCATCCTACAAGTCATATATCACAATATATATGAAAAGTAAAATCAATAGTGTGAGCAATCTTTTTAGAACCCTCCAACCAATCCCCCATGCATCACATACAATATATGATAATAATATATAAATCAACGGCTTTGGGGTGGGATTCGTATACAAAGGGTCATCTGCTACGGAAACGTAATAGAGTCTCATCCGCCCAGGGGCGGAATATCCAAACCAATAATATAATTTAGTAAATTATCCAAACAGTCAATAACAATCAACAATAAAATATTCGCACATCCAAACAATAGATTTATCGACTAAAAAAAATTTCTAGTTAACCAAAAAGGTGAGATTAACTCATCGAATTTCTGTTGTCGCCGAGGCGTTCTAGTTTGGAGCTAAAATCGAACAACATCCAATTTTAGCCCATATTTCAACTGTCTCCAAATCCATCCAAACCAGTTCCATCGCAAAGCTTTCATCGTTACGAGCGCCACGCGAAAATCCTCATCTCGATTGGACCTCGTGTAGACAACTTACACAATTATTAAGTTATCAATTTAATTAATTAAATTAAATTATTATTTTCAACATTAACATCATAATTACCCATTTCAAAATAAATCCTCCTTCTCAAAAATTGCTCCCACTCATTTCCAGGTTCAAGCACCATGGCCACCGCTTCTTCCTTCTTTACCTCCCTCCATTGTCGACGATCCGCCTAGCCGACATTACCACCGGCTTCCCCTACTCCTCCTCTACGCAACGCACCTCACGACTCCGCACACGGCTCCACGACGCCATTCATGCCCCAACTTCCAGTTCATAACCATACACTCCCGCAATTCGCTAGGGATCGTTGCACCTCCCTCAACTTCCACCAGAGGTGCCAAACATTCAACCGAACTCAAATCCCACTTCCAATTCATGAATCGATGAACCAATTTTTCAATAAATCCAACCTTACTCGCAAAGCTTCACCTTTTTCTTACTAACCTCACTTTATGTAATGGAAACAATAGTCGCACCCACCAATATGTATGCCAAAACGTAGATATGAGAAAGCTCAATCCAAAGATCCAACTTTTGTATGTTATGATTTTTCTTTGATTTGTTTAGATTTTTGAAAGTTTGGGATCTAACTTTACTTTTCTTTGTTTTGTTCTTCTGACATTTTCAATATAATAACTACTTGTTTTGAAATGGAGGAATGTGAGTTATGATATTCGATAAGTTTTTGGTTATATATAATGTTAATTTTCGACGTATCACGACACAGTTTTTTGTTTTACGTATGGACTCCGATGGACCGAACAAAAATACGGTCGCTCTTGCTCAGAACATCGTCACGATTCCAAATTAGTAATATATACTAGTTATTGGATTTTGTACCATCATAAAACACGACTATTTGACAATAAAACGGCAAACGGGTAATTTAATTATTTTCCAAATTAAAAATTATGAAAAAGTCTAATAAAATAAATTAAAAATACACCTATAAATCGACCTGTAAAGATTATAATTTATTATCGAATAATTTATTATAACCATTTATCTCTGTAACTTAATTTACCGTTATTATTAAGTTATGAAAAAAATGATTTAATAAATCCATTAAGTTAATTGAATTAATATTCAATTTAAAATCTCGTTATTTTAAATGATTTCCAATTATAAATTCTACAGTTTAAATATTAAATATCTTTGTATTCGAATTCCAGTTAGCAAACTCTAAATAATCCATATATTCTTGATTTTTAGTTATTTAACAATGTAAACCAAAATTTTAATATTAAAATCAATTAAATCTTTCAAAATCAAAGGACTAAAATGCTGGATCATTACAATATGTTGAAGGGAACCAATAGGATTCCTCGCCATTGTTGATTTTAATTTCAATAATATTCTTGTCATATGAATTATTGGATAATAAACCTAATTTTTGACACTATTGGTTATGATATTGTTATGTGTTTAGAGCTTAAAACTTATAATGATAGAAAATCCATATTAGTATTGGTGGAGGTTCGATCGCTATTACCATAAAATTAGTATTTTTAAATGCTATAAATTTCCATTTGGCTTGGGATTAGTTTTTGAGATGGAAATGGTTTTTAAATCCGAATTTGGGTTTTGGAAATAATTTGTTAAAAGGAACTAAATTTATTTACCCTAAACTTTTTATCTGTATTTTCTAAATTAATTAGAAATGATTTAAAATGTCTTCCTATTATTTAATATTATTTTAAAAGTTATTTGTTTATATTTACTATTACTTTAAACATTATTTATTTATATTTACTATTGTTTTAAAAGATATTTATTTATATTTAACATTGTTTTAAGGTTACTCATCAATATTTTAATATTTTAAAAAGTTAATTATTTAAAAGTTAACATGGCTTAAAATTTATAATAATGATTTATTATTAATTCTTTTGGAAATTAATTATTACTTTTTATAATATTGGGAAAGATTAATTATTATTGCTTATTTAATATTGTTTTGAAATAATTAAATATTAATTTAAAGATGTTTGAAGTTAATAATTATTATTTATTTATGACGTTTATTGCTAAAAGTTATTATTATATAATAATGTTTTAAAGTAAATGATTTTATTTAATTATAAATGTTTTCAAGACTCATAAATAGAGTTTATAAAAGGACCTTGGTTTTATAAGGGAAGTTTTATGAAATGGTTCGAAGACTTAAAGGGGGATTATTTGTAGCGACCCGCAGTTCCATACGCCTTGAGTTGATAATAATTCTTCCTCGCTCAACCCAAAGTGTACGAAAAGGCGAATAACTAGGGTGAAGGAGAAAATGATAGAAGAAGAAAATAGAAAACAACAACAGAGTCTCACAATCGCAGCGGAACAAAATATAATATATAACAACAGAATTTAACTACAAGAAATCTGTAACTATTATATACTTACAACCATCAAAGTACATAGGCAATAATCAATCTGGACAGTTTAATGACTTGTCCTTACACAGCGGAATAATAATCAAGTACGCCTTGCCATCCAGCTCGTCTCTTGAGCTCCATAGCATTCTATCCTGAATCTGTAATACTCGGTCTGACCCGAGCATTATAATAAAATAACACCCGAGTCAGTCTGGAAAACCAGCGTGAGAAAATACACTCAATTTGAATTATTAACTTCTATCCAAAATCCATTGAAAACAAAGGTATCTCGTAAGACTGCGTCACACATAAACACGACTGGTTTTTGCCTTATGATAACCAAAACACTTTTATCAAATCGTCTGATATTAAAATAGTGTCTAAACCAAGTAAATAAAAAATAACTGAAATGCTTGCATCTCACGTTTCAGCATAGTTGGGCATAGTCAAAACCGTACAGCGCTTATTGGAGAATGGATTCCATCGAATGAATGGGCCACTGAGGCACCGACCACCACAGTACACCTTTAGAACAATGTACCGAGGACCCCATCGGGATCCCCTGCTACACAAGACCGGCCTACCCCTAACTTGGATAGACCGAATATGTTATCACCCCGGGTGTTCCCACCCTTAGTATCGAGTGCTTCAACTTTCATGTATACCCATATCTAAGATAAATAGGGTTCTGAGGACATCTAGAAAAGTGATAACATACCATACTTGGGTGTGATCCACTTAGCCTTACTGCATCTCCCCTGTTTAAGTCATTCCTGGTTGATGAGGTTCGAGGCTAAGCATTACCTTTCAAGAATTTTTTTACTTAGAATGCTCATCGTCCTCCAATGACGATGTTCTGATAGCATTCGTCCAAACAAGTTGTCTTGGGTCTGGACAAACCGAATCACCGTCTTCATCATCCTCATGGTATTCATTCGTAACGTTCAAACCGGATCAAAGTGGTTTTCAGATAATTAAATCTGATCCCGGTCTCTTCAAAACGATTAACGAAATTGGCTAAAATTGATAGTCGGTTATTTAACTATCAATAAACATCCAAAAGAAATCATCAACCCTTATTATAAATTTCCCAAAATTTATTTCAAAATATCTTTATAAGATATTACTTTCAGTTCTTCCACATTTGAAAACAGTTCTCAAATCCTTATATTTACAACGGAACATTCCCAACCCTTCCCAATACTTAGAATATTTTCTCACTTCATTTTATATTCAACACCTAGAAAGTATTCCTTTTATTTCCTATTTCTTTTTCTCAAAATCATTTACAATTTTTATTTGTAAATTCCTTGACTAGTTTATAACGAATTCTATCAATTTCGGAATTCTCTAATTAAATTTCTTAATATTTCCAAAGCCAATTTTACTTTCTTATAAACTTAATTTCCCTTTGTACTTCTTTATGAATTCTATTTTCATTTTCGAATTCATTTTTATTTAACTACTCCGGAAATTTCCTTACTCTTCTTCCAAATTCCATTTTAAGGGTTCCGTTATAACCCCATATACCGATTAACCCCATTTCCAATCTTTTGAGAAGCTTTATAAATAATTTTAAAACATTTCAAAACTCAGTATATATATATATAATAAGTATTTAAAAGAATAATAATAATCTATTTTTAAAGCATGTTCAAATAATTATCTAAAATATTGAAATACTCTTTATAACATCATTTTTCTAAACAGGTTTTAAAATTTGGGATTTATTAAATAAATATTAAGCATTTGAAAAATTAACTTCTAAGGTATTTAAATACTGACTGACTTTAAATTACTTAGTTTAATAAATAAAACCTTCCTTTTTAAAATAAAATTTAACTTATTAGTAAAAATATATTTTAAATCTTAATAACCAAATTCCAATTTATAATCTGTGACGACCGCCCATGACTCCTGCACTAAACATTGAAATAGTGCGCTGAAAAGTGTGCTAGGCAGCCATGGATGATCGTCAGAGGTAAGTTAAAACAGCAGAATCTATCGTATTACCCACAACGCATGGATAAAATACAATAGAGAAAAATATACATAGTGAAGCTACACAGAACAGAATCGCATCAAATAAGCCTCTTAGTAGTTTGATACAAAAATCTGAATAGTCAATACATCCAGCCTCACTACATATCACTTAGAGAATATACAAGCAGCGGAACATCCAGTACATATAATAAGAAAATAATATGCAAGCCTCTAGCTCGTCTTCGTCATCAGCATCGTTGGAAACTAAGAACAGCACCTGTCACCTGCTACATAGTCTGCCCGTCCCAAAATGAATGAACAGCCCAAGGTAATAAGAGTTGAACATAAAACCTTGAGTCAGACAACAGTCTTAGTGAGCGGTAAATTAACTAACAACATACCAAAAGAGCATAAAGGTAAAAGGAATAGGAACCCAACCCTCCCACTCCACCTCTTTCTACAGTGATAGCCCCCAGACACACTAAGCAGAAATAAACATAGTAAAGCAAACATTTAAAGTAAAGAAATTATCACTCGAGTCAAGGTCGATGTTTTCCAAGTACAAACCCCCAAGGCCTAAACCAAGATCAGATAAGCACCCAGAAAATATTGCTCTTGAGACCGAATGACGTTACAACCAAACATCCATGACTCTGGCTATCACTGTTATCATTGCTTCGATACCACCGTTAATTGAATGACCGGCACATTCTTTCAGCCGTCCGTCAAGGGCTAATGGTAACCCCGGTTCTAGACAGAACTCCGCACGTCGTCGCAGCTCGTGCCTAGGACTATCGAATCTGCCCAGAGTACTTGACTACCAACTGTAGTCTTTTGGGACTATCGAATCTGCCCAGCGTACTCTTGCTTTGAGTCTGCTAGAACCTTCAACAACGATGAAATCTCAGCCTTCTAGTCATCCTCCTCGACGACTATTCTCATACTAGCTCAAACGTCTCTCGAGCCAACCATTGTCAACGAACTCGAACCATCCCTCGAGTTATCAACATGCTTGGAAGGATCCCGTCTGGATTATACCAAGGCTACATCACATCATAGCAAAGCCTCATCTCATCATCATCATCAAATCTATCCATATGAGCTTCATCATCCGCCACATATGTCACGAGCAGCTTTTCCAATTCAAGAGCCTTTCCTTTAGCTTTTGAATCATCCTCGACCATCTTGTCTAAATCCACAACTAATAAACTAATTTATAACAACCAATCAAATCAATCATTAATCCAAGTAATCAATCATGCAAACAAGATCTAAAAGCAATTATAACTAAAATGGCAATTTTGTAAATAAAGAGTCCAAATCTAAGAAGCATGAAACATGAGCAATATCTCTACAACTTGATGAATGAACTTGCATAGATTAACATGTAGTAAAATGGATGTCAAATCATCATGAACAATGGATCTATACTAAGTTTACGAAAATGCATGAAATCACTATTTTTAACACATAATCAAGCCATCGATCTGATATACTCCTTTGGATCTGTGTGAGAGATAACCACCACTCACCAAATCACCTAAACACTTCAAAAGCAACACACTTCAGATCTGGACAGCGAAGAATCTAACTTGATCTGTCAAAATTACGCTTCAAACGATGAAATCTCTCTTCGAAGAATGTAGATCTTCAACTTTAGCTCTTGGATCTTCGATCTTGGATGGAAGGAAGTACTAAATTTAAGAAGAGATAAGAAGTGAAGAAGTGTAGTTCTCGAGCTCTCAAAATGGCAGCACTTCGTCGCTTCAAAATCCGGATCCCAAAAAGTGAGGCAAGGACGTGTATTTATAGGCTGGAAATCCTTAGGTCGTCCGCCCCCTTAAGTCGTCCACGACCTAACTATCCCCGACCTACGACTTAACGACCCAAGCCTATGCGCATCCACGACCTAACGAGTTAGCAAATACTACGACTTAACTTCATAAGCCCTTACGTGACCTACGACCTAACACTCATAAGCGGCTTAGCGACTTAACGCTACACGACCTAACGATCTAACGCATAGCCGACCTAACGATCTAACAGGAGTATCGACCTAACACACACCTTCACGCGACCTAACAACTTAGCCTCTACGCGACCTAACTAGGTCGTCCCACGACCTAACTACACCCAGCATACTAACATAGGTCGTCTACGACCTAACTAAACACGGCATAGCGACTCAACGACCTAACACTTTACACAGGGTCTCAACGACCTATCCTTAACTCGTCCACGACCTAACTTCCTTAGGTCGTTAACTCACTCAACCCCTAGGTCGCTAAACCCCTTAAGTCGCCAACTACTACCACTAACTTCCTTAGGTCGCTCGACCGACCTAAACTATAACACGACCTAACCCCTTAGGTCGTCTAAACCCTTAAGTCGTCTACCCCTTAAGTCGTCTACTCCTTAGGTTGTCAACTTCCTTAGGTCGCTCACCTAAGCCACTAAGTCGCTCCATAACCCAACCTGCTACACGACCTAACTCTGGACGACTTAAACTCTAGTCGACTTAACAACACTAACGACCTAATGACAATAGTTCTACAATCTTTCGATCCGTAAAAATACGGGTCGTTACATTCTCTCCCCCTTAGGAATTTCGCCCCTGAAATTCCAAACAAACAAGAGCAATCAAAAACTATTCTGCATGCCTACCATCCATAGCAATCAACAAATCATGCATCCAATTACTAGCCTACCATGCAGAATTCTAAGACTAGAACAAGTTACAATGTCGTGAGATAACACGACACCTTATGGCCATACCTTGAAGAGTTCAGGATGAGCTGCCTTCATCCTCTCTTCCACCTCCCATGTACAGTCGTTAACATCATAACTCCATTGTACTTTGAGCAACCTAACTACCTTCCTCCTAAGCTGTTTCGTGTCAGTTTCCACAACACAAAGCGGCTTACGAGGTCTCTTATCGACTGGATAAATCTCAAAATCTTCACAGCTATCAGCAGAAACCACTGTATTCGAGTCGTGCACATACTTTCGTAGATATGATATGTGAAAAACATTGTGCACACCCACCATCTTTTCTGGTAACTCCAATTTATAGGCGAGCTTTCCAATTCGCTCGATGATCGGGAATGGTCCAGCAAATCTCGGAGTCAATTTTCCTTTCCTCCTGAATCGAATAACATTCTTTAGTGGAGAAATCTTCACAAAAACCATATCACCTACGTCGAATTCCAAATCCTTACGACGCTTATCAGCATAACTTTTCTGTCGGTCTTGGGCTGCGTTCATTCGTTGCCGAATGATCTATATGCAATCCGAAGTCTGTCGAATCATTTCTGGCCCAAGTATCAGTTTTTCTCCTGTTTCTAACCAACATGTTGGAGAGTTACACGGTCTTCCATACAATGCTTCATACGGTGCCATACCAATGCTTGACTGGTAACTATTATTATACGAAAATTCTACCAAATGAAGATGATCCTCCCATGATCCTCCAAAATCTAAAACACATGCCCTGAGGAGATCTTCCAAAACTCGGTTGACTCTCTCGGTCTGACCATCTGTTTGGGGGTGATAAGCTGTACTCAAACACAACTCAGTTCCCAAAACTTCCTGGAAGCTCTTCCAAAATTCACTAGTGAACAATGGGTCTCGATCACTCACTATACTTTTCAGAAAACCATGGAATCGAACTATCCACTTAACATACAGCTCAGCCAACTTTGATGCAGTCCTGGTCGATCGAACAGGAATGAATCTTGCACTCTTAGTCAGACGATCTACGATGACCCAAATCCCTTCATTTCCCGTTCTTGTTCTAGGTAGCCCATCAATAAAATCCATCGACATTTGCTCCCACTTCCACGTAGGAACTTCAAATGGCTGAAGCAATCCACTGGGCTTCTTTTGCTCGGCTTTTACCAACTGGCAGTTCATGCACTTGAAAATAAAATTTCCAACATCCTTCTTCATACCTTCCCAGTAATAGGTTCTCTTCATATCCCGATACATCTTATTTCCACCTGGATGAATTGTCAACTTCGAGTGATGACTTTCCTTCAGAACTTCATTTCTCAATTCATCTATATCGGGAACAACTAGTCGTCCTTGCTTCCGAAGCCAACCCTCTCGATCGACCCCGAATCCTTTATCCTTTTCTAGGTCTAACCCAGATTCCAAATCATGGATAATCTTGACAAGCTTATCGTCTCACTTTTGGCTCTCGCCAATTCTTTCCATAAGAGTCGGTCTTTTCGATAAGTTTGCCAACATCTCAGGTTCCAATTCACATCTGGGCCTGAAGTCAAATCCAGCCAAATACTCGAGACTCTTCCATTCTAAAAACATGGCTCCCAATCCTGCATGTCTTCGACTTAACGCATCTGCTACTGCGTTACCCTATACCGGAGTATAGGCTATACCAAAATCATATGATGCCAAAAACTCTAGCCATCGTTGCTGCCGAAGATTCAAATCCTTTTGGGAGAAAAGATACTTCAACGATTTATGATCTGTAAACAACTCGAATCGAACTCCCAATAGGTAATGTCTCCATATCTTCAGAGCAAATACAATAGCTGCCAACTCCAAATCATGAGTCGGATAATTCCTTTCATGTGGCTTCAGTTGTCGACTTGCATACGCAACAACTTTACCCTTCTGCATCAGCACTGCTCCAAGTCCAGTACCACATGCATCCGTATAAACCACCATCTCATCATTTTCACTTGGAATAGTCAAAACAGGAGCACTTGTCAGTCGCTCTTTCAGGATTCCGAAAGCTTGCTCACACTTAGCATCCCATCTGAATACTTGGTTCTTTTTCGTCAATCCTGTTAATGGTGCAGCTACCTTGGAAAATTCTTTGATAAATCGACGATAATATCCTGCTAATCCAAGAAAACTTCTCACATCAAATGTATTCTTAGGTCTAACCAAATCCTGGATTGCTGCCACCTTAGCGGGATCAACCGCTATTCCATTTCCAGAGATAATATGGCCTAAGAACCTCACTTCACTCTTCCAGAAGTGACACTTTGAAAACTTAGCCTTCAACTGATGTTTCCATAAGATTTCCAAAACAATACGCAAGTGCGTCATGTGCTCTTCTTTAGTTCTAGAATAAATCAAAATATCATCCACGAACACTAGTACGAACTTGTTCAACTGATCTCTGAACACTCTATTCATAAGATCCACAAAATATGCTGGCGCATTGGTCAATCCAAACGGCATTACCAGCCACTCAAAGAAACCGGATGGTGTCCTGAAAGCAGTCTTCGGCACACTATCCTTAGCCACTCTTAACTGGTGAAATCCCGTTGCCAAATCCATCTGAGAAAACACCTTAGCTTTGTGAAGTTGATCGAACAAGTCATCTATTCTTGGCAATGGATACTTGTTCTTCTTAGTCACTTTATTCAGCTCACGATAATCCACACACAACCTCAATGATCCATCTGCTTTGGTTGCAAACACAACTGGTGCACCCCATTCGAACACACTACGCCGAATGAATCCTTTCTATAAAAGATCATCCACCTGCACCTTCAACTCCTGCTGTTCCCTAGGCGCCATCCGCCTAAGAGGCATCACAACAGGTCTGGCTCCTTCAACTAGATCGATTCGAAACTCGATCTCTCTATGCGGAGGTAACTCTTTGACCTCATCAAAGACATCCTCAAATCCATTAACGATTGGCACCGATGACAGTCCATCCCGTGGAACAACCAGCGAATACATGAAGCTCATGAAGATGCCTTCCTCATGCTTACATCGTACACAACCTTTCACCCTTCCACATTCTCGACTGTCACCTCCAACCTTTCACAATCAACCTTTGCCGCATACTTCCTAAGCCAGTCCATACCCAAAATAATTCCGAACCCCTCAAAGTTCAGAACAAAACAATCACAAACAAAAGAGCAATCATGACTTGATACAACAAGACTACGGCATAGCATACACAGACAGGACGAACCCCCAACTGGATTAGTCACAATCAATGGTCTATCAACAATATCCGGTTTTAAACCTAACCGGCATACAAGTTCATTACAAACAAAAGAATGCGACGCTCCGGTATCAAATAACACTCTAACTGGAACACCACAAATGGAAAGAGTACCTTGAACCACCACACTCTTTCCTTTCTCTTCAACGGTAGGAGCTTTTGCAGATGATGGAACAGCCCCCAAAGCATAAGCTTGCACAATCTGCTTGTCCTTCCGCGGTTCTGGACAATTCTTCTTAATATGCCCCGGCTTGTCACAGTTGTGGCACTTCATCGGCACCTTTGGATTCTTGCAATCTTTGGAGAAATGGCCCTTCTGCTGACAATTATAGCAGGTCACTTCGCCCTTCGGCTTCTTCGGGCCATCCTTACTCTTCTGCTGATGCTGCTTCCTCTTCTTGTTTCCACCCTGCTGTGGTTTAGACTCTTCCTTGGTCACAGCAACAACAGATCCTTCTTTAGGAAACAGATTTTCGTGCCTGAGAGCTTTCTCCACAAGCTTCTCAAATGGATCGTCCAGATGATCCACCAACTGCTTCCCAAGATAAATGTCCAAGCCTGTCACAAACTTCTCGTTCTTATGATAAGGAGATTCAATATACGACCGGGCATACTTGGACAAAGCTTCAAACTCAGAAACATACTCAAGAACTGGTCTTCCATCTTGCTTGAGCTCTACAAACTTCTTAAACAGAACAGATTTCTGAGCTGTAGAAATGAACTTAGCTTCAAATCTGGCTTGGAATTGCTCCCAAGTAATTTCTTCCTCCGGAGTATCAATGGTGATAGAGTTCCACCTGTCAGAAGCTCTCCCTTGAAGTTGTCTTGATGCGAGCTTCCTTCTAGTTGCATCCTCGATTCCCAAATCACCAAAGATTCTTCTACAAGCATCTATCCATCTATGGACTTCAATGGTTGACTCTGTTCCCAAGAAAACCTTTCCTCTAAGAGCAGTATAGTCTTTACATAGCTTAGCAAAATCCACCGGTCTTGGAGCTTGAACTTGAATTCCAACATCAACTGCTGACCCCGGAGATGGCATCCTCCTCATGATCGAAGTCATCATAGCCTCAAACATAGCAGCATAATTAGCAGCCCCCTCACCAGCACGGCCTTCCCTAGCAGCTGGTCTCCCTCTTCGACTCATTCTTAATATCTATAAAAGAAATGATCAGCACACCTTGAGAAACAACTGCATAAAGGACTCAAATCCTTCAAGCTACTATTTTATATATAGTAATCATCCATCAAAATACAATTACGTCTCTCATACGTAGTTACGTCAGTGAGCGTTGGGTAAAATCGATTAACCAATGCTCTGATACCAAATGTGACGACCGCCCATGACTCCTACACTAAACATTGAAATAGTGCGCTGAAAAGTGTGCCAGGCAGCCATGGATGATCGTCAGAGGTAAGTTAAAACAGCAGAATCTATCATATTACCCACAACGCATGGATAAAATACAATAGAGAAAAATATACATAGTGAAGCTACACAGAACAGAATCGCATAAAAAAAGCCTCTTAGTAGTTTGATACAAAAATATGAATAGTCAATACATCCAGCCTCACTACATATCACTTAGAGAATATACAAGCAGCGGAACATCTAGTACATATAATAAGAAAATAATATGCAAGCCTCTAGCTCGTCTTCGTCATCAGCATCGTTGGAAACTAAGAACAGCACCTGTCACCTGCTACCTAGTCTGCCTGTCCCAAAATGGATGAACAGCCCAAGGTAATAAGAGTTGAACATAAAACCTTGAGTCAGACAACAGTCTTAGTGAGCGGTAAATTAACTAACAACATACCAAAAGAGCATAAAGGTAAAAGGAATAGGAACCCAACCCTCCCACTCCACCTCTTTCTACAGTGATAGCCCCCGGACACACTAAGCAGAAAGAAACATAGTAAAGCAAACATTTAAAGTAAAGAAATTATCACTCGAGTCAAGGTCGATGTTTTCCAAATACAAAACCCCAAGGCCTAAACCAAGATCAGATAAGCACCCAGAAAATATTGCTCTTGAGACCGAATGACGTTACAACCAAACATCCATGACTCTGCTATCACTGTTATCATTGCTTCGATACCACCGTTAATTGAATGACCGGCACATTCTTTCAGCCGTCCGTCAAGGGCTAATGGTAACCCCAGTTCTAGACAGAACTCCGCACGTCGTCGCAGCCCGTGCCTAGGACTATCGAATCTGCCTAGAGTACTTGACTACCAACTGTAGTCTTTTGGGACTATCGAATCTGCCCAGCGTACTCTTGCTTTGAGTCTGCTAGAACCTTCAACAACGATGAAATCACAGCCTTCTAGTCATCCTCCTCGACGACTATTCTCATACTAGCTCAAACGCCTCTCGAGCCAACCATTATCAACGAACTCGAACCATCCCTCGAGTTATCAACATGCTTGGAAGGATCCCGTCTGGATTATACCAAGGCTACATCACATCATAGCAAAGGCTCATCTCATCATCATCATCAAATCTATCCATATGAGCTTCATCATCCGCCACATATGCCACGAGCAGCTTTTCCAATTCAAGAGCCTTTCCTTTAGCTTTTGAATCATCCTCGACCATCATGTCTAAATCCACAACTAATAAACTAATTTATAACAACCAATCAAATCAATCATTAATCCAAGTAATCAATCATGCAAACAAGATCTAAAAGCAATTATAACTAAAATGGCAATTTTGTAAATAAAGAGTCCAAATCTAAGAAGCATGAAACATGAGCAATATCTCTACAACTTGATGAATGAACTTGCATAGATTAACATGTAGTAAAATGGATGTCAAATCATCATGAACAATGGATCTATACTTAAGTTTACGAAAATGCATGAAATCACTATTTTTAACACATAATCAAGCCATCAATCCGATATACTCCTTTGGATCCGTGTGAGAGATAACCACCACTCACCAAATCACCTAAACACTTCAAAAGCAACACACTTTAGATCTGGACAGCGAAGAATCTAACTTGATCTGTCAAAATTACGATTCAAACGATGAAATCTGTCTTCGAAGAATGTAGATCTTCAACTTTAGCTCTTGGATTTCAATCTTGGATGGAAGGAAGTACTAAATTTAAGAAGAGATAAGAAGTGAAGAAGTGTAGTTCTCGAGCTCTCAAAATGGCAGCACTTCGTCGCTTCAAAATCCGGATCCCAAAAAGTGAGGCAAGGACGTGTATTTATAGGCTGGAAATCCTTAGGTCGTCCACCCCCTTAAGTTGTCCACGACCTAACTATCCCCGACCTACGACTTAACGACCCAAGCCTATGCGCATCCACGACCTAACGAGTTAGCAAATACTATGACTTAACTTCATAAGCCCTTACGCGACCTACGACCTAACACTGATAAGCGGCTTAGCGACTTAACGCTACACGACCTAACGATCTAACACATAGCCGACCTAACGATCTAACAGGAGTACCTACCTAACACACACCTTCACGCGACCTAACAACTTAGCCTCTACGCGACCTAACTAGGTCGTCCCATGACCTAACTACACCCAGCATACTAACATAGGTCGTCTACGACCTAACTAAACACGGCATAGCGACTCAACGACCTAACACTTTACACAGGGTCTCAACGACCTATCCTTAACTCGTCCACGACATAACTTCCTTAGGTCGTTAACTCACTCAACCCCTAGGTCGCTAAACCCCTTAAGTCGCCAACTGCTACCACTAACTTCCTTAGGTCGCTCGATCGACCTAAACTATAACACGACCTAACCCCTTAGGTCGTCTAAACCCTTAAGTCGTCTACCCCTTAAGTCGTCTACTCCTTAGGTCGTCAACTTCCTTAGGTCGCTCACCTAAGCCACTAAGTCGCTCCATAACCCCACGTGCTACACGACCTAACTCTGGACGACTTAAACTCTGGTCGACTTAACAACACTAACGACCTAATGACAACAGTTCTATAATCTTTCGATCCGTAAAAATACGGGTCGTTACATAATCCCTCTCGATTTCTATCACATCACTTCCATTTTGGTCTCCTTAACCATTTCTACTTCAAAAATAGTACTCATTATTTTACTCTCACCTTTTTCACATATTCAAATATAAATTCTTCCCGTAAATTTATATTCCATATTTATCATCCGATATCACTTTCCTTTATTTATAAACTTCGTTTACAAATTTTTTATAACTCCTTTGAGTTCCATTAAAAATAATCTCATTTATAAATTCCATTTTATAAATTCAATTTCTTATGAATTCCATTTATTTTTGCCAGTTTACTTTTAATATCGATTTCAACTTCTTCTATATTCTCCCGAATATACCCTTAAAGTCTAGTCTTTAAAAATTCCTTTATATGATTTATTTTAAATTCTCTATTTAAAATATTTTTCCGCATTATTTAATACGATTAAAATTCACCATTTTTTATTCAAACCAATCTCTTTTAAATAATTCAAATTTCGATATACAAACTTTTATATTAAAAATCTCTTTTTAATTCCTTAAAAATTTAAAATAATATTTATGGTATTTAATATACCCAAAATTAATTTCCATTCCATTATAACATTCAAAAATTTACAACACACAATAATCCAGTAGTTTATCCACTCACATCATATATTTTTATATATAGGAAAAATACTGAATATATTTGAGGAATCCAGTTGGATCCCTTCAACCTGTTTCCCTGCATCCACGGATGTTAGACAACAATAAAAATACCAATCCCACTTCGAGGGGGATATCGCGGTATGTAGGGTCATCCGCTATTATGCGGGGCGCATAAGGTCTCATCCGCTATAAAGTGCGGGAATATCACTCTAATACTAATATATATACTACTATTTATATATATATAACATCCAACAGATAAAAAATATTAAATTCAACTAACATTCAATAATTTATTCCAACTATTATAATTTAATCCAGCAAATTCAGAATGAGTGAGATTTACTCACCTTGATTCTTTTTTTTCCTCTTAAATTGCCAATCGTTCCAATTCCAAACCCATTCCATTGCTTAGATTTACCAACTATGCAACACTCTCGACTTGTTTTTATTCATTTTCGACCTCATATAAATTTAATATCGATTAGTGAATTTTTTTTATAAATTAAACTAGGATTAACTTAAATTAAATAATAGTTTGAAAATTAATACCCATTGAAGATCTAAGCTTACAAAACTTGATTGTAACCCACGACCAATTCGAATGCCGCTCCACCTTGCCTTGGCCGGACCTTACCGCGACACCTGAGATTCCATGACACCCACTGCTGAGACCAATGCCAGTGCCTCCCCTTTTGACATTGACTAAAACTGCCTCAGCTCCGACCCTCCCTCAATCCACAATCGAACTCACCACAACCCTAAAACACGAATCGACTGTCGAGTCTCCTCCGCCTTCTCGTACGCGAGTGCGCCGCCCAGGCTCGTCACTTCCCACATACATGCGTACGCGAACTTCCCCCGAACGTTGTGTTCTCCATCGCCTTTCCCTCCTTCTAGTTGCCTGCACGCGATCCAATTCTCCACCTTTTTGTCGTCCAAGGCTTTTCCAAAATCATCGAGTTCGATCCCGATTTCATTTTCTTTGATTTTGTTTGAATCGATTTTTTTGTTGTTGTTGTTCGAATAGAATAACGGAGAGGAGGAAAGGCGAAATATGCGGCTTCGATTCTAAGCAGATAAGTATTGCGATTTTTACAGCGGCCGTTTCTCTTACTTTTTTTCTTCTAAGTGTTTCGTGAATTTGAAAACTGAAGGAATGAAGGAAAGGGTCGAACTTGATTGAGTTAAATAGAACTGAGACGTGATGTTAGCGAGTTGAGGGAAGAATGGTACGGTGATTTGAAAAGGAGAAAAAGGCTGATGGAAGTATGGTCAGGTCAGTTATATATATATATATATATTAAATTTCAAATCATCCCGATTTACACAACTCAAAATCTCGAACCCCTATCGAGGTGTGCCGCCAGGCATTTATAATGTTATACCCTTATTCTGAACATAATGGAAAAGGTTTCGAGTCCTAATTCGATCGTATGGAGAAGATAGCTTTTTGGACCCAATTATTATATTGAATATTCAATATTAAACTCAACGCATTTATATCCCGTACGGTCAAACGATAACTCCAAAAGCTACGAAATTCGGAATCCGATAATAATACATTATTATGGATCCAATGGAACAGGTTTCGTTGAATTCCGAGACTGTGCCCTAGATCACTATTTTAAATGTCAATTTGAACAAACTATTTTAAAATTGAATAGATCACTTTTAAATTCAATTTTAAAACTATTTTATCTTCATTATTATCAATATGAATTTTATAAGCCTTTAAATTATTTTTATCGAGCTTAAAACTCAGGACACAATAATTTAACCAATATTCAATTATAAACTTCAATAATAAAATTATCCAATAAATTGCTATATTTAAATTCTGAATTTATTTTATAAATAAACCCAAATTTTCATATTCAAAATCAATCTATAATTCACATTCAATATTTAAAACCATTTAAACATTCCAAATCAAATGTCGAAATATCCGGGTCGTTACATTCCTCCCTCCTTATTAAACCCACTTAGTGAAAACTCGATATTTCACTTTCCTAATCTTTTTCCTTCAACCCAAACAATTAGTTTCCAATTCTAATTCCAAAACCCTTTGTTTCAATTACAATTTGAAATCAAATTGTTGTTAACAAAAATTTTCCCAAAATTTCTAACGCCCTAAATTTCCGAAACTTTTGGGCAGAGTCTCCTTTGTACGGAGAGCTTTTTGCAATATGACAAGAGAGATAAATATATATACATCGACCCACATGGTCGGAAAACAAAAATATATATCAATATTTATATTCTGCGGTATTTAATCCAAAAACGTACCTTATTTTAGCATTTTTAAGCAAGCGATTTATTTTAGTTTGCAATCCGCGCAATCAACGCCAAGCAAAACAGCTCCAGATACTTGTACTTACTCAATTTAAGCACGAAAGTACCAATTATATGAAATTCCATGACATTTCATTTATTTAACTAGTGTAAGCACATAAGTTTCATAAACTAGCATGCTAAACATATATCATAAGCAATTTATATGGTTCAGATACTAATTTAATTGCTTTCAATCAATCCATATACTATTTCATTCAATCTGAAATGATTTACAACCCAATTTGCTTACATTCAATTCACATTTGTACTAAACAAATGAATATTCATTCCAAATGGATTAAAATTCAATTTATTCACTTTCTATTTATTCATAGAATTTTAATTACTTTAGTTTGCATCGAACAACACTTTTCTATGAAAATTTGGCTCTATTCATTTAATAAAATAACCATTTCAGCTTAAACTCTTTTAAATTGATTCCAAATCAATTTATATTCAATTCAATACTATTTCAGCTTTGTTCAAAATCAATTCATTCACATTTCACTCATATTCACATTCATTACATTCAAATCCATTTTATTAAACTCGAATCCATTCCATGCTATTTTATTAATTAACCATTTCACCAATTTATCTAAGCCAAGCTTCATTCAAATATTAGCTTAAGTTAATCTGTTTAATTACGATTATTTCAACCTTATAGCTTAAGTTTATTTCATTTCACCCAACTCCCATTTCATTTACTAATTAATTAATCAGTTCATTCATTTTATCCACTTTAATTTAATTCCATACTCGAATTTATTTTCGAATTTATTTAATTCGTATCCAAGGCCCATTCAACTTATTTACACTTTAAATTGAATTTATTTATACTCAAGTCATTACTATTCCAAACCATTTCTATTCTATTCGACAATATTTCCAATTATAATTAATTCACTTACCATCTAAGTCAAATTTTTAGTTACCACCCAAGTTCTATTTCCAATATCCATTTTTAATCCGCAATCCAATTTTAACTTAACCGAGTAAAATTTCACCTTCATATTCATTTAACTAATTAATTATCTAATTAATTTCACTTCAAATTTATACTCAATATCTGATTTTCATCTCAAAAATCACTTCGTCTAATTTTCTTGAGCTCAAATTCCTTTTTATAATTCAAGTTTGGATTTAATTTCCTTTACCAAAATATCAAACAATATTATTTTGGGTTTTTCTGTTTCACTTTTCAATTTTATAAGTCACACAACTTATCTTTTTTTCATTTCATAAATTTTATACCCGAGTATATTCACATATTATTTTTAACTCGAGATTACAAATTTACTTATAGCCTAAGTATATTTTTATTCCATCAATTTCAAATTTTATAAGCCATTCCAATTTATTCATTCACAATCCCAATTCTTCACTTGAATTTTATTTCATTCAAAATTTTATCCATATGGTTATAAAGTTATTTCTCAACTCGAAATTTATATTTACTTCAATTCAATATTATTTCTAATTCAATTCAAATTTTATAACTTATAGTTATATAGTCACCTTATAATTCACATTTACATATTTAATTCATTTCTATATGGTTCAAATCCAATTCGCTTTTAAACAATATTTCAAAACCATATTCGAATTATTCATACTCAAACTAATTTCACTCCAAACAATTTATTTTAATTCATCCAATTTTCATTATATAATTCAATTACTTTGCTCAGTTAACTCCATTTCATTAATACACTATTAATTCAATTCAAATCCACTCAATTAAATTCTTTCCAGAATTTAATCTATCCAACTTAACTTAAGTCGAATTCCATCTTAATCTTCTCACTTTGAATTTTTATTTCCAAATTTCAACTTTTCACACTTCTTTCCTTATAAATATCATCTTCCACTGGATTCCAGAATTTTTAAACACCCGGTATTTACTTTAAATCACTTTGAAATCAAATATTTATATATACTCTTTCTGGTTTAACAAACCACCTCCTTCGAATTTTAAAATCAACCTGATTTTATCCAAAACAATCCCTTTCGGAAATTTTTAAATAGACTTGTTTGCCCAAAAATCTTAATCAAATCAATTTCGGCAGCAATCCGTCACATAGAAACTCGAAAATGAATGTTGATGATGCGGCCGTCATCCTAAGAATTATTTTCCAGCGACTGAAGTGAGTTCAGTGCTATATCACTTCCAAAATCCATTTTAAACCATTTTTCTATTCAGAATATCTCCAAAATAATAATACTATTATTTGTTTCAAAATACTTTGGAAAACACTACCAAAAATCCCCGGGATTTAATTTTTCAAACTCTGGTTTTAAATCAAGTCTTAGTTTTAATTCAATTATATAATCCATGCTTTTACAATTTTCATTTGGTTATATATAACCAACTCCAGATTTTATAATGGGGCATTTCACCAGAAGGACAAACTTTGCAGTCCAATTAGTTTCTAGGACACACATTCAAAGAAATTACTTTCAAGGCCAAAGTCAGCAGAATAATTACTTTTAAGGACAAAGTCAGCAGTCCAATTGCTTTCAAGGACATAATTTCATAGGTTTTTAAGCCCTAAAAACTAATTATTTTACGTTTTGTCCTTGAAAGTAATTATTTCAGTTGTGTGTCCTAGAAACTAATTCCACTTACTAAAGAGACCCTTGTGGCTAATTCCACTTTTATAATCTTGTTTTGATTATAATATTATCATCCAAACACTCCAAATATTCCATAACAATTTTAGAAAATTATTCCTTTTATATGAAAATATAATTTGGGTGAAATTATTTCATCTACCCGCATCAAAACCATATTGTGTCGAATTACTCTATTCAAGTGTTTAGGAACTCCTATCGATTTAGCTGCGTCCCACTATTCGACCCGAATTTATATACCACTCAACATATTAATTAACACAATATAAACCATTTATATTCACTAACAAATACGTGCTCATATCTATTATTACACTCAACTCATTCTACAGTACTACTGACTCTATCTCTAATGAGTAATCCCCACTAGAGCCAAGGTTCTCGTTTAACCTTCAGCTCTGATACCAAGTGTAGCGACCCGCAGTTCCATACCCTTGAGTTGATAATAATTCTTCCTCGCTCAGCCCAAAGTGTACGAAAAAGGGAATAACTAGGGTGAAGAAGAAAAATGTAGAAGAAGAAAATAGAAAACAACAACAACAGAGTCACACAATCGCAGCGGAACAAATTATAATATATAACAACAGAATTTAAATACAAGAAATATGTAACTGTTATATACTTACAACCATCAGAGCACAATAGGCAATAATCAATCTGGACAGTTTAATAACTTGTCCTTACACGGGGGAATAATAATCAAGTACGGAAGTACGCCTTGCCATCCAGCTCCTCTCTTGAGCTCCATGGCATTCTATCCTGAATCTGTAATACTCGGTCTGACTCGAGCATTATAATAAAATAACACCTGAGTCTGTCTGGAAAACCAGCGTGAGAAAATACACTCAATTTGAATTATTAACTTTTATCCAAAATCCTTTGAAAACAATGTAAGACCGCGTCACGCATAAACACGACGGGTTTTTGCCTTACGATAACCAAAACACTTTTATCAAATCGTCTGATATTAAAATAGTGTCTAAACCAAGTAAATAGAAAATAGCTGAAATGCTTGCATCTCACGTTTCAGCATAGTTGGGCACAATCAAAATCGTACGACGCTTATTGGAGAATGGGTTCCATCGAATTACTGGGCCACTAGGGTACCGCCCACCACAGTACACCTCTAAAACAATGTAACAAGGACCACACCGGGATCCCCTGCTACCCAAGACCGACCTACCCTTAACCTGGATAGACCGAATATGTTATCACCCTGGGTGTTCCCACCCTTACTATCGAGCGCTTCTACATTCATGTATACCCATAACTAAGATAAATAGGGTTCCGAGGACATCTAGAAAAGTGATAACATACCCTACTTGGGTGCGATCCACTTAGCCTTGCTGCATCTCCCCTGTTTTAGTCATTCTCGGTTGATGATGTTCGAGGCTAAGCTTTACCTTTTAAGAACAATTTTACTTAGAATGCTCATCGTCCTCCAATGACGATGTTCTGATAGCATTCGTCTATACAAGTTGTCCTGGTCTGGACAAACCGAATCACCATCTTCATCATCTTCACGGTATTCATTCGTAATGTTCAAACCAGATCGAAGTGATTTTCGGATAATTAAATCTAATCCCGGTCTCTCCGAAACAATTAACGAAATTGGCCAAAATTGATAGTCGGTTATTTAACTATCAATAAACATCCAAAATAAATCATTAGGCCTTATTATAAATTTCCCAACCTTTTTTTAAAATTATCTTTATAAGATCTTACTTTCAGTTCTTCCACATTTGAAAACAGTTTTCAAATCCTTATATTTACAACGGAACATTCCCAACCCTTCCCAATACTTAGAATATTTTCCCACTTCATTTTATATTCAACACTTAGAAAGTATTCCTTTTATTTCCTATTTCTTTTTCTCAAAATCATTTACAATTTTTATTTGTAAATTCCTTGACTAGTTTATAACGAATTCTATCAATTCCGGAATTCTCTAATTAATTTCCTTAATATTTCCAAAGCCAATTTTACTTGCTTATAAACTTAATTTCCCATTGTACTTCTTTATGAATTCTATTTTCATTTTTGAAGTTCACGATTATGTAACTACTCCGGAAATTTCCTTAGTTTTCTTCCAAATTCCATTTTAACGGTTTCCTCATAACCCCATATACTGAATAACCCCATTTCTAGCCTTCCGAGAAGGTTTATAAATAATTTTAAAACATTTCAAAACTCGGTGTATATATATATATAATAATAAGTATTTAAAAGAATAACAATAATCTATTTTTAAGGCATGTTCAAATAATTATCTAAAATATAGAAATACTCTTTATAACATCATTTTTCCAAACAAGTTTTAAAATTTGGGATTTATTAAATAAATATTAAGTATTTGAAAAATTAAATTCTGAGGTATTTAAATACTAACCGACTTTAAATTACTTAGTTTAATAAATAAAACCTTCCTTTTTAAAATAAAACTTAACTTATTAGTAAAAATATATTTTAAATCTTAATAACCAAATTCCAATTTATAATCCCTCTTGATTTCTATCACATCACTTCCATTTCTGTCTCCTTAACCATTTCTACTTCAAAAATAGTACTCACTATTTTCTTCTCACCTTATTCACATATTAAATATAAATTCTTCCCGTAAATTTATATTCCAAATTTATCATCCGATATCACTTTCCTTTATTTATAAACTTTATTTATAAATTTTTTATAACTCCTTTGAGTTCCACTAAAAATAATCTCATTTATAAATTCCATTTTATAAATTCAATTTCTTATGAATTCCATTTATTTTTACTAGTCTACTTTTAATATCGATTTCAACTTCTTCTATATTCTCCCGAATATTACTTTAAAATCCAGTCTTTAAAAATTACTTTATATAATTTATTTTAAATTCTCTATTTAAAATATTTTCCCGCATTATATAATACGATTAAAAATTCACTATTTCTTATTCAAACCAATCTCTTTTAAATAATCCAAATTTCGAAATACAAATTTTTATATTAAAAATCTCTTTTTAATTCCTTAAAAATTTAAAATAATATTTATGGTATTTAATATACCCAAAATTAATTTCCATGCCATTATAACATTTAAAAATTTACAACACACAATAATCCAGCAGATTATCCACTCACATCATAAATTTTTATATATATGAAAAACGCTAAATATAATTGAGGAATCCAGTTGGATCCCTCCAACATATTTCCCTGCATCTACAGATGTTAGACAACAATAAAAATACCAATCCCACTTCGAGGGGGATATCGCGGTATGTAGGGTCATCCGCTATTATGCGGGGCGCATAAGGTCTCATCCGCTATAAAGTGCAGGAATATCACTCCAATACTAATATATATACTACTATTTATATATAACATCCAATAGATAATAATTATTAAATTCAACCAACATTCAATAATTTATTCCAACTATTATAATTTAATCTGGCAAATTCAGAATGAGTGAGATTTACTCACTTTGATTCTATTTTTTCCTCTGAAATTGCCAATCGTTCCAATTCCAAACCCATTTCATTGCCTAGATTTCCCAACTATGCAACACTCTCGACTTGTTTTTATTCATTTTCGACCTCATATAAATTTAAACTGGATTAGTGATTTTTTTTTATATAAACTAAAATAGGATTAATGTGACGACCGCCCATGACCCCTGCACTAAACCTAGAAATAGTGCGCTGTAAAGTGTGCCAGGCAACCATGGACGATTGCCAGGGTAAGTTATAACAGCAGAATCTATCGTATTACTCACAGCGCATGGATAAAATACAATAGAGAATATATATAGTAAAGCTCCACAAAATAGAGTCTCATCAATTAAGCTTCATAATAGTTGAATACAAACATCTGAATAGTCAATACATCAAGTCTCACTACATATCACTCAGAGAATTATACAAAGCAGCGGAACATCCAGTACATATAGTAAGAAAATAATATGCAAGCCTCCAGCTCGTCTTCGTCATCAGCATCGTTGGAAAGTAAGAACAGCACCTGTCACCTGCTACCTAGTCTGCCCATCCCAAAATGGATGAACAGCCCAAGGCAATAAGAGTTAAACATAAAGCCTTGAGTCAGACAACAGTCTTAGTGAGCGGTAAATTAACTAACAACATACCAAAACAGCATAAAGGAAAAAGGAATAGGAATCCAACCCTCCCACTCCACCTATTTCTACAGTGATAGCCCCCAGACACACACTAAGCAAAAGTAAACATAGCAAAGCAAACATTTAAAGTAAAGTAATTATCACTCGAGTCAAGGGCGATGTTTTCCAAGTACAAATCCTCAAGGCCTAAACCAAGATCAGATAAGCACCCAGAAAATACCGCTCTTGAGACCGAATGACGATACAACCAAACATCCATGACTCTGGCTATCACTGTTATCATTGCTTTGATACCACCGTTAATTGAATGACCGACACATTCTTTCAGCCGTCCGTCAAGGGCTAATGGTAACCCCGGTTCTAGACAGAACTCCGCACGTCGTCGCAGCCCGTGCCTAGGACTATCGAATCTGCCCAGAGTACTCGACTACCAATCAGTAGTCTTTAGGGACTATCGAATCTGCCCAGCGTACTCTTGCTTTGAGTCTGCTAGAACCTTCAACAACGATGAAATCGCAGCCTTCTAGTTATCCTCCTCGACGACTATTCTCATACTAGCTCAAGCGCCTCTCGAGCAAACCATTATCCTCAAACCGAACCATTTCACCGAGTTATCAACATGCTTGGAATGATCCCGTCTGGATTAAACCAAGGCTATCTCACATCATGCCTCGCTTCATCTCATCATAGCAAAGCCTCATCTCAACATCATCATCATCATCAAATCTATCCATATGAGCTTCATCATCCGCCACATATGCCACGAGCAGCTTTTCCAATTCAAGAGCCTTTCCCTTAGCTTTTGAATCATCTTTGACCATCTTGTCTAAATCCATCAACTAATCAACTAATTTATAACAATCAATCAAATCAATCATTAATCCAAGTAATCAAGCATTCAAACATGATCTAATAAACAATTATAACAATACTGGCAATCTTGTAAATAAAGAGTCCAAATCTAACAAGCATGAATTATGAGTAATGTCTCTACAACTTGATGAATGAACTTACATAGGTTAACATGTAGTAAAATGGATGTCAAATCATCATGAACAATGGATCTATACTTAAGTTTAAGAAAATGCATGGAAATCACTATTTTAACACCAAATCAAGCCAACAATCCGATATACTCCTTTGGATCCGTGTGAGAGATAACCACCACTCACCGAATCACCTAAACACTTCAAAAGCAACACACTACAGATCTGGACAGCGAAGGATCTAACTCGATTCTCCAAAATCCCACTTCAAACGATGAAATCTCTCTTCGATGGATGTAGATCTTCAATCTAAGCTCTTGGATCTTCGATTTGATCTTCGATTTGGATGGAAGGAATCACAAGATTAGAGTGGAGAAAAGAAGTGAAGAAGTGTAGAACTCGAGCTCTTAAAATAGCAGCACTTCGTCGCTTCAAAATCCGGATCCCAAAAAGTGAGGAAATGTACGTGTATTTATAGGAAATCCTTAAGTCGTTTGCTCGCTTTTAAGTCGTCCACGACTTAAGAAAATCCACGACCTACGACTCATAGATACCACGACTTACGACTTAACCATCCCCTTCGACCTGCGACTTTTAAAAACTTACGACCTAAAACCCCACGACTTAAGACCTTCGACTTAAGTACCCATGCGACCTAACGACTCAACTGAGATACGCCTTAACGACTTAACAACTCAACGACTCATCAACCTCACGACTTAGCTGGGTTACGACTTAACATATGCGCGACTTAGCGACTTAACCCTTAAACCCTACGCGACTTATCTAAACAAAGTGCTTACGACCTAACTTCACCCAGACATAGGTCGCCTACGACTTAACACGCCATAGCAACCCAACGACCTAACACCTTAACTCGTCCACGACTTAACTTCCTTAGGTCGTAAACTCACTTCAACTCTTAGGTCGTTAACTGCTACCACCAGCTTCCTTAGGTCGTTGCCGACCTATCCTCCCTAAGTCGCTAACTCGCCCAGTTTCCTATGTCGCTAACTCTTAAGTCGCCCTATTCCTTAAGTCGCCTATTCCTTAAGTCGCCTATCTCCTTAAGTCGCCTATCTCCTTAAGTCGTCTACGACCTAACCTTCTTCACGACCTAAGCTTCGAACGACCTAGGCTCTGAACGACTTATCAACATTACGACCTAATAACAACTGTTTTACAACGTTTTGATCCGTAAAAATACGGGTTGTTACATTCTCTCCCCCTTAGGAATTTCTCCCCCGAAATTCCAAACAAACAAGAGCAATCAAAGACTATTCTACATGCCTACCATCCATAGCAATCAACAAACCATGCATCCAATTACTTGCCTAGAATGCAGAATTCTAAGACTAGAACAAGTTACAATGTCATGAGATGATACGACACCTTATGGCCATACCTCGAAGAGTTCAGGATGAGCTGCCTTCATCCTCTCTTCCACCTCCCATGTACAGTCGTTATCATCATCACTCCATTGTATCTTGAGCAACCTAACTACCTTCCTCCTAAGCTGTTTCGTGTCGGTTTCCACAACACGAAGCGGCTTACGAGGTCTCTTATCGACTGGATCAATCTCAAAATCTTCACAGCTATCAGTAGAAACCACTGTATTCGAGTCGTGCACATACTTCCGTAGATACGATACATGAAAAACATTGTGCACACCCGCCATCTTTTCTGGTAATTCCAATTTGTAGGCGAGCTCTCCAATTCGCTCGATGATTGGGAATGGTCCAACAAATCTTGGAGTCAATTTTACTTTCTTCCCGAATCGAATAACATTCTTCAGTGGAGAAATCTTCACAAAAACCATATCACCTACGTCGAATTCCAAATCCTTACGGCGCTTATCGGCATAACTTTTCTGACGGTCTTGGGCTGCCTTCATTCGTTGCCGAATGATCTCTATGCAATCTGAAGTCTGTCGAATCATTTCTGGCCCAAGTATCAGCTTTTCTCCTGTTTCTAACCAACACGTCGGAGAGTTACACGGTCTTCCATACAATGCTTCATATGGTGCCATACCAATGCTTGACTGGTAACTGTTATTATATGAAAATTCCACCAAATGAAGATGATCTTCCCATGATCCTCCGAAATCCAAAACTCATGCCCTGAGGAGATCTTCCAAAACTCGGTTGACTCTCTCGGTCTGACCATCTGTTTGAGGGTGATAAGCTGTACTCAAACACAACTCGGTTCCCAAAACTTCCTGGAAGCTCTTCCAAAATCTACTAGTGAACAATAGGTCTCGATCGCTCACTATACTTTTCGGAATACCATGAAATCGAACTATCCACTTAACATATAGCTCAGCCAATCTTGATGTAGTCCTAGTCGATCGAACAGGAATGAATCTTGCACTCTTAGTCAGACGATCTACGATGACCCAAATCCCTTCATTTCCCGTTCTTGTTCTAGGTAACCCATCAATAAAATCCATCGATATTTGCTCCCACTTCCATGTAGGAACTTCTAATGGCTGAAGCAATCCACTTGGCTTCTTCTGCTCAGCTTTTACCAACTGGTAGTTCATGCACTTGGAAATAAAATTTCCAACATCCTTCTTCATACCTTCCTAGTAATAGGTTCTCTTCATATCCCGATACATCTTATTTCCACCTGGATGAATTGTCACCTTCGAGTGATGACTTTCCTTCAGAACTTCATCTCTCAATTCATCTATATCGGGAACAACTAGTCGTCCTTGCTTCCGAAGCCAACCCTCTCGATCGACCTCGAATCCTTTATCCTTTTCTGGATCCAATCCAGATTCCAAATCACAGATAATCTTGACAAGCTTATCGTCTCGCTTTTGGCTCTCGCCAATTCTTTCCACAAGAGCAGGTCTTTTCGATAAGTTTGCCAACATCTCAGGTTCCAATTCACATTTGGGCCTGAAGTCAAATCCAGCTAAATACTCGAGACTCTTCCATTCTGAAAACATGGCTCCCAATCCTGCATGTCTTCGACTTAACGTATCAGCCACTGCGTTACCCTTTCCCGGAGTATAGGCTATATCAAAATTATATGATGCTAAAAACTCTAGCCATCGTTGCTGCCTTAGATTCAAATCCTTTTGGGAGAAAAGATACTTCAACGACTTATGATCTGTAAACAACTCGAATCAAACTCCCAATAGACAATGTCTCCACATCTTCAGAGCAAATACAATCGCCACTAATTCCAAATCATGAGTCGGGTAATTCCTTTCATGCGGCTTCGGTTGTCGACTTGCATATGCAACAACTCTATTCTTCTGCATCAGCACTGCTCCAAGTCCAGTACCACATGCATCGGTGTAAACCACCATCTCATCATTCCCACTTGGAATAGTCAAAACAGGAGCACTTGTCAATCGCTCTTTCAGGATTCCGAAAGCTTGCTCACACTTAGCATCCCATCTGAATACTTGGTTCTTTTTCGTCAATCCTGTTAATGGTGCAGCTACCTTGGAAAAGTCTTTGATAAATCGACGATAGTATCCTGCTAATCCAATAAAACTTCTCACATCAGATGCATTCTTATGTCTACCCCAATCCTGGATTACTGCCACTTTAGCGGAATCAACCGCTATTCCATTTCCAGAGACAATATGGCCTAAGAAACTCACTTCACTCTTCCAGAAGTGACACTTCGAAAACTTAGCCTTCAGCTGATGTTTCCGTAAGATTTCCAAAACAATACGCAAGTGCGTCATGTGCTCTTCTTTAGTTCTAGAATAAATCAAAATATCATCCACGAACACTAGTACGAACTTGTTCAACTGATCTCTGAACACTCTATTAATAAGATCCACAAAATATGCTGGCGCATTAGTCAATCCAAACGGCATTACCAGCCACTCAAAGAACCCGGATGGTGTCCTGAAAGCAGTCTTCGGCACACTATCCTTAGCCACTCTTAACTGGTAAAATCCCGTTGCCAAATCCATCTGAGAAAACACCTTAGCTTCGTGAAGCTGATCAAACAAGTCATCTATTCTCGGCAATGGATACTTGTTCTTCTTAGTCACTTTATTCAGCTCACGATAATCCACACACAACCTCAACGATCCATCTGCTTTGGTTGCAAACACAACTGGTGCACCCCATTCGGACACACTACGCCGAATGAATCCTTTCTGTAAAAGATCATCAACTTGCACCTTCATCTCCTGTTGTTCCCTATGCGCCATCCGCCTAAGAGGCATCACAAAAGTTCTGGCTCCTTCAACTAGATCTATACGAAACTCGATCTCTCTATGCGGCGGTAACCCTTTGACCTCATCAAAGACATCCTCAAATCCATTAGCGATTGGCACCGATGACAGTCCATCCCGTGGAACAACCAGCGAATACATGAAGCTCATGAAGACGCCTTCCTCATGCTTACATCGTATCACAACCTTTCGCCCCTCCATATTCTCGACTGTCACCTCCAACCTTTCACAATCAACCTTTGCCACATACTTCCTAAGCCAGTCCATACCCAAAATAATTCTGAACCCCGCAAAGTTCAGAACAAAACAATCACAAACAAAAGAGCAATCATGACTCGATACAATCAAACCACGGCATAGCATACACAGACAAGACGAACCCCCAACTGGATTAGTCACTACCAATGGCCTATCAACAATATCCGGTTCTAAACCTAACCGGCTTACAAGTTCATTACAAACAAAAGAATGCGACGCTCCAGTATCGAATAACACTCTAACTGGAACACCACATATGGAAAGAGTACCTTGAACCACCACACTCTTTCCTTTCTCTTCAGCGGTAGGAGCTTTTGAAGATGATGGAACAGCTCCCAAAGCATAAGCTTGCACAATCTACTTGTCCTTCCGCGGTTCTGGACAATTCCTCTTGAAATGCCCCGGCTTGTCACAGTTGTGGCACTTCACCGACACCTTTTGATTCTTGCAATCTCTGGAGAAATGGCCCTTCTGCTGACAATTGTAGCAGGTCACTTCGCCTTTCGGCTTCTTCTGGCCATCCTTACCCTTTTGCTGCTGCTGCTTCCTCTTCTTGTTTCCACCCTGCTATGGTTTAGACTCTTCCTTGGTTACAGCAACAACAGATCCCTCTTTAGGAAACAAATTTTCGTGCTTGAGAGCTTTCTCCACAAGCTTCTCAAATGGATCGTCCAGATGATCCACCAACTGCCTCCCAAGATAACTGTCCAAGCCTGTCACAAACTTCTCGTTCTTATGGTAAGGAGATTCAATATACGACCGGGCATACTTGGACAAGGCTTCAAACTCAGAAACATACTCAAGAACTGGTCTTCCACCTTGCTTGAGCTCCACAAACTTCTTAAACAGAACAGACTTCTGAGCTGTAGAAATGAACTTAGCTTCAAATCTGGCTTGGAATTGCTCACAAGTAATTTCTTCCTCTGGAGTATCAATGGTGATAGAGTTCCACCAATCAGAAGCTCTTCCTTGAAGCTGTCTTGATGCTAGCATCCTTTTAGTTGCATCCTCAATTCCCAAATCACCAAAGATTCTTCAACAAGCATATATCCACCTCTGGACCTCAATAGTTGACTCTGTTCCTAAGAAAACCTTTCCTCCAAGAGCCGTATAATCTTTACACAGCTTAGCAAAATCCACCGGTTTTGGAGTTTGGACTTGAACTCCAACATCTACTGATGGCCCCGGAGCTGGCATCCTTCTCATGATCGAAGTCATCATAGCCTCGAACATAGAAACATAATCAGCAGCCCCCTCAGCAGCACGGCCTTCTCTAGCAGCTGGTCTCCCTCTTCGACTCATTCTTAATATCTATAAAAGAAATGATCAGCACACCTTGAGAAACAACTGCATAAGGACTTAAATCCTTCTAAGCTACTATATTATATATAGTAATCATCCATCAAAATACAATTACGTCTCTCATACGTAGTAACGTCAGCGAGCGTTGGGTAAAATCGATTAACCAAAGCTCTGATACCAAATTTGACGACCGCCCATGACCCCTGCACTAAACCTAGAAATAGTGTGCTGTAAAGTGTGCCAGGCAGCCATGGACGATTGCCAGGGTAAGTTATAATAGCAGAATCTATCGTATTACTCACAGCGCATGGATAAAATACAATAGAGAATATATATAGTAAAGCTCCACAAAATAGAGTCTCATCAATTATGCTTCATAATAGTTGAATACAAACATCTGAATAGTCAATACATTAAGCCTCACAACATATCACTCAGAGAATTATACAAAGCAGCGGAACATCCAGTACATATAGTAAGAAAATAATATGCAAGCCTCCAGCTCGTCTTCGTCATCAGCATCGTTGGAAAGTAAGAACAGCACCTGTCACCTGCTACCTAGTCTGCCCATCCCAAAATGGATGAACAGCCCAAGGCAATAAGAGTTAAACATAAAGCCTTGAGTCAGACAACAGTCTTACTGAGCGGTAAATTAACTAACAACATACCAAAACAGCATAAAGGAAAAAGGAATAGGAATCCAACCCTCCCACTCCACCTATTTCTACAGTGATAGCCCCCAGACACACACTAAGCAAAAGTAAACATAGCAAAGCAAACATTTAAAGTAAAGTAATTATCACTCGAGTCAAGGGCGATGTTTTCCAAGTACAAATCCTCAAGGCCTAAACCAAGATCAGATAAGCACCCAGAAAATACCGCTCTTGAGACCGAATGACGATACAACCAAACATCCATGACTCTGGCTATCACTGTTATCATTGCTTTGATACCACCGTTAATTGAATGACCGACACATTCTTTCAGCCGTCCGTCAAGGGCTAATGGTAACCCCGGTTCTAGACAGAACTCCGCACGTCGTCGCAGCCCGTGCCTAGGACTATCGAATCTGCCCAGAGTACTCGACTACCAATCAGTAGTCTTTAGGGACTATCGAATCTGCCCAGCGTACTCTTGCTTTGAGTCTGCTAGAACCTTCAACAACGATGAAATCGCAGCCTTCTAGTTATCCTCCTCGACGACTATTCTCATACTAGCTCAAGCGCCTCTCGAGCAAACCATTATCCTCAAACCGAACCATTTCACCGAGTTATCAACATGCTTGGAATGATCCCGTCTGGATTAAACCAAGGCTATCTCACATCATGCCTCGCTTCATCTCATCATAGCAAAGCCTCATCTCAACATCATCATCATCATCAAATCTATCCATATGAGCTTCATCATCCGCCACATATGCCACGAGCAGCTTTTCCAATTCAAGAGCCTTTCCCTTAGCTTTTGAATCATCTTTGACCATCTTGTCTAAATCCATCAACTAATCAACTAATTTATAACAATCAATCAAATCAATCATTAATCCAAGTAATCAAGCATTCAAACATGATCTAATAAACAATTATAACAATACTGGCAATCTTGTAAATAAAGAGTCCAAATCTAACAAGCATGAATTATGAGTAATGTCTCTACAACTTGATGAATGAACTTACATAGGTTAACATGTAGTAAAATGGATGTCAAATCATCATGAACAATGGATCTATACTTAAGTTTAAGAAAATGCATGGAAATCACTATTTTAACACCAAATCAAGCCAACAATCCGATATACTCCTTTGGATCCGTGTGAGAGATAACCACCACTCACCGAATCACCTAAACACTTCAAAAGCAACACACTACAGATCTGGACAGCGAAGGATCTAACTCGATTCTCCAAAATCCCACTTCAAACGATGAAATCTCTCTTCGATGGATGTAGATCTTCAATCTAAGCTCTTGGATCTTCGATTTGGATGGAAGGAATCACAAGATTAGAGTGGAGAAAAGAAGTGAAGAAGTGTAGAACTCGAGCTCTTAAAATAGCAGCACTTCGTCGCTTCAAAATCCGGATCCCAAAAAGTGAGGAAATGTACGTGTATTTATAGGAAATCCTTAAGTCGTTTGCTCGCTTTTAAGTCGTCCACGACTTAAGAAAATCCACGACCTACGACTCATAGATACCACGACTTACGACTTAACCATCCCCTTCGACCTGCGACTTTTAAAAACTTACGACCTAAAACCCCACGACTTAAGACCTTCGACTTAAGTACCCATGCGACCTAACGACTCAACTGAGATACGCCTTAACGACTTAACAACTCAACGACTCATCAACCTCACGACTTAGCTAGGTTACGACTTAACATATGTGCGACTTAGCGACTTAACCCTTAAACCCTACGCGACTTATCTAAACAAAGTGCTTACGACCTAACGTCACCCAGACATAGGTCGCCTACGACTTAACACGCCATAGCAACCCAACGACCTAACACCTTAACTCGTCCACGACTTAACTTCCTTAGGTCGTAAACTCACTTCAACTCCTAGGACGCTAACTGCTACCACCAGCTTCCTTAGGTCGTTGCCGACCTATCCTCCCTAAGTCGCTAACTCGCCCAGTTTCCTATGCCGCTAACTCTTAAGTCGCCCTATTCCTTAAGTCGCCTATTCCTTAAGTCGCCTATCTCCTTAAGTCGCCTATCTCTTAAGTCGTCTACGACCTAACCTTCTTCACGACCTAAGCTCCGAACGACCTAGGCTCCGAACGACTTATCAACATTACGACCTAATAACAACTGCTTTACAACGTTTTGATCCGTAAAAATACGGGTCGTTACAATTAACTTAAATTAAATAATAGTTCACAAATTAATACCCATTGAAGATCTAAGCTCACGAAACTCGATCGTAACTCACGACCAATTCGAATGCCGCTCCAGCTCGCCTTGGCCGGACCTTACCGCGACACTCTAGATTTCGTGACACCCACTGCCGAGACCAATGCCAATGCTGACCCTTCGACTTCGACTAAAACTGCCTCAGCTTCGACCCTCCCTCAATCAACAGTCGAACTCAGCACAACCCTTAAACGCGAATCGACTGTCGAGTCTCCTTCACCTTCTCGTACGCGAATGCGCCTCCCAGGCTTGCGTCACTTCCCACATACGCGCGTATGCGAACTTCCCTCGAACGTTTTGTTCGCCATCGCCCTCCCCTCCTTCCAGTTTCCTGCGGGCGATCCAATTCTCCTCCATTTTGCCATCCCAGGCTTCTTGAGAATCATCAAGTTCGATCCCAGTTTCATTTTCTTTGATTTTGTTTGAATTGATTTTTTTTTGTTCGAATAGAATAACGGAGAGGAGGAAAGGAAATATGCGGCTTCGATTCTAAGCAGATAAATATTGCAATTTTTACAGTGGCCATTTCTCTTACTTTTTCTTTCTAAGTGTTTGGTGAATTTGAAAACTGAAGGAATGAAGGAAAGGCTCGAACTTGATTGAGATAAATAAGACCGAGACGTGATGTTAGCATGTTGAGGGAAGAATGGTACTATGATTTGAATAGGAGAAAAACGCTGATGGAAATATGGTCAGGTCAGTTATATATATATATATATATATGTGTGTGTGTGTGTGTGTGTGTGTATGTATGTATATATATATATAGACACACACACACATATAATTTAAATTTCAAATCGTCTCGATTTACACAACTGAAAATCTCGAACCCCTATCGAGGTGTGCCTGCAGGCGTTTATAATGTTATAACCCTATTCCGAACGCAGTGGAAAAGGTTTCGAGTCCTAATTCGATCGTATGGAGAAGATAGCTTTTTGGACCCAACTATTATATTGAATTTTCGATATTAAACTCAACTCTTTTATATCCCGTACAACCAAACGATAACTCCAAAAGCTACGAAATTCAGAATCCGATAATAATACATTATTATGGATCCAATGGAACTGATTTCATTGAATTTTGAGACTGTGCCCCGGATTACTATTTTAAATGTCAATTTGAACAAACTATTTTTAAAATTGAACAGATCACTTTTAAATTCAATTTTAAAACTTTTATTATCTTCATTATTATCAATATGAATTTTATAAACTTTTACATTATTTTTATTAAGCTTAAAACTCAGGACACAATAATTTAACCAATATTCAATTATAAACTTTAATATTTAAATTATCCAATAAATTTCTATATTTAAATCCTGAATTTATTTTATAAATAAACCCAAATTTTCATATTAAAAAACATTCTATAATTCACATTCAATATTTAAAACCATTTAAATATTCCAAATCAAATGTCGAAAAATCCGGGTCGTTACATTATTTGCAAGGTGTAGGAGTATTATATATGGTTAGATATTTATAAATGAATTTTAGAAATTGGTTCATAAAATTATAAGAGGAATTTTATAAATAGTTGCATGGATTTATAAAGGGTTTTATAAACGACTTGAGAAAAAATCTATAAATAGGTTATAAATGGTTTTAAGGATTTATAAATAGTTTATAAATGATTTTAGAGATTTATAAAGGAATTTATAAATGGTTTGAGAATTGTATAAAAAGGAAATCTTTCTCTATTTTATAAATATACTTATACCATTGAGATAAGTATATGGATATTTTTTCCAAGTATTAAAAATATAGGAATTTGTGAATATATCTTTGTAAAAGTATATTGATACAAGTATTTACAAGATGAATTTTATAAATGAAAAGAATAATTAAGGAGGTTAGTGGTTGCTTATGCACTTAACTAATGTTGGTTTTCCCTATGGAAATAAATCCCTAATTTAATTGTTTATTTATTTAATAGTTAAATAACTGGCTATAAAATTTGGACCTAAAAAGTAACTTTGGAAATATCTAGGAGAAACACGTGAGTTATCTGGCATAGTCATCTCCGATGATGCTTTACTATGCATATAAATCTCATTTCATTCTGCTAGGACAATTGATAAGGAAATCTGTCCACTAATGGTTAGGAGGTGATCTCTGCTCTTATCTTTGACTGTTTATTTCCTAAAGAACTAGGATTGAGTTTGCCGGAAGCCATCGAATGTTGTTTCGAAGAGACCGGGATCATATATGTTATCCGAAAACCACTTCGATCCAACTCAAGCATTTCGAAGTGAAGACATCTTGAAGATGATGGAATTGAAGACAGAGCTTTTTGAAGTACAAGGGCTGGTCGCAACTAATCCTGAGATGATTCCAAAATGGATGTAGTAGAAGTAGTGCCTTCGGGTTCATGCAGCCCCAGAACGTACTAGTATGGACGAATGCTGGCATTGCATTATTACTTGGAGGGCAATGTTAGCATTCTAAGGGGGAATTTCTATAAAAAAAAAGGGTAAAAGGAGCCTCAAGCCTCATCAACAGGGAATGACTAAAACATGGGAGATGCAACAGGGCTAAATGGGTCGCCCTCATGTAGGGTATGATCATCCCTATCTAGAGTTGATATTATCTCTCATTTGTATGCTTTGGATCCCATTAATAAAGGGGTTATCATATTCGTTACTACTAGTCAAGTGGTAGGCCAGTTTTGTATTGGTAGGGGATCCTGGCGAGGTCCTCGGTGTTATTTTATTTGGAGATGCACCATGATGGGTGGTACCTGAGTAGCCCAGTCATTGTATGGAATCCATTCTCCAATACAAGCCTTTACGGTTTTAGTTGTATACCTATTATGCTGGAATTTAATTAATGTAACAATTTCGGCTATGATTAATAAGCAATTATATCATAAACATTACTATAATATCAAAGAATTTCATATGAAATGGTTTATTTATCGTAAGGTAAAAACATGTCCGTGTTTATGTGCGGCGTGGTATTACGAGATACTTTTGATTTCCAAGATTATTATAACTTTAAAAATTTAGTTGGGTATGTTTTCTCATGCTGATTTTCCAAACTGATTTGGGTGCTATTTTATTATAATGCTCATGTCAGACCGAACATATTACAGATTTAGTTTGGATGCTTGGAGCTTCAAGAGACGAGCTGGAGGTCCAGAGGCATATTCATGTATATGGTTACTTTTCCACTACATTCATTATTGTATTTATCACCAATTGTGAGGACTGGCTATTATAACTATCTGGTTAGAAATAGGTTAGTATATTTTGATTGATGTCTATGTATATATATATATATATTAAAGTTTTCTTTTGTATAAATATTTGTTGTATATTATAGATTATTCGTTCTACTGTGAGATTCCATGTTATTTAGTTTTCTTTCTTCTTTGTTCTTGTCTTCTTTCTCCTTTTTCCCTAACAATCGGGTTCTTTGGCATTCGATTGCTCGACATTCAATACACCGGATGTATTAGTGTCGATTTCCGAGGGTCATAAATCTCAGTTGTTACACTTCGTATTAAAGCGCAAGGTTAAGTAAGAACCATGGCTTTGGTGGGGTACTCATTATAGATAGGGTCAGCAACACCCTAGAATGAGTTTGAGTGTGTGTGTGTGTGTGTGTGTTTGTATGTGATATAAATGTTTTATATTGTGTTGGTTGATCTGTTGAGTGGCTTATTGATTCTGGTCAATACGAGTAATTAACGTTATTGATGGGGGTCTCTAAACACTTGAATAGTGCAATTCGATATGGTATTGTTTTGAAATTGAGTAAATGAAATAATTTTACCTTGATTATGTTTTATTTATAAAGAAATAATTTTTCAGAAATTATTGTAGTTATATAAGGTATGTTTGGTTGTTAGAAAATGATAATATTTGATTATTACCATTTGTTATTTGTTGTTTGTGTACTAATTAAAGTCATTGTTATTATAATGTAAACAGAGATAAATAATTAAGAAATGGTTTTATGTAACCATAATGAAATTATATATAAGGGAAATTATAATTATGATTTGTAAATAAAAAGGATTAAAAGCTGAGAATTTGAGAATTTAAATCCTATTGATTTTGAAAATTGTTTTTCAAAATTTTGGAAGATGATAAAAATATTATTTGAAAAATACTTTTAAATGTAAATATTTTTTAAATGGAATTTAAAAATGTTAAGAATGTACTGAACTCAATGGAATTTAAAAATGTTAAGAAAGCACTAAACTCACTACGGTTACTAGGAAATAATTTCGATGATGAATGCAGCGTCATCAACATTCATTTTCGGGTTTTGAAGAGAGACGTTGCTAATATTGAAGTTCTGTTTTGGTAAAACAAGTTTTGATTTAAATCCCAAATATGATTTATTATACAAAAGGAGACAAATATTATAATATGTATTGTTTTAAAATAGAGTTCAAATAAAACAAATTGTTTAAATTCTAAAAATTTCTATCTAAATATTTTGTTGGAATTATAAGAAAGTGGATTTTGTAACTTATAAATTGAGAAATAATAAGTTAAAACATAGTGTTAAATTGTTGAATATGACTATTAAGAAAAGCAAATTCAAAATGAAATTTAACTTAAGTTAAATAAATGGTTTCTTGAAATGAAATTGATTGTGGTTTGAAATGAGTTAATGAAATGAACTAATTGAATAAATTAATGAATTGAATGTGGTGTGACGACCCAACTTCCTACTACCAGAAAGTCGTGTCATCTTGAAGAAAGAAAGGGGTGAGAAAGTAGAAAAGACAGAGAAGAAGAAGAAACAACATCAGAATCTCAACAGCGGAACGAGTAAAATATAATATATCACATAAGAGAATACAAAGTATCATATACATCAGAGTTACACAGATAATATAACAGATACTAGACAGTTATAAACACCTATCTAGTTAATACAACTCAAATACAATACAGAGATACAACACAGAGATACCATCACAGCGGAACACTATACATATCTATAACGCTGAAGCCTCCTGCTCCATTGCTCCTCCATAATTCGTCAAAGCTAACCTGAATCCCTTGGCTACCCGTAAAAATTTGGGTACCCGAGAGTTTAAGAAAAACAAAAATAAACTCCGGGTCATACATGGGTCTGGTATGAGTAACGAGTTAAAGTTGCTTAACTTTGAAAAGCCTTTGAAAACAAAAGGTATCACGTAAGACTTCCCACACATAAACATGGAAAAGTTTTTACCTTACGCTAACCAAAACTTTGATAGGAAATTCAGTGATATTATAATAGGTCTAGGGTTTTCAAGTAAATAGAAAATAGCCGAAATTGTTACATTCATTAAATTCCAGCATACTAGGTTTACAATCAAATCCGAAGGCACTTATTGGATTTTGGATTCCATACAATGGCAGGGCTACTAGGGTACCGCCCGTCACAGTACCTGGCCTAGATCAGCGTACCGAGGACCCACCCTAAGTCCCCTACAACACAAAGCCGGAACCATCCCTTACTGGACAGTCCCAAACAAGACAACCCCAGCAGTTGTTTGCAACCAACTGCCCACACAACCGAATAAAAAGGGACATCTAGACAGGGGTATATCTTGCTCTCAAGTGGGAGCTACCCACGAAGCTTTGCTGCACCTCCCCTGTTTTAGCCATTCCCGGTTGATGAGGCTTGAGGCTACGATTACCTTTATAGAACTCATCACTTAGAATGCTCATCGTCCACCTGACGATGTGCTGAAAGCATTCAATCCATACAAGTTCGTTCCGGGTTCGAACGAAACCGAAGGCATTATCTCGTTACACTCATTTTGGAATCACCCTCAGAGTTAACGACAATAACCCTTGCACTCTGAATCTTCGTCTTCACTTGAGATTCACGACCTATCGTTAATTTGGACCGATGTGGTATTCGGGTCTCCAGACCTAGAATCCCGGTATACGGAAACCCGATCCCGGTCTCATCGAAATCCAAACCGTATCTTTTTAGGCCAAGTTGTTTTAAAGTTAAAACAATTCAATTCAATATTATCTATATACACACAGATAGATAAATCACAATATCACAGATAGATAATCAACATCATCATCATAAACAGATAATCAATATTATCAAACAAGTATCCAAATCACCTAGATATTACTCATCTCCTATCTGAGATCACAATCAATCAATGAAATATCATTCATTCATAAGCAACGATTTATAAACACACCATTTATAATTTATTTAAAATGAATTAAATTATTTATCTTATTTCTAATTAATTTAAAGTAAATTAAATTAACTACTACGTTTCATAAATCCTGCTTATTCAACCATTAATTAATTATATATCAAATTAATTAATTCTCTAAGTATTCATCTTGATTAAACACCTTCGATTTGTCATTCTCTAATTACAATAAGTAATTAGTCTTTCAATTAATTCATCGATTAATTATCTTAAATCATTTATAGTAATTAAACATTCAATTACTCCATTTAAGTTAATTACATAAGTAATTTATCTTTAATTTAAACTCAATATTAATCCCTTTGATTAATCACATCCCAGTAATTATCCTTAATTACTTATCATATTAATTATCTCAAAATTAATTATCCCTAAAGTAATTACCCAAATTACTTTTCCATAACACTTTTATTTATTACACCAATTAATTATCTTCTAATTACTTTTCTAAGTAATTTAGCTCCATTTATTTACATTAAGTATCACACTTATCCATTTATCAAATTGATTATCTCATTTTAAATTAATTATCAAAATAAATCATATTAATTAATTATTCAAAGTAATTCTTTAGTTAATTATCTTTTATTAACTAATAACACTTCTAAATTACTTCTTTAATTAATCTCTAATTAAAACTTAACCTAAATTATTAATTTATAAATTAAATAAGCCATTCTTAATTATCTCATTAATTAAATCACTTAAATATCTTAATTATTCTAAGATAATCGATTTACTTTACTAATGACTTTATTATCATTAAAGTGTAAAACATTACACTTTAAATTCAAATTCAAATTCCATTTGAATATAAGATTCAAAATGTTTATCTATTTAAACATTTATTGGTAAACAAATTTTCCTTTAAAACTAGTTTAAAATAATTTAAACTTTTATTCCATATAAAAATTCAAAAGTAAATTTGGAATCTTATCACAAACTGGATTTAGACTTTGTTTAAATTGAATATACAAATTTAAGCTCATTTAAATTTGTTTTAAAATTACTGCCAGGTTTAACAAAGCCTGGAACAAGAAATTTACTCGAGGCCGTGCTATTTACTTCGAGTCTGTTACCCTCCTGCTTCGAGAAATCAACTCGAATGACTCGAGTCTTCCCCGAGAAACGAAACCACCAAATACAATATCCCACCAGACATTCGTGTGCACGTGCACACGGTCGTCGATCAACTCCAGCCATCGCCGCGACGTCGAGCAACTCGACAAACACCTCCAGACCACCTTCCGATCATCTGTACTACATCGTCTCCTCGACAACCAAATCGAGACACTTAACCCAAATCTGGAACGAAGCCAGTCACTAGAATTTCCTCGAATCGCCCAACTCCGACCATCTGATGGTCAACAGCTCCGGCCACGAACTCGACTACTACCGAGCTTCCATCACGCAAAATCCCTTAACACTCGATCACCTCACGTCGCCGTACGAATTCGAAAATCATCATCGACCAGAAACTATGCCTAAGCCCTAAAACACTGTCGTGCCCTCGCCACCGTTACCTATAAATTCATCAGACATTTTTCTGATGATCCCTAGCCTTCAAGCTAGCTACGCTCCAAAGCTCGAAATCTACAAACCCACCGATCACCAGAATTTGCTGCAAACCCATATATCAATCATCTCGAGATAACTCATCGCATACCAACTTAAAATTCCTGATTCTATTATTAAAATTCATAATTTCCCAATGCGCATCAGGTTGTAATCAAAAACATAATTTCCAGATAATCGATTTTCTGACTTGAATTAATTTCTACTGTGATTTCCTATTTTTGAAAGGCTTACTTAATATAAGTACTTGAAACTATTTTTAAAGTTGAGATCTATCCACTTAAACACTTTTTTGTTTAAACATCAAACTCTAAAAAGAATTAGTGGATGAGGATTTGAATTCTTAAAGTGTTAGAAGCCTGTAAGTATTTAGCAGAGGTGTGTATATTCCTGTTTACAGACATGCACCCTATCATCCACATATGTACATATACATTCAGGCATACTTACATCCATACAACAATTTCTTCACAACACATTTCAAGTATTATCACATGCCATCAAGATATAACAGGATTTATATTCGTATAAGGGTAATTTACTCCTAAATTTTAAGAACAGAGAAGTCCAGGCATGCATACATCATACATCACACATTCAACAGTATAAATACATAATCACTTCACAATGCAACCAAAATTATACTTGTAAGTTTAAAAGTGAAGTTACTCACCTCTAATATGAGAGCACCTTTGAAAAACAACAACTTGATTTTTCTTTGAAAACTGCTTTGAAATCTTAAAACTGGAATGGCCTTGATCTTGTTTTGAATTTGTTGAATGATGTTGTTTGAATTTAAAAAAATACTTCAGTTTGAAAAAGAAGAAAGAGTGCTTGCTTATTTTATTTTCTCTGGTTTGCTATGAATAGAACAAAGAAAAAGAAGAAGAAGATATACATGTATATATAGAGAATGGTTTCCTGGTTTTAAGCAAGATAGGTACAAAAATACATATTTTCTTTGATCAGGTATTTAGTATATTTGTGACGACCGCCCATGACCCCTGCACCGAATCTAAAGATAGAGCGCTGTAAAGTGTGCCAGGCGACCATGGACGATTGTCAAGGTAAGATTTAAAACAACAGAATCTATCGTATTACTCACAGCGCATGGACAAAATACAATAGAACATATGTATAGTGAAGCTTTACAGAACAAAATGACATCATATAAAACTCCATAATAGTTGAATACAAGCATCCACATAGTCAATACATCCAGCCTCACTACATATCTCTCAAAGAATACAAAACAGTGGAATATCCAATACATATAATAAGAAGATAATATGCAACCCTCTAGCTCGTCTTCGATATCAGCATCGTGAGAAGAGAACAACACCTGTCACCTGCTACCTAGTCTGCCCGTCCCAAAATGGACGAACAGCCCAAGGCAATAAGAATTAAAACATAAAGCCTTGAGTCAGACAACAGTCTTAGTGAGCAGTAAATTAACTAACAACATACCAAAAGAGCATAAAGGAAAAGGAATAGGGATACAACCCTCCCACTCCAACCTCATTCTACAGTGATAGCCCCCAGACACACACTAAGCAGAAGCAAACATAGCAGAGCATACAATTTAAAGTAAAGCTACTATCACTCGAGTCAAGGGCGATGTTTTCCAAGTACCAAGGCCTAAATCAGATAAGCACCCAGAAAATACCGCTCTTGAGTCCGAAATGACGTTACAACCAAACATCCATGACTCTGGCTATCACTGTTATCATTGCTTCGATATCACCGTTAATTGAATGACCGGCACATTCTTTCAGCCGTCCGTCAAGGGCTAATGGAAACCCCGGTTCTAGACATAACTCCCACACGTCGTCGCAGCCCGTGCCTAGGACTATCGAATCTGCCCAGAGTACTCGACCATCAACAGTTAGCCGTTGGGACTATCGAATCTGCCCAAACGTACTCTTGCTTAGAGCATGCTAGAACCTTCAACAACGATGCTATCCAAGCCTCCTAGTCATCCTCCTTGACGACTATTCTCATATCCATTCATTATCCTCAACTCGAATCATATCACCGAGTTATCAACATGCTTGGAATGATCCCGTCTGGATTAGACCAAGTCTTCATCACATGATTGCCTCGCTTCATTACATCCTCGCAAAGCCTCATCTCATCATCACATCATCAAATCTATGCATAAGAGCTTCATCATCCCGCTACATATGCCACGAGCAGCTTTCCCAATTCAAGAGCCTTTCCCTTAGCTTTTGAATCACCTTCGATCTAAATCTAATCATCAATCATCTAGTTCATAACAATCAATCAAATCAAACATCAATCCAAGCAATCAAGCATTCAAAAATGATCTAAGTAGACAATTATAACAATAATGGCATTTTCGTAATTAAAGAGTTGAAAGTCCAATAAGCATGAAAACATGGATTATATCTCTACAAACTTGATGAATGAACTTGCATAGGTTAATATATGATAAAATGGATGTAACATCATCATGAACAATGGATCTATATGGATCTACACTTTGGATGAAGAAAATGCATGGAAATCTCTATTTTAACACCAAATCGAGCCAACAATCTGATATACTCCTTTGGATCCGTGTGAGAGATAATCACCACTCACCAAATCACCTAAACAAGCTCAAATCAATACGCTTCAGATCTGGACAGCGAAGGATCAAGCTTGATCTAGCACGAATCCGCTTCAAACGATGAAATCTCTCTTGAAAAGATGAAGATCTTCAACTTTAGCTCTTGAATCTTCAATCTTGATCTTTGATTTGGATGGAAGGAAGCACTAGATTAGAGTGGAGAAAAGAAGTGAAGAAGTGTAGAAGTCGAGCTCTCAAAATGGCAGCACTTCGTCGCTTCAAAATCCGGATCCCAAAAATGAAGAGAAACTCTCCTATTTATAGCTGAAATCCCTATCTCGTCTGCCTCCATGAGTCGTTTACGACTCACGACTCAAAGCCCTACGACTCAACGACTTAACACTTCAGCCTGTGACTCACGACAAAACAGCTATCTCCTAAGTCGTCTCCGACTTATAGAATGCGCCTACGACTCACCAGACCCCCCCTGTCTACGACTTAAATGCGCACGCCTTACTTGGTTAGATGACTCAACTACTAACTCGTATACGACTCATCACAAAGGCTACGACTCATCCACTTGCGCGAGTTATCACCTACGCGCGACTCAACAGCTTACGACTCATCCCTTAACTCGTCCACGACTTAACTGTTAGACGAGATAACCCATTCTACGACTTATCAAACAACAGGGATACAACTCATCAGATGACTTGGGTACGACTCATCAGATGACTTGGGTACGACTCATCACCTTAACTCGGTCACGACTTAACTGCTACAACTTAAGCCTTATCTCGCCCAGTCCTTAAGTCGCGCCTACCCCTTAAGTCGTTCAAACGACTTATCCTTACACCCTTAACTAGCCAAACCCCTGAGTCGCTCCTATGCCCTAAGTCGTATATGACTCACGACTTACACTAAGTCGTTCACGACTCAGGACTTAGCCATTTTCGCCTAAAATCTGAAATGGCTCAAAAACTCTAAAATCCCAGACTTTGTCAAACTTGTCGATCCGTAAAAATACGGGTCGTTACATTCTCTCCCCCTTAGGAATTTCTCCCCCGAAATTCCAAATAAAACAAAGCAATCGAAGACTATTCTGTACGCCTACCAACAATAACAATCAGCAAACCATGCATCCAATTCTAGCTTAGCGTACAGAATTCTAAGACTTAGAACAAGTTACAATGTTGTTAGATGATACGACACCTTAGGGCCATACCTTGAAGAGTTCAGGATGAGCTGCCTTCATCCTCTCTTCCACCTCCCACGTACAGTCGTTATCATCGTCACTCCATTGTATCTTGAGCAACTTAACTACCTTCCTCCTAAGCTATTTCGTGTCGGTTTCAACAACACGAAGCGGCTTACGAGGTCTTCTATCGACTGGATCAACTTCGAAGTCTTCACAGCTATCAGCAGAAACCACTGTATTCGAGTCGTGCACATACTTCCGTAGATATGATACATGAAAAACATTGTGCACACCCGACATCTTCTCAGGTAACTCCAACCTATAGGCAAGCTTTCCAATTCGCTCGATGATCGGGAATGGTCCAACAAATCTCGGAGTCAATTTTCCTTTCTTCCCGAATCGAATAACATTCTTTAGTGGAGAAATCTTCACAAAAACCATATCTCCTGCGTCGAATTCCAAATCCTTTCGACGCTTATCAGCATAACTCTTTTGACGGTCTTGGGCTGCCTTCATTCGTTGCCGAATGATTTCTATACAATCTGAAGTCTGACGAATCATCTCTGGCCCAAGCATCAGCTTTTCTCCAGTTTCCAACCAACATGTTGGAGAGTTACATGGTCTTCCATACAATGCCTCATACGGTGCCATACCAATGCTTGACTGGTAACTGTTGTTGTACGCAAACTCCACCAAATGAAGGTGATCTTCTCATGATCCTCCGAAGTCCAAAACACATGCTCTGAGAAGATCTTCCAAAACTCGGTTGACTCTCTCGGTCTTACCATCTGTTTGGGGATGATAAGCTGTACTCAAACACAACTCGGTTCCCAAGACTTCCTAGAAGCTCTTCCAAAATCCACTAGTGAACAATGGGCCTCGATCGCTCACTATACTCTTCGGAATACCATGGAAACGAACTATCCACTTAACATACAACTCAGCCAACTTTGATGCAGTCCTAGTCGATCGAACAGGAATGAATCTAGCACTCTTAGTCAGACGATCCACAATGACCCAAATTCCTTCATTTCCCGTTCTGGTTCTAGGCAATCCATCGATAAAATCCATCGACACTTGTTCCCACTTCCATGTAGGAACTTCTAATGGCTGAAGCAATCCACTTGGCTTCTTCTGTTCGGCTTTTACCAACTGGCAGTTCATACATTTGGAAATAAAATTTCCAACATCCTTCTTCATACCTTCCCAATAGTAGGTTCTCTTCATATCCCGATACATCTTATTTCCACCTGGATGAATTGTCAACTTCGAGTGATGGCTTTCCTTCAGAACTTCACTCCTAAATTCATCTATATCGGGAACAACTAGTCGTCCTTGCTTCCGAAGCCAACCCTCTCGATCGACCTCGAATCCTTTATCCTTTTCTGGATCCAATCCAGATTCCAATTCACGGATAATCTTGACGAGCTTATCATCTCGCTTTTGGCTCTCACCAATCCTTTCCACAAGAGTGGGTCTTATTGATAAGTTTGCCAACATCTCAGGTTCCAATTCGCATCTAGGCCTGAAGTCAAATCCAGCTAAATACTCGAGATTCTTCCATTCAGAAAACATGGCTCCCAATCCTGCATGTCTTCGACTTAACGCATCTGCCACTGCGTTACCTTTTCCCGGAGTATAAGCTATACCAAAATCATATGATGCCAAAAACTCTAGCCAACGTTGCTGCCGAAGATTCAAATCCTTTTGGGAGAAAAGATACTTCAAAGATTTATGATCTGTAAACAACTCGAATCGAACTCCCAATAGATAATGTCTCCACATCTTCAGAGCAAATACAATCGCCGCTAACTCCAAATCATGAGTTGGGTAATTCCTTTCATGCGGCTTCAGTTGTCGACTGGCATACGCAACAACTTTATCCCTCTGCATCAGCACTGCTCCAAGTCCAGTACCACATGCGTCGGTGTAAACCCCCATCTCATCATTCCCACTTGAAATAGTCAAAACAGGAGCACTCGTCAATCGCTCTTTCAGGATTCTGAAAGCTTGCTCACACTTAGCATCCCAACTGAACACTTGGTTCTTTTTCGTCAATCCTGTTAACGGTGCAGCTACCTTGGAGAAGTCTTTGATAAACCGTCGATAATATCCTGCTAATCCAAGAAAACTTCTCACATCAGATGCATTCTTAGGCCTAACCCAATCCTGGATTGCTGCCACCTTAGCGGGATCAACCGCTATTCCACTTCCAGAAATCACATGGCCTAAGAACCTCACTTCACTCTTCCAGAAGTGACACTTCGAAAACTTAGCCTTCAGCTGATGCTTCCGCAAGATTTCCAAAACCATACGCAAGTGCGTCTTGTGCTCCTCTTCCGTTCTGGAATAAATCAGAATATCATCCACGAACACAAGTACGAACTTGTTCAACTGATCTCTGAACACTCTATTCATAAGATCCACAAAATATGCTGGCGCGTTAGTCAATCCAAACGGCATTACCAGCCACTCAAAGAAACCGGATGGTGTCCTAAAAGCAGTCTTCGGCACACTATCCTTCGCTACTCTCAACTGGTGAAATCCCGTTGCCAAATCCATCTGAGAAAACACCTTAGCTTCGTGAAGCTGATCAAACAAGTCATCTATTCTCGGCAATGGATACTTGTTCTTCTTAGTCACCTTATTCAGCTCACGATAATCGACGCACAATCTCAACGACCCATCTGCCTTGGTTGCAAACACAACTGGTGCACCCCACTCGGACACACTACGCCGAATGAATCCTTTCTGTAAAAGGTCATCAACTTGCACCCTCAACTCCTGCTGTTCCCTAGGCGCCATCCGCCTAAGAGGCATCACAACAGGTCTGGCTCCTTCAACTAGATCTATACGAAACTCGATCTCTCTATGCGGCGGCAACCCTTTGACTTCGTCAAAGACATCCTCGAATCCATTTGCGATTGGCACTAAAGACAGTCCATCCCGTGGAACAACTAGCGAATACATGAAGCTCATGAAGACGCCTTCCTCATGCTTACATCGTATCACAATCTTTCGCCCCTCCACATTCTCGACTGTCACTTCCAGCCTCTCACAATCAACCTTAGCCGCATACTTCCTAAGCCAGTCCATACCCAAAATAATTCCTAACCCCGCAAAGTTCAGAACAAAGCAATCACAAACAAAAGAGCAACCATGACTCGACACAACTAGACCACGGCATAACATACACAAACAAGACGAACCCCCAACTGGATTAGTCACAACCAATGGCTTATCAACAATATCCGGTGCCAAACCTAACCGGCCTACGAGTTCACTACAAACAAAGGAATGCGACGCTCCAGTATCAAACAGAACTCTAACTGGAACACCACATAGGAAAAGAGTACCTTGAACAACCACACTCTTTCCCTTCTCTTCAGCAGTAGGAGCTTTCGAAGACGACGGAACAGCTCCTAAAGCATAGGCTTGCACAATCTGCCTGTCCTTCCTTGGTTCTGGACAATTCTTCCTGAAATGCCCCGGCTTGTCACAGTTGTGACACTTCATTGGCACCTTCGGATTCTTACAATCCTTAGAGAAATGGCCCTTCTGCTGACAATTGTAGCAAGTCACCTCGCCTTTCGGCTTCTTCTGGCCATCCTTACCCTTTTGCTGCTGCTGCTTCCTCTTCTTATTTCCACCCTGCTGGGGTTTAGACTCTTCTCTGGTCACAGCAACAACAGATCCATCCTTAGGAAATAGACTCTCATGCCTGAGAGCTTTTTCCACAAGCTTCTCAAATGAATCATCCAAATGATCCACCAACTGCCTCCCAAGATAACTATCCAAGCCGGTCACAAACTTCTCATTCTTCTGGTAAGCAGACTCAATATATGACCGGGCATACTTGGACAAAGCTTCAAACTCAGAAACATACTCAAGAACAGATCTTCCACCCTGCTTGAGCTCCACAAACCTCTTGAATAGAACAGACTTCTGAGCTGTAGAAATGAACTTAGCTTCAAATCTGACTTGGAATTGCTCCCAAGTAATCTCTTCTTCCGGAGTAGTGATGGTAATAGAGTTCCACCAATCAGAAGCTCTCCCTTGAAGCTGCCTTGATGCCAACTTCCTCTTAGTTGCATCCTCAATTCCCAAATCACCAAAGATCCTTCTACAAGCATTTATCCATCTCTGGACTTCGATAGTTGATTCTGTTCCCAAGAAAACCTTTCCTCCAAGAGCAGTGTAGTCCTTACACAACTTAGCAAAATCCACCGGTTTTGGAGTTTGAACTTGAACTCCAACATCAACTGCCGCTCCCGGAACTGGTATCCTCCTCATGATCGAAGTCATCATAGCTTCGAACATGGCTGCATAATCAGCAGTCTCTTCAGTAGCACGGCCTTCCCTAGCAGCTGGTCTCCCTCTTCGACTCATTCTCAATATCTATAAAAAGGAATGATTAGAACATCTAGAGAAACAACTGCATAAAGGACTCAAACTCTACTAAGCTACTATATTATATATAGTAATCATCCATCAAAATACAATTACGTCTCTCATACGCAGTTACGACGGCGAGCGTTGGGTAAAATCGATTAACCAATGCTCTGATACCAAATGTGACGACCGCCCATGACCCCTGCACCGAATCTAAAGATAGAGCGCTGTAAAGTGTGCCAGGCGACCATGGACGATTGTCAAGGTAAGATTTAAAACAACAGAATCTATCGTATTACTCACAGCGCATGGACAAAATACAATAGAACATATGTATAGTGAAGCTTTACAGAAAAAAATGACATCATATAAAACTCCATAATAGTTGAATACAAGCATCCACATAGTCAATACATCCAGCCTCACTACATATCTCTCAGAGAATACAAAACAGCGGAATATCCAGTACATATAATAAGAAGATAATATGCAACCCTCTAGCTCGTCTTCGATATCAGCATCGTAAGAAGAGAACAACACCTGTCACCTGCTACCTAGTCTGCCCGTCCCAAAATGGACGAACAGCCCAAGGCAATAAGAATTAAAACATAAAGCCTTGAGTCAGACAACAGTCTTAGTGAGCAGTAAATTAACTAACAACATACCAAAAGAGCATAAAGGAAAAGGAATAGGGATACAACCCTCCCACTCCAACCTCATTCTACAGTGATAGCCCCCAGACACACACTAAGCAGAAGCAAACATAGCAGAGCATACAATTTAAAGTAAAGCTACTATCACTCGAGTCAAGGGCGATGTTTTCCAAGTACCAAGGCCTAAATCAGATAAGCACCCAGAAAATACCGCTCTTGAGTCCGAAATGACGTTACAACCAAACATCCATGACTCTGGCTATCACTGTTATCATTGCTTCGATATCACCGTTAATTGAATGACCGGCATATTCTTTCAGCCGTCCATCAAGGGCTAATGGAAACCCCGGTTCTAGACATAACTCCCGCACGTCGTCGCAGCCCGTGCCTAGGACTATCGAATCTGCCCAGAGTACTCGACCATCAACAGTTAGCCGTTGGGACTATCGAATCTGCCCAAACGTACTCTTGCTTAGAGCATGCTAGAACCTTCAACAACGATGCTATCCAAGCCTCCTAGTCATCCTCCTTGACGACTATTCTCATATCCATTCATTATCCTCAACTCGAATCATATCACCGAGTTATCAACATGCTTGGAATGATCCCGTCTGGATTAGACCAAGTCTTCATCACATGATTGCCTCGCTTCATTACATCCTCGCAAAGCCTCATCTCATCATCACATCATCAAATCTATGCATAAGAGCTTCATCATCCCGCTACATATGCCACGAGCAGCTTTCCCAATTCAAGAGCCTTTCCCTTAGCTTTTGAATCACCTTCGATCTAAATCTAATCATCAATCATCTAGTTCATAACAATCAATCAAATCAAACATCAATCCAAGCAATCAAGCATTCAAAAATGATCTAAGTAGACAATTATAACAATAATGGCATTTTCGTAATTAAAGAGTTGAAAGTCCAATAAGCATGAAAACATGGATTATATCTCTTCAAACTTGATGAATGAACTTGCATAGGTTAATATATGATAAAATGGATGTAACATCATCATGAACAATGGATCTATATGGATCTACACTTTGGATGAAGAAAATGCATGGAAATCTCTATTTTAACACCAAATCGAGCCAACAATCCGATATACTCCTTTGGATCCGTGTGAGAGATAATCACCACTCACCAAATCACCTAAACAACCTCAAATCAATACGCTTCAGATCTGGACAGCGAAGGATCAAGCTTGATCTAGCACGAATCCGCTTCAAACGATGAAATCTCTCTTGAAAAGATGAAGATCTTCAACTTTAGCTCTTGAATCTTCAATCTTGATCTTTGATTTGGATGGAAGGAAGCACTAGATTAGAGTGGAGAAAAGAAGTGAAGAAGTGTAGAAGTCGAGCTCTCAAAATGGCAGCACTTCGTCGCTTCAAAATCCGGATCCCAAAAATGAAGAGAAACTCTCCTATTTATAGCTGAAATCCCTATCTCGTCTGCCTCCATGAGTCGTTTACGACTCACGACTCAAAGCCCTATGACTCAACGACTTAACACACTTCAGCCTGTGACTCACGACAAAACAGCTATCTCCTAAGTCGTCTCCGACTTATAGCATGCGCCTACGACTCACCAGACCCCCCCTGTCTACGACTTAAATGCGCACGCCTTACTTGGTTAGACGACTCAACTACTAACTCGTATACGACTCATCACAAAGGCTACGACTCATCCACTTGCGCGAGTTATCACCTACGCGCGACTCAACAGCTTACGACTCATCCCTTAACTCGTCCACGACTTAACTGTTAGACGAGATAACCCATTCTACGACTTATCAAACAACAGGGATACGACTCATCAGATGACTTGGGTACGACTCATCAGATGACTTGGGTACGACTCATCACCTTAACTCGGTCACGACTTAACTGCTACAACTTAAGCCTTATCTCGCCCAGTCCTTAAGTCGTGCCTACCCCTTAAGTCGTTCAAACGACTTATCCTTACACCCTTAACTAGCCAAACCCCTGAGTCGCTCCTATCCCCTAAGTCGTATACGACTCACGACTTACACTAAGTCGTTCACGACTCAGGACTTAGCCATTTTCGCCTAAAATCTGAAATGGCTCAAAAACTCTAAAATCCCAGACTTTGTCGAACTTGTCGATCCGTAAAAATACGGGTCGTTACAATATTGGAGCTGAGATAATAGTTTAAACAGTTCGAAATGACAATAAGCTTGCTTTCATTAAATGCTTAGAGTACTATCCTATGCTTTTGAAATTCTTTTCCCTGCATTTATGTTTCAGTCTACAACATTCCTACTAGCCTGCACATACATATTTACCTTACTTTGCATTAACTACACCATACTTATATTATACTTTACTAGTCTACAGCCTACAACATATACCTATTTTATACAAATTCGAGATGATCATAACATTACTTTGTTTACTTGCCTTATTTTGTTTTCATACATGCCTGCACTACATATATACAAAGATAACTTATATTTTTACTTTGCATTTTTCTACATTCTTGCCTACTAACTTTAGCTATTGCATACTTGCCTTACATATTCTACAACCTGCACTATATATATATATTTGCCTAGTCATGTTTTTGTTTAGGCTCAAAGATATACAAAGTTGTATTGTCATCAAAGTTATAATATCAACCTATATATATATATATATCTAGTGTTCATATATACACTCTTACCTTATAATAAAAATTGCTATAGTTATTTGTTGTAGAATTTAAACCTAAGTATTTAAATTCAAATCATAAATGTAGTTATTTTAAAGTTATCAATTAATTACTTACCTATCATTATTTCATTTTATACTTATATTAAGTATTTATAAGGTATCTTTTAATTTAAACAAATTTTGAAAGATTCATTTCTAATTTATAAATCAAAGTTTCTTATAAGATATATATATATATAACAATTTCTATTTATATTTAAAAATCTACTAAAATTTACATTATATTATTAATAGGGTTGAAAAATAACTCATTATTAAATTAGAACAATTTATAAAAGAAATTATCACTTATTACTTGTTTACTTATTTAAATTCAAACTATATTTAAAAAGAAGAACAAAGCAACCTAATTTATAAATCTTATCCAAATTTAAACTCAAACTAAAATAAATTTAAAACAATTAATATCTTCCTAAGTATTTAAACCATACAGTAATTTATTTTAAATAGCCTTAAAACAAATATATATATATATATATTAATTCAAATTATAATTACCAAAAATATTTAAGTTAGAAAGCATATCTTAATTTATTAAATTTAAACAGATCCTGTCTATTCACAATATATATACAAGTATATAAATAAAACAATTTATTTAGCTTTTTAAAAGATAAATTATCAGCCCAATATTTATTCAGAAGAAAATTATTAGTTCAATTCAAGTCTTATTATTAATTAAAATCAGATCAATTTAATTTTTAAAGCCGATTATTAAATTGATATTGTTCAAAATTTCCGGGATGTTACATTCCTCCCCTCTTAATAGAATTTCATCCCCGAAATTTAAAACAAAGGTAATTTAATAATCTAATTAAAAATTAATTTTAAAACATAACATATATCAATCATATGTTAACAACCATAACATCCAATCAAACAAACAAACCAATCTAACTGTCCAGACAAAATTCCGGATAGAATACTCTCGAGTTTTCCCGAGTATAAATACCGGGATACTCGCCCTACAGAACCCGAACAATCTAGCTACCCAGCTACAGAGCTACCACTCATCTAGATCTACAACAAGACAGGATATCAGACTATAGACGAGCCTGACTCAATAACCAAAACTCCTTAACTGCTGGTTCTAAAACCAGAGATAACTCATACACGTACTCCCTCAAAGATATGTGAAACACACCAAATCCCAGTTATCCAGACTGACAATTCAAATCTGAAGACCCAACACTTATCCTCAGAAGAACAACAGAAAAGATCGAAAATATCTTGGAGCTGGCTTTCCACATCTTACCCAATCTTATAACTCCCTGAATCAGCGAAAACTTCAACAACAACGGAGTCTCCAACTTTGAATTCCAAATTTCCTCCGTCTCTAATCCACAAAACTCTTCGGACGATCCTGGGTTTCCTACATCCTTACTGATCAGCTCAACCCTTGCCGATACCTCTCGAAACAAACTGAACCAAAATAATCAAACAAAATGATCTTTCCAAGATCAACCAAACTCAAAACACAACTCTACTCCAAAATCAGAAGACAGATCTCACTTCTCACATTCGGAAGAGATAAAACAGATGCACCCCAATCTGACCTCAAATCCTGAAAAATTTCCTGTAGAAACTCTCAAATCCAAAACACTGCAATATCCAATTGCTTCCACACTAAACTACTGCCACCATGCTTCCACTGTGCTACTCTGATCTGAAACAAAAGAGAATGATGATGACAAACTCAAGCACAGATTGGACAACACATTCCAAAAATATGGTTCAACAGATCCAAAAAGAAAACTCAGAGGTTCCTCCAAAACCAGAGCTAGTTCACCAATCTCAAAAACCATCCTACTACTAAGCTGAACCATCGGTACCACTTCTAGAATCCAGTCGATACCAAACTCAATCTCCAGATGCTACCAAAACTCTGACTTCCTGCAAACATCCAGAAAAATTCTTTGAAACACAAGAGAACACTTAACTATCGCAAGTCACTTTTGCGATCCACCCAGCTTAATTCCAAAGATACTGCCCTCTCTAAACCAAACAGAACAGCTTACACTTATGCGGCCAATCCATCGAAGAAATGGATCTACTCTGCTGCTCCTGAAATTACCTCAAGAAAACTGCTAAACCAGAAAGCTTCCTCGCCAACACACAGAACACTCCGAGCTGCGCTGCTGACACCAATGCCAAGGAATTCCTAATCCAAAGCTCTTCGAGAAACTCGAACCTCAAACCAAACAGAAACATCCTGCTGAACACAGCCACAACACCGAAGTAGTCGCACTTCCTTAAAACTTGTTCCAAAGAAACATCTTTGGAAACATCCATAGTCACTATGTCTCATCACACAGCTACTACATCCTGAGGTATCAAGATACCATAACTTGCTTCTGTTCAACCGACAGATCCAAACTCTAGCTCATCCAACTACACCATTCAAAGCTCACTCAAGACGGTATTAGGTTTACAGTCTCGACAGATACACTTCCAACCTCAAACATTTAAACTCCAACCATCGGTAGTCGTGTTACACACACCACTATCCTATCTACCTTTATAACTTATATTGGAAAACCCGAACAGGTAACCCAACAAATAGGTAGAAATATAGATATACATATATATATATATTCAAAATTACAAATACGCTCTCTCAAGAAAGAAATCACTAAAGAGCCTAGGTATTCGCTCAACCTAGTGCTCTGATACCATGTGTGACGACCCAACTACCTACTACCAGAAAGTCGTGTCATCTTGAAGAAAGAAAGGGGTGAGAAAGTAGAAAAGACAGAGAAGAAGAAGAAACAACATCAGAATCTCAACAGCGGAACGAGTAAAATATAATATATCACATAAGAGAATACAAAGTATCATATACATCAGAGTTACACAGATAATATAACAGATACTAGACAGTTATAAACACCTATCTAGTTAATACAACTCAAATACAATACAGAGATACAACACAGAGATACCATCACAGCGGAACACTATACATATCTATAACGCTAAAGCCTCCTGCTCCATTGCTCCTCCACAATTCGTCAAAGCTAACCTGAATCCCTTGGCTACCCGTAAAAATTTGGGTACCCGAGAGTTTAAGAAAAATAGAAATAAACTCTGGGTCAGACATGGGTCTGGTATGAGTAACGAGTTAAAGTTGCTTAACTTTGAAAAGCCTTTGAAAACAAAAGGTATCACGTAAGACTTCCCACACATAAACATGGAAAAGTTTTTACCTTACGCTAACCAAAACTTTGATAGGAAATTCAATGATATTATAATAGGTCTAGGGTTTTCAAGTAAATAGAAAATAGCCGAAATTGTTACATTCATTAAATTCCAGCATACTAGGTTTACAATCAAATCCGAAGGCACTTATTGGATTTTGGATTCCATATAATGGCAGGGCTACTGGGGTACCGTCCGTCACAGTACCTGGCCTAGATCAGCGTACCGAGGACCCACCCTAAGTCCCCTACAACACAAAGCCGGAACCATCCCTTACTGGACAGTCCCAAACAAGACAACCCCAGCAGTTGTTTGCAACCAACTGCCCACACAACCGAATAAAAAGGGACATCTAGACAGGGGTATATCTTGCTCTCAAGTGGGAGCTACCCACGAAGCTTTGCTGCACCTCCCCTGTTTTAGCCATTCCCGGTTGATGAGGCTTGAGGCTACGATTACCTTTATAGAACTCATCACTTAGAATGCTCATCGAGTTACTCACCTCTAATATGAGAGCACCTTTGAAAAACAACAACTTGATTTTTCTTCGAAAACTGCTTTGAAATCTTAAAACTGGAATGGCCTTGATCTTGTTTTGAATTTGTTGAATGATGTTGTTTGAATTTAAAAAAATACTTCAGTTTGAAAAAGAAGAAAGAGTGCTTGCTTATTTTATTTTCTCTGGTTTGCTATGAATAGAACAAAGAAAAAGAAGAAGAAGATATACATGTATATATAGAGAATGGTTTCCTGGTTTTAAGCAAGATAGGTACAAAAATACATATTTTCTTTGATCAGGTATTTAGTATATTGGAGCTGAGATAATAGTTTAAACAGTTCGAAATGACAATAAGCTTGCTTTCATTAAATGCTTAGAGTACTATCCTATGCTTTTGAAATTCTTTTCCCTGCATTTATGTTTCAGTCTACAACATTCCTAATAGCCTGCACATACATATTTACCTTACTTTGCATTAACTACACCATACTTATATTATACTTTACTAGTCTACAGCCTGCAACATATACCTATTTTATACAAATTCGAGATGATCATAACATTACTTTGTTTACTTGCCTTATTTTGTTTTCATACATGCCTGCACTACATATATACAAAGATAACTTATATTTTTACTTTGCATTTTTCTACATTCTTGCCTACTAACTTTAGCTATTGCATACTTGCCTTACATATTCTACAACCTGCACTATATATATATTTGCCTAGTCATGTTTTAGTTTAGGCTCAAAGATATACAAAGTTGTATTGTCATCAAAGTTATAATATCAACCTATATATATATATATATCTAGTGTTCATATATACACTCTTACCTTATAATAAAAATTGCTATAGTTATTTGTTGTAGAATTTAAACCTAAGTATTTAAATTCAAATCATAAATGTAGTTATTTTAAAGTTATCAATTAATTACTTACCTATCATTATTTCATTTTATACTTATATTAAGTATTTATAAGGTATCTTTTAATTTAAACAAATTTTAAAAGATTCATTTCTAATTTATAAATCAAAGTTTCTTATAAGATATATATATATATATATATATATAAATATAAATTTCTATTTATATTTAAAAATCTACTAAAATTTACATTATATTATTAATAGGGTTGAAAAATAACTCATTATTAAATTAGAACAATTTATAAAAGAAATTATCACTTATTACTTGTTTACTTATTTAAATTCAAACTATATTTAAAAAGAAGAACAAAGCAACCTAATTTATAAATCTTATCCAAATTTAAACTCAAACTAAAATAAATTTAAAACAATTAATATCTTCCTAAGTATTTAAACCATACAGTAATTTATTTTAAATAGCCTTAAAACAAATATATATTAATTCAAATTATAATTACCAAAAATATTTAAGTTAGAAAGCATATCTTAATTTATTAAATTTAAACAGATCCTGTCTATTCACAATATATATACAAGTATATAAATAAAACAATTTATTTAGCTTTTTAAAAGATAAATTATCAGCCCAATATTTATTCAGAAGAAAATTATTAGTTCAATTCAAGTCTTATTATTAATTAAAATCAGATCAATTTAATTTTTAAAGCCGATTATTAAATTGATATTGTTCAAAATTTCCGGGATGTTACATGTGGTTTAGAATGTTGTTTGATAGGATTGAATTTTGAAACTAGAAAATGAAATGAGTTGAATTGATTTAAAACGAGTATGAACTTAAGTTGTGAAGTGAAAATAAACATGGGAAGGGTTTTATAAAATGTTTATAATAAACTTAAGTAAAATTTGATGGAATAGTTCTTAAGTGATATTATTACGGAAAGAAATATACTAAGTAATAAATGAATGAATAAAGTAATGCGGATAATGATTATGATTATATGGATGTAAATTAAAGAATTTGATATAGTTAGAGACTAATTGGAATAAATTCGCATAACTGTTTGTGATTCGAGTACAAAATTTCGAGATGATTTACATCGGTCCGAGTTAGAGTTTTTCACTTGATTCTTGGTGGCAAATGCTGGATATGGATTTTTGATTGATTCTAGGATTCTCTATCAAAGTATATGGCTATATAAGGAGAATGGCGTTCAAATCAAGGAATTAGATATAGGTCCACACTAGGGTGGTTGTGTGGACAATAATAGTTTAAAAGTAAAATTATGTGATTGCGCGAGCAATCAGGTATGGTTTTGCATACGATGGTATATATACATCGTATAGACCTTTAAATTAAATGTTGCATTGGAAAATGCATATTGATATGGTTATGAATAAATTGGATGGATACAATTTGTTTGATGGTTTCCCTAGGTACATTTGCTACATTTTCACATGGTTATTGTATGGTCTATGTTATATTTTGATATTACTTCCTATATACATGTTCTTATTAGTTGTTGAGTGATTAATAGGTGCGGATGGCGTATGCTTCGCATCTGGAGTTCGCTTTCGCATTATATTGAATGTATATGCTTGCTAATGCTGATAAAAAGTACACATATTGGATTACATATCGTATTTTATATTTTTCCTATGGTATGCCTCATCCTTGAAGATGAGATGTATATTTGTGATTATATATATTGTAAATTTTTTCGATCGAGCCGCGCAAAGGAGAAGCTGACGAAATTTTCCGTAAATTTAAGGCGTTGGAAAATTTTCCAAAATTTTTGGTAACTAAAATTTGATTTTTACGTTATAACTTGGAATGGTATTAGTTAGATCTATGAATGAAATTTAAGACTTAGGAAAGGATGATAACAAAGTTTCAACAGTTTTTTGGAAAGTTAAAGACTTAAAAGAATTTGGTGGCATTTTTCTTACCTTGCAAATTTCGAGGACGAAATTCTTTTAAGGAAGAAAGGATGTAACGACCAATAATTTTAGTCAATTGATTTTGAAATATTTAATTGATTTTAAATATTGAATTGTTATTTTTATAAGTCAAACTGCTTAAAATTCCAAATATAAAGATTTATTTGAATATGTGTATATTGAATTTGTGAATCTTGGATTTAATATGGACATAATGATCTTAGAAACTTGTTTAAATTTTGTTTAAATAAGAATGAAGATAGTAAACTTTAATTTATAATATTAAAGTGATTTGAATTGTTTTATAATAACTCATTTTAATTAACATGTAAAAATAGCCTTTCGAGACACTATTTCCGATTTTATGAAACTAGTGCCATTGGATCCATAATAGTGTATTATTGTATGTTAACGAATTTCATGGCGATCAGACGAATCATTTGGTCATGTGAGCTCTAAATATTTAAAAACTAATTACATAAATTAATATAATATAACTGGGGTTGAAGAGATATCTTCTGTATATGATTGAATTAGGTCTCGAGACTAGTTCCATTGAATTTAGAATGGGGTTATTACATATAGAATGCCAGGCGGCACGCCTTGTTTAGAGTTTGAGCTTTTTGAGCGATTAGAACGGGATATTATAAATAATATATACCCATATGTAACAACCCGGGATTTGCATTACCAATTAATAAATAAAGGTTAGGATTTTTATTTATTTTAATGAAGCATAAAAGGATTTGGAATAACAAAAATTTATTTGAAAAAGGCTATTTTAATTAAATGGGAAATATGGGATTTTAAAATGAGGATAAAATGTTATTTTTGGAAAGTTTAATATTTTAGGAGAGATTTTAAAACGGGTTTGGATAAGGAAAATGAGTTTTATAAACATATATGAACACTAAGACTAATTTTTGGAAACATGTAAATAACTCTCTTCTTATTGGGTTACTAAACCTAGCCCAATAACCCACCCTAAACTTCCTCTATAAATTATCTCAAACTCTCCTAACCTCATTCATTCATCCCTAATCAAAACCCTAATCATTTCCTAAAGCTTTCTTAACAAACTAATGGCCTCTATCTTCATCTCCTTCTAGTTTTAGCTTATGCAAGTCATTCTATGCAAAGGTAATGTAAATACCCACCTCAAATCCGTTTTTATATCTCTCTAATTTCCGAAATTTAATTGGTAACACATGTTTTATGTGTTTTTTGATCTTATAGCCTCCTAGTCATCTTTTGCTAACTTGGGTTGATGCTATAGTAGTCTTTGTGGCTTTCTAGAGAGGTATATTGCTAAAAACCTCTTCTAATATGTGTTTAATCATCTTTTGATTTCGGTAATCAGTTAGTAACACATGTTTTATTATGTAACATGTGAATCATAGCTCTTTGATCATCTTTGCTTTCATTTTGGGGTGTGCACATAAGGTGCTTGTGATATTGCTTCCTAAGGTAATGCTAAGCTTTGGCTCTTTGTTTCCTTTAATATAGTGTAGTAAGCATTATAGGGTAGTTAGTGATTGATATTGGGAAATTTGATGCCAAAAACTTGATAAAAACACCCCAAAATCACCAAAATCAGCATTTTTAGCTGGCTGGAATGTTTCAGCCTGAAAACAGGCTAAAACAGTGGTCTGAGTGCACCAGGGAAGGCCTGGGTTGCACCCAGGCTGCTGCCCGAGCGCAGCAGACTAGCCGGTAGTAGGCCAGCCTTGGTGGGCTGGCGTGCACACTCAACGCGGGTCCGCACTGTGCCGCCCGCTATACCCCCCAGCCCGGGCGGGATAAATCTCCAGCGCGTGGGCGCATGGCCCGCGCGACTCAATTGCTGATGCGGGCCGAAGCCCGCGTCCCTACCTCCCCAGCCCAGGCGGGCTAGGGCTTATTATTGCTTCCCCAGCCCAGGCGGGCTGGGCTTACCATATCTTCCCCAGCCCAAGCGGGCTGGGGCTTACTGTTTTTCCCCAGCCCGCCTGGGCTGGGGCTTACTAATTATTCCCCAGCCCAAGCGGGCTGGGGCTTAAAATTTTTCTCCAGCCCGCCTGGGCTGGTGCTTGTTATTTCTTCCCCAGCCCAGACGGGCTGGGGCTTGCAAATTCTCCCCAGCCTAAGCGGGCTGGGGCTTGCTCAAACCAGCTCCACCGCATGGTGCAGCCTGGTTCATAAGAACGGGCTGCACCATGCGGTGCAGCGGCTTCTATGGAATGGGCTGTACCCATTGGGTGCAGCCGGGTTTCGACCCACCGGTTGCACCATTTTGGTGCAATCGAGTCCGGGTTGCACCATTTTGGTGCAACCGCTTCAAATTGATTGTTTCTGCAATGAACTTTTGGGTTTCAATTGCGAATCAGAAATTGTCGAACTTTGGTTCACAACCAATCGGAATATTTTCGAACACGAATATTGGTTTTCAGTGATTCTATGATTTATCGATTTCTTTGAGATCTGTCTCTAGATTTCGTACACGGGTTTTATGAATTATTTTCCAAGGATTTTTCACTCCTAAATGGCTTTCGAAATTATTATATAATATTATTTTTTATTAGTAAACAATTTACTCCATAATAGGAGAGTTTTCAAAAGCCGTTTTAAATTGTTCTCAAAATCAATTATAAATCCGTTTCGAACCATTATTTTCTATAATAAAAATCTCACACTCACTTTTTAGCACGTCGAGCGAAGTGGAAAGGTGCTTAAACAGTCAGGAAATCTCCGGCCTAAGGAACCGTGTGTATTTTCTTTCCGGTTAATCCCCGACCTTTTCGATTGATCGTTTTGACCTTTGGGTCTAGTTTACCGATGATACAAGGTGGACTTTTTATTGTTTGGAATGTGAGCTTGCTATTGGTTAGTAAACCGTTTAGTGCGAACGTGGGGTATAGGACTCATTGTTAACACTTTACGGGTTCCTCTCCAAGAAGTTTGTGACACATTAGCCTCTGGGCGGCCTGTACTAGACCTCTGGGTCACCACGCCTCTGGGCACCCGTCTCTGGACACCTTTTCTATATAGCAGTTTCTTTTTTTGGCATGTGCCTCTGGGCCTTTATCCTTCTGGGAAGGATCTCGCCGTCTCGCGCGTTTCGCATCTGTGCGAATGATCGATCACAACTCTACAGTACTTGGCAATAACGACTCTGGTCGGTGCACGTGCTATACTTGTATTATCTGATGATTTTTATATCCATTCGAGTACCGCCATTCGGTGCTGGTTCTATGGAACCATACGATGTAAGTGCGATTACCTTGTGGATTCACAGTGTCTCAGGACACTGCTTTTCAGTGTTTGATTTCATTGACTTTTCTGTATATCCTCATTGCTCTTTGGAACATCGATCTTTGCTTGGGCATTGATTACAGACTCTGGTCACACATTGGATTATTGCCTATGGGCAACTTTATATAGCTTTGGCTACGCCGATGATATGAGGCGATTTCATTTATTCAACACTTTGGTGCTGATATTCTCTTTGGAGATTTTTTTTCTGTTGATTGATGATTAGGGACCGTCATTATATTCATGTGTTCCAAAATACTCTTCTCTTAGGAAAAGTACTGTTTTATTTATGTACCACATTATTATATATCTCAGTTATTACTGATTGTTTAGCTAGCTTGACTCGAGTGTTTTCGCTCGGGTCAGACCGAGTTGTTTCCGGTTAGGTCTCTGGACTTAGCTTCTGTGCTTCCGCTTGGACATTATCTGCTATGCTGATAGATAGCGCTTTTATTTGTCCACTATTCCGCTACTCTGTTATTATTTAGACTTTGATATGTACATATTTTTGACTCACATGTGTGGGCAGTGGCTTTGTACCCACTTATAGTATTTGGATCTTTATTGACGATGTATTGTTCTGAGACTCTGTGTTGTTATGTGATACTGTTTTGTGATGCTATTTCATTATGTTATTATGCTTTGTCCTGATAGATCTTTAGCCATTTGTAATTTCGTTATAAGTATTTACCGAATATGTCGAACCACCTGATTGAGAAAAAATTAAATAGATTCCACCTTTCGACGTATTCGGTAGATAGTTATAGTATAGTTACATTTGGTCGCTCCTATTATTCTCTATTCTCCGCATTAGCAGACGGAATCACCTCCGTGATTCTCTTTGCTAATGAGGGTCTTGGAGTGGGGCGTTACAGTTTGGTATCAGAGCCTGGTTTCAGGAATAAGCATAATAAACACAGAACAGATACACTTAGTACAATACATTTTAATTAGATCCGAATTAAATCAAATCCCTTCCTTAGGTTTATTGATAGATAAGTTAGGAATATGTTTAGGAATCCGTTATATTCCGTAGTCTTCCTTAATTAATTATCTATCATTGAATCATGTCTACCTCTAATTCCCATTTGACTTTCAGTATGTCTGGAAGGGGAAGAGGGAGAACCACACGTCAGACCAGTGCTGTTGGGCAGTCCAGCAACACTCATCCAGAGGGCGTGTTCATGACCACCGACCAGATCATGGAGCTGGTTCGGAACTCCCAGTCTCATTCTCAGTCTCCAACCCCAGTTGCTGATGCTCCACGCAAGTCTGCTTTTGTGCGCCTCTGCAGTGATTTTACTCATCTCGGAGGGAAGCCGTTCAGTGGCTCCGAGACGGTCTTAGAGGTCCAGGCTTGGATTCGGGTATGCGAGCGCATTTTCACTCGTATGGATATCCCGGATCATGACCGTGTTCTTATTGCTTCCAGTCAGCTTCTGAGTCGTGCCCTGGATTGGTACGAACTCCTTATTGCCGAGATCGATGAGACCACACTTACTTGGGCTCAGTTTCGTGAGAGATTTGAGCTCAAATTCATCCCAGAGTCAGAGAAGAACTCCCTTGCTCACCGCTTTCTTGATCTCAAGCAGGGGAAGTCCTCTGTATTCGACTATGTCTCTTCCTTCGAGGCCTTGTCCAAGTACGGCCTTGAGTTTATTTCTACTCCTTATAAGAGGAACCTCAAATTTGTTGAGGGCTTGAAGAAATATCTGAAGAGGCAGCTTATGCTACAGCTTGAGCTCTCATTCGAGAAGCTAGTCGATGCAGCCCTACATCTTGAGTCAGTCGAGATGGAGCATAGTGATGATGGTGGTGTGGGTTCTACAAACCCCACCAAGAAGAGGTTTCCTCCTGGCAAGTTTGGCTCTTCTTTTCATCACAAGAAGAAGAAGAAAGCGATCAGCTCTAGTTCTCAGCCTCAGATTCAGTCACAGCCTAGTGGAACACGTCCTCCGAAGAAATGCTTCAACTGCGGTTCTCCAGATCACTTTATTCGAGAGTGTCCCAAACCTCTCTATTTCACCTTCTGCAAGAAGGAGGGACACATGATCTCCGCTTGTCCTATTGCTCCAGCTAGTGCCAAGCCTACCAGGCTTAATGCTGCCAAGGCTCCTACCACTTCTGCTCAGCTTAAAGGTACACATCCTTCCGTTCTTGATGGCTCTATTTTATTTCATGGTAGATCTATTAGAGTTCTTTTTGATACGGGTGCCTCTCACTCATTCGTATCAAAGGAGCTAGTAGATGCTTTATCCTTGAATGTTACTTGTCTGGTTTCTTCACTAAGGATTGTGAATCCCATTGGTGGATCCACGACCCTTAGCTTGCTCTGTGAGAATATAGATATTGATCTTTGTGGCTTTTCTTTCCGTGTGAATCTCCACGTTATGGGGTATTTGGGCTTTGATATGATTCTTGGCATGGATTGGCTCGTTCAGCACGACGCCAAAATTATTTGTTCGGAGCGGATATTATTCATTCATCACCCTGACTCGTCCTCTCCGTTAGCTATTGTTCTTCAAGAAGTTGGGCTTTCTGATGTTACTTTATTTTCTCTCGATTCACGAGATGAGGATTTGAACTTATCTTGAATTCCTGTTGTTCGGGATTTCCCCGACGTATTCGAGCCAGTATCCGGACTGCCGCCAAAGCGAGCTATTGAGTTCCGCATCGATCTCATTCCAGGCTCTCATCTAGTTGGGCGTCCTCTTACGAGAATGTCTACTAAGGAGAATGAGGAACTCAGGAAGCAGTTAGTTGAGCTTGAAGCGAAGCAGTTCATCCGATCCAGTTCTTCACCATGGGGTGCTGCTATGGTCTTCGTTAAAAAGGCTGATGGCTCTCTTAGGCTTTGCATTGACTATCGCAAGCTCAATGAGTTGACCATCAGAAATCGCTACCCACTTCCTCGGATAGACGACATGTTTGACAAATTGAGCGGTGCGAAGGTCTTCTCTCAGCTCGACCTCGCCATCGGATTCCATCAGCTACGAGTCGCAGAAGACAGCATTCCTCTTACAGCATTTCGCACTCGTTATGGTTCTTTTGAGTGGTTGGTCATGCCGTTCGGCTTGACGAACGCTCCGGCTTTCTTCGTTGATCTCATGAATCGAGTATTCCGGGAATACATCGATAGATTCGTTCTGGTTTTCATCGACGATATTCTTGTTTATTCTAGATCCGAGGCAGAGCATGCTCGTCATCTGCGGATCGTCTTGGATACTCTTCGTCAGCATCAGCTTAGGGCCAAGCTCTCCAAGTGCCATTTCTGGGAGAGCAAGGTCAAGTTCTTGGGTCATATTGTTTCTTCTGAGGGTATTTCTGTTGATCCTGTCAAGATTGAAGCTATTCAGAATTGGAAGCAGCCTGAGAACGTTCATGATATTTGCAGCTTCCTTGGTCTGGTGGGTTATTACCGTCGATTTATCAAGGATTTCTCTCGTGTTGCACTTCCCCTCACAACTCTGACTCGTAAGGGGGTTCGTTTTATTTGGTCTGATAAGTGTGAAGTTTCTTTTCAGCGATTGAAGGAACTTCTCACTCATGCTCCTATCCTTGTGGTTCCTGAGAGTAACCAGGATCTTGTTGTTTACACCGACGCTTGTGGTAGCGGCCTCGGTGCTGTGCTTATGCAGAAAGATCGGCTAGTTGCTTACGCTTCTAGGCAGCTACGTCCGAATGAGGTTCGCTATCCTACTCATGATCTTGAGTTAGCTGCTATCGTCTTTGCCTTGAAGACGTGGCGTCATTATCTGTTGGGCGAACGTTTCAATCTCTACACCGATCATAAGTCGCTGAAGTATTTATTCAGTCAGAAGGATCTCAATATGAGGCAGCAGCGATGGCTCGAGTTTCTCGCCTCATACGATTTAGATATTTAGTATACCCCTGGCAAGGGAAATCGTGTTGCAGATGCGCTCAGTCGCAAACACTCGGCAGTTGTTTCTATGATGATTGCCAAGTGGAATGACCTTGAGACTCTATCTTTATGTGATATTAGAAATCAAGCTCCGTCTTCTGATTCTCAGATCTTGTTATTCAGCTTGGAAGCTCGACCTATTCTATTGGATCGCATTGCCCATGCTCAGCGGCGGGATCCAGAATTGTTGCGATATATTCATCTCCTTGAGTCGGGATCCAGTGATGAGACATTGTTGGATTATTCTATTGATTTTCATCGGTGTCTTCGGAGGAAGAACCGTATTGTTGTGCCATCTGATTCTTTTCTTAGGCATGACATTCTAGATGAGTGTCATCGCACTAAGTACACTATACATCCCGGGTCGAGTAAGATGTATGCTGACATGTGTCGCCTATTTTATTGGGTGGGCATGAAGAGTGATGTTGCAAGTTATGTAAGCCGTTGCATGACTTGTCAACAGATCAAAGCTGAGCATCAGCGTCCATCTGGTCTCCTTCAGCCGCTAGAGATTCCATTGTGGAAATGGGATCAGATATCCATGGATTTTATTGACGGTCTGCCTCGATCGAGGTCAGGCCATACTTCTATTTGGATCATCGTCGATCACTTGACCAAATCAGCTCATTTCATTCCTATTAAGTCCACTCGGACTGCTCCTCAGCTTGCCAAGCTATATGTGAAGGAAGTCGTTCGACTTCATGGCATTCCTAGCTCTATCGTCTGTGATCGAGACACTATCTTTACTAGTCACTTCTGGAAGTGCCTACAGTCAGCTTTGGGCTCAAAGCTGAATCTCTCGACTGCTTATCATCCTCAGACTGACGGTCAGACGGAGAGGGTGAATCGTGTTTTAGAGGATCTTTTGCGCTGTTGTATTCTGGATTTCGGAGGTAGTTGGGAGGATCACTTACCGCTTGTAGAGTTCTCCTACCACAACAGCTTTCAGTCTAGTATTGGCATGGCTCCTTTCGAGGCTCTTTACGGAAGGCCATGTCATTCTCCTGCGTGTTGGTTAGAATCTGGCGAGAAGCTCCTTCTTGGTCCAGATTCAGTTCGGGAATCTTCTGAGAAGATTATTCTTATTCGTCAGAGAATGAAAGAGGCGCAGAATCGTCAAAAATCCTACGCGGACAACCGTAGGAAGCCTCTTGAGTTCTCCATTGGTGATCATGTCTTTATTTGGATATCTCCTATGAAAGGGGTTGTGAGTTTCAGCTCTACAGGGAAGTTGGCTCCTCGCTATGTTGGACCATTTCCTATTACGGAACGCATCGGCCCCGTGGCTTATCGTGTGGCTCTACCTGCTCACTTCTCTGGAAGCACGACGTGTTCCATGTTTCCCAGCTTCGCATGTGTGTCCGCGATCCTGATTCTATCATTGAGTTGCATGCTGTGCCTGATTTAGAGATCTTACCTGATTTATCTTTGGAGCAGCAACCTCTTCGTGTGCTTGATTCGGAGGTTAGACGCCTTCGCAACAAAGAGGTTCCACTCGTGAAGATTCAATGGTCACTGAATCATAAGGACTGCACTTGGGAGACCAGAGAATCTATCGAACGCTCTTATCCTGGCTTTCTCCCATCTTCTTCTGCGGGTGAGAATTCTCTATTTTATCTCTATCACTTCTTTTGGGTATTTGACGTTATAGACGACATCTATCTTAAGGAATTGCGGGGACGCAATTTTCTTAAGGGGGGGAGTCTGTAACAACCCGGGATTTGCATTACCAATTAATAAATAAAGGTTAGGATTTTTATTTATTTTAATAAGCATAAAAGGATTTTGGAATAACAAAAATTTATTTGAAAAAGGCTATTTTAATTAAATGGGAAATATGGGATTTTAAAATGAGGATAAAATGTTATTTTTGGAAAGTTTAATATTTTAGGAGAGATTTTAAAACGGGTTTGGATAAGGAAAATGAGTTTTATAAACATATATGAACACTTAGACTAATTTTTGAAAACATGTAAATAACTCTCTTCTTATTGGGTTACTAAACCTAGCCCAATAACCCACACTAAACCTCCTCTATAAATTATCTCAAACTCTCCTAACCTCATTCATTCATCCCTAATCAAAACCCTAATCATTTCCTAAAGCTTTCTTAACAAAAAAATGGCCTCTATCTTCATCTCCTTCTAGTTTTAGCTTATGCAAGTCATTCTATGCAAAGGTAATGCAAATACCCACCTCAAATCCGTTTTTATATCTCTCTAATTTCTGAAATTTAATTGGTAACACATGTTTTATGTGTTTTTTTGATCTTATAGCCTCCTAATCATCTTTTGCTAACTTGGGTTGATGCTATAGTAGTCTTTGTGGCTTTCTAGAGAGATATATTGCTAAAAACCTCTTCTAATATGTGTTTAATCATCTTCTGATTTCGGTAATCAGTTAGTAACACATGTTTTATTATGTAACATGTGAATCATAGCTCTTTGATCATCTTTGCTTTCATTTTGGGGTGTGCACATAAGGTGCTTGTGATATTGCTTCCTAAGGTAATGCTAAGCTTTGGCTCTTTGTTTCCTTTAATATAGTGTAGTAAGCATTATAGGGTAGTTAGTGATTGATATTGGGAAATTTGATGCCAAAAACTTGATAAAAACACCCCAAAATCACCAAAATCAGCATTTTTAGCTGGCTGGAATGTTTCAGCCTGAAAACAGGCTGAAACAGTGGTCTGAGTGCACCAGGGCAGGCCTGGGTTGCACCCAGGATGCTGCCCGGGCGCAGTAGGCTAGCCGGTTGGGCTAGCCGGTAGCAGGCCAGCCTTGGTGGGCTGGCGTGCACACTCAACGCGGGTCCGCACTGTGCGGCCCGCTATACCCCCCCAGCCCGGGCGGGCTAAATCTCCAGCGCACGGGCGCATGGCCCACGCGACTCAATTGCTGACGCGGGCCGAAGCCCGCGTCCCTACCTCCCCAGCCCAGGCGGGCTGGGGCTTATTATTGCTTCCCCAGCCCAGGCGGGCTGGGCTTACCATATCTTCCCCAGCCCAAGCGGGCTGGGGCTAACCGTTTTTCCCCAGCCCGCCTGGGCTGGGGCTTACTAATTATTCCCCAGCCTAGGCGGGCTGGGGCTTAATATTTTTCCCCAGCCCGCCTGGGCTGGGGCTTGTTATTTCTTCCCCAGCCCAGACGGGCTGGGGCTTGCAAATTCTCCCAAGCCCAAGCGGGCTGGGGCTTGATCAAACCAGCTGCACCGCATGGTGCAGCCTGGTTCACAAGAACGGGCTGCACCATGCGGTGCAGCCGGCTTCTATGGAATGGGCTGCACCCATTGGGTGCAGCCGGGTTCCGACCCACCGGTTGCACCATTTTGGTGCAACCGAGTCCGGGTTGCACCATTTTGGTGCAACCGCTTCAAATTGATTGTTTCTGCAATGAACTTTTGGGTTTCAATTGCGAATCAGAAATTGTCGAACTTTGGTTGACAACCAATCGGAATATTTTCCAACACGAATATTGGTTTTCAGTGATTCTATGATTTATCGATTTTTTTGAGATCTGTCTCTAGATATCGTACACGGGTTTTATGAATTATTTTCCAAGGATTTTTCCCTCCTAAATGGCTTTCGAAATTATTATATAATATTATTTTTAATTAGTAAACTATTTACTCCATAATAGGAGAGTTTTCAAAAGCCGTTTTAAAGTGTTCTCAAAATCAATTATAAATCCGTTTCGAACCATTATTTTCTATAATAAAAATCTCACATTCACTTTTTAGCACATCGAGCGAAGTGGAAAGGTGCTTAAATGGTTAGGAAATCTCCGGCCTATGGAACCGTGTGTATTTTCTTTCCGGTTAATCCCCGACCTATTCAGTTGATCGTTTTGACCTTTGGGTCTAGTTTACCGATGATACGAGGTGGACTTTTTATTGTTTGGAATGTGAGCTTGCTATTGGTTAGTAAACCGTTTAGTGCGAACGTGGGGTATGGGACTCATTGTTAACACTTTACGGGTTCCTCTCCAAGAAGTTTGTGACACATTAGCTTCTGGGCGGCCAGTACTGGACCTCTGGGTCACCACGCCTCTGGGCAACGATCTCTGGACACCTTTTCTATGGAGCAGTTTCTTTTTTCGGCATGTGCCTCTGGGCCTTTATCCTTTTGGGAAGGATCTCGTCGTCTCGCGCATTCCGCATCCGTGCGAGTGATCGATCACAACTCTACAGTACTTGGCAATAACGACTTCGGTCGGTGCACGTGCTATACTTGTATTATCTGATGATTTTTATATCCATTCGAGTACCGCCATTCGGTGTTGGTTCTATGGAACCATACGATGTAAGTGCGATTACCTTGTGGATTCACAGTGTCTCAGGACACTGCTTTTCAGTGTTTGATTTCATTGACTTTTCAATATATCCCCATTGCTCTTTGGAGCATCGATCTTTGCTTGGGCATTGATTACAGACTCTGGTCACACATAGGATTATTGCCTATGGGCAACTTTATATAGCTTTGGCTACGCCGATGATATGACGCGATTTTATTTATTCAACACTTTGGTGCTGATATTCTCTTTGGAGATTTTTTTTCTGTTGATTGATGATTAGGGACCGTCATTATATTCATGTGGTCCAAAATACTCTTCTCTTAGGAAAAGTACTGTTTTATTTATGTACCGCATTATTATATATCTCAGTTATTACTGATTGTTTAGCTAGCCTGACCCGAGTGTTTTCGCTCGGGTCAGACCGAGTTGTTTCAGGTTAGGTCTCTGGACTTAGCTTCTGTGCTTCCGCTTGGACATTATCTGCTATGCTGATAGATAGCGCTTTTATTTGTCCACTATTCCGCTACTCTGTTATTATTCAGACTTTGATATGTACATATTTTTGACTCACATGTGTGGGCAGTGGCTTTGTACCCACTTATAGTATTTGGATCTGTTTTGACGATGTATTGTTCTGAGACTCTGTGCTGTTATGTGATATTGTTCTGTGATTCTATTTCATTATGTTATTATGCTTTGTCCTGATAGATCTTTAGCCATTTGTAATTTCGTTATAAGTATTTACCGAATATGTCGAACCACCTGATTGAGAAAAATTTAAATAGATTCCACCTTTCGACGTATTCGGTAGATAGTTATAGTATAGTTACATTTGGTTGCTCCTATTATTCTCTATTCTCCGCATTAGCAGACGGAATCATCTCCGTGATTCTCTTTGCTAATGAGGGTCTTGGAGTGGGGCGTTACACCATATAACAACCCATACTCAACCCATACTTCCATCATGTCTTGACCATGCCTCATCTGCCTTTATAAGTCAGTCGTTAGCCTGTATCATAGAAAGTATGTTTTTATAAACTTTAAAAATCAAAATCCTACCATATACTAAATGAAAAATCATGAAACAAAATTTGAAAATCTTGTTTTGGCCTAAGCTTCGATTTGAGATAGGTATCAAAAGGTGCAATGGATTCATAATGTCAAGGAGAAGTGGTGGTCAAAGTTTATCGAGTCGCAATAGCTTGGGGAGTCAAGACGTATGATCGGCTAAAGGGGAGGATGAGGTCGTGATTTGATATGGGAAGGTGGAGGTGATAATGTGGGGTCCGGTGGATGGAGATCGCGAAGAGAAGTTCAACGGTGCAATGGAAATTGAATTTCGTCGAGTGTGGTTTGCAGGGCGACATGCGTGCATGATCGGTGGTGGGTGTTTCACGTGTACAGGGAGGGTAATTAGTTAATGGAGGAAGAAAGGTCAATGTTGTAATTATAGATTAATTTAATAATTGAAGAGTTTAATACATAAATTAATGTTTCGAACTTGTATGTTGAATAACTTCTTCATACAAGGTCCAATCGAGGTGCGAATTTTTGCGTTGTGCTCGTAACGACGAAAGCTTCACAATAGAACTAGTTTGGTCAAATTATGAACTAGTGGAAATTTGGGCTAAAATCGAACGTTCGATTTTAGTTTCAAAACGGAACACCTCGACGGCAACAGAAATTTCGATGAGTTAAACTCACCTTTTTGGCTAATAGTAATATTATATAGTTGATAAAAAATTTGATTGGATGTTTGGATGATTTACTGTTTGGTAGTTGGTTTGGATATATTCCTACCCTTGGAGCGAATGACCTTTTATATATACCCGCCTAGTAGCTGATAACTTATATTATATAATTATATATGTAATGTCCTGAAATTTTCAACCATTCGCATCCATACATGATAGATTTGAATTGCTCAAAATATCAGATTTGTTAATTTAAAATTTTGCAAAACTCAGCATATACAGTAAATAAAATAACCACAGAATCATAGACACAGAGTAATATAACAATAATGCAGCGGAAACAAAAGAATAGTAGTTCATGAAGCTACTATATATATAACAGAGTTAAATAAGATACAACAGAGGTCTCGAATACATAGATATCTCAATACAATAGTCAAATACAAGATTTGAATACATCACTAGAATCAACTGAATAACTGAAAGCTGGATAAATAGCTAGATCTCCAAGCGAAGCTCCAACTCTAAAGGTGAGTCTCGAACACTGAGCCACTCAGTCTGACTCGAGCATAAAGCAAAACACAGAACACTCGAGTCAGAATTAACATTCTTATATCAATAAATCCAACTCAAGTGAAATATCAACTGAAATACAAGTAACTTAAAGGATGTTTGGGATAACCATCCTTTAAGGATCCGTTAAACTATCTACTATGTAGTATAATACGCTATTATAATAATGTCTAAAGTAAAGTATACTATTTAAAATAGCGTTAAGGCTTTACAATTTCCACCTTAACACATTTTTAGGTATGCCAATACCTAAACAGTACCGTAATACCCCATAAACTGGAGCTACCAGAGGATACTCCATAGGTACGACACAAATCAAACTCGTAGTAAAGCATGCTAGGGTAGGTGACACGACACAACTAGACAATGCCAGGGTAGATATACCAATTACACTTCTGGGCCGATGGTAACGCAGAGCCACAGTAATCGCCCACCTCGAGCCACACTCCCGAATCAAGGGTGTGCACCAAATCAATCACAAAGTAATAGAATGGCATACGATTGAGTGTGTCCGATCAGAGGAGCTACCTCATTAGCCCATCGATTGCTCCTGTTTTAGCCACCTTATGCCAACTCACGGGAGTTGGGTCCACGTATATACCTCATATAGAATCGTCGCCACCATCCTACTCCATTCTGGAATCTCCACCGCGTACATGGTTGTTAAAGTGGTTTTCGGTATTGACAGAGTGTATGCCCATATCTGATCCCGGTCTCTTTAACAACCAAATGTTATTATAACACAGCGGTCATTTTTCAAAATAGTTTATACTTCAAAAACCAAAATATCATTTCCATTTCAAAACCATATCAGTACGATATCATTTTCACTTCAAAACCATATTAATACAATATCATTTTCACTTCAAATATATCCATTTCCAAAATCATATTACTTTCCGAAGTTATAACACTTCCGAAACCAAAACACTTTGAAATCATAATATTTTGGAAAACCTTAACTTTGAAATCATAACTTCCACCCTTAAACAGTTTAGATATTAATAATAGTATATATAATAAAATAGTTTATAAAGTAAAATAGTTTATATAAAATAGTTATAAGTTAAAATAGTTTATATTAAAATAGTTTATATTAAAATTAGTTTATATAAAATATAGTTTATATTAAAAATAGTTTATATAAAATAGTTATAAGTTAAAATAGTTTATATTAAAATAGTTTATATTAAGTAGTTTATATTAAATATAGTTTATATTAAAAATAGTTTATATAAAAATAATCTATAATGTAAAAATTATGAATAGTTTAAATATAATTTAAATTTACTTTATATAATAAAATAGCCTCCTCAACCTTTAAAAATCGATTCAAATCAATTCGAATTTCAAATTCAAATTTAATCCAATCTCAAATCATCAATTTCAATTTCAATTCAATTAAATATTCCAAATTATATCGACTTCAAATACCGATTTGAAATACAAAATAAACCATTAATTTCAATACATTTCAAAGCTTTAAATATTCCACATTTCCAAAACTAAATTTGATAAATCCATTTATATCTCTATTTAATTTCATTACATTTAGTTTCTGAAATATTTATTTAATCATTTCAATAACATATAAATACAACTTCAATTTACAAATTTAAATAAAGAAAATATCCCATTTAAATTTATATAAGTTTGAAATATTCATTTAAGTCACCTTTAATCAAATTCAAGTTATAAAACATCTCTTAAAATTCCGAATTTAAATAAATTTCAAATCAAACTTATTTAAGTATAATCCTTAAATAATTAAAATTCCAAATCAATTTCAAATTTATCTTTCAACCTGAAACATTTTAAACTCTATATTTAGAAATATAAATTTTACATAAATACTTAAACATATTTTCTATTGATTAAATAAACTTTATTAAATAAACTTTAATAAATCTTTGAAGTCAATATTTATTAAAACCATATATTTCTTTTCAAAACCATAGAAATCGTTTTCAAAATATTTATATAAAAACCAACGGTGTCTATATATAATTTTCTATCCTATGGTTAAGTGATACAGATATTTATCATTTCAATCCGCAATTTAAATATATATACGGGTATATATCTTTTTAACCCGCAATCCCAAATTCAATTCAAATGAAAATCGCTTGGGTTTATCATTTCAACCCATAACGATTTTCTCCTATTCTACAGATCGTTCGGGTATGTATCATTTCAACCCATAGTGAATTCTATACTAACAGGGGACTTGCAGAGTGATAACAGACATGATAATAATATAACAGGCATATATCATCAGTGATAAATAACAGATAATGGTGTCAGATGTCACAGGTGAACATATAGCATATATATAACAGTGTAAATAACTAACAGCATCATATTTCAATTGTCGTTTCAATTGAAATCAAATTTAATAAATATAAGAACGTTAATCATGAGTGATTGCTCACCTTTTGAGGCTAGAGATATTGATAATGAAGTTGAGTTACGAATCCAGCACGAATTCCAATGCAAAGTGAGATGGACACGAATTCGATGAACAAAGCTGATAATAAATGGGAATCGATGAGACAATTAGAATAACTTGATAGAAACAGCAAATATAGATTATTATTATTATTATTACTATTTCTACGAAATCAATATTTAAATTTAAAACAAATATCAAAATAACATACATATAATTAAAATTATCGTTTTAAATAATATATTTGAGATAAATACTTATATAGATATAAACATATCACACGCATATATAACAAAAAACAACAGTCTTATATAAACCATATATATATAACATATACGTATATACACATGCAAATTCAAAATTATAGGAATTGCATAAACAACATATATAACTAATATTTATAACAACTTATATACAGTGACCCATATATAAACAACAACTTTACACTATATAAAATATTTAGCTACTCGAGCAACTAAAACTAGACATATTATACTATCTATACTGTAAGCATGTAAGCTAGTATATATAGACATCTACTGTAAAACTGCAATATAAACTTTTATATACATTAAAACTAAATATACTAAAATAACATGAAACTTTTATACATATATATTAACAACTATGCAGACCATAACCATATATATATATATATATATATTTAAAGTCATACCCATAACATACTTCTTTTAAAATCAAATATACTGTACATTATAACATCCTATATACTATATATATATACTAAACAGAACTCGTGCAGACTCATATATAAGAAGACCTATACTAATGCACACATATAGATAGTAGTGGACTGATATAAAATATTATAACATATATATACAACTTATATAGCTTATACAGTTTATATATAGCAAATAGTTAGTAAATAAAAATAAAAGAAACTGTTGAAACTGTATATAAAATACTACCTTATACATTCATATATAACTAAACTATTATTTACATATATACTTACAGTATAACAACTGTTATATATATACTTTATATATATATATATGTATCAAAGGAGATTGGCCCAGACAGGCAGGTGGAGGACGAGTATGGGTTTGTGAACGGCGCGCAGTTCGAGGTGGGGATGGGCTGTGGCCGATGGGTGGCTGCTACAAGAGGGATGGAGGATAAAGAAATGGTGGACACATGGTGGAGCGAGGTCCTTGGTTATTGAGTTGGCTGTCGTCGTTAGTGGTTCGGTGTTGCTGTGTTTGTGGGTGATGCCAGTGGGCGGTGGAAGAGGCTGAACAATGGTAGGCTTGGAGGGTTTTGCATGGAAAGACATGGTAGGAAAGAGGGAGAATGTGGACGGCGAGCAACAATTTGAAGCAGCTCGAATATGAAGGAGATGACCAACGGAAATTATATGATATTTATTTTATTTCTTCAACCGCTGATAGCAAATAGAAAGGAAGAAAGAATGAGCAGAGAAATGAACCAGTTGATAATAAATTGAAACCAGAGAATTGGAAAGTCAAATTATTAAAAATTTTAGGAACATTAAAAGGTTAGTGACTATACAGTTTCATAATAGATAACCAATGGTCACAAGAAAACAGAGGGTTCAAAATCTATCCGATTAACCGTTTCACGGTTTTGTCGCGTACCGGACACTGAAACACAGATATGAATATATTGCGAAAATCAGCACAATGAGACGATCAAAACAATATACAGATATCAGTTGTACGATCATCCAATCAAAAGTCGATATCGGTACCGAAAATGCTGCTATTCTGCCGAAAATAAGAAAAACGGAGCAATAGCAGTCAAAATTTAACGAAACGAAGGATGACGTCTCACTCAGAAGATGATTTACAAATTTTCTATATAAAAATATTCAGATTTGGAAAACATTTGATTATCATCAATATTAACTGATTTTGAAATAGAATTGCACAAGAAAATAAACTTCCATATTTTCTTATGAAAATTTACCATTGCTATGTTTAAATAGGCGTATCCCAAATATCAAATTTTTATTTCAAAATTTAATTACTTAAAATTTCACAAAATTTAGTTAATTACGTTATTAAAACAAATAAAAATTATTAAAATTTTATGGGTCGTTACACTCTCCCCCACTCAAAACTTTTCGTCCCCGAAAAGGAACGAGGTAGGAGAATATAAACAACTAGAAAGAAAATGGATTGAAATACAAATAAAACAATTAATTTAAAACCATATAAATTTCAATTTTAAATTAATTAATATTCAGCTATTGATTTAAATTCAAGGTATTTCATTAAGTTGATTTAATTTTAATTTATTAATCCCTTCAAAATAAAATTTATTTTATTTATCTCATTTATTATTCAATCAACTTATTATTCCATTCATCTCTATTAACATTTTTATAATCAAAATTAAGTGTATAACATTTATTATAAACACTCAAATTTTATTTATAAAACATCTTATATTGTACATTATCCAATTACATATTCAACCCTTGAATAATTTAGGTAATTTATATTAGAATAAAATTAGGTATTATACAAGTAAACTTTCCAATTCAATCATTTCAAATTCAATCATTTCAAATTCAATCATTTCAAATTCAAATATTTATTCAAAATTTTGACTTCAGTTTATAATTAAAATCATTCCTCAACAAAATTTAAGAATTAAATTCCCAATTCACTTCAAACCATTTAAAGATAATTATGTATATACTATATATATCAAATCAATTTAAAATTTAAAATAATATACCTATATATATATATAAATCAAATCATACTTAAGAGATTCAAATCAAATTAATTTCTAAAACAAAAGTGTAGCAAAGCTACTGAATGGTCTCCCCACTTCGAAACTCGAAAATGAATGTCGATGATGTGACCGCCATCACCGAAATTATTTTCCAGCGACAAAAGAGAAAAGTAATGATTTAAACATTTACAATTCTTTGAAACAATTTCTATTCGAAAATACTTTAAATAATATACATTTTAAAACTCTAAAACCAGAGTTTGAAAACACCGGAAATTAAATTCTCAAATTCCTGATTTAAATTCATTTCAAATTCCAAATCAATTTATAAACCATGTTTATAAATTCATTTATAGAACAATAAATGAAAATCAAATATTATCAATTCAAACAACAATTCCATTAACTTATTAAATTCCAAAAAAAAATTAATTATATTAAAACTAATATATTTATAATATAATCATACAAATTTATTTCATTTATCAAATTTGAAAATAATATTGTGTCAGTTTGCTCTGTTCAAGTGTTTTGGAATTTCTATCGATAACGTTGATCAGACGAATCGATCGAAAACCCAAATCAACATCAACAACTCAAACAACACAATATATAAAACATTTTTATATTAATTACTGTTGAATATGCGACTATATGATTTTTGTTTGATGATAAAATAAACATATATATGTATTCTTTTAAATGTATTTGTTAATGTACTATTTTATTTTTCACATAATTAAATAAATATTTGCTGAATAAAATAAATAACACAGAATTTAAATTCAAATGAATATTTTATTCAAACAAATATTTATTACAATTTTGAATAGTACAAATTTGAGCTCTCACTATATAAATACAAATTTCAATTACAATTACATCACAATTTTTCATTTACAAATGTCCTCACTACATATCGCTCATTCACTCGTATTTTATCTTCAACTTCATTCCAGATTGAATCCAGCATCTGAGCAATCTGCAAAAATACGCACTGACGTAGTAAAATTGAAAAGGAAATATTTTTGTAGTGTAAAATAAAATGTATTTTTGAAAATTTTATTTACCTCAGTTATTTGGGTTTTTCGTCATCATTTAACTCTAAATTCATCATACACGAACAGCTTGTGACATGCATAGTGTATCAATGTACATGCCACAAGGCCGTGCACACCAATATACAATTGATAAATTTACGGGGATAGGTGAGCACAAGGTCAAACCCAAATTAAAAGCCGGGTTCAACTCAAGTGAAACACAAATAAAGTCACGATATTAGCACAAGGTCAAACCCGAGCTATAAGCTGGATTCAACGCAGGTGCAATCCAAATATAAGTTCAAATTCAACTGGAAATGAAGGCATAAGCACATGCACCAGTGAAATGAAGTACAGATGCACCACTTCACAAATACTACAAGAAAATGCACTACTGACTCAATTTCAATGCAAACCAGAAATGGGCTCAAAGCAAATCAAGACCACATGGTATGAAATCAATGGAACCGAATCACAAAACAATGTACACTTTGTAACGACCCAAACTTTTAGTGGTTTTATTTATTTAATTAATTGAATTTTTGTGAAATTATAAATAATAAAATTTTGGAAATAAAAATTTAATATTTGGAATACGTCTATTTCAACATAGCAATTGGTAAATTTTCATCTGATTATATGGAAATTTATTTTCTAGTATAACTTTATTCCAATTCAAATCAGTTAAAATTGATGATAATAAATTTATTTCAAAACCTGAATATTTTTCTATAGAAAATTTCTAAATTTTCTTCTGAGTCAGATGTCATCTTTCGTTTTTCCAAATTTGGACTTCTATTGCTCCGTTTATCTTAATTCTGGCAGAATAGCAGCATTTCAGGTACCGATTATCGACTTTTGATCGGATGATCGTACCACTAATATCTGTATATCGTTTTGTTCGCCTCATCGTGTAGATCTCCGTAGTATATTAAATTCTTTGTTTTGAATTTCGATACGTGGTGAAACCCGTGAAAACGGTTAACTGTACGGGTATCACTTTTACACTTTTAATAGTGGTGTCCATTCAAATTTCAAACCGGAATTTACAGCAGCTAGCATTTATTATAACATTCTTTATTGACTAAAATTCAGCCGTTGCTCCCATCTAATTTTTATACGTTTTACATTCAATACATTTTTCGAACCGTTCTTTTTCTTTAAATATGAAATTCTTGCCTGCTCTCCTCTTCTCCATTCTGGCGGCTGAAACCCAAACCTTGATTGCCTCTAACCCAACGTCCTCTATTCTTACATATACATAAATACACGCTATCACTATTTGCATATGTTTGTTTTTCTCTGCCGATCAAACCCACTTGCACCGTTCGCCCACAACTTCCACCCAAAACCCAACAACCACGGCTTCTCTCCACTTCCCCCATTTAGATCCGGCCTTCCCTGTCAACCCTCTGCCATCCACCGCCCTCCCTGTTGCCACGTGTATTCACCACCGAGGCCGAGCCTCTAACCTTCCTCCCACGACAGCCTACCCGCGTCCTTCACTGTCCCACCTCTTCTCCTCGTGCGCTCAGGTAGCAGACTGCTGACCACCATCTTCCTCCTTTGTTGACGTATATTAAGTTTATATAAACTTAGTTTGTGGATCTCTTTTATAGATAGTATATACATCAGTTTATGTTAGTAAGTTATAGGGTATACGTATACATATGTATGTTAAAGGTATTATTTTATATGTCATACTTTAAGCTGTTGTTGTATAGTATATAACTTATATATTAGTATTATATTTGATTTATAAAAATATATATATCACTGTCTGTTTACGGATCTGGTTTTATAAGTATAGTGGTTTTATTTATATTACTTTTCTAATAAATGGGTTTTATAAATTTATCTTCCCTTTAATTCGCAGTTTGTATATATGTTTATACTATAACCGCATACTAGCATGTATATATCTTTAGTTGTGGTCTGCATTTATATAGATAGGTATTGAAAGTTTGCCTGGAAATCTATAGATATTTTATATAATTTATATATGGGCTGCTATATTGTAACGACCCCGAAATTTAATTTTATTTACATCGATAATTAAATGAATTTTTGAATAAAAATTTGTAAAATTAATTTTTTTTTTATGGATTGATTGATTGCGAGTTCCCCCGACTGTCTTAGAATCTATATTAAGTCATATGAATTTAAACGATTTATATATATATTGATTACTGAATTTAAGTCTTAATATAAATGGTTTAAAGATAAATTTAAAAATAAATGAAAATAAAATAATAAAAACAAATGCAAAATACTTAAGCTAATAATATAAGACAATAAATGTGAAGTAAAATAATTATAGAATCTTATTTAAAATAATAGAACAAAAGCATAGAAATAAAACAATACATAAGTCAATTCTTTATAACAATAGTTTTTATAGCTTTATATCTATATACATGAAGTATAAAACAAAACATTTAAATACTATCAGCCCCGAAAAGAAGAAAACAAAATGAGTATATGTTGTACACCTTAATTAATAAAAGATCACTTCAACATGCCTTTTGTACACAAGAGATATGTACCAGCCAAAGTCAAGTATGACTAAAACAAAGATATTAGTGTATAAGTTATATATGAGATCTGCAGCCACCACCAATTTAAATCTTTGTACAGCCGAAGTATTGCAAAGGAAGACATAAAGTACGCAGCAATTAATGTTAGGATCTTGAGTACCCAACATATTATCATCTCAGCCTCCACAAAGAAAAAATATCACTGCTACAAATTTGTACAAACAATATAATACCCTGTACAAAGTTATAATCCCTGTCTACTTCATTTTCTATATACCTATCAAACTTCTCATTTCAACTTCATTCCAGTTCGTTCCTTTTCACTGAGAAAAGAAAAAAAAAACTAAAGTAAATGTCATTTAAACTCAAACAAGCTTCTACTAAAAACAACAGCAATTAGATTCATGAAGTAAAACAAATCATTGTAGGCCAACAGCATTTCCAGATTTTGGTTCAAAGCTTCTCTGTTTCAAAAATTCAAGTTTTTCAAGCCTGTACAAGTTGAGTTCTCTGTTTTTTCTTTTACAAGGTGAGCAACTCCTATTCTTCGAGGCTTAACTGTTTTGATTTCTTGTCGTTTGTGAGCAAACCTTCTTTGTTTCCTTTACCAGTGAGTAAACATAATAAATAAATAAAAAGGGCTTGAGTATATTTGAATCTGAGATATTCATAAAACATTTTATGATACATAAGAATTTTTTTATATATAGCCCTGTCTATATGAATGGTTCTGTGAAATCTTGTTTACTGTTCTTTGCTGTTTTGATTTACAGGGTATAATAGTTATTCAAAAATTTCAAACTTCTTCATCAAATCACTTATAGGCCTACAGTTTAAAATAAAAGAAGTTGTTCAGACATAAAACAAGCCTTTAAAATTTGTTCTGAACATATTGGTGAAAGCATATCAACTGGGAACCTGTTTTATAGTCAATATGCCTCATTATGTCAAAGTTTGAACATGATAAATTGTTGATTCAATTATATAATCTGAATCTACCTTCGAGAATAAGATTTTTAAAACAAAAATGGATTTTTTTAGTACAGTATTTTACTAGAAATTCGTAGTTGATTAGAAAATGCATTTCGATCAAATCCTGGTGGCCGAAGAATTTTCGAATGATGAAACTTGGCATGGAGCAAGTACGACCATCAATGATTTCAGGAAAAATGAAAACAAAATTTTTTGTTGCAAGAATAGATAGGACGAAGTGAAACTAGGGTTTTAGTTCACGTTTTGGCCTTGGTCGGAGTTCGATAAACTGCGGCGTCTTCAGTGGACCGGAGGTAGCCGGACATGGGGGAATCAAGGCGTTGGACATCGATGAAGCTTCGGGTACGTTTGCGTGGCCTCTGGTGGTTTAGATCGTCGTCGCGAGGAAGATTTACAGGTTGGAGTTTTTGTTCCAGTTGGGTCGAGTAGTTCGATCTCAAATTCGTTGTCGGTTCGCCGATCTGGGTGGTCTGAGAGTGTGAGAAGATCGTCGTCGGCTTATGGGTGGTCGCAGCATCAACCGGAGGCGGTCGGAATCTCTGTGCACGTGTACGTGCGTGCACGCGTATACTTGTGTGTCTGGGTGAAGTTGTGGGGAAGAAAATGGGTCTCGAGTTCATTCTCGGGTTTGTGTTCGGGAAGTTTTGAATTTTGCTCGCGAATTTTGAACGAAGGCTCGAGTTTCATTAAAACTCGCTCGGGTCAGAGAGTTGTTCCAGGCTTTGAACCTGAACTGATCTGTTTTGAAAATTTAAGACTAAATTCAAATTTTAAATCAAAGGTTAAATATAACTTCGAGTCAGTTTGGACACTTAGTTGTAAATAAATAAAGTTTTAAGTTAAATTTATTTCTAACTTAAAGTGGTTAAGTGTTTAAAAGTGTTTTTAAAGGAATTTGAAATTCAAGTTGAAAATGAATGTTTTACAAATATCGATATGAATGATTTTATCTTAAAGTTAAATTAGAATTTAATAAATTATAATTCATTCAATTATTAAGGGAATTAAATGGATAATTAATTCATGTGATAAATTAATGAAATAGATAATTGCTTAAATTTATTAAGGTTTTTAAACTTAAAGTTAAGATTAATTATGCTTAGAACAATTAATTTGTAAATTAAAGATTTTTAATAAAAAAAATTAATTAATGATTAAAGCTGATAGACCAAGTGATTAAGCAACAATTACTTGAAGAATAATGTAATACATTAATTAGGATGATTAATTTGAGAAAAAATTAATTAATTAAAAGATAATTAAACAATTAAAGGTTAATTATTTAATAATTAAATATTGATTAATTAATAATCAAAGGTTAGTAAATTTTTTATCAATGATTTAATAATAAATGATTAAAGAATAACTAATCAAAATGATTTGTAAATTATTAATGTAATTAACCAGGATGAGCGACTAATCTGATTTAAATAAATCAGACAATTAATTAATTTCACTTATGAATGTTTGGATTTCGTTGAATGACTTGATTGTTTGATATCCCTGATATATGATGCTTTGTGATATACCCTGATTTATGCTGTGATTTGTAATTTACTTAGCTGTAATTTCTATTTCTGTGATATATTACTATGTGAATATGAAAACCCTTTGACCCGTAAACGACACTTGAATTTTGATGCGACAGGGAGTCGGATTCCAGTTGGTTATCCGAAACCCACATCGAATTATAATTGTGAATCTTTGTGACCGATAAATTTATTTTATCTATGAATCTGTGAATGAAGATAAGCGTTATCGATTATACCGCTTATCGATATATCTGTGATGATTGATGTTGCACTATTGTGTGTGAAACCCTTGACTACACCATACACACACAAATATGGATTTCACGTGGAAATCGGTTAAGTCACAGATAATTAAAATTTGATGTTTTGAAATTGGAATTTTAATTTCAATTGATTTTGAAATTAGAAATTTCGGTTTAAATGTGAAAAGCTTTTGAAATGGAGTTTCAAAGATAAGACTTTTTTTTGAATAATTTAATAAAGTTTTGAATTTAAATAATTTGATTTAAATTTGAATTAAAGTTTGAAATTGAATTATATGATTTAAAACTAGGGATTAAAGATATTATACCCGTTATAAAATATTGATTTTTGAATGCGAATATAATTCAAGGACTTTAACCCGTGCAAATAAAATTGGATTTTTCTTAAATGAAAACTGTTTGTTTTCAAATGATAAAAGCTTTCGTATATATATAAGAAATGAAATTCCAATTTAAAGGAATTTCAGGTATGGATTGAAAGATGGTTTTCCAAGTTATGAATGAATTCTTTTTAAAAGCTATGAATTGAATCTGTTTATTTTAAACAGATTTAAAATGATGATTTGTTTAAACCCTTTGAAATGAAATCGTTTTGAAAGCTATAAATTGAATCTTTGTTTTAAGGATTTAACGAGTTAATCCAATTGAAACGGAAATTGTTTTGAAATCTGTGAATGGATTTTTTTGTTGAAACCGGGTAAACTTTGTGAAATAAATCTTTTTGTTTAAAGATTTGAAAATGGTAAATTGTTTTAACCATTCGAATGAAAAGTTTTGAGCTTTAAGTTGTGACTTAATTGAAATCACATATCCATATGTTTTTGAATATTGCGCTCGTTATTCGGGTTAGCCGGGAAAAGACATTTGTGTCATATAACTCATTCCGAATAATGATACGTCGTATATGGATAGCATTTGAAGACCGGTGGTGAAGACCGGATATTTACGAAAACGAAAGGACAACTCGTCGAATGTCTCTGCACCGACTGGTCCCCGGTATAGAGATTTTATCACCCTTTGTGATGGGAAGTCCGGACGGGATTGTGAATACCTGGAATTGCAAGGGCTTCGTAAGAAGTGCCTTCGGTTCTGTTCGAACCCGGAACAGACTTGTATGGATACATGTCTGACATTACACTTTGAGATATAAAGCCGATTTCTTTCAAATACATTTCTGTTGGTGGCGGAGAATTTATTCTCTTAGCTTAACACCCTTCTCTGAGACGTACGAGCTCAGAGGTTATGTAGTTGAAGGTTATCAGCGATATATTCTCAATTTGGTAATGTGGCATGCTGAGTGTTGCTGTGTGATGATCAGTGTTTGATCATTTGTGATATGATCATTTGTTTGATCTTATATCTTTGTGATCATAGGTTGATCATTTGTTTGACCCGAAGCATGGCTTTGTGGACAAAGCGTAGCTTTGTGGACGAGACTTCGTCGAACCTCACACCCCGGAATGGTCAAAACAGGAAGGATGCAGCAAGGTTCTAGGGAGTAGCGCCCCTTAATGTATGTCATTTCCTTCTGGATAGAGGTGGTATCATGGTATGGAGCCCAGATACTTAACCTATGTGGTTACTGCATTATTATTATTATGTGGTTGTTGGAAATCGAGGATCCTCGGGAAGATCGGTTACGATCGGGGGATGGCATACGCGTGTCAGTAGTTACCTATTTTTGCAGAGGTAACCCGGCCTTGTGTTGGCAGAGATCCGGTTAGGTTCTCGGGACGTCATTCCAGAGGCGTTTCCATGTGGCAATGGGAAGTTCCTTGGCCTGACCATTTGTTGGAAATCCAAACTCCAATACGAAACCCTGTACGGTATTAGTTGTAGAACCTGCCATTTACTTATGGTGGTCACCATTGTTTAGATGGTAGCTATAGTAGGCATAGTTCGGAATGTCTATGCTGGCTAAGATTTATATTCTACTTTCAAAATGTTTTCTACACTATGCACTAATAATAATATCCAAAGTGATTTGATTTTTGCGTAGTAAGCATCTTTGACTATCATAAGAAGAAATCTCCTCCAATTCTGCGTTTGCATTGTGTGTGTGGTGGGAGGTCTTATGGTAGTTTCATTTTCAAAAAAGCATTGCGAATTGACTTTAAAATTCTCTGCTATTTGTTTTGAAGATAAACTGTTTTTGTTGCTCACACCAGTCTTGCTATATTACAGCATGATAGGGGTTCTCGCTTCGCGGTTTGGTGGCGAACGGGGGACTCTTACCCCTACATGTCCCTGAGAGGGATGGGTTGGTTAGGCAGAGGCCGTGACAGTCGAGAGGCTGGCCGTAAAAGTAAATGCGAGGTGCCAGTGTAAGCCACGGTGGGACTGGGATGGTTGCAAATCCTACCGGTGGCCGCCGACGGTAGTCCTTTACAAGTGGTATCAGAGCTAAGGTTGAACTTTAGCTCATGAGTATAACACGTTAAGTAGCTCATTAGAGATAGAGTGAAGTAAACTCTAGAATGAGTATATCCTTAAGATATCCGTTTAAACGTCTCAGTAAATTCTCTTACTATCCACTGATAGTAAGTATGAGTGCAAGAAGAGGACGAGATAGGGGACAAGGGAATACGACTATAAATGGTCAATATCCTGCGACAGTGGAAACAATCTTTCTTATCAATTTCCTTTGATTCGTTTCCAAATTCTTTTGATTGCTTCGTGATAGCTCCAGAAAGAAGTTTCGGTATGATGATGGCTCTACGAATCGTTGTAGAGGAACCTTACTTCGTATCTTCATCGGTTTCTTATCAGTTTTTGATTTTAAACCTTAATGAATTTGAAATTGGAAATTTTAAATTGAATTAAATTGATTAATAGAATATGAGGATAAAATTGAATTAAATAAATTAAAACGATATTGTTTGAAACCAAATTTTGAAATTCTATTGAAATTTCTTTTGAAAACCAAAGTCCGAAGAGGGACAATTGGTATGTATTCTGAGATATTCCGACTTGAATTCGGAATCCGTATCTTGTGTTAGAGGAGTTATAGGAGATCGAATCTATCCGTCTTTGTTGCTTTCATGCCTGCGAATTTCGAGGACGAAATTCTTTTAAGGGGGGAAGTTTGTAACGACCCCGAAATTTAATTTTATTTACATCGATAATTAAATGAATTTTTGAATAAAAATTTGTAAAATTAATTTTTTTTTATGGATTGATTGATTGCGAGTTCCCCCGACTGTCTTAGAATCTATATTAAGTCATATGAATTTAAACGATTTATATATATATTGATTACTGAATTTAAGTCTTAATATAAATGGTTTAAAGATAAATTTAAAAATAAATGAAAATAAAATAATAAAAACAAATGCAAAATACTTAAGCTAATAATATAAGACAATAAATATGAAGTAAAATAATTATAGAATCTTATTTAAAATAATAGAACAAAAGCATAGAAATAAAACAATACATAAGTCAATTCTTTATAACAATAGTTTTTATAGCTTTATATCTATATACATGAAGTATAAAACAAAACATTTAAATACTATCAGCCCCGAAAAGAAGAAAACAAAATGAGTATATGTTGTACACCTTAATTAATAAAAGATCACTTCAACATGCCTTTTGTACACAAGAGATATGTACCAGCCAAAGTCAAGTATGACTAAAACAAAGATATTAGTGTACAAGTTATATATGAGATCTGCAGCCACCACCAATTTAAATCTTTGTACAGCCGAAGTATTGCAAAGGAAGACATAAAGTACGCAGCAATTAATGTTAGGATCTTGAGTACCCAACATATTATCATCTCAGCCTCCACAAAGAAAAAATATCACTGCTACAAATTTGTACAAACAATATAATACCCTGTACAAAGTTATAATCCCTGTCTACTTCATTCTCTATATACCTATCAAACTTCTCATTTCAACTTCATTCCAGTTCGTTCCTTTTCACTGAGAAAAGAAAAAAAAAACTAAAGTAAATGTCATTTAAACTCAAACAAGCTTCTACTAAAAACAACTGCAATTAGATTCATGAAGTAAAACAAATCATTGTAGGCCAACAGCATTTCCAGATTTTGGTTCAAAGCTCCTCTGTTTCAAAAATTCAAGTTTTTCAAGCCTGTACAAGTTGAGTTCTCTGTTTTTGCTTTTACAAGGTGAGCAACTCCTATTCTTCGAGGCTTAACTGTTTTGATTTCTTGTCGTTTGTGAGCAAACCTTCTTTGTTTCCTTTACCAGTGAGTAAACATAATAAATAAATAAAAAGGGCTTGAGTATATTTGAATCTGAGATATTCATAAAACATTTTATGATACATAAGAATTTTTTTATATATAGCCCTGTCTATATGAATGGTTCTGTGAAATCTTGTTTACTGTTCTTTGCTGTTTTGATTTACAGGGTATAATAGTTATTCAAAAATTTCAAACTTCTTCATCAAATCACTTATAGGCCTACAGTTTAAAATAAAAGAAGTTGTTCAGACATAAAACAAGCCTTTAAAATTTGTTCTGAACATATTGGTGAAAGCATATCAACTGGGAACCTGTTTTATAGTCAATATGCCTCATTATGTCAAAGTTTGAACATGATAAATTGTTGATTCAATTATATAATCTGAATCTACCTTCGAGAATAAGATTTTTAAAACAAAATTGGATTTTTTTTAGTACAGTATTTTACTAGAAATTCGTAGTTGATTAGAAAATGCATTTCGATCAAATCCTGGTGGCCGAAGAATTTTCGAATGATGAAACTTGGCATGGAGCAAGTACGACCATCAATGATTTCAGGAAAAATGAAAACAAAATTTTTTGTTGCAAGAATAGATAGGACGAAGTGAAACTAGGGTTTTAGTTCACGTTTTGGCCTTGGTCGGAGTTCGATAAACTGCGGCGTCTTCAGTGGACCGGAGGTAGCCGGACATGGGGGAATCGAGGCGTTGGACATCGATGAAGCTTCGGGTACGTTTGCGTGGCCTCTGGTGGTTTAGATCGTCGTCGCGAGGAAGATTTACAGGTTGGAGTTTTTGTTCCAGTTGGGTCGAGTAGTTCGATCTCAAATTCGTTGTCGGTTCGCCGATCTGGGTGGTCTGAGAGTGTGAGAAGATCGTCGTCGGCTTATGGGTGGTCGCAGCATCTACCGGAGGCGGTCGGAATCTCCGTGCACGTGTACGTGCGTGCACGCGTATACTTGTGTGTCTGGGTGAAGTTGTGGGGAAGAAAATGGGTCTCGAGTTCATTCTCGGGTTTGTGTTCGGGAAGTTTTGAATTTTGCTCGCGAATTTTGAACGAAGGCTCGAGTTTCATTAAAACTCGCTCGGGTCAGAGAGTTGTTCCAGGCTTTGAACCTGAACTGATCTGTTTTGAAAATTTAAGACTAAATTCAAATTTTAAATAAAAGGTTAAATATAACTTCGAGTCAGTTTGGACACTTAGTTGTAAATAAATAAAGTTTTAAGTTAAATTTATTTCTAACTTAAAGTGGTTAAGTGTTTAAAAGTGTTTTTAAAGGAATTTGAAATTCAAGTTGAAAATGAATGTTTTACAAATATCGATATGAATGATTTTATCTTAAAGTTAAATTAGAATTTAATAAATTATAATTCATTCAATTATTAAGGGAATTAAATGGATAATTAATTCATGTGATAAATTAATGAAATAGATAATTGCTTAAATTTATTAAGGTTTTTAAACTTAAAGTTAAGATTAATTATGCTTAGAACAATTAATTTGTAAATTAAAGATTTTTAATAAAAAAAATTAATTAATGATTAAAGCTGATAGACCAAGTGATTAAGCAACAATTACTTGAAGAATAATGTAATACATTAATTAGGATGATTAATTTGGGAAAAAATTAATTAATTAAAAGATAATTAAACAATTAAAGGTTAATTATTTAATAATTAAATATTGATTAATTAATAATCAAAGGTTAGTAAATTTATTATCAATGATTTAATAATAAATGATTAAAGAATAACTAATCAAAATGATTTGTAAATTATTAATGTAATTAACCAGGATGAGCGACTAATCTGATTTAAATAAATCAGACAATTAATTAATTTCACTTATGAATGATTGGATTTCGTTGAATGACTTGATTGTTTGATATCCCTAATATATGATGCTTTGTGATATACCCTGATTTATGCTGTGATTTGTAATTTACTTAGCTGTAATTTCTATTTCTGTGATATATTACTATGTGAATATGAAAACCCTTTGACCCGTAAACGACACTTGAATTTTGATGCGACAGGGAGTCGGATTCCAGTTGGTTATCCGAAACCCACATCGAATTATAATTGTGAATCTTTGTGACCGATAAATTTATTTTATCTATGAATCTGTGAATGAAGATAAGCGTTATCGATTATACCGCTTATCGATATATCTGTGATGATTGATGTTGCACTATTGTGTGTGAAACCCTTGACTACACCATACACACACAAATATGGATTTCACGTGGAAATCGGTTAAGTCACAGATAATTAAAATTTGATGTTTTGAAATTGGAATTTTAATTTCAATTGATTTTGAAATTAGAAATTTCGGTTTAAATGTGAAAAGCTTTTGAAATGGAGTTTCAAAGATAAGACTTTTTTTTGAATAATTTAATAAAGTTTTGAATTTAAATAATTTGATTTAAATTTGAATTAAAGTTTGAAATTGAATTATATGATTTAAAACTAGGGATTAAAGATATTATACCCGTTATAAAATATTGATTTGTGAATGCGAATATAATTCAAGGACTTTAACCCGTGCAAATAAAATTGGATTTTTCTTAAATGAAAACTGTTTGTTTTCAAATGATAAAAGCTTTCGTATATATATAAGAAATGAAATTCCAATTTAAAGGAATTTCAGGTATGGATTGAAAGATGGTTTTCCAAGTTATGAATGAATTCTTTTTGAAAGCTATGAATTGAATCTGTTTATTTTAAACAGATTTAAAATGATGATTTGTTTAAACCCTTTGAAATGAAATCGTTTTAAAAGCTATAAGTTGAATCTTTTTTTTAAGGATTTAACGAGTTAATCCAATTGAAACGGAAATTGTTTTGAAATCTGTGAATGGATTTTTTTGTTGAAACCGGGTAAACTTTGTGAAATAAATCTTTTTGTTTAAAGATTTGAAAATGGTAAATTGTTTTAACCATTCGAATGAAAAGTTTTGAGCTTTAAGTTGTGACTTAATTGAAATCACATATCCATATGTTTTTGAATATTGCGCTCGTTATTCGGGTTAGCCGGGAAAAGACATTTGTGTCATATAACTCATTCCGAATAATGATACGTCGTATATGGATAGCATTTGAAGACCGGTGGTGAAGACCGGATATTTACGAAAACGAAAGGACAACTCGTCGAATGTCTCTGCACCGACTGGTCCCCGGTATAGAGATTTTATCACCCTTTGTGATGGGAAGTCCGGACGGGATTGTGAATACCTGGAATTGCAAGGGCTTCGTAAGAAGTGCCTTCGGTTCTGTTCGAACCCGGAATAGACTTGTATGGATACATGTCTGACATTATACTTTGAGATATAAAGCCGATTTCTTTCAAATACATTTCTGTTGGTGGCGGAGAATTTATTCTCTTAGCTTAACACCCTTCTCTGAGACGTACGAGCTCAGAGGTTATGTAGTTGAAGGTTATCAGCGATATATTCTCAATTTGGTAATGTGGCATGCTGAGTGTTGCTGTGTGATGATCAGTGTTTGATCATTTGTGATATGATCATTTGTTTGATCTTATATCTTTGTGATCATAGGTTGATCATTTGTTTGACCCGAAGCATGGCTTTGTGGACAAAGCGTAGCTTTGTGGATGAGACTTCGTCGAACCTCACACCCCGGAATGGTCAAAACAGGAAGGATGCAGCAAGGTTCTAGGGAGTAGCGCCCCTTAGTGTATGTCATTTCCTTCTGGATAGAGGTGGTATCATGGTATGGAGCCCAGATACTTAACCTATGTGGTTACTGCATTATTATTATTATGTGGTTGTTGGAAATCGAGGATCCTCGGGAAGATCGGTTACGATCGGGGGATGGCATACGCGTGTCAGTAGTTACCTATTTTTGCAGAGGTAACCCGGCCTTGTGTTGGCAGAGATCCGGTTAGGTTCTCGGGACGTCATTCCAGAGGCGTTTCCATGTGGCAATGGGAAGTTCCTTGGCCTGACCATTTGTTGGAAATCCAAACTCCAATACGAAACCCTGTACGGTATTAGTTGTAGAACCTGCCATTTACTTATGGTGGTCACCACTGTTTAGATGGTAGCTATAGTAGGCATAGTTCGGAATGTCTATGCTGGCTAAGATTTATATTCTACTTTCAAAATGTTTTCTACACTATGCACTAATAATAATATCCAAAGTGATTTGATTTTTGCGTAGTAAGCATCTTTGACTATCATAAGAAGAAATCTCCTCCAATTCTGCGTTTGCATTGTGTGTGTGGTGGGAGGTCTTATGGTAGTTTCATTTTCAAAAAAGCATTGCGAATTGACTTTAAAATTCTCTGCTATTTGTTTTGAAGATAAACTGTTTTTGTTGCTCACACCAGTCCCATGACTGATCCAGAGTTTATTGTTCATTTCCTAAACTCTGGGTGCTCATAATTTTCTACACGAGCAGTCTAGAGTTGGGTTTTTCAGATAGTCAGGTTCAGTAGATTTTCTGGAGCTAGTTCAGTCTTTGGATCGGACTGCACTTGCTTATTCTTGGTGTATCGTTATTGGGAGTTTGATCTACTGCTGGAGTTCTCTCTTGAAGACTATCTTAGAGTTATTTGTTCCGCTGCTGATATTAGTTATCTATTTTTTTCTTTTCCGTTGCTATTTGTTGTATCATATCTCTGATGTATATTGATATTCATTGTATCACTCTGTTGTATCAGATATTGTATATCAATGTATTATTTTTTTTCTTCCGCTGTGTTATTTACTTAACTGTGTTATAAGCTCCGGAGAACCAGATTTGGCATTTGAATCTTCGGCATCTTGAGTACAAGTGGAGTACGGGTGCCGATTTTCGAAGGCCAACTTTTGGGTCTTTACATATATGCTTAAGTGTGCATGTATATTGATCTTAGTTTATTTCATTTTATTGTAAAGTGCATATATGAAACATATCCTGGGTACATGCTTTCACTATATATATATATAATGTAAATATGAGTTTCGTATATATTGTGCAGTCTGCATTTTGTTATTTCATGGTCTGTCAAATTTATATATATATAATTGTTGTTCGGCTATAGATATATTGATACATATAATATGCATTCCCGAACTTTACTTATATCCTAATCTTATGGTATGTTAGTTACATATATCTATGTTGTTATATATATACACTTGAGTTACATGAAATAAAATGGATGCAGTTTTATTAAGCTTCAGAATATATATATAATTATAGTTTCAAAATGTTTTTGTACTGTGTTAATGTATATAAGCATTGTTTTGAAATATAGTATAAGAGTGGTTTCGCATACGTATTTTTGAAAGCATGCATATATTGTTGGAAGTCTTCATATTATTTTAGGGTGTATATACCGTTGTTTGTATATATAAGTCTATATATATCATTATGGACAGGAATAGTTAAAAATGTTAATATATATAAGTTTACAGACTTTATAACGGTGTTAGTATATGCATTTGTTAGTTTATATAAGTTTATAGGTGTATATGTTATAAAGTTTTAAAGTTATAAAAGTTTATATAAGTTATATATTGTTCGCTAGTATATATATAGTTATGGTTTACATATATGGACTGGAGTATTGATGTTGCAGAAGATACGTAGGTAAATATGTTTATAGTATATATTATGTTATACGAGTTTAGTTTATATATTTTATCTATATACAGTATCATATGTTTTTAGTATTGTATATTTTATTTTATGTAGTGAAAGATGATAGTACAAAATCTTAAATTAGGATATATAAAGTATATATAAGAATCATGTGACTTGTTGGAATTATATACTGTAATTTTAGTGGTCTGCACATATATTGATTTTCTTTGTTTCGGTATGTATTGTAATATAATATGGTTATTTATGTTGATATTTAGAAATATAGAAATATAGACATTGGATATTTGATTATTTCTTTTAAATTAATGTATGTATTTAAAATTGAATATTTGTTTAAGGAAATTTTTATTAATAATAATAGTATATTTTGTTTCTATTAAACTGATTTTTTTCTCGTCGGTTCATATTTATCAGCTCTATCGAACTCGTGCCAATCTTGCCCTGCTTTGGAATTCATGCTTGAATTCGTAGTTTGTTCTGTGTCAAACTCCTCTAGCCACGAAAGGTGAGCAATCACTCACGATTAACGTTCTTATATTGATTAAATTTTATTTCAATTGAAACGATAATTGAAATATGCTGCTGTAGTTATTTAAATTGTTATATATGCTATTATCTGTAACTGTTCACCTGTGGGATATGACACCATATCCTATTGTTTATGTTATATTTTTATTGATGATATATGCCTGTTGTTATATTTTATATTATATGTTATCACTCTGCAAGTTCCCTATTAGTATAGAATTCACTATGGGTTGAAATGATACATACCCGAACGGACTTTAGAATAGGAGAAAATCGTTATGGGTTGAAATGATAGACCCAAGCGATTTTCATTTGAATTGAAATTGGTTTTACGGGTTGAAATGATATCTACCCGTATATATTTAAATTACGGATTGAAATGATAAATATCCGTATCACTTAACCATACGATAAAAATGTATACAAACACCGTTGGTCCATATATTTAAATATTTTGAAAATAAATTCTATGGAGTTGGGAAGAAAAATTTATATTTTAAAATAGATTTTGGTAATAATTTGAACAAATTAAGGTTGGGAAGATAATTTGAATTTAGTTGAAATTGTATTCATTAAAGAATTTTATTTAATTAAACCGATTTGAAACTTATTGAAATTGGAATTTAAGATATGACTTATAACTTGGGTTTGATTTAAGCAACTTAATAAATATTTCTTGTTTAAAATAAAGTTAAAGAAATATTTAGTAAAAATGTAATTTAAGGCTAGTTAAATGATATTGAATTTATTAAGTGAATATTCCCTGATTTAATAATAATAAAGTTAAATCAAGAGCTATATGAAACGGTTAAATTTAACTTTGAAAATGTTGAGTATTAAAGCTTTGAAATATATTGAAAATTTAAATGGTATAATTAGAACTGAATTGAATTGATGAATAGAGCTTGAATAAATTTGAATTTGGAATTTGAAGTTGATTTGAATCAATTTGCGAGACTTGAGAAAGTTAAATGCTTTACTTTATAAATTAATTAAAATACATACTATCTTGGAAAATAGTCATATTTGAAATGAAATGATATTTGGGTTTTGAAGTATAAATTAAATTGAAATGACCACGGTGTTATAATGTATATTTCCACCTTGTAGATAGTTCTGAAGATCCTTAGAGGATGGTTATCCCAAACATCTTTTAAGTTACTTGTATTTCAGTTGATATTTCACTTGAGTTGGATTTATTTATATAAGAATGTTAATCCTGACTCGAGTGTTTTGTGTTTTGCTTTACGCTCGGGTCAGACCGAGTGATACAGCATTTGAGACTCACCCTTGGAGTTTGGAGCTTCCTTTGGAGATTTAACTATCGCCTCAGCTTTCAGCTCTTCTAGTTGATTTGTTCAGAGAAGTCATCTGTTGTACTGGAGACTTCACTTCATTTGAGATATTCTGTTGTATTTTATTTCTAACTCTGATGTTTATATAGTAGCTTCATGAACTACTATTTTATCTATTCCGCTGCGTATTATTGTATTACTATGTGTCTGTGATTCCGTGATTGATTTATTTACTACATATGCTGAGTTTTGCCAAATTTAAATTAACAATCTGATATTTTGAATTATTCAAGTCAGACATGTGTGGATTTATTGTCGATTTGAATGGTCCAATATAGCGGGTCGTTACACACTTGGCAAGCATGTACAAAGTGGCAGCATAAAAATGTCAAACAACAAAACAGTAGTTAACTACCAGACCAGTGACCCATGCAATCAACCAAAATAATAAACCAACAACACACATACATATGTATGTATGGTTTAAAACAATGAGACAGTAATGACATATATGCAACCAGACTTCGGGTAGAGCAGTGGACAGGGAACTCAACAAAGAATGCAAAACTTCCAGTGAAACTACACGAGACTCGAAGCACAGTGCACATCAACTCAATACAAACTACATGAAGTCAATGCACAAACATATATATATATATATACACACACACATATGTATATACACATGTATACATACATGTAGTGACAGCATAGCAGACTAACCAAGTTAATTAATGCATATATGTTAGCAGTATGTTGAAGCAACAAGAACTCTCAATATATAAACACAATGCAACAGTACAAAAACAGCATGCACTTATATACTATGAATGCAAATAGTTTCACAGGCTAACAGGATCAGGTTGACCAAAGAACAACAACTGTGAAGCCAACAACAAGCATGCATCAGTTCAATAGGCTATAAGCATCAGGTTGAAAAACGCCATCAGGAATTTCAAATTGAACAAGTATAACAAAGTCAAGGCCGATGTCAACAGCCGTGTACAAGTTCAAACAAAGCTCAACAACACAAAATCAAGTTTGCAATTCAACTCAAAAAGAAAATATTTTTGCAGAGCAATAATATCACAAGCCGAAGTCAACAAGAAAAAATCGAACAGTTCAAATTCGAAACCGTGGGTGTCAAGAAATCAAACAAGTCAAATTCAAAGCTGTGAAGATCAAGTAACATAAAATATACGAAGAGATCATAAACATCCAAGCAACATCGAACGGTGAAAGATAAAATAATTGACGAATTCAAATCATCAGAACGAACGAGAATATAGGAATTCGATTCCTATTTAAACCCAATCGTCATCGGCCGTAAAAATCATTCGAGTTCAAGCAACATCACGGTGCATATAATCAATTAAGAACTCGAATCAAAGTCGAGTATAATATAAATTGAAAAAGGAACACACGTACCAATTCAAGCATCATTCAAACTCGACTTAATTGAAGCAGCCGTGTGCAAAGCAAAGAGACCACCGATCGACAAAGCAGGGACATTGAATCATCATTCGATCGAGCAATTGAAGTCGGCAGCCTCAATTTCCAAAGCCCTAATTCCAGAGCAAAGAGGAACAAGGCCGACAATTTTACAGAGCAAAGTAGAGAAACGAAATAAAAGAGAAAAGGGGCCAACATTTCTTTAGTGATAACTTATATTAGGCCGGCTTTTTTTTATTTGTTTTGGGTTTATAATTATATAAGGCCTTTAGTTTTTAAAAAATTAGGGTTTTGATTTGTTTTTTAATTCTGTATTTCTTTTAAACTTTAGTAATTTACTAGTTGTGTGACTAGGGGACAAACTACGTGGCGTAGTTTGAGAAATCGCAACTCAGTGGCTGAGTTGTGGCAGGGTTTTGAGCATAGAGTTAAGGTTAGTCGATAGCGGGTGTCGTGAGTTTACGTGTGTAAGCGTCTGACTACTTAATTTCTAGTAGAAACCTTAGGGGCAGCACGTAGGCATGGTTTTACCGAAGTTGGGTAAATCTGTGTGTTCTATTTCTGCATTTGTTTATTATTATGCTATTATCTGTGCTGAAATTATTTTATATTTTTATAATTAACACTATCACCCTATTCACCCCCCTCTAGGGTGAAATCGATCCTACAATTATAAATACACACCCTCACTCAATGACACAAGAATAGATTCCAAAACAAGGATAGAGATTCAAATTTAGAGGAACTCTAATTAAAGAGAATTCTAACTAAAATAGATAGGCTCGAAAGGGAGATAAGACAATCAAATTGCGAAATAGGGAGATGGATAGACTTATATAAATTGCGGGAAACCTTAAGAAGGTCAACCGTGACTTCAAGAATATGATCGATGTAGAATTCTAAAGCAAATCAACATCCGATCGTAAGAGACAGAATTCAGGCATAGTAAGAGATAGCAGCATCGTAAACCGAGGATACAAAAATCTTCGGTGAATCAATGCATGTTGTAAAGGAGTTTCACCCCTTTACAAATCATTCAGTGGAGCTATGGGATACTCCAGGATCAAAGAAACACGAATAGGGAAGACAAGGATGGATTTTGGAACCGAGGGGAACGTTCCAAAATTAAAAGGAAATCGAGTCAAAGAGGAAGAGATTCAAGCTCGAATGAAAGTGATTTTGTAATCAAATTTATTACATATGCTAAGTTTTGCCTAAAACTAGAGCTCTGATACCACTTGTAACATCCTAAAATTTTCAACCATTCGCATCCATACATGACGGATTTGAATTGCTCAAAATATCAGATTTGTTAATTTAAAATTTGGCAAAACTCAGCATATACAGTAAATAAAATAATCACAGAATCACAGACACAGAGTAATATAAAAATAATGCAGCGGAAACAAAAGAATAGTAGTTCATGAAGCTACTATATATATAACAGAGTTAAATAAGATACAATAGAGGTCTCGAATACATAGATATCTCAATACAATAGTCAAATACAAGATCTGAATACATCACTGGAATCAACTGAATAACTGAAAGTTGGATAGATAGCTGGATCTCCAAGCGAAGCTCCAACTCCAAAGGTGAGTCTCGAACACTGAGCCACTCAGTTTGACCCGAGCGTAAAGCAAAACACAAAACACTCAAGTCAGGATTAACAATCTTATATCAATAAATCCAACTCAACTGAAATATCAACTGAAATACAAGTAACTTAAAGGATGTTTGGGATAACCATCCTCTAAGGATCCGTTAAACTATCTACTATGTAGTACAATACGCTATTATATTAATGTCTAAAGTAAAGTATACTATTTAAAAATAGCGTTAAGGCTTTACATTTTCCACCTTAACACATTTTTAGGTATGCCAATAGTCTATATAGTATTGTAATACCCCGTAAACTGGAGCTATCAGAGGATACTCCATAGGTACGACACAAATCAAACTCGTAGTAAAGCACGCTAGGGTAGGTGACACGGCACAACTAGGCAATGCCAGGGTAGATATACCAATTACACTTCCCGGCCGGTGGTAACGCAGAGCCGCAACAATCGCCCACCTCGAGCCACACTCCCGAATCAAGGGTGCTCACCAAATCAATCACAAAGTAATCGAATGGCATACGATGGAGTGTTTCTGATTAGAGGAGCTAACTCATTAGCCTATCGATTGCTCATGTTTTAGCCACCTTATGCCAACTCACGGGAGTTGGATCCACGTATATACCTCATATAGAATCGTCGCCACCATCCTACTCCATTCTGGAATATCCACCACGTACACAGTTGTTAAAGTGGTTTACAGTATCGACAGAGAGTATGCCCATATCCGATCCCGGTCTCTTTAACAACCAAACGTTATTATAACACCGCGGTCATTTCAAAATAGTTTATACTTCAAAAACCAAAATATCATTTCCATTTCAAAACCATATCAATACGATATCATTTTCACTTCAAAACCATATTAATACAATATCATTTTCACTTCAAATATATCCATTTCCAAAATCATACCACTTTCCGAAGTTATAACACTTCCGAAACCAAAACACTTTGAAATCATAAAATTTTGGAAAACCTTAACTTTGAAATCATAACTTCCACTCTTAAACAGTTTAGATATTAATAATAGTATATATAATAAAATAGTTTATAAAGTAAAATAGTTTATATAAAATAGTTATAAGTTAAAATAGTTTATATTAAAATAGTTTATATTAAAAATAGTTTATATTAAATATAGTTTATATTAAAAATAGTTTATATAAAATAGTTATAAGTTAAAATAGTTTATATTTAAATAGTTTATATTTAAATAGTTTATATTAAAAATAGTTTATATTAAAAATAGTTTATATAAAAATATTTTATAATGTAAAAATTATGAATAGTTTAAATATAATTTAAATTTACTTTATATAATAAAATAGCTTCCTCAACTTTCACAAATCAATTCAAATCAATTCGAATTTCAAATTCAAATTTAATCCAATCTCAAATCATCAATTTCAATTTCAATTCAATTAAACATTTCAAATTATATCGACTTCAAATACCGATTTGAAACACAAAATAAACCATTAAATTTCAATATATTTCAAAGCTTTAAATATTCCACATTTCCAAAACTAAATTTGATAATTCCATTTATATCTCAATTTAATTTCATTACATTTAGTTTCTGAAATATTTATTTAATCATTTCAATAACATCTAAATACAACTTCAATTTACAAATTTAAATAAACAAAATATCCCATTTAAATTTATATAAGTTTGAAATATTCGTTTAAGTCACCTTTAATCAAATTCAAGTTATAAAACATCTCTTAAAATTCCGAATTTAAATAAATTTCAAATCAAACTTATTTAAGTATAATCCTTAAATAATTAAAATTCCAAATCAATTTCAAATTTATCTTTCAACCTAAAACATTATAAACTCTATATTTAAAAATATAAATTTTACATAAATACTTAAACATATTTTATATTGATTAAATCAACTTTATTAAATCAACTTTAATAAATCTTTAAAATCAATATTTATTAAAACCATATATTTTTTTCAAAACCATAGAAATCATTTTCAAAATATTTATATATAGACCAATGGTGTTTGTATATAATTTTCTATCCTATGGTCAAGTGATACAGATATTTATCATTTCAATCCGCAATTTAAATATATATACGGGTATATATCTTTTCAACCCGCAATCCCAAATTCAATTCAAATGAAAATCGCTTGGGTTTATCATTTCAACCTATAACGATTTTCTCCTATTCTACAGATCGTTCGGGTATGTATCATTTCAACCCATAGTGAATTCTATACTAACAAGGAACTTGCAGAGTGATAACAGATTTGATAATAATATAACAGGCATATATCATCAGTGATAAATAATAGATAATGGTGTCAGATGTCATAGGTGAATAGATAGCATATATATAACAGTGTAAATAACTAACAACAGCATATTTCAATTGTCGTTTCAATTGAAATCAAATTTAATAAATATAAGAACGTTAATCGTGAGTGATTGCTCACCTTTCAAGGCTAGAGAGATTGACAATGAAGTTGAGTTACGAATCCAGCACGAATTCCAAAGCAAAGTGAGATGGGCACGAATTCGACGGACAAAGTTGTTAAAAAATGGGAATCGATGAGACAATTAGAATAACTTGATAGAAACGGCAAATATAGATTATTATTATTATTATTATTTCTACGAAATCAATATTTAAATTTAAAACAAATATCAAAATAACATACATATAATTAAAATTATCGTTTTAAATAATATATTTGAGATAAATACTTATATAGATATAAACATTTCACATGTATATATAACATAAAACAACAGTCTTATATAAACCATATATATAAAACATATATATATATATACACATGCAAATTCAAAATTATAGGAATTTCATAAACAACATATATAACAAATATGTATAACAACTTATATACAATGACCCATATATAACAACAACTTTACACTATATAAAATATTTAGCTGCTCCAGCAACTAAAATTAGACATATTATACTATCTATACTGTAAGCATGTAAGCTAGTATATATAGACATCTACTGTAAAACTGCAATATAAACTTTTATATATATTAAAACTGTAATGACCCAAGATTTTAGGAATCTATTCTTAAAAATATAAATGAATTCAAAATAATTTTTGAATTAATTTTGAAAGGGGAGTGATATAGCTTGATAGTGTATCAGTATGTGTGTACATGTGTGCACAGGAAATGCACATGAACAAAAGCTAAAATCCCTGAACTCTAAGAATAAATACATATTGATATGTATGGAAATATATATATATATATATATATATATATATAGATTAAATCCTTAAAAGCTGAATGCATAAGTAAATATACATATATGGATGCTATTGAATATTTTTGAGTGTACATGTGCATGTGTGTGTCAATACAGTATGATGTATAAATATATATATATAGGTGTACTAATTATTTCAGTAAGACTTATATAAATATATATATGTGTTAATAAAATACTAGAGTTCAAATTAGTAAGATAAAATATACAGACATATTTTAGTATATAGGAAGAAAGAAAGAAAAACTGAAGATATAAAAAGGAGTAGTCCTCTTGTAAATAAATAAAGAAGGTACATACCATTTACATGAAAGCTAAAAATAGGAAAAATAAGATAAAGCAGAGAAATGTTTGCTATAGGCAAAATTAGGAAGAGTATTTGATAAATAATAAAATCAAGTCACATCTTTGGCATGATTGTAGACAAAGGGAAAAAGTATTTTCTGAAAAGCAAAATTCTGAAATTAACCAAAAAGAAGGTAACCACTTTTCTCTTCACCTAAATTAAGCCGGGAAGGGTAGAACTTTGGGTTCAAATAAAATACAGATAACATGATTTTTCTGGTGGGCAAAAATGGCTTTAACCAATACCCAAAACCCTAAGGAAGACCCTGTATATATACATGTATATGCAGCAGCCTCCTCTCCTTCTCAGAAAAGAACTTGAAAAAAAAAAGGAAAACAACACCATAGAAGTCATAAGGCAAGGGAAGGAAAAGAGCTTGAGGCTAAAGGCAGAAGTTCATCAATTAATTAAGGAAGCAAAGAAGAGAGCTAGGTGAGAAAACTCACTCAAAAATCTAAGGCAATAAGTCCTAATGTAGGCAGCTAGTTATAAGTAAAAGAGTATTTTCATATATGAATGCTTATCTGTGATTTTAAATCTGAAAATGTTTTGATTCTCTTTAGTTGTTCTACTTGTTTATTTATAAGAAAGTTTTATGTGTAGTTAGTATACATATATGTTTTATGAACCCATATCTCTGATATGTAGATGCTTAGGAACATAAAATAAATGTTGAATATAGGCAAGTAGTATTGGTTTTGGCTTAACTCAGAGAAATGAAAACAAATTGAGCTGCAATATACTCATGTATAAGTGCTGAGGCTTGAGACAAAGAGGAATTAGGGGTGCAATAGGGTTGCCTATGTGCTGATGCTCCTAATTTAATAAAAATGCATAAAGATATATACACATAGCAAACAAAATTTTGTGATTCAGTGAAACCAGATCATTCTGAGTTTAACTCAGGCACAAATGTTTGCAAAAAGGAAAAACTCTCTCAGAAGCCATAAGCTAATGTTAGTTGCCTATACCCTTTTAAAATACCAGAATATATATATATACATACATAACCTTATTTATTTAGTCACCAATGGTTGTTTGCTTGTTTGTCTCTGTATGGTTATGAATAATATGAGATGCCATGATATGGATGTTTTTAGTTAGTAAAATGGATCACTAAATGGTTTAGTCATGAAAAAATCAAAAGAGTTATTATTAACTTAAGCCTGATTAGGAAAATGGGGTCAAGAACACTGTAGGAATCACTTGTGTTCTTGAGTAACACAAGTTGACACCACTACGCCATAAATGACCTTCTGCAACATTTTTGCAAGGTGTTGCCAGCTAAAATGTTGCGATAGATATAGAATTTTGGTCCTACTGCAACGTTGTATTTTTGGTGTTACCTTAGCCATAGAAATGTGTTGCTCTAGCTAAACAAGTGTAACACGATGCAACATTTTTATATAGTGTTGCCATAGATGTTTTCAGATTAAAAAATTAAAAAAAATTACACCTCAGCGATCCACACCACCATTTAAAACAAAATCTCAACCGTCGATTCACACCATCGATCCACACCTTACCAATTTCCATTTCCCGCTTTACTTTTCACTCATCCGCTTTCGTTTCTCACCCCCAATTTTCCAATCCCTAATTTTTATTCCGCTCCTCCTTGTTTCTTCGATCTGGAGAATAACTGGCTTTGCTTTTATCCCTTGTCGGCCATATCAATTTCCGTTATTTTCTTTCGCCTCGCGTCAGTTTTCCTCACTACTTCCGGATTTGCGATTTTGTTCAGGTTTTTGGCGATTCTGGTGATTCGAGGTAAGGTTGTGGGATTGCGATGGTTCAGGGAGTTGCTGATTTGGTCGCAATTTCGTGGTTGGGGCCTGATGTCAGAGTGGCAGGGGGTATTCGAATTGGTTTCGGTGAAAACTAGGGCACGCGATTCTAATTGCTTTGATGCTCTGATTGATCGAATCTAGTGTGAGAAACGTTCCTGGTAGCTTGCTCCTTCGTTCTCCTTGATTGATTGCTCGAATTGCTTTGACTTCGTCGTCGGGTGCGATGTGATATTATTTGGTATGTTTTCTGCCTTCTGGTTTACTTGAATATTCTTGATTTTGGTTACACTCGCACGCTTTTGCCGATGATGAATTGGGATTTATTTATAGGCTTTATTTCCTATAATCTCGAGTTTAATCTTTCTGTTGGACTTTGAGAAATCTGGTTTGTTGGATTGCAATGATGAATACAAACATATGTGTGTTGAGCTTTGTTGGTTTTGCTTGGTCTGGACTGAACTGGTACCATGCTAACCTTGTTCTTTAACATGAACTGATGCTCCAAGTCCTCTGTATATCATGTTACTACCTAGGTTTCTCTTCTACATGCCTGATGCATTCACTGTTTTTGCTTGATGGGCTGCCTATGTGTACTGCTGTGTTTCTTGCAATGGCTTGTCTATATTTTGCTGAACCTGGTTCTTGTTTGTTTTGTTGGTTGCTTGGCCCTGAGTTGAATCCAGTCGATGACTCGGGTTTGACCTTGTGCCGTGTCCGTTTTTTTGGCTTGTCTACATATCTGGCTGCACTTGAGTATGAACTTGCACTTGAGTAGTTGCACTTGAGTAGTTTCTTGTACCAAGCCTTATGATGCATGTATGTTCATCCATGTACATGCATTTCTTGGTCATGTTATGTTGCTTGCTGTGTTGAGTACTACTTTGTGCACTTGGCTTCTCCTTTGTGCATTTTTGCCTGAACTGTTGCTTGCTGTCTTCCATACTGCCTTGTATCCATGTGTTGCATTCATGTTTGGCTTATGCACTTATGAAAAGAAACAACCCAAATACCTGAGGCAAATAATATAACAAAAACATTTTCATTTTCTGTTCGAGTTAAATATTATTTTCCAGATTACTGCTTTTGAATTATATGTGACAGGTATTGAAGACTGGCCAGCTGGATATAAGCTTGAAGACAGAGTCAAATCAAATGTGCATGAGCTTGAAGACAGGTTTCAAAGAAGGATCGATCTTCCGAAATCGGATGAATCGGGCGGTGCCCACTTGTTCGATCCCCGCCGGGACTGCGGTGCCCCGGACCCCCGCCGGCGCTGCGCCCGGTCCCGCTTCTCGGCTCGCCTTCGGCTCGGCACTCGGCTCGCCTTCGGCTCGGCATATATTTGTCAGTGTCGGTGTCTGTATAAATTGAAACTGCATATGTAATGAGTGAAATGAGTGATGTAGTGAGGAATATCTGTATATGTGAATATCAGTGTTATATATCATTGAATTGTAAAATAGTGGAGTCTGGAATTTGTACTATTTCAAATGTTGAAATAAAATATTTATTTAAATAAATTACTGTTTAAATATCAAATTCTGTGCAATAGCATTTTATTAAATAAAATATTTATTTTTATTAAAAAATCAAATATGCTCTACATTGTGGGCCCCACAAATTCAAAAAGTTCATATCTATAGCAACATTTTGGAATGTTGCTACAGATACCTATGGGTGTTGCCATAGACCCAAATAGGGTTCTATTGCAACAATATTACTTATGTTGCCTTAGATAGTCAAAATGTTGCCTTTGAGGTCTAAGGCAACGGCAAAAATTGCATCACCCTAAAAGTGTTGCCATAGACCTATGGCAACATTTTTCGGGCCTGAGCCAACATTTTTTTTGTGTTGCAGTAGGCCATTTATGGCGTAGTGCACATGGCTTGTTTAAGTCCTGAGATCTTTGTGTAATGGAGTGAATTAGTTCATTACAGTGTGTCCATTGATTCATAAATATTGCAGATGAGACCAGGATAGATAAATATACCAAGGGAATAATATTTGAGATGATGAGAAAACTAGAGTTTTTCCCAGAATTGAAATATGAGAATTGAATAAATGATTTAACTCATATTGGTTATTTTCCTGTTTGGTATGAGTGATTGTTTGACCATGACTGAATTGTATGCTTGAATGTATGTGCCATATTTATATATGTAGTCTCTGGAAAGAAAAACTAAAGTGTGCACATGCACAATGACACAGAGCATGCACACAAGTATGATCTGATTCCAAAGGGCAGAACTTCATGTATATGTACTTAGTTTGATTTTAACCTATTTAACTAATTGCTTTTGTGAATTTTCTCATACCAGACATGTGTCTGACCCTAGTGTGCTAATGGCATCTGGGGTGTCTCATTTAAAATGAGGCAGTTTCAAATGCTTTTTCAGGGATTGCAGCAACTAAGTAGGAGTAGGAGCAAGGCTTTGAGAAGAAGATTATAGCATGCTAAACTTAGTTAGATAAGAGCCTAAATGATAAAACCCGCATGTATTAAAGATTTAAATTGTTACTTGTATTAAGTATTGAATATGGGATGGATATTTTGTTAAGTATTTTATTAAGAGATTGACTTGTATCTGGAATTTATAAATCTAGTTAATATCTGATATTAAAGAAGTTAATCAAAATATTGTAAGTGGATTTAGTAAGAATACCATGTTTAAATTAAATGATTATGTTTTATAAATGTATTAGTAAATCTTGAGTCTTTAGAAAGGATTTTAGTTTTGGAAAATCTGGATAGTTGTTTCTCAGAAAAATTAAATGGTTTTATCTTTCTACCATGGCATATGTATACAAAAGATAATAGGCATAGGTTGAATGTTTTTATAAGACTGCAAGATTCCCATAATTTAACTTGTTTCATACAATTGTTTCATGTCTTATTTTTAAATAAAGAAAGGATCTGTAATAAGGGAGTTGAATGGAAGTTTTATTGCATATAACACTGTACTATGTGTGGATTGATTAACTTCAATCAATCCAATATCCTCTTGTTTTCCAGAACTCTGATTTAAACAAGAGAGGCATATACATCCTCACATGTATGTGCTTATCTTTGTGAATGTACTGATATATTTATATTGGTTAATTGTTTTGGTCCTGGATATATTTTGTTTATTGGAAAAAGAAAATGACCCTGGAAAATATATTTGTAATGATTGATATATCTATATATCATCTCTGATAGTTCAAAGGAAGTTTAAATCCAACTTAAAAAAAAGTGTAAATGAATGTAGGTAGACATCCAGACACATATAAATTGAATGTGCATATGCATGTACATAGAGATCGAATTTAGACGTCAGTCCAAATAATTTAGACGTCTGAGATTAAACTTAGACGTCAGTCATAATAATTTAGACGTCTGAGGTTAAATGTAGACGTCTATCACAAAAAAATTAGATGTCTGAATTTAGTTCAAAATGTCTTTTTCTCTCTGTTTCAATTCTAGATCTCTGAGCCGTCTGTCATAATTAGTTAGACGTCTGGGATTAAGTTTAGACGCCTGTCATAATTATTTAGACGTCTGAACTGCTGATTTTGCCTAATTTGCCTATTTAAAAAGAAACAAGTGGCTATGTCAATAGCTTGTATGGCATTTTGATTTCTATTTGATTTCAATTCCCTTTGATGAAGTAGAAAAAAAATCCTTATGAAATTTAGGGTAGAAATAGGAGGGTCACTTCAAAAACTAAATATACTAAAATAACATGAAACTTTTATACATATATATTAACAACCATGCAGACCATAACCATATATATATATATATATTTAAAGTCATACCCATAACATACTTCTTTTAAAATCAAATATACTGTACATTATAACAACCTATATACTATATATATACTAAACATAACTCGTGCAGACTCAAATATAAGAAGACCTATACTAATGCACACGTATAGATAGTAGTGGACTAATATAAAATATTATAACATATATATACAACTTACATAGCTTATACAATTTATATATAGCAAATAGTTAGTAAATAAAAATAAAAGAAACTGTTGAAACTGTATATAAAATACTACCTTATACATTCATATATAACTAAACTGTTATTTACGTATATACTTACAGTATAACAACCGTTATATATATATATATATATATACTTTATATATATATATATCAGAGGAGATAGGCCCAAGCAGGCAGGCATAGTACGAGTATGGGTTTGTGAACGGCGCACAGTTCGAGGTGGGGATGTGCTGTGGCCGATGGGTGGCTGCTAGAAGAGGGATGGAGGATAAAGAAACGGTGGACACGTGGTGGAGCGAGGTCCTTGGTTATTGAGTTGGCTGTCGGAGTTAGTGGTTCGGTGCTGCTGTGTTTGTGGGTGATGCCAATGGGCGGTGGAAGAGGCTAAACAGTGGCAGGCTTGGAGGGTTTCCCATGGAAAGACACCGCAGGAGAGAGGGAGTGTGTGGATGGCGAGCAACAATTTGAAGCAACTCGAATATGAAGGAGATGAGCAACGCAAATTATATGATATTTATTTTATTTCTTCAACCGCTGATAGCAAATAGAAAGGAAGAAAGAATGAGCAGAGAAATGAACCAGTTGATAATAAATTGAAACCAGAGAATTGAAAAGTCAAATTATTAAATTTTCTAGGAACATTAAAAGGTTAGTGGCTATACAGTTTCACAATAGATAACCAATGGTCACAAGGAAACAAAGGGTTCAAAACCTATCTGATTAATCGTTTCACGGTTTCGTCACGTACCAGACACTGAAACACAGATATGAATATATTGCAAAGATCAGCACGACGAGACGATCAAAACGATATACAAATATCAGTGGTACGATCATCCAATCAAAAGTCGATATCGGTACCGAAAATGCCGCTATTCTGCCGAAAATAAGAAAAACGGAGCAATAGCAGTCAAAATTTGACGAAACGAAGGATGACGTCTCACTCGGAAGATGATTTACAAATTTTCTATATAAAAAATATTCATGTTTGGAAAACATTTGATTATCATCAATATTAACTGATTTAAATTGGAATAGAATTGCATAAGAAAATAAACTTCCATATTTTCTTATGAAAATTTACCATTTGCTATGTTTAAATAGACGTATCTCAAATATCAAATTTTTATTTCAAAATTTAATTATTTAAAATTTCACAAAATTCAGTTAATTACATTATTAAAACAAATAAAAATTATTAAAATTTTACGGGTCGTTACAGTATATGTGCTGGGATGTAGAGGGACAGGTTGGAGGGATCCCACAGGATTCCTCACCATTGTTGATTTTAGTTTCAATAATATTACTTCATATGAATTATTGGATAATAAACCTGATTTTTGACACTATTGGTTATGATATTGTTACATGTTTAGAACTTAAAACCTATAGTGATGAAAATCCCTATCAATACTAGTTGAGCGTTTGGTAGTTATTGGCCTTAAATTAGTATTTTTAAATACTATAAATTAGCACTTGGGTTGGGATTTGTTTTTGAGAAGGAAATGATTTTTAGATCGAAATTTGGGTTTCAGAAATATTTTGTTTAAAAAGAATTCAATTCTATTTTACTCCAAAAATTTTGTCTTTCCTTTCTGAATTAATTAGTAATGATTTAAAATGTCCTACTATTATTTAATATTATTTTAAAATGTATTTATTTATATTTAATATTATTTTGAAAGTTATTTATTTATATTTAATATTGTTTTAAAAGTTATTTATTTATATTTAACATTGTTTTAAGGTTACTTTTCAATGTTTTAATATTTTGAAAAGTAAATTATTTCAAAGTTAATATGGCTTAAAATTTATAATAATGGTTTATTATTAATGTTTTTGGAAATTAATTGTTACTATTTATAATAATGGTAAAGATTAATTATTAAAGCTTATTAAATAATGTTTTGAAATAATTAATTATTCTTTATTTATAACATTTATTGTTAATAATTGTTATTATATAATGATGTTTTAAAGTAATGATTTTATTTAATTATAAATATTTTCGAGATACATGACAAAGTTTATAAACAGACTTGGGTTTTACAAGGGAAGTTTTATGAAATGGTTTGAAGACTTAAAGGGGATTATTTATGAGGTGAAGAAGTTATATAAATTATTAGATATTTACAAATGAAGTTTAGAAACGGGTTTATAGAATTAGAAGAGGAATTTTATAAATAGTTGCACAGATTTATAATGGGTTTTATAAATGACTTGAGAGAAAAATTTATAAATAGGTTATAAATGGTTTTAGGGATCTATAAATAGTTTATAAATGATTTTAGAGATTTATAAAGGAATTTATAAATGGTTTGAGAATTGTATAAAAGGAAATCTTTCTCTATTTTATAAATATACTTAAATCATTGAAATAAGTATATGGATTTTTTTTCCAAGTGTTGAAATGGGAATATATCTTTATACAAGTATATTTATATAAGTATTTACAAGATGAATTTAATAAATGAAAAGATTAATTAAGGAGGCTAGTGGTTGCTTATGCACTTAATAAAGGTTGGTTTTCCCCATGGAAATAAATCCCTGATTTAAATGTTTGTTTATTTGATACTTAAATAGCCGACTATCAAATTTGGACCGAAAACGCAACTTTTGAAATATCTAGGAGAAACACGTGAGTTATATGGCATAGTCATCTCTGATAATGTTGTACTATGCGTATAAATCTCGTTACATTCTCCTAGGACAAATGATAAGGAAATCCATCCACTAATGGTTAGGAGGTGATCTCCACTCTTATCTTTGACTGTTTATTTCCTAAAGAACCGGGGTTGAGTTTACCGAAAGCCATCGAATTTTGTTTCAAAGAGATCGAGATCGGTTATGTTATCCGAAAAAAATTTCGATCCAACTCAAGCGTTTCGAAGTGAAGACATTTTAAAGATGATGGAATTGAAGAAGAACCTCTTTGAAGTGCAAAGGCTGCTTGCTACTAATTCTGAGGATGATTCTAAAATATATGTTGTAGAAGTAGTGCCTTTGAGTTCGTTCAGTCCTAGAACGAACTTGTATGGATGGATGCTGGCATTGCATTATTTCCTGAAGGGCAGTGTTAGCATTCCAAGTGGGAAGTGTTATATAAAAGGTAAAACGTAGCCTCAAGCCTCATCAACCGGGAATGACTAAAACGAGGGAGATACTGCAGGGCTAAGTGGGTCGCTCCCATGTAGGGTATGATCATCCCTATCTAGAGTCGATATTATCTCTCATTTGTATGCTTTGGAACCCGTTAATGGAGTGACGATCATATTCGGTACTACTAGTCAAGTGGTATGTCGGTTTTATGTTGGTAGTGGATCCTGGCGAGGGACTCGGTGTAATTTTATCTAAAGAAGCACCATGATGGGCGGTATCCCAATAGCTCTGTCATTGTATGGAATCCATTCTCCAATACGAGCTGTTACAGTTTTAGTTGTATACCTATTATGTTGGAATTTAATTAATGTAATAATTTCAGCTATGATTAAGAATTAATTGTATCTTACACACTACTATAATATCAGAGAATTTCATAAAAATGGTTTGGTTATCGTAGGGTAAAAATCCATCCATGTTTATGTGCGGCATGGTCTTACGTGATACATTTGATTTCTAAGTTTTTCATAAATTTAAAAATTCAGTTGGGGTGTTTTCTCACGCTGGTTTTCCTGACTGACTCGGGTGTAATTTTATTATAATGCTCGAGTCAGAATGAGCATATTATAGATTTAGTTTGATGCTTGGAGCTTCAGTAGACGAGCTGGAGGTCCAGAGACATATTCATGTATATGGTTACTTTTCCACTGCATTCATTGTTGTATTTATCACCAATTGCAACCATGGGTTGTTATAACGCCCGAGCTGAAATTGGTTAGTATACTTTGATTGATGTCTATATATATTTATATATTTTAAAGTTTGCTTTTGTGTAAAGGTTTGCTATATATTATAGATTATTTGTTCCGGTGTGAGATTTTATGTTGTTTAGTTTTCTTTCTTCTTTCTTCTTTTTTCTCTAACAATCTTGTTTTTTGAAATTATATTGCTTAGCATGCAATACAGTGGACGTATTATTGTCGATTCTCGAGGGTCGAAAATCTCGGCTGTTTCAATTTCCTTCCATATTTACACTACTTAGCTCGGTTGATGGATCGTTTCAAGGGGTTTTGGTTCGGTACAAGTGTATGTGGACAAGCTGTTGGTCGTGTTCATTTGCTTTACTACTTTGCTCAGCTTCCCTCGATTCAGTATGCCCTTGAGTGTTTTGGTTCAGTGTGCCATCAAGGCACGTGGCTCGGTAGGTCTAAAGGTTAATTTGTTCGGTAGAGTCTAACCATTTAACAGAAAGTCTTGTTCGATGCTTAAGGCACCGAATAGGGTTTCCTATTCGGCACCCTAGGGTATCGAATAGAAAACTCTGTTTGGTGCTAGGGTAGCAAACATGATTTGATGTTTGACACCCTAGGGCCCCGAATATAAAACACCGTTCGGTGCTAAGGCAAATGAACAGAGGAGGGGAGGCTGGTTTTCCCCTTCCCTTGTCAAGCTCCTTCCTTGCTTTGCTTCCTTATCCTTACCCTTGTGCCTTGCCTTCAGCCTTGCCTTCTCTTAGACTACAATATCGTGGGAGAAATTTCCCACAATTAACGGACTTTAAGGCTATTTTAACACTAAAGAGGGTTGGATAGTGTTTTAAAACTTATATATATAATTTTTCTCTATAGTTTCAAGATTTGAATCAAATCACAAATCATCAACATATATATATTAACAGGTAGTCCCATATATATATATATATATGCAGTAAGAATAAAGTAAAACTAAGAGAGATAATGCCAGGAGTTTTATACCGGTCCGGATTAATCAATCCTACATCTAGTCCTATACGATATCTATATAGATTCCTTTCAGTCGCCTAATTTAAACAAGTGGCAAGCAAACCAGAATTCAAACTTCATATCAAGGCAACAAGACACTCCCTTCTGACTTTACGAGGTTGAGGTAGACTTTCCTGATTTAACCGGGCAACAAGATCACCTAATTAATTTAAACGGGCGATAAGCACACCGCTTGATTTGAACGGGCAACAGCACACCCACTTGACATAAACGACAATAAGCACACCTATAAAAAATATTAGCAAAAAGTTGTTGATTCTAAATACAAATGGTTGTACTTTAGATATAGAATATTATATAACCTTTTGATAGAACTTTAATCTTTGAATTGATGAAAAAACACTTGCAAATCAGTGAGTAGATTATAGAGAATGAATAAGTAAAGTAGAGATTGAATTTGAGTGAATTTAAAGAGTATAGAAAGTGGATATATTGAAATATATAATGAGAATTTGGGTTAAGTAGAATAAAAAGAAAGTGGCTACTGAAATTTGTTTTCCAGTCCTCTTTATATAGTGTGTGAAGGGACATGTCTATTCACGAAGAATGGAGCCAAAAATCACAACTGTTCAAAATTTAAGGAACATCCCTTCAACGGTACATATATTGACATATATAGGTAGGGTCTTTCGACATACCCTTATATTTTTAGAAAAACAATAAAACATTTGAAGTATTATAAAATTCTAATATTAAAATCATTTAAAAATAGTTTTAAAATACTTTTTAACATATAAAACCTTTATAAAATATCTATAGACATATATTTCAAAAATAAAATAAATATTTTGATGAGAGAGTATTCAAAGAAAATAAAGTTGTTATTTAAGGACTTTACCAAATTTATCTAATGTCTATTAACTATAAACTATAGTATTGAACTCTTCATGTCTTTGTTTTAAAACTCATGAGTCTTTAATTGTCTTGATAATCTTTGAATATTGATCTCTAGTCTTTTTACTGATCAGTCTTCAAACTCGATTATCATGTACTTGTATAAACCTATGTAATATCCTGCAAAATATTCTATACAACTTGGAAAAACATTAGTACCTACATTTATATGGTTATTGCCATCAAAATCAATATATGTTGTATTAACAATCTCTCCTTTTTGATGATGACAACCATGTAAATATATGTATTATAAAATATAATGTAATCCCCCTAAATTGGTTAAGTCCACCTATTTTTAACAACTCTCCCTTAGTATTGCATATATTATATTTTTCTCCCCCTTTGTCATTAACAAAAACGGGTAAGAAATAAGCTCCCCCTAAATGTGACATATTAATAATATGAAATATGATAATTTTGTATATGGAATGAAAATCAATATTAATTGCGAAATAATATTTCTAAGAAAGAGCATATATGTATATATATACACATAATTATAATTACATATGTTTAAACTACACATTTAAGACATATCATCCATATCAAACAATTTATTTCGGACAAACCAAACTACCTTAACAAACCATGTAATCAAACTAAAGCAACCCAATAAGTTCAACCCAAACAAACAAAACTAATACATATACATAGCCATAATATTTATTACATTCATAAATTAGCGATTTATTTTAATAATTGGTGATTTATGAGTGGAGCAATTTGGATAGTGAAAAAATATTTTCCCTTTTTGTTCCACTAAATTGTCGTGAATGTCATAATTGACTTCTCCTACGCAATGCACTTCATCTTCCTCTTTACCCTCATTATCATCACCGGTTCTTCTTCTTCATCTTCTTTATCATTATCTTGATTCATAGCATTATTAATTGCAAGATTGATTTGAGTATCTCCCTCTTCTAGAATTATTGGATTTACTTGATTTTCTAATAGATGTTTCTTCAAATCTCTTTACATTTTCCCTTACTTCTCTTGTTCATTTTTAAACCAAATTTGCATTACTTCAATTTCAGTAAGCAAAATGAGAACATGCTTCAATTCTTTTTCGATGTTTCCTAGTTTAAAGAATGTGAAGTCATGGAATTGGCATGATTCTTCTCTTGGACATTTGGAGTTGGATAGATCCATTTTTGATCAGTTAATTTTGAGTGTTTAGAACGAAGAAAATAAGAAAAATTTTCTAGAGTCAAAATATGATGGTTGAATAATTGGTTTTGAATTTTGAAAGAAGCAAGGACAATAGTGTTTCTTAAAACAACCAGATATGTCGACATAAGCTACCCTGGTATGTCGACTATAGGATAATTTTTGTTCCATTTTTCTTTCTATTTTAAATAATAAAGGTTATTATATCTAGATTTCTATAAATGAACATATTACAAGTTCTCTTCGTAATTTGATGAAATTAGTTTGTGCTAATGATTTAGTTAAAATATCATTTATTTAATTTTTTATATTTATAAATTCTAATATAATAATTTCTCTGGTTACATTACTCTTAGGAAATGATGTCTTATATCTAAATTTTTGTCCTAGCGTGATGTGTTGGATTTTAAGATATACTTATTACACTATTGCTATCATAACATATTGGTAATTATTTTAAATTTAAACTGAAATGTTTTAGAGTTTGTTTCATATAGATACCTACGAACAAGTTAATGCCGCTGATATATATTCTGCCTCCATTATGGATAGAGACACAGAATTTTCTTTTTACTGAACCAAGAGACAAGAGAGTGTCCCAAAAATTGATAGTTTCCCTTTGTAATTTTTCGGTATGATTTACATCCAGCATAATTAGCATCACTATATTATATTAAGTCAAAAGAATCTTCTTTTAGACAGAAAAGCCCATATCTAATATGTTGTTAACATATCTTAAGATGCATTTTATAGCTTTAAGATGTGTCTCCTTAGGTTATGAGTAATCTCATGCACATAGATATACACTACACATGATATCGGGTCTACTAGCTGTGAGATAGAGTAAAGATCCTATTATACCTCTATATAGTTTTTGATCAACGTCTTTTGAATTGTCTTCTTTATTAAGTTTTTCAGTAGTTTCAATGGGTATTGGTACTACCTAAAATGTGATAGTTTGATTTCATTCATCTTCTGAGAAGGTAGTCGAACCTTGGCTAGTTTGAACCCCAGGCAGACGTGACCGCATTGGCTAAACTTTACCACAAAAAATGAATTAATGACAATAATTGGAAGATGAACACTAATGCTAAATGGTATGAGACATCATGTTATGGTGTAAACTGGTCGGATTAGATTGAATGAAGATGTATCCATGTCCTGTCCTATAAGATATTTGGACGAACATGAACCATTGTTTTAGTTTAGACATAGTTTATATGAGCCAAAAGTCGAACGGACAATAGAAAAACATTGGACAATCTCCGACGAACATATTTTCGTATAATTTTTCTTGTCTAAATTTATGTCTCACGTAAGAATTATATAGACATGGAGTGGATGCTTTATAGCCAGACGGACACTCGTACAAAATTTATACCTTTATGTCTAGTATTTCTACACTTGAATACTTAAAAAATATATAAACTTAAGTGATAGATATGAATTGGTGAAAAGGAGAGTAACTACCTCCTTCTTTCACCTGTGAACAATTAAATCTATAGGAACCCTATGCAAGAATACATGTATAAATGCTTATCTTTGTTGTTTTGGATATTGAAGCGTTTAGTGAGGAGAAAACCCAATTTGTTCTACGACATGGCTTCACTCGGCACATACAGTGCTTTATAAAAACTAATATTTTTCGAACTAGGCATATGTCTAAACCGAGTTATTTATTTTTTTCTACATAAACTCATGGATACTCATTTGAGTAGGCTGAGTTTATGGTTAGCATAAGTTTATTTTTGACAACCAAATAAAATTTCAGAGGAGGGTGCATGAGGCCTATATTATCTATGTAATGTGCTTTATTTGATTGCTTGATATTTAAAGCTAGATCTAAACTATAATCATTTAAATTATGTCAGCATCTTTATATGTCGTACAAGTTTATTATTTATGATATTATATTTGTCCCTACGTGGGAACAATGGAAAAATGATGTAACGATAATTATGTAATGAAAATTGTTATTTTCTCTATTTATTATCATTGAGAAAACAAGAGGAGATCTCATTTTGTTGCTTGAAAAAAATTCCGGTACATAAGCAACGTTCATTTTCGTGTCTCGAAAAGGGGATGTTACATCAAATCTTTCAAAACGTTGCAGTCATATATATTGTAACAACCCTGCTTTCAATGTCGCTGTAATAAATAATTTTAACTAAAATAAAAGGTTTGAGTTTAATTTCCAATAAAAGTTCATTTTTTAAAATATATTTTATTGACTTAATGTTAAGTGAAAAACAAATTCTCATTTTAAAAAACTGAATTGATTAATAATATTCTTTTCAGATTATATATTAAATTAAATAAAATATTTACTATAAATAGAAAAATATTTTATTGTGTAAATAACTTTTATAATTGACAACATGTGAAAATCGGATTTATTCGATAATAATAAAAATTGAAAAATCAGTAAAGATGGGCAAATGTTGAACTTAAATATTTCAGAAAGTTTATCAAAATATATTTTGAACAACATAGTAAATCAATTCAAATTCGAAGTACATTTATAATTTATGATAGAATTATTTATTTGCAAATGAAGAGGTTTTAATTTGCAAATTTGCAATTAAAAGATATAAAATGGAAATTATTTTCTAAAAGGACTTCATTGAAAAATAAAGAAGGGAATAACAATAACAAATAAAAATTCCCCTTTCCTTTATTCTAGAAAGATCCACCTTTCTCTATGCTTTAACATCCTCTTTTTGCCTTTAGCCTGTACCCGTTCCACTCTCATGTTCTCTTTTACGCAATTCAAAATCTACTAAAAAGAGAAAAAGAGATAATAACATAACATAAAAGAACGCAAGGAAGAAAGCCATGTGCGTTTTTGTGATGACCGCCCATGACCCCTGCACTGAACCTAGAGATAGTGCGCTGTAAAGTGTGCCAGGCGACCATGGACGATTGCCAGGGTAAATTAAAACATCAGAATCTATCGTATTACTCACAGCGCGTGGACAATTTACAATAGAACATATATATAGTGAAGCTTCACAGAATAGAATCTCATCAATAAAACTTCATAATAGTTGAATACAATCATTAGAATAGTCAATACATCAAGCCTCACTACATGACACTCAGAGAAAATACAAACAGCGGAACATCCAATACATATAAGAAGATAATATGCAACCCTCCAGCTCGTCTTCGATATCAGCATCATGAGAAGCAAGAACAACACCTGTCACCTGCTACCTAGTCTGCCCGTCCCAAAATGGACGAACAGCCCAAGGCAATAAGAGTTAAAACATAAAGCCTTGAGTCAGACAACAGTCTTAGTGAGCAGTAAATTAACTAACAACATACCAAAAGAGCATAAAGGAAAAGGAATAGGAATACAACCCTCCCACTCCAACCTCTTTCTACAGTGATAGCCCCCAGACACACACTAAGTAAAAAGCAAACATAGCAAAGCACACAATTTAAGGTAAAGCAATTATCACTCGAGTCAAGGGCGATGTTTTCCAAGTACAAACCCCCAAGGCCTAAACCAAGATCAGATAAGCACCCAGAAAATACCGCTCTTGAGACCGAATGACGATACAACCAAACATCCATGACTCTGGCTATCACTGTTATCATTGCTTCGATATCATCGTTAATTGAACGACCAGCTCATTCTTTCATCCGTCCGTCAAGGGCTAATGGAAACCCCAGTTCTAGACATAACTCTGCACGTCATCGTGACCCGTGCCTAGGACTATCGAATCTGCCCAGAGTACTTGACTACCCAATTAGTAGCTTTAAGGGACTATCGAATCTGCCCAACGTACTCTTGCTTTGAGCATGCTAGAACCTTCAACAACGATGATACCTCAGCCTTCTAGTAATCCTCCTCGACGACTATTTTCATACTAGCTCAAGCGCCTCTCGAGCCAACCATTATCCTCAAACTCGAACCATATCACCGAGTTATCAACATGCTTGGAATGATCCCGTCTGGATTAGACCAAGACTATCTCATATCATGCTTCGCTTCATCACATCCTCGCAAAGCTTCATCTCAACATCATCATCATTGAATCTATGCATAAGAGCTTCACCATCCGCTACATATGCCACAAGCAGCTTTTCCAATTCAAGAGCCTTTCCCTTAGCTTTTGAATCATCTTCGGTCTAAATCAAATCATCAATCATCTAATTCATTGCAATCAATCAAATCAAACATTAATCCAAGTAAACAAGTTGGTCAATTAATGAGTATGATTAATTAAGGGTTAAATTAATCAATATAAGTGATTATAAGATAATAAATATGAGTAATTAATTAAGAATCAATGCAATTAATTAGTTTGTAATTAATGTTAAGTAAAGGTAATCTAAGTAATTAAAGATCAGTAATTAATTTAATTAGAGATAAATTAAATTAATTTTGGAAGTGATCAATCTTGCTTATGAATGATTGAATGATATTGTATGCCTTAGATAGATAATATCTCTAATATGTGATGCTATGTGATATGATATGTTTGGTTTAAACTGTGATAATATGGTTATCTATCGATGATGAATTACTGTATAAAGGTGACATCGGTATTTAAAGTTTGAATTGTATTTCATTGAATAACTTTGGTTAAGATGACATTGGATTCGAAGAGACAGGAGTCGGGTATTAGTTAATACCCGAAACCACTTCGATTTGAAATCTTCTATAAATCTTTATAGATTGATATGTGAAATCAAATAGGCCGGTTTGGGATAATATGGACGATTTGAACTAAGTTGGATACTTAGATATTGTTTTGTGAAAATAAGTGTTGACTATATAAGTTGTTTACTTATAGAAAAGTACGAGTTACCCGGGTTTAAATAAGTTCTATGGATTGAATTTCATGTTAGATGAGTTTACTCACGCTGGTTTCCAGCCTGACCCGGGTGTTACTTTGATGTAATGCTCGGGTCAGACCGAGTATTACAGATTTCAGGTAAGGACGTTCTGGAGCTCAGAAGGCGAGCTGGATGGCAGGAACGTATGGAGTATATTCCGCCGTGATATTATAGTTGTCTGAGACATGTTAATTTTAACTGTCTAGTACATTTGTGAATGTTGTAACTCTGATGTATTAAAATGTAATTAACAAATACAGTTTTTCTTTGTATAACTGATATTATTATTTGTTATTATATTTAATTCGCTGCGAATGTGAGATGTTGTGTTCTCTGTTCTTCTTTCTTCTTTCTGTTTCTTTCTTCTATCTCTTTCTTTTTCTTCTAACTATCTGGAATTTTCGGGTTCGAAAATTCCGGGTCGTTACAGTATTCAAATATGATCTAAATAGACAATTATAACAATAATGGCAATTTCGTAATTAAAGAGTCAAAAGTCCAAAAGCATGAAAATATGAGCAATGTCTCTATAGTCTTGAAGAATGAACTTGCATAGGTTAACACTTAGAAAAATGGCTGTCAAATCATCATGAACAATGGATCTATATGGATCTATACTTAGGTTTACAAAGATGCATGAAAATCACTACTTTAACACCAAATCAAGCCAACGATCCGATATACTCCTTTGGATCCGTGTGAGAGATAATCACCACTCACCAAATCACCTAAACAACCCCAAATCAACACACTTCAGATCTGGACAGCGAAGGATCCAACTCGATCTATCACAAATCCGCTTCAAACGATGAAATCTCTCTTCGAAGAATGTAGATCTTCAATCTAAGCTCTTCGATCTTCGATTTGATCTTCGATATGGATGGAAGGAATCACTAGATTACAGTGGAGAAAAGAAGTGAAGAAGTGTAGAAGTCGAGCTCTCAAAATGGCAGCACTTCGTCGCTTCGAAATCCGGATCCCAAAAAATGAAGAAATGGACGAGTATTTATAGCTGAAATCCTCTCTTAAGTCGTCACTCGGAATTAGGTCGTACACGACCTATAGAGCCACGACCTACGACCTATACAATCTCCGACCTAACACCCACGCGACCTACGCCCTATCATGCGCGCGCGACCTAACAGGGTCTCCGACCTAACAATCAAAGCTTCTACGACCTACGACCTAACAGTCCTTCGACCTAAAACAATGCGCGCGACTTAACGAACCAGGACTCAACGAGATACGACTTAACATCCTAACTCCTAGGTCGCTCGTGACTTAACACATCGCGACCTAACTATGCGCGACTTACGACTTAACAGATAGGCTACGACCTAACTGACTAATGGCCTAGCGACCTAACTACACACAGGATCATACGACCTAACTACTTCTTCCTTAGGTCGTTGCCGACCTATCCCCCTTAGGTTGCTAACTCACCCAGAAACTCACGACCTAACTATCTTAACCCGTCCACGACCTAACTGCTATTAGGTCGCTCAAAACCTTAGGTCGTCTATTACGACCTATCCACACTACGACCTAAGACTTAGAACCACAACGACTTATCAACGATGCGACCAAATGTCAATTGTCTTACGATGTTTCGATCCGTAAAAATACGGGTCGTTATAGTTTTCATGATAGAAGAAAGCAGCTCGAGAGGGATGAATGACGTAGTCGAGCATGTGGAGCTGACAGCGTATTATAGGTAGGTGCGTAACGTAGAGAGGCAACACGACACGATGATGACAGGTTCAGTCTTGTAGGTGCGGTCAGACCACATCTAGAGGAGGAATGATGCGGTGTTGTATGTTGTTACACAATATTTAGATGTTTATAAATAGTTGAAAATGATGCTTGTAACAACTCGGAAAGGAATAAATGAACTAATGTTAGGTGCTTTGAATGAAATAAAATATTTCAAATATAAATGGTGATCATGGAAAGATATTTCTTTATTTAATATTGAAAAGGTTATCGATAGTGAATATATATGTGCAATAATTTTGAGAATTGTATGAATATAAATTATTTGAAAAGTGATGATTATGGGATTTGATTAAATAAGTGAATCTTTTAATATTTAATTTATTGATGATTATAAAAATATTTAAAGGATTTCTATAAAATGGTATTTAAAACTTATATTTCAAATGATGAGTTAGTTTTATTCAGACTTAATAAATTAAGAATCTGTAAAACAATAATTTGAAGAAAAATAAGTTAAATGCACTTTATTGCTATACTAGAATTATTATTTATGGGATCATATATATTGTTAAGTAAAATTTTGAAACTAATATATTTTTGTGTTTGATTTTATTCTAACTTTTATAAAGATACTTCTTTATACATAATCATTTTACTTTTTTTTATTTCCCAATAATTCTACTTAAAAACTGATTTCTTTTCAAAAATTATCTTTTTATTATAATACACTTCTGAAGTTATCTCCAAAATAATTCATTAAATTGATAAATTGCCATAAACTTCCTTTAACCAATATTAAATGTGAAAACTTCCTTTATTTAGTTAAAACTTTTCTTTATCAATTATCATTCTTTTATTAATTTGAACTTCATTTACATATATATTCTCTTTACTTATACTTGTTCAAATGTTTAAGTATATTCAATAAGTTCTTTTTTTCCTTTAGAATATAATCAAAGAGATTAAAACAATTACTACCAAAACTTTGTTATAATGAACTTCTCTTTTTACAACATGTTAATTATAATATTTTCTATCTTTTTATAAACAACTCCAGTACTTGTTATTATCTTTAAAATCCCATTATTAAAGATTTAAATATACCCATAAGGTTTCTTCCAAAATGTCATTCAAGGGTTTAAAAACAAATGTTGCTAAAACATCATTGACTGCAAACCCAAAACCATTCATTAATAACTTTAAATATTTATTTTTAAGGATCGGTACTAATGAGAAGTTAGGATAACATCATCACATGCTTACATCATTTAAATTTTTTCGAAGCTTCGGTCCAATAAGAAAAATTCCCCTCCCTTCCTTACACTAATACAATTCAAAACACTAAATCAAAACAAACATCCCATCCAACTTATACATACTAGAATTATCCTTAACACCCTAAATGTTACTCTTAATCTTCTGAGTCCGAAGATGATGGCGAACTCCAATTTCCCAAGTCAATCATCACTTCACCTTCTCCTTCTTCATCACTGCCCAGCTCATCGTCGGCCTCATTGCCGTCTTTCTCTAGTGCCTCTCCCATTACCTGGGGTAGCCAGGGTTGGTTCCATGGGACATGTCCCATGCCGACTGGTATTCCAGGAATGACTCGTCGCTCTTCTAACTCTTCCAAGCCTTGCAAGTTTTCCTCCCAAGGGTTTTCAAATTTTTTGACCCCTCCACTTCTTCTTCTTCTTCTGTTGTTTCTTTATTGTTGCTTTCTATCTCGTTCCAGTTTATATATGACCTGGATGGTCCCTCCTAGCATACAACATGCTCCCCGTCCATATCCTATACTACATCGCTACATTCGCTCGATCTAATCGCATCAGGGTCTTCCATTGGCTCTGATTCTTCCTCCATGGGCTCTATTTCCTTTTCCATTGGTTCTGATTCTTCTTTCATCGGCTCAATATCTTCTATCGGTTCCAAAATGGAGCTAGCAGGATCTGCTATCCAATTTCCAACTAACGCCTACCCGGGTTCATCGTCGCTAGAAATCATAATTACTTATGGAGCTGGGGGCGGTATAAGCATTCCGGCCAAAGGGTATTCATCTTCATCCCTTCGAGTGTATGTGGCATATTCTTCCCGGATTGGAAACCCACCATTTTTAGGCAGATATTCTGATTGCTCCTTTTCATCACTAGAGAGAACAATGAGGCTAACCTTCTTGCCCCAATTTTCTCTAGAAGACTCCCATTTAGGGTAAATTCTCCTATACGGTTTCTACAAGGAAAATAATATTTATTTTGGACAAAAGTAGTAGGTAATTGCTAGCATATTCTTAGGTAGAGAGGTTTGGTCAATACTCAAAAAATGTTTCTAGATTCATTTCTAAAGATAGCTTTTAAAATTCTTTGTATAAAAAATGTTTTATTAGTTTAAAATTCTTTTAAAATTTTACCAAAATATTCTTTTATTTTCAAATATATATATATAGGTAAAATGATTTCATATAAAACCAAATTCATTTGTATGTGTATTAACAAATAAACACTCGTATATACGAATATATGTATATATACACACTCAAACTCATTCTAGGGCGTTACTAACTCTATCTCTAATGAGTTACTCATCCTAGGGTATTACTAACCCTATCTCTGATGAGTCTTTTACCCTATTAGGCTCAGGTATTTGCTCACTCTAAGCTCTGATAATGTGATGTAAGGACTCGTTTCTCCTATTCTCGAAAATCGACACTAATACATCCTCGGTATTGATCACGTGCCATAAATCCAAGTTGTAACGACCCGCTATTTCTTGCCATTCGCATCCGCACATGTCAGACTTGAATTGCTCGAAATATCAGATTGTTAATTTATAATTTGGCAAAACTCAGCATATACAGTAAATAAATCAATCACAGACACAGAGTATTACAATAGTAAGCAGCGGAATAGATAAATAACAGAGTTGAAATAAAATACAACATAATATCTCAAAAGAAATGATGTCTCGAATACAAACAGATGACAAGTCTGAACCAACAACTGGATAGCTGAAAGCTGAATAGATGCAGATGGATCTCCAAATGAAGCTCCAACTCCAAAGGTGAGTCTCAAATGTTATGGCACTCAGTCTGGCCCGAGCGTAAAGCAAAACATAAAACACTCGAGTCAGGATTAACATTCTTATATTAATAAATCCAACTCAAGTGAAATAACAACTGAAATACAAGTAACTCAAAGGATGTTTGGGATAACTGTAACGAACGCGATTTTTCGATGCTCGAAAGTCGACATTAATACGTCCACTGTATCAAATGCCGCGCAATCGAATGGCGAAAAACTGAATTGTTATGGAGAAAAAGAAGAGGTAGAAGAAGACAGAAGAAAAGGAAAGAAGAAGCAACTGAAAAAATATCAGAATCTCACATTCGCAGCGGAACAACATATAATAGATAAATGAATAATCTTTAAATCAAAGAATTAAATCAGTTTATACATTACATCATCATAAGAGTTTACAACAACAATACATCAATGGACAGTTATACAAACTTGTCCTCATACAGAATACACAGCAGAATAAATAATATCATATACAAGTGATATGTCTCGCCATCCAGCTCGTCACTGAGCTCCACAGCATCGCCTGAATCTAGAATGACCTGATAACTTGACTCTAGATTGCCCGTGTGGAAATTGGTGGGCACCCAGAGTTTAGGAAGGAAACAATAAACTCCAGGTCAGTCATGGTGACTGGTGTGAGAACTAAAACAGTTTATCTTCACAAAGAAAATAAAACAATTTCACAATGCTTTTGGAAAATGAAACTACCATAAGACCTCCCGCCACACACATAATGCAAACGTAGAATTGGAGGAGATTTCTTCTTATGATAGTCAAAAATGCTTACTACGCAAAATCATTCGATATTATTATCATTAGTGCATAGTGTCGAAAACAATTTCGAAAATATAATATTAATCTTAGCCAGCATACAACCATTATTGTATGCCTACTATAGCTACCATCTAAACAGTGGTGACCACCATAAGTAAATGGCAGGTTCTACAACTAAAACCGTACTGGGTTCATATTGTTTCATTGGATTTCCAACAAATGGTCAGGCAAAGGAACTTCCTTACACCGAAATGGAAACGCCTCGGGAAAGACGCCCCGAGAACCTAACCCGATCTCTGCAAACACAAGGCCGACGTTACCTCACGCTTTAACCAAGCTGTAATTAGGTAACTAACACACGAGCTATGTCATCCCCCGGTCGTCACCGACCTTTATCCGAGGATCCTCAACCACAAAGCAACAACCACAAAGTATAATAAATTTACAGCATCAACATAGGTAAAATATCTGGGCTCCATACCAAGATACCACTTTTTATCCACAAGGAAATGACATACCCTAGGGGCACTACCCCTAAAAACCTTTGCCGCAACATTCCTGTTTCGACCATTACCGGGTTGTGAGGCTCGACGAAGTCTCGTCCATAAAGCAAGATTTTTCACAAAGCCACGCTTTTTCACAAAGCCACGCTTTTTCACAAAGCCACGCTTTTTCACAAGGCCACGCTTTTTCACGAAGCCACGCTTTTTCACAAAGCCACGCTTTTTCACAAAGCCACGCTTTTTCACAAAGCCACGCTTTTTCACAAAGCAACGCTTTGACCAACAAATGATCAATAGCACTTTGTATGCCACATTACCAAATTGGGAATGTATCACTAGTAACCATCAACTACATAACCTCTGAGCTCGTACGTCTCAGAGAAGGGTGTTAAGCTAAGAGAATAAATTCTCCGCCACCAACAGAAATGTATTTGATAGAAACCAGCTTTACATCTCAAAGTGTAATGTCATACACACATCCATACAAGTCCATTCCGAGATCGAACGAAACCGAAGGCACATCCAAAGAAGCCCTTGCAATCTAGGTATTCACTAATCACGTCCGGACTTCCCATCACAAGAAGAGTGATATAAATCTCTATACCGGAGCAACTCGGTGCAGAGACATTCGACAGGTTGTCCTTTCATTTTCGAAAATATCCGGTCCTCACCACCGGTCTTCAATACGATCCATATCGTCGTATCACTAATTCAGAATGGGTTATATGACACAAAGGTCTTTTCCCGGCTAACCCGAATAGTGAGCGTTGTTTTAAAAAAACAAATCAAGTGCCATTTAAAAGGCAAATATTGATAGTCGGTTATTTAACTATCAAACAACATTCACAACAATCAATCAATTTAAATAATTTTTCCCAAATTATTAAATTTCAAATCTCTTCGCGAGATACGGTTTAACACTTCAACCATTTGAAAATAAATTTCAAATCACTTTCATTTAAACCAATTAAATAAATCCTTATCGATTTATTTCAAATTTACATCCCAAATCTATAAATTCATTTCCACACTTCATCACTTTAAAAACAAATTTCAAATCACATTTTTCCACACTTCAACATTTGAAAACCAATTTCAAATCATATTTCACACTTCATCTCAAAATGGTCCATTTAAACCAATTAAATAAAATCTTTTTGATTTATTTCAAATTTGCATTCCAAATCTGTAAATTTATTTCCACACTTCAAAAATAAATCAATGTTTATTTTCAAAACAAATTTCCCTTTCCTTTATAAATTCTATTCTGAATTTACATTCTCAAATATTCACTTTTTATGCGATTTTCAAATCGATTTCTCAAATATTCACTTTCAACACCAAATCAAATTTCAAATTGATTTCTCAATTTTATTTCAAACCCCAAATCAAATTCCAAATTGATTTCTAAATTTACATAAACACCGAATCAAATTTCAAATTGATTCTAAATTTTAATCCCAAATACCAAATCATTTTTACAAATCGATTTCCAAATTTATTCTCAACATAAAAATCAATTTTCATTCAAACACCAAATAAATTTTCATATCGATTTCCCAAAGATTTATCTTCAAATACCAAATCAATTATCAATTGGATTTTCAAACAAATTTATCACCTTTTTAAAATAAATTCCTTTATCCCTTCCAAACCTTCTAAAATTCCATTTTAAATAAATTCTTCAACTTTCAAATAATATTACTCAAAATCCTTTTATAAAATTCCTTTCCCATATTTTTTTGGAAATAATTCGATAAGATTACAAAAATCAATTTTTTTGCTTTTAAATTCCTTCTTTTAAATTCAACTAATTCTTTCAAAAGATTTTACTTAAAATTTCCAATTTTAATTTCAAAAATCCAATTTCATTTATTTCTGGTATCCAACGATACCAAGAATACATTCGGCTAAATTTAGCCTTCAACAATTCAATCATAGATATAATCATACACAGATTATAAATAATCAACACACAACATACGAAACCAATTCAAATGTTTTGAGGAATCCAGTTGGATCCCTCCAACCTGTTCCCTGCATCCACAGATGTTAACACAATACCAATTCCAATTCGAGGTGGAATATCGCGGTATATGGGATATATAAAATACTATCCGTTATAATGCGGCGCAATAGGGTCTCATCCGCTATATAATGCGGGAAATCAACTCCAAATACATATATAATACCAATTCCACTTCACGATGCAATTATCGCGGTATATGTTTTTAATAAATAACCTCCGCTTAATATACGGCGTATATGGTCTATTTAACACAATAAATAGCAATCATCATTCAATTCACACAATCAACATTATCAACAATTTTAAATTCAACTATTTAAAATTTAAATCGAAACAAAATATTCGATTGAGTGAGGAGTTCTCACCTCGCTTTCAATAACGGTTGCAGCGTTTTATTTCGAATAAAATTAAACGACCGTTTACTTTTACCCAAAATTTTCATTGACTCCAATCGACTCCAAACAAGCTCCATTACGAAGAGCTCGTCAATACGATTCCAATGCAAAAAGTTTCGTTAGAAACAGACCTTGTATGAACAAGTTATGACGTTACAAAGTTTGTACGAATTTATATATAATAATTTACAATTTATTTTAAATTTTAACCTAGAATCAATATCTGCCATCGATTTCGTTTGCCCCAGATCTCAGCCGTGATTTTTCCTTTCTTCCCTCCCAGGATATTCACGTTCAAAGAAACCCAACCACGCCATCAAACTTTGAATTAATGCGAACGCTATGATCGTTTTGATGACGATCAGAGACTGGGGTTTCGAAGCCCCAGCTACGCTCCACCATCGGCCAGAGAGTGATGAAGCTCGGCCCCCTATGTGCCTAGAAAAACATGGGTGAAGGCAGCACGAACGCGAGCCCCTAGCTCTCTCCTCGTCGTGAATTAGACGATCACCACCATATGGATTGATGAAGCTCGGCGAGCTCTTGAATAATGCTGTTGGAAGTTTTCAAAATTATGGTGTGGATCTTGCGAAAAACGAGAATCAAAATGGGACATTTCTGGCTATTGGCAATGAACAGGCGGCTAACCCTAGCCTTCTTAGGGTTTTGTGAAAAATGAATTGATGAGGTCCTTTTATACAAAATTGCAAAACACTATTCATCTCTAAATTTTCGAACTCGAAATCAAACGTGCTGGCTAGCGTTTCTAAGGTTTACCCCACGTTCCGAACACAATGGAACTTGTTTCGGGAGCTAATCCAATCGTATGTGAGAGTTACGGAAATAAACGATCAAATTTAAATCAAATCGATTTAAACCGATTTCGATGCGTTTTGGCTCGCTCCGGACAAACGGTAAATCTGATTGACACGAAATTTGAAATCTTACAATAATTTCACATTACGAATCTGATGAAACTAGTTTCATTGAAATCCGAGACTGTTTGAAAAATGACTATTTTCACTAGTCAATTAAATATTAAAATAATCAATTTTCACAAATTAACTTTTAATTCGAATTTAAAAGTTCTACAACATCATTCTAACTCCAATATGATTTATTATAACTTTATAAATAATTTTTAATCACATTAAACTCGATTTCCAATTATTTCTGGAATTTCAAATATTAATTATCGATTTAATTATCCAATTAAATCTGGATATTCGAAATAAAATATATTCGGCTTGCAATTCTTACTTATTAATATTTAAAATTAATTAAATATACGAGTTTCAAATGATAGAAATTCTGGGTCGTTACAAACTTCCCCCCTTAAAAGAATTTCGTCCTCGAAATTGCAAAGTAAGAAAAATGCCCAAAATCCATAAACTTTTCAAATAATCCACTTAGTGAAAATTTTATATTCACCTTTTCCAAAATCTTTAACTTCAACCAAAAGAATGGTTTCCATTTTTCTAGTTCATTCCTACTCTTTCATTTCAATTTAGAAATTGACTTTCATTTAACAAAAAATTTCCAAAATTTTCAAAGTTTTCTAACGCCTTAAATTTTCAGAAAAATTCGCCAACGTCTCCTTTGCGCGGTTCGATCGTAGTAGGATCACAATAGACATAAATATGTATACATCGACCCACACGGTCGGAAAAGCAGAAAAACGGTTCATAATTCCTATTTTTATTGCGTAGGCGTACCTTTTTAGCATTTTTAAGCAAAGTAGATATTTATTTAGCATTTTAGTGCAACCAAACCAACCGAACGGCAGCCACGACACCTGTACTTACTCAATTTAAATATGTAAGTGACATATATAGGAAATTCATTTACATTTCATTAATTTTCAATAACAAACACAAAGTTTTCATAAGCAAATGCAATCAAATAATTCCCATAAGCAATTTATAAGGTTTCGATACAAATTTTAATTGCTTACAACCAATTCACATTAATTTACTTTCAATTCAAATTCAATTACATAGCTTTCCATTTTTATCAATTCAATTTCATTAACACTTAATGAATTATATACAATCAACCAACAATCAAATAACAACCAATGTCATTCAACACAACCAAATTATTAAATTTACATTACTTACATTCAATTTGGTTCAACACTTTTAATTCCAATTGGTTTAATATTAAATTGGTTTCCATTCAATTCATTCAAATTCCAATTCATTAGCTTTTAATGAATTAACACTTATATCCATGATTCCATATCAATTTACTTACATTCGATTGATTAACATTAGTTCAATTCAATTGCTAATTCATTTTACAAGTAAAGTTGAATCTCCTTTATATAACTCCAGTTCATATTCATTTAATGACTTCATTCATTAATTCATTTTGATACCAAAGTCAATTTCATACAACATTACTTAAGTCATATTCCAATTAAACATCATTTGTTTAACTTAACTTAAATTTCCACTTATAAATCCAATTCAGATTTTGTTTTTCTTAACAAAATTATTTAACCATTATATTGTTTGGTTTCACTTACATTTTCTCACTCTATAAGTTATACAACTTATTATTCAACTTCCAAATCCAAAATTTAATTTATTTAACTTCCTTTAGTTAAATTCCAAATCATATATTTACTATGCTAACCCAAATTTTATTCCAACTTTACCATAGCTAAATTTATCATCTCATATTATAAGTTCAAAACTCATTTTACTTATATTCATCAATTTCAACTTGGATTTTAGTTTCAAATTTGGTTATCACAACAAAACTTCAATTTTTTCAATTTATTATGGTAGCAAATCAATCACACAGAGACTCGAAAATGATACTGATGATGCTGTAGTCATCACCCTTATTATTTCCCAGCAACAATAGTGAATCCAGTGCTTTAAATTCTTTCAAAAATTTCCTTTTATTTATAAATCACATTTATAAATCTTTTTCTCATATAATTTCACTATTTAATTTTACTTATACAAGATTATTTCATAATTGTAAATCATTTTAAATTATAATTCGATACTTATACAATTGTTGCTTTTATTTAGATTATTCAAACAACTTTCATTAATTTATATATATTCACATTTTCAACAACCAAACAATCAATTTATATACACTTTAATAATTCTGAAAAATTATTTCCTTTATATACAAAATATAATCAAGGTAAAATTATTTCATTTACCCAATTTAAATGATACTATGTCGACTTGCCTCGTTTAAGTGTTTAGAAACCCCTATCGATAATATGGCGTCCCACATACCGACCAGAATTTACAAACAGCTCAACGGATAAGCAAACACAATATAAAGCAATTTCATATTCACTAACAAATACGCACTCATATCTATTATTACACTCACACTCATTCTAGAGTACTACTGACTCTATCTCTAATGAGTAATACCCAACAGAACCATGGTTATCGCTTAACCATATGCTCCGATACCAAATGTAACGAACGTGATTTTTCGACGCTCGAAAGTCGACATTAATACGTCTACTGTATCAAATGTCGCGCAATCGAATGCCGGAAAAACGAATTGTTATGGAGAAAAAGAAGAGGCAGAAGAAGACAGAAGAAAAAGAAAGAAGAAGCAACAGAAACAATATCAGAATCTCACATTCGCAGCGAAACAACATATAATAGATAAATGAATAATCTTTAAATCAAAGAATTATATCAGTTTATACATTACATCATCATCAGAGTTTACAACAACAATACATCAATGGACAGTTATACAAACTTGTCCTCATACAGAATCCAGAATGACCTGATAACCTGACTCTAGACTGCCCGTGTGGAAATTGGTGGGCACCCAGAGTTTAGGAAGGAAACAATAAACTCTAGGTCAGTCATGGTGACTGGTGTGAGAACTAAAACAGTTTATCTTCACAAAGAAAATAAAACAATTTCACAATGCTTTTGGAAAATGAAACTACCATAAGACCTCCCGCCACACACACAATGCAAACGCAGAATTGGAGGAGATTTCTTCTTATGATAGTCAAAAATGCTTACTACGCAAAATCATTCGATATTATTATCATTAGCGCATAGTGTCGAAAACCATTTCGAAAATATAATATTAATCTTAGCCAGCATACAACCATTATTGTATGCCTACTATAGCTACCATCTAAACAGTGGTGACCACCATAAGTAAATGGCAGGTTCTACAACTAAAATCGTACTGGGTTCGTATTGTTTCTTTGGATTTCCAACAAATGGTCAGGCAAAGGAACTTCCTTACACTGAAATGGAAACGCCTCTGAAAAGACGTCCCGAGAACCTAACCGGATCTCTGCAAACACAAGGCCGACGTTACCTCACGCTTTAACCAAGCTGTAACTAGGTAACTAACACACGAGCTATGTCATCCCCCGGTCGTCACCAACCTTTATCCGAGGATCCTCAACCACAAAGCAACAACCACAAAGTATAATAAATTTGCAGCATCAACATAGGTAAAATATCTGGGCTCAATACCATGATATCACCTTTTATCCAGAAGGAAATGACATACCCTAGGGGCGCTACCCCTAAAAACCTTTGCCGCAACATTCCTGTTTCGACCAATACCGGGTTGTGAGGCTCGACGAAGTCTCGTCCACAAAGCCACACTTTTTCACAAAGCCACGCTTTTTCACAAAGCAACGCTTTGACCAACAAATGATCAATAGCACTTCATATGCCACATTACCAAATTGGGAATGTATCACTAGTAACCATCAACTATATAACCTCTGAGCTCGTACGTCTCAAAGAAGGGTGTTAAGCTAAGAGAATAAATTCTCCGCCACCAATAGAAATGTATTTGATAGAAACCAGCTTTACATCTCAAAGTGTAATGTCATACACACATCCATACAAGTCCGTTCCGAGATCGAACGAAACCGAAGGCACTTCCAAAGAAGCCCTTGCAATCTAGGTATTCACTAATCACGTCCGGACTTCCCGTCACAAGAAGAGTGATATAAATCTCTATACCGGAGCAACTCGGTGCAGAGACATTCGACAGGTTGTCCTTTCATTTTCGAAAATATCCGGTCCTCACCATCGGTCTTCAATACGATCCATATCGTCGTATCACTAATTCAGAATGGGTTATATGACACAAAGGTCTTTTCCCGGCTAACCCGAATAGTGAGCGTTGTTTTAAAAAAACAAATCAAGTGCCATTTAAAAGGCAAATATTGATAGTCGGTTATTTAACTATCAAACAACATTCACAACAATCAAATAATTTAAATAATTTTTCCCAAATTATTAAATTTCAAATCTCTTCGCGAGATATGGTTTAACACTTCAACCATTTGAAAATAAATTTCAAATCACTTTCATTTAAACCAATTAAATAAATCCTTATCGATTTATTTCAAATTTACATCCCAAATCTATAAATTCATTTCCACACTTCATCACTTTGAAAACAAATTTCAAATCACATTTTTCCACACTTCAACATTTGAAAACCAATTTCAAATCATATTTCACACTTCATCTCAAAATGGTCCATTTAAACCAATTAAATAAATCCTTTTTGATTTATTTCAAATTTACATTCCAAATCTGTAAATTTATTTCCACACTTCAAAAATAAATCAATGTTTATTTTCAAAACAAATTTCCCTTTTCTTTATAAATTCTATTCTGAATTTACATTCTCAAATATTCACTTTTTATACGATTTTCAAATCGATTTCTCAAATATTCACTTTCAACACCAAATCAACTTTCAAATTGATTTTTCAATTTTATTTCAAACCCCAAATCAAATTCCAAATTGATTTCAAAATTTACTTCAACACCGAATCAAATTTCAAATTGATTCTAAATTTTAATCCCAAATACCAAATCATTTTTACAAATCGATTTCCAAATTTATTCTCAACACAAAAATCAATTTTCATTCAAACACCAAATAAATTTTCATATCGATTTCCCAAAGATTTATCTTCAAATAACAAATCAATTATCAATTGGATTTTCAAAAAAATTTATCACCTTTTTAAAATAAATTCCTTTATCTCTTCCAAACCATCTAAAATTCCATTTTAAATAAATTCTTCAACTTTCAAATAATATTACACAAAATCCTTTTATTAAATTCCTTTCCCATATTTTTTTGGAAATAATTCGATAAGATTACAAAAATCAAATTTTTTGCTTTTAAATTCCTTCTTTTAAATTCAACTAATTCTTTCAAAAGAATTTACTTAAAATTTCCAATTTTAATTTCAAAAATCCAATTTCATTTATTTCTGGTATCCAACGATACCAAAAATACATTGGCTAAATTTAGCCTTCAACAATTCAATCACAGATATAATCATACACAGATTATAAATAATCAACACACAACATACGAAACCAATTCAAATGTTTTGAGGAATCCAGTTGGATCCCTCCAACCTGTCCCTGCATCCACAGATGTTAGCACAATACCAATTCCACTTCGAGGTGGAATATCGCGGTATATGGGATTTATAAAATACTATCCGCTATTATGCGGCGCAATAGGGTCTCATCCACTATATAATGCGGGAAATCAACTCCAAATACATATATAATACCAATTCCACTTCACGGTGGAATTATCGCGGTATATGTTTTTTAATAAATAACCTCCGCTTAATATACGGCGTATAGGGTCTATTTAACACAATAAATAGCAATCATCATTCAATTCACACAATCAACATTATCAACAATTTTAAATTCAACTATTTAAAATTTAAATTGAAACAAAATATTCGATTGAGTGAGGAGTTCTCACCTCGCTTTCAATAACGGTTGCAGCGTTTTATTTCGAATAAAATTAAACGACCGTTTAATTTTACCCAAAAATTTCACTGACTCCAATCGACTCCAAACAAGCTCCATTGCGAAGAGCTTGTCAATACGGTTCTAACGCAAAAAGTTTCGTCAGAAACGGACCTTGTATGAACAAGTTATGACGTTACAAAGTTTGTACGAATTTATATATAATAATTTACAATTTATTTTAAATTTTAACCTAGAATCAATATCTGTCGTCGATTTCGTTTGCCTCGGATCTCAGCCGTGATTTTTCCTTTCTTCCCTCCCATGATATTCACGTTCGAAGAAACCCAAGCACGCCATCAAACTTTGAATTAACGCAAACGCTATGATCGTTTTGATGACGATCGGAGACCGGGGTTTCGAAGCCCCAGCTACGCTCCACCATCGGCCAGAGAGTGATGAAGCTCGGCCCCCTATGTGCCTAGAAAAACGTGGGTGAAGGCAGCACGAACGTGTGCCCCTAGCTCTCTCATTGTCGCGAATTAGACGATCACCACCATATGGATTGATGAAGCTCGGCGAGCTCTTGAATAATGCAGTTGGAAGTTTTCAAAATTATGGTGTGGATCTTGCGAAAATCGAGAATCAAAATGGGACGTTTCTGGCCATTGGCAATGAACACGGCGGCTAACCCTAGCCTTCTTAGGGTTTTGTGAAAAATGAATTGATGAGGTCCTTTTATACAAAATTGCAAAACACTATTCATCTCTAAATTTTCGAACTCGAAATCAAACATGCCGGCTGGCGTTTCTAAGGTTTACCCCGCATTCCGAACACAATGGAACGTTTTTCGGGAGCTAATTCGATTGTATGTGAGAGTTACGGAAATAAACGATCAAATTTAAATCAAATCGATTTAAACCGATTTCGATGCGTTTTGGCTCGCTCCGGATAAACGGTAAATCTGATCGACACGAAATTTGAAATCTTAAAATAATTTCACATTACGGATCCGATGAAACTAGTTTCATCGAAATCCGAGACTGTTTGAAAAATGACTATTTTCACTAGTCAATTAAATATTAAAATAATCAATTTTCACAAATTAACTTTTAATTCGAATTTAAAAGTTATGCAACATCATTCTAACTCCAATATGATTTATTATAACTTTATAAATCATTTTTAATAACATTAAACCCATTTCCAATTATTTCTGGAATTTCAAATATTAATTATCGATTTAATTATGCAATTAAATCTAGATATCCGAAATAAAATTTATTCGGCTTGCAATTCTTACTTATTAATATTTAAAATTAATTTAATATACGAATTTCAAATGATAGAAATTCTGGGTCGTTACAACAACCATCCTCTAAGGATCCGTGGAACTATCTACTATGTAGTAATATACGCTATTATAATATGTCTATAGTAAAGTAAAAGGTATTAAAATAGCATTAAGGCGTTACACATATCCCTCTTAACACATTTTATATATTCATGTAGTCTATACAATGTCGTACGCTCCTCCGTAAACTGGAGGTTTACCCAGAGGACATCACATAGGTACGGTACAAAACAAACTCGTAGAAGGTGCTCTAGGGCATGTGAACATGGCACACGAGGAGAGGCCAGGGTAGATATACCAATTGCACTCCCAGACTGGTGGTAACGCATAGCAACTACTATCACCCACCTCAGACACACTCCTATATCAAAATCGAGGGTGGCCACGAAAACAATCACAAAAGCAATATAATGGTATCGAAGAAATGTGCCCGATAGGAGGAATGACCTCACTTGGCCCGGTATAGCTCCTGATTTTAGTCACATCTAAGCTGACTCACGGGAGTCAGGGTCACGTCATACCATATAGAATCATCGCCAAACCATCCTACTTCATTTATTGAATCTCCACCACATACACAGTTGTTAAAGTGGTTTTCGTTAATGGCAAAGAGTATGACAATATCCGATCCCGGTCTCTTTAACAACCAAACGTTATTACAACACCGTGGTCATTTCAAAATATCATATTCATTTCAAAACCATATCAAATTCGATATCATTATTCACTTTAAATAATATTCATTTCCATAATCATAACACTTCCAAAAATTATAACCATTTTGAAATCATAACACTTTTGAAATCATATCACTTTAGAAATCATAACACTTTGGAAATTATAACACTTTGAAATCATAACACTTTCCACTCAACAGTTTCGATATTGGAAATAGTATATGTAATAAAATAGATTATAAAATAAAATATTTTATATAATAAAATAGTTTATAAAATAAAATAGTTATAAATTAAAAATAGTTTATATTAAAATAATTAGTATATTAAAATAGTTTTATATTAAAATAGTTAAAAATGAAATATATTCCTAAAGTATAATATTTTTATATATTAAAATACTTTATATAAAATAAAAATAGTTTCCTCAAATTTCACAATTATAATATCTTAAAATCAATATTTTTTAAAACCACATATATTTCTTTTCAAAACCTTGGAAATACACATATATGTAGACCAACGGTGCCTGTATATAATTTTCTATCCTATGGTCAAATGATACGGATATTTATTATTTCAATTCGAAATTTAAATATATACGGGTATATATAATTTCAACCCGTAATCCCAATTCAATTTAAATGAAAATTGCTTGGGTTTATCATTGCAACCCATAACGATTTTCTCATATTCTACAAAATCGTTCGGGTATGTATCATTTCAACCTATAGGGAATTCTATACTAACAGGGAACTTGCAGAGTGAGAATAGGTATGAAAATAATATAACATATCAACAACAGGGATATATCATCAGTGATAAATTAAACAAAATATAAACAATGAGATATGGCGTCATCTCCCACAGGTGAACAATTACAGATGATAGCATATCGTATATAACAATTAAATAAATAACAGTTAAAATTAGCAGCAAATTTCAATTGTCGTTTCAATTGAAACCAAATTTAATAAATATAAGAACGTTAATCGTGAGTGATTGCTCACCTTCCGAGGCTTGAAAGAATAGACAGTGAAATTGAGTTACGAAATGCAAACACGACTTTCCAAAGCGAAGCAAAATTGGCACGAATTCGACGGATAAAGCTGATACGAGAATTGATGAAGCAATTAGAATCAATTGATATAAACTGAACTAAATATATAAATTATTAACACTTATACATTAACCCAAAATAGTATACTTGTATAAACAAATAGATATATAGACTAATATAGAAGCATATGTATAACTTACATACCTATTTTATGTTATAATCAATGACTATAAATCAATATTACTTAATTCTTTATAACATAGAGTCAAACTCAACAGATCAAATTTATATAACAAACAAATTGTACATGTACGTATATAACTATATAATACAATGTGAATAGAACTGCTGGCCAACTTTATAACTAATTATACTATACCATACTCGAAGATATAGATGCGAACATTTTCGTTAACATAAAATAAAATAATAACACATAACTAACAGATATATATATATATACATATAATTACTTTGAAATCAAATATTACTGTATATATATATATGACACGACAACCTTTATGCAGAACTTTGAAAAACATACGTATGTTATATATATATCCTTATAACATGCAGATATATATATATATATATATATATATTAAAACTATTATATCTTATACATTAAAACTAAATCTTACTATATATATTTTTAAACATTATAATTTTCCAAATATCAAATTCTTAAACCAAAATATATAGCCAACAGCTTGCAGTTCACCTACCACATATATAAAACAGACGTAGACTACATATATATCTAACATATATTAAAATTAAGTAGGCCTACCCACTGGAAATATATATATATAAAACAGAAACATGACGTAGTTTACATAGCATAACATGGCTTGAATACAACTTCTGTAGCATAGCATACGTACATAACAAGTTATCTGACATACATATGTAAATATATAATTCAATTTAATCATTCATAAACTTATGTAAGCCTCTGCATACATGAACAATCAAATTTTTATATAACTTTCCTATATATTATATACTATAACTTATATACTCCTTTTTATATGAATACTGTGAGCAAAATTTATACTACACATATGTATGTTACTAACCGTAGACAAACTAGATAACTTTTAATAAAAATTTGTAAACATATAAATCGTATATACAGTCAAATACATGTACAAACTTTATGAATTTAGATTTTATATAAACAGAGCTCATATACACCTATACCAGGTAACAACTTATACTTTAAAATACTGTCCCTATATATTATATTTAGAATCGTAATATATCTGTATCTAAATATTATGTCTATATATCTAAATATATTTTATTTAAAACACAAATATATAAATACTAACAAATCTATTGATACAATACTGTTATAAACTTACATATATATTCACACTCACCTTCAAAATGCAAAGAGGGAGAGAGGGGAAAGAGTTCGGCCAAGAAGATGGTCGTGGAAACCGCTGTCAAGGAGAGGAGTGGGTCTGGGCTATGGTAGGTTGTTCGGTGGAGGACGGTAAGCTAATGGTGGCAGGTCAGGGGACGTCACAGCATAGGCGGATGGAGGAGATAATGAAGGTTTGTCGTGGTTTTGTGTGGAGGGGTAGCGGGATCGGCTCGAGCTGGTTTCAGGTGGAGCGGCCAGTGGGAGAGGACGTGATATACGACAATGGTGGAGGTTTGACGAGCAAGGAGGAAGGGATGGCGCAAGGCGGAGGTCAGGGGGAGATGCTAAGTGATGGGAGGGGTCTCGGCAGAACAGGTTGGTAGATCTGGAAGTGGAGGCCGATGGGTTTGGTCGGTGATGTGGGTTATGGTGGTGAAGCTGCTTCGAAGAAGGGTTGATGGTTCGGCAAATTCCTCTGATACAACATGTACAAGCCTTTATATATACCTATTTTTCGAAAGCCTTGTTTTGTTTTTGTTTTTTTTTTCAGAGCAAGTTTGGTTCGAATAAAATGGGGAGGAGAGGAGACGCATAGGTATTAGGCAAAAGAAGGGGCAGGCTAGTTAAAAAGAGAAAGGCAATGAACAGTTCACTAAAAGAAAACGTCATCCAATATAATCAATAATGACAAAGCAACGGTCAGTGGCCTTGATTTTGGAAAAGTTATTAAAGCAATCAATTAGATTTCTTGGGCTGCACGTTCAGATTTGAAAAGGCATGGTAAGTAAAAAGTCACAAATTTTTGGTACTGATACGACGCACCGTTTTATCGTTTCCGTCGCGTACCGGATCTCAAAATACAGAAATAAATATACTACGGATATCAGCACGACGAGGCGAATAGAATGGTACATAGATATCAATGATCCGATCGAATTATAATGCTACTGGAAATGCTGCAAAATTGCAGAAAATAAGAAACGGAGCTAGAGAAGTCCAAACTTTCCAAAACGAATTATAACATCTCACTCAAAAAATAATTTATAAATTTATATTATAAAAATATTCAGGTTTGGAAAACATTTCATTATCATCAACTATTAACTGATTTAAATTTAAATAAAATTGCACAATAAAATAAACTTCCATATTATCCGATGAAAATTTACTATTTGCTAGGTTTAAATAGACGTATTCCAATTATTAAATTTTTTATTTCCAAATTCAATTATTTAAGATTTACAAAATTCCAGTTAATTACATTATTAAAACCATTGAAATTTACGGGTTGTTACACTCTCCCCCACTCAAAACTTTTTGTCCCCGAAAAGGAAGGAGGTAGGAGAATAGAAACAACCAGAAAGAAAAATAGCTTGAAATACCAAATAAAACAATTAATTTAAAACCATATAAGCTACATTTATTTGAAAATTGGTTCATATTCAATTAGTTAATTCCAATTCATTTTATTTAAATTAATCAAAATTTCACTTCCATATATTTTATTCAATTGATTTGTTTCCCATTTATTAACATTCAACTTCAACTATTCAAAACCATATAGATTTCAATTTTAAATAAATTAATATTCAACAATTTGGTTAAATTCACTTTATTCAACTAATAAATAGTCATTCAATTTAAAATTGATTTTCTTTCATTTTATCAACATTTTTTTTTCAAACAAATTCATTCTTATATTAACTCATTCATTTTATCCATTTATCTTCAGCTAAGTTGATTCCACTAAAATTCAAGTTCACTATTCTTAAGTTCATATTTATATGTTTAACTATCATTCCTTTTTATTTATCTAATTCATTCCACTTAATATATATTTTGCAACATCTATTACGTGTATAAACATTTATTATAACCCTATATTATTCAACAAATAAATTTCCCTTTTATTATCCAATTTATATATCTTATTACTCATCATAGTGTATACTATCCAACTACATTCTAATTACATTTAAACTTTTCTTAGTAAGTTATATAAATGTTTCAGAGTGTAATTAAACACTATACAAATTTACCTTTTTCAACATTTATATTAAGCCAGATTTTAGTATGAACAATTTGCTACTTATGTTTTCTTCTTGTACAACCCTTTATTATATCCTAACATTTTAACTTTTTGAATATTTTAGGTAAGTTATATATATTAGAATGTAATTTAGTGTTATACAAATAAGTTTCTTCAAATTCATTATTTTAAGTTGGTTTAATTCCATTTATCATTCAGATATTCCAATTATTCAAAAATTTCACTTTTATTTCAATCATTGAAACAATTTCTTAGTTTAAAATTTAAGATTCAAATTTCCGGTTTTGCTTCAAATTATTTTGAAATTAATATATACATATATATTTTATATATCAATTTATACACAAGAAATTTTAAATCAAATTCATTTTTCTTCTTCCAGAACAAAAGTGTAGCAAAGCTACTAAGGGGTCTCTCCACTTCGAGACTCGAAAATGAATGTCGATGATGCGGCCGTCATCACCGAAATTATTTTCTAGTGGAAAAAGAAGAGAGTACTGATTTTAAAATCTTTAAAGTTATTCTTTGGAAAACGATTTCTATTTAAAAATACTTTCAAATAAATAATCTATTTTATTTTTCTAAAACTTTGAAATCCAAATTTGGGAAACACCGGAAATTTAAATTCTCAAATTCTTAATTCATTTCAATTCCAAATCAATTTATAAACCATGTTTATAATTTCATTTATTTATATCATGTTGCAATATTCAATGGTTTATAAAACAATTAATGAAAATCAAATATTATCATCCTTAACAACCAATTTATTTAATAATTATCTTTAAAAAATTATACTTATATATATATTATATAATCATACAAAATTTATACTTATATATATAATATAATTATACAAAGTTTATTTCATTTACCAAATTTGATAATAATATTGTGTCAGTTTGCTCTGTTCAAGTGTTTTGGAATCCATATCGATAACATTAGCTAGACGAATCAATCGAACCCAAAATTCAAACTTAACAACTCAAACAACACAACATAAAATATTTTTATATTAATACAAATACTCTCCCTCACTCGATCATACAAGAATAGATTTCAAAGCAAGGACAGAGATTCAAATACAAAGGGAGTCTAATCAAGGGAATTCTAACTAAAATAGGTAGGCTTGAAAGGGAGATAAGATAATTAAATAACAAAAGAGAAAGTTGGATAGACTTATTGGTCGCGGGCGACCTTAACCAGGTCAACCGTGACTTCAAAATAAGATCAAGGTAGAATTCTGGGGCAAATCGACGTTCGATCGCCAGAGATAGAATTCGGGTATAGCAAAAGATAGCAGCATCGTAAACCGAGGATACAGAAATCTCCGGTGAATCAATGCTCGTTGTAAAGGAGTTTCACCCCTTTACAAATCATATAGTGGAGCTATGGGATACTCCAGAATCAAAAGAACATGAATAGGAAGAGAACAAAATGGATTTAAGAACAAGGAATGTTCCAAAATTCAAAGGACATCCAAACCCAAGAGGAAGAGATTCAAGCTCGAACGAAGGTGATTCTGTAATTAAATCCACTTTATATGATGAGTTTGCCTAAAACCTGGCTCCGATACCAACTGTAACGACCCACTATTTCTTTCCATTCGCATCCGCACATGTCAGACTTGAATTGCTCGAAATATCAGATTGTTAATTTATAATTTGGCAAAACTCAGCATATACAGTTAATAAATCAATCACAGAATCACAGACACAGAGTATTACAATAGTAAGCAGCGGAATAGATAAATAACAGAGTTGAAATAAAATACAACATAATATCTCAAAAGAAATGATGTCTTGAATACAAACAATTGACAAGTCTGAACCAACAACTGGATAGCTGAAAGATGAATAGATGCAGATGGATCTCCAAGTGAAGCTCCAACTCCAAAGGTGAGTCTCAAATGTTGTGGCACTCAGTCTGACTCGAGCGTAAAGCAAAACAAAAAACACTCGAGTCAAGATTAACATTCTTATATTAATAAATCCAACTCAAGTGAAATAACAACTGAAATACAAGTAACTCAAAGGATGTTTGGGATAACCATCCTCTAAGGATCCGTGGAACTATCTACTATGTAGTAATATACGCTTTTATAATATGTCTATAGTAAAGTAAAAGGTATTAAAATAGCGTTAAGGCATTACCCATATCCCCCTTAACACATTTTATATATTCCCATAGTCTACACAATGACGTACGCTCCTCCGTAAACTGGAGGTTTACCCAGAGGGCATCACATAGGTACGGTACAAAACATACTCATAGAAGGCACTCTAGGGCATGTGAACACGGCAAATGAGGAGATGCCAGGGTAGGTATACCAATTGCACTCTCGGACCGGTGGTAACGCATAGCAGCTACTATCGCCCACTTCGGACACACTCCCATATCAAAATCGAAGGTGGCTACCAAAACAATCACAAAAGCAATAGAATGGTATCGAAGAAATGTTCCCGATAGGAGGAATGACCTAACTTGGCCCTGTATAGCTCTTGATTTTAGTCACATCTAAGTTAACTCACGGGAGTCAGGGTCACATCATACCATATAGAATCATCGCCAAACCATCCTACTTCATTTCTGGAATCTCCACCACGTACACAGTTGTGAAAGTAGTTTTTGGTATTAGCAGAGGGTATGACAATATCCGATCTCGGTCTCTTTAACAACCAAACGTTATTACAACACCGTGGTCATTTCAAAATATCATATTCATTTCAAAACCACATCAAATTCGATATCATTATTCACTTTAAATAATATTCATTTCCATAATCGTAACACTTCCAAAAATTATAACCATTTTGAAATCATAACACTTTTGAAATCATAGCACTTTAGAAATCATAACACTTTAGAAATTATAACACTTTGAAATCATAACACTTTCCACTCAACAGTTTCGATATTGGAAATAGTATATGTAATAAAATAGATTATAAAATAAAATATTTTATATAATAAAATAGTTTATAAAATAAAATAGTTATAAATTAAAATAGTATATATTAAAATAATTAGTATATTAAAATAGTTTTATATTAAAATAGTTAAAAATGAAATATATTCATAAAGTAAAATATTTTTATATATTAAAATACTTTATATAAAATAAAAATAGTTTCCTCAAATTTCACAATTATAATATCTTAAAATCAATATTTTTTAAAACCACATATATTTCTTTTCAAAACCTTGGAAATACATATATATAGACCAGCGGTGCCTGTACATAATTTTCTATCCTATGGTCAAATGATATGGATATTTATTATTTCAATTCGAAATTTAAATATATACGGGTATATATCATTTCAACCCGCAATCCCAATTCAATTTAAATGAAAATCGCTTGGGTTTATCATTGCAACCCATAACGATTTTCTCCTATTCTACAAAATCTTTCAGGTATGTATCATTTCAACCTATAGGGAATTCTATACTAACAGGGAACTTGTAGAGTGAGAACAGGTATGAAACTAATATAACATATCAACAACAGAGGTATATCATCAGTGATAAATAAAACAAAATATAAACAATGAGATATGGCGTTATATCCCATAGGTGAACAATAACAGATGATAGCATATCATATATAACAATTAAATAAATAACAGTTCAAATTAGCAGCAAATTTCAATTGTCGTTTCAATTGAAATCAAATTTAATAAATATAAGAACGTTAATCGTGAGTGATTACTCACCTTCCGAGGCTAGAAAGAATAGACAATGAAATTGAGTTACTAAATGCAAACACGACTTTCCAAAGCGAAGCAAAATTGGCACGAATTCGATGGATAAAGCTGATAGGAGAATTGATGAAGCAATTATAATAAACTGAACTAAATATATAAATTATTAACACTTATACATTAACCCAAAATAGTATACTTGTATAAACAAATAGATATATAGACTAATATAGAAGCATGTGTATAACTTACATACCTATTTTATTTTATAATAAATGACTATAAATCAAGATAACTTAATTCTTTATAACATAGAGTCATACTCAATAGATCTAATGTAACGACCCACTATTTTGGACCATTCAAATCGATAATAATCCACATATGTCAGACTTGAATAATTCAAAATAACAGATTGTAATAAAATTTGGAGCAAATAAAATCATTCACAGAATCACAAACACAGAAATATCAGAATAACTCGCGGCGGAAGATAAAATACCATAGTAGTTCATGAAGCTACTATAACAAAGTCTCAAAACAAATACATAATATCAGTTTGAAAACAAATACAATAGAAATCCCAAATACATAGAAGTCCACTAATACAATAGCTGAAATGGAACAACTGAAACTGAAATAGATAGATAACTAGATAAGCAGAATCTCTAGCGATTCCTAGCTCCAGAAAGTGAAATCCAAAGCTGTAAATACTCAGGCTGACCCGAGCGTAAAAACACAAACACCCTAGTCAGGACATACATACTTATACAATGTAAACCAACTCAAGTGAACTGTAGTAAAAGTGCAAGTAACTTAAAGGATGCTTCGGACCGCCCATCCTCTAAGGATCCGTTAAACTATTTACTATGTAGTAATATTCGCTATTATAATAATGTCTAACAGTAAAATAAACATACTTTTTAATAGCATTAAGGGGTTACCCATATAGCCCTTAACACGTAATAGTCCTAGTAGTCCATCTAGTATCAGCATACCTACAGATCGGGACGCTACCCTAAATACTCCATGGGCTACGGGAGAAAACCAAACTCATAGTAAAGCTCGCTATGGTAGGTGACACGACACACAAGGCAATGCCAGGGTAGATATACGAATTACGCACACGGGCTGGTGGAAACGCGTAGCAGCCACTACCGCCCACCTCGGAACACACTCCCAAATCAGAATCGAAGATGGCATCAAATCAATCACAAGGTAAGAGTATAATTGTAACGACCTAGAATTTCTATCATTTTAAATTCGTATATTTAATTGATTTTAAATATTGACAAGTAAGATTTGTAAGTCGAATGAATTTTAATTCGAATATAGAGATTTAATTGGATAAATTAAATCGATAATTTAATATTTGAAATTACAGAAATAATTGAAATTCGAATAAAATGTGATTAAAAATGATTTATAAAGTTATATTAAATCTTATTGGAGTCAGAATAATGTTTGTAAACTTTTATAATTGAATTTAAAGTTAATTTGTGAAAAATTGCATATTTTAATATTTAATTGACAACTAAAAATAGTCATTTTTCAAACAGTCTCGGATTTTGACGAAACCAGTTTCAATGGATCCGTAATGTTATATTATTGTACGATTTCAAATTTCATGTCAATCGGATTTATGGTTTGTCTGGGGCAAGCCAAAACGCATCGAAATCGTTTTAAATCGATTTGTTTTAAATTTGATCGTTTATTTCCGTAACTCTCACATACGATCGAATTAGCTCCCGAAACACGTTCCATTGTGATCGAATGCGGGTAAAACCTTACGAACGCCGGGCGGCATGGGTTGTTTGGAGTTCGTTTGAAAAAGTCGTTTTAAAATGAATTTAATATTATTATATACGTATATATATGCGTTAAGAGGAAACCCTAGCTTATTTCTCAGGCCGCCAGTTTTACGTTTAATGGTCGATATCGTTCATTTCTTCCTCCTCATTTTTCTTCTAATCCACACATTAATTCGAGAAATCTCCAACTACAAAGTTGTAGAGGGCATTGAGATCTAAGATCTCAACGGTGATGATGGTCTCCGGCGAAGCCAATCGGCGACAAATCGAGCTTGAACGCGCAACGTTCACACACGTTTTTCGAGCAAGGGGATTGACCGAACTCTGTCGTGTTTTTCATGAGGGTGGAGCACGAGAAGGCGCGTTGATCGGTGGTTCTTGATCGACGTGAAGTCGATCGGAGGGGTTGCGATAATTCACGAAGAAATGGCGGCTGTGGGTTTGTTTCGTTCGAACGTGGCCTGGGAAGTATCGCGTGGAAGAAGAAAAGAAGGTGTGGCCTAGATCTAGGATTGCAAAAATGAATGGCTGTGGATGATAAAGGTTTAAAAAAATTAAAATAAAAGTTGTAATATATATATATATATATATATATTAAATTGTACAAACTTTAAAACTGTGTAACTTGTTGATACGAGGTCGAAATTTGACGAAACAAATTGCTTTGGAATCGTTTCGACGAGCTCTTCGCAATGGAGCTGGTTTGGAGTCATTTGGAGCTAGTGAAAGTTTTGAGTAAAATTAAACGCGTGTTTAATTTTATTCGAAATAAAATACTGCAACCGTTATTGAAAGCAAGGTGAGAACTTCTCACTCAATCGAATATTGTGTTTCAATTTAAATTTTAAATAGTTAGATTTAAAATTTGTTGATAGTGTTAATTGTGTGAATTGATTGATGATTGTTATCTATTGTGTTGAATAGACCCTATACGTCGTATATTAAGCGGAGGTTATTTATTAAAAACATATACCGCGATAATTCCATATTGAAGTGGAATTGGTATTATATATGTATTTGGAGTTGATTTCCCGCATTATATAGCGGATGAGACCCTATTGCGCCGCATAATGGCGGATAATATTTATATATCCCATATACCGCGATATTCCACCTCGAAGTGGAATTGGTATTGTGCTAACATCTGTGGATGCAGGGAAACAGGTTGGAGGGATCCAACTGGATTCCTCAAACATTTGAATTTATTTCATATGTTGTGTGTTGTTTATTTATAATCGCCGTGTGATTATATTTGTGGATTGGAATTGTGGAAGGCTATAATTTACCCGAATATATTTTTTTGTATCGTTGGATAACAGAAATAAATAAAATTGGATTTTCGAAATTTAAGTTGAAAATTTATCGAAAAAATTTATTTTTGATAATTGGATAAATTTAAAAGGAGTTAAAAGATAAAAGTCTTATTTTTGAACCGTGTTGAATTAAATTCCAAATTTTGGGAAAAAGCCTTAATTAATGGATTTCGATAAATATTACTTATAAGTTGAAGAATTTATTTAAAATTTGGATTTTTAAATAGATTTGAAGAGATAAAGACATTTATTTTAAAAAGGGAATCATATGGAAATTCGTTGAAAATTTGATTTGGTGTTTTGAAAATAAATTTGAAATTAATTGATTATTAATTTACTATAACCAGTAAAAATATATTCACAGAAATTTATTTGATTTAAATTAATCAGATAATTTAATTAATCCTACTTATGGATGTTTGGATTATATTGGATGTTGAATTGTTTGACATCTCTGATATGTGATGCTTTGTGATATATCCTGTTTTGTGTGTGATCTGTGATTTATTTATCTGTGATATATATATATTTGTGATCTGTGAATGAAAGATAAGCGTTATAATTTATACCGCTTATCAATTATATTATTATATTTGATCTTTGATGGTTGAATGTTGTTGCACTATTGTGTTAAACCCTTGGACTACACAATACATACACAAATGTGGATTTCACGTGGAAATCGGTTAAGTCACAGATTTTTATCAATTTTGAAAATTGAATTTTTGAATCCAAAATGGTTTTGGAATTGGAATTGAAAGTTTTTGAAATGAGTTTCAGAAATAAAAGTTATTTCAAAAAACTTAATAAAAATTGTAATTTAAATCATTTGATTTAAATTTTGAATTCAATATTTTGAAATTGAATTCAATGAATTGGGAATTTTGGTTTAAAAGATTTTATAAGTATAAAAGGTGTTTTATGGGTTTTTAACCATTTAAAATATGGTTTTGGAAATTTAAATTTATATTCAAGTTTTATACTTGGATGGCTTTAACCTGTGTAATTGTAACCAGTTTTTCCCAAAACGAAAACTATCTGTTTTCAAATAATAATAGCTTTCATAAAGGGAAAAGATTTCCAATTTATATCGAAACATTTCAAGTTGAAATGAAATTGTAAATAGTTTGGAAAAACTAGGAATTAACCTTTGTGACAATGATTAAATCTTGTTTTGAAATAAAAGAGTATTTCAGAAGGTGTATCCTTTATATTATAAAAGACTTAAATTTTGAATAGTTTTGAAAGCTATAAATTAAATCTTAATTTAAAGATTTAATGGGTTAATCCAATTGAAATGAAAAATGCTTTGGGAATCTGTGAATGAACCCTTGTGATATTGAGTAAACTTTGTGAAGTAAATCTTTTTGTTTAAAGATTTGAAATGGTAATTTGTTTAAACCATTTAAAGGAAAGGATTTGGATAAGTTGTGACTTAATTGAAATCCCTATATCCCTGTGTTTTAAATATTGTTCTCACTATTCGGGTTAGCCGGGAAAAGACCTTTGTGTCATATAACCCATTCCGAATTAGTGATACGACGATATGGATCGTATTGAAGACCGGTGGTGAAGACCGGGTATTTGTGAAAACGATAGGATGACCTATCGATTGTCTCTGCACCGTTAGCTATGGTATAGAGAATTCCTTTGTGATGGGAAGTTCGATCGGGATTGTGAATACCCGGATTGCAAGGGCTTCTTCGGAAGTGCCTTCGGTTCTGTTGGAACCCGGAACAGACTTGTATGGTTACATGTCTGACATTACATTTTGAGATATAAAGCTGATTTCTTTCAAATACATTTCTGTTGGTGGCGGAGAATTTATTCTCTTAGCTTAACACCCTTCTTTGAGACGTACGAGCTCAAAGGTTATGTAGTTGAATGTTATCAGTGATATACTCCCAATTTGGTAGTGTGGCATGCTGAGTGTTGCTGTGTGATGATTATTTATTGATCATTTGTTGATCAGAGCATTGCTTTGTGAAAAAAGCGTAGCTTTGTGGACGAGACTTCGTCAAAGCCTTACAACTCGGAAATGGTCGAAAGAGGAATGATGCGGCAAGGTTATAAGTGTCGCTCCCTTTAGGGTATGTCATTTCCTTCTGGAAAACGGTGGTATCATGGTATGGAGCCCAGATACTTACTCATGTGGACACACTATATTTATTACTGTGTGATGTTGGTTATCGAGGCGCCTCGGATAAAGGTCCCAAAGGACCGGGAGGTGACGTATTCGTGTAGTAGTTACCTAGTGACAGAGGTAACCCGGCCTTGTGTAGGCAGAGAGCAGGTTGACTCTCGTGACGTTCCGCCAGAGGCGATCCCACGTGGCATAGGAAGTTCCTTAGCCTGACCATTTGTTGGAAATCCAAAGAAACAATACGAGCCTTTTACGATTGCAATTTGTATAACCTGTCTCCTTAGGAGGCAGCTATAGTAGGCATAATATAATGGTACCTATGCTGGCTAAGATTAATATTTTATTTTCGAAATGATTTTGTACACTATGCACTAGTAATAATATCAAAAAGAGTTTGTTTGCGTAGTAAGCATGTTTGACTATCATAAGAAGAAATCTCCTCCAAGTTTGTGATTGCATTGTGTGTGCGGTGGGAGGTCTTATGGTAGTTTCATTTTCCAAAAGCATTGCGAATATTTCCACTTCCTTTGTTGTTGTTGTTTTAAAGATAAACTGTTTTAAGTTCTCACACCCGTCACCATGACTGACCTGGAGTTTATTTTTTCCTTCCTAAACTCTGGGTGCCCACCAATTTCCACACGGGCAGCCTAGAGTCAGGTTATTAGGTCATTCTGGATTTCAGGAGATGCTGTGGAGCTCAGTGGCGGGCTGGATGGCGAGGCGTACCACTTATATATGATATTATTTATTCCGCTGTGTATTCTATATGAGGACAAATTTATATAACTGTCCAGTTGTGTTGTATATTGTTGCTGTAAACTCTGATGATGTAATGTATAAAATGATATAGTTCTTTGATTTAAAGATTATTCATTTATCTATTATATATTGTTATGCTATGATCTATGAGATTCTGATATTGTTCTGTGTTTTTCTGTTGTTCTTCTTTCTTTTGCTTCTGTCTTCTTCTACCTCTTCTTTTTTAACCATAACAATTCGGTTTTTCGGCATTCGATTGCTCGGTAGTTGATACAGTAGACGTATTAATGTCGATTTTCGAGCAACAAAAATTCGCATTCGTTACATGTGGTATCAGAGCATATGGTTAAGCGATAACCTTGGTTCTGTTGGGTGTTACTCATTAGAGATAGAGTCAGTAGTACTCTAGAATGAGTGTGAGTGTAATAATAGATATGGGCACGTATTTGTTAGTGATATAAAATGTTTTATATTGTGTTTGCTTATCCGTTGAGCTGTTTATGAATTCTGGTCGGTATGTGGGATGTCATTTTGTCGATAGGGGTTTCTAAACACTTAAACGAGGCAAGTCGACATGGTATCATTTTTAAATTGGGTAAATGAAATAATTTTACCTCGATTATATTTTGTATATAAAGGAAATAATTTTTCAGAATTATTAAAGTGTATATAAATTAATTGTTTGGTTGTTGAAAATGTAAATATATATATATATATATATATGTTAATAAAAGTTGTTTGAATAATCTAAATAAAAACAACAATTGTAAAAGAATGAAGTATATAAGCAAATGAATTATTAAGTATGGAATTATAATCAAGATGATTTACAATTGTGAAATAATCTTGTATAAGTAAAGTAAAATAGTGAAATTATATGAGAAAAAGATTTATAAATGTGATTTATAAATAAAAGGAAATTTTGAAAGAATATTAAGCACTAAATCCACTACTGTTACTGGGAAATAATAAGGGTGATGACTGCAGCATCATCAGTATCATTTTCGAGTTTCTATGTGATGGATTTGCTACCATAATAAATTGAAATTTTAAGTTTTGTTGTGATAAACAGATTTGAAATTAAAATCCAAAGTTGTAATTGATAATAATAAGTGAAATGAGTTTTATACTTATAATATGATTTGGAAATTAAATAAATAAGTTATGTAACTTATAAAAATGAGAAGATGTAAGTGAAACCAAATGATAAAAAGGGTTAAACAATTTTGTTAAGCAAAATGTGATATGAATTTGACTTTGGTAAAAGTTAAATAGAATTTATTTTAGAATTGGAATCTGAATTGGATTTATAAGTGAAAATTTAAGTTAAGTTAAACAAATGATGTTTAATTGGAATATAACTTAAGTAATGTTGAATGAATTTGATTTTGATATCAAAGTAAAATAATAAAGTGGATTAAATGAATATGAACTTGAGTTATGTAATGAAATTCAACTTTATTTGTAAAATGAATTAGCAATTGAATTGAACTAATGGATTGAATGTTAATTAATCAAATGTGAATGAATTGATATGGAATAATGGATGTAAGTATTAATTCAATAAAAGCTAATAAATTGGAAGTTGAATGAATTGAATGGAAACCAATTTAATATTAAACCAATTGGAATTAAAAGTGTTGAACGAAATTGAATGTAAGTAATGTAAATTTAATAATTTGGTTGTGTTGAATATACATTGGTTGTTATATGATTGTTGGTTGATTGTATATAGTATAATTCATTAAGTGTTAATGAAATTGAATTAGTGAAATTTAAAGCTATGTAATTGGAATTTGAATTGAAAGTGAACTAATATGAATGTAAATTAGTGAATGTGAACTAATTGAAAATGAATACATGTATGGTTTGAAAATTTTGTTGAAAGCATTCGAATTTGTTTTGAAACCATATAAATTGCTTAGGGGAATTATTTGATTGCATTGCTTATGGAAACTTTGTATTCGTTATTGAAAATTAATGAAATGTAAATGAATTTCCTATATATGTCACTTACATATTTAAACTGAGTAAGTACAGGTGCCGTGGCTGCAGTTCGGATGGTTTGGTTGCGCTAAAATGCTTAATAACTGCTTTGCTTAAAGATGCTAAAAAGGTACGCCTACGCAATAAAAATAGGAAATATGAACTGTTTTTCTGCTTTTCCGACCGTGTGGGTCGATGTATATATATTTATGTCTATTGTGATCCTACTACGATTGAACCGCGCAAAGGAGACGTTGGCGAATTTTTATGAAAATTTAAGGCGTTAGAAAGTTTTTGAACTTTTGGAAAATTTTTGTTAATGAAAAGTCAATTTCTAAATTGTAATGAATATATAGGAATTGAACTAGAAAATGGAAACCATTGTTTTGGTTGAAGTTAAAGGTTTTGAAAAAGGTGAATATAAAATTTTCACTAAGTGGATTTTTGAAAAGTTAAAGGATTTGGAACATTTTTCTTACTTTGCAATTTCAAGGACGAAATTCTTTTAAGGGGGGAAGTTTGTAACGATCCAGAATTTCTGTCATTTGAAATTTGTATATCTAACTGATTTTAAATATTGACAAGTTTGTAAGATTTGGCCTTCTGCAGCTTCGTCACCATCATCTATCACATATGGCTGGAACGAAACTCACGTATCCATGATGGGAGACAAATTGACAAGCTTCGAAGATGGAATCTAGCTGAAATAGACATTAAATTTCAGATGACCAAAAGTAGGAAGAAGACTAGGGGATCGAGAGAAAATGGGGAGATCTTAGAAAGATGGGGCATTGACCTTATGGATACCGGTTAAAGCTTTGAGCTTGTTTTCTCAACCGGTCAACCAAAGATGGAAAGTTTTAAGTTTAAAGATGTGTTTTTCTTTTCTTTTTGTTAAGTAGAGTGTTCTGTTCTCTGCCACGTAGGAAAGTCGATTGTAACAGGGTTGTTTTTCCTGTTTATTTTTTCTTCCTAACTGTATGTACATAAACGTTTTCTTTATTGATATGTTATCAATAAAGCACCACACTCTTTTTCCCCTACTAATTATCACACCGATAGTTAGTAAGGTTTTTAATGAGGCGGTTTACCCATTTTCAAAAAAAAAATATTGACAAGTAAGATTTGTAAGTCGAATGAATTTTAATTCGAATATAGTGATTTAATTGGATAAATTAAATCGATAATTTAATATTTGAAATTACAGAAATAATTGAAATCCGAATCAAATGTGATTAAAAATGATTTATAAAGTTATATTAAATCATATTGGAGTTAGAATGATGTTTGTAAACTTTTAAAATTGAATTTAAAGTTAATTTGTGAAAAATTGCATATTTTAATATATATTTGACGACTAAAAATAGTCATTTTTCAAACAGTCTCGGATTTCGACGAAACCAGTTTCTTCGGATCCGTAATGTTATATTATTGTATGATTTCAAATTTTGTGTCAATCAGATTTACGGTTTGTCCGAGGCAAGCCAAAACTCATCGAAATCGTTTTAAATCGATTTGATTTAAATTTGATCGTTTATTTCCGTAACTCTCACATACGATCGAATTAGCTCCCGAAACACGTTCCATTGTGTTCGGAATGCGGGTAAAACCTTACGAATGCCGGGCGGCATGCGTTGTTTGGAGTTCGTTTGAAAAAGTCGTTTTAATATGAATTTAATATTATTATATACGTATATATATGCGTTAAGAGGAAACCCTAGCTTATTTCTCAGGCCGCCAGTTTTACGTTTAATGGCCGATATCGTTCATTTCTTCCTCCTCGTTTTTCTTCTAATCCACACATTAATTCAAGAAATCTCCAACTACAAAGTTGTAGAGGGCATTGAGATCTAAGGTCTCGACGGTGATGATCGTCTCCGGCGAAGCTAATCGGCGACAAATCGAGCTTGAACGCGCAACGTTCACACACGTTTTTCGAGCAAGGGGATTGACCGAGCTCTGCCATGTTTTGCATGAGGGTGGAGTACAAGAAGGCGCGTTGATCGGTGGTTCTTGATCGATGTGAAGTCGATCGGAGGGGTTGCGATAATTCACGAAGAAATGGCGGCCGTGGGTTTGTTTCGTTCGAACGTGGCCTGGGAAGTATTGCGTGGAAGAAGAAAAGAAGGTGTGGCCTAGATCTAGGGTTGCAGAAATGAACGGCTGTGGATGATAAAGGTTTAAAAAAATTAAAATAAAAGTTGTAATATATATATATATATATATATATATATTAAATTGTACAAACTTTAAAACTATGTAACTTGTTGATACGAGGTCGAAAATTGATGAAACAAATTGCGTTGGAATCGTTTCGACGAGCTCTTCGCAATGGAGCTGGTTTGGAGTCATTTGGAGCTAGTGAAAGTTTTGAGAAAAATTAAACGCGTGTTTAATTTTATTCGAAATAAAATACTGCAACCGTTATTGAAAGCAAAGTGAGAACTTCTCACTCAAACGAATATTGTGTTTCGATTTAAATTTTAAATAGTTAGATTTAAAATTTGTTGATAGTGTTAATTGTGTGAATTGATTGATGATTGTTATCTATTTTGTTGAATAGACCCTAAACGCCGTATATGAAGCGGAGGTTATTTATTAAAAACATATACCGCGATAATTCCACATTGAAGTGGAATTGGTATTATATATGTATTTGGAGTTGATTTCCCGCATTATATAGTGGATGAGACCCTATTGCGCCGCATAATAGCGGATAATATTTATAAATCCCATATACCGCGATATTCCACCTCGAAGTGGAATTGGTATTGTGCTAACATCTGTGGATGCAGGGAAACAGGTTGGAGGGATCCAACTGGATTCCTCAAACATTTGAATTTATTTCATATGGTGTGTGTTGTTTATTTATAATCGCCGTGTGATTATATTTGTGGATTGGAATTGTGGAAGGCTATAATTTAGCCGAATATATTTTTGGTATCATTGGATACCAGGAATAAATAAAATTGGATTTTCGAAATTTAAGTTGAAAATTTATCGAAAAAATTTATTTTTGATAATTGGATAAATTTAAAAGGAGTTAAAAGATAAAAGTCTTATTTTTGAACCGTATTGAATTAAATTCCAAATTTTGGGAAAAAGCCTAAATAAATGGATTTCGATAAATATTACTTATAAGTTGAAGAATTTATTTAAAATTTGGATTTTTAAATAGATTTGAAGAGATAAAGACATTTATTTTAAAAAGGGAATAATATGGAAATTCGTTGAAAATTTGATTTGGTGTTTTGAAAATAAATTTGAACATAAATTTGAAATTAATTGATTATTAATTTACTATAACCAGTAAAAATATATTCACAGAAATTTATTTGATTTAAATTAATCAGATAATTTAATTAATCCTACTTATGGATGTTTGGATTATATTGGATGTTGAATTGTTTGACATCTCTGATATGTGATGCTTTGTGATATATCATGTTTTGTGTGTGATCTGTGATTTATTTATCTGTGATATATATATATCTATGATCTGTGAATGAAAGATAAGCGTTATAATTTATACCGCTTATCAATTATATTATTATATTGATCTTTGATGGTTGAATGTTGTTGCACTATTGTGTTAAACCCTTGGACTGCACAATACACACACAAATGTGGATTTCACGTGGAAATCGGTTAAGTCACAGATTTTTATCAATTTTGAAAATTGAATTTTTGAATCCAAAATGGTTTTGGAATTGGAATTGAAAGTTTTTGAAATGAGTTTCAGAAATAAAAGTTATTTTAAACAACTTAATAAAAATTGGAATTTAAATCATTTGATTTAAATTTTGAATTCAATATTTTGAAATTGAATTCAATGAATTGGGAATTTTGGTTTAAAAGATTTTATAAGTATAAAAGGTGTTTATATGGGTTTTTAACCATTTAAAATATGGTTTTGGAAATTTAAATTTATATTCAAGTTTTATACTTGGATGGCTTTAACCTGTGTAATTGTAACCGGTTTTTCCCAAAACAAAAACTATCTGTTTTCAAATAATAATAGCTTTCATAAAGTGAAAAGATTTCCAATTTATATCGAAACATTTCAAGTTGAAATGAAATTGTAAATAGTTTGGAAAAACTAGGAATTAACCTTTGTGACAATGATTAAATCTTGTTTTGAAATAAAAGAGTATTTCAGAAGGTGTATCTTTTATATTATAAAAGACTTGAATTGTGAATAGTTTTGAAAGCTATAAATTAAATCTTAATTTAAAGATTTAATGGGTTAATCCAATTGAAATGAAAAATGATTTGGGAATCTTTGAATGAATCCTTGTGATATTGAGTAAACTTTGTGAAGTAAATCTTTTTGTTTAAAGATTTGAAATGGTAATTTGTTTAAACCATTTAAAGGAAAGGATTTGGGTAATGAGTTGTGACTTAATTGAAATCCCTATATCCCTATGTTTTAAATATTGTGCTCACTATTCGGGTTAGCCGGGAAAAGACCTTTGTGTCATATAACCCATTTCGAATTAGTGATACAACGATATGGATCGTATTGAAGACCGGTGGTGAAGACCGAGTATTTGTGAAAACGATAGGATGACCTATCGATTGTCTCTCCACCGTTAGCTACGGTATAGAGATTTCCTTTGTGATGGGAAGTTTGATCGGGATTGTGAATACCCGGATTGCAAGGGCTTCTTCGGAAGTGCCTTCGATTCTGTTCGAACCCGGAACAAACTTGTATGGTTTCATGTCTGACATTATATTTTGAGATATAAAGCTGATTTCTTTCAAATACATTTCTGTTGGTGGCGGAGAATTTATTCTCTTAGCTTAACACCCTTCTCTGAGACGTACGAGCTCAGAGGTTATGTAGTTGAATGTTATCAGTGATATACTCCCAATTTGGTTGTGTGGCATGCTGAGTGTTGATGTGTGATGATTATTTATTGATCATTTGTTGATCAGAGCATGTCTTTGTGAAAAAAACGTAGCTTTGTGGACGAGACTTCGTCAGAGCCTCACAACCCGGAAATGGTCAAAAGAGGAATGATGCGGCAAGGTTATGAGGGTCGCTCCCTTTAGGGTATGTCATTTCCTTCTGGAAAAGGGTGGTATCATGGTATGGAGCCCAGATACTTACTCATGTGGACACACTATATTTATTACTGTGTTATGTTGGTTATCGAGGCGCCTCGGATAAAGGTCCCAAAGGATCGGGGGGTGACGTATTCGTGTAGTAGTTACCTAGTGACAGAGGTAACCCGGCCTTGTGTAGGCAGAGAGCAGGTTGACTCTCGGGACGTCCCGCTAGAGGCGATCCCATGTGGCATAGGAAGTTCCTTAGCCTGACCATTTGTTGGAAATCCAAAGAAACAATACGAGCCTTTTACGATTGCAATTTGTATAACCTGTCTCCTTAGGAGGCAGCTATAGTAGGCATAATATAATGGTACCTATGCTGGCTAAGATTAATATTTTATTTTCGAAATGATTTTGTACACTATGCACTAGTAATAATATCAAAAAGAGTTTGTTTGCGTAGTAAGCATGTTTGACTATCATAAGAAGAAATCTCCTCCAAGTCTGCGATTGCATTGTGTGTGTGGTGGGAGGTCTTATGGTAGTTTCATTTTCCAAAAGCATTGCGAATATTTTCCACTTCCTTTGTTGTTGTTGTTTTAAAGATAAACTGTTTTAAGTTCTCACACCAGTCACCATGACTGACCTGGAGTTTATTGTTTCCTTCCTAAACTCTGGGTGCCCACCAATTTCCACACGGGCAGCCTAGAGTCAGGTTATCAGGTCATTCTGGATTTCAGGAGATGCTGTGGAGCTTAGTGGCGAGCTGGATGGCGAGACGTATCACTTATATATGTCATGTGTGAATACTCACCTTTTTACGCTGGAGTTAGCAAATCAAACACACAAACATAAATCCAGAAAGCACGATAGCACGACTTTGATTTGAGTGGAGAGATAGCCAAGATGTTAATCGTGTATTCATCAACAAAACAAAGCAAAATATAAATATAAATTCAACAAAAAATTATATTGAAACAAATTGAAACTTTGAAACAATGACATCACCAAGCTTTTAAATCGAATTTGCTTGTTCTTAACTCAACATATACTTGGCCTTAATGCTCTATTGGTTCTGCCACAACATGTTTTTAGGTGGTAAGGCTCGGGTATGGATCAATATGGCATGGTTAGGCAAGAGAATATGAAGAGGTAGGAGTTACAAACAAGGAAGGCAAAGAGACAAGGCTAACAAGTGGAGTTTGATCACCATTTAGGCTCAGCCTATGGGTCAAGTGGCTCGGCCAGGGGCTGCTACAGGTCATGTCATGATGGTCAGGGGTCATGTCAACAGGTGGTGGTTGTTCTAGGGTGGGGGTCGTGGTCAAAAATGAAGGGGTGGTGAACTATGGAGGCTCGGCTATGCAATTTCTAGGAGTTTTTCAATGTTTTTGTGGTGATGCATCATAGGGTGGTCACGGCCACTTGCTGGTCAGGGAGATGGAGGTCAGGCCGTGGATGGAGATGAGGGGGAAGTGATGTGGTGGTCGATGAAGGTGTTGAAAGGGTTAGGCCGAGCAAAGCTATGAAGAAATGAAGCAAAAAACAAGCAAAAATGAGGAGGAAAAGTAGAAAAAGAAGCCATTAACTTACTTGATTTTTTTTTCAGAACAGAAATGGCCGTGAGAAATGAAATGATGAGAAGATTTTTTCACATGAAAAGCAAATAAAACTCACTGCTAAACAATAGAAAGGAACGACCAAAGCAAGTGAAGGGTCTAGACAATGAAAAGTCACAAGTTTTTAAAGCTTTTTGTCTCTTTGAATTTCCACTTTCTTTTATTCAAAATAAACAAAATAAAATCAGTAAATAAAAATAAAAGACAAACAAAAATAAAGTGAAAATGAAAATAAACAATTATTCTTAAGAAAAATAAAAAGTAAATAAAAGTAAATAAAGAAAATAGCTTATTATATTGAAACTAGAGTTAAAAATTGCAAACAAAAATGAATTTATCTTTTGGAAAATTATAACTTTACTTCTAAATATTCTAAAAATAAAATATTGAAATAAAACTTAATTTAAAATAATTTAAAAATAATTGCAAAAATATTGGGTTGTTACACTCTCCCCCACTCAAATCTTTTCGTCCTCGAAAAAAACGAAACAAGGAAACAAAGAAAAAAACAAGATAGAAAAGCAAATACTACCTGAAACAAACAATTTTGGATTCGAAGCACGAATGCTCTCCTCCATCTCCCAGGTACAATCTCAATCATCAGTACTCCACTGTACTTTGACCAGACTAACAGATTTCCTTCTTAGCTGCTTCGTACCTCTGTCGAAAATACGAAGTGGCTTCCTCTCGACAGTCAAATTAGGCTCAATATCCAAACTATAAAGAGCAGAAGGCTGAACAATAAGAGATGGATCATGCAGATAGCGACGAAGATGAGAAACGTGGAATACATTATGCACTCTAGAGAACTTCTCGGGCAAATCCAGACGATAAGCCAAAGAACCAACTCTTTCCACAATGCGGAAAGGACCAATGAACCTAGGAGAAAGCTTCCCTCTACGACCAAAGTGAATAACATTCCTTAAGGGAGAGACCTTAAGGAAAACCTGATCACCAACAACAAACTCCAAACTCCACCTATGCCTATCAGCATACTTCTTCTGCCTATCCTGAGCAATCCTCATCTTCCTCCTAATCTCCTCAACTCTCTCAGAAGCCTCCAACACCATATCAGAACCAAGAACCAAACGATTACCAGATTCAATCAAGCAAGATGGAGATCTACAAGGTCATCCGTAAAGAGCAGAAAACAGAGGTGTTTTAATACTGGCCTGGATTCAAAGATAGAATGAAATAGATAAAGGATTAAGATAAGATTAAAACAAAAGATTAGATTATACCTAATAACTATTGTTATAGTTGAATTCGACAAGATGGAGATGATCTTCCCAAGATCCTCCATAATCAAGCACACAAACACGAAGAAGATCTTCGAGAATCTGATTCACCCTTTCCGTCTGACCGTCGGTCTGTGGATGGTAAGAAGTGCTCAGATTCAGAAGAGTACCCAAAGATTCCTGAAAAGATTTCCAAAACTGACTGGTAAAGATAGGATCACGATCACAAACGATACTGAGAGGAACACCATGGAGACGAACAATCTCTCTCATGTAGATCTCAGACAAGCTAGAAGCAGAACGGGTAGGCTTGACCAGAATGAAATGAGCGGACTTGGTCAGTCTATCCACAATAACCCAGATACTCTCACTACCCCTTCTAGTCCTCGGTAATCCATCAATGAAATCCATAGAAACCTGTTCCCACTTCCAGTTGGGAATCTCAAGGGGCTGCAACAAACCAGGGGTCTTCTGATGATCGGCCTTGACTTGCTGACAAGTCGCACACCTACTAACAAAGATAGAGATATCCCGCTTCATACCCTTCCACCAATAAAGCCTCTTCATATCCTGATACATCTTCGTCACACAAGGATGAATAGAATGTCTGGATCGATGATTCTCCCGAAGTAACTCTTACCTCAATCCATCAACATTCGGGACACAAATCCTACCATTAATCCTCAAAATACCTCTATCATCGATCTGAGCTCCACTACTACCACGACTACTACCACCAACTCTGCTACGAACACTCTCCTTCATTAATCTAAGCATCTCATCCTCATCTTGCTTAGCCACGATCCGATCCAAAAGAGGAGAAGAAGAAACAACAAGCTGACACAACAAAGCCTTCTTTCGACTCAAAGCATCCGCCACAACATTAGCTCTACCAGGAGTATAGCTAATATCAAGGTCGTAAGAAGCCAAAAACTCAAGCCAACGAACTTGTCTCTAATTCAAATCCTTCTGAGTGAAGATATATCTCAAAGACTGATGATCGGTGAAAAGCTCAAACTTAGTTCCTAGAAGATGATGCCTCCAAAGCTTCAAAGAAAAGACAACAGCAAGCAACTCTAAATCATGAGCAGCATAATTAACTTCATGGGTTTTCAACTGACGGCTGGCATAGGCAATTACCCTACCATCCTGCATGAGAACAGCGCCTAATCCCTCACGACTAGCATTCATATATACCGTCAATCCCTCACTTCCATTCGAAACGGTAAGAACTGGTGCGGAAGTAAGCTTGATCTTTAACTCATTGAATGCAACTTTACACTCATCACTCCAGATAAACTTAGCATTCTTATGAGTCAAAGCAGTGAGAGGTGCAGCAATCCGAGCAAAATTCTCAATGAATCTCTGGTAGTAACCGGCAAGGCCCAGAAAACTACGAATATCAGATGGAGTCCTAGGAGTTTCCTAATCCTATAACAGAATAGGGAAAAAAATAAGAACCACAGAAGAGATAGAATAATTAAATGATAAAGGAAAAAGAGAAGGAAAGAAAGACTTACATTGATCGCAGCGATCTTGACTGGATCAACAAAAACTCCATTACTAGAAATAATATGTCCAAGGAATCAGACTTCATCTTTCCAAAAATGGCATTTAGAAAATTTAGCCTTCAACTGATGATTTCTAAGAGTCTCCAGAATAGATTTCAAATGTGACTCATGCTCTTCCTTGGCCTTAGAGAAGACAAGGATATCATCAACAAAGACTGGAACAAATTTATTAAGCACAACACGAAAAACACGATTCATCAAATCAACAAAGAAAGCAGGAGCATTAGTCAAACCAAAAGGCATAACAACCATTCAAAGAACCCGTTCTCAGTACGGAAAGCAGTCTTGGTAATACTTTCCTCAGCAACTCTGAGCTGGTGAAAACCTATGGCAAGATCAAGCTGAGAGAAAACAGTAGCACCATAAAGCTGATCAAACATATCATGGATGTGAGGCATTGGATATCTGTTTTTCATAGTGAGCTTGTTCAGCTCCCTATAATCAACACACATCCGGAGAGAACCATCAGACTTAGTGACGAAAACCACCGCTGCTCCCCATTCGGAATGGCTAGGTCTGATCAGACCCTTGGAGAACAAGTCCTTAATTTGCTTTCCCAACTCAACCTTCTCGCGGGGTGCCATTCTTCTAGGAGGAAGAACTACAGGTCGAGTTCCAGGAATAAGATCAATACGGAAATCAATTTCCCGCTTAGGAGGTAAAGAAGTGACTTCACCAAATACATCGGGATAGAGTCTGGCTACAGGAGACAAATGAAGATCACCAGGAGAAGAATCTAGAGAATAAATAAAACTGCCAGCAAAATCGTGAGGCATGCGGAACTGAATAATCAAGGAATTACCCTGATCGTCAACAAGATAAACAGACCGAGCTTTACAAGAGATATGGGCATCATGCCTATTTAGCCAATCACTTCCAAGCAATAAATCAAAAGCATCGAAGCCCAGAACATAGAAATCACCACTAAAGCGATGATCCAAATAGAGAAGTTTCACTTTCTTACAAATCCTATCAAGGTTTGCGGGGCCACCAATAGGATTAGAAACACATAAAGGAATAGAAGCATACTCAGGAGAAAGGAGATGCTCAAACTTATCACACAAATCAACAGAGATAAAACTATGGGAAGCTCTAGTATCAAATAAAACACGAACAAGATGCTGAAATAAAGAAAAGGTGCCCTGAAGAGTACCCTGGTCAACACTAGGACCAGGAGCAGGTGAAGATGCAAAGGTGACAGCAAATATACCAGAAGGCTTGCCCTTCTGCTGGGTAGGGCAATCCTTCCTGAGATGGCCAGGCTGAAGACAAATATGGCATAGATCACGCCTATTCAACTGAGCAGGAGGAGGAACAGCAGCACCAACTGAAGTAGGGCAACTATTTGCATAGTGTACCTTCTGATCACACTTGAAACAGGTAATGGTAGAAAGGTCAATAGGCTGCCTCTGAGAAGGAGAAGATGATGAAGATCCCAAACCTGGATGCTTGAGCCAATTCTTCTTCTACTGACAAAAATTAGACTTTCTCTTCTTAGAGTTAGCAGAGGAAGACTGAGATGAAGGAGCACCAACAACAGCAGGACCCTTAGAAGTAGGGTTCCCATAACAAATAGCTATATCGATAAGCTCGGTGAAAGTGCCATGAACATGAGAAATGAGACGATCATAGAACTCTGGGCGAGCTCCAGCTATGAACTTCTCGTTCTTCTTAAGCTGGGTGTCAATAAGGCCAGGACCAAACTTGGAAAGTTCGTTGAACTTCCGCTCATACTCAAAAAAGGACATGGTACCCTGCTTGAGATCCATGAATTCATGATAAAGCTGAGATTTACCGGCTTCTGGCATCCATTTTGCCACAAAATCCTCCCTGGAAAGATGATACAGAAACAAAACTTAAGATAGATTCAAGAGAAAGGAAAATAGGAACAAAATTCAAGGTAACACAAAGGATACCTAAACTGCTCCCATGAAATATCACCCTCGTTTGTGTGAGCTGTAATAGACTCCCACTAATCCAAGGCTGACTCTTGCAGCTGCCAAGCTGCTAACTGATGCTTATGGGCATCAGTAATCTCGAGACCAGAAAAGATCCTCTCTAAACTCCGTAACCATTGCAGGGCTTAAATAATGCTCTCTGAACCGGTAAACTTGGTTCCACCAAGTTGAGAGAATTCCTTACAGAGAACAGTAAACCTAACTGGTGCAGCAGGCTGAGGAGCTGGGGCAAAACCATGACCCCTACCTCTGGCATTTCCACGAATCATCCTGAAAAATCAAGAATGAATTTTAGGTAAAAGGTATAGAGAAGACAAAGATAAGATAAGATACGATAAGACAAGATAAAATCACTTGGATGAATATCCTAACGAAAGAAAATACTAACAAGGTAGATACGAAAGGAAGGAAGTTTAGAAAAAATTTCCTTTAAAACAAGAAAAGTTTATATCAAAATAATCTTCGAAAATCCTTTGAAAATCATTTTATACTTTGAAAATACGTTCTCTCACAAAGAAATGATTCTGAGGTTGATTTCACGCATTCTAGGGTATTTCTACCCTATCTCTAATGAGTTTTTGCTCCACAGTCTAAGGTTTGCCTAAAAACCAAAGCTCTAATACCAACTGTAATGACCCACTATTTTGGACCATTTAAATCGACAATAATCCACACATGTCAGACTTGAATAATTCAAAATAACATATTGTAATAAAATTTAGAGCAAATAAAATCATTCACAGAATCACAGACACAGAAATATCAGAATAACTCGCAGTGGAAGATAAAATACCATAGTAGTTCATGAAGCTACTATAACAATGTCTCAAAACAAATACATAATATCAGTCTGAAAACAAATACAATAGAAATCCCAAATACATAGAAGTCCACTAATACAATAGCTAAAATGGAACAACTAAAACTGAAATAGATAGATAACTAGATAAGCAGAATCTCCAGTGATTCCTAGCTCCAGAAAGTGAAATCCAAAGCTGTAAATACTCAGGCTAACCCAAGCGTAAATAAAAACACAAACACCCGAGTCAGGACATACATACTTATACAATGTAAACCAACTCAAGTGAACTGTAGTAAAAGTGCAAGTAACTTAAAGGATGCTTGGGACCGCCCATCCTGTAAGGATCCGTTAAACTATCTACTATGTAGTAATATTCGATATTATAATAATGTCTAGCAGTAAAATAAACATACTTTTTAATAGCATTAAGGGGTTACCCATATAGCCCTTAACACGTAATAGTCCTAGTGGTCCATCCAGTATCAGCATACCTCCAGATCGGGAGGCTACCTTAAATACTCCATGGGCTACGGGAGGAAACCAAACTCGTAGTAAAGCTCGCTATGGTAGGTGACACGGCACACAAGGCAATGCCATGGTAGATATACCAATTACGCGCACGGGCTGGTGGAAACGCATAGCATCCACTACCGCCCACCTCGGAACACACTCCCAAATCAAAATCGAAGATGGCCATCAAATCAATCACAAGGTAAGAGTATAATATCGAAGGAATGTGCTCGATCGAAGGAATGACCTCACTTGGCCCGAGATCACTCCTGTTTTAGCCACCTTATGCCAACCCACGGGAGTCGGGTCCACATTCATACCACAATAGGATCGTCGCCACCATCCTACTTCATTCTGGAAACTCCACCGCGTACATAGTTGTTAAAGTGGTTTTCGGTATCGACAGAGAGTATGCCCATATCCGATCTCGGTCTCTTTAATAACCGATCGTTATTATAACCCGTGGTTATACATTTCAAATTGGTTTATATTTCAAATCAAAATACATCATTTAAACCATTTAAAAGTAAAGTCATTATACTTACAAATCAAATATTCAATTCCCAAAATTTTAGCCTTTTCTGAGCTCATTTGTTCACTTAAATACTTTAAAACATTTACAATTTCAGCTTTCGCAGCACTTAGAAAATGCCGCGGTAAGTTATATTTGAAAACAATTCATTTCAGCAAAGACAACATTTAAAAACCGCTGTAGTAGTTCATTTTTATTTGAATACAAGTTCAGTTCAGAAAAGACAGCATTCACAAAACTGCTGTAGTAATTCAGGGTTCAATTACATTTGAAAATCTCATTTCAGCGAACTGCAGCACTTATCAAGTGCTACTGTAGCTCTTTTATTAGTTTCAGGTTTTGTTTTAATTCAGCAACCACAACACTTACCAAGTGCTGTAGTAGCCCTTAGTTAATTTTTAGCCTTTAGTTCATTTGCATCAACCACAGCACTTACAAAGTGCTGTAGTATCCTTTACATCAGATTTCAAGTTAATTCCAGAAACGAAAGCATTTCTGAAGTGCTACTAAAAGAATTTCCAGATTTTTACCAAAAATTCCAGAAACAATTAAACTTCAATTTTAACCATTTTAACTTATAAAAATCATATTTTTCCACTTCAAAAATGTACATTTAAATACCATTTAACTCATAATTTTATAAAGGAAAATTTTACAATAATTATCAAAAAAATTTCAAAAATTCACTTATATAATTCAAGTGTACAATTTTCCATTCTTTGCATTTTTAACAATTTACTTTAACACTTAAATTTAAATTTCCATTTCAAAATAAAACTTAATTTCCATTTTATTTTCCTTATTTAAAATTTCATTTTAAACCAAATCACAAATTTCCAATTTTAGTTATAATTCAAATTACGATTTAACCATTTATTTATTTAACCCTTTTTAAGTCATAGAAAAATCATTATCACTTTATTAAATCATTTTAAATTCAATTTAAATCAAATTGTCATATTTTACATTTTAAAATACTTAAAATTTTCCAGAAAAATATATAAAATAACCACGGGTCTGTATAATATTCTCTAACCTAAGTCAAGTGATATGGATAATATATCATTTCAATCTGTAATTTACAAAGAAAAATCCGGGTTCTATCATTTCAAACCCGCAATCCCAAGTAAATAAAATAAATAAAAATCGCTCAGGCTTATCATTTCAGCCCATAACGATTTTTCCCTATTCTAAAGTCCGTTCGGGTATGTATCATTCCAACCCATAGTGATTCTATTCTACAGGGAACTTACAGTGTGATTAACATAAATAAATAACAGTATAACAAAATATAACTTAGTAGATGATGTGACAAGTTTATAACAGGGTTTAACATCATATAATTTACATCACAGGCAAGTATAACATGATATAATAGTTTCTACACATTCACCTATTGTCACTTCACCAATTGTATAAGTATAAATGTCATGTGTGAATACTCACCTTTTTACGCTGGAGTTAGCAAATCAAACACACAAACAAAAATCCAGAAAGCACGATAGCACGACTTTGATTTGAGTGGAGAGATAGCCAAGATATTAATCTTGTATTCATCAACAAAACAAAGCAAAATATAAATATAAATTCAACACAAAATTATATTGAAACAAATTGAAACTTTGAAACAATGACATCACCAAGCTTTTAAATCGAATTTACTTGTTCTTAACTCAACATATGCTCAGCCTTAATGCTCTATTGGTTCAGCCACAACAAGTTTTCAGGTGGTAAGGCTTGGGTATGGATCAATATGGCATGGCTAGGAAAGAGAATATGAAGAGGTAGGAGTTACAAACAAGGAAGGCAAAGAGACAAGGCTAACAAGTGGAGTTTGATCACCATTTAGGCTCGGCCTATGGGTCAAGTGGCTCGGCCAGGGGCTGCTACAGGTAAGGTCATGATGGTCAAGGGTCATGTCAACAGGTGGTGGTGGTTCTAGGGTGGTGGCCGTGGTCAAAAATGAAGGGATGGTGAACTATGGAGGCTCGGCTATGCAAGTTTTTAGGAGTTTTTCAATGTTTTTGTGGTGATGCATCATAGGGTGGTCACGGCTACTTGCTGGTCAAAGGAGATGGAGGTCTGGCCGTGGATGGTGATGAGGGGGAAGTGATGTGGTGGTCGGTGAAGGTGGTGAAGGGGTTAGGCCGAGCAAAACTATGAAGAAATCAAGCAAAAACAAGCAAAAATGAGAAGGAAAAGTAGAAAAAGAAGCCATTAACTTACTTGATTTTTTTTTCAGAACTGAAATGGCCGTGAGAAATGAAATGATGAGAAGTTTTTTTCACGTGAAAAGCAAATAAAACTCACGGCTAAACAATAGAAAGGAACGACCAAAGCAAGTGAAGGGACTAGACAATGAAAAGTCACAAGTGTTTAAAGCTTTTTGTCTCTTTGAATTTCCACTTTCTTTTATTCAAAATAAACAAAATAAAATCAGTAAATAAAAATAAAAGACAAACAAAAATAAACTGAAAATGAAAATAAACAATTATTCTTAAGAAAAATAAAAAGTAAATAAAAGTAAATAAAGAAAATAGCTTATTATATTGAAACAAGAGTTAAGAATTGCAAACAAAAATGCAATTAACTTTTGGAAAATTATAACTTTACTTCTAAAATGTTTTAAAAATAAAATATTGAAAAAAAATTTAATTTAAAATAATTGCAAAAATATTGGGTTGTTACATCTAATTTATATAACAAACAAATTGTACATGTACGTATATAACTATATAATACAATGTGAATAGAACTGCTGGCCAACTTTATAACTAATTATACTATACCATACTTGAAGATATAGATGCGAACATTTTCGTTAACATAAAATAAAATAATAACACATAACTAACAGATATATATATAATTACTTTGAAATCAAATATTACTGTGTGTGTATATATATATATATATGACACGATAGCCTTTATGCAGAACTTTGAAAAACATACGTATGTTATATATATCCAATTTATAAATAAAACATGCAGATATATATATATTAAAACTATTATATCTTATACATTAAAACTAAATCTTCCTATATATATTTTTAAACATTATAATTTTCCAAATATCAAATTCTTAAACCAAAATATATAGCCAACAGCTTGCAGTTCACCTACCACATATATAAAACAGACGTAGACTACATATATATCTAACATATATTAAAATTAAGTAGGCTTACCCATTGGAAATATATATATATATAACAGAAACATGACGTAGTTTACATAGCATAACATGGCTTGATTACAACTTCTCTAGCATAACATACGTACATAACAAGTTATCTGGCATACATATGTAAATATATAATTCAATTTAATCATGTATAAACTTATGTAAGCCTCTACATACATGAAAAATCAAATTTTTATATAACTTCCCTATATATTACATACTATAACCTGTATACTCCTTTTTATATGAATACTGTAAGCAAAATTTATACTACACATATGTATGTAACTAGTAGTAGACAAACTAGATAACTTTAAATAAAAATTTGTAGACATATAAATTGTATATACAGTCAAATACATATACAAACTTTATGAATTTAGATTTTATATAAATAGAGCTCATATACACCTATACTAGGTATCAACTTATACTTTAAAATACTGTCCCTATATATTATATTTAGGATCGTAATATATCTGTATCTAAATATTATGTTCATATATCTAAATATATTTTATTTAAAATGCAAATATATAAATACTAACAAATCTAATGATACAATACTGTTATAAACTTACATATATATTCACACTCACCTTCAAAATGCACAAAGGGAGAGAGGGGAAAGAGTTCGGCCGAGAAGATGGTTGTGGCAACCGCTGTCAAGGGGAGGAGCGGGTCTGGGCTGTGGTAGGGTGTTCTGCGGAGGAGGGTAAGCTAATGGTGGCAGGTCACGGGACGTCACGGCATAGGCGGATGGAGGAGATAGTGAAAGTTTGTCGTGGTTTTGTGTGGAGGGGTAGCGGAATCGGCTCGGGCTGGTTTTAGGTGGAGCGGCCAGTGGGAGAGGACATGATATACGACAATGGTGGAGGTTGGACGAGCAAGGAGGAAGGGATGGTGCAAGGCGGAGGTCAGGTAAAGATGCTAACTGATGGGAGGGGTCTCGGCAGAACAGGTTAGCGGATCTAGAAGTGGAGGCCGATGGGTTTGGTCGGTGACGTGGGTCATGGTGGTGAAGCTGCTTCGAAGAAGGGTTGATGGTTCGGCAAATTCCTCTGATACAACATGTACAAGCATTTATATATACCTTTTTTTCGAAAGCCTTTTTTTTGTTTTTTTTTCAGGGCAAGTTTGGTTCGAATAAAATAGGGAGGAGAGGAGACGCATAAGTATTAGGCAAAAGAAGGGTCATGCTAGTTAAAAAGAGAAAGGCAATGAACAGTTCACTGAAAGAAAACTTCATCCAATATAATCAATAATGACAAAGCAACGGTCGGTGGCCTTGATTCTGGAAAAGTTATTAAAGCAATCAGTTAGATTTCTTGGGCTGCACGATCAGATTTGAAAAGGCACGGTAAGTTAAAAGTCACAAATTTTTGGTACCGATACGACGTACCGTTTTATCGTTTCCGTCGCGTACCGGTTCTCAAAATACAGAAATAAATATACTGCGGAGATCACCACGACGAGGCGAATAGAACGGTACACATATATCAATGATCCGATCGAATTATAAAAATTCGAATTTCCACTACCGGAAATGCTGCAAAATTGCAGAAAATAAGACAAACGGAGCTAGAGAAGTCCAAATTTTCCAAAATGAATTATAACAGCTCACTCATAAAATAATTTATAAATTTATTTTATAAAAATATTTAGGTTTGGAAAACATTTCATTATCATCAACTATTAACCGATTTAAATTTAAATAAAATTGCACAATAAAACAAACTTCCATATTATCCGATGAAAATTTACCATTTGCTAGGTTTAAATAGACGTATTCCAATTATTAAATTTTTTATTTCCAAATTCAATTATTTAAGATTTCACAAAATTTCAGTTAATTACTATATTAAAACCATTGAAATTTATGGGTTGTTACATAAGTGCTGGAAAAGCAGATTCTCAAGGGTAAGAAAAAATAAAGACATAACAGAATCTCATATTTATTATTTCAATAAAAAAATTACAGCGGAAATTAAAATACATTTGTTAGAGTTAAAAACATAAATAGTTATAAATTCATGTCCTTACAAATGCGGAATACTATAGTACAAGAATGTGGTGGAAATATACAAAAATCTTTGAGAAAATCTTCTGACTCCACGCTTCAAGCTCCATCCAGCTTTCTTATAAACTAAACCTAGCTACTAGGATGTTCAGGAAAATTAGGGCGCCCAGAGTTTAAGGAAAGGGAAAAATAAACTTTGGGTCACCCATGGGGCTGTGTGAGAACTCAAAATACGCATTTTGAAAACAAAAAGGTATCTCATAAGACTACGTCGCACATAAACACAGAACGAGTTTTTGCCTTATGATAACTGATGCAGCAGCGGATTACTGAAATGTATGAAACGGTGAAAGTAGCAATCGGTGGATTGAAAATACCAAACGCCCAAATTCGTTGATCTCAAAGATGCCGAATTCTAGCTATCTTCGTCACGTTGATCGCGCACGATGCCGTGAAAGAAGATCTACAATTCTTCGAACGTTGATCAAGCGCACTTGATACCGTGAATTGGCTTCAACGATCGTTGATTCGAGCGCACTCGAATGCCGAAAGTGGAGATAGGAGATCACACTCAACTACCAATTTCAAAGAGGCACAAAGCACTCAAACAAAAGTTTATTCAAAATCAACTAACTATTACAAATGACACCACCCGCCTATTTATAGGCTTACAACTCAACACTAGGTCGTGAATGACCTATCAAACCGGCGACATAAAACAAACAGCGACTCAACATACATGTACACGCGACCTAACATAGGTCGTTAACGACTTAACAGATGCGACTTAAAGAAAACCATCAAATACAATACAATACAACACTTACATCACAATGCACAACACAGTACCCGACTTAACAAAGTACAACAGTAAACGACTTAATATATACAACACATAAGCGACTTAACACATTAGCGACCTAAAATACAAGGTAGCGACCTATCTTCCCTCGGCCTATCTTCCCAGCGACATAAGATCGAGCGACCTATCTTCCCAGCGACATAAGATCGAGCAACCTATCTTCCCGCGACCTATCTTCCCAGCGACATAAGATCGAGCGACCTATCTTCCTGCGACCTAACTTAGGTCGTAACTCGAAACAGTCCACATTCGAAAGGTCGGAGCGACCTAATGTTGGTTCGCTTATCTCGCTTAGTTGCTTACATGACTTAACACTGATTCCATTAACTCGTGAGCGACCTTCACTAGGTCGTGAGCGACCTAAGGTTTCACTAGGTCGTGAGCGACCTAAGGGCCTTGAACGATTCCATTCTGATGAATTGGCAGATTGCGCTACATCATCCTCCCTCGGTTGACAAAAATTCGACCTCGAATTTGCACCTTCCTCTTCCACCACAAGCTCATCCCCATAATACGGAATCAGGTATTTGACGTTGAAAACGTCTGCAGTGTGAATATAATCCGGCAATTTCAACTGATACGCATTATCATTGATCTTCTTCAAAATTTTCACTGGACCAATTTTACGAGCTTTCAACTTATTGTACGTTCCCACTGGAAAACGATCTTTTGTCAACACGGCGTAAACCAAATCACCTTCTCTGTAATTCACACTCCTTCGCTTTTTATCTGCCAGTTGTTTATACTTCTCATTTGATGTATGCAATCGTTCAAAAACAGTTCTGTGGCACTCCTGCAACTCAGTCACAAAATCACCAGCTCGCTTAACAACTCCATTCTGATATGGCACTGTCGTCAAATCCAACGGTCCCTTCGGAATTGCTGAATATACAACTTGAAATGGACTGAATCCAGTGCTTCGATTAATAGCATGATTATGTGCAAATTCCACTTGACACAACTTCGTATCCCAACTCTTCAAATTATCCTGCACAAGACATCGCAAAAAATTTCCCAATGATCTGTTCACCACTTCCGTTTGCCCATCTGTTTGCAGATGATAGGCGCTACTAAAATTCAGCTTCTTTCCAACCATCTTCCACAGACTTAACCAAAAATGGCTTAGAAATCTAGTATCCCGATCAGAAACAATAGATTCAGGTAGCCCATGCAATCGATACACCTCTTTAAAGAACATTTGAGCAACACGGACGACATCAGCTGTCTTCTTACAAGCTATGAAATGTGCCATTTTCGAAAATCTATCCACCACAACAAATATAGAATCATTTCCCCTTTGAGTTCTAGGCAAACCCAAAACAAAATCCATGCTCACATCAACCCACGGTCTAGTCGGCACGGGTAATGGCATATACATCCCGCGTTCGTCGCTGTCCCTTTGGAAATTTGACAAATATGACATCTCTCCATAAATCTTTCAACTTCTTTTCTCATTGACGGCCAAAAACATGATTCAGAAATCAATTGCAATGTACGATCTCTACCCACATGACCTTCCTCATGCAACTCCTTCACAATCTTCATTCGTAAGCTGCACTCTGGTATACACAATCGATTTCCCTTGAAAAGAAAACCATCCACCAACACGTACTCATCCGTCTTTCCCTTTTCGACTTCATCAACAAACTTTGCAAAATAAGGATCATCAACAAACAATTCTGGCAACACATCAAACCCCGTCACTTCAACCTTCATTGTAGTCAACAAATGATTCCTTCGACTCAATGCATCTGCCACACGGTTTGTAATTCCCGACTTATGCTTCACCACAAATGTAAATTGTTGCAGGTATGCGATCCACGAAGCATGCATGGCTGCAATTTTGTCTTGTCCCTGCAAATGTTTCAGTGCTTCATGATCAGTATACAGAACAAATTCTTTATGGAACAAATAGTGTCTCCAATGTTTTATAGCTTGAACAATAGCATAGAATTCCACATCATAAGTATTATATCTCATCTTGGCTCCTGATAGCTTCTCACTGAAATATGCAATAGGACGTCCTTTCTGACTCAACACCCCTCCAATCCCAACTTTAGATGCATCAGTATGTAACTCAAACAGCAATTGAAAATCTGGTAATACTAGAATTGGTGCTGTCGTCAAAAGTTCCTTGATTCGCTCAAAAGCAAATCCTGCTTCCTCTGACCATGAAAACTGCTTCCCCTTCATACAATCAGTAACTGGTGCCATCACGCTACTGAAGTGTGGAATAAATCTTCGGTAGAATGATGCTAAACCATGAAAACTTCTAACTTCTGTTATCGTTCTGGGTTGTGGCCAATTTTTGATCGCTTTAACTTTATTCTGATCCACCTGTATACCTCCATCTGATATAACATATCCCAAAAATAAAACACTATGCGTCATGAACACGCATTTCTTCGTTGCAACATAAAATTGTTCCTGTCGCAGTATCATCAACACTTCTCTCAAATGATGTAAATGTTCTTCTGTGCTTCTACTATATATCAGTATATCATCAAAATACACCACCACAAACTTCCCAATAAAAGGTCTAAAGATCTGATTCATCACCCACATAAATGTACTAGGTGCATTCGAAAGACCAAAATGGCATAACCAGCCATTCGTACAACCCTTCTCTCGTCTTGAATGCTGTCTTCCATTCGTCCCCTGGTCTAATTTGAATTTGATGATAACCACTCTTCAAATCGATCTTCGAAAAGATAGCAGCTCCACTAAGTTGATCCAATAAGTCATCCAATCTAGGCATAGGAAATCTGTATCTCACTGTAATCTTATTTAGTGCTCGACTATCAGTACACATTCTCCACGTTCCATCCTTCTTCGTCACTAACAAGGCTGGTACTGCACAAGGGCTTAAACTTCCCTGTACACGCCCCTATTCAAGCAACTCTTCCACTTGCCTTCTCAACTCCTTGTGTTCCTTTGGACTCATTCTGTAATGTGGTCTATGTGGTAACCCAGCTCTTGGAACAAGATCTATTTGATGTTGTATGTCCCTCAATGGCGGTAACTCTGTTGGCAGCTCTTCAGGAAATACATCGTCAAATTCTTCCAGCACTGGTTTTACTTCTTCAGGAATTTCAACCACTTCATTACTCTCACGTCCAATCAACAAGAATACTTCAGGCTCCTCTTCTACTTCCTTAACAAACTCGTTTAAAGATAGCAAAGTTTTAAGTTCTTCAATCTCCTCCAACTTGCTTTCTTCATGTTGTCGTTTCTTGGGGACTAAAGTGATTTTAGTACCTTCAAACATGAAACTGTAACTGTTAGCTCGACCATCATGTTGCACAGCTCTATCATACTGCCATGGTCTCCCCAACAACAGATGGCATACATCCATATCCACAACATCACACCAAATTTCATCTTTTGTATTTCTTCCCAATTGAAAAATTAACACAAGCTCTTCGTCCAACCTTCACCTCCCCACCTTTCCTTAACCAAGCTAACTTGTAAGGTTTCGGATGCTTCTCTGTTTTCAATGCTAACTTCTTCACAGCTTCTGTAGAGATGATATTGTCACAACTTCCCGCATCAATAACAAACTTGCAAACCCTTCCCAAGATAGTGCATGTTGACTGAAAGATGTTACTCCTCAACCAGCTAGAATCATTCTCTTGCTTTGGTGTTAAACAATTTCTCCTCATCATTAATGAATACCCTTCATCTCCCGACACATTTTCTTCCTCCTCAACATGTGGTGAATTAGAACATTCAGCTTCTACATCCTCATCTTCAACCTCAGCAATCATCGCTCGTTTCTTTGGCTTTGGACATTCATTGCTTTTGTGACCAAACTCCTGACAATTGAAGCATTTGATACCACTATTGACCTTGGACTTAGCAACTTCACTTACAACCGGTTTTGCAACAGCCTTGGAAACATTCGCATTGCTACTAGCCTCTTTCATTGGATTGTTGGAATTTGTAAACACACCACCACCTCTCCTGCCTTGTTTCTCCCAAGCTAGAGCTTTTTGATGTGCTTTAGCAACAGATCTGGGATCAAACATATTCACCATATCTTGAATCTGCATTCTCAACCCTCCAACAAATCTAGCTGTCAACTGCTCCTCCGTCTCCATGATATCATTCCTCGCAATCAATTGATAAAATTCATCCGCATAATCATTCACTGACTTTGTTCCCTATCTTAGATTCTGCAATCGTTGATACATAAGAGATTGATAATTATACGGCAAGAATGTAGCCTTCATTAACTTCTTCATCTTCTCCCATGACTCAATCTTTGACTTCCCCATTCTCTCCCGTGTTAGTTTAGTTTGCTGCCACCATGCCATAGCTCTTCCTTTCAAGCGAGTAGCAACCAACTTCACTCTCTGATGCTCGGGAACTTCCTTAAAGTCAAAAATCTCTTCAACATTAGACAACCAATCCAAAAATTCCTCCACTATCATTCCACCCTTGAATTATGGAATTTCAGTTTTCATCCCCGATTCCCATCGACGATCATCTTCTACATCCCGATATGCATTTCGTACTTGGTCTCGATCTCGAGAATGAACACTACATCTTCCACCATCTTCATCAAAAACAGATGTACTTCGATAACGATCTCGACCACCCACATCCCTATGATCACGCATACCTCTTCTACTTTGTCTCTCATCATCACGGTATGGCTCATGTTCAAACTCATGTGGAGTTCTTCTCTCTTCATTTCTATACTCATGATGTTCTCTTCTCAATGAAACTGAAGATTCTCTTCTTTCTCGGTAAGATTGCGGCGACACCCTCCTCGCTGCCGTAACCGATGGCGAAACTCTATTTCCTCCATGGTTCGAGACTGGCGACCTTCTCCTTTGTCCTTGATTCATATCATTCATCAGTTTCTCTAACTTCCCAATGCCTTCATCAAACTTTTCATTGATGCGTTGTTCCATTTGCTCGGCTTCTTCTCTTCTATACAACGCTTCAACATTCTGATGGCGATTAGCTCTTCTTGGTGGCATTGTCGAATCAAACAATCTTCAACTTTAACTCTCGGCCTTGATCTACAAAAATGAACTTCACACTTCACTTAGCTTGGCTTTGCTTGATAAAGCTCGGCTTCACTAACTCGGCACAAAGTCTAACACTTTCCTTGGCTCGGCTGAAACTCCTCAAACTCTTCAATAAGAATTGGCTCCAAAGACTCGGCTTAGCTATGATTGGCTAAGTCTAGCTCTGATACCAAATGATGCAGCAGCGGATTACTAAAATGTATGAAACGGTGAAAGTAGCAATCGGTGGATTGAAAATACCAAACGCCCAAATTCGTTGATCTCAAAGATGCCGAATTCTAGCTATTTTTGTCACGTTGATCGCGCACGATGCCGTGAAAGAAGATCTACAATTCTTCGAACGTTGATCAAGCGCACTTGATACCGTGAATTGGCTTCAACGATCGTTGATTCGAGCGCACTCGAATGCCGAAAGTGGAGATAGGAGATCACACTCAACTACCAATTTCAAAGAGGAACAAAGCACTCAAACAAAAGTTTATTCAAAATCAACTAACTATTACAAATGACACCACCCGCCTATTTATATGCTTACAACTCAACACTAGGTCGTGAATGACCTATCAAACCGGCGACCTAAAACAAACAACGACTCAACATACATGTACACGCGACCTAACATAGGTCGTTAACGACTTAACAGATGCGACTTAAAGAAAACCATCAAATACAATACAACACAACACTTACATCACAATGCACAACACAGTACCCGACTTAACAAAGTACAATAGTAAACGACTTAATATATACAACATATAAGCGACTTAACACATTAGCGACCTAAAATACAAGGTAGCAACCTATCTTCCTGCGACCTATCTTCCCAGCGACATAAGATCGAGCGACCTATCTTCCCACGACCTATCTTCCCAGCAACATAAGATCGAGCGACCTATCTTCTCGCGACCTATCTTCCCAGCGACATAAGATCGAGCGACCTATCTTCCCGCGACCTAATTTAGGTCGTAACTCGAAACAGTCCACATTCGAAAGGTCGGAGCGACCTAATGTTGGTTTGCTTATCTCGCTTAGTTGCTTGCATGACTTAACATTGATTCCATTAACTCGTGAGCGACCTTCACTAGGTCGTGAGCGACCTAAGGTTTCACTAGGTCGTGAGCGACCTAAGGGCCTTGAACGATTCCATTCTGATGAATTGGCAGATTGCGCTGCATCAATAACCAAATCATTGTTATGTCAAAATAACTTGATATTATTTTTAATGACATATCTTTGAAAACATTTGCAAGTAAACTTATTAATCTTAGCTTAAATTGTTACATTGATTAAATTCCAACATACTAGCCACAAACGCGGGTTCTACAAACAAAATGGCAAGCACTTATTGGAGAATGGATTTCCATATAAATGACTAGGTGAAGGGGCTACCTTTCGCTAGTACATCTCTAGAGGAATGTACCGAGGCCCAATTGATGATCCTCTACCAACACAAGTCCGGCCTACCTCTTCATAGATAGTACCAAATATGTCATCACCCTTGTCATTGCCGACCTATCCGAGGGCCCTCACAGCATACATCCATAATAATTTAAGTCCCGAACGTCATAGCGAGAATAAATATATCTAGAAGGGGATGATCATACCCTAATGGTTGCGAACCACATAGCCTTGTCGCATCTACCCTATTTCAGTCATTTTTGGGTATGAGCCTGAGGTCACGATTACCTTTCACATAGCACATCATCTTCCTTTGAATGCCACACTGCTATTCCATGGTCACACAACTGATTTCTACAACTGTATAACTCCTGAGCTCGTACGTCTCACGAATGGGTGTTAAGCTAAGAGAATTTGCCTTCTCCACCACCAAACAGATAATATGTTAATAGAAATCACTTATGTAACTAGAAATGAAACGTCGAACATTCGTCCTTACAAGTTTGTTCTAGGAATGAACGAAACAGAAGGCACTCTTCCACCACATCTTGTTGGGAGTTACCCCTAGGATTAGTAGCGAAAAGCCCTTGCAACCCAAAGAGTTTCAGAAATGAAGGGACAACTGCAACTTTAGTATTTGGAAGCTAACCAGAATTATTAACAAGCAGCCTTCCACTCAAAAAATCTTCGGTCCTCATTCTTCATTTTCTTTATCAGGTCTTCATTTTTCGAATGCATACACTGGTTCAAAGTGGTTACCGGATAGAAATTACCCTAGATCTAATTCTGTTTCCTTCGAACCAATCATCGATAAAAAGAGGTTTTGTGAATAAGGAATCATTATTTAATTGATTAAGTTCTTTTTATCAAAAATCTCTTTTGGAGATATATATTTCTAAAACATTCTTTCTGGTATACGCGGAAATATTAAACCTCTCTTATCAAATACTTTGATTACTTAAAACCCCTTTTTAAACTTGGATAATTTGAAATCATTTCGTTTTTCACTTAGGAAAACATTTCCATATCATTTCATTTAAATTTTAATTAAGATTTATTAATTCAAAACTCGAAATTTTAATTGAGTTACAACCATGTTATCTAGGATATTAATTCAAAAGCAGTCAATATTAAGTGAGCAGAATCTATAGAAATCATTTAATTTAATCAATATCAATCATCGTATTCAACAAATACTATGGACGGAATAACAGGGAAATCACCTTTTAACACTAAGTTCCCTCTTCGAGTTTTAACACTAAGTATAAGAAGATCATCTCTATAAAATTAAAGTTATATTTAATTTAACTTTGAAAAATTTACTCTTTTTATACTTAACTTGTTTCCGACATTTCGACCTTATATATCCCTCGCCCAAGAAAGAGACAGGTGAGCCAGGGCACTAGTTTCTCCTAAACATCTCCTTATTTCAAGCATTTGACATTCGGGTCTCACGAATAAAAAATCCAGTATATTTGTCGGCTTTTAGAGCCAAGATTAAACCACTTACTTATAATAGCTTTTCTTTAAATATTTATTTAAACTCTTATAAATAAGCTCCTCCAATCATTATTAAAATACATAATAATCCTTTTGAAAATATTTATAAAAGATTTGGAAAAGAATCGTTAAGTTTAAAATTAAAATTTAAAAGTTATAGAAAAGTGTCGCGGAAAGTGCTTTTACAAGCTATATTTATCAAAACAACTTTTATTATTTGAAAATTCATTTTTTTACTCAAATCACTTTTAAAAAAATTTAAAAAATTTATAAGATTTATTCCAAATTTTTAAATAATTTTAAAACCTTATTTTCAAAGAAATCCAGTTTTGGATTCCGAACTGCAAAACCGCGATTTTTCAAAAAGCTTGTTTTGCTCATATCTCGAAATCTGCTTTTCGAAATCTCAATTTTCTTTCTTTGTTGGAAAATTATGGATATAATATAAAATTAATATTTCAAAGTATTCCGAGTTAAATTCCATTTTATACACTCGTTTGACTTTTATGGCGCGAAATGGCGAACTACCGTTACGCGACACGCCTATTTTTGACTAAATTTTCAATTACTTTTCAAACTTCACCAAAACACTTTCATATGTTTATAAAACATTTCAAACTCATTTTAAAGCATTTTTATATAGGAATAACATTCCTTATACACCAATTCATTAATATAAAGGAAAATGATTTCCTTTGTGCTTATCGACGTGTATTTCCATGATTTGCATTATATTCAACATTCATATGAGACAACCAAACTTGATGCTCAAAGCATATTAAACATACATTGCAAACATCATATCATTATCCAAAATATAATATAATAGTTTAGGAGTTCTCACCTTTATTTTCCCTTCAAGCTAATGGAAAATCGGCTATAGCTCCGCTACGATCGAACCAAAGCAAACAAAACCAAGCCCGTGACCTATGGGAGAGCTCGGCCTAGCCTTGACGATGGAGGAGCTCATGGCCTAAGGTGGTGTGGGTTGTGGCCGTGGGTTTTGGAAGAGTAGAGGAGGTATTTCAGACTAGTTTTAAAGTGGATTGATATTATAAACTAGTATATACCTTTTCTTTTTTTATTTAATATAATTTTTTCTAATTTTCTAAAATCTTTTTCTATGAATAAGAAGCCATTAGAGAGGCTCTTAGAAAGCTTGAAAAGAAGAGGAAGAAGAAGTGGAATGGTATTATAAATTTGTGAGAAGAGGGGTGGTATTTATAGAAAAAATCTCAGAATAAAATATTCAAATGCATAATTACCTAAATACCCCTAGACCACACCCCCAGCCTCTTCACGGCTCCCCTCCAAAGCCATATGATGGTGATGTGAGGTGATTGTGTGGTACAATGAAGTGAGGTTTGCTTTATGGCTACTTAAAGATTAAGCTTTAGGAATTATTAAATCATCTTTGTAATATATATATATATGTGTGTGTGTGTGTGTGTGTATGTATATGTATATGTATTTATGTATACATGCACATGTTATCATGTGCATGTTACATATATATATGTATGTACATATAGGTGCGTAACACTTCGAACGTCTTTAAACAACTTTTATTTGTTAAATCGTTGAAATCCAGAGAACCGATTATCTGTTACATTTTCACTTATTTTTAACGTAAATATGTAACATCCCTAATTTTGATAACATGATCCTAGAAATTTAATTAGATAAATTAAATAGAATAATGATGATAAGGGGATTGAGATTTGAATAAACACTAAGAAGCTCGTGCTTAATAATAGGTTACATGGGCTTAAAATGTTTTATAAGCTAATTAATTTACACATAGGCATATTAGTAAATAAACACTTTATTATACACGGCTATACACTTCCCATTCTTGCCCATTCACGTTCACTTCTATTTTTCTCAAACGCAAATCACAAACCTAAATTAGAGCTGGCCATTAACAAGGAAGAAAATAGGAAAATTAATCTAAAGCTAAGGATCAAAGCTAGGAGCGATTAATCAACAACAGATCTCAAATTCCTTATCATATCTAAGGTGAATAATAATTCAATCCATCTTTATTTTGTTTTTATAATCATTTATTTTCTTATTTATGATTAAATTCATTTTTATGATGTTGTATGATATTTTGGATGATGATATGCTTGAACTATTATTTGTTTGATTTAAACCATTCATTTACATGTAAATTTGCACGGTTTTAGGGCAAAACCGAGGGTTATTGATTTTTGAATGCTATGGAAAAATTATACGTTAAGTGAAATAGGATTTTAGAGATGGGTTGTAACGACCCGTAATTTTCGATAATTAAAAATTGTTAATTTAGTTAAGTTTTGTAATTTAATGTTGAAATAAAAAAAATTGTGAGTTATGAATGAAACAATATCTAGAATGAACGGTAACAATGTCAATTTAAGTTAAATATTAATAAATTAAATGAATTCTAATTAATTGAAATAATATATACTTGGCTATAAATTGAATATGAGGAAACCAACTGGAAATATTGAATTAACCAATGAAATAATACATATTAAATGGTAACTGAATAAAATTGGTGTTATGTAAGTATTTATAACCTTTGTTTGAAAGTAATAAACTTATAGTGTAATTAAAAGCTAACGGTAACAATTATTGTATGTTATCTATTTATTTAGCCTGTTAATTTAAATTTGAAATCAATTTCAATAAATATAATTAATATTATGCTAATGTAAATTAAATTAATATTTGGAAATAATGTTAATTCTATTCATAATATGATAATTGAGTGAATTAAAAGAATGGAAATAAAGATTTATCAATTTATTGGAATTTAAACTACAATAATTGGATTAATTGCAATTAAATGAAATTAAATATTTAAATATTACGTTAATGGGAAATTAAAATGAAATTTGAGAATATTAGTGTAATAAATCATGAACCAATGTTAATTTCACCCATTTGATAATAATGGATTGAATAATAGGATGAAAGGTTAATTAAATGGAATTATTGAAAATTTAATTTATAATTTCTGAATTTAATGAAATTGAAATTAAACACTGAAATTGATGGATTAATCAACTTTAAATTGACATCTAAATTTGTCTAAATTATTGTAAGTGATTAAGAAATCAAAAATGATAGAAGTTGTAAGTTATTAAAATTTAAACTGAAAAAATGATTTGATTAATTTATTATTAATTTATTTAATTAATGTGAAAATAGCCATTTTGGCCACTTACTCGGATTTCGATGAAACCAGTTTCATCGGATCCGTAACAGTGAATTATTATAGGATTTTAAGTTTCGTAATGATCGGACTTATCGTTTGATCGTATGGACTCGAAACACCTAGAAATCAATTAAATTGAAATCAATTGAAATCAATTTGAAATAAGCTGATTTTAACATAACTTCTTCATACGATGGAATTAGGACCTGAAACTTGATCCATTGAATTTAAAATTATTGAAAACATCTACTTTGGTATATGGGATGACCCATTTTCGCTCCGGTGACAGAACGGGCTTTTCGGGTCGTTTATCGTTCTAATCCAAATCAATCTGGCCCATTCCTTTCTATTTTGTCCTGCCTATATATTTATATCGTTATAAACCCTAGGTCATTTCTTATTTTTGATTTCAGTACGTACATTTCCTTCTCAACTCCTCATTCCAATGGCAGACAAACCCTAATTCCCATATTGCAAATCCAAATTAAAAATCAAGTTGAAAATCAAACTCCTCAAACTATATCGAATTATATATCGATCTGAAGCTCTCGACGAGCGCATCTCAGATCTGTAATTCTTTTTCCAAATTAAACCACTGCTTGTCCAGAAATCAATGAATAAATCTCGGCCATCCATCGCGTTGAGATCATTTTTGTCCGATCGACGAATCGAAGGTTAGCCTTGTAGAGGGGACCGAGGGGAGTTCATCGGGGTGGTTGGTTTCGCGAGATGACGGTTAGATCATCGAGAAGAATTCGATTAGGGTTTATATTTTTATGGCGGATGTGCCTCAGATCGGTCGATCATCGAACGTTGGGCAAGTGAGGAGGGTGTCGGAGGCCAGAGGTGTGGCCATAGGTGATCGCGGCGTGTGAGGAGTTGCGGCGCGGCGTCGTATTGGTGGCGGCAGGCGTTCGAATGACGATGATGGGTGCGAGGTTACGCATGAGAGAAGGGGAGCAGCTCTCGGTGACGTGGCTATTGCGTATTGGTGATTCTTTTTTTTGTTATTTTTTTTAAATATCAAGTTTTAAACATTCTAACTGATATAATTCAACATATCAGTTATGGGTTGAAATGATAGACTCGAGCGATTTTATGGATTTTATTATTAATTCGGGATTGCGGTTTGAAATGATATATATAACCGTAACATTTTAAATTGCGGATTGAAATGATAAATATCTGTATCACTTGACCCTAGGGTAGAGAATTATATACGGACACCGGATTGGTTAAATTTAATGATTTTGAACTTCTTAATTATTTTTTTAATAAATTAAATGAGATATTGAAATAAAATTTGATGTATATAAATTGAAATATTATTAGAAAATCAAGTTTTATGTTGAATTGTGAATTGGTTTAAAGGAATTGTTTTAAGAAATTAAATTGGAAGTTTAAAGTTAAAATTTTAAGTATAAATGAAATTCTATCAAAATTAAGTTATTGAAGTTGTTTGAAAATAACTTTGAAATATTTTGAAATTGGAGTAATCCGAATTAATATTTTGAACATAGATTGAAACGATATGAAATTCAATAGTTTATTGAAATGTTAAATTGAAAAGTTTGGAATTTGGTTTGTTGACTTGGAAATTGAAAATGGTTCAAATGTGTTAAAATGAAATGAATAGTTTAATTTGATGTTAATTCCAAATTCATGTTTTAATATAAACTGCTTTAAAAATATATTATTATTTCAAAATTTCTAGTTATTAAGATTTCAAAGTATTAAACTATTTTAACCTGTATTAATTATATTAAATCATTTTAACCTATTTTCAACAATTTAATTTATTTAAACTAATTAATCTGTTTTAACTTACTTTAAATCTAATTAATCTATTTTAAGGCTATTTAATCTATTTTAATTATATTTAATCTATTTTAAATCTATATTAACTATTTATAACTATTTTCTTCTAAATTCCAAACTATGTAAAATGGATGGGTTTGTATTCAAATTCTCGATTTTTAAGTGAATATGGTTAATGATGTTATAACCTAAGTTGGGATATAAATAACATATTTGGTTTAACATGATAATTTTGAAATGAGAGTTTAACTTATTTTGGAAATATGACTTTTGAAAGGAAATGTAATTTCGAACTATGATTTCAAATGTTATATGATTTCAAAGGTGAATATGATTTTGGAAGTAAGTAATGATTTCGAAAATGATATGGTTTGAAATTAAATATGATATTTTGATATCAATTATGAAATGATTTTGGAAATGTAAAAGAACCATCCGGTGTGTAATAAGCGATTGGTTGTTAAAGAGATCGGGATCAAATATTGTCATACTCTCTGCCAATACCGAAAACCACTTTGACAACTGTGTACACGGTGGAGATTCCAGAATGAAGTAGGATGGGTGGCGACGATCCTATATAAGGTATATACGTGGACCTGACTTCCATGAGTAAGCTTAAGGTGGCTAAAACAGGAGCAATTGACGAGCTAAGTGAGTTCATTCCTCCGATCGGGCACATTCCTTCGATACTATATTCTTATTTGCTATTTTGGTGGCCACCCTTGATTTTTGATTTGGGAGTGTGTTCCGAGGTGGGCGGTAGTAGCTGCTATGCGTTACCACTAGTCCGGAAGTGTAATTGGTATATCTACCCTGGCATTGCCTAGTTGTGCCATGTCACCTACCCTAGCGTGCTTTCTACGAGTTTGTTTTATGTCGTACCTATGGGGTATCCTCTAGTGGCCCCAGTTTACGGGGAGTTACGGTACTGTATAGACTATTGGCATTATAAAAGTGAAAATTAGGCCCATGTCCTTGTAATTAAACTGTCCACGTAAACTCCTACCGTTTGAAAACTTATATTTCTGATCCCTAATTTTACTTCTGGCTAAATTTATTTCATAAATACCCCTATTTACATGTCGCGCTAATTTTAATGGTGGTTGTGATTTCGATTGCAAGTTTTTAATTCTGATTTAGTTCGATCATTGTTTTAAGATATTATTTCGGATTCATGGCTTTATCTTCTTCGAGGTAAAATATTGTTTGGATTTGTAGTCGATTTTGTTTGTTTTTAATTGATATTGCGATATTGGTTGATAATTTTGTTATTTTTGTTTCATTATTTTTTTTGTTTAAAGTAAATGGAAATTACTACTATTCTATTGTTTATTTTATCTGAAAAATTAATGCGTGTGTATAGGTTACTGTTCGATGATATATTTTTTTAGCTTTGATTAAGTTCAGATTTGTTTGGAATTATTGTAGGTATTTTACAGACTTGTCCGTAAATAATTTGAATATGTATGGTGAAAATGGTACAAATTACTAATAGTTGCTGATTTATCTGCAATTTTTTACAATTATTGCTTACATATCAGCAAGTAATGTTCGTATTTCACTGTGTTTGATTAAGCTTAGACTTCTGCTTATTTATCTCCTTTTTTTTTAGAAATATTGCTTACATATCAGCAAATGATATTGCTTACATATTAGCATATTATTTTTATGTGCTAATTTGTCTGCATTTTTTAAAATTATTGCTTATACATCAGCATATAATATATATATCTTGGGTCTTTTATTTATTATTTTTTAATTGTAATTATGTTTTGTTTTTAAATTAAAGTGTTCATGGTGACGCTGGAGTGCTTGTGCTGTTGAAGTTTGGGTATGATAGCTTTTCGTTACGTCTTCAATTTGATAGTTCGGTTGTTATGTTGAGAAGTGCTATTTGCGGTAAATGGACATAATTGAGTTCATTGTCATTTGAATTATACCATGTTAGAGATGGATTGAGAAGGAATATTGAAACTAATTTTGATCTTCAATCTATTTTGTTGTTGGCTGCTCATAACCGTGAGGATTACTTTGTTATTTTTGTTGATGTTGTTCCTACTAGTTTTTCAGCCACTAATATTAGGTCAGATGTTGTTTCATGTAGTAGTGATTCCTCATTTGTTAGTACCGGTGATTCTAATATTCAATTCTGGTTGTTATTGAGAAATGATTCCAATCAATCTGTTTTTACGGGTGTTGGTCAACAATTTCCAGGGGGTGTTACTGAATTTAGACTCAATTTGATGATATATAGTATTAAGACTGGGTATAAGCTTGATTTGGTTAAGAATGATAAGGAAAGAGTTACGACTATTTTTTCTCGAACAAAATGTACTTTCAGGATTCATGCTTCTGTCAAGTTTAATCTTAATGGCTATTTTGTTATAAAGAGATTTCATCCTGAACATACTTGTGGTGCTAGAATTCATGATATTAACGATCCTCCTGTTTCAAGTAAATTGATTAAGTTGTTGGTTTATGATCATATTCAAGCTAATCCGTTAATGAAGACAAAGGACATTATTAACCTATTTCAAACTGAGTATAATATCATTTTGAAGTATTATTTTGCGTATAGTGGGAAGAGATTGGCTATAGAAGATTTACGTGGAAGTGATATGATGTCTTATCACCATTTGAAATCCTTTTGTGATGTTGTACTCGAAACTAATCCCGGTAGTAAAGTAGTTTTGGAGTGTAATGCTGATACTCGTCAATTTGAGAGGGTTTTTATTGGTTTTGAAGCTTACACACATGGTTTTCAATTTTGTCGGCCTTTAATATTTGTTGATGCTACTTTTATAAAGGGTAGAGCTCAAGGTTGTTTGATAGCTGCTACTGGTAAAAATGGCAATGAAGGTATGTTGTTTGTTTGTAGATTAATATTTAATTGCATCAATATCTGCAATAATTATTATTTGTTGCTGCAACATCAGCATTTATTAAAAAGAAAAAATATCGTACTAACAGAAATCATTGCAGAAACTGAAGCAATTTTACATAAAAAATTGCTGAAAAGTCTGCAATATTTTTGATTTAGTGAAAAATTGTTCTGCAGTAATATTTGGTAATAGTTGCAGTTTTGTCTGCACCTTTTCAATATAAGTGCATAGTATTATGCAATTTGTTCAGTTATTTATATATTTGTTGTTTTATCAGGTTTTTTTCCTATAGCAGTTGCAATAGTGTCTGGTGAAGGTGAAAATAATTGGATTTGGTATTGTGAACAGCTTAAAGATTTTTTGAAAGATGATAGTAGAAAGTTTGTTTTCATTTTTGACCATCATCCTAGTATTCTTGTTGCTATTCCCAAAGTGTTTCCAAATTTAGTTCATGGTTTATGTTTTTATCATTTAAACAATAATTTAAAAGTTGCTTTAAAATCTGAATTTTCCAAATCAAAAAAGAAATGGTTGACAGATTTGTTTGGACGTGTTGCATATTCTTCTAATTTGGATGGTTTTAATGTTGAATTGAAGAATTTTAAAGATGCTGGTGGTTCTATTGTGGCAAACTTTTTGAATGGAATTCCCTTTGAGAAATTTGCCAATGTTTTTTTCCCTGCTTGTCGTTATGGTGAAATGTCATTAAATTGTTCAGAGAGTTTCAATAAATGGTTTTTGGAAGAAAGACATTTACCAACCACTGCATGCTTGGATAACATTAGAGTTAAGTTAATGAAGATAATTTCTAATCGTCGAGATCTTGCTAATAGTTGGAATAGTGTTGTATGTCCGGTGAATGAAATCGGTTGAAAAGTCTTCATTTGGAAGGAGCTTTGTGGTTTGTTATAAAATCAAATGAACATGTGTTTGAAGTCCATTCTCTTGTCCGTCAATCTGTTGATTTAAATAATCAGATTTGTTCTTGTAATTTGTGGTAAATATATGGTTTTCCTTGTGCTCATGCTGTTAGATGTATTTTGAGTTGTGGAAAGTTAAATGTTTATGATTACATTGAAGATTATTTCAAAGTTGTTTATTTTCGATCAGCATATTCTCATCCAATCAATCCTATTATAAACTTTGTGAAAGAAGATGTTTTGATTGAAGATGTTGCTGTAGCACCTCCTAAAGGTAGAAGAATGTCTGGTCGACCATCATCATCTAAGAGGATAAAATCTACTGGTGAAATTTCAAAGACTATTAGATGTAGTATATGCAAGAAGTTGGGTCATAATAAAAGGACTTGTTCACTGAAACACATGTAGTTTTTTCTTTTCTTTGGGAAAGCTAAAATGTATGGAGTTGAGTTTATGTTTTTCTTATTCATTTTAATCGTATTTTCTTTGTACTTAGGTTGGATGTTTAATGTTTGTAATGTATTAATTGTGGTATGCTTCTATTAATCATTGTTGCAGTGTTTTCTACAATTATTATGATTAATTGCACATATATGCAGTTTTTCTGAATTTTTGTTTATTCTTTATACCTCTTTTTTGAATGCTGCTTTTTATATGAAGATGATATTTGTATAATTGTTTGGCACGAAATAAATAAGATATATCCATAAGTATGTGCAATTTTTGTTAATAAATGTGGAGGTATCTACAATTATCTATTTTTTGTGCTGACATTTCTGCAATTATTTGGTGCAAGAATTTCGATTATCTAAATATTTGTGGAGATATCTGTAGATATATGCTTTTATTGCTGACATTTCTGCAACTAATTGGTGTATTAATTTGGAAGAGCTAAATATTTGTGCAGATATCTGCAGATATGTGCTTTTATTGCTGACTTTTCTGCAATTATTATGAGCAAGAATTTGATTAAATAAATATTTTTAGAGATACCTGCAGATATGTGTTTTTATTGCTGACATTTCTGCAATTATTCTAAGCAAGAATTTGGAATAACTAAATATTTGTGGAGATATCTGCAGATATGTGCTTTTATTGCTGACAATTCTGCAATTATTATGAATAACTGTTATTTGCTTTAGTATTTTGATAACTGAATTCAATTGTAGGAGATTTATATATAAATTTTTTGACAATAAACTCTAATATTGTGTTAACACAGTAACATTGTCTTCCAACTACATAAGTTTAGCTAAATATGTATTTACATTTCAGTATTCTTAGAGAAAAAATTACAGTTTGATACATCAAATATTTTGGCTTACTTCAGAAAGTAAAAACTTTTTTGTCAAGCTTTCTTCTAAGCTCCAACTATAAGGTTTGCAAGAAAGAATTTGATGTGCCAATTCATCTCTTTGTAAATACATAGCTTCATAAGTAACAACCCACAAATTTTGAAAATATTTTAAATGAAAATTTATTTGAAACTTTGAATTTAACTATTTTAAATTTGATAAACTTGGAAAGTTTAAAGTATAATTTTGAGTTTTGATGTGAAATGTTTTCCAAAATTAATAAAATAAATATTTTTCTTAAAATACAAATTTTGTCAACTTTGGTCAAAGTTTGACTTTCTGTGAAAATTTTAAAATTTGAATTTTTAACTTTTACTTTTTTATTTGAAGATGAATTTAATTTTTACATTTTCCCAGTTTTTCGTTTTGTTAAATTTTGATGTTTACTTCTCAAATTTTGCAACTTTTGGCGTATTACACGCAGTTATTTTCCCTTCAACTTCTATTTTATTTTTATTGTGATTTGTTTGGGCTTAGACCATTTGGGCTAGAAAACCTTTAGTTAGATGAGTAGCCTATATATAATCTCCTAGGGTTTTGGCTAGCCTCCACATCCATTCATTTATGCCTCCATAGAAAAGTGTAAGTCTTCTTTTCCTTCTTCTTCCTCCTCTTTCCAAAACCCTAGATCTTCTTCTCCACCACTCCTCTTCTTCCATAATTTGCCATCACCTTCACCACCTCCTCTCACCTTCTTCTCTTCTCTCCTATTCTCCACCTCTTCCCAAAACCTTAGACCTTCCTCTCCCAAACCCTAGTCGTGACCTCTTCCCTACCCAAAACCGACCCCCTTCACCAAAATCCCTAGCCTAACCCTAAACCTAGCTATGGCCAAACCAATCTCCACCAAAACCTAGCTATGGCCAAACACACCTAATCCAAACCTAGCCTAAACCAAACCAAAACGACCTCTAGACCAAGCCTATGCAAACCCTAGACAAGCCCACTTATGTATTTTGCATATATAATTTTCTATTTTTATTTTTCTATGAGAATTATTTGTTTAAGTATGGAATTTATTTTTATTTTTTTAGCATCGGATTTGGATTCTCCTCTCACTCAAATTGGTCCGTAGTTTGTTGATTTTGTGTTGCGCTTTGAATCACTTTTCCAACCAAAGAAAGGTGAGAAAATCACACTTGACATACATACTTATTGATTTGGTGAATTGATGACAATTGAATTGTGAGGATATGTATATGCAAGTTTGACATTTCACCTATGATTTTATCATGTTATTTCATGTGTTATATCATGTTATTTCATATGTTTATATCATATTACTTCATATGTTTATATCATGTTATTTCATATGTTTATATCATATTACTTCATATGTTTATATCATGTTATTTCATATGTTTATATTATGTCATTCATATGATTTTATTTTGTTATTTCATATCATATTATGTTTGTTTGATCATATGTCATGATATGTTGAATATTTTTATGTTTATTTAATATTATGTAATCACACTGCAAGTTCCTTCACTATGGGTTGAAATGTTACATACCCGAACGATCTTTAGAGTATGGAAAAATTGTTATGGGCTGAAATGATAGGCTTGAGCAATTTTATTTGACTTGGGATTACGGGTTTGAAACGATATAAAACCCAGAAAATTAATAAATTAAGGATTGAAATGATATATGTCCTTATTTACTTGACCCTAGGGTAGAGAATTTTATACAGACTCCGTGGTTGATTTAAAATGATTTTTCTAAAAATTATTAAGTATTTTGGATTTTTATATATGGACCTCAATTAAAATTTAATGTAAGAATTGCTGAAGAAAAATTTGTTTACATGTGTTAAGATTTTATAAGAAATAAATAGTTGGAAATGTAAATTTTGGAATCTAATTTACAGAATGAAGGTTAATTGAAATTTTATAAGCCGATTTGACTCAATAATAGTATTTTATTCTAACCTATAAATTGTAAGTTTTAACTCATGTAATAGTGAATATAATGATAAATGTTTTGTGAAAAGAAATGTAAGTTAAAACGTACATTTGACATTCAAGTTTTAACTAATGAGATGGTATGATTGGGGAATAAAATGATAAATGTCATTTACTGAGAAGAAATTAAAATGTAAGTTAAAATACTTTTGACTTGGTATAAAGATTTTTGTTTTAAAATTTGATGTTTAATAACAAAGTTATTTGACTAAAGGTGTGGTTTATTTAATGACCAAATAGCTAAAATGTGAGTAGTATAATAGGAATGATATAATGACTTTGATAAAAACTGCATAAATATGTACTATTTTTGTTTTTATAAACTATTGTAGTGGGAAGTATTACGGTAACAATTCAAAACTGCTGCAATTTCCTTACTGCAACAAATTCTACACTGCTGCGATTTCCTTACTATAACAATTCTGCGCTGTCGTGGATTATTATAGTAACAATTCTGCATTTCTGCGAATTCTTACAGTAGCATTTCTGCGAATTCTTACAGTAGCATTTATGTGCTGCTGCGAATTCTTACAGTAGCATTTATGCGCTGCTGCGAATTCTTACAGTAGCATTTCTGCACTACTGCGAATTCTTACAGTAGCATTTCTGCACTGCTGCCAATTCTTACAGTAGCATTTCTGCACTGCTGCGTTTTCTTAAAAGTGACATTTTCTGAATGCTACAAATTTTCTAAAAGGTTATAGTTCCGAATGTATGGTTCTAAAGGTTACATTTTTAAAGTGCCATGATTTCTAAATTTTTACGTTTCAAAGGGGTTATAATTAAATGAATTTGGAAGTATTACTACTTTGGAAAAAATGAATAATATCTTAAAGAATAATGATATGGAATTTATATGGTTTTGAAAGGAATATGTTTGATGGAAAAAATAAACCACTTTGACAACTGTGTATGCGGAGGAGATTCCAGAATGAAGTAGGATGGTGGCAACGATACTAAAGGTATATTTACGTAGACCTAACTCTCGTGCGTTAGCATAAGGTGGCTAAAACAGGAGCAATCGACGGGCCAATGAGGTTGCTCCTCTGATAGGACACACTCCATCGTATGCCATTCTATTACTTTGTGATTGATTTGGTGCGCACCTTTGATTCGGGAGTGTGACTCGAGTTGGGCGGTAGTTGGGGCTATGCGTTACCAATAGTTCGGAAGTGTAATTGGTATATCTACCATGGAATTGCCTAGTTGTGCCATGTCACCTACCCTAGCGCGCCTTCTACGACTTTGGTTTGTACCATACCTATGGAGTGCTCTCTGACATCACCCAGTACGGGTGGGATTACGGTACTGTATAGACTATGGGAAATAAAAATGTGTTAAGGGAGAAAATGTAACGCCTTAATGCTATTTTAATAGTTTACTTTACTTTAGACACTATTATAATAGCGTATATTACTACATAGTAGATAGTTTAACGGATCCTTAGAGGATGGGCGATCCCAAGCATCCTTTAAGTTACTGATGCATTTCTTTACAGTTCACTTGAGTTGATTTACATTTTATAAGTATGTATGTCCTGACTCGAGTGTTTTGTGTTTTGCTTTACGCTCGGGTCAGCCTGAGTTTCACAGCTTTGGTTCATCCTTTTGGAGCTAGAGATCCGCCGGAGATTTAGCCGTCTACCTGATATTTCTATTCCAGTTATTTCCACTCTACTTTTGCTTTTGTAGTAGAGAACTTATGTACCTTGAATTTCCAAATGTATTGGTTTCAGACTTTGTTATTATGTATTAGTTTTGAGACTGTATCTAGTAGCTTCATGAACTACTATGTTTATTTTATTCCGCTGTGAGTTATTATGATATTCTGTGTCTGTGATTCTGTGATCGATTTTATTTGCCCTAAATTTTATTAACAATCTGTTGTTTTGAATTATTCAAGTCTGACATGTGTGGTTTTATTGTCGATTTGAATGGTCCAAAATGGCGGGATGTTACATCATATGTGAATTCAGGGTCATCATTGTTGATTTCTTTGCCTTCACTTCTTTGTTTCATAATGTTCATTACAAACATGCCACAGTCAACTCTGCGATGATTGACAAATATTACAAAATTGTTAGAATAAATGTTCTTTGATATGGAATATTTGTACATTTTTTGTGGTTGTTAACTTACGAATCTGAACGTTGTTGTGGGCAGTTAGCAAAAGTGATTTGCTTTGATGGTTCATGCTTTGCTTTTTCCAATTTCTTTAGTAAGGCTATGATATAAACTCTCTGTAAAGAAAAACAAAGATTTTGTTAAACAGTTTATTCTCCTCTGATTTATTCATTTTTTAGTTTACATACCAGCTTTCTTGCTGCCTTTTGATGTTCTCCTTCGTGCCGTGGTTTTATGGAATCGTAGTGAATCCATATTCTATCTTGTTTAATAAACTCCAAGACTGTAAAATGTGATTTTTGGTGGATAGGAAAGAACATTTTATTGCAGTTTGCAAAAATTTTAACTACTACATTATCAATTAGGGCTTGGGTTACATTCTTCGAATTGTTCAGTAGAAATGTCTGTAGGAGAATATATTAGCAAATTGAATTTATGAATATTTAAACAAATTATTCACTAGAAGATTATAAGACTTACAGCAACATAAACTTTGAAGTAAAAGTTTTCTGCATGAACTTTATGCAATTCATGTGAATACCAGTCAATGATCTACAAAAATTATTATAAGGAAATAGTGATAGTATATTTATTGATAGAAGACTATAATATGTTTTGCAGAAAAAATAATAAGTTCATGGAATATTGCATAAAAACCAACAGGTTTGATGAAATGTTGCAGAAAAATCTGCAGATAAATGTATTTGTTTCAGATAAATGGAATTTTGGTGAAAAAACCATAAGTTTAATGAAATGTTGCTGATAAATATGCAGATAAATGGAGTTGTTGCGGATAAATGGGTTTTTGTAGATAAAAAAAGTGCAGCGAAATGTTGTTGATAAATTTGCAAATAAATGGAATTTTTTAGTAAAGTTCTACCTGGCCTTCAAAAAATCTTCCTATAATTAGTTCACCAAGTGCTGTTCCAGTTATAATTATGTCATCGTCTCCATTCAGGTATGCACTTTTGCTGTGATATAATGATCAATATTACTAAATTTTTGCATTTTTTTAAATATTTGCTGATATGTCAGAAGCTAATTTAAATAAATACTTTTATTTGAGCAATTATGGAATACTTGGCTATTTAAAGAATTATACAGTTTTACCTGAGATCGGAGTTATTAAAGAAGTCATCAAGCAGCTTGATTTTTTCTTCGGATAGACTTCCGTACATTTGACCTTTTTCTGACATTTATCTTTGTACTGGTAGATAATTCAATTGATCTAGGTTCAGATTCGTATTCTTCAACTATTATTGGTAGGATGTACTTTCTATTTTGCCTTTTTTGCTTTCTTTTCAGTTTGGAAATCCACTTCTTCAGCTGATTTACACCTTTTTTTTTGCTTTTCAATTTCCAATGTTTTCTCTTTGATTTCTTCAGTTTTTTTTCTGCTGAAGTAGATATTTCATCTTCTGCTTGTTTTCCTTGTAGCTATGGATACTTTTGAATGCTTTCACCTGAAATTAGTTTGAATGTTGGTTAATATTTCATGATTGGTTTTCGGAATACAATTTTTGGGATTTGATTGTTTTCAGGTTTTCAACTTCTGTAAGTCTGCATTTTTGTTTAATATTTCTGTTTTAAAATACAGTATTAGTTTGATTTTCTATTTCCTCATTGCTTTGAGCTGAAAGATATATTTTCAATTGAAAATTTTACTGTTTCTGGAATGATGATGAATTTAATTTGTAATTTTGTGAATAATTATGAAAAAGTGAAGAATATGCTGCACTTTACAACATTTGTTGCATTAATATATACAATTATTCTTCAACTGTGTATTTTTAATATAATAAGAATATTTGCGGATATATCAACAAATTTGTTTAATTTTTACAGTCTGGTTAAAAAAACTATAATTATTCAAAGCATTACCAAATGAAACATTTTGTTCAATTGCTTTATCTTCCTCAACTATTTTTGTTTCTTCATCATCTTCTGGATCTTTTTATTTTTCTTCAAAATTTATTTTTTCCCCATTATCAACATCGTTTTCTTTTTGTTCTTCTTTTTCTTCATCTTTATCTTTCTCCATTAGCTGAGATTCATCTTCAACGGTTTTGTCTTCAGTTTGAATATCAGTTAAATTTTCATTTTCTTCTGTCCTTTGAGCTGAAATATATGTTTGCAATTCAACTCTTTAGTATTTTTGACATAATTATGGATTTTATGTGTTATGTTACAATGTATTATGTAAAAATTGAAGACTGTGCAGCACTTTTTAATAATTATTGTAATAATATCTACATTTATTCTTTAAAAATGCTTTTGTCATATAGTAAGAATATTTGCAGATATATCATCAAATATTTGAAATTTTTACATTCTTGTTGGAAAACAATATATTATTGAAAGTATTACCAGATGACGTATTCTCTTCTGTTTCATTATCTTCACTTTCTTCGTTTTCTTCACTTTCATTTTCATCTGAGGAGTTTAGTTTGCTACCAGTTCTTTCTTTTATTTGTAGCTCTACATTCTCAGATTGTGTGGATGATGATGTTTCCACATATTGTCTCAATTGCTTTTTTAGCAGCGTATTTTCAGCTTGAAGTTTTCGGTTGTCCAATTCAAGATTTCTTATTATTTCTTTATATTTTTCTTCTCTTTTCTTGTATAATGCTTCATATTCTTCATCTTCTTCAACTACATTTTTCAACAATTTTAGTTCCTCTCCTTGAAAATCCTGGAATAAATAATTGAATCAAAATTGAAGCTTTAGAATATTTGAATATAATTATGTAAGAACTGTGAATAATTGGAAAAATGTATATAATTTTAATTATGATTGGTATGTATGTCCATAAATATTTTTAATAGTGGCAGAAAAATCTGCAAGTATTATACAAAATTGTAGATATATCTTTAATTATTGTAAATAATTGTAGAACTATGTTCAGTTTTTCTATTTTAACTACAGATAAATATGCAATTGTTTATAATAATTGCAGATAAGTCAACATCTGTAGTGAATAATTGTAGCAAAAAAGCTCAACTACTGCTAATAAATGCAGATATATCTGCAACTATTGTTAATTATTGCAGATAAGTTTGCAAAAAAATAGAGTACTGGCTATTTTTGTACTGTAGTTTAACAATTCTACAAATTAAATTGCAGTTATACTTACTGAGTTGTATTCTATGGTCATTAACATTATTGGCTTGAGTTTTGATATATCCCATTTGCTAGCCAAGGGATATGAGTTGTTGTATTGCAATTTAGCAAATTTCAAAATTTGTGTTTTCTCATAGATCCCCCATTGCAAAAAAGACAATTAGTATTAGAATAAATTATTAATTAATATGATATTTATCTAATTAATCAAAAATTTAATACCAGTAATAATGTAACGCAAGCATTTATTTTCCTTGGTGTGTCAATATATTTTTCAATTTGATTTATCAAATGTTTGTTAATCGTTTTTGACCATGATATCTGCTGCATTTTATCTTCACAAACACAATATGGAATCATATTCCAAGATACAGTTGAGTTTGGATTTGATATTAAGAATGTTGCAACTAAATGCAGTTGCAAAAGCTTTGCCGTATCTGCTTTTTCTTCTTTTGATGTTCCTTTTATTATTGTAAACCACTCCCTTTCTATGTTTTTTTGTTTACACTTGTCTCTCCTTCAAAGTGTCTGTTGATGAATGCTGTAAACTGAGCATTGCTTTTGCCCTCTTTTTTCATATGGCCAGAAGTTTTGATTTGCTGACCATCTGTAGGAATTGATAATAGTTGGCTTATATCATTCTCTGTTAATGTTAGTAGCATATCTCCAAATCGGAAGCAGTTCAAGTTCTTTCTGTAGGCTTTGATGATTATGTCTATAGTTGTTGAGTTTTTTGTGTTTTCCTTTGCATGTATAATTCCAACATAGATCATATGAATGAATTTGTAGAAAGGTAAAGTTTGAAGATATTTTGTATTTGATACTGTCAGCAATTCTTCCTTCTTAATCCTACCAAGGACATCGATGAAAGGCCTTAAATTATTTCTATAGTTGTCTTCCCTTAAAGTAATTTTCTCTTCACTGATTGTCTTTCCTTTTTCTATAGAATATTTGATCCTGATTGTTGTTCAATGTAACGACCCGTAAATTTCAACTGTTTTAATAGCGTAATTAATTGAAATTTTGTGAAATTTTAAAACGATAAAATTTTGAAATTTAAATTTGATATTTGGAATACGTCTAGTTAAACATAGCAACTGGTAAATTTTCGTCCGAAAATACGAAAATTTATTTCGCGCGTAAATTCACTTCAATTTAATCAGTTAAAAAGTAATGAAAATAAAATGTTTCCGAAACCTAAATATTTTTACATAAAAAAATTCTAAATCATCTTCTGAGCAAGATTTCAGTTTGTCGTTTTTCCAAATTCGGACATCTTTGGCTCCGTCGTTCTTATTTTCTGCAAAATAGCAGTATTCTGGTACCGATATCGATTTTTATCGGATGATCGTACCACTGATTTCTATATACCGTTTTGATCGTCTCGTCGTGCTGATCTCTACGGTATATTCGATTGTCAAATTCGGAGTTCCGTTGTACGTTGCACTTTGCGTAACGCCTATCACATCGGTTCCAAAATTTGGGTTTGAATTTCTGATGACCAATCATTGCTTGACTATATTATTTCAAAGGCCATTTCCTTTACTATTCTCGAAATCAACATATGACCTTTCCACTTTTACATTGGTAACGTATATTTGCACTGTTCATTTTTTTTTTGTAAACAAGATAACGGTTCATTTTCATTTACTTTATGACTCCATCCTTCATTTTGTTCCTTTCACATTTCTGAGCTCCCATTTCAAAGCCTTCGAACTTCTCCTCATCAACCTTCCTCCACGCCCACCTTCATCTCCACCCTTTCTCCTTCACGTCATGGCAACACGATGCCTCCACCAAAACAGCCATCCTCCTACCGAAGCCTTGGCCACCTTTCGTCCATCTCGCCTACAACAGCCACTCCACCGCCTTGCCACTGATGGCCGAAACCCACCCCTGACCACCTCGACCACCCTACACGCAGGCCACGCCTGAACCGCCATCTCCAGCAGGCGCTTCCGACCCCAACAACGTCAGCCTTACCCCGAGTCTCCACTGCCCACTACCAATCGGCCTTCTCCTCCACTCAATGCCTGCCACGTCTGCAGCCTTGCTCCCCTCTCCCACTCACCGCAAGACCTCCTCCTCCCTTTCACATGACAAGTCGCGCCTCCACCATGCGCAGCGGGCCCGGCACCATCACCGCATGATATCTCCGCCCTCGGCCGCTTCAAATTGTTGCCGTGAGTCCCCTCTCATATTCAAGTGTATTGATATATATAATACCTGCATGCTGTTGTATATTATGTTTTAGTATATTTTATTTTATCATGTTTTATTTTACTTTATTATTTGTAGCAGTTTTGGGTATTTACATAATGAGATATTGAGTATATACGTACATAGTGATAGTATGTTATATAAGTATATATATTTATTTTATGTTGTTGTATGTAACTGTTAATGTTATATTTTATAATAAAAGATGTTATAGTATAAAGTATATTGGTCTATTTGCAGTACTATTGGATCTATGTGAATATAATCTATTAACAAACAAATTTTCCACCTAAGTTATTTAATCTATTAGTTAATGTTATGTTTTGCTTTGCATATGAAACTGTAACCGAATACAATTTTAAGTTGAGTTCTGTTTCTGATTTTTTTTCATTAGTTTATAAAATTTATACAGTAGGTTACTATATAAGCTATGTAAATAAGATGTGTATACATTTTAATCTACACGTTTTGCTGTAAGATGTATCTATACTAGAAAAGAAATTTATATGGATTATATTATTTTGGTTTTATAATAATATAAAAATATCTTGAGTGCTTAGTACATGCGTACGTATATATATATAAAAAAAAAAGTTCACATTGGTTTTATAATAACTATTGATTTTAGACTATTTACATATTTGGTAATTTAAAATGTTAAAATGTATATAGATTTAAATTAAAGGAAGATATATATGTTTTGTAAAAGGTTATCTGTTAGTTACTTATTTATATACAAAAATTGCATTATAAAAAGCTAACATATGTTGATTTGTATCTTAGTCTAATAATACGTTCTATATACATATATAGGGTCTGTTATATTAAAGAGTTTCAAATTTTAAAACAATGAGTTTGGAAATACTTGTATATATATTTTAGTAATAAATGCTTGAAAATATAAAATATGATTTTGTACATATATATATGATTTTATATATTATATCTATATCAATTCACTTATACCAATTATTTTATCGACCCAGTCTGATTTGATTTCATCTATTACTTGTTATCAGCTTTGATCATCGAATTCGTGCTTGCATTTCGTAACTCAATTTCAGTATCTATCCTCTTCAGCCACGAAAGGTGAGCACTCACTCACGATTAACGTTCTTTTATTTATTAGATTTGATTTCAATTGAAACGACAATTGAAATATGCAACTGTTAGTTAATTACACTGTTATATATGCTATTACCTGTATCAGTTCACCTGTGACATTTGACACCATTATCTGTTAATTATTTATGCGATGATAATACAGTTTGGCTGATAATTGATTGATTGTCGATGTTTATATTGGACGTTAAATTGTTAAGGTTAAAATGATATATAGTATGAAATTGAACTTGATATAGGATAATTAAATGTTAAATTTGATTAACTGACATTTGTATAATATGACCCCTTTAACTGTTAAATTTATTGACACGTAGGATTTGTTTAATTACACTTTGAACCACTGACTGGATGTTGTTTAATTGATGATGGATGAAATTGTAATTGAATGACAAGTGAAAACCGTAATGTAATAATCTTTAATCTACATGAAATGATAGTGTAGATTCTAGAAATAATTATATTAATTCACACAAATAACAATGTGAATTAATACGGTTATTTCGGGATTATTTGAATTGATTTTGGATTGATATTGATTGATGTTATTGCTTGTTTATTTACTTTGACACACCCCAGCTATCACACTGCAAGTTCCCTTTGTTATGTTTTGATTTTGAATTGAATTGGAATCGGGTTGAAATGATAAATACCCAAAAAAAATTGAATTTTGACCTAGGATAGAAAATTAAATAAAACCCGATTGGTCAATAATTTGATTTAAAATAAAATGAAGATTTTATTTGAATGAATAATATGGTTTGAAATGAAGTTGAAATTTGAATTTTAATGAAAGGAAAATGTAATATTTTATAATCTGAAACAAAATATTAACAATGTAATTGATGAAAGAATGTTGTTTAATTTGAGAAATTATTGAATTAAGTTTGAAACTATAATTAAGTTTGAAATAATTAAACTTTGAAATGATTTGATAATTAAGTTTGAAATAATTAAACTTTGAAATGATTTGATAATTAAGTTTGAAATCATTAACTTTGAAATTATTTAATAATTAAGTTTTGAATTATTTAATAATGAATTATTTAATGATTAAATAAAATTGAATTCCTTAATAAGAAAAATTGAACCTTTGAATAAGTGAATTTTATTTCGTAAATAATTGAAATTGAGTTTCTTTATTAATTAAGTTTGGAAAATTATTTAAGGAAGTAAATAAGTGAAATTGGATTTCTTTAACAAAAATGAAATGTGACATTTTTGGAATTAATGTAAGACTTGTAATTGGAGAATTGATTTGACGAATTTAGCTTAATTCGAAATTGTAAGTTTTGTTTTAATGAAGTTGAACTTAAGAATTGATTAAATGAATTGGAAATTTAATAGAAATTGTTTTGAATGATAAAGTAACTTAACGAATATTGAATGAAATCGATAAATGAGTTTAAATTGATTTGAGTGTTAAATAGAATTTATTTAAATGATTTCGGAATGAAACTTATATACGAACTGGAATCAATATTTGAATTGTTTAAATAGAAATTGAAATTGAATTATAAGATTTTGAAACGGAAAATTGGAAGTTTTGAAACGAAAATTTGGAAATTGTTTTAGAAAGACAAATGAAATGTTGATTTACGAATTCTATTTGAAATTGAAATTGATTTGGTATTTGAAATATATAAACGACCAATCGGTGTAATAATTACGAAAGTTATTAAAGAGACCGGGATCGGTTATGGATATACTCTCTATCTAAACCGAAACCCACTTTAATAACTATACGTGGAGTGATGATCCAGAATGAAGTGGAAGGAATGATGTACGCGTTGACTGAAGAAAGAGAACGATTTTGGATGACCCCTGACATGACTAAAACAGGAGCCGCGCCGGGCCATTGAGGTTCGCCACCTCTAGCGGACACACTTCTTCGTTACCATATCTATTACTTTTGTGATTCGATTTGGGTGCACCCCTCGATTATGGGAGTGTTGTTTCGCGGTGTTGGGGTAGTAGCTGCTATGCCCAACATCAGTCCGGATCACGCAACTACTAGTATCCTAGTTGGTATCGCCTCATGTACCTTGTCATACTGATTATCCTATTCGCGACCACTACGATTTTGGTTTGTACCTTTAGTATATGGATTGCCCTCTGGTGACTTCCGGTTTTGGGGAAACTACGGTCTTGTATATGCTTTTGGGAATAAACAGGTTAAGAGGTGTATGGGCCCTGCTTAACCCTACTTTGATATCTTTATATTACTGATAGACATTATCTACTTAGCGTACATTACTACCTAGTAGATAGTTTAACGGATCCTTAAAGGATGGTTATTCCAAACATCCTTTGAGTTACTTGTATTTCAATTGCTATTTCACTTGAGTTGGATTTATTAATATAAGAATGTTAATCCTGACTCGAGTGTCTTGTGTTTTTGCTTTACGCTCGGGTCAGACTGAGTGTACCAGTATTCGAGACTCACCTTTGGAGTTGGAGCTTTGCTTGAAGATCCAGCCATCTATTCTGCTTTCAGTATTCGATGATTCCAGTGATGTATTCTGATTTGTATCTGATGTATCGTATTACTCTTCTGTTGTAAACTCTGATGTATTTTTATATATTCATATAGTAGCTTCATGAACTACTATCTCTTTTATTTCCGCTGCATTTATTACTCTGTGTCTGTGATCTGTGATTATATCTATTTACTGTATATGTTCAGTTTTGCCAAATTTAAATTAACAACGCGGTATTTTGAGCAATTCAACTCCGACATGAGTGTTTACCTATACACTTATAATGGACGCGAATGGTCCAAAATTCTGGGTCGTTACAGTTGGTATCAGAGCTTTGGTAGCTCTAGGCAAAACTAAACATATAGGGTAAATGTATTTACAGAATCACTCTCATTCGAGTTTCAATCTCTTCCTTTTGGCTCGATTCCTTTGAATTTTTGGAACGTTCCCTCGGTTTCGAAATTCATTCGTGTCCCTCACTATTCGTCTTCTTTTAATTCCGGAGTATCTCACAACTCCACTACAAATGATCTTTATAATGAATCGGCGGTCACGCCAAACTTCGAATGATTTGTAAAAGGGGTGAAACTCCTTTATAATAGGCATTAATTTACCGGAGATTTCTGTATCCTCGGTTTACGATGCTATCTATTACCTGCTATACCTGAATTCATCTCTTGAGATCGAGTGTTGATTTACCTCGGAATTTAGCAATCGATCTTACTCTTAAAAGTTACGGACGACCCGGTTAAGGTTGCCCGTAAATTAAATAACTCATCCATCTCCCGATTGGGGTAATTGAATTATCCTATTTTCTATTTCAAACTTATTTTCGAATCAAAATTCTCTTTGATCCGAGTCAACAAATTTGAATCCCTATCCTTATTTTGAAAATTCATTCCTGTATCGTCGAGCAAAGAAGTGTATTTGTAAATTAATATTAAAAATGTTTTAATATATGTTGTGTTGTTTGAGTTGTTGATGTTGATTTGGGTTTCCGATCGATTCGTCTGATCAACGCTATCGATAGGATTTCCAAAACACTTGAGCAGAGCAAACTGACACAATATCGTTTTCAAATTTGATAAATAAAATAAAAGTTTTGTATGATTATATTATATATAAGTTTTCTAAAATTAAATTATTAATTGTTTTCTGAAATAATAATATTGATTTTCATTTATTGTTTTGTAAACCATTGACTATTGCATAAAATAAATACATGAATTTATAAACTTGGTTATAAATTGATTGGAATTTGAAATGAATTAAATTCAGGAATTTGAGAATTTATTAGTTTCCGGTGATTTCGAACTTTGGTTTTTAAAATTTTGAAAGTATTTTCGAATAGAAATCGTTTTCAAAGAACTTTTAAATATTGAAATCAGTGCTCTTCTCTTTGTCGCTGGAAAATAATTTCGGTGATGGCGGCCGCATCATCGACATTCATTTTCGAGTTTCGAAGTGGAGATTCTATTCTGTAGCTTTGTTACGGTTTTGTTTTGAAAAAAAAAATATATTTTGATTTGAATTTCTTCAGATAATTTGATTTATATATATATGGGTATCTTATTTTAAAATTTAATTTGATTTGATATAAATATATATATATCTCTTAATTGTTTAAAGTTAATCGGAAATTTAATTCTTAAATTTTGTTAAAGGATGATTTTAATTATAAATAAAACCAAATTTGGAATAAATAATTAAACTTGAATAGTTGAATTGGAAAAATTTTATTTGTATATTGTTCAACTGCATTCTAATACAACTTACCTAAATCATTCAGAAGTTGAATATGTAATTGGATAATATATAATATAAATTGAATTTATAAATAAAATTTGAGTGGTTATAATAAATGTTGTACACTTAAATTTTAATTATAAAATGTTAATAGAGATAAATAGAATAATAAGATAATTGAAAAATAAATTTTGTTAGGGTTAATTAATAAATTGAAATTAGATCAACTTATGAAAATACCTTGAATTTAAAGGCAGTTAGTGAATATAAATTTATTTAAATTGGAACTTTTATGGGTTAAATTAATTTATATGGGCTAAATATATGTGATCAAATATATTAAGTAGAATAAACTTAACAGTAATTTGGAATAAAGAAGAATTTAAATTGCTGAAAAAAATTATAATTATAATAAAAGACTATTTAAATTTATGGTTTTAGAAACTGTAAATTGAAGATAATTGGATAATAAGATAATGAATTTAGAAATAGTTGAGATTGATTTTGGTGAAATCAAATGGATTAAATCAATTATTGAATATCAATTAATTTAAATTTGAATTTATATGGTTTAAATTAATTGTTATTTTGTATTTCAAATCTATTTTTCTTTCTGGTGGTTTCTATTCTCCTACCTCGTTCCTTTTCGGGGACGAAAAGTTTTGAGTGGGGGAGAATGTAACGACCCGTAAATTTCAACTGTTTTAATAGCGTAATTAATTGAAATTTTGTGAAATTTTAAAACGATAAAATTTTGAAATTTAAATTTGATATTTGGAATACGTCTAGTTAAACATAGCAACTGGTAAATTTTCGTCCGAAAATACGAAAATTTATTTCGCGCGTAAATTCACTTCAATTTAATCAGTTAAAAAGTAATGAAAATAAAATGTTTCCGAAACCTAAATATTTTTACATAAAAAAATTCTAAATCATCTTCTGAGCAAGATTTCAGTTTGTCGTTTTTCCAAATTCGGACATCTTTGGCTCCGTCGTTCTTATTTTCTGCAAAATAGCAGTATTCTGGTACCGATATCGATTTTTATCGGATGATCGTACCACTGATTTCTATATACCGTTTTGATCGTCTCGTCGTGCTGATCTCTACGGTATATTCGATTGTCAAATTCGGAGTTCCGTTGTACGTTGCACTTTGCGTAACGCCTATCACATCGGTTCCAAAATTTGGGTTTGAATTTCTGATGACCAATCATTGCTTGACTATATTATTTCAAAGGCCATTTCCTTTACTATTCTCGAAATCAACATATGACCTTTCCACTTTTACATTGGTAACGTATATTTGCACTGTTCATTTTTTTTTTGTAAACAAGATAACGGTTCATTTTCATTTACTTTATGACTCCATCCTTCATTTTGTTCCTTTCACATTTCTGAGCTCCCATTTCAAAGCCTTCGAACTTCTCCTCATCAACCTTCCTCCACGCCCACCTTCATCTCCACCCTTTCTCCTTCACGTCATGGCAACACGATGCCTCCACCAAAACAGCCATCCTCCTACCGAAGCCTTGGCCACCTTTCGTCCATCTCGCCTACAACAGCCACTCCACCGCCTTGCCACTGATGGCCGAAACCCACCCCTGACCACCTCGACCACCCTACACGCAGGCCACGCCTGAACCGCCATCTCCAACAGGCGCTTCCGACCCCAACAACGTCAGCCTTACCCCGAGTCTCCACTGCCCACTACCAATCGGCCTTCTCCTCCACTCAATGCCTGCCACGTCTGCAGCCTTGCTCCCCTCTCCCACTCACCGCAAGACCTCCTCCTCCCTTTCACATGACAAGTCGCGCCTCCACCATGCGCAGCGGGCCCGGCACCATCACCGCATGATATCTCCGCCCTCGGCCGCTTCAAATTGTTGCCGTGAGTCCCCTCTCATATTCAAGTGTATTGATATATATAATACCTGCATGCTGTTGTATATTATGTTTTAGTATATTTTATTTTATCATGTTTTATTTTACTTTATTATTTGTAGCAGTTTTGGGTATTTACATAATGAGATATTGAGTATATACGTACATAGTGATAGTATGTTATATAAGTATATATATTTATTTTATGTTGTTGTATGCAACTGTTAATGTTATATTTTATAATAAAAGATGTTATAGTATAAAGTATATTGGTCTATTTGCAGTACTATTGGATCTATGTGAATATAATCTATTAACAAACAAATTTTCCACCTAAGTTATTTAATCTATTAGTTAATGTTATGTTTTGCTTTGCATATGAAACTGTAACCGAATACAATTTTAAGTTGAGTTCTGTTTCTGATTTTTTTTCATTAGTTTATAAAATTTATACAGTAGGTTACTATATAAGCTATGTAAATAAGATGTGTATACATTTTAATCTACACGTTTTGCTGTAAGATGTATCTATACTAGAAAAGAAATTTATATGGATTATATTATTTTGGTTTTATAATAATATAAAAATATCTTGAGTGCTTAGTACATGCGTACGTATATATATATAAAAAAAAAGTTCACATTGGTTTTATAATAACTATTGATTTTAGACTATTTACATATTTGGTAATTTAAAATGTTAAAATGTATATAGATTTAAATTAAATGAAGATATATATGTTTTGTAAAAGGTTATCTGTTAGTTACTTATTTATATACAAAAATTGCATTATAAAAAGCTAACATATGTTGATTTGTATCTTAGTCTAATAATACGTTCTATATACATATATAGGGTCTGTTATATTAAAGAGTTTCAAATTTTAAAACAATGAGTTTGGAAATACTTGTATATATATTTTAGTAATAAATGCTTGAAAATATAAAATATGATTTTGTACATATATATATGATTTTATATATTATATCTATATCAATTCACTTATACCAATTATTTTATCGACCCAGTCTGATTTGATTTCATCTATTACTTGTTATCAGCTTTGATCATCGAATTCGTGCTTGCATTTCGTAACTCAATTTCAGTATCTATCCTCTTCAGCCACGAAAGGTGAGCACTCACTCACGATTAACGTTCTTTTATTTATTAGATTTGATTTCAATTGAAACGACAATTGAAATATGCAACTGTTAGTTAATTACACTGTTATATATGCTATTACCTGTATCAGTTCACCTATGACATTTGACACCATTATCTGTTAATTATTTATGCGATGATAATACAGTTTGGCTGATAATTGATTGATTGTCGATGTTTATATTGGACGTTAAATTGTTAAGGTTAAAATGATATATAGTATGAAATTGAACTTGATATAGGATAATTAAATGTTAAATTTGATTAACTGACATTTGTATAATATGACCCCTTTAACTGTTAAATTTATTGACACGTAGGATTTGTTTAATTACACTTTGAACCACTGACTGGATGTTGTTTAATTGATGATGGATGAAATTGTAATTGAATGACAAGTGAAAACCGTAATGTAATAATCTTTAATCTACATGAAATGATAGTGTAGATTCTAGAAATAATTATATTAATTCACACAAATAACAATGTGAATTAATACGGTTATTTCGGGATTATTTGAATTGATTTTGGATTGATATTGATTGATGTTATTGCTTGTTTATTTACTTTGACACACCCCAGCTATCACACTGCAAGTTCCCTTTGTTATGTTTTGATTTTGAATTGAATTGGAATCGGGTTGAAATGATAAATACCCAAAAAAAATTGAATTTTGACCTAGGATAGAAAATTAAATAAAACCCGATTGGTCAATAATTTGATTTAAAATAAAATGAAGATTTTATTTGAATGAATAATATGGTTTGAAATGAAGTTGAAATTTGAATTTTAATGAAAGGAAAATGTAATATTTTATAATCTGAAACAAAATATTAACAATGTAATTGATGAAAGAATGTTGTTTAATTTGAGAAATTATTGAATTAAGTTTGAAACTATAATTAAGTTTGAAATAATTAAACTTTGAAATGATTTGATAATTAAGTTTGAAATAATTAAACTTTGAAATGATTTGATAATTAAGTTTGAAATCATTAACTTTGAAATTATTTAATAATTAAGTTTTGAATTATTTAATAATGAATTATTTAATGATTAAATAAAATTGAATTCCTTAATAAGAAAAATTGAACCTTTGAATAAGTGAATTTTATTTCGTAAATAATTGAAATTGAGTTTCTTTATTAATTAAGTTTGGAAAATTATTTAAGGAAGTAAATAAGTGAAATTGGATTTCTTTAACAAAAATGAAATGTGACATTTTTGGAATTAATGTAAGACTTGTAATTGGAGAATTGATTTGACGAATTTAGCTTAATTCGAAATTGTAAGTTTTGTTTTAATGAAGTTGAACTTAAGAATTGATTAAATGAATTGGAAATTTAATAGAAATTGTTTTGAATGATAAAGTAACTTAACGAATATTGAATGAAATCGATAAATGAGTTTAAATTGATTTGAGTGTTAAATAGAATTTATTTAAATGATTTCGGAATGAAACTTATATACGAACTGGAATCAATATTTGAATTGTTTAAATAGAAATTGAAATTGAATTATAAGATTTTGAAACGGAAAATTGGAAGTTTTGAAACGAAAATTTGGAAATTGTTTTAGAAAGACAAATGAAATGTTGATTTACGAATTCTATTTGAAATTGAAATTGATTTGGTATTTGAAATATATAAACGACCAATCGGTGTAATAATTACGAAAGTTATTAAAGAGACCGGGATCGGTTATGGATATACTCTCTATCTAAACCGAAACCCACTTTAATAACTATACGTGGAGTGATGATCCAGAATGAAGTGGAAGGAATGATGTACGCATTGACTGAAGAAAGAGAACGATTTTGGATGACCCCTGACATGACTAAAACAGGAGCCGCGCCGGGCCATTGAGGTTCGCCACCTCTAGCGGACACACTTCTTCGTTACCATATCTATTACTTTTGTGATTCGATTTGGGTGCACCCCTCGATTATGGGAGTGTTGTTTCGCGGTGTTGGGGTAGTAGCTGCTATGCCCAACATCAGTCCGGATCACGCAACTACTAGTATCCTAGTTGGTATCGCCTCATGTACCTTGTCATACTGATTATCCTATTCGCGACCACTACGATTTTGGTTTGTACCTTTAGTATATGGATTGCCCTCTGGTGACTTCCGGTTTTGGGGAAACTACGGTCTTGTATATGCTTTTGGGAATAAACAGGTTAAGAGGTGTATGGGCCCTGCTTAACCCTACTTTGATATCTTTATATTACTGATAGACATTATCTACTTAGCGTACATTACTACCTAGTAGATAGTTTAACGGATCCTTAAAGGATGGTTATTCCAAACATCCTTTGAGTTACTTGTATTTCAATTGCTATTTCACTTGAGTTGGATTTATTAATATAAGAATGTTAATCCTGACTCGAGTGTCTTGTGTTTTTGCTTTACGCTCGGGTCAGACTGAGTGTACCAGTATTCGAGACTCACCTTTGAAGTTGGAGCTTTGCTTGAAGATCCAGCCATCTATTCTGCTTTCAGTATTCGATGATTCCAGTGATGTATTCTGATTTGTATCTGATGTATCGTATTACTCTTCTGTTGTAAACTCTGATGTATTTTTATATATTCATATAGTAGCTTCATGAACTACTATCTCTTTTATTTCCGCTGCATTTATTACTCTGTGTCTGTGATCTGTGATTATATCTATTTACTGTATATGTTCAGTTTTGCCAAATTTAAATTAACAACGCGGTATTTTGAGCAATTCAACTCCGACATGAGTGTTTACCTATACACTTATAATGGACGCGAATGGTCCAAAATTCTGGGTCGTTACATTCAACAGGAACAATTGATGTTTCCAGAATTACTTTTTTTCCTTCTTTTATTTCTTCTTTTGTGTTTTTCTGTAAAAGTACATTAAAAATTATGAAATAAATATGAACAATCTAATAATATAACAGGTGATGTTAATTACTTGCAGTTAGAATGAATATGCAGAAAACACATACATGTATGCAATTATCTTAAATAATTGCAGTTTGTTCAACAAATTTTATGGTATATGCAAATTTTCATGTATGTTGTATTGTTGCATATAATTTAGCAGTTTTAAAAAATTATTTCCTTTTCTTTTTAGCAATTATTTGAATAAGTGTGATATCGAAATTTTATTATTTCTATTCAAACATATTTCTAGAATTTTCTTCACTTTTTTCAAATAGATTGGTAATCCAATGAAAATATTTAAAAAACTGTTAGCTTATACAAACTATAGTTGTATATGTTGTATTTGCATATATGTCAGCTGTTTTAAAATTAATTGCTTAATTTTCAGCAACAATTTGAATAATTGTAAACTTTAAAATATGGCATTTGTAATTATAAATATTATCAAATTATTCTTCAGTTTTTTCGAAATAGATTGTTATTTCAATGAAACTATTCAAAAAGTAGAATATACAAATGAGATTACTCTGTTTAATTGAATTATTGATGAAAAGTAAGCAGTTAAACTGATTTGTTGCAACTATATGTGATATTGTCAGTAATGCTTATTTTTGTTCATACATAAATGTTGCAAAGCTATTCAACAGTGCTTAGTATAGTTGCATATCTATATGCAATAATATGAATAATTGACATTAAACTATTCTAAAAATTACATATAAAAGTAAGTTTATTCTGTTTAACTGCTTTATTACTGAAAAGTAAGCAATTAAAGTGAATTATTGCAGCCATATGTGATATTGTCGGTAATGTTTACTTAATATCGTTTATACATAAATGTTGCAGAGATATTCAAAAATATTTAACATAGTTGCATATTTGTCTGCAATAATTGTGACTAATTGACATTATTATAATATTTACTGTTAGATTTGTAACTATTATGAAAAATTATAGGCAAATACTAACATTGATCGAATATATTGCTTAAAAATATGCAAAAAACACATTAATAACATTTGCTTAGAAATTTGAAGAGAGCAAGCAGTTTTTTGAACAATTTTTAACAAAAATTGCAGTAATTAGAGAATGTTTTGTCGTATATCGTCTGCATTCTCAATTTTCCTCGTATTACCGTTAAAAAGATCGATTACATGCACGGCTAACTCAAAAATCTCTAAATCACTTGCAAAAACCCTAAGATATATCGATTTAAAAAAGTGTAATATAAATCGACTATTCCTGAAATTGAGATATATCACCTTCGATCTTCCCATTTTGCCTTGTTTGATTTTGAAAACGTCAGATTTCGACTTGATTTTGGTTGTTTTGCTGTTCAATTTTGTAGAATTCTCGGATTTTGTTGAAGAAAATGTAATTTTAATTGTAATAAAGGTCGAACGATAAGAAAAGCGTGGGTTCACGGTTTTAGGATGACTTTTAAGGGTAGTTTGGGAAAATAAAAGGCTGCGTTTAAAAATAGGGATGAAATTTATATGTTTTGTATCTAAGGGATTTTTGGTGACTTATGAAAGTTATTAAGGATGTAACGCCTTAACGCTATTTTAATACTTTTACTTTACTGTAGATATATTATAATAGCGTATTGTACTACATAGTAGATAGTTTAACGAACCCTTAGGCGATGTGAATCCTGAACATCTCTTAAGTTACTGCACTCACGTTAGACACTGGATAAGAGATGTCAAACCCCGTAAACATCTTCGACACCGTTTACACTCATATTTATTTACCGTTGATTTGACTTACATAAGATCTTTTAGTTCTGACTCGAGTGTTTTGTCTTTTCAATTCGCTCGGGTCAGCCTGAGCATTTCAGGATTTGAAGACCTTATTTCTAGAGGATGAAGACGAAGATTTATACTACTATTATTTACTATATTTATTCAACTACATTCATACTGTTCCGCTGCATTATTTATATATCTCTGATATGTGTAACTCTGATTTTGTATTGTATAAGTATAATCAAATGTTTGTATATAGCTTCGTGAACTGTTATTTGATTATTATATTTTGTCATTCCACTGCAAGATTCTGTTTTGTTTTTTTTCTTTCTCTGCGTTTTCTTATTCACCCCAATAACAATCCGCCCTTCTGTATGGTTTGAGTCGACATGTGTGTCTTCTTAAAGCGTCCAAAAAGGCGGGATGTTACATGGGTTTTAATTTTAATAATTTTCCAAGCTATGGAGAATTTGTTATGAATTTCTAAAGGAAAATATGGTATATTTGAGTTTAAAATTTATTTCGATTATTTTAGGAAGAAATTGGGTCTGAAATTTTAATATGTTTGATAACATGATAAGAGTGAATTTCTCTGATTTTTGGGGATTTTTCCTAATTAATTTGCTATGGGAAATAAATTGATTTGAAAAGAAGGACTTATGTGTAATATTGTTTGTGTTTAATAAAAAGGGCTTAAACATTAATCTTCCCTTTGATTTATACCTGATAAATGCGACAGTTGTTTGTGTAAAGAATTTGAAAAGTTTAAAGTAACCAATCAAAGAATTACAACAAGCAGGTTAGTTATAAAGTAATTGCCATTTTAAGCAATAATTTGGCGTTTTTAGAAAAGGTACTTCCGCCTATTTCAAAAGTGCCTTTCGACTCCTTTGCCTCCGCACCAACCCAATCGAAACCACTAGCATCGAAACCAATGCACATGGTATAAATGATATTAGTACGAAGTGAATTGGTAAATAGCGGAAGGTAGGGTGTCGAAAGCATTGCTTTCGTTAGGGTCGAAAAAAAGTTTAGTTTTAAAAAGTTAAGCGCCTGCCTAGTTCTTAAAAAAGGGCTTTACACCATGTCGATACCCGATAGCTTTCGAATCTGATTACACCTTTCTTGGATTAAAAAAATGCTTTCGAATGGGCTCCTTTATTTCAAAAAATGATGCTTTCGAAACTGATGGTTCCGACCTAGTCGAAACCTAATTGCCGTTCGTGTATTTTTTAGAGTACTGAAGTCATCAATGCTTTCGAAGGGTGCCTTTGTTTTAAATTTATAATAAGTACCTTCTTAAATGTGTTCGAAAGGGTTTAGGGGTTTCGATGCTATCCTTAAAGTTTAACTCAAAGGTTTTTAAGATTTCAAACAGATGGTCTCGATGCCATTAAATTTTCCCCAAAACCCATTTTTAAGGCTTCGAAAGAGACACTTTCGTAAGTAACTACTGCGACCCAAAGGACATTTTTAAAGAGTAAACCCAACACCTTCGAAAGGAGTACTTTCCATTGTTTCGAAGCTATGTTTTAAAGAAAGTTTTGATATCATCGAAAGGTATATTTGGTTTTGAAAGAGATTATTTAATAAGGGCCTAGGAAGGTATTTTATTGTGTTTTGAAAAGATGTTTTCTTTGCTTTCAAAGGAGGTTATCCAGAGGTTTCAAAAGAGATGTTTTAAGATTTTCAAAACATAAACCAATCTCAATTGAAAGAAAAAACCATGGCATAAATGAATAAAGAGTTTTTAAATGAAGTTTTTGAAGAAGTTTTATTTGATTAACAGGTTATAGGGTTTAACCAAGATTTATATAAAAATGATTTCAAGGATATTAAACCATAGGTGTTGGTGTTATTTTGTTGTCATGATTACTTCTTCATATATTTATTCACATTGTAATTAACCCATAACTATACTTTGGGGATGGATAGAATAACCAGTTAGGTTGACCTAGTAGTGAATCTAACTTAAGAAATGTTAAAATCTTAATTGAAGATATTGGCAGGGGCCAATAGGTTCACAGTAAGCCTATGAAAACTGTATAACAAAAGATACTGGCAGGGGCCAAGAGGTTCATAGTCAACCTATGAAAACTATGATTTGATATTGGAAGGGGCCCATAGGTTTATAGTTAGCCCATAAAAATTATATCTAGTTTAAGATATTGGCAGATGGTCAATAGGTTTCTATTCAGCCCATGAAAACTAAGATAAACAAAAAGATATTGGAGTTGTCAATAGGTTCTTAGTGGTCCCATGAAAACTATGAAGTCAAACAGATAGTCTATAAACATTTAACAGGTTATTAGTTATCCCATGAAAACTAATAGATTAATAATAACCCGAGAAACTATGATTGGGACAGACAGTTAGAATGAATGGCGATGGGTAATCCAAATTTGATTTATTTGTTTTGCATATCATCATAATATTTTGAAATACTATGTTTTAACCATTGTGGATGCAGGAGCACACTATATGGTTTTATAAGTGTTTTATGATACTAGCGAGGGGAAAACCCGTTCCGCTAAGCGGCGTGGTCTCGCTAGCTATCCAAATGATTTGAGATGGTGGATTATTATTCATACTAGGCGTTACGTCTGACTCAAAATTTTTGTTTTCCCCTTAAACTCTCGGGTACTCAATTGATTTTGAGTAGGTTGAGAGTTAAGGTTTCCAGGTGTTCTTTTAGACGAATAAAGCTTCCGAAGACGTGGAGGAGGCAAGCTTGTTACCTAAGTTCTTTTATTTCTGCTATGTGTTTTGATTGTAAACGTAAATTAGTTTTGTTGTCTTATTATATACTCTGATCAACCAAGGGGCATCTTCATATGTTATTGTTGGCATATTTTGTATTAATTATATGTTATCTAAATGTGGTCTGCGCACTGGTATTATGTGATCAATTTGGAATATTTTGAAATGGAATGTGGAATTTGTTGTTGTTTATTTTTTTTCCATATTCTTGTGTTTCTGTGTATCAATATATCTAAAATTGCCATATTTGGTCGAAGAGGATTAATAACTATGGATGACTGTAGCATACGTAGCCATTAGTTTTGGGCCTCCAAGCAGGGAGATGTTACAACATATATTTGTAAAGAAAATTCAAAAATAAATTTCTTATCATTCTAAACTAATTAAAATGATCCTATTTGAATTATAAAATCATATGAATTATTATTAACAATTATTTACAATAATTGCTATTATACTAATAAAACGTTATCGATTTTTCCTTATATTTTCAAATCAAATATATCTCTTTATAAAACTATTATAGATGATTTATTATCACTTTACAACTATCCAAAATGAAATATCATTATTTAAAATAATTATTTGGATAGAACCCGAAATCACACATGGATTCTCATACCTCAATGAATCTCGGAATCACAAACAGATTTCAAATCTCCTCCAAGCATAGAACCCATATATGGTTCTGGAGTGGTTACGGTTTCGAGTCATCTCTTACAAGTAAACTCCCCCACTTACCAGATGTTCCAAAACCAATCGATCGATTTCTGGAATGTTCAACACCGGTTCTTTTGGAAATAATCAGACAATACATAAGAGCAAGGATCACCCCCAAACCGTTTTTTTGGAGGGATGTCCTCATCATTTGTCCTAGAAGAACAAACGAGTTTATACGTACAGTATAGCACCATTGATGGTAACTGTCCTTGAGATTACATTTTTCATGGAAACCATTAAGCCCCTTAGATTAATCCTTCATTAATTCTCTTTCCAAAATATTTATCTAAATATTCATATACAAATATCATAGGAATAAGTATATTCACAAACCATTCCTTTCAAAGCTTGAAAAATTATTTTTTATATACCTAAAAAATGGTAAAAGTATATTCACTAACCATTTAGAGAGATTTTCTATTTCAAAACCATATTAAAACGATCATACCCAAATGTCATTAAAATGGAGATATAAACAACCTGAAACACCGATTCTTTCCTTAAATCCTTTTTTATTTTATAAAAAAGCATCTCCTTTATAAATTTCCAAATCTATTTATAAAATTTCTTTGTAAATCTCCAAACTTTGTTTATAAAACATCCTTGATATAATAATCAATTAATTTCAAAACATTATTAATAAAATAATTAATTATTTTAACCATCATTAATATAATAATTAATTAAACTTTAAAAAAATATAAATGTGCTAATCTTTTAAATAATATTAATATGATAATTAATTAACCTTTAAATATAATTAAATAACTTTAATTAATAATTGAAATATAATTAAATAACTTTAACTAAATAATTAAATAACTTTTAAATACATAATTTAATTATAATTAAAACATTTTAAAAAAATAAATAAATATTCTTGAATAACTTTAAGAAATAACTTTAAAGAATTAACTTTGAATCATTATTAAAACAATAATTAATTATCTTTAAAACCTTATTAATAAATAATAATTATCTTAAAATAACGTTGATTCAATAATTAACTTTCAATTTAGAAAGTGGCTCAGCGACCACAATGATACTTAATAAGCTACCATATCAATCCATTTAATTTTCCAAGTTAATTACTGGTATTTACATAATCAACAACTATGTAAATAAAATTCCACACTTAACCATCACTTATTAACACATCACTTATTCAGATTGACAAAACAATTAATGACATATAATTGGATAACCAAGTCTACAAAATAGCGGAATGGAGATTTATTCTGCTAATTAAAATGGCCAATTATTTTAATTAGAAGAATGGTGTTTTATTCAATTAAACAGGTATCCAAATTACTCTATTCAAGTTATTTTAACAGAACGACGTTTATTTGGCTAAATAGATAATATCCAGAATATATAATTAATTTAACTACGCAATTATCCAAATTAACGTAATTATAACTAGTTGGTATTAATTTGTCACTAACTTATACTACACTAAAATTGCCAACTATTTATATCGGAGCGTTCTACTCGTCAATACGAGTCCAATGCAAGAATCGGCTTGTTAAATGGATTTCATATGAATGATTATTCTAATTTCAATTTAAACACACTATTTAGTATTTAAACAAATAAATATAAAGCCCCCCACCAAATATCAGGCCCAAGACCGAATCTTATTTCACAAGCCTGCACTCTCTTCTCATAGACATGCAACAAATATTCTAATTCCTTCCTTCATTCGCATATGTAAAAGAACACATTGAAGAGTACCTATTTGCAATTTCCTTTGAAATGAATAGTACCCATCTTTCTTCTTTTGTTCCATGCGCATCTCCTTTCTTTTCCATTTGTTTTCACATGCTCCCGTTCATTCCTTTATATTCATGCGTCTCCTCCTCCTCATGCAAACGCCTACCCACGGCCCAAGGCAAACACCCCAAAACACAACCAACATCTCCGCATGCAAGCAACTTTCGCTCTTCCTTTCTCTTCCATACGTGTGTAAAGATATGTGTACATATTTTATTTCATGTGTCTATGTCTTTCATTCGAGAAAGGAAATGGAATATAAAGTATGTGTGTTGCTTTCTTCCATGTGTTCTCCCTTCTAAGTGCAAAAATGCATACATATATATTTGTGCTATAGTGTATATTTGAATTCACAGAGAAGAAAAATGAAGTGAAGTGGAGAAGGTGGTTGTGTTTCGTTTTGCAAAACAGAGGAGGAAAATGAATAATGTGAATAAGTGCATGAGTATATATAGGCTATATATTTCTAACCAAATGATTGTGTTCACCCAAACATATTTCCACCAAACACGGTAAGAACTAAGTAAATTTGTGTACATGTGTAAGGTTTTGTTTAAATTTTTTTCTTTTTAAAATAAAAGTTTTAGGATACTTGTGACGCCCCACCTCTATACCCACGCTAACCAAGAACACTATGATGTAGTGCTGTCAATTAGCACGGAGAATAAGGCTGTGGAGGAGCGACCATCCATGTAACTTCTTTGTGCGAGCACCGATATGTCAGATAGAATAGAATGCATATCTTTTAAGGAGGAAATCCGACATACCGATACAGATACAAAGCTATCACACGGTGGCTATATATAATCTTCGGAAACAAACATAGAAGTAATCATAACATAAATCAGTCACAGACATCCATATCACAAAGGCGGAAGAAGATATGAATAAATATATATAACACATGAAAGTGTACATCAGAGTAGTGGTCAGAAAGATCCACGATAATACAAAAGAATAGCATCACGTGCTATACAAAAGAATAAGTACACTACATAGAGTCTATATCTCTAATGTGTACATCCAAAAGCTACTAATCTAAGTAGTTAGCCAAAAGTCAGAATAATCCTGAAGGGAAGTCAAGCAGAAGCACCTGTAACATCTCGGTCTGACCCGAGTATTATTTATAAGAAAATAATAAACGGATCAGTCTAGCTATAGATATCTGATGATATGGTATAAAGTAAAAGACATGGCATGAACATGTAATAACTATAATGACATACTACTATAAGTATGTAAATGATAATCAACAAGAGATTAATCAATATCACAAGAATCTTCTCAAAGATAAAATAGGGTATCATACCCTAAACTTGTATTCATAACAAGTCAATGACACACAAATTCACCAATGCACAAAAACTGATATCATATCAATGAAAATCATGAAAATTGGTGAAGCACAAAATTCCAGAAATCATCACCAGAAATCCATAAAATACATAAAAAAGGGGGAGGCCTAACACATGAATGGGAGCATGAAAACTCACCTACGCGTAAAACACATGATGAGAAGCTATCTCATGGAAGCTATCCATTAAATTTTCACACAGGAATGGCCCGAAGACCGTAGGGTGCTACCCTACATATGTGATGGCGAAACATCACACAAACGAGGTATAGTCTCCCTCGCAGACAAAGAGACATCGCTCAATCGCTAGTCTAAATCACAAAAATGATCATCATGATCATAAGGAAGTGTCAATTACACTAAGCCAGTAAATATATAAGTTTAGCTTCATGTCCCATAACCACTAGCTTAACTTAAATATTTACGAACAAACTGTAGATCTTCACTAGGAAATTGTCACAAAAAGGGTTCAATCGAACAAGTCCAAGAGCTAACCGACGAAGTGAACGCAAGCATTTCATACCACTCGTTTTACTAAGTCGTTTAAGTCGATTTCTCATCCGAGTGAAGTAAAGGCTTGTATATACTAGTAGATTGGAAATCGGTTTGAGAAAACGAACTTTTGATATTTAAAATAGTGTTGAAATCGCTTTGATGAAAGAGTTTTGATATTTACTACTAGTATTGAAACCTTCATATATCTTTAAAATGACAAGTCATAAAATGATTGTTGAAACAATCTATCACAAAAATTCACATTCGAAGACGTGAACAAAATCCAAGGAAATCAGCTCAAAATGCATCAAAGTGGAAGTTCTGTTGAATGTTTTTCAGATAAGATCCCCTACGAAGGGGAGTACGGGGTTCGACCTGCCCGGTCAGGTCGCGGGGGTCCAAGGGGCAGCGCCCCGTCAAAACGGTACGACCTAAGTGAAAACAAGTGGCCTACGACCTAAAGCAAAATGAGGTCTGACGACCTAAGGGTTCACGCGACCCAACACAATGGCCGAGCGACCTAACTGGAGTTAAGGGAGGCGAGCGACTTAAGGGCAGTCGACTTAACAACTTGCGACTTAGTGGGGCATAGGTCGGAGACGACCTACGAGGTAAACTAGGCCGACTTAGTAAACGAGCGACCAAAAGTAAACGGTCCAACGACCTAACTCGAACGACCTAGAGGATCGAACGACTTAACTGGAGGATAGGTCGGGCACGACCTACGACTTAACAGAGCCGAGCGACCTACGACTTAACAAAGTCGAGCGACCTACGACTTAACAAAGTCGAGCGACTTACGACTTAAGGCATGACACGCGAGCGACCTAACTGCATAAAGGCCAAACGACCTATAGCTTAACCCGTGAGTGACTTACGACTTAAGGCATGACACGCGAGCGACCTAACTGCATAGAGGCCAAACGACCTATAGCTTAACTCGTGAGCGACTTACGACTTAAGGCATGACATGCGAGCGACCTAACTGCATAGAGGCCAAACGACCTATAGCTTAACTCGTGAGCGACTTACGACTTAAGGCATGACACGCGAGCGACCTAACTGCATAGAGGCCAAACGACCTATAGCTTAACTCGTGAGCGACTTACGACTTAACACCACACGACCTACGACCTAAGGCCAGGAACACGAATATGATGGCCGTGACTTTTCCACGTGCGCGAGCTAATGATGCAGAACGACCTATGGAGGGCAGAACGACCTAACAGCAGTTTTTCACCAAAAACACTAGAAATTTGGGTTTTTCGCCAATCCAATCCAAACCAAATGCAAATGTTGATGCTAAAGTGATAGAGAATCATTCCCAACAGTCCAAGATAGTTATAGACAAGAATGTGAGATAAAAATCTCACCTTTTCACTAAAATGGATGAAGATGGAGATTGAAAGCAAGGAGAAGCAATCCAAAGCTTGAATCCACTATCTTCTTCTTGAATTTGGAGTTGAATCTCGGATTTGCAATAGAATTTGAGTTTGGAGTTTTAATTTCCACTTCCCACCACCATTTTTGACAAAGCTTGAAGTGTTTTGATAAAGTGAGGAAGAGGGTTGGGATGAACTAAAGAGGTGCAGTCCAAACCAAAGTCAAAGGCGGGAAAAAAATGTCGAAAATTTCACTGTCTTCAAACATATCGAAATTTACACTCAAAAAGATCGCAAACGTCATTTTGAACTCAATGGGAGTGGTCTCGAGTCCTAATTTGACCGTATGCAAAAAGTAGCTTTTCGGACCAAAATCCTATTAACGATAAAATATTTAAATAAAATATTTAAATGATAAATTAATAAATATGCGGGTTGTTACAATACTTCGCTATACATAATCATGTTCGCGTATAAGCTGAGAACGACATAAATAAAAATATGATTGCGCACAATAATGTGACACGATCCTAAAACAACAATAAAATACACTGGTTAACTTATTCTGTGAAGCATAAAAAATGCCAACATTTGCCGTAACATACGTCAAATGGAAATTCAATTATTTTCCAAATTAAAAATTATGGAAAAATTCTATAAATTAAATTAAAAATACATCATCAAATTTGAATATTTAAATAAATTAAATATTCAAATTCGAAACATAAAATTTTCCAGATTATTGCATTCCTTCCTAAAAAAAATTCATCTGAAATTCCAAAGATGAAAAATATAATGAAATTTTAGACTGAACCATAAGATTACCATTTTTTAAAGACATCCCTTTATTTATAAAATATTTTCGAAAATTCACTTTACTTTATTTAAATGTATAATACTCTTTTACATCCTGAGAGTATATACAAGTTATCAATACTATTTTACTTTCCACAATTATTTATGGGAACATTTCCATAAAAATATAACCTATGTTAAACTTGTATAATACTCTACTATAACCTGAGAGTATATACAAAATTATCTTGTTTAATTTGCTATCCTTTTAAATTCAGATGTAGGCCTAAAATAAATCTGGGTCTTAAAACCAAGTCGGCCAATTCGACCTCTTTACTCATCCAGTTTGGTAAGTAGCTAAGAAGAGTAGGATGGTGGTATCCAAACTCAATCGTAGAGTCACTTTTCCTATTTCTAAGGTGAAGACGTTTATTAGTCGGTCCAATAACATCAAACGGTTATCACAACTTTTAAATATTAAAACAAAGACACGACTTTAATAAAACAAAGTTTATTAAAACTTCCTACTTAACTTAACCCATTAAACTTGTATTAATTATTTCACCTTTATTCAAGAGATATATAAACTTATTTATAAAATAATCTTCTATTTTATATCAATTCTCCAAAAAGGAAATTTAAGAATTAAACCTAGTTTTATTTAAAAACCCCTAAAATAATTATATACTTTACTATATTAAAAATATACATATAGATCGAGTAACCCAAAAATGATACCAAGGAACTGGATACTACCAAATAGTAGCATACATCCTCTTACTAAAAAGGGTAATGCTGAAAAGCTTACCATCCAAACACCTCTCATTCCCATTTTTAGTTATTTTCAAGCACTCGAACTAGTTAACTTAAAATACCTTTCTCTATTTTCGAAATTCCATTTTTGAAACAATACCGTATATATTTCCAAATAAATAGTTTGACAAAATATCTCTAACCAATCTTGCTTTGGGTTCCTTTGGATTTGAACTTGTTTCGATCGTACAATGATAAGTAGAATAATTTACTAAGTCCACTACAATGTTCTCGTAAGCAAACATCCGATCGTCACTTTGAAGAATCTTTCGATCATCACAAAACAAATCGGGACTTATTCCCCAAACCAAACCAAACCAAAAAAACATATCTTTCTATAAAATTTTCTTTCCAAAAGCATTTATACTTAAGAATACTTCTAAGTAAACCATTTTTACCATTTTCAAAAATATTTATACTCTAAAACTCTCTCGAGTAAAACTATTATTCGTTCTCCATAAATCATTTGAAACAATAATATACATATTCCCTTTTTGGAAAATCAAATCATGCTTTTGGGATCAACCAAAATCTGTTTTATCAAAACAATTTTATAACAAAATTCCTAAGGTAGCATTTTCCCACTTAGAAACTTGAAAATCGGCACTGACGATGCTGCAGTCATTGTCGGAATTAGTTTTCAGCAATTGAAGTGAGTTCAGTGTTGTATATCTCCTTGAAATCCCTTAGAAAAATTTCTATTCATAAATACTTTTAAATAATACTATTACATATTTTCCCGAAACCTCGAAAAAAATTTTCTAAAAGCACCAGGAATTAAACTCTCAAAACCTTTTTATCATAAAACCCATTTTATAAAATCAACTTTTATATAAAATCATTTCTCAAATATTTATTTCAATATATTCCAATTTTATTTTAATAAACACCATTTATTAAAACTTTGTTTTAACCAAACATTATCAATGAACATCTTATAGTTAAATTTTGAAACTTAATTCGCCAGGTATTCGTTTCAATGTTTCCAAAATTTCTATCTACTTAACCCAGGTTTTAAAAAGGAAGATTTCAGATAGATAAACAAATAATAGTTAATGCTTAGAATAGGCCAAATATGACTAATCAAATTCTAGATGATAATAATGGAATATTATCATTTTCTAACAACCAAACGCATCAAAAATGACTATACTAATTTTTGAAAATTATTCTTATATATAAAATATACTTCTTAGTAAAATTATTTCATTTACTAGGTTTAAAACAATATTGTGTCGGTTTGGTCTTGTTCAAGTGTTTTGTAATCCCCATCGATAATGTTGGCCAGATGCTTCGACCGAAATCCAAAATTCAGACTTAACAAATCAAACAATACAACACAAAAATTTTATGAAAACAATAAGTATGCGCACTTATATATCATACACTCAAACTCATTCTAGAGTGTTTCTAACCCTATCTCTAATGAGTTTACCCCAACCAAGGTTTAAGTGTTCGCTCAACCTATGCTCTGATACCACATGTAACGATTCGCCTTTTCTATCCTTATAAATCGACACTAAAACATCCACGGTATTCACATGCCGAATAACCAAGTGCCAGAAAGATAGATTATTAGGGTGAAAGAAATAAAAGATAGAGCAGAATCTCACATCGTGACGATAAAATATATAACATATATACAAGATCTTTAGAAAAAGATATCATCTTTATTATACACAACATTAGAATGCACTAACTTATTTAGCTTGGACAGTTAATAACAACATGTCCCTACAATTGCTGATAAATACAGACTGAAATCAAGAACAACAAAAACAATATAAAAATATAAGATACGTGAATACGTCTTGGAGAATCCAGCTAATCTCCTGAAAGCTCCAAAGTATCCAGCTAAATCTGAAAAATATGCTCGGGCTGACCCTAGTATTATAGGAAAACAATGCCTGGATCAGTTTGGTAAAATCAGCATGAGAAACACAAGCAAATGGATTACTTAATGTTTAAATAGACCCTGTAAAATAAAGGTTTCTCGTAAGACCACACTACACATAAAGACGGAAGGGTTTTTACCTTACGATAACTAAACCATTTATATCAGAAAATCCAATGATATTATAATAACATCTAAGGGTGAAAATATCAATAATCAGGTAGCCATAATGCTCGTGAGTGTCCATCATAATAATACTAGGTATATGATCAAAAATCGTTAAGGCGCGTTCGCTAGTTGTGCAAGACTCCATAGAGAGGCCCTCGGTACTTCGAGAACGGTCCTCCTGTACAAGGATCAGAGTTATCCTTCCGAGCAACAATACATTCCTAGCGATGTACAATAGGAAATACATAGCTGGTCACGCAAGGCCGAATGCATTGCTCCATGCATGCATAATGTAACAACCTGCAAATTTTGAAATTATTTTAAATGTAAATTTATTTGAAACTTTGAATTTAACTATTTTAAATTTGATAAACTTGGAAAGTTTAAAGTATAATTTTAAGTTTTGATGTGAAATGTTTTTCCAAATTTAATAAAATAAAGACTTTTCTTAAAATTCAAACTTTGGTCAACTTTGGTCAAAGTTTGACTTTCTATGAAAATTTAAAAAAAAAAATTGAATTTTGAACTTTTTTTTATGAAGATGATTTTAATTTTAACATTTTACCAGTTTTTCATTTTGTAAAATTTTGATGTTTACTTCTCAAATTTTGCAACTTTTGGCGTATTACACGCGGTTATTTTCCCTACAACTTCTATTTTATTTTGATTTGTTTTGGGCTTAGACCATTTGGGCTAGAAAACCTTTAGTTATATGAGTAGCCTATATATAATCTCCTAGGGTTTTGGCTAGCCTCCACATCCATTCATTTGTGCCTCCACTGAAAAATGTAAGTCTTCTTCTCCTTCTTCTTCCTCCTCTTTCCAAAACCCTAGATCTTCTTCTCCACCACTCCTCTTCTTCCATAATTTTCCATCACCTTCACCACCTCCTCTCACCTTCTTCTCTTCTCTCCTATTCTCCACCTCTTCCCAAAACCCTAGACCTTCCTCTTCCAAACCCTAGCCGTGATCTCTTCCCTACCCAAAACCGACCACCATCACCAAATAGCATCCCCATAGCCGAGCACAACCCTTTGCCTCCCCTTCCTTCTGCCTTCCTAGCCGTGAGCCTTGCCCTAGAGATGATGGCCGAATCCAAAAACCTAGCCTAGACCAAACCAAAACCACCTCTAGACAAAGCCTATGAAACCCTAGACAAGCCCACTTATGTATTTTGCATATATATAATTTTCTATTTTTATTTTTCTATGAGATTTTTTTTTACGTATGGAATTTTTTTTAGCGTCAGATTTGGATTCTCCTCTCACTCAAACTGGTATGTAGTTTGTTGATTTTGTGTTGCGCTTTGAATCACTTTTCCAACCAAAGAAAGGAGAGATAATCACACTTGACATACGTACTTATTGATTTGGTGAATTGATGACAATTGAATTATGAGGATATGTATATGCAAGTTTGACATTTCACCTATGATTTTATCATGTTATTTCATATGTTATATCATGTTATTTCATATGTTTATATCATGTTACTTCATATGTTTATATCATGTTATTTCATATGCTTATATTATGTCATTCATATGATTTTATTTTGTTATTTCATATCATATTATGTATGTTTGATCATATGTCATGATATGTTGAATACTTTTATGTTATTTAATATTCTGGAATCACACTGCAAGTTCCTTCACTATGGATTGAAATGATACATACCCGAATGATCTTTAGAGTAAGAAAAAATTGTTATAGGCTGAAGTGATAAGCTTGAGCAATTTTATTTGACTTGGGATTGCGGGTTTGAAATGATATAAAACCCGAATTTTTTTAAATTAAGGATTGAAATGATATATGTCCTTATTTACTTGACCCTAAGGTAGAGAATTTTATACAGACTCCATGGTTGATTTTAAAATGATTTTCTAAAAATTATTAAGTATTTTGGATTTTTATATATGGACCTCAACTAAAATTTAATGTAAGAATTGCTGAAGAAATATTTGTTTACATGTGTTAAGATTTTATAAGAAATAAATAGTTGGAAATGTAAATTTTGGAATCTAATTTATAGTATGAAGGTTAATTGAAAATTTATAAGCCGATTTAACTTAATAATAGCATTTTATTCTAACCTATAAATTGTAAGTTTTAATTCATTGTAATAAGTGATTAAAATGATAAATGTTTTGCGAAAAGAAATGTAAGTTAAACATACATTTGATATGTAAGTTTTAACCAAATGAAATGGTATGATTTGGGGAATAAGAATGATAAATGTCATTTACTGAAAAGGAATTAAATATGTAAGTAAAAATACGTTTAGCTTGGTATAAAGATTTCTGTTTTTAAAATTTGATGTTTAATAACAAAGTTGTTTGACTAAAGGTGTTGTTTCTTTAATGACCAAATAACTAAAATTTGAGTAGTATAATAGGAATGATATAATGACTTTGATAAAAACTGCATAGATATGTACTATTTGTGTTTTTATAAACTATTGTAGTTGGAAGTATTACTGTAACAATTCAAAACTACTGCGATTTCCTTACTGTAACAATTCTGCACTGTTGCGATTTCCTTACTGTAACAATTCTACACTGCTACGATTTCCTTACAGTAACAATTCTGCAGTGCTGCGATTTCCTTACAGTAACAATTCTGCACAGCTGCGATTTCCTTACTGTAACAATTCTGCGCTATTGCGGATTATTACAGTAACAGTTCTGCACCGTTGCGAATTATTACAGTAGCATTTCTACACTACTACGAATTCTTACAGTTGCATTTCTGCACTGCTGCGAATTCTTACAGTAACAGTTCTGCACTGCTGTGAATTCTTACAGTAGCACTACTATACTGCTGCATTTTCATAAAAGTGACATTTTCTGAATGCTACAATTTTCTTAAAGGTTATATGTATGGTTATAAAAGTTACATTTTTAAAGTGTTATGATCTCTAAACTTTTATGTTTCAAAGGGATTACAAGTAAATGAATTTGAAGTGTTACGACTTTGGAAAAATGAATATTATTTTAAAAGAATAATGATATGGAATTTATATGGTTTTGAAAGGAATATGTTTGATATGAAATACAAAACCATTTGAAATTTATATAACCACGAGTTATAATAGCGATTGGTTGTTAAAGAGACTGGGATCAGATATGGGCATACTCTCTATCGATACCGAAAACCACTTTAATAACTATGTACGCGGTGGAGATTCCAGAATGAAGTAGGATGGTGGAGACGATCCTTAAGGTATATTTACGTGGACCTAACTCCTGTGAGTTAGCATAAGGTGGCTAAAACAGGAGCAATTGACGGGCCTATGAGGTAGCTCCTCTGATTGGACACACTTCATCGTTATACATTCTATTACTTTGTGATTGATTTGGTGCGCACCTTTGATTTGGGAGTGTGGATCGAGTTGGGCGGTAGTTGCGGCTATGGGTTACCAATGGTCCGGAAGTGTAATTGGTATATCTACCCTGGCATTGCCTAGTTGTGCCATGTCACCTACCCTAGCGTGCCTTCTACGAGTTTGTTTTATGTCGTACCTATGTGGTATCCTCTGGCGGCTCCTGTTTACGAGGAGTTATGGTACTGTATAGACTATTGGCATACCTAAAAATGTGTTAAGGGGGATATAGGTAATGGCTTAACGCTATTTTAATAGTTTACTTTACTTTAGACATTATTATAATAGTGTATATTACTACATAGTAGATAGTTTAACGGATCCATAAAGGATGGGCGATCCCAAGCATCCTTTAAATTACTGATGCATTTCTTTACAGTGCACTTGAGTTGATTTACATTTTATAAGTATGTATGTCCTGACTCGAGTGTTTTGTGTTTTTTCTTTACGCTCGGGTCAACCTGAGTTTCACAGCTTTGGTTTCATCCTCTTTGGAGCTAGAGATCCACCGGAGATTTAGTTGTCTACCTGATATTTCTATTCCAATTATTTCCACTCAGCTTTTGCTTTTGTGTTAAAGAACTTATGTACCTAGAATTTCCAAATGTATTAGTTTTTAGACTATGGTATTTTGTATTTGTTTGAGACTTTGTATCTAGTAGCTTCATGAACTACTATGTTTATTTTATTTCGCTGCGAGTTATTCTAATATTCTGTGTCTGTGATTCTGTGATTGATTTTATTTGCCCCAAAATTTATTAACAATCTGTCGTTTTGAATTATTCAAGTCTGACATGTGTGGATTTATTGTCGATTTGAATGGTCCAAAATGGCGGGATGTTACAGTTGGTATAAGAGCTTTAGTTTTAGGCAAATCTTAGCCTACGGGGCAAAAACTCATTAGATGTAACGACCCACTATTTTGGACCATTCAAATCGACAATAAAACCACACATGTCAGACTTTAATAATACAAAACAATAGATTGTAATAAATTTGGAGGAAATAAAACCAATCATAGAATCACAGACACAGAATATCAGAATAACTCGCAGCGGAAAATAAAATACATAGTGGTTCATGAAGCCACTACAATACATAGTCTCAAAACAGATACAAAATACCATAGTCTGAAAAACAGGTACAACATAAGTCTGAATACATAAGTTCACAATTACATAAGCAAAGTTGAATGAAATAACTGAAATGGAAAGACAACTAGATAGACAAATAAACTCCAGCAATCTCTAGCTCCATAAGGTGAATCCAAAGCTGTAATACTCAGGCTGACCCGAGCGTAAAGCAAAAACACAAACACTCGAGTCAGGACATACATACTTATACAATGTAAACCAACTCAAGTGAACTGTAATAGAAATGCACAAGTAACTTAAAGGATGCTTGGGATCGCCCATCCTTTAAGGATCCGTTAAACTATCTACTATGTAGTAATATACGCTATTATAATAATGTCTACAGTAAAGTAAACTTACTTAAATATCGTTAAGGCTTTACATTTAACACCTTAACACATATATAGTGCAAATAGTCTATACAGTACCGTAATACCCCATAAACTGGAGCTACCAGAGGATACTCCATAGGTACGACACAAATCAAATTCGTAGTAAAGCACGCTAGGGTAGGTGACATAGCACAACTAGGCAATGCCAAGGTAGATATACCAATTACACTTTTGGGCCGGTGGTAACGCAAAGCCGTAGTAATCGCCCACCTCGAGCCACACTCCCGAATCAAGGGGTGCACCCAATCAATCACAAAGTAATAGAATGGTATACGATGGAATGTGTCCGATCAGAGGAGCTACCTCATTAGCCCGTCAATTGCTCCTGTTTTAGCTACCTTATGCTAACTCACGGGAGTTAGGTCCACGTTTATACCTCAAAATAGAATCGTCGCCACCATCCTACTTCATTTTGGAATCACCACCACGTACACAGTTGTTAAAGTGGTTTTCGGTATCGACAAAGAGTATGTCCATATCCGATCCCGATCTCTTCAACAACCAATCATTATTATAACCCATGGTTATACATTTCAAAAATGGTTTATATTTCAAATCAAAATAATTCATTTAAACCATTTAAAAGTGAAGTCGATATCCTTTCACATCAAATATTCAATTTCCAGTATTGTAGCATTTCTAAGTTCATTCATCAATTATAACAATTTCAAAACATTGTATTTTAGCATTCGTAACACTTAGAAAATGTGATAGTATATGTATTAGCATTCGAAAATGTTGCCTTATTCAAAACAGTAGCACTCAGAAAATGCTGCTGTACATATAGTGGTAGTTTGAAAATAGTTCATTTCAGAAATGGTAGCACTTACAGAACGTTACTGTAGATATAATAGTATTTCAGAAGTATTGTTTTTTCAGAAACAGCAGCACTTAGAAACTGCTACTGTAGATAAAATAGTATTTCAAAAAACAGTTCATTTCAGAAATAGCAGCACTTATAAACTGTTATAGTAGGTATAATAGTAATTCAGAAATACCGTTAATTTCAGAAACAACAGCACTTATAAACTGTTACAGTAAGTGTAGTGGAAATTTGGAAAACACTACATTAAAACCACAGCATTTCTGAAACGCTACAATTACTGTTATAAGTTTATTATAACAATTTAAAACAATATAATTTCAACTTTTCTCATTTTTAACTTGTCAAACTTATTCCACTTTTCAAAATTATTTATTTGGATATTACTTAACTTATAATTTAATAAAATAACATTTTATTATAAATATCCAGTTAATTTTATAATTCATTTATTAAGTCAAAATTCATTATAAATTTGTTTAACTTTTCATTTTAACAAACAAATCTTAATACTATATTTACTTTTAAAAATATCCATTTCATAAATAAAATATTTTATTTCTAAGTTAAGCCAAACTTTCCATTTCAAATAAATTTCTCAATTATTGAGTCAAATCACATTTTTAAATTACATTTTAAATCATTTATTTACTTATTCATTTTTAACTTATAGAAAATCACTATAGAATTTATTTAAATCCAATTTAAGTTAAAATTTCATATTTAGATTTCAAAGACTTAAAAATTTCAGAAAATATTTTAAAAGTAACCACGGGTTTGTATAATATTTTCTGACCTAAGTCAAGTGAATACGGATAATATATCATTTCAATCCGTAATGAATTAAAATTCTGGGTTTTATCATTTCAAACCCGCAATCCCAAGTCAAATAAAAATCGCTCGAGCCTATCATTTCAGCTCATAACGACCTTTCCTTATTCTAAAGTCCGTTCGGGTATATATCATTTCAACCCATAGTGAAAGGGAACTTGCAGTGTGAGAAACAGAAAATAACATAAATAGTATAGCATATCATATGATGTCAGGTGATGTAACAGGTATATAAACAGGTTATATCATTATATAATGTCAAATAACAGGCAGATGTGGACTTATAACATAGCATATCAACTACTACAATTCAAGTGACATTGTTTCACATTTATATAAGTATGATTTTGTCGAGAGTGATAAACTGACCTTTTTAAAGCTAGAGATGACAATTTCGAGACACACAATCAAACACCAAAAAGCACGACAAAGCACGACTAGATTCGAGTAGATGGAGAGCCAAGATCCGAGTCTTGTAAACAACAAATACAAACATACATAAGTATATAAAATTCAATACATAAAAATAAAATAAAACACAAACAATTAGGCTAAACAAGATACAAATAGGCTCGGTCACATAGGAAATAGGCTCGGCCCCTTTGGTTTATGCCCGGCCATGATGGCTTTGGTTTAGGTAGGTGCGGCCCTAGGTTAGATCTGAAGTGCTACAAGGCTCGGATATGCAATGGAATGGATGTGAATGGCTAAGGAATGTGAAGAGATGGTTAAGCAAAGGTCAAGTGAAGACAAAAGCAAAGGACATGTAAGATTTGGGTTCGTCCTAGGCTACTATGCTCGGCCCTATGTGCTAAGATCTGGTCAAATGATGTAATGGATCAGACACATCAGGTCAGGTCACGGCTAAGGATAGGAATGGTCCTGGGAAGGCAAAGTAGGTGGAGGAATTGGTGTTGGCCGAGGCTAGGAGAAGAGGAGGTGTGATCAAGTGGAGGTTTGGTTAGGGTTTCATGCAGGGGATGGTGGTGCTTTGGTTAAGGAGGTCATGGCCTGGGTCAGTGGAGGTGGTGAGGTGGTCCTGGCAGTACATGAGGTTGTGGTGGTGGAGGAAGATGGTCGGCAAGGCCTAGGAAATGGTGATGGCCGAGCTTGCTTGAGAACAAAAGAAAAAGTAAAATGAAAAAAGATGAAAAAGGATAAAGACATGATGAAACTTACTGGTTTCACTTTTTTTTTCAGGAACGTGAATGAGAAGAGAAATGAGGTGAGAAGTTTTGTTATGTACGACTAGGGTATGGGAAGAGTTTTGAACGTCTAAGGGAACAATGAAAAGGCTAGAAAATGTAAAGGCTTCAATTAAACAAATAACTCAAGTATTTTGAGTTTCCAAGCCCAAAATCAAATAAAAGAAAATAGAAAGTAGAGAATGGAAAAATAATAAAAATAAAAATATAGAGAGTAGAAATGAAATAGAAAATATGAAATAGAAAATAAACAATGAGATACTGAAAATAATTGCGTGTAAAACGCTGAATTTTATCAAATTTTAAAAGTAAGAACAGAATTTGATAAAACGAAAAGCAGAACGAATATCAGAAACAAATACAGTTTAAAAGAAAAGGATCGGAAATTTAAAATTCAAATTTAAAATTTCAACTGAAATCAAAGTTTGACTAAAGTTGAAAAAAATATAATATTTTCAAAAAATCATTATTTTATTATATTTGGAAAATAAATTGGAAACAAAATCCAAAATACATTGGAAAGATTGCAAAATTCAATTAAAAATGATATAAAAGTCAAAGTTTCAAATAAAATTAATTTAAAATATTTGTTAAAATTTATGGGTTGTTAAATTAGAGATAGGGTAGAAATACCCTAGAATGAGTAAAATCAATCTTAGAATCATTCTTTGTGAGAGAACGTATTTTCAAGTATAAAATGATTTTAAATGATCTTTAAAAGATTATTTTGGATACAAAAATTTTCTTGTTTTAAAATTCCTTTTCTTAGAATTTTTCCTTCCTTTCGAATCCACCTTGTTTTATAGAATTCTTTGATTACGATTTCCAGTCTAGTTGGGTCTTTTCTTCTATCTTTTCTTTTATCCTTGTCCTAAAGTTCATTCTTGAAATTTCCAGGATGAATCGTAGGAATGCCAGAGGTCGTGGTGTTTCCCCAGTTCCAGCACCAATTGCACCCGTTAGGTTTACTACTCTCTGTAAGGAGTTCACCCAGTTAGGTGGTACTAAGTTTTCAGGATCAAAGACCATCATTGAGGCTCAGCAGTGGCTAAGAGGTTTGGAAAGGATTTTTTTTGGTTTGGAGATCACTGACACTTAGAAGCGCCAGTTAGCAGCATGGCAGTTGAAGGAGGCAGCACTAGATTTGTGGGAGTTTTTATAGCCAACACTGTTGAGGCAGATATTTCTTGGGATCAGTTTAGGTATTGTCTTAAGTTAGTCCTTTTGAATTTGGTTTAGGTTATCCCTTTTGAATCTTTCTTAATTTTGGATATCTTGTTTAGGGAGGCTTTTGTGATGAAGTGGATGCCAGAGGCTGGGAAGTCTTAGCTATATAAGGAGTTTATGGACCTTAAGCAGCGGGATATGTCATTTACTGAGTATGAGTGGAAGTTTGACGAACTTTCCAAGTTTGGTCCTAGTTTGATAGATACCCCTCTTAAGAAGAATGAGAAGTTTATAGCTGGAGCCCGCCCAGAGTTTTATGATCGTCTGATTTCTCATGTGCATAGCCCTTTTACTGCATTGATGGATATGGCTATTAGATATGAGAACCCCACTTCTAAGGAATCATCTGTTGCTCGTGCACCTTCATCTCAGCAGTCTTCTAGCAACTCTAAGAAGAGAAAGTCAAATTTCCACCGTCAGAAGCAGAATTGGCTTAAGAATCCAGGTTTAGGATCTCCTTCTTCCCGGAAGCAGCCTGTTAATCTTTCTTCCATCACTTGCTTTAGGTGTGATCAGAAAGGGCACTATGCCAATAGTTGTCCTACTTTAGCCGGAGCTGATGTTCCTCCAGCTCAAATGACTAGGCGTGATCTTTGCCATGTATGTTTACAGCTTGGCCACTTCAAGCAGGATTGTCCCTTGTATCAGAAGGGCAAGACATCTGGAGTCTTTGCCATGACTTCTTCCACTCATGCTCCGCCTACTCCACCCGCTCCTAGTGATACCCAAGGTATTCTCTAGAGCACCTTTACCTTGTTTAATCTTCATGTTCGTGTTTTATTTGACACTGGAGCTTCGCATAGTTTCATTTCTGTGGACCTTTGTGATAAGTTTGAGCATATCCTTTCACCTAAGTATGCAACCGAATCTTTGTGTGTTACTAATCCTATTAGTGGTCCCGCTAACCTTAGTAGGATTTGTAACAATGTGAAACTCTTCCATTCTAGCCATCGCTTTTCTGGTGATTTCTATGTTCTTGGTTTCGATGCTTTTGACTTATTGCTTGGAGGAGATTGGCTAAAGACGCATGAAGTTGTTATCTCTTGTAAAACCCAAACTGTTTCTCTTGTTGATGATTTTGGTAACCCTTTGATGATTCAGTGCCATATGCCTCAGGAGTATGCAGGCAGTTTTATCTATTCCCTTGGTTCTACCCCTAGTGATCTTGATTCTACTCCTGTGGTCAAACTCTATCCCGATGTATTTGGTGAAGTCACTTCTTTACCTCCTAAACGGGAAATAGAATTCCGTATTGATCTCATTCCTGGAGCTCGACCTGTAGTTCTTACTCCCAGAAGAATGGCACCACGTGAGAAGGTTGAGTTGAGGAAGCAAATCGAAGACTTTTTCTCCAAAGGTTTGATCAGACCCAGTCATTCTGAATGGGGAGCAGCAGTGGTTTTTGTCACTAAGTCTGATGGTTCTTTGAGGATGTGTGTTGATTATAGGGAGCTGAACAAGCTCACTATGAAAAGTAGATATCCAATGCCTCATATTAATGATATGTTCGATCAGCTTTATGGAGCTACTGTATTCTCTCAGCTTGATCTTGCCACCGGTTTCCACTAGCTTAGAATTTCCGAGGAAAGTATTCCCAAAACTGCTTTCCGTTCTGAGGATGGTTTCTTTGAGTGGTTAGTTATGCCTTTTGGTTTGACTAATGCCCCTGCTTTCTTTGTCGACCTTATGAACCGGGTTTTCCGTGATGTTCTTAATAAGTTTGTTCTAGTCTTCGTCGATGATATTCTTGTTTTCTCTAAGTCTAAGGCGGAACATGAAGTCCATTTAAATTCTGTTCTCGAGACTCTCAGAAGTCATCAGTTGAAAGCCAAATTCTCGAAATGCCATTTCTGGAAAGATGAAGTCCGATTTCTTGGACATATTGTTTCTGGTGATGAAGTTTCTGTTGATCCAATTAAGATCGCTGCGATCAATGTAGGTCTATCTTCTCTTCCTTCTTTTGTGAATTTAATTATTCTATCCCTTTCTCTATAGTTCTTATTCTTCCCTGTTCCGTTTCAGGATTGGGAAACTCCTAGGACTCCATCTGATATCCGTAGTTTTCTGGGCCTTGCCGGTTATTATCGGAGATTCATTGAGAATTTTGCACAGATTGCTGCACCTCTCACCGCCCTAACTCGTAAGAATGCTAAGTTTAGATGGAATGATAAGTGTGAAGCTGCATTCAATGAGTTGAAACGCAAGCTTACTTCCACACCAGTTCTTATCGCTCCAAATGGAGATGAGGGATTAACGATATACACTGATGCCAGTCGTGAGGGTTTGGGAGTTGTTCTGATGCAGGATGGGAAGGTTATCACTTATGTCAGTCGTCAGTTGAAGACTAATGAAGCTAATTATGCAGCCCATGATTTGGAATTGATTGCCGTAGTTTTAGCTTTGAAGCTTTGGAGACATCATCTTTTGGGAACTAAGTTTGAGATCATTACGGATCATAAGTCTTTGAAATATATTTTAACCCAGAAGGACTTGAATCTGAGGCAAGTTAGGTGGCTAGAGTTCCTTGCTTCTTATGACCTTAACATCAACTATACCCCAGGGAAAGCTAATGTTGTAGCTGATGCTTTAAGTAGGAAGAAGTCGATGTTGTGTCAGCTTGTTGTTTCTTCTCCTCTTATGGACCGTATTATTGCTAAGCAAGATGAGGATGATATGCTTAGGCTTATTAAGGATAATGTTCGTAGCAGGGTTGATGGTACTAGCCTAGATGGAAGTGGAGCTCAGATAGATGATAAACGGATTTTAAGGATTAATAATTGGATTTGTGTCCCGAATGTCGATGGATTGAGGCAAGAATTACTTCGGGAAAATCATCGGTCCAGACTTTCTATTCATCCAGGTGTGACGAAGATGTACCATGATATGAAGAAGCTGTATTGGTGGAGTGGTACGAAGCATGATATCTCCCTTTTTGTTAGTAGATGTGCGACTTGTTAGCAGGTTAATGCTGATCATCAGAAGACCGCTGGATTTTTGCAACCAAGGTTTTAAATATAGGATTTCGGTCACGTTTCATCTTGGAATTTTTACACAAGTTATCTCGTATCGAGGGAGATCTCGAACAAGATGAGTACATATTGGGTATACATCTCAATTGACTTCTCGGGTCTTATAATGCATATCGGGAATATCTCGGATGTACTTATGTGTCTAAAATTGATGTGTCAAAAATTTATTTAACGGTTATAACTTTCTTAGTAAAATAAAAATCGTAACATACTTGATTTGCATGGAAAAAGGAATTTTTCAGAAGAGTAGTAGCTTGATTAGCTTAATTGATTTGGTAATGATTAAATAATATCCTTTTATTTGAACATAATAAAGAAGTGAAACCTTTCGCTATGACTCATTAAGATAAAAATTAAAGAATATGTTCAAGAAGTTGGTAATTTATAATTGGATTGAGTAGTTTCTTTTGAATCAATATGAAAATAAAAAATATTATGGAAAATAAGAAAAAACATATAATTTCGGGTGAGATCTCGGATTGAGATTCTGATCCATATTTCGAGTGAGATTTGAATATCTCGGACGAGATGAGTGTCGAGATAGATATTGAGGACATTTGATGTCATGTCTCGTTTAAGTGTGAAAAAGAGATCTCGGAGGAGATCTCGGGCGATATATAGGAGATTTAAAACCATGGTTGCTACCTCTTGAGATTCCCAATTAGAAATGGAAACAAGTTTCTATGGATTTCATTGATGGATTACCGAGGACTAGGAGTGGTAATGAAAGTATTTGGGTAATTGTGGATAGATTGACCAAGTCAGCTCATTTCATTCCGGTTAGGTCCAACCGTTCTGCTTCTAGTTTGGCTGAGATTTATATGAGAGAGATAGTTCGTCTTCATGGTGTTCATGTTAGTATTGTTTGTGATAGAGACCCCATCTTTACCAGTCAGTTTTGGAAAGCTTTTCAGGAATCTTTAGGTACTCGTCTGAATTTGAGCACTGCTTACCGTCCGCAGACCGACGGTCAAACGGAAAGAGTGAATCAGATTCTGGAAGATCTTCTTTGTGCCTGTGTCCTTGATTATGGAGGATCTTGGGAAGATCATCTCCATCTCGTTGAATTCACCTATAATAATAGTTATCAGGTATAATCTCAAATATCTGTTTAAGGTTGTCTTAAACATTTATCTATCATATTCCATCTTTTGAATTCAGGCTAGTATCGAAATGGCTCCATTTGCTGCTCTGTATAGACGACCATGCAAATCTCCATCTTACTGGATTGAATCCGGTAATCGTTTGGTTCTTGGTCCGGATATGATTCTAGAAGCATCTGAGAAGGTTGAGGAGATTAGGAGAAAGATGAGGATTGCTCAGGATAAACAGAAGAAGTATGCTGACAGGCGTAGGAGGAGTCTTGAGTTTTCGGTTGGTGATCAGGTTTTCCTTAAGGTCTCTCCATTAAGAAATGTGATTCGTTTTGGTCGGAGAAGGAAGCTCGCTCCTAGGTTTATTGGTCCTTTTCACATCTTAGAGAGAGATGGTTCCTTAGCTTATCGCTTGGAATTGCCTGAGCAACTTTCTGGAGTGCATAATGTGTTCCATGTCTCGCATCTTCGTCGGTATCTCCATGACCCATCCTTGATTATTCAGCCTTCTGCTCTCGAGAGTTTGGATATTGAGGCAAACCTTACTGTCGAGAGAAAGGCACTTCGTATTATCGATAGAGGTACGAAGCACCTTCAGAGAAAATCTGTCAACCTAGTCAATGTGCAATGGAGCACTGTTGATCGGGACTGTACTTGGGAAACGGAAGAGAGCATTCGTGCTTCAAATCCGGATTTGTTTATACCAGGTACTATTCGTTATCCTACCTTATCCTTCTTTATTTTCTAGTCTCGTTCCTTTTCGAGGACGAAAAGTTTTGAGTGGGGGAGAGTGTAACAACCTGCAAATTTTGAAATTATTTTAAATGAAAATTTATTTGAAACTTTGAATTTAACTATTTTAAATTTGATAAACTTGGAAAGTTTAAAGTATAATTTTGAGTTTTGATGTGAAATATTTTTCCAAATTTAATAAAATAAAGACTTTTCTTAAAATTCAAACTTTGGTCAACTTTGGTCAAAGTTTCACTTTCTGTGAAAATTAAAAAAAAATTGAATTTTGAACTTTTTTGTTATGAAGAGGAATTTAATTTTAACATTTTCCCAGTTTTTTGTTTTGTTAAATTTTGATGTTTACTTCTCAAATTTTGCAACTTTTGGCGTATTAGACGCAGTTATTTTCCCTACAACTTCTATTTTATTTTATTTTGATTTGTTTTGGGATTAGACCATTTGGGCTAGGAAACCTTTAGTTATATGAGTAGCCTATATATAATCTCCTAGGGTTTTGGCTAGCCTCCACATCCATTCATTTGTGCCTCCATAGAAAAATGTAAGTCTTCTTCTCCTTCTTCTTCCTCCTCTTTCCAAAACCCTAGATCTTCTTCTCCACCACTCCTCTTCTTCCATAATTTTCCATCACCTTCACCACCTCCTCTCACCTTCTTCTCTTCTCTCTTATTCTCCGCCTCTTCCCAAAACCCTAGACCTTCCTCTTCCAAACCCTAGTCGTGACCTCTTCCCTACCCAAAACCGACCACCATCACCAAATAGCATCCCCATAGCCGAGCACAACCCTTTGCCTCCCCTTCCTTTTGCCTTCCTAGCCGTGAGCCTTGCCCTCGAGATGATGGCCGAACCCAAAAACCTAGCCTAGACCAAACCAAAACCACCTCTAGACCAAGCCTATGCAAACCCTAGACAAGCCCACTTATGTATTTTGCATATATATAATTTTCTATTTTTATTTTTCTATGAGAATTTTTTTTACATATGGCATTTATTTTATTTTTTTAGCGTCGGATTTGGATTCTCCTCACAATCAAACTGGTCCCTAGTTTGTTTATTTTGTGTTGCGCTTTGAATCACTTTTCCAACCAAAGAAAGGTGAGAAAATAACACTTGACATACATACTTATTGATTTGGTGAATTGATGACAATTGAATTGTGAGGATATGTATATGCAAGTTTGACATTTCACCTATGATTTTATCATGTTATTTCATATGTTTATATCATGTTACTTCATATGTTTATATCATGTTATTTCATATGCTTATATTATGTCATTCATATGATTTTATTTTGTTATTTCATATCATATTATGTCTGTTTGATCATATGTCATGATATGTTGAATATTTTATATGTTATTTAATATTCTGGAATCACACTGCAAGTTCCTTCACTATGGGTTGAAATGATACATACCCGTATGATCTTTAGAGTAAGGAAAAATTGTTAATGGCTGAAATGATAGGCTTGAGCAATTTTATTTGACTTGGAATTGCGGGTTTGGAATGATATAAAACCCGAATTTTTTTAAATTAAGGATTGAAATGATATATGTCCTTATTTACTTAACCCTAGGGTAGACAATTGTATACAGACTCCATGGTTGATTTTAAAATGATTTTCTAAAAATTATTAAGTAATTTTCTAAAAATTATTAAGTATTTTGGATTTTTATATATGGACCTTAACTAAAATTTAATGTAAGAATTGCTGAAGAAATATTTGTTTACATGTGTTAAGATTTTATAAGAAATAAATAGTTGGAAATGTAAATTTTGGAATCTAATTTACAGTATGAAGGTTAATTGAAATTTTATAAGCCGATTTAACTTAATAATAGCATTTTATTCTAACCTATAAGTTGTAAGTTTTAATTCATTGTAATAAGTGATTAAAATGATAAATGTTTTGCGAAAAGAAATGTAAGTTAAACGTACATTTGATATGTAAGTTTTAACCAAATGAAATGGTATGATTTGGGGAATAAGAATGATAAATTTCATTTATTGAAAAGGAATTAAAAATGAAGTAAAAATTCGTTTAGCTTGGTATAAAGATTTCTGTTTTAAAATTTGATGTTTAATAACAAAGTTATTTGACTAAAGGTGTGGTTTCTTTAATGACCAAATAGCTATAATTTGAGTAGTATAATAGGAATGATATAATGACTTTGATAAAACTGCATAGATATGTACTATTTGTGTTTTTATAAACTATTGTAGTAGGAAGTATTACAGGAACAATTCAAAACTGCTGTGATTTCCTTACTGTAACAATTCTACACTGCTACGATTTCCTTACTGTAACAATTCCGCGCTGCTGCGTTTTCCTTACTGTAATAATTCCGCGCTGCTTCGATTTCCTTACTGTAACAATTCTGCGCTGTTGCGGATTATTACAGTAACAGTTCTACACCATTGCGAATTCTTACAGTAGCATTTCTGCACTGCTGCGAATTCTTATAGTAGCAGTTCTGCACTGCTGCGAATTCTTATAGAAGCACTTCTGTACTGCTGCGTTTTCTTAAAAGTGACATTTTCTGAATGCTACAATTTTCTTAAAGGTTATATGTATGGTTATAAAAGTTACATTTTTAAAGTGTTATGATCTCTAAACTTTTATGTTTCAAAGAGGTTATAATTAAATGAATTTGAAGTGTTACCACTTTGGAAAAATGAATATTATTTTAAAAGAATAATGATATGGAATTTATATGGTTTTGAAAGGAATATGTTTGATATGAAATATAAAACCATTTGAAATTTATATAACCACGAGTTATAATAACGATTGGTTGTTAAAGAGACCAGGATCAGATATGGGCATACTCTTTGTCGATACCGAAAACCACTTTAATAACTGTGTACGCTGTGGAGATTCCAAAATGAAGTAGAATGGTGGCGACGATCCTTAAGGTATATTTATGTGGACCTAAATCCCATGAGTTATCATAAGGTGGCTAAAACAGGAGAAATTGACGGGCCAATGAGGTAGCTCCTCTGATCGGACACACTTCATCGTTAGCTATTCTATTACTTTGTGATTGATTTGGTGTGCACCTTTGATTCAGTAGTGTGGATCGAGTTGGGCGGTAGTTGCGGCTATGTGTTACCAATCGTGCGGAAGTGTAATTGGTATATCTACCTTGGCATTTCCTAGTTGTGCCGTGTCACCTACCCTAGCGCGCCTTCTACAAGTATTTTTTATGTCGTACCTATATGGTATCCTCTGGTGGCTCCAGTTTACGGGGAGTTACGGTACTGTATAGACTATTGGCATACCTAAAAATGTGTTAAGGGGGATATGGGTAACGCCTTAATGCTATTTTAATAGTTTACTTTACTTTAGACATTATTATAATAGCGTATATTACTACATAGTAGATAGTTTAACGGATCCTTAGAGGATGGGCGATCCGAAGCATCCATTAAGTTACTGATGCATTTCTTTATAGTTCACTTGAGTTGATTTACATTTTATAAGTATGTATGTCCCGACTCGAGTGTTTTGTGTTTTTGCTTTACGCTTGGGTCAGCCTGAGTTTCACAACTTTGGTTTCATCCTCTTTGGAGCTAGAGATCCACCGGAGATTTCGCTGTCTACCTGATATTTCTATTCCAGTTATTTCCACTCAGCTATTGCTTTTGTGTTAAAGAACTTATGTACCTAGAATTTCCAAATGTATTTGTTTTCAGACTATGGTATTTTGTATTTGTTTGAGACTTTGTATCTAGTAGCTTCATGAACTACTATGTTTATTTTATTCCACTATGAGTTATTATGATATTCTGTGTCTGTGATTCTGTGATTGATTTTATTTGCCCCAAAATTTATTAACAATTCGTCATTTTGAATTATTCAAGTCTGACATGTGTGGATTTATTGTCGATTTGAATGGTCCAAAATGGCAGGATGTTACACATAACAACTGTAGGTAACCCTAGGAAGGAGATGATTACACCCTTATGGCTTAGTTAAACCCCTGGTTATGCATCCTATCTTTGGTTGTAGTCATTACCACTAGTGAGGCTACGTCCGGCATTCCAGCTCATGCACCGCAACCTGAAACAGATTGCGGAACCAAATATGGATCCCCACACCTCAATAGGTCTTGGAACCACACATGGATTCCCACATCCAAAATAGATCTCAGTATTGCACATGGATTCCCATACACCAACGGGTCTCAGAATCACACACGGATTCCATCATCAAAACAGACCTCAAATCTCCTCCAAGCATAGAACCCGTATATGGTTTTGGAGTGGTTATATTTTTGAGTCATCTCTTATAAGTACACTCCCCCACTCACGATGTTCCAAAACCAATAGATCAATTTTTAGAATGCTCAATACCGGTTCTTTTGGAAATAATCAAACAATACATAAGAGCGGGAATGGAACGACCTAGACTTTTAGTCATTTGAATTTAGAATATTTATTTTATTTTAAGTATTGAAAAGCTATTTTTATAAATTAAATAACTTGAATTTCAAACATAGCGATTTATTTGATAATTAAATTGTTAAATTGAATATTTGAAATTGTTTAAATAATTGAATTTTGAATTAATGTGAATGAAAATGATTCTCAAAGATGATTTAAATTCTATTTGAATAAGAAGGAAGATATTAAACTTTTAATTTGGATTTAAAAGTGATTAAATTGAAATGGGAAATTACTCATTTTAATTAACATGTAAAAATAGCCTTTCAGGACACTGTCTCAGATTTCAACGAAACTGGTTTCATCGGATCCATAATAGTGAATTATCATATACCATCAAATTTCGTAGCGATCGGACATATAATTTGGTTGTGCGAGTTCGAAATGCGTAGAAATTAATTTCAGAGGTTTAAATAAATAATTGGATTTGAAAAGCTATCTTTTGTATATGATGGAATTGGGCCTCAAGATCTATTCCATTATGTTCGAAATAGTGGTATAACATATAGGATGTTAGGTAGCACGCATCGTTTGGAGTTCAAGATTTTAGGATGTTTATAAATGAACATTTTAAAATTATATATATATATATATATATTGTTTCTTTTATAACCATGCATGGCCCATACCTTTCCCCATGCCAAAGCCCATACCCCTTTAGCATATAACTGCGTGTAAGCAAGATAGAACGAATTCGTTTTCTTTTTTTCAAATTCAAACCAAATTCAACGGCCGAAGTTGATCTGGACCACCAGAGGCCTAATTGAGCTCGACCTCAACTAAGATATTATTCGTCGTGCGGAGACATAGGCATCCCCGGTTGGTTTGGGTCGAAGCATGGCGAGGCAATCAATTTTTGGTCGTGACTTGGGGTGTTTTAGGTTCGGTTTGGGGGTGCTGCATACGCGTGCACGACAGTGGGATGGCATGAGCATGGAGGAAGGTGCAGGCGGCAGTGGCACACGGCTTGGCGATGTTCTGGCTCGTTCGATTGTTGAGCAAAAAAAAAATCGTGTGTTGCCTGGAAATATAGCGTGAGGGAGGGAGAAGCTAAGAAGAAGGTTAATTTAAGTTTAGTTTACTAAATTAATAAAAATAATAATTATATCAAATGTTTATTTATCTGTAGCTTTCTCGTACGAACTTCGAATCAAGCAAGATGAGTCGCGTTGCGATCGTATCGACAAAAGCTACGCTATGGAGCGGGATTTGATGGATTCGGAGCTAGTGAGAATTTCGGGTTAAAATTGAACCACTATTCAATTCTAATTTGAACCGAAATGTTGTGGCGACTATTAAGAATCAATCTGAGTTAATCTCACCTTTTTGGTTAATCAAAAAATTTATATTGTCAACAAAAATTATCTACCGGATGTTTGGATATTTATTTCTGATTGTTATTGATTGTTTAGATAATTTACTAATTATTATTAGTTGGATTGGATATATTCCCGCCTATGGAAGCGGATGAGACCCTATTACGTTCCCGTGTAAAAGCAGATGACCCTTTGTATACGAATCCCACCTCGAAGAGGTTGATTTATATTTTTTTGATTATATATTGTATTTGATGTGGGGGGATAGGTTGGAGGGATCTAATGGGATTCCTCACATTGTTGATTTTATTTTCATTATGGTGATATATGATTTGTTGAATGCCATATTGATGATATGGATATGATTTTGCTTAAATAGTGCTTTTGTAGCACCAAGCCTCATTTTTGGTATTTTAAAATGCTATACAATAGTGATTTGATCTAAAAGAGATTTCAAAGCGATTTTGAAAATCATATATGTTTTAAATAAGTAGTCTTGAATTATTGAAGGAGTAATTTATGTTAAAATCAAAGGTATGATTTTTGGATATCCTAAGTTAATAGTTTCATAAAATACTATTAAATAGAGATTTTCGACTGTAAATAAATATTTTTAAAATCTTAAAATAAATTCGTCTTTTATAATAAAGGGATATATTTAAAGGAAAATAGAAATATTTTGACATTAATATTTATTAACCATTTTATACAAAGTAATATATATATATATATATGTATGTATGTATGTATGTATATATATATATATATTTGTGTGTGTACATATATGAGGGATTAATTACAAATGTGAGATTTTGTAAATGTGATAATTTATAAAAGTAATATTTTACAAATGAAGTGAAGATTTGTAAAATCGTATTCTATTAATAAACGTATGAATTTATAAAAAGGGTTTATAAATTAAAGGAAGTTATTCTTGTTTAATAAATCGGTGAAATTAAATCAAACGGTGGATTTATTATAAGATACAAAATGATATTTGAGAAATAGTTCACTCTATTTTGGAAATTAAAGGCGAGGATAAATTTGGAATGTAAACGATATTTTATAAATTGGAAGAAATTTATAAAAGGATTTATCCATATAGAAGTAATGTTAAAAAGAATTGTGATTGACGTTTTAAATGAGACTTATGAATAAATGAGATTCATAAAGAAAATAAGTTATAAATGGAATTCATAAATAAATGGGTTTTATGAATGGAAGTTTTTTTATAAAATGGAAAGAGATTCTTAAATATAGATTTATAAATATTGTTATGACCGGGTTGAAGATTTAAGAATAGATATTTATCAAGGAAATATATTATGGTTATTCATGTTAATATTGCTTAAAGTTGTTTATAAATATTTAAATAATTTTGAAAGGTTAATTATTTAAATTATTAAAATGGTTTGAAATTAATAATAATGGTTATTAATAATATTTTGGTAATTTATTATTATTATTTATATGGTAAAGATTAACGATTGTTTATCCATAATGATTTGAATTATTAATTATTATTTTTAAGAGGTTAAAAGTTAATGATAATTATCTATTTATGACGTTTCGAGATTCATAAATAGATGGATATCTATAAACAAATTTTAGAAATGGGTTATAGATTTATAAAAAAGAATTTATAAATAATTGCATGGTCTTATAAGGGTTTAGACAGGACTTGAGAAATAATTTATATGTTGTTTATAAATGGTTTTAGAAATGTATAATGGATTTTATAAATGATTTTAGAATTTGGTAAAATGGAGATCTTTCTTAGTGTTTGGCAAATATACTCATACCATTGAGATAAGTATATAGATATTTTCTAAGTATTTAAAATATAAGGTGTAACGTCCCGTATTTTAACGGATCGACAAGTTCGACAGAATTTGGAATTTTAGAGTTTTTGAGCCATTTCAGATTTTAGGCGAAAATGGCTAAGTCCTGAGTCGTGAACGACTTAGTGTAAGTCGTGAGTCGTATACGACTTAGGGGATAGGAGCGACTCAGGGGTTTGGCTAGTTAAGGGTGTAAGGATAAGTCGTTTGAACGACTTAAGGGGTAGGCGCGACTTAAGGACTGGGCGAGATAAGGCTTAAGTTGTAGCAGTTAAGTCGTGACCGAGTTAAGGCGATGAGTCGTATCCAAGTCATCTGATGAGTCGTACCCAAGTCATCTGATGAGTCGTACCGTACCCAAGTCATCTGATGAGTCGTACCCAGTTATCTGATGAGTCGTACCCAGTTATCTGATGAGTCGTATCCCTGTTGTTTGATAAGTCGTAGAATGGGTTATCTCGTCTAACAGTTAAGTCGTGGACGAGTTAAGGGATGAGTCGTAAGCTGTTGAGTCGCGCGTAGGTGATAACTCGCGCAAGTGGATGAGTCGTAGCCATTGTGATGAGTCGTATACGAGTTAGTAGTTGAGTCGTCTAACCAAGTAAGGCGTGCGCATTTAAGTCGTAGACAGGGGGTCTGGTGAGTCGTAGGCGCATGCTATAAGTCGGAGACGACTTAGGAGATAGCTGTTTTGTCGTGAGTCATAGGATGAAGTGTGTTAAGTCGTTGAGTCGTAGGGCTTTGAGTCGTGAGTCGTAAACGACTCATGGAGGCAGACGAGATAGGGATTTCAGCTATAAATAGGAGAGTTTCTCTTCATTTTTGGGATCCGGATTTTGAAGCGACGAAGTGCTGCCATTTTGAGAGCTCGACTTCTACACTTCTTCACTTCTTTCCTCCACTCTAATCTAGTGCTTCCTTCCATCCAAATCAAAGATCAAGATTGAAGATTCAAGAGCTAAAGTTGAAGATCTTCATCTTTTCAAGAGAGATTTCATCGTTTGAAGCGGATTCGTGATAGATCAAGCTTGATCCTTCGCTGTCCAGATCTGAAGCGTATTGATTTGAGGTTGTTTAGGTGATTTGGTGAGTGGTGATTATCTCTCACACGGATCCAAAGGAGTATATCGGATCGTTGGCTCGATTTGGTGTTAAATAGAGATTTCCATGCATTTTCTTCATCCTAAGTGTAGATCCATATAGATCCATTGTTCATGATGATGTTACATCCATTTTATCATATGTTAACCTATGCAAGTTCATTCATCAAGTTTGTAGAGATATAATCCATGTTTTCATGCTTATTGGACTTTCAACTCTTTAATTACGAAAATGCCATTATTGTTATAATTGTCTACTTAGATCATTTTTGAATGCTTGATTGCTTGGATTGATGTTTGATTTGATTGATTGTTATGAACTAGATGATTGATGATTAGATTTAGATCGAAGGTGATTCAAAAGCTAAGGGAAAGGCTCTTGAATTGGGAAAGCTGCTCGTGGCATATGTAGCGGGATGTTGAAGCTCTTATGCATAGATTTGATGATGTGAAGTTGAGATGAGGCTTTGCAAGGATGTAATGAAGCGAGGCATCATATGATGAAGACTTGGTCTAATCCAGACGGGATCATTCCAAGCATGTTGATAACTCGATGATATGATTCGAGTTGAGGATAATGAATGGATATGAGAATAGTCGTCGAGGAGGATGACTAGGAGGCTTGGATAGCATCGTTGTTGAAGGTTCTAGCATGCTCTAAGCAAGAGTACGTTTGGGCAGATTCGATAGTCCCAACGGCCAACTGTCGATGGTCGAGTACTCTGGGCAGATTCGATAGTCCTAGGCACGGGCTGCGACGACGTGCGGGAGTTATGTCTAGAACCGGGGTTTCCATTAGCCCTTGACGGACGGCTGAAAGAATGTGCCGGTCATTCAATTAACGGTGATATCGAAGCAATGATAACAGTGATAGCCAGAGTCATGGATGTTTGGTTGTATCGTCATTCGGACTCAAGAGCGGTATTTTCTGGGTGCTTATCTGATTTAGGCCTTGGTACTCGGAAAGCATCGCCCTTGACTCGAGTGATAGTAGCCTTACTTTAAATTGTATGCTCTGCTATGTTTGCTTCTGCTTAGTGTGTGTTTGGGGGCTATCACTGTAGAATGAGGTTGGAGTGGGAGGGTTGTATTCCTATTCCTTTTCCTTTATGCTCTTTTGGTATGTTGTTAGTTAATTTACTGCTCACTAAGACTGTTGTCTGACTCAAGGCTTTATGTTTTTAATTCTTATTGCCTTGGGCTGTTCGTCCATTCTGGGATGGGCAGACTAGGTAGCAGGTGACAGGTGCTGTTCTCTTCTCACGATGCTGATATCGAAGACGAGCTAGAGGGTTGCATATTATCTTCTCATATGTACTGGATATTCCGCTGTTTTGTATTCTCTGAGAGATATGTAGTGAGGCTGGATGTATTGACTATGTGGATGCTTGTATTCAACTATTATGGAGTTTTATATGATGTCATTTTGTTCTGTAAAGCTTCACTATACATATGTTCTATTGTATTTTGTCCATGCGCTGTGAGTAATACGATAGATTCTGTTGTTTTAAATCTTACCTTGACAATCGTCCATGGTCGCCTGGCACACTTTACAGCGCTCTATCTTTAGATTCGGTGCAGGGGTCATGGACGGTCGTCACATTTGGTATCAGAGCATTGGTTAATCGATTTTACCCAACGCTCGTCGTCGTAACTACGTATGAGAGACGTAATTGTATTTTGATGGATGATTACTATATATAATATAGTAGCTTAGTAGAGTTTGAGTCTTTTATGCAGTTGTTTCTCTAGATGTTCTAATCATTCCTTTTTATAGATATTGAGAATGAGTCGAAGAGGGAGACCAGCTGCTAGGGAAGGCCGTGCTACTGAAGAGACTGCTGATTATGCAGCCATGTTCGAAGCTATGATGACTTCGATCATGAGGAGGATACCAGTTCCGGGGGCGGCAGTTGATGTTGGAGTTCAAGTTCAGACTCCGAAACCGGTGGATTTTGCTAAGTTGTGTAAGGACTACACTGCTCTTGGAGGAAAGGTTTTCTTGGGAACAGAATCAACTATCAAAGTCCAGAGATGGATAGATGCTTGTAGAAGGATCTTTGGTGATTTGGGAATTGATGATGCAACTAAGAGGAAGTTGGCATCAAGGCAGCTTCAAGGGAGAGCCTCTGATTGGTGGAACTCTATTACCATCAATACTGCGGAGGAAGAGATTACTTGGGAGCAATTCCAAGTCAGATTTGAAGCTAAGTTCATTTCTACAGCTCAGAAGTCTGTTCTGTTCAAGAGGTTTGTGGAGCTCAAGCAAGGTGGAAGATCTGTTCTTGAGTATGTTTCTGAGTTTGAAGCTTTGTCCAAGTATGCCCGGTCATATATTGAGTCTGCTTACCAGAAAAATGAGAAGTTTGTGACCGGCTTGGATAGTTATCTTGGGAGGCAGTTGGTGGATCATTTGGATGATTCATTTGAGAAGCTTGTGGAAAAAGCTCTCAGGCATGAGAGTCTATTTCCTAAGGATGGATCTGTTGTTGTTGTGACCAGGGAAGAGTCTAAACCCCAGCAGGGTGGAAATAAGAAGAGGAAGCAGCAGCAGCAGAAGGGTAAGGATGGCCAGAAGAAGCCGAAAGGCGAGGTGACTTGCTACAACTGTCAGCAGAAGGGCCATTTCTCGAAGGATTGTAAGAATCCTAAGGTGCCGATGAAGTGTCATAACTGTGACAAGCCGGGGCATTTCAGGAAGAATTGTCCAGAACCAAGGAAGGACAGGCAGATTGTGCAAGCCTATGCTTTAGGAGCTGTTCCGTCGTCTTCGAAAGCTCCTACTGCTGAAGAGAAGGGAAAGAGTGTGGTTGTTCAAGGTACTCTTTTCCTATGTGGTGTTCCAGTTAGAGTTCTGTTTGATACTGGAGCGTCGCATTCATTTGTTTGTAGTGAACTCGTAGGCCAGTTAGGTTTGGCACCGGATATTGTTGATAGGCCATTGGTTGTGACTAATCCAGTTGGGGGTTCGTCTTGTTTGTGTATGTTATGCCGAGGTCTAGTTGTGTCAAGTCATGGTTGCTCTTTTGTTTGTGATTGCTTTGTTCTGAACTTTGCGGGGTTCGAAATTATTTTGGGTATGGACTGGCTTAGGAAGTATGCGGCTAAGGTTGATTGTGAGAGGCTGGAGGTGACAGTCGAGAATGTGGAGGGGCGAAAGATTGTGATACGATGTAAGCATGAGGAAGGCGTCTTCATGAGCTTCATGTATTCGCTAGTTGTTCCACGGGATGGACTGTCTTTAGTGCCAATCGCAAATGGATTCGAGGATGTCTTTGACGAAGTCAAAGGGTTGCCGCCGCATAGAGAGATCGAGTTTCATATAGATCTAGTTGAAGGAGCCAGACCTGTTGTGATGCCTCTTAGGCGGATGGCGCCTAGGGAACAACAGGAGTTGAGGGTGCAAGTTGATGACCTTTTACAGAAAGGATTCATTCGGCGTAGTGTGTCCGAGTGGGGTGCACCAGTTGTGTTTGCAACCAAGGCAGATGGGTCGTTGAGATTGTGCGTCGATTATCGTGAGCTGAATAAAGTGACTAAGAAGAACAAGTATCCATTGCCGAGAATAGATGACTTGTTTGATCAGCTTCACGAGGCTAAGGTGTTTTCTCAGATGGATTTGGCAACGAGATTTCACCAGTTGAGGGTGGCTAAGGATAGTGTACCGAAGACTGCTTTTAGGACACCATCCGGTTTCTTTGAGTGGCTGGTAATGCCGTTTGGATTGACTAACGCGCCAGCATATTTTGTGGATCTTATGAATAGAGTGTTCAGAGATCAGTTGAACAAGTTCGTACTTGTGTTCGTGGATGATATTCTGATTTATTCCAGAACGGAAGAAGAGCACAAGACGCACTTGCGTATGGTTTTGGAAATCTTGCGGAAACATCAGCTGAAGGCTAAGTTTTCGAAGTGTCACTTCTGGAAGAGTGAAGTGAGGTTCTTAGGCCATGTGATTTCTGGAAATGGAATAGCGGTTGATCCCGCTAAGGTGGCAGCAATCCAGGATTGGGTTAGACCTAAGAATGCATCTGATGTGAGAAGTTTTCTTGGATTAGCAGGATATTATCGACGGTTTATCAAAGACTTCTCCAAGATAGCTGCACCATTAACAGGATTGACGAAGAAAAACCAAGTGTTCAGTTGGGATGTTAAGTGTGAGCAAGCTTTCGGAATCCTGAAAGAGAGATTGACGAGTGCTCCTGTTTTGACTATTCCTAGTGGGAATGATGAGATGGTGGTTTACACCGACGCATGTGGTACTGGACTTGGAGCAGTGCTGATGCAGAAGGATAAAGTTGTTGCGTATGCCAGTCGACAACTGAAGCCGCATGAAAGGAATTACCCAACTCATGATTTGGAATTAGCGGCGATTGTATTTGCTCTGAAGATGTGGAGGCATTATCTATTGGGAGTTCGATTCGAGTTGTTTACAGATCATAAATCTTTGAAGTATCTTTTCTCCCAAAAGGATTTGAATCTTCGGCAGCAACGTTGGCTAGAGTTTTTGGCATCATATGATTTTGGTATAGCTTATACTCCGGGAAAAGGTAACGCAGTGGCAGATGCGTTAAGTCGAAGACATGCAGGATTGGGAGCCATGTTTTCTGAATGGAAGAATCTCGAGTATTTAGTTGGATTTGACTTCAGGCCTAGATGCAAATTGGAACCTGAGATGTTGGCAAACTTATCAATAAGACCCACTCTTGTGGAAAGGATTGGTGAGAGCCAAAAGCGAGATGATAAGCTTGTCAAGATTATCCGTGAATTGGAATCTGGATTGGATCCAGAAAGGGATAAAGGATTCGAGGTCGATCGAGAGGGTTGGCTTCGGAAGCAAGGACGACTAGTTGTTCCCGATATAGATGAATTGAGGAGTGAAGTTCTGAAGTAAAGTCATCACTCGAAGTTGACAATTCATCCAGGTGGAAATAAGATGTATCGGGATATGAGGAGAACCTACTACTGGGAAGGTATGAAGAAGGATGTTGGAAATTTTATTTCCAAATGTATGAACTGCCAGTTGGTAAAAGCCGAACAGAAGAAGCCAAGTGGATTGCTTCAGCCATTAGAAGTTCCTACATGGAAGTGGGAACAAGTGTCGATGGATTTTATCGATGGATTGCCTAGAACCAGAACGGGAAATGAAGGGATTTGGGTCATTGTGGATCGTCTGACTAAGAGTGCACGATTCATTCCTGTTCGATCGACTAGGACTGCATCAAAGTTGGCTGAGTTGTATGTTAAGTGGATAGTTCGTTTCCATGGTATTCCGAAAAGTATAGTGAGCGATCGAGACCCATTGTTCACTAGTGGATTTTGGAAGAGCTTCCAGGAAGTCTTAGGAACCGAGTTGTGTTTGAGTACAGCTTATCATCCCCAAACAGATGGTCAGACCGAGAGAGTCAACCGAGTTTTGGAAGATCTTCTCAGAGCATGTGTTTTGGACTTCGGAGGATCATGGGAAGATCACCTTCATTTGGTGGAGTTTGCGTACAACAACAGTTACCAGTCAAGCATTGGTATGGCACCGTATGAGGCATTGTATGGAAGACCGTGTAACTCTCCAACAAGTTGGTTGGAAACTGGAGAAAAGCTGATGCTTGGGCCAGAGATGATTCGTCAAACTTCAGATTGTATAGAGATCATTCGGCAACGAATGAAGGCAGCCCAAGACCGTCAAAAGAGTTATGCTGATAAGCGTCGAAAGGATTTGGAATTCGACGCAGGAGATATGGTTTTTGTGAAGATTTCTCCACTAAAGAATGTTATTCGATTCGGGAAGAAAGGAAAATTGACTCCGAGATTTGTTGGACCATTCCCGATCATCGAGCGAATTGGAAAGCTCGCCTATAGGTTGGAGTTACCTGAGAAGATGTCGGGTGTGCACAATGTTTTTCATGTATCATATCTACGGAAGTATGTGCACGACTCGAATACAGTGGTTTCTGCTGATAGCTGTGAAGACTTCGAAGTTGATCCAGTCGATAGAAGACCTCGTAAGCCGCTTCGTGTTGTTGAAACCGACACGAAACAGCTTAGGAGGAAGGTAGTTAAGTTGCTCAAGATACAATGGAGTGACGATGATAACGACTGTACGTGGGAGGTGGAAGAGAGGATGAAGGCAGCTCATCCTGAACTCTTCAAGGTATGGCCCTAAGGTGTCGTATCATCTAACAACATTGTAACTTGTTCTAAGTCTTAGAATTCTGTACGCTAAGCTAGAATTGGATGCATGGTTTGCTGATTGTTATGGTTGGTAGGCGTACAGAATAGTCTTCGATTGCTTTGTTTGTTTGGAATTTCGGGGGCGAAATTCCTAAGGGGGAGAGAATGTAACGACCCGTATTTTAACGGATCGACAAGTTCGACAGAATTTGGAATTTTAGAGTTTTTGAGCCATTTCAGATTTTAGGCGAAAATGGCTAAGTCCTGAGTCGTGAACGACTTAGTGTAAGTCGTGAGTCGTATACGACTTAGGGGATAGGAGCGACTCAGGGGTTTGGCTAGTTAAGGGTGTAAGGATAAGTCGTTTGAACGACTTAAGGGGTAGGCGCGACTTAAGGACTGGGCGAGATAAGGCTTAAGTTGTAGCAGTTAAGTCGTGACCGAGTTAAGGTGATGAGTCGTACCCAAGTCATCTGATGAGTCGTACCCAAGTCATCTGATGAGTCGTACCCAAGTCATCTGATGAGTCGTACCCAGTTATCTGATGAGTCGTACCCAAGTCATCTGATGAGTCGTACCCAGTTATCTGATGAGTCGTACCCAATTATCTGATGAGTCGTATCCCTGTTGTTTGATAAGTCATAGAATGGGTTATCTCGTCTAACAGTTAAGTCGTGGACGAGTTAAGGGATGAGTCGTAAGCTGTTGAGTCGCGCGTAGGTGATAACTCGCGCAAGTGGATGAGTCGTAGCCATTGTGATGAGTCGTATACGAGTTAGTAGTTGAGTCGTCTAACCAAGTAAGGCGTGCGCATTTAAGTCGTAGACAGGGGGTCTAGTGAGTCGTAGGCGCATGCTATAAGTCGGAGACGACTTAGGAGATAGCTGTTTTGTCGTGAGTCATAGGCTGAAGTGTGTTAAGTCGTTGAGTCGTAGGGCTTTGAGTCGTGAGTCGTAAACGACTCATGGAGGCAGACGAGATAGGGATTTCAGCTATAAATAGGAGAGTTTCTCTTCATTTTTGGGATCCGGATTTTGAAGCGACGAAGTGCTGCCATTTTGAGAGCTCGACTTCTACACTTCTTCACTTCTTTCCTCCACTCTAATCTAGTGCTTCCTTCCATCCAAATCAAAGATCAAGATTGAAGATTCAAGAGCTAAAGTTGAAGATCTTCATCTTTTCAAGAGAGATTTCATCGTTTGAAGCGGATTCGTGATAGATCAAGCTTGATCCTTCGCTGTCCAGATCTGAAGCGTATTGATTTGAGGTTGTTTAGGTGATTTGGTGAGTGGTGATTATCTCTCACACGGATCCAAAGGAGTATATCGGATCGTTGGCTCGATTTGGTGTTAAATAGAGATTTCCATGCATTTTCTTCATCCTAAGTGTAGATCCATATAGATCCATTGTTCATGATGATGTTACATCCATTTTATCATATGTTAACCTATGCAAGTTCATTCATCAAGTTTGTAGAGATATAATCCATGTTTTCATGCTTATTGGACTTTCAACTCTTTAATTACGAAAATGCCATTATTGTTATAATTGTCTACTTAGATCATTTTTGAATGCTTGATTGCTTGGATTGATGTTTGATTTGATTGATTGTTATGAACTAGATGATTGATGATTAGATTTAGATCGAAGGTGATTCAAAAGCTAAAGGAAAGGCTCTTGAATTGGGAAAGCTGCTCGTGGCATATGTAGCGGGATGTTGAAGCTCTTATGCATAGATTTGATGATGTGAAGTTGAGATGAGGCTTTGTAAGGATGTAATGAAGCGAGGCATCATATGATGAAGACTTGGTCTAATCCAGACGGGATCATTCCACGCATGTTGATAACTCGGTGATATGATTCGAGTTGAGGATAATGAATGGATATGAGAATAGTCGTCGAGGAGGATGACTAGGAGGCTTGGATAGCATCGTTGTTGAAGGTTCTAGCATGCTCTAAGCAAGAGTACGTTTGGGCAGATTCGATAGTCCCAACGGCCAACTGTCGATGGTCGAGTACTCTGGGCAGATTCGATAGTCCTAGGCACGGGCTGCGACGACGTGCGGGAGTTATGTCTAGAACCGGGGTTTCCATTAGCCCTTGACGGACGGCTGAAAGAATGTGCCGGTCATTCAATTAATGGTGATATCGAAGCAATGATAACAGTGATAGCCAGAGTCATGGATGTTTGGTTTTATCGTCATTCGGACTCAAGAGCGGTATTTTCTGGGTGCTTATCTGATTTAGGCCTTGGTATTCGGAAAGCATCGCCCTTGACTCGAGTGATAGTAGCCTTACTTTAAATTGTATGCTCTGCTATGTTTGCTTCTGCTTAGTGTGTGTCTGGGGGCTATCACTGTAGAATGAGGTTGGAGTGGGAGGGTTGTATTCCTATTCCTTTTCCTTTATGCTCTTTTGGTATGTTGTTAGTTAATTTACTGCTCACTAAGACTGTTGTCTGACTCAAGGCTTTATGTTTTTAATTCTTATTGCCTTGGGCTGTTCGTCCATTCTGGGACGGGCAGACTAGGTAGCAGGTGACAGGTGCTGTTCTCTTCTCACGATGCTAATATCGAAGACGAGCTAGAGGGTTGCATATTATCTTCTCATATGTACTGGATATTCCGCTGTTTTGTATTCTCTGAGAGATATGTAGTGAGGCTGGATGTATTGACTATGTGGATGCTTGTATTCAACTATTATGGAGTTTTATATGATGTCATTTTGTTCTGTAAAGCTTCACTATACATATGTTCTATTGTATTTTGTCCATGCGCTGTGAGTAATACGATAGATTCTGTTGTTTTAAATCTTACCTTGACAAACGTCCATGGTCGCCTGGCACACTTTACAGCGCTCTATCTTTAGATTCGGTGCAGGGGTCATGGGCGGTCGTCACATAAGGATTGTGAATATATCTTTGTAAAAGTACTTAGATACAAGCATTTACAAGACGGTTTAAATTAATAAAAAGATTAATTAAGGAGGCTTAGTGTAGCTTGGTGCTTAACCAAATGTTGGTTTTTCCTATGGAATTAATCCCTAATTGAATGTTTGTTATTTGATGGTTAAATAACAGACTATCGAATTTGGACCCAAATGTAACTTTGGAAATATCTAGGAGAAACGCGTGAGTTATGTGGCACACCCATCTCCAATGATGATGTACTATGCGTATAAATCTCGTTTCATTCTCCTAGGACAATGATAAGGAAATCCATCCATTAATGGTTAGGAAATGATCTCTGACCTTATCTTTGACTGTTTATTTCCTAAAGAACTGAGGTTGAGTTTACCAGAAACTGTCAAATATTGTATCGAAGAGACCGGGATCGGATATGTTATCCGAAAACCACTTCAATTCAACTCCAACATTCGAAGTGAAGACATCTTTGAAGATGATGTAATTGGAGACTGTGTTCTCAATCGTTTCATTTAGTCCCATAACGAACTTGTATGGATGAATTTTTGTATTGCATTAGTTTCCTAAAGAGAAATATTAGCATTCCAAGATAGTTTGCTTGGAGGAAATGTTAAGAGCTAGCCTCTTCAAGCCTCATACCAAGGAAATGAATAAAGCATGGACATGCGGCAGGGCTAAGTGAGTTGCACTCAAGTGGGGTATGATCATCCCAAGTCTAGAGCGATATTGGTGTATGCTTCAGGATCCCATTGTGTAGTTGTTGATTGCAACCAATGGGTGATCATATTCGGTGCTACTCGAGAAGAGGGTAATGCCGGTCTTGAGTAGCAGAGGTGCAATGTGTTGTAGCCTCCTGTACATTTTATCTAGAGGTGTACGGATTCGGTGGGTAGACCCTTACCCTTTCATAGTTTGAATTCATTCTCCAATATTAGCCTTTGGTTTTGGTTGTAGAATCTAGCATGCTGGAATTTAATTAATGTAACAATTTCGGCTATGTTAGTAAATACTTGTGTATTAGACATTATTATAATATCAGAGGATTTCATATGAAATGTTTTGCTCATCGTAAGGTAAAAACCCATATGTATTTATGTGCGGCGTGGCCTTACAAGATACTTTTGATTTCCAAAGGTTTTCTATAACTTTTAAATCGAATTGGGTGTGTTTTCTCATGCTAGTTTTCCAGACTGACTCGGGTGTTATTTTATTATAATGCTCGGGTCGGACCGTGCATATTTACAGATTGCTTTAGATGCAATGGAGCTCAAGAGATGTGTTGGAGGTCTTCAAGGCGTATACATATATATGTTTATTTTCTATTGTTTCGTTGTTGAATTAATCAGCAACGGTGAAGACAGAATGTTAAACTGTCCATGCTGATGATTGTGATTGTCCTTGTACTTTGATGGATGTACGTATATAACAGTTTCTCTTTTGTAAAGTTAATCGATATTATATTATATATTGTTCCGCTGCGATTGTGAGATTCTGTGTTGTTTTAGTTTCTTTTCTTCTTCTTTCTTCTTTCTTTCCCTTAACTATCCGTCTTTCCATTCGATTTGGGTTGGACATGTGTGGTTTATTGTCATCTTGAATTGCATGGAAAAGTGGGTCGTTACAACATGGTATAAGAGCTTAGGTTGAGCGAACACCTAGGCTTTGGTGGGAATTTACTCATTTTAGATAGGGTAAGCAAGACCCTAGGATGAGTTTGAGTGTATATATATGAGCACGTATTTGTTAGTTACTATAAAAAAATTTCTATTGTGCTAATTTATCTGTTGAGTGGCTTATGAATTCTAGTCAGTGAGTGGGATCCCGCGATATCGATAGGGGTTTCTAAACACTTAAATAAGGCAAACCGACATAGTGTTTATTATAGTGGGTAGATGAAATAATTTTACCTAAATTATATTTTATATATAAAAAATAATATTTTTTTTAAATTATTATCGTTATAAATGTGTGTTTGGTTGTCAAAGAATGATAATATTTAATTATTATCATTTACTGTTTGATGTTTGTTGTTTTAATAAAGGTTGTGATTATTATAATCTGAACAAAGAAAAAATTTGTGAATATGTTACATAAGAAAATAAATTTATAAGTATAAATGATAGAATATTGATTATACTTAAATAATCAACAATTGTGAATAGAATTACATAAGAAGTGTTATTTTATAAATATGATTTATAAACGTGATTTATAAATGGAATTGCCTAAGTATATTTATAAATATGATTTGTTAATAAAATTGATTTGTTAATAAATTTGGACTCAAACAAGAAGTTAGAGAATTTAAAACCCATTGATTTGGAAATTATTTTGCAAAGGTTTGGAAAAATAATAATAGAATTATTTGAAAATATTTTTTTATAAATATTTTAAAATGGAATTTAAAGGGAATAGAAAGCACTAAACTCACTTTAGTCGCTGAAAAATAATTCCAGTGATGACTACAACATCATCAGTATTCATTTTCAAGTTTTTAAGCAAGGAATTGCTACCATCGAAGCTTTGTTTTAGATTCCAGAAGTTTAATTGATATATAAATTGTTATATATATATATATATATATGGTTTAAAAATGATTAAAAATAAAACCAGGTGTTCAAAACTTGAAATTTTATCTAAATGTTTTGAGAAAACCTATGATAATAAGTTTTTGAACTTATAATTGGAAATAGTATAGATAAGAAAAGAAGTTTGGAATCGAGATATGAAAATAAAATTTAACTTAGGTTAAGTTAAATAAATTGAATAAAGAATTAAATGAAATTGAAATGGGATTTATATTGAATTGGATAAAATAATGAAATGAATATATACTTAAGTCGTAAAATGATTTTATAACCTTGAACTGCTGATATAGTATGTGAATACACTTGAATCAAATAAATTTTGATGGAATTTTAAGTAAATAAGTCTGTGTAACTTATAGATTTGAGAAATATTGAGCTAAAAATAAATTTTAAATTTGTTAAATGTGAATGTTAGGGAATGATAAACATAAATTGAGATAGGTAATTAAATTTGACTTAAGTTAAGTTAAATGAGATAATTTTGAAATGAAATTTAACTAAAGCAAAGTTAAATGAAATTTAATTTGAATTTGATTTGTAAAGAATTAATGAAATGAACTAATAAAATAAATTAGTGAAATGGAAATGAACTTGAGTTATAAAATGAAATTCCACTTAAGTTATAAATTGAATTGAATACGTTTGAAATGTTGTTTGCTAGAAATAAATAAAATTGATTGTAGTAATGAAATAAATTAGTGAAGTAAACTAGTAAAATGAAATAATGTAACGAATGAATTGAATTGAGCTAATGAAATGAATTAGTGGATTGAATATGGTTTAAAATGTTGTTTAATAGAATTGAACGTGAACTTAAGTTGTGAAGTAAAAGTAAACACTAGAAGTGTTATATAAAAAAAATGTTTGTAAAAAAACTTTAGTAAATGATTTTATAGAATGGATGTTAAGTGCTGCTAGTATTAAAGAAATATACTAAGTGAATTTAATATGGAATGAAATGTTGTTAAACATAAATTGAATTTAAAGTGAATATTAATAATTGAATGTTAATGAATGGAATGTAAGTGAAATTAATATGAATAATGAAATGCGGTTTAAATTGAATGCAGACTAAATGGATGTGAATAGATGGGTGTAAGAAAAATCAATGATAATAATTGAATTTGATGTAAATCAATTGAATGCAAATGAATTGAATGAAGATTGATTTAGTATAGATTAATGGGATGCACATTTATATGGAATGTACATTAATTGGCATGAATGAATTGGATATGAATAAATTCCATGTAAATAAGAAATTTAAATAAGTGAATGTAAGTGAATTGTTGTTAACTTTAAATTGAATGTAATTAAAGTGAGTGTTAATAATTGAATGTAAATCAATTGAATGGGAATAAATTGAAACAAATCAATAGTAGGTTAATATGAAATGGAAGTATATAATATTGACATTTGGAAATGCAAATTTATATGATGACAAATAAATTGGATGGATGTCATTTGTTTAATAAGTTCTCTTGTTACATTCACTAAAATTGCATATAGTTATAGTATAGTCTATGTTATATAGTGAAATTATTTTCTATGTACATATTCTCATTATTGTTGAGTGATTAATAGGTGTGGATGGCGTATGCTTCGCATTTGGAGCTCGCTTTTGCATTATATTGGTTGTATATGCTTGCTAATGCTAATAATAAGGTACACATCTCGGATTACATATCGTATTTTTATATTTTTCCCTACGAGATGCCTCATCCTCGAAGATGAGATGTATATTTGCGATTATATATATATATTGTAAAATTTTATGATCGAGCCGCAAAAAGGAGATGCTGGAGAAATTTTTCGAAAATTTAAGGCGTTAGAAATTTTTTGAGAATTTTTGAAATTTTTTGATAACTAGATATTTGGATTTTGGTTTATAACTTTGAATGGTATTAGTTAGTGACTATGAATTGATTTGAAAGACTTACAAAAAAATTGTATAAGAAGTTTCAACTAATTGACTTTGTAAGGTTAAAAGGTTTAAAGGAATTTGGTAATCTATTTCAACTAATTATTTTGAAGATTAAATGGTTTGGGCATTTTCCTTACTTGGTAATTTCGGGGATGAATTTCTTTTTATGGGGGAGAGTGTAACGACCCAGAATTTTAGTAATTTGAATTTAGAATATTTACTTTATTTTAAATATTGAAACGTTAATTTTATAAATTAAATAACTTTAATTTCAAATATAGCGATTTATTTGATAATTAAATTGTTAAATTTGAATATTTGAAATTGTTTAATTAATTTCACCTTATATTTAATGTGAATTTAAATAATTTTGAAAGTTGATTTAAATTCTATTTGAATAAGAAGGAAGACGGTAATTTGGATTTAAAAATGATTAAATTGAAATTGGAAATCACTCATTTTAATTAACGTGTAAAAATGGCCTTCTAGGGCATTATCTCGGATTTTGACGAAACCAGTTTTATCGAATCCGTAATAGTGAATTATTGTATGCCGTCGAATTTAGTAGTAATCGGACGTATTGTTTGGTCATGCGAGTTCGAAACGCGTAGAAATTAATTTCAGAAATAAATAAATAACCGGGTTTCAAAATCTATCTTCTATATATGATGGAATTGGGCCTCGAGACCTATTCTATTGTGTTCAAAATAGGGGTATAACATATAGGATACTAGGCGGAACACATCGTTTGGAGTCGAGATTTTAGGACCTTTATTTATGAACATTATAAAATTAAATTTTATATATATATATATATATTCTTTTATAACCATGCTTGGCCCATACCTTTCCACATGCCTAAGTGTAACATCCCCTACTAGAGGCCCAAAGCTAAGCGCTATATATGATGCAGTCATCTATAGTATTATCATCCGGCGACTAAATACGGCTATGTTAATGTTATCCATAATATCAGAAGCACTTGAATATGAAACAAAACCACAGATTTGAAAAAACAACATTTCTGATTACATTTCAAAACACATGTTTCACATTCAAATTACATAATCCCATAATCGTTTCCCAAGTTTAGATAAAATATAATTATTACATAAATACGCCAAGAGCGACATATGATGATGTTCCTTTGGTTGACCAGAGTAATATATAGTCATATCTGACTTAATACATACAGCGGAAACTAACAAGATAAAAAACCAACTCCTAAATAACTATCCATCGGCCTCCTGCTCATCTTCGGTAGCTTTGTTCGTCATCCTACTAGAAACCTGTAAACCTCAACCCTCATCCTACTCAAATGAATTTTGAGCACCCAAGAGTTTAAGGGGAAAACATAAACTTCGAGTCAGACTTAAAGCCTGGTGTGAATGATACTATACGTCTTGGTTATTTTATATTAAGTTAGACCACACCGCTTAGCGCAACGTGTTTCCACTCACTAACATCCTTTTAAAACATATCTTTTGCAAACCTTTATCCTGCAACCAAAATAGGTTAAAACTATAAAGTATTATCATGTAAACATGCATATCAGGTGACAAATGGACTATCTGTCCGAACACTATAGTTTTGTTTGGCTAACTACTAGCCTTAGGCTGATTCGGGCCTACTAGACAAAATCTAACACCTATTAGATACTCATCTTCTGGACGGTCTGTCCCTAACTTATCTTCTTCCAAGGTCATTTGATCCTAATGGTTTCGCAGGCTCACCAATAACCTATCTCTGTACAAATATATTCCTTTCTGTGTGGAACATCATTATAGTATTACATATGGCAAAGCTCCACATACTAGAAATTTGGACTAAATTGGCTAGGGGCTATTAGTTAATGTATAGGGCACGACCCTATACCAGTCCCATCTGTTATATAAATATCTGAGTCATTTTACTTAGGGTAATCTTCCCTTAAATTTTCCTTGAAAACTTTTTCTTCTCAAATTGATTTAAAACCTTTTTATCAAACTTAAACAAGGAAAATATATATTCTATGCTTTACACAAAATCACCTTACCATGTTATATATATATATATATATACTTTACACAAATCCTTACTGATGAAAACATTTAAACCTTGGAAAGTACCGCTTTCGAATCCATTGAAAGTATCCCTTTCAAAACCAAGTAACCCTTTTATAACCTAGGCCGAAAGGCGAAACATTGCTTTTGAAACCATTCATAATCTCCTTTCAAAAACCTTGCAAAACATCACATTCGAGAACTTTAAAACCTTAGATATCCTTCTTTTAAAACACTTTAACGTTACCTTTCGAAAACATTGGAAACCTTCCTTTCAAACCTTTCGAAACAATTGGGGAACAACCCCTTCAAAACTTTCTTTAAACCTTTCGAAAGCATCAGACCTTTATTAACAACAACCTTTCGAAAGCATTTGGTTTCAATTAAAAACATATGGAAACCTTTCGAAACCATTCAAAATTAACTCCTTCGAAACCATTGGGTTCTACCTTTAACATAACAAAAGGGTCATTAAAACATTTAAGTCGAAAGCACTCTTTCGAAAGCTATTCCTAAGTAAAGAAGTGATGGTGTCGAAACTAATCTTTCCAAAAGCATTAGAGAAGTGGCTAATTTTTAAAAGCAAAGTTACCCTTTCGAAACCACTGACTTCGAAAGGTAGAAAGCGGCAACTAGGGGTTCGACCCTTTCAAAAGCATTTACTTAAAACAAAAGGCGCAAACCATTCGAAACCGTTCCTTTAAAACAGTTAGACCTAGTTGACAGCCAACTAAGTCGAAAGCATATCCTTCGAAAGCAAAGCAGGCGCATTTTCATTTAAAAGCAAAGCAAGGCTTTGACCCTATTGGAACCCAACGTTTCTACAATGTACTTTCACCTAAGTCCAATTCATTTCATACCAAGTATATTGATACCATGCGCATTGGTTTCGATGCCGATGCTGGTGGAGCTACTCAATCGCCCTATGCCGAAAGAGGCAAAACATGCCAAAAGCATGTAAAATATGTTTTTAACTTTAAAAGGAAATACTTTTCAACTAACCTACCGTGTTTGTCAAAAATTTATTGGTTTCAAATTTTCTTTTCTAAAAGTGCTACCAAAATTTCAGAAGTAAACAATTTAATTTATTTACAAAATACCCCTTCTCCTTTTATAAATATATAAAACATTCAAGTCCCATACCTTAGATAATTTTATATATCCATTAAAACACTTAGGAAAATTCTTCAAAAATTCCATAAAATCATTTTTAATACGTCTTCTAACATATATAAATTTCAGACCCAAAACATATATTATTTAGCTGTAAATAATTTTAAACCCAAATAATTATTTTCTTCATTAAAAAATTAATATAAAATCCACATTGACTCAAAAAATTACGAAAATTAAAACCCATCTCTAAAATATCATTTTTGATCTAAATCTAAATTCGCAAGGCATTTGGATGTCATTTAATAGGTTTTTCACATTAAAACTTATCATAAAATCTATGTGAATAAGCATAAATCATCAAAAATCATATATAAACATTTAATCATTCAAAAACATGGCAAAATCTTGCAAAACACTTCGGTTTAACCTTGAAACCAAAAACAATTTGAAAACAAGAGATGTACTCATGATTCACCTTAGCTTATAGATTAAAGAGTTTGAGATTTGAATGGATTAAGTTGATTAATCTTCTTCCTTTAGCTTTTTCTTCCTCTTGTTCTTGCTATTGGTGGCCGACCTCTATTTGTTTATTTATTTATTTCGCAAATGAATCTGTAGAACATACACGGCTAAGGGTTTAGTGTATTAGAATGCTCTCTTTTCTATTTACCCCTTTACTATTTCATTTTAATTCATTTGTTTAATAAGGCACGCTACCCCTACATTAATCACAAATCTCAATCCCCTAATCATCACATTATTTTTAATTTAGATAATTAAATATCCTAAATAATGTTACTAAAAATTAGGGTCGTTACAAACTCCCATCTTTAAAGAATATTGTCCTCAAAATTACGATAAGGTTCACAACAAATCAATCAAAAAGATAAAACATACCATCAAACAAATCTGGATAAGCGTCTTTAATCCTATTCTCGGTCTCCCAAGTACAGTCTCTCTCATCGTCGCTCCACTGGACTTTCACTAATCTGACTGTCTTGTTCCTTAGCCCTTCTCATCTCTCGCAAATATACAAATCGACTTTCTAACTATAGTCAAGTCTGGTTCTACTACTAAATCATCTAACACGGTCGGTGCTATAGTAGTCTCCAGGTCTTTAACACACCTCCTTAGATGAGATACATGGAAAACATCATGGACTCTTGCTAAGCTATTTGGTAACTCTACCCTATATGCGAGTTTCTTGATCCTCTCTAAAATAGGAAAAGGTCCAACGAATATCGGTGTCAACTTCCCTGATTTCTCGAATCTAATCACCCTCTTCATCGGTGAAACCTTAACAAATAAATGATATCCAACAAAGAACTCTAAGTCTTTCCGCATTCTATCTACATAACTCTTCTACCTAGACTTATCCTTCATTCTAGCTCGAATCAACTCCATCTTCTCTGCAGCTTCTCTCACTAAATCTGGACCAAGAACCAGCCTATCCCCGGTCTCTATCCAAACTTACGGGAGATTTGCATGCCTTCCATACAAAGCTTCAAATGGTACCATCCCTATACTAGTCTGATAACTGTTGTTATAAGATAACTCAACTAAGTGTGGATGGTCCTCCCATGATCCCCCAAAATCTAACACACAAGCTCGTAAAAAATCCTCCAAGATTTTGTTAACCCTTTCTGTTTGCCTATCGGTCTATGGATGGTAAGCGGTACTCATCTTGAGCTTGGTTCTTAAAATCTCCTGTAGACTCTTCTAGAACTTACTAGTGAACAAAGAATCTCTATCACTTACTATACTACTAGGAATTCCATGCAGTCTAACCACATTCTTCATAAACAACTTAGCCAAAACAGGTGCCGTCCTAGTTGACTTATCTGGAATGAAATGGGCACTCTTTGTCAATCTATCCACTATGACCCATATGCTTTCATTTCCTCTACTATATCTAGGCAACCCGTCTATAAAATCCATAGAAATAGAATCCCATTTCCATACCGGAATATCCAGTGGATGAAGCAACCCACTTGGCTACTGATGTTCGGCTTTTACCTGTATGCAGTTCAGACACTGCTTCACCCATAAACCTACATCCCTCTTCATACATTCCCAGAAGAAACTTCTTTTCATATCATGATACAACTTAGTTCCACCTGGGTGAATAGTGAACTTCAAATGATGGCATTCCTACAAAACTTCCTTCCTTATGTTTCCTACATTTGGAACACATAACCTCCCTTTCTTTCTCAACCACCAATTCTAGTCAAGACTAAAATCCTTCAAGTCATCGCTCTCTGTTCCATCTCTTGACTTCTTGATCCGTTCAACTAACACTGGTCCTCCTCCTTTTCAGAAGCAATCTTTTTTATCAACATCAGTTGAACTTCTAAATAAGAAAACACGGCAGTTTCTCAACTAGACCTAGCCTCAGATCTCCTTTAAACTCTACAAGTCGTCAATGCTTTTAAATCCTTCCACTCGACTATCATTGCCAACACTGCATTCTGGTGTTTTCTGCTAAGTGCATCTGCCACCTTATTACCTTTCCCTGGTGTGTACTCAATCCCAAAATCATAAGAAAAAATAAACTCTAACCATCTTTGCTGTTTCATGTTCAGCTGCTTCTGAGAGAACAAATACTTCAACGACTTATGATCCGTATATAGCTCAAACCTCTCTCCCAAAAGGTAATGTCTCCACACCTTCAACGCAAAAATCACTACAGCTAACTCCAAGTCATGGGTTGGGTATCTAACCTCATGCGGTTTAAGTAGTCGAGAAGCATAGGTAATCACTTTACCTCTCTGCATCAACACAGCTAATTATCCAGTTCCACACGCATCTGCATATACTTCCAAATCCCGATTCCCTTCTAGAACAACCAATACAGGTGCATGGGTCAATAAGTGTTTCAAGCTTTGGAATGCTTCCTCACACTTATTGGTCCAAAAAACCTTCACATCCTTTCCAGTTATCTTGGTCACCGGTGCTACTATACGCGAAAAATCCTTAATGAACCTCCAATAATACCCAGCTAATCCAAGAAAACTCTTTATCTCAGTCACTGCCTCTCGTCTCTTCCAATTATTCATCGCTTCAATTTTAGTCAGATCTATAGACAGCCCTTTCTCTAAGACTACATGACCAAGAAACTTCACTTCCTTCTTCCAGAAATGACACTTCGAAAACTTTGCCTTCAGCTGATGCTGCCTCGGCGTCTCAAGCACCACTCTAAGATGAACTTCATGCTACTTCTCATCCTTAGAGTATATCAAGATATCATCTATAAAAACCAACACGAACCTATCCAAGTGCTCTTGGAAAATTCAGTTCATCAGATTCACAAAGAATGTCGGCACATTAGTTAGTCCGAATGGCATAACTAACCATTCGTACAGTCCATATCTGGTCCTAAACGCCATCAAACGTATACTATCTTCTGCTACTCTAAGCTGATGGAAACCTGTCGCCATATCCAATTGAGAAAATACCTTAGCTCCACTCAACGGATCGAACAAATTGAATTCTAGGCAGTGGATATCATTTTTTGTCGTCCTCTCATTCTACTTACGATAATCGATACATAACCTCAAAGATCAGTCCGGTTTCTTAGCAAACACTACGGTTGCTCCCCAAGGTGAAATACTTGATCTAATAAAATTCTTGACTTCCAAATCCACCAACTGCACCTTCAATTCCCTCATCTCGGTAGGTGTCATCCTGCTTGGCGGCCTACTCGTTGGTTCTGCTCCAAGCACCAAGTCTATCTGAAACTCAATGGCTCATTTTGGTTAAAATCCTACTACTGGCTCGAAGATACCTACGAATTCTCTAACCATAAAAACTCGATTCAACTCGTCTTCCAACTCTATAACACCCAACAAAGCATTCATCTCACAACTATGGCTTTCTACGACATAAACAATCCAATCTCTACAGTCAGGGTGTCTAAGCGATATTTCCCTACCATGGCAAAATATTCTAGCATCGTACTTACTTAACCAATCCATACCAAGAATAATTCTGAACCCTACAAAGTCAAACACATGAAAACTACAAACAAAGGTATGACCTAACAAATCAAACTCTAACTAGTCACACTTCATCCCAAGTGTCGCATAACCTCCTATCGGATTTCCAACCCATAAGGAAGTATTTAAATATGAGGGTTCTAGGTTAAGCTTATCTACCAAACATCGAGATATAAAAGAATACGATGCACTAATATCAAACTGAACGCTAACGGACATACCATGGATCTAAAGCGTACCTCCCAACACTGCCTTTCCTTTCTCCTGCGCTGTTGGCTTTGAAGTAGCAGGCTCCAATGCATACACTTTTCCCCTTCCATCCTTAACAGGCTCTTTGCACTGGTTCTTATAATGGCATATATGATCGCAGTTAAAACAACTGATTTTCTTCTTCTCGATCACCTCCTTCGCCTTTCTAGAATGACATTCATTAGCAAAATGCCCCTTCTTATCACAATTGAAGCAAACAACTTTTGACTTTCCTTTCTTCACGGCTCCACCTTTCTGAGCACCCTTCTTTTGAAAGAACTTTCTCTTTTGGCTCTGCACTACATAGACCTCCTTTGCCATATTCTTATCCAGAGAAGTAAGCATCTTCTCTTGTCTTAACGCCATTTCCACTACAACATCACAAGGATCCCTGATATAAGGTAATGTAGCCCTGGCCAACTCAGGCTTCAACCCCCTAATAAACTTCTTGTTCCTCTTCATCACAGTTCAACAGTCGCATAACCATATCTAGCCAACTCCTTAAATATTCTAGCATACTCAAACACAGTCATCTCCCCCTGCTCCAACTCAGCAAACTTTCTAAGTAAGGCTGACTGCGCCATGGCAGATAGAAACCTCTCTTGGAACCTCCTCTTAAACTCAGCCCATGTCATCATCTCTTCATTCACTCCAGCCGTCACACTATCCCACTAGAATAAAGCTTCTCCTTGAAGCTGTCTCAAAGCAAGCCTTCTCTTTTTCTCATCATTGAGCCCCAAGTCTGCAAAAATCCTCTCACAATGCAGCAACCAGTTCTTTACTTCTATAACATCTTCAGTCCCAATAAATGGCTTCCCTCCAAGCCTGACATAATCTCTACTCAAATTAGCATAATTGTTGACCATCAGAGCTTCCTAAACTCCTTCTCCAGCATTTCCTCCATACATTCCAGCAGTAACACCTGCTTGCATCAGGTTCACGAAAAACTGATACATAGCTCCCATATCCACTTGTGGGACTCCGGCACCAACATTCCCTGCTTGTGACTAACCTTGGTTCCTTCTAGTATTTGGACTAGCATTACCATTTGTGGTGGTGCTTCCCCTAAGATTCACTCTTCCACTTCTTGCATCCATATATGTATTCAAGCCACGTGAGATACAAAATAATAACCTAAGATAGATAAAAGAATAGAGATATAGCGTATACTTATATATAGTTAATACAAGTACGTTACTATAACGTTATCACATACCCCGATCTTACCCTAATTCCTTAGGATTATGTTTTCAAAAATCATTTTTAGTTGAATTTTTTCATAAACCTATGCTCTGATACCATGTTGTAACATCCCCTATATAGAGGCCAAAAGCTAAGCGCTATATATGCTGTAGTCATCTATAGTATTATCTTCCGACGACTAAATACAGCTATGTTAATGGTATCCATAATATCAGAAGCACTTGAATATGAAACAAAACCACATATTTCAAAAAAATAACAATTCTGATTACATTTCAAAACACATGTTTCACATTCAAATTACATAATCCCATAATCGTTTCCTAGGTTCAAGTAAAAGATAATTATTACATAAATACGCCAAGAGCGACATATGATGATGCCCCTTGGTTGAACAGAGTACTATATAGTCATATCTGACTTAATGCACACAACGGAAATAAATAAAATAAAACAAGAACTTATAAATAGCTATCCATCAGCCTCCTGCTCATCTTCAATAGCTTTATTTGCCATCCTACTAAAATCTGTAAACCTCAACCCTCAGCCTACTCAGATCAATTTTGAGCATCCGAGAGTTTAAGGGGAAAAACATAAACTTCGAGTTAGACTTAAAGCATAGTGTGAATAATACTATACAACTTGGTTATTTGATATTAAGTGAGACCATGCCGCTTAGCGGAATGGGTTTCCCCTAACTAAAATCCTTTTAAAACATACCTTTTGCAAACCTTTAATCCTGCAAGCAAACTGGTTAAAATAGTAAAGCTTTATCATGTAAACATACATATCAGGTAACAAATGGACTATCTGTCCGAACACTATAGTTTTATTTGGCTAACTACAGACCTTTGGCTGACTCGGGCCCACCAGACAATATAAAAATAATAATCTAACACATGTTAGATACTCATCTTTTGGACGTTCTGTCCCTAACTTATCTTCTCCCAATGTTATCTGATCCTAATGGTTTTGCGGGCTCACCAATAACCTATCTCTATAAAAATATATTCCTTTATGTGTGTAACATCATTTTCGTCTTACCTATGACAAAGCCCTACACACTGGAATTTTGGACTAAATTAGCTAGGGGCTTGTAGCTAATGTATAGGGCGTGACCCTATACCAGTCCCATCTGGTATATAAATATCTGAGTCATATTACTTAGGGTAATCTTCCCTTAAATTTTCCTTGAAAACCTTTTCTTCTCAAATTGATTTAAATCCTTTAAATCAAACTTAAACCAGGAAAATATATACTCTATGCTTTACTCAAAATCTCCATGCCATGTTATATATATACATACTTTATACAAATATTCGTTGATAAAAACATTTAAACCTTTGAAAGTACCCCTTTCGAATCCATTGAAAGTATCCCTTTTGAAACCAAGTAAACCCTTTTAAAACCTAGTCCGAAAGGGCAAAACATTCCTTTTGAAACCATTCATAATCTCTTTTCAAAACCCTTGAAAAACATCACATTCGAAAGCTTTAAAACCTTAGACATCCTTCTTTTAAAACACTTTAATATTGCCTTTCGAAAACATTAGAAACCTTCCTTTCAAACCTTTCCAAACCAATGGGGAACCATCCCTTCGAAACCTTTCTTTAAACCTTTCGAAAGCATCAAACCTTTATAAACAACAACCTTTCGAAAGCATTTGGGTTTAATTAAAAACATGTGGAAAGGCGACGCCCCACCCCGAGACCCATATTAACAAAGAGCATTACGGAGTAATACTGTCTGTTAATGCGTAGAATAGGGCCGGTTTGGGGCGACCATCTGTAAGCTTTGTCTTAAACATGTATTGAATACGTCAATTGGGTGCTCTAATTTTTTTTCTTTTATCTTTCTCAAGTGGATCGACATAATCAATATGTGTTTAACACAAAACTACGGTGGCTAATGGATCTATCAGAACAAAATATAACAACAAATATAACAGATCACTGAACAACAGTCACACATATATACATATAAACAGATATATCATAGTACACTACATAATGATACAACAGTGGTGGTACATGGACCAAAATATATACATCGAGTCAAAATGAATAAGTACATATCAGAGTTTACAAAACACTACAAAGCTAAACAAAAGATGACTAGTAGAAAGCCATAGCGGAAGCAGCAAAGCAGAAATCAACAGCAGGTGACTAACCTGAAATAACTCGGACTGACCCGAGTATATAAAATACACGGGTCAGCCTAGCTTAAATAACCGATTAGCATAAGATAGGTAAAGTATAGGGATAAGTGATAACAATTCTTCTTGAAAGAGAAGAAGCAACATCAAATATATGGCAACTACTAAATGTCATAAGGGGTTTCTCGAAAGAGGCAAGATCAATGACAATATCAATTAAACACAAATAATCGCCTCATATCATCGGCATGTACAATAGCCAATAGAATGGCTTTCATCAACACCATAACTCCTAAATAGGAAATCACAAATCTTAAAAACTCCAAAGGATGGCAACCACATATCACAATATGTAGAACTCGGTTAAGAGTTCAAGACTCCAAAATGTAATCACCATATAATAAACAACATGATATCGCTCAGGCTATATAAATAAACCAACGGGGGCAACCATGGTGAAAACATTCATAAATCATCTAAATTCTAGAAATCAACGTAAAGAAATCTAGAAAAGCAACATTGTAAAGTATAGGACCCAACAGTCCCAAAAAGTAGCCCAACAGCTATATATGTAGAAAGGACCCAACATCCCAATAAGTGGCCCAACAGCCTGCCAAGTACCATGTATAGGAGACCCAACAGCCTCAAATAGGACCCAACAACCCATGATTAGCCCAACAACTATATATGTTTACATAGGACCCAGCAGCCCAAGTACTGGCAATAACAACCCAAAGGTCCATGAAATGCATATAGCTTCAAACGAACAAGTCCTGAATTAATCGAAAAATTAAACGCATGTGTCCCATACCACATGTTTTACTAAGTCGTTTAATTCTCTTTCTCATACACTCTAAGAGTCCAAAAACATGTATTTTATATAGAAAATACTTTGCTTTGAGAAAACTAGTTTCAAAACAATTTTTGAAATCGTTTGGGAAACATATCTTTGAAATTTCTCTTTATTATAGAGAATATATATCTTTTTTTAATAGCTCTAAAAATAATTATAAATATTTTAAATATTTATTTCAAAATTTATTTTATCATAAAAATCATTTCATAATCATTTTAGAAAACACGTGCTCGGAAAAAGCAGAAATCAACGAAAACACCATAAGATAGACATATGAAACCGTCACAGAAACATGTCAATCCGGAGTACGGATCAACCAAAATATTGGCTTACCAATTGATAGGTTAAAGCCCTTCAAAACACTTTAAAACATCACAAGAATTGATCACACCAGTCTATGGTATAAGCAGAAAATCACAAAAACAATGCACAGAACAAAAAAATCGACCAGGAAAAACAAACATGCTCAGGTCGACCCATAGGACGACCTTTGTTGTGCCTAGGTCAACCCTAAGGTCGACCTATGAATTGTCTTGGTCGACCCCCAGGAGCTTTGGATCGACCTGTAGGTAGCGATTCCTACAGGCATTTTCTACCTATTTCGTTCCAGTTTTTAGCAATGAATTCAAGCATTTCCAAGTTAATTTAGAACATGAAATTTGACATGCTTAAACTACTACACATGGAAAACAATCCAGAAAAATTTCGGCATGAATTCAAGACAAGAATAGAGATATATGAACATAAGAAGAAGCACTCTAAAACATAAATTTACTGTAAACTTTCAAGCAACAGAATTTTGTTTACATTAAGCAAAATTTGGCAGTTTACAGCATACAGATCTGCTTTAAGCTAGAATTTGTGAGTTATAAACTCACCATATCACAATTATTGAACAAACATGAGCAAACTTGAAGAAGATGGAAGCTTTGCCTTTGATTAAGCTCTAGGAACCTGGAAAAAGAAAATATACAGACATGTAAACAGAAAACTGAAGTTACAGACAACAACACAACTTCTGAAAATTGAAATAAATGAAATTGGTTTTGGTTGTAGATTGATTACCTGAAATAATTAGCTTCAAATTGTTTAATTTTGCAAAGGATTTGGAGAAATTGGAGATTGAATTTCTAGATTTATGGAGAAAAGGGGTTTCAGGTTTTCTTTCTTTTGTTTTGCAAATTAACTGAACTCAGTACGTTCAGTTTTGAGAAGAAGGAACGTTCTTCTTAGTTAAAATGCAATTGGGCTTAAACCCAATAAGAAAAATAATTAGATTAATACACTAATTATCGCTAATACTCCAAAACATATACATTTTCACTAAAACTACTTATATTTATATAATTTCAACCTTATAAAATCACACTAACATATTTTTATGTTTCCAAAATGTTTTCACAACATACAAAAATTAATTTAGCCATAAAAAATTATTTTATTTAAAATAAACAATATTAACAAATTTACATCTCCAAATTATTTTATTCCAACTCTATTAAATTATAACCATCGTTATAATTTAATATCACAGGTAATCACCAAAACCAGGGTTGTTTTAGACTCCCCCATTATAAAAATTGCATCCCCGCAATTTCTAGAGAAGAGATGTATTCAAAATGGCTTATTTCATCTAGCAAAGGAAAAATATATATAAGCTTGAGTTTAAAAATTCTCACCCTCAATACAAAAAGATAGAAAATCAGGATAAGATTGCTCGATAAATTCTCTGGTTTCCCAAGTACAGTCATTGGGATTTACGGACCATTGAATCTTCACGAGCGGTACATCCTTATTTTGAAGGCGTTTCACCTCCGAAGTAAGAACACAGACAGGATGTTGCACAATAGATAAACCAGGTGAGATCTCAAGCTCTTGCAGACTAGGAGGATCAATAACAGAATCTGAATCACGAAGGCACTTATGAAGCTGAGAGACGTGAAACACGTCGTGAATACCAGATAAATGAGCCAGAAGTGATACTCTATAAGCAACTGGGCCTATACGCTCAGTAATAGGAAATGGTCCTATGAATCGAGCAGCCAATTTCCCAGTCCTACTGAAACGCATTACCCCCTTCAAGGGAGATACCCGAATATAAACAAGATCACCAATGGAGAACTCAATAGGCTTCCTATGGTTGTCCATGTAGGATTTTTGATGACTCTGTGCCTCTTTCATTCTTTGACGAATAAGATCGATCTTCCCTGAAGCTTCACGAATACAATCGGGGCCTAAAATCGACTTCTCCTCGGATTCCAACCAACAAGAAGGTGATCGACATGGCCTTCTGTATAGGGCTTCGAAAGGAGCCATACTGATATTGGACTGAAAACTGTTGTTGTAAGAGAACTCAATGAGCAGTAGGTGGTCCTCCTAACTACCACCAAAATCAAGAATGCATGCATGAAGTAGATCCTCAAGAATATGATTCACCCGTCCAGTCTATCCATCAGATTGTAGACGATAAGCTGTGCTGAAGTTAAGCTTTGTACCCAAAGCTTTCTGAAGACTCTGCTAAAAATTACTGGTGGAAAGTGAATCTCTATCACAAACGATCAAACTAGGAACACCGCGAAGTCTCACGATCTCCTTAATATACAGCTTAGATAGATGAGTAGCTGTCATATTAGATTTAATAGGAATAAAATGAGCAGATTTAATCAAGTGATCCACAATAACCCAAACACTACTTTGGCCTGATCTCGAATGAGGTAGGCCATCAATAAAGTCCATAGAGATTTGATCCCATTTCCACAACGGGACCTCAAGAGGCTAAAGAAGACCATTAGGATGCTGATGTTCGGCTTTAATGAGTTGACAAGTCGTGCAATTACTTACATAACTTGCAACATCACGCTTCATGCCTTCCCAATAATACAAGCGTCTCATATCGGCATACATCTTGATGCTGCCGGGATGAATAATATACTTAGAACGGTGACAATCATCAAGAATGTCCCGCCTAAGATCAGAAACACAAGGCACGATCAATCGATTCTTCTTATGAAGACAACCATGAATATCAATGCTGAAATCCCTCAACTCATCGTCATTAGATTAAAACTTACATAACTGAATAAGACGCACAAGATCTAGATCTTGCCGCTGAGCATCGGCAATACGATCCAGTAAGCTAGGATGAGCTTCCAAACTAAATAACAGGATAGGAGAATCTGAAGCTGGAGAACGATTACGAATATCACAAAGAGATAAAGTCTCCAACACATCCCACTCGGCTAACATCATAGAGACAACCGCCGAGTATTTGCGACTTAGCGCATCTGCAACTCGGTCCCCCTATCCAAGAGTGTACTGGATATCAAAATTATAAGAGGCTAGGAACTCAAGCCAGCGTTGTTGTCACATATTAAGCTCTTTCTGGGTGAACAGATATTTCAATGATTTATGATCGGTATAAAGAATGAAGCGCTCACCTAAAAGATAATGACGCCAAATCTTCAAGGCAAAGACTGTGGCGGCTAACTCTAGGTCGTGGGTGGCATAGAAAACTTCATTCGGATGCAATTTCCTCGAAGCATAAGCAGCTACCCGATCTCTCTGCATAAGCATGGCACCAAGACCACATCGACTAGCATCGGTGTAGACAACAAGATCTTGATTCCATTTGGGAACCACAAGGATGGAGCATTAGTGAGAAGTTCTTTCAATTTCTGAAAAGAAGCTTCACACTTATCAGATCAAATAAATCGAACGCCTTTTTAGTAAGGCTAGTAAGAGGAAGAACAATGCGGGAGAAATCCTTGATGAATCGATGGTAATAACCCGCCAATCCAAGGAAACTGCAAACCTTAGAAACGTTCTCTGGCCTTTTCCAATTCTGAGTGGCTTCTATCTTCGATGGATCGACAGAAATGCCATCAGAAGATACAACATGGCTAAGGAACTTCACCTTATTCTCCCAAAAGTGGCACTTGGAGAATTTGGCTTTAAGTTGATGCTGACAAAGAGTATTCAAAACAATCCTCAAATGATGAGCATGATTGGCTTCAGATTTAGAATAGACAAGGATGTCATCAAAGAATACAAGGACGAACTTATAGAGATATTCTCGGAATACTCGATTCATAAGATCGACAAAATAAGCTGGAGCGTTCGTCAAACCGAACAACATAACGAGCCACTCATAAAAACCATAACGAGTGTGAAATGCGGTAAGAGGAATGTTGTCCTCCGCAACTCGTAGCCGATGACAACCGGTGGAAAGGTCGAGCTGAGAAAAGACCTTAGCACCACTCAACTGATCGAACATGTCATCGATCTTAGGCAATGGATACTTGTTCTTAATGGTTAACTTATTAAGCTTGCGGTAATCGATGCAAAGCCTAAGAGTACCATCAGATTTCTTAACAAAGACGACCGTGGCACCCCACGGTGAAGAACTGGACTGTATGAATTGCTTAGCTTCAAGCTCCAACAATTGCTTTTTGAGTTCCTCATTTTCCTTAGTGGACATCCTCATGGGAGGACGACTAACAGGCTGAGCACCAGGAATGAGATCAATATGGAACTCAATTGCCCGCTTAGCTGGCAAACCCGAAACAAGCTCGAATACATCAGCAAAATCACAGATGACTGGAATTCGAGATACATCATCACCATCTCGAGACTCAAGTGCAAACAAAGATGCTTCGGAATCACCATCAACATTCCGAAGAACAAGAGACAACTGATCAGCCAAATTAGGATGCCTAAGATATAGGATCCTTTCAGAACATAGAATTCGGGCTTGATAACAAGCAAGCCAATCCATACCCAAAATTATATCAAATCCAAGATAATGAATAACGTGCAGATTTGCATGGAAAGAAAAACCACAAAGAATAATCTCAACATTCTCACACAACATGCGAAGGGTTGCGGATCCCCGATAGGATTCACAATCCTCAAAGAAGTAACAAGGCAAGAACATCCAATGGTATAACATCAACATGTTCCTTTGGTACGAATGAATGCGACGCACCCGTATCGAATAGAACTCGAATAGAACGGTCATGAAATACTATAGAACCCTCGAGAATAGAAGGAGAAGTACCTCTGGGCTGAGAAGAACCACCTGAAGCATCCACCACATTAAGCTTTCCCGAACGAGGACCCTTAGAAGAATTAGGGCACTTGGAAGACCAGTGTCCCTCTTGTTTGCAATTGCGGCAAATGACAGGCTTAGGACACTCCCGAATGAAACGATCATGCAAACCACTGTTGAACATGACTTATAAGAAGGAGGGGCTGCACCAGACTATGAACTGGAGACAAGTGGCTTCTTCTTCTGGGGAAAATACTTGGATTTCTGAAAAGGTAACTTCTTCTTGTTGGGGTTCTTATGAACCTTAGTCTCATCAGTACTATCCTTCTCCTTCTTGACTGCTTCAGGATGAAGCGCCGAGTCAACCAACTCCTCAAATGAAAGCTTAAGCTGAAGCATTAAAGATTTCTTCAAATATTTCTTGAGGCCAGAAACAAACTTGAGATTCTTCTTATAAGATGTGCTAATATACTCGAGACCATACTTGGACAAGGCCTCGAATGAAGAAACATACTCGAAAATTGAAGACTTCCCTTGCTACAACTCAATGAAGCGACGGGCTAAGAGGGCTTTCTCGGACTCAGGAACGAACTTAAGTTGGAATCGCTCCATAAAATGGATCTAAGTAAGAGTAGACTCATCAAGCTCAGCAATAAGAAGCTCATACCAATCAAGTGCATGCTCTTGCAACATACTCGATGCTACAAGAACTCGGTGATGGTCGGAAAGATCCATGCGAGTAAAGATACGCTCGCATGTACAAAGCCATTCCTGGACATCAAGAACAGACTCTGAGCCTTTGAAAGGCTTGCCTCCAAGATGAGAGAAATCACTGCACATACGCGCAAAAGCAGACTTGCGCGGAGGAGACGAAGGAGTAGGAGCTGGAGGCTGAGTGCTCCTGAATAACTCCATGAAATGATCAGCAGACATATAAACACTGTATAGATGTGAGCCACTGGACGGCCCAGCATCAAAACAGCGACCTCTGCCTCTTCTAGCCATAAGCTGAAAGTATAAGATAAGATAAGGATCGTTCATAGGGTAAGATATCATTAATTCAAATATGGAATACTACAGAATTAAAATGCATTCCTAGACGTATTCCAAACTTATATCTACCCCCAAGGACACAAAAAGGTTAAGGACACGATGATTAGGGAATATGTAACACTTATATTGTACTCTGATGTACTGTAATATATGTTCTGTTCTGTGTTTATCATATTTTGTTCTGAACTCGGCTCTGATACCAAGCTGTGATGCCCCACCCCAAGACCCACATTAACAAAGAGCATTATGGAGTAATATTGTCTGTTAATGCGGAGAATAAAGCTGGTTAGGAGTGACCATCCGTAAGCTTTGGCTTAAACATGTATTGAATACGTCGATTGGGTGCTCTAATTTTTTTCTTTTATCTTTCTCAAGTGGATCAACATACTCAATATGTCTTTAACACAAAACTACGGTGTCTAACTGATCTATCAGAACAAAATATAACAACAAAAAATATAACAGATCGCAGAATAGCAGTCACATATATATACATATAAACAGATACATCATAGTACACTACATAGTGATACAACAGTGGTGGTACATGGATCACAATATATACATCGAGTCAAAATGAATAAGTACATATCAGAGTTTACAAACACTACAAAGCTAAACAAAAGATGACTAGCATAAAGCCATAGCGGAAGCAACAAAGCAGAAATCAACGGCAGGTGACTAACCTGAAATAACTCGGTCTGACCCGAGTATATAAAATACACGGGTCAGCCTAGCTTAAATAACCAATTAGCATAAGATAGGTAAAGTATTAGAATAAATGATAACAATTCTTCTCGAAAAGAAGAAGCAACATCAAATATATGGCAACTACTAAATGTCATAAGGGGTTTCTCGAAAGAGGCAATATCAATTAAACACAAATAATCGCCTCATATCATCTGCATGTACAATAGCCAATAGAATGGCTTTCATCAACACCAAAACTCCTAAATAGAAAATCACAAATCTCAAAAATGCCAAAGGATGGCAACCACAAATCATAATATGTAGAACTCGGTTAAGAGTTCAAGACTCCAAAATGTAATCACCGTATAATAAACAACATGGTAGCGCTCAGGCTATATAAAAAAACCAACAGGGGCAACCATGGTGAAAACATTCATAAATCATCTAAATTCTAGAAATCAACGTAAAGAAATCTAGAAAAGCAACATTGTAAAGTATAGGACCCAACAGTCCTAAAAAGTAGCCCAACTACTATATATGTAGAAAGGACCCAACAACCCAATAAGTAGCCCAACAGCCTGCCAAGTACCATGTGTAGGAGACCCAATAGCCTCAAATAGGACCCAACAACCCATGATTAGCCCAACAGCTATATATGTTTACATAGGACCCAACAGCCCAATACTGGCAATAACAACCCGAAGGTCCATGAAATGTGTATAGCTTCAAACGAACAAGTCCGGAATTAACCAAAAAAGTAAACACATGTATCACATACCACATGTTTTACTAAGTCATTTAATTCTCTTTCTTATAAGCTCTAAGAGTGCAAAAACGTGTATTTTATATAGAAAATACTTTGCATTGAGAAAACTAGTTTTAAAACAATTTTTGAAATCGTTTGGGAAACATATCTTTGAAATTTTTCTTTATTATAGAGAATATATATATATATATCTTTTTTTTATAGCTTTAAAAATAATTATAAATATTTTAAAATATTAATTTCAAAAGCTATTTTATCATAAAAATCATTTCAAAATCATTTTAAAAAACACGTGCTCGAAAACAACAGAAATCATCAAAAACGCCATAAGATAGGCATATGAAATCGTCTCAGGATCACGTCAATCTGGAGTACGGTTTAACCAAAATATTGGCTTACTTATTGATAGGTTAAAGCCTTTCAAAACACTTTAAAACATCACAAGAATTGATAACACTAGGCAGTGGTATAAGCAGAAAATCACAAAAATAATGCACAGAACAAAAAAAATCGACCAGGAAAAACAAACATGCTCAGGTCGACCCATAGGTCGACCTTTGTTGTGCCTAGGTCGACCTATGCATTGTTTAGGTCGACCCCCAGGAGCTTTGGATCGACCTATAGGTCGTGATTCCTACAGGCATTTTCTGCTTATTTCGTTCCAGTTTTGAGCATTGAATTCAAGCACTTCCAAGTTGATTTAGAACATGAAATTTGACATGCATAAACTACTACACATGGAAAACAATCCGGAAAATTTTTGGCATGAATTCAAGACAAGAATAGAGATATATGAACACAAGAAGAAGCACTCTGAAACATATATTTACTGTAAACTTTCAAGCAACAGAATTTTGTTTATAATAAACAAAATTTGGCAGTTTCCAGCATACAGATCTACTTTAAGCTAGAATTTATGAGTTATAAACTCACCTTATCGCAATTATTGAACAAACTTGAAGAAGATGGAAGCTTTGCCTTTGATTAAACTCTAGGAACCTGGAAAAAGAAAATATACAGACATGTAAACATAAAACTGAAGTTACAGACAACAACACAACTTCTGAAAATTGAAATAAATGAAATTGGTTTTGGTTGTAGATTGATCACCTGAAATAATTAGCTTCAAATTGTTTAATTTTGCAAAGGATTTGGAGAAATTGGAGATTGAATTTCTAGATTTATGGAGAAAAGGGGTTTCAGGTTTTCTTTCTTTTGTTTTGCAAATTAACTGAACTCAGTACGTTCAGTTTTGAGAAGAAGGAACTTTCTTCTTAGTTAAAATGCAATTGGGCTTAAACCCAATAAGAAAAATAATTAGATTAATACACTAATTATAGCTAATACTCCAAAACACATACATTTTCACTAAAACTACTGATATTTATATAATTTCAACTTTATAAAATCACACTAACATATTTTTATGTTTCCAAAATGTTTTCACAACATACAAAAATTAATTTAGCCATAATAAATTATTTTCCATTATTAAAATCCCATTTTTACTTAAATGCTTCAATTTACATATCTTAGTTACATAAAACATATTTTTAACACCAAAATTACATAAAATCATTTCTCTTGTTTAATCAAATGTAACAAACCTTGTTAACATTATTTTTACATCCAAATATTAATTTAGAACAAAATTCCACCTTTTTATTTGCAATATTATCCATATTAAATTCTAATATTTCATTAAAATTAATAAAATCAACATTTGGCAATAATTTCCAAAATTATTGCATTTTATCAAATTAAAACCATGTAATGTTCATTTTTATCACAAACAAACATAATAAAGTTTCCAAAACTTTATCTTCAACATTTTATATTCAAAACCCACTATTTATTTAAAATAAACAATTTTAACAAATTTACATCTCCAAATTATTTTATTCCGACTCTATTAAATTATAACCACGGTTATAATTTAATATCACAGGCAATCACCAAAACCACGGTTGTTACAGGAAACCTTTCAAAACTATTCAAAATTAACCCCTTCGAAACCTTTGTGTTCTACCTTCAACAGAACAAAAGGGTCATTAAAACATTTAAGTTGAAAGCACTCTTTTGAAAGCTATTCCTAAGTAAAGAAGTGATGGTGTCGAAACCAACCCTTCCGAAAGCATTGGAGAAGTGGCTAAGTTTTAAAAGCAAAGTTACCCTTTCGAAACCACTGACTTCGAAAGGTAGATAGCGGCAACTAGGGGTTTCGGCCCCTTCGAAAGCATTTACTTAAAACAAAAGGCGCAACCCAATTGAAATCATTCCTTTAAAATAGTTAGACCTGGTCGAAAGCCAACTAAGTCGAAAGCATGTCCTTCGAAAGCAAAGCAGGTGCTTTTTCATTTAAAAGCAAAGCAATGCTTCAACCCTATCAAAACCCAAGTTTTCGATTCTGTACCTTCCGCCTAAGTCCAATTCACTACGTACCAAGTATATTGATACCATAGGCATTGGTTTTGATGCTGATGGTGGTGGAGTTACTCAATCGAAACCTTTGTGCCCAAAGAGGCGAAACATGCCAAAAGCATGTAAAATTTGATTTAACTTTAAAAAGAAATACTTTCAACTAACCTGCCTTGTTTGTCAAAATTTTATTAATTGCAAATATTCTTTTCTAAAAGTGCTGCCGAAATTTTAGAAGTAAACAATTTAGTTTATTTACAAAATACCCCATCTCCTTTTATAAATATATAAAACATTTAAGTCCCATACCTTAAATAATTTTATATATCCATTAAAAAACTTATGAAATTCTACAAAAATTCAAGAAAATCATTTTTAATACATTTTCTAACATATATAAATTTCAGACCCAAAACTTATACTATTTAGCCGTAAATAATTTTAAACCCAAATAATCATTTTCTTCACTAGAAAATTAATATAAAATCCACATTAATTTGGAAAATTATGAAATTGAAACCCATCTTTAAAATATCATTTCTGATCTAAATCTAAATTCGCAAGGCATTTGGATGTCATTTAATAGGGTTTTCAAATTAAAACATATCATAAAATCTATATGAATAAGCATAAATCATCAACAAGCATATATAAACATTTAATCATTCAAAAACATTGCATAATCTTGCAAAATACTTCGGATTAACCTTGAAACCGAAAACAATTAGAAAACAAGAGATGTAGTCATTATTCACCTTAGCTTAAAGATTAAGGAGTTTGAGATTTGAATGGATTAAGTTGATTAATCTTCTTCCTTTAGCTTTTTCTTCCTCTTGTTTTTGCTAATAGTGGCCGGTCTCTATTTGTTTTTTTATTTTGCAAATGAACGTGTATAACATACACGGCTAAGGGTTAGGGTATTAGGATGCTCTCTTTCCTACTTTACCCCTTTACTATTTCATTTGTTTAATAAGGCACGACTACCCCTACATTAATCACAAATCTCAATCCCCTAATCATCACATTATTTTATTTGATTTAGCTAATTAAATATCCTAAATAATGTTACTAAAAATTATGGTCGTTACATTAAGCCCATACCCCTTTAGCAAATAATCACGTGCAAGCAAGATAAAACGAATTCGTTTTATTTTTTTAAACTCAAACCAAATCTAACGGTCGTGGTTGATCAGGACCACCAGAGGCCGATTTGGAGCCCAACCTCAACTAAGATATTGTTCATTGTGAGGAGGCATAGGTGACGATCGGTTGGATTGGTTCAAAGCGTTGAGAGGCAGTCAATTTTTGACCGCGACCTGGGGCATTTTGGGTTCGGTTTGGGGTTGCATGCGGCGGTGGCGCGTGGCTTGGTAATGTTCTAGCACGTTCGATCGTTGAGCGAATTAAAAAAAAACAAAATCATGTGTTGCCTAGACCTGTAGTGTGAGGGACAAAGAAAGTAAGAAGAAGCTTAATTTAAGTTTAATTTATTAAGTTAATAAATTTTTTAATTATATCAAATGTTTATTTATCTGTAACTTTCTCGTATAAGGTTCGAATCAAGCAAGACGAGTCGCGTTGCGATCGTATCGACGAAAGCTATGCTTTGGAGTTGGATTGGAAGGATTCAGAGCTACTGAGAATTTCGGGTTAAATTTGAACCACTATTCAATTCTAATTCGAAACAAAACGTTGTTGCGACTATTAAAAATCAATGCGAGTTAATTTCACATTTTTGGTTAATAGGAAAATTTAAATAGTGAATAAAAATTATCTGTTGGATGTTTGTATATTTAATTCTGATAGTTATTTAATATTTGGATAATTTACTAATTATTATTAGTTGGATTGGATATATTCCCGCCTATTAGAGTGGATGAGACCTTATTACATTCTTATGTAAGAGCGGATGACCCATTGTATATGAATCCCGCCTATTAGAGTGGATGAGACCTTATTACATTCTTATGTAAGAGCGGATGACCCATTGTATATGAATCCCGCCTAGAAGCGATTGATTTATATTTTTATTATTATATACTATATATGATGTAAGGGGGACAGGTTGGAGGGATCCAACTGGATTCCTCACACTATTTGATTTTATTTTCATATATATGGTGATATATGATTTTTTGAATGCCATATTGATGACCTGGATATGAATTTGCTTAAATAGTGCTTAAGTAGCACCCGACCTCATTTTTTGTATTTTAAAATACTAAAAAATGGTAATTTGATTTAAAAGGGATTTCAAAGCGATTTGGAAAATTAAATATGTTTTAAATAACTAGTCTTGAATTATTGAAGGAGTAATTTATTTTAAAATCAAAGGTATGGTTTTTGGATATCCTAAGTTAATAGTTTCATAAAATACCTTAAAAGAGAGATTTCCGAACTGTAAATAAAGAATTTTAAAATCTTGAAATAAGTCCGTCTTTTATAATAAAGGGATATTTTTAATGGAAAACGGAAATATTTTGACATTAGTATTTATTAACCATATTATATAAAGTAATATATGTGTGTGTGTGTGTGAAGGATTAATTACAAATGTGAGATTTTGTAAATATGATAATTTATAAAAGTAATATTTTACAAATGAAGTGAAGATTTGTAAAACCGTATTTCGTTAATAAAAATATGAATTTACAAACGGGGTTTATAAATTAAAGGAAGCTATTATGGTATAATAAATTGATGAAATAAATCAAGCGGTGGATTTATTATAAGATACAAAATGATATTTGAGAAATAGTTCACTCTATTTTAGAAATTGAAGGCGAGGATAAATTTGGAATGTTAAACGATATTTTATAAATAGGAAGGAATTTATAAAAGGAAATTATCCATATGGAAGTAACGTTAAAACAGATTGTGATTGACGTTTTAAATGAGATTTATGAACAAGTGAGATTTATAAAGGAAATAAGTTATAAATGGAATTCATAAATAAATCGGTTTTATGAAAGGAAGTTTTTTTATAAAATGGAAAGAGATTCTTAAATGTAATTTTTTAAATATGGGAATGACTGGGTTGAAGAATTAAGAATGGATTTTATCCAGGAAATATATTATGGTTATTCATGTTAATATTGCTTAAAGTTGTTTATGAATATTTACAAAGTTTTGAAAGGTTAATTATTTAAATTATTAATATGGTTTGAAATTAATAATAATGATTATTAATAATATTTTGGTAATTTATTACTATTATTTATATGGTAAAGATTAACGATTTTTTTATCCATAATGGTTTGAATTATTAATTATTATTTTAAGAGGTTAAAACTTAATCATAATTATTTATTTATGATGTTTTGAGATTCATAAATGGATGGATATCTATGAACGAATTTTAGAAATGGGTTATAGATTTATGAAAGGAATTTAAAAATAATTGCATGGTCTTATAAGGGTTTAGACATGAATTGAGAAATAATTTATAAATGGTTTATAAGTGGTTTTAGAAATATATAATGGAGTTTATAAATGATTTTATAATTTGGTAAAAAGGAGATATTTCTCAGTGTTTGGCAAATACACTTATACCATTGAGATTAGTATATGGATATTTTCTAAGTATTGAAAATATAAGGGTTGTGAATATGTGTAACATCCCCTTACTTGGAGGCCTAAAACTAACAGCTACGGATGCTGTAGCCATCTATAGTTATTAATCCTCGACGACCAAATACGGCAATGTTATATACATTGATACACATATACACATGAATATGAAAAAAAAAATTAAACATCAAAACACATTCCACATTCCATTTCTAAATATTTCATATTCATTAATAATCCCAGCACACAAACTACATTCGGATAAAATATAAATACAACATACGCTAGGAGCGACATATGAAGATGCCCTCTTGGTTGATCAGAGTATATAATAAGGCAAGTAAACAACTTTGCCATTACAACCAACAACACACAGTGGAATAAAAAGAACTCTAATCAACTAGCTTGCCTCTTGCACATCTCCGAAAGCTTTATTCGTAAAAGAAAACCTGGAAACCTTAACCCTCAAACTTCTCAAATTAAATTGGGCACCCGATAGTTTAAAGGAAAAACAAAACTTCGAGCCAGACATAAAGTCTGGTATGAATAATAATCTAACATCTCAAACCATTTAGATATCTAGTGAGACCATGCCACTTAGCAGAACGGGTTTACCCTCACTAGTATCCTATAACTATATAAAACTATGTATTGTGCTCCTGCATCCACATATGATGATATGCAAACAAGTAGATTAATTCTGGATTACCCATCCTCATCTGTTCTGACTATCTATCTTATTTATAGTTTCTAGGGTTACTATTAACCTATTAGTTTTTGTGGGCTTACTAATAACCTGTTTAATGTACAAGGACTCTCTGCTCGATTTCATAGTTTTCATGGGATCACTACAAACCTATTGGCCCCTTCCAATATCTTTACTATTTGATGGGTTCTCCCTAAACCTATTGGTAACTCCAATATACTTCTTTCATATCCTAGTTTTCATGGGTTGACTAGGAACTTATTGTCTTCTGGTAATACCTTAAACCAGATATAGTTTTCATAGGTTCACTAAAAACCTATTGACCCCGGCCAATATCAAATCATAGTTTTCATAGGCTTACTATGAACCTGTCTTCCTGACATCTTCATTTATACATAGGTTTCATGGGCTTACTATGAATCTATTAGCCCCTACCAATATCCTTCCCAATACATAGTTTTCATGGGCTTACTATGAACCTATTGGCCCCTGCCAATACCTTTAACTGATAATTTACCATCCTTAATTTCTTTTCACTACTGGGTCAACCTAGATGGTTATTCTGCACTTCCCCAAAGTACCATTATGGATTCATTACAATGTGAATAATTATATGAAGAAGTAATCATAACAACATAATAATACCAACCCCTTTGGTTTAATATCCTTGAAATCATTTTATATATAACTTATTTAAACCCTTTGTAACATCATGAAATTTTCAACCATTCGCATCCATACATGTCGGACTTGAATTGCTCAAAATATCAGATTGTTAATTTAAATTTGGAAAACTCAGCATATACAGTAAATAAAATAATCACAAAATCACAAACACAGAGTAATATAACAATAATGCAGCGGAAACAAAAGAATAGCAGTTCATGAAGCTACTATATATATATAACAGAGTTAAGTAAGATACAACAGAGGTATCGAATACATAGATGTCGCAATACAATAGTCAAATACAAGATTGGAATACATCAATGGAATCAAATGGATAACTGCAAGATGAATAGATATAGCTGGATCTCCAAGCGAAGCTCCAACTCCAAAGGTGAGTCTCGAACACTGAGTCACTCGGTCTGACCCGAGAGTAAAGCAAAAACACAACACTCGAGTCAGGATTAACATTTTTATATCAATAAATCCAACTCAAGTGAAATATCAACTGAAATACAAGTAACTCAAAGGATGTTTGGGATAACCATCCTCTAAGGATCCGTTAAACTATCTACTATGTAGTAATACATGCTATTATAATATGTCTATAGTAAAGTAAACTACTAAAATAGCGTTAAGGCTTTACATTTTCCACCTTAACACATTTTATACATTACCATAGTCTATACAGTACCGTATTCTCCCCCGTACTGGGCGTCGTCAGAGGGCACTCCATAGGTATGGTACAAAACAAACTCGTAGAAGGCTCGCTAGGGTAGGTGACACGGCACAATAAGGCAATGCCAGGGTAGATATACCAATTACGCATCCGGACTGTTGGTAACGCGAAGCCGCAGCAACCGCCCAACTCGAGCCACACTCCCGAATCAAAGGTTCGCACCAAATCAATCACAAAGTAATAGAACGGCATATGATGGAGTGTGTCCGATAAGAGGAGCTACCTCATTGGCCCGGAATCGCTCCTGTTTTAGCCACCTTATGCTAACTCACAGGAGTTAGGTCCATGTAAATATACCTTTGGTATCGTCTCCACCATCCTACTTCATTCTGGAATCTCCACCGTGCACACAGTTGTTAAAGTGGTTTTCGGTATCGACAGAGAGTATGCCCATATCCGATCCCGGTCTCTTTAACAACCAAACGTTATTATAACACCGCGGTCATTTCAAAATAGTTTATACTTCAAAACCAAAATATCATTTCAATTTTTAAACCATATCAAAACGATATCATTTTCACTTCAAATGTATCCATTTCCAAAATCATATCATTTTCCAAAGTTATAGCACTTTCGAAATCATAAGTCTATAAAAATCAAAACACTTTGGAAATCAAAACCTTGAAATTCATAACACTTTGAAATCATAGCATTTTGGAATCCATAACCCTTTCCTCTTAAACAGTTTAGATATTAAAATTAGTATATATAATAAAATAGTTTATAAAATAAAATATTTTATATATAATAGTTATAAGTTAAAATAGTTTATAATAAAATAATTTATATTGAAAATTATATATATTAAAATAGTTTATATTAAAATAATTTATAAAGTAAAATGTACATAGTTTTAGATATAGTTTAAAAATACTTTATACAATAAAATAACTTCCCCAAATTTCATAAATTGATTCCAATCACTTGAATTCCAAAATTCAAATTTTAATCAAATCTCAAATCATCAAATTTCAATTCGATTCAGTTTCTTAATAAACCATTTCAAATTATCGATTTCAAATACATATTTGAACCATAAAATAAGCCATTTCAATTTCAATATATTTCAAAGCTTTAAATATACAACATTTTCAAAACTAAATTCGATAATTTTATATATATATCAAATTCACTTTACTATTATTTAGTTTTGAAATATTTACTTAATCATTTCAATAACATCTAAATACAACTTCAATTTACAAATTTAAATAAACCAAATATCCCATTTAAATTTATATAAGTTTGAAATATTCATTTAAGTTGCCTTTAATCAAACCCAAGTTAAAAAATCATATCTTTAAAATTTCAAATTTAATAAATTTCAAATCAAACCTATTTAAGTAAAATTCTTAAATAAATATAACTTCAAATCAATTTCAAATTTATTTTTCCAACCTGAATCATTATAAACTCTATATTTGAAAATATAGATATTAAATAAATACTTAAACATATTAAAAATCAACTTTATTAAATCAACTTTAATAAATCTTTAAAATCAATATTTATTAAAACCATATAAAAAACCATAGAAATCATTTTCAAAATATTTACATATAGACCAACGATGTCTGTATATAATTCTCTACCTTATGGTCCATTGATACAGATATTTATCATTTAAATCCGTAATTTAAATATATACGGTTATATATCTTTTCAACTCGCAATCCCAAATTCAATTCAATTGAAAATCACTTGGGTTTATCATTTCAACCCATAACGATTTTCTCCTATTCTACAGATCGTTCGGGTATGTATCATTTCAACCCATAGTGAATTCTATACTAACAGTGAACTTGCAGTGTGATACAGATATGATAATAATATAACAGGCATATATCATCAATATAAATAACAGATAATGGTGTCAGATGTCACAGGTGAACAAATACAGATAACAGCATATATATGTATATAGCAAATGTAAATAACTAACAACATCATATTTCAATTGTCGTTTCAATTAAAATCAAATTTAATAAATATAAGAACGTTAATCGTGAGTGATTGCTCACCTTTCGAGGCTAAAGATGAACGAGAATGAGATAAGTTACGAATCCAAGCACGAGTATCAAAGCAAGGCAAGATTGAACTCGAATCAACGAATGAAGCTGATCAATAGGAATTGCCGAAATCAAATCAGAACTAGATCGATGAAGATAAATGGTATAAGTGAACACATATATATAACTGTATATATATATATAATCATATTCTGAACACATTTTAAATTAAATATATATATACATTTCAAAATCATTGTTTTTAAATTAAACACATTTACTAAACTCAATATATATATATATACACACACTCCATATTTAGAAACTAATACCTATACATTATATTCATTTCAACCTAACATATCATATATAAATCAACAGCAATTGCAACTTTAACCTTCATATACTTAATAGCTAAACTGTTGTATACCGATAGAACTAATATATAAACCAACTTATAATATTATTATTATTATAACAATATATAACCATACTTTAAAACTTATATTCAGTTATCCAAACTCATTTATATTTTATATACATATGCTTTTATAATAAAATACACGGTACTGAATATGGTATATCTACAATATAATATAACTTATATATATACTAATACATAAACTGCCACCAACAGTACTCACCTCCATAATATATATATACAAAACATATACATACATTTCAAAAACTGAACCCATATATAAAATATAATTAAAGTCAATCTTTAAAATAACCTGGAAACTATAATCTATATACTGTTATTTTAAATTTTAATATATAGAGACTTATTTTATATAATTGTACACTTTCTTTTCAAGCTATATATATATATACTAAATTTCCACAGCACCTTATAAACTCTCATGCATATAACAGACCCAAAATATAAACAAAACCAACACCCCAAACAGCATATGAAATACATAAAATATATAAACAACAACACTTATGTAAACTTTATATGTATATAAAACTAATCTGAAAAAAAAATATAAACTAAATCTCTATATATATAACATCGTTATCTCTTAAAACATTTTCTTTTCAAATATATATGTAACAAAATACTTATACATAAGTAGATATACATATATATACATTATAAATTGACAGCCAAAGAGGTGAAGCAAAGGTAAGGACCGAACAAACCTCACATGCCCATATATATGCCCCTCCTGATATATACTTAATTTTGAAAAGGAACCGAACTGCTGCTATGGTTGCAAAGGTGGGAGCACGAGCTTAGGGCGGAAGCTAGCACGGTAGTGCGCGAGAGAGAGGAGGGAAAGTTCGGTAGGTGCTAGCGCTGGCTGCGTGGTTGACTGTAGGGTTGTCAATGGATACCCGAAAAATCCGAAATTCATCAGCATCCGCATCCGAAAAGCGGATAAATATCCGGTATCCGAAAAACGGATGCGGATGCGGATATGAAGACATCCGCATCCGAAAATTATCCATTCGGTTTTTGTCAAGATTATAGTTCAAATTATGTGTATTTTAGTGCAATGAAAGATATTCTTTTATTATTTATAAGTTAGTGGTTTATATTAGATGCACTTAATGCTTAGTAACTGCTCGAAACTTTTTATTATCATCATACTTGATAATTTTTAGCACTTTTACAATCAATGGGATTGAAAAATATTTATGTCAAACTAAAATTTTCTTTTTATAATTCTTGATTTATCGGTCGTTAGCGGATAAGTATAGTACCTGATATCCGTCCGTATCTGCAGATGCGGATATCCGATATCCGAAAATCATTTCGGATACGGATGCGGATATGGTACTATCCGCATCTGAAAACATCCGTTGACAGGCCTAGTTGACTGGAGAAGGGACGGGAAAAGGAGGTGATGAGGTCTTGGGGATGCTTAGCAGGAGGAAGAGCTCAGGTTTGCAGAGGTGGCTGACGGCGACAAGAAGAAGAGGGAGAGAAGATACTCCAAGGGTAGGCTGGCTCGTGGGAAAAACGAGAGCAAGGAGGCAAAGAAGTGTTGAACGAAATACAGTGAAAAAAAAATATAATTTCTTTCAAAATCAAAAATGGTAATAACGAAAAGAAACAATATATTTTGAAACCAGAGAATATAAAATTTAGGTGGGAATGGCAAGAGACCAGTGGCTGTTCGTTCTCTCAAACGATAGACAATTGAAAGGTCACAAAACTCAAGAGACCAAAATACGGAACCGTTATGGTTATCTGTTTTACCGGTTTAGCAGTGTATCGGACGTCGAAACACACAAACGAATATAGTGCGTAGGTCAGCACGACAAGACGATCAAAACGGTATACAAATATCAGTGGTACGACCATCCTGTTAAAAGTGGATAATCAGTACTGAAAATGCTGCAAAAATGTCAGAAATAAGATGAACGGAGCAATAGAAGTCCAAATTTGAAGAAACGAAATATGACGTCTCACTCAGAAGATGATTTACAAATTTTCTATAGAAAAATATTCAGGTTTGGAAAACATTTTATTATCATCATATATTAACTGATTTGAATTGAAATAGAATTACACAAGAAAATAAACTTCCATATTATCTGGTGAAAATTTACCATTTGCTATGTTTAAGTATACATATTCCAAATATTAAATTTTAATTCAAAATTTTATTATTTAAAATTTCACAAAAGTTAAATTAATAAACCACTAAAATTTACGAGTCGTTACACTCTTCCCCACTCAAAACTTTTCATCCCCGAAAAGGAATGAGGTAGGAGAATAGAAACAACCAGAAATAGAATAGATTGAAAAACAAAATAAAACCATTAATTTACCATATAAATTTCAATTATTTTAAAATTGGTTTATATTCAACTAATTGTTTCAATTCAGGGTATTTCATTTAGTTGATTTAATTTCAAATTTATTAATTCCTTCAAAACAAAGTTTATTTGATTTATCTGATTTATTCATTATCTTATTATCCAATTATCCTCAATTAACAATTTCTAAAATTGTAAATTTGAATAGTCATTTATTATAATCATATTTTATTCAACAAACTTAATTCTTCTTTATTCCAAATTATTATTAAATTTATTCCACTTAATATATCTTATCACATATATTAAGTATACTTACACTTTTTATAACTACTCAAATTTATTTAAAATTTCTTTTACTTCGTTTTATATTGTAAATTATTCAATCACATACTCAACTTCTGGATGATTAAGGTAAGTTATATTGGAATGCGATTGAGTATTATACAAGTAAAATTTTCCTTATTCAATTTATTTCAAGTTTAAATATTTATTTAAATATTTTGGCTTTATTTAAAATCATCCTTTAACATAAATTTAAGAATTAAATTTCTGATCCACTTCAAACCATTTAGAGATAATTATGTATATAATATATATATCAAATCAAATTAAATTTAAAATAATATACCTATATATATAAATCAAATCATACTTAAGAAATTCAAATCAAGTTCAATTTCCAAAACAAAAGTGTAGCAAAGCTACGGATTGGTCTCTCCACTTCGAAACTCGAAAATGAATGTCGATGATGCGGCCGCCATCACCGAAATTATTTTCCAGCGACAGAAGAGAAGAGCACTGATTTCAACATTTTAAAACTCTTTGAAATAATTTCTATTCAAAAATACTTTAAATAATATAACCTTTAAAACTTTAAAACCAAAGTTGAAATCACCGAAAACTAAATTCTCAAATTCCTGATTTAAATTCATTTAAATTCCAAATCAATTTATAAACCATGTTTATAAATTCATTTATAAAACAATAAATGATAATCAAATATTATCATTTCACACAACTAATTTAATTAACTTATTAAATTCCAGAAAATTTTTACTTATATATTTATAATATAATCATACAAATTTATTTCATTTACCAAAAAATTTAAAAATAATATTGTGTCAGTTTGTTATGTTCAAGTGTTTTGGAAATAATATTGTGTCAGACGAATTGATCGAAAACTCAAATCAACATCAACAACTCAAACAACACAATATAAACACTTTATATAAATTTCAAATACACTCCCTCCCTCGATGATTAAATAATGGATTTTAAATCAAAGATAGGGATAAAGATTCAAATATAGAGGGATCCTAACCAAAAGAATTCAACTAGAAGATAGGCTCGATAGGGAGATAAATAAATTTCAAAGAGAGAAAAGAATGGATAGACTTATACAAATCGCGGGCAACCTTAACCGGGTCAGCCGTGACTTCAAAATAAGATCGAGGTAGAATTCTGGAGCAATCGACATTTGACCGCCAAAGATAGAATTCGGGTAAGCAAGAGATAGCAGCATCTAAACCGGGGATATAGAATTCTCCGGTTAATCAATGCTCGTTGTAAAGGAGTTTCACCCCTTTACAAATCATTCAAAGATTGGCGGAACCGCCGATTATTATAGAAATCAATCGAAGTGGAGTTATGGGATGCTCCAAAATCAAGAAACGTGAATAGATCGAGACAAGAATGGATTTCAGAACGAATGGGAGAGACAAACATGGATTTTGAAACCGAGGGGAACGTTCCAAAATTCAAAGGATACCGAGTCAAAGAGGAAGGGATTCAAGCTCGAATGAAGGTGATTCTGAAATTAAATTTACTCTATATATTTAGTTTTGCCTAAAACCAGAGCTCTAATACCACATGTAACATCATGAAATTTTCAACAATTCGCATCCATACATGTCAGACTTGAATTGCTCAAAATATCAGATTGTTAATTTAAATTTGGCAAACTCAGCATATACAGTAAATAAAATAATCACAGAATCACAGACACAGAGTAATATAACAATAATGCAGCGGAAACAAAAGAATAGTAGTTCACGAAACTACTATATATATATATAACAGAGTTAAATAAGATACAATAGAGGTCGAATACATAGATGTCGCAATACAATAGTCAAATACAATATCAGAATACATCATTGGAATCAACTGAATAACTACAAGCTGAATAGATATAGCTGGATCTCCAAGCGAAGCTCCAACTCCAAAGGCGAGTCTCAAACACTGAGTCACTCAGTCTGACCCAAGCATAAAGCAAAAACACAAAACACTCGAGTCAGGATTAACATTCTTATATCAATAAATCCAACTCAAGTGAAATATCAACTGAAATACAAGTAACTCAAAGGATGTTAGGGATAACCATCCTCTAAGGATCCGTTAAACTATCTACTATGTAGTAATATACGCTATTATAATATGTCTATAGTAAAGTAAACTATTAAATAAGCGTTAAGGCTTTACATTTTCCACCTTAACACATTTTATATATCCCCATAGTCTATACAGTACCGTAATCTCCCCCGTACCGGGCATCGTCAGATGGCACTCCATAGGTATGGTACAAAACAAACTAGTAGAAGGCTCGCTAGGGTAGGTGACACGGCACAATAAGGCAATGCCAGGGTAGATATACCAATTATGCATCCGGACTATTGGTAACGCAAAGCCGCAGCAATCACCAAACTTGAGCCACACTCCCGAATCAAAGGTGCGCACCAAATCAATCACAAAGTAATAGAATAGAATACGATGGAGTGTGTCTGATAAGAGGAGCTACCTCATTGGCCCGGAATCGCTCCTGTTTTAGCCACCTTATGCTAACTCACGGGAGTTAGGTCCACGTAAATATACCTTTAGGATCATCACCACCATCCTACTTCATTCTGGAATCCCCACCGCGTACACAGTTGTTAAAGTGGTTTTCAGTATAGAAAGAGAGTATGCCCATATCTGATCCCGGTCTCTTTAACAACCAAACGTTATTATAACACCGCGGTCATTTCAAAACAGTTTATACTTCAAAACCAAAATATCATTTCCATTTTTAAACCATATCAAAACGATATCATTTTCACTTCAAATATATCCATTTCCAAAATCATATCATTTTCCAAAGTTATAGAACTTTCGAAATCATAAGTCTTTAAAAATCAAAACACTTTGGAAATCAAAACCTTGAAATTCATAACACTTTGAAATCATAGCTTGAAATCATAGCATTTTGGAATCCATAACACTTTCCTCTTAAACAGTTTAGATATAAAAATAAGTTTATAAAATAAAATAGTTTATAAAATAAAATAGTTTATAAAATAAAATAGTTTATATATAATAGTTATAAGTTAAAATAGTTTATAATAAAATAATTTATATTGAAAATGATATATATTAAAATTGTTTATATTAAAATAATTTATAAAGTAAAATGTAAATAGTTTTAGATATAGTTTAAAAATACTTTATATAATAAAATAACTTCCCCAAATTTCACAAATCGATTCCAAATCACTTGAATTCCAAAATTCAAATTTTAATCAAATCTCAAATCATCAAATTTCAATTCGATTCAGTTTCTTAATAAACAATTTCAAATTATCGATTTCAAATACATATTTCAACCATAATATAAGCCATTTTAATTTCAATATATTTCAAAGCTTTAAATATACAACATTTTCAAAACTAAAATCGATAATTTTATATATATATATATCAAATTCACTTTACTATTATTTAGTTTTGAAATATTTACTTAATCATTTCAACAACATCTAAATACAACTTCAATTTACAAATTTAAATAAACCAAATATCCCATTTAAATTTATATAAGTTTGAAATATTCATTTAAGTCACCTTTAATCAAACCCAAGTTAAAAAATCATATCTTTAAAATTTCAAATTTAATAAATTTCAAATCAAACCTATTTAAGTAAAATTCTTAAATAAATATAATTTCAAATCAATTTCAAATTTATTTTTTCAACCTGAATCATTATAAACCTCTATATTTGAAAATATAGATATTAAAGAAATACTTAAACATATTATCAATCAACTTTATTAAATCAACTTTAATAAATCTTTAAAATCAATATTTATTAAAACCATATAAAAAACCATAGAAATCATTTCCAAAATATTTATATATAGACCAATGGTGTCTGTATATAATTCTCTACCCAATGGTCAAGTGATACAAATATTTATCATTTAAATCTGTAATTTAAATATATACGGGTATATATCTTTTCAACCCGCAATCCTAAATTCAATTTAATTGAAAATTGCTTGGGTTTATCATTTCAACCCATAACGATTTTCTCCTATTCTACAGATTGTTCGGGTATGTATCATTTCAACCTATAGTGAATTCTATACTTTAAGGGAACTTGCAGTGTGATACAGATATGATAATAATATAACAGGCATGTATCATCAATATAAATAACAGATAATGGTGTTAGATGTCACAGGTGAATAGATACAGATAACAGCATATATATAGCAAATTTAAACAACTAACAGCAGCATATTTCAATTGTCGTTTCAATTGAAATCAAATTTAATAAATATAAGAACGTTAATCGTGAGTGATTGCTCACCTTTCGAGGCTAAAGATGAACGAGAATGAGACAAGTTATGAATCCAAGCACGAGTCTCAAAGCAAGGCAAGATTGAACTCGAATCAACGAACGAAGCTGATCAATAGGAATTGCCGAAATCAAATCAGAATTAGATCGATGAAGATAAATAGTATAAGTGAACACATATATATAACTGTATATAAATATATATATAATCATATTCTGAACACTTTTTAAATTAAATATACATATACATTTCAAAATCATTGTTTTTAAAATAAACACATATACTAAACTTAATATATATATACACACTCCATATTTAAAAACTAATACTTATACATTATATTCATTTCAACCTAACATATCATATATAAATCAACAACAATTGCAACTTTAACCTTCATATACTTAAAAGCTAAACTGCTGTATACCGATAGAACTAATATATAAACCAACTTATATTATTATTATTATTATAACAATATATAACCATACTTTAAAACTTATATTCTGTTATCCAAACTCATTTATATTTTATATACATATGCTTTTATAATAAAATACACGGTACTAAATATGGTATATCTACAATATAATATAACTTATATATATACTAATACATAAACTGCCACCAACAGTACTCACCTCCATAATATATATATACAAAACATATACATACATTTCAAAAATCGAACCCATATATAAAATATAATTAAAGTCGGTCTTTAAAATAACCTGGAAACTATAATATATATACTGTTCTTTCAAAATTTAATATATAGAGATTTATATTATATAATCGTACACATTCTTTTCAAGCTATATATATATATATATATATACTAAATTTCCACAGCACCTTATAAACTCTTATACATATAACAGACCCAAAATATTAAAAAAAACAGCACCCCAAACAGCATATGAAATACATAAAATATATAAACAGTAACACTTATGTAAACTTTATATGTATATAAAACTAATCTGAAAAAAAAATATAAACTAAATCTCTATATATATAACATCGTTATCTCTTAAAACATTTTTCTTCAAAATATATGTAACAAAATACTTATACATATATATACATTATAAATTGAAAACCAAAGAGGTGAAGCAAAGGTAAGGACCGAACAAACATCACATGCCCGTATATATGCCCCTCCCCCGATATATACATAATTTTGAAAAGGAACCGAACTGCTGCTATGGTTGCAAAGGTGGGAGCACGAGCTTAGGGCGAAAGCTAGTGCGGCGGTGCGCGAGAGAGAGGAGGGAAAGTTCGGCATGTGCTGGCGCTGGCTGCGTGGTTGACTGGAGAAGGGATGAGAAAAGGAGGTGATGAGGTCTTGGGGATGCTTAGCAGGAGGTGGAGCTCGGGTTTGCAGAGGTGGCTCACGGCGACAAGAAGAAGAGGGAGAGAAGAAACTCCAAGGGTAGGCTGCCTCATGGGAAAAACGAAAGCAAGGAGGCTAAGAAGTGTTGAACGAAATACAGTGAAATAAAAAATATAATTTCTTTCAAAAGCAAAAATGGTAATAACGAAAAGAAACAATATATTTTGAAACCAGAGAATATAAAATTGAGGTGGGAATGGAAAGAGACTAGTGGCTGTTCGTTCTCTCAAATGGTAGACAATTGAAAGGTCACAAAACTCAAGAGACCAAAATCCGGAACCGTTACGGTTATCTGTTTTTACCGGTTTCGCAGTGTATCGGACGTCGAAACACACAAACGAATATACTGCGGAGATCATCACAACAAGACGATCAAAATGGTATACAGATATCAGTGGTATGACCATCCTATTAAAAGTCGATAATCGGTACCGAAAATGCTGCAAAAATGTCAGAAATAAGATGAACGGAGCAATAGAAGTCCAAATTTGGAGAAACGAAATATGACATCTCACTCAGAAGTTGATTTACAAATTTTCTATAAAAAAATATTCAGGTTTGGAAAACATTTTATTATCATCAAATATTAACTGATTTGAATTGAAATAGAATTACACAAGAAAATAAACTTCCATATTATCTTGTGAAAATTTACCATTTGCTATGTTTAAGTATACGTATTCCTAATATTAATTTTCAATTCAAAATTTTATTATTTAAAATTTCACTAAAATTAAATAAATTAAATTAATAAACCACTAAAATTTACGGGTCGTTACACCCTTTAACCTATTAATCAAGGAAAACTTCTTCTATTTCAAAACGCATTAATTTATGCCATGTTTTTTCCTTTAAAACTGAGATTGGATTATTGGTTTTGAAACCTCAAAACATCACTTTTGAAACCTCTGGATGACCTCTATCAAAAGAGTAAAACCTCTTATCAAAATACTAAGTATGTTTCCATTCGAAACCAAATTATACCTTTCGACCATATCAAAACATTACTTAATAATCTTTAGAAACATAGCTTCGAAACCAATGATGGTACCATTTTTGAAATATTGGGTTTGCTCTTTAAAACGTCTTTTGGATCAAAGTGAATATATGCGAAAGTATCCCTTTTGAAACCTTTAATAAAATTGTTTGGGGAAAATTTGCTAGCGTCAGAACCATCTGTTCGAAAGCTCACAACCTTTGGGTAAAACTTTGAATAATAGCATCAGAACCCCCTTTCGACACCATTGCCTTCGAAACCCCTGAACTCCTTTCGAAAGCATTTTGGAAGTGGCATGGTATATATTTAAAACAAAGGAACCCTTCGAAAGCGTTGATGATATCAATACCCTCGAAAGGCACATGAACGGCAGCAAGGTTTCGACTAGGTCGGAACCATCATTTTTGAAAGCTTTATTTTAATAAATAAGGGAAACCATCCGAAAGCTTATACCTTTAAAACATAAAATGGCAACCCCTTCGAAAGCTATTTAGAAACCCTTTCGAAAGCATGTGTTTCGACACGTTCAAATGCTTTAATAAAACTAAGCAGGCGCTTAACATTTGAAAATAAAACTAAGGTTTCGACACCTTCGGAAGCTATGCTTTTGACACTATGCCTTCCGCATTCTTCCAATCCGCAACGTACCATCTAAGTGCTACCTTGTGTATTAGTTTCATCCAAGTAGGTTTCGGCATGGTAGGTTTCGACTGAGTCGAAGCGGAGGCATAAGGTCGAAAGGTCTTCCTAAAGAGGTGGAACCCACTTTTCTGAATAAAGACTAAAATCATGCTAATTTTAGTAATTTCTTTATAACTAACCTGCCTATATGTAATCTTTTAATTGGTTGCCTTAAAACTTTTCAAATCCTTTACAAAAATAACTGCCGCATTTATCAGATCTAAATCAAGGAAAATTTAAAACTTTAGCCCTTTCATTAAGCAAATCCAACATTGCAACTAATTCCTTCTTCTAAAATAATTTATTTTCCAAAGTAAACCTTTTATGAAAAATCCCCAAAAATTTCAAAAATTCACTTTCATCATGTTACCTAACATATAAAAATTCCAGACCCAAATTCTTAATAAAAGAAACGAAATTAATTTTAAACCCAATTATATCATATTTTCCTTTAGAAATTCATAATATATTTTCCATAGCTTGGAAAATTACAAAAATTGAAATCCATCTCCAAAATCATGTTTTACCTAAAATATAATTTTTCCATGGCATTCGAAAATCATTAACAATCGGTTTTGCCCTAAAACCATATAAATTCATATGTAAATGATTTGAGTTAAGTCAAACATATTATAATTCAAGCATATCATAATCCAAAACATCATAAAAACGAATCTAATCCTAAATCCGAAAACATATGATCGTAAACAAAAATAGAGATGGTATAAATCATTATGCACCTTGAATATTAAAAGGAATTTGAGATTTGTTGTTGCTTAATTTATCCTAGCTTGAGATTGAATTTCTCCCATCTTTCCTCTTTGATAATGGCCGGCTCCTTAGGTTTTACGTTTGTTTTTTGTTTTGAGAAATAAAAATGAACGTGCATATGAAAGGATGCATTGGTTATAAGAGGCGGCTATTCCCAATAAGCCTCTTATGTGAATTAATTATCATATAAAACCATTATAAGCCCATTTAATTGGTTAAGCACGACCTTCTTATCTTTTATTCAAATCTCAATCTCCTTATCGTGCTAATTCTTACATTATTCTATTTAATTTATCTAATTAAATTTCCTGAATAATGTTATCAAAAATTAAGGGTGTCACAGGCTCCCCCTTAAAGAATTTCGTCCTTGAAATTTAGTAAGGACTAAATACTAAAGATAGCACTCCTCTGTAACAGCTCCTAATAACTATACTAGCCTACCTGACTAGCAACTACCAATATAAATCTAATATAGACATACCCTCAAAGCATAAGCATCTCGAATCATGTCTTCTGTCTCCGAAGTACAGTCCTTCTCGTTGTCGCTCCACTGAACTTTCACTAACCTGACTGTCTTGTTCCTTAACCTTTTCTCATCTCTCGCTACAACCCAAACTGGTTGTTTAACAAAAGTCAAATTAGGCTCCACTATCAACTCTTCCAATCCTATCAAAGGAATAGTAGTCTCTGGATCATGATGCACATATTTGCGAAGATGAGACACATGAAATGCATTATAGACACTGGCCATACTGGCCGGCAACTCTACTCTGTATGCGAGCTTTCTGATCCTCTCTATAATCTGGAATGGACCAACATATCTTGGTGCTAGTTTCCCTGACTTTACAAATCGCACCACACCCTTCATTGGTGATACATTAATGAAAACCTTATCTTCAACTGAGAACTCTAGGTCTTTACGCCTCTTATCTACGTAACTCTTCTGCCTGGATTGAGCTTCCTTCATTCTTTCTTGGATCAACTCAATCTTCTCCGACGCCTCTCTAACCAAATCTGGACCTAAGACTAACCTATCTCCAGTCTCCAACAAATATGCTAGTGATTTGCATGGCCTTTCATACAAAGCTTCAAATGGTGTCATTCCTATACTAGTTTGATAAATATTATTATTCGAAAACTTAGCCAAATGTAGGTGATCTTGCCAAGATCCAACAAAGTCTAATACACAAGCTCTCAACAAATCCTCGAGTACCTTGTTGACTCTCTCTATCTGACCATCTGTTTGAGGGTGATATGCAGTACTCATATTAAGCTTGGTACCTAATACATCCTGTAGACTCTTCTAGAATTCACTAGTGAACAAAGCACCTTTGTCACTGACTATACTATTAGGAACTCCATGTAGTCTAACTATGTTCTTCATGAACAACTTAGTTAATACGGGTATCGTCCTGGTTAATTTTATTGGAATGAAAGGGGCACTCTTGGTCAATCTGTCCACTATGACCCATATACTTTCATTTCCTATATTTGACCTTGGCAACTCATTCATAAAATCCATGGATATCGAATCCCATTTCCAAACTAAAATCTCTAACGGTTGAAGCAACCCACTTGGCTTCTAATGTTCGACTTTCACTTGTTGACAGTTTGCACAATGCCTAACCCACAAGCCAACATCCCTCCTCATACATTCCCAATAGAAGCTCCTTTTCATATCCTGTTACATCTTGGTCCCTCTAGGATGGATCCTAAACTTGGACCGATGACATTCTTCAAGAACTTCTTTCCTTATGTCCTCCACATTCGGAACACACAACCATCCCTTCTTTCTCAACCACCCCCTTTAGTTAAGACTAAAATCCTTTAGATCATCGATCCAAATTCCAACCTCAAGTCTTCTGATTATCTCAGCTAATACCGAATCCTCTTTCTGCTTAGAAGCAATCCTTTTGATCAGCATTGGTCAAACTTCCAAACAGGATAACATGGCAGTACTCTGACTAGAACTTGCAGTCGATCTTAACTGCATACCACAACTGGCCAAAGCTTCAAAATCCTTCCACTCCGCTAACATAGCTAACACCACACTCCGGTGTCTTCTGGTAAGAGCATCTGCTACCTTATTACCTTTCCCTGGTGTATACTCTATACCTAAATCATAAGCAGCTAAAAACACCGGCCATCTCTACTGTCTCATATTCAACTCCTTCCAAGAGAATAAGTACCTTAAAGACTTATGATCCGTGTATAGCTCAAACTTATTCCCTAAGAGATAATGTCTCAAAATCTTCAACGTGAAGATCACCACAGCCAACTCCAAATCATGAGTAGGATATCTCACTTCATGTGGTCTAAGCTAAGTTTACCATTCTGCATCAACACCACTCCTAATCCAGTTCTACATGCATCGGTATACACCACCAACCCTTGGTTTTCATCTAGAACTGCTAACACTAGTGCATTGGTCAACAAATTTTTTAACTTCAGGAATGCTTCCTCACATTTGCCACCAAACAAACCTCACATCCTTCCTGGTTATCTTAGTCAAAGGTGCTGCTATCTGTGAGAAATCCATAATGAATCTTCAGTAGTAGCCAGCAAGTCCAAGAAAACTTCTGATCTCAGTCATTGTCTCTTGTCTCCTCCAGTTATTCACAGCTTCGATCTTATCAAGATCGACTGACAAGCCTTTCTCTGAAACCATATGACCAAGAAACTTAACCTCTTTCTTCCAAAAATGACACTTTGTAAAATTCGCCTTCAACTGATTCTGCCTCAGCGTCTCAAGCACCACTCTAAGATGATCCACATGCTCTCTCTTATCCTTAGAGTGTACTAAAATGTCATCTGTAAACACTAGCACAAACATATCCAAGCACTCTCGGAAAACTCGGTTCATAAAGTCCACGAAGAAAGCAGGTGCATTTGTCAATCCAAATGGCACCACTAACCACTCATATGAACCATACCTAGTCCGAAATGCCGTCAAAGGAATACTATCCTCTACCACTCTTAACTGATGGAATCTGTCGCCAAATCCAACTGGAAAAATACTCTGGCTCCACTCAACTGATCGAACAGATCATCTATTCTTGGTAAAGGATACTTATTCTTAATCATCTTTTCATTCAACTTACGATAGTTGATGCACATCCTCAACGACCCATCTGGTTTCTTCACAAACATTGTGCCGCTCCCAAGGCGAACTACTTTGCCTAATAAAATTCCTTCCTCCAAGATCCACTTGCTGCACCTTCAATTCCTTCATCTCAGTTGATGTCATCCTGCTAAGTGGTCTACTCACAGGTTCAGCTCCTCGCATAAGATCTATCCAAAACTCAACAGCTCGTTTCGATGGTAGTCTTGTAACTGGCACAAAGACATCTGCAAACTCTCTTGCTACCCGAACCTGACTTAACTCTTCTCCTACCTCCATGGCACACAACAAGGCACAAACACTCTGTTTAGACTTCTCTACTAAGAATATCACTCGGTATGACTATCAGGGTGTCTCGGTGATATCTCCCTATCCTGGTAAAATATCCTCGCCTCATACCTACCCAAACAATCCATACCCAAAATGATTCCAAAATTTACGAAATTGAAAACATACAGACTACATGCAAACATATGATCTAACAACTCAAGTTCTAACTGGTACATCTCAACCATAGAGTTGCATATCTTCCTATTGGATTCGCAACCCTTAAGGAAGTAACAAGGTAGGTGGGTTCTAAGCATAATCTATCAACCAAACACTGAGAAATAAATGAATGTGATGCACCGGTATCAAAAAGTACACTAACTGATATACTCTGAATCAAAAGCGTACCTTCCATCACAGTTTTCCCTTTATCAGCTGCAGTAGGCCTAGCTGATGCTGGTCCAATAGTAAAAACTTTCCCTTTGTCCGCCCTGACTGGCTTTGGACATTGATTCTTTTAATGCCCAACTTGATCATAATTGAAGCACTTCACATTCTTCTTATCTACATCCTTCTTTCCCTTGCCTGTCCGGCACTCACTCGCATAATGACCCTTCTTGTCACACTTAAACCAAAGTAAATCAGCCTCTGCCTTCTTGGCTGCATCTCCCTTCGGGGCTCCCTTCTTCTCAAAGAACTTTCTTTTCTTTCCCTGAGAACCCTGGATCTCAATTGGCTTCTTTCTAACACAAATAGCAAGAATCTCCTCATGGAAAATTTCCATTTCCACAACTAAATTACTAGGATCACACAGATGTGGTAGGGTCGCCTTCGCAATCTCAGGCCTCGATCCCCTAATGAACTTCTCATTTCTCTTGATGACAATGTTTATAGTTTTATATCCATAATGGGACAACTCATCAAACTTAGCAGCATACTCAACAACCGACATCTCTCCCTACTCCAGACCCAAAAACTTCCTTAATAATGCCGACTTAGCAACCTCGGACATAAACCTTTGCTCAAATCTCCTTTGAAAATCAGCCCAAGTCAACTGCTCCTCAGGAATTTCAATAGTAATACTATTCCACCAGTGAAGCGCTGACCCTTACAACTGCCTAGAGGCCAACCTTCTCTTTTTCTCATCATCTAAACTCAAATCAGCAAATATCCTCTCGCAGTGCAACAACCAATTCTCAACTTCAATAGCATTCTCCGTCCCTATAAATGGCTTCCTACCAAGACTGGTGCAGTCCTTGCTCAGCTTAGCATAATTATTCCCAACTGGAGCCACAAGATTAGCTCCTCCTACATTTCCAGCAACTTCAGCAGCAGCTCCCGCTTGCATCATATTGACGAATAACTGATACATCGCCCCCATATCTACTACTGGATTTCCAGCACCCACATTGGCCTTATCATTTTGGTTATTAGCATTAGTCGGTCGACCTGGGTTCCACCTGGTGGGTCGAGCATTTCCATTAGTTGTAGTGCTTCCTCCACCAAGATATCCTCTTCTGTTTCTTGCTTCCATATCGCCTTTCTCGTAAATCTGCATATGAGCCTTAGTAAGATACTGAAGAACGGTCTAAGAGAGCGAGGAATACGTACTTATATATATAACTATATATAATACAAGTACGTTACTAAAGCGTTAACCCAAACCCCAATCTTATTATCTGATTCATTCAATTATGTTTGGAAAAATCTTTTAGGTTTAACTTAATTTTAAAGTTTCATAAACCTATACTCTGATACCAACTTCTAACATCCCCATACTTGGAGGCCCAAAACTAACGGCTACGGATGTTGCAGTCATCCATTATTATTAATCCTCGACGATCAAATACGGCAATGTGAGATAAATTGACATGTAGATACACATAAATATTAAAAAAATTAAACACCAAAACACATTCCACATTCCATTTCAAAACATTTCACGTTCATTTCATAATCCTAGCACGCAAACCACATTTAGATAGAATATAAATACAACATACGCCAAGAGCGACATATGAAGATGCCCCCTTGGTTGATCAGAGTATATAATAAGGCAAGTAAGCAACTTTTCCATTACAACCAACAACAGACTGCGGAATAAAAAGAACTCTTATCAACTATCTTGCCTCCTGCACGTCTTCGAAAGCTTTATTCGTCTAAAAGAAAACTTGAAAACCTTAACCCTCAAACTACTCAAATTAAATTAAGCAACCAAGAGTTTAAGGGAAAAACAAAAACTTCGAGTCAAACATAAAGCCTAGTATGAATAATAATCTACCATCTCAAACCATTAAGATATCTAGTGAGACCGTGCCGCTTAGCGGATTAGGTTTTCCCCTCACTATTATCCTAAAACTTTATAAAACCATATATTGTGCTCCTACATCCACAAAGGTTAAAAACAATTCAAAACTATATGATGATATGAAAACAAGTAGATTAATTCTGGATTATCAATCCCCATCCATTCTGACTATCTGTCTTATTTATAGTTTCTAGGGTTACTATTAACATATTAGTTTTTGTGGGCTTACTAATAACATGTTTAACGTTTATGGACTCCCTGCCCGATTCCATAGTTTTGTGGGATCAATATGAACCTATTGGCCCCTACCAATATCTTTATTGTTTAATGGGTTCTCCCTGAACATATTGGTAACTCCAATATCTTTCTTTGTTATCCCAGTTTTCATGGGTTGACTAGGAACCTATTGTCTTCTGTTAATATCTTAATCTGGATATAGTTTCATGGGTTCACTGAAAACCTATTGACCCCTCCCAATATCAAATTATAGTTTTCATTGGATTATTACGAACTTGTCTTTCTAACATCTTCGTTTATACAAAGTTTTCATGGACTTACTATGAACCTATTGGCCCCTACCAATATCCTTCCATATACATTGTTTTCATGGGCTTACTATGAACCTATTGGCCCCTGCCAATATCTTCAACTGATATTTTAGCATCCTTAATTTCATTTCACTACTGGGTCAACTTAGCTGGTTATTCTACCCTTCCCAAAGTACCATTATAGGTTCATTACAATGTGAATAATTATATGAAGATGTAATCATAACAACATAATAATACCAACCCCTTTGGTTTAATATCCTTGAAATCATTTTATATAAAACATGGTTAAACCCTTTAACCTGTTAATCAAGGAAAACTTCTTCTATTTCAAAACTCTTTAATTTATGCCATGGTTTTTTCGTTAAAAATGAGATTTGGTTATTGATTTTGAAATCGTAAAACATCACCTTCGAAACCTCTGGATGACCACTTTCGAAAGCATAAAACCTCTTTTCAAAACACTATGTGCCTTTTGAAGCTCCTTAACTTGTTCCATTAGAAACCAAATTATACCTTTCGACTAAATCAAAACACTACTTAATAATCTTTAGACACATAGCTTCGAAACCAATGACAGTACCCCTTTCAAAATCATTGGTTTACTCTTTAAAACACCTTTTGGTCAAAGTGAATATATGCAAAGTATCCCTTTCAAAACCTTTAATAAAACTATTTGGGGAAAATTACTAGCGTCAGAACCATCTGTTCGAAAGCCCAAAATCTTTGTGTAAAACTTTGAAGGATAGCATCAAAACCCCATTTCGACACCATTGCCTTCGAAACCCTTGAACCCCTTAGAAATCATTTTGGAAGTGGCATAGTATATATTTAAAACAAAGGAACCCTTCGAAAGCATTGATTACTTTAACACCCTCAAAAGGCACATGAACGACATCAAGGTTTCGACTAGGTCGGAACCATCATTTTCGAAAGCTTTATTTTTATAAATTAGGGAACCTATTCAAAAGCTTATAACTTTAAAACATAAAATGGCAACCCCTTAGAAAGCTATTTAGAACCTTTTCAAAAGCATGTGTTTTGACTCATTCGAAAGCTTTAATAAAACCTGAGCAGGCGCTTAACATTTGAAAACAAAAATAAGGTTTCGACACCTTCAAAAGCTTGCTTTTGACACTATGCCTTCCGCCTTCTTCCAATCCACTACGTACCATTTAAGTGTTACCTTGTGTAATGGTTTCCACCAAGTAGATTTCGACATGGTAGGTTTCGACTGAGTCGAAGCGGAGGCATAAAGTCGAAAGGTCTTCTTAAAGAGGCGGAACCCACTTTTCTGAATGAAGGCTTAAATCATGCTAATTTTAGTAATTGCTTTATAACTAACCTACCTATATGTAATCTTTTAATTGGTTGCCTTAAAACTTTTCAAATCCTTTACAAAAATAACTGCCGCATTTGTCAGATCTAGATGAAGGAAATTTTAACACAATAGCCCTTCCATTAAGCAAAACCAAATTACATAAATTCACTTTCATCATGTTACCTAATATACAAAAATTACATAAATTCACTTTCATCATGTTACCTAACATACAAAAATTATAGAAATTCACTTTCATCATGTTACCTAACATACAAAAATTACAGACCCAAATTCTTAAAAATAACAAAAGTTAATTTTAACCCAATTATATCATATTTTCCCTTAGAAATTCATAATAAATTTTCCATAGCTTGGAAAATTACAAAAATTGAAACCCATCTCCAAAATCATGTTTTACTAACATATAATTTTTACATGGCATTCAAAAACCTTTAACAATTGGTTTTTCCCTAAAACTGTATAAATTCATATGTAAATGATTTGAGTTAAATAAAATATATTATAATTCAAGCATATCATCATCTAAAACATCATAAAAACGAATTTAATCCTAAATCTGAAAACATATGATCATAAACAAAAATATAGATGGTATAAATCATTATTCACCTTGATTATGATAAGGAATTTGAGATTTGTTGTTGCTTAATTTCTTCTAGCTTTGATCCTTAGCTTTAGATTGAATTTCTCCCCTCTTTCCTCTTTGATAATCGCCGGCTCCTTAGGTTTTACATTTTTTTTTATTTTGAGAAATAAAAATGAATGTGCATATGAAAGGATGTGTTGGTTATACGAGGCGGTTATTCCCAATAAGCCTCTTATGTGAATTAATTATCATGTGAAACCATTATAAGCCCATTTAATTGATTAAGCATGGCTTTCTTATCTTTTATTCAAGTCTCAATCTCCTTATCATCCTAATTCTTACATTATTCTATTTAATTTATCTAATTAAATTTCTTGAATAATGTTATCAAAAATTAGGGTTGTTACAATATATCTTTGTAAAAGTATTTAGATATAAGCATTTACAAGATGGTTTTAATTAATGAAAAGATTAATTAAGGAGGCTTAGTGTGGCTTGGAGCTTAACCAGATGTTGGTTTTTCCTATGGAATTAATCCCTGATTGAATGTATGTTATTCGATAGTTAAATAACCGACTATCGAATTTGGACCCAAAATAACTTTGGAAATATCAAGGAGAAACACGTGAGTTATGTGGCACAGTAATCTTCGATGATGTTGTACTATGCGTATAAATCTCATTTCATTCTCCCAGGACAATGATAAAGAAATCCATCCACTAATGGTTAGGAGATGATCTCCAACCTTATCTTTGACTGTTTATTTCCTAAAGAACCAAGGTTGAGTTTACCGGAAACTCTCTAAGATTGTTTCCAAGGGACCGGGATCAGATATGTTATCTGAAAACCACTTTGATCCAACACAAGCATTCGAAGTGAAGACATCTTGAAGATGATGGAATTAGAGACGGAGTTCTCAAGCGTTTCGTTCAAACCCAGAACGAACTTGTATGTATGAATGCTGGTATTGCATTGGTTGCTTGGAGGGCAATATTAGCATTCCAAGATGGTTTACTAGGAGGAAATGGTAAGAGAGTAGCCACTTCGAGCCTCACACCCGGGAAATGAATAAAGGAGATGCGGCAGGTTAAGTAGGTCGCACCCAAGTAGGGTATGATCATCCCAATTCTAGAGCGATATTGATGTATGCTTCGGGATCCCACTGTGCGGTTGTTGATTCCAACAAGGTGTGATCATATTCGGTGCTACTCGAGAAGGGGGTAATGCCAGTCCTGAGTAGCAGAGGGGCAATGTGTTGTAGCCTCCCGTACATTTTATCTAGAGGTGTACGGATTTGGTGGGTAGACCTTTACCCTTTCATAGTTGGAATCCATTCTCCAATATGAGCCTTCAGTTTTGGTTGTTGAACCTAGTATGCTGGAATTTAATTAATGTAACAATTTCGGCTATGATTAATAAGTACTTATATATTTGACACTATTATAATATCAGATGATTTCATATGAAATGTTTTGCTTATCGTAAGGTAAACACCCGTCCGTGTTTATGTGCAGTGTGGTATTACGAGATACTTTTGATTTCCAAAGGTTTTCTATAACCTTTAAATCTAGTTTGGTGTGTTTTCTCACGATGGATTTTCAGACTGACTCGAGTATTATTATATTATAATGCTTGAGTTAGACCAAGCATATTTACAGATTGTTTTGGATGCATTGGAGCTAAGGAGACGAGTTGGAGGTCTGCAAGGCTTATACACATATATGTTTATTTTTTGATGTTTTGTTGTTGAACTCATCAACAATTGTAAGGACAGAATGTTATAGCTGTCCTGGCTAATGATTGTGATTGTTGTACTCTGATGGATGTATGTATATAACAGTTTCTCTATTGTAAAGTTAATCGATATTATATTATATATTGTTCTGCTGCGATTGTGAGATTCTGTGTTGTTTTAGTTTCTTCTCTTCTTCTTTCTTTCCTTTAACTATCCGTCTTTCCGTTCGATTTGGGTTGGACATGTGTGGTTTATTTTCAGCTTGAATTGTACGGAAAAGCGGGTCATTAAGATCACCCGCTAATTGTTTATATAGATAGATCTCCTCATCATTTGTCTTAAAAGAACAAAATGAGTTCATACGTATAGTTTAGCACCACTGGTGGTAACTATACCATATAATCTCTGTGTTTCTCCTGGACATTTTCCAGAGTGTGTTAAGTAGGGAATGTTTCTGTACTACCAAAATTAAGAAAGATTATATGTTTAGACCAAGATTTGATAGTTTGTTATTTAACTATCAAATAAACAAATATTGCAAAACAGAGATTACATTTCATATGGAAACCACCAAGCCTCTTAGATTAATTTTTAATTATTTCTCTTTTTAAAATATTTATCAAAGTAATCATATGCTCATCTCAACGGGATAAGTATATTCACAAACCATTCCTTTCAAAACATGGAAAATCTTTTTCACATACTTATAATATGGTATAGGTATATCACCAAACACATAGAGAGATTTTCTATTTCAAATTCATATTAAAATGATCAAACCCAAATGTCATTAAAATGGAGATATAAATAACCCAAAATACCAATCCTTTCCATATAACTCTGTTTATTATAAATAAATATCTCCTTTAAAAATTTCCAAACCTATTTTTAATATTTCTTTATAAATATCCAAACCCTATTTATAAAACTTCCTCTTCTTAGATCTCTAAAACCAATTTATAAATCACCTTTCAAAAATCACTAAAACCCAAACTCCTTTTTCAAATTCCAAAATCACTTTCCTAATTTATAAATTCCTTTTTAATTTATAAAACTCTTTTCATAAATTTTCTTTATTTTAAAAAAACCTCTTTAATAAACCTTAATCAATAAGTTCTTTTTATAAAGAACCAATCATTTAAAACATTTTTTAAATAACAAGTTATTGTTTATAACTTACTTTTATTTAATTATCTTTAAACTTCATTCAAAATAATAACTTTAGAATTTCATTAATAATAATATATATTAAATTAACTTTAAACAATATTATTATGTTAATAAATTAACTTCAAAATAATATTAATACCATAATTAATTAATTTCAAAACATCCTTATTATAATAATCAATTAATTTCAAAACATTATTAATATAATAATTAATTATTATCAAACATTATTAATATAATAATTAAACTTTAAAACAATATAAATGTAGTAATTTTTAAATAATATTAATATGATAATTAATTAACCTCTAAATATAATTAAATAACTTTAATTAATAACTGAAATATAATTAAATAACTTTAAACAAATAATTAAATAACTTTTAAACACATAATTAAAATATAGTTAAAACATTTTAAAACAATAATTAAATATTCTTGAATAACTTTAAGAAATAACTTTAAAAAATCATATTAATAAAATAGTTAACTTTAAATCATTATTAAATTTAAAAAATAATTTTCTTTAAAACCTTATTAACAAATAATTATTATCTTTAAAATAATGTTGATTCAATAATTAACTTTCAATTTAGAAAGAAGCTCAACAACTACAATGATACTTAATAGGATACCATAGCATTCCATTTAACTTTCCAAATTAATTACTAGTATATACATAATCAACAGTTATGTAAATAAAATTCAGACTTAACCATCACTTGTTAACGCATCACTTATTCGAATTGGAATAACAATTAATGACATATAATTGGATATCCTTGTCTATAAATAGAAGAATGGGGATATTAGTAGAACGTGTTTTATTCCCTTAAATAGGTGTCCAAATTACTCTATTCAAATATTTTAACAGAACGGTGTTTATTTGAACAAATAGATAACATCCGGAAAATATAATTAATTTAACTATGCAATTATCCAAATTAACATAATTATAACTAGTTGGCATTAATTTATCATTAACTTATACTACACTAAAATTGTTAACTATTTATACCAGAGCATTCTACACGTCAATACGAGTCTAACGCATGAATCTGCATGTTAAATGGATTTCATATGAGTGAGTTATTCCAAGGCCAAATCTTATTTCACAAGCTTGCACTCTCTTCTCTTACACATGCAATAAATATTCTAATTCCTTCCTTCATTCGCATATGCAAAAGAACACATTGAAGAGTACCTATTTGCGATTTCCTCTAAAATGAATAGTACCCATCTTTCTTCTTTTGTTCCATGCGCATCCTCTTTCTTTTCCATTTTTTTCACATGTTCCAGTTCCATTCCTTTATATTCATATGCCCCCTGCTCCTCATGGAAATATCCACCCAAGGCCAACACCCAAACGCAACCAACGTCTTCGCATGCAAGCACCTATCGCTCTTCCTTTCTCTTCCATGCGTGTGTAAAGATATGTGTCCATATTTCATTTCATGTGTCTATGTCTTTCATTTGAGAAAGGAAATGGAATGTAAAGTGTGTGTGTGTTGCTTTCTTCTGTGTGTTCTCCCTCCAATGTGAAAAAATGTGTACATATATATTTGTGCTACTGTGTACATTTGAATTCACAAAGAAGAAAAATGAAGTGAAGTAGAGAAGGTGGTTGTGTTTCGTTTTGCAAAAAAGAGGAAAATGAATAACGCGAATATGTACATGAGTGTATAGGCTACATATTTCCAACCAAATGATTGTGTTTACCCAAACATGTTTCCATCAAACATGAAAATAACTGAGCAATTTTATTGTAGTGACCCAGGATCTTCGACCCTCGAAAATCGAAATCAATACGTTCACTGTATAACATGCTGAATATTCAAGTGTTGGAAATACCGATTGCTAGGGGTAAAGAAAAAAAGAGGTAGAAAAAATAGAACAACAACACAGAATCTCACAAACGCAGCGGAACAAAATATAATATATAATAACAAATTTTTATACAAAAAAGTTTGTTGCTGTAAATATATATACAATCATCAGAGTACAACAATTAGTACATCAATATGGATAGTTATTATAACTTGTCCTCATCAGTGCTGACTTACAGTCTACACACACAACAAAATATAATCATGTATGGGTGTACATATCTGTCATCTAGCTCGTCTCCTGAGCTCCATAGTATCCTAACCTGAATCTGTAATACTCGGCCTGACCCGAGCATTATAATAAAATAACACCTGAGTCAGTCTGGGAAAACCAGCGTGAGAAAATACACTCAATTTGAATTATTAAAGTTATCAAAATCCTTTGAAAAGCAAAGGTATCTCTTAAGACCGCGTCACACATAAACTTGACGGGTTTTTCCCTTACGATAACCAAAACATTTGATATCAAAATCATCTGATATTATAATAGTGTCTATCGAAAGTAAATTAGAAAATAGCTGAAATGCTTGCATCTCATGTTTCGGCATAGTTGGGCACAATCAAAACCGTACGGTGCTTATTGGAGAATGGATTTCATACAATTGCTGGGCTACTGGGGTACCGCCCGTCACAGTACACCTCTAGAAAAATGTACCGAGGACCTCGCCGGGATCTCCTGCCAACACAAGACCTACCTACCCCTAACCTAGATAGTACCAAAATGTTATCACCCCAGGTGTTCCCACCCTTATCGAGCGCTCTCTTTTCCATGCACACCCATATCCATAATTTTATATATCCAAGGGTATCTAGAAAGGTGATAACATACCCTAATTGAGTGCGACCGACTTAGCCTTGCTGCATCTCTCCTGTTTTTGTCATTCCCGATTGACGAGGCTTGAGGCTACGTTTACCTTTCAAGAACAATTCCACTTAGAATGCTCATCGTCCTCTAATGACGATGTTCTGATAGAATTTTTCCATACAAGTTGTCCTGGGTCTAGACAAACCGAATCACCGTCTTCACTATCTTCACGATATTCATTCGTAACGCTCAAATTGGATCGAAGTGGTTTTCGGATAATTAAATCTGATCCCGATCTCTTCGAAACGATCAACGAAATTGTCCAATATTTGATAGTCGGTTATTTAACTATCAATATAACATCCATAAGCAGTCACTAGGCGCATATTATAATTTTCCAAAATTTATTTCCAAAATATCTTTATAAGATATATATATTCAAATCCCTTCCAAATTTTCAATATTTTAGACAACTAAAATACTTATATCTATATCAGGATATTTCAAACCATCTCTTATTTCAACACTTAGAAAAATATTCAAAATTATTTTTTTCTAAACCCCTTACTTCTCAACACTTAGAAAAGTTCCATTTATTTCTCTTTTCTCAAAATCCTTCACAATTTATATTGTAAATTCCTTAACTCGTTTATAACGAATTCTATAAGTTTTGGGGTTCCTTAATTAATTTCCTTTAATATTTCCAAAGTCAAAACACTTGTCTATAATTCCAAATATCCATTTCTAACTTCTTTTATGAATCCTAATTCATTTTTTGAAGTTCACTTTTATTTACATACTTCGGAAATTTTCCTTACATTTCCCCAAATTCTATGTTGAGAATTTCTCTTATAAACCCCCTCTACTGAATAAACCCCGTTTCCAAACCTTGAGAAGATTTATAAATAAATTTAAATCTTTACAAAACTCTATATATATATATATAATAAGTATTTAAAGAATAATAATTTATTTTTAAAACATGTTCAAGTAATTATTTAAAATATCGAAACTCTTTTTATAAACATCAATAACTCATTTTTTGATAAACAAATCAATTTTCAAAGCTGATTTTAAAAATTACGATTTATTAAAATAAATACTAAGTACTTGAAAAATTCACTTTTCGATGTTTTTCAATTCTACTAGTTCAAAATTACATAGTTTGATAAATAAAACTTCCCTTTTTAAAAACAACTTAATTTCTTAGTAATAAAATATATTTTTAAAATCTCAATAACCAATTAATTTATAGATTCCTCTCGATTCACAACCCATCAATTTCATTCTGATTCTCTTATCCATTTTCACTTTTCAAAAATAGTATCCACTATTTTCCTTAACCATGTTTCCATATTCCAATATAAATTCACCCTATGAATTTTATATTCCCAATTTAGCAACTGCTATCGTTTTCCCTTATATATAAACATCGTTTATAAATTTTTATAACTCCTTAGGATTTTACTTGTTTATAAAAACAAATCTTATTTATAAAATCTAATTTTATAAATCCATTTCCTTATAAATTCCATTTATTCCGCTAATAAAAATTTTAATATCGATTTCAACCCCTTTTCACATTTTCTAGATATCATTCTAAAATCCTTTATATAGATTAATTTTTAAAATCCATATTTAAACAATTATCGAACTTATTAAGCACAACCAAAAATCAAATTGTTGTTTTATTCAATCAATTTCTTTTTAAAATAGTCCAAATTTCAATATAATTATTTTTATATTCAAAATCTCCTTTTATTTCCTTAAAAATTTAAAAATAATATTTATGGTATTTAAAATACCAAAATCAAGGCCAGTGCTACTATAGCATCCAAAATTCAATCACAACAAATCTATATCAGATTTATTCACACACATCATATATCAATATATATGAATAATTAATATATTTTTGAGGAATCCAATTGGATCCCTCCAACCTGTTTCCCTGCATCCACAAATGTAAAATAACACAAAAATACCAATCCCACTTCGAGGGGATATCGTGGTAATATAGGGTCATCCACTATTATGCGGAGCGAATAGGGTCTCATCCGCTCCAATGGCGAGAATATATCCAACTACTAATATATATACTACTACTATATATATTATAGCATTCAACTGATAGTAATTATTAAATTCAACCAAGCATTCAAAAATTTATTTAAACTATTATAAATTAAATCCAGCAATTCAGAATGAGTGAGATTTACTCACCTTGATTTTCCGAAATTTTTAATCGTTCCAATACCAAATTTATTCCATAATTTATCTCACATCATTATGGATCGAACACTGCTGTTTTCCACGAAATTCCGACATCGTACAAGAAATTTATGAATTTTATTAACATCGAGATAATTAAATTAATTAAATTAATTAAACTAAAATTATCTTAAACTTAAAAATTGTTTTTAAATTAAATTACCTTCCAATACACGCTATAGGCATGCACACGAGCTCGACTTGAAATCGCGACCTCGACCTCCCCCTCTGCCTACCGTACAAACCCAACCTCGTGCTCCCCTCTCCTCGAAACAATATTAGCGCCTCCTCACCTATACGTGACATCACCACGCTCGCTGCACGCACCTACACCACCCACCTCACCATCGTCTGAGTCGAAGTCGCCTACCACCTGAAACTCTAAAACGCCACCTCCACATACACGCGTGCGACCCAATACGGCAAAGCCCTAACAGTCGAATGCGACTACTAGTGCGGTTCGACCTCGTCAACCCAATGTCACTCCCCCTCGCATGCTACCTCCAATCGCGATTTCGCGTACCACTCCTCACAGTGGTGCCTCCCCAGCATCGCCACCCTCCAGATTCCCTTGCGCAAATACTTAGGTCGCAAATGGCGACTTTCCTCGCTCGCGTGCTCGACCACGCCACAATCCAAGGTCGCCGCCCTCCTTCCTAGATCGAGTGCGAGTCGATCACGTTCGTTTATTTTTTTACGTTATATACGAAGTCGATTTTGATTTCATTCCTCAGTTTTGAATTCATGAGCAAGATAAAGGAATTACGCAATTTATAAAAGAAAAGAGGGAAGTAGTCGTCTGTCTAGGGTGGCTTATCAGATGTCAGGGCGGTTCAAACAGATGTAGAACGGCTGATGGATATAGGGCGGCTACGATTGGATATACAGATTTTTTTTATATTCAAAAATATCACGTATCACATACCATGTAATTTTCGGACTCCTATCGAGGCATACCGCCAACCGTTCATAATGATATAACCCTATCCCGAGCACAATGGAACAAGTTCTGAAACCTAACTCGATCGTATGGAGAATATAGCTTTTTAAATCGACCTTTTTAAATTAAATTCAGTTAAATAATTTCTAGGCGTTTTCAGATCGCACGACCAAACGGTAAATCCAAACGCTACGAAATTTGAAATACAATAATAATACACTATTATGGATCCAATGGAACAGATTTTGTCGAATTTCGGAACCGTGCCCCGGATCGCTATTTAAACGCGTCGATTAAATCGATGATTTCTAAAATTTACGAAATCACTTGAAATTTCAGTTTTAAAAACTTATTGACTCAAATTCTAATTAAAATAGAATTTATATCAACATTAAAATTGTTTTCGATTCATATTCAACTCCAGTTCAATTATTTACCATTTTTGTATTACGATAAATCGCTATATTTGAAATTTAAATACATTTTATAATTTCAACCAAATCTTCATATTTAGAAATCAATTTCTATTCCAAATATAATTTTTAAAACCATTTTAATATTCAAAATTAATGATGAAAAATCCAGGTCGTTACATTCCTTCTCCCTTAAATGAATTTCATCCCCAAAATTGCTAAGGTAGAAGAAATGCTCCAAACCCATTAACTTACCAAAACCCACTTAGTGAAAATTCGATATTCCCTTTACTAATCTTTTAGTTCCAACCAAAAAATTAGTTTTCCGTTTCTAGACCCAATCCGTTATTTTAGTTTCAATTCAAAAATCATTCTTTTTAAGTTAACAAAAAAATTTCCAAAAATTTTCAAAATTTTTCCGACTCCCTAAATTTCTGAAAAAATTTGGCAGAGTCTCCCTTGTACGGAGAGCCTTTTGCAATATGACAAGAGAGATAAAAATATATACATCGACCCACACGGTCGGAAAACACAATATATATCAATAATTTTATTTTGCTGTATTTAATCCGAAAACGTACCTTATATTAGTGTTTTTAAGCGAGCGAGCTTATTTAATATGCAATTACGCAACCCAAATCTAGCCCAATAGCCTCCGGGTACCTGTACTTACTCAATTTAAATACGTAAGTCCCAAAATATGAAATTTGCTAACATTCATTAATTTAACTAATTAAACACATGAATTTCATAAACCACATACGAAACATATATTTTAAGCAATTATAAGGCTCTGATACTAATTTAATTACTTCAATCGACCCATATATCATTTCATTCAATTCAAATGATCTACAACCAATTTTGCTTGCATCAAATTTACGTTTATACCCAACAGATTCATATTCATTTCAAATTGATTAAAAATCCATTTATTCACTTTCCATTGATTCACTTGCCATTGATTCGCCAAATTTTGTTTACTTCCATTTTCGTCAAACGACCATATTTCCATGCAATTTCGGTGATATTCATTTAAACAAATTGTCACTTATGCTTATAAACCATTTCAATTGATTTTATATCAATTTATCTATTTCCATTGATTCCCATTCAATTCATTCACAAATCTTATTCGCTCAATTTTTTTTATATTCAACAACAACCACTCCATGCCAGTTTATTTATGAACCATTCCCTAAATTCATTTGAGCCAAGCTTCCATGCAAAGATGTTAACTTAAGATAATTAATTTATTTTCAATTAATTCAATTATATAACTTAAGTTTATTACCCTTTCAAACAATTTCCAATTCAATTTTGATTGATTCTTATTCAATCAAATTCCATTCCATTTACTAATTATTTAATTAGTTCATTCATTCAATCCACTTCAAAACTTAACTTCAAGCTCGAATTTATTTAAACAACATCCAAAGCCATATTCAATTTATTTACACTTAAATTGAATTTATTTATAACTCAAGTCATTACTATTTCAATCCAATCTTATTTTATTCGACACATTTCGAAATATATTTAATTCGCTTATATTTAAGTCGAATTTTTATTTATAAACCATGTTCCACATTCAATTTGAATCTTAATCCACAATCCAATTTACTTAACCAAGTTAAGTTTCATTCCCATATACAATTAACTAATTAATTCATCTAATTAGTTCACTTCCAATTTATAATTCAATACCAAGTTTTTATTTCAAAAACCACTTCATTTAAGTTACTTGAGTTCAAATTCATTTTTATAATTCAAGTTTGGATTTTATTTCCTTCACCAAAATATCAAACCATTTTATTTTGGGTTTTCTATTTCACTTTTAAATTTTATAAGTTACATAATTTATTTCTCACATTTCCATCAATTCTGTACTCGAGTATATTCGCATTTTATTTTTAACTCAAGATTATACATCACTTATAGCTTAAATATATATTTATTCCACTAATTCTAATTTTGTAGGCTATTCAAACCTATTTATTCACAATTCCAATAATTTCCACTTAAATTTTATTCCAGAAAAAATTTATAACTTATAGTTATATTGTCATTTTACAACTCAAATTTTATATTCAATTCCATTCGATATCATTTCTAATCCAATCCAAATTTTTTATTTAACTTAACTTAAGTTAAATTCAAATCCATACAATTTCCTTTTACAAATTTAATTTATTTAACTTGCATAAGTTAATTTTTAATTTCATATTGAAATTCACATTTCCTAAGTTCTAGCTCAAAACTTATTCACTTTTGGTTTCACTTCTCATTTAATTGAAAATTCCAAAATTTAAACACCAGGTATTTATTTCAAATCACTTTGAAATCACAAATATCCCAAATCACACCTTTTAAATTTAAACCAACCCTGGTTTTTATCCAAAACAAATTCCCTTCGGAATTCCTGAAACAACACTTATTTTCCAACAAAAATATCCATCTCAAATTACTACGATAGCAAATCTGTCACTTAGAGACTCGAAAATGAAGACTGATGATGTGGCCATCATCACCAGAATTATTTTCCAATGACTGAAGTGAGTTTGGTGCTTTATTTTTCAAAATTCACTCCAAACAATTTTTATTCCAAAAATATTCCAAATAATATTATTATTCATTTCAAAATACTTTGGACAACATTTCCAAAAATATCCAAGATTTAATTTTTCCAAATTTCTGGTTTGAGTAAATTTTTAGTTTTAACTCATTTGCAAAATTCATACTTGTACAGTTAAATTTTGGTTTTTTATAAACCATTTCCAATTTTATAATCTTGTTTTGAATAATAACATCCAACACATCAATATACTATAATAATTTTAGAAAATTATTTCCTTTATATAAAAATATATTTTGGGTAAAATTATTTCATTTACCCGCTTCCAAAACAATACTATGTCGGTTTATCGTGTTTAAGTATTTAGAAACTCCTATAGATATCGTGGCATCCCACTACTCGACTAGAATTCATAAGCAACTCAACAAATAAATCAACACAATATAAAACATTTTATATTCACTAACAAATACACGCTCATATTTATTAATAAACTCGGACTGATTCTAGAGTACTACCTGTAACGATACGATTTTTCGATGCTCGAAAGTCGACATTAATACGTCCACTGTATCAAATGTCGCGCAATCGAATGCCAGAAAACCGAACCATTAGGGTTAAAAAGAAGAGGTAGAAGAAGACAGAAGAAAAGAAAAAACAGAAACAACAATAGAATCTCACATTCGCAGCGGAACAATATATAATAGATGAATCAATAATCCTTTAAAACAAAAGACTAATTCAGTTTATACATACATCAATCAGAGTCAATATACAACTCAATAAAACAATGGACAGTTATATAAACTTGTCCTCATACAGAATACACAGCGGAATAAATAAACAAGTACGGTAGTATGCTTCGCCATCCAGCTCATCTCCAATGCTCCAGAATTTTCAAAATATCTTCACAAGATATATATTTTTCCATACTTCACATTTGAAAACCAATTTCAAATCACATTTCACATTTCATCTCAAAATGGTCCATTTAAACCAATTAAATAAATCCTTTTTGATTTTTTTCAAATTTACATTTCAAATCTGTAAATTTATTTCCACACTTCATCACTTTGAAAACCGATTCCAAATCATATTTTCCACACTTTTAAAAAAAATCAATGTTTATTTTTAAAACAAATTTCCCTTTCCTTTATAAATTCTATTCTGAATTTACATTCTCAAATATTCACTTATACACGATTTTCAAATCGATTTCTCAAATATTCACTTTCAACACCAAATCAACTTTCAAATTGATTTCTCAATTTTATTTCAAACCCCAAATCAAATTCCAAATTGATTTCTAAATTTACTTAAACACCGAATCAAATTTCAAATTGATTCTAATTTTAATCCCAAATACCAAATCATTTTTACAAATCGATTTCTAATTTATTTCAATACAAATCGATTTTTCATTCAACATCAAATAAATCTTCATATCGATTTCTCAAAGATTTATTTTCAAATACGAAATCAATTATCAATTGGATTTCAACAAATTCATCTCCTTTTAAATAAATTCCTTTATCTCTTCCAAACCATTTAAAATTCCATTTTAAATAAATTTCTCCACTTTCGAATAATACTATTCAAAATCCATTTATAAAAAAATCTTTTCCCATATTTTGGAAATAATTCAATAAGATTTCAAAAATCCACTTTACGCATTAAAATTCCTTCTTTTAACTTCACTCAATTCTTTCAAAAAGAATTTACTAAAAATTTCCAACTTTAATTTCAAAAATCCAATTTATATTCATTTTTGGTATCCAACGATACCAAAAATACATTCGGCTAAATTATAGCCTTCAACACATTCAATCACAGATATAATCATACACAGATTATAAATAATCAATCACACAACATATGAAACCAATTCAAATGTTCTGAGGAATCCTGTTGGATCCCTCCAACCTGTTTCCCTACATCCACAGATGTTAGCACAATACCAATTCCACTTCGAGGTGGAATATCGCGGTATATGGGATTTATAAAAAAATATCATTCCGCTATTATGCGGCGCAATAGGGTCTCATCCGCTATATAATGCGGGAAAATCAATCACCAATATATACATATTCCAATATATATTGCTATATATATATAGATATATCCTACTATATCTAATATCACTACCAAACAGCAATCAATAACTGCAATCCAAATTTTCAATGTGAGTGAGAAGATCTCACCTTTGCTTTTATTTTGCAATCCATTTCATTTGGACCATTTCTTCATGATTTCAAACCTTGTATAAACATTTGTTCCATCTGTTAATATTCAAAATAATCGAACAATCAATTTTCTTTTAATAGATTTAATTAATTAACTCTTTTAATTTGGACTAATCTATCGATCAATTTCCTAGTAAATATATTATCTTTAGTAACTAGAAATAATAATAAGCTAATTAACTAATTAATCTCTTATACATCATTTAAAAATTAGTTTGTGAACCTAAAACAATGTACATATATACATATACTTTTTACTATCAGCCAATATATTTAAATTAAGATATGTATGTGTACTTATATTTATTCTCATATCCTTCTTTGTATATATATTTATCTGACTAACAAAAAAAAATTCTGTTTTAACCCTTAAATAATTTAATATCATTTATATATATATATACACATATCTGTTAAATCAAAAAGAATTGAACAACAACGATTTGAATACCTCATTGCTCGAACACGTCAGAGAAATCGAATTCCACTTTCTCGCGTACCCTCAACCAAACTCGCCTCGCGACCATCGCCTCTCTGTACAACACCTCGATCCAGACTCGCGAGCTCGTCGATGCACTCTCCGCCGTACGACTTCCAGAGTCGATGACGACCACAATCCCCAACCTACGAGCGTGCGCCTCCTTCAGTTGGCCTCGTGACACCCTATCTCATTCACGACCTTCCTCCTTCTCTAGTCGACTGTCGCCCTCGAACGAGCTCGCCACAATGGGCCTCGCGATTCAAATCGCCATTCGAGCATCGATCAGGTGTTAATTCTGTTCGATCTTGAGTTGAGGGAGGCTACCGATGATTTTAACATTCGAACGAACATAGATTTCATTCGAATTCTGTGTCCTAAATGAACTGATTTATTAAAGAAGGAAGAGGGGTTTCGTTGTGAAGAAATGGGAGAAAAATATCTCGGCTATCTGATGATAACGTGTAAATTTTGTCTTGCGTGAGAAGATAATCTGACTACAGTGCTGCCGATGTGAATAGAAAAGTCTTGATGTGAAATAATTTCAACTATAGTTGACTAGTATAAATATTCAATTTAAATTCAAATCCAAATCGTCTGGTAAATGCAACTTAAAAACTTGACCTCCTATCGAGGCATGCCGCTAGGCATTTATAAGGTTATACCCCTGTTCTGAACGCATTGGAAAAGGTTTCGAGTCCACTTTCGATCGTATGGAGAAGATAGCTTTTTGGACCAGTTATAATATTAAATTTTCGATTTAATTTCAGCACGTTTGCTTATCGTACGGCCAAACGATCACTCCAAACATTATGAAAATTGAAATCCGATAATAATACAATATTACGGATCCAATGGAACTGGTTTCGTCGAATTCCGAGACTGTGCCTCGGAACGCTATTTTTAAATATCGATTAAACGATAAATTTCAAAACTGAACAAAACAGTTTCAAATTCAATTCTGAAAGTTCCATTACCTTCAGAATTATCAATATAGATTTTCCAAGCCTTGAAAATATTTTTAATCAGTTTAAAACTGAAGATTCAAATTTTTACCCAACTTCAGTAATTAAATTCAAAAATTAAATTACTAAATTCATTCTGATATTTGAATTTCAAATTAAACTATCATTTGAATATTTAAACTCAATTAAATATTCACATTTCAAATGTCAAAAATTCAGGGTCGTTACAATCTTTCCCCCTTAAAAGAATTTCGTCTCGAAATTACAAGTTAAGAAGAATGCTCCAATCCCTGTTAACTATTTTATCAAAATCAAATAATTTTATCAACTTGATAAAATAATCTTTTTATTAGAGATTCATTATCATTTCAACTAATTTTCCAAACACTTTCATAGTTTCAAACAACTTTATTTTACTTCACAATTCAAATTTAGATTTGAATTCAAATTTTAAATTATCCAAAATTTCTCAAAAATTTTCTAACTCTCTAAATTTTCGAAAAATTTCGCCAGCATCTCCTTTGCGCAGCTAACTCGGTACTACTACAAAATGTCCCTACGGACCCCCAAATCCCAGTAGAAAACAAAATGCCAAGTGGAAAAATCAGAAACTCATCAAATTTCATACTGAAATTTAAATACATACCTTTTATTGAGAAATTCAAATTCATCTTCAAAATCAAAATCCAATTCCAATTTCCTTAGCCTTTACAATCCCTGTATACTTTGCTTAACAACAATGTCCAAATTCACTTATTGGATTCCAAATACCAATTTACTTAAGAATTTTCTCCATTCATTTCTTAAGTTCAATATAAGTATTTACGTACTTCTTATATTCATTTTCACTTCACAAACAAAGTTATATATTCATTTCCATTCAACTTTTCATTTTCAATTCCATTGAATTCAATTTACAATTTCAATTCTATTTGAATTCATTTCAAATCTCAATACTTTTATTTCCAAATTTTTTTCATTCAGATTTTCATTTCGAATTTTACTTGAATTCGATTCATCTTCTATTTCTGAATATTGAGTTTCATTTACCTTTATCTCAAATTCAATTTGAAATCACATGTCGTTAAGTGAAAATTTTCAAAAATTCCAAATTTTTTTCTAACTCCCAAAATTTTCGGAAAATTTTGGCGGAGTCTCCTTTGTACGGAGGAGCTTTTGCAAAATCACAATAGATATAAATATATATACATCGACCCACTCGGTCGGAAAAGCAGAAAAACAGTTCATATTTCCTATTTTTATTGCGTAGGCGTACCTTTTTAGCATTTTAAGCAAAGCAGTTATTTATTAGCTTATTAACGCAACCAAAATGCAGCTAAACGGCTTCCAAAACCTTGCACTTACTCAGTTTAAACACGTAAGTGACAAATATAGGAAATCTGTTAACATTTCATTTATTTTCGACAGTAAACATATAGTTTCCATAAGCAATGCATTCCAAATAATTCTCATAAGCAATTCATAAAGTTTCGATGCAATTTAAATCGCTTACAACTATATCACACATCATTTTTATTCAATTCAATGGTTTACAATTCATTTTCTTCTATTCAATTCAATTTTAAACGGAACCAACTCATATCTATTTCAATTGATACAAAAAATCAATTTCATTTACTTTTATTAACTCATATAATTTTATACAATCTCATTTGCGCCAAACGACAATCATTTCTATGCAAATTTCAACGATATTCACTTAATAGAATATCCATTCTAGTTTATAACTAATTTAAATTGATTCCAACTCAATTTATTTTAAATCCATTTCATTTTCAATTGATTCCATTCAATTTAATTTGCATTCCATTAATCAGACAAATTTCATTGAAAACCATTCAAATCTATTCCATCTACTAATTTAATTCAATTAGTACATTCACTCATCCATTTTAAATTTCAAATTTCCATATTCAATTCATCTCGAATTTATTTTATCAATAACAAGGAAATTTTCAATTTATTTTCCTTACTTGAATTTATATACAAATTCAATTTTAATTTAACCAATTCAACTTCCAATTCATTATTCCATGAATAATAATTTATCAAGTTAGTTTACTTGAATTTAATCCTTTCTTATTATTTTTTTCCAAGTTAGGATTTTTTTTATTCAATTTGATTCAAATTAAATCTCATTCCATTTTTCAATTCCAATTCACTATTTACAAATGTAGCTTCATTTGTTCATTCACAAATTCATTCCCTTTCAATTTGAATTTCATTCCAATTTATTTAATCCACTAGAGCAAATTCTCAAATTTACTTTTTATTCAAATAAATCCAATGTTAAATTCAATTCTAATTTGAATTTTTTCTAAGTTCCCAGCCTCATTTCAATTTATAGAACTCATTTATAAATTCACTTTACCATTTCATTAGATTAATGAATTTATTTTCTCAAATATTCTTCTCGAATTCTATTCCAAATTATAAATCACATTTACAATTTATTTACAAATCCCATTTGTATATGAATTCATTTCCTTATATTTTCAATTCATATTTTTGAATTTCATTTGTTAAATGGATTTATCTTCAAATCTTGGTTATACCATTATTTCTTATTCAATTTTCATATAACAGTGATAATATTCAATATTATCACTTCATAACAACCAAGCATCCATATACTATAATAATTTACAGAAAATGACTTCTTTTAAATACAAAAATAGTTTTAGGCAAAATTATTTCATTTACCCTATATAAAACAATACTGTCACGACCTGAAATTTTCGACTTTCGAAAATTCGACATCGATACTCACTTTATCGACTGCCGAGAAATCGAATGCCGGAAACTCCAATAGTAAGGGTTTTAGAAAGAAGAAATAGAAGAAAAAGAGAAGAAGAAGAGAAAGAAAGAACAACTGAACAACATCAGACAGAAAACAATATCAGAATCTTACACATCGCAGCGGAACAATATATAATAGATAAACACTAGTCTTTTAAAACAAAGAACTATATCAGTTTATACATACATCAATCATCAGAGTCAATATACAACAATGGACAGTTATATAAACTCGTCCTCATACAGAATACACAGCGGAATAAAATAATATCAGATACAAATACTACGTCTCGAACTCCAGCTTATCTCCAAGCTCCAGAATATCCAGAATATCCTGATAATATAACTCTAGGCTGCCCGTGTGGAAATTGGTGGGCACCCAGAGTTTAGAAGGGAACAATAAACTCCGAGTCAGTCATGGTGACTGGTGTGAGATCGTAAAACAGTTATTTATCTTTAAAATAAACAACAGAAAATTTTAAAGTCAATTCGCAATGCCTTTGGAAAATGAAACTACCATAAGACCTCCCACCACACACACAATGCAAACGCAGACTTGGAGGAGATTTCTTCTTATGATAGTCAAAGATGCTTACTACGCAAAAATCAAATTCTTTTTGATATTATTATTAGTGCATAGTGTAGAAAACATTTCGAAAGTAGAATATAAATCTTAGCCAGCATAGGTACCATTATAGTATGCTTGCTATAGCTACCATATTAAATGGCAGGTTCTACAACTAATACCGTACAAGTCGCGTATTGTTTCTTTGGATTTCCAACAAATGGTCAGGCTAAGGAACTTCCTATCCACGATGGGTGCGTCCCTGGAATAGACGACCCGAGAAATAACCTAACATTACGGTTAGATCTCTGCCAACACAAGGCCGGGTTACCTCTGCAAAAATAGGTAACTACTGACACGCGTATGCCATCCCCCGATCGTCACCGATCTTCCCGAGGATCCCCGATTTCCAACAAACCACAAAGTAATAATAACTGTGCAGCAACCACAGAGGTTAAGTATCTGGGCTCCATACCATGATACCACCTTTATCCAGAAGGAATGACATACACTAAGGGGCGCTACTCCCTAGAACCTTGCTGCATCCTTCCTGTTTCGACCATTTCCGGGGTGTGAGGCTCGACGAAGTCTCGTCCACAAAGCTACGCTTTCTCAAAAAGCCCTGCTTCGGGTCAAACAAAATGATCAACCTATGATCACAAAGATATAAGATCAAACAAATGATCATATCACAAATGATCAAACACCGATCATTTCACAGCAACACTCAGTATGCCACGTTACCAAGTTGGTATATATCGCTGATAAATTTCAACTACATAACCTCTGAGCTCGTACGTCTCAGAGAAGGGTGTTAAGCTAAGAGAATAAATTCTCCGCCACCAACAGAAATGTATTTGAAAGAAATCAGCTTTATATCTCAAAGTGTAACGTCAGACACACAATCCATACAAGTCTGTTCCGGGATCGAACAGAACCGAAGGCACTTCTCACGAAGCCCTTGCATTTCCGGATAATTTTCAATCACGTCAGGAATTCCCGTCACTAAGGGTGATAAAACCTCTAAACCGGAGATCAGCCGATGTAGAGTAACTCGACGGTAATCCTTCCGTTTTCAAAAATATCCGGTCTTCAACACCGGTCTTCAATTGCGATTCATAACGACGTATCACATATTCGGAATGGGTTATACGACCCCATGGTCCTTTCCCGGTTAACCCGAATAGTGAGCGATTATTCAAAAATAAGTGTGGCATTCAAATTCATCCAATTCACAACAAATACCTATTTAAGGTAAATATTGATAGTCGGTTATTTAACTATCAATAAAGATGCGCGACATCATCAGATTCCAAATAATTTATCCAAATTATTTATTCTTCAAAAAAAAATATCTTACTAGATATATAATTTCCACACTTCAAAAATAAATCAACGTTTATTTTTAAAACGAATTCCCATTTCTTTATAAATTCCATATTGAATTTATATTTCAAAATATCTTCTGATATACGATTTTCAAATCGATTTTCAATATTCAATTTCAATTTATCTTTTACAAAGATAAATTCTCAAAACGTTCATTTCATTGGAAAAGCATTTCCATACTTATTTAAAAAATAAGTGTTTCACAAATCTATTCATTTTCAACACTTGAAAATATTTGATATACTTAAATCAAATTAAGTATATATTCATCCTTTAAGGAAAATATTCTTTTAACACCTTTATTTGAGTCAAAACGAATGTTACGTAAAACATCGTTACGACGACTCAAAAATCACTAGTATAGGGATTCGGATTTTAAGATAGGTATATAAATCCCAATACTACATCAAAACATTCTCTTTCGGAAATCATTTACTATAACAACAGTGTTATAGTCCACCATTTCCTTAAATTTCTCGAAAACGTCTATTTCAACAATAAATGTTGAAATCTATGCTTTCGATTCATAACACATTTTAAAACACCTTTAAAATGTTTAACTTCATTTTTAAAATATTACTTCTTCAAAAATGAATCCATTTTACTTAACAATATATTCACTGTCCAAAATCGTGAATAAAATTTACTTAACCCCATTTCAATCATTTCTACACATTTTTATTCAATAAAAATTCGCTATTCAAAATCGTGAATATATCTTCTTAAATAATCTTCTATATTAGATTTCTGAATTTATGTTCAAGGTTAAATAAAAGATCCCATACTAATTTCTCAAAAATTCATTTCCAATATTAAATCAATTACAGATTGATTTCTAATTTTATTTATTACTACTAAAATAAATTCCTTATTTTCTCAAATTATTCAATATTCTGTTTTAAAATGGATTCTTCAAATTGAAATCATTTTACATTGATTTCACAACTTATTTCAATTTACCAATTTAATTTTAAACTGAATTTCCAACTTATCTTCTCTTAAATAAATTCCTTTTTAAGAAAATAAATTTCAATCGTTTTCTATCAATCTATTTTAAAAATCCAAATTTTAAATTAAATTCTTCAATTTATAATCACTACTTTACGAAATCCATTTATTTAACATTTTCACTTGATTCTGGAATTAATTCGATAAGATTATAAAAATTAAATTTTTATACTTTAAAATTCCTTTCTTCGAATTTATTAAATTTCTAAAATCAAATTCACTTAGAAATTTCTATTTTGATTTCCAAAAATTCAATTTCGTTTATTCTTGGAATCCAATGATGTCAAAACATCCATTTAGCTAATTTTTAGCTTCTCAAACAATTTCCAGATATCAATTCAATAACAACAATAATCATTCACAGATTATCACATCCCAATAGAAATGAATTAAATAAATGTGAGGGGTCCAGTTGGATCCCTCCAACCTGTTTCCCTGCATCCAAAGATGTTAGCACAATACCAATTCCGCTCCAGTACGGAATTATCGCGGTATATAGGTTTTTTATAAATCCGCTTACTAACGGCGCAATAGGGTCTCATCCGCTATACGAGGCGGGAAATCATCAATCCAATATATACATATGCCAATATGTATATATTGCTATATATAGATATATATATCCTACTATATCTACTATCACATCCAATATCAATCAATCAGTCAATAAATAACTGCAATCAATTTTGAGTGAGAAAATAATCTCACCTTAGCCTTTATTTGTAGTCCATTTCCAATCTCGACCCAATTATCTCGATTTATACCTTGTATAAATATTCACAGTTTATCAATATTCGAAAATAAAATCGAATAATTAATTTTCATTTGGTAATTTTAGTTATCCAAAGATTTTATTTTAAACCAATTTTCTTTTAATAATTTATCTAAACAAATTTTAAATTAGAACTAAATTTCCCTTAATAAATTATTTTCAGTGGTTAAACTAAGTAAATAAGTTAAGAAAACAAATTCATTACCAAACCATTATTTTTAATATAAACTCTTCAACATTTTAATTCTATATATGTATTTTCCAGAAACCTTAACTTTTAAAATTTCTACTTTTCCTGTTAATATACCTATCTATTACTTTTAAATTAAAACAGATATTTCATAACTTAAAATAATACTACGTTATATATATTTTCTGTAAATATATAAACCTGTATATGTTATATTTCTTTAGTCACTGCATGAAGATTTTTATAGTAAACATTTATATAAATTCCTATATTCATTTTCTCGTTTTCCAAATATACTTAAAACGTTAATTTCTTTGTTCTGTTAACTTATACAGCATATGTAGATTTAAAATAAAATTAAAGTTATTACCTTACTGAAAATCAAACGCAACCCCTGACCATCGTTCGGCCCCAAGTCTCGTGATGCTCAGATTTGAACTCCTCCAGTCGATCGTGACGAGACCATCGCTACCTCGAACCACCATCGGCCCCGTGCTCGCGACCATGCCATCATTGCTTCGCGTGCCCCCAGCTCCACTTCCACGCGATTCCAGAATGACCGAGTCGCCCCTAATCGATCGTGCTCCACTCGTTTATTCGAACGCGACTCCACCTCCTCTCGCCTTCCACACGACTTTAATCGCGACCCTCCGTAGCAATCTCGAGCCGCGCCATGCCCTTCGCCGACCTAGCTATGACGTGATTCGATCGCGAATCCACTCGCCTCGACATCGAGCTTCGCCCATGCCACTACATCCCGCGCTCGCGTGAAAACAACCTGCGAACGAACCCTTGCTTTCGTTTCCATTTCTTTGTCGATTGAACTGGGTGATAGGGGATTCATGATTTTCGAACTGAGAATGAGGGGTGGGTGGATATGTGATTTTAGATTGAGGAAGAAGGCTCGACTTTGAATAGAAAAGGGACGAGAAATAGTTCGGCCATTTAATTTTCTCGAGTTGATTTCTGAGTGGGAGAGGGATGTTTAAAAATCAGAAGAGGCATGGTGTACACGATTGTAACGACCCAGAATTTTTGATAATTAAAATTCGAATATTTAATTGATTTTAAATATTAATAAATGGAATTTAGAAGTCGAATAATTTATTATTCGAATATTGGATTTAATTTGGTCAATTAAATCGATAATTTAATGATTGAAATTCCAGAAATAATTGAAATATGGGTTTAATGTGCTGGAAATGATTTATAAAGTTATATTAAATCATACTGGAGTTATAGAAAGGTTATAGAACTTTTAAAATTGAATTTGGAGTTAAATTGTGAAAATCGAATATTTTAATATTTAATTATCGACTGTAAAAATAGCCAATTTTCGAACAGTCTCAGAATTGAACGAGACCTGTTCCATTGGATCCGTAATAGTTAGTTATTATCGGATTTCAATTTTCGTATCCATCGGAGTTGTCGTTTGACCGTGGCAGCTCGAAACGCATCGATATCGTTTTAATTTTAAATCGTCGAGTTAAAATAGTCATTTTTCAGAAAGTCTCGGATTTCGACGAAACCAGTTTCATCGGATCCGTAATGTGATATTATTGTAAAATTTCAAATTTCGTAATTTTTGGATTTACCATTTGTCCGGGGCAAGCGAAAACGCCTCGAAATCGATTTAAATCGGTTTAATTTAAATTGATCGTTTACTGTCATATCTCACACAGACGATCGAATTAGCTTCCGAAACCTGTTCCATTGTGTCCGGAACGTGGGGTAAACCTTACGAACGTCAGCCGGCACGCTCGAATCGGAGTTCGAAAAAATTCGATGAATAGTAAATCGTTAAATTTTCTATAAAAGCCCCTCTTCTCTTCATTTTGCAAAAAGAAAAACCTAAACCCTAATTCTATAGCCAGCCGCCACTCCAAGTATCAATGGCCAACATCTTCATTCGATCTCCCTCGAAAATCTTCCAATCCAAGCAGCGATTTCAAAAATTTTCAACTAGGAAATCGTTAAGCATCTCAAGTGCTATAGATCCAACGGTCAAATTCTGTTGAAGTAGCTTAGATCGATGGCAAATTGCATGGGAAGACGTGCGTTCGTGGGTCGAAATCTCAGCCTGGGGGGAACCGAGCTCAGCCGCACTTGGCTGGGTGATGTGAGGTGACGTTGGCTTCGACGTGGCGCCTCCTGATCGTTGTAGAAACGATGGATGGTCGAGCGGCCATCAATAAAACGTGAACGATGATGGGTTCGAGCTCGCGAACGTTACCTGGTAGGGGAGAAGCTTTGGGCGGCAGTGATCTTCATTCTGGAACGAACGGCCAGATTTGATTAGGTTTAAAATTTAAAATAAAAGTGTAAATTAATTATCTTTTAATTTGTGTAATGTTTAAAATGTTGTATCTTGGTCATACGTTATCAGATTTCGATGAAACAAAGTGCGTTGGAATCGTATCGTCGAACACTACGCGATGCAATTGGATTGGTGTCGTTTGGAGTCAATGAAAATTTCGGGTAAAATTAAACGCGCGTTTAATTTTATTCGAAAATAAACGCTGGAATCAGAATTAAAATCGAGGTGAGATTTTCTCACTCAAATTGAAAAGTGGAATTTTCAGTTATTATTTGATTGTCTGTTTGGATTGTTGATATTAGATATTTTAGGATATATCTATATATAGCAATATATACATATTGGCATATGTATATATTGGATTGATTGATTTCCCGCCTCGTATAGCGGATGAGACCCTATTGCGCCGTTAGTAAGCGGATTTATAAAAACCCATATACCTCAATAATTCCGTACTGGAGCGGAATTGGTATTGTGCTGACGTTTTTGGATGCAGGGAAACAGGTTGGAGGGATCCAACTGGATTCCTCACCCGTAGTTATTTATTTACAGATATCGATGTATATTCTGTTATCATATGATGATATATGATATTGACTGTTGTGATGGACTGATTGGTGTTGTTGCATCATCGGATTCAGTTTTGAAATGTAAAAATAACGACTGTTATTTTAAAAGGGTTTTTAAAGTGATTTTTGAAATATACGTTTTATGGAATTTTTGAATCGATTTATAAACGTAAAATTTTAAAGTTATAAAAGTTATAATTTTAGTGAAATATAACCGAAGTGTCGTTTTTGAAATAAAAGTCGATTTATTTATAAAATGGTTTAAGTTGGGATTTTTTTGAATAACTATAAACGATTTGTATAGAAAGATTTATAAAAATTGATATTTTTGTAAATCAAAATATTGGACTTATAAAACGAATTTTTATAAGTGTTGGAAAGAAGTATAAATGGGATTTCATAAGTTAATGAAATCTGAAATTTTTAAATTTTGAGAAGTTTAAAAGAACGATTTCTTTTAAGATAAATGAATTATAAGTTATATTAACTTATAAATGGAATGGGTTATTAAAGAAGAAGTATAAATCGAAGTTGTTATAAAATGGAAATGGAAATGGAATTTATAAACGTTGTTTATAAATTCGAGATCAATTGAATTTGATAAATTAAATAAAGAAGGTTGTTAAAGGAGATATATTCGCGATTTTGGATAGCGAATTATTTTTGGAATAAAATGTGTAGAAAATAGTGAAATGTAATTAGTGAAGTATATTCACGATTTTGGACAGTGAATATATTATTAAATAAAATGGATAGTTTTGGAAAAGCGATATTGTAAAATGAAGTTAATTGTTTTAAAAGATGTTTTAAAACGTATTGAATATCGAAATCATAGATTTCAACATTCATTGTTGAAATAGACGTTTTCGAGAAATAAGGAAATGGTGGACTATAACACTGTTGTTATAGTAAATGATTTCCGAAAGGAAATGTTTTTATCTAGTATTGGGATTTACATATCTATTTTAATTTCGAATCCCTATACTAGTGATTTTTGAGTCGTTGTAACGATGTTTTACGTAACATTCGTTTTTGACTCAAATTGATGTTGTTATAGAAAATAGATTTCCTTAAAGAATGAATATATACTTAATTTGATTTTAAGTATATCGAATATTTTCCAAGTGTTGAGAATAAATGATTTGTGAAATACTTATTATTAAATAACTATGGAAATGCTTTTCCAATATGAAATGAACTGTTTTGAGATTTTATCTTCAAAGATAAAATGAAATGTGGAAATTAATTTGAAGTTGTTTTCAAATGGTTAAGTGTGGAAATTTTATATCTAGTAAAGATATTTTGGAAGATAAAATAATTTGGAAAATTATTTGGAATCTGATGATGTTGCGCATCTTTATTGATAGTTAAATAACCGACTATCAATAATTACCTTTAGATAGGTATTTGTTGTGAATTGGATGAATTTGGATGCCACACTTATTTTTGAATAAACGCTCACTATTCGGGTTAGCCGGGAAAGGACCATGGGGTCGTATAACCCATTCCGAATATGTGATACGTCGTTATGAATTGCATTTGAAGACCGGTGTTGAAGACCGGATATTTTTGAAAACGGAAGGATTACCGTCGAGTTACTCTACATCGACTGATCTTCGATTTAGAGGTTTTATCACCCTTAGTGACGGGAAGTCCTGACGTGATTGAAAATTATCCGGATATGCAAGGGCTTCGTGAGAAGTGCCTTCGGTTCTGTTCGATCCCGGAACAGACTTGTATGGATTGTGTGTCTGACGTTACAATTTGAGATATAAAGCTGATTTCTTTCAAATACATTTCTGTTGGTGGCGGAGAATTTATTCTCTTAGCTTAACACCCTTCTCTGAGACGTACGAGCTCAGAGGTTATGTAGTTGAAATTTATCAGCGATATATCCCAATTTGGTAACGTGGCATACTGAGTGTTGCTGTGAAATGATCAGTGTTTGATCATTTGTGATATGATCATTTGTTTGATCTTATATCTTTGTGATCATAGGTTGATCATTTTTGTTTGACCCGAAGCAGGGCTTTTTATAGAAAGCGTAGCTTTGTGGACGAGACTTCGTCGAGCCTCACACCCCGGAAATGGTCGAAACAGGAAGGATGCGGCAAGGTTCTAGGGAGTAGCGCCCCTTAGTGTATGTCATTCCTTCTGGATAAAGGTGGTATCATGGTATGGAGCCCAGATACTTAACCTCTGTGGTTACTGCATTATTATTTTCTATGTGGTTTGTTGCGAATCGGGGATCCTCGGGAAGATCGGTGACGATCGGGGGATGGCATACGCGTGTCAGTAGTTACCTACTTTTGCAGAGGTAACCCGGCCTTGTGTTGGCAGAGATCTAACCGTAATGTTAGGTTATTTCTCGGGTCGTCTATTCCAGGGACGTACCCATCGTGGAAAAGGAAGTTCCTTAGCCTGACCATTTGTTGGAAATCCAAAGAAACAATACGCGACGTGTACGGTTTTAGTTGTATTACCTGCTATGGAATGTGGCGGTAACCTGCTATTGAACATAGTAGCTATAGTAGGCATACGATACTGGTCGTATGTTGGCTAAGATTTATATTATACTTTCGAAATGATTTCTACACTATGCACTAATAATAATATCAAAAAGAATTTGATTTTGCGTAGTAAGCATCTTTGACTATCATAAGAAGAAATCTCCTCCAATTCTGCGTTTGCATTGTGTTGTGGTGGGAGGTCTTATGGTAGTTTCATTTTCCAAAAGCATTTCGAATTGACTTTAAAATTCTTCTGTTGTTTATTTTAAAGAAGAATAACTGTTTTACGATCTCACACCAGTCACCATGACTGACTCGGAGTTTATTGTTCCCTTCTAAACTCTGGGTGCCCACAAATTTTCCACACGGGCAGCCTAGAGTTATATTATCAGGATATTCTGGATATTCTGGAGCTTTGGAAGCAAGCTGGATGACGAGACGTAGTATTTGTATCTGATAGTATTTATTCCGCTGTGTATTCTGTATGAGGACAAGTTATATAACTGTCCATTGTTGTATATTGACTCTGATGATTGATGTATGTATAAAATGATATCGTTCTTTGTTTTAAAGATTATTCATTTATCTATTATATATTGTTCCGCTGCGATGTGTAAGATTCTGATATTGTTCTGTTTCTGTTGCTGTTCTGATGTGTTGTTCTTCTTTTCTTTTTCTTCTCTTTTTCTTCTATCTTCTTCTTCTTCTACTTTTTCTTTTTCTTAAAACCATAACTTTTCGGGTTTTCGGCATTCGATGGCTCAGCAGTCGATAAAGTGAGTATCGATGTTGAATTTTCGAAAGTCGAAAATTTTCGGGATGTTACAAGTGGTATCAGAGCATATGGTTAAGCGACAACCCTGCTCTGTTGGGTGTCACTCATTAGAGATAGAGTCAGTAGTACTCTAGAATGAGTTGAGTGTAATAATAGATACGAGTGCGTATTTGTTAGTTAATATAAAATTGTTTTATATTGTGATGATTGGTTTGTTGAGTGGTATATGGATTCTGGTCGGTATTGTCCGTACAACTCTATCGATAGGGATCTCTAAACACTTATATAGAACAATTCGGCACAGTATTGTTTTAAATAGGGTGAATGAGATAATTTTGCCCAAAACTATTTTTACATAGAAAAGAAATGTTTTTCTATAAAGTACTATAGTATATGGTTGCATGGATGTTAGGAAGTAATAATAGTGAATTATCATCACTAAAATTGAATAAGAAATTCAAATCGTAACTCCAAAGTTAAGAAAATTTATTCACATACGAATGAAATCTGAGAATGAAAATTATAAATGTGATTTGTAATTTAAAACGGAATTCCAGAGAAGTTTGGAAATGTTTTAAAAAGAATTTGAAAATTTTGGAGATTTGGAAAGTTTAAATCTTTTTGATTTGAAAATGGATTTCAAAGGTTTTGAAAAGTATTTGGAGAGATGAAAAGCTCTAAACTCTTTTCGGTCGCTGGAAAATAACTTCGATGATGACCGCGGCATCGTTGGTGTTCATTTTCGGGTTTCCAAAAGAGGAATTGCTACCAAATTGTTTTAAATAGAAGTTATTTGAAAAATTTGGATTTTGTTTTGAAATTCAAAAGATAAATTTGAATTGTTTTCGAAAATGGTTTTTGAAATGTTGGTAAACTCTGGGATGCTATATAAAGATATTTATGAAATATTACTAAGGAGATAACTTATACAAATAGAAATTGTTAATGTAAAATATGTAAATGTGATTGGAATTAAAGTTCATTAACAAATGAAATCTATAAATGTGAATTGAAAGTATAAGGAAATAAATTCATATATGAATAAAAATTATGAATATGAATTGTAAATATGATTTACAAATGAAAATAGAATTAAAAAGGATAATTGAAGATAAAATTCATAATGGAATTAGTAATGTGAATGGATAAATGATTTTATAAATCGAAATGTAAGTAAGTCAAAGACTTATAGAATAATTGAAATTTGATTTGGAAATCAGATTCGAATTGGAAATGAAAGAATTAGCGAATGAGTTTCAGAATGAATAAATAAATTTGAATAAATGAAGTGAATAAGATTGAAACTGAATATTGAAAACAAATTTGAATAAGTAGATGAGAATTTGTAATGAATTAGTAATTGAAACTAATTTAAAAATAAGCAGTTGTAAATGAAAGTTAATCGATGAAATTCAATATTTCAGAATTGAAGATGAATAGAATTCAAATTTAATTGAAATTGTGAATTGAATTCAAATGAAATTGAAATGAAAATTGAACGAAACTGAATGATGTAACTTCAATAGTGAATTTAAAAATGATATAAGAAGTAGGTATCGAAATTTTGTAATTGAATGTACGAAATAGGTTGAATGCTGCAACTAGATATTATGGCTAGTAGGATATACAGGTATAAAGGAATTGGAATATAATTTCGAAGATAAATTTGAATTGCTCGACGAAAGGTAAGTATTTGAATTTCAATATGAGTTTTTGATGATTTCTCTCTAGCCGCTTGGCATTTTTCTTTTCTTTTTGAAATCTGAGAGTCCGTAGGGACGTTTTGTAGTAGTGTCGTATTAGCCGCGCAAAGGAGACGCTGGCGAAATTTTTCGGAAATTTAGGGCGTTAGAAATTTTTGAGAAATTTTGAAAGTTTAAAATTTGAATTTAAACTCGAATTTGAATTGAGAAGTTAAACAATGTTGTTTGAACTTATAGTTGAAGTTGAAATTTAGTTGAATTAATAATGAATCTTTAGTAGGAAGATTTGTTTTAATAAAATTGATAAAACTATTAGATGTTGAAAAATAGTAGACGAGTTAAGGACCTTTCTTCCTAACTTGTAATTTCGAGGACGAAATTCTTTTAAGGGGGGAAGTTTGTAACGACCCAGAATTTTTGATAATTAAAATTCGAATATTTAATTGATTTTAAATATTAATAAATGGAATTTAGAAGTCGAATAATTTATTATTCGAATATTGGATTTAATTTGGTCAATTAAATCGATAATTTAATGATTGAAATTCCAGAAATAATTGAAATATGGGTTTAATGTGCTGGAAATGATTTATAAAGTTATATTAAATCATACTGGAGTTATAGAAAGGTTATAGAACTTTTAAAATTGAATTTGGAGTTAAATTGTGAAAATCGAATATTTTAATATTTAATTATCGACTGTAAAAATAGCCAATTTTCGAATAGTCTCAGAATTGAACGAGACCTGTTCCATTGGATCCGTAATAGTTAGTTATTATCGGATTTCAATTTTCGTATCCATCGGAGTTGTCGTTTGACCGTGGCAGCTCGAAACGCATCGATATCGTTTTAATTTTAAATCGTCGAGTTAAAATAGTCATTTTTCAGAAAGTCTCGGATTTCGACGAAACCAGTTTCATCGGATCCGTAATGTGATATTATTGTAAAATTTCAAATTTCGTAATTTTTGGATTTACCATTTGTCCGGGGCAAGCGAAAACGCCTCGAAATCGATTTAAATCGGTTTAATTTAAATTGATCGTTTACTGTCATATCTCACACAGACGATCGAATTAGCTTCCGAAACCTGTTCCATTGTGTCCGGAACGTGGGGTAAACCTTACGAACGTCAGCCGGCACGCTCGAATCGGAGTTCGAAAAAATTCGATGAATAGTAAATCGTTAAATTTTCTATAAAAGCCCCTCTTCTCTTCATTTTGCAAAAAGAAAAACCTAAACCCTAATTCTATAGCCAGCCGCCACTCCAAGTATCAATGGCCAACATCTTCATTCGATCTCCCTCGAAAATCTTCCAATCCAAGCAGCGATTTCAAAAATTTTCAACTAGGAAATCGTTAAGCATCTCAAGTGCTATAGATCCAACGGTCAAATTCTGTTGAAGTAGCTTAGATCGATGGCAAATTGCATGGGAAGACGTGCGTTCGTGGGTCGAAATCTCAGCCTGGGGGGAACCGAGCTCAGCCGCACTTGGCTGGGTGATGTGAGGTGACGTTGGCTTCGACGTGGCGCCTCCTGATCGTTGTAGAAACGATGGATGGTCGAGCGGCCATCAATAAAACGTGAACGATGATGGGTTCGAGCTCGCGAACGTTACCTGGTAGGGGAGAAGCTTTGGGCGGCAGTGATCTTCATTCTGGAACGAACGGCCAGATTTGATTAGGTTTAAAATTTAAAATAAAAGTGTAAATTAATTATCTTTTAATTTGTGTAATGTTTAAAATGTTGTATCTTGGTCATACGTTATCAGATTTCGATGAAACAAAGTGCGTTGGAATCGTATCGTCGAACACTACGCGATGCAATTGGATTGGTGTCGTTTGGAGTCAATGAAAATTTCGGGTAAAATTAAACGCGCGTTTAATTTTATTCGAAAATAAACGCTGGAATCAGAATTAAAATCGAGGTGAGATTTTCTCACTCAAATTGAAAAGTGGAATTTTCAGTTATTATTTGATTGTCTGTTTGGATTGTTGATATTAGATATTTTAGGATATATCTATATATAGCAATATATACATATTGGCATATGTATATATTGGATTGATTGATTTCCCGCCTCGTATAGCGGATGAGACCCTATTGCGCCGTTAGTAAGCGGATTTATAAAAACCCATATACCGCGATAATTCCGTACTGGAGCGGAATTGGTATTGTGCTGACGTTTTTGGATGCAGGGAAACAGGTTGGAGGGATCCAACTGGATTCCTCACCCGTAGTTATTTATTTACAGATATTGATGTATATTCTGTTATCATATGATGATATATGATATTGACTGTTGTGATGGACTGATTGGTGTTGTTGCATCATCGGATTCAGTTTTGAAATGTAAAAATAACGACTGTTATTTTAAAAGGGTTTTTAAAGTGATTTTTGAAATATACGTTTTATGGAATTTTTGAATCGATTTATAAACGTAAAATTTTAAAGTTATAAAAGTTATAATTTTAGTGAAATATAACCGAAGTGTCGTTTTTGAAATAAAAGTCGATTTATTTATAAAATGGTTTAAGTTGGGATTTTTTTGAATAACTATAAACGATTTGTATAGAAAGATTTATAAAAATTGATATTTTTGTAAATCAAAATATTGGACTTATAAAACGAATTTTTATAAGTGTTGGAAAGAAGTTTAAATGGGATTTCATAAGTTAATGAAATCTGAAAGTTTTAAATTTTGAGAAGTTTAAAAGAACGATTTCTTTTAAGATAAATGAATTATAAGTTATATTAACTTATAAATGGAATGGGTTATTAAAGAAGAAGTATAAATCGAAGTTGTTATAAAATGGAAATGGAAATGGAATTTATAAACGTTGTTTATAAATTCGAGATCAATTGAATTTGATAAATTAAATAAAGAAGGTTGTTAAAGGAGATATATTCGCGATTTTGGATAGCGAATTATTTTTGGAATAAAATGTGTAGAAAATAGTGAAATGTAATTAGTGAAGTATATTCACGATTTTGGACAGTGAATATATTATTAAATAAAATGGATAGTTTTGGAAAAGCGATATTGTAAAATGAAGTTAATTGTTTTAAAAGATGTTTTAAAACGTATTGAATATCGAAATCATAGATTTCAACATTCATTGTTGAAATAGACGTTTTCGAGAAATAAGGAAATGGTGGACTATAACACTGTTGTTATAGTAAATGATTTCCGAAAGGAAATGTTTTTATCTAGTATTGGGATTTACATATCTATTTTAATTTCGAATCCCTATACTAGTGATTTTTGAGTCGTTGTAACGATGTTTTACGTAACATTCGTTTTTGACTCAAATTGATGTTGTTATAGAAAATAGATTTCCTTAAAGAATGAATATATACTTAATTTGATTTTAAGTATATCGAATATTTTCCAAGTGTTGAGAATAAATGATTTGTGAAATACTTATTATTAAATAACTATGGAAATGCTTTTCCAATATGAAATGAACTGTTTTGAGATTTTATCTTCAAAGATAAAATGAAATGTGGAAATTAATTTGAAGTTGTTTTCAAATGGTTAAGTGTGGAAATTTTATATCTAGTAAAGATATTTTGGAAGATAAAATAATTTGGAAAATTATTTGGAATCTGATGATGTTGCGCATCTTTATTGATAGTTAAATAACCGACTATCAATAATTACCTTTAGATAGGTATTTGTTGTGAATTGGATGAATTTGGATGCCACACTTATTTTTGAATAAACGCTCACTATTCGGGTTAGCCGGGAAAGGACCATGGGGTCGTATAACCCATTCCGAATATGTGATACGTCGTTATGAATTGCATTTGAAGACCGGTGTTGAAGACCGGATATTTTTGAAAACGGAAGGATTACCGTCGAGTTACTCTACATCGACTGATCTTCGATTTAGAGGTTTTATCACCCTTAGTGACGGGAAGTCCTGACGTGATTGAAAATTATCCGGATATGCAAGGGCTTCGTGAGAAGTGCCTTCGGTTCTGTTCGATCCCGGAACAGACTTGTATGGATTGTGTGTCTGACGTTACAATTTGAGATATAAAGCTGATTTCTTTCAAATACATTTCTGTTGGTGGCGGAGAATTTATTCTCTTAGCTTAACACCCTTCTCTGAGACGTACGAGCTCAGAGGTTATGTAGTTGAAATTTATCAGCGATATATCCCAATTTGGTAACGTGGCATACTGAGTGTTGCTGTGAAATGATCAGTGTTTGATCATTTGTGATATGATCATTTGTTTGATCTTATATCTTTGTGATCATAGGTTGATCATTTTTGTTTGACCCGAAGCAGGGCTTTTTATAGAAAGCGTAGCTTTGTGGACGAGACTTCGTCGAGCCTCACACCCCGGAAATGGTCGAAACAGGAAGGATGCGGCAAGGTTCTAGGGAGTAGCGCCCCTTAGTGTATGTCATTCCTTCTGGATAAAGGTGGTATCATGGTATGGAGCCCAGATACTTAACCTCTATGGTTACTGCATTATTATTTTCTATGTGGTTTGTTGCGAATCGGGGATCCTCGGGAAGATCGGTGACGATCGGGGGATGGCATACGCGTGTCAGTAGTTACCTACTTTTGCAGAGGTAACCCGGCCTTGTGTTGGCAGAGATCTAACCGTAATGTTAGGTTATTTCTCGGGTCGTCTATTCCAGGGACGTACCCATCGTGGAAAAGGAAGTTCCTTAGCCTGACCATTTGTTGGAAATCCAAAGAAACAATACGCGACGTGTACGGTTTTAGTTGTATTACCTGCTATGGAATGTGGCGGTAACCTGCTATTGAACATAGTAGCTATAGTAGGCATACGATACTGGTCGTATGTTGGCTAAGATTTATATTATACTTTCGAAATGATTTCTACACTATGCACTAATAATAATATCAAAAAGAATTTGATTTTGCGTAGTAAGCATCTTTGACTATCATAAGAAGAAATCTCCTCCAATTCTGCGTTTGCATTGTGTGTGTGGTGGGAGGTCTTATGGTAGTTTCATTTTCCAAAAGCATTTCGAATTGACTTTAAAATTCTTCTGTTGTTTATTTTAAAGAAGAATAACTGTTTTACGATCTCACACCAGTCACCATGACTGACTCGGAGTTTATTGTTCCCTTCTAAACTCTGGGTGCCCACAAATTTTCCACACGGGCAGCCTAGAGTTATATTATCAGGATATTCTGGATATTCTGGAGCTTTGGAAGCAAGCTGGATGACGAGACGTAGTATTTGTATCTGATAGTATTTATTCCGCTGTGTATTCTGTATGAGGACAAGTTATATAACTGTCCATTGTTGTATATTGACTCTGATGATTGATGTATGTATAAAATGATATCGTTCTTTGTTTTAAAGATTATTCATTTATCTATTATATATTGTTCCGCTGCGATGTGTAAGATTCTGATATTGTTCTGTTTCTGTTGCTGTTCTGATGTGTTGTTCTTCTTTTCTTTTTCTTCTCTTTTTCTTCTATCTTCTTCTTCTTCTACTTTTTCTTTTTCTTAAAACCATAACTTTTCGGGTTTTCGGCATTCGATGGCTCAGCAGTCGATAAAGTGAGTATCGATGTTGAATTTTCGAAAGTCGAAAATTTTCGGGATGTTACAAGATTAAATTTCGTGATTCTCAGCTGAACAAAAGGCGTGGAAAAAGGAAGAGAAAGGGATGATGTTGACATGATTTTAAATTTAAATTTAAATCGACTCTCATTTTATTTTAACGCGTTTTATTTCCGTGTGCTCACATATCAACTCAGAAAATTACGAAAATTGAAATCCGGTAATAATACAACATTCCGGACCCAATGGAACTGGTTTCGTCGAATTCCGAGACTGTGCCTCGGACGGCTATTTTTAAATATCGATTCAAACGATGTAATTTCAAAACTGAACGAAACACTTTGAAATTCAATTCTGAAGCTTCTGTTATCCTCAGTATTATTAATATAAATTTTACAAGCGTTTGAAATATTTTTCTTCGACTTAAAATCGTAGATTCAAATTTTTATTCAGCATTCAATCGATTAAATTTTATAGTTTAATCGCAAATTTTCAAAGTTATATCGGGGATTCAAATTAAATTACCGTTCAAATATCTAAAATTAATTAAATATTCTCAATTTAATTCGTTCAAAATTCTGGGTCGTTACAAACTTCCCCCCTTAAAAGAATTTCGTCCTCGAAATTACAAGTTAGGAAGAAAGGTCCTTAACTCGTCTACTATTTTTCACAATCCAATAGTTTTTATCAATCTATCACAACAAATCTTCTACTAAAGATTCGTTATTACTCAAGTAAATTTCTAGACCTTTTATAGTTTTCAAACAACATTGTTTACTTCAACTCAAATTTAAATTCAAATTCAAATTTAAACTTTCAAACTTTTCTCAAAAATTATCTAACACTCGAAATTTTCGAAAAATTTCGCCAGCGTCTCCTTTGCGCGGCTAATACGGCACGACTACAAAACGTCCCTACGGACCCTCAGATTTCAAAAAGAAAAAGAAACAGCCAAGCGGCTAGACAAGAAATCATCAAAAACTCATATTATAATTCAAATACGTACCTTTTTCGAGCAATTCAAATTATCTTTGAAATCAAATCCAATTCCTTTATACCTGTATATCTACTAGCCATGATATCTAGTTACAACATTCAAACAAATTTGCCAATTCTGTTACGAAATTTTCAATATATACTTCTTATATATTCTTTACTTCACTATTGAAGTTACATCCATTATCTTCAATTTTACATTTCAAATTTTATTTGAATTCAATTTCACATTTCAATTTCTCATTTAAGTTCAATTCACAATTCCAATCTAATTTGGATTCAATTTACTTTCAATTCTGAAATATTGAATTTTATCAATTATCTGTCATTTACAACTGCACTATCTTAAATTAGTTCCAATTACTAATTCATTCGTCTTCAATTTGAATTTCATTCCAATCAGATTTCAAATATTCTATAAGTTATCAACTTATTTACATCTTGATTTATACAATCATTTATACATTCACATTCACAATTCCATTTTATTAAGGAATTTTATTTTCAATTATCTTTTTTGGAATTCTATTTTCATTTATGAATCATATTTACAATTCGTATTCATAGTTTTCGTTCATATATGAATTTATTTCCTTATACTTTCAATTCACATTTATATATTTCATTTGTTAATGAACTTTAATTCCAATCACAATTACATAATTTACATTAACAATTTCTATTCGTATAAGTTATCAATTCAATAATATTCCGTAAATATTCTTTATAGTACTCCAGAGTCTTTTCCAACCTTTTCAAAACCCTTTTGAAAACAATTCAAATCATCCCTTGAACTTTCAAAACAAAACCCAACTTTTCAAACAACTTCCTTTTAAAACAATTTGGCAGCAATTTCTCTTTTGGAAACCCGAAAATGAACACCAACGATGCCGCGGTCATCATCGAAGTTATTTTCCAGCGACCGAAAAGAGTTTAGAGCTTTTCATTCCTTCAAAACATTTTTCAAAACCCTTGAAATCCATTTTCAAATCAAAAAGATTTAAACTTTCCAAATCTCCAAAATTTTCAAATTCTTTTCAAACATTTCAAAAAAACTTCTCTGGAACTCCGTTTCAAATTACAAATCACATTTATAATTTACATTCTCAAATTCATATGTGAATTTATTTCTTAACTTTGGAGTTATGATTTCAATTTCTTTATTCCATTTCAATGATGATAATTCACCATTATTACTTCCTAACATCCATGCATCCAAATACTATAGTACTTTTATAGAAAAACATTTATTTTCTATACAAAAATAGTTTTGGGCAAAATTATCTCATTCACCCTATTCAAACAATACTGTGCCGAATTGTTCTATTCAAGTGTTTAGAAACCCCTTCGATACAGTTTTGCAAGTCTGTGCCGACGAAGGTTCATATACCACTCAATAAACCAATCATCACAATATAAAACAATTTTATATTCAATAACAAATACGCGCTCATATCTATTATTACACTCAACTCATTCTAGAGTACTACTGACTCTATCTCTAATGAGTAACACCCAACAGAGCAGGGTTGTCGCTTAACCATATGCTCTGATACCACTTTGTCACGACCTGAAATTTTCGACTTTCGAAAATTCGACATCGATACTCACTTTATCGACTGCCGAGAAATCGAACGCCGGAAACTCCAATAGTGAGGGTTTTAGAAAGAAGAAATAGAAGAAAAAGAGAAGAAGAAGAGAAAGAAAGAACAACTGAACAACATCAGACAGAAAACAATATCAGAATCTTACACATCGCAGCGGAACAATATATAATAGATAAACACTAGTCTTTTAAAACAAAGAACTATATCAGTTTATACATACATCAATCATCAAAGTCAATATACAACAATGGACAGTTATATAAACTCGTCCTCATACAGAATACACAGCGGAATAAAATAATATCAGATACAAATACTACGTCTCGAACTCCAGCTTATCTCCAAGCTCCAGAATATCCAGAATATCCTGATAATATAACTCTAGGCTGCCCGTGTGGAAATTGGTGGGCACCCAGAGTTTAGAAGGGAACAATAAACTCCGAGTCAGTCATGGTGACTGGTGTGAGATCGTAAAACAGTTATTTATCTTTAAAATAAACAACAGAAAATTTTAAAGTCAATTCGCAATGCCTTTGGAAAATGAAACTACCATAAGACCTCCCGCCACACACACAATGCAAACACAGACTTGGAGGAGATTTCTTCTTATGATAGTCAAAGATGCTTACTACGCAAAAATCAAATTCTTTTTGATATTATTATTAGTGCATAGTGTAGAAAACATTTCGAAAGTAGAATATAAATCTTAGCCAGCATAGGTACCATTATAGTATGCTTGCTATAGCTACCATATTAAATGGCAGGTTCTACAACTAATACCGTACAAGTCGCGTATTGTTTCTTTGGATTTCCAACAAATGGTCAGGCTAAGGAACTTCCTATCCACGATGGGTACGTCCCTGGAATAGACGACCCGAGAAATAACCTAACATTACGGTTAGATCTCTGCCAACACAAGGCCGGGTTACCTCTGCAAAAATAGGTAACTACTGACACGCGTATGCCATCCCCCAATCGTCACCGATCTTCCCGAGGATCCCCGATTTCCAACAAACCACAAAGTAATAATAACTGTGCAGCAACCACAGAGGTTAAGTATCTGGGCTCCATACCATGATACCACCTTTATCCAGAAGGAATGACATACACTAAGGGGCGCTACTCCCTAGAACCTTGCTGCATCCTTCCTGTTTCGACCATTTCCGGGGTGTGAGGCTCGACGAAGTCTCGTCCACAAAGCTACGCTTTCTCAAAAAGCCCTGCTTCGGGTCAAACAAAATGATCAACCTATGATCACAAAGATATAAGATCAAACAAATGATCATATCACAAATGATCAAACACCGATCATTTCACAGCAACACTCAGTATGCCACGTTACCAAGTTGGTATATATCGCTGATAAATTTCAACTACATAACCTCTGAGCTCGTACGTCTCAGAGAAGGGTGTTAAGCTAAGAGAATAAATTCTCCGCCACCAACAGAAATGTATTTGAAAGAAATCAGCTTTATATCTCAAAGTGTAACGTCAGACACACAATCCATACAAGTCTGTTCCAGGATCGAACAGAACCGAAGGCACTTCTCACGAAGCCCTTGCATTTCCGGATAATTTTCAATCACGTCAGGACTTCCCGTCACTAAGGGTGATAAAACCTCTAAACCGGAGATCAGCCGATGTAGAGTAACTCGACGGTAATCCTTCCGTTTTCAAAAATATCCGGTCTTCAACACCGGTCTTCAATTGCGATTCATAACGACGTATCACATATTCGGAATGGGTTATACGACCCCATGGTCCTTTCCCGGTTAACCCGAATAGTGAGCGATTATTCAAAAATAAGTGTGGCATTCAAATTCATCCAATTCACAACAAATACCTATTTAAGGTAAATATTGATAGTCGGTTATTTAACTATCAATAAAGATGCGCGACATCATCAGATTCCAAATAATTTATCCAAATTATTTATTCTTCAAAAAAAAATATCTTACTAGATATATAATTTCCACACTTCAAAAATAAATCAACGTTTATTTTTAAAACGAATTCCCATTTCTTTATAAATTCCATATTGAATTTATATTTCAAAATATCTTCTGATATACGATTTTCAAATCGATTTTCAATATTCAATTTCAATTTATCTTTTACAAAGATAAATTCTCAAAACGTTCATTTCATTGGAAAAGCATTTCCATACTTATTTAAAAAATAAGTGTTTCACAAATCTATTCATTTTCAACACTTGAAAATATTTGATATACTTAAATCAAATTAAGTATATATTCATCCTTTAAGGAAAATATTCTTTTAACACCTTTATTTGAGTCAAAACGAATGTTACGTAAAACATCGTTACGACGACTCAAAAATCACTAGTATAGGGATTCGGATTTTAAGATAGGTATATAAATCCCAATACTACATCAAAACATTCTCTTTCGGAAATCATTTACTATAACAACAGTGTTATAGTCCACCATTTCCTTAAATTTCTCGAAAACGTCTATTTCAACAATAAATGTTGAAATCTATGCTTTCGATTCATAACACATTTTAAAACACCTTTAAAATGTTTAACTTCATTTTTAAAATATTACTTCTTCAAAAATGAATCCATTTTACTTAACAATATATTCACTGTCCAAAATCGTGAATAAAATTTACTTAACCCCATTTCAATCATTTCTACACATTTTTATTCAATAAAAATTCGCTATTCAAAATCGTGAATATATCTTCTTAAATAATCTTCTATATTAGATTTCTGAATTTATGTTCAACGTTAAATAAAAGATCCCATACTAATTTCTCAAAAATTCATTTCCAATATTAAATCAATTACAGATTGATTTCTAATTTTATTTATTACTACTAAAATAAATTCCTTATTTTCTCAAATTATTCAATATTCTGTTTTAAAATGGATTCTTCAAATTGAAATCATTTTACATTGATTTCACAACTTATTTCAATTTACCAATTTAATTTTAAATTGAATTTCCAACTTATCTTCTCTTAAATAAATTCCTTTTTAAGAAAATAAATTTCAATCGTTTTCTATCAATCTATTTTAAAAATCCAAATTTTAAATTAAATTCTTCAATTTATAATCACTACTTTACGAAATCCATTTATTTAACATTTTCACTTGATTCTGGAATTAATTCAATAAGATTATAAAAATTAACTTTTTATACTTTAAAATTCCTTTCTTCGAATTTATTAAATTTCTAAAATCAAATTCACTTAGAAATTTCTATTTTGATTTCCAAAAATTCAATTTCGTTTATTCTTGGAATCCAATGATGTCAAAACATCCATTTAGCTAATTTTTAGCTTCTCAAACAATTTCCAGATATCAATTCAATAACAACAATAATCATTCACAGATTATCACATCCCAATAGAAATGAATTAAATAAATGTGAGGGGTCCAGTTGGATCCCTCCAACCTGTTTCCCTGCATCCAAAGATGTTAGCACAATACCAATTCCGCTCCAGTACGGAATTATCGCGGTATATAGGTTTTTTATAAATCCGCTTACTAACGGCGCAATAGGGTCTCATCCGCTATACGAGGCGGGAAATCATCAATCCAATATATACATATGCCAATATGTATATATTGCTATATATAGATATATATATCCTACTATATCTACTATCACATCCAATATCAATCAATCAGTCAATAAATAACTGCAATCAATTTTGAGTGAGAAAATAATCTCACCTTAGCCTTTATTTGTAGTCCATTTCCAATCTCGACCCAATTATCTCGATTTATACCTTGTATAAATATTCACAGTTTATCAATATTCGAAAATAAAATCTAATAATTAATTTTCATTTGGTAATTTTAGTTATCCAAAGATTTTATTTTAAACCAATTTTCTTTTAATAATTTATCTAAACAACTTTTAAATTAGAACTAAATTTCCCTTAATAAATTATTTTCAGTGGTTAAACTAAGTAAATAAGTTAAGAAAACAAATTCATTACCAAACCATTATTTTTAATATAAACTCTTCAACATTTTAATTCTATATATGTATTTTCCAGAAACCTTAACTTTTAAAATTTCTACTTTTCCTGTTAATATACCTATCTATTACTTTTAAATTAAAACAGATATTTCATAACTTAAAATAATACTACGTTATATATATTTTCTGTAAATATATAAACCTGCATATGTTATATTTCTTTAGTCACTGCATGAAGATTTTTATAGTAAACATTTATATAAATTCCTATATTCATTTTCTCGTTTTCCAAATATACTTAAAACGTTAATTTCTTTGTTCTGTTAACTTATACAGCATATGTAGATTTAAAATAAAATTAAAGTTATTACCTTACTGAAAATCAAACGCAACCCCTGACCATCGTTCGGCCCCAAGTCTCGTGATGCTCAGATTTGAACTCCTCCAGTCGATCGTGACGAGACCATCGCTACCTCGAACCACCATCGGCCCCGTGCTCGCGACCATGCCATCATTGCTTCGCGTGCCCCCAGCTCCACTTCCACGCGATTCCAGAATGACCGAGTCGCCCCTAATCGATCGTGCTCCACTCGTTTATTTGAACGCGACTCCACCTCCTCTCGCCTTCCACACGACTTTAATCGCGACCCTCCGTAGCAATCTCGAGCGGCGCCATGCCCTTCGCCGACCTAGCTATGACGTGATTCGATCGCGAATCCACTCGCCTCGACATCGAGCTTCGCCCATGCCACTACATCCCGCGCTCGCGTGAAAACAACCTGCGAACGAACCCTTGCTTTCGTTTCCATTTCTTTGTCGATTGAACTGGGTGATAGGGGATTCATGATTTTCGAACTGAGAATGAGGGGTGGGTGGATATGTGATTTTAGATTGAGGAAGAAGGCTCGACTTTGAATAGAAAAGGGACGAGAAATAGTTCGGCCATTTAATTTTCTCGAGTTGATTTCTGAGTGGGAGAGGGATGTTTAAAAATCAAAAGAGGCATGGTGTACATGATTAAATTTCGTGATTCTCGGCTGAACAAAAGGCGTGGAAAAAGGAAGAGAAAGGGATGATGTTGACATGATTTTAAATTTAAATTTAAATCGACTCTCATTTTATTTTAACGCGTTTTATTTCCGTGTGCTCACATATCAACTCAGAAAATTACGAAAATTGAAATCCGGTAATAATACAACATTCCGGACCCAATGGAACTGGTTTCGTCGAATTCCGAGACTGTGCCTCGGACGGCTATTTTTAAATATCGATTCAAACGATGTAATTTCAAAACTGAACGAAACACTTTGAAATTCAATTCTGAAGCTTCTGTTATCCTCAGTATTATTAATATAAATTTTACAAGTGTTTGAAATATTTTTCTTCGACTTAAAATCGTAGATTCAAATTTTTATTCAGCATTCAATCGATTAAATTTTATAGTTTAATCGCAAATTTTCAAAGTTATATCGGGGATTCAAATTAAATTACCGTTCAAATATCTAAAATTAATTAAATATTCTCAATTTAATTCGTTCAAAATTCTGGGTCGTTACAAATACCGTGTCAGTTTATCTTGTTTAAGAGTTTAGAAACCCCTATCGATTACAGTTGGCCAGACTGCATCGACCAGAATCTATAAACAATCAACCGATAAGTCAACACAATACAAAACAAATTTTGTATTCACTAACAAATACGCGCTCATATCTATTATTACACTCACACTCATTCTAGAGTACTACTGACTCTATCTCTAATGAGTAACACCCAACAGAGCCAAGGTTATCGCTTAACCGGCTGCTCCGATACCACTTGTAACAATACGATTTTTCGACGCTCGAAAGTCGACATTAGTACGTCCACTATATCAAATGTCGCGCAATCGAATGCCGGAAAACCGAACCATTAGGGTTAAAAAGAAGAGGTAGAAGAAGACAGAAGAAAAGAAAGAATAGAAAAACAGAAACAGAAACAACAACAGAATCTCACATTCGCAGCGGAACAATATATAATAGATGAATCAATAATCCTTTAAAACAAAAGACTATATCAGTTTATACATACATCAATCAGAGTCAATATACAACTCAATACAACAATGGACAGTTATATAAACTTGTCCTCATACAGAATACACAGCGGAATAAATAAACAAGTATGGTAGTACGCTTCGCCATCCAGCTCATCTCCAAAGCTCCAGAATATCCATAATATCCTGATAACATAACTCTAGGCTGCCCGTGTGGAAAATTATGGGCACCCAGAGTTTAGAAAGGGAACAATAAACTCCGAGTCAGTCATGGTGACTGGTGTGAGATCGTAAAACAGTTATTTTCACAAAGAAAATAAAATAGATTCGCAATGCTTTTGGAAAATGAAACTACCATAAGGCCTCCCGCCACACACAATGCAAATGCAGAATTGGAGGAGATTTCCCCTTATGATAGTCAAAAATGTTTACTATGCAAAATCAGTTGATATTATTATTAATGTCTAGTGTGGAAAACATTTCAAAAGTATAATATCAATCTTAGCCAACATACAACCATTTTTGTATGTTTACTATAGCTACTACGTTCAATAGCAGGTTACCGCCACATTCCATAGCAGGTAATACAAATAAAACCGTACAGGGTTCGTATTGTTTCTTTGGATTTCCAACAAATGGCAGGCAAAGGAACTTCCTTACCGAAATGGAAACGCCTCTGGAAAGACGCCCCGAGAGTCAACCTGCTCTCTGCAAACACAAGGCCGACGCTACCTCACGCTTTAACCAAGCTGTAACTAGGTAGCTAACACACGAGCTGTGCCATCCCCCGGTCGTTACCGACCTTTATCCGAGGATCCTCAACCATAAAGTATAATAACTGTGCAGCATCAACATAGGTAAAATATCTGGGCTCCATACCATGATATCACCTCTTAACCAGAAGGAAATGGCATACCCTAGGGGCGCTACCCCTAAAAACCTTTGTCGCAACATTACTGTTTCGACCATTACCGGGGTGAGGCTCGACAAAGTCTCGTCCACAAAGCTACGCTTTTTCACAAAGCCACGCTTTTTCACAAAGCCACGCTTTTTCACAAAGCCACGCTTTTTCACAAAGCCACGCTTTTTCACAAAGCAACGCTTTGATCAACAAATGATCAACAGCACTTCGTATGCCACATTACCAAATTGTTAATGTATCACTAGTAACCATCAACTACATAACCTCTGAGCTCGTATGTCTCAGAGAAGGGTGTTAAGCTAAGAGAATAAATTCTCCGCCACCAACAGAAATGTATTTGATAGAAACCAGCTTTACATCTCAAAGTGTAATATCAGACACACATTCATACAAGTCCGTTCCGGGATCGAACGGAACTGAAGGCACTTCCAAAGAAGCCCTTGCAATCCGGATATTCACTAATCACGTCCGGACTTCCCATCACAAGAAGAGTGATATAAATCTCTATACCGGAGCAACACGGTGCAGAGACATTCGACAGGTTGTCCTTTCATTTTCGAAAATATCCGGTCTTCACCACCGGTCTTCAATACGATCCATATCGTCGTATCACTAACTCCGAATGGGTTATATGACACAAAGGTCTTTTCCCGGCTAACCCGAATAGTGAGCGTTTATTTTAAAAACAAACCAAGTGCCATTTCAAAGGCAAATATTGATAGTTGGTTATTTAACTATCAAACAACATTCACAACAAACATCCAATTTAAATAATTTTTCCCAAATTATTTATTTTCAAAATATCTTCACAAGATATATATTTTTCCACACTTCACATTTGAAAACCAATTTCAAATCACATTTCACATTTCATCTCAAAATGGTCCGTTTAAACCAATTAAATAAAGGGACAGTTTGGCACAGGTCCCTAATAAGTTTCAAAATACACAAAAACCCCAGTAAAAAAAGTTTGTAAATTAGGTCCCTAGAATTAAGTTACTGAATAATGGTATACACTTATGCAATTATTTAGTGAATAATTGCAGACATTTATGCAATTATATTAAAAAATTGCAGACATTTCCACAATTATTCACCAAAAAAATTACGGAAAATTCCGCAATTATTCACAAAAAAATTGCGGAAATTTCCGCAATTTTTTCAAAAAGTTGCGGAAATTTCCGCAATTTTTTCAAAAAGTTGTGGAAATTTCCGCAATTATTAACCAAAAAAATTGCAGAAATTTAGTAATTTAATTTTAGGGACCTAATTTATATACTTTTTTTTATTGGGGTTTTTGTGTATTTTGAAACTTATTAGGGACCTGAGCCTAATATTCACTTAAATAAATCCTTTTTGATTTATTTCAAATTTACATTTCAAATCTGTAAATTTATTTCCACACTTCATCACTTTGAAAACCGATTCCAAATCATATTTTCCACACTTTTAAAAAATAAATCAATGTTTATTTTTAAAACAAATTTCCCTTTCCTTTATAAATTCTATTCTGAATTTACATTCTCAAATATTCACTTATACATGATTTTCAAATCGATTTCTCAAATATTCACTTTCAACACCAAATCAACTTTCAAATTGATTTCTCAATTTTATTTCAAACCCCAAATCAAATTCCAAATTGATTTCTAAATTTACTTCAACACCGAATCAAATTTCAAATTGATTCTAATTTTAATCCCAAATACCAAATCATTTTTACAAATCGATTTCTAATTTATTTCAACACAAATCGATTTTTCATTCAACATCAAATAAATCTTCATATCGATTTCTCAAAGATTTATTTTCAAATACGAAATCAATTATCAATTGGATTTCAACAAATTCATCTCCTTTTAAATAAACTCCTTTATCTCTTCCAAACCATTTAAAATTCCATTTTAAATAAATTTCTCCACTTTCGAATAATACTATTCAAAATCCATTTATAAAAAAATCTTTTCCCATATTTTGGAAATAATTCAATAAGATTTCAAAAATCCACTTTACGCTTTAAAATTCCTTCTTTTAACTTCACTCAATTCTTTCAAAAAGAATTTACTAAAAATTTCCAACTTTAATTTCAAAATTCCAATTTATATTCATTTCTGGTATCCAACGATACCAAAAATACATTCGGCTAAATTATAGCCTTCAACACATTCAATCACAGATATAATCATACACAGAATATAAATAATTAATCACACAACATATGAAACCAATTCAAATGTTCTGAGGAATCCTGTTGGATCCCTCCAACCTGTTTCCCTGCATCCACAGATGTTAGCACAATACCAATTCCACTTCGAGGTGGAATATCGCGGTATATGGGATTTATAAAAAAATATCATTCCGCTATTATGCGGCGTAATAGGGTCTCATCCGCTATATAATGTGGGAAAATCGATCACCAATATATACATATTCCAATATATATATTGCTATATATATAGATATATCCTACTATATCTAATATCACAACCAAACAGCAATCAATAACTACAATCCAAACTTTCAATGTGAGTGAGAAGATCTCACCTTTGCTTTTATTTTGCAATCCATTTCATTTGGACCATTTCTTCACGATTTCAAACCTTGTATAAACATTTGTTCCATCTATTAATATTCAAAATAATCGAACAATCAATTTTCTTTTTAATAGATTTAATTAATTAACTCTTTTAATTTGGACTAATCTATCGATTAATTTCCTAGTAAATAAATTATCTTTAGTAACTAGAAATAATAATAAGCTAATTAACTAATTAATCTCTTATACATCATTTAAAAATTAGTTTGTGAACCTAAAACAATGTACATATATATATACTTTTTACTATCAGCCAATATATTTAAATTAAGATATGTATGTGTACTTATATTTCTTCTCATATCCTTCTCTGTATATATATTTATCTGACTAACAAAAAAATAATTCTGTTTCAGCCCTTAAATAATTTAATATCATTTATATATATATATATATATATATATATATATGTTAAATCAAAAAGAATTGAACAACAACGATTTGAATACCCCATTGCTCGAACACGTTAGAGAAATCGAATTCCACTTTCTCGTGTACCCTCAACCGAACTCACCTCGCGACCATCGCCTCTCTGAACAACACCCCGATCCAGACTCGCGAGCTCGTTGATCCACTCGCCGCCGTACGACTTCCAAAGCTGATGACGACCACAATCCCCAACCTGCGAGCGTGCGCCTCCTTCAGTTGGCCTCGCGACACCCTATCTCATTCACGACCTTCCTCCTTCTCTAGTCGACTGTCGCCCTCAAACAAGCTCGCCACAATGGGCCTCGCGATTCCAATCGCCATTCGAGCATCGATCAGGTGTTAATTCCGTTCGATCTCGAGTTGAGGGAGGCTGCCGATGATTTTAAAATTCGAACGAACATAGAATTCGTTCGAATTCTGTGTTCTAAACGAACTGATTTATTAAAGAAGGAAGAGGGGTTTCATTGTGAAGAAAAGGGAGAAAAAATATCTCGGCTGTCTGATGATAACGTGTAAATTTTGTCTTGCGTGAGAAGATAATCTGACTACAGTGCTGCTGATGTGAATAGAAAAGTCTTGATGTGAAATAATTTCAACTATAGTTGACTAGTATAAATATTCAATTTAAATTCAAATCCAAATCGTCCGGTAAATGCAACTTAAAAACTTGACCTCCTATCGAGGCATGCCGCTAGGCGTTTATAAGGTTATACCCTTGTTCTGAACGCACTGGAAAAGGTTTCGAGTCCAATTTCGATCGTATGGAGAAGATAGTTTTTTGGACCAGTTATAATATTAAATTTTCGATTTAATTTCAACGCGTTTTCTTATCGTTCGGCTAAACGATCACTCCAAACATTACGAAAATTGAAATCCGATAATAATACAATATTACGGATCCAATGGAACTTGTTTCGTTGAATTCCAAGACTGTGCCTCGGAACGCTATTTTTAAATATCGATTAAATGATAAATTTCAAAACTGAACAAAACAGTTTCAAATTCAATTTTGAAAGTTCCATTACCTTCATAATTATCAATATAGATTTTCCAAGCCTTGAAAATATTTTTAATCAGTTTAAAACTGAAGATTCAAATTTTTACCCAACTTCAGTAATTAAATTCAATAATTAAATTACTAAATTCATTCTGATATTTGAATTTCAAATTAAACTATCATTCGAATATTTAAACTCAATTAAATATTCACATTTCAAATGTCAAAAATTCAGGGTCGTTACACTACCGATCCCATCTCTAATGAGTAATCCCTACCAAAGCCAAGGTTCTCACTTAACCTTCAACTCTGATACGAAGTGTAGCAACCCGGGATTTTCGACCCTCGAAAATCGACATCAATACGTTCACTGTATAACATGCCGAATATTCAAGTGTCGGAAATACCGATTGCTAGGGGTAAAGAAAAAAGAGGTAGAAGAAAATAGAACAACACAGAATCTCACAAACGCAGTGGAACAAAATATAATATATAATAACAGTTTATTATACAAAAGAGTTTGTAGCTGTAAATATATATACAATCATCAAAGTACAACAATTAGTACATCAATATGGATAGTTATTCTAACTTGTCCTCATCGGTGCTGACTTACAGTCTACACACACAACGGAATATAATCATGTACGGGTGTACGTATCTATCATCTAGCTCGTCTCCTAAGCTCCATAGTATCCTAATCTGAATCTGTAATACTCGGCCTGACCCGAGCATTATAATAAAATAACACCCGAGTCAGTCTGGGAAAACCAGCGTGAGAAAATACACTAAATTTGAATTATTAAAGTTATCAAAATCCTTTGAAAAGCAAAGGTATCTCGTAAGACCACGTCACACATAAACATGACGGGTTTTTCCCTTACGATAACCAAAATATTTGATATCAAAATCATCTGATATTATAATAGTGTCTATAGAAAGTAAATTAGAAAATAGCTGAAATGCTTGCATCTCACGTTTCAGCATAGTTGGGCACAATCAAAACCGTACGACGCTTATTGGAGATGGATTCCATACAATGACTGAGCTATGGGGTACCGCTCGTCACAGTACACCTCTACAAAAATGTACCGAGGACGTCGCTGGGATCCCCTACCAACACAAGACCGGCCTACCCCTAACCTAGATAGTACCGAATATGTTATCACCCCGAGTGTTCCCACCCTTAACGTGCACTCTCTTTTCATTGCATGCCCATATCCATAATTTTATATATCTGAGGGTATCTAGAAAGGTGATACCATACCATAATTGGGTGCGACCCACTTAGCCTTGCTGCATCTCCCATGTTTTAATCATTCCCGGTTGATGAGGCTTGAGGCTACCTTTACCTTTTAAGAACAATTCCACCTAGAATGCTCATCATGCTCTAATGACGATGTTCTGATAGCATTCGTCCATACAAGTTGTCCTGGGTCTGGACAAGCCGAATCACCATCTTCACTATCTTCATGATATCCATTCGTAATGCTCAAATCAGATCAAAGTGGTTTTCGGATAATAAAATCCAATCCCGGTCTCTTCGAAATGATCAACGAAATTGGCCAATATTTGATAGTCGGTTATTTAACTATCAATATAACATCCATAAGCAGTCGCTAGGCCCATATTATAAATTTTCCAAAATTTATTTTCAAAATATCTTTATAAGATATATATTCAAATCCCTTCCAAATTTTCAATATTTGAGACAACTCAAATACTTATATCCATATCAGGATATTTCAAACCCTCACTTATTCCAACACATAGAAAAATATTTAAAAATATATTTTTCTAAACCCCTTACTTCTCAACACTTAGGAAAGTTCCATTTATTTCCCTTTTCTCAAAATCCTTCACAATTATATAAGTTCTGGGGTTCCTTAATTAATTTCCTTTAATATTTCCAAAGTCAAAACACTTGTCTATAATTCCAAATATCCATTTCTAACTTCTTTTATGAATCCTAATTCATTTTTCGAAGTTCACTTTTATTTAAATACTTCGAAAATTTTCCTTAGATTTCCCCAAATTCCATGTTGAGAATTTCTCTTATAAACCCCGTCTACTGAATAAACCCCATTTCCAAACCTCGAGAAGATTTATAAATAAATTTAAATCATTACAGAACTCTCTATATATATAAAGAGTATTTAAATAATAATAATTTATTTTTAAAACATGTTCAAGTAATTATTTAAAATATCGAAACTCTTTTTATAAACATCAATAACTCATTTTTTGATAAACAAATCAATTTTCAAAGCTGATTTTAAAAATTACGATTTATTAAAATAAATATTAAGTATTTGAAAAATTCACTTTTCGATGTATTTCAATTCTATTAGTTCAAAATTACATAGTTTGATAAATAAAACTTCTCTTTTTAAAAACAACTTAATTTCTTAGTAATAAAATATATTTTTAAAATCTCAATAACCAATTAGTTTATAGATTCCTCTCGATTCACAACCCATCAATTTCATTCCGATTCTCCAATCCATTTCCACTTTTCAAAAATAGTATCCACTATTTCCCTCAACCCTGTTTCCATATTCTAATTTAAATTCACCCTATGAATTTTATATTCCCAATTTAGCAACTGCTATCATTTTCCCTTATTTATAAACATCGTTTATAAATTTTTATAACTCCTTAGGATTTTACTTGTTTATAAAAACAAATCTTATTTATAAAATTTAATTTTATAAATCCATTTCCTTATAAATTCCATTTATTCCGCAAATAAAAATTTTATTATCAATTTCAACCCCTTTTTACATTTTCCGGATAACATTTAAAAATCCTTTATATAGATTATTTTTTAAAATCCCTATTTAAACAATTATCGAATTTATTAAGCACAACCAAAAATCACATTATTGTTTTATTCAATCAATTTCTTTTTAAATAGTCCAAATTTCGATATAATTATTTTTATATTCAAAATCTCTTTTTAGTTCCTTAAAAATTTAAAAATAATATTTATGGTATTTAAAATATCAAAATCAAGGCCAGTGCTACTATAGCATCCAAAATCAATCACAACAAATCTATATCAGATTTATTCACACACATCATATATCAATATATATGAACAATTAATATATTTTTGAGAATCCAGTTGGAACCCTCCAACCTGTTTTCCTGCACAAATGTTAGATAACACAAAAATACCAATCCCACTTCGAGGAGGATATCGCGGTAATATAGGGTCATTCGCTATTATGCGGGGCGCATAAGGTCTCATCCGCTCCAACATCGGGAATATATCCAACTACTAATATATATACTACTACTATATATATTATGGTATTCAACTGATAATAATTATTAAATTCAACCAAGCATCCAAAAAATTATTTAAACTATTTAATCCAACAATTTAGAATGAGTGAGATTTACTCAACTTGATTTTCTGAAATTGTTAATCGTTCCAATACCAAATTTATTCCATTATGTATCTCACATCATTATGGATCCAATACTGCTGTTTTCCATGAAATTCCGACATCGTACAAGAAATTTACGAATGTAAATAACATCGAGATAATTAAATTAAAATTATCTTAAATTTAAAAAATTATTTTTAAATTAAATTACCTTCCAATACACGCTATAGGCACGCACACGAGCTCAACTTGAAATCACAACCTCGACCTCCACCCTCTGCCGACCGTACAGACCCAACCTCATGCTCCCCTCACCTCGAAACAATATCAGCGCCTCCTCACCTATACGTACATCACCATGCTCGCCGCATGCACCTAATCTACCCACCTCGCCATTGCCAGAGTCGAAGTCGCCCATCGCCTGAAACTCTAAAATGCCACCTCCACTTACACTCATGCGACCCCACTACTGCAAAGCCCTAGCAGTCGAATGCGACTATCGATGCAGTTCGACCTCGTCAACCCAGCGTCACCCTCCCTTGTGTGATACCTTCCATCGCGATTTTGCATACCACTCCTCACCGCGGCGCCTCCCCAGCATCGCCACCCTTCAGATTCCCTTGCGCAAGTACTTGGGTCGTAGGTAACGACTTTCCTCGCTTGCGTGCTCGACCACACCACAATCCAAGGCCGCTGCCCTCCTTCCTAGATCGAGCGTGAGTCGATCGCGTTCGTTTATTTTTTTTATACAAAGTCAATTTTTATTTCATTCCTCAGTTTTGAATTCATGAGCAAGATAAAGGAATTACACGATTTATAAAAGCAAAGAGGGAAGTGGCTGTATGTCTAGGGTGGCTTATCAGATGTCGGGGCGGCTCAAACAAATGTAGGACGGCTGATGGATATAGGGCGGCTACGATTGGATTATTTTTTATTCAAAAATATCACGTATCACATACCGTGTAATTTTCGAACTCCTATCGTGGCGTACCGCCAAGCATTCATAATTTTTTAACCCTATCCTGAACGCAATGGAACAAGTTCTGGAACCTTACTCGATCGTATGGAGAAGATAGCTTTTAAAATCGACTGTTTAAATTAAATTCAATTAAATTATTTCTAGCCGTTTTCAGATCGCACGACCAAACGGTAAATCCAAACGCTATGAAATTTGAAACCTGATAATAATACACTATTACGAATCCACTGGAACTGATTTCGTTGAATTCCAAGACTGTGCCCTGGATTGCTATTTTAACGCGTTGATTAAATCGATGATTTCAAAATTTTACGAAATCACTTGAAATTTCAGTTTTAAAAACTTATTTACTCAAATTCTAATTCAAATATAATTTATATCAACATTAAAAATCGTTCCCGATTCATATTCAACTCCAGTTCAATTATTTACCATTTTCGTATTACGATAAATCGCTATATTTGAAATTTAAATACATTTTATAATTTCAACCAAATCTTCATATTCAGAAATCAATATCTACTCCAAATCTAATATTTAAAACCATTTAACTATTCAAAATTAACAACGAAAAATCTGGGTCGTTACATTTATGTATGTCTGTATGGTTTTGTTTATTTTTTTTTCTTTTTAAAATAAAAGTTTTGAGGTACTTCGCTACACAGAACCACATTCGTGTGTGAGCCACGAACGATAGAAATAAAAATATGATCATGCACAATAGTGCGACTGTTAATCCCCCTTTTCGACTCACGACCTAAGAAAGCATGCCGAGTTAAGGTGCTTGCCGACCTAAGAAAGTATGCCGAGTTAAGGAAAGCTCCGAGTTAACAAGATCTCCGACTTAACAGGCTACGACCTAAGGGGAGATCTGACCCAACAGTTGCCGATCTAACTACTGAGAAGAGCTGCCGACTTAAGAGGTGTGCCGAGTTAGGAGCCTGCCGACTTAAGGTAATCTGTGACTCAAGGGCTACGACCTAAGGAAGATTCCGAGTTATGAAAGGCTCCGACTTAAGAAGGTTCCGACCTAAGCTTATTCCTTAACTCGCCACCGACCTAAGCCTATTCCTTAACTCGCCACCGACCTAAGCCTATTCCTTAACTCATCACCGATCTATCATAGGTCGGCAGACGACTTAAATACTTAGAGAAAATTCCTGAGTCCAGATCAGCTCCTATAAATACCCCACCACTTCCAACATGGAGGGGACTTTTGGCAATTCATTTCAAAAGCGCCGTTACTCTGTCGAACTCTCCAATCATTCAGCAAACAAGGATCCTCCAAGCATTCAAGACACTACAACAAACTTCGAGAGAAATTCCTAACATCTGACATGGATTCATCGAGTTTCATCGCCGAAGATTGAGCTAGTAGTCAAGATTGCTTCTTGTGATCGAGTTGTATTGTTTTCATAGAAGATTTGTATCAATTTGTAATCAGATTCAATAATAAAGAGATTCAAAGTGGACGTAGGCTAAATCTTAAGCCGAACCACTATAAATTGCTGTCTTTTACTGCATTTCTGCTATTTTCCTGCTTGATTTATGTTCCCGTTACGCGGGTGGTGCTTTCACAATCTTACTACACACACCGGGTGTTGGCGTTCACATTTTGACGTTAACATTTTGGTGCTTTCACTGAGAACCCAACTCAGGCTGCCACTCACCATTGCTTCTCAGAAGTTTGCTGAAAGAATTTCCCACAAAATCAAAAGTTTATCAGACATAATGGCTCCCGGAAGGAAACGAAAGTCTGTCAGAACTGATGATGACCGTGACAATACTGCCACTTCTCTCTCTCCAAATCAAGCAGCTCCGAGCATCGGTGTTACGCGACAGGAATTAGATGCTGCTGTATCCGGACTGTACCAGCAGATTGAAACTCAGAATAACCTGATGATGGAAAGGCTGAATGCTCTATTTGGTACGAGTCAAAGACCAGTAAATAATGAGGGAAACTTTGCTAATGCTGCTCCCAATTCCGAGGGAAGAAATGTTCCTCACGGGGGGTCAGGTGCTGCCGAAGGGGCACCCCTCCAGGCCGAAGGATCTAGACCGTCACCAGTTCTTCATGAGCATTTACCTGGACAGACTCCTGAAAAGATGGCTGAGGCCTACTCTGCGAAATCTCTGAATAATGAGGAATATCTCTCTGGAATGATCAAGCAAATAATGAAAGAGAGCATGCAAAGAGATGAAGACGAAAGCGAATGGGGATTCGCACCAAGTAGAACTCCGTTTACGGAAAAGATTCTGAAAGCTGAATTTCCTAGAAAGTTTGTTCCCCCCACTATTCCTGCTTATCGGGGAACAAGTGATCCAAATCAGTTCTTGTATAAATACGATTGGCATATGACTGGCGCAAGGGCAACCGACGAGATAAAGTGCCGATATTTCCCAGTCTATTTAGAAGGGGTGGCACTTCTCTGGTTTACCAAGCTTCCAGCCCGATCTGTAGATCAGTTTTCCGATCTCACCCGAAAATTCAAAGAGCAATTCAGGCTATACGCTTCAAGGGCAAAAGATATAATGTCACTGTCCAGTCTTGAGCAGAACCCGGGAGAGCCCATTAAGTCATTCTTGAACCGCTTCAACTTAGCTCTGGCAGAAGTCGATAATGCCGAGCCACGAATGATCTTGACCTATTTGATGCGTGCCGTTGACAAATCGAGCGAATTTGGGAAATGGCTGAAGATGAAAGAGCCCAATTCGCTCGAGAAATTCTACAAAAAGGCTGATGAATTTATACGCCTAGAAAATCTTTCCGCACCAGCTAAAGTTGTGACAGCGGCAGCGGAAAATAATGCTTCTACTCAAAGCAAGAAAGAACCGGCAGATCAGAAAAGGGAAAGTAATGGTGGTCAAAGGCAGAAAGACTTCAAAAAGCCCCGTTTTCTTAAACCATCAGACTTCACTCCTCTGACCGATACCCCGGAAAATATCTTCATTGCCACTAAAGATGCTGTTGAATTTCCAAAACCACCGGCCGTGAAAGTTGGGAAGAATGCTGTTCAGAGCGGAAGATTTTGCAAGTTTCACAACCAACCAGGGCATGATACCAATGAGTGCCGCCATTTGAAAAGTCTGATTGAAGAATTGCTAAGAGAGAATAAATTGCAGCAATACGTCAAGAGGAATAGAAAGGATCCATCTTCATCCAGCCAAGGGCAGTTACCTCCAACTAATTCATCTGATTCAGGAGAAAGGCCAGTTGGAAAGGAAAGACCTGTTATTAATGTGATCACAGGGGGGCCTCACCCGGCTGGCAGGAGTTGGGGTGAAATGGAAAGGTATGCAAAAGCTTTGAAGTATGCACCAACCGAAGAAAGTGTCCTAATCCTGGAGGATGTTTCACCTCTAAAGCAGCAAAAAACTCTCCATGATGATATTATGTTCAGAGCCAGAGATTCTGTTAATGTGGAAGCTCCTACTGAGGACCCTATGGTTGTCTCTGTCGGTATCGGGCCGGCCATCGTCAGAAGAGTGTTGGTTGATAGTGGTGCCTCATGCAACATCCTCTTTAAAAGAACATTTGACCAAATGAAAATCCCGATGACTGATGTACATGCTTCTTCACACAAGATCGCCGGATTTACAGGAGAGCTGAAACAGCCGATCGGAACAGTAGACTTGTTTGTTGAAATGGGCGAAGGACCCAGAAAATTGGTTCGGAAGCAAACTTTTGTAATTGTGGACGGATTTTCTGCCTATAACGCTTTCTTGGGCCGGCCTACTCTTGCAGCTTTCAGGGCCGTCCTTGCTCCTTGGTGTTTAACAATGAAATTTCCTACTGATAATGGGATTGCTGTTATCAAAGGAGATCAAAACGCAGGACGAGAATGTTATCTTGTAGAACTCCGAGAGGCCAGGAGAAAAGAAATGGGGAAAGATGCGGCAGCTCCGCTCCGCATCAAGGAACCGACCCTGTAGCAACTACGGAGCGGCCCCTGTACTGGCGAACACAGCAATGCAAGAAAAGAAATGGATCCCAGAAAAGCCAGTACAGGGGAGAATAGAGTGGTACCCGTGGAGGTAACGGTACCAGTATCTGTAGACCCGAAAGACCCAAATAAAGTGCTCAATGTGGGTTCACAGCTAAGTATAACAGTTCAGAATACACTGATATCATTCTTAAAAGCCAATCTAGATGTGTTTGCTTGGTGTCATGCTGATATGTGCGGAATTTCTCCTACAATTGCTGTTCATACCCTGAATGTCGATCCGAAATTTACGCCAGTAAAACAGAAGAGAAGAACTCAAGGTCCAGAAAGGTCAGCAGCTTTAAAGGAAGAAGTAGATCGCCTCTTAGAGAATAATTTCATCAAAGAATCCACTTATCCAAATTGGGTTTCGAATCCAGTACTGGTTAAGAAGGCAAATGGAAAGTGGAGAGTATGTATTGATTTCTCAGATCTGAACAAAGCTTGCCCCAAAGACTGCTTCCCGTTGCCTAGAATCGATCAACTAGTAGATGGGACGGCTGGACATGAGTTGTTATCTTTTATGGATGCTTATTCTGGATACAATCAAATTATGATGAATGAACCAGATCAGGAGGACACAAGCTTTATTACAGATGTGGGACTCTACTGTTACAAAGTCATGCCATTCGGTTTAAAGAATGCTGGGGCAACATATCAAAGACTTGTCAACGCTATGTTCAAGCCTCAGATTGGCAAAACGATGGAAGTCTATGTTGATGATATGTTAGTAAAGTCAAAGAAAGCAGTAGACCACATGGATCACCTAGCAGAAATGTTCTCAATTCTTCGAAAGTACGGAATGAAGCTAAACCCTTTGAAATGTTCATTCGGAGTAGAGTCTGGGAAATTCCTGGGTTTCATTGTGAGCGCTAGGGGCATCGAGGCCAACCCTGCTCAGATCACAGCTTTAAGAGAGGTTAAAGCCCCTAGAACAAAGAAAGAATTGCAAAGTCTCAATGGAAAGGTTGCCGCTCTTAGTCGCTTCATTTCCAAGGCCACAGACAAATGCATTCCCTTCTTTGATGCTCTAAAGAAAGGAAAGAAAAATTTCGAATGGACTCCTGAATGCCAGAATGCTTTCGATCAACTGATTCATCATATGGAAACTCCTCCGGTCCTTTCCAAGCCTAGTGATGGTGAAGACCTCTTCATCTACCTGGCAATTTCATCCCATGCTTTAAGTGCAGCACTCGTACAAGAAGATATGAAAATACAACGTCCGGTTTACTACATCAGCAAACGGTTCGCTGGGGCTGAAATGAATTATTCAAAGATAGAAAAACTTGCTTATTGTCTGCTAATCGCTTCCAGAAAATTGAGGCCTTATTTTCAATCTCATCCTATCAAAGTCCTGACTGATCAGCCTTTGAAGCAAGTCCTGTATCGTCCTGAAACCTCGGGTCGTCTCTTGAAGTGGAACATAGAACTCAGCCAATATGACATCACTTACCATCCCCGAAGAGCAATTAACGGACAAGCTTTAGCAGATTTCATCGCAGAATCCACTGACAAAGGTGACAGTAAGGAAGAAACCACTGACTGCATTCCGATACAGTGGAAGTTGTATGTAGATGGCTCAAGAAACGATTATTGTTCTGGGGCAGGAATTGTGCTCGAAACTCCCGAAGGACGATCACTATGTTATGCATTGAGGCTGGAGTTTCCTTCGACAAACAATGAAGCAGAATATGAAGCCCTTATTGCCGGGTTGAGGATCGCCAAGGAATTGAATATCAAGGAGATACAGATTTTCAGTGATTCTCAGCTTATTGTCTGCCAGGTGAAGAAGGAATTTCAGGCCAAGGGAGGGAATTTGCCTGCATATTTGACAAAAACTTCCGAACTTCTCAATGATTTAGATCACTACTCAATAAGCCACATACCCCGAGAGGAAAATATGAAGGCGGATTCTTTAGCAAAGTATTCAAGTTCCGGAGAAGCTCAATTACTAGGATTAGTTCCTGTAGAAGTTCTGTCAGCTCCAAGTATTGATGAAATGGATGTTGATTGGCTTATGACTACGTCTCAAGAGCATGAATCATGGATGACTCCAATCAAAGAATACTTACTCAGTGGTTCCCTGCCAGAGAATTCTAAGGAACGTCGAAAGTTATTAAGAAAAGCATCGAGGTATATAATTCAAGATGACCGATTATACAGGCGGGGATTTTCAACCCCACTACTCCGATGTGTAACTAAAGAAGAAGCCAAGACAATCTTAACAGAGGTGCATGGAGGAGAATGTGGAGACCATTCAGGTGGTCAAACACTTGCAAAGAAAATTCTTCGATATGGATACTTTTGGCCAGATATCAATCGAGATGCTGCAACTTTCTCCAGAAAATGTGACAGATGCCAACGATTTGCAAAAATCCCAAGAGCACCCTCCACTGAACTCACACAAATGGTCAGTCCATGGCCATTCGCCATTTGGGGAATAGACCTAATTGGACCGTTACCGATCGCTAAATCAGGAATTAAATATGCTATTGTTGCCGTTGATTATTTCACCAAGTGGGCTGAAGCTGAACCTTTGGCCACCATCACTTCTAAAAAGATGATAAATTTCGTAACAAAGAATATCGTTTGCAGATATGGTGTGCCGCAGAAGATAATCACCGACAATGGCACTCAATTTGAAAGTGAAGAATTCCAAGATTTTTGCAAACAATTCAGAATTCGAAAAAGCTTCTCAGCAGTGGCTCATCCGCAGGCAAATGGGCAAGTGGAAGCAGTTAACAAAATCATCAAGTCAACTATTAAAAAGCAACTTGAAAAAGCAAAAGGTGGTTGGGTTGATAAGCTTCCATTAGCACTATGGGCGTACAGAACGACTCACAAAACTGCGACTGGGCACACTCCATTTTCACTGGCATACGGATCTGAGGCAATGATTCCAGTAGAAGTAGAGGTTCCTTCACATAGAAGAGTTCATTTCAATGAAATCGAAAATGAAAAACTGCAACTTGAAGCGCTTGATTTTCTTGATGAAAAAAGAGAAGAAGCTAGGCTCAGAGTTTCAGCTCATCAGCAGAGGATAGCCAGGTATTTCAATTCCAAAGTTCGCCAACGCAGCTTTGAGGTCGGAGACTTGGTTTTGAAAAGAATCATGACAGCAACTGGTGTGTTTGGGCCAAACTGGGAAGGACCATATGTCGTAGGCACTAAACTTCTCGATGGCACTTTCAAACTCATAACCATTGAAGGAGATCCGATTCCAAGGGCCTGGAATAGCAACCATTTGCGTCCTTACTTTACCTGAAAAGAGCTCAGCTCAAAATTGTAAAATGATGATGAATGTATCAGTTGTATGGTGAAACATTGTAAATCAGTGTAAATGAATGAAAGCTATAAAGTGGACGTAGGCCCGATTTTTGGCCGAACCACTATAAATCTTGTGTTCTTTACTATTTCATGATGCCTGTGTTATTTTGATATGTAAATACTTTAAATGTATCGCTAAAATATCGATTCAAAATTGCAGGACATTATAACAAGGCTTGCTCATCACAAAGCTAAGCAACTTCCATAAATCAGCTATTACACGAAAACCAAGCCACAAAATTTTTGTCCAAATTCAAATCCCAAGCAAGGAAAACTTCACATAAAAAGTTAGTGACTCCACTGTGACAAACCTTTGTTCACTAGTTGAGATTGTCGTTATGAATAGACATCCAACTAGATAACTTGCGTTTGTCTCGTGAAGTCATTCAACAGTGAAGTCCACTTCTTCGGATAAAGCAATTTACTTATAAGAGGAAAAGAAGAAGATGTGCTTGGAAACGATAATAAAAGAGCGCTAACAGGCAGATGATGAGGGAAAGTTGCCAAGCAAACAAAGGAGCAGACAATGGGAGGTATGCATCTCAACAGGAAGGCCAGAAGATCCACTAAAGGGACGCCTTCCCAAGCGGAAGTAACAGGACCCTCGCTAACTGGTCGTGATGCATCCGATCAGATAGCTTACGTCCGTCCCGTGGATCCACTCGTCCCTGAGACGCAACCTACCCAGCGCACCAACCAACCAAAGCCCTCTAACGAGGCACCCCAATAAATGGGAGTGCTTTCCTCAACCAAAAAGATCGGTGGGACCACCAAAGGAGCATCTTGTTAATTGATTGCGGTCGTTTGTACAAACAAACATCCAATCAAGCAACTCACGCCTGCCCCGCGAACCCATCCGACCATGAGAAAGTAACTCCCAGGCACTCAAAAGCCCTTTTCGGAGGCACAAGCCCTCTTCGGAGGCACATGACCTCTTCGGGGGCAAAAGCCCTTTCCCAAGGCACCACAAGCCCTCTTCGGAGGCACATGACCTCTTCGGGGGCAAAAGCCCTTTCCCAAGGCACCGCAAGCCCTCTTCGGAGGCACAAGCCCTCCTCGGAGGCACAAGCCCTTTCCAAAGGCACAAGACCTCTTCGGAGGCACAACTCTTTAAGAGGAGCCCTCTCCGGAGGCATGTCCCAAAATAGAATGCTTGAACAAAAAGCATCGTCCAGAAGCACAGTTCAACTCTCAAAGGAAGGACTAACTTGTTCATCTAGGAAAGTTCCTCCTAAAAAAGTTGAAAAATGCTACAAAATTCTTTCAGAAAAGCTTATTTCACTTCATAGGGAAATTCACTTCTTAATAATTAAAAGTGATTATCCCCGAAAGTTGAAGCGTTCTTCAGAAAGGAAAAATAAAAATTCTTCTAAAGACTGGATATACTCTATTAAGAGCAGAATAATTCTCCCCTTAAAAGCGGAATAATTGTCTTCTGAAGTAAGAGTATTAGTCTTAAAAAAAAAGAAAAAAAAAGAAACTAGGAATGTTGCAATGCACTTATGGCATGGGGGCAATACTGTACAATTTAACATACTGTACAATTCAATTATATTAATAAAAGCAACATGCCACAAGTTCGTTGCAATATCACGGAAGACAGATGTGGAATAAATGCATTCTCAAACGCAGACAAAAAGTTTGCACAAGTAAGAAGAATCGTTTGTTCTACACTTAAAATAAAATATAGGTCATTCTCACATACACAAGAGTTTGTACAAGTAAAATAATTATTTTATTTAGTACTACGAAAATTCTTTACATGTGCAGATATCTCAAAAAGCAAAAGCGGGGACCGGTACCCGCACAATCCCCGGTCAATACATGCAAAAAGCAAAAATAATAGGTGGAAAATCCAGCTTGATTACTCCTTCTTCTCACCACCCTTGGAACTCTTTCCCGGTCTGATGATTAACTTTTGAAGTCGTTGAGAACGGGCAGGGGCAGAAGGAGAAAGCGGTACAGCCGGATCAACTACTGCTTCCTCTTCAGTGGAAGTCTTCTTCTTTTTCCTTACAGCACGCTTCCCCTTCCTCTTTGAAGAAGACTCGCTCCCCGGAGTAGTCAGCAATGTTGAAAGCTTAGTATCGTCGTCAAAAGACCGCTCCGGGGTCTTCTCGGTACCTTCAAAATCCTCCGCCTTCTGCTCCTGAGAAGCAGCCGGATCATCCAAGCCTTGAAGAGCTTCGATTTTCTCTGCTTGTGATCCCGGTTGGGAAGCAGAGGGAGGAGTGATTTGGGAAGACAGAGGAACGGCAATCGAAGGAGTGGAAGCTTGTGTTGTGCTTGGTGCCTCCGCTGTAGAAGAAAAGAAGTTAAAATCAGCATCCCCCGAAAATAAAGAAGGCATCGATTCATCAAAGTTTAAGTAACATGTAAGAAGATCATCAAATTCGGCTAAGTCAAATGACTGATTCGTTAGACCCGAGATGACACCAAGAGTACCTGGAGGAGTTGGCTTTACAAGATCCACCTCGAACTTCTCAGCTTCAATATCATCCAGCGCCTCATCTTCAGTAGGAGTAGTTGCAGTCTCCTGGGCAACTTTGGCTAAATGTAGAGAATGAGGACTGGAATCTATAATATTAACGTCAGCTGAAGTGGAAGTTTGGACGGGGGCAGTCAAAGGAGCTCCTTCTTTTGGAGGCTCTTCTCCCACTGTTTCAGCTCGTGCTTTGGCAAGTAGCTCTTTCCCCTTAACAAGAGCGGCGCGATCCTCATCATTGAGATAGCGCTTCTCAAGTTCCAGTTCATTATAGCCAGCCCCGCCAAGCATATCCATCGCGACTTCCCACACTTCAGCCAATGTAATTTCATAATCGGGACCAAGAAAAGAGAGGCTCCCACGACCCAGAACGCTGTGTAAATAAAAGTCAAATAAGGTAGAGCTGACGTCTGCTTTCGTTGCCTCATGTGATTGCTCAGCCGCTTCCTTTTCAGCAACGGCAGCGATCCGGCCGGCGGTAGCCTCATCACGTTCTGTCTCAACTTTAGCAAGTCGAGACTTTAATAACTCAATCTCCATGTTCTGGGAGGTGACCTTTTCCCGCAGTTCGGCGTTTTCTGTGCGGTACTTCTCTTTAACGTGCTGTTCGGCGGCAAGCTTCATTTCTACATCTCTTTGTGCAGCATGTGCGTCCCGCACTTGCTTCTGGAAGACTTCTTCTTTTTGAGTAAATGATGCAGAAGAAGAAGCGAGATTTTCCTTAAGCTGCTTAACTTCAGACGCAAGCTTTGCATTGTCATCTGCAATACTCGTCATTTCCGCGTCATGCTGCTTGCGCCATTTGTCCCATTCTGCCTTATCATTCTCCATCGTCATCATCGCCTCAAGGTTAAGATGGTTGACCCTTTGGAGTTCATCGACCAGCTTCTGCCACTGTGACATCCTCTCGATGTTAAGTCTGACCGCATCAAGACTGCTAAGCATGTCTGATTTATCAATCGGAACATGTCCAAGTCAAAGCGTACCCCTCTTAGGCACCAATTCGGAAATCGGCTCTGAAGCGTTGGAGGGCCGTCTTTAACTAGATATTGTGGCCTGTTAATGATGGTTTGAATGTCAGTTTCCTTTAGAGGAGGAGAACCTGCCGGAATGCCAGAAGAAATGGGAGCGTTGGTCTTTTCAGAAATAGCAGACGCGTCACTCGGCTTAGACCGTTTGCTCGATTCATCAGTAATTTGAGTCTTCCCTTTGTCATCATAAGATTTTCGCTTATGAGAATCGTAAGTTTTGTAAGAAGAATCGTATCGATCAGCATCTTTTCTTCTCTGCCTCTGCTCATAATCCCATTTTTCTTGAGCCTTCCTTTGGGCCCGTTCCTCATCTGTCTCTCTGTGGTCACCAAGATATTTCCTGAAGTCATAGGTTCCACGGCCTCCATGGCGCTGAAATGAGTCATAATATGAGCCGGAGCGTCCCATTGGAGAACCTGAAAGCAGAAGAAGTGTAGAATTTAGAAATTTCCAGGAAAAAGAGGATAAATGCTTATAAGTGCTGAAAAGCCCTAAGTGTGTGTGGCGTGCAAACTACATGCGTCAAATTACAGACCACGCTTTGGTGTGGAAACAGAGACGATTGGCGTAGTAGGCATTTGGGTTTGCTTAAGGGTAGAAGTTGCCTCGACAACAGGAGAAGTCGCTTTTTGACTGCTATCCCCGAAAAGCTCTTGGGAAGTTATCATAATGTCGCTCAAGCCATCAAAGGTGTCGTCGCCCAAGTGTTCAGCGGATTTCTCCTTCTCAAGTTCCACATCAGTTGATTTTTCAGAAGCTCGAGGATTCTCTTCTTCCTCAATAATTGGGGGAAGTGCCGGCTTGCCAGCCAACCCTACAACACCAGTGGGTCCGGAGCACTTTATCAAAGCAGTATCCATGACAGGTGTTTTTGAAGCAGCTCCTTCAGCAGGAACCGGGGCATTTGACGCCTCTGCTTGAGAATCCAAAGCAGCCGATGTTTCTGCATCAGAGCTAGGAATTTCATGAACTCGAGTCGACCTGGAAGGGTGCAGAAGCCCAAATTGATGCAGAAGCTCATCATCTAATAGAAATTGGATGCTCCTCTCCTCTACAGGTACCGCCATAAGCCTCTCGAAAGTCACCTTGTGACTGAGATTTTTGGAAGGAGGAGGAAGTGCTGAAAAGGAAAAAAGAGCGAAGTTAGCATTTGATAATCTGAACTTCGGTAAGTTCGAAAAAAACGTAAGAAACAAATGCAAGTGATCTTACTTCCTATTCTCCAAATAGCATAAAACCCAGGAGGGCAGCGAACATAGAAGAACGGGCTCAGAAAACTGTGAACACTTTCAGGGAGACCGGTGATCAGCTTACGATTTCTCGCACTCCTCACGACTATGATGGAGGGATGATCTTTATTTTTGGCAAAAGTGCAAAGATAGCGAATTTCTCCGAAGGTAGGGAAGCGGCCCAGTGTTCTCCTAAAAAGCACGCATAGTCCCAGCAAGATGGCGTAGCCATTGGGATGTAACTGAAAGGGAGAAATAGATAATTGGAGAAGAAGTTCTCGAATGCAGTCATTGAATGGGGGGATAGCCCCGCTCAAGCACATTTGGCGGTTAACTGCGACAAAGCCATGGGGCGGTCTGTCAGCAGTATCATTTATTTCGGGGAGCAAAGCGTCAGCCTTAGCAATACCAAACTGGATGCATAGTTGACGGAAGGCTTTATGGTTCAAAGTAGTAGGAGTCCTCTCTGGAGGATCGTTCAGCGGGATAGCAACTGGAAACACACCTTCAGCTTGCTCTGTTCCTTCTTGTGGAGAAGACATTCTACACAATCAGCTGAATGTTCAAATGTGAAGGTGCACGTTCCCTAAAAGTGTGAAGTGTTGTGCAAAAAACTAATGAAAATAAACAACAAGCATAACGGGAATTAAATTAGTCGACAGTCAATCGATTACAAAATTTCAGAACTTGTCAATGATCAAGTGCAGTGTTAATACAGATAAGTCAGTTTCACTTGACTATTACGATTTTGTTTTAATACTTCACTTGAATTAGTTATTGTACAACATCTCGTTCATATTCATTTAATTTAACTTTCTCGTTATCAACTAATCCGTCACTCGATGTGGGCAGTCGGTGATAGTATATTCGTCCCAGTATTCTGTGAATGTTGTATTAAGCAGGATTGTTAGTTTGCAAAATTGAAGCAATGTGTAAAATGCATGCAACACAGTTCATAGTTCAACAGTTCACAGTTCACAGTTCACAGTTCATAGTTCAACAGCTCGAAGTTCGGGCACAGTTCAAAAATCATCTGTTGGGTGGCCGAAAGTCTAAGTCCTAACTCGGTGATGACCTAAGGAAGGTTCCCTATGAGTCAAAGCCAGGAATCCTCCAAGTCCTAACTCGGTGACGACCTAAGGAAGGTTCCCTATGAGTCAAAGCCAGGAATCCTCTAAGTCCTAACTCGGAGGCGACACAAAACCTAGGTCGCATGGAACTGCTAAGTCGGCTCCGGCTTAAGTCATGAAAGTCACTGGATCGCGTAAAATCCCTAGGTCGTGACCGAGCCAATACCTCGACTAATTTTCTTCCCTAATTCTTAACCCGTTAACCCAATAGCCTCACAGTCAACAACGATCCTCATTCCATCACACCATTGGACCACCCAAGGAGCCAATTCAAGTCGAATCAAATTTGCTGCGAATCCAATGTATTACTGCCCTATTACGATTACAACATGGTCGATGGCGATTGACGAACAATCAAAAAGTTATGCACAATGAATCGCAGCATCTAAACGCAAATGGAAGTCAAAAACTGGGAGTTATCGATTCGACAGCGAGCATGGGTGAACGATGACCAGATCGACTTACGAAGTATAACAAGAAGATGATCGGCGATTGGATGGTTGGAGTTTGTCTCTGAGAGCTCTAAAAGTGCTTCAATGGCAGATTCGAGAAAAGGAACAGATGAGGAAGAGGAAGAAGGATGCGACTATTTATATGCTGGAAGGCGAGTCGACTTGCACGGTGTACGACCTAAGGCATTTGTTAAGTCGGCACCGACCTAACCAAAGAATTAAAAGAATCGAAGCATACGACCTATGGTTTAGGCATATACTTCGAGGGGCAAATGTTAATCCCCCTTTTCGACTCACGACCTAAGAAAGCATGCCGAGTTAAGGTGCTTGCCGACCTAAGAAAGTATGCCGAGTTAAGGAAAGCTCCGAGTTAACAAGATCTCCGACTTAACAGGCTACGACCTAAGGGGAGATCTGACCCAACAGTTGCCGATCTAACTACTGAGAAGAGCTGCCGACTTAAGAGGTGTGCCGAGTTAGGAGCCTGCCGACTTAAGGTAATCTGTGACTCAAGGGCTACGACCTAAGGAAGATTCCGAGTTATGAAAGGCTCCGACTTAAGAAGGTTCCGACCTAAGCATATTCCTTAACTCGCCACCGACCTAAGCCTATTCCTTAACTCGCCACCGACCTAAGCCTATTCCTTAACTCATCACCGATCTATCATAGGTCGGCAGACGACTTAAATACTTAGAGAAAATTCCTGAGTCCAGATCAGCTCCTATAAATACCCCACCACTTCCAACATGGAGGGGACTTTTGGCAATTCATTTCAAAAGCGCCGTTACTCTGTCGAACTCTCCAATCATTCAGCAAACAAGGATCCTCCAAGCATTCAAGACACTACAACAAACTTCGAGAGAAATTCCTAACATCTGACATGGATTCATCGAGTTTCATCGCCGAAGATTGAGCTAGTAGTCAAGATTGCTTCTTGTGATCGAGTTGTATTGTTTTCATAGAAGATTTGTATCAATTTGTAATCAGATTCAATAATAAAGAGATTCAAAGTGGACATAGGCTAAATCTTAAGCCGAACCACTATAAATTGCTGTCTTTTACTGCATTTCTGCTATTTTCCTGCTTGATTTCTGTTCCCGTTACGCGGGTGGTGCTTTCACAATCTTACTACACACACCGGGTGTTGGCGTTCACATTTTGACGTTAACAGCGACATAACCCTAAAACAACAAAAAAACATTAGTTAACTTATTCTGTGAAGTGTCAAAAATGCTAATGTTTGCCGTAAAATATGTTTAACGAAAATTAATTTATTTTTCAATTAAAAATTATTGAAAAATCCTATAAATTAAATTAAAAATACATTATTAAAAATCAATTCCTTTAAAAAATAATGATTTTCTCATAATTTAATATATCTGAATCAAATCCGAATATTTAAATCAATTAAATATTCAAATTTGAAACATTAAATATTCATAATCGTTACAATTGTATTCAAAATATAATGAGGAAGAAAAATGTGCTAGGTGGATCCTGAATTAAAACGAACTTATAACCGATGATTGTGAAGTATGGATTAGAAAAGTAAAAATTAAATGATAATGAGTGAGATATCATTTATAAAAATCTCGAATAGCAAATATTTTAAAGAATATATATAAACACACACACACACATACATACACATGTATATGTATATGAGTGTGTTTGTGTATGCATGTGTATAAGAGAAAGTAAATAACATAAGATGTTGTGGAATAAAAGGATTTTTGAATGTTTTGTAAAGGTTTTTGGGAGAACTTTTCGATATATACTTTTTTGATAAAATCAAAAGAAGATGATGTTATATTATTTTGAAAAAAATTTACATATTTGTTTTGAAATTCAAAGAATCCTTTTTATTTTACTTTAAAATGAGTATTGTGCTTATTTTGCATAATTGATAAAAAATTTCCATTTGAGATGGTGTATATATATTATGTGCGATATAAATATACTTTGGAATTAAAACTTGTATGATGTGATTGTTTGAATTTTATTTGAATGAAATCTATATATTTGAAATATTTTTAAGCTACAATAGGAGAGTATGTAAACCCATTTTTCCTTTTGTAAGCCTATCTTGTCATTTAAAAATCGGATTGAAGAACTTATTGCTTTTTAGTAAATAAATTTGGAAATGAAAAACCTTTATGTTGGGTGTTTTGATCAAAATCTATGGTTCTAAATAAGAAAATTTGATTTCATTTGAATTAAAATCTTTGGGATAAAGTCGTAAAATTTTAAATTTTTTAAGTGTTATACTGAAATAGTCATAACTTTTGATTTTGTGATAGAATCTAAGTTGCTTTTTCTTTCATTGGGAATGTATTTTCATAATAAAAACTCTCGTGTTTATCACTTTCAGAAATATTTTAGTTTGCTAATGTCGAAGTTTGTTTTAACCGAAAGTGAAATTATGCCCTATGCATAGAAATTTCTAAGCTAAAGCACTAAAGTGTTTTAATCATAACTCTCAAACGACTTATCTATTTTGACGATTCAGCACTTGTTGGAAATCTATGATAATAACTAACAACTTATTTTGAGGTTTATGCGGAAATTTAATGTTTGCTTGGTGAAAATTGCACTTAAAATGATAGGCCTGCGCATAAAAAATTTATTTCAAATTTTTTATTTTTTAGGAAAATCACCATAACTTTTTATGTATATTTTATTGATCAGATGATTTCTTGGAAGCCTAATGGATTGAGTTACATCTTTATTTTCGAAAGTGTTAAATAATTTTGTGTTTGACACCTTAAAGTTGTTTAAAAAGCGCCACAACTTAGAATGTTATAATTGTTGTGTGTTATGTGAATGGAAAGCCACTTTATGTTTAATACAATCTTATATGATTTCTTTGAGCCAAGCATATATATTTGAAGATATTATGTGTTGGATTTTGGCGCATGCTCACATTTTCTTGCTAAAAAAGGAAACAAACTCGCTTTAATGCAACCTAAGGTATGTTTTTATGCATATAGTGATAGAATTATATTATATTGTGTTGTTTCCTCATGTTCGGGATACCTCATTATTGAGATGCCACTTCCAGATATGTATTATGTGATTTTATGTATTATAAACTTTTGGAACGTTCTCTTGTACAAAGGAGACTGTGCCCAAATATTCCAAAATTTTCAATGTTTAAAAACATTTCACTTATTTGATCGTATGTGAAGTGAAAAGTCATTGAAGGAAATTATCTAAATTTATAGCATATGTAGAGATGGTGAAGATGGAGTTTGATCTTTATTTAAGCAAGAGCCACGTGGATTGTGGAGTTAACTCTAAGAAAAGAACATAAGAAGCTTACGTTGATGGAATACGATGTAAGTATGTAGAAAGTTAGGGTATGAAATGAAAATTACGTTCTTCCTTGTAAGAAATTACGAGGTCGTAATTTTCTTATTGGGGGGAGGGGGATGTAACAAACCTACTTTCTACATCTTTGTGATAAATAACTTTATCTAAAATATAATGTTCAAGTTTGATTTTGGATAAAATTTTATTTTTTAAAATATATTTTATTTAGTTAATGTTAATTGATAAATGAATTTTCATTTTAATAAATTGAATTGATTAATAAAATTCTTTTTAGGAAATATATTGGATTCGAATAAAAAAATTACTATGGACAATAAATATATTTTATTTTATAAATAACTTTTATAATTGACAATAGGTGAATAAATTTTATTCAATAATAATAAAAATCAATAAATAAACAAAGATGGGTAAATGTTGAATTTAGATATTCAGAAAGTTTATCAAAATATATTTTACACAACATAGTAAATCAATTCAAATTTGAAACATATTTATAATAAATGATAAATTATTTATATGCAAATGAAGAGGTTTTAATTTGCAATTAAAAGAGATAAAATGGCAATTATTTGACTTATTAAAAATTGAAGAAGCAAGTAATAATAGCAAATAAGAAATCCTCTCTCATTCATTCCAAATAGATCCACTTTCTCTTTTACTTTGCCCTCATCTTTTTCCCTTTAGCCCGTATCCGTACCACTATCCTGCTCTCTTTCATGCAATTCAAAATCAGAAAAAAGAAGATGATGCGATTTGGAAAAAACACACAGAAGAAACCAAGGGTGGACCTAGGAATTAACATAAGGTTAGGCTGACTTTAAAGCTAGTTTTTTTCAAGTTATAGTGCAATTCAGATTACTACTACAAAACAATAATCCAAAAGAATATTTTTAATAATAATAAGTAGACTCATATTCCACTTTCAATACATAACATTTAGTTTAATTGTGCTCGATGAGTCTTTATAGAGTCAAATTCCCTAACTACAGAAAATCAACCTTCAAAGCAAAATCACGCTCTAGATAAAGAGACATGCAATTAGCAAGAAATTCAACCCCCCATAGCATTTTGGATCGCCATTTTGACATATTTCATATCTGAAAATGCTCTTTCGATAGTTGTGGTTGTGACAGGAAAAAACAACACAAATGGATCAATTTATCAATCGAACTTTCTTATTACAAATAGTGATTGACGTAAGCTACCAAGTGTAATTATATTTCCAAATAGAGGATACCTTTTAACATCAAACTAATAATGCATCAATTGACATTGCAAAGCATGAATGTCTTGTCCACTAAAATCCATAGGATAAAAAATTTCGGCAAGCTTGCATATATATTCCCCTTTAAAATACTTAAAAGAATCACTAGGATCTAGAGTTGAACTAAGAGTAAGAAGTTCAACCACTGCAACGTTGAATCTATTTTCTAACTCCATTAATTGAAAATCGATTGTAAAATTACAAATGTCATAATGATAATGATGTTTAATTGTGATGTCATCTTATTGTTGACAACTACGACTTGTACCTTCTTTATTGAGGTGTATCGACTTCCAATATTGAATGCTCATTTGATGATCCATCATCACTGCTTTTTTTTAAAACAGATAAAAGAGTTATTAGTTTCTTGCTTGGTTTTTTGATTGACATTTTAATATAACCTATTAAACATTATATCATGTAATTAGCAAAATAAGACATTATCAAATTCAACAAAATAATAATTAAATTAATCTACTAATGTAATATTTTTCTTTGAAGAGAAATGAAACTCAATAATAAGGCATTTAGTTTTTTTACAAAAATATTAATCATTTTCAAACTAATTTTACAAAAACTGCTTTAATAAAAGCATAAATGAACAAAAACTTTAAAATTAGGTTATCATTCAAATTTTCAAGCAAATATCAATTTGTTTAACTACATTTAGAGAAAGCAATCAAATGCATTTAAATAACATGTTTGCAAATTGCAATCCAGTCAATGAATAACGAGTTAAAAAAGAAAATAGCAATAGAATAGAAATCAATTAGTCTACATCCTAAAGAACATTATGCAATAATGCAAATTGCAACCGCATTTGGGATTTCAGACATGAGAAGCCCAACAATTAGGGGTTTTTCCATTTAAATTATTACTATCTAGTAATTTGCAAACAAATGAAAAAATATCCGAATGGCTAGCAGAATTGATCTTTGATATTGAGCTAAAGTCGACAGTCGACGTTGAGAGAGGAGTTTTTTTTCTTTAGTGTGTTAATGAGTGATTCACAATGTAGGAAATTGGAAGAAAGAACATGGCACGGATGAGGTAGGCCTTCCTCCATTTTTGGGCAGACTAGGTTATGATTTTGAGAATTTTTGTTTTTTAGTTTTCCTTGGCTGCAGCCCAGTTGAGCCTAGGGCTAGGTCTACCTTTGAAAAAAGTCATGTGTGTTGGCATGACAGGAGAAGGCAGCTCGAGGGGTGAGTTGCCGCCTTGGTTCACGTGAGCTGGAGGAGGGTCAAACCACGTAATCGAGCTTATGGAGATGATGGCATATTTTGGGTGGTCCGCGCAACTTGGAGACACAGCTCGATGTGATGATGGCGGGTGCGGTGCTGTGGAACGGTTAATGTTTGTCTAAAGGAGGAATGATGACGATGACAACGTGGATCATGGATGGTTAGGCGGGCGTAGATCCGAGTTTTGTGCATGCCTAGAGAACAACGCTAGTCGTGTATTGTTGAAAGCTAGAACGTTGGGGCAGTGAGGCAAAGCTGCAAAGGGCTGAAGCAATGAAGCTTTGATTTGGGTACTTCAAGCTTTGATTTGGTGAGTTATTTTTATAACGCATAACTATAGTCTAGACTCCCCTTTTCATTGATTTCTGTTAAAGGTTAGTAATGAATTTTAGTTGATATTGACTGAATTGTTGAAATAGTGTTGTAAATCCTTGGTTAATCATTAATATGATGAGACATTGGTTGACTCTTGAATGCACAAGTATTTTATGTTGTTGCATAATAAATGGATGTTTGTAAATAGCCAATAACGACGCTTGAAATTAATCGAAAGGGAATATGAATTAAAGTGGGGAGCTTTGAATGAAATAAAATATTTTAAATATAAATAGTGATTATGGAATGAGTTTTTCTTTATTTAATATTGAAAAGGTTATTATAATAGTGAATATAAATATGGAATAATTTTGAGAATTGTGTGAACGGAAATTATTTGAAAAATTAATGATTTTGGGGATTTGATTAAATAAGTGAAATTTTGAGTTTTTGTATTTTTTATTTGTTGTTGTTTATAAAATATTTAAAGGATTTTTTATAAAATGGTATTTGGAATCTATATTTTAAAGATGAATTACTTTTATTTAGATTTAATAATCTAAAAGTTTGTAAAATAATATTTTGAAGTAATAATAAGTGGAATGCAATTTAATTATTGTATAAGGATTATTATTTATGGAATTATATATATTGTTAAGTAAATTTTTGGAATTAATATAGTTTTATGTTTGATTATTTTTATATAAAAGGAATTGAATTATTTTGGAAGGAAAATTTAGGAAATTTGTTGTATAAGCTATTCATATAGATAGATATTTTAGCATTAAATATTTGAGAAGTTATTATGCAAGATAGAATTTTAGCTTAATGAATAATTTTTCCATAATAATAGTATGAAAGGGATTTGGAATGTAAATGAGGGTTATAGACATTAGTTTTGGAATTTTAGACTATGGCTTTGGGGAATACTTTTAATTATAAATCCTTATTAGGATAATGAGATTATTTAAATTCTTTGTTTAAAGGAAATCATAGTTATAAACTTCTTTGGTATTATTATTTTAAAATTATCAAAGAGGAATTTCAAAGTTCATGAATTATTATAGGTGTTTAATGGATTCGGAATGGAATGAATGTTTAAAATACAAATTTTCTTATAATTAAATAAGAGCTTTTTCTAAAAAATGGTTTTAGAAAAGAATGAGAACTTATTTGTACAAACCTTATTAAAATTAATATTGATCTTTTTGAATTTAAATTAAATATTTGGAAATGAAGATTTTATCATAAGACACTTCCGAATCGATAAATAGTTGAAATGTGTGATTGTATGTTAATTCTATATTATGAGAATTTCTGAGTAGGTATGAGATGTTAAGTAATATTTTTCCAATTACTCTTTGAAGTCATCGTATCGAATATTATAGCATGAAGGGAGTGTAGTTTACAAACTTTGAGTAAACGAGTGAGTAACACCAGGTGGTATGGTACGCCTGAACTGATATTTATTTGAATACTTATTATGAGTAAATGTCACACATGCAAGGTAAGTTATACGAGTATTCATATGTAAGGTGTTGTGAGCTGCAAGTCCAGGCTAAGATCCATAGGTGTGCATACCTTTGGTGTGTAATCTTATTATTTTGGTAAGGAGTAAACCAAATTGGGCTGGTGTTCTTCCTAGCAGTTTGATTGTGGGGTCCTTTCCTGGATCGATAGCACATTTTTTTATATAGTTGTGTGTCATTGTTGAGAGCTACTACCCCGTGTCATCTAGGCCAGCATTTTGTTACCATTTTAGTAGCATGTGCAAGGTTGTGACCATGGCATTGAATAGTTATGCAAGTACGTTGATGCACGATGGATACTAGGTCACATTGGCCATCGAGGTAACTTAAGACTATATAGGAAGCGCTAAGAGCGTCTGAGGAAAGCTCCAGAAGGATAGTTGAGTGATTATCAGTCTACCATCTGGTTATGACGTGTGATGATATAAGAGTACAGTCATTCACCTTTATGGGATCATTGAGTATTCGGCTATGTGTCGATATGGCTATTTTTGGGGTTGCGAGTCCATGATGTTGTCAACCCGTATATGTGAGGTATGATTATTGGTCAGATAATCTAGGACATTATTGTGTGCATGCCATATTGAGGAGTTAGACTCCATACCTATTCTACAGTTAACCGAGAGCTAACGGTGGCATAAATACGGTTATGGGGTATTTATGTTTGCTATGGATGTTTGTTTGTTATTTATATGTTAAGTATGACGGACCTGGATATGTCTACTTTATGATTATCAGAGAGATAATCTTGGGCATAACTATGTGCATGCCATATTGAACTTGATTATTTTTTGCACTAATGATAAATGCATGTGTTGATATTTCACCTATTATGATATTATATTTCTTGATGCGTTATTTTACTATTTAGTGATTGGAGGATGATATGTGTATGGTATGAGGTATAAAGTTATATATATATATATATTGAGTTGTACTTATGTCACTTTGAGATATATTTGTTATAACATGCTTATTGTTGCTATATTTTGACATTTACGTTCTACACATAGTCTAACTCATGTGTTATTTATATAATACTTGAGTCATTCCGAGATATTTTTGGATTCAGGGACAACGAGACCAACTTGTGGTTGGTGGGCTAGTTTGGAGGCTAGTTTATTAGTTGGACTATATATTGTATATGCATTTATATACCTTTTATGTATATATGGATGTTGTATGTTGGGATGTATGCATTGGCATATACTTTGTATGTATTTGGGGGATAGTGGGTGATTGACTTGTTTTGTTGACCTACTTAGACTCATGAATATTCTCTATTATATATTATCGTTGCATTGATGACTCTATGTTATCTATTAGTTGTTTTATATTGTGTATTATTAGTCCTGGAAAAGCACATGTTTATTGTTTTCTGTCGATACTGAGTACGTGTAAGTGAGTAGTATTAGATTTTGAAATACGTACATGTGTAAGCCTAAGGGGATATTCACGTGCGACAGCCCAATACAGCCTCATTCTCGGTATTATCAAACAGTATTGCCTAACGGTATTCTTTGGTAATATGAGTTTAGAGGTGGGGTGTTACATGTATTGTAACCATCCTAATTTAAGAATCGCTTTAACTAAACCTAAGAATAAATTGAAAATTTTAAGTATTGAAACATGGAGAAAATTAGGATTTGTGTTTTATAAAAAGAAAATGAATTCTTTTGGAATGTGAATTCTGAATCTAAATGATGTTGGAACATAAGGTATGAAATTAATATTCGAGCTTGTAAATAAGTTATTTTATAAGAAAGATAGAGATTTTTATCTTGTTGAATCTATCAATAAATTATAAAAAAGAGTTTGGAAAATGTTCAAATTATAAGTAGTCTTTTTAAATTATTGTTTGAGGATAAATAATGTATGGAAATTTTATTTGGTATTTAAAGGAATATAAGGAATAAAAGTGCAAATTTATTGGGTGATTTTTGTAAAGAAAGTATTTCATAGTTAATTGAAAAATAAATTTGAAAAGAATATGATTAAAAGAAATGAAATAAAAATAACGCGCTTTCTTTTTTATAGGTTTTTCTTCAGCCCAAGGCCCATGTCGATGTTAGACAGAAAAAGAATAATTCTTCTCATCTTCCCATTACTGTATATACAAACATCAGAAAGAAAAAAAAAACCTTCTCCTTCTTCAACCCTAAGCTGCAAAAAGTTTCTTTTTAAACTCAAGAAAATTCTCAAACAATTTAGGAAAATCAAGGTAAGATTTCACTACCTCTAATACATCTTTTAAGGGGTTAACTTTTAGTTTTTTTTTACCGTGATTGAATTATTGTGTTTCTTTTTTGGTTGAGTGAAATCAAGGGTTTGCTAAAATTCAAAGACTAGGTTGAAATTGGGGCTTTTGGCAAGCTATTTCAAGGATTTAAGGTAAGTAATTCACATCACTATCCCTAATTCTATTTGTATATTGTTGGCTGTGATTATTTTTGTGAATATTGGATGATTATTGTTCTAATCTTTGTCCATTAAACTCTTAGAGTAAAAACCTAATGCTTGCACTATTAAACCCCTTATGGTGAACTAAATTATTATACTTGTGTGGTTAACTGGTGAATATGTGTTGTATGCTTGATTTAGTGTACATTGTGGTTAAGTTATTTTAGTTTCAGTTGTCGAAATCGATGAAATCGCTGTCTGAGACAATGCCTGGAGCTTTTAGGCTCCAGGCGACCTAACCAGTCGACCGGTAAGTTCCACCGGTCGACTGCTAACAGTCGACCAGTGCTTATCCATGGTCGACCGGTTGTGTATCTAGAGCTTATAAAGCTCCTGGCGATTTCTGTTTTGATTCGGTTTTCTTCTGAATTTCTATTCCAACTCCCTTTTTTCTAATTTTCTTCCACTTCATGATTTTTATGAATTCTAGAACTTTGACTGCATCACAATATTGGAGAATTTCACTACTCTAATTTATTTAAAATAATAATATATTAAATACATTGAATATGAAAAGAAATCATCTTTAAACTAGTGGTATTAAAATATATTCTTTAAAAATACTCACTTTTAGAGTTTATATAAAATATATTATTGATTTCAAAATTCAGGTTTTAAAATACGAATATGAATCTTATCTTATATCTAAAAGGATTTTGATGAAGAAAGATTGTTACAGATTTTTTAATAATAATGTTCAGAAAGATGATAAAAAAGCTATATATGCATATATACATATATATATATATATATTAGATTTTTATATGCATATAGTAGTATATTTTATATACATGGCAATTTTATGGTCATTATACCAATAATTTAGATGATTTTAAAAGAAGTAATTCTATATAAAAATTACTTTTATAAAATGAGAACTTTAATTAAACGGTACAGTAGTACAAGTGGTATGGAACAGTTCTATCACTTTATCGCTTAATTCCTTGACTTGTTTGATAGAATATTTTACTTGAGTCGAATTTACATCTTTTAGTAAATATTCAAGTATCACCAAGTGGTTATGGGACATTGGGGCGATACTCGTTTGATTACTAATTTAAAGCATTTAACACTTCGATTAGCAATAATCACCTCGGCGTATTTTCTGACTCCCCTTTCAAAACTCTTTTTCAAGCGAGTTCGACGTGCTTTCAGACTCGTCTTATAGTGTCTCGTTTTCAGGCGTGCTTTCAGACTCATCTTATAGTGGCTCGCATTTAGGCAGAACTGGCATGCTTTCATGCTCGTCATTGGATAACTTGCTTTCAGTCTCATTCTTTGATTTTGACTCACTTTCATGCTTGTCTTTTGGTTTCGTCTTGCTTTCATGCTTGTCTTTTTGTTTCGACTTGCTATCATGTTCATCTTTTGGTTTTTGACTCGCTTTCATGCTTATCTTATGGTTTTAACTTGCTTTCATGATAGCTCGTGATTTTAGTTTGTGAGATATTTTGATTCAAATTTGAGATGATTGCTTGTAATAAGCATGATATATTTTTATGATATGATGAATTATTCTGAGTTAGCCATTTATTATTTGGATGTTAGCATATTATATAGTAATGCTTATATTGTTGAAATTTACTTATGTCACATGTGATCGCACATTTGTTGAATTAGTGATAGTTTGATCCCTTTTTTATTTATTAATACTTGGGTCAGGCCGAGATATTTTAGGTAATAGGACTCGCTTGACCGTGGTTGTTGGGCTAGCTTATGGAGATAGGCATATATATATATATATATAGGTCATTTAGATTGTAGACCTTTATACATGTTGAATACTTTATATAAGCTTCTGACTTCTTATGTCATGTATATTTTTAAGACATGTTCTAGTCGATTAATAATTCTGTTTTATGTGGGGTCTAGTATTTCTGTTATGTAGACTAACTTATGTGCGTATCTTCATGTCTATATTATATATTCCGCTTATGTGATTACGTGTTCTCTGTAATATATTATATATTGTTTTGTTCTCATTAGCCAACGTGTTTATTATTTTGTACCGATAATGTACACGTCATATACGATTCATGAGGTAAATAAAACATGTCAATGTTAGTCCAAGGGAATATTCACGTTTGATCGCTACTATCCAGCCTTATTCAACGTATTAGCAGAAAATATTACCTTGTAATATCCTTTGTTAGTATAGGCATAAAGATGAGGCGTTACATGTATTATTCCCATGCGACTTGTGGAATCAACAAAATTTTCTTGAAATTTATCTCCTTCTCTGTTGATTACATTCGAGGTGGCATCTTGTAACGACCCGATATTTTGGACCATTCGCGTCCATTATAAGTGTATAGGTAGACACTCATGCCGGAGTTGAATTGCTCAAAATACCGCGTTGTCAATTTAAATTTGGCAAAACTGAACATATACAGTAAATAGATATAATCACAGATCACAGACACAGAGTAATAAATGCAGCGGAAATAAAAGAGATAGTAGTTCATGAAGCTACTATATGAATATATAAAATACATCAGAGTTTACAACAGAAGAGTAATACGATACATCAGATACAAATCAGAATACATCACTGGAATCATCGAATACTGAAGCAGAATAGATGGCTGGATCTTCAAGCAAAGCTCCAACTCCAATGGTGAGTCTCGAATACTGGATCACTCAGTCTGACCCGAGCGTAAAGCAAAACACAAGACACTCGAGTCAGGATTAACATTCTTATATTAATAAATCCAACTCAAGTGAAATAGCAATTGAAATACAAGTAACTCAAAGGATGTTTGGAATAACCATCCTTTAAGGATCCGTTAAACTATCTACTATGTAGTAATGTACGCTAAGTAGATAATGTCTATCAGTAATATAAAAAGATATCAAAATAGCGTTAAGTCATGGCCCATTCCACCCTTAACACATTTAATTCCCAAAAGCATATACAAGACCGTAGTTTCCCCAAAACCGGAAGTCACCAGAGGGCAATCCATATACTAAAGGAACAAATCAAAATCGTAGTGGTCGCGAATAGGATAATCAGTATGACAAGGTACATGAGGCGATACCAACTAGGATACTAGTAGTTGCCTGATCCGGACTGATGTTGGGCATAGCAGCTACTACCCCAACACCGCGAAACAACACTCCCAAATCGAGGGGTGCACCCAAATCGAATCACAAAAGTAATAGATATGGTATCGAAGAAGTGTGTCCGCTAGAGATGGCGATCCTCAATGGCCCGGCGCGGCTCCTGTTTTAGTCATGTCAAGGGTCATCCAAAATCGTTCTCTTTCTTCAGTCAACGCGTTCATCAAAACCATCCACTTCGTTCTGGATCAACACTCCGCGTATAGTTATTAAAGTGGTTTCGGTTCAGATAGAGAGTATATCCATTACCGATCCCGGTCTCTTTAATAACTTTCGTAATTATTACACCGATTGGTCGTTTATTTATTTCAAAACCAAATCAAATTCAATTTCAATTTCAATTCGCAAATCAACATTTCATTTGGCTTTCTAAACCAATTTCCAAAATTTACGTTTCAAAACTTCCAAATTACCATTTCAAAATCTTATAACTCAATTTCAATTTCTACTTAAAACAATTCAAATATTTTCAAGTTCGTATATGAGTTTCATTTTGAAAACATTTAAATTAATTTTATTTAACATTCAAATCAATTTAAACTCATTTATCGGTTCCATTCAATATTCGTTGAGTTACTTTATCATTCAAAACAATTTCTATTAAATTTCCAATTCATTAAATCAATTCTTAAGTTCAACTTCATCAAATCAAAACTTACAATTTTGAATTAAACTAAATTCGTCAAATCAATTCTTTCAATTACAAGTCTTACATTAATTCCAAAATATCACATTTCCATTTCTTGTTAAAGAAATTCCATTTCACTTATTTACTTACTTAAATAATTTTCCAAAACTTAATTAATAAGGAAACTCAATTTCAGTTATTACGAAGTAAAATTCACTTATTCAAAAATTCAATTTCTCTTATTAAAGAATCCAAATCAATTTAATCATTAAATAATTCAATCTTATTTAATTATTAAATAATTCAAAACTTAATTATTAAATAATTTCAAAGTTTAATAATTTCAAACTAAATTATAATTTCAAACTTAATTATTAAATCATTTCAAAGTTTAATTATTTCAAATTTAATTATAATTTCAAACTTAATTATTAAATCATTTCAAACTTAATCCAATCATTTCTCAAATTAAACAACCTTCTTTCATCAATTTCTTTATTAATATTTCATTTCAGATTATTAAATATTCACGTTTAAATTTCATTAAATTCAATTTCCAACTTCGTTTCAAAACCATATTATTTATTCAAATAAGATCTTCGTTTTATTTTTAAATCAAATTATTGACCAATCGGTTTTTATTTAATTTTCTATCCTAGGTTAAAATTCAATCTTGGGTATTTATCATTTCAACCCGATTCCAATTCAATTCAAAATCAAAGCATAACAAAGGGAACTTGCAGTGTGATAACTGGGATGGTGTCAAAGTAAATAAACAAGCAATAACAACAAACAATAACAATCCAATAATCAATTCAGATAATCCCGAAATAACCGTATTAATTCGCATTGTTATTTATACGAATTAATATAATTATTTCTAGAATCTACACTATCATTTCATGTAGATTAAAGATTATTACATTACGGTTTTCACTTGTCATCTATTACAATTTCATACATCATCAATTTAACAGGGTTCAAAATATAATTAAACAAATCCTACGTGTCAATAAATTCGACAGTTAAAGGGGTCATATTATACAAATGTCAGTTAATCAAATTTTTTACATTTAATTATCCTATATCAATTTCAATTGCATACTACTTATCTTTTTAACATTAACAATTTTAACGTCCAATATAAACATCAACAATCAATCAATTAACAACCAAACTGGATCATCATTTCATATATATAACAGATAATGGTGTCAAATGTCACAGGTGAACTGATACAGGTAATAGCATATATAACAGTGTCATTAACTAATAGCAGCATATTTCAGTTGTCGTTTCATTTGAAATCAAATCTAATAAATAAAAGAACGTTAATCATGAGTGATTGCTCACCTTTCGAGGCTAGAGAGATTACAGAAGGCGATGCGGATACGCACACTGATACGGACCCTGAAATTAAATTTTGCGTCCAAGACAAGCAAAATCGGTACGAATTTCAACGATCAAAGCTGATAAATAGGAATAGACGAAATCGAATCAGAACTGGATCGATGATGATAAAGGATACAATTGAACTGATATGGATACAACTTATAAAATCATATATATATATATATATATTTAGTTGTATTCTTTTAATTTTAAAATCTAGTATGTACGAACGTTTCTATCTATGATTTACATTTGTAAATTCCTAAGTATATGGGTAGTGTTTCAAAATATAGTGTAAATATATATATATACATACCCAGCAATTTACATATATACTTTTCTTCCAAACCCAAACTATATATAAACCTTATATATAAGACTTATGTACAGTAACTTAATGTAATATACAGCAACTTATAACAAAATATACCTTATTACATACAACAAAAAACAAACAGGTTATATAACTTTTTATATAAACAGAGCATATGCATCTATATACCTCCTAACACTGTATATATGCTTATGAATATAAATTAATGTATAAACATAAGTATTAACTTTTAAACCTGTACCCCAAATAAGCCTTTACATATATTAAAGTCAACAATTTATTAGAGCACGTAATAAGTAAACTATTCCTATTATACATTTTCAAATCGCTAAGTATTTAGCACACATCATATTTTAGATTAACGTACCACACATAAAAATCAACACATATATGGACCTATGTAAACTTTTACACTTTATATCTAATATACCATTGAACAAATTGTATAATACTGTAACCGTATATACTTTGTGGAATATATACTACAATAAATCTATATATTTTTGTAAATATATATATATTTAAACAAATAAAAACATATAAAATATTTCTTATAACAATATTCGATCACTGACAGACTAAGAACAAATGCAATCGAACATAAAACAAATTATATACGTAACTAGCCTGTAATATGCAAGCTGATGTAGGATAACTATACACCTATATATATATGTGCCGCAGCCTTTATAAACGTGTATACACTATAGTACATGTAAACTATCATAATGAAACTATTACTGTATATATAAAACTTATAGACTAACAATATAGTCTGAATATATAAATGTTTTCATACCCATATGTATACTCAAAAACCAATGTCAAGTTTAAACTTTAAATCAGAATATATATTTAGCACAACTAGGTAGGTTGTTAACTTCCATATATATAGCACCGATAGATATATATGTATATAGTACTGCAACTCTTATAAACTAATATAACTATCTGATGATAAAATCTACATACTGTAAGCTAATATGTTTATAAATGAAAGCTTGATGCATATATAAATTGTACAACTTTTATAACTGACAGTAAAACTATAACTTTATAACTTGTATAAATTCAATACATAGCTAGATAACTACATATAATCAATTTTGTATATAAATTAGCGTTTAAGGAAATGTAATATAACAAATATATATTCAGTTAAAAGCTAAAGCTATCAACCATAATCTTACCCAGAGAATAGAAGAAGAGGAAGGCCGAGCAGAATATGTGGGGAAGGAGAGAAGCTCGGTCGAAGTGGGGTGATGGCGGCTGCTAGGTTGGCCGGAGGTGCTGGCCGGTTAGGTGCATTAGGGCAGAGGCCGGTGTCAGGGAGAGGATGGTGGCGAATGTGAAGAGGAGGCCACTGCAGTTGTTCGCTGGGAAAGAAGGGGTGTTGTTCTGTCGTTGAGGGTTTCGGCAATTGAAGGGGACGGCGGCGGATTCAAGGAGGCCAAGTGGAAGTACAGGCAGCGGTTGCTGGGTGGAACGCGTGAAGGCGGAGGTGGGTTGGATACTCGGTGGATGGTGTGGGTTCGGCGACAGGCCAAGGCTCGAAATGATGATGGGCGTGAGGAAATAATTGAAAGAGCAGGTTTTGATTAAAATAACTATAATATATTTTTCACTTTATATTCAAAGCAGAGAGTATATCAAAAAGAGAAAGAGATTTGATGATGGGTATTTGGTGAGGTTGCATGCCTTTGAATTACTTTTCGTTTGATAAGGAACAGCAAAAATGAAAAGGAAAGAGGAAGTGAAATATGGTCTCAACGTTTCATATTATGGACAGAGAATTTTGAACGAACCAAAAATGAGCCAATAGCATATTTTGAAACCGGGGAATATTAAAGTCAAAAGCTGAAAATAATTAATAGCTATGACTGTTGGCTTATTTCTAGGAGATAATGAATGTTACAATAAATGCTAGTTGTTGTTCATTCACGTTTGAAATTTGAATGGAACCAACTATTTAAAAGTGGTACCGATACAATTAATCGTTTTTCGGATTATACTGCGTACCGGCCATCGAAAATGACAATTGATTATACCGTCGAGATCAGCACGACGAGACGATCAAGACGGTATATGGATATCAGTGGTACTATTGAATTATAAAAATTCGAATTTTTCAACTGGCGGAAAATGCGAGAAAAACGCTGAAAAATAAGATCGACGGAGCCAAAGATGTCCGAATTTGGAAAAATGACAAACTGACATCTTGCTCAGAAGATGGTTTAGAATTTTTCTATGTAAAAATATTTTGGTTTTGGAAACGTTTTATTTTCAACGCTTTTTAACTGATTAAATTGAAGTGAATTTACGCGCGAAATAAACTTTCATATTTTCAGACGAAAATTTACCAGTTGCTATGTTTAACTAGACGCATTCCAAATATCAATTTATATTTCAAAATTTTATCGTTTAAAATTTCACAAAATTTCAGCTAATTTCGTTATTAAACAGTTGAAATTTACGGGTCGTTACACTCTCCCCCACTCAAAACTTTTCGTCCCCGAAAAGGAACGAGGTAGGAGAATAGAAACAACCAGAAAGAAAAACAGATTTGAAATACAAAATAACAATTAATTTAAACCATATAAATTCAAATTTAAATTAATTGATATTCAATAATTGATTTAATCCATTTGATTTCACTAAAATCAATCTCAACTATTTCTAAATTCATTATCTTATTATCTCATTTTCTTCAAATTTACAATTTCTAAAACCATAAATTTGAATAGTCTTTTATTATAATCATATTTTCTTCAACAATTTTAAATTCTTCTTTATTCCAAATTACTGTTAAATTTATTCTACTTAATATATCTACTCACATATATTTAACCCATATAAATTAATTTAAACCATAAAAGTTTCGATTTAAATTAATTTACATCTATTAATTTCTTTTAAATTCAAGGTATTTTCATATGTTGATCAAATTTCAATTTATTAATTCTTTCAAAACAAATTTATTAATTCTTTCAAAACAAATTTATTTCATTATTAACTGAGTTTTATTTATTATTCTATCTAACTCAATTGACGTCTTTATAATCAAAATTTAGTGTATAACATTTATTATAGACACTCAAATTTTATTTATAAATTCAATTTATATTATATATTATCCAATTACATATTCAACTTCTGAATGATTTAGGTAAGTTGTATTAGAATGCAGTTGAATAATATACAAACAAAATTTTTCCAATTCAATTTATTCAAGTTTAAATATTTATTCCAAATTTTGGTTTTATTTATAATTAAAATCATCTTTTAACAAAATCTAAGAATTAGATTTCCGATTTACTTTAAACAATTTAGAGATATATATAATATATTTATATCAAATCAAATTAATTTTTTTTTTAAATAAGATACCTATATATATGTAAATCAAAATATATTTTCTCAAAACAAAACCGTAGCAAAGCTACAGAATGGTTTCTCCACTTTGAAACTCGAAAATGAACGTCGATGATGCGGCCGCCATCACCGAAATTATTTTCCAGCGACAAAGAGAAGAGCACTGATCTCAACATTTTAAAATTCTTTGGAAATGATTTCTATTCGAAAATACTTTCAATAATATATACTTTAAAATTTTAAAACCAAAGTTCGTAATCACTGGAAACTAAATTCTCAAATTTCTGAATTAAATTCATTTCAAATTCCAAATCAATTTATAAACCGTATTTATAAATTTATTTAGAACAATAAATGATAATCAAATATTATCATTTCAATAAACAATTTAATTTACCTATTAAATTCCAGAAAATTTTACTTATATTTTTACAATATAATCAACAAATTCATTTTATTCACCAAATTTGAAAATAATATTGTGTCAGTTTGCTCTGTTCAAGTGTTTTGGAAATCCTATCGATAGCGTTGATCAGACGAATCGATCGAAAACCCAAATCAACATCAACAACTCAAACAACACAATATATAAAACATTTTAATATTAATTTACAAATACACTTCCTCGCTTGACGATACAAAATGGATTTCAAAGCAAGGATAGGAATTCAAATTTGATGGCCTCAAATCAAAGAGAATTTTAAATTCGAATATAGATTGAAACAAAGCCAAGATGATTAAATAATCAAAATAGGAAGACGAATAAGTTTATTGAATAGCGGGCAACCTTAACCGGGTCGACCGTGACTTCAAGAATTAGATCGATGCTGAATTTCCGAGATAAATCCACACTCGATCTCAAGAGATGGAATTCAGGTATAGCAGGGAATAGATAGCATTGTAAACCGAGGATACAGAAATCTTCGGTGAATCGATGCCTATTATAAAGAAGTTTTGCTCCTTTACGAATCATTCGAAGATTGGCGAGACCGCCGATCTATTATAGATATCATTCAAAATGGAGTTAGGGGTGCTCCAGAATTGAAAGAAGACGAATAGTGAAGGACACGAATGAATTTCGGAACCGAGGAGAACGTTCCAAAAATTCAAAGGAATTGAGTCAAAGGAAGAGATTGAAACTCGAATGAGAGTGATTCTGTAAATACATTTACCCTATATGTTGAGTTTTGCCTAGAGCTACCAAAGCTCTGATACCAACTGTAACGACCCGATATTTTGGACCATTCGCGTCCATTATAAGTGTATAGGTAGACACTCATGCCGGAGTTGAATTGCTCAAAATACCGCGTTGTTAATTTAAATTTGGAAAAACTGAACATATACAGTAAATAGATATAATCACAGATCACAGACACAGAGTAATAAATGCAGCGGAAATAAAAGAGATAGTAGTTCATGAAGCTACTATATGAATATATAAAATACATCAGAGTTTACAACAGAAGAGTAATACGATACATCAGATACAAATCAGAATACATCACTGGAATCATCGAATACTGAAGCAGAATAGATGGCTGGATCTTCAAGCAAAGCTCCAACTCCAATGGTGAGTCTCGAATACTGGATCACTCAGTCTGACCCGAGCGTAAAGCAAAACACAAGACACTCGAGTCAGGATTAACATTCTTATATTAATAAATCCAACTCAAGTGAAATAGCAATTGAAATACAAGTAACTCAAAGGATGTTTGGAATAACCATCCTTTAAGGATCCGTTAAACTATCTACTATGTAGTAATGTACGCTAAGTAGATAATGTCTATCAGTAATATAAAAAGATATCAAAATAGCGTTAAGTCATGGCCCATTCCACCCTTAACACATTTAATTCCCAAAAGCATATACAAGACCGTAGTTTCCCCAAAACCGGAAGTCACCAGAGGGCAATCCATATACTAAAGGAACAAATCAAAATCGTAGTGGTCGCGAATAGGATAATCAGTATGACAAGGTACATGAGGCGATACCAACTAGGATACTAGTAGTTGCCTGATCCGGACTGATGTTGGGCATAGCAGCTACTACCCCAACACCGCGAAACAACACTCCCAAATCGAGGGGTGCACCCAAATCGAATCACAAAAGTAATAGATATGGTATCGAAGAAGTGTGTCCGCTAGAGATGGCGATCCTCAATGGCCCGGCGCGGCTCCTGTTTTAGTCATGTCAAGGGTCATCCAAAATCGTTCTCTTTCTTCAGTCAACGCGTTCATCAAAACCATCCACTTCGTTCTGGATCAACACTCCGCGTATAGTTATTAAAGTGGTTTCGGTTCAGATAGAGAGTATATCCATTACCGATCCCGGTCTCTTTAATAACTTTCGTAATTATTACACCGATTGGTCGTTTATTTATTTCAAAACCAAATCAAATTCAATTTCAATTTCAATTCGCAAATCAACATTTCATTTGGCTTTCTAAACCAATTTCCAAAATTTACGTTTCAAAACTTCCAAATTACCATTTCAAAATCTTATAACTCAATTTCAATTTCTACTTAAAACAATTCAAATATTTTCAAGTTCGTATATGAGTTTCATTTTGAAAACATTTAAATTAATTTTATTTAACATTCAAATCAATTTAAACTCATTTATCGGTTCCATTCAATATTCGTTGAGTTACTTTATCATTCAAAACAATTTCTATTAAATTTCCAATTCATTAAATCAATTCTTAAGTTCAACTTCATCAAATCAAAACTTACAATTTTGAATTAAACTAAATTCGTCAAATCAATTCTTTCAATTACAAGTCTTACATTAATTCCAAAATATCACATTTCCATTTCTTGTTAAAGAAATTCCATTTCACTTATTTACTTACTTAAATAATTTTCCAAAACTTAATTAATAAAGAAACTCAATTTCAGTTATTACGAAGTAAAATTCACTTATTCAAAAATTCAATTTCTCTTATTAAAGAATCCAAATCAATTTAATCATTAAATAATTCAATCTTATTTAATTATTAAATAATTCAAAACTTAATTATTAAATAATTTCAAAGTTTAATAATTTCAAACTAAATTATAATTTCAAACTTAATTATTAAATCATTTCAAAGTTTAATTATTTCAAATTTAATTATAATTTCAAACTTAATTATTAAATCATTTCAAACTTAATCCAATCATTTCTCAAATTAAACAACCTTCTTTCATCAATTTCTTTATTAATATTTCATTTCAGATTATTAAATATTCACGTTTAAATTTCATTAAATTCAATTTCCAACTTCGTTTCAAAACCATATTATTTATTCAAATAAGATCTTCGTTTTATTTTTAAATCAAATTATTGACCAATCGGTTTTTATTTAATTTTCTATCCTAGGTTAAAATTCAATCTTGGGTATTTATCATTTCAACCCGATTCCAATTCAATTCAAAATCAAAGCATAACAAAGGGAACTTGCAGTGTGATAACTGGGATGGTGTCAAAGTAAATAAACAAGCAATAACAACAAACAATAACAATCCAATAATCAATTCAGATAATCCCGAAATAACCGTATTAATTCGCATTGTTATTTATACGAATTAATATAATTATTTCTAGAATCTACACTATCATTTCATGTAGATTAAAGATTATTACATTACGGTTTTCACTTGTCATCTATTACAATTTCATACATCATCAATTTAACAGGGTTCAAAATATAATTAAACAAATCCTACGTGTCAATAAATTCGACAGTTAAAGGGGTCATATTATACAAATGTCAGTTAATCAAATTTTTTACATTTAATTATCCTATATCAATTTCAATTGCATACTACTTATCTTTTTAACATTAACAATTTTAACGTCCAATATAAACATCAACAATCAATCAATTAACAACCAAACTGGATCATCATTTCATATATATAACAGATAATGGTGTCAAATGTCACAGGTGAACTGATACAGGTAATAGCATATATAACAGTGTCATTAACTAATAGCAGCATATTTCAGTTGTCGTTTCATTTGAAATCAAATCTAATAAATAAAAGAACGTTAATCATGAGTGATTGCTCACCTTTCGAGGCTAGAGAGATTACAGAAGGCGATGCGGATACGCACACTGATACGGACCCTGAAATTAAATTTTGCGTCCAAGACAAGCAAAATCGGTACGAATTTCAACGATCAAAGCTGATAAATAGGAATAGACGAAATCGAATCAGAACTGGATCGATGATGATAAAGGATACAATTGAACTGATATGGATACAACTTATAAAATCATATATATATATATATATATTTAGTTGTATTCTTTTAATTTTAAAATCTAGTATGTACGAACGTTTCTATCTATGATTTACATTTGTAAATTCCTAAGTATATGGGTAGTGTTTCAAAATATAGTGTAAATATATATATATACATACCCAGCAATTTACATATATACTTTTCTTCCAAACCCAAACTATATATAAACCTTATATATAAGACTTATGTACAGTAACTTAATGTAATATACAGCAACTTATAACAAAATATACCTTATTACATACAACACAAAACAAACAGGTTATATAACTTTTTATATAAACAGAGCATATGCATCTATATACCTCCTAACACTGTATATATGCTTATGAATATAAATTAATGTATAAACATAAGTATTAACTTTTAAACCTGTACCCCAAATAAGCCTTTACATATATTAAAGTCAACAATTTATTAGAGCACGTAATAAGTAAACTATTCCTATTATACATTTTCAAATCGCTAAGTATTTAGCACACATCATATTTTAGATTAACGTACCACACATAAAAATCAACACATATATGGACCTATGTAAACTTTTACACTTTATATCTAATATACCATTGAACAAATTGTATAATACTGTAACCGTATATACTTTGTGGAATATATACTACAATAAATCTATATATTTTTGTAAATATATATATATTTAAACAAATAAAAACATATAAAATATTTCTTATAACAATATTCGATCACTGACGGACTAAGAACAAATGCAATCGAACATAAAACAAATTATATACGTAACTAGCCTGTAATATGCAAGCTGATGTAGGATAACTATACACCTATATATATATGTGCCGTAGCCTTTATAAACGTGTATACACTATAGTACATGTAAACTATCATAATGAAACTATTACTGTATATATAAAACTTATAGACTAACAATATAGTCTGAATATATAAATGTTTTCATACCCATATGTATACTCAAAAACCAATGTCAAGTTTAAACTTTAAATCAGAATATATATTTAGCACAACTAGGTAGGTTGTTAACTTCCATATATATAGCACCGATAGATATATATGTATATAGTACTGCAACTCTTATAAACTAATATAACTATCTGATGATAAAATCTACATACTGTAAGCTAATATGTTTATAAATGAAAGCTTGATGCATATATAAATTGTACAACTTTTATAACTGACAGTAAAACTATAACTTTATAACTTGTATAAATTCAATACATAGCTAGATAACTACATATAATCAATTTTGTATATAAATTAGCGTTTAAGGAAATGTAATATAACAAATATATATTCAGTTAAAAGCTAAAGCTATCAACCATAATCTTACCCAAAGAATAGAAGAAGAGGAAGGCCGAGCAGAATATGTGGGGAAGGAGAGAAGCTCGGTCGAAGTGGGGTGATGGCGGCTGCTAGGTTGGCCGGAGGTGCTGGCCGGTTAGGTGCATTAGGGCAGAGGCCGGTGTCAGGGAGAGGATGGTGGCGAATGTGAAGAGGAGGCCACTGCAGTTGTTCGCTGGGAAAGAAGGGGTGTTGTTCTGTCGTTGAGGGTTTCGGCAATTGAAGGGGACGGCGGCGGATTCAAGGAGGCCAAGTGGAAGTACAGGCAGCGGTTGCTGGGTGGAACGCGTGAAGGCGGAGGTGGGTTGGATACTCGGTGGATGGTGTGGGTTCGGCGACAGGCCAAGGCTCGAAATGATGATGGGCGTGAGGAAATAATTGAAAGAGCAGGTTTTGATTAAAATAACTATAATATATTTTTCACTTTATATTCAAAGCAGAGAGTATATCAAAAAGAGAAAGAGATTTGATGATGGGTATTTGGTGAGGTTGCATGCCTTTGAATTACTTTTCGTTTGATAAGGAACAGCAAAAATGAAAAGGAAAGAGGAAGTGAAATATGGTCTCAACGTTTCATATTATGGACAGAGAATTTTGAACGAACCAAAAATGAGCCAATAGCATATTTTGAAACCGGGGAATATTAAAGTCAAAAGCTGAAAATAATTAATAGCTATGACTGTTGGCTTATTTCTAGGAGATAATGAATGTTACAATAAATGATAGTTGTTGTTCATTCACGTTTGAAATTTGAATGGAACCAACTATTTAAAAGTGGTACCGATACAATTAATCGTTTTTCGGATTATACTGCGTACCGGCCATCGAAAATGACAATTGATTATACCGTCGAGATCAGCACGACGAGACGATCAAGACGGTATATGGATATCAGTGGTACTATTGAATTATAAAAATTCGAATTTTTCAACTGGCGGAAAATGCGAGAAAAACACTGAAAAATAAGATCGACGGAGCCAAAGATGTCCGAATTTGGAAAAATGACAAACTGACATCTTGCTCAGAAGATGGTTTAGAATTTTTCTATGTAAAAATATTTTGGTTTTGGAAACGTTTTATTTTCAACGCTTTTTAACTGATTAAATTGAAGTGAATTTACGCGCGAAATAAACTTTCATATTTTCGGACGAAAATTTACCAGTTGCTATGTTTAACTAGACGCATTCCAAATATCAATTTATATTTCAAAATTTTATCGTTTAAAATTTCACAAAATTTCAGCTAATTTCGTTATTAAAACAGTTGAAATTTACGGGTCGTTACACGTCTTCTACTGCAAAATCTCTTGCATGGCCAAGTAAATATTTCCTCAGAATCCATTGTCTCTGTGTATGTATCATACCTTGGGCCAAGTCTAAATCTCTTCTATAAATCACTCTTCTTTCCACCATTCACGGTTCCATTTACTTTTCTCTTTGCTTGGGCATCATTGCCATCTCTCCTCTCTTGCTTAACATTGGACGGTTCCCTTTTCACAATAGGATCCATCATAGATAACTCCACATCGGCTACTTCCAAACACAGAAATTGATCTACTCTATAAAAGAAATCGTGTAATCATATTTTGTCTCATCAAATCCATCAAAAACTTCGTACATTTATTCACACCTAATCCAATCATCATATGAGCTAGTCTTTCATTTGGTTGTCTTATAGTAGCGATAACTATGTTGAATCGAACTAGATAATTGTATTAGGTATTTCACATATCTCTTCCTTGTATCGGACAAAGAAATATCATCCTTTGGCTTTTTGATATACACTTTGAACTAGATTTAAAACATCTCATCAAATTTCTTCTACAAATCTATAGATCCTGGGGCAACCTACAAAACCACATAGTTGTCAAGTCAAAAACAAGGTAATTCACATATATACTTCCCTGCCTTAATTGTGCCTTCGACTAACATGTGTTGCTCATATCTAAGCAAGTGCACCATCAAATCAATTGTCCTATATGTATATTTACATTGTTGGAATCATAAATTTAAGGGGATTCCTAGTAGGTTGAATATTAGGAACAAACAGACTTTGATTTTGTCCTACTACATTCTATTCACATCCTCTATCCTAAAATAATCTCTTATCAACTCTATAATTTGAGCTTCAATTTGTTGCAACAGCCTCGACCCCCGACACGATTGCCAATTACATCCTAACCTAGCATACAATTAATGGGATGATCGTGATGGTCTGCGCCTACAGAGGAATGATTGAAAGCTTGACATCCGTGGCACCAACGATCAATAGCAAGTCTTTTTCACTCTCTTTCATGGTCACTAGATTGTCTATCCCGAGTGTTTCCTCTAGAACACAATCTCTCAACCCTACCATTAACATGTTCATTCTATCTAAGTTATAAGGGTGCCAAATTCCGCTGTATATCTCCAAGAGCTACAATTTAGATCGATACCAATCCAAGTTCACTACACCACAGATAGGATTTTGGCGCAACCTTAGGCGGAACATTTGATACGGCTATAAGCCGTATCAAATTTTAATACGGCTTATAGCCGTATCTATATTATTTAATACGGCTGTAAGCCGTATTAACATTTGATACGGCTTATAGCCGTATCAAAATCTGTGCCTCTTTTCGTGGGAAAATTTTCCCCAAAACGCACACCCTCCCTCCTTTTTTTTTATTTCCAGCTTTCATTTTCTTCCACAACATTCCAACTGCTCTCACATGGTCGAACCTTTAATCATCGATAGACGCTTTGGCCGAAACCTTTTGCTATTAAGTCAATCCCCATCTCTTCTGTAGTTTGCTGCCATAAAAGTTTCTAGGTAATTTTTCTATTATCGTTAAATAATGTCAATTTGAGTTGATCTTAATTTACATTAAAATCAATTTGGATAAATTCGAGGGCTTGAAAATTCGAGGTCTAGTGTGTATAACCTGTTTGGATATGCTTTATAAGAACAGAAGCTCATTTTCCTTAAATTTTTATTTTGTCATATAACTTTTGTTCAGTTTTGTGAAGGGTAGTATTCTCTGATTGTATTCCATGCTAGATGAAATGAGAAATTTTTTCCATCTACCCACTGATAACAGTCGGTATTACTGTTAGAATGTAACCTTATTTGTGTAATATCCCCCGTTAGCTCTCTAGCTATTGGATGTAGTATGGTTTGATAACACCATGTTGAACTATAGAAGACACTTTTTTAGTAGTAGTACCTAATATATAAGATCTGTTGTGCCAATGAATATTAATTAGGCACTTACTATTAATCCAAGACTGTCCACAAAAAAGTATTTTCTCAATTTATCAATACTTTGTTCAAAAACTGTTTTCTAGTAGATCTCAGTCTCCATGTACTAGAAGCATTATTACTAATATGCATTATCCAAAATTTATTGTTCTTATAGTATTTTGAATGCATCCATTTTACCCATAAATTATCCTTGGTAAGGAAATTCTACATCAACTTAACAGTTGATGCCTTCTTAAGGTCATGTAAGTTTTTTAAGCCTTTCCATTTTAAGTCTATATAAAATACTCCAAGCTACTTTTTCCTTTTTTCCACTTCAAGAAAATTCAGAGCATAATTTATTAATTTTATGAATAGTTTGCTCTGGTAGTTCATAAATAGACAACTAGTACAAGACCATTGGAGTTATGACACTACGTATCAATTCCGTCCTTTCTACAAGATTAAAACTTAAGGGTTCCATCCATTTAAGCCTTCACCGTATTCTTTCCAGCAACTTCTTGTAGTTATAATAATGAAGATAATTATTAGAAATAGGCGTCCCTAAGTATGTGATTGGTAGGTCACCCTCTTCAACTTGTAATATCTCTTTAATGCTCTATGTATTTAAGGAATAATTACTGAAATATAACATAGCTTTTAGTGTATTCATACTCAAACTAGTATATAATTTTAGAGTAGAATAGGCCTGGTTTAGCTTTACTGCATTTTGGATGGTAGATTCCCCAAAAATAATAAAGTTGTCGGCGCATAAAAAATTATAGTTGCATAATTTACAGCTTGGTGCTAATGTTGTATATGGTTCTGACATTGTATATGGTTTTGACATTGTTGTATAAGTTGATAAAATTATTGTTAATGGCGCAAGCCAAGTATCAGGAGAGGGGTAATGCATAGACATTACTCCGGTGCTACAAAATAGCGCCGTTGTAATGGCAAATTTTTTGGAAACAGTTTGGTGCTAATGTTGTATATTGTTCTGACATTGTTGTATAAGTGGATAAAATTGTTGTTAATGGCGCAAGCCAAGTATCAAGAGAGGGGTAATGCATAGACATTACTCCGGTGCTACAAAATGGCGCCGTTGTAATGGCAAATTTTTTGGAAACAGTTTGGTGCTAATGTTTAAAATAAACCCTATATTTTGAGTTCCATTTATTGAAATTTAAATAGTCCATATATTTTAACTATTTAAAATTAATTAAATGTTTAAAATCATACTACAAAATTCTAGGTCGTACAGGAAAAAAAACGATCATGAAAAAGGCATGCGTATAAATCTTACAAGGAAGTTAATTGTTTACTAAATTATATTGTTCTTTACTAAACAATTTATATTATGTCGAGACTGCTGCTGACCACCAGAATCCAGTTCTGATCTTTCATTTTCAAATAAGCCCATGAACTTTGCAAAGCTCACTTCTTTTATTACATGCATCTTTAAGAACTTTGATTTATACGTTAGTATTCTACAATCCTCCACTAGTAACTCTAACCTGACATTAGATGGAAGACTTTTGTTTTGGAATGTTCTTTGGTTACGCTCTACCCAAATGTGTCGCACTATTGCACGTATCGCTATATCTACCAGATCTATATAAAAATTATTATCCTTGAAATTGCTTGTAATGTATTCCAGACTTGTTTGTATAGTATCTATACTGTTAGCCTACATTTGCAGTTTCTGTTTGATATTATTTCATTTTGGTTAGAGTAGTAACATTGAAAAAATAGATGGTTAATTGTTTCATCTACATTACAACCATTTATTAGATGTTGGACCATTGTTTGAGTTTACCTAGTGTGTTTAATCTATTCAGCGTTGCTAAATATAAGCACATGGACATTTTAGGATAGTTAACCCTATTCCATACATTATGAAAAATTTCTTGAACTGGCTCTTGTAATCAAGTGCTATTCCATGCGGTTTTGATGCTATATTGGTAGTTATGCGAGGGTTTCCACCACAAGAATTCACTTTTCATGGGATAATTTCAGCATAAGTCCTCTTTTTCCTCATATTTTAACAGTATTGCATTAAAATCACCTAGAACCATCCACCCTTGATTTATTTTCTTAGATAGGTTCATAAGTTTATCCCATAGCTTTTTCCTCACCGATACCCAATTATGAGAATATACAAAAGTGCATATGAATATAAGCCCCCTACATTAGTCACTTCAGCTATGATTTGTTGTTCATCTACAACGAATTCTTTTACATTCCATATAGCTTTGTACCACATCAACCTGATTCTCCCTTTTGATTATGCTGAGTTATTGTTTATATTTTTCTAACCATTACCCAGAGATTCTTCAAATAGTTAGTCAACTATGCCCCAAATTTATTTTCTATTGCAATAATAAAAATAGGATTATATTTGTTTCCAATGTTAAAGAGGCCTAATTTACGTGTCATTATTTTGACCTATAACATTCCAACATAGCATGGACATTAAAATAAAGATGCTTTGCTCCTTATCAATGGAGCTGATTCAATTCTTGGCTTCTTTAAATTTTGTTTGCCCTTATTAAATTATTTAGTGTAATTTAGGTTTTCTTTTGTAAAAAACATTTTTCCCTTCATTATCTTCTGAACCTATGTCACTTGATTCCAAGTTTATATCCATGTTTCTCATTTCTTCTAATTTTCCAGGGATATCATTCATTGAGCTGGAACCTCGATCTTATGTTGCTCAGAGGGTGCCTCTTCAGTCTCATGTGAGTGTTCCTGCTGGCCATCCTTCTTTTGTTGCTCACACGCAGCATTCAGACTTTTCTACTCCACCTATAGGAGGTATCCTCCTTCTTACAAGGGCAGTTGGAAGTAGTTTATATTATTCACTTGTCCTATTGCCATTCTTCGTTTCCAGTTGGATTTATTCCATTGCGGCCAGCTATTTTTATTAAAGTCTACCATTTATGTGTACCTTGATTAGGACACCCAATGCTAAACCCGAGACAGATAATTTACATCTTAAACTACCACTTTCCCACTCTTGTATTAACTTTACTCAAAATTGTAGGCTTTAGCTACCTACTTACAACTGACATTAATCACAAAGCTTTTCCTTCCCACTATATCCTCAGTCCTACTTTAGCAGTTACAAATTACTGATGTGTTATTACTCTTCATTTCTCTTTCTCTAGAAGCTTTATCTAATGCAAACACGTGGTTTTATTGGATGGTTAAGCATATCATGTAACATAGTAATGATGGAGCATGTATCTAGAGAGGTTTTTCTAGGTTGATTCTCTTTTGTTGTTCGACCAAGTACATATAAACTATTAGCTTTCAGTGAATACTACCTTCGAATCTTGTCCTTCACGTTTTTTATTGTTAGAACAACAAGATAGAATCAACTAATGATTATATTAGTATTTTTTATTAAGGTCAAATGGTTTAAAAAAGAGACTTGACATGGATAATCCCTTCAGCATTTCAGATTAAAGAATAAAACTCTTCTTATAACTTGTTTTATTACAGTAAGCTTTGTCCCAATAATCATTGACTAAATCAATAAAATCAATGGTCGAAATGCACTGTGGGCACACGAGCACAAGTACCAATGGGGACAAAGAGTTCCATCCCCAGTAAACATCAGGTCACCTGCCATCGGTAACACCTAGTACCTACAAAGTGGGCACTGCCTTTTTTTCTTTTTTTTTACCTTTGCCGTTTGTACTCGGCGTCAAATTTAACATGGCAATGCTGAAATTTATAAATAACTTTCATAATGAAGGCACCGAGCTGAACAATAAAAAGAAGTCCACCAAAAACTCGTATAAAAGTTTTGAGTTTGCTGTTTGTTTGTTAAAAAAAATAAGTGTTACCCATTAGAAAAAAAATGTAGTTTAACTCGTAACTCTGATACAACATTTGAGTTATTATCTTTTAGAAGTTAATTAGTAGTATATTTGTCTAATAGCAGTGATAAAGTTAAAGATTAATTCATACAAAGATGATGGATGGAGAACTGTACTCATGATCATGTTTATGCAGTTATGACCTAAATAGTAAATGGGCGTATTTGATCAAACGTTCATTCTCGATGTGTATATTTCATATTATGAATATATCATAGTTTCATCAAGCCAAACAATTATTGACATGTCGGCTAGAAGTTGATCGGATTCAAGATCATAGAAAAATGTTCGGCCATCTATACGTAAAACTATGCTGAACTGTATAGTTTGGACTTCTTAATAAACTGACTATGCTGAACTAGCAAAACAACAATAGAAAAAAAAACTATTATATTTAACAAGAACAATATAATTTAGTAAAGTTAAATATGTAGAATTAATCTTACAACAAATTTCTCAATATAATTTCAAAAATATTCTTTTCGAGCAGTTGGAACGAGGACCCATTGAAGGGCAAGTCTCATGTTCTATTAAATATGATATAGGAGGGCAGTATGTCTTTCAGCATAGACAAACAATGGATAAATGAATCAGATCTAAGATCTACATACTATATAGACGGGGTGCAGAAGTTCATTAGTTTTGTTGAAGAACACGGTGGTAAGAAAGGATTGTATGTATGCCCTTGCACCCGGTGCAAAGATACGAAGACGATCAAATTAGATGACATTCATTTTCATTTGCTTAGATGGGGTATTATCCAATCGTATACAGCGTGGTATTTTCATGGGGAAAAAGGGCGGAGATGGAAAAACAGCAACCAGTTAGTCATGGCAGAACTACTGCTGAGTCTGAACATATTAGGATGGAAGATCTGGTCAATGATGCAGATAGATTTCATCATTTTCAACCTACAAATTCGTTGCCTGATCATGCTAATGTTGGAGAGCAGTCTACTGATTATCCAGATTAGCAGGCCAATGAAAGTAAGAGGTTACGTAATGAGGTTTAACTTCGTCTTAAGTATTTCATGTGTTTATAAGTGTGCAATACACCTTTGTGACCATGCTTTTTTACTTATTAAAATTTATGTAGCTGTTAAAGACCATCGATGTTGATCCAACTCTGTGGCGGTTAGTGCACGGGCCGAAGTTCATAACGCGTAGTTATATGAAGTACCAAGTGAATGGATTTTCATTTTCCACGAAAAAGTACGAAGACCGTATGGTAACACAAAATAGCGGTGTATGCATGAGAGCAATTACAAAATTTAGAGCGAGTGGCAAGGATAAAAATTATAAGGAAGCAGAAACAACGTATTACGGAGTCATTCAACAGATACTTGAGTTGGATTACACTGACTTCAAACAAACAGTTTTTTATTGTGATTGGGTAAAAGTCGAGGATAAGGTCAATGGTTGCAAAATAGATCCCATTTCAAACCTCATCATGGTAAATTTAGGGAAATTGAAGAAAAAAAATAACGTGAATGATGAGCCATTTATTCTTGCATCAGAAGCGAGTCAAGTTTTCTACTCAAAAGATTTAAAAAATAACGGATGGTCTGTGGTCTTGCAGACACCAAAACGGTTGACTACAAATGTGGATGACATTGAGTTCCCCACCGTCTATCAATCAGCTTTTGAAGACAATGAAAAATTAGAAGACCTTACCAAATCCATATGTTAACTTATTAGTATTCGTACATCACATTATTGTGTGTCTGTATATTTTTAATTGCACGATTGTGTGTATGTATGGTTTTGAATATTTTATACATTCCAATGCAATTCCAGGTGTTGTCACTTAATAATTTTGTATGTGCAAGTGTGTTATATTATGGAGTGTTGACATTGATACATTGATACATGTATAATTATTATCGTGACTTATTAAAATAATTAGTAATATTATATTTTGTAGGAAACTATGTCAGAAAATCCACCATCTTCACATTCATCGTGTTCAGAGGCGAAGAAAGTTGATCAAAACTTACTTGGTATTCCGGTCTCAGATAACGCTGGAAAAATTGCTACTATGCTTGGTAAACTAGTAAGAGCTCATGTGCCGATATCATATATAAGTTGGAATAAAGTACCTGGAATATACATGGACAACGTTTGGAACGAATTGGTGGTAAGTATCCTTATCTGTTTGACAACAACTATTTCATACAATAGCCTTATGGTTTCAACTCTTTGCACAACACATAATTTAATATATTTTTTGCAGAAAATTTATGAGCTCGATCCGCTTTCAAAGGAAATGTTTTTAAAGAGAATGGCCGAGGCTTTTAGGAGATACAAGAAAAACTTGAGAGTAGTTTATTATGACCCTTTCAACAATGACGAAGAACGGTTGAAAAATTGCCCACCTACAGTTGCTCAAGAAGATTGGGCAGAGTTCGTAAAAAATGAAGCAACGCCTGAAGCGAGCGGAAGAAGGGAGGTAGGAAAAAAGAACAGAGCATTGCTCAGTTATGCTCATCATGCAGGACGTAAAAGTCACGCTAAAATAGAACAAGAAATGATAATTTATATTCATTTTCATTCAAATGATTTACACATTGTGATTGGATATTCATGTCGTTGCATCAACTTGTATTGCAGATCGTTGCTAGTCCATCAACAAATATCAGTCGTCGTCAAGTATGGGAGAAGACACACAGGAAAAAAGATGGTAGCATATCAGATGCCACTTCTTCATACTTTGTAAGTTAAACAAATATTAACTTGCATATTCTTTAAAATTCCTTATTCATGTAAGTATTATCATATTACAGGATCAAATTGCGAAAGCGAAGGAAAGATCACTGATAATGATGAAGAAAAATTGACAGTGGATGAAGACATCTTATCACAAGTGCTTGGTAAGGATGCAAGGGGTATGAGCTGCGGTGTTGGGACCGTTATACCAAAGACTAAAGTTAAGGCTTGTGCCATTGCACAGAAACGATTCCGACATGTTCATGGCGAGCAGGATGAGTTGAAAATGAGGGTGGAAAGTTTGGAGGGTACAGTGGGAAATTTTTCTGGGCAAATGGAGGTTTTGATCAACATGGTGGGAAATATTGAACAGGGAATTCGTGCACCGGTCAATTCTTCAGATGGAGGACGCGCCACACAATTCAATGCTCCTGAATTCATTGCTTTGCAGTTCCAGGATTCGACCAATGTTACGAACAATCAAAAATGTGAAATCCTCAACTCTGATTTAGAAGTAATAGGAACAGGTATTTTTAACATTTAAACATTTATGACATAATAAGTAAAAAACTTAAATAATAATAAATATTCCCTTTTATTGCAACAGGTACTATATGCCGAGATTCTACATTGTCCAACATTCATGGGAAATCTATACCATCCACACATGAAAAAGTGGTGTTGGACAGTATACTGCTACCAGATGAGAGAACCAGCAAAATGAATCATCAATTTGCAGAGACCTTTGCTGATGTTGGAGTGGGTGGATATGTGTGCCATCCGAAGTGTCTTATTCGATATCTCTAGATGATGGAGCAGGTATATTTTCTGTTTATGTGGTCGATATTTCAAGTCCCATTAAATTGATTTGAATTTAATTCCAATTCAGATTAATATATTTTAAGTTGTTAATATACCATAAAACGTCTTTTTAGATAAATGAATTATAAAATTAAAAACATTTAGCGAGTTGAATAACGTTAGTCATAGGAAACTACCATATTTTTTAAATTGTCGTATGCGTAATCGCATCAAAACAAGTAAAGTTTACAAACAAACATCTAGCTTGGTGCTTGATAAGTGATATACTAATTATTGATAATCTACCTAATTATTATTGATAATCTACCTAATTATTTTGCTGGTTTATTTTTTTAATCTCATTAGTACTTATATAAGGGTCTTGGTTTATAATTGGATTTAGATAGTAAAACTCCAAGGATCGATCCTGCATACAACACCTGATTCAACATTATTGTCTTCCTTATCTTGTTCTGAATTCGGCTGATGAGGATTAATAAGTCAGCTCATCAAATGAGATTGATGCCATAACGGTAGATCCCTTCATTTCAACCATACTTCTAGTGGTTGTTGATGGGGTTTCAGCAAGGGTTTTAGGGTATTTTGATGATCTTCAGGTGGTATACAACGTAGATGGGGTGTTGTGATTTGGACTAGTGAAATCAGAAGGTGGGTTTTGAATGAATATTGGATAGGCATAGATGTGATACAGATAAGAAAATAAGGCGAGAGAGCGATAGAATTCGGAAGTGAAGTATAAGGAAAACAAGAATAAGGAGAACAAGGAGGTTAAAGCAAAATCTTGTAGTTTTATTTCAATCTAAAATCCGATGATCACATAATGTTTGTTTCAGCCCTTTTTATATCCATGCATCAACAACAATATTAGAACAATCTACTGACTTAATTAGTATAACAGAATTCAAGAGTAGTTGCAATAATCTGGGTATTAAAGGCGGGAAAATTACAATAAGAAAATGTTCTATATGTGCATGTGCAGAGTTGCACACACATGCGCAGGTTCATTTCCTTCAGCTTTCCTTCCCTGCTGCTGATTGCAGGCATAGATTCAATCCAAAAACGACCAACTTGCTCAATCTGTGTTTGGGTATTTACTAGTTGCATCCAGATGCATTTTCTAAATCTGAGTTTTCACATAACCAAATGGAAAAAAATGTAGTTACAATGAACCGTAATATAGAGTTAACTCCTAAAACTAAAGATGTACTAATATTTTGTAATGCTTGTGTTGATGTTTTGGGCTGGAGGAGTTAGCTCTTTGGCTTTGCATTGTGCAGTGACTGCCGTAACAACACAGTATAACAGAGGCTTGTTGTGTATTTGTATTATGTAGTAATGTGATACATTTGTATTATTGTTGTGTATTTGGATCTTGGTACTGGAGCGATAGTGTTTTCTAGTATCCGCTACTACGATATATTGATGTGCTAAATGCTAGTATTATGTAATGATATTGTTAAGTTATTACGCACTACAATGCGGATTATTGAATCATTTGAATGTGCACTGTCTATAATATTATTTGTTTTGATTTCTAGGAATGATTATTGATTATATATTGGATATGAATAGGTCTATAATATTATATATTGGATATTGATTATATATCTATATCTAATTGACTAATTAGATACGGCTTTTAGCCGTATCTAATTGGTTCATTAGACGCTGCCTATTTGTCAATTAGATACGGCTTCTGGCCGTATCTAATGTGTCAATTAGATACGACTAATGGCCATATCTAATTGATACATTAGATACGGCTTTTAGCCGTATCTAATTGACACATTAGATACGGCCTAAGGCCGTATCTAATTGGCTCATTAGATACGGCTAAAAGCCGTATCAAAATATTAAGCTCGGCATATTTTGATACGGCTTTTAGCCGTATCTAATAAGATTAGATACGGCTTTTAGCCGTATCAAAATATCGTTTAAGGTGTAGTGGTTGGTTCGATACTGATCCGAGTTGGTTCAATAGCATAACTATAACTGTTAGATTTTCCCCAACTTGCACTTCTGAGGTGATCTAACCTCCTACATTTTTGAAACTCTCGACATTTGAATTTGCTCGGAGTTTCTCCTTCCACTTTCCACTTTGACTCCTTGAGCGGGAGCACTCACGATTACCCTCATTTTATACAACTGGACTTCGATGAAAGTGACTACTATGCCATATAGCTAATACTGTATGGCTAGATATCACTTAGGATCGTGTAATATGGAATGTATTATAATCTAAATGCGGAAACAGATAATAATAGTAAAGTAAATAAGGATAAGCACACCAGGAGTTTTTATACTGGTTCGAACTTCCCGTTCTACGTCCAGTCCCAGACTTCCCTCTGGAATTTCTCACAATAACCCCTCACTAAACCCGGAGGAATAGGTATACAACACCCGAGCAACCGATCAGGATTTTTCCGCCTCTAACAACCGAAAGAGGACTTTACCCGCCTGAACAACCGAACAGGACTTCAATAGTTTCAATAAAATTGCTTTGACACTTTATGTTCTTGATAACACTGATTTGTCTTTGATAGTACAACCTTCCTATAATCTTTTCCTCAAGTATATATTGTGTGTATAAAGATTTAGAAAGGAAAATATTGCTTTGAATCGAAGAATAAGTTAATTGATTCAGAGATTCCAGCAATATATGTAAATTGTGATTGCTTTGTAGTATGCAGAGATAGTAGAGAATATGATCAGATAGCAAATTGAAATTTAGTAAGTATGAGTGTTTGGGAACATCTATTTATAGTAGACAGAGGGTTGCTGCCATTGGTGAAGACTTCTGACCAAAAGAAGCAACCATTCCCGTTCAGAGAAGAATAGCAACCTTTCGCGGAATGAAAATGTCTTTTCAAAATATGGCAGTTGGGTTCAGGTCAGTCGACTGGTCGAAAATGGTCAGTCGACTGAATTTGAAAATATAAATGTGTATACATACGTGCACAAGTTTAATAGGCTGTTTATAGATATTCAGTCGACTGGACGATTTTGTTCAGTCGATTGAATTCTGTTGATAATCAAAAATCACCATAGCTCATTTGGTAAGAGCACTTGCCTTCTAAACTAGTTACCCGGGTTCGAGCCCCGCTTCATGCAGTTTTTGAAAACTTGATTTTAATTAAAATATGCATGCAAGTTTATTTGAATGTGAATGACGATTCTTGAGGAAATATTTTAACAAAGCACTACACTAGACTCTATATACATATATGAACCATACTTTGAGTCGTTGAGTTCGGATGTTGTTGTAGTCGTAGATTCGTGAATTGTTGTGTCTTGTCAGCAATCAAAACCTATGATCCAACATTCTCCCCCTTTTTGATGATGACAACTTCATTTGCTACGGACGAATCTTCGACAAGCTTTGTTGACTTATCTCTCTCCCTGAATATATTCCTGTAATTGTGCTATAGATTTCTCCCCCTGAATCTATGCTATATATTCTTGTACATAATTAATCTTTTCTCCCCCTTAATTTGTGCTTGCATCGTTTATTCCTGCAAATAGTGTTAGAGCAATATCTTTCTCCCCTTTTGTCATCGACAAAAAAAAGAGTTTATATAATGACATAAATTATATTCCACATAAGTGTTAACATAGAACAATATAAAACAAAATAACTACTACTTATAATGTAAGGTATCAAAAAAAATTTAACATTTAAAGCATGCGATACCCAAGGTTCTTATAATTTCCTAATTTTTAGGAAACCATACCCATTTGGGTGTGGCTGAACCTTTAAAAATATAATTTTCATTGTTAACTACCATATCAAAATAATCATCAATGTATTTTTCTCTATTTTTTCAATTAACAGGAACCCAAATACTTAGATAATTTTTATTCATATTTCCCGTCAATGATTTTGTACTTCTAGAGAAATTATAAACATTATTGGTCATAGCAGTATTTGAATTTCTATTAAAATTGGATTTTGACTTTACTCGAAATTTAGTACTAGCACTAACATTTTTACTATACATGAAAGCGTATCTAGTGCTATTTCTATGGTTAGATTTATTATATCCTAAACGACTTTTATTTGAAGTAGACTGAGAATTTTCTAATATTGTAGAAAGATTTTCTCGTCCTTTATTGAAGTTAGAAATATTTTTATTAATATTTCTAACTTAGTTTTGAGACTAGATTTTTCTAACTCTAATACTTTATTGTTAGATTTTAAATCATTAATTTCTGCTGATAAATCATCATTTTTATTTTTCTGAAATTCTAATTCCTCAGTTATCATAGAAAGTTGAGATGTTAAATTAGAATTAGATTCTTGAGATATTTCAAGTTCTTCTTCTAGAATTTTCTTTTCATCTCTTAGCATACTAATTTCTAATTCAGATCTATTTAATTTTCCCTGTAACTCCTTTTTTTGCCTTTTTGTTTCTTTTGCAAAGTCCAGTAGTTCTGAATTAAGTTCAACCAAATCATCAAAACTTAGTTCACTTACATCATCATTTGTAGCCATGAAGCATACATTTGCTTGCTCTGCATCACTATCACTGTCGCTCTCTGATGATGAAGAATCTGAATCATCTCATGTTACTGAAAATGCTTTCTTTTTGAATTTGTTCTTCTTGAATTTTTGTTTCTTTGGACAATCTTTTTTCATATGACCCTTTTTATGACATTCATAACATTCCATGACAGAAGATGATGGTTTATTGCTATTATTGTTATTAGAGTTATGTTTATAACTCTTGATCTTGTTATTCTTTTTGAGTTTCAAAAACTTTTTGAAATTTTTAGCAATAAATGCCATATCCTCTTCATCTGAATCTGAGTCATCTTTTTCTGCTTGAAATGCTAGATTCTTCTTATCATGTGCCTATACTTTCTTTGCCTGCAAATTCACTTCATATGACATTAGATTTCCTATTAACTCTTCTAGTTTCATAGTGGAAAGATCGTTTGCTTCTTCAATAGCTAAGACCTTTCTTTCCCATTCATCCGTTAAAGAGTTTGGGATTTTTGATACTATATCAAAATCAGAAAAAATTTCTCCTAGTCCTAATAATGAATGATAAGTATCTTGGAATCTGGAATACATATCATTAATGGACTCATTTTCTTTCATTTTAAAATTTTGAAATTGATTTTTAAGCTAGATATCCTGCTTTGTTTAACCTTGTTAGTACCTTCATGAGTTATTTTCAGTGTTCTCCATATTTCATATGCAGTATTGCACATGCTAACACGATTAAACTCATTCTTGTCCAAGGCACAAAACAACATATTCATAGCTTTAGCATTTGCAGTAGCATCTAATTTTTGTGTGTTTGAGCATGTAGAATATTCAGTTGTGGGTATATTATATTCAGATTGTGTGATATTCCATGAATAAAAACCATTTGCTTGCATATAAATTCTCATACGTGTAGCCCAATAAGTGTAATTCATGCCATTGAATAGTGGAGGTCGTGCAGTAGATTGACCTTCAATAAAACTAGTGTTAGTGACAGTGCTTGTGCTGGTATTGTTTTCCATATTAGCAAAAAAAATATCAAATAACTGTGTAACGGTTATAAGATGCCTTGCTCTGATACCAAATGAAAGTGACTACTATGCCGTATAGCTAAACTGTGTGGCTAGATATCACTTAGGATCGTGTAATATGGAATGTATTAAAATATAAATGCAAAAACATATAATAATAGTAAAGTAAATAAGAATAAGCACACCAAGAGTTTTTATATTGGTTCGAACTTCCCGTTCTACGTCCAGTCCCAGACTTCCCTCTGGAATTTCTCACAATAACCCCTCACTTAACCCGGAGGAATAGGTATACAACACTTGAGCAACCGATCAGGATTTTTCCGCCTCTAACAACCGAAAGAGGACTTTACCCGCTTGAACAACCGAACAGGACTTCAACACTTTCAATAAAATTGCTTTGACACTTTGTGTTCTTGATAACACTGAATTGTCTTTGATAGTACAACCTTCATATAATATTTTACTCAAGTATATATTGTGTGTATAAAGATTTAGAAAGGAAAATATTGCTTTGAATCGAAGAATAAGTTGATTGATTCAGAGATTCCAGCAATATATGTAAATTGTGATTGCTTTGTAGTATGCAAAGATAGTAGAGAATATGATCAGAAAGCAAATTGAAATTCGGTAAGTATAAAGTGTTTGGGAACATCTATTTATAGTAGACAGAGGGTTGCTGCCATTGGTGAAGACTTCTGACCAAAAGAAGCAACCATTCCCGTTCAGAGAAGGATCGCAACCTTTCGTAGAATGGAAATGTCTTTTCAAAATATGGCAGTTGCGTTCAGGTCAGTCGACTGGTCGAAAATGGTCAGTCGACTGAATTTGAAAATATAAACGTGTATACATATGTGCACAAGTTTAATAGGATGTTTATAGATATTCAGTCGGCTGGTCGATTTTGTTCAGTCGACTGAATTCTGTTGATAATCAAAAATCACCATAGCTCATTTGGTTAGAGCACTTGCCTTCTAAACTAGTTGCCCGGGTTCGAGCCCCGCTTCATGCATTTTTTGAAAACTTGATTTTAATTAAAATATGCATGCAAGTTTATTTGAATGTGAATGATGATTCTTGAGGAAAGATTTTAACAAAGCACTAAACTAGACTCTATATACATATATGAACCATACTTTGAGTCGTTGAGTACGGATGTTGTCGTAGTCGTAGATTCATGAATTGTTGTGTCTTGTCAGCAATCAAAACCTATGATCCAACATTCGATGTTCTAATGTCTTAATACTTCTTCCATCATCACATGTTGGCAGATAACAAATGTTGTCTCCATTGTTGTAAACATCTGTGTTAATTCTTCTCGTGTTACGTGTACTTATAGTAGTGGACGGGAAGGTCTTCTTATGGCAACATCATGTGCACTCTCATTTGTCACATTGACATTCTTATTTGATTGGTTCCAATTGTGTTCCTTGGACCTATGATCTGTAACAACTCTTCTTTGATAACAATGGTTTCGGGCTCTAGAATTCAATTAAATGCAGATTCCAGCCAAGTTCATCAGAATCAAGTCATTGGTTCGTCGTAGGAGATGGCGGAAGTGTCAAAGGAGTAGAAGTGTCAGAGATGGCAGAAGAACGAGTCAGAAGAGGGAGATAATGGAGTGTATCATTGTGTTCATACCTGTGCAACCTATGCATGTGCACACTGATACTCGAAGATACTACTGCATTGAGTTTTGTACAAGTGTGAGTTTAGGTTGATATGGATAAGGAGTGTAATGGGCTAGCCTGCTTATGGGTTTAGGGTTGTGTAATTGCATATGTGTTAACAATGCGTATAATTTCCTATACAAATGTAAATGTATCAGTGAATACAAATAAACTTCCATTTTCATCTCTTGTTGTATTCTTTTTCTTGCTTACTTCTTCCCCTCTGATCATATCTCCGACCACCCATTTCCTCTCTTTGATCAATTTCTTTTCTACCCAACTCTATTTCTTTAACTCCCTAAACCTCCTCTACCTCTCTTCTCATTCCTGCAACTTCCTTCTTCTTGCACATCCCCTCTCTACACAATTCTTACCCCATCATTAAACACGATTCCCTCCATCAATGATCCAGTTGCTAACAAAGTGGTATAATAATAATCTTCTGGGCATGTTTCAAACCTCCATCCTCCAACAACTCAACCATAGTCACTTCTAATCAAGATCGAGATGAAGCATGGAAAAGACAAGAGGAGATTAATAATCGAACAACATATTCTTTAAGAAATATGGAGCATGTTACCTAGAGATTAAGCACTAAATTTGAAGGCATGCACAATATTATAAACCACTCTTACTCATGACATGCATCAGATTAAGATCCAAACCACCCCAATAATCACAAATCCACCTCCAAACCATCAAGAACCTGTTCTTTCAAACCCCCATGCTACTACTTCATCATCTAACCTGCCACCAATAATTCCCACTAATCGAAGAAACCCCATTCCAATTCGAAGAATTGATGCTAACCCTGTAAACAACCTCCCTCAAATCCAACAACACCCTCAACTAAATAGACATCCACTACTACCCTCTCTAAAGCTTGACTTCCCAGTTTTTACCAGAGATGACATCATGTCTGAATAGGTTAGACAAGTAGAGCAATTCTTTAGGTTCCACCAAACTAAGGAGCAATCTTAGGTAGAAGTATCTTCTTTCTACTTCAAGACGGAAGCATTAAAGTGGTATAATTGGTACACCCGCAGCATACCTAACTATGGATCATTGAAAATATTTAAGGAAGAGGTATTGGTCAGACTTAATTCAGAAGACATGGAAAGATCATTTGAAACCCTTGCAAAACTCAAACAACATACAAAAGTGTTGTCTTATCTCAACAAGTTTGAAGGATCACAAGCAAAAACAGAAACTCTGGCACCTAAATTTCTGCTTGATAGATTTATTAGAGGACTCAAGGAAAAAAATTAGATAGGATGTCTTAACATCTAGAGCCGTGGATTTTAGAGAGTCAGTATCTTTAGCAAAGATGGTTGAAAGAAAATGGAATAACACCAAGAAATTTCATAAAACTTCTTATGCCTCTTTACCATCCTCAAGAAACAACAATATCCAAATTGTTCGCTACTCCAAGAACTGTACCAACACCCTTAATAATTCCAAACCTAAAGAGGGGTGGTTCTGTATTGGAAAATATGACCAGAAGTAAGGGTTTAACACCTAGTCAATTAATAGAAATAAGGAGACAGAATCTATGTTATGGCTGTAAAAAAATGGCATAAAAACCAAAAGTGTAAGAATCCACAATCTATGTTCTAGAAGGTATTATAACCCTTGATGACTTGGAAGAAATTGAAGAACCTGCTTTAGGGGAAGAAAATGAGGTGCGCAGTGAGGAACCCAAGGAAGAAACACTCTTGATAACCCTACAAGTTATGTGTGGCATTCCTGCACTATCTACTATCATGGTACAAGGGACCATAAGGGGAAAACCAGTGCAAGTTCTTATTGACTCTGGATCCACTCATAGCTTCATTGATGTATAACTTGCCCTTAAACTGAAGCTCAAGGTGGACGAATCGAAAATCTATGAAGTTATGGTAGCCAATGGAGAAAAATTAAAGGGATCAGGAATCTGCAACAATGTGATTCTCAAATGTCAGGGTTGCCAGATGCCAGTAGACTTGTTGTTATTGCCACTGGAAGGTTGCAAAATAGTATTTGGTGCTCAATGAATAAAGAAACCGGTGGAAGTCACATTAAACCTTGATAAACTCCAAGTCAAGTTCTCTTACAATAAGAAAAATTATGTGGCAAGGCATTAGACAGGAAAAAGCTAGAGTGGTCAGTAAGAAGGCAATAGATACTGAACATGCTCAAAGTTAACTAACCATGATGCTTTGTCCACCAATGGAGACTCACCCATTACTGAAGCAAGAAGCTATGCCAAACATCCCACCAGAAATTGAGAAACTTATGCAACAAAATATTGAAATCATTGACAATAGAATCATACTTCCTCCTAAAGGAATGCATGATCATAAAATACCATTAGTGCCGAGAGCAATGCTAGTATGCCTAAAGCCATATAGACTTGAATCATAAGACACTGCAACAGCTCCTAGTCTTCTCCTGTGGTAATGGTGGGACAAAAAGATGGAACTTGGAGGCTATGCATAGACTACAGAAGTCTAAACTCTCTAACAGTGAAAAATAAGTTTCCTATTCCATTAACCGACAATTTTTGATGAATTACATGGATCGAGATATTTTTCTAAGCTAGATCTTAAATCTGGTTATCACCAAATCAGAATGTATGAGCCTGATAAAATAGCTTTCAAAACAAATGATGGTCCATATGGGTTTATAGCAATGCCATTTGGATTGGTAAATGCCCCATCTACTTTCAATCCCTCCTGAAAGACATATTTAGACCATGTTTAAAAAAAATTGTATTGGTATTTTTTGATGATATACTAATTAGGTTAACCTTTTAGGTCTTGCAGCAAAATCAACCAGTGATCAAACTTTCCAAATGTAGCTTTGGAAATGAAACTATTGGATATTTGGACCATGTTATATCTGTTCAAGGCATTGCTGTGGATTCCTGTAAGGTGCAGGCAGTCATGGAATGGCCATTACCTAAGAGTTTAAAGAATATTCTGAATACCCAAGCTTACGTTAGTGATCCGATTTTTTGGATTATAAAAAACACACACATCCATTAAGCTTTCAGTATTGACTATAAAAAGCATCAATCAAGAAAACAAAAGAAAAACATGTCATAAATTTATATATTGAGCGAATTTACATCCTAACTAACCCAGACAACATTTGCTCGTAAATATACGCAGGAAACAGGCACCAATGTTTCACGTTGACATGCTCATGATCACTATAAACTTCAATTTCATCAAATATTATTTGCTTCCTATAATGAAGTAGAATAACATTACCAAGTTATGGTAGCAGGAAATCAGCTGGACTAGGAAATTCCTGCAAATACAACTCGCTATTTAACAAACTCAGTTACTTGCAAAGTTATTTCATTGCTTATTGCACTTCTTTTAAAACTCAGAATAGGCCTGTAGCAAAATGCAGCAATCAGTAATTCCAAGATGAAGATTCCCATACTAATCCAGATAAGCAATGTCCATTTCCATATCCACATTACCCTTTTCAGCGTGGTAGTAAACCCTGATTCCAGTTTCATATGCGCAGAGTAAATTTCAGGAATGCCAGCACCCGGAGCTTCATATTCTGCCCTCTGTTGCAGAACAACTCGTGTATGTGCAATTGCTTCTGTTTCTTCTATATATACCGGCATTCTTAAAATGAGGTCCTGAGACTCTAGTGAATAGCCAAATAATATGTAGCCACTCTTGATGAGAGTTTTAATATATTGAATAAGCGAGCTTTTGAACTGTATCATGCATGGATGACTTGAAATATGGATTACTTGACCTTCTCTTGATAAAAACTCCGCTTTAACCTGATGTTAATGAAAAACGACTGTTTGTGAAGAAAGTTAAATGCACACTGAAGATTCAGAAGAATTTTTTTACCTGAAAGACTCCGAGTTTCCAGTTATAATCAGACTCGGGCAAAGTCAAGACGATTGTTAGTATTAACTTACGGTTGTAAGGAAGAAAAGCATGATCAAGGCTAATAAGAGCATCAGGCTTAGCTTTTGTGTAATCGAAACTTAAATCTCTTTCTACCATTACTGGTTTTTCTACAATCTGTTGCATAATCATGATTCCAGCTACAAATGCTGTAACCAACAATGCTAAGAGAATAGAGAGCACGAATAAGGAGCTTAGTATTCTGTGAAAGGTTCTTCTTGCTATATTTTCTGAACTCTTGTACCTTCTCTGCAGTTTATGGCTGATTTTATACAATAGGCTACATGAAATCCATATAATACTTTTCATTACAACATCTCTGAAATATAGCAAGGTCACAAAAAACTGATTCGAGATCCATATAGGGAATGTGATAGGGATGATAAGAAGGTTAATCTGAAACAGTAGTAGTTTGATTGCCAAACCTGAATGCAACCATGAAAGAATCATTAAATTATTGATAAGAATGATCAACTAATTGTGTACTTTAATAACTTGAAAATGTCAATCAATCAATTAATCAAACGACTAAGCGGCATTTTTCATAATTTGCCTGCCTTTGATCTAAACGCAGAAATCACAGAACTCAGTACAACTAATTACAACAAATGAACATATATATATACCATGCTAACCTGCTAGGAAGAAAACTAGATTCCAAAATGCAGAACCATGTCGATCAATTATGTTCGTATTTTTAATCTTTTCATCTTCATGTCTGTAAGGCCAGTTTATGTCTGTTGCTTCCTTATTTGAACAAGGGTCTGAAGAAGATGCAGTAGAAAAGGAGTCCATTTTTATTGATTTTTCCTGATCGATTGTTAATATTAATGAATGGGGAGAATGAAGAAATAAGGGCATTATTAGAGCTTCCATTGCTCGAGATAATGATAAACAAGATGGGGAATAAAGAAGAAGAGTTAGAATCTCGAGGGTTCGTGGATAGGGTTGTGTTTATCCTTTGATTAAAACACTGAACGCCAAGTGGTGAATACTTAAAAGTTTTAGTTGTTTACACTCTGAATGCTTTTGTAAATCTTCTTTGATAGTTGACTTGAAACGCAATTTTTTGTGAACTTTTCAAAAAACTCTTTACTCATGTATAATTCAAGTATTATGGGAAATTAATTTAAAGGACAAAGATTTGTATATTTTTTGCCTCAAGGACAATCTCAATATTTTTACCATAAGGACAAACATTTTTCTAAAAATTGTTCATAAGAACAAACATTTTCCAAAATTATTCATAAGGACAACAAAACTGCTATCAAGCTAAAAACTGATACCTAAAAACTGCTACCGGTAACTACAAACTGATATCTAAAAACTGTTATCAATAACTAAAAACTGATACCTAAAGAAAGTTGTCCTTCGGGATAAAATATTGAAGGCCTGTCCTTGAGGCAAAAACGTTGAGAAATTTTGTCCTTGACAATAATTTCCTGAAGTATTATCTATATTATTATTTTTACAACCACCTAAAACAAAAGGTAATTTATGTTATTTCTAATCAATTATTTCTACGATGGACTGAAACAATTCAAACTAAATTAAACTTAAATATTTTAATGAATATATTTCTAGGTTTGCATGTTTACTAAAATGAGAATAGGTTAAATACGGACATCAAATAATAAAAGATTCTTCTAGATAATTCAACACACCTTTAAAATACGCACATCAAATAATATTCTAGATAATTCAACACATCTTTAATAATAGTTATAATACACTTGATGTCACGTATTTTTGGTATTAGCATAAACTATAAAAAAATGCTCATTTATCTTAATATCACTTAAAAATTGGATCCAACTTCTATAACATCCCAAATTTTTGATAACATTATTCAGAAGATTTAATTAAATAAATTAAATAGAATAATGATGATAAGGAGATTGAGATTTGATTAAAATATTTATAGGGTCGTGCTTATTAACAAAGTAAATGGGCTTTAAATTGGTTTAAAGGTTAATTAAATTATACATGGGCATATTAGTAAATTAGCCAGCTAATTATACACGGCTATAACTTCTCATTTTGTCCATTCACATTCATTTTATTTCTCAAATCAAAATAAACGCAAGATCCCTAATAGAGCCCGCAATTAACAAAGGAGAAGAGGAATTTTAATCAAAAAGTTAAAGATCAAAAGCTAGGGAGGATTAATCAACAACAAATCTCAAATTCCTTATCAAGTTTAAGGTGAATAATAATCCTTCTGCCATCTCTATTTTGTTCTATGATTATATGGTTTCAGATTTATGAATTAGATTCATTTTGTGATAAAATGGATGATGATATGCTTGAATTATATTATGATGATTTGTTTTATTCATAAGCACATGAATTTGTACGGTTTTAGTATAAACCGAGAATATATGATTTCAGATTGCCATGGAAATTTTTTATGTTAAATAAAACATGATTTTGGAGATGGGTTTTAATTTTTAGAATTTTTCAAGTTATGGAAATTTTATATGAATTTTTGATGAAAGATATGATATAGTTGGGTTTAAAATTTATTTCGAGAATTTCAAGAAGAAATTGGGTCTAAAATTTTAATATGTTTGATTACATGATGAAATCGATTTTTTATGATTTTTGGGGATTTTTCCCAGTTGATTTATTTAGGCGAATAAATTATTTTAAAAGAAGGGCTTTTTTGCAAAATGTTGGTTTTTGTTATATGGAAAGGTTTTAACGTTACAATCCTTTGATATTGGATCTGAATAAATGCGGTAGTTTTAGATGTAAAGTAATTTAAAAGTTTTCTGACAGCCAATCAGTGTTTTACAAATAGGCAAGTTGTTAAAGAGAAATTACTAAAGTTGTTATAATTCAGCCTTTAAATCAGAAAAGGGTGTTCCGCCTCTGTTAGTAAGAACCTTCCGACCCCATTGACTCCGCCGAAACCAACGCAGTCGAAACCACTATAGTTGAAACCAATACACATGATATCACTTAGGTGGTATGTAGTGGATTGGAAGGAAGGCCGAAGTCATGGTGTCGAAAGGGGTAGCCTCCGATGGGGTCGAAACCCTGATTTGTTTTCAAAAGTTAAAGTCTTGCCTAGTTTTACCTAAAGCTTTTGACACAGTTGAAAGATATGCTTTCGAAAAGGTTTTATAATTAGCTTTCGAAGAAGGTTGTCATGTTGTGTTAGAATATTTGATTTCGAAGGAATACCTTTTTCCTTTAAATAATTGCTTTCAAAAGGGTAGGGTTCGTCTCAGTCGAAACCAAGCTGCTAATCCCCTCTCGACTACACTGAAGTCATCTATGTTGTCGAAGGGGTTACTTCCGTTTTAACCTAAACGTTTTTCCTGAATGTTTTCGAAGGGTTTGGGGCTTCGAAGGAGATGGAGTCAAAAGGGGGTTTCGACTCAGACCTTCGAAGTTTTGATTTTTAAAGTCTTTTACTTTCGACTAAGATGGTTCCGACACCATCAATTTTCCCCCAAACTAATTTTTATTAGTTTCGAAAGAGATACTTTCATACATAACCAATTTGACCCAAATTGTAACGACCCGTATTTTTAACACTTTAAAAATACGAATAAAAATAAAAAATTTGGATAAAAAACCCGAAGGAAATAAAATTTTGTGTTGTTAAATGTGAATTACAAGTTAAAATGCAAAACTGAATTCTGAAATAACTTATTTGTAAATTAAATATGGATGTTAACTTGTATTGAATGTAAATAATGAATTGAATTTGATGGTAAACCAAATTGGTTATGATTGTAAACAAAGAATAAATAAAATGGTAGATTTAATAGTGGAAGTTTATGTTATTGAAACTAATATAAATAAATGTAACTTAATATTATAGTTGATTGAAATCAGATAATAACTGAAACTGTAATTTGATAAAGATGTTAATTTGTAATTGAACGTAAGTAAAGATTTAAATTTGAGTGTAACAAGTAATTGAAAACGAATTGAATTTGATTGTAAACAACAAAATAAATAAAATGTTGCATTTAATATTGAAGTTATAATATTGAAATCAACGTAAATGAATGTAATTTAATATTACTGTGAATTTAAATAAGATGATAGCTGAAGAAAATGAAAGTAAATGAATTATAAACTATTGATAATAATGTATAAGTAAATGGTTGATTCAATAATGAAAGTGTAAATCGAAATAAAAGAATTCAATTGGAATTAAATAACTTGAATTTAAATTACAATATAATTGAACGCTGAATCTAATATAATCTTTTATACTAGATTTATAATGGAAAACTGCATTGTAAAAGATTGTTAATTACTGTGAAATAAAAAATGAAATTTGTGAACAATTGAAATTTGATTTGAAAGTTAATAACTTAAAATTGGGAATTTTATATTGAAATTAAACTGTAGAAATAGCCATTTTTACAACTGTCTCGGATTTCGACGAAACCAGTTTCATCGGATCTGTAAAGTGAATTATTGTAAGGTTTCAATTTTCGTAGCAATCGGACTTGTCGTTGGGCCATGCGAGCTTGAAACGCGTAGAAATTTAATGTCGAATTTAATTAAAATAATCGACTTCAAAAGCTATCTTCCACATACGATTGAATTAGGCCTTGGGACTAGTTCCATTGCGTTCGGAATGTGGGTAAAACCTTATAAACGCCTGGTGGCACGTCTCGATTGGAGTTCGGATGATTTTGGACCTACCTTTATAAATACACTTGCAAACTGAGACAGTTTTATCATTATTTCATTTCAGAAACCCTAATTTAAAACCATGGCCGCCACCTATTCCATGGCCAGAAATTGTCGATCTTCTTTCCTTAATATCTCTCAATCCGTTCAACGAAATCGAAAAATTCCAAAAGCAAAAGTGTAGATCTCGACGAGCTCTTCAAATCCATACGGTTGATTCGTGCTAATTCGTCATGGAATGGTCCAGATATGGCTTTGAAATCGTTCGTATTTTCACGTTTTTCGAGAAAACGGCGGCGACTGGTGATGCACGACTTCTGGCGTTGGTGGCTCTCCTGGAGGCGCTCGCGTTGGGACGTCCTGATCGAGGTTTGGTCGTGTATATTGGCGTGCGTATGGAAGAAAGCGTGCGTGCGTTCGTTCTGCAAGTGCTGTGCGTGTTCTGCAAGTGCTGTGAGTGCTTGGAAGATGATGACGTGGCATATATTTGGGTGAGAATGTGTTCTTTGTTTTATTTTTATTTTTTTTATTTTGATTTCAACTCGCAATTATCGCTATAACTTCTACATACGAACTCCAATTCACGCGCGGTTTTTTACTTTAGGATCGTATCTGAATTCCGGACATTTCAGCGCAAGTTTCGTTCAGATCTGAGACTGTGAAATTTTGGGCCTTATTAGCGGGCTTTGAATCAAAGGTGAGTGTTTATACGCTCACAATTGACTAAAATAATTTTTGCTAGTTAAATTTATATTCTGAAGTGATATGAAATTTATTGGCTGTTGTTTGGTAGGTTTAATTATCATCTGTATTGATATATGAATTAATTGGTAGAATTTAAATTGACCGTTAAAATAAATTTAAATTTAAATTGGCAGTATATTACTCGATATTGATAATTATAAAATTGTTGTGAATGCTATTGGCTTTATGGTTGATTGGTTGTGATGGATGCTATTGGTCGATATTGGTTGTTTATTTATTTTGATATATCATGCTATCATCATGTATATTGTTTATTGCATATAAACTGTAAACTGAATCATTTCGAATAAATTAAGAAATAGGTTGAAATGATATACCTATGACATCTATTTGGATTGAAATGATATATATCCATCCTTGAAATTAAAATTGAAATAATTATCCACTTGGCTAAAGGTTAGAAAATTATATACGGACACCGGGTTGATTAAATTAAATGATTTTAAAAAGTTGTTTTGAAATTATTTAAATGAATTGATTTTAAGAATAAAATCCAATTTATGGAAATTGAATTATTTTGAATTGAAGCTCGAGATGTTGGAATTTAAACTTGGTAAATGAAATTTTTTAATTATTTGAAGTTTAGATTTTAAGTAAAATTTTTGAAATACGGCGTAAATTTTCGAAAGTTGATTTGTTTTAAAAGATTGGACTTTTAGTCGAACTCTTAATATTTCTAGGAAAATTTATATGAAATGATATTTCAAGTTCGAGTTTGGAATTGAAATTCAATTTGAAATTGAGATTTAATTAATTTGGAATTTAATTGAAATTCAAAGAAATTTGTGAATTGGACGAAATCGAAACTATTGAATTAAATTTGAAGATAAAATTGATTTGAATAGGATTTGAACTGAAATCGATTTGGAATGTAATACTTAAATGAATTCTTGAAATCCGAATGTTAATCTAAGTTTATTGAATTGGAATTGTTCCAGAGATTAAGTAAACTACGTAATACGAATGTTTAATTTGAAGTATATTCTAAATTTGAATACGAAATGGTTTTAAAGCGAATCTTATAATCTTATATAAATATATGAACTGTTTTGAAATGTGAAATATTTAAAGTTTCGAAATATATTGGAAGTGAAATTGTTTATTTTGTGGTTCAAATATGTATTTGAAATTGATAATTTGAAATGGTTTATTGAGAAGCTGAATCGAGTTGAAATTGATGGTTTGAAATTTGATTAAATTTTAATTTTGGAATTCGAGTTTATGTGAATCGAAATGAGATATTTGAGGCGAAAATGATATTGAAATTCGAAATGAGATATTTAGGCGAAAATGATTTTGAAATCGAAATGAGATATTTAGGCGAAAATGATTTTGAAATCGAAATGAGATATTGAGGCGGAAAATGATTTTGAAATCGAAACGAGATATTGGGGCGAAAAATGATTTTGAAATCGAAACGAGATATTGAGGCGAAAAATGATTTTGAAATCGAAAAGAGGTATTGAGGTGAAAAATGATTTTGAAATCGAAATGAGATATTGAGGCGAAAAATGATTTTGAAATCGAAATGAGATATTGAGGCGAAAAATGATTTTGAAATCGAAATGAGATATTGAGGCGAAAAATGATTTTGAAACGGAATCTTACATCTTGAATAGATATGATGATATTTGAAATGGATTTGATTTTGAAGCGAATATGATATTTTGATATCAATTATGAATCGATTTGAAAATGTAAAAGAGCCACCGGTGTAATAATACGTAGTTATTAAAGAGACCGGGATCGGATATGAACATACACTCTGTCGATATCGAAAACCACTTTAATAACTAGTATACGCGGAGTGTTGATCCAGAACAAAGTGGATGGTTTGGTGAACGCGTTGACTGAAGAAAGAGAACGATATTGGATGACCCCTGACATGACTAAAATAGGAGCCGCGTCGGGCCATTGAGGTTCGCCACCTCTAGCGGACACACTTCTTCGTTACCATATCTATTACTGTTGTGATTCGATTTGGGTGCACCCCTCGATTTTGGGAGTGTTGTTTCGCGGTGTTGGGGTAGTAGCTGCTATGCCCAACATCAGTCCGGATCACGCAACTACTAGTATCCTAATTGGTATCGCCTCATGTACCTTGTCATACTGATTATCCTATTCGCGACCACTACGTTTTGTACCTTTAGTATATGGATTGCCCTCTGGTGACTTCCGGTTTTGGGGAAACTACGGTCTTGTATATGCTCTTGGGAATAAAAATGTGTTAAGGGTGGAATGGGCCATGGCTTAACGCTAGTTTGATATTTTACTTTATGATAGACATTATTGTATATAGCGTATTCTATTACATAGTAGATAGTTTAACAGATCCTTAGGAGATGGAAATCCCGAATATCTCTTAAGTTAATGCACGCACGTTAAACACTGGATAGGAGGTGTCTAAAACCCGTAAACATCTCCGACGCCGTCACACTCATATTTACTTATTCGATTTAACTTACATGAAATATTTTAGTCCTGACTCGAGTGTTTTGCCTTTTCATTACACTCGGGTCAGCCTCAGCATTTCAGATTAGGTTGAAGGTATATTCTGGAGGACGAAGACGGAGTTTGGTATTACATCATTTGTATTCTACTACTGTATTATTTTTCCGCTGCATTGTTGTTTTATCTTTGATATGTATGTAACTCTGATTTATGATGTATAATAATAATCAAAAATATTTATTTAACAGCTTCATGAACTGTTATTTTATTATTATATCTTGTTCCTTCCGCTGCGAGATTCTGTGTTTGTTTCTATGCTTTCTTATCTATTTCTTATTTACCCCAATAACTATCTGTATTTTAGATTGTTTGAGTCGGCATGTGTGTATGTTTTGTCGACTTGAACGGTCAAAAATTCGGGTTGTTACACAAATGATGTTTTTAAAGAGTAAACCCAATAATTTTGAAAGGGGTACTTTCATTTGTTTCGAAGCTCCATATTTTAAAAATAATTTAATACCATCGAAAGGTATAATATGTTTCGAAAGAGAATGTGTATTAAGGGTTTTGAAAGGTATGTATACAATGTTTTGAAAAGAGGTCTTTGCTTTCGAAGTGGCTATCCAGAGGTTTCGAAAGAGATGTTTTTATGGTTTCAAAACATAAACCCAATCTCAATTTAAAGTAATAACCATGGCATGAATAAAGATTTTGAAATGTTATTCACATTGTTATTAACCCATAACTGTATTTTGGGGAAATGACAGAATAACCAGTTAGATTAACCCAGTGGTGAATATAACTTAATAGATGTTAAAATTTTAATTAAAGATATTGGCAAGGGCCAATAGGTTTGCAGTAAGCCCATGAAAACTATATGATATTGGCAGGCGTCAATAGGTTCATAGTCAGTCCATGAAAACTATGATTTGATACTGGTAGGGACCAGTAGGTTTGTAGTTAGCCCATGGAAACTATATCCGGATTAAGATATTGGTAGTCAGCTAATAGGTTCCTAGTTAGTCCATGAAAACTAGGATAAGAAATAAGATATTGGAGTTACTAATATGCTCTTAGTGATCCCATGAAAACTAAGTAATTGGACAGATAGTCCTTAACATTTAACAGGTTAATAGTAACCCTAGAAACTATAATTGAGACAAATAGTCAGAATGAATGGGGATAGATAATCCAGAATTGATTTTTTTTGCATATCATCATAATGTTTTGAAATACTATGTTTTAACCATTCTGCATGCAGAAGCATAGTATATGGTTTTATAAATGTTTTAGGATACTAGTGAGGGGAAAACCCGTTTCGCTAAGCGGCGTGGTCTCACTAGATATCTAAATGGTTTGAGATGGTAAATTATTATTCATACCAGGTTTTATGTCTGGCTCGAAGTTTTTGTTCTCCCCTTAAACTCTCGGGTACTCAATTGATTTTGAGTAGGTTGAGAGTTAAGGTGTAACACTCCTAATTTTTTATAACATTATTCAGGAGATTTAATTGGACAAATTAAATAGAATAATGTAAGTGATAAGGTGATTGAGACTTGAATTAATTAATTAAGACCGAGCCTAATGAACTAATTAATGGGCTTAAAATGGGTTTTGGTTAATTAAGTCACATAAGGGTATATTGGGAATTTCCGCCCCTAACTTCCACCCTTATATATATATATATTTCGTTCCCACCTTCTTACTTCCCATTCACGTCATTTTAAAACGCATACAAAATAAAGAGGAATGGCCGGCCATTAAGAGATCAAGAGAAATTCAAATAAAAGCTAGAGATTCAAGCTTAGGGGAAATCAATCTCAATCTAATCTCCTTGTCTAGAGCAAGATGAATAATAATTTCATCTCTATTTTGGTTTAAATCATATATTTTCGAATTTTAAGGGATAAATTCGTTTTTATGATATATTGGATGATGATATACTTGATTTAAGATTTGTTTGATTTAAACAAGATGGTTTAAAGGAGTTTTATACGGTTTTAGATCAAAACCGAGATTTAAAGTTGTTTAAATGCCATGGGAAAATTTTATGTTATGAGAAACATGATTTTGGAGTTGGGTTTCAATTTTTGGAATTTTCCAAGCTATGAAATGATTATTATGAATTTTCAAAGGAAAATATGGTTATTTGGGTTTATAATTTATTTTGGAAAATATTTTAAGAATTTGGGTCTGGAATTTTGATATGTTAGATAACATGATTAAACTGAATTTCTAGAATTTTTGGGGATTTTTCCAAAGTTATTTACTATGCAAAATAAATTATTTTAGAAGACGGACTTCTTTGCAAAAATTGGAAGGGCTAGTTTGATTAACTAAACCATGGTTTAGATCTGGATTAGTGGCAGTTATTTTTGAAAAAAAGATTTGAAAAAGTTAAGGTAACCTATCTGGTGTTGATACGTGGCAGGTTAGTAAGAGAAAAGTTTACTTACACAAGAATTAAACCTAACTTGTTCAGAAAAGTGGTTCCGCCTACTTAGGAAAGTGTCTTTCGACACAGTAGCTACCGCCTTCATCCTTGTCGAAACCAACTATGTCAAAACCAATACAAAGGTATCATCATGATGGTACGTATTGGATTGGAGATAGGCGGAAGGTAGGGTTTCGAAAGCATAGCTTCCAAAGGGATTGAAATCTTGGTTTGTTTTTCAAAGAAAAGCGCCTGCCTATGTTTTGTTTTAAGCCTTCGACAGAGTCGAAGCACAAGGTTTCAAAAGAATTTTTAAAGGGTTTCGAAAGGGGTTGTTATTAACTTATAATTGCTTTCGACTGGGTTCCTTACTTATAACAGAATGTTTTGAAAGAAGGGGTTCCGACCTTGTCGAGACCCTGCTGCTGTTTTATTGCCTTTCGATGGTGTTGAAGATATTAATGCTATTGGAAGGTACTTTGTTTTATAAAGTTTAAGCCTTTCCTAAAGATTTCGAAAGGGGTTTCGAAGGTGATGGTTTCGAAAGGAGTTTCGACTCCAACCTTCCAATGTTTTACCTAGATGTTTTATGCTTTCGAAAGAGCTAGTGCCGACACCATCATGTTTCCCCAATGTTTTATAAATGATAAAGGATGGTTTCAAAATAGATGCTTTTGCATATATTCACTTTGACCTAAATAATGTTTAAAGTATAAATCCAATGCTTTCGAAAGGGGTACTTTCAATGTTTTCGGAAGGGTTACTTCCATAGTGTCGAAAGGGGTACTTTCAACTGGTTTTGAAGCCAAAGCTTCTAAAGTTATATGCTAATACTTTAATATATTCGAAAGTTTTCGAAAGGTAGAATTTAAAGTATTATAAGGCAGGAGCCTACTGTTTTTAAGAGCTTTCAAAGGAGGTTATCCTATAAAGTTGAAAGCTAGGTTTCGTAGGTATCGAAAGGTATTTATGACCTAAACTCTATTTTTGAAGTAAAAACTCATGGCTATATTAAAGGAGTTTTATAATGGTTTTAAGAAGAAGTTATCTTTGATAAAGAAATAGGTTAAGGGGATTAACCAAGTTATATATTAAACCCACAGGAGTGGTATTGCTATGTTTTATATTTCTTCTTCTAATATGAATATATTCACTTTATAATGGACACATAACTGCATTTTGGGGATAAAGGGTAGGAGAACCAGTTAGGTTAACCCAGTAGTGAATATAAATTGAATAAACTTTTGAATGAGTAGAATTGCATCCAGGAGGTTAGGAAGACCGGAATATAGGATGCTAAAATATAAAGGAAAGATATTGGCAAGGGCCAATAGGTTTACAGAAAGCCCATGAAAACTGTATGATATTAGCAGGGGCCAATAGGTTCATAGTTAGCCCATGAAAACTATGTATAAGAGAAGATGTCAAATAGGCAGGTTCACAGTTAGCCCATGAAAACTATATGAGAAGGAAGGTGTCAGATAGACAGGTTCATAATAAGCCAATGAAAACTATGATTGGATACTGGTAGGGGCAGTAGGTTTGTAGTTAGCCCATGAAAACTATATTCGGATGAAATATTGACAGATGTCAATAGCTTCTTAGTTAACTCATGAAAACAAGGATAAGAAGAAAAGATGTTGGGGTTACCAATAGGTTCCTAGTCAACCCATGAAAACTAGGATAAGAGTAATAGTGGAGTTAACAATAGGTTCTTAGCGATCCCATGAAAACTATGTAATTGGATTGGGAGTCCTTAAATGTTTAATCGGTTATTAGTCAACCCATGAAAACTAATAGGTTAATAGTAATCCTAGAAACTATAAATTGAGACAGATAGTCTAAATTGAATGGGGATGGGTAATCCAGAATTAATTCAATTGTTTTGGATATCATCATATTATACGGTTTTGAATTGTTTTAACCATTGTGGATGCAGGAAGCATAATATATAATTTTATAAAGGTTTTGAGATACTAGTGAGGGGAAACCCATTTCGCTAAGCGGTGTGATCTAACTACATATCTAAATGATTTGAGATGGTAGATTATAATAATACCAGGCTTTATGTCTGATTCGAAGTTTATGCTTTCCCCTTAAACTCTCGGGTACTCAATTGATTTGAGTAGTTTGAAAGTTGAGGTTTTCAGGTACCTCTTAAGACGAATAAGCTTCCGGAGACGTGTAGGAGGCATGATGGCTATTTATAGTTCTCTTCCCTTCTGATTCCGATGTGTTGTTTGTAATGGCAATGTTGTTATATTACCTGCATATACTCTGATCATCCCGGGGACATCTTCATATGTCGCTCTGGGCGTATGTTGTATTAAATATATTTTCCCTGAACGTGATTTGCGAATGTGGGATTATGTAATGAATTGGAAATGTTTTGATATGGAATGTGATTTTGTTGAAGTTTAAATTTTTCCATCTTCATGTGTTTCTGTGTATCAATGAATCTAACACCGCCTTATTTGGTCGTCGAGGATTAATAAATATGGAGGACTGCAGCTTCCGCAGCCGTTAGTTTTGGGCCTCCAAGTAGGGGGGTGTTACATAAGGTTTCCAGGTGTTCTTTTAGACGAATAAAGCTTCCAAGGACGTGCAAGAGGCAAGATTGTTATTAGAGTTCTTTTATTTCTGTTGTGTGTTTTGTTTGTAAAGGCAAATCATTTTCTTGCCTATCTATATACTCTGATCTACCAAGGGGGCATCTTCATATGTCGTTTTTAGCGTATTTTGTAATAATTATATGTTATCTAAACGTGGTCTGCGAATTGGGATTATGTAATCAATTTGGAATATTTTGAAATGGAGTGTGGAATTTATTTGCTGTTTAATTTTTTTCCATATTCTTGCGTTTCTATGTATCAATGTATCTAATGTCGCCGTATTTGGTCGCCGAGGATTAATAACTATGGATGACTACAACATCCGTAGCCGTTAGTTTTGGGCCTCCAAGTAGGGGGATGTTACAACTTCTTTTATAAATTCAAAATTCCCCTCTATAAATATTATCAAATCTTAATATCCCTTAAATATAGGATCTAATAAATAAACCTCCATAAATATTATTAAATCTTAGTGTAGCTTAAATATAGTATGCAACAAATAAATTTTCTTTACAAATTCAAAACTTCTCTTTACAAATATTACCAAATTTTAATACCACTTAAAATAAGATCTAACAAATTAACTTCTTTTACAGATTAATAAAAATAAAAATTCAAACTATCCCCGATGTAGATGTTTCAAATAAGATAGAATCAAAAGAACAAAAATTCAATCTAACAACAAATAAGCTTTTTGAACATGTTAAACATATTCATTTTACAGAAAAACAATTTACACGTAAAGCGCATGTCATCATCACGCGTGAAGCGCATGCCGTAACGCTCGTATAAATTACTACTTTGACGTTATTAACCCTCAAAGTTAAAATTAATTATTATGCAGTGCAACTGTCTTATAGAACACACTTAAACATCTTATTTTATATCTTATATTTATATACAAATAAAAAAACAACAAACGCTCATGTGTGCAAGTATTACAAAATCTACAAAACACGTCGAAAATAGAAAATTTGATGATGTAAATATATTTTATAATAAATTGATCGAGAAGAAAGTATTTCATTATAATAAAATTGAAGTTTATTTGTGTTTGGATTATCAATTAATGTTCTCAGCATTATTCAAATATACATGTTCAATGTGTTAAAACAAGTTATTATAAAAATAATAGGCGATTTTGTCTAACTTTTCACAATTTTGTAATATGTTGATTTCCTGCATACGTATTGCAGATTTTGTTTAAGTTTTCATTTACCTTAAATAAATTAATACTGTTTGGTTTATTGAAATTATTTATTTATAATTTTTTCAAATCTGCATAACATATTTCAATTTATTTATTTTTTCGTTTTCATTCTTATTAACTGGTTTATAAATTATTATATTTTTACTTCAATTGTTAGCATATGTCGCGGTAGGTTGACATTAATTTTTTTCGTTGCTAGTTTTAGTATATTCGTTTCTAGTGATTCGAAACTACACTACAAAATTAAAATTAAATAAAATGAAAAAAATCACCAACTGAAAACAAAACTTATGTTATTTTCTAACTTTTCTAATGGTTTGACAAAATTAAAAAAATTATAAAATAATTACATATTATGTTGGATATGAGTATAATTAGAAAATATGGTGTAATAAGTGATCAACACTTACAATAAGCATTAAAATTTTGCATTTTCAATTAAGTGAATGGAAGAGCTTAATAAAAGAACTTATTTGAAACAAGCTAACGATCACTTTTCACTTATTTAATTAAGTATTCAGTACCTTTTTTTCTAAAACAAACACAGCCCTAGTCTGAAGAAAAAAGTTGGGAACAATTTTGACCTGAAGGATATAAATTTTTATGTTTTGTCTAAAGGATAATAGAATGATATATTGATATAGCATTACACATATATAATGCAATATTCTTATAAAATTACATATATAGCATTGTACATACATGTAAAATCTTTTAAGGGTAAGTATCTTTTTTCATTTCATAATTTTATCTCCTTGACCCAAAGCTGCTTAGCTCATATTTTAGTACTACATATTGTTAATTGGGTTTTTATCCCAACAGAATTCAAAAGGAGTTAAAACATTCAGATTAAGTCAGAATGACTCAAAACTTGATCCGAAGGCCTAAAAGTATAGGACAAAAAAACATAAGAAGTTTGGCCCAGAATTACGCTAACTATTCGAATCGGTACCGATCCGATCCAATTGGATCGGTACTGATCTGAAATGTTGGCTCGCGGTTCCTTTTAACCACTCGCATTGCATTCATATGCCTCTACTAAGCTCACCTATCAAGTTTGGTAACATTGCGAGCAACCTAGTTCAAGAAGTGAAGACTCATTTGATCCATTCAAATATCTACTTGCTTTTGGACTAGAGAAACTTAAAATGGACCTACAGAACTCATATGGACTTAAATTGATTTGAAATTTTAAGGAGACACTTAGAAGACATAAAAGAAGGCTAACACCAAAAATGAAGTCATTTGGCCAAGCGAATTTGGATCGGCACCGATCCAACTCTCGTGCGATCCATTTAGGTTACGCCCCACCACTAGCGATCCATAGTGTAGGTTCCATACATCCTCTACAAGCTACCTGCAAAGTTTCGGCTGATTTCAATAAGTATCTTGCGAGTTATGGATGGATCTCCTCTAAATTGAGCCAGTTTGACGAATCAGGTCTAACCCACCTAAGATGGGCCCCACCTTATGAGGTCCGATTTGGAGGCTCTCCTAGTCATGTACATTGCATGTATAAAGTTTCACATCATTTGGTTAAGTATTGAGTGAGTTATGGCTGGATCTTCTACGACCCAAAAGAAAAGATTCAAAATAAGCTAAGTGTTTGGATCATCGCCGATCCGACTCAATTGGATCATCGCTGATCCAAATACTTAGCTCGGATCCACCTAAGATCCTATTTGGAGACTTTCCTACTCATGTACATTGCATGTATTAAGTTTCATGTCATTTGGTGAAGTATTGAGTGAGTTATGCATGGATCTTCTACGAAGGGATGGATTGGATGATCTATGAAGATGGATGATCAAACCAACTCCAAACGACTTGATATTCGGATAAGACATTCAACTATGGGATAGGAAGATAACCAAACTGAGAAGACTCAAAAATTGCACAACTTTTTGAATCGGTACCGATCCGAAAAATTATCTCCAAACACTCCCAAACTTCTTGAGCGACCTCTGTATGATGACTACAGACTTTTGGGAAATTGGCTATGGCCCAAGTACTCTCTAACCCCTATAAATACCATCCAATCTGCAATAGTAAAGGGGATCTAACCTCCGCTGTTATTTCTTCACTCTTCTTCTCCCACACAACAGCCATTAAGCGACAATTAAGATCCTCCTTTTGTATCTAACAATGGTGGCTTGGTCTAATCTTGGAAAAGAGAATTATAATAGCAGTTGATCGGTAAAAGAATCTATAAAGTGGACGTAAGCTTCATTAAAAACCGAACCACTATAAAAATCTCTTGTTTATCTACCTTATATGTTGTTTACTCTTGCTTTTTCTATTTTATTTTCCTTGATAAACAGGGCTGGTACTTTCACACTCAAACTAGGGTGTTAATCCATTTTTTGGGTTAACATTTTGATGCTTTCACTGAGTCTTGAACGAGATCTGAAGAATTGAAGTTTGAATCTAAGATTTAGAAAAGATGAGTAGGCTTAATACTAGACTTAGAGCTGTAACAAGTCAACCGGAGCCTGGGGGGGAGCCAGAGGATGTCCTCGAATTCTCATCAACCCAACCATGTGACTAGAGAGGAGATGGAAAGGATAATGAAAGAGATGCAGGGCGGGATCTTAGCTAGCCAACGGGAGATGATGAACTGCTTCTTCTAGAGGATGGAGCAGTAAGGGATGGCTAGATCTGCAGGGAATAGGAATTAAATTCCAGGGAACAACACAGGAGCTGCTGGAGTTGGATTGGAACAAGATGGAGCCTTGCCCCTACGCCCAGAGCAAGCGATACTTGGAGGCAACGCTAGAAGCAACAATAGGACCCAATGTAGGAGCATTTGGAGTTAGAGCAAAACAAACTGAAATATTGCCCGCACGACTAGGGGGAACGATAGATTTGAATCTAGGATGAGCTCTAACGCCTAGAACGGGTGATGTTAGAGCTAGAGTAGCAAATCAGAGTACGAACACATGACCGCATGAGCCGAAACCAGAAGCCCACAGTTGGATCAGGAGGCAGGTTCATCCCTTACTCGCTGGCTTCTGCTTTTGCTCATGCCACTTACAAGTGTATGGGATCCTGAACGGTCCCTAGGCACGCTCTAAGTCGGATGCCTAAGACGATTACTTAGGACAACAATGACCCCATACCGCTTAGACGTGTGTAAACCTAGATTGGTTCTTAGTCGCTCTTTGAGTCGGATATCTGGGATGATTGCTTAGGATAATAAACTCAAGACCGCTTGGACGTGCACAAAACCTAGATTGGTCCCTTGCCATGCTCTAAGTCGGATGTCTGGGATAAACAATCAGGATTTCTGCTTATTTTCTTTGATTTGAAATTCGAATTTTTTAAAATCCATAGTAAATGTGATGACTGATTTTGAACGCCATAGAGTCCCGAACGGAGAGACGGTACCGGAGTGCAAGGTGCAAGTCCCCTTGCCGAAGAGCAAGTGGATGGACTTGTACGATATCGAACGCCATAGTGTCCCAACCAAAGAGACAGGACCGGAGTGCAAGAAGTAAGTCCCCTCACCGGAGACTGAGCAGATAGGCTTACTTAATCCCCCTTAACTTAATAAGAAAATTATCTAGAGAGATCATCCCCCAGAACTAAAACAACAAACGATTCGGAGAGATTGTCCCCTAAACTAAACATTAAACGATCCGGAGAGATCGTGCATTAAACTTAAACAGTCCAGAGTGGTCGAACTTTAAAACAGATTTGATTTAATAAAAGGATTTGAATGCCTTATAAATAGAATAAAACTGATAAATCCTAAATGAACATAGGATGATTTTGATATATGACGTGATATTATATGATTTTGATATATGATGTGATTTTGATATATGATATTATAACTCTGAATTAAATCTGAGTGGTAATGATGTAAATCCCGGATAAACACGGGACGATTAGAGATATGTAATGTAACTAGAGACATGTGATGTAATAACTCTGAATGAAACTAAAATGATTGTGATGTATAGATTACAGTAGGTAGAGTTTAAAATCTTAGGCTATAATAGGTTTGGAATGAATAGTGATTGACGAAAGAATCCAAAGGAACTGGATGGTTCATCAAGGCTAAAGCAGCTAGAAAGTTCAATAATCAAAGACTCATTACCGGAATTTTTTCTGGAGCAAAGCACACCTTTCATCCAAAAGGAGTACTTTGGGGGGCAAGTATTAATTGGGTTTTAAACCCAACAGAATTCAAAAGGAGTTAAAACATTCAGATTAGGTCAGAACGACTCAAAACATGACCTGAAGGTCTAAAAGTACAAGACAAAGAAATATAAGAAGTTTGCCCCAGAATTACGCTGACTATTCGAATCGGTACCGATCTGAAATGTTGGCCCATGGTTCCTTCTAACCACTTGAATTATATTCCTATGCCTCTACTAAGCTCACCTTTCAAGTTTGGTAACATTCTGAGCAACATAGTTTAAGAAGTGAAGACTCATTTGATCCATTCAAATATCTACCCGCTTTTGGACCGGAGCAAATTAAAGTGGACCTATAGAACTCATACGGAATGGCGATTCACGGGAAATTTTGAGAGGACACTTAGAAGACAAAATAGAAGGGTCACGCCAAAATGAAGTCATTTGGTCAATCAAATTTGGATTGGCACCGATTCAAACTCATCAGATCATGTAATCCATTTAGGTTAGGCTCCACCACCCATGATCCATAGTGTAGGTCACACGCATCCTCTACAACATACTGGCATAGTTTCGGCTAATTCCGTTAAGCATCGTGGGAGTTATTGTTGGATCTCCTCCAAATTGAGCCTGTTTGACGGATCAGGTCCGACCCACCTAGGTTGGGCCCCACCTTATGAGATCCGACTTAGAGGCTCTGCTAGTCATGTACATTGTATGTATGAAGTTTCGCATCATTTGGTTAAGTATTGAGTGAGTTATGGCTGGATCTTCTACGACCTAGAAGAAAAGATTCAAAAATAAGCTAAGTGTTTGGATCATCGCCGATCCAACTCAATTGGATCACCGCTGAACCAAATACTTAGCTCGGATCCACCTGAGATCCGATTTGGAGGCTTTCCTACTCATGTACATTGCATGCAATAAGTTTCATGTCATTTGGTGAAGTATTAAGTGAGTTATGGATAGGTCTTTAACGAAGGGCTGGATTGGATGATCTATGAAGATGGATGATCAAACCAACTCCAAACGGCTTGATATTTGAACAAGGCATTCAACTATGGGATGGGAAGACAACCAAACGGAGAAGTCTAAAAAATTGCACAACTTTTTAGATCAGAATCGATCCGAAAAGTTAGCTCCAAACACTCCCAAACTTCTTGAGCGACCTTTGCATGATGACTAAAGGCTTTTGGTAAAGTGGCTCCGGCCCAAGTGCTCTCTAACCCCTATAAATAGCATCCAATCTACAACAGTAAAGGGGATCTGATCTCTGCTGAAGCTCTGCCATTATTTCTTCACTCTTCTTCTCTCACACAACATCCATTAAGCGACAATTAAGGTCCTCCTTTTGTCTCTAACAATGGTGGCTTGATCTAATCTAGAAAAGGAGAATTATATTATAATCTAAACTCCTTTGTAATAGCAGTTGATTAGTAAAAGAATCTATAAAGTGGACGTAGGCTTCATTAACAGCCGAACCACTATAAAAATCTCTTGTTTATCTACCTTTTTTGCTGTTTACTCTTGCCTTTTCTATTTTATTAGCCTTGATAAACAGGGCTGGTACTTTCACACTCAAACCAGAGTGTTGATCCATTTTTGGGTTAACACATATATTTGATTGTGCAGCAGTTATTATGCCACTGTCTTGAGTGAAGGTGGTAGGTTTATTGGTTATAAACTCAACTTATAATAAACTATTTTGTTAACTGTTAAGAAATTTTGCTGTACTTGATTTGTAAATGATTTCTAGGATGTAACTTATTAAAAAGAGGCAAAACTACTCTTAGTCCTTGGCTATCAACTCATAATCTAGAATGATATGTTTGGTTTTTATATAATTTATCATAGTAACTTTATTCATAAACATTTGTATAAGGTAAGTTAAACATTGTTGTATATGTGGTTCTGTATAAAATAAGTACTTTATTTCCTTTAACTCGTGCAGAAGTTAGATATATGTCAGCAATAACACACAAAATTAATTAGGCTTTTGTCCCTCTATGCATTCATGAAGACAGACATAGGCCATCACTGTAGATATTTCTATCTTTGGAGGATTTACTGTAATGCTATACCAATATAGCATTATATTTTCCTAATGATGTATTATTATATTATTCTGTTGTCCTTCAGACTAAACTGTAAAACTTTTGTCATTCAGACTAAAATTGTTCTTAGTTTTTTCCTTCAGACTAATTCCCTCTTTAAACTACTTATCATCAAACATTCACAATTTTTAGCACGGAAATAACAGGAATTGTCCTTTTATGTCGATGAACTGACCTAAAAAACCCATTTGTCAACCACTTGTTTTAAATTGGGTATTGCTATGAAAAATAGAAAAGTCAAAGTTTCAATATTTTTAAAAGTGTGCTACTATTGGCATGTAGGAAAATACTTCTGGCTACCATTATAATTTTATTACCTATCAATTCTTTTCATATGCTTATGATCAGCAAAATCTATTTTCTCATTCAGCCCTAAACAACCATAGCCTCTTCAACTCCATCAGAAAAACTCACGTACATTTTTACAAAACATCACCAAAAAACAAAATTTTCAAACCTTAAAACCAAAAAATATCTCTTTTCTCTAGTGGATGAAGCAAAGTGAAGATTTAGTGGATGATTCTAATTTCTATTAACAAAGGGATTAGTTTACTTTTTAGTTATTGAAGTCTATTTTCTTCTGCATATCAATCTTAGATTTGTTGTTTAGAGTTTTTAGGTTGTTATTTTAGGATGCATTTAGTGATCCCATGGCTAGCACAAGTTTAGAGGTTAAAAGTCTCACGATGTTGTAATTGAAAATCTCAGTGTAAATTATTGAATTGTAAACGACATTTATGTCATTTTTCCTTTATACATTTTTCATTTTTCTAGTTGTTAGATAGAGGATACCAACACAATAAAATTGAGAATCCACTTTTTACTTCGAACGAAAATGTGTTTGATAGTGAAAATATGAAATAAGATGATCAATCAAATGCTTTAAGAGGCATGCAAGTTGATTTGACAAACCATTTTTCAACTGATCAAGTAAGTATTTATTTATAATATAATCATCCTAAATACGATCTGAAAAATAAATTTTATTTTTTGTTTTTTTATGATATGCGATTTTTATTGTGTTTTGAAAGGAGGTAAGTTTGGTTTTGAGAATAGGAGGGATAACTATTGTGTTTATTTGGGTGCCTATTTACTTAAAATAAAATAATAGTTGGTGTTAAGAAGCAAGAAACCAAAATTTTTACGATGACCTTTAGTTTTAGGAGCCATAAGTATTTTTCTGTATGTCAATAGTAGCACACTTTTAAAATTGCTACGAGGGAGTAGTTAAAAACTCACCCTTTCATAACTAAATTAGACACAATTACATAATTATCTTCTTTTTGTTAGTAGGTACAATTTAAACGATGAATACATGCTTTGTTTTGGAACAAATTTTGATAAAACTCTACCGCAATACCGTACCGTTTTATGTAGGATTTTCAGTAGATCCATGCCTTTTTTATTTCAAAATTTTGATGGTATATTACTGAATTTGCACTAGGATTATAAAATGGAAATTGTATAGGTTGGAATCCTCTGCATCATGTCTTCACCTTAACAATTTTTTTTGCTGGAATCCATCTAACATTGTCCCAGGCCTTATCTACAGTTGGAGTTCCTTTTAAATTTTCTTAAAACAAGTAACTTCAATAGTTGATAATAATAGTTAAGTACTATACAAAAATACTTGATCAAAATTATTTAGGAAATTTCTTCATATATCATAAATAATTAATAGTCAATTTTTAATATTCTACTTAATGGTTGCTTTTACAAACTCCTTATAAAATGTTGTTAAACAATAAACTGGAATAAGTTAATTAAAAATAGTTTTGACTTTTATGAGGAGTTACAAAACATGCTCTTCTAGTTGAATTCTGTAATGCCTTTCATAACAAATTTTTGGAGAATTTTACTATGAAAGAAATTAAAGAGCATTGTTTATACACCATAGGTCTTTCTCGAATAATATCCCGACAAATAGCAGGTTATCGAGTTAGACTTCATTAAGAAAAAATTTAAAACATTTTTTGAACGATAAATTTGATATTTGATTTTTCTTTCCACTTTTTATCTGCTTATAAGGTCCCTTCCAACAAAAAACACTTTATGGAGTTCATCTAAGATTTCATGTCTTCTTGTTGCATCATTGGCAAGGTTTGGTCATCCCAAGTCACATCTGGCTCACCTTGATTTGTCACATCTTGACCCCTTGCTCACTGAGTTTGTGTTTGTACTAAGTCCCGATTTGTTTTTGAAATGCTAGGTTCAGCTTGGTGTCCCACGGAAACTTCCCTCATTTCTTAAGCGACCGCGGTACTTGTTATCTCAGCTAAAGAGTGTTGAAGAATTTTTCTTTTCTAGGAGCTATTCAAACCGAGCTAGTAGTTTTTCTGGACTGTTCTACATACTTGGCTAGAGTTAGTTCCTTGGTTTGGTAACCGCCCTGCACTTGGTTTACAACAAGTTGCAAATCACTATGAACCTTAATACGTATTACCTTCATTATCCTTGTCATTTTAAGCCCAACAATGATTGCTTCATATTCTATGATTATGTAACACCCTGAAAATTTAAGAGATAATTTTGATAAAAGAGTTAAATTTAAAATATATCAAGGGAAAAAATGTAATTTTTACAAACATCCAAATTTGGTAATGATATGCACCGTTGTGTTTGTAGCAATTTTCTGGACTATTGTATATAAGACTTTGAAATCGGAGCTAGTATGGAGAAGTTATGAATGTTTTAAATGTTGAAAGCGAAATTAGTTAAATAATTAATAAATAAATAGATCCACTGGTTGACACCTTGGGGGGTCGCTGGTCGATGGGTAGGTGTAACACCCCTAATTTTAAATAACATTATTCAGGAGATTTAATTAGATAAATTAAACTAAATAATGTAAAGATTAGGGTGATAAGGGGATTGAGATTTAAAAATTTATAGATGTCGTGCTTAACCAAATAAGATTAAAAGAATGAGTTTATGGAAATGGTTTTGTAAGATAATTAATAAGAGAATAAGACAAGGGTATTATGGGAAATAACCGTCCACCATAACCCTTAACCCCAAAACCCTTATTCCCCTTTTTCTTTTCACAAGTTCATAATTCTAAAACATAAACCAAAGAGCTCAAGCCAGCCATAACCTAGGAGAAAAGAGGAGAAAAATCAATTAAAAGCTAAGGAATCAAGCAAGGAGAATTAAGCAAGATCAAATCTCAAGTTCCTTAAACAAAGTAAGGTGCATAATAATCAAAACCATCTCATTTTTGTTTTCACGAACATTTGATTTCGGGTTATATATTTAAATCCGTTTTGATGATTTTAATGATGATATGCTTGGGTTATATGCCATGTTTGTTTTAAACAAGAATGTTTGATAAATGTTTTATTCGATTTTAAGGTTAAAACGGTATATATTGAGGATTTAATATGTTATGTAAAACATTATTTTGGAGATGGGTTTAAATTTTCATAATTATCCAAGCTATGGATAATTTACTATTAATTTTTGAAGGAAGAAATAAATGATTGGGTTTAAAAAAATTTGACTATTATATAAAGGATTTTGGGTTTGAAATTTGTATATGTTATATAACATATTAAAAGTGAATTTTGATCATTTTTGGGGATTTTTCCTAAGTGATTTAATATGGAAATTAAATTTATTTAGTTGAAGGACTTAAATGTCTTAATTGTTTTGTAAAAGGGAATCTTCTTTGTTAATTATTTTGAATTAATTCTGGATGAATTCGGCAGTCTTTTAGAAAAGATTTTGGTAAAGTTTTTGGCAACCAATTATATTTTTTGCAAATAGGAAAGTTAGTTAAAAAGTATTTACTTAAAAAGGCAATGAAACAGTTTTGCATAGATTTATTGTTTCGCCACTTCCAGTAGCAACCTTTCGACCCTACACTTTTGCCCTTAACCCAGTCGAAACCAGTACACAGGGTATCAATGCTTTGGTACGTAGTGGATTGGAGAAAGGCAGTGGGTATAGAGTCAAAACCATGTTTTCAAAGGGGTCGAGGCCATTTTAAATAGCTTTCGATGGACTTTACTTGCTTTCAAAAATAGATGCTGCTTGCCTTGATTCCAAAGAGATGCTTTCGAAAGGGGTTGAGTATAGCTATCAAAGGGGTTGCCGCCTTCTTAGGGTAGCTTTCGAATGAGTTTCCACTTTTTACGTTTTAAAAATGGAGCTTTCGAAATGGTAGTTTTGAACTAATTCGAAACCTTGTTGTCGTGTTCATACCTTTCGAATAGGTTGGAAGTGTTCAATGAGTTCGAAAGGCAAGCTTTGTTTTTTAAATATAATAAGCCGCTTCCCAATGCTTTCGAAAGGGCTCCAGTAGCTATTTAAACTAAAGGTTTCGAAGGAAATGGCTTCGAAAGGTGTTTCAAAGCTATCCTTCCAATTTTTTTACTTAAAGACTAATGCTTTTGAAAGGATGGTTCCGAAGCCATCAGTTTTCCTCAAACTCTTTTATTTGAAGGTAAATGGTTTCGAAAGGGTTACTTTCACTTATGTTCACTTTGACCCAAAAGTTATATTTAAGATTAAACCCAGTGGTTTCAAAAGAGGTACTTTCAAAAGGTTTCGAAGCTGTGCTTCCATAAGTTGGAAAGATATGCTTTAATACTTTTGAAAGGAATGTTTTGATGCTTTCAAAAGATATTTTAAAGTGTTTCGAAAGGCATGTGTTTAAGTGTTTTGAAAAGAAGAATTGAATGCTTTCGAAAGATATATTCTAATGGTTTCAAGAGTAAAGGTCTAAGGTTTGAAAGCCTTAGTTTTCAAAACAAAGAACCCAGTCTCATTTTCAAAGAAAAACCCATGGCAATATTAAAGTGCTTTGAAATGGCTTATAATTTTTGGAGTTTTTGAAGAAGCTTTCCTTGATGAATGGGTTAAAGGGATTAACCATATTCCTTGTGCAAATGGTTTTAAGCGTGTTAAACCATAAATGTTGGTATTATTATGTTATGATTAGTTACTCTATATGCTTCTTCTATAAACATATTCACTGTATAATGGACCCATAACTATTTTGGGGAGAAAGGGCAGATTAACCAGCTAGGTTGATCCAATAGTGAATATAAATTAAGTTAACTCATGAATGAGTAGAATTGCATCCATGAAGTCAAGTAGACCAGAATATAGGATGCCCAAAGACTAATTACAGAAGTTGTCAGATTAGACAGGTTCATAGTAAATCCATGAAAACTATGTTTGGAAAGAGTTATTGGCTAGAGCCACTAGGTTCGTAGTGAACCCATGAAAACTATATTCGGATAAAGTTATTGACAGAAGTCAATAGGTCCATAGGCAACCCATGAAAACTATGATATGAGGGAATTAATTGGAGATACCAATAGGTTCAAGAGGAACCCATGAAATAATTGAATGAAGTTATTGGCAGAGGCCAATAGGTTTTTAGTGATCCCATGAAAACTATGAAATCGGACAGATAGTCCATAAGCTTTAAACAGTTTATTAGTCAGCCCATTAAAACTAATAGGTTAATAGTGACCTTATAAACTATAATTGAGACACATAGTCAAATGAATGGGGATGGGAAATCCAGGCTATTTTGCATGTTTGCATATCATCACGGTACATTTTAAATTGCTAAGTTTTTAACCATTGTGGATGCAGGAGCACAGTATATGGTCATTGCAAAATTTTTGGGTAAGATAATAGTGAGGGGTAAACCCATTCCGCTAAGTAGCGTGGTCTCACTTGATATCTAAATGGTTCGAAATGGCAGGTTATTATTCATACCAGACTTTATGTCTGACTCAAAGTTTATGTTTTCCCCTTAAACTCTCGGGTGCTCAATTAATTTTGAGTAGTTTGAGAGTTGAGGTTCTTCGGTTCTCCTTTAGACGAATAAGCTTCCGGAGACCTGCAAGAGGCAAACAAGCTAAAAAGGAGTTCTTTTCTAGTTGATTCCGCTGTGTTTTGATGTAAAGGCAAAGTTGTTTAGTTGCCTATACTCTGATCATCCAAGGGGGCATTTTCATATGTCGCTCTTGGCGTAGTTTTTAATAACTATATTTTCTCTAAACGTGGTTCTCGAATTTGGGATTATGTAATGAATTTGAAATATGATTGAAATGCAATGAGAAACTTGTTTAATGGTTTTAAAAAAATTTCATATCCATGTGTTTCTATTATATCAATGTATCTAACATTACCGCATTTGGTCACCGAGAATTAATAACTATAGATGACTACAACATCCATAACCATTAGTTTTGGGCCTCCAAGTGGGGGATGTTACAGTAGCGGTTGACTTGTTGACGATCCTGATTGGTGAGTTTAAACGGCCAACAGTTGGGGATGAAGTAACTAATGGACGCGCTGGATGCATGTAAATATTCTCCTAGGGTTAATCAATGGTCAGTGTAATCTAAAACCCCAATAAACATACACCTAACTTAAACCCTAATTCACCAAAAACATTAGTTTTTACTCCTAAACTATGTCAATTTTTATCTCCTCTCCAAATCTAAAATTTTCCAAAATAAAACAAAAATAGAATAAAAGAATTCAAGAAGATCAGATCAAAGAAGGGGCAATCAAACATGGGTTGATTTCCGAGCAGGGATTAGAAGCAAAGCTTGGATTTGAGTTGAGTGGGTTCAGTTTTATAAGATTATTTGTAGATAATTTTAATATATAGGTTGTTAGAAATTAAATTGGAAAATCTATATTGTTTAAAACTGATTTTTTTATAAATTGTGCTGGTATAAACTGGTTAATATAAAAATTAATCTAGACTAAGCTCCTTTGTAATCCAATGGAAATCTTATAAATCTTATAATATAACTTAAAGAAATTGATGTTGATCCCTAGACTAAATTGATTATAGAAAAATTTAAACCATTAGGAGATGGAAAAATACCACTTTGAATTCATTATAATTTTGAACACAAAATTATAGGTTTAACGTTAAAATTTGAGAATAAACAGAATTAAACAATAAATCGACATAAACCAAAAGTGTAACCTTAAATTTTATGTCGCGCCTAGTCGACCGCACTACTTAGAGCAGTCAATAGCAAGCGGTCGACTGCCTTAATATACAGCGGTCGTCCGTTTAGCATTTTCCAGCATAGGTTGAACCCTGGCCTACGACACAGGTTATAAATAATAGATAATTGTTTATGTTATATGTATATGTATATGCATATATATATAAAGTGTTAGAAATAGTAGGGAAGCTGGTTCCTCATGAGACGACATTAGGATGTTGGAGACTGGTTAAATGCTATTTATCCAATGGGGGTCGATTATTCGACTAGGGGAAATTCTATCGCAAATGGCACTCACAGGAGGTTCTACGGTAGACGTGTATCACTGAATGATGCCCGATGAACTCTCTGGGCCCGTACAATGGGAGTTTCTTGGCATCCACGGATACTGACATGACGTGATGTTGTGTTGTTGATGGATCCTAGGGCTGCAATAAGTGGCGTATGCTACGATTAAGAGGTGGACACGGATGCAAACAATGAGACACTTTGGCAAGTCGGCACTATGGGCTCCCTCTCAATTCGTGGTTGGTGTACATGTAGTCGTGGTTGTCAGAAATTTATTCTCATGTGGAATTTGTAGCAAAAATCTACATGAGACAGTTACGCATAGTCGCAATGCCTGAGATGTAGTCCCATACGGAAAATTATAGGATGATCCTTTGTTGGAGAAGCTCTAGTAACTATTGGCCAATAGTTAATTATTGAGGTTCGATCCGTAGTTCGGTCCTTGTTGAAGCCTGCGCAAGTTGTTAGTGTAGGTGTGCAGTAAAAACCCTTAAGTAAAGAATCCTAGTAATACACGGACACTTGTTGAGCAACCTAGATCACATAAAATAGATTTAAATTTAACTGCTTATAATCACCATATATTGATAGTATACTCATTCACCAAACTTTTGTCTGACATACCCTTTTCCTTTCCTTTTTCCTCCAACACAGGAGGATAGTGTAGTAGGTGATATGCATGAGTTCAGTGCGTGGAGAGGCGAGCTTATCACTGGATATGCTTATCATTTTATTTTACTCTCCATGTATTTGTCTATCTTATTCAGTACTTTGTATTTACTAGAGTATGAGTTGTATTTCTGCATACTCTGTATTTGACTACGTACTTTTTTTCTAAGACCATATTTTGAGATGTTTTCTATGATGATTATTTTCTACATTTATATTTTATTTTCTTCCATTGTGAGTTCTAAAAGTGCAGTATATCTTTTGTCATATCGGTATATCTTTAGTCTTTGAATTGTTTTAAAAACTCTAACAGCTCGACTTCTCGGCTATAGATCAGTGTGTTGGGAGGTGCAAGTTGTCATAGTTGGTATCAGAGCCTAGGTTTTGAATTTCTTAGGGGTAGGGACATATTGAGAGAATGTACATGAGAAAATAAGGTTTTCGAGTGTTCCAAATGTTTTTCAAAAGGTTTCCCAAAAAGGTTTTCAAAATGAGTTTCTAAAGTATTTATGTATATGTAAGTAAAGATAAAAGCTTTTCAAAAGATTTTATATAAACATAGCGCAAATAACTCTTTCCCTATTTTTTCAATGCAATATGTGAAACGTTGCTAATAAATTCCTAAATCAAAGATAAAAGATGACCGATTCAGGCTCAGGCAATGCAACTGAGATTTTTGGCATGAACTTCTCGATATGGTTCCATCGGTATCTACAGGCAAGGGAACAAGCCGAGCTTAGACGACCCAAGTGGAGAGCGCCAGGTGCAGTTCCTACCGACCCACCTGCCAACGATTTTGCTAAGTCATGTAAAGATTTCGCAAGCCTTGGAGAGAAGCCGTACGTGGAGAAGAAGTCATATGTGTATTCGAGGACATGGATTCGTACATGTGAGAGGATTTTTGCCCTGATGGTCCTAAAGGATGATGTAAGGAGGCAGCTTGCTACTTAGCATCTATAGGGATAGGCCCTAAGTTGGTGGGTTGTCATTAAGACTGAGACCGATAGGGAGGAGATCGCTTAGGAGGAGTTTATGAGACATTTTGAGATGAAATTTCTATCTAGAGCTAAAGAGGGAGTGCAGTTAGAGAAGTTTATTCATCTAAAGCAAGGAGACATGTCAATAAAGGAGTATGTCAATCAATTCAACGAGTTGGCTAGGATTGGGATGGAGTTAATCAATATCCCACATAAAAAAGGCTCTAATATTTGCTAAAGGGTTGAACCAACCCCTTTAAGGTTTAGCTCTAAGTCATATTCCCATAGGTTTGACATATGAGGGTCTAGTGGAGATGGCCTTACCGAATACTGTCTCCAAGGAGGAAGTAAAGGAAGAAGACTGGAGGAAAGGTGCCATAGCAGAATCAGCATAAGGACACTTTGGACCCAATGGGAAGATCAACAAGCAAGATGTGCATTGCAGGAAGTGTAGCAAGAAGAGGCATTTGGCGAAGAAGTGCAAGGCAGATGGTTCGAAGATCAAGTGTTACAAATGCAATCGATTTGGGCATATGAAGCAAAAGTGTCCAGCACCTCAGAAGACCTCTACCCAAGTGGTCCCAACTTATGCACTAGACGTAGTACTTGAGTGCACCACCAGTTGCAGATAAGGGAAAGAAGGTCGTGATTGAAGGTGTGTTAACTCTATCTAGTTTATCCATTCATACTTTATTTGACATAGGGGCATCACACTCTTTTATCTCGAGTAGACTTGTGGATGAGTTACATTTAGACACTAGCATAGTTATAGACCCAGTAATTGTGTCAAACCTTGTAAGAGAATCGACTTATTTGTCTATAGTATGTAAGGGTTTGAAATTATTCATTTTGGGGGTCGAGTTCGACTGCGATGCTTTTGTCTTAGGATTTTCTGGGTTTGGGTTGATTTTCGACATGGATTGGATGACGATGTATGGGGCTATCCTAGATTGTGATAGGAAGTTTGTTAGGTTGAGTACATGTACTAGACATAGCTTGGAGGCTTATTGCAATCCCCAAGGGTTAGTTATGCTGAGTTTCTTATACACACTAGACCTATCACATGACAAGCTAGATTCGGTGCACGTAGGTAGAGATTGCCCAGATGTCTTTTCCGAAGTTACCAGTTTCCCACCCCAACGAGAGATCTAGTTTTGAATTTGTCTTGAGGAGAACGCTAGACCTGTTGCCTTACCCTTAAGGCATGTGGCTCCAAAGGAGTGACACGAGTTGAACAAGCAGGTGAATGAGCTACTGGAGAAAGACTTTATTAGGAGAAGCATTTTAGAGTGGGAGGACACCAGTCGTCTTTGCCACTAAGGTGGATGGTTCTCTGAGACTTTAGGTCGATTATAGGGAGCTGAATAAACCGACGAAGAAGAATCATTGTCCATTACCCCGCATAGACGATCTTTTTGATTAGTTGGTAGGAGCGAAGGTGTTCTCACAGCTTGACTTGGCTCTTGAATTCCACCAATTGCATGTAGCTGAATATAGTATCCAGAAGACTGCTTTTCGTACATCCGATGGACTTTATGAGTGGTTAGTCATGCCCTTTCCACTGATCAATGCACCCCCTACTTTGTTGATATGATGATCTGAGTTTTCACAGGGTTGCTTAACAAGTTCGTCATGGCATTTGTCGATGACATTTTGGTCTATTTGAGTAGCGAGGAGGAGCACAGGTTGCATTTGGAAGAATTTCTCAATACACTCGATGAGCATAATTTTAAGGCAAAGTTTTCTAAGTGTCACTTTTGGCCCGAGGAGGTACGCTTTTTGGGACATGTTGTCACAGAAAGTGGACTGGCGGTCGATCCTAGTAAAAACGTTGTAGTTTAGGATTAGCATGTACTGAAGAATGCCACGGAAGTGAAGAGTTTCCTTGGTCTAGCGGGCTACTATAGGAATTTCATTAAAGACTTCGTGAAGATCTCTGCCCCTTTGACCAACCTCACCAGAAGGAATTAGTTTTCTCGTGGGACATGAAGTGTGAGGACGCTTTTATTAAGCTGAAGAAGGCATTAACTAGTGCACCTGTTTTAGTATTACGAGATGTTATGTAGGCATTCACAGTATATACCGATGCCTGTGGTATGGTGTTGGGCGTGGTCTTAATGTAGGAAGGAAGAATTGTGAGCTACACTTGTTGATAGTTGAAGGTTTATGGGAGAAACTACCGTACCCATGATCTTGAGTTAGCATCCATTGCCTTTGCACTTAAGTCATGGAGGCATTATCTATTGGGAGAGTGGTTTGAGTTGTATACGGATCATAATTCTTTAAAGTATTTAGTTACACCCATTCTTACCATGAACTACAGTGAAGAAAAAATAGGCAGCGCTTAAAGTCACAACACTGGACCTGGCCCGAGCCTTGCAATTATAGAAGCCGCAACAAGAGAATACTGCACGGAAGCCTGAGGGTAGAACATACCGTGTTGAGCTGACCGCAACTCTGAAGTCCATATTTTGTCAAACCTAAGGAAATAGGTCTGCACCTGCACATATTGAGGGCAACCTAGGCAATCCCACACGAGGACAAAAGCGCTCCGAAGGGATTGTATACAAGGCCACTCAAAGTATACTTCAACGTAAAACCATATTTACAGGTAAACGAAAAATGTGAATCTGCACTCAACTCATGCTGTACCCAACTCAAATCACAAATAGCCTCAAGCATATTACTGGCATATGCCAAGTCAATTCTCAGAGCTGAATGGGAATTGCTACTCTATTCTGACCCGACATGATGTAAAGTCCAGCATGACAAAAGTATTTGCAGTGCAACATGACCTAGCCACTATGCAATATTCGCTGCTGTATATCTTCATATGCATCAACACCATAACATCATATACTGGTCAGCACAGACACAACGAGATTGAAGAGTAATAATGAATGCGTCTTTGAAGATCCACAAGCAAAGCTAATTGAAATTTGGATACTCCTACCACAATTTCAGATATTCCCACTCTAACTATGGAAATTCCCACCTCCATTCAAACTTCTTGCCAAAGACAAGTCAGTAATTCCGTCATGTCAAATAAACAATATGAATATATGACATCTGGCAGAATCTAATGGTTAAAGCATAACGGCGGGAAAGAAATTCCAGTAATCCACGTGCCTTTCAGGACTAAAATAAAAAAGGCACTGTAGCGAGAAATGGACTTTCTTCTTTGTTTGACATTTTTTCTTTTTCCAAAACCTTTAAGGTTCAACTGTACCTTCTTCCATGAAATTCTGTACCAAATCAATAAATAAGAAAGAAAGAGAAGCTTTCACCATGGACGTAGGATTCCTTAAAATCCAAACCACATAAATCCCCGATGTCCTTTATTGTTTTCTGTGGTTTCCTTAATTAGTTTAGTACTGTATTTTATCTTACTTGTACTTGGATCAAATATTAGATAGATCTAACACTTTAAAAAATAGTTTAAGTGCAACTACTTGATTATGTAAGTACTCAGCGGCACAATCACAACCTCATGGAAAAATTAAGATTACCTAGTTTTGTTAATTCAAAATTAGTAACGTAATTAGCAAATTAATTACTTTTCACGTGATAGAGGAGTTCAAGAATGAAAAAGTTCATCAACATCTTTTAGTGCTAGAAGGAGGACCCGAACCTCCGTACCTTTGTTCATTTTCCATATCCAGTAAAATAGTACACTATGAATCATGAATCCTACCGATTCTCCTATTGCCCAGTTCAAGAGCCTTCACATTTGGCAGCAAAGACTGTCCATAAATCATTTATACTCTTAAAATCCTTGGATGAGGTGGGGCTTCAACTAAGGCCCCACGGATACCATCCTGGATGCATTCCAATCCTTCTCAGACCAAATAAATCGACGCATGGAGGGATTAGAGAAAACAATGATCCAACATGCCATTCATAGGACATCTTTACCTCCTTACCCATAGCTCACCGCCATCATTCCACGGTTGTGCTGAATGTTCAGCGGGGAATGATAACAACATTTATATTAATGGGAACGGTGATGCTAGAATAAAAACTGACACTAAATTAAAGTGCAAAATCTAGGCTAACCCCAGGATCAAAACAAAGCCTGCCAATATAGACCCACTACTATTGGAAAAACCGACCCAATCTGTTGGAAATGATGAGGACGCCCTGTCTGACGGTAACTCATCCCAGGTTGACCCGAGACAATACGAGATCCAACAACTCAGAATTCAGGTTAAGCAATTAGCAAAGATTTTTCAATAGAGTGCCGGAGAAAAGATAGAGGAAGGAATTTGCACACCTTTCAATGAGACTATTATCGAAGCCAGTTTTCCCGATAATTTCAAAGCCCCTGCGATCGAGAAGTTTGACGGAACAACCAACCCCAAGGATCACCTTAGCACCTTCGAATACTTCGTGGACATCCTGAAAGTTAGAAGGATGGCCCAATGCAAACTGTTCCCTATATACTTATCCACTACGGCCTCTCGGTGGTTCAGAAGGTACGGATCAGGAGAAGTTAAATCTTGGAGGCAACCGTCTATTGATTTCTTAAGACTATTCGATTTGGGAAGGGAAGCCTTTCCAGACGTCCATACCATATCCTGTGTGAAACAAAGGAAGAACGAAAGCTTGCGCAGTTTCATTAATCGCTTCAAAATAGAGGCTCTTCAAGTTGGGGCAACCAAGAAGCATTACTAATGGTGGCTCATGCTAGAATTAGGAAAGGAACTGCAATATAGAACAAAAATAGTAGGAAATCTTGCCATGACATAAAGGCCTTTTATGAGAGGGTAGTTGGATACATCAGGATGGAGGAAGCCAGGTTTGTATCTCAATCTCATGGAGTTTCCGCTCCCAACTGTGACAGGAAGAGGGGGGCAGACGGGTATCATCTACCGGCAAAGTGACACAAAGAGCTAAACCTCACAACAAAGATCCCCCTCACTCAGTCCCTCGAGCAAATATATGAGATAACCATATATGAGCTATCTTCCAACTTGCCAAACAAAGGAATGAAACCAAAATAGAATAAAGCCAGAGCCTACTGCCACTTTCATAAAGAAAATGGTCACCATACTGACTACTACCGACACCTAAAGAAGGAAATAGAGAGGCTAATCGAGAAAGGATATTTAGGCAGCCTCCAAAGGGAAAATGAGGGAGATAGGACTGGAAATTTGACTCTAGATCCAAATGAACACCAAGTTGGCAACCCTTCAAACCTGATTGCTTCAATCCATGGAGGACTACACCTCGCTGGTGCAAGCAAAAAGGTTACAGGAGAGATATGTACAGGAAGCCAAAACACAAAGGGCGATCTTCCATGTCAAATAGAAGCCTGCACCAGAAATAACCTTTACGGCGGCTGATGTGGCAGGGGTTATGTTCCCACATCAAGACTCACTTATAGTGCTAGTGTCAAATTGTACTATAAAGAAAGTCTTTGTCGATTCAAGAAGCTCTATTAATGTCATTTTCAACTACTTACGACCAAATGAAGTTACCTTCGGAAATCCTGAAACCCAACCCTGAACAGCTCTTTGGTTTCAACAACACTGCTACCATTCCAGTAGGGTCAACCCATATGCTTATTACAGCTGGAAGTGCCTCATTACCTAATTCATTTTACTCAAGTTTCCTAATCATCGATAATCCCTCACCATACAACACTTTCTTGGGAAGACCTGCTTTAGTTGATCTGGGGGCAATCATTTCTCAAAAAAACCTGCTCATAAAGTTTAATGATCTAGTTGGAATAGGATCAATAAGGAGGGAACAATTTTTAGCTAGGGAGCTGTATCATATAACTCTTAACTCTAGCAATAAAATTGTTCCAAACTATTATGCCATCTTTTCTGATACTCATAATAATAAATATGAAGCTAAATCGAAATATAAAACCATGACGGTATTGGATACACAAATCAATACTGATGCAAGTAATCTTTTGCCCCCAAAACCTAAAAGAAAAAAAGAGAACATATACACACATGATTGGCACTGATGAATATAATTCAGTTTATGTATAGTATTTCTCTAAGGAAGCCCATAAATAGGCGTCTTCTATGAACTCACAACAGAAGAGGAGCCAGAAAGTGAGATAGATCCAAGATTAGGGCGACAAAGAAAGAATTAAAGCCAGTTGATGATACCGAAGTCATATAAATAGATCTAGAAGTGTGACAACCACCCTACACCGTCAACACCCAATATACTTATATAAGTGCGCTGTAGTGATGCTCGGTAGATGCAGGATGATCATTAGTAGTTGTAAATTAAATAGCATATCACAGAACTTATCGTATATCTCATAGCCTATCGAATAAAGTATAATAATGAAACATCATAGATATAAAATAGGCGAGATAGTAAATAACTAAATGAATCACAACATCAGAGTATATAAATCCATATAGAAAGTAACATAAGTAATAGAATTATACATCAGATAGTAACTCATAAATAACTGTCCCTAAATAGTAAGGCACTAGCAAGCTCCATAGTGTTGTGCAGTGGAATAGCAAATGAGTATATATAATAATACGAGAATATCCTCCTGCTCGCCACCTATCCAACTCCACAAACTCACTAGACCTGATATCCCTAATATACTCATTTAAAAGTAACCAGAGTAATAGGAAGCAAAGCATAAAAATCCAGGTCAGATAATAGACTGGTTTGAGAGATAGAAATCTCAAATATTATAAAGGCAATAAATAGGAAAACGGTATAGAAAATCATACCTGACCTGTCCCTACATCCATAGAGTTAGCACATATAAAGGATATACACTACTCTATGATGGTCATTATGGGTGTACTATGTATCAAGGTACTAAGGTTGTCTAGTATCGGCATCAGTAATATTTACATCGTGTGACATCCCTAAGGTGATAGAACAATCAAGCAAACATAGCATCCATCAACCATCCTAAAGTTCACTTGCTCATTGCGTTGGATATATGATACTCATGTGACCTCGTCAGAGACTACTCAACATCTCAGTTTCCCAGTACTCAAATCCATGCCACACAACCGGCTAGGAAACTAAAATGCCATCATATGCAATCTAGAGTACTATGGATCTAAACATCGTGTGATTTAGGGGACATCGTATCCCCGAGCGAAGTATTTAAGGACCATTGTGTCCCCAACGGATATCATCACACATACCCTTGCTTTACGTGTACACTTTGAAATCTATGAATATCAATGATCCCTTTGCATATGCCAATTACAGCAGAGCTCATCCCAGAACTATCCATATAACTCCCACCTGAAGTGGACATAGTTGGGAACTACTCTAGATAGCCATCATAAGTCACAGAGTGTCATCATGCATCCTTTAACCCACCTCCAACAATCCCCTCAGTTTGACTCATCGTCGCCTACTCAACCTCTCAAAGTAAGCTATCCATTATTAAATGGCCATAGCTCGAGCATACGAACTCCAAGTGATCTAAAACTCGAAAGGTAGCTTTATGGGACCTTCCTTGTCACCCCATATAAATAGCATCAAGTTTGGGATAAAACCCATGGGTCACTGCCGACCCATAGCCACCAAATGATCCCCACTGACCTATGGCCACCGAACGATCACCACTGATCCAAGACTCAACACTTAAGCTCCTACTTGTCCTCCCAAACTCACATATAAGTCGCACCCTTATTGGATCAATTCCCATGGGTCAGTGCCGACCCATAGGACTTTACCAATTTTTAGAGAACTCCCATGGGTCGTCACCAACCCATAGGGCATAGCCAAAATTCGTTAGATCTTAGCTCCATCGACCCATAGCTTTAAGTATCACCAACCCATAGCTTTGAAGTATCACAGAACCATAGCATTTGGAAGCATCACCGAACATAGCATTTGGAAGCAGCACCGAACCATATCATTTGGAAGCATCACCGAACCATAGCATTTTAAAATACCACCAACCCATTCTTTAGAGACCCATAACTCGATAACACCAACTCCAGATGACTCAAATTTGGTGTGCCACCTTTTGAGGCCTTCCTTGTTGCCTCAAATCAATTGCATCCAATTTGGGTATATTTAATAGGTCATCACCGACCCATAACTCCTACTTATCCAAATTGCCATTCGATTGGTGTTTTCAAACATGCAAACATTAAGCAAACATATATTCATCATAAACAAGCAATAGCAACAACCAAACATCTAAATATACCATTTTAAAGAAATCTAAATCTAAGGTGAAGGTTAGGATGCTTAAGAACATGATTAGGGATCCATAAAACAAATTTTCGCAAATTAATTCCAAATTATCCAAAATTCACTTATGTGGTTTAAAATGGTGTAAAAACATTTTTAGTATTTTTAAATAATTTGTATGGCATCACTAAGTGTGTAAAACGTCCTAATTAGTAAGTGAGAGAACTAATCACTCACTTTAATCCAAGTAAATCCCCAAATCCTCTTATGAACAGTAGCAAGCACAAATTCCAAAGCTCCTCTAATAGCAAATCTTTAACTCCAAGTGCTGATCTTGCTGATCTCCTCTTAATGCTGTGATTTGGCTAATTAAAGTGGGTATTAAAGTTGCTTTTTGGTAGAAAGATGATTAATGGAGGTTTTAACATATTTTGGGAGTTGTGAAATGATGAAAGTGATGTCCCATTGGCCTCCACATGGTGAAATCCTGAAATGGGTCATGGGCCATGTTGCTAATGACCCTAATTACCCACTAAAACTGCTCAAAATCAATGAAACTTAAAACAGCCCTAACTTGAAAACGGTAATTCCTTCGGATCCTATGGAAGTGGTTTTAGACCCCTAACTCGGTTCCTGTCAAAAGTTATAGTTCAAACAAGATTTAGGGGGTCAAAATGGTCACATAGGAATTCGCCAAAAATCAGGACTGTGAGAAATGTCCCTAAGAGTCATTTCCTAATATATTAGAATAACACGACCTCATATGAAAATAATATAAAATTCTATGATCCTCCGATATGTAGAATGCTGGTCGTTACATTCTCCATTCCTTTAGGAATTTCACCTCGGAATTCCCATAACCAAGTCAATAAGGTCATCCCTCATGCCTAACAATTATATACAAGCATAGACAACCATTACACATCAAACATGCATACATAGTAATGAATGAAAAAGAAAATACCGAGCCTAACCTAGCATGCGGGAAACTATGCCATAGTTTATTTCATGATATCATAAGCAAAAGTAAAAGCGATATATAAGAAATCTCACCAAGTAAAGAGCTCTGGATTTGCTGTCCTCATGCTCTCCTCGGGTCTCCTAAGTGCAATCGCTTTCACTATCAAACCTTTTCCAACTTCACCGTCTTCCTCCTAAGCTGCTTTGTATATATTCAATGATACACATTAGCCTACGAGGTATCGAAGCCTCTGGTTCAATCTTGATATCATCTAACTGATTTGGTGCGATAGTTACGCCTGGATCATGCACAAATTTCCGCAAATGAGAGACGTGGAAGACATTGTACACTCCTGCCATTCTTTGAGGTAAGTCGACTCTATAAATAAGGTTCTCAATCCCCTCTATTATCAGAAAAGGACCAACAAATCTCGGTGCCAACTCCCCACACTACCAAACCGAATGACATTCTTTAATAGAGAGATCTTAACAAATACCATGTCACCGACATAGAAATCTAAATCTTGAGGTCTCCTATCAGCGCAACTTTTCTGTCTGTCTTGAGAAGCTTTCATCCATAGTCGAATAACCTTGATCTTCCCTGATGTTTCTTTAATCATATCTGACCCATGTATCAGTTTCTAACTTGCTTCCCACTAATAAGAAGGAGCATTGCACGGTCGGCCATATAATGCCTCGAATGATGCCGTATCGATGCTAGACTGATAAATGTTATTGTATGCGAATTCAACAATATGTAAGTGATCATCCCACGAGCCTCCAAAGTATAGTATGCAAGCATGCAAGAGATCTTCTAAGATACGATTCACTCTCTTAGTTTGGCCATTAGTTTGAGGGTGATAAGCTGTGCTGAGGTGCAGCTTTGTACCCAATGCCTCCTGTAAGCTCTTCCCAAACCCACTAGTGAACAACGGGTCTCGGTTACTCACAATGCTTTTTGCCACACCATGGAATCGTATTATCTAATTCATATATAGTTCGGCTAGTTTAGCTATCGTTCTACTTGACTTGATGGGTATAAATCTGGTGCTCTTGGTCAATTGATCGACTATGGCGAAATGCTATCGTACCCTGGTCGAGTCCTCGGCGGTCCATCGATGAAGTCCATCGATACTTGTTCCCATTTCCATTTGGAAACTTCTAGCGGTTGCATCAAACCACTAGGCTTCTTCTGCTATGCCTTAACCAACTAGCTATTCATGCATTTTAAGATGAATGTCCCAACGTCTTTCTTCATCCCTTTCCAATAGTAGGTCTGCTTCATATCATGGTACATCTTATTACCATCGGGATGTATAGTCAATCTCGAATGATGGCACTCTCTAAGCACCTCATCCCTCAACCCATCGACATTAGGAACAAATAATCTCCCGTCTTCATGGAGCAAACTGTCTCGCTCGAGTCCATATAGTCTCATATCCTCAGACTGTACTCCCGCTTCAATCTTAAAAATGATCTCAGCTAATCTGGCATCGTGCCACTGACTAGTATCAATCCACTCAATAAAAGTAGGTCTGATAGTAAAGCTCGCCAGATCTCTTGCTCTAGCTCGCATCTCAGTCGGAAATCATAACCAGCAATATACTCTAATTGCATCCACTCTAGAAACATCGCTCCCAAGCTGGCATGTCTCCTACTTAAGGCATCAATAACTGCATTAGCTTTTCCTGGTGTATATGCAATATCAAATCATAGGAGGCCAGAAACTCTAACCATCGCTGCTAGCGAAGGTTAAGATCCTCTACGAAAAAAGGTACTTCAATGATTTATGGCCGGTGAACAGCTCGAACCTCCCTCCTAAAAGATAGTGCATCCAAATTTTCAGCGCAAACAAAATCTATGTCAACTCTAGACATAGGTTGGGTAGTTCTTCTTATGTGGCTTCAGCTGTCGAACATCATATGCAACAACCTTGCCCCTACGCATCAATACCGCGCCCAATCAGGTACCACAAGCATTAATGTATACCATCATCTCCTCGTTTCCGCTTAGAATTGTCAATACTGGTGCACTAATCAACTTTTCTTTCAGACTCACAAATGCCTACTCACATCTTGCATCCAAAGTAAAAGTATGATTCTTTTTCGTCAAGTGAGTCAATGGTGCTGCTATCTTAGAGAAGTCCTGGATGAATTGTCTGTAATATCCAGCTAACCCCAAGAAACTTTTCGCATCCGTGGCATTTTTGGGTCTAGTCCAGTCTTGAATTGCTACGACTTTTGTAGGATCAACGATAGTGCCTTGCTTAGAAACAACATGACCCAAGAATCACACTTTCCTCTTCCAAAAGTGACATTTAGAAAACTTCGCCTTAAGTTGGTGTTTTCTCAACACCTCTAGCACAATCCTCAAATGTGACTTGTGTTCTTCCTCTGTCCATGAATGGACAAGAATATCGTCAATAAACAAAAGCATGAATTTATTTAGTTGACCCTAGAAGATGCAGTTTATGAGATCAACAAAGTATGTCGGTGCATTAGTTAACCCGATCGGCATAACCAACCACTCATAGAAACTAGATGACATACAAAATGCGGTAATCATCACACTCTCCTTTGCTACTCTCAGTTGGTGAAATCTCATCGCGAGATCCAACTGTGAAAATACTATGGCACCATGAACTTGATGGAACAAGTCATCAATATGTGGAAGTGGATACTTGTTCTTTTTCGTTACTTTATTCAGCTCAAGGTAATCAACACATAATCTAAGGGAGCCATCCTCCTTCGTGGTAAATAATATTGGTGCCCCCCACTTAGATACACTCCTACGGATGAACCCTTTTCGTAAAAGGTCATTCAATTGCACCTCAATCTCTCTATGCTCTCTAGGTGCCATCCTCCTCAACGGCAACACTATCGGTTTAACATCCTTAACTAAATCAATACGGAACTCAATCTCTTTGTATGGCGGAAGTTCGGTTACCTCCTCGAATAAGTCCGGTTACTCCCTAACAATTGGTACTATCGACAACTCATCATGTGAGATATCGTGCGAATATAGAAAGCTGACCATAACGTCATCATATGGTAGGCAGCCCAACACTACCTTTCGCCCATCATCAATCCCTATCATCGACGACCTCTGACAATCCCCCACTACTCCGTATTTATAAAGCCAGTCCATGCCCATAATGATACCAAACCCAACGAAACCTAAAACAAAAAATCACAATCAAAAGAGCATCCATGACTCGATAGAACCAAACCACAACAAACAATACACAGGCTAGTGGAGCCTCTAATAGGGCTCGTCACAATCAAAGGTCGGTCAACTATTTTGGATTTCAATCCCAATCTATCTACTAAGTCACTAGATATGAAGGAATGTGAAGCCCAGACATCAAATAAAACTCGTATAGGGAACATCATAAATGGAAATCATACCTTGAATAAGGATGCCTTTCCCCTTCTCCGTCGATGAAGCATTCAACGAAGTTGGAATGGCATTGATAGCATATGCTTGCACCACCTGCTTTTGCTTAGGTAATTATTGACAATCATTCTTGATATGCCCAAGCATGTCACAATAGAAGCACTTTCTTCCTTCAGCTTTTCAGTCTCTACTATAGTGACCTTTTCCAAGAAGTTAAAGCAAGTCAGACTCTGCTTGATTTTCTTCTTCTAGTCATCCTTATTCTATAACTACTTCCTTTTATTATTCTATTTCTTCTTGCCTCCCCCGCTATATTGCTGCTTTAGCCCTTCCTTAGGAACATCGACTTTTGGCTTCAGATAAAGACTCTTGCCTTAGTTCCTTCTCGACAACCGTCTCAAAATTCTCATTAATATGGCCCACAAGCTTCTCTCCCAAGTGATCATCCAAGCCGATAATGAACTTCTCATTCTTCTTTAGTGGAGTGTCGATGAAAGACATCCCATACTTCGATAGAGCATCGAACTCAGCAACATATTCAGAGACTGTCATATCTTCCTGCTTCAGATCCGCAAACTTGGAGAACAAGACCAACTTTTGAGCAGCCGGAATAAACTTCTCTTCAAAATGAGCTTTGAACTAATCCTAAGTGAACTGATCCTTGGGTGTACCAAGCTTCACGATGTTCCACCAGTTCATCACCCTTCCCTGAAGCTGATGCGAGGTCAACCTCCTCTTTATAGCACCATCCAGCTTTAAGTCGTCGAAAATCCTTCCGTAGGTATCAATCCAATCCTGCACTTTCATGCTGACTCTGTTCCTTGGAACGATTTGCCGCCAAGACTAGCAAAGTCCTAGTTCAACTTAGCGAAATCGGCTTTGGGCTCCTACATTGGAGCACCACCCTCGGGAACATCTGGAGTAGCCACTTGAGCATTCTGCAGCATATTCCTTATCATAGTATTAACATGGTCTGCAAATGGGATTATAAGCTCCCAAGCCAGCTCCTTCCTCGACTCTAGAGATGCAGTTCCTAGCAACGTTCCTTATTTGGCGACTCAACGTTCAATTTGTAATAAGGACGATCGGTCTCTTTATAAGGAATTCTACTTAAGTAGTACTCGTGTGTGCAATATGGCTTATAAACTATATACTACTATATAGTTTTAAAAACCAAAATATATAACAAGTACGCGCTGTCATATATATAAATATTCATTCTCTCAATCCAGTCTAAGGTGAGAACTCCTACCCTATCTCTACTGGATCATGGTATCCCTTAGGTTAAACAACGCAACCTAAGATCTAATACCAAAATGTGACGACTTCCCTACTCCGACGATACCCATTTTACCTGTACAAGTGTGTTGTGGCGGTGCTCGGTTGATGCAGGCTGATCATCAGTAGTTGTAAAGTAAATAACATATCATAGAACCTGTCATATATCTCACAGCGCATCGAATAAGGTATAATAGTAAAAAATCTAAGATATACAATAGGGGAGACAGTAAATAACAGAATGAATCACAACATCAGAGTATATGATTTATACAGTAAATAGCATAAGTAATAGAGTTATACATCGGATAGTAACTCATAAATAACTGTCTCTAAATAGCAAGGCAGTAGCAAGCTCCATGGTACTGTGCACTAGAATAGCAAATGATTTATATAATAATATAAGAATAGCATCCTGCTTGACACCTCTCCAGCTCCACGTGCTCACCAGACCTGATATCCCTAATCTACTTATTAAGAGTACCTAGAGTAATAGGAAGCAAAGCATAAAACTCCAGGTCAGACAACAGTCTGTTATGAGCGATAGAAATCTCAAATACTATAAAGACAATAAAGTAGGACAAATGGTTTGGAAAATAATACATGACCTATCCCTGCATCCAAGGAGTTAGCACATATAAAGGATATATGCTACTCTATGGTAGTCATCATGGGTGTACTGTGTATTAAGGTACTAAGGGCATCTAGATATCGGCATCAGTCATTTACATCATGTGACATTCCTAAGGTGATAGAACAATCAAGCAAACATAGCATCCATCAACCATCCTCACATTCACTTGCTTAGTGTGTTGGATATATGATATTCATGTGACCTCGTTAGAGACTACTCAACATCTTGGTTTTTCAATACTCGAATCCCTGCCACTCAGCCAGCTAAGAAACTAGAATGCCAATCATATGTGATCCAGGGTACTACAAACTAAACATCATGTAATACAAGGGCTATCATATCCACAAGTGAAGTATCTAGGGGCCATCGTATCCCCAACGGATACCATCACACATACTGTTACTTTACAAGTACCCTTCAAAACTTATGGATATCAATAATTTCTTTGCATACGTCATCAATAGCAAAGCTCATCCCAGAACTATCCATACAACTTCCATCTGAAGTTACCACGGTTAGGAACTACTCTAAACAGCCATCATAAGTTAGAGAGTGTCATCATGCATCCCATAACCCTCCTCCAACAGTCCCCTCAGTCTGACTCATCATCGCCTACTATGCCTCTTAAAGTATAACTATCCATCATCGAATGGCCATAACTCGAGCATACGTACTCCAAATGATCTGAAACTCGAACTATAGCCTTATGGTACTTTCCTTGTCACCTCATATCAATAACATCAAGTTTGGGATAAAACCCATGGGTCATTACCGATCCATAGGGACTAAACGATTCCCACCGACCCAAGGCCACCGATCCAAGAATCCACACTTGAGCTCCTACTGGTCCTCCCAAACTCCCATATAGGTCGCATCCTTATTGGATCAATTCCCATGAGTCGGTACCGACCCATGGGACTTGACAAATTTTTAGACAGCTCCTATGGGCTGTCATCGGCTCATGGGACTTAGCCAAAATTCATGAGATCTCAGCTCCACCGACCCATAGCTTTGAAGTATCACCAACCATAGCTTTGAAGCATCACAAAACTATGGCATTTGGAAGCATCATCGAACCATTGCATTCGGAAACATCACCGACCCATCATTTTAAACTACCACCGACCCATCCCTTAGAGACCCATAACTCGATAATACTAACTCCGGATGACTAAAAATTTGCTGTTCTACCTTTTGAGGCCTTCCTTGTTGTCTTAGATCGATCGCATCCAATTTGGGTATATTTTATGGGTCATCACCGACCCATAACTCCTACTTATCTAATTCGCCATCTGATTGGCGTTTTCAAACATGCAAATATTAAGCAAACATACATTCGTTATAGATAAGCAATAACAATAGACAAACATCCAAATATACCATTTTAAAAAATCTAAATCTAAGGTGAAGTTTAGGATTCTTAAGAACATGATTAGGGATCCAAAAAATACGGTCTTGCAAATTAAGTCCAAATCATCCAAAATTCACATATGTGGTTGAAAATGGTGTGAAAACATTTCTAGTATTTTTTTAATTATTTTTATGGCACCATTAAGGGTGTAAAACGTCCTAATTAGTAAGTGAGAGAACTAATCACCCACCTTAATCCAAGTAAATCCCCAAATCATCCTATGAACAGTAGCAAGCACGGATTCCAAAGCTCCTCTAATAAAAAATCTCTAATTCCAAGTGTTGATCTTGCTAATCTCCTCTTAATGTTGTGATTTGGCTGATTAAAGTGGGTTTTAAGGTTGCTTTTTGGTAGAAAGATGATTAATGGAGGTCTTAACCTATTTCGGGAGTTGTGAAATGACGGAAGTGATGTCCCATCAGCCATCACATGGTGAAAATGGGTCATGGGCCATGTTGCTAATGACCCTAGTTACCCACTAAAGCTGCTAAAAATCAATGAAAACTTAAAATAGCTCTAACTTGAAAATAGTAAGTCCGTTTTCTTAATATGACCACTCTACGGAAATGGAAACCATCATTTGGATCCAACGAAAGTGGTTTCAGCCCATAATTCGACTTTTATCAAAATTTATAGTCCATAAGATTTACAGGGTTAAAGTGGTCGTATAGAAATTCGTCAAAAATCATGGATGTGGGAAATGTCCCTAAGAGTCATTTTCCAAAATATTAGAATCATACGGCCTCATATGAAAATAATATAAATATTCTACAATTCTCTGAAACGTAGAATAAGGGTCGTTACAAGAAGACCCTACAAAGGTGCTAAATATAGGAAAGAACCTTAGTACAAAAGCCCAAGATGAATTGATAGATTTCCTTAAATGGTCAGTTGATGTGTTTGCCTGGACTTATTCAGACATGGTAGGAATAAACCCGACGTCATCTGCCATGCGCTAAACATTGACCTAGATGCACATATGGTCAGACAAAAGCGCAGAACCCTGGATGAAGAAAGGTACAATGCTTTACATGAAGAAGTTAAAAAGTTAAAGGAAAATGGATTCATCAGGGAGTTATATTATCCAAAATGGGTCACTAACTCAGTACTGGTAAGAAAGCTTGATGGGAAATAGAGAACCAATATAGATTTCACCGATCTCAACAAGGCTTGCCTGAAGGACAGTTTTCCCCTACCAAGGGTCGACAAGTTGGTAGATGCAACCAGTGGGCATGAATTACTCTTATTCATGGATGCGCATTTGGGATATAATCAGATAGCTATGTTTGAACCAGACTAGAAACACACTAGTTTCATAACAGGCAAAGGGTTATACTGCTATAAGGTCATGCCATTCGGACTCAAGAATGCGAGGGCAATTTATCAAAGGTTAGTCAATATGATGTTTATTGAACAGATCAAAAAGAATGTGGACGTCATTCTAGTCAAATCAAAGGCAGCATCAGACTATGTCAAAGACATGAAATAGACCTTCATAATCCTCAGGCAATACCATATGAAACTAAATCCCTTGAAATGCAACTTTGCTACCCAGTCAGGCAAGTTCATAGGGTATATAGTAAGCACATGGGGAATTGAGGCAAACCCTGAAAAGATCGATGCCATAAAAGGAATGGAAATCACTAAGAAACCCAAGGATGTCATGAGTCTAAATGGTAGAGTAGCAGTCCTAAGTAGATTCATATCCAAAGCCACCGACAAGTGTATCCTATTCTTCGATCAAGTGAAGAAGGGATGAAACTTCGAATGGACCGAAAAGTGTGAGGTAGCATTCCAATACCTAAAGTATCATTTGGTCAATACTCCTCTACTATCAAAACCAATGACAGGTGAGAACTTGTACATTTAATTAGCTGTAATCAAGTTATTAGTGCTGTAGTAATATAGAAGGATGAAGGGATGCAAATACCCATCTATTTCACACGCAAGTAGCTGTCAAGGGCGGAGCTAAACTACTCAGTTGTTGAAAAGCTTGCATACAACCTATTCATTACAACGAGAAAGCTGCAGCCTTATTTTTAGGCGCATTCCATCAAATTCCTTACAAACAAACCACTTATACAAATACTGTAGAAGCCAGCACATCGGGTCACCTATTAAAGTGGGCAATGGAGCTTAGCCAATACGATATCACCTACTACCCCCGAAAGGAAATCATAGGTCAAGCGCTAGAAGATTTTATTACAGAGTGCACCTTACCAGTCGAACCCCATTCAGAAGAAGAAATAAACGTCCTACAGTTCTGGCACCTGTTCGTAGATGGAGCATCAAGTGAACAAGGGCCAGGAATCGGATATGTGTTGATCACCCCGAACGGGAAAAGACTGCATGGAGCAGTACAACTTGGTTTCAAAGTAACCAAAATTGTGGCAGAATATGAGGCCCTCCTTGCAGGCCTACGAATGGTCCAATAATGAAGGTGACGTACATTAAAATTCATAGTGATTCTCAGTTAATTGTGAATCAAGTGCAAGGCAATTACCAAGCGAAGGAGCTAACCTTAGCCAAATACACTGAAATTTCTAAGGAAGTACTAGAGCAGTTCAAAAAATCTAAGATAAAGCAATTCCTATGTGAAAACAACTCATCCACCAACTCTTTAGCAAAACTAGCTAGTGCCAAATTGGCCAATGAAATGAAAGTAGTACTAATTGGGCATCAAGCAAAGACAAGTATAATAGAATCAAATCAAATACTAGTCCTAACCCGAGCCCAATGAACTGCCATTCAAGGTACATAGAATCAGGAGACGGTGGAAAATCAGGGGTAACCCATTGTGGAATCCATGCCTTAACAAACTGAGGACAACAACTGGATGACTCCGATCAAACAGTTCCTCCTGAATGGAATCTTACCTCCCAACAGAAATAAGGCACGGAAGTTAAGATACCAGACTCCATACTACTCCTTCTTTGATGACACATTATATAAGATAGGGCATTCTACTCCTTATCTTTGGTGTGTTTCCAAAGAAGAGAGGGTACAGGTTATGAGGGAGGTACACGAGGGACAATACAGAGATTACTCTAGAGGAAACAAATTGGCAAAGAAGCTGCTAAGACATGGCTATTATTGGCCACTGTGCTCCAAAACACAAAGGAATTCATAAGAAAGTGCGACCAATGTCAATGATTCGCTAGTATCCCTAGAAAACCATCCCATGATCTCATCCCGCTTACAAGCCCATGGTCGTTCTATATATGAGGGATATATCTGATAGGACCACTTCCAATGTTAAAAGGAGGAGCTAAATACGCCATAGTAGCCATAGATTACTTTACCAAATGCGTAGAGGCGGAGCCCCTAGCCACGATTACCACAACGGAGATAGTCACCTTCGTAGTAAGGAATATAATTGCTAGATATTAAATACCTCATAAAATTATTTCTGACAATGGAACCCAGTTTGAAAGCAAGGAATTCACGAAGCTTTGTGAGAAGAACGACATAATAAAAAGCCTCTCCTCAGTTGCTTATCCACAGGAAAATGGATAGGTCGAAGCTGCGAACAAAGCCATTAAAAATCTGCTAAAGAAAAGGCCATAGAAAGCTAAAGGAAAATGGGCAGAGGAACTGTCTTTAGTATTATGGGCCTATCGAACTTCAACCAGATCCCCTACAGGCCACACTCCTTTTTTGCTAACCTACGAATATGAGGCAATGCTACCCGTCGAAGTTGAAATCCCATTATATAGAAGAATATCATATACCATAGAAAAGAGTAAGAAATTGTAAGAAGTTGCCCTGGATCTCGTCCATGAGAGAAGGGTGAAGCAGTAGTAGTAGCAGCCACATATCGACAAAGGATGGCAAAGAATTATATTTAAGGCTCAAAGAAAGAAACGATTGCAAAGGGAACTTGGTATTGCGGAGTGTAATGGCAAATAAAAAGGATCCGATAGATAGAGCATTAGGACCAAACTAGGAAAATCCAGTAGTCATAGTAGAGGTTTTAGCGAATGGGGCATACTGGTTATCCAAACCCGATGGCAGCCTATTTCAAATAACTTAGAACTCATAGCATCTCAGAACTTACTTTATCTGATTTACATTACTTACATGATAAGAATTGTAGTATTATAAAGAAGTAACAATACTATAAACTTAACGTAGTGATATTATATAGTTTGAACCAGTATAAAAATTTCTGTATTGTCCATGGTAAAACTAAATACATATTCACAGGTCACCGCCAGTAGTCACTGATGTAGCGAAATGCAAAGTAAGTAGGCGAAAACGGCAATCTCAACACTAAGAATGGTGATATTAGCCCTATAGACTTGAACTTGCATCAACGTGAGACTGGCTCTTCAGCCAAAATATTGCAGTGGACGGGATATTAGACTGTCCTGATCCAGTATGAATATTACTTTGATAACAATCATAGAAAGACTGGTCGTAGGGATATTAGACTGTCTAAACCAATATAAATAACCTCTATGTTAGCTAATTCAACATAACACACTGGACATATGGATATTAGAAAGCCGAAACCAGTACAATAAACCATGTGCATGTGATAAAGGTTGTATATACGAGACCTAAGTTCTCAGTCAAATCTTCTTTTAATCCTCCCCTAAACAGCAGGGACGACCATGCCAAGTGCACGAACAAATTACCCTTTATAGCTCATCGCCATCAATCTATAGGTTCAGTACCACCTACGAGCAACAATGACAACCTTAGAAATAAGAACGGTGATGCTAAAGAAGGATGCGGCTCTGCAAACATACGACATTATGCCCCTTAAATATAGGAGGTCAATCATACCTAGCGTGCATCTAAGGACATTACTTCCCCAAAAACAGGGCAGGTCACACCAGGTAGACGACCAAGAATATGGCCAAGGAAATTACACCCCTAAACAAAAGGGCAAGTCATAACAAACATACGGCCAAAGACATGGTTAAGGATATTCTGCCCTAAATAAAAAAGGCAGGTCATGCCAAACACACATCCTACCACCATCACTTAGTGGTAGTACTAAAAACACAACGTATGAGTGAATACGACAATCTCAAAAATGAGAACGGTGGTATTAAATCAAATATAAACATCGGGACATAGGTCGGAGCACAAAAGGCCCGCACTTAGAATAGCCGAAACAAAAAAGAGAAATCAGGCAAAAATAACAAGATGTGCAGACCGGGTACTTAAGGCAACAATTCTACCACAACCTATGATCACAGCAGACTTAGGGGCAAGTGTTATACCCGTTCATACCACGAACTACGGTGAAACAAAATGGGTAGCGTTTGAAGTCACAATACCGGACCGGACTGTACCCGAACCTTACAACTATAGGAGCTGCAACAAGAGAATACTACACCGAAGATTAGGGGCAGAACATACCATGTTGATTTTGCCGCATATCCGAAGTCCATATTTTGTCAAATCTAAGGAAATAGGTCCATACCATCACATATTGGGGCAACCTAGGCAGTTCCATATGAGGACAAAAACACTCTAATATACAGGGTCACTCAGGATATACTTCAATGCAGAACCATATTTACAGGTAAATGACAAATGTGAAGCTACACTCAACTCATGTTGCACCCAATTCAAATTACAAATAGCCTCATGCACATTCCAGGCATGTGCCAAGTCAATTCTCAAAGCAGAATGGGAAATACTACTCTATTCCAACCAGACATGATGTCAAGTCCAGTGAAGACGACAAAGGTATTAGTAGGGCAGGATGACCTAGGCACCAGGCAATATTCTCCATTTTACCTCTTCATATGCATCGACATCATAACGTCATATATTGGTCAGCACAGACACAATGAGATTGAAGAGTAACAATGAATGTCTCTTTGAAGGCTCAAAAGCAAAGCCAAATCAAACTTAGTTTCTCCCGCCATAATTTTAGATATTCCCACTCTAACTTTGGGAATTCCCATCTCCCATCAAACTTTCCTCCAAAGACACATCAGTGATCCCATCACATCAAATAAACAATATGGATAGATGACATTTGATAGAATTCAAGGGTTGAGGCATAACGGTGGGAAAGAAATTCCAGTAATCCGCATGCCTTTCAGGATTATAAATACAAAAGGCACTGTAGTGAGAAAGGGACTTCTAACATATTTTCTCTTTCAAAAACCTTTAAGGTTCAAATGTACCTTCAGCCATGAAATTCTACACCAAATCAATTAAAAAGGAAGAAAGAGAAGCATTCCCCATGGATGTAGGATTTCTTAAAATTTGAACCACGTAAATCCCCTATGTCCTTTACTGTTTTCTGCAATTTCCTTAATTAGTTTAGTATTATATTTTATCCCACTTGTACTTGGATAAAATATTAGGTAGATCTGACATTTTAACAAACAATTAAACTGCAACTACTTGATTGTGTAAGCACTCATCTACATAATCACCACCTCACAGCAAAATTAAGATTATTTTTTTAATTCATAATTAGTAAAAGTAATTAGCGAATTAATTACTTTACATGTAATCGAGGAGTTGAAGGATGAAATATTTCATCAATGTCTTTGTTCTCCCGGAAGGACTTGAATTTAAGGTAGCAGAGGTGGATGGAGTTTTTGGCATCATACGATTTCGATATCTCATATACTCAAGATAAGGGCAAAGTGGTGGCTGACCCCTTAAGTAAACAACATGCAATATTGAGTCCTTTTTTCTTGGAGTGGAAGCATTTGGTGATCATTTCTGCGTTCAACTTATGACCATGGTCGGATATTACTTCAGGGTTGTTAACAACTTTGGATGTTCGACCTACAATTATGGACCGCATTGGAGCCAGTTAAAAGTAATATAAGGAATTGGTAGATATTTTTGAGAAGCTTGGTAGAGGAGAACAATCAAGTCATTTGAAGCATTATACCATTGACTCAAAGGGATGGTTATTCAGGGATGGTAAATTACATGTTCCTCTCATTATGGATTTGAGTGACATGGTACTAGCTGAGTCTCATCGTTCAAGGATGACCATTCATCCTAGCGGAGACAAAATGTACCATGACATGAGGAGATTTTTTAATTGGCTTGGTATAAAGAAGCATATGGCATAGTATGTAGCTCGATGTATGACTTGCCAGAGATGAAGGCAGAGTAGAGAAGTCGGGATGATTGTTGCAGTCGTTGGATATACCGCAATGGAAGTAGGAGAGTATTTCTATGGACTTCATAGATGGACTACCTTAGAATAGGAGAGGGAATGAGAGTATTTAGGTCATAGTTAATCAGTTGACCAAATGCGCTCATTTTATTTTGATAAGGAGTACGAGGATCGTGGCGTCGTTGGCGACACTATACATAGGAGAGATCGTTGGGTTACATAGAGTTCCTTCTAACATCGTTAGCGATTAAGATCCTCTTTTCCCTAGCGAGTTTTGGAAAAGTCTACATGAGCTTTGGGCATCGAGTTGAGCGTGAGTACCGCTTATCACCTATAGATGGATGGAAAAATGTAGAGAGTGAATCAGGTATTGGAGAACTTGCTTCGAATGTGTATCTTGGATTTTGGAGGCCCTTGGGAGGATCACTTTCCACTAGTGTAGTTTACCTACAATAACAATTATCAAGCGAGTATTGGGATGGCACCATTCAAAGCGTTATATGGGAGACCTTATAGATCACCGTTGTGTTGGTGGGATAACATAGACAGGATTATTCTTAGACTGGACCTAGTGAGGGAGACATCGGTGAAGATATATTTGATCCATAAAAGGATAAACACTATGCAAGATAGACAAAAATCTTACATTGATAGATGCCGTAGGGAGTTAGAGTTCGAAGTGGGCGACATGGTGTTTGTGAGGGTCTCACTGCTTAGGAATGTTATGAGATTTGGTAGTTCGGGGGAGCTAGCACTGAGGTTTGTAGGACCTTTCTCGGTTACTAGTAGGATATGGAAGTTGGCTTATATAGTGAAACTTCCTAAGAAGTTAGCAGGAGTACATGATGTCTTCCAGGTGTCACACCTGCAAAAGTGCTTGCATGATACAATTGTTGTAATCGAGCTAAGTTAACTAGAGGAGGTGGAGGTAGAGAGGGAGACACTTATTTGTCGTGCACCCACTTGTATTCTTGAGCATGGTACAAATCGACTCCGCAACAAGATTATCAAGCTTGTTAAAGTTCAGTAGGGAGACTAGCCAAACAGAGCACATGGGAGCCTAAGGAGAGGATCCAAGCTCCTCACCCACAATTCTTTTTTGCTATGTTTCCATTTTAGGTAATCTAATATAGGTCACTTGTTTTTTTATGGTTTTTGTAACAACCCAAAATTTGAGCTATGATAATTAATTAACGAATTAATTAAATAATAAAATAAGTTTGTGAAATTGTCAAAATTGAGCCACGGGAGTTGCACCATTGTGTCCGTGGTAATTTTTTGGTCAATTTCCGTAATATAGTTTGTCAAAATCCGAGTTAATATGAAGAAGATATGAGAGAAACAATAATTGAACTAAAATGAAAAAAAATACAAAGGGTCAGGTCGACCCATACCTAGGCCAGGTCGATCCTTGGTTCGACCCCCAAGGCCATAGGTCGACCTATAGGTCGATATGCAGGTCGACCCGCCTTTGTATTTGGATGTGAAAACGTCCAGGTCGAAGCGTAACGTCATATTTTGTTTTTTCTTCAATCCTACGCGTTCGTGCTTCCATCCGACGGTTCCTAGTGAGCCTATGACGTGGTTGCACCAAATTTAATCTTCAAATCCAATGGTCTGAGATCCCTAAGCTATACTATAAATAGAACCCTAGGCCTAGCTATTTTTCTCATTCGGATTTTCTCCTATTTGGGTTCAATGCCAGAGGCTGGACCCTAAATAGAAAGTTTTTCTAAGGAAGAAATCTTTTTGATAAAAATATTCTACGCTCTAGAAGCGGATCAAGGAAGATCAAGGACTAGAGCTAAGAATCATAGGTGAGTGTTTTGTAATTATTTTTGATTTTTAAGTAATTTAAAATAATGGGGTTCTCAATAGTTGTAGTTTTTCTACAATTTTGAGATAGTTTTTATAAGAGCTATTTATAGTTAACTTTTAAGTAAATTTCAGAAGTTCTTTTCAGTATATTTTATTCAGCTATTTTATTCAGTTACTTACAGTTATTTACAGTTATTTATATTTTATTTACATCTGTTTTACGTTAGAATTTAGCATGTAAATTTTAATTTCTTTTTATTCCTTTTTACGCGAATAAGATATTAAAAAAAAGAAGAATTCGCTAATATGGACTAAAATATAAGAACACAAAATCTACAGAAAATAGATGTAAAATAAGAAGAACTGTAATAAAAAGAAGATAGTCTGAAATAGACAAATTTGAGATATTAGCAAGCATAATTATAACAAGTGATTATAACTAAAAAGAGAAAATAGAAGAATAACAGAAGTCGCTTATTTTATAACTTAGATCTATATTAAGTCAATAAGAAAAAGAACAGTTATATCACACGGGTTATAATTAGAAAAGAAAGAGATAACAGAAAAGGCTTATTTTAAAACTTAAATTAAATTAATAAGCAAATATAGCAGAGATAACATAAGAGGCTTATTTTTGAAAATTACACTAAGTTAATAAGCAAACATAGAAGAAGGTCCCATAACAACAACATTCCCTTTCAGTTAGGAACTGATGGTCCCACAACAGATTAGGTGAGGCTGGGACATGCTTATGCTAATTAAGGTAAATAAGTGGACAATAGATAGAGGCTCAAATATGGGGATTTGGGCAAGGGGCGCAAACTAGAATTTTGTTTGTTAGGACCAGTACCGGCAGCATTCCCTTTCAGGTCTAGGACTGATGGTCTCACAACACTTAGGTGAGACTGGGCAACATCCCTTTTAGGGGTGGGAACGGTCGGTTAACCGAACCGATCGGTTAATTTGAGCGGTTAACTGGTTAAAAATAATGGTTCGGTTAACCAGTTCATTGGTTAAAACCTGTTGCTTTAACCGACCGAATCGATTAAACTAAACCGTGGTTAACCGGTCAAATTAAATGGTTCGGTTAACTGTTCGACTGCATAATACACAAATTGACAAATACATTATACATTTGCAATGTCACTGCATATAATATAGTACTATACAGGCTGGCAAATACATTATACATTTGCAAGCAGAGCATTTGTCTATACATTTGCAAGCAGAGCATTCATACCATACAGGCTGACAAATACATTATACATATTCAACATAAACGACAATAGAAATACTGAAATACATTCATTTTCCACTGAAAAATGAAAAGAAAATTAAAATCTATTTCAGTCTTTAAATCAACTCTCTATTTGACTTTCAATCCATATTCCACTCACTGGCGACTGCATTTAAAATGGCAATGCATATATTAAATGATATATTATAAACGACATATATATTTATAATGCATTTAAAAAATAAAATGGCGACATGGTCTCAATGTGCTTCAATACAATTGAGAATTGATGAACCAACACAAGCATAGGCATAACAGCAACAATTATGTATTGCATATTAAACTACAGGTATACCAACATGTTACTGCAAACTACAGGTATACCAAACATGTATTGCAAACTCGTATGGCACAGTGTTACTGCATGTTACTGACTTACTGCATGTTACTTATGAAGTGTAAACATGTTACTGCATGTTACTGCATGTTACTTATGAAGTGTTATTGCATGTTACTTATCAAGTGTAAACATAAACTATATGAACATTTGTACTACATGAAACTAACCGTGATGAAAGTGAATACAACGATGACGAACATGGACCATCCATGGTGAACATAAAAGATGATGGCGACTCACGTTGACATCCATGTACAAAATCTACATGCCAAACAAGTTAATTAGAGCATTGTATTTAAAATTCAACAAATAAAGAACTATATTATTTTACAAATGCAAATATCACCTGATATTTGCTCATCATAATAAGAAACATCATCGATAGGAACTTCAATCCATTGATCGACAAAAATTGGTTTGGACCTTAACCAATTTTGAGTACAAACTAATGCCTCAACCATCCATGGACTCAAACTACTATGAAAAGGATCTATAATTCTTCCTCCGGTGCTAAAAGCAGATTCGGAAGCAACCGTGGATACCGAAATAGCAAGAAGATCTCGTGCAACTAAAGATAAAACACGATATTTGGAACTATTTACCTTCCACCATAGTAAAACATCAAAATTATTTGGTGTACCCTCAATCGGTGCATTTAAATACTTTTCTAGTTCATTACCTTCGTTATCGTGTTGTTGAACCTATCTTAGAAAAGTATTCATTCTTCTAGAAAGAACATCACTAACATCCTCAACGCGTTCACTAGCAACGAGCGTACTAAGTTGTGGTTCCTCACACGTTTGTGTTCCAAATGTAGAATCGTTCACATAAAAGTCAAACAACCTTATCAAAATATGCTTCACACTTTTTAATATGTCTTCCACAATATTTTTTTCATACATGTCTTCAACGCATAACTCCAAAAATTGGAATTTATACCTTGGGTCAAGCACACACGTAACAAATAAAATTTTGTTCATATTACCTTCGCTTCCCCAATATTTATCAAACTTCATTTTCATACTAATTGCCATTTTACCAAGATAAGGATTAATTTTATCAACCAATCCTTTAAGTTCTTCTTGAATTCCACTAAGCTCGGCAAAACAAACATTTGCACTAATGGATAAAGTTTTTTTAAATTTTAAAGTAACGTCATAAAAATACTTTAAGAATTTAACAAATAATTCAGCATTTTTCCAATCGATAGAACTCAGAGGATGAATTTCATCATCAAAGTAAGCAACAAAAATACCATCATTTTCTTTCATATCATCAAAAACCTTTTTGTATTTTAAAGCCGCTTCCAACATCAAATATGTTGAATTCCACCTAGCCGGTACATCCAAAATAAGCATAGATTTATTCTCAATTCCCAAAATTAAACATATCTCTCTAAATTTATTCAATCGTGACGGAGACGATCTCACAAATCCGACTGCAGTACGAATTCCAGCTATAGTGCTACTAATTTCTTTTAGCCCATCATTGACGGTTAAATTGGTTATATGAGCACAACAACGAATATGCATGAATTCACCATTCAAAACACAACCACCATTATAATCATTTAATTTGCTTTTCACATAATTATTTGCCACTTCATTTGCACTAGCATTATCAACCGTGATAGACACTATTCTTTTGAGTTCCCATTTTTTGATATAATGGACAATAACTTTTCCAATATTTTCTCCTTTATGACTAGTAATCACACAAAAATTTATAATCCTTTTATGTAACTTCCAACTTCCGTCAATAAAGCGTGCAGTTAAAACCATATAATTCACATTTTGAATAGATGTCCATGTATTAGTAGTTAGACAAACATAGTGCAATGTTTTTGAGAACATTTTTTTAGAGATTCTATTGAGTCCTAATATAATTGAAGCACATCCCTACAAATTGTTCTACGTGAAGGAACTTCAAAACTAGGACACAATTCTCGACAAAATTGAAGAAAACCTTCACCCTCCACAAAACTAAAAGGGAGTTCATCAATAACTAGTATTCGAGCTAATGCTTTTCTATATTCCTCTTTATTGAATGACCATGCGATAAGGTTGCAACTACCTTCACTATCTCTAGTTGTTCCAAAAGCTAATTTTTTTTTGTCTCTTATCACTATCACGTGAAATGGACTTACACGAATGTTTTATATGGTAATTTAAATGTGTAGTGCCATTTGATTTAGAATCACATGCAAATTGTTGACCATAGTAATTGCATACACATTTTTGAAAATTGAAATTAGCGTCTTTAGTAAAATGTTCCCATACCGGAGAAGGCTTTCTAGAAGAAGGCTTGCGCACCGGATGTGGAGGTTTTCTAATATTGATGTCTGCTTCGCCGGTTTCCTCATCATCCGCTTCTTCCACAAACTCATCGACATCTCTTATTTCTCTAGAACTACCTATTTGTACCTGTTATAGTGCATGAAAAACAAAAATTAATATATAGTTAAGGTCATACTATTAAGTTAATATACAGTTAAGTTCATACCATTAAGCTATCTACATGTAAGTAATTATACTATAAAAATAGTTCATACTATTTACATGTTCATACTTAAGTATTTATAAAAAATACTGAGTATAAGAAAATTAAACTATCTACTGTAAAAATAGTTCATACTATTTGCTACTGTAAGTAATTTAAGTTCACAAAAAATTAAACTATCTACATGTTCATACTTAACTGTAAATTTATAAACTATTTCAGTTCTAACTATTTAAAAAATTTATAAATATTAAATACAGTAAATTTACTGTAAAAAATCAGAATATATTGTTATATTTTCAAAAACCGATGCATATATATATATATATTTACATATGGAGCTAATATGCATTTCAAAACCAATGCCCAGATTTCCTTGCAAAAACTGATACATACTTTGAAACCTTTCAACTTTTAAAATCACTACCACATTTGAAACTATAAAGTATATACATCCTCAAAAACTTATGTATATGAAATTTGTATGCTTAGAACTAACATATATTCAAAGCTTATATATGTTAGAAACTGTATAAATTTGAAGCAATATATATAAGGTCATGCATATTTATACCTTAGGTATGCATCTGAAACTTTTGCTTATTTAAAACATTGCATTTTTGAAAACTTAGTACATTTGGAACCGCACATATGCGCCCCATATATTTAAACTCAAAATAACAGTCATTCGAAACTTTGGAAGATATATGCTCTTACCATACATACACTCGAAATCATATATATATGTACACATTTGAAATATCATACCTTCGAAACTAATGATATGTATACTTTAAAGACTCTGATGTATTTCAAAAGCTGGTGCATATTAAAAATTTGTATACTTGAAATCCATAAGTTTCCAAAGGTAATATTACTATAGGTCTATAAATAATATTACAGATTTAATACTGTAAATCAATAAACTATAAATATTATTATAGATTTTACTATAAATTTTACTGTTAATTTTAACTAGATAATAATAATGTAAATTTACTATCAATTTTAACTGGATATTACTGTAAATTTAATAGTGTAAATTAAACTATTTAGTAAACTATTAATAATATTAATACTTAAAAGGATATTACTGTAAAATTTAACTATTACAAATAAATTTAATCAACTATCTACTTTGAAACACCTATCACCTGAAAACAAATAATCAAACCATTCAGTTAACTAATAAATAAAAATCAAACAGTTCATATATATTTATATTAAAATAATTCATAACTGATATATTAAAATAGTTCATATTAAAAAAGTTCATATTAAAGCTGTAGTTCATATATATTTATATTATGCAAATAAACTGAAGCATAACTGAATATTATTGGTATAATTTGGTTAGTATATGGCATGGAAAGCATTGGAAAATCCACTTTCAGTTAGCAGGCAGCAGCAGTTTTTAGTACAAGAGCAGCATAATAATACTAAACCTACATAATTAAATAAAATAGGTAAAGTGAAAAAAAACTCACATTCTTCCTCTTTCCGCCAGTAATCACCATATTTCAAAGCCTAAAATGCCAAATTGATGCGATTAGCAAGTTGCAGCACAAAGATTGATTAGGGTTTCTGGATATTTTGCGAAATCGATAGGAGATTTTGGATATTGATAGTGGATCTGCACATTGAAATCTATAGTGGATCTGCAAATCAAAATCAATTGATGATAACAAATTAGTGGGTCTAGTTTTTTTAATTGAACTGGAGAATTGATTTAGGAAATGCGAAAATGAAAGAAGGCAAGAAGCGACTGCGGGATTCCTATATCTGTAATGCATATATTTTACTATTTTAGTATTTTATTTACTTTAGGGTTTTGTTAACCGGGTAGGGTTACGTTTTATTAGAAACCGAATACCAATAATGATGAAAACTTGGTCGGTTAAACGGTTAACCGCGGTTAACCACTGCGTTAATCGTTAACCGAACCGAAAATCAACGGTTAAGATCGATCGGTTAACCGAAAGTTCGGTTAACCAATAAAATCGGTTAAAGCGGTTCGGTCGACGTCGGTTAAATCGGTTAAATCGGTTAAGTTGGTTAAATGCCCACCCCTAATCCCTTTTAGACTAAGACTGATTGTCTCACAACAGATTAGGTGAGGCTGGGCATGCTTATGCTGATTAGGGTAAATGAAAGGTCACAAGAGGGAGTGACAGTTAGCATGTACCAGTGATGACCGAGCGTGCGACATTGATTAAGGTAAATAATTCGCTACTGCGTTCCAAGCGCTAAACATGTGTCTTTTGTTGTGGGACCAACAGGATTGGACCAGCTCACAGTGGCACAACAGAGATAGAAGGCCGATGAACGGGTAGAATTAGGGTTTCAACCTAATCAAGTTAGCTGTTGAGATAGGACTAGGGTTTCAGCCTAACCACAGCAGTTTAATAAAAGTGCAAACAATCACAATCAAAGCAAACAGTCAAACAGTATGTTGTCCCAGTTTTATCGTTTCTGTATTTTCTTTTTATACTAGAACTATTGCTAAGTCTATTATCTTTATCTTGCTTAAAAATGCTAGTAATTAGTTTCACTCACTAGACTTATAGTCTGACCCACTCCTCTATTTCCCCTTTTCTCCCATAGGCCAGCAGAATCGAGGACAGTAGATTCAGACCACTTGGAGATATATTCTCGGAAGTTCTTCATGTATTCTTCTTCTTCTTTTCAGTTTTCTTTTCATTTGGCTTTTGATGTACTGGTACTTTATGAGAGGGATGATTTTTATTGTTTATGTATTCTGATGATGTGACTAAGATTGTATTTTTCATGAGATATGTGTATTTGGTTTTTAAGACATATTCTGTTTTGAAATGAAGTTTAATTTTAAATGTCTTGTTATTATTTAAATGTTTCCGCTGTTTTTATTTAATTGTCTTGTGAATCTTAGTCTCTGTGATGCTTTAGTTATACCTACAATGCACCATATCTTTTATTGTGCCCTTTTTGGGTATACTAAGGGGTGTGGGGTGTTTCACTTGGTACCAGAGCCTAAGTTTACAGGATTCCTAAAAACTTGTTTTAAAAGTAAAGTATTTTTCAAAACTAACATATCTTCAAACTAAAAGTGTTTCTCAGAAAGAAACTCTTATTATAGAAATGGTTTTTAAGTATAAGAGAGTTTTTATAAAAGTCCCCTCAAAGTCCAGTTCAACCTTCTTTTGATTCTTTCGAGCCTAAATTCTCTTTTCTTTACATAGAATGGCGGATGCCCCAAATCTTCTAGAGGATGTCCGAGTCACTGCTTGGTTCCGTAGATACCTCCAAGCTATGGCACCAGAGGTGCAAGGGCAAGCGCCCAATACAGCACCAGCGGGTGGAGATCCCATTGATCCACCTGCAGCAGCCAATTTTTCTAAGCTATGTAAGGACTTTGCTAATCTAGAAGGCAGAATGTTTTCTAGCATGGAGGATTTCGGGAAAGGTTTGAGAGTAAGTTCTTGCCGCAAGTCGAGGAAAGCATGCAGTTGGAGAAGTTCATTAGTCTGAAGCAAGGGAGTCTTTCAGTGATAGAGTATATAAATCAGTTTAATAAGCTATCACGATTCGGAATGGAGCTTGTTAATACACCGCATAAGAGTGCCATCAAGTTTGCTAAGGGTTTGAACCAGCCCCTCCAAGGGTTGGCATTTACACATGTACCTATGGGAGTGACGTATGAGTCAGTTGTGGAAATGGCTCTCACTGTTAAGGAAGGAGAGCTTAAGGAGGTTCCTAAATCAGAAAACTCTAAGAAGCAGTGGTGGAAGAATAAGAGGGATAAGGACAAGAAGAAAGGACGAGGACCTCAAAAGCAGATCAAGAAGGGCGAAAAATGTCAAAATTGTGGATTGGTTGAGCATTTCGTAAAGGACTGTAAGAAGGACACGATGAAGGGGAGATGTTATAATTATGGGCAGCCTGGGCACCTTAGTAGAGCTTGTCCTCAGAGGGCAGGGCAGAGTGCAGGCGCACCTACAGCGCAAGTACAGGCTTTGGATGCAACACCTTCTAGTGGACTAGATCGAGGTAGGAAAGTCTCTGTAGAAGGTTAGATCTCTATTTCGGATTTTCCTATTCCGACTCTTTTTGACTCCGGAGCATCGCATTCTTTCATTTCTAGTTCCTTGGTTGATTGTTTGCACTTAGATATTTCTCTAGCAGTAGACCCTATAGTGGTTTCAAATCCTATAGGAGGATCGACGCCTTTCTCCATGATTTGTAAGGGTTTGAAATTTTTTATACTAGGCGTAGAGTTTGATTGTGACGCCTATGTACTAGGGTTTTCGGGATATGGGATGATTTTGGGGATGGACTGGTTATCCACTTATGGAGTGATATTAAACTGCGAGAGGAGAGTTATCAGAATAGAGACATGTAGCGGAAGGACTCTCGAGGTTTCATGTGACCCATAGAGGTCAGTCATGTTGAGCTTCCTTTATTCCCTTGATTCATCACTAGGAGAGTTAGATTACGTTCCAGTCGTTAGAGATTTCCCAGATGTTTTTGAAGAGGTTAGGGGACTACCTCCTGAGAGAGATCAACTTTAGGATCTATCTAAATGACAATGCTAAGCCAGTGGCATTGCCTGTGAGACATATGGCCCCTAGGGAGAGGAAGGAGTTAAGTAAGCAGATTGGTGAGCTATTGGAGAAAGGCTTCATCAGAAGGAGCATATCTGAGTGGGGATTGCCAGTCATCTTCGCTACAAAGGCGGATGGTTCCCTTCGACTTTGCATAGACTATAGAAAGTTGAATAAGCTCACGAAGAAGAACCGTTACCCACTTCTTAGGATAGACGATCTTTTCAATCAGTTAGTTGGATCTTCAGTATTTTCTCAGCTTGATTTAGCTACTGGATTTCATCAACTTAGGGTCGCTGACGATAGCATCGATAAGACAGCCTTTAGGACACCGATGGATTCTTTGAGTGGTTGGTTATGCCATTTGGGCTGAGCAATGCCCCAACCTATTTTGTAGATTTGATGAGCCGTGTTTTTCGAGATGTCCTAAATAAGTTCGTTGTAGTATTCGTGGATGACATTTTGGTGTTTTCCAAGAGTATAGAAGAGCATGCTATTCATCTTGAGTAGGTTCTTCGTACACTTCGTGATCATCAGTTGAAAGCAAAATTCTTGAAGTGCCACTTTTGGCGTGAGGAGGTGCGTTTCTTAGGGCACGTAGTCTCAAGAGAGGGTTTAGCTATGGATCCCGCTAAGATAGTAGCAATACAGGATTGGAAGGCCCCTAAGAACGCTACCGAAGTTAGAAGCTTCCTAGGTTTGGCTGGCTATTATAGGAAGTTTATCAGGGATTTTGCTAAGATTTCAGCACCGCTTACTCGCCTCACAAAGAAGAATACGGCATTTGTGTGGGACTTAGATTGTGAGGATTCCTTCATGATGCTGAAGAGGGCCCTTACTAGTGCACCAGTGTTAGTTTTACCCGAAGGAGTTAAACCTTTTACAGTATACACTAATGCATGTAGGACGGGTCTTGGAGCAGTATTGATGCAAGAAGGGAGGGTAGTATGTTATGGAAGTAGACAGTTGAGAACTCATGAGAAGAACTACCCTACCCATGATTTGGAGTTAGCTGCTACTGTTTTAATGCTCAAGTCTTGGAGACATTACTTGCTAGGAGAGAGGTTCGAGCTTTTCACTAACTACAAATCATTGAAGTACCTGTTCTCACAAAAGGATTTAAACTTGAGGCAGCAGCGTTGGATGGAGTTTCTAGCATCATATGACTTTGAGATAGATTATACCCCCGGTAAAGGGAAGATAGTTGCGGATGCGTTAAGCAGGAAGAGAGCAACCCTTAGTCCAATGTTCGTGGAGTGGAAAATCCTAGAGTTTATTTCCACCTTTGATTTTAAGCCCTCTAAGGACATTACCTCTAGATTATTGGCAGCGCTTGAGATTAAGCCTACCCTCATAGATTAGATTGGCTCAAGGCAGCAAGAGGATTCAAAGCTAATGGATATTTTGGATAGGATTAGCAGAGAAGAGGTCTCTAGACATCTCCAACGCTATTCCATTGATAGTAAAGGGTGGCTAAGGAGAGATGGAAGACTTTGTGTCCCCTGCACTAGTAATTTGATGAGAGCAGTTCTAGAAGAAGCACACCATTCTCGAATGACTATTCATCCGGGTGGTGATAAGATGTATAGGGAGATGCAGAGAGTGTTTTATTTGAGAGGCATGAAGAAGGATGTGGCAGAGTTTGTAGCTAAGTGTCTAGTGTGCCAAAGAGTTAAGGCGAAGCAGCAGAAGCCCGGCGGATTGCTTCAACCATTAGATGTACCCGAATGGAAGTGGGATAGTGTTTCGATGGACTTCATAGATGGTTTACCCCGATCTAGGAAGGGGAATACCAGTATTTGAGTGATTGTGGATCGTTTGACTAAGAGCGTCCACTTCATTCCGGTCAAGAGTAAGAGGACGACACCTTATTTGGCATCCTTATATGTTCGTGAGATAGTCTGACTTCATGGAGTTCCCTCTAGCATAGTGAGCGATAGAGACCCTATCTTTACTAACGAGTTCTGGAGAAGCTTGCGAGTGGCTTTAGGGATGTAGCTTAGATTGAGTACTGCCTATCACCCATAAACGTATGGCCAAACGGAGAGAGTCAATAGAGTTCCTGAGGATTTGTTGAGGATGTGCATTCTTGATTTTGGAGGAACTTGGGAGGAGCATCTTCCTTTAGTGGAGTTCGCATATAATAATAGTTTTCAGGCAAGCATTAGGATGACACCTTTTGAAGCTCTTTATGGAAGGCCGCACAAGTCTCCTTCGTGTTGGTTGGAATCTACAGAGAGATTGCTACTAGGTCCCAACATGGTTAGAGAGACTTCGGAAAAGATTGATTTGATTAGAAGGAGAATGAAGACGGCCCAAGGTAGACACAAATCTTATGCAGATAAATGGAGAAGGGATATTGAGTTTGAGATAAGAGATTTGGTTTTCATTAAGGTGTCTCCACTAAGAAAGGTAGTGAGATTTGGATCAAGTGGGAAACTTGCTCCCAGATTCGTAGGACCGTTCCCCATTGTGGAAAGGGTAGGGAAGATGGCGTATCGGATAAAGCTACCAGAGACGCTCGTGGGAGTTCACGAGGTTTTTCATGTTTCACACTTGAGAAAGTGCTTGCATGATTCAGCAGAGGTAGTAGAACCTAGTCAACTTGAGGAAGTTGAAGTGGAGAGAGAAGCATCGGTTCGTCGCATTCCTACCAAGATCGTTGGACGTGATATCAAGAAGCTTAGAAATAAGGAAGTAACTTTGGTTAAGGTGCGGTGGGGAGACAACATTGAGGATGCTACGTGGGAGGGTGAGGAGAAAATATGTACCTCTTATCCACATCTTTTTGATGGTACATCTTGAATTTCATATGTCCGTCTTTAGTTTTGAGTAGGTTCTTTCCTTTAGTATCCTTTTGGAGGGTAGATCTTAGGATTTAATCTGTGGATGGTAGGACTGAATGTAAACATGTTACTAGAACATGTTATGTATATTGGACGCTAGTGGTTGCAAGTGTTTGCTAGTGGATGCTAATGGACGCATATATATACACTAGGCACTATTATCTCTTAGGGATCGGCCTAACTAGGTCACTAAAACATATGCATATGGATGTGTGTGCATTTGCATTTTTATTTTATTTCCATGGTTGCTATAAATGGATGATTATCATATGATTGTTGTATTTGGATGATGATTGTAGCACGCATATAGCACTATCAGTTGTCATTAGGGAATTTGCATTCATTTGGATACATAGCACGGACATGATTGCATAAAAGGAGGTCGACTGAATCAGTAGACCACCTAACCTTTTGTATTAAATAGGGACATTAACACTACACTATTGCATATAACATAAGTTGCATTAGAAAGCTTAAGGACAATGGATGTAATGGATGGTGGTTGAATATGTGGTTATAGAATTTGGATGAAATTATTTATGTCATTCTTCTATCCTTGGAGATTTCGGGGACGAAATCCTTTAAGGAGGGGAGAATGTAACAACCCAAAATTTAAGCTATGATAATTAATTAACGAATTAATTAAATAATAAAATAAGTTTGTGAAATTTTCATAATTGAGCCACGGGAGTTGTACCATTGTGTCCATTGTAATTTTCTGGTCAATTTCCATATATAGTTTGTCAAAATCCGAGTTAATATGAAGAAGATACGAGAGAAACAAGAATTGAACTAAAACGAAAAAAATACAAAGGGTCGGGTCGACCCATACCTAGGCTAGGTCGATCCTTGGGTCGACCCCCAAGGCCATAGGATGACCTATAGGTCGGACATGCAGGTCGACCCACCTTTGTATTTAGACGTGAAAACGTCCAGGTCGAAGCGTAACGTCATATTTTGAGTTTTCTTCAATCCTATGCGTTCGTGCTTCCATCTGACGATTCCTAGTGAACCTATGACGTGGTTACACCAGATTTAATCTTCAAATCCAACGGTCTGAGATCCCTAAGCTACACTATAAATAGAACCCTAGGCCTAGCTATTTTTCTCATTCAGATTTTCTCCTAGTTGGGTTCATTGCCAGAGGCTGGACCCTAAATAGAAATTTTTTCTAAGGAGGAAATCTTTTTGATAAAAATATTTACGCTCTAGAAGTGGATCAAGGAAGACCAAGGACTAGAGCAAAGGACTACATGTGAGTGTTTTCTAATTATTTCAGATTTTTAAGTAATTTAAAATAATATGGTTCCAAATAGTTGTAGTTTTTCTGCAATTTTGAGACAGTTTTTACACAAGCTATTTATAGTTAACTTTTAAGTAAATTTCAGAAGTTCTTTTCAGTCTATTTTATTCAGCTATTTTTATTCAGCTATTTTATTCAGTTATTTACAGTTATTTACAGTTATTTACATTTTATTTACATCTGTTTTACGTTAGAATTTAGCCTGGTTTCTTTTTATTCCTTTTTACGCAAATAAAATATTAAAAAAGAGAAGAATTCGCTAATATGGACTAAAATATAAGAACACAAAATTTACAGAAAATAGATGTAAAATAAGAAGAACTGTAATAAAAAGAAGATATATCGAAATAGGCAAATTTGAGATATTTGCAAGCATAATTATAACAAGTGATTATAACTAAAAAGAGAAAATAGAAGAATAACAGAAGATGCTTATTTTATAACTTAGATCTAGATTAAGTCAGTAAGCAAAAGACCAGATATATCACACAGGTTATAATTAGAAAAGAAAGAGATAACAGAAAAGGCTTATTTTAAAACTTAGATTGTTAGCACCAAAATTGGTCACTAACCTCGTAGAGAAAGATTGTGTAGAGATATAAGTGATGAAGATAAATTAAACAAGGAAGAGAATGCTAATTTAAATGCAGAAAGTAAGAACACCAAATTTATAGTGGTTCAGCGTAATTGCCTACATCCACTTTGAGGTTAAACTTTATTGATCTTCTTAATAGTTGATTACAAATACAATTCGTGAATCAAATGCTTGAATGAAGTTGTTAAGTAGAGAAGATGAGTCTCAAAAATGGCAGAGTCTCCCCAGTGTTCTCCAAAAAGGATCCATTTCATTGTGCCCCTGCCCTTCTATTTATAGAGGAAGATGGGTTGGACTTCCTTCATGGGCTTAGGAACAAGGTGCCTCTGCCCATAGTGGGTGAATCTGCGCACCAGGCCAGGCAGGCCGAATGCTCTTGCTTTATTGTGGGCCTGACAACTTGCTACCACCTCGAGTCTCTCCTTGATCAGAATCTTGTCTAGTGCTAATGATAATTTCTTCAACCGTCGTTTTGTAACCGGGCCAAGATGCCGGTTAACACTTGCCCCCCCAAAGTGTGTCGTGTGAAGCAACACAACACGCTTTGAATCAGCGAGTATTCCTTGTCTTCAAAAAGAAATCCACCATGTTTCTTGAATAGTCATTATCCTCCAATTTATCCTCCCAAGGTGTTGTATCCTTCTTTGGTCATCGTGATGCTCGGTCGATTCCCAATATTATAAATCCAGGGTTGTAGTTCATTAGTGGCCATCTGTGTCTGATTCTGCAGAGCTAATAAGCTTCGGCTATATGATCTAGTCTTCTCTTAATAACCCTTAGTGAGAATTCAATTTCTGTTGATTTCAAGAAGTTGAACTTTTTCGGATGTACACATGCACGTTCGGGTACATGTTCTTGCCATTGGCTCTCGGATGCGTTTTATATGCTCATAAGTCATCACCAACTACGTCTAGTTTAATTGCAATTCAATCGCGATTCCTTGTTTGTATTTTCTGTGAAATAAGGGTTACAATCAGCCACTCGAGGAGTTTTCCAAACCTCTCTTCAGTACAAACTCTATGATTTTGTTCACAGCTTCAACCTGTCCATTTGCAGTTATAATGGATCATGGAAGGTCATAAGGATAGATGACGTTACGGATAAAGAAGTTGATTATTTTCTTCATCTTGGTCGTGGTTAAGAGTTCTTCATCTGCCCATTTGGTGACGTAATCAATTGCTATGATGGTGTATTTCGCACCACCTTTAGGATCGACAAGAAGATGATTTCAGTGCCCCCAAGTGCCAAACGACTATGAACTAGCCATTTGACTAATTTCCATCGGCGGGGTTCCCAGATTTTTTGCATACATCTTGCACTCATCACATTGTCTAGCATGATCAACCGCATCTGGGTTGATAGTTGGCCAGTAATACCTATAACAGAGTATCTTCTTTATCATGGTTTCCCTCTGATGTTATCACCGCATTCTTCTTCATAGACTTTGCTCAAGATATCATCATGGGCGATATGCTGAAGAAAGGGGATGGATAAACTCCTTTTGACACACGACTTATTCTTAGATTATCTAGCGTGAAGCTTTGAGGAGGATGTGTCGTTTTCCATTCCTCCGTTCAGTAAGAATTCCTCATTGTAGATAGTCTTTGATAGGAGTCAACCATGACACCTTTTCATTTTGATCGCTGAGTACGTGTGTAATGATGTAATACGTGAAGTCGGTTAGTAGCTCTTGAACTTGGCCGAGATAAGGAGCAAGACAATGCCCCTAGCAAGATCAACTTCCTTAAATTTGTATACTACCAATCAAGAATCACAAAAGATATGTAAAGTTTTCACTTCAAATCCTCTAGCAAGTTTGAGGCTGGCAGTCAAGGCTTCATACTAAGCATCGTTGTTTGTTACAAGTAAATCGAGTTTTAGGACGTAACAGATTGATCGTTCCTCAGGAGTCATTATCAAGCCATAACACTGATCATTGGATGCTCCATCCACGTACATTTTCCATCTTATGGTTGGTTCTCTGCTACTCTTCGAGTAGTCATCTGAGGTAGTGAATTTGGGTGTGAGGTTTGCTAATTTCCGTCCTTGGATAGCCCTTCGTGGGAAATAAGTGGTATTGAATTAGCTTAGTTCAATATTCTATTTAAGTAGTCTTTCAGACGTCTTAGGTCATTGTGTGCCCTGTTGTAACGGCTGGTAGGCATAGACGTTGATGGGGTGAGCCTAAAAGTAAGAGTGGATCTTTCATGATGAAATCAATAGAGATTGTGCTAGCTTTTGTAGCTTCGGGTTGATATCCAATGCATGGCTTGCGATAGTTAATGAAATCACATATGCATGTCAGAATGGGTCTAAGGGAACATATCATCATTTATTCAGAAAAATCCAACTAATTCATTTATCATCACTGCACTGAGTTGTGATCCGATATTCAGCACCCGGAAAAGGTCACCATGGCTGGCTGCTATGTTGACCGTCAGCTTAGCAGGTGCCATCCCAGATTCTTTGAGTAAAGATGTAACTATTTTGCATAACATTCAATGTGAAATATGGTTGGGACGGTCAATGTTGATGGTTACTCTGGTCGAATCCTAGAGTCTTGCCATGAGTTGTTAAGTCAAATAATGAAGGGCTCTGAATGCTCTAATTGATTATCTGCAAATGGCCAAAGATCAGGCTTAAAAGCACGTTGAAGGAAATGTCGAGTAGGGGCCAGCCTCGAGTTGCATGCAACTGCATAGCCGGATCTTGCTATGAGTTTGAATTTGCTTGTATATTCGAGTAATGCATTTTCTATTCAAAGCATTCATGATCCTTCACTCGCCCTTCGGGTTGGAGTGACAGTCAGTTGCCCCCAAGCTTTGGCATCGATTTAACGATTCTATCTCTAGGCATCCTTTCGGTCGTTGCCTTGAGTAGCTGTAAGCACTATATATAAGTTTTAATACTGAGCTATCGTGGCCAGTTTTTGGATGACCATGCGTCTTCTCCCAGTCTCGGGTTGATAAATGTACTGCATGGACGGTTGAGTCTTGTCCTAGCTATGTTTATGTTTTCACCTAAACTCCAAAGACATAGAGGTGATTGGTGAATAGTCGGTTCACATTCATCTTGCTTCTCGCTCGTGCCCCCAGGTCTAGGGCATATACCGATAAGTAGGAAGGCCAGCCATGCCCACTTTAGCTTTACTCTCTTTCCCGTTGAATCGTGGGATCATGTAAGTCGATAGGAGACTAGGTCTCGCCTATCTTGGATTTTATCGTGGTTTTTCATTCCAAGAGGAATACTTCGATGCCACGTAAGTTTTAGGGCGTAATTTGGACAGTGGATGGTCATCCACGTCCACTTTGGTTCATGCTCTGTAATCAGATCTCGGGGTAAAGTTGGCTACAAATGCAGTCGGGTTATGCTCATCTAGTTTCATACTCCTCCTGACGAATCGAATGAGGGTGCTGGAGAATTTTTGACCAAGTATTCGTGGTTTACCCTCCTTTCCATACTCTGGGGGTCATAGTTTTTCAAAAAACAAACATCCGAGTCACATTCGTATGTGCTTGGTGCGGATCGGCATTGTCCCTTGGTCTGAGGTATGATATAGTAGGTTGCTCGTAGCTTTGGATGCCGTTTCGGTTGGTTCTTGTATTGAGGCCTCCATGCAGTCGCTGCCTCAAGTTATAAAGAACGCCACGCTAGAGCTATAGTAAGCTGTCGTATTCGGCTTTTTAGTGTTTTGTACCCCTACCCCCAGCATTGATTTGGCCAGGTCACTAGTTGGATGGTCAAACTCCATCCTCTGCGGGTTAATAATCCTTCTGTCGATTCCAGGCCGAAGTTTGCGGAATAGAAAATGGTCGGAATCCACTCGTCTATTTATCGATGTTTATACACCACTCTACATTCTGGTGACTTAGTGTTATTCTCCCTCCGGGTTACTCACGCCCAATTTGTGTTCATGCTTCGGTCCACGCTCCGGGGACTTAGAGATTTGTCGAACGGTTTACGCTTTAGTCCACAGTTCGAGACGCAGAGATTTTCGTCAACTCGTTTATACTCTAGTTCGCACTCTGGGAACTTAGAGTAATCTGGTCCGCTTCTGGGATTTAGGGATTTTTCTGAAGTCGTCTATAATCTAGTCCATGCTCTGGGGACTAAGAGTACTGTAGTCCGCACTCTGGGGACGTAGAGGTTTTTGAGTCATTTATACTCTAGTCCGCACTCAGGGACTTAGAGTACTTTAGTCTGCATTCTGTCTCCCATTCCAGAGGGTGAGACCTCTCGGATGGCTGAGAGTTTGCCCGAACCTGGTAGATAATCCTTCTCTTTAAGGTTCTCTTTAAGATTTCGAAAGTCGTTATTCTTTATGCAGGACTATTGCATTCTTGTTTTCCACGATTTTGTGCAGGCCGTTCTGACCCCGAGCCCACTCCGAGGAGCGATGTCGCCAAGGAAGTGGGGGAGAAAACAAGTGGAGCCACTCACGCAGGGGAGGCTTCTGGTCCAGACGCTTAGGTGATCGGAGCGCTTGACGAAGACAAGTCTGAAACCTCCTCTCCTACCGACGGGGGTTATGAAGTAGAAATTACAGGCGCCTCTAAGCATACATCCGAATTGAGCATGGAGGAGTGGCTCGAGAAAGAGAGGGAGGAGACGGTCAAGGTCATAGTAGATCCCCGAGTTGTGGACTTGGACGATCCTTTGAACAAGCCGTTGAAGGTCATCCTTCCTGGCGGGTCCAAGCCCATGGAAGGCCCCCGTACTCCTTCAGTTGCTACCCCTCTATCAGAGAAGAGTACCAAGGGTAAATGCTCTGGAGAGGAGCCGTCTGGAAAGAAGTTGAAGAAGCACAAAAAGTTCTTGGTGTCACGGCCTTGCCAAAAGGCGGGATAACATTTGCCCCCCAAAGGATGTCTTGTGTAAACATGACGTGCTTTGAAAAACCGCAGTCTTTCATGCTGAATATTTCCGTTCAGTTGATTGCTTGACAGTCGTCTCTTAATCGTTTCGTTGCAATCTTCTTTTAGACAAATGTTCAACTAGCATGCTTTGCTTTGGTTTTGCCCCCAGTTTTGGGGATGAGTATGGAGTTGATGTATGTTTATACTCCGTCTCGCACTCTGGGAGTACGGAGTTGAGTAGATGTTTATACTCCATCTCGCACTCTGGAAATACGGAGTTGATTAATGTTTATACTCCGTCTTGCACTCTGGGAGTACGGAGTTAAGCGAATGTTTATACTCCGTCTCACACTCTAGGAGTACGGAGTTGATCAATGTTTATACTCCATCTCGCATTCTGGGAGTACGGAGTTAAGTAGATGTTTATACTTCGTCTCACACTCTGGGAGTACGGAGTTGTGCGAAGGATCGTCGTGTATCAACCCATTTTTAGCCTTGATGTGATGGCTTGCCCCCGAGCTCGAGTTTCACTTAGCGAGTGGCTGGTCGTATCGCAGCCGCTCTCTACTTGAATAAATTCCACTTGCAGGATGGAATTCAGCTCTCTGTGCATCGTGATGTTGTACATTGTATTTAATCCATAGCCCCAAATCAAAGGCATATGGTTGATGATGAGCAATAGAATTATTCTCGTCCAGATGTAACTCCACACGTCCGATCATGGTCTGCGTAGATTGGTTGGCAACCAAATCTGAGTACCTGGACACCTGCATAATTTTGAAAGTAGTTTAGTTCAAGCTAGTCGTAGTTCATAGAACAATTGAAATAGAGATGGAAATGGAAATAATTCAAAGAAGATTATGGTAAATCTCATTGATATGTGAAGCAGCATCGTGTGCTCGCTATTCGACTCCTCCCCTGGCTCCTTTCAAAGGGATGTTGGCCGTCAACCGTCCAATTGATAATCATAGCCCTTTATTAATAGGCATCAGATATTCGCTGCCCGCCATTCTGCAGGACTTGTACATACTATTGAAGCTTTCCTTTCTAGGTCATCTTTTCGATCACACCTCGGAGGTGTTTGTAATCGCTCGTGTTAGGATCAGTGAGCATCTGGGAATATACAACATTCCCCTGATTTTCTTTAGACTTTGGTGTACTCTCTCGAGGTTGGTTTCCAGTACCACTCCGAGTCGTGAGTCTTCAAGTAGAGGTTGTCAATTGAATCTTTCAAAGAGCATATGAGCTGAATTCTGAAGTCTTGTTTCGGCTACTGGGATCTACATCCTTAGCCAACGGGCCTTCATTGTTATTTTTCTTAGTCTGCTCCACTCCTCCTCACTTTAGTTCTGATTCATTTTGTAGAAGAAACGATCCATAGTCGTAGGATGCTCTTTAGCTAACTAGCTGCCAAAATATATCTGGAGGTCGACTTTCCTCAAACGTGATCAGTATGATACCCTTGTTAGTATTTGGAATAAATTGCTTAGAGCATTGGTTTGCTTGGGGTCATTAAATTCAAAGTGCTGGGTCAGCGAAGAATGGTGCTTGGAGTCATCTTGGCGTTTGCTAGAGTCATATCATCTATGTTCTCCAACCTTTGGGAGTACCGTTTGAATAGCGGTTGCTTGTCTGTTCCCTTGATGCCGTTCATAAGCTACCGCTAGATCCTCTATGCCCTGGTCGATCATGGGATGTCAGGGAAGTGGATAGAATGTTCCTTTTTTTTAGCCTCATTTTCGAAAATTTGGGTCGTACCCGAAAAAGATTTTTTTTGTAAATAGGGGTCGTATAAGAGACCGGTGTAACTTAAGTTTTGATCGGCATTGAGGGCCGTTCGGCATGACAAAGTTGCTCGGCATACAAGATTGTTCGGCATTCACACTGTTCAGCATTCACACTGTTTAGCAATCCACACTGTTCGGCATCCACACTGTTCGGCATCCACACTGTTCGGCATTCCACACGTGTTCGGCATCCACACTGTTCGGCATTCCACACTGTTCGGCATCCACACTGTTCGACATTCCACACGTGTTCGGCATTCACACTGTTCAGTGTCCACATTGTTCGGCATTCCACACTGTCCGGCATCCACTCTGTTCGGCATTCCACACTGTTCGGCATTCACACTGTTCGACATTCACACTGTTCGGCATCCACACTGTTCGGCATTCCACACGTGTTCGGCATTCCACACTGTTCGGCATTCACACTGTTCGACATTCACACTGTTCGGCACAATCGAGTCGTTCGGCATACAATACCGTTCGGCATTATAGAGGCGCTCGACATTCATTCTTGTTCGGCACAACCGAGTCGTTCGGCATACAATACCGTTTGGCATTACAGAGGCGCTCGACATTCATTCTTGTTCGGCACAACCGAGTCGTTCGGCATACACTACCGTTCGGCATTACAGAGGTGTTCGGCCTAGAGGTATGGTCGGCCTGGAAGGGCATTCGGCCTAGAGGTTTGTTCGGCCTGGAAGGGCGTTTAGCCTAGAGGTATGGTCGGCCTGGAAGAGCGTTCGGCCTAGAGGTATGGTCGGCCTGGAAGGGCATTCGGCCTAGAGGTATGTTCGGCCTGGAAGGGCGTTCGGCCTAGAGGTATGGTCGGCCTGGAAGAGCGTTCGGCCTAGAGGTATGGTCGGCCTGGAAGAGCGTTCGGCCTAGAGGTATGTTCGGCCTGGAAGAGCGTTCGGCCTACCCCTTTTCTGGAGCGTTCGGCATACGCCTTTTCTGGGGCGTTCGGCATACGCCTTTTCTGGGGCGTTCGGCATATGCCTTTTCTGAGGCGATCGGCATAAGCCTATTCTGGAGTGATCGGCCGAATTGCCTTCAGAGGAGGGTCGGCCTTCATTCAACTTGAGTGCAAACTTCAACGTCCAATCCCCAGATCTTGCGTACATCAGTGAATCCAATCTACGACTATCAGCTTCCTTTAGATTTCTTTCAAATCTGAGTAGAATAGGAAGTTTTCTAGTAAACAACTGGATCTATCTCGCGAATATGGAAATCCACTAGTAGATGATGAGATCCAATCAAGCTGAGAATTCAATTCTCAGTGAAAGCACCAAAGTGTTAGCATCAAAATTGGTCACTAACCTCGTAGAGAAAGATTGTGTAGAGATATAAGTGATGAAGATAAATTAAACAAGGAAGAGAATGCTAATTTAAATGCAGAAAGTAAGAACACCAAATTTATAGTGGTTCAGCGTAATTGCCTACGTCCACTTTGAGGTTAAACTTTATTGATCTTCTTAATAGTTGATTACAAATACAATTCGTGAATCAAATGCTTGAATGAAGTTGTTAAGTAGAGAAGACGAGTCTCAAAAATGGCAGAGTCTCCCCAGTGTTCTCCAAAAAGGATCCATTTCATTGTGCCCCTGCCCTTCTATTTATAGAGGAAGATGGGTTGGACTTCCTTCATGGGCTTAGGAACAAGGTGCCTCTGCCCATAGTGGGTGAATCTGCGCACCAGGCCAGGCAGGCCGAATGCTCTTGCTTTATTGTGGACCTAACAACTTGCTACCACCTCCAGTCTCTCCTTGATCAGAATCTTGTCTAGTGCTAATGATAATTTCTTCAACCGTCGTTTTGTAACCGGGCCAAGATGCCGGTTAACATAGATTAAGTTAATAAGAAAATATAGCGGAAATAACAGAAGCTGCTTATTTTAAAACTTACACTAAGTTAATAAGCAAACATAGAAGAAGGGCCCATACCAACAACATTCCCTTTCAGTCAGGAACTGATGGTCTCACAATAGATTAGGTGAGGCTGGGATACGCTTATGCTAATTAGGGTAAATAAGTGGCTAACAGATAGAGGCTCAAATCTGGAGATTTGGGCAAGGGGCGCAAACTAGAATTTTGTTTGTTAGGACCAGTACCTACAACATTCACTTTTAGGTCTAGGACTGATGGTCTCACACTAATTAGGTGAGGCTGGGCAGCATCCCTTTCAGACTAGGACTGATGGTCTCACAACAGATTAGGTGAGGTTGGGCCCGCTTATGCTGATTAGGGTAAATAAGAGGTCACAAGAGGGGGCGACAGTTAGCGTGTATCGGCGATGACCGAGCGTGCGACATTGATTATGGTAAATAATTCGCTACTACGTTCCAAGCGCTAAACATGTGTCTTTTGCTGTGGGACCAACATGATTGGACCAGCTCACAGTGGCACAAGATAGATAGAAGGCCGATCAAAGGGTAGAATTAGGATTTCAGCCTAATCAAGTTAGCAGTTGAAGTAGGATTAGGGTTTCAGCCTAATCACAACAGTTTAAGAAAAGTGCAAACAATCACAATAAAAGCAAACGGTCAAACAGTATTTTATCCCAGTTTTACCTTTTTTGTATTTTCTTTTTATACTAGAACTATTGCTAAGTCTATTATCTTTATCTTGCTTAAAAATGCTAGTAATTACTTTCACTCACTAGACTTATAGTCTGACCCACTCCTCTATTTCCCCTTTTCTCCTGTAGGCCACCAGAGTCGAGGACAGTAGATTCAGACCGCTTGGAGATATATTCTTGGAAGTTCTTCATGTATTGTTCTTCTTCTTTTCAGTTTTCTTTCATTTGGCTTTTGATGTACTTGTTCTTTATGAGAGGGATGATTTTTATTGTTTATGTACTCTGATGATGTGACTGAGATTGTATTTTTCACGAGACATGTGTATTTGGTTTTTAAGACATATTCTGTTTTGAAATGAAGTTTAATTTGAAATGTCTAGTTATTATTTAAATATTTCCGCTGTTTTTATTTATTTGTCTTGTGAATCTTAGTCTCTGTGATGCTTGAGCTATACCTACAACGCACCATAACTTTTAGTGTGCTCTTTTTGGGTATACCAAAGGGTGTGGGGTGTTTCAGTTTTGATTGGTATATCCCGTAGGTAAAGTCCATTAACATTAGATTTGGTTGTGAATGTGTCATAAGGAAATATTTTGGATGATGGATGCTAGTGGATGTATTTATTAATTGGTTTTTTCACACTTAGATATGTATATCCTCTAGTCAGCACACATACACACACATGCAACAAAACTTATCATCACCTGTTTGATTTTATTATGTTATATGCATATAGTTGCTGCATATGGATTGAATGATTGTGCATACATGTATAATTGCAAGTACATTTACATAAGATATTGTATACATTTTGGATACATATCATAAGCACTTGCATTTTAGGAGGTCGACTAGATCAAGCGACCGCCTACTCTTTGCATTAGTATAGATTCATGTGCATTCCACGATTGTATATACATATTGCATTAGAAATTTACTAAGGATAATGATTACAAGTGGATGACAGATGAGTAGATGGTTGTAGTTATTAATTGTCGTACGTACGAGTTACATTTTTCCGTCCTTAGAGATTTCAACAATGAAATCCTTTTAAGGGAGGAGAATGTAATACCCTAAAAATTTAGGAGATAATTTAATAAAAGAATTAAATTTAAAATATAACAAGGGAAAAAATGTAATTTTTGCAAACGTCCAGATTTGGCTATGTAACTTGCATAATTGTGTTCGTAGCGATTTCTAGACAATTTTCATATATAACACTTTGAAATCGAAGCTAATATGGAGAAGTTATGAACGTTTTAAAAGTTAAAAGCTAAATTAATTAAATAATTAAATTATCCTTAAATAAATAGATCCACCGGTCGATATCTTAGGGGGCTACCTGTTGATAGGTAGCAGTTGACTGGCTGATGATCTCAATCGGTGAGTTTTAGCGGCCAACGACCTAGATTTAATGAGATATTTTTACTTGGAGATGAAATAACTGATGGACGCGCTGGATGCAAGTAAATATTCACCTAGGGTTAATAAATGGTCAGTGTTAATCCAGGATCCTTATAAATATACACCTAATCTAAATCCTAATTCACTAGAAAACTAGTCTGTACCCCTAAACTCTATCAATTTCTTTCTCCTCTTCAAACCTAAAATTCTCCAAAATAAAATAAAAATAGAATAAAAGAATTCACGAGGATTGGATCAAAAAACGGGCAAGAAAACGTGGGTAGATTTCTAAGCAGGGAAGCAAAGCTTGGATTTAAGGCGAGTGTCACTTTTCATAAGATGGTTATTTGTAGTTAATTTTGATATACACTATCTAATCTAGGTTGTTAGAAATTAAATTGGAAAACTATATTGTTCAAACCTGAAATTTAATTATAAATTGTGTTAATATAAATTGGTTAATATAGTAATTATCTAGACTAAATCCCTTTGTAATTCAGTGGAAATTCTTATAAATCTGATAATATAATTTGAAGATATTGGTGTTGAACCCTGGATTAAATTAATTACAAAAAAATTTAAACCATTAGGAGATGGATAAATACCACTTTGAATTCAAGGTAATTGTAAACATGAAATTGTAGGTTTACTGTTAAAATTTGAGAATGGATAGAATTAAACAATAAATCTACATAAACCAAATCTGTAACCCTAAATTTTATGCCATGCCCAGTTGATCGCACTATTTGGAGTGGTCGACAGCAAGCAGTCGACCGCCCCAGTATATAGCGGTCGACCGGTTAGTGTTTTCCAGCATAAATTGAACCTCGGCCTAAGGCCCATGTTATAAATAATAAATAATTGCTTATATTATATATATATATATATATATATATATGTATGTATGTATGTATGCAGGTGTTAGAAATAGTAGGGTTGCTAGTTCCCTATGAGATGACACTAGGACATTGTGGACTGGATAAATGCTATTTGTCCAACGGGATCAATTATTCAACTAGAGGGCGATTTTATAGCAAATGGCCCTTACAGGAGGTACTATGGTGAATGCGCAACACTAACTAATGATGATGAAGTGTGTGGGCTTCGCATAACAGGAGTTCCTTAGCATTCACGGATACTGATGTAATGTGATGCCATGTTGTTGATAGATCCGAGCGCATGCAATAACAGGCGTATGCTATGATTGAGAGGTGGACACAGATGTAGACGATGAGATACTTTAGCGAGTCGGCATTACGGGCTTCCCCTCAATGCATAGTTGAGATATGTATAGTCGTAGTTGTGGGAAATTTATTCTCATGTGGAAGTTGTAGGGAAACCTGTGTGAGATAGTTATGCATAATCGTAATGTGTGAGATGTAGTCCCATATAGGAAAATTGTAGGATGATCCTATGTTAGAGAAGCTTTAGTATCTATTAGTCAATAATTATTCATTGAGGTTCAATCCATAGTTTGACCCTAGTAGGAGCCTAGACAAGTTGTTAGTGTAGGTGAAACCCTTAAATAACTAAACCTAGTAATACACGGACACTTGTAAAGCACCTTATGTCATATAGAGTAGAATTAAAGTTAACTGCTTATGATAACCATATATTAATAGTGTACTCATTCACTAGACTTTTATCTAACCGACCCTTTTTCTTTCCTTTCCCCCCACCATAGGAGGACAGGGCAGTAGGTGATAGGCCCGAGTTCAGTGCGTGGAGAGGCGAACTCATCACTGGAGTTGCTAGTCATTTTATTTTAGTCTTCGTGTAACTTCCTATCTTATTCGGTGCTTAGTATTTATTAGACTATGAGTTATATTTTTGTGCACTCAGTGATTGATGATGTACTGCATTTCTAAGACTATGTTTTGAGATTTTCTGAGATGATTATTTTCTACATTTATATTTTATTTCCTTCTCTTGTAACTTTTTAAAGTGTAGTATATCTTAGATCATATTTGTATATCGTTAGTCTCTTAATTGTTTAAAAAACCCTGACTGCTTGTACTTTTCGACAACGATGCGAGTCCAAAAGTCACCCTAGGCTTTGGGTCGGTGTGTTAGGAGGTGCAGGTTGTTACATTTTAATGCTTTGAATTCAAGTTGAACTGCACTGTATAATTTCTGTTGATCTGGAGTGACAAGAACATATCTAATTCCCGCCCCTTATTCGATTCATGCTCCATCGAGGTAAAGCTACCACAACTATGGGGGCTCTTTTGTTTCTTTGCTCTATTGTGTCGAGGGTGTTGTACATTCTAATATGAAGTCGACTAGGGCTTGAAATTTGATCATGTTGCACAAGAAATCGGAGATATCATTAGTGAGTTAGCTCGACTGCCTATTTTAATAGTCAAATAGATGTTTCTAGCTTATGCAGTATTTTCTTTAATGGTTTCTCTATTAGCACTTTGATGGGGTGCGCTTAGATATATGGCTCTAGTTTCTTTTCTATTAGGATGCTATAGCTAGCTTCTTTGTTAGGGAATAGATTAGTTTAGCTCCAGATAGATGCTTGCTAGTGAAGTTATTGGCCTTTACATATTCGAATCTTCTCGTACTATAACTACGCTTATAGCTTGATTAGTTATAGTTATGTATACGAACAAATCCTTACTTGGGACTAGTTTTCAGAATGTAGGCGGGTTGGCTATGTTTGTACCAAAAATGGGAACAACACTCTTCGGAAGTTTTTTGAAGAGATAAAATGATGAATATAAATATAAAACAGAGATTATCTAACAAAAACTCCAACAAGTAGAAATGTAAAATGCAAAGACAAGCAATTTAGAGTGGTTCGGCGTATTGCCTACGTCCACTATGAAGTTTTGATGATTTTATTGATTCTCTTTCAATGATTACAAGCGATTACAACAAACAACAGCGGATTACAGATTAGGATTCGAAATTGACAGCAAAGATATGATGCAAGTCTTGATACGGCAGAGTTTGGACGCTTCAGAATCAAAAAATTCCTTTTCTGTGTGCTCTGGGGCCCTATTTATAGGCGTAGGAGGCTTAGATCTCGTTCAAACTTCGGGAGACTTGGTCTGGCACGTGAGGGGACCCACGCGACCGTTTCCAGAAAGTTTCGCCTCGATTTGCGATCGATACGAATCCATTTCGTATCGATCAGGATGATATCCAATTAAGCTGAAACTTGGCAAGGACATCCTTTAGTGTGTATTCAAGCTTTCCTGAAAATTTCATTGGATTTGGATCAGTGGATTGCAAGATATCATCGATACGAAATAGATCTTCTCGATGGCTGTTCTGTTCGACTCCATGGCTTCGAGTCGATCCCCCTGTATCGATTGCTGCACGTGCTTCTGAAACGATGTGGCGCGCGCCTTTCGTTTCGATCCAGTATTCACTCCGCATTGACCGTTTCTATTCCATGGATTTTGCCTCGTTTGTTTCGATGGACGACACGTCATCCTAGTTTATTGACTCGTTGGGTATGAAGTGGTCATCGACTGATGGTTGCGAAACACGTCATCTGTTGATGGATACGAATCTTGATCGATGCGAACTCGATGGGTTCGAATGAAGGTGATCCGTTGGATGCGAAGCAGACGCTGGCTGATGGGTATGAAGCGCTTCATCTACTGGTGTGCACGAAGTCCTTCGATACGAACTCGATGGATTCGATCATGGCCGCTCCTACTCGATACGAACTCGTGGGAGTTGGCCGATATGAAGTAGGCGATCTGCCGATGGATTCGAATGAGACCGAACCGAACCTAGGTACTTTGATGGATTCCAAGTTGACCGATATGAAAGCGATCGATTCGAATTAGAGTTCAGTGATGGATACGAAATCTGGGCTTTTCCCTTTAATTTGAATCGATCATAACTTGAGCATATGAACCCAGATTGACCTGAAATTTGAGATGCTGACTCCTATGATCTTTCTTGTCATGTCCTATCAATTGTAGCTCAACCTGGACTCGGACAAAATTCAGCGACATCCACGACGAGCTATACTTGTTCTCTAGTCGGTTCCTTGGTGTCCTGGCCTTGCCAAAAGGCGGGATAACATTTGCCCCCCAAAGTACGTCTTGTAAAAACATGACGTGCTTTGAAAAGCTGCAAGTTTGCGACTTGTCATTAGTTTAAGTCGCTGTTGAATTTCGCATCGATTTTCTCCCGAACCGATTTGAAATTTGAGTTGAAACGACGTCTGATGGCCGCTTCTAACCATCCTCTTGTACTGATCCTCTCATGAATCAATGTAAAAAGTTAGGAAGTGTTTCTTCGTATCGATGCGGGGCATCATTGATGGATACGAAATGATTATTCGCATCGATTTATTCTAACAGATACGAACACTGTGTTTGTATCGATAAACCTGCCCTGTTGTGAATCGATGGCTCACAAAACTGATGCTTCGAATCGATGGAGTCCATCGTCTTCAGGTGGCTCTTCTGTGCGCCTCGAATCGATGAAGTCTAGCGGATTCGAGTTGAGACTACGTTTCGATGCGCTGTTAGACTGGTTGCGACCGGTCAGGTTGACTGGGAGTCGAATCGACTTGGTTTTACCCTAAGCTCCGTATAAATACCTGGGACTTCGTCATTTTTTACTTTTTTACCTTTCTATTTTTACTGTTGCTCTCTGTTCTCTTTGCGATCGATCCAGGAAGAGATAACATCTCCGTACCCTCGACTCGATCAAACCCATTTCTTCGGATCTTCGAACCCTAATTCTTAGGTAAGCGACTGTGAATCTAAATGACAAGGCCATCATGAATCCACTCTTTCTCCATCAATCTTCCCTTCTGGTAACTGGCAAAACCAGATCTGGCACGAAAATATGATGGCCATGGCGATCTTTGCAGATTGGAGAAGAAAGGGTGGAAAAGGTGATTTCGAATCGATTACGAGAGCCATGTTCGAATTAATGAAATCAATGGCGTTTCTCTGGATCTCGTATCGACTCTTGAGATATGTCAGTGGAGACGATGTGATTTCGATTCGATGGTCGTGGCGATGGGTCGTATCGACATGAAGTATCTGATAATAAGTCAATGACTATTCGGAAGCCCCTAGCTTTAGATCGATACGAGTTTCGCCACTGCGATCGATACGAAAATATCGATTTGAGTGTTATCGATGCTAAGCTAAGGCCCTCCCGATCGATACGAACCAGGCCACCAATGATCGATACGAAAGCACACCTGTTGTGATCGATACGAACCACGCTTGGTATCGATTCGAACCTATAACCGGATGGATTCGAACGAGTCTACTGGGATCGATTCGAACTCTCCCTTTGATGGATACGAAATCCTAAGCACTTTGAAAACATGGTTCCAATAAACTTCATTCCTGCATATCTGGACTTGATAATTAAACTGCACACCTGATTCCTACGAGCTCCTGTATTGCATAATCGAACTTGATCACAACACTGCACATCTGACTGCCTTTTGAAGCTCGTAGATGGAACTGTAACACAACAAAGTGTAACGAACTTTAATATGAATCGAACGACAGTATTTGGATGGCACGGTGGTGACGGTCAGCGATGACGGTCATCTCCAGCCTGACTCTCGGAGTTTTGTTGCTCACACACTTAGGCTTATTTCGTAGAGATTTATTTGTTCAAGTCATGCATTACACATGCACTGCACAGCTCATTCACACACTTTACACTGGGGAATGCACGGGCTTTTTATCATCTAATGGTGGTTTCTCATGAGTTAGCTAGTTATGGAACCGTCAAGTTCGCAGTAGCAAGATACTTAGCATTTGACCCCTCCCAGACTTGTGATACCGGACATCGAGGCCAAAGTCATCGGTCCAGCCCCGGACGAGTTACCTGACGCATCTTTTATAAATAGTCCGCCGGACTCTGTTCCGTCCAATATCTCCGAAGACATGCTAGGGAGAATATGCTTAAGGCATGGCCTATCGTTGGACGATGTAATGTTGCCGGGACCGGATGACAGACCGCATAATCCCCCGGAGGGATATATAGCTTTTAACCGGCATGCATGCGCAGCCGGGACACTTCCTCCATTCAACGATTACATACGAGAAGTGTTGGCTTATTTGGAGATTGCTCCGTCTCAGTTACACCCGAATGGGTATGCTTCACTCAACAGCTTGTTCATCGCATTCATGGAGTACCTCTATCGACCTCCCTGTATGACCGAGATAAGATACCTGTTCAACTTCAAAAGTCGAACCGACAGCCCATCTTTTACATTCTTGGAGTCTGTAAGAAACTGCCAAGTGGTTACAGGGTCGTGGACTAGGCTGAGCTACTTCAAGTCGGAGTGGTTCTACGTCCGATGTCCTCCGGGGTTTGCCAGAAGATGGCTGTTTAGACGTGAGTATTGTCTCCTTCCCAAGTAATTGACAAGGCAATTTCAGAATGAAACTAAACTCATACTTCCTATTTCTCTTCTTTCAGCAATAATCCAGCGACCTGAAGGCGATTACTATAAAGAGATAGTCCGGGTCCTTCAAGAAATTCCAAGTGAAGAAAGGAATATTGAATTGCTACTGACGGACCGGAATCTCAGAATTCTCGGGTTGATTGGGCGGAGGCAGAGTATAACGCTTGACGGCGCATTAAAGACTATCTCTAGAGAAAAAGTCAAGCGGAAAAAACCTAAAGTCATAGTAATCGAGGAACCTGATTCCGAAAGAACTCATACTGATGAGGAGCCGTTGGCCGAGCCTGCTGATGCAACCCCGGATTCCGATGAGAAGAGAAAAAGCAAAGCAACGGCCTTTAAACAGCCCAAATCTGGGAGGCGGAAGTCTGTGGTTTTATACCGTCCCCTTTCAGGAGTTAAAATCTCGGAGGCACCCTCCCTGCAAGTCGAAAATCAGTTCGAAGGGCTCGCTGACCTTCCAATTCCGGATCTCGAGTCCGCGCAACATGATGTTGAATTGGATGGACTGCCGCATACCTTCGATGTTAGCGAGCCTCTTCCTACTAGCGTGACCGACACTTCTGGTTGGTCCGGGGGTTTACACATCCATACACCCTTCACGGCACATCACAGTTTTCTAACTGCAAATCGCATATCATGAATGGTTATTAACTTTCCTTGTTTTATTTTTCAGGTACGATGTCTAGTCGAGGTACCGTGTTGGGCAGTCTGCGTAACAAGCACCGTTATCATGAGCCACGTAGGAGAGAGGGAGAGAGGGATTACGATTCAGGATACTCTGGCCAGGAGAGGTCTGACAGAGACAGGGGATACGTGCGCCGATCCCGATCTCGCTCTCCTCCTCCCAGGACTTCCATACCGCCCACGGTAGTAGTAGCCCGTCCTCTTGAAACTTCACGGCCTAAGCCGTCTTCTCAAGCTCCGAGGCCCAATCATCCATGTGGGACCGAAATAGCCACCTCTTCAACTACCGCACCGGTTGCGACTGATCCGACCGGGGAAGGAGCACTTAAATTGGCACAGATGAGGAAGGAATTCCCCGATATCTGTTTTGACGGTTACGTCTTCCCTCCACATCTGAAGAGGATTCCGCCATCAGCTGAAAACACTATCCATGATTATGTTGTAGACATATTTTTCCAATATAAGGAGTGGGCAAGGGCCGCAAGGAAAGCGTCCAAAATAGCATTTGATCGGGCCGTTTCCATTGAAAAGCTTGAGAAGGAGTTGGGTCAAAAAGACCGGATTATGAAAGTGCTCAACACTGAGGCGGAGTCTTCCCGTAAGTCTAAAATGGAAGCTCTGAAAAAGGTCGATGAGGTAAACTCGGCCATGACCAGGATGAAGCAAGAGCACTATACCGCCATTAAAGACATGGGTCACAGGAATACCACCATTACTGCCGAGAGAGACGCCGCTCTTAAAGAGCTTAATGAGCTGAAATCAAAATTCTCCGATATGGCGAGGGAGAAGGATGCGGCAAATGTCTCTGCTCAGGAGGCCTGTGATCAGGCGGTGGCACTCCGGAAGGAGAAGGAAGCGGCTATGGAAAAAGTCCGCAAAGCTGAAGCTGGGGTTGATGAGAAGGTGCGACAGGCGGAGGCTAGGATTGAGGCTGAAGTAGAAGAGCTACTTGTCACCTACAATTCCAACGTGCTAAGGCATCGAGATCTGACATGGCTCGATGATTACCCAACGCATCTCTACAGCGCCTGGAACCTACTGGTTGAGGAGGAGAAATCTGGGCACCCTGAAGAAGCCATCGACGAATTCGAGCTGGAGAATCGCATACTCAATGATGATGAGAAGAAAGTTCTCCATGGCTCCATGATTTCTCACGAGAAAGAGAGGCTTGGTGCCCAGCCTCAGGAAGTTGGAGAAAGTTCTGGTGCGGCGCACCATATTATGAGTTCTGAGATTGCCGTGTCATCTCAATCAGAGCCAACTCCGGTGATCGATTCCCAATCTATTCCGGCATATGATCCTGGCCGACCACATCTATCTCCTATTAAGGAGCATCTTTCTGAAACCGTTCAGACGACCTCAAGCCAACCTGAGGAAGGTACTCTAAGCTAATTTCTTGCATATTTGGACTGAAGAGCTTGTATAGAAGTGTATACTAACAAAATGTTTCTACCTCTTTGATCAGTGACTGAAGCCGCACCAGCTGTGCCTCCCGTAGCCCAGGAGTCATGCCAAGTACCGGAGGTCATCATCTCTGAGGCGACATCTGTTGTGACAACAGCGCCGGTCGAAGTAACGCAGGGGAGCTCACTCTCTTTCAATGAACAGATGATAAACGAGCTCCTTTGCCGACAGAGTGATCCCTTTGCAGACTTACCATTCGGCCCGGGCGGATTCTCGTCTACTTCTGATATTTCAACTCAGGCCACTACGGCACACAGTGAGGCCAGAGCACAACGAGAAGCAACGATGTTGGCCGAAATTAATGCCGAGATGGCGGCGGCGGCGCATGGCGGCAGCTTAGATGGTGGAGCGGCAGCGCAGTGCCCTACTCCTCTTATGATTGCATCTCCCGGGGGCACGCTTGTCGATACTAGTGTGCCAGTCCCGCCCCCGGTTATAGATCCTGTTTCTCCAACTCCTCCTGAAGAAAGTATCCCCATAGGCTCTAGCTCGGAGGATGATGTTGACATCATGCCTTCGTCCGAGGGAAGCTCGCATAAGGAGAAAGGCTCTAAACGAAAAATCATTGGTGGCTCCAGTAGTTCTTCGAAGAAGAAGAAGCCGAGGAAACAGAAAGATTAGATGGACTTTTCTTCTTTATTTTAGGGCTGTGTTTCCCCCTTTTTTTGCAGTCAGGAATTTTGTTATCTTATTCCCTTCTGTAGGCCGTGTTTAGATGCGGGTTCGGCCCCTGCTAGTAGGAATATTTTGGAAAGGCTCGTGTATGAACCATTGCTTTTGATTAGTTGAAATAAAATTTTGTCTTCTTGTTTCAACTTATATTCCTTCTATGCTCAAATACTGCAGTGTTCGAACTTCGGTCCGGTGTACTTGCATTATTTTAACGTTCAAGCATAGCTCGTTTTGTCTGCTAAGTCCGGAAATCTCGGACTTGAGTTGTGAACGGAGATTGAATCGGATTTGGACATTATGCAGTTTCGGGTAGTGATTAACACTTGAACCTGCCCCCAGTTCTAGGGTTAAGTTATGATGATCAGCATGGGATCGCAAGGAGTGAGGATCGAATGAGCGAGCTATACTTATTTCCTTATGAATAATGTCATCCACACTCTGGGGATACAAGTCATCTCATGAACGGTTGTTCACGTTCTGGGAACTTTAAAATTGACGTTAGTACTTCAATTCATATCCTGAGGAATTGGAGTTAGCGTTCACACTCTGACTCGCGTTCCGGGAGTTCGAAGTGGACTGTTTATACTCCGCTTTGCACGTTGGGAAAACGGAGTTGGATATTTATACTCCGTTTCGCACTCTGGGAATACGGAGTTGAATGTTTATACTCCGTTTCGCACTTCAGGAATACGGAGTTGAATGTTTATGCTCCGCTTCGCACTCTGGGAATACGGAGTTGAATGTTTATACTCCGTTTCGCACTCTGGGAATATGGAGTTGAATGTTTATACTCCGTTTCGCACTTCGGGAATACGGAGTTGAATGTTTATGCTCCGCTTCGCACTCTGGGAATACGGAGTTGAATGTTTATACTCCGTTTCGCACTCTGGGAATACGGAGTTGAATGTTTATACTCTGTTTCGCACTTCGGGAATACAGAGCTGAATGTTTATGCTCCGCTTCGCAATCTGGGAATACGAAGTTGAATGTTTATACTCCGTTTCGCACTCTGGGAATACGGAGTTGAATGTTTATACTCCGTTTTGCACCCTGGGAATACGGAGTTGAATGTTTATGCTCCGCTTCGCACTCTGGGAATACGGAGTTGAATGTTTATACTCCGTTTCGCACTCTGGGAATACGGAGTTGAATGCAGGATTGTTGTGTGTTAATCCTATTTAGCATTGGTGTAATGACTCGCCCCCGAGCCCGGGGTTCACTTAGCGAGTGACCGGTCGTGTCACAGCCACTCCCTATTTGAATAAATCCCATCACATGATGGGACTTAGCTCTCCGTGCATCGTGATGTCGTATATTGTATTCGATGAATCACAGCTCTGGCTCGAAGAGATAGCATTTTATTGCTGAAATAAGAAAATGCGGCAAAGTCAGTTGCCTTATTACAAAATTCAAATTCCGAAATGAAGAAACAAATTGCTGAATGAAAAGATGTAATGAAATAAATAGAGCCTGTCATGTGTAATAGCGACGGAGACTCTCGCTGTTCCAGGCCCTTGGCAGATCAAGACCGTCAACGGTCGATAGTTTGAATGTGCCATCTCCGAGTCTTCGTGTAATCACATACGGTCCTTCCCAGTTCGGCTTCATGTGTGAAGGAACTGGGTAGATTCTCTTGAGAACGAGGTCGTCGAGTTCAAAGGTTCGAGGTCGAACTTTGGTATTGTACAGCCGGGCGACCCGACTTCGATATGCGGCTGCTCTCAAATCAGCCTCTTCCCGTTTTTCATCCAATAGATCCAAAGATTCGGCTAGCAGTATAGCGTTCGTTTTCGAATCGTAGTAAGTCACACGATGAGAAAACACTTCCGTCTCGACCGGAATAACAGCCTCTGAGCCATAAGATAAGGAAAACGGGGTGTGTCCGGTTGCGGTTTTGTGAGTCGTTCGATAGGCCCATAATGCCATAGGAAGTTCATCAACCCATTTGCCCCTGGCCTTTTCCAGTCGTTTCTTTAGATGGATTTTATAACTTTATTGACAGCTTCAACCTGTCCATTCGCCTGGGGATGCGCGACAGCCGAGAACTTTTTGTGGATATGAAACCGTTGACAGAAATTTTTGAATTCCGCACTCTCGAATTGGGCTCCGTTATCGGTGATGATGGTATGCGGGAGCCCGAATCGACAGATGATGTTGCGAACCACGAAATTTATCACTTTCTTTGTCGTAATGGTTGCGAGGGCTTCGGCTTCAGCCCACTTTGTAAAGTAGTCAACGGCGACGATGGCGTACTTTGCACCACCTTTTGCCAGAGGTAAAGCGCCGATGATATCGATGCCCCACATCGCGAATGGCTAGGGACTAACCATTTGAGTTATCTCGGTAGGCGGGGCTCTTGGAATTCGGGCGTGTTTCTGGCACCTATCGCACTTTCTGGCGTAGTTTGCTGCATCTCGGTTCACTATCGGCCAGTAGTACCCATACCGAAGTACCTTCTTAGCGAGAGCTTGCCCCCCGGTATGATTGCCACATGCTCCTTCGTGTACATCATGTAACACTCGTTTGATTTCATCGTGCGCGATACATCGGAGGAGAGGAACAGAGTAACCTCTCATGTACATGACTCCGTCTTGAACGACGAATCTTGAGGCTTTTCGTAGAATTTGTCTTTTCTCATTTCTATGCTCAGGCAACGTCCCATTTTCAATGTAATTTTGGTACGGAGTCATCCATGATTCCCTACTGGGAGCGGTTTCAAACACAAAATTCATTTCTATTTGATCGATGCTTGGGGAGGTCAAAGTTTCAACGGGGACAAGTCCCATTTGCTGCGCTCCACCCGTGCTGGCTAACTTTGCCAATAAATCGGCTTTTTGATTGCGTTCTCGAGGTATATAATAAATGGCATAATAATCGAACTGATTCAATACTTTCTGAACTTGAGCCAGGTAAGCAGCCAGCCTTCGATCTCTTGCTTGATATTCTCCCCGTACTTGACATACCACTAACTGTGAATCACAATAAATTTCCACAACGATAATCTTCAAATATCTGGCAAGTTTTAGGCCGGTTAAGAGGGCTTCATATTCAGCTTCGTTATTGGTTGCATGAAAATCAAACTTCACATCATAGCATATAGATCGGCCTTCGGGCGTCTCAAGTACAACACCAGCGCCCGAACACCGGTCGTTTGATGCACCGTTAGTGTGCAACTTCCAGATGTATTCGGGGGATTCACTGGTTTCAGGCAAGTCTTCTGGAACGGTAAATTCAGCTATGAAATCTGCCAAGACTTGTCCTTGAATGGCTTTCCGCGGAGCGTACGCGATATCGAATTGGCTTAGTTCAATGTTCCACTTGAGCAACCTACCAGACATCTCAGGCCGCGTGAGGACCTGTCGTAACGGCTGATCGGTATACACAGTAAGTGGATGAGCTTGGAAGTAAGGGCGGAGCTTTCTTGAGGCAATGACCAGGCAATAAGCCAGCTTCTCCAGTTTTGGGTAATTTCTTTCAGCCCCGGTTAGCCGCTTACTAACATAGTAGACCGGTTTTTGCACTTTGTCTTCCTCCCGAACCAAAGCAGCACTGATCGCATGCTTTGACACTGCCAGGTAGAGGTACAATTGCTCGTGGTCAACTGGTTTTGATAAGATCGGTGGTGTAGAAAGATGTTGAACCAGCAACCGGAATGCGCCCTCACACTCCGTGGTCCATTCGAAGTTTCGCTTTCCCTTCCGGATCAGATCAAAGAAAGGAATGCATTTGTCGGTGGACTTCGAGATGAACCTGCTTAATGTTGCTACCTTCCCGTTGAGGCTCTGGACTTGCTTTATGGTTCTTGAAGTTTGCAGGTTTCTTATTGCGCAGATCTTTTTGGGATTCGCTTCTATCCCCCGAGCGTTGACGATGAACCCGAGGAACTTTCTAGACGCAACGCCGAAATGGCACTTTAACGGGTTGAGTTTCATTCCATATTCCCGAAGGATGCGGAACATCGAATCCAGATCTCTGACATGATCCGTGGAGAATCGATATTTCACTAGCATATCATCCACATAAACCTCCATGGTCTTCCCGATCTGGTTGGCGAACATTCGGTTGACCAAGCGTTGGTATGTTGCTCCGGCGTTCTTTAGACCGAATGGCATGACTTTGTAACAGTAGAGTCCCAGGTCGGTCACGAAGCTGGTATGTTCCTGATCAGGTAAATGCATGGGTATTTGGTTGTAGCCAGAGTAAGCATCCATAAAAGATAGTAGTTCATGTCCGGCTGTCGAATCTACGAGCTGGTCAATTCGAGGAAGTGGGAAACTATCTTTCGGACAAGCCTTGTTTAAGTCGGAGTAATCGACGCAAGTTCTCCATTTTCCGTTCGGCTTTCGAACCCGTACGGGGTTGGACACCCACTCCGGATACAAGGCATCTCGAATAAAACCATTCGATTGTAATTTATCAACTTCCTCCTTAAGGGCGGCAGATCTCTCTGGATCCATACCGCGCCTTTTCTGTTTGACCGGAACATATCGCGGGTCTATGTTCAGGGAGTGACTTGCAATATTTGGGGAGATCCCGCACATGTCAGAGTGTGTCCAGGCGTAAACGTCGATGTTTGCCCGGAGAAATTCAACCAATTCCTGTTGTGTTTGCTCGTTCAGCTGAGACCCAACTTTTAGCATCCTTGAATCATCATCTTCACTGATTGGGACGTCCACAGTCAGTTCGGCTGGAGAAGCCTGATCCTCCTTGGATTCGTCTTTATCCTCATTGTCCCTAGGGTCAAGGTCTTTTAGGAATTGGTTGTGGTGCCCGGGCCGAGGCCCAGGCATCAATTGTCAATTATTGATAGAACGGACGCAGAGAGATTCCTCTACGCCCATTCCCTTCTCTTTACGCTGTGCCCCGCGCAGCTCAGCAACATAACGGGCCCTCCCCGTGGCCTGATCTCCTTGAACGACTCCAATCCCACGATCGGTGGGGAATTTCAGAGTCAAGCACCATGGGGCGATGGCCGCCCTGAACTCAACTAGGGCCGGTCGGCCCAAAAACGCATTATAAGGTGAATTGATCTCTAAAACAACAAATTGTAACATCCGGACTCTCCGGCGTTCAACAACTCCCAACTCAACTGGTAGTTCAGTTACTCCAATGGGTGTCGTGGCACTCCCGTTAAAACCGTGGATTCGGGACAAGCAGAGTTGCAAATCCTTTGCCTCCATCTTCATTAAGTCGTAAGCCCGTTTAAGCAAGATATTCACAGAGCTCCCACTATCAACCAGGATCCTCTTCATCCAAGCAGGACCTACCTGGGCAGATATGACTAGTGGGTCGATTGTAGGGGCTTCGACCTTATCAGCATCTCGGCCCCTGAACACAATGTCATCAGATATCATCTTTTGTTGTTTAACCGGAGTTCCGTCTTCACAATTAATACAACATTCGAAGTCCGCATGCCTGATAGAACTAGCATACGACTCCATTTCCCCCCAGCTTCTGTCTGCTGGATGGGGACCACCACTTATTGTGTTGATGACCAACCTCCCACCCGTACGAGCGGGTTCTTCTTGCCTTTCCTGATTTTGTGAATGATTCTGATTCGAAGGGCCCGCTCCACCAAACTGCGGTGCCCGTACAAACTGATCTAACTTCCTCTCTCTGATCAACTTCTCGATGAGGTCCTGCAAATGTCGACACTCATTGGTATTGTGGCCGTAGCTTTCATGGAATCTATAGAACTTCCCTGTCTGAACCTGCCTCTCCGATGAGGGTTTCGGAGCAGGCTTCTTATACTGTACAGTGTTGCAAGTCTGTAAGTATACGTTTTCCAATGACGTATTTAAGGGTGTGTAATTGTCAAACATTTGAGCTCTGCGTCGTGGACCTCGGTTCTGATCTCTTTTCTTATCCTGGCCATTGTTTCCTCTCGGCTGGGTTTGCTTGTTCTGTATATTCAGTTGAACTTTTCCGGAACTCTCACCGGACTGTTTAACCGCTACATTACTCTGTATTCCCTCAATATTGGGCCTCACATCGTCCTGCTTCCTAGACTGTTTCGCGTCCTCTTGCCGTAAGAACTGAGCGGCTTTGGAGTAGAAACGGTCCAACGATGCGGGTGGTTTTCCAGCTAGCCAATTCCCAAACTCGGAATCGGGATCAATCCCCTTGGTCAAAGCCATCAAGATTGAGTTATCGTTGGGATTAGTAATCTCAACACATGCTGCGTGGAACCTTTCTAAGTAACGCCTGAGCGTTTCTCCATGAGCTTGAGTGACACTGGACAGGGTATTAACGTCTTTGGGCCTAGCAACATGCATACGAAACTGTTCTACAAACCTCTTGGCCAGTTGATCGAACGAAGAAATAGATCTAGGTGGTAGGCGTGTAAACCACATTATCGCGATTCCCCCCAAAGAGATGGGGAAACTTCGACACTTCACTGCATCGTCAGCTCTTGCAGCACTCATTGACCATTCATATTTTAAAATATGTTGATTGGGGTCACTATTTCCTTCATACATTGGGAGAGTCGGCATTCTGAATCGCCGAGGGGGTTCAGCATGTAATACTTCGTCTGTGAAAGGGGTATGACTACGGGAGATTCCCCAATCATCATTAGTGAGCCCCTGACTCTCGTGTATCATCTGTCGTATCATGGTCGAAATATCTGACACTGGCACACTCTGGGCATGCTGAGCTGAGGTGTGGTCGGGTTCCACAGTGCGAGTTTGGACCGGGCGCTGTCGACGGTCTATATTTCGCCTCCTTGGCTCAGCATCTTCTGGGACATAGGGTTCAGGAGTATGCCCGCGTTGTTGATTGTTCGGTTCTGACAAATTCCGGGTATCAACTCTTGTTTCTACCGCGGCGGTTGTAGCGCGGTTGTCCGTGGTATATTGTGGAGCGGTGCCTCCTCGCGTCGAGGGTCCGGTTTGGAAGCTAGTCGACGGCCCTGTCCTTAACTGTCCAACGGTCAAGGCGGGTTGATATCCAGCAGTTTGAGCGTGACTGCCTTCCAACCGGGGACGGGTAGACCGGTGGTGATAATTAGATGAGGCGGAAATTTCAGTAGACGCGCGGGAGACATCATCCCTCCTGGGCCTTCTACGGCTCTGGCGGTTTAGTTGGTTGGTCAATTCAACATTAGTGTGCAACTGCTCGGCCAATTGCTGTCGGCTTTGAGTCAGTTCCTGTAGCAACACTTGGAACTCTTGTCGGGTGACTGGCCCTGACGGATCCGAGTGAGCAGTGTTGTCCTGATTGGAAGAAGGCTGCTGCGTGGGATTCTGCCTATCCCGGCCTTCTTGCTCTGTAGCGGTAGCGCCAGTTCTTGTGCTAACCATTTTCAGTGGTGGAGTCCTTTCCTAGACTTTAAGCAAATCTGAATAGAATGGAAGGATTCCGTTTCGGATATCTGGATCTTCCTCTTGGATTTATGCAATCCGGTATCGACGGTAGATCCAAAGAGCAGGAGAAAAAACTGGTTTTCTCAGTGAAAGCACCAAAGTGTTTGTACCAAAAATGGGCACAACACTCTTCGGAAGTTTTTTGAAGAGATAAAATGATGAATATAAATATAAAATAGAGATTATCTAACAAAAACTCCAACAAGCAGAAATGTAAAATGCAAAGACAAGCAATTTAGAGTGGTTCGGCGTATTGCCTACGTCCACTATGAAGTTTTGATGATTTTATTGATTCTCTTTCAATGATTACAAGCGATTACAGCAAACAACAGCGGATTACAGATTAGGATTCGAAATTGACAACAAAGATATGATGCAAGTCTTGATCCGGCAGAGTCTGGACGCTTCAGAATAAAAAAATCCCTTTTCTATGTGCTCTGGGGCCCTATTTATAGGCGTAGGAGGCTTAGATCTCGTTCAAACTTCGGGAGACTTGGTCTGGCACGTAAGGGGACCCACGCGACCGTTTCCAGAAAGTTTCGCCTCGATTTGCAATCGATACGAATCCATTTCGTATCGATCAGGATGATATCCAATTAAGCTGAAACTTGGCAAGGACATCCTTTAGTGTGTATACAAGATTTCCTGAAAATTTCATTGGATTTGGATCAGTGGATTGCAAGATATCGTCGATACGAAATAGATCTTCTCGGTGGCTGTTCTGTTCGACTCCATGGCTTCGAGTCGATCCCTCTGTATCGATTGTTGCACGTGCTTTTGAGACGATGTGACGCGCGCCTTTCGTTTCGATCCAGTATTCACTCCGCATTGACCGTTTCGATTCCATGGATTTCGCCTTATTTGTTTCAATGGACGACACGTCATCCTAGTTTATTGACTCGTTGGGTATGAAGTGGTCATCGACTGATGGTTGCGAAACACGTCATCTGTTGATGGATACGAATCTTGATCGATGCGAACTCGATGGGTTCGAATGAAGGTGATCCGATGGATGCGAAGTAGACGCTGGCTGATGGGTAAGAAGCGCTTCATCTGCTGGTGTGCATGAAGTCCTTCGATACGAACTCGATGGATTCGATCATGGCCGCTCCTGCTCGATACGAACTCATGGGAGTTGGCCGATATGAAGTAGGCGATCTGCCGATGGATTCGAATGAGACCGAACCGAACCTAGGTACTTCGATGGATTCGAAGTTGACCGATACGAAAGCGATCGATTCGAATTAGAGTTCAGTGATGGATAAGAAATCACCCATAGTGATGGATACGAAATCTGGGCTTTTCCCTTTAATTTGAATCGATCATAACTTGAGCGTATGAACCCGGATTGACCTGAAATTTGAGAAGCTGACTCCTATGATCTTTCTTGTCATGTCCTATCCACTGTAGCTCAACCTGGACTCGGACAAAATTCAGCGACATCCACGGCGAGCTATACTTGTTCTCTAGTCGGTTCCTTGGTATCCTGGCCTTGCCAAAAGGCGGGATAACAGGCTAAGTGATCTTTTAATATTTCAAATGCCACTTTGCACTCTTCTATTCATTAGAAGCTTTTTCCCTTCTTGATTTGATTAAATAATGGAACATGTGTATTAGTGACATTAGAAATGAACTTGCTTAGGGTAGCTACCTTCCCATTCAGGCTCGAGACATCTTTAGGTTTTTCTGAGATTTTAATTTTCCTAATGGCATCATTTTTCTCGAGATTGGCTTCTAATCCTCTCACACTCACGATGTAACCCAAGAACTTTTCTGATTAAATTACAAAGATACACTTCATAGGGTTTAATTTCATTCCATAATGTCTTAATGTTGCGAAAGTCTCTTTGAAGTCTTTCACATGGTTAGAAGCTATTTTGGACTTTACAAGCATGTCATTGGCATAGACTTCGACATTCTTCCTAATTTGATTTGCGAACATCATATTGACTAGCCTTTGGTACGTTGCCCCCGCATTCTTTAATCCAAATGGAATTACCTTATAGCAGTACAATCATTGTCGATAATACAACTTGTATGCACGTGGTCTAGCTCAAACATATCTATATGGTTGTAATTTGAATATGGATCCATGAACGTCAATAATTCATGTCTGCTAGTTTCACCGACTAATTGGTCGATTCTAGGCGATGGAAATTGTCTTTTGAGCAAATTTGTTGAGGCTAGTGAATCGGTTTACATTTTCCGTTTCCCATTAGATTTTTTCCAAGACTAGATTTGTTGTCTACTTTGGACAATATACTTGTTAGATGAACCCGTTTTCTTTCAACTTTTTAACTTCTTCGTGAAGATAATTATCTTTCTAGATCCAAGGTGCGCTGGACTATGTTTGGATCATTCCCAACCATATCCAAATGAGTCCAAGCAAAAACATCATAGGAACTTCTCAAGAAATCAATTAGCTACTTAGATTTCTTCTAATCTTTACTACTTTGAAGGTCTGATGGGTCTATTTGAACATCTTCCAAATCATTCATTGGTTTCAGATCTTTCTCCCTCGTTCCTAGTCTTAGGTCCACTTCATCCTCTATTTCATGTAGCTTTGATAAAGTTGTGCTTTCCCGATTTTAAGCAAAGTAGGATAAGTACCATGCAAATGTCGAATCGTATTCATCTATTCCTATCAGGTTAAATAGTCTCTTTTTTCTTTCCTAATAGATATTATGGTCATAGATTGACCTGTTTCAGTATTTTCCCTGGAACTAAGTTCCAATGTAGTTCTTTGAACTAACTTATTTATTAAATTTTCATTATTACAAGAATTAGGGAAGACAAGAGTATAATTTTGAACAATTTTGTTACTATGTGTCAAAGTTACATTGTACAATTCTGTAGCTAGTAATTATTCCCCTCTTATGCTACATACTCCTGTCGAGGTATGAAACTTCATACACAAGTCTTTTTACGAGATAACTGCTCCAAGGTCTATCGGCACAGGTCTTCCCAAGAATGCATTGTATAGAGACTACTATTCTATGATTAAAAAACTTGCATAGAATGATTTGTGGAATGGTGTCGTTCTTGCCATAATAAGAAGGCAGGCCATGCCTATTAGAACGGTCGTGTTATTGAAACGCATATGGTTTCGGGCAAGACTTTAAGAGTTCAACTGGAATCCCCATCTTGTCTTACGCTACCTTGAATATGATGTTCATAGAGCTTCCCAAATCGACAAAAACCTTTTTCATAATGCAGTTAGAGATCACTATTGTTATTACCATGGGGTTCTGATGCAGGAAAATAAATCAAACTAAGTCTGCGAAAGTAAATGTAATGTCTGAGGTGAGCTTTTGCTTGACATGTAACATACTCCTATGTCCAGTACGGGCTTCTTGGATATATCTTTCTTGTACCTTCTGGCTTTTTCCTACAAGATGCGTTCCCTCATGGATAGAAGTGATGAGGGTATTTAGGTTCCTTACTAGGTCTTCATGAGGATCTAGTGATTGGTTTTACACTGGGATCATTGCATTGTCTTTTTGATTAGTACCTAAGTAGCCTTTTTGGATTTATCTTTTGATTTCGATATCCAAGTGACGACAGTTGTCAGTATAGTGAATGTTTACCCTATGGAACCTACAGTATGTGCCACCCTTGTTGTGTTCAAGTTTCTTTCCTTTATTTGTGACATTATAAGCTAGCTCCATTCTAGTCATTTTTTTAGATCTATCCAGGAGAGTGTGTGTGTGTCAAAGGGTTTTTTTACTGTATAGTTGAACTCCCTTTGACTTTTGGCAGGCAGGTTATTGTAATTGTCTGGCGCTATTTTTTTTCATTCTGAACTATAGTAGTTCTTTGTTTGGGTTTCCTTTCAGCTACTCTTGCTACTTTAGTATGTATGTACCCACTGGCCCTCTCAGAGAAGGTCTTCATACTTCTACAGGGTTTCCTACTGTTCTTTTCCTATATATCTGTGTTCTTTTTCACCCTAGAATGAGCTTCCATAAGTAAGGCAGCTTCACTAGTAACTCCTATTTAGATTGCTTCCAACTTGTAATGGTTGGTATAGCTCTGCCAACTTTCATTGTCCATTTGTTTGATGTAGGACAAAGTGTTGAGATCTAGAGAGACTTCTCTCCTAACATTTATCTATCTATGAAAATATGCTGAAATTTGCACCCAAGAACGTATCTCCCAAGGTAGGTATCTTTTACTTGATCTAAAAGCCACTTCTGCAAGATATACTGGAAATAATTTGCAATGGGCCAGCCTACCGACCTCTAAGATGTCCACGTGGTACTCAAATTTGCATAGATAATCATTTAGGTTAGATGATCCACTGTATTTTTCGATTGCTAACGGCCTTAAAACTATCAAGGAAATCCAGCTTGATGATAACTTTACTAAATAGAGAAGAACCTCCCTTCCTCCTCCCTTTTTTATTATTATGCTAAAATAACTCTACTAACTGATCTATATGGCCTTTAAGCTCCTTTATCTCCTCATCTTTGTCACTAACTTGTAATGAGACACCTTTGTAGACTAAGGTGACCTCGGTTCAATCTTGCGCAACATGATTACCGTGCTTTTCAAGTAGCAAGTGTTAATATTGGCTAGCTTGGCTTTTATGTTAGAGTCAACTTAGGCTTTGTTTCTAGCTCTTGGTCCCAAACATAAATAACCAGCTTCACTATTCTCATTGATGAGATTGTCATGTTTGTTTGCCTCCTGTGCTTGCTGCATTGAAGAATTGCATTGGCTGTGAGCTATGTAGCTATGTGAGTTGGATGTCTTAGCTAGGGGATATTAGGGTACCAATTACTCAATCCTTGTCATTCTATCATTGATTTGGGTTGCAAATGCATTGAGGGCCCTAAGTATGAAGTCAATCGTGGTTTTCTAGGGTATGCCTACAGGCTTAAATCAAGAGGTAAGGAGGTTGTTATCGGTTTTTATGGCTAAGTGGTTTGCTTCTTTTGGAAGAGCGGCAAAGGAATTTTCAGGTTCCATTTTTTGTGTTAGAGCGGTTGTGGTAGTCAAGGACGTGGGATTTTTAGGTAAGGTTTTTCTAGGGGCTCATCCATCCTTCTAGTGCCAAAATGTTATTGAGATTTTTCATCGTACAACACCAACTTAACTACGAAGTAATTACAGTGCTGAATGCTTCAGCAATTAAGAAACAAACTCAATTGATATCAAATTTTCCTTGAAAATGAAGTAATTATATCTCTTAAGCTTACACAATTATGTAGCCGCACCTTAATTGTATGTTAAAATGTCAATCTCAATTTAACTATCAACCCATTCAAAGTCAAATAAAATCTAGTGTTGAAAATAAAGTAAATAAATGCAAAAAGTAAAGGGCACAAAGATTTACGTGGTTCAGATGATAAGAAATCCTATGTTCATGGGTCAATACTTTTCTTCTTATATTATTCTACGTACAAACTTCAACGGTAAAGAGTACAAATATTTGAGAATACAATTCAAAGAAAAACTATAAGTAATTTTTTCCTGCCTTTTTCTGATAAAATGCTTTCCCTTTATAGTAATGAAATTGATGTCATGAGGATTGCTGATGCCATCTTCTTTTACTCCCCTTCTACCGTTGGATTTTGCCATTTTTTATCTATATGCTTAACTGATCGTGCATGGGTTGCTGACATCGGTACAAGCGGGTAGATTGATTATAGGCGGGAACTTTGAATTTGACTATAGGTGGGAACCATGAATTTGGTTTTAGGCAGGAGATTTGAATTTTTTTAAGGAGTTAGCCTTTTGAGCTACATGTGGTTTTATGCTCTTTTGGGTGTATCGCGCATTGCTTAGTGCCTTGTATTGGCATCCTTCCCTATCATTATCCTAGTTGTGATGAGACATCTTTAGTTATAGAGTATCCAGTCCTTTTGATGAAGGCAGGGCAATCCCTTTTGTTGAAGGGTGCATAGTCCCTTTTGTTGAAGGTGGCACAATCCTTTGTTGAAGGAAGGGCGGTCTCTTTTGTTAGGGACAGTGCAATTTATTTTATTGAAGACAATGCATCTTAAGCTACAACTAGGCTTGCTTTAGTTGAATTATGTTGGCCTCCCTTTCAGAGCTTATTGCATGCTGACTTGTCTTGCATGGGATTCACGGTTGCATCGTATTATAAGGATATGGTTTTTTGGGTACTGTTTATTTTTATCTACATCGTCATGATATATGATCAGCAATCCGTGCAGTCTTTGTTATGTTAAATTAACATCATTCGATATCTACCAGTCGTTCTAATTAAGTTTGCTCTTTATTTGTTATGGAATCATGCAGCAGTCCGACTTCGTATATCTGCACCTACGCTATATTTTTACACAGGAGAGAAAAATGAGTATAACATATACATATGTTGTAAATGTTATAGTTATGTGATATTTCTTAAATGTATTTAATAAAATAATTTGAAATGTTCAAATTTAAAAGTAAGTTTAATTAATCTATTAATTAAAATAATAATGAAAGATTAGTTGAAATTATTTTAATTAATAAGATATATAAACCATGTAAGTTAATTACATTATAAAAGGTTATAAATAAATTGACTTATATGAATATATGTATAATAAAATCATAATCATTATGATTAAACATGTATATACATTATAAATGTTATAATACACACACACACATATGTGTGTGTGTAAATAATTATAAATGTTATAATTGAACATATCGATTCAAAATTGCTTTGAATTATTATTTTAGATTTTATGAAATCTTAAATTAATCGATTAACTAAATTGTTTAATTAGGTAACTAAAACACATATAAACTAATGTATACAATATAAGTATTAATCGAAATTATAAAATTATAAGTGAATCAATATTATTATGTATATATATTTGTAATATGTACGATGGTTGAAATAAACCCAACTTAGATTTCTGAAGTACGTAAATATGTATGGTATACAATGATATCAGATGTGTCAAATGCTTGTATCATGTGGGTATTTTATAAAATACATTATTCCTTAAATCGATATTACTATTAAGTACTAAAAATTATGAATCTTAAAAATGTTTCCTTCTACCATTTATATATTAGATAAATTAATTCATATATATTGGTTGTTGAGCAAACTTAAGCCATGGTTTTTATGTGTAGTACTATTTAGTATATCTCTAGACGAGTAATATAAATGCTTGTATTTGTTGAGATACTCAAGGTATGGGCATCTATACTTAGGCCATTGTGAAGGATAAATCAGAGTGCCTATTCTCTCTTAGCTTATTGAGCAAACTCAAGGTCAAGATTGAAATTAGGGAAAAGAACACGGCTTGGATATATATAAGATATAACTAATAAAGTGTTATCCACGACTTATGGGGTTATAAATTATTGAGAAAACTCAAGGTCGGATCCCCGGACAAGTGGATTCTAACACCCATTATAGAAACTGAAAGGTCGTTTGTTTTTCTCTTAGGGTTTTGAGAAATATAATTCTGGTGGGACCTCATTAGGTAAATGAAATGAATCATGTTTAACCAGTCTAATAAATTTAAGAATGCGTGAAATATTATAATATCTACTAGTATAAATTTATGTAAATAATTAATAAAATGTTTAGTGATTAAGGTATACTTAATGAACTAAAAATAAAGATTATAAAAGAAATGTATATTTACTTGAATGTCATCCTCTGGTATCATTCTTAACGATGTGCTTAATAATATGGAAAAGATATCCACGGGCATTCTAGACAGAGCAAATATAAAACTCTTCATCAATCACGGTGAGATAAACTTTCCTACTGCTGCATCCACTGTGGTTCAGGAACTCTGGATGAAGATAACTCGGGTTAAACATAGTAACACTAAACACTCTATCCAATGGACTGACAAATACTCTTTACACACCATTGCAACTATATTCAAAGCTATTCTTCCTGAAAATAATCCCTGTAATAATCTTTGGTATCGGCGTATATGGAATAGACTTGGTTCTGAAAAAGACAATTTCTTTCTCTGGAAAACTATACACAACTCGCTGCTGACTAGAGATAAATTAGTGGAGAGGGGATTCATAGATTCAAATAACTGTGTTTTCTGCAATAATCACCCCGAGAGCAAAGACCACATCTTTTTCCAGTGCACTATGACATATCGATTATGGAAGGCTGTTATTCTGGCTGCTGATATATATTACAGCAACGCACGACGCGAGCAACAATGGTTCGAGATATTTAAACGATCGAGATGACACGATGAGAGGGGCAAACGTATGCTTGTGGTTCTCAGGAGTTTTGTCTCTGCTATTTGGGGTGAGAGGAACAAATGCATATTTGAGCAAAAGAGTAAATCCAGGCGGGAGTTATTGGCAGAGATGAATGGTGCTTTTCAAACGTATGCGATGGCTGCGATCTGTTGGTCTTGTTACACTCGCTGTGCATTAATTATAATGGTATTTGGGCTATTATGGGCCTAAACCCTATTTTAATTACTGCATATATGCTATTTTGTATGCTTGTACATGTATAGATCCTTGTGTATGCACCATATTTTTGTAATTTCTATAATTTTATTCAGATCTGGTAGAGTCCAGTATAAAAACTCGTTTACCTTAAAAAAATTCTTTTGGCATATAGTCACTTTGAAGTCCATGATAACAAGTCAAGTGTACAATTATTTAAATTTTGGAGTCTAGATCCATTTAAGTTATAACTTGCCTAATATTATTTATTATCCATATGTGTATGGATCTGTGCAGTTAAAGCGCTTATCAGTTCCATAGCGATGGAGATGTAAAAAGTTATAGCGGGTATAAAGTGATGATATAACGGGAGATAGTGGGGGAGCAAAAAGCTTCATTGGATATAAACCTAAATATATAAAGTTAACCTATTCTCATTTACACATCATTTGCATAGGAAAAGGAAATATTATTTAATATTGTATAACAAAACCGAAGAATAACATGATTTATATAGACCAAGTTTAGTGACTACAATAGATTTCTAACTTATATTGAACTGTTATGCCTTAAAATTAGGTCTTTACCCTAACTTTGTTGATTTGGTTTAAAAGAGAACTAGTCAAATTAATCTTTGCTAAAGTGGATGCTAAAAATCCTTGATTTAACTGGTGTAACGGAAAATAACGAGGCTTAAAGTGAATTTACTGCTTAATAGCGCTAAAATAAAATAGCAAAGCGGTCGAAGAGCGCTATGTGCTATAGCGGGGATTTTACAGGGCTTTAACTACACATATATGGACTCTACAGATAATATCAGAGTATGGATATTTGATCTATAATTAATCACATATATTTGTATGGTAAACAATATTATTTCATAATATATGGATTTCAAGTAATTTTTATTTGAACAGAGTAAATAAAATTTAGTATGAGATTGTATACTTAATGTAACGACCTATATTTTTTTATAAAAATGTATAATTAATTAAAAAGGACATTTATGGAATTTTACATAAAGCTGAAAAACCGAACTTTTATAATTGAAGAAATTAGGGATATCAAAATTTTCCATTGCATCAAATAGATATTTATAGCCTAAATTCATATATAATACGTGAAAAACGGAAACTGGCTAAAGGAGATACATGTCGTTTAATGTAGCACGCGTTTCGAGGCGAAATGAGTTGAGGCCCAAGTGGGGTAATGGGGAGTTTTGGGACTAATACCTATATAATAAAAGTTTCTAACTCTAGTTCTCCTCATCTTCCACTTCTCTTCATACTGTAGCCCCCGCTTCACTTAAATTTCATTCTTCTTCTTTTCTTCAAACAAAAAAACAAATCACTCCAAACAAAAGTATTAAATCAAATTCCTCTAATCAAAATAAGAAAATCAAATCAAAATAAGAGAGATTTAAATCAAAAATTATCAAGGTAAATAAAGAAGGAGAGATGACAAATCGAATTGAATTAGAGAAGAAGATTAGCGAAGGTAGCGACAGGGGTGCACGGGTTATCTATGAAATGAATATGGTGTGGATAAGCATTTAACTTTCACTTATTTATCTATTCCGATTTAAATATGGTTTTAAATTGAATTGATGATTTTCAATTGAAGATTTATATGAATTGGATAATTTGAAAGACCCTAGAATACTACTATGATAATAGAAATTCTTATTGATTAAGAGAAAGGTAGATTGAAAAAAGTTCATCCTTAAAATCATATAGATCCGATTCTATGCAATATTTGTGAATTAATTTAGACGAATAAAAGTGAATCTATGTATATATCTTTTAAAATCATATAGATCTGGTTCTATATAGTAAATGAGAATCTACTTTAAATAAAATTGAATATTGTGAAAGGATCATAGAATAGTGTATGTTATCCGGCTTTTAATGAAGCAGCCTTTAGACAAATTTGGATGCCAAGACAAAGACGAAATGATTAACGGACTTAGGAACATGCCTGGAACGACAATAGGAATGGACCTAAGAACTTGGAGCAAAATTGGAGCTAAGGGAAGAGCTCGGTACTGACTACTTTCCAATTGGTATTGATCACTTTTTTTGCCCCTTGTTAACTTACGAAGCTAAGGAATGTGATTGTTGATGTGATTGATCATCTCGAGGTGCATTTCTCAAGGAGTTGGTAAACAACTCCAAGGATGTTATGAAGGAAAGTAGACAAGTACAAGTAATATCAGAACCTCTCGGGATCAACATGATTCCTACTTTCTCTCTTAAAATCAGGTCAGTATCAACCACTTTTGGTCAATACCGAGCTATTTTTATAGCTCTACAGACACCGTCCGCCCCTCTTTCATATTCGAATCTGAAGTAACTTGGTATATTGATACCTGGCGACTCTACTGGATGATTTACCTATAAATACAACACCCATGGAAACTTGAAAAGGACTTTGGCACTTTGCTTTCTTCATACTCTATCTCTCCTCAACCATAATCACTAGGGAAGCTACTATTGCATATTCTAGACTGTTAGAACTTGTCAAACCCTTATACTAGTGCCTAATAATCTATAATCAATAACAATACAGTGGATATAAGCCATAGATTTGCCGAACCACTATAAATTTTTTGGTATACTTTCTATTTTTTCTTATTATTTCTGCTAGATCGCTTTTTATTTCAGTTTGCTTAAGGTGTTGTGTCATTTTTAGGCTTAACATTTCGGTGCTTTCACAGAGAAAGGAGATTCTCGGGTGTAGATATAGCTGCCTCTTGTCGATTAGAGTGTCCAGAGGTTAAATCCAAAAGATTTTCATTAAGGAACTTGAAGAATTTTCATACAGGAATCAATGGCACTTAATAGATCTGGAAGATCATCTGGGGTAGTAGCCGGTGAAAATAATGGAGCTTCTCATCATATAAAGGTTGGAATTAGTAGTAAGCAGTGTTGCCAGGACCGTCTGCTCCTTAGGAGATGTTTTCAAGGATGGAGTTTGACAAGATGATGCAGGAGCTGAATCAGAAGTTGGCTGACAGTCAGATTAGACAGGATGGATACTAGCATAGCTCTACTAACCCAGCAATCATAGAGGACCAGAAGGAGTAGGAGATAGACTCACCTTTCGGATCAGAAGAAGAGAATTCATCTGTTCCTGGTCAAAATAGGCGAAACAGAAAATAAAAGCTGAAGGAAAAGGCTGCTACAGTAGCATGGGGAATTGTTGGAGGAAGTAGAAAGACTCCCTCTAAGGGGATTTAACTCATTAGCAACCACAATCAGGACTGCACCAAGAAGAATCTTGGTCCCTTGGAGGGACAATGGGTTGAGGCTGTTAACTTATCTGATTCAGAGGATGAGCTACAACATGATGGTGATGATTATGAGCTTGATGTTGGAGTTCAGGATGATGGAGTACGGACAACCGCTATGCATCCAATCAAGCATTAGAAAAGACCTAAAGGAGCAGTTCTCATAGAGACAGGAGAACCTAGACATTAACAAGCAAACCAAGATCGTTTGCAAAGTCAAACACTTGGCGCAGTTCTTGACAGTCGATCTTCAGATTTCTAAGCTAGTGGGGAGTACATAGTGGATATGGTTAAGTGGTTAGTAAAGGAAAATAAATGGAGAAAGAATGAGGAATGGAGTCCCACACCAAGAAGAACTCCATTCATGGAGAATCTTCTAAGAAAGGAGTATCCCAAGAGGTTTACGATGCCATCATATAATAAGACTATCGATCCTAAGCAGCACTTGGTTAAATATGAATGACACATGGATGGTGCTAGGGCGATGGATGTAGTTCAATGTTGATGTTTTCCTATTTTCTTGAAATGTGTTGCATTGGTGTGGTTTATTAGGCTCACACCAAAATCCATATTGACTTTTGGTGAGTTGACTAAGAAATTTCTAGGGCATTTAGGCTCCACACTGCTCGGCTCGATGACGTAATATCCTTGTCGAGCCTTTCTCAAGCACCTAAGGAGTCGTTGAAGGGGTTCATAAACATGTTTAATATTGCAGTAACTGAGGTTAATAAACCAAAGGAAGATATAGTCTTTATGGTATTAGTCTTGGGCATACATCCAAACACAGACTTTATAAAATGGATGAAGATGAAGCACCCGACGACTGTGGAAGAATTCCACCAGAAAACTAATCAGTTTTTACGTTTGGAAGAAGAAAGTCAAACTGCTAGAAAGACTGAAAGTGGATAGTCAAGGATGTGATTCAAAGTAATGTTGCAATTAAGAAAACTGGAGAGAGTTCTGGTTATGTAGCAATAAATGTTGGAAATTCTAATAATCAGAAGAAGAGAAATCAGGGCTCTGGAGGCAGGCAGAATAATGCCAAGAAGCATTCGAGGAATATGAGACCTAATGAATATACGCCTTTAAATGATACACTGGAGAATATATACTTTGCTATGTAAGGGATGAAATAGTATAAAAGGCCACCTAGGAAAGAGGCGACTGAAAAAGAGTGGCGCTCATGCAAGTACTGTCATTTCCATGAAACTAATGGACACAACATGAACGAGCACTGCCATCTTAGGGATTTTATCGAGGAATTGATAAGGAAGAAAACGTTGCGACAATACATAAGGGAGCCACATGATGGCAGACAAAATGCAAGGCCCCAAGGGCCGAATGCCTAAGGAAATCAGCTTGGACCCAGTGGAGAAGTGCGCAGGCATATTGGTGGAAGATAGTCATAAATACCACAATAGGAGGACTTCATCCAGTAGAGAAAAACTAGAAGTAAATGGAGCGGTACACAGACACATTGAAGAACAAACCATAGGAGATTTGTTTTTCCATAAAGGATGCAGTTCCGGCTAAGCAACAAAGGATAATAACAGATGATATTGTGTCCAGGAATAGGGATTCTGATGGAGTTGAAGCGCCAACCTTCGACCCATTGGTGATTACGGCTGTTATTGGACCCGGCTATGGTACATCAGATCTTAGTGAATAACGGAAGTTCTATAAATATTCTGTTCAAATTAACATTCGATCAAATGAAGATCGGTATGATGGATGTTAAGCCTAGTAAATCTAGGATTCAAGGATTTACAGGTGAGGCGAAACAGCAAATTGGGACAATTGATTTGTTCGTGGAGTTAAGAGACGCAGACCGCAAGGTGGTGCAGATTCAGAAGTCTGTAATAGTATATGAATATTTAGTGTACAATGCCTTTTTGGGCCCATCGAACCTTATTGATTTCAGGATAGCACTGGCTCCTTGGTGCTTAATGATGAAATTCCCCATAGAGAATGAGGTAGGAATAGTTCCAGGGAGCGTAATTTCATGGGTTGATCAAATAATTCAACCCAGTACGCTTAGATACTCGAAAAATGGTACCAGCTCCTTTGGTCCAAGATAAGGATCGAGTAGGTAGACAAAGGGGTCAATCGGGTAATTCTACCCCAACATTTAGGTCTTGACCGTTGTTTGGAATTAGGTAGCGTCATGAAGGAACGCCAAGGATAAGGTGACTAAAGCGCTCATTTCCAGAGATAAGAACTGGTGCGGGGTTGGATTTTGAACGACCACGCTTATGGCATGGTAAGATACGCTAGGCCAAGGATAAGGAAGGACGGCCAATGGATATACTCGGTCAACACCCGAATATAGGTGGGACTAGGAGCGGATGCCCAAAGATAGGTGTCCAAAGGCACAGGTTCTTGGATATTCTAACCGCTCTACGGATATGACCTTCATGACTGCTCTTGTTGCCTAGTAGGACACATTCAACCGAGGATAAGTGAAGATAGTTATTGAAGGTTGAATATAGGAACTACCAGACTCCTCTGGTCCAGGATCGGGAGAGTATAATCGAATTATGAGAAATTAGATAGTTTACCCCCTCTTGATTAATCACCGATCAATGCCCAAAAATATCCAAGGTCTGGGACTCACCATGTGATGGAACAACATAGAAGTTATAATTTCACTCACACTTAGTGGGATATGCTTTTCCAAGGTTTAACAATGTAAATTTATGGATAACACCAATCGCACTCAGATATCGGCAAGATTGGAGATGTCAGGAGATAGAGGTTCGAACCACTGTGCCTCAGAGATAGGGAATAACATAGAACTTGGGTTATGTACAACTCATCATTGGTCAAAGGAAACTCGACCTAAAAGAACAGAATAACCACAGAGTTGATTAAATTATAGTTTTTTTAGCCAAACAGAACATTTTGGCACCTATAAATATGACTAAATAATGGAATATAACTAAAGCAATTGCAGGAATTTTTATTTGTATGCATAAAGTTGCAATAAATGAAAGCATTGCGTGGAAACATACATGTATAATATAGATAAATTGTACTACAAGAAATTATGTTATATATGTAGGCATTTATATATAGGCAGGTATAGTAAAAGTGCGAAAAGAAAATGGAGCAAAGATTACAGAAGAATGGCAGTCTTTCATTACTTCAACTTTTATACATGGAGATTGAGGGGGCTGCTCCCGCACAAATGTGGCTTATGTACAACAAAAGGAAAAACAAAATGATACATCCCAAGCGGGCAAACAAAAACTATCTCGTCTGCTCGAGCCATCCCGAGGCCTTTTTTGGCCCTTACAATCTTTTGTTATGCTGCCTCTAGAAGAAGTAACATTGCCTTCGACGGTAATAATAGCAAGGTCTTCAGGATGGTTGATAACAGACTCGGAGGTTCCTGTAGTAGCACAAGTGCTACTGCTATTTGGGGGATGGATAGTGATGAGGAGTATACGAGAAGAATATTTTTTCTCTTTGGTGCTTATAGGCTTATAAAAACTAAGCTCAGTCTTAATCTTAACTTTGGACATATCAATCTTCCACTTCTCCAACATGAAAATGGATTCGGTCGGGCCAAGTCATTAGTTATAGTGTTGTTTTCTCATCGGGACTGGAAAACCTCGTCCAATCCCTCTAACATTGCAATTCTTTCTAGATCAGAACCTAGGATAGAGCTAGAGGGAAGACTTGGAACAGCTAGTCCCATGGTCATGAGAGTTGACTCAATAGTGATAGTAGTAATGCCTATGCCTTATGTGATGGGCGATGGAGGCGGTGGAAGATAATGATGACCTATAACTTCACAAAAAGAGAAGTTGACGTTAGTTAAAGTATCAAAGGAGAACTAAATGACTTTGAATACTAGAGAAACAAGGGATATACCTTTGCTAGACTCGATTGTAGAACATGAGATTTAGAGATTTCCCCCTCTTCGAGTGAATGCTGAATTAGTGGATCAACAAAGAGGGAAACATAAGGTTCAATAGAAGTGATCAGTGCGAATGCATGGATTGCTTGGGTGGCCTTGGAGCTGGCCCCCTTAGTCATAGGAATATCTGCTATAAGCTCTTGGCATTTAAGACTTGACGATTTTTCTTGACTCGATGAACTTGGATCGACAGGAGCTTCAGCGGAAGCCTTAGCAGCAACATCTTCCACAATAAGGATAGCTTTTCCCTCTTCAAGTTTTGCTATATTATCAACATCGAGGTATTTGGTACTCATCTTGGTGAGGCCTTCGTCGATTGCCTATGCACTGTGCAACATTTTCTCCCAGGCATCGGTGAGGGTAACAACATGTACTTCCCAGCCACTTCATATTCTTTTATTGTATTAAATTGGCAAATAATTGCTGAAGAGTAATATTGAATTTCTCTCTCTTTGGCTTTCTACTCTTTGAGCTCATTCATATCATGCATGGCAATGGTGCAGTCAACTTGGACATCCAATCTATCTGTTTTTACCAAGAGCATTTTTTCTTCCAGCTTGTCTTTTTCGACATGGAGCCTTTGGATTTCAGCCGCTTGGTCTTCGATAGTTTTATCCTTGGCATAGATAGTTTCATCCATCATGGTGAAGGTCAAGTCCTTCTCCGCAAGCTGTATCTTTAGAGTAGCTTTATCCTCAGGAGCAGTTTTTAACAAAAAAATTATCATGATTTCTTCCTGGGTATGGGCTCTCTTTATCTCCTCCATTAGGTTTTTGGTCTTCAACTCAGATTTTAGAGCCACATCTCTCTTTGCCCTCATCTTCTCTAAATCTCCTTTGTGCCCCTCTATATGCTTGTCGTAGGTCTTCTTTTCAGATTCCAACGATTGAATATTTGTTTGGTTGACTTGGTTGACCTTAGATAGGGCATAACAAGGTTTCTTCCACTTATAGCCTTGGTCAACAAACTCCTAAACACATCTGCCTTCTGATATGCTTCTTCCTACGGAATATTCTTAACATCATGGTCAAACATGACATCAGTTAAGCAGAGGTCAGGAAAAGCGACATGCATGCGGTTTAATGGAGATGGAATATAAGTTATAGGAAAGGTGGTTCCTTTGGACTAAGGAGGAGTGGTAGAAGCAAGCAAAAGCGAAGATAAAGTCAGTTGTTGTAGAGAAAGTTAGGGTTGAGATTGCGGTGGGGTAATTCCAAAAGAGGAACCACGACAATCGTGAGAATCTTTATGCCTTTTCCCGTGATCGTAGAAGTGCCTTTCTTCAGCCCGCCTCTTCCTTCTCTCACTTTCTGCCTCAAAATCATTTCTACAGGCTCTTTCTTCTTCAGTCTCCCGCTCTCTACGATAGCTCGAATGAGGTGGGTATGAACCGAGAGTGAGCTTTCTCTCCTTAAAGATTACGTACTGGAGATTATTGAATCTATCTCTTCCTATGGTACCTGAAAAAAAAGAAAGGATCGTATAAGTTTTGGAATATTGGAATTCATGTGAATGCAAGACATGTGTGTTCATTATCCTAAGAGTGTTTGGAGTGCCAATGTCCCCCCTAAGTACTCTATGGACCATGTTCTAAAGGAAATAAAGATGGAGTCTTGCCTCCTTCAGCCAAGATACCTCGGACGAGAAGCTAAAGCCAGGAGAGCCCTACTTAAGAAGATCGACAATTGGAATGTCGAAGTTGCTCAACGAGGCAAAGTTATCATCAGAAGAGCCAGCATGAGGAGTCGCCTCGACTATTGGCGTTGTTCATGGTTCTATGATGTGCTTTGAGGTTTTAATAACAATACGCTTCAGATGAGATTAAGCATGAAGTTTGGTGCCTTTAGGAGATGTCTCACTATATGATTCATCTCCCTTTTGAACGATATCGTAGGCATAATCTCCTTATCCATCTCTTTCCTCTTCTTCTTCTTTCTCCTCCTCTTTTCCCACTCTTCTTCCTTCTCCACCACTCTATTCTTGAATAGTTTGCATTTCTACACCCTCATCTTCTTCTTCTAGAGCTTCATCGGCAACATGCCTCCTACTACTCTATCAACCGGTTCATCAACATTTTCCATAACAGATGGATCTTCAACTTCCCCTTAGATATTATCACCAGAGCCTCGAATGAGGGTCAAAGATTTGTAGGCATTCTAGAACTACTTAGAGGAGTGCCTACAAGAATGGTGAAGCGTTTAGGGTGTAATAGGTTACCTTGGCAAAGATTCTCATTCAACTGAAGGTAAGCAGTGGTGCGATGTAGAAAACTAATCTCTTGAGAGTTTGCAAGGTTTCAGCATTCTTTTCGCTTGAGTCTCAAGCATAAATATCTACGAAGGAATTAGATAATAAGTTAAATGCTTGGACATCATAAATCTAAGTGCAGGAAGAGTGAATGGAAAAGGATCTTATTACCGAAAAGCCAAGGTCTGTTGAAGTCGTATAGGCATCAGACGAAGAAGTACTCGTTCTTGAAATACGAACGTTTACTATAGAGTTTTTCAATGATCTTCCGTAAAAACCAGGCCTTAATGATTTTATAAGATGGTGAATCACGCCATTGTTTGAAGCTAAGGATATGATTAATTCTCCGAAGTTTGGAGGTTACTGGAACTGGTTCATGAACAACATGTATAAGGAGTTCAATAGTGCATATCCGTTGGGATAGACTTGGAATGAAGCTAGCCTAAGTTCTTGAAGTAACGTGCTTAGGAATGGATTGGAAGGTGGCACGGTGCCGCCTAAAGACATATATCTATTGCATGCCGTATAACCCATTAGGGGATTGTGTACCCGTTGGATTTGCGTTTGAAGCAGGACATCGTCCTTGGGAATCCCATTTTTCCAATATATGCTTCTGAGCGTCTTCGTGGTTAGAATTATTAGCACCTGTTCGGGTGGATCATCTTGAACTCTTAAGACAATATGCTCGTGTAATGGAGAAGGTTGTTCTTGGATTGGTTCTACCGAAATAATCATTCTTTGTAATTTGATGATAATTGAATACCTTGGTCTAGAAGGCATGGAAGTCAAAGTCTGAGCAGTGGTATACCTAGCATCTGGAAGAGTTGATAGTCCAATGCCAAAATGGAATCTGGGAGAATAGCAAGTAATTCTGAATAGGAAAATTTACCATTCAACACATTCTAGTATGTTTTATTTTCGAATTTTTCTTTAAATTTGAATCCATGTGACTAACACCCAGAACCTAATGAACGTCGACGTGTGTTGACCAATCGGATTTTGGACGTTAATCGGGGTAAGTGAAAGTACTAACCTATGCAGTGTGGGTCTTGTGTCCCGTATATGATGAACGGACCATTATGTGTAGATAGCTCGCTCGTGCTAGAAAAATGAGCCATGTCATAAAGAGGAACCATGCGTCGGGTTTTACCCGTTATTGTTAGATAATTGATAATTGAACCGTTATCCAAAGCGACGCAAAAGTTTTTCTTTTTAGGAATACATGACTATGCAGTTGCTTGGAATGCTATGTTAAGATCATTTGGATGCCAGAATGCATGAGCAATGGCTTGCGATTGACCATTTGTGGTCAAAGTGTGTTCACAATCAATGAATGGATCGAAATATAAGAATTGTTCAAAATTTTGAACATCGCAAATTGACCCGAAGTGAGATAGACCAAGATACAAGATTGACTCAAAGTTGGAGTTAGAATTCTCAAGGCTAATTCAGACTCAATAAGTGCCTCAAGTCTAATCCAGTATAGGAATTAACGGAATTTGGATTTGGCAAATACTATGGTTTATAAATTTTTGGTCGATCAAGAATTATTGCTCTAGTCATCCATTGGACCGTAGGTGAACCCTAGGCACAAACGTTGACAACCATAACCATCACCATGCCATGGTGACCGCCCACCTTTCGAGTTTCCAAATTTGGAGCCAAAGAAGGGTTTAGGGCCGAGCTCTTTTAAGGATGTGCGATGGTCAAGATTATGATCTGGTAACTGTGGTGGCAAAAAGCAAGCGAAGGCAATCTGGTTGGGTCATCGGCGAGTTGTCTGAGGTAGGAACAGTGTGGTTGCAAGAAATCAGCGCGGGGTTGAATGCTTGGAGAACTTGAGTGAAAAAAGAGATAAGGTAGAAAAGTCGAAAGATAAGAAAAATATTCTAAGTCCGTCACTATTTGTAATACCGAACGAAGAAGAATCATCTCGGTATCAAGATGATCATTTCAGTGCCGAGATGAATTGTTGACCCAAACTCAAAAGAAAAGGAGAGGAAAGGCAACGTAAAGAGAGCACATACCAAACTAAAACATGAAACAATCTCCAGAGTTTATATCTTGTCCTTAGTGCAGAGAACGGAATTTCTTCTACTCAAAGTAGTTGAACGGATATCCAAGGAATGGAAACAATGCTTTGAAGCAACTCTTGGATAATCAGTGGACTATATTTGAAATCTGAATAGAATATATAAAAAATAAAAATGGATCAAACTAACGATTTCAAAATGTTGAAAAACCCGCTTTCTGGAAAAGCGGTCGACTAACTATATAGGCGGGTCGAATGAATTGGGTTCGAGTAAAATGTTGTATAAACATAGGTTTAACCCATGGAGAAATAGTTCATTTTCTAGGTCGAACAATCGACTGACTATAGTCACTAGTCCATTGAATCCTTAAAAAGTCGACCGATGGTTGTTATATATATATATAATTTACATATAGGTAAACGATCAATTAACTAGAAGACCAGTCGACCAAAACCCTATGGAGCAGGATGTTACGTTTATCCAATTGACTATTGCACTATTTAAAAGAAAAATATACAGTAGGGAACCGGTCTATAACTTGTTTATTAAGTCAACTGATAGGTTATGGATAGCCCAATTTGAAACTAGACTTGGTGCAAGCCAACCGGGATAGCTTAGTTGATTCAATTCCCACTTTCTTGACTTTCTGGACTTGATGTAGCATCATGATGTTGTGTAACATGATGCTAATGCAACGTGCGATTGTATCACAATTAGTTACTATGATTTTTACTATAGTTATCATGGACGTGAGTTGCAGACTACTTGAGGTAAATTGTAACAGCCCAAAATTTAACCCATAATAATTAATTCGTTAATTACCTAAATAATAAAATAACTTTATGAAATTATCAGAATTGAGCCACAAGAGTTGCACCATTGTGTCCGTGGTAATTTTTTGGTCAATTTCCATATATAGAACGTTAGAATCCGAGCTAAAATGAACGAGATACGAATTAAAGGAAATAATCAATGAAAAAATTAAAAAAAAAATATTCGCCAGATCGACCTAACCTCACCCTAGGTTGATCGACTGATCGACCTGGGTGTATGGGCGGCCGACCTAGCGGTCAACCCGCCTTAGAAATTGGATGAAGGGAAATTCCTTCATCCAGTAACGGTTATTAGCCTATTTTCTACGTGTTTTGCATCCTTTAACTCAATCTGGTCCTTCCATTCTTGTATCCGATGGCTCCTATTCAGCCTATGATATGGTTGCATCCTATTCAGTCCCCAAAATCCAACGGTCCGAGATCCACTTCTACCCCTATAAATAGACCATTAGACCTAACACTTTTTCTCATTTTATATTTTCTCTGCTTGGGTTCACCTTTTCAGGAAGGACCCTAAAAGGAATAATTTTCCAAGGAGAGAATCTTTTTAATAAAAATATTTTAACAACCCCAAGTGGATCCGTGAAGGCCTAAAGGGAAGAGCTAAGGACCAGAGGTGAGTGATTGTAATTATTTTAAGATTTCTTTAAGTAATTTAAAATAATAGGGTTTCTAATTGATTTTTGGAATAGCCTTTTCAGTAGTTTATTACAGTTTTTAGAATTATTTTCAGTCTATTTCCTTTCATCTATTCTTTTCAGTAATTTTAATTTATTTCTGTTAATTATAGCTTTTCTGATTATTTACAGTATTTTAGTTATTTACTGTTATTTATAAGTTATTTACATCTTCTTTATACGTTTTGGATTTTCTTCTATTTTCAGTTTTCTTTTATTCCTCCTTCTTCTTCACGTATGGATTAGAATAAGATTAACGTGAAGATGGATTGAATTGTAAGAAAACTAAAATAATGGAATATAAGCTGTAAATTTCAAAGACTGTAATATAAATGGTATTGGACTGAAATTACGCCTGATTATGACGTTAATTGGAATGAATTAAAAAGATTGGCCTAGTTATAACTTAGAATTATAACAAAAAGAATAAAAGATGAAAGAAGCTTATTTTCACACTTAGACCTTGGGTTAAGTAATAAGCATGATTATAACGTAGGTTATAATAAGAAAAAAAAGAACAGAATAAGGCATATTTGAAGACTTAGGATAAATTAATAAGCACATATAGTAGAGAAAAATGGGAAGGCTTATTTAAATAATTTACCTAAGTTAATAAGAAAAGATGAAAGTAGGACCTGTACTAAATAACATTCCCTATTAGACAAATCGGTGTCTCACATTAGTCTGAAGTGAGATGAGGGCACGCTTATGCTAAGAATGGTAGTAATTGGTCAAATAGAAGTCCAAATCACGAGGGATTTGGATAAGGGGTGCAACTTGATATTTTTTGGATGAAGGGCCAGTACAAACAATATTTCCCCTATAGTTTCTATGGACACACAGTGATCTCACATTAGCCTAAAGTGAGATGAGGGGCACATTTTGCTGGAGGTAATAAGAAGACACAATAGGTGGAGCAAAAGGTAGCATGGGCATGGTGGCAGTTACGCGTGCGACTTCCACTACGAGTGCTCAGTAATAGCAGTGCGTTCCAAGTGCTTAGTATGGGTGTCTTTCGTAGACACCATTGCCTTCTGTGTAGGGAGCTATATATGTCATCCGGATCCACAGTAGTTGCTCTGTGCATCATTTGTAGATACCATTGGCTGCCATGTAGGGAGTTATATAGCGGTTGGTCCACAGTAATGTCTAAGGTGTAGCAAGTCGATCAAAAAGAGTAGAATTCAGGTTCACATCCTAATGATAGGATTTGGAATTCAGCCTAATTAAAGCCGAACAAGTGCAATCAATCAAAGTTAACCTATCTTATAAATTGAGCAATATTTAATCGTACTTATTTCCAGTTTATCTCTTTCCTATTTCCTTTATTATCCTTATTTGTGCTAGAGCTGTTGCAGAGTCTATTACTTTTATCTTGCTTAAAGACTCTAGTAATTACTATCATTCGCCAGACTTTTAGTCTGACCCACTCCTCTATTTTCCTCTTTTCCTCCCTTAGGCAATCAAGGGAGAAGTTAGTAGATTGTTGCAGCTTGGAGTTTCTTGGAGGAGATTTCTTCTATGTACTTCTTTTATTTCAGATTTACTTCTTTTTATGCACTGTCTTATTTGGAGGGATATTATGTACTCTGATTTTGAGACTATGAGTTTTTGTTTCATGAGACATATTGGGTTTTTAGACATGTATGTGGTATTTGGTATTTAACTTATTTATGAAGCAATTATGAAGCTTTGTTTTAATTAAGTTATTATTTTAAGTTTCCACTGTTTTTATCTATATTTGTCTTGTGAATCTTAGTCTCTGTTAGCTTTAGTTGTACCTACAATGCACCACGTTTTAATGTGTCCTTTTGGGTATAATACGGAGTGTGGGGTGTTTCACTTGGTATCAGAGCCTAAGGTTATCGGATTGCTAAAATTTTATTTTAAAAGTAAAGTACTTCCAAAATAACTTGTTTTAAAAGTATTTTTCAGAAAAGAACTCTTAGAAATAGTGTTTATGTATAAAAGAGTTTTTATAAAGAAATTCCCTCAAAGTCTAGTTCAACCTTCTTTCGATTCTTTCGAGCCTAAGTTTTCTTTTATTTGCATAGTATGGCTGACTGGTTCCGTAGAGCTACAGTACCAAAGGTGCAAGGGCAAGCGCCCAATACAACACTAGTAGGTGGAAATCTCTTTAATCCACCTACACTAGTCGATTTTTCTAAGCTATGCAAGGACTTCACTAGCATACGGGGTGGAACGTTTTCTGGCACGAAGGATTTTAAGGTGACACAAGCTAGGTTGGAAGATATGGAGCGAAAGTTTAGGCGGTTAGGTTTGGAGGACCGATAGAGTGGTCAATCTATATCTTGGCAGCTGGAAGAAGAGCTAGGGAGGTTCCTACAAGCTCTAAGAAGCCATGGTGGAAGGGCAAGAAGGATAAGAGCAAAAGGGAAGGCCCTTAGAAGAAAATCGTGAAAAGTGGGAGATGTAATTGTTGTGGAATGACTGGTCATTATGCAAAAGACTGTAAGAAGGCTGGGATGAAGGGAAGGTGTTTCAATTGTGGACAACTTGGTCACTTTAGTAAGTTTTGTTCTCAGAAGGTGGGGGCAGAGAGCGAGTGCACCTGCAGCGCAGATTCAGGCTTTGGGTGCAACACCTTTGAACAGCGGACCAGATCGAGGTAGGAAAATTTGGTTTCTATTTCTGATTTTCCCATTCAGAATCTTTTCAATCCTAGAGCATCACACTCTTTCATCTCTAGTTCTTTGGTAGATTGTTTTCACTTAGACATCTCCTTAGTTGTAGACCCCATTGTTGTTTCAAACCCCATGGGAGGATCGACACTCTTGTCTATGGATTGTAGGGGTTTGAAAATTTATATCCTAGGCGAAGAATTTGACTATGACGCCTATATTTTGGGATTTTCGGGGTATGGGCTGATTTTGGGAATTGATTGGCTATCCACAAATGGAGCTATATTAGATTGCAAGAGGAGAGTCATTAGACTAGAGACATGCATCATTAGGACTCTCGAGATTTCTTGCGACCCGCAAGGGTCAGTTATGTTTAACTTCCTTTATTCCGTTGATTCATCATCATTAGAGTTAGATTCGGTTCTTGTCGTCAGAGATTTTTCCAGACATCTTTAAGGAGGTTAGGGGACTACCCCCCCAAGAGAGAGTTTGACTTCAGGATTTATTTGGCTAGCCAGTAGCATTACCTGTAGGGCATATGGCGCCTAGGTAAAGGAAGGGATTGAGCAAGCAGATCTGTGAGCTTTGGAGAAAGGTTTCATAAGAAGAAACATATCAGAATAGGGAACACCAGTCGTCTTTGCTATCAAAGCAGGTGGTTCTCTTCGACTTTGCATTGACTATAGAGGGTTGAACAAGCTCACAAAGATGAACCATTATCCACTCTCTAGGATAGATGATCTTTTTGACGAGTTAGTTGGCTCTTCGGTATTCTCCCAACTTGATTTAACCACTGGATTTCATCAGCTTAGGGTCGCTGATGATAACATTGATAAGACTGCATTTAGGACACCAGACAAATTCTTTGAGTGGTTAGTCATGACTTTTGGACTAAACAATATCCCAGCCTATTCTATAGATTTGATGAACCATGTTTTTAGAGATGTCCTAAAATAAAGTTCGTGGTGGTATTCGTGGTCGACATTTTGGTGTTGTCCAAGAAGTATGGAAGAGCATGTTATTCATCAAAAGGAGGTTCTTTGTACGCTTCGTGTTCGGCAGTTGAAAGCAGAGTTCTTGAAGTATCACTTTTGAAGTGCATTTATTGGGGCATAGAGAATGTCTACTCATGATAGGGATTTAAGAAACGGTTTTGTACATTTAGGATTGGGATTATGGAAATCCAAAGAGATGTAGGTAAAGGTTAGAGATGTACAATAAAATTCTATAGATAAGCAGAGAAGAAAGTCCATGTGTAGGTGATTGTAGAAATTATAATAGTCTCGGACAAGTGGATTTGATGGTAATGCCTTAGAATAAATATGAGTATACAAGAGGAATAGGAGTAAAAGCCTTTAGTTTAGGAAAAGTACTTCGAAGGTAGTGAGTAGGAAGACCCACTTTATGCTAAGCCCAATAAAATTAAATTTTCAAAATTTCAAAAGTTGAATTTTTTTTGTAATTGTTGGAATTGAAAATTTTCATTGTTGATATTTTCTTTCAGAAAATAAACATGGGGTTTTTGAAGAATGGTATGAAATTTAAGTTGGTTTTTACATAATGAAAAATTGGAATTCTTTTTTCTTGAAGAATTATAGAGTGTGTGTGTGTGTGTGTAACTCACTAGTTTCATTGTAAGTAAACAAAGATTTTAAACATAAAAAACCTAGAGAGTATCAAGAATTGAAAACGTAGATTACAACTTTTATTGTTGTAATAAATTTTTTCGTGGAAAATAAGTAGAGTATAGGCTATAACACTATTGTTATAGTAAACGACTATCAAGAGAAATATTTTTACATAGGTATATGAGATTTATTGGTATTTATTTAATTGAATCCATACTAGTATTTTTTTGGGTTGTAGTAACGGTGTTTTACGCAACGTCTGTTTTAACCCAAATAAAAATGTATTTTAAAAGGTAATTTCTAAGTATAGAAACAAAATGGTTTGTAAAGTACACTTATTATTAATAAGTATAAGGAAGTGTTTTTGTAGTTATGGAAATATTAAAACAGTTTTGAAGATGAGTTTTTCTGAAAGGAAAATGTGTAAGTTAGATATTAGAAAATATTTATCATGGAAGAGTATAATTTAAACATATTTTAATCTATTGGAATGAAAAGAATAATGGTATGATTTTCTATGAAACTGATAAAAATGTTTTGTGCAAGTTACAAGGAATACATGAAAGAGATATACAAGGTATAAAAAGCGCCACATTTTGTATAGCCTGTTTCGAAAAACATAAAATAAGTTCCTTGTAATTTCACATAAACATAAAATTCTATTTTAAAAGGTTCATAGAAGATTTTAGCGTTAATAACTTCTCATAAGAGAAAGTAGTTCCAATACATTAAGATACAAGACTGTTAGGTGTAACAAGAAGCTGTTTTGAAAACACGTAAAGGATATTTTAAAAGATATTTTAAAAGAAAATGGTTTGGTGAAAAAGTAAATAAGTTTTTGAAATGAAAAACTTAATATAAAAAAAATTGAAAATTCAAATTTTTATAGAAAACTGTAGAAGTATTTAAAAGAAAGAGAGATATAAGTTTTAGACTTAAAAATTTAGTAGTTTTTCCCCTCTAGGTTTGGGAAATAATATTAAGTGACTAAGTATTTTTGAAATTAAAAGAAACTAAAAAAGATAATACTTTTAAAGACAAAGATTTTGGGATTTGATATTTCAAAAATTTTAGAAACCTTAATTTTTAAAACAATTGATAAATACCAAACCAAACTCTTAAATGTGGAGTAGATAAGAATCATTTCCTAGGAGTAACGGAAAAGGTGTAAGATGATAGCAGTAATTACTTTTAAAAGTAATATTGGAAGTTTCCGTAAAGTGTATATGACACTAGTAAAAACCTAGGAATGTTTATTCATGAAGAACAGTAAAATAAAATGAGTAGGATAGTAAGACAAGCATGGTGGAGAATGAGTATTCTTGATTTTGGAAGAACTTAGGAAAAGCATATTTCTTTAGTGGAATTCATATTGTAGTAGTTTTCAAGCTAGCATTGGAATGACACCTTTTGAAGCTCTTTTTGGGAAGGCTGTGTAAGACGTCTTCATGTTGGTTGGAGTCTACGAAAGGTTGCTTCTTGGTTCCAACATGGTTAGAGAGATTTAAGAGAAGACTAATTTGATTAGGAGAAAATTAGTATCTCATATCCATGTCTCTTTGATAATAGGTTTTAGAATTTCCTTTTTCCATCCTTAGTTTTGAATAGGATCTTTACTTTATTATCCTTTGGGAGGGTAGAACTTAGGATTTAACCTATGGATGGTACAATTTGATGTAAACATGTTAATAAAACATGTTATGAATGATGTATGCCAATGATTGCAAGTGCTTGCTAGTGGATGTTTTGGACGCATATAGGTACACTAGGCACTATTATTCTTTAGGGATCGGCCTAACTAGGACACTAGTGCATATGCATATGGATGTGTGCGCGTTTTATTTTTTTCATGGTTGCTATAAATGGATGTTTATCACATGATTGTTGCATTTGGATGATATTTGTAGCACGCATATAGAGTTATCAGTTATCATTAGGAAATTTTTGCATTCATTTGGATACATGGCACAGACGTGATTACATAAAAGGAGGTCAACTGAATCAGTGAACCGCCTAATCTTTTGCATTAGTTAGAGACATTTACACTACACTAATTGCATAAGTATCATAAATTGCATTAGAAAAACTTAAGGACAATGGATGAATGGTTGTAGAATTGGACGAAATCCCTTAAGGAGGGGAGAATGTAACAACCCTAAATTTAACCCGTAATAATTAATTCATTCATTCATTAATTAAATAAATAATAAAATAACTTTATAAAATTAACAGAATTGAGCCACGGGAGTTGCACCATTGTGTCCATGGTAATTTTTTGATAAATTTCCATATGTAGAACGTCAGAATCCGAGCTAAAATGAATGAGATATGAATTAAACGAAATAATCAACGAAAAAAATAATAAAATAAAATAAAATATATTGGCTAGGTCGACCACCAGGTCGACCTAACCTCACCCTAGGTCGACCAGCCGTCGACCTGGGTATAGGGGCGGTCGACCTAGCAGTCGACATGCCTTAGAAATTGGACAAAGGGAAATTCCTTCGTTCAGTAACGGTTATTAGCCTATTTTCTACGTGTTTTGAATCCTTTAACTCAATTTGGTCCTTCCATTCTTGCATCTGATGGCTCCTATTCAGCCTATGACGTGGCTGCATGGTATTTAGTCCCCAAAATCCAACGATCCGAGATCCACTTCTACCCCTATAAATAGACCCCTAGACCTAACACCTTTTCTCATTCTAGATTTCTCTGCTTGGGTTCACCTTTTTAGGAAGGACCCTAAAAGAAATAATTTTCCAATGAGAGAATCATTTTAATAAAAATATTTTAACAACCCCAAGTGGATCCATGAAGGCGTAAAGGGAAGAGCTAAGGACCAGAGGTGAGTGATTGTAATTATTTTAAGATTTTTTTAAGTAATTTAAAATAATAGGGGTTCCAATAGTTGTAGTTTTACTACAATTTTTGGAATAGCCTTTTCAGTAGTTTATTACAGTTTTTAGAATTATTTTCAGTCTATTTCTTTCAGCTATTCTTTTCAGTAATTTAAGTTTATTTCTGTTAATTATAGCTTTTCCGATTATTTACAGTTTATTTACAGTATTTTAGCTATTTACTGTTATTTATTAGTTATTTACATCGTCTTTATACGTTTTGGATTTTCTTCTATTTCTAGTTTTCTTTTATTCCTCCTTCTTCTTCCATATAGATTAGAATAAGATTAACATGAATACGGATTAAATTGTAAGAAAACTGAAATAATGGAATATAAGATGTAAATTTCAAAGACTGTAATATAAATGGAATTGGACTGAAATTATGCCTAATTATGACGTTAATTGGACTGAATTAAAAAGATTGGCCTAGTTATAACTTATAATTATAACTAAAAAGAATAAAAGATGAAAGAAGCTTATTTTCACACTTAGACCTTGGGTTAAGTAATAAGCATGATTATAACGTAGGTCATAATAAGAAAAAAAAAAGAACAGAATAAGGCTTATTTTAAGACTTAGGATAAATTAATAAGCACATATAATAGAGAAAAATGTGAAGGCTTACTTAAATATTTTACCTAAGTTAATAAGCAAAGATGAAAGTAGCACATGTACTAAATAACATTCCCTATTAGACAAAACGGTGTCTCACATTAGTCTGAAGTGAGATGAGGGCCTGCTTAGGCTAAGAATGGTAGTAATTGGTCAAATAGAAGTCCAAATCACGAGGGATTTGGATAAGGGACGCAACTAGATATTTTTTGGATGAAGGGCCAGTACCAACAGCATTTCCCCTATAGTTTCTATGGACACACGGTGATCCCACATTAGCCTGAAGTGAGATGATGGGCATGTTATGCTTGACGTTGGAGGTAATAAGAAGACCCTATAGTTGGAGCAAAAGGTAGCATGGTCATGGTGGCAGTTACGCATGCGACTTCCATTGCGGGTGCTCAGTAATAGCTATGAGTTCCAAGCGCTTAGTATGGGTGTCTTTCGTAGACACCATTGCCTTTTGTGTAGGGAGCTATATATGTCATCCAGATCTATAGTAGTTGCTCTGTGCATCTTCCGTAGATACCATTGGCTGCTGTGTAGGGAGTTATATTGCGGCTGGTCCACAGTAAGGTCTATGGTGTAGCAGGCTGAACAAAAAGGGTAGAATTATGGTCACATCCTAATTACAGGATTAGGAATTCAGCCTAATTAAAGCCGAACAAGTGCAAGCAATCAAAGTTAACCTATCTTATAAATTGAGCAATATTTAATTGTACTTATTTCCTGTTTTTCTCTTTCCTATTTCCTTTATTGTCCTTATTTATGCTATAACTGTTGCGGAGTCTATTACTTTTATCTTGCTTAAAGACTCTAGTAATTACTATCATTCACCACACTTTTAGTCTGACCCGCTCCTCTATTTTCCCCTTTTCCTCCCTTAGGCAATCAAGGGAGAAGTCAATAGATTGCTGCAACTTGGAGTTTCTTGGAGGAGATTTCTTCTATGTACCTTTTATTTCAGCTTTAGTTCTTTCTATGCACTGGCTTATTTGGAGGGATATTATGTACTCTGATTTTGAGACTATGAGTTTTTATTTCATGAGACATATTAGATTTTTAGATATGTATGTGGTATTTGGTATTTGACTTATTTATGAAGCAATTATGAAGCTTTGTTTTAATTATTAAGTTATTATTTTAAGTTTCCGCTGTATTTATCTATATTTGTCTTGTGAATCTTAGTCTCTGTTAGCTTTAGTTATACCTACAATGCACTACGTCTTTTAATGTGTCCTTTTTGGTATATTAAGCGGTGTGGGGGTGTTTCATAAATGGAGGCATCAATGATAGTAGGGTTTAGACTATTCTGTCGGATGTACCTGTGGAAGAAGTCGATCTTTTTATCAACTCTTTTATGCTATGGGTTGAATGATGTGAGGCATAGGACACGTTTATCACTGTGGTTGTATACTTGATGTTTTGGTAGATAGTGTTGGAAATGAGCCAGCCTGCAGTAGAGTTAAAGGGTAAATTTCAATTAAGTTGATCCAATATAAAATATTTGTAAATAAAATCCTTTTTTAAGACTTACATGAATTTAATGTTTACATAAATTAGAGTATATCAAATATACTCTTATACATGTATTTGTGTGTGATTGTTATTATATTTAGTCTAGAAAAGGAAACCTTTAATTTCCTTTTTTACTTATTCAATTAATGAGGGGATACATGGTTTGAATGAAATAGGTTTTAAGGCCCTTTATTTTGTTCCATAACACTTGAAAAATAGTTAAATTTACATCAAATTTAAATGTCCATCGATATCTTATATCGATTTGTACATATACAACTTTTATATATGCACTCAAGTAAATGCTAATGATATTAAAAAAATACTAGTGGCATCCAATACATCAAATATATATTAATCAATATTTTCCAAAAATATTGATTAATTTAAAACAACTTATAAATCAATTAAGTCATGTGGTATTTCAAAGAATCTATCAATGCAATTGTGCGACTCGTAGATCTAAATTCAGTCAGCGATTGATATCGAACTATTCAAATATTAACGTTCACTCACCACCTTAGTTGTTGGAGTGACATTTTGTCCGAATTTATTGCTTACATATCTTTTCAATAAATTTGGATTTTACTTATTTAAGCGTTACCTAGTAGTGATAATTATTTACACCAATTCTCTTCGACAAAACTGTATCACTTTGGACTTATGGAATATGGTAACGGTCAAAATTCAAATATAGTCCACATTCAACTCTATATCCAAACACAAAGTCTTTGGTCCAGAATAACAATTATTATTAACTGTACTACTCTGGCTAGAGATTTTGACTTTGAGTTCAATTGACTGTGATATTAATCCCATATAACAGAGGAGATGAATCATCTCTTGAATAGTGTTTCACTTCCAATACTTCGACACGACCTAACTATAGTCGTTCGATAGACCTGTGGCATGATTTAACTATAATCAAAGTGGATCTTTCATTTTAAAGATCAATAGTATTCTTAAGTCAAGAGAACTTTGTAAATTAGTCACTTTGATATTTTCTATTTGACCTTAGTTATATTAATCAATAGAAAACTATCGATGAGTCATTCTATAGCTATCCAATAACTATCAATATGTAACCCCTTGGTGCCCCTATTAGTCATGAGTAATACACTGCTCCACATTTGAAGGGCATTACATACTCTCATCTCAACGGATGCATTGATATCCTATTTCAATGCTTCTTGACTATGAATATTTAAAATGATATGTTTATGTAATTGTAATAATTCACTGATGATTACAATACATTGTAACTACTATCATGAAACATACCATTTATGGATTTTCTATAAAGTATACTTTTAATTAAATTAACTAATATGACATATTATATCAAGTATAAAATAGAAAGAAAACACCTTTTATTTTAAGCAAGATTGGTTATCGAGTTAGATTTATGTAAGAAATTACATAATTTCCCTAAGGCATACCTCTAACTCTATCAATCTCCTAATTGCACTTGAGGTCAATTATAGAATCTTATTCTAACTTCTCCAATCAGTTTCTTTAAAACCAATTGGGTCAGTCCCTCAATGAACGGTTATGTTATTATGTTTCAATTATCTACCATGTCAATCAACTTCCTCTGATGCCGATAAATTTCCTTTATCATGTGGAACAATTCAGAGTATGTCTCTCGACCTCCAATGAGTTCTAAGTTATGTTATCAACTGCATCGCAACATTGTTATCATATAACAAGATTATAGGATTCTCAATATTTGGAATCACCCTCGGCTCCAATATAAATTTGTGCATTTATTATGTATATACATTGCTTTTATTATGGCTCTATTCCAGGCGATGTACTTGGCATTTTATTGGATCAACCATAATCTCTCATATGGAACATTTCGAACTTAAAGCTTCTTAACCAAGATTTGAACATGGATTTTATGTTGACATACCATACTTAATATCATATATGAAGTCTGAGTCTGAGTAATCCTTCATAAGGGTTTGTTGTTTCTACAAAAATTCTCGTGTATTTCATAAATACACGAGAACACTCTAAACTACCATTTAGTGACTTTAATTTGGATTGGCTATTTACTTCATGTAACAAATACAGAAACAAATCACGATATCGTAGACAATATAACATATATGATAATTCCTATTGCCAATGCATAAAGAATCCATCTTATATGTTCCTTATTAAACATTTTAATAACGTGTTTCTGGATATCATCTGGTACACTCCTAATGTCCTTTATACTCACTATAAAAGACATTATTTCCAAATCCAACATCAAGTATTAAAACAACTAAAAGCTTTAACGCAAGCACATTACCAACAATCAATAGCATGTTATTTTTTTATGTTTAGAAATATCAATGTACCTTCAATGTTCTTTCTTATGGATACATGCTTCCTCTGCATTTTGACTGAAATTAACCTATGTTGACATTTCTATCAAAATCTTACTCAATTCTGATGCTTATAGAATGATACCTTCGTATCATTTCTTGGATCATATCTGAAAAACCCACAAATTCAATATTGCTCCCACTGACTTCGAGACACTTTAGTGTTATGTTCAAATAGTATATTCTAAATCATTATTTAGAATTTTTCATTTCAACACCATGTACCAAACGCAAGTCGCACCAAACAATAATTTTGTGAGTAAATCCGAATCAAATTGAGCACATCAAATAGAGAATCTGTTAAGCTAATTTCAACAGTTGAAATTCACAATGTTATTTTTATTAATGTGGCTCACTATGTTCTAACTGCATTTGTCTTTCTCTTAAAGACACATTTATGAACAATGGATCATATATCTTCCTGTACAACTATCAAAACCACATTTCGATAATCTACTTTGAATCTATACTGGATTTGTGCATCGTACAATATCATAGAGTTAATATTCTTAATGGTTTAATTAAACAACCGAAGATAAATTATTCTTAACAATGACGCAAGGTTTTAAATCTCCCCGAGATCAGCCGAGATGAAAATCCGAGATATTAGCCAAAATCCGAGATTTGGCAGCTTGGTTAGTTATAAGTCTTTTAAATATCGCCCGAGACAGCCGAGATATTTTCCCGAGATATTGGCCAAAATCCGAGATTTGAAACCTTGCAATGACGAGAAACTTATAATTTCTCTTTGACGTGCAAGAACAGTTATTAGACATTCTAATGTGTTGTGTTCATTTAGGTTTGGTTAATTTCATTTCATCCCTTGGAATCAATTTTAACCTTAGATCGTATCCGTATACATTTTACTACCAATAATTTCTCATAAGAATTCCTTCGCTATAAAGTCGGCATTTCTTGAAACAACAGTTGTTTCCTAATGCAATGGAACAGACATTCATAAATACTTTAAAAATTGCCTTATGTAAAACTAATTTGATATTAATTCATAATATTTGTGTTGACCACACAAACTAGTCCTCTGTTAACGATCTTCCCAAACTCTTTTTTTGGTGTGATTCACACAAGATCCCGTACATACAATTATAGTGTGAAGTATTTCGACTTACACAACCCGCCAACTCCTTAACCTAGTACATGATGGTGTTTTTTATAGAACCTTACCTTGTATGGTTTTGTAAACTATTCTTTGGATGACATTAATTTTAACCTTGCATACTACTCTTAAGTACACACCTTATAAAAAGAATTTAAGTCAACTTCAGCAATATTAATCATTCTTTGTCCACCAAGTTCGATTACTTCTTATCAATACATCATTATGTATTAGGGAGGAGTAACTCTTGAGACCGAATCTATATTCACTTTTAGGTGCGTTTGGAACTCTTTCCAATATACTTACCCATTCAATCAAATCGAATTATTTTGTTGCATGTTATTTATTTACTTCCATTTTATATTCTATGAACTTATCATAGACATGCTACATATGTATCAAATACACATATTCAAGTTTGTGATAATTCATTGACAAATACAATGAAGTGCTTGGAACCATTTTAGTATTATCATACTTGTAATTGCATACATCTATATGTACCAACCCGAATAGGTCATCAATTCTTATGAAGCTCCTACTAAATGGGTGCTTTGCCTTTAATTATCTGAGGTATAATTCACTAGGGCGATATGATACATAATCATATGACTGAAGAATTACATCTTAGAACAATGGCTTAGTCTATAACTCCAAAATAATTGTAAATAATTTCATATACTTAGGTATTTCTCAATGCATCACTTTTGTTATGGAAACAAATAACATAGTGTAGTTTTATTTCATAACAAATATTCTTAATATATTCATTGAAATAAAACCATATCTATTCTTCAATCATCACCAAATAACATAAATTATATGCGATACGTTTTATGGAAATAATTTTCAGAATTTGATGCAATCAATAAGTGCTATGTTGCATGCTCCCACTATTTCTGCCATTACTATAATAGTGTACTGAATATAAAGATCCATTATCCATTTAATATAGACTATTTATTTCACAACGGTAACTAGTTTACAGTGTGGAATTCTTTGATCAATTGTCTTGAACACAATGAAATAAATATCATATAAAAAAAATTCTATAGGAAAACACATTTAAAAATAGAAATCATATTTCTTATTCCAAATATAAGTATCAATTGTTGTTTTACAATTTTTGTTTTCGATGTTTCTTTATGAAGCAAAAGTGACCATTCACTTTATCCATTCCAACTATACCTTAAATCATATCTACTATTGTACATTATTTTCATTTTTAAATGGTCAAACCATTCAAAAAAAAGAAAAACCTTACGACAATATCATAAGGAACTCTTTAAAAAAGTGCATTCAATCATCCTTAACATTTAAGGACGACAATTATGTTGCACTTTATATAAATTAATCAAAACTGACATTTCAGCGATCGAGTTCTTAAATCCTTTTTGTAGTTTTGGTCCATTGTTACATTTAACATAATATGATCTTTATTATAATCAATCAAATTTATTACTTGATCTTATAGTATGGTTTATTCGCTTATTTCGAATGAGCTAATTTCATCGAAGTGTCGTACTGACCATTCACTATATAACACTTATATGTGACAGTATATGGATCAAATATCCATAGCCTTGTATTTAAAAGGTGAATTTCAGAATACTTCCTTTAGGATCTATTAAGCCAATGAAGTCTAAAGGGATTTTAGATCCAATATAAAATATTTTTAAATAAACTCCATTCTTTAAGATTTACACGAATTTAATTTTTACATAAATTAGAGCATATCAATATACTCTTATATATGTATTTGTATGTGACTATTACTTGTTATATTTAATTTAGAGAAGGAAACCTTTCGTTTCCTTCTCTTCACTTATTCAATTTATGAGGGGATATATGGTTTGTAATGAAGGAGGTTTTATGGCCCTTTAATTTATTCAACAACACTTAGGAAATAGTTTCATTTATATCAAATTTAAACATCCATCGATATCTTATGTTGATTTGTACATATATAAATTTTATATACGCACTCAAGTAAATGCCAATGACATTAAAAAAATACTAATGGCATCCAATACATCAAATAAATAATCAACCAATATTTTTCAAAAAATTTATTTAATTTAATTATTTATAAATCAATTAAATCATGTGGTATTTTAGAAAATCTATCAATGCACGACTTGCAGGTGTAAATTCAATTAGCAATTAATATTGAACTATCTGAATATTAACGTTCACTCAACACCTTAGCTAGTGGAGTGATAGTTTGTCTGAATTTATCACTCACATCTTTTCTGTAAAATCCAATTTTACTTATTTAAGAATTACCCGATAGTGACAATTATTTATGCCAATTCTCTTTGTCAAAGCTATATCATTTTAGACTTACAGAATTTGGTTATCATCAAAATTCTAATATCATCCATATTCAACTCTACAGCCGAAACATAAAGTCATTGGTTCAATAATAATAATTATTAATAACCGAACTACTCTAGTCGAGGATTCTGACTTCGAATTAACTTCAGTTGACCATGATATTAACCCCATATAACTAAGGAGACGAATCCTCACTTGAGTAGTGTTTCCCTTTCAATACTTCCACATGACACAACTATACTCGTTCGATGGACGTCGCGCTGGAGCTTTCATATTGAAGATCAACGGTATTCTTAAGTCAAGAGAGCTATGTAAATTTATCACTTCGATATTTTATGTTTGACTTTAGTTATATTAACTAATAAAAAAACTATTAATGAGTCATTCCATAGTTATCTAATAACTATCAGTACGTAACTCCTTGGTGCCCCCAACAATCTTGAATAATACACTACAAATATTTGGAGAGCGTTACGTACTCTAGTATCAATGGATGCATTGATATCCAGTCTCGATCCATCTTGACTAGGATTATTTAAAACGATATGTTTATTTTATTATGATAAATCACTCATGATTACAACACTTTGTAATTACTATCACAAAACATACCATTTATTGATTTTCTATTAATTATACTTTTAATTTAATTAATTGATCAATATAACGTATTATATCAAGTATATAATTGAAAAAAAACATCTTTTATGTTGAATAAGATTGGTTATCGAGTTAGATTTATGTAACAAATTGCATGATTGCCCTTGGGGCATACCCCTAACTCTGTCAGATAGTTTACCATTGGTATTGTATACTTGACATGTGCCTTGTCATTATGATTGTATACTCAGTGTAAGGGACTTAGGAAGTTTACCATTGAGTTTGTTTACTCAATGTATACTTCACCAGTTTACCATTATGATCGTCACTCAATATATAGTCAGGCGGTTTACTATAGACATCGTATACTTGATGTATTGTTAGATTTACCCAGTTCTAGATGTCAAAACTTAAGGTGGAAATCTTTATGGACTATTATCAGATTTTAAGTGGATTATAGATTTGCACCCTACATCGTATTAGTTGTTTAGCTTTTAGATGTAGTACACACATACAAATAAACACTCTTATGTATTGTAAATTATAAATGATAGCTGGAATAAACTTCTCCTCGAACCTTACCTTGAACTGATCCAAGCCGAACTGATCCTCTAGAGTAGCAATAGAAACAGCATTCCACCAATTCATGGCTTAACCATGTAGTTGTCTCGAAGCCAACTTCCTCTTCATAGCATCTTCCACCTCCATATCACCAAAAATGCGCTGCAAGTATCCAACCAATCTTGAACTTCAATGGTTAACTCCATCCCTTGGAATGAATTATCTCTAAAAGTAGAATAATCTTTGTTTAACTTGGCGAAATCAGCCTTAGGCGCTTGCATGGGAGCACCTCGACCTATCACCACTCCAAGAGCATTCCTCATTATATTAGCCATCATAGGATTGAACATGGCTTAGACATCAGGCATAGTAGCTCCTGATCCCGCTCCTTCCCATACTCCTGATGCAGAATTGCTCATAGCGCTCCTTGTATGCCGGCTCATCTTATTTGTAACAAGAATGATCAATCTCTCATATAGAAAATTGTATCTATAGTCCTCATGTGCGTGCGACTTATACTATATAACATATTACTATATATACTTGAAAAACAAACTTATTACAAGTACGCACTCTCTCATACATATACATACCCTCGATCTAGATTAAGGTGATAACACCTTCCCTATCTCTACTGGATCATAGTAGCAACCCCAGTTAATTGTGTAGCCAAAGCTCTAATGCCAAATGTGACGACCGCCATATACCACCTGCACCAATAGTATATAACTAGTGCGTTGTCCGTGTCCGGCCGATTTAGGATGATCATTAAGGTTGAAATAAACCAATATAGCATATAACCTGTCATATCTCATAGTGCATTGATAAAATATAATATCACAGATTTAACATAAGACAGTAATAACTATTTGAACAAATAATCATCAAAGCAATAGATCCACAAAGTTATATATCAAATGCAGTAGAGTTTATATAATAGAAGTAAACTCAAATAAAATATCACAACAAATAGTAGCAAGTAAGCACAGTCATGGGCTCCACAACTTTGCTCAACGGAATAAGCGTAGACTCCATATATATATATATATATATATAATACAAGACTGCTCCATCTAGCTCATCTTCCGAATAGCTACTGCGTCACTAGACCTATTATCTAGTCTACTCATTTTAGAGTACCCGAGGTAATAGGAGGCAAAGCATAAAACCTTGGGTCAGACAATAGTTTGGTGTGAGCGGTAAATGAGTCTCAAAATACTAAACAGGTAAATATGGTAAGGAACAAGAGTACACAAACCATACCTGAATTGTTCCTGCAATCAAAGAGTTAGCATACAACATTATAATATGCTACGCTACAATATCATAAAGATATACCACAAACCAAATAAAGGATATTAGTCTTCCAGGTATTTCTATCTTCAATACCTACTTCCTCTGATACCTACAAGTGATAACGAACTAAAGAGAACAGCCATAGCATCTATAGCATCCATCAAACAATCCTAACTATCACTCCTGAATATATGATAACTCATATGACCCTCGAGCCATGTACTAATGGAAATCTCGGTTCTCTGTTATACTCTCGTATCTCGTAGCCCAAAGCTAGAAATGTATCTCGCAGCCCAAAGCTAGACACTAGACCCAAAGCTACAGGTCTAGGGTATACAGGTCCCTTCACTGATGCATGGGCATCCCTACTTACAATACCTCTGCTTTGAGTACAACTGAAAACTCTCTGAGTCATCAATGATTCCTTAGAACACACACCCAAGCCCATCTTTGCTCCATTTGGATACCAAGCCCTTCTTGCCCAATCCAATTTCCATTATTCATGAGGAACCAATTCACATTCCCCGATCACATGGCACATCCCCTTTACGATTCGCCATCTTCGAAACCTACTCCCAACACGAGCCAACATCTGAAGACTGTATCTTTTCATCATGCTATTATATCGTCATCCAACCTGATACGAATGAGCAAACACCTCCAGCATGATCTAAAGGACCTCTACTTCACCTCCCAGAAGTTTCATCCCATTTGGACCTAACCTTAGAAGTCGGTAGCAACCTATGATGACGGCCTTGAGCTCTATACTTAGCCAACTTATGGCTAAGTTTTCTTCTTCTCCTTCTTTTCTTCTAGTACTGCATGCCCAGATGCCTTGATCTGACTTCTTTACACAAATCAAGTCATCATAGAACAAGTCCTCTCTTCAAAGCACCCTACTTCATATTCTAGAAATAGGTAGTCATAACCTCCAACACTTTGCTAATCGCCGATCCATCACTTTGGGCAACGTCTACTAGCAACATCCTTGCTCTCCCCAAAGTCGCCAACATCATAGACCAAATAGCACATGTCGGTGCTGACCTCTCATCTCGATGCCGACTTGTGTAGTTAATGAACTAGAACTTGTGCCTTAAAATACAAGTTCTTCCAATACCCCAGAGCCTCCCTTCTAAGTTTCATCCAATTCCGACTAACTTTGCCTCTGATTTGCTCAATTCTACGACCTAACTTTCTATGCAATCACAACACTAGCAAACAACATTAAATCATATCATCCAATATAGAATAACAAGCAATTTCACCTAATCAAACATGCAATCCATCAAAATAAGACAAACAAGTCAATTTCTAACATAGAGCTATATATATCATGAATATATGAGCATGATTAAGAGTGATTTCTAATCAATCTAGATCATATGCATAGTTCAACATGTAATTAAAGTTAGAAAATGTTTTATGGCCAAAAATCAATTTAAAACATGGTAAATCCTATGATTCTACCATATAAACATCACACTATAGTGAGAAGGCATAAACCACTCACCAATTACCATATTCAACCAATATGAATGTAGATCCAATCTGAACGACAATGGAATACTTTAAATCAGCCAAATCGATAATCTCTAATTTCTAGTTGATGATCTAATCTCTAATCCAAAGTCTAGCAGATTTAGAGAGTAATTTGAGTGATTTTGGATTAAATTAGGATGGATCTAGGGCTAATTAGGTTTTAGACCTGATTTAGAATGAGACAGAAATGTTTTAACTTGATTCTTCAGCCTTCTATTTATAGTATTCTATATTTAGACTAATGGGCTTAATTAATTACACAGTAATCCTGACCAACAGCTTTAAAAACTTAAAACAGACATAACTTTCTAATTATAAGTCCTTTTTTCTATTATGACCACTTTACGAATGAGAAACAATCATCCTAAGGCAATGGAATTGGTTTGAGACCCTAATTCAACACCTATCAAAAGTTATAGCCCAAATAAGATTTTCAGGGTCAAAATGGTCATAAAGAAATTCAAGAAAAATTAAGTGTGTAAAATATCCCTAAGAGTTATATCCCAAAACTATAGAATCAAATAACCTCATACAAATAAAACAAAATTATTTTATAATCTCTGATACATAAAATATAGGTTGTTACAAGTATCAAATCCTGTAGGGGAATCGATTGATTTATCTATGATTTGTAAGGGTTTAAAGTTACCTATTTTGGTATTGAATTTGATTGCAATGTTTTTATGCTGGGATTTTCTATGTTCGACTTAATTCTAGGATGGATTAGATGACTACGCATGAAGCGAAGATAGATTCTGATAGGAATGTTGTTTGATTGTCTACTTGTTATGGGTGTAACCTTGAATTTACTTTGTTAACAAAAGTTCTGCAATGTTTAGTTATCTATATTCACTAGACCTATCACATAATGAGTTAGCTTCCCATGCAGTTCATGACTTCCCAGACGTCTTTATCGAAGTTTCCGGCCTTCCTTATTATAGGGAGATTGAAATTTGAATGTAACTTAGAAAAGGATGCTAGACCTATCTCCTTATTGCCTTACCACTTAGAAAAAGGTGCGAGCTTAGTAAATGGGTAAATGGATTATTAGAGAAGGGTTTTATTCGGAACAGTATTTTGGAATGGGAAGCACCTATTGTCTTTGCTACCAAAGCAAATAGCTCTTTAACGTTTTACGTCGATTATTATGAAATGAACAAGCTGACGAAGAAAAATCCTTATCCACTACTACGTATAGATGATTTGTTTGATCAATTAGTTGGAACAAGGATATTTTCTCAACTTACTTTGCATTTAGATTCCATCGATTTGTGTGGTAGGGGATAATATTCTGCACTTTATGAATGGTTAGTGATGCCGTTTAGGCTATTCAATGGGTTGATACATTTCATCAACCTCATGAGTTGAATCTTCTAAGGGTAGTTAAATAAACTCGTGGTAGTATTTGTCCTAGATATACTTGTTTATTCGAAAATCAAGAAAGAGAAAAGGTTGTATTTAAGAGAAGTGCACAATACTCTACAAAGGCATAATTTGAAAGAATTTTTTTTGAAATGTCACTTTTGGTGCAAGGAGGTTTGTTTTCTTGATCGTGTTGTTTCTAAGCACGAATTATCAGTTGATTTTAGTAGAATTGCTGTAGTGCAAGATTGAGATGTGCTGAAAAATGTTACGTAGGTAAGAAGTTTTCTTGGTTTGGTGGCTATTATTGGAACTTCATTGAAGACTTAGCAATGATTTCTGCACCATTGAAATGTTTTACTAAGAAGAATTTAGTTTTCCCATAGAACATAGACTGCAAGCGTGTTTCAATTAAGCTAAAGGACATGTTGACTAGTGCACCTATTTTTATACTTCGTCGGGGTTTGAAGCCACTAACTATGTGTACTGGTTCTTGCGGTATAGGACTTTGCGCTATTTTGATGTAAATGGGTAGAGTTATTTACTATGTTAGGTAGCAGTTGAAAGTACATGGAAAAATTTATCAAATCATGACCTTAAGTTGGTAGCTATTGCTTTTACCCTCAAATTCTGGAGGCATTATCTTTTAGGGGAATGTTTTGAGTTGTTTACAAATCATAATTCCCATAAGTATTTATTCTCTCAAAAAAGATTTGAACCTGAGGCAATAGAAGCGGATGGTGTTCTTGGCATCATATGATTTCAGTATTTCGTATACCCAGGAAAATACAATGTCGTAGCTAATGCCTTGAGAAGGAGATACGCGATGCTGGGCTCAATGCTTTTATAGTGGAAGCACTTGCAGTTTATTTCTGCATTTAATTTTCGACTTTCATCAGACCTTGCATTGGGGTTATTGGCAGCTTTAGATGTCCAACCTTCGCTTATAAACCATTTTTGTTTAAGTAGGAGGCAAGACACAAAGTTGTTTTGTATTTTTGAGAAGATGAACAAAGGCGAGCATTCAAGTCATTGGATTATTCCACCAATTCTAGAGGATGATTATCTAGGGATGATAGGTTGTGTGTTCCTCTTAGTAAGAAATTGATTAACTTGGTACTGGGTGAGTTCCATCTTTCTAGAATGACCATTTATCCATATGGCCATAAAATGTATTAAGATATAAAGAGTATATTCTACTGGCCAAGTATGAAGACGCATTTAGCGGCTTTTTTTCGAAATGTGCAACATATCAAAGAGTAAAGGTACAACAAAAAAGCTTAGTGGATTATTACAACCTTTTAATAATCTACAGTGGAAATGGGAAAGCATCTTTATGTATTTTGTTAGTGGGATGCCTGGGAGTATAAGGGAAAATGAGAGTGTTTGGGTCATCGTTGATCGACTGACCGAATGTGCTCATTTCATCCCAATTAGAAGTACGAGAACAGTTGCATCTTTGGTAGCCTTATAAGTGAAAAGGGTAGTTTGACTACATGGAGTTTCTTTTAGTATTATCAATGATCGATATTCACTTTTCACTGGTGAGTCTTGAAGGAGTCTTTCAAAGACCTTGGGCACTGAACAAAACTTAAGCACATGCTATTACCCACAGACGGTCGGACGAACTTTGGGGGTGAATCAGGTATTGGAGGATTTCCTAAGGATGTGTGTTTGGACTTTGAAGGTTCTTAGGAAGATGACTTGCCTTGGTAGAGTTCACATATAATAACAACTACCTAGCATTTATTGGAATGGCACCGCTCAAGGCATTAAACGGAAAGCCATGTAAATTTACATATTGTTAGTAGGACAATACGAATAGAATTATTCTTAGGATAGAAATGATCAGAGATGATATCGTAAAGGTAAATTTGATATGTAGGAGGTAAATACTGTGCAAGATATGTAGAAATCATATGCTGACAGGAAACGCATAGAGTTTGAGTTTTCGGTAGACGATGTGGTTTTTATGTAGGTGTCGCCACTAAGTGTTATAAGGTTTAGTAGTATAAGGAAGCCGGCGCCAAGATTTATAAGGCCTTTTTTTATTTTGGAAATAGCATGGAAGTTTTCTTATAAGGTGGAGCTTCCTGAAAAGTTAAGGGGAGTTCATGATGTTTTCCATGTATAGCACTTGCGAAAGTGTTACATGATTCAGCTACTATGGTCAAGCTAGGTCAGTTAAAAGAGGTTGTGGTAGAGAGGGTCACTTGTTCGTTGTGCAATCACGCATTATTTAGGATGGGACAAAGTGACTCCGTGATAAGTAGTTAACTGGTGAGAGTCGAATAGGGAAATGATCCAGTTGAGAGTAGTTGGGACCCAGGGGAGAAGACTAGAGCCTCTTATCCGTCGCTCTTTTCTAGTAAGTTTTCGCTATTTTGTTTGCTTGCTTAAATTAGGAAATTGGATGGTGCGATATGCTTTGCTGTGTGACTTATGTTTCTTATATGGCTTGACTTATTGTATAACGTGTTGCATACAAACAAAATTATCAATATATTTAAGGATGTTTTGCATCTATACCTATTTATCATGATCTTGGATTCATACAGGTGCTGCAATAGTATTTATGTATTTATCACCTGCCACATTCATGAAGTATGCTGATTGATGGATGTAGATTATTTATTTGCATTTATTTTGTCATTGCTATATATGAATGTTTATATCCAGACTTTAGTGGTATCCCAATGGGTATCATATCTTATATTGCTAAAAATATTAGGAAACAAATATGTCTAATATGTACCGTTTGGATTGCTCTGTGTATGATGTGGTTTGAGTGTGTGTATTATAGATACACATGGTTTCTAGAGTATAGTTGAGTCTACAACTTATATTTTCCATCTCATAGGGTTTCGAGGATGAAATTCTATTAGTGAGAGGATGAAACACCTTGGAATTTTATCAAAATGTATAATTAATTAGTTAAAAGGGTCGTTTTTGTAACTTTACATAAAGCTGGAAAATTAAATTTTAAAAATGAAGGAATTTTGAAATTTGACTTCTCCATTGCGTCAAGTAGATTATTCTAGCCCAAATTCATATATAGCACGTCAAAAACGGACACCAAATGAAGAAATATAGATTGTTTAATGTAGCACGCGTTTCAAGGCGAAATGGGTCAAGGCTCAATGGGCTAAGGGAGAATTTTGGGATTTGTGCCCATATAGTAGAAGTTTCTAACCCTAATTCACCTCATCCTCCACTTCTCTACATCTGATAGCCACTATTTCAACTAAATTCCATTCTTCTTCTTCAAATCATAAAACAAATCTCTTTAAACAAAAATATTAAATTAAATTCATCTAACAAAATAAGAAAATCAAATCAAAAGGAATATATATTCAAATCTAAACTTTAGCAAGCTAAATAGAGAAGGGAGGTGATAAATCAAATCAAATCAGATAAGAAGATTTGGGGATTTCTTTAAAGGTAGCGAATATATATGAGTGAGTTTATCTACAAAATAAATACGATATGGATAAGCATTTAAATTTCACTTATATTTGTATTTAGATTTAAATATGATTACCAAATTTAATTTATGATTTTTAATAGAATATTTATATGAATTAGATAATTTGGAAAACCCTAAAATACTACTTTGATAATAGAAGTTCTTAATAATAAGGGGATGGTAGATTGAATGAAGTTCACCCTTATAATCATATAGATCTGATTTTATGCAATAGATATGAATTAATTTAGATGAATAAAAGTGAATCTATGTATATATCTATTTAAATCATGTAGATATGGTTCTATTTAGTATATGAGAATTTATTCTGAATAATATAGAATATTGTGAATGGATCATAGAATAGTTCATATACTGTTAATCGAATAAAATACACAAAAGTTTTAATATAATGAAAGTTGAAATTGTGTGCAGATAATAGTTTAAAATTGGATTATACGAATTCAATAGTATACTTGAAGTCAGAATAGAATATCTAAAAATACAATCAGAATCAGATCGAAATAACAATTTCAAAATGTAACAACCCATATTTTTACAAATATTTTAAAATTAATTTATTTGAAAACATTGATTTTAAATCATTTAAATTTGAAATTTTGGAAATTTCCAATATATTTTGGATTTTTGTTTATAATTTATTTTCCAAATATTATAAAATAATGATTTTCTGGAAATGTTATATTTTGTTCAACTTTAGTCAAACTTTGAGTTCAGTTGAAATTTTAAATTTGAATTTTAAACTTTTAATCTTTTTCTTTGAAGCAGTATTTGTTTCGGATATTCATCCTGTTTTTCGTTTTGTGAAATTCTGTTTTATACTTTTTAAATTTGATAAAATTCAGCGTTTTACACGCAATTAATTTTAGTATTTTGGTTCATTCCTTATTTCATATTTTCTATTTCATTTCTATTTTCTATATTTTTCATTTTTTACTTTTCATTTCTCTACTTTCTATTTTTCTTTTATTTGATTTTGGCTTGGAAATTCAAAAGACTTTGGTTTCTTCTTTTTCTTTAACTTATGACTTTTCATTTTCTAGCCTCTTCATTTCCTAGCCGTGCATTTACTTCCCACTAGCCGTTCATTTCACATCTAAATCACGTACAAAAGTTTCTCACCTCATCTCACTTCTCATTTTATTTCCTAAAAGAATATTTTACGGTAAGTTTCTATGGATCCCTCTTCTCTTCTTTTATTCTTTTTCAATTTGTTTTCTCCTTTGTTCTCAAGGCTATGCTCAGCCACACCTCTTCTTGCCGACCACAACTCCTTACCACCACAACCATGATCGGCCTTCACCCATCCTCATCACCACCAAGCCCTTGCAGTGACCCATAGATGCAAAAAAAACCCCATCACCAAATTGTTACAAACCCTAGTCGAGCCTTATTCGTTCACCAATTCCTATTTGTTTGCCTCGGCCACCACCCACACCATCACCCCCTTGCCTTTCCATGACTGACATGACCACTGGCCGCACCTTCAAATGATGACCAGACCACCTGACCCTTGCCTTGAACTAGACCAAGCCATATAGCCATAGGGCCGAGCCAATAACTCATGACCATTCACCTACCTTGTCCTATTGCCTTCCTATTGTTTTAACTTTCCATCTCTTCATATTTCTTGACCAGGGCCGAGCCTAGTTGCTTCAGATCTGACCATGGCCGAGGACAAACCAAAGTGGTCAAGTCTATTTGTGATGTGGTCGAGCCCACTTTATTGAATCAAGTCATTTGTTCCACTTGTTCTTTCATTTTTGCTTTGTTCAATTCATATATTCTTGTGAATTAATATATTCTTATATTGTTTTATTTAAATTGTTGTTGCAAGATCTGAATATTGGCTCATCATCTTCTCCTCGAATCTAGTCGTGCTTGTCGTGCTCTTCGTAGTTTGGATTTGTGTTTGAATTTGATCTCTAGCTTTAAAAAGATGAGTTTATCACTCTCGACAAAATCGTACTTATATAAATGTGAAACAATGTCACTTGAATTGTAGTAGTTGATATGCTATGTTATATGCTCACATCTGCCTATTATCTGACATTATATGATGATATTACCTGATTATATACCTGTTGCATCACCTGACATCATATGATATGTTTTACTGTTTATTTTTTTATGTTTCTCACACTGCAAGTTACCTGTTAGTATAGAATCACTATGGGTTGAAATGATACATACCCGAACGGACTTTAGAATATGGAAAAATCGTTATGGGCTGAAATGATAGGCTCAAGCAATTTTTATTTTATTTGACATGGCATTGCGGGTTTGAAATGATAAAAGTCGGGATTTTTATTTCATTACGGATTTAAATGTTATATTATCCGTATCACTTGACCTAGGTTAGAAAATATTATACAAACATGAGTTCAGTTGAAATTTTAAATTTTTAATCTTTTTCTTTGAAGCGGTATTTGTTTCGGATATTCGTCCTGTTTTTCGTTTTGTGAAATTCTGTTTTATACTTTTTAAATTTGATAAAATTCAGCATTTTACACGCAATTATTTTCAGTATTTTGGTTTATTTTCTATTTCATATTTTCTATTTCATTTCTATTTTCTATATTTTTCATTTTTTTTACTTTTCATTTCTCTACATTCTATTTTTCTTTTATTTGATTTTGGCTTGGAAATTCAAAAGACTTTGGTTTCTTCTTTTTCTTTAACTTCTGACTTTTCATTTTCTAGCCTCTTCATTTCCTAGCCGTGCATTTACTTCCCACTAGCCGTTCATTTTACATCTAAATCACATACAAAATTTTCTCACCTCATCTCACTTCTCATTTTATTTCCTGAAAGAATATTTTACGGTAAGTTTCTATTGCTCCCTCTTCTCTTCTTTTATTCTTTTTCAATTTGTTTTCTCCTTTGTTCTCAAGGCTATGCTGAGCCACACCTCTTCTAGCCGGCCACAACTCCTTACCACCACCACAATGATCGGCCTTCACCGCTCCTCATCACCACCAAGCCCTTGCCGTGACCCATAGATGCGAAAAAAAAGCCATCACCAAATTGTTATAAACCCTAGCCGAGCCTTATTCCTTCACCAATTCCTATTTGTTTGCCTCGGCCACCACCCACACCATCACCTCCTTGCCATGACTGACATGACCATTGGCCGCACCTTCAGATGATGACCAGACCACATGACCCTTGCCTTGAACCAGACCGAGCCATATAGCCATAGGGTCGAGCCAATAACTCATGACCATTCACCTACCTTGTCCTCTTGCCTTCCTATTGTTTTAACTTGCCATCTCTTCATATTTCCTGACCAAGGCCGAGCCTAGTTGCTTCAGATCTGACCATGGACGAGCATAAACCAAAGTGGTCAAGTCTATTTGTGATGTGGCCGAGCCCACTTTATTGAATCAAGTCATTTGTTCCACTTGTTCTTTCATTTTTGCTTTGTTCAATTCATATATTCTTGTGAATTAATATATTCTTATATCGTTTTATTTTAATTGTTGTTGCAAGATCTGAATATTGGCTCATCATCTTCTCCTCGAATCTAGTCGTGCTTGTCGTGCTTTGCATAGTTTGGATTTGTGTTTGAATTTGATCTCTAGCTTTAAAAAGGTGAGTTTATCACTCTCGTCAAAATCGTACTTATATAAATGTGAAACAATGTCACTTGAATTGTAGTAGTTGATATGCTATGTTATATGCTAACATCTGCCTGTTATCTGACATTATATGATGATATTACCTGATTATATACCTGTTGCATCACCTGACATCATATGATATGTTTTACTGTTTATTTTTTTATGTTTCTCACACTGCAAGTTACCTGTTAGTATAGAATCACAATGGGTTGAAATGATACATACCCGAACGGACTTTAGAATAGGCAAAAGTCGTTATGAGCTGAAATGATAGGCCCAAGCGATTTTATTTTATTTGACTTGGGATTACGGGTTCGAAATGATAAAACCAAGGATTTTTATTTCATTACGGATTGAAATGATATATTATCCGTATCACTTGACCTAGGTTAGAAAATATTATACAGACCCTTGGTTAATATTAAATATAAATATTTTCTGAAAATTCTAAGTATTTGGAATTTAAATTATATGAGGTTTTAACTTAAATTTGGATTTAAATGATTTAAATAAGTTTTATAGTGATTTTCTGTAAGTTGAAATTGTATGAGTTAATAAATGATTGAAATGAAAAAAAGTGATTTAACTTAATAATTGAAACTTGATTTAAATGGAATTTTGGCTTAACTTAGAAATTAAAATATTTTATTTATGAAATGGATATTTTTAAAAGTAAATAAAATATCTAGTTGTTTGTTAAATTAAAAGTTAAGCAATTTAAATGTAATTTTGACTTAATAAATGAATTATGGTTTAATTTGGATATTTTACTTATAAATGTTATTTTATTCAAATCATAAGTGAAATGGTAGCCAAATAAATAATTTTGAAAAGTGATATATGTTTTATAAGTTAAAATGGTGAAAACTGAAATTATAATGTTTCTGAAATGTTATAGAAAATCTCATATTTGTATTGACATCATTCCTGAAATGCTGTAGTTTTAAAGTAGTAGTTTATAAGTATAAGCGCTGCTGTTTCTGTAAATGAACTGTTTTCTGAAATAACACTACTATCTACTGTAGCAGTTTATAAGTGCTGTTGTTTCTGAAAAGATTATATTTCTGAAATACTATATCTACAGTAACATTTTAAGTGCTGCTGTTTCTGAAAAGATGAGATTTTCGAATGCTAATATATGTATTATCACATTTTCAAGTGCTACGAATGCTAAAATTACGATGTTTTGAAATTGTTATAATTGAATAAATGAACTTAGAAATGATACGACTTTGGAAATGAATATTATTTTGAAGGATGTTAACATTGAATTTAAATGGTTTAAATGAATATGTTTTGATTTGAAATATAAACCATTTTGAAATTTATAACCACGGGTTATAATAACGATTGGTATTTAAAGAGACCGGGATCGGATATGGACATACTCTCTGTCGATACCGAAAACCACTTTAACAACTGTGTACGTGGTAGAGATTCTAGAATGAAGTAGGATGGTGGCGACGATCCTATTGAGGTATATATGTGGACCCGACTCCCGTGAGTTGGCATAAGGTGGCTAAAACAGGAGCGATTGACGGGCCAATGAGGTAGCTCCTCTGATTGGACACACTTCTTCGATACCATTCTATTACTTTGTGATTTATTAGGTGCACCCTTTGATTTTTGGGACTGTGGCTCGAGGTGGGCGGTAGTTGCTGCTATGCGTTACCACCAGTCCGGATGCGTAACTGGTATATCTACCCTGGCATTGCCTAGTTGTGCCGTGTCACCTACCCTAGCGCGCCTTACTACGAGTTTGATTTGTGTCGTACCTATGGAGTATCCTCTGGTAGCCTCCCGATCTGGAGGTATTACGGTACTGTATAGACTATTGGCACTATATATGCGTTAAGGTGGAAAATGTAAAGCCTTAACGCTATTTTTAAGTAAGTTTACTTTACTTTAGACATTATTATAATAGCGTATAATACTACATAGTAAATAGTTTAACGGATCCTTAAAGGATGGGCGATCCCAAGCATCCTTTAAGTTACTTGTGCATTTCTATTATAGTTCACTTGAGTTGGTTTACATTGTATAAGTATGTATGTCCTGACTCGAGTGTTTGTATTTTTTTATTTATGCTCGGGTCAGCATGAGTATCACAGCTTTGGATTCACCTTTTGGAGCGAGAGATTGCTGGAGTTATGTAACAACCCTGTATTTTGTGATTATTTTAATTATTTTAAATTGAATTCCTGATTTGAAAAACTTTATTTTATTTATTTAAATAAATAATTTTTGTTATTTAGTTTTTGTTATTTTAAATATAAATTTTGATTTTGATGTGAATTAGAATTCCAAACATGACTAAATAGAATATTTTCCAAAAAGGTGAATTTTGGTCGATATGGTCAAACTCTGATTTTTAAATTTAAAAATTTGAAAGTTTGAAAACTTAAATTTTACCTTTTATTATGAAAGTAAATAAAATGTTAAGAATAATGCTTTTCGTTTCGTTAAAATCTGATTAATATTGTGAAAGTTATGCCTTTTTAACTATTGAGTGTAATTTGCTTTATTTAACAAAATTGTTTATTTTAAATTATATAAATAATATTTTATTTGGTCATGTAATGTTATAATTTACATTTATATGGGTAAAATAAAATGTTATGTATATATTTTGGTTTTAAAAAACATTTTTAAAAGTGTAATTGACATTTTCCAGTGTCAGTTGTATATTGTTTACAATTTCTAATTTCCGGTTTCAATTAATTAAAGAAATTCTTTATTTATTTATATTTTCTTAAGACCTTATTTTATTCTCATTTCCACTTTATTTTGTTCATCATTTATTTTATTTATTTGACTTTTATTTGTTTAGAAGTGTTGTTATAATTTTTCCAAAGTTAATTGCATTTTGTTTGAAATTTCAAGCCTAGTTCAATTAAATAAGCTATTTCTTTATTTATTTTTCTATTTTTCCTACAAATAATTATTTATTTTCATTTTTCTTTATTTTTTCAGCATTTATTTTTATTTTACTTGACTTTTATTGGTTTAGAAGTATAGTAATAATTTTCCATAGTTAATGGTATTTTATTTGTAATTTCTAAGTCTTGTTTTAAATTTATAAACTATTTCTTTATTTCTTTTTCTATTTTTCTTAAAATGGTTTATTTATTTCAGTTTATTTTATTTTGCTTCCGTTTTCTAATGCATTTACTGAAATTTTATTTGTTTTATTTGATTCAATAGAAATGGAAATTTGAAGAGGCTAAAGTTTTAAAACATATGACTTTTCATCTACTAGACTTTTCATTTCTTTGACTTTTCAATTGCCTCATGTTTTGGCTGTACTATCTATTGTGTAGCCGTGAGTTTCTCAACTCACTTTCACGTGAAAAATACTCTTTCCCATCTTCATTCTCACGGCAAAAAGAAATGGTAATGGCCTCCTCTTTTTTTCTACTTTTTCTTCTCCCTTTTGCCTTGTTTTGGCCATGATTTCTTCATATATTTGCATGATCTCCACTCTAGTTGCCTCGGCCATCACCTCCACCACCTCCTCCTCTTCACCATCAACCACCTACCACCTCCACCCCCTCTGACCAGTTCAGGCCATGACCTTTAAATGAAGACAAACACCTCAAAAGTTGCACAAAACCTTCCAAAATGCTTGCTAGCCTAGCCTAATTGCTTCACCACCTTCATACATCACCTTGGCCACCTCCTATTGCTCCACCACCACCATGATATGACCACCACACATCGACTTAGCCTCTGTCCAGATCTGAAACATGTATGGCTGAGCCAAACAATGCATATGGCCGAGCCTTGTGGTGCACCAAAACTCCATTTAGTGCCTTGTCCTTTTGTCTTCTTCATGTTGTAGCCTCCACTCTTCATCTTCATGTTGCCTTGCTAGTTTAGGTCCAAACCCAAGCCATTCTAGTCCATGTAGCCATGCTATATTAGGTCCAAACCCGAACATTTTAAACCCCTAGGTCGAGTACTTGATGGTTGAAAGCATGGCCAAAGCAATTGTGTTCATTTTCTTTTTATTTCAAAGATCATCTCAATATATGTTGTATTATATTTATGTTTATATTTTGTCTTGTTTATGGGTTGTTCACAAGATTAATAGCTTGGTTCTCTTCCCACTTGAGTCTATTGTCGTGTCATCGTGCTTTCTGGAATTCGTTTGTGTCATTTGATTTGCTAACTCCGGTATAAAAAGTTGAGTAAATCTCACCTGGCATTTATACTTATGCAAATGTGAATTGACAACAATTGAATGTGTAGTACTATTATGTTATGTTATCCCTATCTGTGATTGTTCATTATATGATGTTAAACCTGTTTATTTACCTGTCATCTCATCTGTTACTAATATATGTTGTTAAACTGTTCATTTATATCTTTTTATCACAATGTAAGTTCCCTGTAGATTAGATCACTATGGGTTGAAATGATACATACCCGAACAGACTTTTGAATAGGAAAAAATCGTTATGGGCTAAAATGATAGGCCTGAACGATTTTTATTTATTTTATTTTACTTGGGATTGCGGGTTTGAAATGATAGAACCCAGATTTTTCTTTGTAAACTGCGGATTGAAATGATATATATCCGTATCACTTGACCTAGGTTAGAAAACTATATACATGCCCGTGGTTATTTTATAAAGTATTTTGAATATTTTAAATATGTTTAAGAGTGTAAATTTATAAAAATTTGATTTAAATTGGATTTTTAATGTTTAAATAAAGAAATTTTGATTCTTTTAAGTTAAAAATGTAATTAAATGAATGGTTAAATTTTAATTATTGAAATATAACTTAAGTCTAGAAATTTGGATTTTTGGGTTTAAAAGAAAATTTGAGTTATATAAATAAAAATGGAAATTTAATTATATTGAAAAAACGGAAATAAAAATTTAAGCGTTAAGTTTAATTATTAAAATGAAGAGAATATAAATTTTACACTTAAATTTTATTAGGTGAATTCTTGAAAATTGGTTTTATTTATAAGAAAATTTATTTTAAAAATCATAAGTTAAAAGTATTTAAATGAACATTTTGAATGTTAAAGTATGATTTTGATAATGTTTAATGGTTTAAATTGGGATTTAATGTTTGCTGGAAATACACTAAAATCTGGAAATACTTTTAATAGCACTTCAGAAATGCTATCGTTTCTGAAATGAACTAAAACTTAAATAAGAGGCTATTACAGCAGTTCTGTAAATGCTGTAGTTGTTGAAGTAGACTAAAAGGCTAAAAACTTAATAAAGGGCTATTACAGCAGTTCTGTAAATGTTGTAGTTGCCTGATGTCTTTGCTGAATTTAATGAAAACCTTTAAAATGAAACCTGAGCTATTACAGCATTTCTGGAAATGCTGTCTTTGCTGAATTGAGCTAATTTTCAACTAAAATTGAGATTTTACAGCAGTTTTAAATGTTATCTTTGCTGAATAAAAATGTTTTCAAGTATAACTTATAACAGCTTTTTCTAAATGTTGTCAAAGGATGAAATTTTCAATGTTTATGGTTTTTAGCTAAGTAAATGAGCTAAGAATGGTTCGAAACTTTGGAAATTTAATACTTTACTTGAAAGAATAATAACTTCACTTTTAAATGGTTAAATGAATTAATTTAATTGGAATATAAACTACTTAACGGGTGATTTGATAGAAAAATAAATGAATGATATTTTGGAATTTTAAAAGGTTTTTTATTTGATAAATTGGATTTGAATTCAAATAATGATTGAAAGGAAGTTTTGAAAAGATATGATATTTTGATAAATTGAAATGGTTTGGAAATGATTTAATCTTTATTTTGATAAAGATTTGGATTTGAAATGATATTTAATTTTGAAGTATAAAATATTGTTCTGAAATATTATAACCACGGGTATACTTCTCTGTATGTCATTTGATTTCCTGATGATGGCTGTGATGCACATTAACACTGTTAGTTGCATTGTTTACTTCGATATGGACATTTTTGTGATATTGTTATTACTGTTTAATTGATGGTTTGACTGATCCTTAAAGGATGAGCGATCCCAAGCATCCTTTAAGTTATTGTGCATTCATATTACAGTTCACTTGAGTTGGTTTACATTGTATAAGTATGTATGTCCTGACTCGAGTGTTTTATGTTTTACTTTACGCTCGGGTCAGCCTGAGAATCACAGCTTTGAATTCACCTTCTGGAGCTAGGGATTTGTTGGAGCTTATTTTTCTATCGGTTCATCGACTTCTATTCCAGTTATTTCCTATTCAGTATTGTCTCTGTATTATTGATTTATGTATCATGACTTCTATTATATTTATTTTGACTATGAGATTTTGTATATGTTTTGAGAGTTTGTATATAGTAGCTTCATGAACTACTATGGTATTTTATTTCCGCTGCAAGTTATTCTGATATTTCTATGTATGTGATTCTGTGAATGATTTTATTTGCTCCAAATTTTATTACAATCTGTTATTTGAATTATTCAAGTCAGACATGTGTGGATTATTGTCGATTTGAATAGTCCAAAATAGTGTGTCGTTAAAGTTGGTATCGGAGCTTTGGTTTTAAGCAAACCTTAGCCTGCGGAGCAAAAAATCATTAGAGATAGGGTAGAAATACCCTAGAATGAGTGAAATCAATCTCAGAATTATTTCTTTGTGAGAGAACATATTTTCGAAGTCTAAAATAATTTTCAAATGATTATAAAAAAATTTCAAAGATTATTTTGATATAAATTTTCTTGCTTTGAAAGTAAAATTTTCTAAACTTTATCCCTTTCGTATCCACCTTGTTAGTAATTTCTTTGTTTAGGATTTCCTTAAAATTCTTTTGTATTAATATAGGTTATGTATCTCTAATCTTGGTTTGGATTCTTATCGATTAGGATTCCTTTGAACTCGAGAATGCTCCCACTTGTTCTGAAATCCATTCCTGTCTCCCATATCTGTATTCTTTTGATTTTGGAGCATTACATAACTCCACTTTGAATGACCTCTAGAAAGATCAGTGATTCCGCCAAACTTTAAATGATTTGTAAAGGGGTGAAACTCCTTTACAATTGGCATAGATTCACCAGAGATTTCCGTATCCTCGGTTTACAATGCTATCTATCTTCTGCTATACCTGGATTCTATCTCTGGCGATCGAAGGTCGATTTGCCTTAGATTTTCGCATAGATTATATTCCTGAAATCACGGTTGACCCGGTTAAGGTCACCCGCGATTTATATGAGTTTATCCATTTTCTATTTTGTAATTTGATTATCTCATCTTCGTTCGAGCTTATCTTCGAATTTGAATTCTATTTGATTAGAGTTCCTCTAAATTTGAATCTCTGTTTTGTTTTGAAATCCATCCTTGAATCATCCATTGGAAAATTTGTGGTTGATTGTCTTTTGAAATTTTTGTATTCATCGTAGTTGTTATTTTGATAAGGATGACCATATTTTATATATAAAGATGAAATGTTTTTGATAAGGATTATATACCTTTCTAAAATGAAAATTTGAAGTTCGAAAGGATTTGAAATTTTGAAAGTTATATAAGGAATGGTTTCATATAAAATAATTTATAACTGAAGGTTTTGAATCTGAATTTGAGTGATTGAACTTTGGCATTTTTGAAACTGGTTTTAAGATTTTGGAATAATAAATAATATGATTTGAAAGTATTTTCCGAATGTGAAATGTTCCAAATGATTTTAATGAGTTTCAAATGATTTCGAAGAAATTTCAAAAGATGTTTGAGAAAATAGAAGTCCAGAACCCACTTATGTCGTTGGAAAATAATTTCGGTGATGAATGCATGCATCATCGACATTGATTTTCGAGTTTCAGAGAGGGAGAGAGGCCACTTCGGTAGCTTTGCTATGCGATTGATTTGTGAAACTAATTTTGATTTCAAATTCCGAAGTGTGATGTGATATTCGAAAGATATATGTACATATATTTGAACAATTTGAAATGAGCCGGTGTTTAGTCCTTGAGTTTTGGATTTTATTGATATAACCCTATTTTTGGAATTGATTTACTGATTTAATTGTTATTTCCAACTCTTGGATTGAAATATGATTTCTTCGACTATTTCGAAGGTTCGAGCACTTCCAAATCAAGGTTAACTTTTCAAAGCTAAGAAATTTTGAAAAGTATAAAGTATATAAGTTTGGTATGTATGTTTAAAGTACGTAGTAATATGATTTAACTAAGTTGAATCTGTTTTGTTAAGTAAACGAACAAGGCTATTTTGAATTTTTCTAATATGAAATTTAGATTTGAAATGTTTTGAAAAGAATTTGGTCTTCAAAATATTTTGAATAAAATTTAGTTTAAATGTTTTAACTGGGTAACATCTTTATAAAGCTATATATTGAACAAGTTGGAATAGATACATAAATTGTATGTATGCTGTTTTATTCGCATAATTAAATTGATCCAAGTTTGAGTACACAAGTTCGAGGTGAATTACACCATTTCGTGTTAGGATTTTTCATTTGATTCTTGATGGCGAATATTTGATATGGATTTTGGGCTTGATTCTAGAATTCTCTATAATAGTATATGGCTATGCAAGGAGACTGATGGTTTCTAGTCGAGAAACCATATCAAAATCCGCATTAGGTAAGTCGAATGGACAATACTAGTTCGAAAGCAAACTTGTGTGATCGAGCGAGCGATCGAATGTGATTTTGCGAAACGATGACATATGTACATCTTATATTCTAATATCATTAATATACTTGACACTGAAATTGGAAGTTGTTGGGTTGGATATCTTTGTGATTTAATTGGAATTTTTCCTTTATGAAAAACTACTATCAATTTAAGACTATTTTTCAAAACTACTTTTCTTTTATTCTTCTTAAACAAACTGTTCTATTCTATTTTACATACAAACTATTTTACAAACCATTTTATTTACAAAACTATTTTTACAAACTATTTTTTTATACAAAACTATTCTAAATTAAAAATCTTTTAGTAAGCAAAGATGTTCAATTCCATATGGCTCTTTATGCAGCGAAATTTATTTTTGAAAATTTTTGATCCTTATATAGGATGGACCTTATGTAAGTATAAGATGATTTTAAAAACCATTGATTTTGGAAATGAATTGGTTGACTTAAATTATATTAATTTAGAAACTTGGATTATTCTCCAAACCTATTATTTTGGAAACTTTGAAACTGAAGATATTTAAATTGAGAAGAAATAATTTGGTGGAATTGTATATGATTTTGAAACTGAACTGATATTGAAACAAATTGAAATTTGAGAACCTTGTGTTACTAAATACTTGATTTGGGAGTTGTCGAACTTATATAAAATTTGTTTGTATAAGTATGAAATTGATTCGAAAACTATGGATTTGAAAAGGTACTCAATTTGAAAAGTGAAATCTTATATAATTGAAGTCTATATAAGTGTGATTTGATATACTATTGATTTTGGAAAGTATTTGATTTGAAAATGAAATCTTATATATAATGGACTTTATATAAGTACGATATTTGAAAGGGATTTGAAAAGGTACTATATGATACATAGTTTCGAAGTAAAGATATGGAAAGTGCCTTCTGCTTGATATCCGCTTTGTGGCCACATTGTGGATTCATTCTATCGATATTTCTCTGTTTTTTGGTTTTCCGGATATGATACTCAAGTTTCCATCGAATTCCATGGCGTTACCCATGGTCTTACGAGCGCGACTGCATAGCGTAATTCACCTGGATGGATGGCCTAGGGGTACGGATGTTTCTTGGGGGATCCAGTCGTAACCTTTGTGTATCCTGTGATCTATGTAGGTCGTATTAGTAGCGAAATCCGCAGGGCTGAGAAAGCTTACGGATACGGATGTTTCCTGGGGGATCCAGGCGTAACCTTTATGTATCTGCGGTCTACTAGTCATCATGGCATAATTCGCAGGGCTGAGAAAGCTTACGGATACAGATGTTTCCTGGGGGATACAGGCGTAACCTTTGTGTATCTGCGATCTATGGTTAGACAAAGGTTTTGTTTGTTTTTGTTTGGATTGTACTTTCCATATCTATTTTTTTTCAAGTTTTCCAGTATTTTCACTGGGTGTCGAAACAGGTCTACTAAGCACTTGAAGAATTCTAGCTTTGCGCCTGATCAACGCACTGCCAGAGTCTGCAGGAACGAGGATAAACTTGTTAAGACATCGAGTTATAAAAGTATTTTGATAAAATATTATATAAAGGATATTTTGATCAGTTATTTCCTTTCTAAAAGATTTAAAAGTGTTTTAAATATTGTTTACTTCTTAACTAACAAGTTGAATTTAAAAGACTTTTAGGGATATAATAAAATGGATGTAACCAAATTATTAAGTATTAAAGAATTCCAATTGAAATTTATATGGTTTTAATTAATGGCTCATCCTTGTCTTTCATCCTATTATCCCTTCTAGCTATTCCTATTCTCCTATTTTCCCTCCTAGCTATCACTATTCCCTACCTTCTCTTCGGGGATGTCTTCCAACCTATTGTTCTGCCTAGTTGTTTCTCTGATTTCTTCCTTTTCAAGGACGAAACTATTTGAGTGGGGGAGAGTGTAACAACCCTGTATTTTGTGATTATTTTAATTATATATTTTAATTATTTTAAACTGAATTTCCTGATTTGAAAAACTTTATTTTATTTATTTAAATGGATAATTTTTGTTATTTTAAATATAAATTTTTATTTTGATGTGCATTAGAATTCCAAACATGACTAAATATAATATTTTCCAGAAAGGTGAATTTTGGTCGATATGGTCAAACTCTGATTTTTAAATTTAAAATTTTGAAAGTTTGAAAATTTGAATTTTACCTTTTATTATGAAAGTAAATAAAATTTTAAGAATAATGCTTTTCGTTTCGTTAAAATCTGATTAATATTGTGAAAGTTATGCCTTTTTAACTATTGAGTGTAATTTGTTGTATTTAACAAAATTGTTTATTTTAAATTATATAAATAATATTTTATTTTGTCATGTAATGTTCTAATTTACATTTATATGGGTAAAATAACATGTTATGTATATATTTTGGTTTTAAAAAACATTTTTAAAAGTGTAATTGACATTTTCCAGTGTTAGTTGTATATTGTTTACAATTTCTAATTTCCATTTTCAATTAATTAAAGAAATTCTTTATTTATTTTCTATTTTCTTAAGACCTTATTTTATTCTCGTTTCCACTTTATTTTGTTCATCATTTATTTTATTTATTTGACTTTTATTTGTTTAGAAGTGTTGTTATAATTTTTCCACAGTTAACTGCATTTTGTTTGAAATTTCAAGCCTAGTTCAATTAAATAAGCTATTTCTTTATTTATTTTTCTATTTTTCCTAAAAATAATTATTTATTTTCATTTTTCTTTATTTGTTCAGCATTTATTTTTATTTTACTTGACTTTTATTGGTTTAGAAGTATAGTAATAATTTTCCGTAGTTAATGGTATTTTATTTGTAATTTCTAAGTCTTGTTTCAAATTTATAAACTATTTCTTTATTTCTTTTTCTATTTTTCTTAAAATGATTTATTTATTTCAGTTTATTTTATTTTTCTTCCTTTTTCTAATGCATTTGCTGAAATTTTATTTGTTTTATTTGATTCAATAGAAATGGAAATTTGAAGAGGCTAAAGTTTTAAAACATATGACTTTTCATCTACTAGACTTTTCATTTCTTTGACTTTTCAATTGCCTCATGTTTTGGCCTTACTATCTATTGTGTAGCCGTTTGTTTCTCAACTCACTTTCACGTGAAAAATACTCTTTCCCATCTTCATTCTCATGGCAAAAAGAAATGGTAATGGCCTCCTCTTTTTTTCTACTTTTTCTTCTCCCTTTTGCCTTGTTTTGACCATGATTTCTTCATATATTTGCATGCTCTCCACTCTAGTTGCCTCAGCCATCACCTCCACCACCTCCTCCTCTTCACCACAACCACCTACCACCTCTACTCTGACCAGATAAGGCCATGACCTTTAAATGAAGACAAACAACTCAAAAGTTGCACAAAACCTTTCAAAATGCATGCTAGCCTAGCCTAGTTGCTTCACCACCTTCATACATCACCTTGGCCACCTCCTATTGCTCCACCACCACCATGATATGACCACCACACATCGACTTAGCCTCTGTCCAGATCTGAAACATGTATGGCCGAGCCAAACAATGCATGTGGCCGAGCCTTGTGGTGCACCAAAACTCCATTGAGTGCCTTGTCCTTTTGTCTTCTTCATGTTGTAGCCTCCACTCTTCATCTTCATGTTGCCTTGCTAGTTTAGGTCCATACCCAAGCCATTCTAGTCCATGTAGCCATGCTATATTAGGTCCAAACCCAAACATTTTAAACCCCTAGGTCGAGCACTTGATGGTTGAAAGCATGGCCAAAGCAATTGTGTTCATTTGCTTTTTATTTCAAAGATCATCTCAATATATGTTGTATTATATTTATGTTTATATTTTGTCTTGTTTATGGGTTGTTCACAAGATTAATAGCTTGGTTCTCTTCCCACTTGAGTTTATTGTCGTGTCATCGTGCTTTCTGGAATTCGTTTGTGTCATTTGATTTGCTAACTCCGGTATAAAAAGGTGAGTAAATCTCACCTGACATTTATACTTATGCAAATGTGAATTGACAACAATTGAATGTGTAGTACTATTATGTTATGTTATCCCTGTCTGTGATTATTCAGTATATGATGTTAAACCTGTTTATTTACCTGTCATCTCATCTATTACTAATATATGTTGTTAAACTGTTCATTTATATCTGTTTATCACACTGCAAGTTCCCTGTAGATTAGATCACTATGGGTTGAAATGATACATACCCGAACGGACCTTAGAATAGGGAAAAATCGTTATGGGCTGAAATGATCGGCCTGAACGATTTTTATTTATTATATTTTACTTAGGATTGCGGGTTTGAAATGATAGAACCCGGATTTTTCTTTGTAAACTGCGGATTGAAATGATATATATCCGTATCACTTGACCTAGGTTAGAAAACTATATACATGCCCGTGGTTATTTTTAAAGTATTTTGAATATTTTAAATAGGTTTAAGAGTGTAAATTTATGAAAATTTGATTTAAATTGGATTTTTAATGTTTAAATAAAGAAATTTTGATTCTTCTAAGTTAAAAATGTAATTCAATGAATGGTTAAATTTTAATTATTGAAATATAACTTAAGTCTGGAAATTTGGATTTTTGGGTTTAAAAGAAAATTTGAGTTATATTAATAAAAATGAAAATTTAATTATATTGGAGAAATGGAAATAAAAATTTAAGCGTTAAGTTTAATTGTTAAAATGAAGAGAATAGAAATTTTACACTTAAATTTATTAAGTGAATTCTTGAAAATTGGTTTTTTTTATAAGAAAATTTATTTTTAAAATCATAAGTTAAAAGTATTTTAAATGAACATTTTGAATGTTAAAGTATGATTTTGATAATCTTTAATGGTTTAAATTGGGCTTTATTGTTTGCTGGAAATACAGTAAAATCTGGAAATACTTTTAATAGCACTTCAGAAATGCTATCGTTTCTGAAATGAACTAAAACTTAAATAAGAGGCAATTACAGCAGTTCTGTAAATGCTGTAGTTGCTGAAGTAAACTAAAAGGCTAAAAACTTAATAAAGGGCTATTACAGCAGTTCTGTAAATGCTGTAGTTGCCTGATGTCTTTGCTGAATTTTATGAAAACCTTTAATATGAAACCTGTGCTATTACATCATTTCTGGAAATGCTGTCTTTGCTGAATTGAGCTAATTTTCAACTAAAATTGAGATTTTACAGCAGTTTAAAATGTTGTCTTTGCTGAATAAAAATTTTCGAGTACAACTTATAACAGCTTTTTCTAAATGTTGTGAAACGATGAAATTTTCAATGTTTATGGTTTTTAACTAAGTAAATGAGCTCAGAATGGTTCGAAACTTTGGAAATTTAATACTTGACTTGAAAGAATAATACATTCACTTTTAAATGGTTAAATGAATTAATTTAATTGGAATATAAATTATTTAAAGGGTGATTTGATAGAAAAATAAATGAATGATATTTTGGAATTTTAAAAGGTATTTTATTTGATAAATTGGATTTGAATTCAAATAATGATTGAAAGGAAGTTTTGAAAAGATATGATATTTTGATAAATTGAAATGGTTTGGAAATGATTTAATCTTTATTTTGATAAAGATTTGGATTTGAAATGATATTTAATTTTGAAGTATAAAATATTGTTCTGAAATATTATAACCACGGGTACACTTCTCTGTATGTCATTTGATTTCCTGATGATGGTTGTGATGCACATTAACACTGTTAGTTGCATTGTTTACTTCGATATGGACATTTCTGTGATATTGTTATTATTGTTTAATTGATGGTTTGACTGATCCTTAAAGGATGGGCGATCCCAAGCATCCTTTAAGTTATTGTGCATTCATATTACAGTTCACTTGAGTTGGTTTACATTGTATAAGTATGTATGTCCTGACTCGAGTGTTTTATGTTTTACTTTACGCTCAGGTCAGCCTGAGAATCACATCTTTGAATTCACCTTCTGGAGCTAGAGATTTGTTGGAGCTTATTTGTCTATCGGTTCATCGACTTCTATTCCGGTTATTTCCTATTCAGTATTGTCTCTATATTATTGATTTATGTATCCTTACTTCTATTATATTTATTTTGACTATGAGATTTTGTATATGTTTTGAGAGTTTGTATATAGTAGCTTCATGAACTACTATGGTATTTTATTTCCGCTGCGAGTTATTCTGATATTTCTGTGTATGTGATTCTGTGAATGATTTTATTTGCTCCAAATTTTATTACAATCTGTTATTTTGAATTATTCAAGTCAGACATGTGTGGATTACTGTCGATTTGAATGGTCCAAAATAGTGGGTCGTTACAAGTTATCTGTCTATCTAGTTGTTTATTTCCATTTCAATTATTTCATTCATCTTTGCTTATGTATTTGTGAACTTACGTATTCAGACTTCTGTTGTACCTGTTTTCAGACTATGGTATTTTGTATCTGTTTTGAGACTATGTATTGTAATGGCTTCATGAACCACTATGTATTTTTATTTCCGCTGCGAGTTATTATGATATTCTGTGTCTGTGATTCTGTGATTGGTTTTATTTGCTCCAAATTTATTTACAATCTATAATTTTGTATTATTCAAGTCCGACATGTGTGGATTTATTGTCGATTTGAATGTTCCAAATTAGTGGGTCGTTACATTTGGTATCAGAGCTTTGGTTTTTGGCAAACTTTAGCCTATGGAGCAAAAACTCATTAGAGATAGGGTAGAAATACCCTAGAATGAGTGAAATCAATCTTAGAATCATTTCTTTATGAGAGAATGTATTTTTAAGTATAAAATGTTTTCCAAATGATTTTAAAGGATTTTAAAAGATTATTTTGGATATAAAATTCCCTTGTTTTAAAATCTCATTTTTCTTAACTTCATCCCTTTCGAATCCACCTTGTTTATTTGAGTTCTTGGTTAAGATTTCCATTCTAGTTGAATCTTATCTTTGTCTTTCTATTTTACCTTTGTCCTAAAATTCATTCTCGATTTTCCAGGATGAATCGTAGGAATGCCAGAGGTTGGGGTCATGGTATTGCCTCAGTTCCCGAGCCCGTTGCGCCCATCAAGTTCACTACTCTTTGCAAGGAATTCACTCAGCTTGGTGGTACCAAGTTTACTGGATCTGAGAGCATCGTAGAAGCTCAGCAGTGGTTGAGGGGTCTTGAGAGGATTTTTACTGGTTTGGAGATTACTGATGCTCAGAAGCGTCAGTTGGCAGCTTGGTAGCTTCAGGAGGCAGTCCAGGATTGGTGGGAGTCTGTCACGGCTTAGACTATGGAGGCAGATATTTCGTGGAATCAGTTTAGGTATTCTTTTGTGTTAGTCTTGTGTTTGTTTCAGCTTTCTCTCTTTGAAATCTATCTTAAGCTTATCTATCTCTTTTCCAGGGAGGCTTTGTGGTAAAATGGATGCCCGAAGCCGGGAAATCTCAGCTTTATCGTGAGTTTATGGATCTTAAGCAGGGTAGCATGTCCTTTTCTAAGTACGAGCGGAAGTTCAATGAACTTTCCAAGTTCGGTCCCAGCCTGATTGACACCCAACTTAAGAAGAATGAGAAGTTCATAGTTGGTGCTCGTCCGGAGTATTATGATCGTCTCATTTCTCATGTTCATGGCACATTTACCGAGCTTAAGGATATGGCTATCCGTTATGAGAATCCTACTTCTAAGGATCCTGCTGTTGCTCGTGCTCCTTCTTCTCAGTCTTTCTCTGCTAATTCTAAGAAGAGGATGCCTTATTTCCTTCAGTAGAAGAAGAATTGGCCCAAGAATCAAGGATTGGGATCTTCGTCTTTTCCTTCTCAGAGGAAGCCTATCGACCTATCTTCTATTACATGTTTTAAGTGTGATCAGAAGGGACACTATGATAATAGTTGCCCTACTTTAGTTGGTGCTGTTGTTCCTCCACCTCAGTTTACTAGGCGTGATTTATGCCATATTTGTTTGCAGCCTGGTCATTTCAGGAAGGATTGTCCTACTCAGCAGAAGGGCAAGCCATCTGGTATTTTTGCTGTTACCTCTGCTTCTTCACCTGCTCCACCTGCACCTGCTCTTGCTCCTAGTGATAACCAAGGTACTCTTCAGGGAACCTTTTCTCTGTTTAATTTTCTTGTTTGTGTTTTATTTGATACCGGAGCTTCGCATAGTTTTATTTCTTTGGATCTTTGTGATAAGTTTGAGCATCTTCTTTCTCCTATGTAAGCTGTTGAATCTTTGTGTGTTAAAAATCCTATTAGGGTTCCCGCGAACCTTAATAGGATTTGTAAGCAAGCGAAACTTTTCTATTCTGGCCAAAAAAATTCTGGTGATTTCTATGTTCTTGGTTTCGATGCTTTTGATTTGTTACTTGGAGGTGATTGGCTAAAGAGGCATGAAGCCGTTATCTCTTGTAAAACCCGAACTGTTTCTCTTGTCGATGATAAGGGTAATTCTTTGGTGATTCAGTGCAGTATGCCTTAGGACTTTGCAGGTAGTTTTATTTTCTCTTTGTATTCTTCTCCTGGTGATCTTGATTCAACTTATGTGGTTAAGCTCTATCCCGATGTATTTGGTGAAGTTTCTTCTTTACCTCCTAAGCGGGAAATTGATTTCCGCATTGATCTTATTCCTGGAGCTCGACCTGTAGTTCTTCCTCCTAGAAGAATGGCACCCCGTGAGAAGGTTGAGTTGAGGAAACAAATTGAGGACTTGTTCTCCAAGGGTCTGATCAGACCTAGCCATTCCCAATGGGGAGCAGTAGTGGTTTTCGTCAATAAGTCCGATGGTTCTTTGAGGATGTGTGTTGATTATAGAGAGCTGAACAAGCTCACTATGAGGAATAGATATAATATGCCTCGTATCAATGATATGTTTGATCAGCTTTATGGTGTTACTGTTTTCTCTCATCTTGATCTTGCTACAGGTTTCCACCGGCTCAGAGTTGTTGAGGAAAGTATTCCCAAGACTGCTATCTGTACTGAGAATGGTTTCTATGAATGGTTAGTTATGCCTTTTGGTTTGACTAATGCCCCTGCTTTCTTTGTTGATTTGATGAATCGTGTTTTGCGTGATGTTCTTAATAAGTTTGTTCTGGTCTTCGTGGATGATATTCTTGTCTTCTCTATGTCTAAGGAGGAGCACAAGGTCCATTTGAATTCTATTCCGGAGACTCTTAGGAGTCACCAATTGAAAGCTAAATTCTCTAAATGCCATTTCTAGAAGGATGAAGTTTGATTCCTTGGACATATTGTTTCTAGTAATGGAGTTTCTGTTGATCCATTCAAGATCACTGCGATCAATGTAAGTCTACCTTTCTCATTTTCTTTTGTAATCCCATTATTCTATCTTTCTTTATGGTTCTTATTTTTCCTATCCTATTTTAGGATTGGGAAACTCCTAGGACTCCATCCGATATCCGTAGTTTTCTGGGCCTTGCCAGTTATTATCGGAGATTCGTTGAAAATTTTGCTCGGATTGCTGCACCTCTCACTACTTTGACTTGTAAGAATGCTAAGTTTATATGGAATGATAAGTGTGGAGCTGCATTCAATGAGTTAAAGCGCAAGCTTACTTCCGCACCAGTTCTTACCGTTCCAAATGGAAATGAGGGATTAACGGTATACATTGATGCTAGTCGTGAAGGTTTGGGAGCTGTTCTGATGTAGGATGGGAAGGTCATTTCTTATTCCAGTCGCTAGTTGAAGACCCATGAAGCCAATTATGCTGCTCATGATTTGGAATTGCTTGCTATGGTTTTTGCTTTGAAGCTTTGGAGGCATCATCTTTTGGGAACTAAGTTTGAGCTTTTCACAGATCATCAGTCTTTGAGATATATTTTCACCCAGAAGGATTTGAATCAGAGACAAGTTAGGTGGCTAGAGTTCCTTACTTCTTATGACCTCGACATCAACTATACCCCTGGGAAAGCTAATGTTGTGGCCGATGCTTTGAGTCGGAAGAAGGCGATGTTGTGTCAGCTTGTTGTTTCTTCTCCTCTTTTGGATCGTATCATGGCTAAGCAGGATGAGGATTGGACGCTTAGGCTTATTAAGGAGAATGTTCGTAGCAGGGTTGGAGGTAGTAGTATTGATGGTAGTGGAGCTCAGATCGATGATAGAGGGATTTTGAGGATTAATAATCGGATTTGTGTCCTGAATGTGATGGATTGAGACAGGAGTTACTTCGGAAAAATCATCGATCCAGACTTTCTATTCATTCGGGTGTGATGAAGTTGTATCAGGATATGAAGAAGTTGTATTGGTGGAGAGGTAAGAGGCGTGATATCTCCATTTTTGTTAGTAGGTGTGCGACTTGTCAGCAAGTCAAGGCCGATCATCAGAAGACCCCGGTTTGTTGCAGCCCCTTGAGGTTCCCAATTGGAAATAGGAACAAGTTTCTATTGATTTTATTGATGGATTACTGAGGACTAGGAGGGGTAATGAGAGTATTTGGGTTATTGTGGATAGATTGACAAAGTCAGCTCATTTTATTCCGGTCAAGTCTACTCGTTCTGCTTCTAGTTTGGCTGAGAGCTATATGAGGGTGATTGTTCGTCTCCATGGAATTCCTGTCAGTATTGTTTGTGATCGTGATCCCATCTTTACCAGTCAGTTTTGGAAAGCTTTTCAGGAATCTTTGGGTACTCATCTGAATCTCAGCACTGCTTACCATCCGCAGACCGATGGTCAAACGGAAAGGGTGAATCAGATTCTAGAGGATCTTCTTCGTGCTTGTGTTCTTGATTATGGAGGATCTTGGGAAGATCATCTCCATCTTGTCGAATTCACCTATAACAATAGTTATCAGGTATAATCTCAATCTTTTATTTGAATCTTGTCTTAATCCTTTATCTATCTCATTTCATCTTTTGAATTCAGGAAAGTACTGAAATGTCTCTGTTTGCTGCTCTTTACGGATGACCTTGTAGATCTCCATCTTGCTGGATTGAATCCCGTAATTGTTTGGTTCTTGGTCCTGATAAGATTCTTGAGGCTTCTGAGAGAGTTGAGGAGATTAAGAGGAAGATGTGGAGTGCTCAGGATAGGCAGAAGAATTACGCTGATAGGCGTAGGAGGAGTTTGGAGTTTTCTGTTGGTGATCTAGTTTTCCTTAAGGTTTCTTCCTTAAGGAATGTGATTCGTTTTGGTCGTAGAGGGAAGCTTGCTCCTAGGTTCATCGGTCCTTTCCGCATCTTGGAAAGGATTGGTTCTTTAGCTTATAGTCTAGATTTGCCTGAGAAGTTTTCTGGAGTGCATAATGTATTCCATGTTTCGCATCTTCGTCGGTATCTTCATGATCCATCCCTTATTGTCCAACCTTCTGCTCTCGAGAGTTTGGATATTCAGCCTAATTTGACTGTCAAGAGGAAGCCACTTTGTATTGTCGATAGAGGTACGAAGCAGCTAAGAAGGAAATCTGTTAATCTGGTCAAAGTGCAGTGGAGTACTGATGATCGGGATTGTACCTGGGAGACGGAGGAGAGCATGCGTGCTTCGAATCCGGAATTGTTTGTTTCAGGTACTATTCGTTATTCTATCTTATTCTCTCTTTCTTTGTCTTTTAGTGTTTCGATTCCTTTTCGAGGACAAAATGTTTTGAGTGGGGGAGAGTGTAACAACCCATATTTTTACAAATATTTTAAATTTAATTTATTTGAAAACATTGATTTTAAATCATTTAAATTTGAAATTTTGGAATTTTCCAATGTATTTTGGATTTTTGTTTATAATTTATTTTCCAAATATAATAAAATAATGATTTTCTGGAAATGTTATATTTTGTTCAACTTTAGTCAAACTTTGAGTTCAGTTGAAATTTTAAATTTGAATTTTAAACTTTTAATCTTTTTCTTTGAAGCAGTATTTGTTTCGGATATTCATCCTGTTTTTCGTTTTGTGAAATTCTGTTTTATACTTTTTAAATTTGATAAAATTCAGCGTTTTACACGCAATTAATTTTAGTATTTTGGTTCATTCCTTATTTCATATTTTCTATTTCATTTCTATTTTCTATATTTTTCATTTTTTACTTTTCATTTCTCTACTTTCTATTTTTCTTTTATTTGATTTTGGCTTGGAAATTCAAAAGACTTTGGTTTCTTCTTTTTCTTTAACTTATGACTTTTCATTTTCTAGCCTCTTCATTTCCTAGCCGTGCATTTACTTCCCACTAGCCGTTCATTTCACATCTAAATCACGTACAAAAGTTTCTCACCTCATCTCACTTCTCATTTTATTTCCTAAAAGAATATTTTACGGTAAGTTTCTATGGATCCCTCTTCTCTTCTTTTATTCTTTTTCAATTTGTTTTCTCCTTTGTTCTCAAGGCTATGCTCAGCCACACCTCTTCTTGCCGACCACAACTCCTTACCACCACAACCATGATCGGCCTTCACCCATCCTCATCACCACCAAGCCCTTGCAGTGACCCATAGATGCAAAAAAAACCCCATCACCAAATTGTTACAAACCCTAGTCGAGCCTTATTCGTTCACCAATTCCTATTTGTTTGCCTCGGCCACCACCCACACCATCACCCCCTTGCCTTTCCATGACTGACATGACCACTGGCCGCACCTTCAAATGATGACCAGACCACCTGACCCTTGCCTTGAACTAGACCAAGCCATATAGCCATAGGGCCGAGCCAATAACTCATGACCATTCACCTACCTTGTCCTATTGCCTTCCTATTGTTTTAACTTTCCATCTCTTCATATTTCTTGACCAGGGCCGAGCCTAGTTGCTTCAGATCTGACCATGGCCGAGGACAAACCAAAGTGGTCAAGTCTATTTGTGATGTGGTCGAGCCCACTTTATTGAATCAAGTCATTTGTTCCACTTGTTCTTTCATTTTTGCTTTGTTCAATTCATATATTCTTGTGAATTAATATATTCTTATATTGTTTTATTTAAATTGTTGTTGCAAGATCTGAATATTGGCTCATCATCTTCTCCTCGAATCTAGTCGTGCTTGTCGTGCTCTGCGTAGTTTGGATTTGTGTTTGAATTTGATCTCTAGCTTTAAAAAGATGAGTTTATCACTCTCGACAAAATCGTACTTATATAAATGTGAAACAATGTCACTTGAATTGTAGTAGTTGATATGCTATGTTATATGCTCACATCTGCCTATTATCTGACATTATATGATGATATTACCTGATTATATACCTGTTGCATCACCTGACATCATATGATATGTTTTACTGTTTATTTATTTTCTATTTCTCACACTACAAGTTCCCTATTAGTATAGAATCACTATGGGTTGAAATGATACATACCCGAACGGACTTTAGAATATGGAAAAATCGTTATGGGCTGAAATGATAGGCTCAAGCAATTTTTATTTTATTTGACATGGCATTGCGGGTTTGAAATGATAAAAGTCGGGATTTTTATTTCATTACGGATTTAAATGTTATATTATCCGTATCACTTGACCTAGGTTAGAAAATATTATACAAACATGTGGTTAATTTTAAATATAAATATTTTCTGAAAATTCTATGTATTTGGAATTTAAATTATATGAGGTTTTAACATAAATTTGGATTTAAATGATTTAAATAAGTTTTATAGTGATTTTCTATAAGTTGAAATTGTATGAGTTAATAAACGATTGAAATGAAAAAAAAGTGATTTAACTTAATAATTGAAACTTGATTTAAAATGGAATTTTGGCTTAACTTAGAAATTAAAATAATTTATTTATGAAATGGATATTTTTAAAAGTAAATAAAATATCTAATTGTTTGTTAAATTAAAAGTTAAGCAATTTAAATGTAATTTTGACTTAATAAATGAATTATGGTTTAATTTTGATATTTTACTTATAAATGTTATTTTATTTAAATCATAAGTGAAATGGTAGCCAAAGAAATAATTTTGAAAAGTGATATATGTTTTATAAGTTAAAATGGTGAAAACTGAAATTATAATGTTTCTGAAATGTTATATAAAATCTCAGATTTGTATTGACAGCATTCCTGAAATGCTGTGGTTTTAAAGTAGCAGTTTATAAGTGCTGTTGTTTCTGTAAATGAACTATTTTATGAAATAACACTACTATCTACTGGCAGTTTATAAGTGCTACTGTTTTCGAAAAGATTATATTTCTGAAATACTATATCTACAGTAACATTTTTTAAGTGCTGGTGTTTCTGAAAAGATGAGATTTTCGAATGCTAATATATGTATTATCACATTTTCAAGTTCTACGAATGCTAAAATTACGATGTTTTGAAATTGTTATAATTGAATGAATGAACTTAGAAATGATACGACTTTGGAAACGAATATTATTTTGAAGGATATTAACATTGGATTTAAATGGTTTAAATGAATATGTTTTGATTTGAAATATAAACCATTTTGAAATTTATAACCACGGGTTATAATAACGATTGGTTGTTAAAGAGACCGGGATCGGATATGGACATACTCTCTGTCGATACCGAAAACCACTGTAACAACCGTGTACGCGGTGGAGATTCCAGAATGAAGTAGGATGGTGGCGACGATCCTATTGAGGTATATATGTGGACCCGACACCCGTGAGTTGGCATAAGGTGGCTAAAACAGGAGTGATTGACGGGCCAATGAGGTAGCTCCTCTGATCGGACACACTTCTTCGATACCATTCTATTACTTTGTGATTGATTGTGTGCACCTTTTGGTTTTTGGGACTATGGCTCGAGGTGGGCGATAGTGGCTGCTATCCGTTACCACCAGTCCGGATGCGTAATTGGTATATCTACCCTGGCATTGCCTAGTTGTGCCGTGTCACCTACCCTAGCGCGCCTTACTACAAGTTTGATTTTTGTCGTACCTATGGAGTATCCTCTGGTAGCCTCCCGATCTGGAGGTATTACGGTACTGTATAGACTATTGGCACTATATATGTGTTAAGGTGGAAAATGTAAAGCCTTAATGCTATTTTTAAGTAAGTTTACTTTACTTTAGACATTATTATAATAGCATATATTACTACATAGTAAATAGTTTAATGGATCCTTAAAGGATGGGCGATCCCAAGCATCCTTTATGTCACTTGCGCCTTTCTATTACAGTTCACTTGAGTTGGTTTACATTGTATAAGTATGTATGTCCTGACTTGAGTGTTTGTATTCTTTTATTTACGCTCGGGTCAGCCTGAGTATCACAGCTTTGGATTCACCTTCTGGAGCTAGAGATTGCTGGAGTTATCTATCTATCTAGTTGTCTATTTCCATTTCAGATATTTCATTCAACTTTGCTTATGTATTTGTGAACTTATGTATTCAGACTTCTGTTGTACCTATTTTCAGACTATGGTATTTTGTATCTGTTTTGAGACTATGTATTGTAGTGGCTTCATGAACCACTATGTATTTTTATTTCCGCTGCGAGTTATTCTGATATTTTGTGTCTATGATTGTGATTGGTTTTGTTTTCTCCAAATTTATTCACAATCTATTGTTTTGTATTATTCAAGTCCGACATGTGTGGATTTATTGTCGATTTGAATGGTCCAAAATAGTGGGTCGTTACACAAAATGTTGAAAATCCGACTTTCTAGCAAAACAGTTAACGGACTATATGGACCAGTTGATTGAATTAGCTATGAGTATAACTCTCTATAAACACGAGTTTAACCCATGGAGAAATAGTTCATTTTCTAGGTCGAACAGTCGACTGATTGCAGTCACCAGTCGACTGAATACTTACAAAGTTGACTCATTGGACTAAATAGACGTTTGATGGTTGTTTTATATAAAAAATGTGCATGTAGGAGAACAATTTACTGACTGGGAGACTAGTTGACTGAATGCCCAAGAAGTCGACTGATTGTATTTATCCAATCGACTATTACATTGTTTCAAAGAATAAAATTATTAGGGAACCGATCGACTAACATGTTTATTCAGTCAACTAATGGGCTGTAGATAGCATAGGTTGAACCTAGACCTAGTATAGGCCAAGTAAGATAGCTTTGGGGTTTCATTTTGTGCTTCCTTGACTTTTCTGAATCCAGTTGGCTTGATGATGTTGTATAACATGATGGTAATGCGACGTGCAAATTTATTGCAATCAATTGCTCCCATTATTACATGGTAGTTACAGACACGAGTTGCGAATTGCATCAATTTAATAGAGGCATATGTGTTATTAAGGTTAACACTATTTGGGTGGATGTACCTACGAAATAAGTCGAATTGCTCATCAACCCTTCTATGCCATGGGTTGAATGATGTGTGGCGTAGGATACGTTTACCACTATGCTTGTGTACTTAATGTTTTTGTAGACAGTATACCATCGGTATTGTATGTTGGATGTCACTATAAGAAAATATATTATTAATAACGCCATTTAATAATGCATTATTCTAAAGCGTTATTGTTTGCCTTTAACTATTTGTTTTTTACTTTAGTTGTTTTGTACTGTTCACTTGTAACGCTTTGGCCCAAAATTTTCGTCTCCTTCCCAAAAACACTTAACCAGATTCGGCTCCCTCCCAAGTAACACTTAACAATTTTCATCTCCCTTCGAAAATGAAATAACCCCAATTGACGTTCTACTCCATCTCCAATCAACGATGTTCAGCTGTTCTACTCCATCTTCGATCTTCAACACTTCTCTCTTAGCAGTTGTGAAGTCGACAACGCCTAGAACCCTAATCTCCAATCTTCGATCTTTGGTTCCACTCTTCATCAATATGTTCCAGATTTGAAATAGAGGAATGTATATTCGAAGGTGTATTATCAAACATGATAATTTATAAACAATTTCGCTCTTCATCAACCTCACCCAAAATTTATAAGCGATTCTTTTTCTTAGGCCCAGACTTCGACTTTAGTTGATTTATCTTCAACTTCAATATCTATATCCAGTTCAGCATTTGTTTCTCTCTTATTGTTTATGAAGGCACTTCTCTCTCCTCTTTTTCTTTTGAACTTGAATTATATTACGTGCTTCTGATCTATAATTTATGATATGTAGTGTTAAACTTCCATCCACTATATATATATCTGTGTGTGTGTTTCATTTTTTAGTAGAAGATCTCAATTTTATGGAAGACGGTTGCTTTTACTGCTTGAAATTTAATTCTATGTTATGACTCTGTTAGGTTTGATTCAAATTGCTAGGTAATTGATCTACATTTTTATTAAATCTGTTTCTGCTAGAATTGAATTTGTTTTTGTTGAGAAAACTTTAATAAAATAGTTAAATTATTTTGATTTTGGGGTATGAAATGCGTCATTTGCATAGATTTGATATTTATTGTTGAGACTTACTAAAAAATCTAATCGATATATAGTAGTTACAAACATCTTTGCTAAACAAGTTTATTGGATGCTTTTTTGAACTTGGATCAAATTTATTTGCATTAGCTATCATCGATGATTTTCATCTCTATCAATCACCTGAAGTTTATAAACATTTATAGGTGCACCGGGAAGTGCCAATGATTCTCAATTAACATGATTGCAACTTTTTTGTGGTTTTGAAAGCTTCCTCGTTGTATCAAAATGGACAATGCATCAACTGGTAAATTAGAATTTTCTCTTAAAGATTTGGCTTAAACCAAGTATCATGTTAACGTTTTTCAATACCGGAGTGTCATTGCCATTTCACATGAGATTGAGTCAGAGTGTTAACTTTGTCACAAGGACTGTTATTTTACCCTACATTACTTTTTTCTGTACCTGGTTAATGCAGTTGGTTGAATGCCCTTCTATTTAGGAGGTTCTGCCAAGCGATAATTTTAAGTGGAGCCAACAGGCAATGGTTCAGATATGGCACAAACAATTTAAAAAGGTAAACAATATTGAGCTTGAAGTTTATGATTTAGACAGATGTCTTGCATGTTTGAAGAAGCATTAATAAATAATCAAGTGTTATTTGCTCTTTTTATATATTCATATATATGGTGAATGAAATTGTTAGTTTATATTGACAGAATTTCAACTGTTTTATTTTCATCAGTGCATCTTTGATATTGTTTTTTTAGTTACATGATCCCCTAGTATGAAAAGTGTGATGAAAATTATTAGAATAGGAATCGAGTTAACATTTTTAATGTGATTTACTATTAGTGTCATAGGTGTATGATATAATTGCAAGCGTGAATAAGATGAAATTTTGCCACTTGATAATATTATGAAATTTAAGAAATTGTGCTCAATCGGTTCTTTGTTAAATTTCGATGATACTAGAAAATACAAATTGAGATTGATAAGGATCTTTTGCTTCAAATATACTAGAAAAAAGAATTAGATTATGTGATGATGATGAAGAGTATGAACATGAATATTTACCCAAAATTAGAAGGTTGTTGCAGTAAAATATTCTTGGCTACATTTTCATGTTATTTGTGCCATGCATATAACTCTTATTATTATTGTTTTAATTTCAGGTTTAATTTCTAGCTGGCTTTCAAAAAACGATCAAACATTTTGATGAGCATCTTGTTGAAATTGGCACAAAAGTGAGTATCTTCATTTGATATGAAGTGTTCCAGGTAACCTTAAGCCCAACTTTATATCTTTCTGTGTGCTCATTTAGTCCTCGCCATTCATTTACAATCAATCTTAAAATCATATAGAAAAATTTACAAAATAAGCGGAAACATGGAAAAACAGAACTAGATGATTATCTACATAAACATTTTCTTTGTATCAATTGTTATGACTACAGTAAACTAGTAAGTTAATATATGATAACTTATTAGGGAGGAACTAAACCAACAGAAGTCAAGAAATATGAAGTTGAACGGATGCCTTTATACTTTAGCAACAAAAAAGGAGATTTTTGCATAACTTTTTAAATTATATTTCCCAAATCTTTAATGGAAGATCAGAAGAATAAAATCAAAGAAAATTTCCCAAATCTTTAACAAAGCAAGAGACTCACAAGTTAAGTATTCCTAAAGGAGAAAATAAAAGTCTGAATGTAATACATGTTCAAGGAAAGGTTGGTGCTGATGTCAAAATACTGCAGTATTTTTAATGATAAGTCACAAATGTCAAATTATAATTTTTTGGTTGAAATAGATTAACAAATATGGAACAAATAGTAAGATGGTACAGATGCAATTTAGCACTAAAAATAATAGGACGGCTTAGCACCCACATTTTTCTCATTTATGAAACTGATTCTTGTTGGATTTCATTTCACAAATGTATAAACTCATCTGATATAATTGTGAAACTTAAATGTTAAGTCTTATTAAATTAAAACAATGTGGAGAACCCTAAGCTATTTGTAGTGAGTGATTAAGGTTGGTGCATTGAGATGTTTGTGCTCCTTGAGCAATGATTATACCGATCGAACTTTAGTTTTGAATGTTTAAGCAATGAACAATGATTTTAAAATCTTTACATCTGTAGGGAACTAATGTACAACACATAGTATGTGGTATATGAAAATCTGGGCAATCATAATACAAATATATTATTTGCATTTATAGGTGAAGCACTTCAAATGGGAGATTGGGCACATGTTTTGGTCACCGGATTGTGAAAAGAACAATATGACTAGGATCGATGGGAAGTTTGCAGATCTAATAATACAATCTATGTTTAGAGATACAACTATGGTGGAACTCCAAAAAAGTTTACACATAGAAGGAGTTTTGATTCATTGGCACAACATTAGATAAGTTCAACTCCATATATTATTTCAAAATATGAATAGATATAATAAGATATACACTAAAAACTTATGCGTTACATTTTAAATTACTGACTATGGTATATGACTCCATGGGCTAATGGAACGACCTCGATCTCTCAATGTGCAATCAATCCATGAGAGACTTTTACTTGTAGGTTTATAGTTGACAAGGTACATAACATCTTGATAGTATTTCATTATTATTATTCCTTTAGCACATTATCTTTTCTAAAATATTAGTTGAAGCATAATACAAGCATTGATAAAGGGTTAAGATGGATAATATTGTTGACTTACTAAGTCGGGTGTTTGTTAGATATCAGATTTTATTTATTTTACTGACATTTGTTTGGGGTCGAATGATAAACAATGTACAAGATTTACATATAGTTATATATAGTCTCTTCTTTTATTAAAGAAAAAAAGCATGAAATAAGTATTACCTAAATGGTTGATGAATTGATTTGGTTTGGTTAAGGTTAATTTAGTGTGGTTTGTGGAGTTTAATCCCTGACATGTTTCTGATATGTACATGTATCTAATATAGGCATATCTATGCTTATTTTGAATGTACAGTTTTATGCTAGTGTGACTTTTGTTTTGTTTTGTTAAAGTTTTCACTGTTGTTTATTTTTTTATATTCAGTAATCAGTGATGCATTGCAAAGTTATTGAACAAATAGTTATAGTCGATATATAACAATGTAATTGTACTTATACTGATTTAGTGGATAATCGTAGAATTTCCCTAGGAAAATTACCTTTGGGTATATTTTTGATGCACCACCAAGTATTACTTTCAGGTATATTTTTGATCTGTTTTCCATATGGGTTTGTTTTTAAGCTTTACTTTTCCTGAAAGATGTTTTTTCATCAGATGAAACCGAAATTAAAGTAGAAAGTTGTTATATGTACAGCTACTCTGTTTGATGTTATTATCAAAGTCTAGTATTGTGGCGTATGATTTCACAGTTCCTAATATCTTTTTTGCACAACTGATGACCATTAATAACAGTGCTCAAATCTTACAGATTACTTATATGATTTATAAATTACTTGCAATCTTATATTTGGTTTAACTCATCTAGAATCAAATCTATGAGCTAACTATAAATGTTTAAAACTGGATGTATCAAGTATATGTGAAAATGCACACAACATGGAAAGAGCATCAAATACAATTCAAAAATTGATGTAAACACCTTCGATCATTATACTTTTTTAATTTATCTTCATTTGATCCTTATACTTCTTTAATGCATTAATGTATCATCATAATTTCATGTGCAATTTTGAATAATTCTTACATCTGTTAGTTGATTTTCGTATTATAACTAGGTGACCAAGGTTAAATTTTTAAACCTCTTTTAGTCAGTAAAAAATATTTTAATTAAAAAGCCGATGATTTAATTATACAATTAAAGTCAAGCTAAAGTACATTTGTTTTGTTTTGACTTATATTGTAATATATGTTTAGAAGTTTGATGCATTTTTTATCTGCACAAATTCTAATTGAGATTAAATAATTAAATTCAGGTTCTTCAAAGAATGTCCACACCTAGATGACAAGCAAAGGAAAGAACTAAGTAGAGAATTAGGATTGGAACCACTGCAAATCAAATATTGGTTCCAAAACAAACACCCTCAAATGAAGGTTATACGCTTTCTTATTTTTCTAATCAATTATTGTACTTTTCATTTTTAGGACCAATTGCATGTAATGTGCCAATCATAAAAGTACATAAATATATTATCTTATATTTATCTAATTGATGTTATTTACTTATAATATATAATTATAAGAATTTGGTGGGTGGATCAAATTATTAATGGGCACTAGCGTGTGCCTAGTCATGTTTCATATTATATACAGTTGTATGTTATTTCCAAGCTTGGAGGTTTCACTAATATCCACATTGGTGAAGTATTAAGTCTGATGTATTAAAAATATGTATTTCATGTTGTGCATGTTATCAATATTGATAATTTTGGCTAGATTTGGAGTGGACAACTGTTATCCCACCTTTTGGTCAAGACCGGAATATCAACAAGTTGGCAAGAAATGATGGATATCAGGATTGGAGTTCGATTGGAAACAAGGCTGCAATGGATGACGTCAAAATCTGACCGGGCTCCGATCGGGACGGAATCGATTGGGGATGTTGATCAATGCTAGAGAAGGCTACATTTCAAATTTCAGGTTAATCCGAGTTCGTGTGATCAAGATATGATCGATGCAAATTGGAGGAAGTGGCCTTATCTTCGTATCCATTGGCAGTAGCTATGTTCGAATCCATTGCCTCCGCATCAAACAGAATGGCAGAGACCTCACACACATCTGGTTCGTATCCATCAAGTTGAGTTCCTTCGAATCCATGAAGCTACTCCACTTCGTATCCCTCGGGTGGAAGTCCTTCGAATCCATCTAGCGACCCTGCTTCGAATCCATCCGGTTGTAGTACTTCGAATCGACCCTGTGGAAACAACTTCGAATCGATCAATACTTTCTTTGATCGATTCGAACGAACATCCATTCGATCGATTCGAAGAAGCATGGCTTCGAATCCATTACCTCGAAACCAAGAGGAAGCAGCTAAAATCATGGAGTCGACCCAGTCAACTTGGCATAGAAGTCGGATCGATACGAAGGAGGCGCTCCACGTCATCACAGGAGCGCACGCTTGGATCGATTCGAAGCAATCGATTCGAACGTAATCGATTCGAACGGAGCACTGCAACCAAAAAAGCGACCTTGAATCGATCATAACTCGAGATCTACAAGTCCAAATGCTATGAAATTTTCACAGTAGCTTGAGCACATGTTGAGGAATGTTCACACCAAATTTCAACTCGATTGGACAATTTCTTGATCGATTCGAACGTTGCTTCGAATCGATCCCAAAGTGGGCCCGGATTTCCAGAAAGCGGGCATGTGGGCCCCCTCACGTGCCAGAACTGGTCTTCCTTCAATTTAGGCGAAATATCAGCCTCCTACACCTATAAATAGAGCCCCTGGTCATTCAGAAAAGAGGTCGGACAATTTTGAGAGCTAAAGAGCGCCCAGACTCTGCCAGATTTACTCCAGATCACCATTGTTGCCTTAGATTTAGATTATAATCATAAAATCCGTTGTACTACGCGATAGAAAATTGTAATCTTCAAGCGTCGATCAATAAAAGATAAAAACTTTGGAGTGGACGTAGGCCGGAGATAGCCGAACCACTATAAATCTCGTGTTTTTGTTTATTATTTCTGGATTGCTGTTTGTTGCTTGTTTAGATCTGAGATTTGT